>OY756241.1:7158333-9677500 GCA_963576875.1 Acrobasis repandana | reverse complement strand
GACGGGACTGTTTACGCTCGTAGTGTTAAACGACATTTTACGAAGCGTCGCGTCTATTAGCGAACGTTCGGTAACGGTCTACACGAGCGCGCCGAGAGCGATCTTGGCGCGCGGTTAGACCAACCAGGTCCTGGCCAGGCTCTTTCCGTCGCTCCTCGCAGTTTAGCCGCTGTGAATGTGACGACTGAGCTAACCTCGACCGCGCAGTGCTCTCGATCTCGAGGCACGCGCCGCGTCTGCACGATATTCGAGCGGACGCGGCGTTTCGTGTGGGCCGTGTTGTTCGGCGGCAGCAGACCGACCAGCAGCACGGCCAAAGCACACGCACGCTCACTCGCGCTCGTGCGCCCCTCGAGGGTGCGCGGCACGCGCGCTGTGTTAGCTCCCTGGTTGATCCTGCCAGTAGTTATATGCTTGTCTCAAAGATTAAGCCATGCATGTCTCAGTGCAAGCCGTATTAAGGCGATACCGCGAATGGCTCAATATATCAGTTTTGGTTCCTTAGATCTTACTCAGTTACTTGGATAACTGTGGTAATTCTAGAGCTAATACATGCAATCAGAACTCTGACCAGTGATGGGATGAGTGCTTTTATTAGATCAAAACCAATCGACGGAGGGCCTCGCGTCCGAAGTCGTTAATTTTGATGAATCTGGATAACTTTTGCCGATCGCATGGTCCAGTACCGGCGACGCATCTTTCAAATGTCTGCCTTATCAACTTTCGATGGTAGTTTCTGCGACTACCATGGTTGTCTTCTTCTTACAACTACAACTACTTCTCTTTACAATATTTTAAAACGCTAAAAAAAACACGTTTTTTGTATGACGACCAACGTTAAATTTTAACTTTTTTTTATTTTTAGTATTTGTTGTTATAGCGGCCATAGTAATACATAATCAGTGAAAAATTTCAAGTATCTAGCTATAATGGTTCAAGAGATAGAGCCCTGTGACAGACGGACAGACAGCGGAGTCTCAGTAATAGGGTCCTGTTTGCACCCTTTGGGTACGGAACCCTAAAAATGTATATTGTCAGAAAATTGTATTTTAATAGTATTTTTTTATAAGTAAATGAAACAATAATTTAATACATAAAGTATATTTTAAATAAATAATTTAACAAACGAACGAAAACAATCAAATTAAAACATAAATTGAAACATATACAAAATTTTACCACTTTGGAAGTGGAACCCTAATAAAAACGAAATCCAGCATTCCGCGGATATAGAATACAAAATTTTATTATCCACCCTAGGTAATTTGACGATGTTACTGGTTTTGCACCGAGCGACTGCCGTCTGACCTCCGCAACCCAAAGGGTAGTAGACCAGTCTTTGGAAAGCTAAATGGGTAGGGAAAAATCGCGGGCGCGAGTTACGGAGAGACGGTTTCGTAAGGCGTAGGACCGAGGTGGTTAGCATGCACTGAGAGAGGCCTATTCCAAACAATGGGACGTAGGAGGCTGTCAATGACAGTCAGGATGTTATACGGATTTTAACGACGCCCCATACATACATGTTCAGGCATTTCAAAGTTGTTATAAAGAACTCGCATGAATACATGAACCCTGAAAAATATTACACTACTTTTCTGGGGCAGTTATGTAACTCATCGGTCCAATTTCCAGCTTTATCATGAAAGACTGGATACCATTTAGGACTTGTTAAAACCTCAGGTTAAAACAACAGAATTTGAATTGTCAGACAAATGGTCAGTATAGTAGTACTAATTCGACTACTCGATCATAGATGGCGCCACAGATCAGAATTTTCCTCATCAGAATCCAGAAAAGGTCGGTGAAAATCACGTTATTATCAACAAAACATCTTTCGAGATATAAATCGAGCTGTACAGATTTGAAATATGACTATTCTTGATCACCACACCATCTTTTTACCACAATAGGGCCCAAGCAAACGAGCGTAATTTTTTGGGATGAGTCGCAAAAATTTGTCACGCAATTTATATTTTACAGAAAATGACACTCATTTTGAATCGCAATGTGTCACAAACAGGACTATCGTATGAAACCAAATGATATGAGTAAGAGACTTTTCATAATAAAACTAAAACTTTACCTTCCAAAAGTTCTGCAGCCGCGATGACCACCAATCACAGCAGGTCACGCCCCGGTGCTGCTCCGGTGACGCCTAAAATAAAAACACTTCAGTCTTTACCAATTTCACCATAAGACCCTAG
Organism: Acrobasis repandana; assembly: GCA_963576875.1. Taxonomy (NCBI): domain Eukaryota; kingdom Metazoa; phylum Arthropoda; class Insecta; order Lepidoptera; family Pyralidae; genus Acrobasis; species Acrobasis repandana. The sequence goes on along the minus strand of OY756241.1, from coordinate 9,675,296 downwards.
AAATATAATTCAGGACTAGAGTACCTACTTGTCAAAACAACCCTAATTCTAAACACTGCTATTGTACTACTACTATGTACTATGTACACTACTATTGTCATACAGATATTCGGATTGAAAAAGGACAAATTAATGGTCATAGTATATATGTTATACCATAATTTTGACATTTGTCTTGATAAGTTGTGAGGCCTCACAATAAAAGCTTGTACGAGAAATTATTTTTCTACAAAAAAATATTTGTTAATTTTGCTCAGAGGTGCAAGTCGCGGCTAGCGAGAATCGAACTCGCGACTCACGGACGCACAGCGCCGCTTGGCCACCACCGCTTCAAGTATAGTATATCTACTAATAAACAAAACTTGTTAAGACGATACACGGAGTCCAGTGCTGCCCCCATTTGAAATAAATTATTTGTAAGGAAACGGAGATATCATTTAAAATTTTAAGCTACTAAAACCTAGATAACCCTTCAAACTATTTTGTGAACCACTGTTTACAGTTTTAAGTTTACAGTTCAGTGAGTACGTTAAAGCTTTAGTTTGCATTTTTACCAAGTGGCAGTTTTTCGAAAAAATGGTTCATAAAATAGTTTGAAGGGTTATCTAGGTTTTACTAGCTCAACATTTTAAATAATATCTGTTTCCTTACAAATAAATTATTTCAAATGGAGGCAGCACTGGACTTCGTGTATCGTCTTAAGGAATGCCAGTCTCGCAAAATCGCACCTCAGTCTTTTCCACTGTAAAAAGTTTTCAGATTCAAATTGGATGAAAAACCAACTCGGAAATTAAAACAAGTAATTATTTTTAAATATTTTAAAAAATAATATTACGTCTAAAACAATGAACTAAAAAGTTTAAAGTGCTCCTCAAGATGAATCAATTAAGCCCAAACTCGGTGGGGTTATGTTGTTTTATCACAAAGATGACGTTGCCACTTTCCAGTTTCATCATGAGATCAGGTCGTTGGTACCATAATATTGCATCATCACCCAACTTACTTATTTTTGTAAAGTTTCAGCTCTATCGAATAATGGGAAGTGGGTCTAATTCAGCTTGCAAGATCTGATAACAGACTCACAATGGGACAGGTGAAACTAAATAAAAGCTTGTAACAATAAGTATTGTTTTTGAGGGAATCTTCATGCCACCTTTGACTTGACACTGACTCATTAACTACTTGACATCTTATTCTTCTCAAAATGGTTTAAAGTTCAAGGAGATATTGTACAAGTTTAGCTATTTGAGTATAGATGGCGCTAATATAAAGTTAGTGTGACAGAGTTCTATTAATGCACACCAAACTGAGAACACGAACCCTATTTCTCAGCAATCTGATTTCCCGTTCATATGTTGAATCATGGATTCAAGGAAACAGTAAACGTTCAAGGGGAAACCTAAGATGAAGCGACTACCTGTCTGTTTTGATAAGGATTGTACCCTCACGAGCAAGGGGCTTAAAATAAAAGCCTAGGCACGGAAAAAAGCCCATGGAAGATGAGCCAGGTTGTTAAGGATTGGAGAGAAGTAGCCAAAGATCGGAGAAGCTTTAAGCAACAAGTGGAGGTCTGCTCAACTATGGGACCTTAATGGCTTGTAAAAAAAAAAAAAATTAAAAATGGTATTTCGTGTGGTTCCCGTCAGAGAAAGAATAGGACCACTCCAAGTCTTCCCGGGGATGTCGTAGAAGGCGACTTACTGCTTTGGCGTATGGCTCTGGTAGTACAGAGGGTCGTGCTCCTGCAGTGGAGACTAAATAAACGGGCAAGTGCGAGTCGGACTCGTACATGAAGGGTTCCGTGCCTCCGTACAATGTTTTAAAACGCTAAAAACACGATTTTGTATGACGACTCCCTTTAATTTTTAACTTCTTTTTATTTTTAGTATTTGTTGTTATAGCGGCCATAGTAATACATAATCTGTGAAATTTCAAATATCTAATTAATGCCATTATAAAGATCTAGTTAAAAACGCTGAAAAAAACACGTTTTTTGTATGGCGACCCTCTTTAATTTTTAACTTTTTATATTTTCAGTATTTGTTGTTATAGCGGCCACAGTAATACATAATCGGTGAAAATTTCAAGTGTCTAGCTATTACGGTTCAAGAGATAGAGCCCTGTGACAGACAGACAGACAGCGGAGTCTCAGTAATAGGGTCCCGTTTGCACCCTTCGGGTTCGGAACCCTAAAAAGACCTGAAGATCATAATGGAAAATTCTATTAAATTGGCTACTACTATCTACATGCCTACTAAATTTCATTAATCTCTGAACAAAGATACTCGAGTCATCGTCGAACATACGTACCTACATACAAACTTCCAAGTAAACTCACTAGTTGAACAATACTTTATTTTTCAAAGTAAAATTTTAAGCAATCTTTTTAATCAGTAAGCTATGAATTCCAGAATCTTTAGACCCCCTCATCATTTATAATATTATAGAAAACAGAATACATCAACCCCATTATGATATTGTAGTATGGAGATTTTGAAATCATTGGGGGAGGCCTATGTCCAGCAGTGGACTTCCTGTGGCTGATATGAAGATGATTGATTAGTATGGAGATAAGAAATGTTGCCATTATTAAGTTTTGTCCCTAACATTGTAGTCAAACTGCACTTACAGATGCAGTAAAAGATATATATGTATGCTAGCTAAAACTGAACAGCTGTAATGGCAGTACACTGTCCGGTTGTCATAACTATCACTGCTGGAGCAGGACCCTCTCTGTACTACTAGAACTATACTAGGACAGAGCAGTCAGAGGATTTAGTCTACACTCTCTATGCTTGCCAGATGGGTTGGAGAGGTCTCGCTGATGCTTCAAGCTCTGTTTAGATTATATTTCCTAAGTCGCCTTCTACGACATCCAAGGGAAAACTTGGAGGGTCCTATTCTACTCTGCCGGAAACCACACACTAGTTGTAATAAGCTAAAAACTATTGTGAGCTTCACGGGCTACTTATCCTGGTTGTTACCGTTGCACATGGCAGATACCGAGATATATGCATTAAGGCAGCTTTAAAAATCTGACACGGGCGGCGCAGGTTAGTGTTTGTATATGAAACTCATATAGTCATCTGTAAGCGTTACACATACAGTTGAGGAACTCGGTGGCCCGGTGGGAGTACGCATTGCTAGCGCTTTCACAAGTTAAGCAACCCCGGGCGTGGTCCGACCATGGATGGGTGACCACAAGTGGTACAAAAATTTCTTAAGCTCATTCGTGCTTCAGAAGGCACGTAAAGCCGTTTGTCCCAGCTCTCATCATTGTTTGGCAGTCGTCAATCTATGTCAGATGCCTTTAGGCAGCTTTAAAAATCTGACACGGGCGGCGCAGGTTAGTGTTTGTATATGAAACTCATATAGTCATCTGTAAGCGTTACACATACAGTTGAGGAACTCGGTGGCCCGGTGGGAGTACGCATTGCTAGCTCTTTCACAAGTTAAGCAACCCCGGGCGTCGTCCGACCATAGATGGGTGACCACAAGTAGTACAAAAATTTCTCAAGCTCATTCGTGCTTCAGAAGGCACGTAAAGCCGTTTGTCCCAGCTCTCATCATTGTTTGGCAGTCGTCAAGCTATGTCAGATGCCTTTAGGCAGCTTGAAAAATCTGACACCAGTGTTGGCCACTAACACACTTTAAAAACAAAACACACATAAAAACACTTCTTCATAGAAACAATCTTAAACTTACCTCGTGTCTTTTTGAGAAATAACATCTTCGCAGCTCTATTAGAATAATGATGAAACCTGCAAAGGACAAGAAGACATAATGGATAGCAAATTCAATATCAGTAGAGATTTCCAGTAAACATAGTCATTGTAAAATAAAATAAACCTAATAGTATTTGAGAGCTACACATTTTTAACGTACTGAAACCTATTCGTAACAATATAATGCCAATTTCTCTCTATTGCCTTGTTCAACTAAAGGTGCTATGTAATTAGTATAATGTTTAAAAAAAATATATTAATACCGCAGATTCAATATTAATTATAATGGTTTTACTTTTAGTGTGCCCAAATTGCCGGCTATTTGAAAGATATTAACTTTTTTTTAAGATCATTACTTTTATTTAGCCTATTAGTTTTTTTTTTAATACTAAGACATATTTATGGCTAATTTATATACAAATAAATAAATATTGAGATCTTTTTCTTATACTGTGCTAAAAGGTCATTATAATTCGGTAGATAGTTTAAAGTCAGTTTATGTTTAACTTAGCGTTAGTACAGCCAACATTAACAGGAGTAAATGAGATAAAGAAACTTGGACATCTTGGATTTCACCAAAAAAGAGACAGGTGGAGGCTCTCTGCTTGTATCACTACTACCTAAAATTTGTGGGATTCAAAACATACTATATTTCTGAAAGCCCACTGTCTGTCACTTTTGAACCATTACGGCTAGACTTGATGTTAAGATTTAAATTGTACCGAGCAAAACTCACAAGAGCATTTCTGTGTATGATAGGATAGGTATACCAAGCATTGGCAGAAAGTTGTAGACTTAAGAGAGAAATTATTAAGATACTATGATAAAAAAATGTACAGACATCACACTCAATAATGATAAAGGTGCAAAATATCTAAGCAAGTGAACCAATACTTTTTACATGAATAAAATGAAAGGTCATAGGTAGCAGATGTATTGAATGAAGACAACTTATGTGAAACAGACAGAGAATATTGCCACATAATAATAAATATTATCACAGGACCAACCAATTAGCCCGTCAAATGTCGCAGTGCCTGAGGCACTACTTAATACAGTTTTCAGGCTTTAGATTGGGTATTCAAAATTAGTGTCAAACTGAGGCTACTTGTAGGATCCACGTCTAAACCAATACAATCAGTCGTAAACGTGTACAAAGGATATCAACTTCCCTTCCAGTACAAAAAGTAAGTACCTATTAGACAATGTTTGAATTAGAAAAAAGTACCGATATCTTCTAGAGCACTACTTGTTTGAAAAAGACCATTCAATTAACATGTAGACTTGCTCGAGAGCCTTGTTGCTAGACGTGGTTGCTAGAAAAGTAAAAAAATATAAGAAATAAGGGAAGGTCAAAGAAAATGTGGTTTGAGTGTGAAGAAAAATATGGGTCAGCGAATGAAATGTAGAGGGCAAGTCAGAAATTGAAGATCTGACATTCAGTCCGAACTCCGAGTGGGGCAAGTTGAGGAAAAAGACTTACTTGGTGACACTTGCAAATTAACTACCTATGTTAGAAATTCAGTATTCTGAGGTTGGAAAGCGCAGCCTACCAGTTTTAGATGTTTGAAAACACTTAATACGTAAAGAATACACAAGTTCAGATTCTATAGGGCTTCTTCTAGGTCCACATCTAGCAAAATAGCTGGGTTATAGTGTATAGACTGGAAGAATCATTTTCATCATCACAAGTCATTTATGAAAACTTGTTTCAGCTATTTTGACTAGGATTTTGAAGTCCTGAGTATATTTTAAAGGGTAAATCGCAATCCCTGCCAAGAACACCCTATTCCAAACTATGAGAGCACAAGTAATTTGACGAAAAGTAACAAGTTCAACTTGTTTACGTCTTGTATGCAAAAGACCAAGTTCTTAAGTAACCAGAGGTGATAAACAGCTGATAAGAAAACACTGTGCATGCGTGCGAAATCGCGTTTTGAAAATGGAAGAAAAACTTTTTAATCAACATGGCGACAAAGAAAACTTTTCTTAGGTTATTCAGCCACTTACCAGTTGTAACAGCTCAAATCAAAACGGCAGACGAGGCGCAGGGTTGATTATATATCAATTAGATGAACTTTAAACATACTTTTATCAAGTTTTTCAATTTTCTTCAACGATAAAAAAACCCAGTCAAACAGCCATGTGGTATTCTTCGTTTGCTTGCAAATTTTTGTTTGGAAGGTTGTTACTTTTCAACTTCCGATCCTTCTTTGGAGTCAAAATACTAAAAATAAACCTCAATTTTCTAAGAAACGCTTAAAATATATGATGAACCGAAATAATAATGAATAATAATAATTTACAGTTTATATAATATAACTGATGAGCAGTAAAAATTGAAAATCAGTAAATTATAAAGCGGAAGGAAAATACGTATGGCAAAAGTCTTGCTCGCTCAGTTGCACCTTTGTCAAAACAGCGTTTGTTTTGTTGATTGTTTTTGTTTCTCTTAAAATTCATTCCGAACTGAATTATACAGTTGTCTATAATAATAAATCTATTTAAAACATATTTAAAAGCTTTTATATGATCTAATTTAGTTTAAATTTTCATTTTTTTAACCTTAAACCGGAACTGCGTGGCGCAGGTTGGCCGAAAAACCAACATATAAAGCCACACACACACCGGCACAGCGGTTAATGGACGACTCACAAGTCACAAACTATACAGGAATGACCCGACTGCGGCAAAGCCCAAAAGAAGAGTTATGTGTTTGTCCTGTATTTAATATGTCCGACTAATGTTATCGTAACTACTAAACGGCTAATCCGATTTTAATAAATTAAACGTGGTTAGATTCGTCTTATTTAACCACTAGTCATAGATTATATTTAAACTATTCCGTAGTCGGGTTTTAATTTTTAAACAACTTCTAAAAGGAGGATGTTATCAATTCGACTGTATTTTTAGGGTTCCGTACAAAAAATGAAAAAATGGAACCCTTATAGGATCACTCGTGCGTCTGTCTGTCCGTCCGTCTGTCACAGCCAATTTTCTCCGAATCTACTGGACTGAATCAGGTGAAATTTGGTAGGATGGTGTAATCTTATGACCCAAATACATATGTGCAAAGTAAATAAATATTGTTTTAAAATAAGGGTCATTTTCGGGGGAAAAATTAGGAAAAAAAAGAAAGTTTTGCAAAACTTACTATTATATGTTATAATATCAAATGAAAAGGCTAATTATAAGGATCTCAAATATTTTTGTTGTTATTATACTAAGTTTGACCCATTGTTATCAATCAAATATGACATTGTGTACAATTAACTTAAATAAATAAATACTAAGCCATTTTATTTGGCCATGATCTAAGCGACGTGCTGAAAGCCAAGAAGTCCAAAGTTACATAAATCTTCGGATTGGAACAACATAATGGAAGATTTTGGACACAAATCGATCAAATTACTAAGAAACATAATAGGAAGGAACCATGTTATGATTGGGAATAAAACGAAGTGATTAGATTCTTTATGATTGGGAAGAACGACTGACTAAATATCATATTAAATCAAGGTAAGGTTTAAATTAAAATTATACTATCTTGTGGTTTCGTTAAAAAAAAATTATCTACCTACCTGCAATTTAAGAATACCCAAAAGTGGGTAAAAATAATATAAACTGAACAAAATCGAAATCGTAGAAAACAAAATCACATCACAGGTGTTTGTTTGTCACAGTTTATTTACTTTGTTATGATTCCATAATCATTGACTTTGTTTTTCGAAAACTTTGTTGATTGAAGTATGATACCAACATAATAGGAAAAGTAACAGGAAACCAACAGGAAACAGATTACAAACTTTCTTTGTACTTGCATGCATGGCAAAGGCACGGGCACGGCCTGTAGGCGGAAACGGAAATGAAGACAATCGGACCAATCAAAAAAAGTTAAAAGTGGCAAAGGAATTAAGTTCCTCTTCCCGTGGAGCCAGTCGAGCCGCAGGCCGTAACAAAATGTAACTATTGGGATTTTTTGTTGAGATACTGGTATTATGTATTGACACAGAATAAATAATACTAACGTACAGAAGTCTCATTTAGCAAAGAAGTTCAAAGAAATATCTACTCAATGTGGCTAGCGATATGGTTTAATTTAGCTCACGTCAGAACTCAGCACCTTTTCGCATAGATACTTAGACATCCATTGTAAGCCAATTTCATTCTTAGTACTCTGGACAAACGATTCGTTTAACTGAATTTACCATCCGGAGGGGCCGCCTGCGCGCATAGTAATAATGTAGGTACATTTTCGATACCTAAACGGGGAGTGACACAGGCCTGGTATTGATATGTATGTCAGTGCCGTGTGATTCCCGGCAGAGTAAAATAGGTCCACTCAAATTCTTCCCATGGATGTCGTAGAAGGCGACATAAGAAACACTAGCTAAACAAAGCGATCGATAAGACCACTCTAACCCGTCTGGCCAGCCTGGAGAGTGTAGGCCAAATCCTCTGGCTACTCTTGCCAAGTTTGACTCTGGTAGTACAGAGGGTCGTGCTCCTGCAGTAGAGAAAAGACTAAATCAAAGCGGCCAAGTGTGAGTCGGACTTGCCCATGAAGGGTTCCGTAGCAGCAAGTAACATAATTTAAAAAGAATCTAAAGGTAAATTGCGGTTTACGATTTATGACGTATTAAAAAAAACTACTTGCTACATCTCGTTTAAACCAATTTTCGGTGAAAGTTTGCATGGTAATGGACATAGTTAATATATTTTTTTTTAGTTTTATCATTCTCTTATTTTAGAAGTTACAGGGGGGAGACTCACACACATTTTACCACTTTGGAAGTGTCTCTCACGCAAACTATTTAGTTTTGAAAAAAATGATATTAGAAATCTCAACATCATTTTTGATGACCTATCCATAGATACGATACGACACGTATGGTTTGATGAAAAAATTTTTTTTGAGTTTCGGTTCCCCCAAAATTTAATGTTTTTTAGGGTTCCGTACCCAAAGGGTGCAAACGGGACCCTATTACTGAGACTCCGCTGTCTGTCCGTCTGTCACAGGGCTGTAATTCTTGAACTGTAATAGCTAGACACTTGAAATTTTCACCGATTATGTTTTAATGTGGCCGCTATAACAACAAATACTAAAAATAAAAAAAGTTAAAAATTAAAGGGGGTCGTCATACAAAAAACGTGTTTTTTTAGAGTTTTTAACTAGATCTTTATAATGGCATTAACTAGACACTTGAAATTTTCACAGATTATGTATAATTATGGCAGCTATAACAAAAAAATACTAAAAATAAAATAAAGTTAAAAATTAAAAGGGCGTCGTCATACAAAAAACGTGTTTCTTCAGCGTTTTAAAACGTTGTATGGAGGTACGGAACTCTTCATGTACGAATCTGACTCGCACTTGCCCGTTTATTTCTATTTTTGTGTGAAAATCTTAATGCGGTTCACAGAATACATCTACCTACTTACCAAGTTTTAACAGTATAGTTTCGGAAAAAAGTGGCTGTGACATACGTGGGTTCCGTTTTTTGCCATTTGGCTATGGAACCCTAAAAATACCTGATTGATGTATGGTCGGTCAGTGAAAACAAAATCTAAGTATGTGAATGTTGGACACGTGTGTGTGTAGTTTGGTTATGAAAACCTTACCTAATTTAGCTTGACATTACGCCAATTACGCCTAGCCTGTAGCGAAAAGATAGCACCTGTCCCTATCCACTGGGCTTGGCTCGAATTGCTCAAGAGAAAACTCCTTAATGTTTAACGGAACAGCCTGCAGCTTGATCTTCAACCATGCTGCGTTCGAAGAGTGAGACTGATTTGGGGCCGGTGACTCCTACTTCTACAGGAGTATCAGTAAATCAGGTCGCCCGAAAAACAAAAGTCAAATTGCGGCAGCACTGAAAGTACCTATTTACTTACCTCCACATCCGACATTCCACCTGCCGAGAAAATGCCTCCGGGAAGGTGATCTTCACTGGGCAGTCTGGAAATCATAGAATCTTTCTGGAAGTCTTTATATATTCTCCGGTCTGGCATGGTTGAATATCGTTTATGTGCGTTTAGAACACGAGCGCCACCGGCTCACGGCCACGCGGCACGCCAAAAGAAAACACGTATTACTCTAAACTAGAAATTCTTGTAGCAATATTGCAACCGCATTATTTACTATTTTCTATTTCAAACAACGAAGGGTTTCGAACTTTTGGGAATAATTATGAAGTAGAAGAGATAACCAGACGATCTGACCAAGGTCGCTGGAAAGCGCTGGACGCAGGCCGTTCTAGATCGTTCATTTTGGAAATCCTTGGGAGAGGCCTATGTCCAGCAGTGGACGTTATGCGGCTGAAATGATGATGATGATGAAAAGAGATGAATTGTTCTTCAGGACTGCGCAGAGAAATGTGGCTAGCACGCTTGAAAATCAGCGTTTTAATAGTTGTGATTGTGGTAACACTACTTGCTAGTTACTGGTACGCATTTTTTTTTATATCTACTGTCTTTACCTATCTTAGTCGTGATTATGCTCTCTTATTGAGACCGCGCCTTGTAGTATTCTCGATAGAATTTTGAAGAGGTATAATTGAATTTTTAACAAAAAAAAAACAACCGACTTCAATTTTTTTAAGGAGTTCCTTCCATATCGCCAAAGTTCTTCATCATATCTTCACCAAATTAAAATGGGACCAACTTGGTAGTAAAGCCTTTCAAATAAAAAAAGAATCATCATAATATTTGAGCTGCAGTTGTCTGGTGAGGAATTTCGGTCTCCAGCTCCAAGATCTTTTCTCCGATCTTAAAAAAAATTACATGGGACCAACCTTGCAATGCATTTTTTAAAACGAAACCAAAACGAAATATATATTTTTTAAATCGGTTCATATTTGACGGAGTTATGAGGTAACATACACAAAAAAAAAACATACACGTCGAATTGATAACCTCCTCCTTTTTTTGAAGTCGGTTGAAAAGGAAGATGACTTGTTCTTGTTGATGAGTGTGGTTTTCGACCAAGAATGGGACCATTTCTTTTCCTGTGGATGTCGTAAGAGTAGTAGTCAGAAGTACCCGTAACCGAACGGCATGTATGAAGAGGTTGATAAGTGTAGATGAAGCGAAAGAGGTCTGTCAGGATCGTAGCAAGTGGAGGTCCAGTCTCCGCCTACCCCTGTTGGAAACAGGCGTGATAGTATGTATGTCGTAAGAGGCGAATATAGGACTAAGCACAAACAACTCGAACTGGAACTGCTTTCTCGAGCCTTAACATCAGGCATCGCTGGCTGCAATCGTCTGTGATGCCCTAATTTCATTAAGATGGCCGTCTCAGAGGCATTATTTACACAGCGTGTACAAAAGGGTTTGTAATTTGTCTAACGTAAAAATCCTAGTTACAATATCACAGACAGTGGCGTCCTCTATTCTTTTTTTGCTTCTACAGTAAAAGGGATCCAAAAATATAAAGGCATGTGTCACACACACCTAGCGGGACACCAGTCATTGAATAATTTATTTTCTTTTTTCGACATGTAAACTGGTAATTTAATTGATTGGACAATGCCTTATAAAGGTAAAATTTGTAATAATAGGACCTCTGATGACTATGTAATTGCATGTGTACCTGTTACTTTTTGTGAATAAATGAATATGAATAAAACACCCAATTTATAAATACAATTTATTCAGCAAGACCTAATTCAATAGTTAAACGCAACACTTCAAACGACCTCAAGTCTTTGTACAAGGCAATTTCGTGTATATTACTGAAACAGTTCGCCGGAAAGCAAATATTTCGAGGTCTCCAGTACCCGCAGTGTAGATAACCCGTCGACAAAGTTTACAACGCGCTACGGACAGCACCAATATTATTACGTAAAGCAAGATGGCGACTGACGATAGCGTTGGATAAACAGTGTCGTGGGTGCCCTGCTGAGGTTGCAGCTACGTCTCCATGGTTACTATTATTTAAAGATTATTTAGTCAATCCGTTTTACTTGGGAGATCACTTTGGAGCGCCCGTCGTCTAGGAAAGAACTTCTTCTTCTGTAGAGGTACTAGTGGCTCCGTTTTCGTCCTTGGTCCAAAATCTGCCCAAATCATCTGCTATTCAAACCTAAAATAAACTAGTAGCTATGTGAGCTGTAAACCTGACAATATTTTTTCTAATTAAACATGACGGCATTCAAAAATGACGGCGCTACGCACACTGTTTGTTTCTAAAATACCTGCGCAGCGCCGCCATTTTTGTTCAAGTTGTTTGCCGGTAACTATATCTACAATACCTGGCACATAAGTTGACCCAAAATGGCGGCTCTGCGCAGGTATAATTAGAGGAAAAAGTGTGCGCAGTGACCGCCATTTTGGTTCAACTTATGTGCCGGGTATTGCACATTACTTCAGTTCTCAATAACGTGTAACAAAATATATTGAAACTATTTTAAGGGTAGATTCAGTCCGTGATACTGAACAACTTTCCCCAAGGAACATATATCGAAGTATGAAAAAAAAGCTTTGCTTTCAAACTTGCATCAGCTGATCGGCCAACTTGTACCGGTCAAAAGTTATTTTTCACATTTCGATATATTGTGCCTTGGGGAAAGTATTGTTTCAGCATCTTTTGTTAGATAGCGAAACTATATATTTGCTCTCCGGGAACTTCGTTGTACCTATAATACAATACAATTTATACTCGTTCGTAACATTATTAAAATTATACAAAATGTAAGACGCAATAAAAAAAGTCTAAGCGTGAGTATTATGATAAATACATATAAAATATATAAATGCTGTAAGTACGTAAATTATGTATTGAGCGTTCAATTGTTATATTTACGGTTTATACGCAGAATGTCACGATTCCCAAAATGTCCGAGACTTTTTACAAGACCTCCTACGGTTTATACGCAGAATGTCACGATTCCTCCAGGGTGTAAACAAGAAAAATCCATCTCTAACCGACTTATGAATAACAGCTTGCACATTGTTATTTTTCACGTGACATTTCGCGAATCGGGCGTTCTGCGCCAACCGATATTAAAGGAATGTTGTAAATTATGTGACCGCGTTTGAACATGTTTTGGAAACTTCGTCACACATCTTCCGATTGCCGTGCTTCTGTGAAACAAAACGCAACATTGAGACTTAACATAAACGTTAACTAAATAAAATTATTCGTATTGAGACATAATACTTAAAATTCACGAATTAACTGGACGAGTACGAAAGTATGCGCGAGACCGATACAATATAGCGTAATATACTGGTACAATCAAGCAATATGGCAAGTTACCTTAATAATAGCGAGATTGCATTGAATTTGGATGTCTTGATGTGCTGTTGACAGTACAACCGTGATCAAAACATTCTAAATTTAATTTCGGGCAGACATTTTTAAAACTGACTAATCTATTTCATCTAAGCAAAAATGTCTGCCCGTGTGGCGTGGCATCGTAGATAACACGTTGATAAAGTTTATATCGTGCGACGGAGTAGTATCAGATCGATATATCTTCTAGATGGCGTTAGTCGATAGTGCTGCATATACATGCTATTTTATCTAGAACAGAGAAATTATATACAATCTAAATGTCTACGAAGTGGCAAACCTGTTCCCAAAAGATGTACCAATTTGGCTCTGTTTCCCGAAACTTCCAGAAACTGCTTGGCAGTTTGTGGGAAAGGGACGCCGTATTTTATGTGAACTTAAGGCATTTAAACATAAGCATTATGGAAATAATAAACTTACGTTTTTTTAGATTATCATATTTCTTGTAGTCATTCTAGATTGTTATTAATTTCTTTGATCTAGACTACTTTCTGTTTCCGGCATCAGAAATCAAATAATACATTACGTCTAACAAACTACACCGAAACTATTTTAAGTGTATATTCAATCCATAATACAGAACAACTTACCTCCCATACTCTCCATATAATTACCATATTAGAGTTTGTATGGTAAACGGTAAGTCAAAAAATATTTTTCATATTTCGATATATGTTCCTTTGGGAAAGTTGTTTAGTATCTTGGACTGAATCCACTAAAATAGTTTCATTATATTTTGTTAGGCCCTGTATCATCTGGTGGACGAAGCACACAAAGTAATCTAGATAAATAAATAGCAATGTAACTTTGACTTCCTCAAAGTGACACCTGAATCCTACGCTATATAAACGTTATCGCCCACTGTGTTCTATATTGAATCGGTCTCGAACCCTAACTAAAAATAAATATGCTAAAATTTGGTGCAAACAAAATTCACTCTGTGTTAAATGCTAAAAATGCGTTGCACGTCAGTGGGCCGCCACTTGTCTTACACACCAATACTCATTCGTGATGAAACTTTAAATCTCATGCTACATCTGACATATCTGTTATGGTGAATAGTTCGGCTGGGCAGAGACGGCGCAAGATTTAAAGATCATTACTTAAGATGCGTATTTGGTAATTATTCAACAATTAAAACAAAACTGCATCAATATTATCATGGATTGTTGTTAGTGTGCAATACACATTACTTGTGATTTTTACAAATATACCTCGAACATTGGTCTACATTGACGTTGATCTGTCGGTTTTTTTTTATATTTAACAATGTTTTTCTCTAAATTGTAGACTGATTTGCTATAAAACAGAAAACTAAGTAATTTTTTTTTAGTATAGTACATTGCTGCTATAAATAAATGAATGTCCATTGCACACTACCATGAGTTGTCTTTATTGTTTTAGCTACATTTCTATAGCTACATATACTTTTACGAGTTCCAAAATGCTTTCTGTACAGAATTATACACATTTTTGTTGTTGGTAATTAAATTTCAAATTTTTAAACAATTATCTTTTTCTATTCTCAACAATCCCATTGCCATAAACAAGTTTATTTTAACTCAACAATCCAACATGTATCTTTCAATCCACTTTAAAAACAACGTATAAGAGTGTAGGTATACTCTAAATATTAATGGCATATACCAAATAGATTCCATAACACACAGATTGTTTTGTAAACTCATGTGTCATGTTAGTTTCCGCCGGAAAACCATTTCTGTACGAGGTCTTCCGATTCAATTATGAAAGATCCAACAAAATCCATATGTCTACAAAATGCAAGCAAAATATTGATATAAGTATATAAACGGGACTCAGCACGAACATTTTATGTTGGTCTAAAGATTTTCGTCGTAACGTCTAACAAAATATATTGAAACTATTCCAAGGGTAGATTCAGTCCTTGATACTGAACAACTTTCCCCAAGGAACATAATAAGTCGAAATATGAAAAAGAATTCTTGGCCTCCATATACAAGTTGATCGATCAGCTGATCTGAGTTAGAAAGCCAAAAACTATTATTCTTAATTCGATATATGCTCTTCGGGGAAAGTTGTTCAGTATCATGGACTGAATCCACCCTTAAAATAGTTTAGTATATTTTGTTAGACCTGTATTATATACCTACATGTATAAAATAATTTAAATTCAAATTGTTTTGCAAAGTAACTGAATTAAAATAATTTAGATAAATAAATAAGTACAATACATGTGTTGAGCTAGCCCCAAAGTACTAAGAACGACTATAAGTAGTCATTCTGACGAAAGGAAGGTTAATATGGTAAACATTTTCAATTGATTTTGTTAGACCTCTCATAGAAAATTACAGTAGATCGATCTTCTCTCGCCAAAACGAATGGGTGCGTTCGAAATTCGAATACATCCAATGACCGCAAAGAAGTTGGATTTTCGAAAATGGAACAGAAGTTTTTAATGAAGAGAAGATGGCGTCTCCCTTGGACACAGCCAAATGTGCGATATTACGTCGCAATACATGATTTTTCCCACAGTGCGCAGTTTTTCTACATATCGTATGTGAATCTCATTTCTTTGTACATATTTCGTCACTTTTCTTTGGGATCATTCTTTAGTACCACCCTAACACCAACAGATAGCGCAGATTAAAATTTGTCAGTGTTCTATTTTTTTTCAACACATTTGTTCGGGAAGTGCCGTTTTCTATACTGATTTTATTTGAGTAATTCAATCCATTACGCTGTTATTCGAAATCATGCGGTATATTTACATTACGATACAAGTCCTGTAAAGTTTATTTTAAATATTTTAGGGATAATATTATCCTATTCCAAAATAACGAATACCTACTATTTTCAAAATTAAAAAAACCACTTTCTCAATTTCTTTTTTTAATAATGGTTCTCTGTTGGAAGATTGATTTCGGTCTCTTGGTAAATTACAGGACATGCGCGAATGAGCACGCGAATGTCTGAAAAAAGATTTCCTTATGCGCACCATATTTATAATTTTCTATTACGAGATTTTATTTTTGGTTTTTTCCTTACAAATGTGTTGAAAACCGTTGTATGGCACACATTTGTACTGTTCATTTCAAGTTTCGGCTCACTAGATACACGGGCTGGTATCGCCCAGTCGCGTGTCAACGCGCCTCAACTGAAATGAACAACTTACCACACTTGTATCGTAAACAACTATTACTAATAAATCATGGAGATTTCTTCTAACCTCTAACTTATCAACAGCTTCCATTTAGTACAAATAAAACTTATTTCACCCTTTAAATTCTAGAAAAATTGCGCACAGGAAAAAACGCTCTACATTGGGAGCGGTGTACAACGGCTGGCGGTATGTGGTGTGATGAGTGGTGTCTAGTCGGCCTTGCGGGGCCTTCGCTTGCGGACCTCGGGCTTCGCCTTGTCCGCCGAGTCCCCGCCGGAGTCTCCCGCGGGCGCCGCCTCGTCTTCTGATGTCTGGAATTGCAAAAGGTAAAGAATCAGAAATTACCTTGGCACAAACCTTGGGTCAAAATTATCATATGACGTCATACATATGTATTGGCCAGATCGTAAAATTGATCAATTCATGATATGGCCAACCATTTTATAAAATGGTTATTTTTCATGCTATGGAAAATACCCGCTAATCACATCATGATATATATGGTCTGCCCAAATCAATGAATAATCAGCGTTTAATGATATGAAATGCTAAACGCATGGCTACTTCATGATATGGAAAAACATTAGTGATCATATCGTTCCCGTGTGGTTCCGGACACCCGTGTGGTACCGGGTCAGAATAGGACCACTCCATCTCTTCCTGTGGATGTCGTAAGAGGCGACCAAAGGAAAATAGCACTCAAAGCTCGTGCTACAATTGCATTCACAAAGAGGGTTGACGTCAGGCAGGTGGCCGGTCGTAAAACTATAGCCAAATCGTTTAAAGTTTTCCAGCTCTATTTCTTCTCCAATTCGCTAGATTTTTCATCATTGATATGCATATTATATTTGAAGAATAAAAAGCGGGAAAGCGCACCCCGGGCTCCAAAGCAGTATAGCTGAGGATGCATGCGGGAACGCTTTCAGATGAAGAAGACGATTAGTGATCATATCGTAAAATATTTAGTTATAGTATCCACCATTAGAGCAGGGATTGGGAACGGTTCGAAAAATATCAGCTCATTAACATCCCCAACCAGGTTTTTCGCGAACACTCTTTAGGAGCGGAATTGATACGCGAGCGTTATATTCGCCGGGATTAACCAGGTTAATATCAAAGGATTTGGGGGCGGGGCTTCCCGTCACCTTTCAACACAAGTTGAACTGAACTTATTTTTAACACAAGATACAGGCGGGCGCGCGGGTAAAGGGTGTCGGTAGGTGGAGCCAAAATTATCCGAACGAAATTAACCTGGTTTCGCAAACTAAAACACTTATTCTTGGTTCTTTGATCAGAACCCAAATAATATCGATTCCGCTCGAGCGGAATCGATATAATATTATAAGCATATTTTGTCGTTGCTGAAAAAAAAACATTTTTTCATAATTTTAAAAACCAACTTTTGGAACTTCAATATCTATCTCTCCACCAATTTTCATGACAATCGGTGCAGTAGCGGCGGAGTACGAGCCCGGACAGACAGACAGACGGACGGACGGCCGGACATGACGAAACTATAAGGGTTTATTGTGGACTACGGAACCCTAAAAAAACAACCGACTAAATTTTTTGGAGTTTTTTTCATATCTCCAAAGTTCTTCATCATATCTTCACCAAATTTAAATGGGACCAACTTGGTAGTAAAGGCTTTCAAATAACAAAAGAATCATCAAAATCGGTCCAGAATTGGCGAAGATATCGCGTAACAAACATACATAAAAAAAACATACAGTCGAATTGATAACCTCCTCCTTTTTTGAAGTCGGTTAAAAAAGAAAGAGTATACATACATCGCTGGGCGAGTTCTTCTCAGCGTCGCTGCCGTCTGCGTTCTCGTTGTCATCCACGATGTCTTCGTTGATCAGCTCCTGACGACACATCACACTCATGTTTAACACCTTGACTGTCAGCATTGCCGACACAATACATTTTTAATTGTTCGTCGGTCACCAGGTGACCGCCAGAACATACATTCACAAGAAAGAACGAGTTTCTTATAATTTTGTTGCAGTTTTTTTTTTTTGGATTTATCAATCAATCATAATCATCAACAGGTCTTTTTAAGTCTCCACTGCAGGAGCACGACCCTCTCTGTACTACAGCCTACACTCTCCACGCTGGTCAGACGGGTCGGAGAGGTCGGACAAAAGCATTTTGGCCAATCTCGAAACTGAGACGCTTCACTCGCTCCGTCAAAAAGATATGAGTGATATACCGTAGTTTGTTGTACCAAATATATGTAAAACTAGTGTATTACATTGGCAACCCTTTGCGTGGGTCAATGTGTTGAAGTTTACCTCTTCGTGGCGTTGCTTGGCGTCCGCCTTGGCTTTGTCCAGCTCAGCTTGAGTCACCAGCACCTTGTCGGAGCGGCGCGGCGGGTACAGCAGGTCGATGATGCAAACCAGCACCTGCATCAACATCAAGTTTATTTGCTAGGCAAATTTAAAAAAATCCCCGACTGTCACGAACGCCATCTAGTGATAAATAGCGGAACAACTGGTAGCGCCATCTGTTATTTTCTACAGAAAGCCCTGACTTTCAAGCGTTAACCCTCAATGAACTTAGCTTATAAAAAATAAACATAGCTAAGAACCACCGCAAGGGAACTAGATTTCACGTAAAAAAAATCGCATCGAAATCGGTCCATCCGTTCGAACGCTACGATGCCACAGACAGACAGACATTAGCGTCAAACTTATAACACCCCTTTTTTTTGTCGGGAGTTAAAAAGTCAACAATTAAATATTTTTACAATAATAAAATTTTTAACAAAAAAAACATCCAACTTCATTTTTTTTAAGGAGTTTCTTTCATTTCTCCAAAGTTCTTCATCATATCTTCACCAAATTAAATCGCCCGAGATAAAACTATCACCGTACACCGTGTAGCACATTCTTCTTTTCATCTCCATCTATGAGAAAAAGCAAATATATACCTATAACGAAAGTAGAATACATACATATACCTAATCAGAGTTTAACAGTCAGTTACTAGTACAGTCAGTCAGTTAAGTACTATGAAAATATTTTTCTAGGACCACCACATCTTTTCAATTTTCCAGTCATTAGAATCGTTTCATTACTTTTTCCTTGTGTGTTAATTGTTTATATATTTAAATATGTATATTATACGTAAACTTCATATTTATTTACTATCGGCCTCATCAAGAAATTAGTCACATTTAAAATAGTTGTAAAAATAACCTAATAGTTCCATAATAAAATTACTATTTAAATCAAAGACAACAATTGCGCGTTTTTATTGGTTTTCAATAAATTATTATTTTTAAGCAAGAGAACCAAAACATTTTGACCTACAGTCATCCACGCAAAACGTGTATTCCAATTTAAAAAAAATACGACGCCCTTGCCTATATTTTATAATTTTAAAACTAAATTCTTCTTTTTTTTTAGCTGACTGCCAATATTATTTTTGATTCTACATTCGTGTTCGGTTTTCAAATGTGTTTTAACGCCTAGGGAATTTACTTTTTACTTTTCAGTGTCTAGAGAATTACCAGTGACTTTAGCCCCAAATATTTGCGATAAAATCATCGTTTTTCGAATAGATGAGATGAAAAGGTGATTATTAAAAAAAAACCGACAGCGTGTTAAAATTGACCTAGGTTAGGTATATGTAGTTTTTCAGCATTTCTTACTCACCAATCCGAGCAGAGCTCCAATGAAGATGGTGGCCACCGCGAAGATAAGATACGAGCCCCACGTCGGCAGACCGTACGTCTCCATCAGCATGTTGTGCACGCTCTGGAAATCGTATCAGAAAAACAAAGTTTTTGTTTTTCAAAAATTTACAATATCTGGTCTAAGAAAATATACTGAAACTATTGTAAGGGTAAATACAGGCCATAATACTGAACAACTTTACCTAAGAAACAGATATTGAAATAAAAAAAAAATATTTTGGCTTTCCATACCAACTTGGATAGCTAATTAGTCAACTCGTATGGAAGGCCAAACATTATTTTTCATATAAAAGCTTAGACAAACAAATTACAGGGTCTAATAAAATTTAGTGAATTCAGTCCATGATACTGAACAACTTCCCCAAGGAACATACAGGGTGTAAGTGTAAACACTCTTATCCTTGAAAGAAGTGGTTCAGGATCATGAGCAGGGTCGAAAACCAGTGAAGACAAATAATGAATTTTCTAAAAGAACCCCAAAATCATTAGCGTAATACACCCTACACGCTCGTACGTATGATCGGCGGGGTCAATCGCGGGCGGCCGCCGGCTGACGTCAGATATAAAGGGGCGCCCCTTTTTTACTGTTTCCCAGGGGGGGGGGGGGGGCGCCGGGAAATCTCGCCCGGGACGCTGGTACGGCTAAAACCGGCACTGTGTATAGTTTCAGTATATTTTGTTACGCCCAGTGTATCTCCCACCAAAAACGTAAATGTGTAAATAAGAGCTATAGCGAGTATACCCTGAGAGCCTGGCTGAGCTTGAAGAACTCGGCGACGAGCGTCATCTGCATCGAGTCGGGCGCCTTCCAGCCGGGCACGGGCTCCGTCTGCGTCCAGCGGCGCGTCTCCACGAAACTCAGCATGGACTCCACGTCGCGCGGGCCTTTGTACTGCCGGAACGAGCCGTCCTTCACGCTGGAAATGTGTCACACAAATACTAGTCTTCGCCCCGAACCCCAGAAATTAATAAGAGTATTTCATACAGAATGGAATTTCCTAAGGTCCCGCGCAATGTGCGTTCCCATTCCCCGCTCTCGCCTTGTCTCAGGGCGAGAGCGGGCGAACACAAACGCATTGACGTGTGCACGGATGTATAGCTTCGTTTGTAGTCGTGTAGGCATAAATGATACTCCGCTTTTATGAAGTTTCATACCTGTGCCCGAACTGTGAACTCGCGTAAATCCTACGAATAATAATCCGTAAATCATATTTTGGTAACCCTTGGAAACATTTGGCTCATGTTAATACTTAAAAATTGTATTAGCTACATCTTTTCAGTTACCACGCCAGCCAAATGTCATAAAGCTTCAATCAAAATAACTTAAGTTATCGTCGAACAAACATACATACAAACGCCGGATTGTTCAAGTAGATTTGAAGAACTTTGTTCGCTTGTTCAACTAATTACTATTCTCATGGACGAATAAATACAAGTTTAATTGCTAGGAAAATTTAAAAATAGTTTGGAAAATCCAAAAGTGCACGCCTCATAATCTCATTTTTCACAATTAAATTGATTTTGATTGTTTTATTGCTAACCTAAAACGAAGAAAAGTATGTGTCGGCTTTAACGCACGACTGGAGATTATTTTTAAATTCCCGCTGTGAAAATTAAAAATTTTCAAAATTCGGGACGTTATTAGTTTCACCCCGTTTTTGAAAAGTCGAGTTTTCATCAGATCTCGACGTTTAAAGGTCTCAGGAATGTTCCCTGACCACTCACGAGCAAGTGTCATGCACCCATCCGTATGTATGTGTGGGTGTGTATGTGACCCGCTTATAACTCTTGAACAACTAAACCGATCGGAACCAAACAAGTAGCTTTCCAAAGAGTTCTGAGTTCTATACAACTCAGATTTCTTGTGAATTTAAACCGATTCGGACCGGTAGATTTTGAAAAATCTCAAAAAAACTAAGCAAAAACAAGAAAAAATTTCCAAAAATGATGTATTTTGAGAATTACTATTAAACTACATTGAATTAGTGATCTTCGAAAGGACTTAGTTAGAAAAAAAATGGACTTGATCAGATAAGTTTTTCAGGAGTTATCGTGACCACGCCAGTTTCCATACATACAGACACACGGACGTCCACAAAATGATTTTATTAAACATTGTTTTTATTTATTTAAAAGGCAAAATGTCTTTTAAAAATGTCATAAGTGTTGAAACTAGTGTTTTTCCTTGACATTTATGTGTAAATATTATTGTACAAGTGCGATAGAAAATAAATAGAGACACATTTAGTTAAAAAAATCACTTGATTTTTGTAAGGCGAGAGTAGAGCACTACCTCATGCGCTTCGCTTATGAGGCGTGCAAAAAACCCTATCAAGAACGCCATCTAGTGGTGAGTAGCAGAACTACCGATAAGACTTGATATCTGTAGCGCCATCTATTATGTGCTAGAGAAAGCCCTGGCTTGTAAGCGATAACCCCCAATACCTTTTAAACGGTTAAATCGATTTTCATAAAACATAGCTAAGAACCACCGCAAGGAAACTTGCTTTCACGTTAAAAAAATCGCATTAAAATCTCTTCTTATCCGCGGATACTGATGCTGATATTCGCAACAACCCTGGTCTAAACAAGTGTACCTACTGGAATATGGTGGGCAGAGCGGTGACCACGAATCGGCCGCTGAGCCCCGGCGACTTGGTGACGTCGACGGCAGCCGTTTTCATGGCGAGGTTCTTGCGGCCCGCGCGCAGCGACAGCTCCTTCCAGGCCGGCGCTAGGGCGTTGCAGGCGGGGCACCATGGCGCGTAGCTGTGGTGGAACAAGATATACAGGTTCTAACATAATATACTGAAACAGTTTTTATCTAATCTCATGTCGTAAATTTCAAAATATACATTTTAGAACAATTTTATATTGACGTACTTTATGAACACAATACCAAAATTTAAATAGAATCTCATTATAACACTTCTCCTCGAACAAAATAATGTTATAAAATATTTTTGAACCATTACGATATACAGGTAAACTTTTGTTACGGCTCTGAATACATGTTATTTGAGCCTCATAAATATGGTGACACCGTTTATGCGTTCCGAATCCCTAGTTATGAATGACGGTGATCTTGGGGACAGTTTATTTTTGTTAATGGAACCCTACGCTATAGAAGCAACCATTTTATGGCGTTACAAACAAGTTTTGATTGCAGTGTTTTGTTTTGTCGTGTGTGTAAGTGGCCAACACTGGTGTCAGATTATCCAAGCTGCCTTAAGCCATCTGACATAGCTTGATGACTGCCATACAATGATAAGAGCCGGGACCAATGGCTTTACGTGCCTTCCGAAGCACGGAGGAGCTCGAGAATTTTTTTACCACTTGTGGTCACCCATCCAAGTACGGACCACGCCCGGGGTTGCTTAATTTGTGAGAGCGCTAGCAATGCGTATACCCACCGGGCTACCGAGCTCATGTATTGCTGTTTGATGGCTCAAAAGTATTCGTATCTAGGGCCGTACAAAAAAAAAAGATTTGATTGTCTGTGTCCATATATTTTGGCACCTCATTCATAGGCTTTTAAGGAATACATATTTTGTCTCCTCTTAGCAAGCATACATTTTGTTTTGTTTGTAAAAAATTCTGATAGTAGTGAATATGAAGAAGACTCCGCCCCGCCCGAGATTTTAGATACAGCAATGGAAATCACTTACAATCTATTACCAGCAAAGTCCAGAAAACTATATGATAAATCTTATCAGGACTTGGCATGGAAATGTCTGAGAAGTTCAAGTGTTCCTTACTATGGTTTTAATCAGGGCTTGTTAACGATACCAAATTCACACTAAAAGTAACGTTATCTGTTATCATATATAAGGTGTATCGATAATACAGTTTATAACGTTATCAATTAACAATATAAGTAACGATACTTTTTTTCAATACTTGTAAAATATTATATAAATAGCTCTAGTAGCCTACTAGACTTACTTTCATCAATTTATTCTGTCAAATATCGAAAAGAAATACAGTGTTAACAATACCTTTTATCATTAATATCATTGGTAACGTTATCTGATTATCGGTAAATAGTGAGAAAAATACCGTTACCCAGCAAACGTTACCTTTGCTGATAACGTTAACGCCGTTTGACAGAATAAACGTTACCAGATTTTTAACGGTATTCCAAGCCCTGCTCTAAATACTGAATGTTAGAGAGTGCATTAAGTGTGTATAACGAAGTCGATGTGTCCAAATATTCAAAATAGTTTGGAAAATCCAAAAGTGCACGCCTCAAAATCTCATTTTTCACAATTAAATTGATTTTGATTGTTTTATTGCTAACTTAAAACGAAGAAAAGTATGTGTCGGCTTTAACGCACGACTGGAGATTATTTTTAACTTTTATTTTTAACTTCCCGCTGAGAAAATTGAAAATTTTCAAAATTCAGGACGTTATTAGTTTCACCCTGTTTTTGAAAAGTCGAGTTTTCATCAGATCTCGACGTTTAAAGGTCTTAGGAATCTTCCCTGACCACTCACGAGCAAGTGTCATGCACCCTATCCGTATGTGTGTGTGGGTGTGTATGTGACCCGCTTATAACTCTTGAACAACTAAACCGATCGGAACCAAACAAGTAGCTTTCCAAAGAGTTCTATATAACTCGGATTTCCTGTGAATTTAAACCGATTCGGACCGGTAGATTTTGAGAAATTTAAAAAAAACTAAGCAAAAACAAGAAAAACACACAAGACTACGTCACGAATGTCAAGAAAAGTGTTACCACTGATTGTTCTTTTCATTCTCAATTAGTTAATGCAAATTAAATAAAATATTAACTAACTTATCGCTTCTTTTACATTTATTCGTCTTTCATATTTAATAAAACAAACAATATCACAACATTCTTTATTCAAATTTCTTTTTACTTCTTTTCTTACTTGCCAGTTACACATTCGTACTCATCATACATAGGTATTAACTCTTTTAACAAACCTCACATCCAAAATTATTTTTAATATGTCACCTGTATTTTTATAATAATAATTACGATTAAACTACATTGAATTAGACCGTGATCTTCGAAAGGACTTAGTTTTGGATAATACTGAAGCGTATAAAAAAAAATGGACTTGATCAGATAAGTTTTTCGAGAGTTCTCGTGACCACGCATGTTTCCATACATACCGACACACGGACGTCCACAAAATGATTTTGTACAAGTGCGATAGAAAATAAATAGAAACACATTTAGTTAAAAAAATCACTTGATTTTTGTAAGGCGAGAGTAGAGCACTACCTCATGCGCTTCGCTTATGAGGCGTGCAATAAATATTATAAGCAAAAAAAAAGCGGCCAAGTGCGAGTCGGACTCGCCCATGAAGGGTTCCGTAGCAGCAAGTAACATAATTTAAAAGTTCTAAAGGTAAATTGCGGTTTACGATTTATGATGTATTAAAAATAAACCGGGAAAGGGGTTCCGTACAATTGATTGAATTCTTATAGGTTTTCCTATAATCTACAAGCAATGAACTATATTTTGTATTTTTTTCAAAATTTTAGGCTCAGTAGTTTCGGAGATCAGGGCGGGGGAATGGTCAATTTTCGTCTTCTTTCATATTTCTTATTCATTTTACAATAATAACAAAAATATATTTGAAATCTTCATAATGAGCCCTTTCATCTATACTAATATTATAAAGCGGAAGAATTTGTTTGTTTGTTTAAACGCGCTAATCTCAGGAACTAATGGTCCGATTTGAAAAATTCTTTTTTTGTTGGGTAGTCCATTTATAGAGGAAGGCTTTAGGCTATATAACATTCCGACAACCACGCGAATGAAGTCGCGGGCACAGCTAGTTTGATTTATGACACAGTATAGTTTGCAAAACTTTTTTTTAAATTTCCTAATTTGTCCCCCAAAACTGAACCTTATTTAAAAAAAAACGACGGGTTGCACTCCGGGAGTGCCGGCAGAAGTGAAAACTTGAATATTAACGTTGTGCATTTTTGATATTTTGGAATGGTTAGGGAATAATTTTGCACGAATTACTTTAATTATCAGTATAAAAGTACTATCATTTATGTGGTAGGAGACAATATTTATTTATTGCGCTATCGTACACAAACATGAAAATTTATATTACATTAAAAAGTTTATCTCTCAGCTAAACGAAACAGCAGGCGCAGGCATATATTTTCGCCGCGCCGTAGAAAGAGAGGGGGATACTTCCTCTCCTACGCCGCGCCGGCTGTCTACTCTCCATCCGTCTTACGAATTTTCGATCAGGACACGTGTCCTGACGCGAGTTTAACATTTATTTACCCATAACAAAAAAGTGCACAACGCCGATAAGGAAGTTTTCACTTCAAAAACTTGTAAAATAAAACTTTAAAATACCGGTCGTGAAATATAAATAAGTTCATTGAACTAAAAAGTGAACACCTTCCGGTGGTATTCGAACTCTAGACGCTCAAGTCGTTCTGATCTCTTTATAAACAAACTGGACTATTAATCTTTTGACAATGCTAGTGGAAATATCCGTCTATTGTATGTCATAATAGAAAATAAAATTCCTTTGTTATTTTATTGTTACTACAAACACAAAATGGTCGTAAGAGCCATAAACCCCAAAGGTGCTTAGGCCCCTTGTGCCAACTCCGCTCCGTCTTACGAATTTTTGATCAGGACACGTGTCCTGACGCGAGTTTAACAGTTTTTATCCATTACAAAAAAAGGCACAACGCCGCTAAAGAAGTTTTTACTTCAAAAATATTTATTTACTTTGCACATACGTGTTTGGGTCATACGATTACAACATTCAACCTTTCACCTGATTCGGTCCAGTAGATTCGGAGCAAATTGGCTGAGACAGACGGACGGACAGTCTCGAGTGATCTTATAAGGGTTCCGTTTTTTAATTTTTTGTACGGAACCCTAAAAAACTACTTACTAGATCTCGTTCAAATCAATTTTCGGTGGAGGTTTGCGTGGTAATGTACATCATATATTTTTTTTAGTTTTATCATTCTATTATTTCCGAAGTTACAGGGGGGACGGACACACACATTTTACCACTTTGGAAGTGTCTCTCGCGCAAAGTATTCAGTTTAGTAAAAAATGATATTAGAAATCCAATATCATTTTTGAAGACCTAAACAAAGAGACATGGGTTTCATGAAAAAAAAAATTTTGAGTTTCAATTGAACCCCCAAAATTTATTGTTTTTTTTTCTATTTTTGTGTAAAAATCGTTCACAGAATATATCTACTTACCAAGTTTCATCGTAATAATTAGTATAATAGTTTTTGACCTCCAATAAAAATTGACCGATCAGCTGATTCGAGTTTGTATAAGTAGCAATTTTTTTTTTATATTTCGATATATGTTCCTTGGGGGAAGACAGTCGCGTGATGCCGTGTCTCTTTCGCACGTAGAGTTTGTGACAGAGACAGACTGAACACGTCGCGTAGTCCCACGTGACTCAGCCCAGGCCCTAAGTAAATTACTATGGAAGACTGAGTATGTATCCAAAGCTGCATATAATATTTCTTACAAGAGATTAGTTATATATATAATAGTAGTCCCTACATAGTTTCCTTATTAAAAAATATTATTGTAGTTTAACCACATTCTTAAATGGTCAATGACATCATTCTCACTATTAATATGATGTCACATTATTCTGTTGATATTGGATTGTGATTAACAACAAAAATATTGTTAAAGCAATAATGCTGATGAGATAACATTTGTCTCGCTCGTTTACAATATTTTTAATTGGCAATGCAAAAAGAGGGGTTTGCTAGTTTGATGTATATATTTATACGTGTATATGAGGCATTGCATGTAGTTCCCAAACAGATTAACAGTCACTGGGCATATGTGACCAAGTCAATTGATTTACTATTGTTTTATTTATATAATGCCGCCCATGGTGAGTTGTCGCGGCGCGTACGCAGCGTTCGTGTCGTTCACACGCCCAATATGGGGTCATCCTTAGCTGGTTTTCCACACAATAATACACTATGTAGCATCACACAACAGCTTCCAGTACATTATTGTCTGGTTCTTTCAAGGACAAACCAAATAAACTAACAGTTTTTCTCAAATATAAAATGATTAGATGCAAATGTGAGTCACTGTGACTCACTTAAGGAAATGACGCGCGATGTCAATGAGGATCTAATAATGGTTTACCTATTTAACACTTTAATAATTGTTTTTGAATGATGCAAGGATTGAAAGTAATTATTTAAAACTTATTTTTTATAATAAAATTTTTAACAAAAAAAACAAGCGACTTCAATTTTTTTAAGAAGTTTCTTCCATATCTTCAAAGTTCTTTATCATATCTTCACCAAATTAAAATGGGACCAACTTGGTTGTAAAGGCTTTCAAATATAAAAAGAATCATCAAATCGGTTCACAATTGGCGAAGATATCGCGTAACAAACATACATAAAAAAAACATACATTCGAATTGATATCCTCCTCCTTTTTTGAAGTCGGTTAAAAACAAGCTTTAATATAAAACAATGAACTAAAAACTTTAAAGTTCTCCTCAAGACGAATCTATTGAGCCCAAACTCGGTGAGATAATGTTGTTTTTTCATATAAATACTGTGGCCATTTCCTGGCTTCATCATGAGATCAGGTCATTGGTACCATTATATTGCCAACTTACATCAGTATTTCAAGTTTCAGCTCAATTGAATAATGGGAAGTGGATCTAATTCAGCTTGCTGTGTGGTTTTGGGTTAGAATAGGACCACTCTATCTCTTCTTGTGGATGTCGTAAGTAATCCTTTAGTCGCCCTAAAGGATTAAGCACAAACATCTCGTGCTAAAATTTCACTCCCAAGGAGGGTTAACATAGGGCGGCGACCGGTTGTAAAACTTTTGGCCAAATACATTCCCAAAGAAGGTTGATGTCAGGCAGGCAGCCGGTCGTAAAACTGTAGCCAAATCTTTAAACTCTTCCAGCTATTTCTTTTTCAACGCAAGGTCTTTGGCATCCTTGACATCATGTAATAATTGGAGAAGAAAAAGTGGGAAAGCGCACTCCAGGCTCTGAAGCAGCACAGCTTAGGATGCAACCTGGAACGCGGTTGGATAAAGAAGGTCTAATTCAGCTTGCAAGATTTGATTACAAACACAGACAATGGGACAGGTGAAACTAAATAAAAGCTTGCAAAAATTTACAATTTGAACCACTTCCCGGTTTTTGATTGAAATGAAATTTTGTATCCTAATGTAAATCAGATGACAATGCA
Organism: Acrobasis repandana; assembly: GCA_963576875.1. Lineage (NCBI taxonomy): Eukaryota > Metazoa > Arthropoda > Insecta > Lepidoptera > Pyralidae > Acrobasis > Acrobasis repandana. Next base: position 9,646,196 of record OY756241.1, on the reverse strand, counting down.
ATATTATTATGACAAGAAGCTGATCTGATACTGGAGTCAGGAGGTGGCCAACCCTGTAATACAACGACGCAACCCCATCGAGTTAGGGCTTATTGCATTTGTCTCGAAAAGTACTATAAGTTGGCCTTATAATAAAAGCTTGTAGGACAATTTTTTTTTAATTATATTTGTGATGTAATTCGGAGAGTAATAAGAAAGAGTCGTTACCAGTAACAGTCTAACGGTGACCTATTGTGGGAACTGATAGACCATCAACTTGACAAAGGCGTCACGGTGTTCAGAACTATTTCACGGGCGAAGCGGCCTTGCAAGTTTGTTGAACTTTACAAGAGTGGGATGCTAACTCAATACCTACTCTTACATCTAGAAAACCTGACCGAACCCGTAAAAACACTTTAAATAGTCGGCAATTATGCAAATTTTACATAAACAGTAAGTATTTCCCAAGGAAACCACAAGCTAAATATTTTTTGACACGTTTAGACAAACAGACGATACACCGGCCGAATTATTACTTACAATTCCACCATCCATTCACCTTCAAGAATTTCTTTCCAGTTATCTTCATTTAGCTCACGATTGGCACTCACTAAACTACCAAAAGAACATAATATAAAAGTAGAAAAAATGAAAATTTGTAAAATTTGTGGGACCGTGTGTACACGCGCCATGTCTGATTTTGAATAATGTTGCCATTGTAGAATAAAAAAGCTTGAAAGAAATATGTCAGTGTTGCAATTTGCTTGCTAATCTGTATTTAACATATTTTTTATTGTCATTATTTTCTTAGAGGTGACTTTCTGGGAATTGGAAAATAATATTGATATAATTATGTAATACATTGTAATGTAATAATTTTACACCACACTCATTGTTTTACGTTTTGCATCACGTGCCATCTACCGATACGCAAGCAAAGCAAAGTAAATACTGTAAAGAAAATGGCTACTTATAGCGCTACTTGGGTGTTGTTCAACCAAATAACTAGATGTCTCTACTCTATACAAATGCAAAGATAGCAAAATAGGCAACTAACTGCTACATTATTGAAATATATTTTTGTAATATTTCGATAACATTTTAATAGGCATATATAACATATTGTTTTTCTTTCCTGAATCAATCAAATAAAGATGTGCGCAGCGCCATCTTTCTATTGCTGAGAACAGCTAAGTTATGATAGCCTGCTGCATGTTTAGAGTAGTGTTCTGTGGTAGTGTTACAAAATTAATATATAGATGTCAGCCCGAGCATATAATAATACCATATCTACAAGTTATCCAACTGTAAAAGGAGAGTAAAGATTTTCGAACATATGAGTTCTTACATCTATCGCCTGTATCTGTTTGTCTGTCTGTGTGACACGGGATATCTGTATAAACTCTGAAACTACTGGAGCGATTTTAATGTTTTTTCCATGTTTAGTAGGTACCTACTTACATATGTCTTAGTAAGTACTTCTCTCTCTACCCAAAGGTTGTTTTTTTTTGCTACCTATGCGATAAGTCCGCCTTTGTGTAATTTTTGTTTTTTTTTCTCTGTATTGTATTTCGTTTGTTTATGGTGAAATAAAGAGTATTTGTATTGTATTGTTATGTGAGTGTAAGTAGGTACCAAATTAAGCCTATTGATACACACATATTATAACGATATAGGCAGAGCCAAAAGCAATATCGTTAGTATTATTTATCTGTGGCAATATTTAGTGTGATGGTAGTCGTGGAGTTGGAATAAACGGGCAAGTGCGAGTCGGACTCGTACATGAAGGGTTCCGTGCCTCCGTACAATATTTAAAACGCTGAAAAAACACGTTTCTTGTATGACGACCTCTTTAATTTTTAACTTTATCTTATTTTTAGTATTTGTTATTATGGTGGTATGACCTATGACCCAAACACATATGTGCAAAGTAAATAAATATTTATTTTAAAATAAGGGTCGTTTTCGGGGCATAAATTAGGAAATTAAAAAAAAAAGTTTTGCAAACCTTACTGTGTCATATTAGGTCCTTACATATGAAATTGCCGTTCAGTATCAAAAAAGTGAAACAAGTTTTTTTTAATGAAATTATTATTTAATCAATCGAAGTATGCGCCGTTGTTATCGATACACTTCCGCCATTTTATAGGCAGATCATTGATACCTTTGGAAAAAAAATCCTGGGAGCGAGAGTCTATAAACTGTTTGAAGGCGGTTTTGACTGCCTCATCAGATTTGAAATTTTTTCCTTGTAAAAATTTATCCAAATTTAAAAAAAAAGTGGTAATCGGTTGGGGCAAGATCTGGAGAGTATGGTGGGTGACGCAGAGGTTCCAGTCGCAGCTCCTCTAACTTGGCGATCGTTTGATGTGCAGTGTGTGGTCTAGCGTTATCCTAGAGGAGCAGTGGGCGAGAGCAATTCATCAGTCTCGGTTGTTTAATGGCGAGCTTTTCCATCATTGTTTGCAATTGTTGGCAATACAAGTCTGCAGTAATCGTCTGGCCTGATCTCAAGAAGCTGTAGTGGATAACACCAGCACTGGTCCACCAAACACTAACCAGAATCTTCTTTTTGGTCAGTTTTCGCTTAGGGCAAGGTTTTGCCGGTTCTCCAGGGTCAAGCCATTGTGATGATCGCTTCCGATTGTCGTACAGGATCCATTTCTCATCACAAGTCACGATACGGTTCAAAATCCCCTCATTATTGTGGCGATTAAGCAAAGAAACGCAGCAAGCAACGCGTGTTTGTTGGTTTGCTTCAGTCAATTCGTGCGGTACCCACTTTTCGAGTTTTTTAATTTTTCCGGTTTGGCGCAAGTGGATAAGTATCGTTTTGTCACTTACGCCGAAGGCTGCTGCTAATTCATAAGTGGTTTGAGATAGATCCGCTTCCACTATCGCCTTCAATTCTTCGTTATTCACTTGAGTATCAGGTCGTCCACGAGGCTCATTGTGTAAATCGAAATTTCCAGAACGGAAACGTTGAAACTAAAAACGCACCGTTCGTTCGTTAGCGGTGCCTGGTCCATACACGTCGGTAATTCTTCGAATCGTTTCTGCAGCACTGGTGCCACGGTGGAACTCGTATTCGTAAATACCGCGAATTTTCAATTTGTCCATAGTTGTTGTTATAGCAATGTTGAAACTCAAACAAATGATGTTAAAACAAATGAAATACGAATTTTAAAACAATATTTTTTTGGCTTTATTTCGAAATAAATTTGAATTTGGAATTCCTAATGAAACGTTAGATATTTGATTTTAAAGTTGCCAGAATTGAAAATCGGCAATTTCATATGTAAGGACCTAATATATCAAATGAAAGGGCTCGTTATGTGGATCTCAAATATATTTTTGTTATAATTATAAAATAAATAGTTTTGATCTTATTCATGAAAGAAGACGAAACTTGACCATTCCCCCCCCCTGATCTCCGAAACTACTGAGCCTAAAATTTTGAAAAAAATACGAAATATATTTCATTGCTTGTAGATTACAGGAAAACTTAAAAGAATTCAATCAATTGTACGGAACCCTCTCCACGCGAGTTTAACTCGCACTTGGCCGGTTTTTTTTTATTTTTAGTGTTTGTTGTCATAGCGGCTACAGTAATACATAATCGGTGAAAATTTCAAGTGTCTAGTTATTACGGTTTAAGAGATAGAGCCCTGTGACAGGCGGACAGACGGATAGACAGCGGAGTCTCAGTAATAGGGTCCCGTTTGCACCCTTTGGGTACGGAACCCTAAAAAGGGGACCCGAATAGTGATGAGTTGCTTGATAGGCTAGCCGTCCGATCGGCGGCGGCTTATCTATACTAATATTATAAAGCGGATGAGTTTGTTTGTTTGTTTGTTTAAACGCGCTAATCTCAGGAACTAATGGTCCGATTTGAAAAATTCTTTTTTTGTTGGGTAGTCCATTTATAGAGAAAGGCTTTTAGGCTATATAACATTACGTTCCGACAACCACGCAAACGAAGTCGCGGGCACAGCTAGTTATCTATGCGCGGGAAGCAAAGTACCTGACTGGTACATTCTACGTTTTATTTTCTTCTGGAATAGATTGAAAGATAAATAATAATAATTCATGCCAAAGGATGACTGTTATAATATCATGCAAAGGGCCTGTGAAAGTATTCAGATTTCACCGAACTACCCAAAAGTTTCCAGTGCACTTGGGCCCCAGTGTTCTGCCGTTCTTCGTAGGTACTTTGGCTTACACACACATATTGTCGTTTGTCTAGTTTATCTATTCCAACGAAGAAGGCAAAAAGGCAGACGGTCTATCGGCTTGTAAGTGCCCGGGTACCGAAGCCTATGAACGCCTGCAACATCTAAAGAGCAATAGAAAGAAAGAAAGAAAAATTGTTTATTTGATATATCACATACACACAATTATAATAACAGTTCTCACTATCCAAAATTTTATCTGTGCCTATACCAAAATGGCCTCCTCTCAGCATAATGTTGTGGCCGTCCGACCACAACGCTGGTCTTCCGAGGACACCAACCAAACAAACAAAATAAAATAAAAATAAACGCATACATAAAATTACTACTACGCGTGTTGTCAATATTTACTCTGGTGAAGGAGTATACAGAACGGAATCTCCAAAGGTACGCGCAACATGAGTCCCCGTTCCCCGTCCCCGCGACCTCTCCCCCGTTCTTGTGCGGCCGCGTGCCGCCGTGCAGTGTGTTCCCCCGCTCTCGCCCTGAAAGGGAGGACGGGGGAGAGGTAAGGGGACGCATATTGGAAGGGACCTTAGGAGATTCCGTTCTGTATACTCTTCCTGTCTTCTGTGACATGGGTAATAATAATAGGTCCTTACATATGAAATTGCCGATTTTCAATACTGGCAACTTTAAAATCAAATATCTTGCGTTTCATTAGGAATTCCAAATTCAAATTTATTTCGAAATAAAGCCAGAAAAATATTGTTTTAAAATTCATATTTCATTTGTTTTAACATCATTTGTTTGAGTTTCAACATTGCTATAACAACAATTATGGACAAATTGAAAATTCGCGGTATTTACGAATACGAGTTCCACCGTGGCACCAGTGCTGCAGAAACGACTCGAAGAATTAACGACGTGTATGGACCAGGCACCGCTAACGAACGAACGGTGCGTTTTTGGTTTCAACGTTTCCGTTCTGGAAATTTCGATTTACACAATGAGCCTCATGGACGACCTGATACTCAAGTGAATAACGAAGAATTGAAGACGATAGTGGAAGCGGATCCATCTCAAACCACTTCTGAATTAGCAGCAGCCTTCGGCGTAAGTGACAAAACGATACTTATCCACTTGCTCCAAACCGGAAAAATTAAAAAACTCGAAAAGTGGGTACCGCGCGAATTGACTGAAGCAAACCAACAAATACGCGTTGCTTGCTGCGTTTCTTTGCTTAATCGCCACAATAATGAGGGGATTTTGAACCGTATCGTGACTTGTGATGAGTAATGGATCCTGTACGACAATCGGAAGCGATCATCACAATGGCTTGACCCTGGAGAACCGGCAAAACCTTGCCCTAAGCGAAAACTGACCAAAAAGAAGATTCTGGTTAGAGTTTGGTGGACCAGTGCTGGTGTTATCCACTACAGCTTCTTGAGATCAGGCCAGACGATTACTGCAGACTTGTATTCCCAACAATTGCAAACAATGATGGAAAAGCTCGCCATTAAACAACCGAGACTGATGAATTGCTCTAGCCCACTGCTCCTTCAGGATAACGCTAGACCACACACTGCACATCAAACGATCGCCAAGTTAGAGGAGCTGCGACTGGAACCTCTGCGTCACCCACCATACTCTCCAGATCTTGCCCCAACCGATTACCACTTTTTTCAAAATTTGGATAACTTTTAACAAGGAAAAAATTTCAAATCTGATGAGGCAGTCAAAACCGCCTTCAAACAGTTCATAGACTCTCGCTCCCAGGATTTTTTTTCCAAAGGTATCAATGATCTGCCTATAAAATGGCGGAAGTGTATCGATAACAACGGCGCATAGGTACTTCGATTGATTAAATAATAATTTCATTAAAAAAAACTTGTTTCACTTTTTTGATACTGAACGGCAATTTCATATGTAAGGACCTAATAGGTGTACATACATTTATGTTTGTTTGACGTTATATTGTCGATTTTGTTTTTGGATTATTTTCAAAACGGTGGAGTCATAGGGTTCTACAGCTCACAGAGCTTTTGTTCGAATGCGTCTTTTGTAATTTTGTTTGTAGTAGCACAGAATAAGTACCAGTACCCACGCACAGAAGTCCCAATTAGCAAAGAAATTCAAAGAAATATCTACTCAATGTGGTTAGTGATATGGTTTAATTTACGAGTAGCTCACGTCAGAACTCAGTACCTTTTCGTTTAGATACCTAGACTAGGAATCCATTGCAGGCCAATTTCATTCTTATTACTCTGGACAAACGATTCGTATAACTGAATTTACCACTCCGAGGGGGCGCTGCGAGCATAGTAATAATGTAGGTATTTCGATAGATACCTACCTAAACACAGAGGAGTGACACAGGCCTGGTAGTAGTACGTTAGTATTATTTATTCTGTGGTAGTAGGTACCTAAGTACCTACGCCGCTGAATTTTACGCCACCGAAAGGCTCTAACTAAGCGAAAGGTACTTGTTTAAATAATTTTATTGTAAAATTTTGTTTTCCATGGTTCAGTAGGTATCAGTATCGATGCCAGCGTAGCTTGCGGCTCGGTCGTAGGGCTTCGTCGTTCGGCCGGCTTCGTCTCATATCGATCGAGGTCGCGGGTTCGAGGCCCGTCTCTGCGTTGTTTTCGTCTATCACTAATTAGATTACCTACAGGTGTTGAAAGAGGTGACATTTGTTAGTCGTAATTGTTTTTACACGACTGCCCCAGAAAAGAGTGTAATGTTTTCAGGGTTCATTAACCTCATTCCTTTAAGCGACCTTCATTGAGCGAAGCGTTTCCGTTTTGTAGGTATGCAATTTCACGTCCTGTGATCACGTCTTTACCTCTAATGGGGCAGACAGAGCATACGGCTCTAAGCAGACGGAGCAATTCGGTTTAAAGCTGACAGAGCCCAGGGTCGAGGACCCAAAGACCACTTATTAGCGTGAAGGAGGGCGTCAAGGTGGAAAAAGGAATCAAAATAGTGATGGGTTGCTAGCCGCTTCGCCTATTAACATGCGCATTTTCGCCCATTCAGCTGTTACGATCTGCATGGGAAGAGAAGCAGCTGCGGTATTTTAATTATTTTTTCTTTTCTCCCAGATCAGCATGATGTTAATGTATTACAACCACAAACGCGTTTTTGTACATTATCACGTCCTTATCCCTTACGGAGCAGACAGAGCCCACCTGACTAGCCGCATGATGCAGATTCTTGCTTATTCCCTCGATTGTCTTTTACGATGTGCGCGGGAAGTAAAACAGCTGGTACATTCGATGTTTTTTCTTTTTCTCCAGACAGCTTTTTATTTTGTTTAAAATAAAACTCGGGTTAAGCCTGTGAATAGAGTAAGCATTTAAATAAATAAATAGATATAGATCAAGTCCACTTTGACAGTTGTCAAGCATCAAAATATTTTACGCGCGCTTTTGTATGTCATGTTAAAAAAAATGGTCAGGGCTGGTAAACAGGAGAAGAATTATTAAACTATTAAACGGTTAAAAATATAGTCGGTAAGGCCAACCAGGTTTCGATCGATTTAGACGATCATCATCAGGGCGAGTGTTAGGAACGGCGACCCGACGGTATCGATCGAGTCGAATCCTAACTTATTCTTAAGGTGAAGATATAGGCAAATGACCTTGAAGTGTGAAATAAATTGTTAACTCGTAAATATGGTGATAATTTCCATATTGCTCTACGTCATGCACTAGATAGCCCTTTAAATTATTTTATGAACTGCCGTTGAAACTATTATTGATGATCCGTCTAGCTTTAAAACTTGCCGTGGCCACTTTTGGCGGAGGCACGTTTTAAAGCTTGACGGACTAATGTAAATACTTTCAACGGTGGTTCATAAAATAATTTAAAGGGCTATCTAGTGCATGACGAAGAGCAATATGGAAATGATCTCCATATTTACGAGTTAACAATTTAATTCATATGAGGGCGCCACTTCAAGGTCATTTACCTATATCTTCACCTTAATGATAAATTCATTAAGAATTTGACGACCTCCGTGGTGTAATGGTCAACACGCTAGTCCGCCAATCCGGAGGTTCTGGGTTCGATCCCCAGCCAGGTCAATTTGGAAAATGGCCTTTTTTAAATTTTCCTGGGTCTTGGGTGTTTATTTATATATGTATTTATTATAAAATATAGTATCGTTGAGTTAGTATCCTATAACACAAGTTTAAAACTTACTTTGGGCTAGCTCAATCAGTGTGATTTGTCCTTATATATTTATTTATTTATTTATGTTAGGATTCGACTCGATCAGAATGTTATAAAAAGTTTATTTGCCAGACAAATTAAAAAGCCCCCGATGTTCAAGCTTGGACTCCCAATAACTTTTGAACATATATTTAATGCACTCTGTGCTAAGAATCATCTCGACAGACAAGGAATTGAACTGCATCGAAATCAGTCTATTCGTTTAGGATCTAGAAACACACGAGACACATACACAAACTTATAACACCCCTCTTTTTCGTAGTCGCGTTAATAAAATAAGAGAACTAATTGTTTTTCGAGTATACAACGTGGAAAGGAGATAACAATCTAAAAGAGGGTGAAAGTACTTATCGAGAGAACAATTATGGGACCAACTTCGAAATACAAAATAAAATAGGTACCTACTGCCCCAAAATGTATTCACACTCTATCATGTGCGTCTTTAACTCTTACGGGCCAGACGGAGCTTAGGGTTATACGCAAAAGCCACGTTAAGATAGTGAGCAATGTGAGCATGTACCTTCATTTTCCGACTCCCGTTGTAAGGCATTTTGCAATTAATCTGATTATTTACGTATAAAGTTTTTGGTACAAAATAAAAAAAACACTTCCCAGTCTTCTTATTTTTTTTTTGCTTTCATCATGTGTAAGAAGCCTAATTATTGTAAGAAGAATAATTTTAGTGATAAAATAAATTAAATTTTATTGGCGACAACCCTGTGTCGTGGTAGTGGCCCAATTTCTATCGAATCGAAGGCACCATCGTGTCTATGGTGAATGCTTTATTTTTAAAATTTCAAATATCGAACGGCGAATGGAAGCCTCAAAGGTTGTTTATTTTCATATGAATAATAGCATTGTTTGTGGCCAAGATGGCTGTATCTTGATCAACTGGAATTTTGGGGCATGTGATACAAAGTTTGTATAAGCGTGACGTAGCGGTTTTTTTAAAAACGTTGTTGAAGTTGCTTCTTGTTGGGCAACACGTGATGTTGTGATAAGCGATTGACATCAGCAGATTGATAGCCGTTCATTGAGTTACCTACATATTTTGGAATAGATCTACTTGAGAATTTTTGTATTTATACTTTTGTTTAGTAAATTTTTGTGGCCTCTGGGTCTTATGGCCTTGTCTACCCCAAAAGGGCGTATGTAACTATAAGCGTAAACGAAATGAAACTGCGAAAAAATCGCACTCTGCATTAGTATTAAATAAGGATTTAGGTTAACATATAAAAAAAAAATGGTTGCCTGTAAAGTCGGTTTTACGGGCGAAGATTTTACGTGACAACGGCGGCAGACCGATCATAGTTGAGTGGGAGAGAGACGCAAGGCATTCGGCGGGCCTCTCTCTCGTTCGGTGACTCATCGTAACGTTACCGAGCGTTACACTTTTTCATAAGTGACTCCCAGCCGCAACCTAATTTAAGACGTTGTCACGTCAACAGACAAACAAACAGGAGTTAAAAAAAAAAATTGGTTGCCTGTAAAGTCGGTATACGGGCGAAAGTTTTACGTGACAACGACTTTGCCTTTCACTTTTTATGTCTGTCTCTCTCGCACGCGTGCCTCTCACTCGCTCTCATTGTGAGCGCATAACGTGAGCGGAGCGTAACGCAGTTTCTTGAAGTGTCACCCGGCTAACCAATTTATAAGACGTTGTCACGTCAAAACTCATATAATAGGCACAATAATATTATTAGCGTTAAGTTTGACTCAAATGTTAGCCTAGATTGTGTGGAATAAACTTGAATAAATAAATACTGCAGCGCGGTGCAGACACAGCAGACACCCGCCGCCCGCTTCGCGCGATCTGAGTGTGTACTGTAATCCCTGCCTAGAGCGACAGATAGTACAGATACATGAACTGGGTCGGGCGGCGTGCGCGCTTGCCACACACGTCCGCCGCTGCAAGCGACAGATACAAGAACTGGCGGTCGCGGCGCCGCGCGCGTTTGCGAGATGCGTCCGCCGCTGTAAGCGACAGATACATGAACTCGGTGTAGCGTGACGCGGCTATCGTACTCGTACTCCACATACATGAAATTACGGCGGCGGCGCGTGTTGCTTGCGGTCGTGGCTCTCCGCGTGCTTACGAGTAGGTGTGTCCGCTGCATCGAGCGATGGGTACAACACTATGAGTAACATCAGTCACGGCGATGCCGAACTTTTTGGGATTTCGGGTATTGTTTCGCGCTACGATGACACAGACAGACCAACATTACCGTCAAACTTATAACACGTCTTTTTTGTCGGGGGTTAAAAATAGTGATGGGTTGCCTAGCCGCGTTGCTTATTGAGATGATTCAGATTAAGTCTCAGGATTAAGTATTATTTGATATAAGATAAGGTCTAATTGGTCAATTTGTATGAGAGACAAAAAAAAATTTTCATATTTCACTATTTGGAGGAGAAGTTGTTCAGTATCATGGACTGAATTCACAATTGATATAAATTCAGTTTATTTTGTTAGTGCTTATACCTTCTCTGAAAGAACGCAAAACCTCTCAGATGGTACCTCAGCCCATGTAACTGAACAACTTTTGTTTTACAACTTTCACGAAACTAAAAAAATTTTTCATACAAACTGATCAGCTGATGGAGTCAATTTGTATAAAAATCCGTATTTTTTTTATTGGATTTCGTGAAAGTTGTTGAACAAAAGTTGTTCTGTTCTTTGAATTTTACGTGCGATCATATATTTTTTTTCTTCAATTTTAGGGTATCTACTGTTTTAGAGCTTTTTCTTCTTGATAATGGGTCCTCAAGAAAGAGAGAGCATCTAAGGTCTTATCCGAGAGCGAGCTTTTTAATCGGCTGCACTCTGCCTCCACACTTGTGGGTGGAATGCACAACAATATAATACGATATAATTCTAAAATCACCGATTTCGGTATTAAAACCGGTATTGAATTTCAATACCGGTATTGAAAACAGGTCAAAAAATCGCCTAATACCGGTATTGAGCAATACCGGGATCCCGGTATTGGAAGCCCATGCGCATACCTATGCCACAGTATGGCGTATGCGCGCATGCAGACGAGACCGCGCGGCGCGGAGGCTTTCTTTTTTCGGCTTGCTCTCGTTTTATTGATAAGCGATAGATAACACACGCTGTTGACGTCACATGCAGAATATTTGTTTGTAAGTGACGTAGGTAAACTTATATACTTTTATTGTTATTTTTACACGATTAGCATTTCATTTCCAATTAATTATTAAAAATATTTTTGCTACAATAACTTTTATAATTAATTATCTCTTTTTAATTTGAGAATACTAAATAACTAATTTTTTTTTTCTATTAAAAATTTATCGACACAACTTTTAATTAAGGTATGACCTGGTCGTGTATTTAGCTATTACAACCACGCCGCACAATCCACGTTTGCGAAGCGACCGGATGCCCGGGCGGCGCGGGCACGATGTAAAGATAGGTAACTCAGATAACACACGCAGTTGACGTCACGTGCGTCGTTATTCTTTCGTTATGTACATTCATAAAATGGCTAGTAATAAATAACTAGCCGTTTTTAACCATTAACAGATTTTTATTTATTTAATATTATAATTAAAAAAAAATACAATTTAAGTTAGAATTAAAATAATAAGGCACCTACTGGTACAAACTAAAGCTTATCATCGTTTGTGATAAAAGTAAAAATTAAATTACCTTGGCCGCTTGCGGAGATAAATGTACACAGAAAAACACTTTTACATTTAAATAATTTTATTTTATTTATTTATTTACTTAACTTTATTACAATACATGTAAATGGCGGACTTAAGGCCAGGGGCCTTTTCTACTAGTCAACCAAAAGATGATGCTGAGAAAGCAATCTTGAGGTAAGTACAAACACCAAAAACAAATATATATAATATAATTATGTTTTACAATGTAAGTATAGACATACATATATATATATCACATATATAAACCTACACAAAAATATATAAAATATTCTTTAATAAACCGCATACATAAACTACATAAACACTATTTATATAATCTCTGACAGTTTTCGAAGATAGTGTGCACGCACTGCCTTTTTAAACGCGAAACGAGTTTTAGCTTTCCGGATATTGACTAGGAGGGAATTCCAAAGCCGCTTGTACGACAAATTAATCATTGTAGAACCCGCTCCGGAAATGTGAAATTCGAAGAAGAAGATTGCTAGAAGAGCGAAGATTTCTGACGTGATTATCACCTAGAAAGGTAAATTTGTATATTAATAATTATTTTGTCAAAAACATAAAATAAAAATAATCAAATGAAATTCAAGATTCATGTCACCATTCTGTATTTACTACGGTATATCTCTTCCTTTTTGTCTTAGTCGGGTAAGTCAAAGGCTGACCTTGGCGTAAGAATCGGTAAATCAATCTAATATAAAACTAAATAATCTAAAATATGCTACTCATAATTCCATTAGTGCCTTATAAAATCACAAAATATTAATATACAAATAAATTGTAATTATACTTAGTAATTAGTAAAATAAATAAATGTACGCCTAATTAATATAATTTTAGAGATAATGCAAAAATAGACGGGACGCGCGCGCTCTTCGCGAGTACCTACTGCCCACCGCCCACATGATCCTACGGGCACCGCATGTGACGTCAGCATGAAGCACACCGCGGAGTTTTTGGCGGGAAGTCAAGGGGTTCGGTTGGGGTTTGCTTTAAATTATTTTGCAAATTGATTTTAGTGGACTTTATAATATGAAATTGGTGTTGTTTGGTGTTATAAATGCTCATGCTCATGAACAATGTGTAAAATAATTAAAGTGAACAGTCATAGTACGGCTGTAGTGATATTTGTTTTGCGGACTGTGTGGGCGTCTTAGGGCGTCGCCGTCCGCCACTCAGTCGTCTATGAAAACTAGTGGACTCGTACAGATTTGTCGCCAGAAGCTCCCTTAAAGCAGTCAAAGGCCTGCACCACCCTTTGATTGTAACTGGTTAGGTTAGGATTAGGAATAAAGAACAAAGTTAAAGATAGGCTCTAAAGGACTTGTATCCAGAGCCGTAAAATTATTTAATAAAAAAAAAAGCACACCGCAATACAGTCAGGATCGCTGGGCCAATGAGCCCCCCGCACTGATGCATTATTACGTAGTGCACTAGGCGGGATACCTGGATTATCTAATGCTTTTCAAATGTGGCATAATTTAATACTAAACAATGGTATTAAATAAAGTTAAAGACAATGATATCAGTAGATAAAAATTGATTAGTCTTATAGCTTATAACGTTTATAATTACGCAATTTACGGCGAACTATATATAGCTGATTTTTTGCACATTTAAAAAATGCCAATTATAAATGAGCTGGTCAAAAAGCAATAAGAGATTTTCCAGGGCACGCATCCTAGATTTTTTATAATACATACTAGTGAAGCGGGTCTCCCACCAGCTAGAACGTGACGTCTGTGGCTGAAGGCTGAAGACTGTCGGCTGCAGTACGGCATCTGCTGAGGGTGACTTGAAGTCCCGTGTGTCGGGAGTTTAGTTGCTCTGGGTTGGCTAACGGGAGCTATATAGAAAAACTTTAAGCCGAATGGAACCTATCACAGAAATCCTCAAGTACCGTCTTGTCGATTGTTATGTGGTAATCCAGGTGGCTAATCTATTGAGCGTGACGAGTGAAAGGCGATGAGTGTAAAGTAGATTACAGCTGCCGGCAGGTTATGCCGACGGTGGGAACTGGATGATCTGATAGATGTCCAGGGAACACCGAAAGTATTTCAAGGCCAACCTGTAATCTACAAACTAAAAAGCAAACTGCGGTATTCGAACGATGGAAGCTGTTTGCTAATAAGATTTGAGTTAATACATGCAATATTCAAGCATTAAGTGCTGTCTTGGTGATTGTCTATGAAAACTCCTTATGAAGTTAATACATACATGCAAGTGACTTCTAGTTACACTCTGTGTTTACTTTGTGTCTAGAATATCTGCTCTGCTTTATGCAGATAGAAGAAATATGAACTTTAAATAACAATTGAAGTTATTGTTTGTACAAAATATACATATTTGTGTAAAAGAAAGGGGCGAAAGACTAAAAAATTTGACTGTATGTACTGAATCATAACAATATGCAGTCGAAACAAATGCATGGCATATAAACGAAAGGTTACTTTGGTGATCTTAGAGACAGAGTGTGGGTATGTCTCTAAACCATCGATTATTAAGTTAATCGCGTTTGGAAGACCGAAATTGGTCGGGTGGCCAAACATTTTTTTTTTTTTAACAATTACATGAACTCTCCACTGCAGTATCTTTGATTTTTTAAATAATTAAAATACGATACACGAACTGTCCATACATTTCATACGTTCAGACAAAAAACGCATTAAATTAGTGTAGTACTAAGTAGTAAACGTTTGCTTAATTTTACTTGTACTTACGTTCAATTACGTACCACTATATGTTTACATAATGGAAGTTGTTTTAGGTCCTACCTACCTAGTAGTAACTATTTATTAATTAATCTGTTAGGAGCTCACACGAGTGAGATGTACCATATTATTTATTCTGTGGATGTATGCAGGCAGTGCAATGCTCAGGGAGTAATAAGAACACTATTAGACACACTATATTTTTAAATTTTCTTTCTTTTTATTACATTACTGGATATAAAAATTACAATTAAAAAGTATAAAAATAACTTTTATTGCAGGTGGATATGGTGATTCTCCTGATTGAATCTGAAGGAGGAATGGAATAGGAATGAGTCGAAGATATGAATTATGGAATGTGTCAAGAATTTGGAAATGAAATTTGGAATTTAGTTTCGAAAAGCGAACAGGGTGAGATGATAAAAAAATAAGGGGGTAGCTCACAGATATAGATACACATCTATATCTGTGGGATAGCTGCATGCAGCATGAAGGTGACATGTAGCATCGTTACAGTTAAATAAATAAATCAGAATTTAAGAATAAATTAAAGAAATTCATATCCTGGTCCTGGGACAAGTATTTCTGATATAACCGGTGCGGTGTTAATGTACAAGGTATTTAAATATTGGCGAGGAACACATACAAAAATTCATAAGAAATATTTATTAAATACTTATTTGACCCAATTTTTTATTTCTTACAGGTTAATCAGTAGATATGCACTTTACCTGATAAGTCCCTATCATTATTGTCATAGCGCTCAACCAGCATGACAAAAACTCGTGTCAATCAAATATACAGCACGTCTACCTGACGCAACAATGTACGAATCGAAAATTAATAAAGTGTCTCGAATACTCCGCGTTCCAAACCATAGTCCACCGTCCCATGTCACAGGTTTAAAAAATAATCGATAGAAAAAATGATAATAATCCACATCCCTAGAGGATTACACGACAAACGCATTTTGTGACCACACGGATCGAATTCAAAATAAAAAAGTGGAATGCTTTATCAATTTTCCCATGTTGCGCTTTTACTTTTAATCAAATTGATTAGTCCAGCCTTTTTGACCAGGCGTCACATGCGTAGCACATTTATTTATTTCCCGAATGTGTTTCTTTGATTTCTCAATGCTAAAGATTATTGTAACTAGCAACACTACACACAACATTGCCATATCAAGAAAATCTCTTCTTCCTTGCTTGATTGCAAAACACATGGTCTGGCCGCGTCTAAATTTGAACTAATAAATCTACAGTCCATCAGCTATACTATTTTTTTATTTTATTTTATTTATCAAGTACACTTGGAAATTTACAAACATACACATAAAAACATAGTACTTAGGTGCTACTTATTTCTAAAGAAATTTCTTCCAGTATACCCGAGAGAGGAAATGAGAAAAAACCGGCCAAGTGCGTGTCGGGCCACGCATAAAGTAGGGTTCCGTAGTCATTTTTGGCACCGCGCTGTTTTGCATTTCTTGCATTTCAAGCTTCATTCAGTCCTAACAGTAAAATATGTAAAAAAACTTTTTAAGTTTATACTGTTCTTTTGGAAAAAAGTATATATTTTTATTTTATTTATAATTTCAAAAGTATTCATCACAGGATACCCGAAACAATTTTAAATAAGAGTTTCCGCGCCTGTTTCTTTACGTGAGTGATTTGAAGTTTATAGGTCCAAGACTTTAGAAATTACAGGGGGGGGGGGGACACACCGTGTAAATGACTTTGGCGGGCTATATCTCGCAAATGGTAAAGCTGATAAAAAAGTGTTATATGGAAACCCTACCTTATTTTCATAGTCCTTTTCAACGATACCCCACACAAGGGGGTGCACTCAAAAAAATAATTCACCCCCCCCCCCTTTACATGTATGGGGAGGTACCCTTAAAAAGGGGTAATTTAAATTTTTTGTATTTTTAAAAATGAGATCTATATGTGAAGTATGCTCGAACCAAGTTACATGCAAATCAGTCCATAAACGTAAAAGATATTCTGCTGTGACAGACTAGGACGGACGGACGGACTGAACGATCTTATATGGGTTCCTTGTCGGGCTACGGTACCCTAATTGACGTGTACCTACAATATAAAACTAAATAAAAAATTCTATGTATTGACTATTTTATTTAATTTATTGGCACACAAAACAGTCTTACAACACAGCTTTACAAAATAAATTATAGAATAGAAACATGTCTAGTTGCAAAACCAAAAAAATAGTGCGTACAGCATGCTAAACATTGTTTTTTGACAAGGAAACATTTATAAATTTTAAATACCATAATACAGCTAAGGATATAGAAATATACTTTCAGATACAAGCGTTTGAAGGTTATTATATAATAATTAATACAATACATAACTAAGTAATAATTAATACAATATATAACTAAATAACTTTTAAAGCAAAGCAAAGTATCATAAGCAAAGTAAATGAGCTGATACCTACTGAAAGTTTAAATTCTGTGCTTACAGATCGGAATCAAAAGATTGATACAGATTGTATGGGATGACCTTGGTGCCTTGGAGATTGGGGCGGCCCTTAGTATGGGATGCCACTTGTGTGGATACCCTCGCACCGTCTCATCTTCAGGTCGCCAAGTCAAAGGCCGGCGCAGCAGCTGCAGACATCGGAGTAAACTACATATTTGAACCTTTTGGGGTAGAAACTAACAGTTGGTATTTTTGTAATGGGTAAAAAATGTTAAACTTGCGTCAGGACACGTGTCCTGATCGAAAATTCGTAAGACGGATGAAATTAGACAGCCGGCGCGGCGTAGGAGAGGAAGTATCCCCCTCTCTTTCTACGGCGCGGCGAAAATGTATGCCTGCGCCTGCTGTTTGGTTTAGCTGAGAGATAAACTTTTTAATCTAAAATAAATTGTCACGTTTGTGTACGATAGCGCAATAAATAAATATTGTATTCTACCACGTAAATGATAGTACTTTTATAATGATTATTTTTCCGACCCAAATATCGACCAATAGAATTGCACCATTCGACGTCACGTGGTACAACCTACATGGTATTATACTGATAATTTTTTGATTATTTTGTAGGTTGTACCACGTGACGTCGAATGGTGCAATTCTATTGGCCGACATTTGGGACGGAAAAATAATCCCCCGAATACCACACGAGCTTCAAAATTATCTGGCATTTCCCTCAAGGTTCCCTGCAAACAAATAAAGTCGTCAAGTTTTTCAGGAAAAATCACTCGCGCTTCGCGCTTGTGATTTTTTAACCTGAACTTCAAAAAACTTGACTCCTTCATTTGTTTGCAACGAACCTATCGGGAAATACCCGATAATTTTGAAGCTCGTGTGGTATTATAAGTGATAATTAAAGCAATTCGTGCGAAATTATTCTCTAACCATTCCAAAATATCAAAAATGCACAACGTTAATATTCAAGTTTTCACTTCTGAAGAGAGAAGAACAGAAGAGTTCTTCTTTGCTGGTCTGGGAGAAAAGAAAAACATAGAATGTACCAGCTGCTTCTCTTCCCGTGCAGATCGTAAAAGCCGATCGAGGGAATGGTCGAGAATCTGAATCATATGAATAGGCGATGCGGTTAGCAACCCATCACTATTATGATTTCCCTTTTCCACCTTCATGCCCACCATTACGCTAAAAGTGGCCTGGGCTTTGCCGCCCTTGGCTCTGTCTGCCCCGTTGGGGATAGAGACGTGATAGTGTATCTGTATCCCGGAGTGCAACCCGTCTTTTTTTTTTAAATATATATGTCCGCCTGCGAGCTAAGAAATAGTAGAATTAATTTCTTTTTCCACAGAAGTCTTACATGTTCTTGAGAATAAGTTGATGGACAACCAATCCACGCTATCAACCAATCAGTTTTTAACCGACTTTAGACCGAGGGTATCGTCTCCTGTCTTCCATCATTACCCCACTAAGCTTTTATCATGCTGGTTTGGAATAAAGAGAAAACGTAGAATGTACCTGCTGCTTCTGTTCCGTACAGATCGTAAAGGGTAGGGCGAGCTTCTGAATCATGCTGTTAGGCGATGCGGTTACCAACTAATTACTATTTTGATGCCGTTTTTCATTTTCACGCTCACCATTATTACGCTAAACCTTGGCCTCTGGATGTTGCGGCCCTGGGCTCTGTCTACACCACAGGTCAACACCATTAAGGATAAAGACGTGATATTGATTACTTTAATGACGTATTTGTATCTAACTACGCGCCTAGTCTTTAACACTTGGGTCTAAGGAATAAAGAAATGATATAAAATTTAACAATTGACTTCTCCGTGGTCCAGTGGTCACGGCGTTTGCCTTGTGATCCGGAGGTCGTGGGTTCAAATCCCACTGGGAAGCATACTTTGTAAAAAATTGTTTCCAGTCTGGACATTGCAGGCTTGAATCACCTGATTATCCGAAAAGAAAGCTGATTCCGTGCTTCGGAAGGCACGTAAAGTTCAGGGTCCATCGCCATCTAGCGTTTGTTTAAACCGATCCTATGATCGGTTCTGGTCTCCCCTTTAGGTGGCGGAGGTCAGACAGCAGTCGCTCTGTGTAAAAACCAGTAACCTTGTCAAATCACCTAGGTTAGGTAGCGGACGGCCTGCAAGGATGCAACTGGGAATACGCTCGGATGGTGATAATAAAATTTAACAATGGTTGCATTTTATTTTTATTTTGATCGTTTCAACCTTCGCCAGTCAGGACAGTCAGGTGGCACCTGTCTCTAACTATGACGGCATTGATCGCCGATTGATGATTTGGCAATAATTTCACAATGGAACTGTTTGTAATATTTGGTATCGCGTCTACGAATTGTGAATGTGCGTATGACATAGTAGAATTTGATTCACATGGAGACGTGAGAAATTTTTGTTTGTATAGATTTAGACTTTTTTTTTTAAATCTCTCAAATTTTACTTATATAGTGAATGTGATCGTAACCGTAGGATTCGTAGATTCAATGAACAAAGCACATCTGAAAAGAATACTATGTAACGTCTATGAAAATATATCTACTAAAACCATTTTAAGGGTAGTTTTAGTCCATGATACTGAACAACTTTCCCCTAGGAATATATGACGAATACGAAAAAAAACTGGAAACATTACACTCCTTTTATGTATGTATGTAAATTTCTCTGGCACGCTCTACAGCCTAAACTGCTTGATGGATTTTAGCTTGAGAGGTGTCGTTAGATTTGTCTTAACTCTGAGAGTGACACTGGCTATATCAAAAATTTAAATAATCCAAAATGGCGGACTTTCGCGCCAAATTATGTGTCTTCGAATTTTTTGAAGTGAAAACTTCTTTAGCGGCGTTGTGCACTTTTTTTGTAATGGGTAAAAAATTTTAAACTCGCGTCAGGACACGTGTCCTGATCAAAAATTCGTAAGACGAAATGACAGCCGGCGCGGCGTAGGAGAGGAAGTATTTATACTATAATTTCGACTAAGCTGTCAGCCGGCTCGTTGGTCTAGGGGTATGATTTTCGCATAAGGTGCGAGAGGTCTCGGGTTCAAATCCCAGACAAACCCAAACCTTTTTGAAGTGAAAACTTCTTTAGCGGCGTTGTGCACTTTTTTTGTAATGGGTAAAAAATGTTAAACTCGCGTCAGGACACTTTTTAATGTAATATTAATTGTCATGTTTGTGTACGATAGCGCAATAAATAAATATTGTATTCTACCACATAAATGATAGTACTTTTATACTGATAATTAAAGCAATTCGTGCAAAATTATTCCCAAACCATTCCAAAATTAAAAAATGCACAACGTTAATATTCAAGTTTTCACTTCTGCCGGCACTCCCGGAGTGTAACCCGTTGTTTTTTTTATTCAAAACCTATCGTGTGTTGTATCAAATTAAAGAATTTAATACAAGGATTACAAAGATATATACAACTTATACGTTGGCAGGCGGGTTTTAAATTTTTCGGGTTCCGGACAAAAATAAAAAAAACGGAACCCTTATAGGATTACTTGTGCGTCTGTCTGTCTGTCCGTCTGTTATAGCCAATTTGCTCCGAATCTACTGGACTAAATCAGTTGAAATTTGGTAGGATGGTATAATCCTATGGCCAAAACACAGATGTGCAAAGCAATATTTTTTTTTAAATAAGGGTCATTTTATGAACAAATTAGGAATTTTAAAAAAATGTTTTGCTTACTGTGTCATATATCAAATGAAAGGGCTCGCTATGAGGATCTCAAATATATTTTTGTTATTATTGTAAAATAATAAGGTTTGATTTTATTTATAAGAAGATGAAAATTGACCATTCCCCCCCCCCTGATTTCCAAAACTAATGAGCCTAAAATTTTGAAAAAAATACAAAATATAGTTCATTGCTTGTAGATTACAGGAAAACCTATAAGAATTAATGTACGGAACCCTCTCCACGCGAGTTTAACTCGCACTTGGCCAGTTTATTTAAATAATTACCTGTTTGCTTCAGTCATGTAAAGTTGGTTTGTCAATGAAGTAACTGTTACTTTTCGTCCGTTCGCGCATAACATCTTTGTTTGTTCAAGATCGATTTTTATGGCCGTCAGAAGTTTCTATAGGTACCTTTTATTACCGTTGAAAACGGCCTAGAGCTAAATGTTAAATTTAACTTAATGCCAAGTTTCCAATTACATTTTTTATTTAGAACTTGAACATCTAATCGAAGAAATATGATGCAAGTTATTTACTGAGAGCGCGCGTTTAAAAGGATTATTTCGTGGCGGCCATGACACTCGAGCGCTTCGTAAAAAAGAAAAATAATTGTTGGAGGATTAGCTGCCAGTGTCAAAGTGTTAAATATCAAACACACGGGTCTAATTTGACAAGTGTGGTCGAAAACTCAAGCCACGCACAGGCATCTAAGAAAAAAATGTTAATTAAAAAAAATATTTGACAAGTGTGTCGTATTTCTGTTGCGATGTGACATTTCGATTTGGATGTTATGTCGCCGCTTTTGACAGCTTGACGGGATGGCTTAATGTTTTATTTTGCTGAAAATTTATACGATTAAATCGTTTATCAATTACGTTTAGACTACAACCTCGTTTTGGGATTAATTTCATCTCATTCATAAAAACCACAATGTTCATTAAATCTATCATTAAGAGTTAAGAGATCATGTTTGACATTCGATTGATGATCAAAAAAAGGAGGGAGTTATTAATTTGTCGGAATCTTTTCTTCTAAATTCTTCACTGGAATTGAAGTCGGTTTTTAGTTTAGATAAATTATGATCCAGAGACACGCACACACCATACGTCGACTCCAAAAACCACGAAGCAGACAAAGACTCTACTTAGTTCTCTACCACCTCAAGTTATTAGAAGTGTAGCAGATTAAAATTCGACGCGCCCCACGATTTTAGTTTAGTGTCATTTTTGACGAGCTCATTTTCGAGATTGGTAAAATTTTGTCCGTCTGTTTGTTCTGGCGTACCTACATTACGCATTTTTCAACCTATTTGGCACACAAGTTTTTTAATTTATTGAATTTTTTAGTCGATTGCGATTTTTGTTTAGGGGAAAATTAGGGGAGGAACTTTGCTGACTTTGCTCCATTCCTTTTTTTTTAATTAGAGATTTGAGTGCGTTTGACCTCTATCTAGCCTGATGGGAAGCTAAGATGAGGTCTAAGGTGTAACACGCAGACTCAAAAAATGCCTATTCACTCTTGCCTTGAAAATCCCTAAACCATATGTATGGGTAAACATCGACGTAGGGAGGGAATTCCACACCTTAGCGGTTATTATAGGGAACACATATTTTTGGAATACATGACAACTACTCATTTAATTTTATTTATTTATTTCCATAAAACAAAATACATTGTGTCGGAATAACTTAAAACTAACATCTTTTAAATTTAATTATGTAACACATAAAATATACAAACATTTATGTCAACACCGTTTTAACTTATACTACAATTTAATTATTTAAAACAATGTAAAGAAAAACAAATGCATAAATATAGAAAAAAAATAATAATTAATGGTCAATCTAATAATCTAATTAAATAATAATTTCAGATCACTTAAAATATTGGTCTATGGAGTAGAAGGACTTTTCTAACAAAATATTTTTTTAGCTTTCCCTTATAGGGCTTAAGGCCTTGACTAGATTTTATTACTTTAGGTAATTTGTTGTAAGCCCTATATGCTTGGTAGTGAGCATTGTGATTCGCTATTTCCAACTTGGGAATGGTATCATGTTTCAGATCCATTCTCCGAGTTTTTTCACGTAACTGTTTCTCCTTATTTATCTCTATTGTTGTAATTTTTTTCTTGAAGTCAGTCAAGGACATATAGGAACAAGCACGGAACAGTCAAAATGCCTAACTTGACAAAGAGATCTTCATACGACTCCCAAGGCGGAATACCTACCATGGCTCTTATAGCTCTTTTTTGGACCAAAAAGGCTCTGTCTTGATTATAGCGATAACTTTTACCCCATAGCTTGACCTTAATTTCGATTCCACCAAAAAGTAATATACTATTTTCAGATTAATTATTGAAATTTCATTGCGGAGACTTCTGATGGGATAACAAGCCGATGAAATATAATTATCTAGTGCTCCTAGCTCTTTCTTCCAGTTTAATAATTCGTCAATATGTATACCTAAAAATTTTGTATTATTTACTATTTCAACTTTATTTCTATTTAATTTGATGTCAAGTGTGTCGGAATTTCGTGATGTCGATTTGAAAAGAATAACTTTAGTTTTGATATAATTCAACTTTAAATTATTGGCACTAAACCACTCATTGAATGTACTAAGAATTTTATTTATTTTAAGATTAAGGTTATTGATATTGTTATCAGATATTACCGCATTTGTGTCGTCCGAAAATAAGACCAATTTTGAGTCAGGGTGGAGATTTCGAATACGTGCTACTACTAGGTCATTTGTGAAAATAAGAAAAAGAAGAGGTCCGAAGATAGAGCCTTGAGGCACTCCTCTCTTTACTGCGAGTGATTTAGACCTAACCGTATTTTCACTCTCGCCCTCGATTGATTTAAGTTCTACAAACTGCTTCCTATTTTCAAAGTAAGATTTAAATAATAAAAGTATTTTACCACGTATGCCGAAATGCTCCAGCTTTTTTAACAGGATGTCTTGGTCAACCAAATCAAAAGCAGAGCTCAGGTCAAGAAAGAGACCACCTACTTTTTTCTTATTGTTTAGATTTTTTACTATTTCATTTACAAGTGCATCTATAGCATCTCTTGTTCCTATGTTATTTCGATATCCGTACTGTTCGTCTACCAATATTAAATTGTCATTTAGATGTTATAGCAGCCTAGTCTTAATTAGCATTCCAAAAATCTTTGAAAAGATTGAGAGTACCGAAATGGGCCTGAAATTGCACGGATCCTTTTTAGAGCCTTTTTTGTGAATAGGCACAAATCTTCCAATTTTTAGTTGGTCTGGAAAAGTATGTTTCTCTACACACAGGTTAAAAAAATGGGTTAAAGGTAATGCTAGAATATCAATATTGTCCTTTATCAATTTTGTTGGAATATCATCGTACCCACAGGATTTTTTACTATCCAATTTATTTAATTTTTTTTCAATCTCGCTAGGGGTTACATTTTTCCACTGCATATCCTTTCTCACCCTTGTATTGTTAGCCCCTAACATGTCTATGGGATCTACATTAACACTTGGTGCAGCAGATTGCACAGTAAAATGACTACATAAGGAATCTGCTACTTCCTGTTGATTAGTAATATTTTTATTGTTGATTTGAAGAGTTATTTTATTATGTACATTTTTTCTTACTTCCTTTCTATGTCTATTTATTATCTTCCATACTCCCTTGTTCAGACTTTTTTCTCTTTCTATTTCTAAGTTAATTGCTTTTTTTTTAGCCATTCTAATTACTCTCCTGTAGATTCTTATATATTTTAATTTATATTTTTAAAAAGAGTCTGGCAAACTCACAAAACTATAGTACTAACTTCGAGTTACGTTGTCAACGACTCAGAAAATTAATGTAACGGAAAGTCCAGGAGTATCTAAGTAGTTTTTCATGTGATTCAAAGAGCATTTGACAGGTTAAGGTTTCGTCATCGTTAATCTACAAAAAATCGACTGCCTATATCAGAATCTATAGATCGCAGAGCTTGTGTGGGCTCTCTCATGGGACTGGCTGGCCACCATTGTGTTTCATTTGTTTCTGCTGCGTAACGCCGTGCCAGGAACTTTTAGAATAAATATTGGTAGGCGTTTGTTTATGGCTGCTGTAAAATACTATAGATACCTACTAAAACAGATTTTATGTTACCTATATTTTGATCAGTAGCGTTATTATTTATTTACTTTTGAAGAAAGCATAGTATAATGTGTGTTCCTGGTCCTAAATCTGTTTTGTTTTTGTTTGAAATTATTACCCTACTGCGGCAAAGCCCAAAAGGAGGGTTATGTGTTTGACCTGTATGTATGTCCGACTCTATGTTCCCTCGTAACTACTTAACGGCTAAACCGATTTTAATACATTTTTAGGTTAGATTCGTCTTAACCACTAGCTAGAGTGTCATAGGCTATTTTAAAATTACTCCGTAGTCAGGTTTTAGTTTTTATCTTGTATTTATCGTATCCATAAGCATACTTCACGCTTGTATGATTCATGAAATGAAAATTAGTTTGACACATTATCCTATATTACGAGTACAAACAAGCTTTTATTTAGTTTCACCTGTCCCGTTGTCTGTGTGTCCGTTATCAAATCTTTACAAGATTTGATTACAACCTGTCTATATTAGACTCACTTCCCATTATTCGATTGAGTTTTAACTTGACATACTTATGTGTGTAAGTTGGGCGACAATGCAATATTATGGTACCAATAAGGAATATGCATGTAATACCAATCCGGCTCATATTTTTATTTTACAATTTCTTTTAATACGTAACCACGCCTAGTTAATTATTTTTCTTACTGACTCTTATTTGGATTAGAAATAAATTATTGAAAATATGCAAATATTGCGCGGGAACTTTTGACAAACAAAAGGGAAATGACGACAAAGTTCATAAAAAGGAAATGACAAGTTTGGGTGCGTTCGGTAGAACTGTCCGTCCATGTAGTTTGACTATCAATGACATTCGAAATGTATGTACTTTTATATAGAAGTTTAACAAACATCACTGGCTGATAACATCGAAAGTACCCAAAAAAGAAAAACATGCGTTGACAGCTTCTGTCTCTAGCGGATATTGCAGACGTTGACGTCATATTTTAAAATGGCGTGTTTTAGTTGTTATAATCTACTTGCTATTTTTAATATTTATTTTCTACACCATATACATGATTTTCGGCACTGATTTATTTTTTGCGGCTATTTCTCGACGAGGACTAGGTATCGATTATAAATATAAAAAAAATTCATGCATACTCTCTATTACCCGATCTCATGATGAAGCCGGAAGGTGGCCACGGCATCTCTGTGAGATAAAACATTACTCGTATAACCAACCCCACCGAGTTTGGGCTCGATTGATTCGTCTTGAAACTTCATTTCCCTGTTATACATATAGCAGGTTTAAAGTACCGGCGCGGGTGAACCTATCTACTCAATCAGACAAAATCCACTTAAACGATGTCAATTACTTAATGTAAGCACAGAATAAATACTAATACTAACGTACAGAAGACAGAAGAAGGGATAAGTCCGCCTTTGTATATTTGCTCTTTCGTATTATGTTGTCTTTTATACTTAAATTTTTGGTACACTAAAGTTATTACAAACAAACAAGACTCACTCAGCAAAGAAATTCAAAGAAATATCTACTCAATGTCGCTAGCGATATGGTTTAATTTAGCTCACGTCAGAACTCAGCACGTTTTCGTTAGATACCTAGACATCCATTGCAAGCCAATTTCATTCTTATAACTCTGGACAAAGGATTCGTTCAACTGAATTTACCACCAGGAGGGGCCGGCTATGCGCATTATTATAATGTAGGTACATTTTCGATACCTAAACCTGTGCCTAAACGGGGAGTGGAGTGACACAGGCCTGATGTAAGTAACTTGGTAGGTATACAGGCATAGGTAGGTACACCTAGATATGTTCCTACTTCTATCGTAAAATCTCGGGACGAATAACTTTGAAACGGTACTATTCAGTTATCTGTATTTTTTTATTATTTTAATTTTATGTCCTCAAATTAAAAGGTCTTCATCTTTTCGCACCTACCCATGGGTCATAAATTTTGCTACCGAACTATTGAGAATGAAAAAAAAACGTGGGAATCTTCTATATGGCATGAAACCGTCCATTGTCCAGAATGGGCTGCAGTTCCGTTTTCTGAATGAACTTTTGTAGTTTTTTTTGAGACTGTGTGCACAGGTGTATTTGTTTGATGGACCCGTGTCGATCAAACTACTCGTATTTGTAAAATAAAATGTGAGATAATACTGGACGTGTAATTACGTTTTTTTAGCGCCCTTTTTTTAAATAAAATCAACAAAAGTTATAGCGTGATAAATATCCATAATGTCATCTTGGATCTGAGCGGGAAGAGAAGCAGCTGGTACATTCTAATTTTTTTCTTCAATCCCAGACCAAAATTGATGGAAGTAGGTAGGTATGTGTGTACTAAGAAATAACCCTTACCTAAAGTAACTTAATCACATGGCCGTACCTTCTATTGTCAAAGATGTTGCGTCCGGAAACTATTTTGAGTACTTCAAATTAGGCTTCGGATATTCAATATTTAAATGAGCACCATAAACTTGCACCGTAAAGTGAGATTAGTCCGTGTACTATCCAAAGTCATTGCTACCGTTTTTTCAAATTTAGAATTCCAAATTTAAACTGATACGCAGCGATGGCAGCAGAAAGACCATAAACAACTTAAACCTTTTTCTCGCCGCTCGAGTCTGTCTCTGCCTTTGTGCCAGTATCCTGCTCTTTTCAGCCAGACCTTTTTAAGAAAGATATTTATTATGTATTTCGGCCATGACCAGTAGCCGTTTTTAATTGTGAATTATGGCGTTATATTTTTTATCAGTAGACGTTTCCTGGCCGTCGGATCGGAAGGTCACCTTTGTATTTTATAGGTAGATCTGGATTATTTATCTGGTATTGGTTTTTCTAACAGAATTAGTAACAGGTTCTTTTGAGATTTAATCGAACGGAACAGTATTTTAATGCTTAAAGCTATAATAAAGCGGATGCCCTTCCTGAATTATTCGGAGTTCGGACAGGAAAGGATCGCATTTGAAATGAAGTTGGGGTAAAATTTGGTCATAAAGATTTTTTTTAGGTGCGAGTAAATTTTATATTAATCTTAGGTAGGCTAGGTACTTAATAAAAAATACAGGGTCTAATAAAATATACTGAAACTATTTTAAGGCTGAATTCAGTCCATGATACTGAACAACTTTCCCCGAGAAAACATATAGCGAAATATGAAAAAAAAATTCGACCTCAATACGTTTTTGACGTGTATGAAAAGCTAAGACGATATACGGTTGTGACGTCGATGATGAAAGTGACTAAATCGAGTTTGTTCTTGGCTTTGACTTAATGAATTTATTGAGTCAGAAATCTATTTTTTTTTTAAGTTCGAAGAAAAACTTTTGTAAAGTCATCATCATCTTCGGCAAGTACATACATAAAAGCTTTTGTATTTTTTCAACTTACTCGTAGACAAAAGTCTGATCTACTGATCAGATTTTCTTTTGTTCAAAGAAAACAATAAAAGGATTAGCAGGGCTCGTAAGGTACTACGAAATTAGACTAAAGACGTTGATATCCCACTGAGCAACTACTGATCTCCTATTCTAACCTTAAGGGTTGTGTTGCCATTGTAATATGACGTCCCAATTAAAAAGTATTCAGCAAACACCTGGCTGGATATAAAAGTTTCGAGGAAAAAAGTAAAAGCGCGTAAAAAATCCACAGCGATTCTTCTCGGCGAATTTCATAATCGGCAATGGAGCGTGCTGGTTAATCCATCGACTCTGCTTTTTATTTTTTCATTTTATATTCTGTATTCGCTTTTGTGTATCGCGACGGGCCCCGCGTCAACGCTCCGAGTATTTTGGCACGAAAATAGTAGGTACATATTATATTTTTCGCGTTGAAAACGTTTTGCGGAACAAAAGATGGCTAAAGGCAATTTAAATGCTTTCAAGTTAGATATTTTTATTTTAATAAATAGACATGATTATGATACTCGTACTTAGTATAGGTCGTACACAAGATTTGTAGCGTAGAAGTCATCAGATCGCGCCATCAATTTTTTTTCTAGACTAATAAAAAAAAAAGATTTGATTGTGTGATGGATAAACTCGAAAACTAATGATAGTATTTTAAAAATTCTTTCATCCATAGAAAGTTACGTTATCAGCGAGTAACGTATAATCTTAAAAATATGTAATGTATTGAGATTCCCACAAAAATTGCAATAATGTAACCCAAGATATCAAAACGTCGTTTAATGTCAGTAAGGCGCTTGCGCTGCGAAAACTGTTGATGATACATAACATAAATAATAATGTACCTACCCACTAAATATCTATAGTACCACTTGTAATGTGTCACCATCATTAAAGTCTTGAAACCTGTAACAAACACCTTCAAGAGTCAAATGTCTAGCGGTAGATGTTTAGGTAAATAACAATTTAAGATTCTATCAGTTCAGTAGGAATTGGGTATTACGGTGGGTCAAAAATAAATTATTTGGTACTGTTAATAGAATAAAACGTCACAAAACAATGCCACTTGTCACTGACCACATCCACTTTGAACGTGATTTTAGATTTATTAATGCAGAAAAACGAATATTAAGAGCGCTATTTGACTCCAAGGAACTATGACGTCATAAATCAATATTTCATACAAATCCTATAGAATTTTTTTGTTTTTAACATTAAGAAAAAAGTATCTGATTTGACTTGTTGCGAAATAGCGTAGTTATTACAATTACTCCTAAAGAAACAAATGTTCAAATCTACACTTCTACACTTCTACACTAATATTATAAAGAGGAAAGATTTTTACCTATTTTTGTATGTTTGTAATGAATAGGCTCAAAAAGTACTGGGCCGATTTAAAAAATTCTTTCACCGTTGGAAAGCTACACTATTCCCGAGTGACATAGGCTATGTGTGTACCACGGGCGAATCCGGGGTGGACTGCTAGTACAAAATAAAATCGCCTTCCTACCTATAGGTACTAAATTGTATCACCTCATCGCTCGTTTGAATAGGACGTCGACAATCTTATTTTCATTTCTTTTTCATTTCATTTCATATATTTATTTTAAAATTGCGACTTTGAGCAAAAAATGATCATAATAGTTCGAAACTAGCAAACGCATGACAATGACGATGAAAGATAAATCGGTCATATCATTACAAATAAAAAACGCGGGAATTAATTTCTTTATTCAAAAGGGACCACAGACAAAACATTCGATTAAGAGTAGATACTGGCCATGAACAATTGAAAGGCGCGCGGTCGCCACGCGCCGTGGCGGGAAAGTGCGCAAATTGAGAGCTCAAATTACGGTGTCCTATTTTATATGGATATACATACAGGCTGATGTCTTATTGCCCTCGGCTCTGTCTACCCTAAAGGGATAAAGACGTGATTGTGTATCTGTATAGGTTGAGCCAGCGCTGGACCCCGGATAATTCAGGTACGGCCTTAAGGCCGTACCTAAATTTTCCGGGGTCCAGTGCTGCCCCCATTTTAAATAAATAATTTCAAAGAAAACGGAGACATCATTAAAAATTTGCAACTACCAAGTCCTAGATAACCCTTCAAAGTATTTTATGAACTACTGTTTATAGGCTTACTTTACCTTTGATTGTAACTTGTTAGGAAAAAAGAATTTCCCACGTTTTATTATCTTATTCCTGGCAAAATACGCAGTAGCGTCAAGCCATTAATAAAAAATAAAAAAACAAACATACGTACATACATAAAATTAAATCTGGTTTATGTAACATTTTTTAGATTAACCTTCTCCTTTTTTTAATTCGGTTAAAAATAAATAAATACGCAACTGTCCACACTAAGCTCTAAGCTTGTATCGTAATCTGTTGAAATACACCTTGAACCGCAAACGAAAATCTTTATTTGGCAGACAAATCAAAAACCCCCGACTTTCAAGCGTTTACCCCCCCCCCCCCCCCCCCCTCCCTCTCCCAATAACTTTTGAACGGCTGAACCGATTTTCATCAAACATAGCTAACTTAACGTTCACACTTTCATAAAAAAGTCTACAGTAATTTCATTATGTTAAACCAAACCTCCTGTAAATTATTCCATCTCCCGCCCTACACAAAGCGCACACGTGACCTTAAATGGCGTCGTTCGAAAATCAAATAAATCAAGCGGATTGGCGGCTAATCGGTGGCGAAAATATTTGAGCTATGAGCGTTGACGAGAGAACATGAACACTAAGTACACAATGATTTGGACAAATGCTTTTACGAGTATGTACAGAAATAAGTAAGTCGATTTAGATTGACGACCTCCGTAGCGTATTGGTTTCCACGCTTGCTCATCAGTTGGAAATCCTGGCTTCAGTTCCCACTAAATGCTTGCACTCATTTTTAAACTCCTGACAAAAAATTGGTGTGTTATAAGTCTGATGTGTCTGGCTGTGGCCTCGTAGCTCCTAAGCGAATAGACCCATTTCGATGCGGTCCGATGGTCCTTAGCTATGTTTGATGAAAATCGGTTCAGCCGTTCAAAAGTTATTGGGAGAGGGAGGGGGGGGGGGGGGGCTTACTGTGGACAGTTGCGTATTTATTTATAACCGAATTAAAAAAAGGAGAAGGTTAATCTAAAAAATGTTACATAAACCAGATTTAATTTTATGTAAGTATGTATGTTTGTTTTTTAATTTTTTTATTAATGGCTTAACGCTACTGCGTATTTAGCCAGGAATAAGTTAATAAAACGTGGGAAATTCTTTTTTCCTAACAAGTTACAATCAAAGGTAAAGTAAGCCTTTGATTGCTTGGGAGCTTCTGGCGACAAA
Organism: Acrobasis repandana; assembly: GCA_963576875.1. Classification (NCBI taxonomy): domain Eukaryota; kingdom Metazoa; phylum Arthropoda; class Insecta; order Lepidoptera; family Pyralidae; genus Acrobasis; species Acrobasis repandana. The sequence continues at coordinate 9,614,382 of OY756241.1, read as the reverse complement.
TCTATACGAGTCCACTGGTTTTCATAGCCGATTGAGTGGTTCATGTATGTTTGTTCCGCGATAGCTTCGCCAATTTGTGAATCAATTTTAATGTTTTTAGGGTTCCGTACAAAAAATGAAAAAACGGAAGCCTTATAGTATCACTCGTGCGTCTGTCCGTCCGTCTGTCACAGCCAATTTGCTCCGAATCTACTGGACTGAATCAGGTGAAATTTGGTAGAATGTTGTAATCCTATGACCCAAAACACATATGTGCAAAGTAAAAAATCTTTTTTTAAAATAAGGGTCATTTTCAGGAGCCAATTAGAAAATTAAAAATGAAAGGGCGTTATGAGGATCTCAAATATATCTTGTTTTTATTGTAAAATGAATAGTTTTGATTTTATTCATGAAAGAAGACGAAAATTGACCATTCCCCCCTGATTTCCGAAACTAAAGAGCCTAAAATTTTGAAAAAATACAAAATATAGTTCATTGCTTGTTAATTATAGGAAAACCTATAAGAATTTAATCAATTGTACGGAACCCTCTTCACGCGAGTTTAACTCGCACTTGGCCGGTTTATTTTATTTTTATTTGAAAGCCTTTACTACCAAATTGGTACCATATAAATTTGGTGAAGATATGATGAAGAACTTTGGAGATATGGAAGAAACTCCTAAAAAAGAAAGTCTTTTGTTTTGTTAAAAAATTTAATTATTAGTAAATTAAATTGAATAACATCTGACTCCGCAAGGTTACACTAGAGGCACAACAATGCAAATCATCAAACAAGTGCAGAAGCCTGCAACGCGCTATCGAAGTTTTTGTGTCCGTGAGATATAAATACATGGTCCGCGCTTGTAATGGGAGAAAATGTTAAACTCGCGTCAGGACACGTGTCCTGATCGAAAATTCGTAAGACGGAATGACAGCCGGCGCGGCGTAGGAGAGGAAGTATTTATACTATAATTTCGACGAAGCTGTCAGCCGGCTCGTTGGTCTAGGGGTATAATTTTCGCTTTAAATCCTGGACGAGCCCAAACGTTTTTGAAGTGAATTCTTCTTTAGCGGCGTTGTGCACTTTTTGTCATGTTTGTGTACGATAGCGCAATAAATAAATATTGTATTCTACCACATAAATGATAGTACTTTTATACTGATAATTAAAGCAATTCGTGCAAAATTATTCCCTAACCATTCCAAAATATCTAAAATGCACAACGTTAATATTCAAGTTTTCATTTCTGCCGGCACTCCCGGAGTGCAACCCGTCGTTTTTATTTTATTTTATTTTATTCTGGCAACGTTCAGTCATGTACCTACTTATGTAAGTATATACTTATAAACTATCTTATATAATAGACCGTGAGTACCTAATCTATACTAATATTATAAAGCGGTAGAGTTTGTTTGTTTGTTTGTTTAAACGCGCTAATCTCCGGAACTAATGGTCCGATTTGAAAAATTCTTTTTTTGTTGGGTAGTCAATTTATAGAGGAAGGCTTTAGGCTATATAACATTACGTTCCGACAACCACGCGAACGAAGTCGCGGGCACAGCTAGTCTATACTAATATTATAAAGCGGAAGAGTTTGTTTGTTTGTTTAAACGCGCTAATCTCAGGAACTAATGGTCCGATTTGAAAAATTCTTTTTTTGTTGGGTAGTCCATTTATAGAGGAAGGCTTTAGGCTATATTACATTCCGACAACCACGCGAACGAAGTCGCGGGCACAGCTAGTATAATATATTACCTAAGTAAAAAATTTAAAGCGTGCGAATCAAACAAAAGCGATTGCTATGGAATCGGTGAATTAATAACTAAAATATAATTGGAAAATAACTATAGCTTCCAAAGATAATAAACACTTTACAATACAATCAATCATATTGATATTATGGTTACTTAATGGTCTAAAGTTGCTATATTGCTAGATAGTTTATAATTTTTATAATTGCTATTGTTTCTTAAATTATATTTATTTATTTAGTAGTAAAAGTAGAAGTAAAAAAAATAGTATCGATGAGTTAGTATCCCAAAACATCAGTTTAAAGTTACTTTGGGGCTCAATCATTGCGATCTGTCGCTATGTATTTATAATGTTATTAATTTAAATGTGGCCTCAAATCTTGGCCTTATATTAGACTCTGCCTTCCACGCCAGGGATAAAGAATGATATTGTGAAACAGTTAAAAAGAAAGGATGAAAAGTACTTACTTAGTTAACTTATACAGAACATAGAACCGGCCTATAAAATATACCTACATAAGTAAAATGATTTGAAGCGTTCGACGGTAGACGGTAGTACCTACTCAAAAACGCTATTGACTGTTATCTAATGATGTGGTCTACTTAAGAGCCCGTACTACCCTAAAGTTCTTAGAGCAATCTTAAATATTTAAGGCCGTACCTGAATTTTCCGGGGATCAGTGCTGCCCCCATTTAAAATAAATCATTTCAAAGAAAACGGAGACATTATTTAAAATTTTGCTACTACTAAAGCCTAGATAACCCTTCAAAGTATTTTATGAACTACTGTTTACAGTTTAAAGTGAGAACGTTAAGCTTTACCAAAGAATATATACATTAGCTTTACTACGCACATTTGCGAATGTGCATAGTTAAGCTTAACGTTCTCATTATAAACTGTAAACAGTAGTTCATAAAATACTTTGAAGGGTTATCTAGGCTTTAGTAGTAGCAAAATTTTAAATAATGTCTCCGTTTTCTTTGAAATGAATTATTTTAATATTGATAATATTAACGAAATACTCACTTTGAAATAAAAACACAGCAAAGTTCAGGACTAACTCTATACATAATATGTTTCGAAAACACGATTGCTTAAAATTTTCTCGATAGAAAAAAGTTGCGAAGCCTCTAAATCACATCAGAATTATACTAAAACGGAAAGTATTCAAGAACCAAATACAATAAATTTGCCCTTAATACTTTGGATTATAATTGTATTTAACATAAGGCAGCAATAATAATTCTTACTTTTTAAATAACTCTTAAATATTCTTTATAAAACGAAAAAAACCTCAAATCTAAAACTAGCCTCATTGACCTACAATGATCTTTTCACCCCGCATGGTCTCGCTGTCTCGCTTTGGCTAGAGTAAAGTGTGCGTGGAAGCGGGAGCAAAACTTAAATTATTCACATCAGGCCCAGCCTTAATGTTTTAAAAGATTTTGTTCTGCTTTTTAACCGACTTCAAAAAAGGAGGAGGTTATCAATTCGTCGGAATCTTTTTAGGGTTCTGTACCCGAAGGGTAAAAACGGGACCCTATTACTAAGACTCCACTGTATGTCCGTCGGCCTGTCTGTCACCAGACTGTATCCCATGAACCGTGATAGCTAGACAGTTGAAGTTTCCACAGGATGATGTATTTCTGCCGCTATAACAACAAATACTAAAAACAGAATAAAATAAATATTTAAGCGAGGCTCCCATACAACAAACGTGTTCTTTTTTGGCCGTTTTTTGCTTGATATTAATAATCAACAGGTAGACGCTTGAAATATTCACATAATATTTAGTAGTATATTACGTATGGTAGTACGAAACCCTTCGTGCGCGAGTCCGACTCGCACTAGGCCGGTTTTTTTCTGTTTAAAGCTTGTATAGTATATTTATTACACTTTTATATTTATTTTTAACCCCGGCAAAAAAGAGGGGTGTTTGACGCTAATGTCTGTCGACCTGTCTGTTTGTCTATCTGTTTATCTGTGGCATCGTAGCGTTCGGACGGATGGGCCGATTTCGATGCGGGTTTTTTTACGTGAAAGTAAGTTCCCTTTTTCCAGTCCGTTTTTAGTTATGTTTGATGAAAATCGGTTAAACCGTTTAAAAGTTATTAGCGGTTAACGTTTGAAAGTCAGGGCTTTCTCTAGCAAATAATAGATGGCGCTACAGATATCAAGTCGTATCGGTAGTTCCGCTACCACTAGATGGCGTTCTTGACAGTCGGTTTTTTTATTTGCCTATCAAATAAACTTGTTATGTAGGTTTTTAGTTTATGTACCTTTATTATTTTTGAATCAATAAATAAGTTCTACAAGTTTTTTTAAGGTTCCGTACCCAAAAAGTGCAAACGGGACTTATTACTGAGACTCCGCTGTCTGTCTGTCTGTCTGTCTGTCACAGGGCTCTATCTCTTGAGCCGTAAAAGCTAGACACTTTTTTCACAATTTTTCACCGATTATGTATTACTGTGGCCGCTATAACAATAAATATGTACTTAAAATAAGAAAAAGTTAAAAATTAAAGGGGGTCGTCATACAAAAAACGTGTTTTTTCAGCGTTTTTAACTAGATCTTTATAATGGCATTAACTAGATACTTTAAATTTTCACAAAATCTATAGCCACTATAACAACAAATACTAAAAATAAGATAATAAAGTAAAAATTAAAGGGGGTCGTCATACAAGAAACGTGATTCTTCAGAGTTTTAAAACATTGTACGGAGGTATGGAACTTCATGTACGAGTCCGACTCGCACTTTCCCGGTTTGTTTTCATCATATCAGCCACAAGAAGTCCACTGCTGGACATAAGCCTCCCCCAAGGACTTCCAAAACGACCGATCGGAAGCGGTCTGCATCCAGCGTTTTCCTGCAACCTTGCTTGGTTTGTTTTAATTTTGGGTAATTCATACTTAGCTCTAGCTGTTACATGATGATATTTCTGTGATAAAGAAATGTCTAATAAATACGTCATTGTTAAATCTTTACCGGGTGGTGGTAATCTCTAACAAAAATTGGCAGACGATGTCCAGGGAAAGCGTCATCACTCTTCTGAATGATGTGACGATGCAAGTCTCCCACGTGCCAGAACACGTCGACTGCTGCCGAGTGCAACCGGCTACAGTACGGCGTCTGCTGAGGTGACTTAGTTCCGTGTGTGGAGGTTAGTTGCTCTCGGTTGGCAAACGGGAGATGAACTACAGCCTAGTGGTTACTATTGACAGAAATCTTCAAGTGCCGTCTTGTCGATTGATATGTGGTAGTAACTCGAATGGCGACTAATTTAGCGAGATGCGTGAAAGAAGACGAGTGTACAGTAAATTATAGCTGCCGGTCGGTTATGCGAGCGGTCAAATCGGGTTAATGTATTAATTAGCCTGCGACTGTAAGCATTTCAAGGTCAAACCTGTATCTACAAAACAAAGCACATTCATAGTGCAGACCTGATGAAAGATCAGTGTAAATTAATGATAAGAAAGTAAAGAAGATACTTGTCAAATGTTTATGAAGGGTTCGTCATAAAGTATTAATGACTTGTGTCATGCAAACGAGAAATATAATAAATATGCAATAATAATATAATCAAACAGATAGTCTACGGACTGAAAAAAATGCTAAGCGGAACAATTACTCAAGAATTGTAAGAAATTGATAAACTTATTGCAATATATCAATGTAATAAAAAAGCTTTCCTAAACAAAAAGCATTCTAAAAGAATTGCTGAAATAATACGCCTGTTTTTACACACCAACATAAAATAAACCAAACAATAAAATAGAAATGAGAGAAAATAATTGCTTTGAGCGAAAAGACAAAGTGCTTTAAAAATTAATAATTCCAAAAAGTATAGAGAAAGATTCTCAAATATTAGAGAAAATGGCAATTAATACGAAATATTATATAATTAAACAAATTTAATTATAACTAGATAGTTACAAGGACAAAATGGGAATGTGGTTAGTTTCGTTAATACACGAACTCCCCATAATCCTTAAATTTTTTTTATACTTAGAAATAAATAGCTACAAGAACTCTTCGTAGGATGATACGTGAACTCCTTACTATTTAGATTTAGACTTGTCAAATCCTTGTTACTTGAATTTATAGTTTTTATCTTATCAAGATTTAAAACCACAGCTAACCATAACATAGATACAAAGTAATTATTTTTAATAATTTACCAAATAACTAGTAATCTTCCATTAAATTTTCTCTACTCCTTCAACATAGGGAAACGAAATCTAATTCGTTTTATGCTAACGTCAATAATTTTACTCGCATAAAAAGATAAAAGGGACAGTAAATTGAAAAGTCGAGTAGCGCGTAATCGAATATTTGCGACTCGCTCGATGGCCGCCACATCAAAGAATTTTTCAGTTTAATTCGATCAATCGCTCGAAAATTACCAAACACGCAGAATTGGCACTTCCTCGGCGAACATGGAAACGGCATTTGCGCGTTTGTTTATGGAATACAAGGCTGGTTCTACACGGCCAGGAGAATATGGTGAATGTTGATCCTACTACCGATTGCAAGGTAAAGTTTAGGAATACAATTAATTTTATGGTGCATTTACAAAACATTTAGAAGTTAAGATCAAAAAAAAATATTTTAAAATATGAGAAAAATTGGAAAAGGGTTGCTGAGATATAGGCTGAGGGGCCGTGAGTTCACTGTTAGTTGATCATACGTAACGTTCTAAAGAATAAGTAATATTATATTTCTATCCTCCAGCTAATGATATGAAGATTGCTAAAAGCTCAGCTTGCGAGCTTTTAGCGATCTTTTAAATTTTATTTTATATTTTTTAAGGTCGTTTAAAAATTTGCATAGATAGGTACTTTATCCCTTAATATTAGTTATCTATCTATCGCAAGTTATTATTTTTCTGCAAATCTCAAAAAGGTTGATTTGTGCTGAGTGTAAGAAATTGAATTTTGTAAATTTCAAAGGAGTCGCGTTCTCCGGAGTCCGGGCCGATTCAATTTAGCGGCGGCGCGGCGCGCGGGCCCCGGACCCCGAAAAGTGAATTTATTACATTATTACCGCTGAATTTGCCAAGTCGGCTGCCTTTGATCTATTTCCTTGTTTCCCAATGTAACTGATTGCGTTTAATAAAGTAGATATTTTTTCGTCATCTTTTTCCTTAGGGGTTTCCTCGATAACGGCTAGTTATTTGGATGGAGTAACTTCGTCATTCGAAAGTTAGGAATTTATTTTATTATTACTTTATTTTTATAATGATCTTTAAAAATCCAGTGCGTATTTTAACAGCATTGTTACACGATGATATTAATTAGATACATTCCCTAACTAAGAAAGATATGACGAAATTCGATAACAACATTAATGATATTTGATGCTTAATTTGACTTTCAGCCGACCGTGAGTTTGTATGGAGCATATTTACTGAATAAGCTTGACCGTCTCGTTAATAATTGTATACGTTTCATTTTCTGCCTTCGCAAATATGATCATATATCATCTTTTCGTTCTGAGCTTAAATGGCTTCCTATCCGTGAACGCAGACAAGTGCGAATTCTTTGCACTCTCTTTTCAATTCTTCTGAATCCTAATTCCCCTGAGTACCTCTGACACTCATTATAGGCAACTTCGTTCTACTGATAATCTTCTTTCTGTTCCTCCTCATCGCACAAATTTTATGGCAAACTCTTTTAACTTACAAGCTATACGGCTTTGGAATGCTTTACCCATTGACATCAAAGATATTTCGACAAAATTTTCTTTTAAGAGAAGAGTGCTCTTATCTTTTTGATCGATGTTAGTATCTTTCTTTATTTTTCACCATCATCATTCATTATTTATATATATTGTAGGTTTGTATATATTTATTTGTTATATGTACGAGTATTATAGATAGTCTTATGTACGTATGAAGGTATATTGTATGAGTTATATTTTATTTATTTGTATATTATAATTGTATTATATTATATAGTGTTAAGTAGACGTATACTATATTATGCACATATTTTAATACTTTATTTTGTATTTAGTTTTTAGCGCCTCAACATGACTCGTAGCTGTTTATCCTTATGGTTGACTGGGAGAGAATGCTTTTAGCGTTAAGTCCGCCAATTGTACCATTTTTTTATTGTGGAACAATAAAGTTTTTTAAATAAATACATATTTCTCCATTTTAACCAATTCAATAGATGTCATTAAGGTGAAGATATAGGCAAATGGCCTTGAAGTGTGAAATAAATTGTTAACTCGTAAATATGGTGATAATTTCCATGTTGCTCTTCGTCATGCACTAGATAGCCCTTTAAATTATTTTATGAACTGCCGTTGAAACTATTATTGGTGATCCGTCTAGCTTTAAAACTTGCCGTGGCCACTTTTGGCGGAGGCAAGTTTTAAAGCTAGACGGACTAATGTAAATACTTTCAACGGTGGTGCATAAAATAATTTAAAGGGCTATCTAGTGCATGACGAAGAGCAATATGGAAATTATCTCCATATTTACGAGTTAACAATTTATTTCACACTTCAAGGCCATTTGCCTATATCTTCACCTTAATAGAACTTACTGTTACTGCTAAAATTTGCGGAGAGAAAAAAACTGTACCTATACGAACCTGAGACCCCAAATCAATTTGGCCGCCAAAAAACCGAATCCCTCTCGAGAGCCAGCAAAGCAGAAGGAACACTTCCTCGCATGCCGTTTGTTCGCCCCACTCCTCTCACATGTTAAAGAATTCATAAATAATAGAGTTGACGTGCTCGGATTGTGTTACCCTCCCTAAATTGGTGTGCTCCGTATGGGGCTACCGTAGTAAAAATCGATGACGTGATTTGTTATCGAATTTGTTACGAGATATTTGCCGTACCCGAAAGGGTTAATAAGACGGACTGTAATTAATTATAATAAGACCTCATTGTAATTCTTATTAGCAAATAAAGATTTGATTGATTGATGACGTGGATAAACATTTCCTTATAAAAGATATGATGAAAAAAAAAACAATTTTCTTAAAATGGTACAAGAAGAATTGGCGAACTTCGCTCAGTTGTAATATCGGTACAATGATTTTAAGAGATTAAGAGTACTGATAGTACTTAGAGAGATCCAATATTGACGAAATACTCACTTTGAAACAAAAATAGGCAAAGGTTAAGACTAACTCTATACATAATACCTGTTTTGAAAACACGATTGTTTAAACTTTTCTCGATAGAAAAAAAAAATTCGAAGTTGCCTCTAAATCACCTCAGAATTATACTAAAACAGAAAATATTCAAGGAATACAATAAAGTAGCCCTTGTAACTTTGGATTATAATTGTATTAAATACAAGGCAGGGATCATATGTCTTATTTTTTAAATAACTCAATATTCTTTGTAAAACGATAAAAACCTGAAAAACCAGAAACGCGTAAACAAAGCTCATTGACCTCCCGTGATCTTTTCACACCGCGTGGCCTCGCTTCTGCTAGTAAGAGTAAATTTGTGTGCGTGGAAGCGGGAGCAAAATTTAGATTACCCACCTCAGGCGAAATTAGTTTTATCTCCCATCCTTGATTCCAAAAGCATTTCCGAAGAATGACCACAATGTTTATAAATCATAGAAATACGCTTTTATCTGAGGAACAGCTAATACTTTTTCTAACCTTTAACTACCATTTTCCACAGTAAAGTAAACTTATTTATTAATTTATAGAGTAGTCAAAATGCCGCGAAAACTAACATAGCACAACCTAATCTGCTGGCATTTGCTTACGTTGGGAATCGAACTTCGGAGCCAAAGGGAGCAGCACCCTCGCAAAGCGTGATCACTCCGCGTGTATGGTGTACGGAGCACCTAATGCGACCATTGTCTGCGGATCTATTATTCATTTTACTAATACATCTGACGTTATGAGGTTCCTATTGAAGTAGCAAAAGTTTTACACTGTGTGGGGCTTCTTGGGATGTACGGTTTGCAATAGATAATTTTTAACGAGAGGGGGTAAAATACAAGTATTTCTAGTATGTGTCCACATATACTACCCATATTATAGTCACAATTTAATTCTATAGCGACCTTTCTAAGTAATTTCTATCATGCCTATATTCTTGACGGGGTAGACACAGGCAAATGACGCATAGCAAGATCTTCTTTGTCTAAGCGCGTTCCCAGTTGCATCCTCAGCTGTGCTGCTTCGGAGCCCGGGGTGCGCTTTCCCACTTTTTCTTCTCCAAATATAATATGCATGTCAATGGTCACCCAAGGATGCCAAAGACCTTGCAAAATGGAGAAATAGTTGGAACAGTTTAAATGATTTGGCTGTAGTTTTACGACCGGCCGCCTGCCTGACGTCAACCCTCCTTGGGAATGCAAATGTACGAGCACGAGATGTTTGTGCTTAGTCCAAGGGCGGATCCACCTTTGGTGTCAAGGGGGGGTCACAGAGTCGTGATCAAGTCACAAGAAGTTATAATTTATTTTTTATAATCATAGATACAAGTAATTAAACATTAAACATTGAAGGTACTTACATAAAATCTATATTGTGACAAAAAATATTTAAAAATATTATGTATAACAATTTTAATTAGTGGTCTACCTAGGTCCTGGACCCAGCCCAGTGGGGGTCATGAACCCCATACCCCCACCTGGATTTTTCATTTATTTTTATTTAATACTCTTTAATGTTCTAAAGTAAAACATACTTTTAACAAATGGATCCGCCCTTGGCTTAGTTTTTTAGTCGCCTCTTACGACATCCACAGGAACAGATGGAGTGATCCTATTCTAACCCGGAACCACACGGGTAGGTAGGTAGACACAGGTAAATGACGCATAGCAAGATGATTAGCAAGAATCGAGCACAGGCATCTGGTTCGTAATAATGAACCCTGATAACCTGTAACTTTACCCTACTTTCGAAATAAGTAAAATCAAGTTTGTCGCAACTAAACAGGATAACACCTTCCTACTAGGTAGGTAGTCAGATAATCCAAGAAAGCAAGGCTGTCGGAGACAGGGGAGACATTTGTCTGCGGTGGATGTCCTATGTTGACATGATGGAACAAGATATTTTGACCTAAACTTGTCCTAAATTTGACCTAAAATTACCTGTTCTATGACGCATAATCATTATCCTAGCGTATTCCCGGTTGCATCCTCAGCAGTAATGCTTTAATGCCCGGAGTCCGCTAACTAAACCCAGGTGATTTGACGAGGTTATTGCGTTATATACGTTTTTACTGTGACTGCCGTCTGACCTCCGCAACCCAAAGGGCAGACCAGAACCAATCCTAGGATAGGTTTAAACAAACGCTAGATGGCATTCAGGACCCTCAGCTTTACGTGCCTTCCGAAGCACGGAATCATCTTTCTTTTCGGATAATCAGGTGATTCAAGCCTGCAATATCCTAACCAGACTGGAAACAACTTTTCACAAAGCATGCTTCCCAGTAGGATTTGAATCCGGAGGTCGTCCGGATCACAAGGCAAACGTCTTCACCACTGGATTACGGAGGCAGTTTGTTTATTTTTCGTGTATGTAAGTGGCCAACCCAGTGTTGGCCACTTACATACACGAAAAACAAACAAACTGCTTTCAAGCTACCTAAAGGCATCTGACATAACTTGACGACTGCCATATAATGACAGCCGGGACCAACGAACGGCTTTTACGTGCCTTTAAGCACGGAGGAGCTCGAGGAATTTTTGTACCACTTGTGGTCACCCATCCAAGTACGGACCACGCACGGGGTTGCTTAACTTGTGAAAACGCTAGCAATGCGTACTTCTACCGGGCCACCGAGCTCCACCGGGCCACGGAAGCAGTCGGCTACGTCTACGACGCATAGTTACTTACACAGCAAAGTACCTCCGCACTACCATTACCAAACAACTGTCCAAATTCTAATTAAAACAAAGCCGCACCCTTGAACAAGTTCAAGCAGCGATCGGTTGCAAATTGCCGTCCTCGAGTGTGAGTGGCCACCTGCCAGGACAGGAGGCTCCCGCTGGTTGTTGCGGTTTATTGCAGCTCTTGATTGAAGTTTGCGCGCCCTTTGCTTGTTATCCATTTGAAGTTCTATTCCTTTGCCATGAACTGTGATCTAGCCACACCTCTAACACTACTGGTTCTGTGAAAACAGTAGACCTCGCGAGCCCTTATAACCATGCAATAACCGACACTGTCTCCTTTCCCCAGCTTAGCTAAGCTATTTCAGTGAAATCCGTCTACCTACGTAAAAAATTTTTCGTCCTCCCATATAAATTCCGTTTGGCTGAGCGCGGATTTGTATGGGAGGACGAAAAATTTTTATCGGTTTATCCCTTCACTTTTAAATTTATTTTTACAGCGTTTTAAAAGGATTCAAAAGCACTTTAAATGCTTATAAACCGACTACATAATTCTACATCAGAGATTGCATAAATATCAGGTCACCGGTTCGAGTCCTGCTCGCGTGGTATTTTTTCACCATTTCTTACTTCATTATTTAGTTGTCATAATGAAAGTAAATCTATTGTTTTATGTATACTGTTGACACCCGATTTCTAAATCTGCTATCTAAAGTATTTAACATATGTTCATTCCATGATACAGACCCTTTCCTAGGAATATAGGTATAAATCTTCCATGCTAGTCTGGGAGAAAAGCTAAAACTTAGAATGTACCAACTGGTTCACTTCCCACGCAGATCGTAAAAGCCGATCAACGGAATGGGCTAAAATGCGAATCGTATTAAGGCCGTAACTGAATTTTCCGGGGCCCAGTGCTGCCCACATTTAAAATAAATAATTTCAAAGAAAACGGAGACATCATTTAAAATTTTGCTACTACCAAGTCCTAGATAACCCTTCAAAGTATTTTATGAACTACTGTTTACAGTTTTAAGTGAGAACTTTAAGATTTACTGCGCACATTTGCGAAAAACGGCCATTTTTTGGCAAATGTTCGGACCCCGGAAAATTCAGGTACGGCCTTAATGCGAAAAGGCGATGCGGGTAGCAATTCATCACTATTTTGATTCGTTGTACCACCTTGCCGGCTCTGTCTGCTTAGAGCCTAAAGACCCAAAAGGCTCTGTCTGCCCTACTAGGGATAAAGACGTGATAGTCTATCAGTATAGGTATAAATTTATTAACGTAGGAGATAGGCTACTATTACTTATCGAATGTTCGCGATTTGTAAAGAAACTCCGATCAACTTTTTTCGTATCTATACTAATAATATTATAAAGCGGAAGAGTTTGTTTGTTTGTTTGTTTAAACGCGCTAATCTCAGGAACTAATGGTCCGATTTGAAAAATTCTTTTTTTGTTGGGTAGTCCATTTATAGAGGAAGGCTTTAGGCTATATAACATTACGTTCCGACAACCACGCGAACGAAGTCGCGGGCACAGCTAGTACCTATATAAAATTGTATAATACCAAAGACTTAAGAGAATTTTAATCTGTACCTATATTGTATGACAAGCATTGTATCTTATTTGGTATATTCTGTTCTTAATATGGTAATACATATTAGTTTATCGAGATTTTTGAATACCATCGACCTAATGCAGAAATATCACCGCTATATTTTTCACAACAAACAGGGTAGGCTGTTGAAATTCATAGTATATACTCGGTATATATACTTGCAGTATACTTGTGTACAGCGGGAGACGTCAAGTGAGAGTGGCGGTGTAGACTGCTCTTGTAATATATATCGCTGGAGGGATATTCTGCGACCGGTGATCAGAAAACTGCTACAGGAAATCAGTATTTCCACAAGTTTATTTGCTAGACCAATTAAAAAACGACTTTCAAGCGTTTACTTTGAACGGCTGAACCTATTTTTATCAAACATAGCTGAGAACCATCTCGACAGTCTTTCGATTAAAAACCGTAATGAAATCGGTCTACTCGTTTAGGAGCTACGAAACTCTTAACACCCCTCTTTTTATTAAATTAATGCATACGGGAATTAACGCGAAAGGTACCTTTTTTTTTAAATTTATTTTGCTGACGTTTCGTTCGGGTTTCACCGAACGTGGTCCCAGACGGTGGACGAAGATCACACCGGGCAGGGGGAGGCGTAGGCGTCATCGCTGCTTCAGTCAAGCTGGGACCACGTTCGGTGAAACCCGAACGAAACGTCAGCAAAATAAATAAAAAAAAATTAAAAAAAAGGTACGTTTCTCGTTAATTCCCGTATGCATTAATTTAATAATAATGCAACGCGATAGTTTAAAAGTATTTATAGCCAACCCCTCTTTTTCGTCATAGGTAAAAAAGGTCTGAAATCATCGCTTGTATTCGATAATTTAGATCGGTCATTTTGAGAATGCCGTTTGTGCAGCAGTAACCTCCTTGCGCCTGAAATTATAACAACATCACGTTTTAAGACATAAGTATCTAGGGATCGCTAGACGTAGGTACTACAGACCTTATTCAAGATAGTTTGTCTGTAGATGGATAAGGAAAACCAACTTAGATTAAGCTAAGTGAGTGTTTCAAACAAAATCCAACGTTCAAAGTGAAGCCATTTTGTGATATGCGTGTACGTGAGCACCGCCCACTACGCGTGTATTACTATCGTTACTGTTCTTGTGTGTGTGAAGTAAATTATTCCCAGCGCAAGAAAATTACCCCCAAATGTGGGAGACTTTTTTACGTGTTGTTCTTATTCATATTGAGAAATTATAAATAAGTGTATAAAATTAAACCTCGTAAGGGCCATTCACATATTACGTTACAATGATAGGGGGAGGGGGAGTCATGCCAAACGTGACGGTACGTGTCATAGGGATCGGAAAAAGCGTGACATGTCCAGAAATTTTGCGTGACGTAGTATGTGGACGACCCCTAAGCTTTATTATGTATGTAGGTGAACAAATATTATATTTTAATAGGTAAAAGAAAAAAACACGTATCAAATTAACATTATTTATTTGAGTCCTTAAAAATGCATAAAATACATAAAATAATAATAAGTCGTCGAACAATCGCTAAGCCTACAGCACAGCCTCTTAGCGATTGTTCGACGACCACTCTTTGTTGTGTATGTGTCCTGGACACGAAAGTTAGCTAAAAACGTCCTTCCTTTAGGCTGCCACTTCCACCAGAATTAATTTTCCGTCTTATTATTTCAGTATTTATTATAAAAAAAAAACCGACTGCTTGATACAACATCAGCGTGATTATATGTTGTTTTTAGTATTTTTCATAACAAATTACATCAAAACGTGTAAGTAATATATATTTGTAATCCTTATATAAAATCGTTTCCTTTGATAAACCACTTGATTGGTTTTAAACGAAAAAATATTTGAAATGAAAAAATATATATCATTTGGCGCCAAAAATCCGCCATTTTGTATTTTAAAAATGTTTTTTATGTCTAATGTCACTCTCAGAATTAAGACAAATCTAATGACACCTCTCAAGCTAAAATCCTCCAAGCCGTTTAGGCTGTAGAGCGTGCCAAAGAAATACATATACATACACTCGTTATACATAACCCTCCTTCTGGCGCAGTCGGGTAATAACATTATAACGACTAACTTTTTATCCTCAATATCTAACTCATACCTAATAAGTACTTCAAAATTTCATCAATACATACCTACTTACCAATATATTATATTTTTTTCTTAGCGCAATATGAAAATGTTAACGTTAATATCTCACACAAACATACATAGCAAGTACAAGTAAACAGTTTTTTGTATGTATATACAAAAAACTGTTCTCTAAATCATACGATTTGTCGACTCAAGAATAAGAGATGGTAAAAATATTCCACACTCTGGCAACACTAAATGTCATGGCGTTGGTTTGTTGACAATACTTTTACGTAATAATTTTACGAATAATACGTAGGAATTAGTCGAAAATTTGCTTACTTACTTATGAAAAGTGATGTCCGTCTCCTGGTCTTTTATTTTAGTGTAATTTTTGCACGATTTCACTGCACAAACAGTCATTTTTACAATAAATTAACACCGTGTCGTTACGTAGTGACGCCGTGAACTTCCGTAACGTAATGACAAGCTGTGGGCGGGGCTTAGAACGAAGACACCAATTTTGGTGTCTTTTAACTGGCATCACTTTTGGGTGGCGTACCTATATGGTATCTGGACCTATATTTAATCTGAGGAAAACCAACTTGTCGTCTACTAAGAAGGCTCTTAGAAGGTTTACCTACTTCCAGTTTCTTTGTTGACTTCTACAATCTGTGCAAAAGAAAAATAGCTGGTTTAGGTTCCCGGCAGAGTATCATGATACTTTAGTTTGATGAACGTTTCAAGAAGTTATTTACTAGGTAGTCTAGGTACCCTTTAGCATTTAATTTGAAAAAAAATATGGTCAAAACTTTTATGACGATTCTGAAATACAAAGGTGGATTGTCCAAGTAGACTTCAGAGAACTTCGGTCAATGTAACATTTAATGATTTGGTTGCAGAATACTTCTGTTACGCGCAGCAGCCGGCAGGGACGGGGGCGCGGCGTGCGGGCCGAAGATAAGCGGCTTAACTCCGCACCCAGCCGAGGCAGCACTATACCACCCGCCTATAAGAGCGAGCGAGAGAGCAATACTTTGCTATATACAGCTGCAAACATTACTGCGTACGCTCGGACCCAGGCGTTCTTATTTCAAACGTTCTATGACAGTCCCTACAATATACTAATTTACACTCTATTTAGTTTTAATAAGGTTGATTTTTAAAAGGGAAATTTCGGTAGGTTATCCAAGTAGGGCTGCCACATTAAAATAAAAATACATTTTCCAGAGAATATCTACGGTACAAGTAAAGTTTGCGCTCGGTAAGGTATAGTTATGTTATGGCGGTACGGAGGCACAATTTACCGTGGCGTCTAAACAGCTAATTTAAAAGAACCACGAGTTGGAGACAAATTCAAGTTTTATAAGAGTTTGCTTACCTGGAGAGGTATACCTTTAGTATTTATTTGTGATAATTCAAAGCTGAGAACATAAAACTAGTGGGTCTGTGAGCTGTAAACCTCGCGACTCACCCCCATCCTTTGAAGTTTATCGGATAAAAAAATTGTTCAGAGGAAACTTTTTCCTCTGAACAATTTTTTTATTATTAATTTATTTATTTTTTTACCCTTATTAAGACGCAACTTTTTTGTCTGAACAACTTTTGTTCAGACAAAAAAGTTGCGTCTTAATAAGGGTAACAAAAATTTATATGACATATTTGAATTTTTTTCGAAATGGCTGAAATATCTTAATTTTAAGTTTTAAACCCCCATATCAAAAACTAAGTCGACAAAAAAAATCTATTTAATTATATAACCAACATGAAAAATTTCACGAGAATAGGTTGAAAAATGCGACCTGTAGGCGAGAACAAACCGACAGACAGACAGACGGACAAAAGCGTTTTTGGGCAATCTCGAAACTTGACGCTTCGCTCGCTCGGTCAATAAAACCTAAAACTCTAAATGTCCAATAGTATAACCTACTCTCTCAGATACCTACTTAACAAAATACTACCTCTACCTACATACTTAGATGTTTACACCCTGTTGGCAACTTGATCATGATTGTCCAAGACCGATTGTTTGTTTTAATTTTTTTTTTTACAAAATTCATGAATATAAAATACAAAGTAAGAAAATAGAGTACTTAGTTTTTCATGTATGTTAGTGACTAACAGCTGCAGCTGCTTTTAAGCAGCTTGAAAAATCTAAAACTAGTGTTATTTTGTAAGCTGCTAAAACCATCCGACATAGCTTGACTTAATGATGACAGCCAGGGCTTAACGTGCCTTGCGACGCACAGAGGAGCTCGAGATTTTTTATGCCACTTGTGTACACCCATCCAAGTGTGGACCACGTAGCTTAACTTGTACCTAAAAGCGTTAGTAATGCCTTCTACAACTGGGCCACCACCTCCGAACTGGCTCATGATCGAACAAAACATCAAAAATTTGTACCTAATAGGGTATGTATTGTTCACATCCACTTGCCTTTAAATTCGGTTCCAAGATCACTGGAGTGATCTTGAGTTATCTTCCAACTTATGTAGGTACTTAGATACTGGTTCTTCATATCGAGTTGACAACAACTCTTACGTCAGTTTTTCGAGCTGCCAAAGGCTGCTAAAGTCCAACGACTGTCATCACAACATCGACAATAGTCAGTTTTACACACTAGCAACACTAGTGAACTAATAAGAAGGTTCACGATGTTTTCCTTCACCGGAAGCCAGTAAGTAGTGGTAAATGAAAATGATCGTACCATACGAGCAGGTAGGTACCTACAGTGGTTCTGTTAGAACAGTAGACCTTATAACAGAATGTTTTTGTTGATTCAGTTTTTGGAAATATTTCAAATGGCGGAAATATGGAGTTTAAAACTTTAAGAAAATTTATGTTTCAGCCATTTCGAAAAATTTACAAATATGTCATATAACTTTTTTATTATTTTTTGTCTGAACAACTTTTTTATCCGATAAACTTCAACGGGTTGAGGGGGGAGTCGCGAGGTTTACAGCTCACAGACCCACTAGTTATACCTACATTTACATGCATTTGTTAGCAAAATGTCAAACTGTGTCCTGTGGCTCAATGCCGCCGGAGCGAATTTAGTACTTCTCTAGAGTCTAGCTAGCTAGAAGGTGCTGCTGTCACCCAGGCGCGACTTTGACTATGTCGATCGAGAACTTCGCCCGCTGTGATCTCGCCCGTGCGTAAAAGAAACCTCAAATGTCTATTGTAGTGTCATGATACGGCGCGTGACAGCGTTGTGGGTAGTCCTGCCGGGCTTCAGTCGACGAACTATCGGATTACGAGCGCCGCTAACATTGTCCCTACGTCCTTTAATAGTTTTATCCGACTGTCCCGCAGGGAGTGTTTTGGTGTACTGGGATTGCGAGGTTTATTTGTGACGGTTTGAAGATGCATGGCTTGAAGCATTTCATCGAGCATTAGTAACTACTATAGTGGTTCTGTGAGCTGTTGACTTCGTGAGTCTGACTTTGCGTAGCCCAACCCCTGACTCCTTGAAGTTTATCGAATGAAAAAGTTGTTCAGACAAAAAAGTTGCGTCTTAATAAAAGTAATAAAAAAGTCTTAAGACCTTTTGTTAACATTTCTCAAAATGGCTGAAATATTTTTCTTAAGTTTCCAACCCTCATATTAAGTTCCAAATTGAAAAAATTCGAAAAACTGAAACGTCAATAAAATCCTATATAATTATCGAACCTGCTAAAAAAATCACGAGAATCAGTTGAGAAATGCGACCTGTAGGCGAAAACAGACAGACGGATAAAAGCATTTTTTGGCTAATCTGGAAACTGAGGCAATAAATAAATCAATCGCTTCCCGCTGTTTGTCCTTCTGTATGTAGGTCTTACTTACATTAAGATTTTTTAAACTACGCAACGGATTTCAATGCAGTTTTCATGAATAGATAGAGTGACTCAAGAGGAAGGTTTACATGTATAATACGTTACATACAAGTGCGAAATCTGTCTGTAAATTGGATTTGGCACTCGTTTGCAAGCTTTACATGTTATATTGTCTTGTGATAACATTGTATTAGGCATAATAAATATCCTTGTAAACTGACAAAGCGCTTATGGCGCGTAGGCGACCAATACTGTGCAAATGAGTTTCTTTGAGCGTTTCTTCTCAGCAGTGGCCGTTGCGAAACGCTAGTATAGGTAGCTTTTTTAAAAAAAATATATTAATTTTAATATTATAAATAAACATTACACGTAATGTATACTAAATTACTGACGTGTAAAAGTGCCTGCCTAATTACTGAATAAATATTTGTGTTGGCGAGAAGAGTAATGGTGGAGGGGAGAGCCTATAAAAAGGCGATGCCGCTCCAGTGTCGACACATTCTCGCTTCATCTTTCGTGTGACTAGGTCGTTACTCTGCCGGTTTGGTTAACTGTTTTAGTGTTTGTCGTAATTGTTAGATCGTAGTGTTGTCATGTTCATTTTGTGATTAATTAGTTAGTTTGTGATATTTTTGTGCTGAATGATGTGAATTAAATGGTTGTGTAAAAATTCTATTTTTGAGTTAATATTTCTTAAGGCAGTTGTAATTAAATCTTTAAAAAAAAATCACTTCTGGTCTTATTTCCAAGATCAGAAGTGGGATTCGTTCTCTTTTGCCCACGTATTTTGTTTTACATGTGATTTTAGTTGGTTTATGATTTGAATAACCGTTTAAACTCATCTACCCTAGATTTTTTTTTATTTTTTCCTTTTCTAACACGTGTAGGTGTTGATTGCGAGTCATCATAGTCGTCAAGGGTGAGTTATTTCCATTTTTTCTCCATTTTGTTTGTACTGTGGTATTTCAGTGATTTGTGTGTGATTTTCTCCCGTACATTGGTGTTTTTTTTTATTTGTTTTGTGTTTTTCATAAGTGTTTGAATTATAAGTTATTGTTCGAATCTTTATAAAGTTAGAATGTCAGATCACGGGCGTGATCGCAGTGTGAGCCGCCGTGATAGTCGAAGCCCGTATCGTGAGCGTGATCGCCGTGATAGTCGCGGTCGATATAGTAGTAGGCACCGTGACCGGTCTTCTGAAATGGACGCTCTAATGGCTCGTGTTAGGGTGTTAGAAGAAAAGGTTAGGTCTTCGTCTTCGTCGGTTCGTTCTAATGTACGAGTGGTACGTTCGAAAAATCGAGATGTGAGTCGAGATAGGTCGCCACTGCGGCGCCAGCGAACACCGTCACGTTCTCATGCATGTCACCCGTCGCCAACGCAGTCCAAGCATACGTTGGTGTCGCCAAGTAGACGTAGGTCGCGTTCACCAGATAGGTACATGTCTACGTCTCACGATCGAAGTAGGAGACACTCACGGGATTGGCTTGTATCGCCCACCCGTAATCCATCGCGTTTGCATTGTAGATCTAGATCGCCACCTCGTGATACGGAACGTAACTTGAAACATCAACGGTTGACGCCGGAACGTTCGTCGGTTACCGATCGCATTGTAGACGCGATACGTTCCATAAACTATGGGGGTAGGTCGAGCCAACATTTTTTCATTTCGAGTTTCGATCCGAATTTGCACAATTTTGATGATTGGTGTACGGAAGTGGATCGTGCTAAATCATGTAACAAGTGGAATGACTACGAATGCCTTTCGCGTATCGGTAACTGTCTTAAAGGTGACTCACAATCATGGTTAAACGAGTGGGTGTCAAATGATCGTTCCTGGACAAATTTTAAGAAAGAGTTTAAGCCGTTATGTCCAAAGACACCCGACATTGCGAATATTTTGGCCGAGGTCATTAATACAAACTCCGACAAGTATCCTACGTATGCGGATTATGCGCGTCGCGCGTTGCTTCGGTTACGTATAGTGCGGGGTCTCAGTGATGAGTTGATTTCGGCAATAATTATACGCGGCATTAGCGATCCGAATATTCGAGCGTCGGCAACTAATGCAAAATTAATGCCTAATGATCTGATTGAATTTTTTTCGATTTATGTTAAGTCGGTTGGTACCTCAAAAAGTTTTGCGCCGCGTTCGGTTGCGTTTAATAGTACCCCGAGTAAGCAAACCACGGATTCATCGCGAAAAAAGAGTACTGGTGATTTTAAATGTTTTTCGTGTGGTCAACCGGGGCATAGGCAGGCTAATTGTTCTAAGCGTCATAAGGTCGATCAGGGGTCGAGTAAGCCGTCGAATACTTCGAGTGCCGCGTCTTCAAGGTCTGCTTTCGTGCCGACCAGGTCTGAACCTTGTTCATTCTGCAAAAAATTGGGTCACAGTGTCGATACTTGTTTTGCGAAACAAAGGTCCGAAGCGGCAAATAAGGAGACAGTCAATTTTTGTAACGTTTTGGTTGCTTTCACCAATAGTGACGTTGTAGTGGCTGTCATTCAGGATGTATCGGTGGATATTTTGATCGATAGTGGTTCGACTATTTCACTAATTCATCATCGTTGCTGAAACATTTTAACTGTTCAGTTAAGCCTGCTTTTCGGATTTTAAAGGGATTGGGTAGCCAGGAGGTAGAAAGTACGTCTTATGTAAGGTTGCCGATTGAGTTTGACGGGTTGACTCTCGAGGTAGACTTGTTCGTTGTACCATCTCAGTACATGAACACTCCAGTCATATTAGGTACAGATGTTTTGAATAGAGAAGGAGTTAGGTATGTTCGTACCAAGGATTATCAGCGGCTTACGAGGGTTGAACGTAACTCGGATACGGTGAACACAGTTCAATCTGAGGCTTCTATTCCAATTAACACTCCTCTTATTGGTGTACAGTTACAAAAGCTGTTAGAGACAATAAATTACTTTTCAAAATTTTTCATTTCTGGCACTGCGACCTCAACAGTTAAGACAGGGTGTATGTCAATAAAACTTAACTCCAACATTCCTGTCTACTATCGCCCTTATAGACTGTCTCACGCCGAGACACTTCGCGTTCGCGAAATTATTAAAGATCTTTTGGATAAAGGCATTATTGAGGAGTCAGATTCTGAGTACGCGAGTCCTATCCTTCTCGTCAAAAAGAAAGACGGGTCGGACAGAATGTGTGTCGACTTTCGTAAGCTGAATGAGGTCACTGTGAAAGATAGGTTTCCTTTGCCACGAATAGATGACCACATAGACCGATTAGGAGGTAACAAATTTTTTAGTAGCCTGGATATGGCAACTGGGTTCCACCAGATCCCATTGGATCAGGAGTCGATACCGCTCACAGGATTTGTCACGCCTGAGGGTCATTATCAGTATCTCAAAATGCCTTATGGATTGGCCAACGCTCCTGTCGTTTATCAGCGAATTATCGCAAAAACACTTCGCGAGTTCATCGAATCTGGTGATATCCTGGTCTACATTGATGATGTACTTATTTTAAGTAAAACGGTAGACCAAGGCCTTATTTTGCTTCGTAAGGTCCTTGACACATTAACCAGCGCCGGTTTTTCGATTAACTTGAAGAAAAAAGTGTTCGTTTTTAGCGACAGAGATAGTATATCTGGGACGAACAATTAGTGAAGGTCAGGTTAGGCCGAGCCATGAGAAGGTGAGAGCTTTGATTGACTCAGCCGAACCACAAAATGTAAAACAGGTTCGTCAGTTTATGGGCTTAGCCAGTTATTTTAGACGCTATATAGCTGACTTTGCCTAAAAGACTGCGTGTGTGGCCGCATTAACTAAAAAGGGCGTTAACTTTTCTTGGGGGATAGAACAACAGGCTGCCCGAAAGTACATCATAGAATGTCTAACGAGTGAGCCGGTACTAGCCATCTATGATCCTTCGTTACCAATAGAGGTCCATACAGACGCGAGCTCTATTGGTTATGGAGCTGTTTTGATGCAGATACATGAGGGTAACCGTAAACGAGTTGTGTCTTATTTTAGCCGACTGACTCAGGGTGCTGAGAGCAAATACCACTCTTATGAGCTGGAAACGCTTGCAGTCGTTAAGGCCCTCCAGCACTTTAGGCATTATCTTGTGGGTGTACGCTTCACCGTGGTAACTGACTGTAACGCTTTAAAACTAACTCAGAGGAAAAAAGATTTGTGGCCCAGAGTGGCCCGGTGGTGGGTATACCTACAAGATTTTGATTTCTCTTTGGATTATCGTAAGGGTTCCCTTTTGTCCCATGCCGACTATCTCAGCCGTAATCCGATCAATACTGTTACTGTCCAAAAACCTCAGAACTGGGCTCGAATTGCTCAGGCTTCTGACGAAGAGACTCGGTCTCTTATGCAGAGATTGTCGGACGGTCAATTGGATGCTACTCAATATGTTGTAAAGAATGATATCTTGTATTTTAAATGTACACCTACTGGTGAAAATTCAAGATTGTTATGCTACATTCCGAAAGGTCATAGATTAAGCCTTTTACGAATATTCCACGACGAACATGACCATCCTGGGGTAGATAAAACAGTGGACTTGATCATGAAGCACTTCTGGTTTCCAGGGTTGAGAGCTTTCGCATTGAAATATATAACACACTGTTTGGTGTGCCTTTCACATAAAAAAGTAGCTCGTGCTCCTTTCCAACCCATTCATTCATGGGAAAAACCAGATGTGCCCTTTGAGACAGTCCATATGGATGTGTTGGGACCTCTACCAGAAGCCGATGGCTATCGTTATGTTCTAATAGTAATAGACGCTTTTTCTAAGTACTGTTTGTTGTATCCTATGTTTCGGCAAGAGTCAGACGAATTAAAACGCCATGTTTCCAACTTCGTTTCACTTTTTGGAACACCCAAGCTAATCGTAGCTGACAGAGGTCGGATGTTCCAAAGTGCCGACCTCCTCGACTGGATTAACGGTATGGGCTGTGACACGCATCTGATAACTCCCGAGATGCATCAATCCAACGGGCAAGTGGAGCGCTATTGCCGTACTGTGCTCAATATGGTACGAATTGAGTGCAATTATCGCGAACAAAGATGGCCAACTGTCATGTGGAAGCTACAGCTGGCCCTCAATATCACCAAGCACAGGACAACAAAATGTTCAGCTCTGAACCTGTTAATTGGCATTGATGCAGATACGCCACTCATTCGAAGTTTAATTCGTGATGTGGCCATTGAGGGCTCAAGCCCAAACAGGGAAGCTCTCCGGGAGATGAGTCGCCAGAGAGTTTCTGAACGTCTTCGTTCAAACCAAGCGACTCAAAATGCTTATGTCAACAAAGGTCGCAAGTCACCTCGTGGCTTTGAACTTAATTCTTTAGTTTTTGTAAGAAAACAGGCTCAAGCGACAGGGAAGCTGGATTCCTGTATGCGAGGGCCTTACCGGGTGATGAAGATCCTGCCTCATGGTCGCTATGAGCTGCAGCTCCTGGCAGGCTCATATGGGAAGTCAACACAGGCAGCTGCGGAATATATGATGCCGTGGCATGGAGAATGGACTCCTGATGTTTGTTCTGCTTTCTTTAGTGGTAAGTGAATTTGATTATTTCGGCTTACCAAGAAGTCTGCTCAAATATTTTTTGTGAGACACGCCTGTGCCGGGGCCTCTGTCTGTTTTAAAGATAATGGTTTCGAGAAGTAAATTTTTGTGCTCTATTATTTTTGTGAGTGTAATATGTTTACGCATGGGGCAGACACGGTCGATGGAGGTTTTATCTTGCGGTCTGGATAGCCGCTATCTTGAAGTCCGTGTACTTGGGTAAGCTATCTTGGCTGACGGATGTACTTCCAGTGTAAAGTATGTTTCATGTTATGGAATGCTGTATTGGAGTGCGCTCAGACATGCGATTCTGGTATATGGAACATGCTTGGTGTTGTGTGCTCGGACACTGTCTTGGAGTCGCTCAGATACGTGGTCCTGGAGCATTGGTACACGCAGCGTCATACCACGGGTTGGTCCCTGACGAGTCGTGGGGTATACATATGTGTGTGTGGTGCTTGTGTAGGAAGCACTGTCCTCAGATTATTGAAAGTTTGGGTTGAAACATTCTTTTATGTGGAACCGATTCACACACGCAAAGTTATGTCTCACGTACGTGCACGTAGATCTCTAACGAGTCGTGAGGCGGCACTCCCCCGACGGGAACTGCCCCGGGTGATTGGTACAGATATCAGTTTGTTTTATATCCGTCTTGCTTAGGCTAGGCTAGATCAGCTAGCCTACTGTATTGCCGTTTAACTTAACTACTAATTAAGTTCCCTCACTTTGTTTTGAATTGAGTGAACAAGTTTTTGTGCTTTGGTTCTTGTTCTGTGCAGATGCAGACGACAAGAGCGAGGAGTCCGCCTCGTGTGTTACCCAGCCTCCCATAGTCGAGGTGCCTGACGCTGGACAGCCCCAGCCGGGAACATCCGGGTCGCAGAGATTGACAGAAGAATCTGTCACGCCGCCCAGAACCCCATCCGGCAGAGAAGACTCTTCCATGCCAATCTTGGATACCGACCATCACAGTTAGAGATGAAGGAGCCCGAGGTCGGCCTCCCGTCAGGAAAGGCCGTGTTGGCGAGAAGAGTAATGGTGGAGGGGAGAGCCTATAAAAAGGCGATGCCGCTCCAGTGTCGACACATTCTCGCTTCATCTTTCGTGTGACTAGGTCGTTACTCTGCCGGTTTGGTTAACTGTTTTAGTGTTTGTCGTAATTGTTAGATCGTAGTGTTGTCATGTTCATTTTGTGATTAATTAGTTAGTTTGTGATATTTTTGTGCTGAATGATGTGAATTAAATGGTTGTGTAAAAATTCTATTTTTGAGTTAATATTTCTTAAGGCAGTTGTAATTAAATCTTTAAAAAAAAATCACTTCTGGTCTTATTTCCAAGATTTGATTCTTTGCGAAGCTGGGGCGTGCGGCTAGTAATGATAATAGATCAGCTTAGTGTTTAGTTTATCTTGTCAAATCAACATCTCAAGTCTTCCAAACTCTTCTGGGAGCACAGATGACGCGTATATTAGGCGCTTCTCTTTCCTTCCAAGTCGTAGAAGCCAAGGGATTCTGCATAAGTATTGAGATATTTCTAAATGAACCTGTCAGTACCTCTGATTATCGTTTTCAATGATAAGGATCTTGCAACCGGTTGACGATTGTGGCTCTGCCTATCCCGTTAGGGATATATGTATATGTGATAGTATATCAGCACTTATGTCAAAGAATATACAAAGTGGAACGGACATACCCGTATTACCCGTAATAAATCGAACCACGGGCTATACTAGATCACTGTAGTGTATGTGAGTGAAAGAGAAGGAAGCATTATGTCATCTCTAGCGCACGTGCGGTCGTAAACAGCTCAGTAAGCTGTGAGCGGCGGAAGTGAGAGGGCGCGCGCGTCTAAGAGCCGACAATATTAAAGGATATACCACATTTTGGCGACGAGGATAAACTGCAAATAGTATTAATATATTATTAATAATAAAAAAAAGAAAAAAAAGTGTGTGTAAATGGGTGCTTTAAAAAAAAACTAATAAAATTTGTAGTACAAGTTTTAATAAATAATGTTATTCAGAAAGTTTTTACGAAACATGAACACAGTGTTAATGTTTTTAACAAAAATATACTGTTGATTTTTAAATTTAAAAAACAAAATCGTACGTTTATTATCTGTATGTCAAGTAAACAAAAACGTTGACTGCCATTTTATTTTTATAAGTGACGTTAAACTATCAGAATCGGACCTGATAGGTAAGCAGTGATTAAGTGATATTTCTTTATATTGTGACTTCAGATATATTTAATTATTTGGACTTTAGGATGGCATTGCACATGATTTATAACACTAGTCGTCCGTTTACTATAAGTGGAAAGAAAAAATCGGCACGGTGATGGTAGCAAAGTTCTATGCTTTTATTACTGACTTATTTTCTGCTGAATGCAGAAATATTTCACAAAAGTAAGTACCTACATTTCATTTAAGTAAAAAGTAAAAAGTAAAAAAATCGTTTATTTCTCCAAAAATCTTACAATACGTAGAAAAACAGTAAACGGTTTCATAACCGTTTGAGTTACCAGCACCGATTGAAGGAGACTGGAGACTGATGAAGGCTGAACCTGTGTTACAGTTCTCCAGTGCCCCCGCCCTTGGATTAGGTACATAGTTTAAAATATAATCTAAATTAACTAAACATTACTAGAAATAACTATTATTAATTTAACTCACAAGCTTCAATCCAGACAAACATGGATTCATACATTGCAACCTGAGTAAAAGCTGTAAAGAAAGTAATTTAGTATTCATTATAAAGATATCTATTAAAACAATACAAATAATACTGACATTACTGATGAAAAGTTTACAATCTAGCATTTGTTACTACTGGTATGAAGTCACCATGATGGCTGTACCGTAAAGCCTACATTTTGGATCTAGGAAGATAGATGAGATAAAAGAAAGACCAGATATCGGCAAATGAGATAAGTATAATAAACAACTATTACATTAGTTACAAGGATTCACAAGAACACTAGGTACAGACTAGGTAGTCAGGGTCGTGAGTTATAGGCACTAGATCAGTTGAGTAGCCCTTCTAGGTAGAAGAACTACTTAGCTTGAGATGCTGCCGAAGACGAAAGAGGACGAGCGCCGGCCGCAGCGCCTTATATATATGAATGGGCTCCCCCGCTGCGCCTGAGAGGGGCGGAGGGGTGCTGGAGCCGATGTCACATGGCTGTTGTTTCTGTGCAAGTAGGTTTTGTGTAATTTTTAAATTAATTTTTAGCATTTAGCGGAATGACGCTAAAATAATGATTTTAAGGAAATTTAAATACCAGCTGACTTAAAGATACATTAGGACCACAATAAAATAGATTTTGAAAAATCATAAAATTGCCTATTGACCGCACCGTATCTGTTTGTTTATGCTGTAGGTTATTATTTACTGCCTAAGCGATTCAAGGTTAAGGCAGGCCTGTGTCACTTCCCGTTTGGGTGTCGAAAACGTACCTACATTATTACTGTGCGTGTGGCAACCACTCCAAGTGGTAAATTCGGTTATACGAATCGTTTGTCCAGAGTAATGGAAATGAGATTGGCCTGCAATGGATTTCTGGGTGTCTGAACGAGGGGGTGCTGGGTTCTGATGTGAGCTAAACCTCGTGAGCTTGAATCATATCGCTAGCAACATTGAGTGGATGATTCATTGAGACTTCTGTGCGTGACTCAAATTCAAATTCAAAAATATCTTTATTATCATAGGATATTTATAATATCTCTTAATAATAGTCACTTTGTTTTATTTTGCACAAATGTTGACGTCAAATCGTTACTTAAAGCTAAGTTTACGCCGCTTCCTAAGCGCAAGTGCAGAAGAAGCGGCAACAAACTGCACTGCACGTTTTCTCCAAAGACGTCAACTAACAAACTAAAAACTTAAAATTAGTTATATAGATGGACAGAGATTACATTGTTTATTATGTCATAATTAAATTGAATTATAAGAATTACGAAATTTTAAATAATGTCAATTTGTAAATTTAGTATGTACCAATGTACCTAAATTATGACATGTCTAAGTTTACAAACCTTTAAGAGGGACCCGCGCCAAGCTCAAGCCAGACCTTTTTAGAGTACTAGTACTTATTCTGTGGTTAAGTTTGGACATTGCAGAAACGGTCGGCGTTTGTTTTTTGTTATTGTTATAAGTACTTACTTATGAAGTCGTCTAAGCACTATTGAAAAATATGTCCAAGACTTAACTAATACATTTATATTTTAACGTATAATAAAAAAAAATTGCATTGGATCTACGGGCCAGGTTCAATTCCGGGTCGGTTCATGATGAAGTATCTATCTCAGATTAATTAATTAAGATAAATAAAGAAAAAATCAAGTCCGCCACTGTATGTTTGTTTCGTTGTGCAATAGAGAATAATTAAAAAAAAATAAAAATGGGTTGGTACATTATGTGAGTTACATGATGGTTTAATACATACTACTAGACCAATGTAGATTGTTTAATATTGTATCAAGAAATTACGTTCATGCAAAGGAGAACATGGTCTGTTTAATAGACTAAATTACAGGTGATGCCTGTATGAGACGAGTACATGTTGTGATGCAATGTAAATATGTCAGAGTGTGATATAATATGGAAGTCATACGGTGACGCCCGTAATCAGAAGTTGTATGGGTAACGCCCGTAATATGAAGTTTTATTCGGGTAGCGCCCGTTTACTGAAGTGTGTGATATATGTAAGTCATACGGGTGACGCCCGTAATTGGAAGTTTGTACGGGTAACGCCCGTAATAGGGTATTTGACTGTGTTTGTTTTTGGACAATATTTAATTCGAAACAAGAAATATCACTAAAAAGAAATCTTATCTCGGAAACAGCACGAAAATTGGTTGATAAATGAAGTAGTAGTTAGCATTTTAAATATTGGTATGAAGAAAGGTGGGAGCGTGGTGAGGACATCTCGCTATCACTTTCGTACCCGTGAAACCTAATAGCAGTGACGTCACACAGCAGTACGTGCATCCTTTTTCTGTTACTTGACAGTTTCCCTTTCCAAACTGAAACTTACTTATTTTTATGCAAAAAAAATATTGTTTACGGTTTCAGATTATGTAACTTTTAAAATGCAAAGAAATAAATAAATTGAGTCAAATGCCGTATTGAAATTTGTACGGGTAACACCCGTAATCTGAAGTTTTATACGGGTGACTCCCGTAATTGGAAGTTTGTACGGCTAACGGCCGTAATCTGAAGTTTTATGCGGGTGACGCCCGTAATTGGAAGTTTATACGGGTAACGTCCGTATACTGAAGTTTTATACGGGTGACGCCCAATTACTGAAGTTTTATGCGGGTGACGACCGTTTACTGAAGTTTTATGCGGGTGACGCCCGTGATTGGAGGTTTATGCGGGTGGCACCCGCAGTCTGAAGTTTTATACGGGTGTCGCCCGTGATTGGAGGTTTGTACCGGTAGCGCCCGTAATCTGAAGTTTTGTATGTGTAGCGCCCGTTTGCTGAAGTTTGATAACAATTACTAGAAGTCTTGTAACGGCTGTCACTGGGGCGACATTGAGTTGGCATTCATTGAGTGTTTTGATGGGTTGTGTTGGCGCCTCGGGGTGTCCAGTGAGGCAGCTGCCGGTTCGCTTTTAAATGTTTGTGTTTAGTAATTGTACCATGTACCGTGCAGGGAAAAGTGAGGAAAATGTTCATTGTTATTATTAAGTTCATTTACAAGTAATAAGATTTTAATTTCATTTAATATTACACATTGTTAATAATATTATAAAGATGGCAATGAATGATTTTGATAAATAATATAAGCTATATGTTATAATCGTATTTTGCAGACTGTAAAATGCTCTAGAAGGCGTATTGAAACTGTATGGTTCATTACAGTGTTATTAATAACATTATAATAATTAATAATTAACTCTGGGATTATTAAACGCCTTAGTGTAGCCAGTTTCTAGGTCAGTCTTGCAATACAAACTTTCCGACATTAAGCTGACAGTTATACTTATGTAGTTTATTCTTGCATTTCGTACAAGTGATTACGGTAATCAAGTTTATAAGCTTATTCCATGTTTAGTTTTGAGCATTTTGGTTAACAATTGAGACTTATAATAACGAAGTAGTTGCAAATTATTTTATATGTTATTGCTAGGGTTTGTCAATGGTCCAAGATATGTATCTTGGACGGACGTAAGTGAATTGACGGTCAAATCAATGGAAATATTTCCGTCTTTTATTTTAAAGTATAATTACATACATATATAGGTAGGTGTTTAATGCTAGTAATAATAATAATAGCTGTATTGCAGACACAAAAGATCCATAGATAAAATATAATGAAAGTGTTTACGATGAAAGTAATAAGGATAATATTGTTATAAAAACTTGGCAGCAATAGCCAACCATGTCGGTAGGTGTTGGTGGTTATAACTCTCTGCCAGACATTGCACAATGCTGTTTTTACGCATGGTAACCCTGGGCATAAGGTTAGCTACACGATGACGGCGTATGGCATTTGAAGTGTTGACACTTCCTAGACACACTACACAGGGCCCCATAAGCCCCATAATTTGGCCCATGGGGTGTCTAAAGATGTTGTTACATGCTACCCTTCAACCCTAATTTGACGTATTTAAGCGTAGCCTGACGCGGCTTGGACGTGTTCGGTTGGCGGTTGGCATCTCTTTGATGTTTACGTGCGAGCTATACTGCTGAGTTTGATGTTGTGTGGCTGACCTCTGCCTGACTTCACTGCGCGTTCAGAGAATGGGCTGTTTTTGTCAAGAGATATCGGAGACATCGTTTGTTAATGTTGGATGCAAGTAGTCGAGAAGAGTGGGGCAGACCTTCGGCTGGGTTTCTAAGTTATTAGTTCGACGCCCACCTTTCGGCAAGTTGAGGAATGCGGGTAGAACAAGTAAAGTGAGAATCCGCTTCGCTATTGAGGTATTAATGCATCTACTACATATTGATATCCAACATGGAGTATGGGTCACTTCGTTCTAATCCAATTTAATCGAGCTGAGTATCATTCCTTGTTGGTTTCTGTGATTTCGGAGGCGGGATTACATGGTGACAAGTTGAATTGAGGTTTTATCTCCATGCCACGCGTGATAAAAGAAAAGAAATAGGGATTGCCGTCGTATGGTTCGTGATAACCGCTGCGTAAAACAATAGCCTCGCTCTATATCACTTACATATGATACATTTTTGATAAAATTTTATGATTAACAGGATTAAATATATTATTTGATGGGTCTGGCTGGCTGGACGAACCAGGGGTTAACATTTTGAACGTTCAATATTGTAACCACTCGATTATTTATCCGCGATCATTTGGGAATCGAAGTGCATCCGAGAATTGAGAGGTTTTCTAATAGGCATAGAGTCCCCTTAGGTACAATCTTATTAATAAGATTGTGTGATGTTTAATCTTGATTTCATTGGTAGGCTTGGGTAATTATTTCTTCCCTTATTTGTCAGCCTGTGTCGGCCCACTGCTGGACTGAAGGTCTCTCCCAGGGCTTTGTAATTATGTTTATTCACTAAAGTTTGCTGTTGATGCTTCAAAAAAAAAAAATATATATATATAAATAATGAAATCTGTCAGTCAGTAAAAGAGGAAGCAATAAAGGTGAATGTCTTTTTAGTTGGAAAAGGCGATGTGTTATGAAATGGATTGGACTATATAAAAGGAAACGCACAATGGGTACGCAACACATAAAAAAAAAAGTGGAGGGAGAATGGAAATCTGTGAGCAAAGGGATTGATAGACGGAATTTAGAAATTGCAGTAGAAGCGAGTTCAGAATAAGATATTTAAGAATATCACTCAGAAGACTAGAATAAAAATAAAATGAGAAAATTAAGTTGATTGTCAATTCTGTTATTAGAAGTCGTGGTAATAATAAATTTACAAAGTAAAAGAAAAACTGAAAAAAAACTAATAAAATAAGGAAGGGATGTAGTGTATGTGAGTGAAAGAGAAGGAAGCATTATGTCATCTCTAGCGCACGTGCGGTCGTAAACAGCTCAGTAAGCTGTGAGCGGCGGAAGTGAGAGGGCGCGCGCGTCTAAGAGCCGACAATATTAAAGGATATACCACAATCACTAAAGCATAATTAAATTAAAATAATAGTCAGAAGACCATCAAAAAATTTGACATTCCCATACAAATCGCCCAGGCGGCCGCACACTTGTATGGAAATGCCAAAAATTAGTTTTGTGTTTTGGCTGTTATTTTAATTTCATTATACTATAATAATCTAGTATAGACCGTGGCTCGAATTATTACGGGTATGTCCCTTCCACGTTGTATCAGTTGTATACACTATGATTTTGTACCAATAACCTACTATCGGAAAAGGAAATATTACGTGGCCTTAGGCTTTTACGGCCCTGAGTTCTGTTTGCCCCGTTTAAGATATGGACGTGATAGTGTATCTGTCTGTATATAGCGCTTTCCTGGGTGTGGGGCCACCGAAGCTAGGTGGGTGCGTCTGCTAGCGGCAATTCCGTTGGTCCTGGTTGTAGGTAATTGTTATAGATGCCTAGATGCCTTATTATGAATTTGCCACATTAGAAAAAAATAAATATTGTATCATATGTTTTAATAGTTTAAATCTGGAATCTTACCATTTTGGTAGAACAAATTCCATATTCTTTGAGTAGAATACATCGTCGTAGTACTTCCATAGTAAAAATTCGGATGGTATTAGTGAGACTGAATGAAATCTTACTTAAGTAGTTAGTTCAGTAAAGTGGAGCTTGGTTTCAAAGTTTCTAGAATGTAAATAAAACTCAGGAGTTGGATGTTATATGCATATATTCGGATTCAATATTTCAATAAAACTCAGGAGTTGGATGGTATATGCATATATAATATTCGGATTCAATATTTCAATAAAACTCAGGAGTTGGATGTTATATGCATATATTCGGATTCAATATTTCAATAGCTATCAGTAATAATTAATACAACTTAACTTAAAAAAAATACACTGACTCTTTTACGAATGCCGTACAATAATGTACTTAGATACTTAACTCTAACTTAGCTTAAAATTTACTATAAATTACAAATTTCATTACATTTAAATACTACAATTTGAAAAATAAAATATAAATTAACTAATAATCTCTATGTTTGTTCATTATTCACCTTTTTATACATTTGCATGCATTTTGTTAGCAAAATGTCAAATTGTGACCTGTGGCTCAATGCCGGAGCGAATTTAGAATAATTTGAATTTTAAATTAACGACCACCAGAAATGAACCAATCAGAATCCAGGGTCGGAAATGCACTCGCGCTCATTGGTTAAAACTAAGTATTAACCGTTATACCTCGACGACCTCGAGACTAAGAACATTCGTGGACTACTCTAGTGAACTCCAAGGAAATGTCATCACAAATCTTCCACTGGTTTTAAACAAACTGCGCCTTAAAAACTATATAATATTAGTCACATATACAACCGGAGCACACACATTTACAAATTGTCGTTTAAAAATAAAACTCTTAAACACATAATTATATACAATAACTATAACGCCTTGGCGATCTGTCACTAACATAGCCTAGAATTTAAATATAAGTGATATGACTCAGGTGTTTTTACATAGGAATTGGGAAGTATATGAAAACAAATCTCTATAAATATGCCTCGATTTTCTTGACGACTTTTTGCATTTCGATGCAGTTTTAGGCCTTAGAAAGTAAGTTTCGATGAATTGTCATGGGATCTAGAACACAAGCAGAACCAAGCTTCGGAACATAGTTCATGATTTGTAGAGTAGGTAAATTAGAAATATGTTAACATTCTTAGCAAATCTTAATGTTATACGTAGTTATGTAATGTGGTTTTCGAAGAAAATAAATATATAATAACTGTATCTCAGATATTCTATCAGTAATTGCTAAATATCACATTTTGGTTACATCAGTGCATCCTCGTATAACATTAAGCCTTGCCAAAACTTTAATTCACATCTTTAAATAAATCTCAGTTTAACGCATTACGTCCGATTTACAATTAGTTTGATTGTTTGTCAGCAAATAGATGATTATTTTCTATAATATTTTAACAATTTCTGATATGTAAGCACTTAAGACGCATTTTCCAAACTTTTTAACTCGACGATACCGCTTCACAACAAGAAAAGTAACGTTACGAACAAAAGCGGTTTCGAGAAATTGAAAATTATGAAAACTGCGCTGTTTAAAATTTAGTGAACAGTTCAAAACAATCGAAATCCTTGTAAATCGGATATAACTATAATTATAGTACACGTATTTACAATCTACAACGACTAGAACCACTAAACCATATTAATCCCGTACTTTTCGGGCGCGAAGTAACTGTTTCCTGTGTTCGAAAAGTTCGTGATTTGCGAGGCCTGCAGCATGCTGAGGTGGGGGGAGTTCTGGGACTGGTTCTCGGGGGACTCGGGGCCCGAGGACAGGATGTTGTGGTGCGAGGGCCAGGCCGCGGGCGGCGAGGGGTTGCCAAACGACACCTGGTTGTACAGCTGGTTGCCGTTGGCCGTCAGGTTGTGGCCGTGGTGGCTGCCGTGCGACTGGTTCACTGATGATCCGTTGAAGTACTCCATCTGAAAGAAGAGGTGCTGTTGTAGATTAAGGATGTTTTGTGAGAGTATCGGCGCAGTGTTACGAATACAAGAGCATCGCCAGCCTTAGTCGATCCTCTAGGGCAAATGGCAGCCAATGGTAGAGAATGGGGGGTAGGGGTACAATACAATACCCTTTATTGCACAAAAGAAAAAAACAGGATATAATAAGGGGTAAGTTGATATAACTGAACAAAAGGGGGCAGTTACCTCTCAATGACCCAGCCCCCCCTTGACGACGTCCTTGAACATATTCTTAAATTAGAACCTAATCCGCCAAAATAAAGAGTGAAATTATAGTTTTAAAATACCAGGGATCGAGAATTCATTCACGATATAGATTGATTAAAAAGCTTTTTCTTCCAACTACGCAGTAATGTTATCATTAATCACTAAAAAACCGATCACAAAGTGAGTGCTTATTGCATCAAACCAAAACAGTGCAATAACGGTGGTATGAAATCTCATTGTTGCACTGTTTTACTTTTTAATTTCTCATTATTGCACTGTTTTACTTTTTAATTTACCATAGATGCCAGGCACAGATGTTTAAGTTTAAATAAAAATGTATGCATTCAATCAAAAAGGTACTGGCTGAAAAAAAAAATTGGCCGACGAAAAAAGACCTTGTTAAAAAAACAAAAATCGTGCATTCTGTACCATTGTAAAAGTTTTAAAGTCAAATTATTTTACAAAAGAAAATATTTTTAAAATGGAAAATGACAGCGAAAGTGATAAATTCGATTTGCACGACAAATTCAACTATAGAGAGCATATAAACAGCTGCAAATGATATTATTAATAACCTTTAACCGCAAAAGTTCCGGGTTAAATAAGTAAGTTAAGTTAGTTTTGTTCATAATTTGTATTTTATTTTCGTACGTATATTTTATACTCAAAGAATATAAGAAGTTGAAAGAAAAGTAGATTACGCACCTTGCTGAAGTGAGTAATTAATGCACTCGTGCAATAATGACTCACTTTGTGCTCGGTGCAGTACAATAAAGTTAAAATAAATGCACGATATTGACACAACAATCATTGTGTCCTGTCTTTTTAACAACAATTGCATAAATAAGGTTTTAAGTAGGAGACAATAAAACTATCTGTGATTTGCTGTAGTCTGAACGTAAACACGATAAGGATACTTAATTAACAGTACACTTAAGTGTGCAACTTGTGACCAAGTGCGCTCGGCCCGACCTTCATTACTCTAATGTAAATTTACAGAAACGTTAAGATTTTGAGCCCAATCCAATTGTTGTTAGACTCGTAGGTCAGCCTTAGGACAACTCAAAAAATCTGACTCATAAAAAGAGCCTAGAAGACTGAATAGTGAATACTCTAGAATTGAGTGCCTATACTCGTATTATTGAAAATATCTTACCTGACTTGGATAGTACGGGGAATTGTACGCACTCTGCGCGTACCCCTGATGATGATGCGACGTGGAGTAGCTCCGTATATAGTCGGAGCTGCCGGGCCAGTGGAAGCTGTTGTAGCTGTCCGGGTGGTACACATTGCCGGGCCCGTTCAGGCTCTGCGGCGTGATGGGAGGCGAGGGAGTCGTCATGATCGACGAGTTGGACCCCAAAGGCGTCAGATTCCCCGTCAAACGTGAACTGTACTGGTCCTTTACCAAACTACTTCCAAAAGACTTCTCTGAATAATCTAATTTACTCGAATAGTCCAGTCTTTTTGGACTGTTATACAACTCTTGCTTCGGAGTCACTCCGTAGCCATGTACGTTGACATCCGAAGGACTGGATTCCTTTCCTCCGAGTCTTAAAGAGTCATTGGAGTAATGGTGGGAAACTAAGTTATTCTTGTTTAAAGGCGAAGAGTCATAGTTTGATGGAGCTGATTCTTTCTTACATATAACGTTTATTGGGGGACTTACTGACGTTGTAGGGGTTATCGGGAGGTTGGGAGATGACGTGGTTATACTAGAAGAGTTAGCGATGCTGGAAGCGGAACTAGTGAGCGATTTAGATGTGGTTATCTTGGAGGAGGACGAGCTGGTGTTGTTAGAGCTCTTGAGGTTGCTGGAAGAGGAAAGGGAGGAGGATTTTGAGGCGCTGGAGGTCTTGGAAGAGATCTGCGTGTTCGTCTGCTGTTGGAGCTGCTGTCTGCATTTCGCTCTTCGGTTCTTGAACCACACCTGTTGGAGAGAAATACATTTAAATGAAAAGATTGATAAAATCTTTAGACACGGAGTAGGTACATACTCATACGAGTACATAGGAAGAATAGTGCTAGGTAGTACGAACCTATATTATTATTGCCAATCGTTCAGTCCTAGTTCGGTCCACGCAGTACATCAAAGTGACGAATTTGATATGAAGAGACTTTAATAAATTTTATCTAAATATTTCGGTAGATTTAAAATTTAAGAAACTAGGAGGTGCCTTATTGAAGTGAGAGGTTTTAGGTTTAAATAAAATCATATCAAGAGATTCTTTTTGTGTTCCCACTTCAAAAGGTTCACCCGTGATCATAGATTTCCTTGACACGAGTACAAGAAAAATCCTCCCCTACTACCATCCTTACTTCTACAAGTTATTTATTATAAGTAATAACATCCAGACGAGCAGCTGTTAATAAACAGGAAGATTTTGAGGACAAAAAAATCTTAGAATTGTTAACTTCAGAAATTAATCTCGATTCATGTTGTTTTCCTACTCCAAAAGGTTTACCATTACAGCATTTACAGCCTTCCTGAACAAGCTGCTACAAGCAAGGAATTAATGTAAGTACTACAAGTGAAACCCTCCCCTACCACCGTCCAGACTTCCGCAAATTATGAGTAATTACGTACGAGTAGCCCCAGCAAACACAACGTGTGAGGATCAATTACTTTGCGTCGGGCGTGTATTTGTTTTGCGGCTTATCTCTGATTTATTGGCGCGTTGATGCAGTCTTTCCAGTTTGTGGTTGGTTTGTAGTTTTAGTAAAATCATTGAACAAGCGAGTGACTTGAGCGACTTTACTGATCGGTTTCTAACTTAACTTCTAGTTACTTATGTCACACAAAAGTTGTGTATTTTAAGAACAATTTTTTTAACCACGATTTAATTCTTAAACATCCCTTTTAAAACCTAAATAACCAGGAGGGCCTGGATGGATTTTATTCATGAGTTTTTCTTTAATTAATACGGCGAGGGTGGCTCTTGAAAACGGTTAATGAAAATTGAAAAGCATCCAAGATCGGAGGCATCTCACCAAAATTTTATTTATTATAATATATTTGCCTTTAAATTTTGATTTGTTCCTACTTTTATGCAAGGAGTTTAGATTATTGTAGTAAATGTAAGGTTGGGTCAAAAACCAGGTAAAAATTGTCGTTTAGTATTTTTTTTTTCCTTGTACATTATAAACAGATAATAATTCATATTTGTTTACAACCCCATTATTAAAAGGCAATCTAAGCATAAATTTCAACCCTTACTAATACTGGCCACAATTACAACATGTGCGTTACATTGAATCTTCACGCTATTCGAACGCAAATACATCGATGGCGCATCTGTCGCGCTTGTTCACTCATTCACTCATTCTTCACGTTCATTCAGCGCCGCAAATGGTAGGGGCGGTTAATCCGAGGTGAGTTTAGGCCGGCACGCCTTAACTTTGTTATAGTCATTAGTTGCCTTGATTTTTTGCAAGTAACATATTTTGTGGAGTTAGTAACAAAGTTAGCTTACAAAACTACACACTAGTCATCGAAAGAGTATTTTACTCGTATATGTAAAAACTAAAAACTCACAGCATTTGAAAGTTATTAATTTCAATTTTTTGACTAAGTATGTATGTATTATAAATTCAGTAGGTACTACTCGTAAGGTACTTAAATGCAACCCTTACTTTCATTAGGTAAGTATTAATATTTTGTGAATTTTAAGTATTTTAGTTTTTATAATAGCAAATTTTAGGGTTCCGTACCTCAAAAGGAAAAAACAGGAACCCTTATCATCACAGGATCACTTTGTTGTCCGTCTGTCTGTCAAGACATCAATGAATCAAAACCTACAGGGTACTTCCCGTGAACTCAG
This sequence comes from Acrobasis repandana, assembly GCA_963576875.1. Taxonomy (NCBI): domain Eukaryota; kingdom Metazoa; phylum Arthropoda; class Insecta; order Lepidoptera; family Pyralidae; genus Acrobasis; species Acrobasis repandana. The sequence goes on along the minus strand of OY756241.1, from coordinate 9,575,106 downwards.
AAGCTTAAAATTTGGTACGAAGCAACGCCTTATACGTCTAGCACAGATAAAGGAAAAATTGCGAAAAGCATAAATTATTAGTTACTTATTATAATAAAAATATGTTTCATTATTTGATACTTACTTATATACCTACAGGTTTGTACGGAACCCTCGGTGTGCGAGTCAGACTCACACTTGGCCGGGTTTTTTAGGGTTCCGTAAAAAAATGAAAAAACGGAACCCCTATAGTATCACTCGTGCGTCTGTCTGTCCGTCCGTCTGTCACAGCCAATTTGCTCCGAATCTACTGGACCGAATCAGGTGAAATTTGGTAGAATGTTGTAATCCTATGACCCAAACACATATGTGCAAAGTAAATAAATATTTTTCTAAAATAAGGGTCATTTTCGGCGGACACATTAGGAAATAAAAAAAAAAGTTTTGCAAACCTTACTGTATCATATATCAAATAAAAGGGCTCGTTATAAGGATCTTAAATCTATTTTTGTTATTATTGTAAAATGAATAGTTTTGATTTGATTCATGGAAGAAGACGAAAATTGACCATTCCCCCCCCTGATCTCCGAAACTACTGAGCCTAAAATTTTGAAAAAAATACAAAATATAGTTCATTGCTTGTAGATTACAGGAAAACCTATAAGAATTCAATCAATTCTACGGAACCCTCTCCACGCGAGTTTAACACGCTTTTGGCCGGTTTATTTCATCTAAGTTTACGGCCTATCTAGGCTAGGCAGTACCCGGAGAGGAAAATTTATAAGTATTATACTAAATAAAAATAGAACTAGCAATACGAAAACTGAAATTTAATTATAATTTTTCAATATTTAATTTCATTGATTTATTTCTTCTTTGCTGGTTTGGGAGAAAACAGCTATTTCCACGCAGACTGTCAAAGCCGAACCACGGAATGGGCGTCAATGCGAATCATGTTAATTAACCCGTCACTATTTTGGTTCCTTTTTAGGGTTCCGTACTCAAAGGGTACAAACGGGATCCTATTACTGAGACTCCGCTGTCTGTCCGTCTGTCTCTCACAGGACTCTATCTCTTGAACCGTAATAGCTAGACACTTGAAATTTTCACCAATTATGTTTTACTGTGGCCGCTATAACAGAAAATACTAAAATTAAGAACAAGTTTAAAATTAAAGAGGATCGTCATACAAGAAACGTGTTTTTTAAACTTTTTTAACTCGATCTTTATAATGGCATTAACTAGATACTTGAAATTTTCACCGATTATGTATTACTATCGTCACTTTAACAACAAATACTAAAAATAAGAAAGTTAAGAATTAAAGGGGGATCGTCATACAAGAAACGTGTTTCTTCAGCGTTATTAAACATTGTACGGAGGTACGGAACTCTACATGTGCGAGTCAGACTCGCACTTGCCCCTTTATTTAACTTGGGCCATCACGCTAAATGTGGCCTTTGGATCTTGCGGCTCTGGGCTCTGTCTGCTTAGAGCCGCAGAACCCAAAATGTTCTGCCCCATTGACGTGATAATGTAAATGTAATTTCATTGATCATCATATAGGTAGGTACCTAGTTACGAGTAGAATCCATACACAAGTTTGTCTGTGACCAATTTTGATGCAATCAACCACATTACAACTAATTTAAATATCATTCGCATCATATGAGATCGCAATTAGGTTCCTACTGCAAGCAAAACCACAGCTCTCACTTATTTGGCCGATTCGAATGTTAACCGACTGTCAAAGTCGAAAATGAAGGCGTCTGTCGTCGAGACCAGCGGAGAGAGGCCTAGTGAAAGATTATGTTTGATTGATATGGGAAACATGCCGTGGGAATCGACATGGATGACATGGATTGGTCATTTTCCTTAGATTAAGACGATGCACGGAGTCTAGTACTGCCCCCATTTGAAATCTATACTAATATTATAAAGCGGAAGAGTTTGTTTCTTTGTTTGTTTATACGCGCTAATCTCAGGAACTAATGGTCCGATTTGAAAAATTCTTTTTTTGTTGGGTAGACCATTTATAGAGGAAGGCTTTAGGCTATATATAATAACATTACGTTCAGACAACCACGCGAACGAAGTCGCGGGCACAGCTAGTCAAATATATGAAAGGAAACGGATATATCATTTAAAATTTTGATCTAGTAAAACCTAGATAACCCTTAAATTTTATGAACCTTTGTTTACAGTTTAAAGTGAGAACGTTAAGCTTTAGTTTGCATTTTTGCCAAAAGTGGCTGTTTTCCGCAAATTAAATGTAACTAACTACAATGTAATGTAGGACGTCCGGCGGCTAGGTGGGTCGACGATGTCAGACAGAAGGATGCTTATGCCCAGCAGTGGGTCCCTGAAAGCTGACGATGATGATGATGATAAACTAACTACATACATAGGTAATCGATTTGCAAAGAGACGGCAAAAATCCGCCCTAACGTTCCATAAAACAATGGAGTTCGAATTATAAATCCGAATTTGGAATGTAATTCGATTGGGCGCGTTAATGCTCAACCCGTGTTGGTATAAATTGGTCGTTTGAACGAATTAGAAGTCAGTCAACCATCGGGTGCCGCCGGTGATGGATCACTAAGCTGGTAGCTGTATTTACTTTGTTTTGGGTGGTTTCCCATTACGTCGGATTATTTTTTCGACGTGTCTCGAGTTAGTTTTAACTTAATAATCTCCGGATCAGGCTGTTGCTTGATACCGCTAATGGGTTTTTAATTAGTTATTTAAATTAAGGTAGGTACTTAATTCAGTCAGATACACTCTTATTCGGTTATCATAATCAGCAAGTACCTACAATAAGTTGGTAAGTACTTGGGCTTAGTATGGTTAATCAGATACCTGTGCCACCGCGCGCGTCGCGCACTACCTACGTGAGGTGGCACAGGTATCTGATTAACCGTCTGTACAATAAAACTAGGAAAAGTAATAGTGATTCAAGTTTATCATCATCCGAGCGTAGTCCCGGTTGCGTCGTCAGCGGTTACACTTGAGAGCCCGGGGTCTGCTACCTAACCTTGGTGATTCGACGAGGTTACTGGTTTTTACACAGAGCGACTGCCGTCTGACCTCCGCCACCTAAAGGGTAGACCAGAACCAATCCTGGGATAGGTACAAACGCTAGATGGCGTTTGGGACCAACGGCTTTACGTGTCTTCCGAAACACGGGATTATCTTTCTTTTCGGATAATCAGGTGATTCAAGCCTGCAATATCCTAACCAGACTGGAAACAACTTTTCGCAAAGTGTGCTTCCCAGTGGGATTTGAACCCAAGACCTCCGGAATAGTGATTCAAGTTATTGCAAGAAATTGGATCGTCTCAAAAAGTCAAATAAATCACGTCCTTTTAAAAATACGTGACAAAATACAGATTAAGATGCATTTGTATCCCTTACGGCTTAGACAGGGCTAAGAGTCACAACTATCACAAGACAATTTCTAGAGATAGAAAACAGGTTTCAGAAATAGTAACATGATGTCCATAGTCTATTTTTTTCGCCCATTTTCTTGATTGGTTTTTGAGATCTGAGAGAAACACGTGAACATTATTTTTTCCTCCATGAATTTTCCGGGGTTCAGACAGCATTTATTCCAATAAAACATTTTAAAGTAAACGGAGATATCATTTAAAATTTTGCCTTTGTTAAGCCCTAGGGCCTATATAACCCTTCAAAGTTTTGTTATTATTATTGTTATATTTATAGTGTTCCACGCATTTTTTCGGAAAACGGCCACTTTTTGGCAAGCTTTTAACATTCTCACTTTACTAACGACAAGCTTTACTGTAAACAGTAGTTCATAAAATAGTTTGAAGGGTTATCTAGAGCTTCACAAAGACAAATTTTTAAATTATATCTATCTCTGTTTCCATTGAAATAATTTATTTCAAAAGGAGGCAGCACTGGACCACAGATTAATAAATAGTTTGGACCCCGAAAAATTAATGTATCCTCAAGAAATTATAAAAGTATAAGCCGCATGTCCTTACCTGCACTCTCGACTCCGGGAGGTTGATCTTGAGCGCGACCTCCTCCCTCATGAAGATGTCCGGGTACCTGGTCTTCCCGAACAGCGCCTCCAGCACGTCCAGCTGCGCCCTCGTAAACGTGGTCCGCTCCCGCCGCTGCTTCCGAGGATTCACACCTGAAAGTTAGGGTCTATTAGGCGTTGGTTGCATATGGATAAACTCTAATAGGAAGGTCAACAAGTAATTAACTAGTGGCTCTGTGAGCTGTAAACCTCGCGACTCCATCCGTAAAAGTTTATCAGATAAAAAAGATATTCAGACAAAAAAGTTTAATAAAATCATTTTGTGGACGTCCGTGTGTCGGTATGTATGGAAACTGGCGTGGTTACGATAACTCCCGAAAAACTTATCTGATCAAGTCCATTTTTTTTTATACGCTTCAGTATTATCCAAAACTAAGTCCTTTCGAAGATCACGGTCTAATTCAATGTAGTTTAATCGTAATTATTATTATAAAAATACAGGTGACAAATTAAAAATAATTTTGGATGTGAGGTTTGTTGAAAGAGTTAATACCTATGTATGATGAGTACGAATGTGTAACTGGCAAGTAAGAAAAGAAGTAAAAAGAAATTTGAATAAAGAATGTTGTGATTTTGTTTGTTTTATTAAATATGAAGGACGAATAAATGTAAAAGAAGCGATAAGTTAGTTAATATTTTATTTAATTTGCATTAACTAATTGAGAATGAAAAGAACAATCAGTGGTAACACTTTTCTTGACATTCGTGACGTAGTCTTGTGTCTTTTTCTTGATTTTGCTTAGTTTTTTTGAGATTTCTCAAAATCTACCGGTCCGAATCGGTTTAAATTCACAGGAAATCTGAGTTGTATAGAACTCTTTGGAAAGCTACTTGTTTGGTTCCGATCGGTTTAGTTGTTCAAGAGTTATAAACGGGTCACATACACACCCACACACACATACGGATAGGGTGCATGACACTTGCTCGTGAGTGGTCAGGGAAGATTCCTGAGACCTTTAAACGTCGAGATCTGATGAAAACTCGACTTTTCAAAAACGGGGTGAAACTAATAACGTCCCGAATTTTGAAAATTTTCAATTTTCTCAGCGGGAAGTTAAAAATAATCTCCAGTCGTGCGTTAAAGCCGACACATACTTTTCTTCGTTTTAATTTAGCAATAAAACAATCAAAATCAATTTAATTGTGAAAAATGAGATTATGAGGCGTGCACTTTTGGATTTTCCAAACTATTTATTTATTGCGCTATCGTACACAAACATGACAATTTGTATTATATTAAAAAGTTTATCTCTCAGCTAAACGAAACAGCAGGCGCAGGCATACATTTTCGCCGCGCCGTAGAAAGAGAGGGGGATACTTCCTCTCCTACGCCACGCCGGCTGTCTACTCTCCATCCGTCTTTTTTCGATTACGCCCGTGTCCTGACGCGAGTTTAACATTTTTTACCCATTACAAAAAAGTGCACAACGCCGCTAAAGAAGTTTTCACTTAAAAAATTCTATAGTATATAATTATCGAACCTGCTCATAAAATTTCACGAGAATTAGCCAAACTGACGGACAAAAGCATTTTTTGCCAATCTCGAAACTGAGACGCTTTGCTTGGTCAATTATTTGGCACTGTTAAGAGAATAAAAGGTCACAAAATAGTGTCACTTGTCATTGATCATATCCATTTTCAATGTGGTTTTAGATTGCAATAATGCAGAACTGATATTAGGATAAGATATCTATAACTATTTGACTTCAAAAACCTATGACGTCACGATTGTGATTTTCATACAAGTTGCGTAAATAATATTTGTTTGACGTTTAGAAAAAAGTGCCGGATTTGACTTGTCATCTAGCGGATTCATGCTTCCAATTAAGATGTAAAATTCTTTTTTCCCGCCTTAAATAAACAATTGGAAGGTATCAGATAAAATGCGGCCTTACAGTTAACCAGAAGACATAATATCAGCGAAGACGTGACATTTTCTGAAAAACTAGAGTAGCTTAATCCAAATTGATAAACTATAATCCTAAATGTCGTGTTTTTAAAAGCAATTTTTATCACAAATTGATCAAAAGATCGATGACTTTAATCAATATAGGTAGTAGCATTTAAGTCGAAACTGCTAGGATTATTACGGTTAATGTATTGAATAGGCTCCAAATTTTAGCTAGTAGGTACTTATTTTCGTAGCATGCCTGAATACTTAGAACCTCTTTATTCGTGGCAGATTCAGGGACCATCAAATGTAATGTTTTTTCATTAATAAACAGGCTTTACCGAAGCGTCCTCTTGTGTCCCTTTTTGCGAGGGGATCATTTTTCCTTTGCCTGATAATAGCATCTGATATTTCTTAAACCAAGCATCATAAAAGTCATAAACGAGCATCTTAACTTAATATTCTCATTAGTGCACCTACCTACCACGGGATAAGAGTTCACTTAGTTTTTTTTACCCGACTACGGCAAAGCTAAAATGAGAGTTATGTGTTTTGCCGCTATGTATGTAGGTATGTTTATCTGTTTCCTTGTGTCTTCTGTGATATACATGGAACCTTAACAAATGAGGTATTTATGGAAGCGTCTAAGCTGTCCGCTGGTAATAGGCAATATGACGTCACAGTAAATTCAATATGGCGCCCTCTATAGGCCATAAGGCCATAAGGCCTATAGAGGGCGCCATATTGAATTTACTGTGTATAAAGTGATGAACAAAAAAATAAAGTGAATATATCAAATGAAAGGACTTAATTAGTACATTTCGAAAATATATTTACACATACATATAACATTATTAGCTGATTATCCCTGCTGATTGCAAGATAAACGTACTTTTCAGCAAGAATATTTATTTATTTATTAATTTAAACTTTATTGTACAAAATACAATTTGTATAGCACAATAGGCGGACTTAATGCTAAAAGCATTATCTGACAGCCAACCTTTGGGTTGTTAGAAAACTCAAAATGGGTACAAAAGATATATTGATAAGCATTCAGATATACATATATATTTAACTAGCTGTGCCCGCGACTTCGTTCGCGTGGTTGTCTGAATGTTATATAGCCTAAAGCCTTCCTCTACAAATGGACTACCCAACAAAAAAAAATTTTTCAAATCGGACCATTAGTTCCTGAGATTAGCGCGTTTAAACAATCAAACAAACAAACTCTTCCGCTTTATAACATTAGTATAGATTTCTACATAAACTACTTTATTAATACTTGTAATGTTCCCGATCCTACTTGATTTTTAGATCTATCTTTTTACCTTACCAATTAATTTACTAAATTTCCCATTAAATATACCTACTAATAACATTCCGGCGTTCTCTGCTAATCATTTATTGGATCTAAAGAAGAAATAGTCTTACCTGCCTGCAAAGAGTGCAAACCAATAAATAACTCATAATTACTCTTTTCTTATGGCTTTTATAAATGTTTAATCATTGTTGAAACCAGCATCGCTAGGCCCCTATAGTCTTATCTGGCGCGACGACGTGTGAAGTCCAAACGGACTGGTTAGCACTATGATTATGTACTCTATGTACTTACCAACACGTAAATATTGTATTCTTAATCCGAAGCTTAGCATAATTAACTCCATGTCATTCATAACTTTTACAACTGCTAAAAGTGTTTACTAAAGCACGTTAGTACTTATTTAATTCCGTGATAAAGGTGTGACGTCAGATTGTGTTTTATTTGAGTTTTAACTTTAACTGGTCCTTCGAGCGAAGAAAGCGAAGTTTTCTGAGTCTATTTGAACATTACGGCGCATCCAGCGAAGAAAGTTATAACATATTTTAGGGTTCCGTACTCAAAGGGTGCCAACGGGACCCTATTACTGAGACTCCACTGTCTGTCCGTCTGTCCGTCCGTCTGTCACAAGGCTTTATTTCTTGAACCGTAATAGCGAGACATTTGAAATTTTCACCGATTAGGTATGCCTAATCAGTGAAATTTCATTTTGAAAAATTTGATAAATGGTGAAATTTTTTTATTATTTGTATTAATAACAACAAATACTATATAACATAAAGTTCAACATTAAAGTTTTATTCAGCGTTTTAAAACATTGTACGGAGTTATGGAATAACGGAACCTTTCATGTACGAGTCCGACTCGCACTTGACCGGTTTTATTAATATGTTATTTCATCGACAAGGCAAAGCTAGTTTAAAAAAAGTTTTTATAATGGAGGACATAAAAACATGACATTTTCGCCAGCACAGCTGCCACAATGGGTTTTATTTGTGCGATCAACATATCTAACCTTTATCCCGACGGGTTATGTAACGGCATTCCAGACATCATCGAAATTGTATCATTTGTATTCTAATCAAGTTATGCAAATCAGCCACGCTTCTGTGTTACGGACAACTAATTAAATACTTGAGTTATTTACGATTATTGGTATTTCAACACCTTTTTTGATCTGGAGCTATTAATTTATAATCAAACTTGCGTTTGGATGTAGCGTTTACTACTAGTGGCTCTGTGAGCTGTACACCTCGCGAGTTTGATTGCATTGCCCCTCCAACTCCTGACTTGACCCCTTGAAGTTTATCAGATGAAAAAGTAGTTCAAAAAAGTTGCGTCTTAGTAAGGGAACAAAAAACTCTTATGACATTTTTGAACATTTTTTGAAATGGCTGTAATATGATTTTTTTAAGTTTTCAATCCCCATATGTTCTCCACCATTTTGAAAAACTTCGAAAAACTTTATCGACCGTAAAATTCTATATAGTTATCGAAGCTGCTCACAAAATTTCACGAGAATTGGCTGAAAAATGCGACCTGTAGGCGAGAACAGACAAGACATTTTTTGGCTGATCTCGAAACTCAAATTCATTTAACTTGTAATTGAACTGTATGTCATGCCCTTTTTGAAGAACATCATGCAGAAAAGCTAATGTTCACAAATCCACAAATTTAACGTACACGAGAAAAAATAAAAACATACTATAAGTGACTGATTGCGTGTGGCCATAGTCTGTATGTAGAATGAAACATATAAAGTTGTTTGGCATTGCATTCTCCATTTTACGCATCACTAAACATTAATAATTTTCTGATGACGTTTTACATATCAACCAAATTAATGACATAAATTCACAATAACTACTTATGCTCTCAAGCCGCTGATTATCTTAGAATGTTATTTATCTCTACGTATATAATCGTATATCAATTATAATCAATGGAATTCTTGCCACTGCCTTATTCTTTCAAACTTTAATACAAATACTTTCTACAATGTCGTCTCAGGAATTCATCCCTCATTACTCATGTTCAAACAGTACAAGACAAACGAACAAGCATACCTCGAAAGCGGGTCACACTTACTGAACTTGTAATCCCCATAGAAATTAAAAATCATTAACTAGCGACCATTAGTCAAGTAGAATTATACCTTTACGTCGACGACTCTATTAAGAAAGGTGTAAGGCAGAAAATTCCATGATAAATTACTGTTAAACTTTTCCATTAGATTGTTCAATGAATTGTCTATGTCTAAGATAGACTGCGTGTCTCTGGTTCTGAAATGTTCTTTTGTTTGACAAGTGAGCATACACTTTTTATTTTCAGTTATGGAATGTTTTTGTTTCTGTTGTAGGGATTACACGGCCCATTCTGAGGTTTATTTGGTTAGAACATGTTTGTTTAGTTAGTCCGCCGAATAACATTGTCAGACTTTTTCTACAGCGAGAGAGATCATTTTAATTTGACTTGAGATTTTGTATGGCTTTTCGACTGGAGAATAAATTTTCAAGTGACTTTTAAGTAACACTTGAAAAATGATATTTTTTAGAATCATAGAATTCACTTTCATCACCATATATTTTTAAGCCAATCTAAATATTTTACTCGTAAGTATGTAGTTAACTTGGTTTGTAACGTGTCAAGTTAAGGTAACCTTGATACTTAGATATATCCAAAGACTGAAAAGGCTTGTTTTGTTTTTAAATTATCAAAATATTTCTTTATTATAAGCCATCATCAGTAAAATAGTTATCTTTACTGGTCCATTCCTGCAATGATAATGTCATCGGTATAAACCAAGTGACTGTATAACAGTTTTTATTTCACATAGCATAAAAGATGAAATATGAAACATGCAATTTGCAAGTAGGTACGATCCGCATCAGGACGTGAAATGGTTTTTTATTTTCTAATCTCACTCTCGCTTACGGATTAAAAAATAAAATAATACAATATCCATTTGAAACTAGCCCAGACCGAAATCGACCCCATTCAAAATGCTATTCCAAACAAACGTTTCATACGAAAACTGTCACATTGCCTATCCATAGAAAAGTGAAAATAAATAGACAGACATCTGTCTCTTTCCCTTTGCCGTTGACAGACGCGTGGTAGACAGGGACGGATAGATTTCAATTGTCATCGCTGACAATGGGGCTTGAGTTAATCCTCGTGACATGGCGAGCCTTTTCTTTTTTCAGCGCGGGCTCGGCGTTCGATTTTATCTCCTCCTGATTTCTGATAGGGCTACTGCGTAATTCTTGTTTATGCTCGCGCTTGTCTATGACTACTAATGGTATATTCGTGTAGAGATCTCGTTGCAGCGTATCGATAATTTTGAAAGGTGGTTTAGATTGGCTCGATAATGGTCGCCTCCGTGTCGCTTCGGTTAGCTTGTTTGTATCCAATTTGTTGATTTTAGAAATGCGGTGAAGGTTGAACTTGTAAACATTGGCATTTGGGAAGAAATTTTAGCAATCGAACACTGCAACTATGAGTTGGTAGATTAAAATAGTGCTACGATTGCAAAATTTCACTATGTTATTTTAGAGTTTGCATTGTATTTGAAATCATAACGAAAATCTGACTATTTAAACAGTAATTTTTTGTGAAACAAAAGATATCCAGGAATTTTTATGCTGTATATATCAATAATTAAAACAAAAGTACGTTCCAAATTTAAATAATGAAAGGGCTTTGTGATTTTGCAATGAAATCGGATAATAACCGGCATGAATCATAAATGTAAGATTATCAGAACATTTTTTTGTACGATAAAAGAAGTAAACAATATTGTGATCATCATCAAGGTGAAACAATCTATGTAAAACTACTTCATTAATTTATTTTTCAAAACTAGAGGCGCTCAAATCATTGTATCTGAAACTACAAAAAAATTGTAGGTACTCGTAGGTATTATAGGGTCAAACAATCTCAAAAAATTTGGACTACAAAGTTATTTAATTTTGATTTACATTGGGTAATCTAATGAGCCTATACAGTATGAGCTAGTGGAAAAGCCAAAAACATAATTAGCGATGCTACGTTACCTATCAAATTGGCGGCACGCACCACAGATACAAACAAGCGGAGCGACGGCGAGACTTATTATTTTCCCGTTTTTCACGCTCTTTGACCCTGCCGCCCCTGCACACATCTCTTTTAATGACCTGTAAAATACTTTAGGGGGCAGAAACACAGCTGCGGGCGAGCGATAAAAATAAGGCATTGTAAACTCTACGCATTCGCCATAGACAAATTTGTAGAACAATGGCGCGGGACGCAAAACGCGGGAACGTCAACTGTCAATTTGACAGTTCCAAAGGGGCCATAATGGGCGCATTCGGATTTAAAACCTGATTGTTGTTTTAGAGTAGCGGTGTTGCGAAGGGTTGAGGATGAAACTTTCAATTAGTTTAATTTAAGAGTTTTGATCTAAAAGATTTGTAGATAGATATGATAACTACTTAGTTATGCAGTTAACGAGGTAGGTACTCGTAGTATTTATTTAAATTATTTCTACGAGAAACTTTAGACAAAGATAAAAAGTAAACAAAGTAGGTTTGTAATGTAGATCATCAATTGACCACATATCAGAAAAAAATTGTTTGGAAAATCCAAAAGACGGATGGAGAGTAGACAGCCGGCGCGGCGTAGGAGAGGAAGTATCCCCCTCTCTTTCTACGGCGCGGCGAAAATGTATGCCTGCGCCTGCTGTTTCGTTTAGCTGAGAGATAAACTTTTTAATGTAATATAAATTGACATGTTTGTGTACGATAGCGCAATAAATAAATAATTTGGAAAATCCATAAGTGCACGCCTCATAATCTCATTTTTCACAATTAAATTGATTTTGATTGTTTTATTGCTAACTTAAAACGAAGAAAAGTATGTGTCGGCTTTAACGCACGACTGGAGATTATTTTTAACTTCCCGCTGTGAAAATTGAAAATTTTCAAAATTCGGGACTTTATTAATTTCACCTCGTTTTTGAAAAGTCGATTTTTCATCAGATCTCAACGTTTAAAGGTCTCAGGAATCTTCCCAGACCACTCACGAGCAAGTGTCATGCACCCTATCCGTATGTGTGTGGGTGTGTATGTGACCCGCTTATAACTCTTGAACAACTACACCGATCTGAACCAAACAAGTAGCTTTCCAAATAGTTCTATACAACTCAGATTTCCTGTGAATTTAAACCGATTCGGACCGGTAGATTTTGAGAAATCTCAAAAAAACTAAGCAAAAACAAAAAAAAATTTTCAAAAATGATGTTTTTTGAGAATTACTATTAAACTACATTGAATTAGACCGTGATCTTCGAAAGGACTTAGTTTTGGATAATACTGAAGCGTATAAAAAAAAAATGGACTTGATCAGATTAGTTTTTCGGGAGTTATCGTGACCACGCCAGTTTCCATACATACAGACACACGGACGTCCACAAAATGATTTTATTAAACATTTTTTTTATTTATTTAAAAGGCAAAATGTCTTTTAAAAATGTCATAAGTGTTGAAACTAGTGTTTTTCCTTGACATTTATGTGTAAATATTATTGTACAAGTGCGATAGAAAATAAATAGAGACACATTTAGTTACAAAAATCACTTGGTTTTTGTAAGGCGAGAGTAGAGCACTACCTCATGCGCTTCGCTTATGAGGCGTGCAGAATACCATAGTATAATAAAACAAGGTATTCTTTCCCCGCGGTAGCACAAGACACAAGACTACGTCACGAATGTCAAGAAAAGTGTTACCACTGATTGTTCTTTTCATTCTCAATTAGTTAATGCAAATTAAATAAAATATTAACTAACTTATCGCTTCTTTTACATTTATTCGTCTTTCATATTTAATAAAACAAACAAAATCACAACATTCTTTATTAAAATTTCTTTTTACTTCTTTTCTTACTTGCCAGTTACACATTCGTACTCATCATACCAACAACATTGAACAAAAAATGTCACCTGTATTTTTATAATAATAATTACGATTAAACTACATTGAATTAGACCGTGATCTTCGAAAGGACTTAGTTTTGGATAATACTGAAGCGTATAAAAAAAATGGACTTGATCAGATAAGTTTTTCGGTAGTTATCGTGACCACGCCAGTTTCCATACATACAGACACACGGACGTCCACAAAATGATTTTATTAAACATTTCTTTTATTTATTTAAAAGGCAAAATGTCTTTTAAAAATGTCATAAGTGTTGAAACTAGTGTTTTTCCTTGAAATTTGTGTAAATAATATTGTACAAGTGCGATAGAAAATAAATAGAGACACATTTAGTTAAAAAAGTCACTTGATTTTTGTAAGGCGAGATGGCGAGAGCACTACCTCATGCGCTTCGCTTATGAAGCGTGCAATATCATGTTTGAATCATGAAAACTAAAATAGAATACAAATTGATGTAAGTAGATATTTTAATTTGCTCTTTCAAGGAGTTAGTAGTGTTCAGCTTACAGCAAATATATGACTTCAAAATTACGACGAGAAATGTAATCAAACAAAACTGATAGTAAAATGAAATTTCAAAATTTCTCGAGCAAGAAGCCATGTAAGTACACCTACTAATAAATGTTTGAATATTATGTATCACGCAATACATACTATTATAGCCACTATAACAAGGGTTGCCAACTCATAAATCATGTTAGCACATAAATTGTTGCCAGGGGTGCCACACGACAAGTTGTGACAGATTACCGAAGAGGGAACCACATTACCCGCCCCTATTCTAGGCCTTATTCCATGGACATAAAAGTCAATATTTGGGAATATTCGCTAACAGCTACAGTATGCAATGAGTTATTTTATTACCATGATAATGTTGGCAGCGCTGGGGTGCTAACCGAATCGTCGCTAAATTGAAATTTATCTAATAAATTATTGCCTGTTTGCTACAGTGGAAGTATGGGGGTTGCAGTTGCATTAACAGATTTTCCCGGTCTATTGCATTGTTCCGCCCATATCCAGGGTCGCTTTGGTTTTGGAATCGGAAAAAAGTTTGAGGGAGACCAAAGAAAAGCTGAGAGGAAGGTATCTATATCTATACTTCTATACTATCTATACTATCTATATCTATACTTCTATACTAATATTATAAAGAGGAAAGATTTGTACCTATTTTTGTATGTTTGTATGTTTGTAATGAATAGGCTCAAAAAGTACTGGGCCGATTTAAAAAATTCTTTCACCGTTGGAAAGCTACACTATTCCCGAGTGACATAGGCTATGTGTGTACCACGGGCGAAGCCGGGGTGGACTGCTAGTATTTTATAAAAAGAGTGTGCGTAATAAATAGTGTGCGTGTTTGGGTTTAAACGATTTGTTTTAAAAGTTCTTTATTCATAGTATGCTTGTAAAAAAGATACTCGTTCTAGTGTAGTAAGAGTGTAGTAAGTAGTTGTTAGTATATATTAAAAGAGTTGTGGGACCTCGACCTGTCTCGGCGCTCTAGGCGAGATTCCACATAAAAGATAGTAGGAGAAGTGGAGAATAAACTCGATAACAACACAGATTACATATAAATTAATTTCTGATAGTGACTGTTACAGAGTATAAAAAATAATATTTAATAAGGTACAACAGATAGAGAGAAGTGAGCAATCAGATTCAAAGATGATGGTGGAATGAGTCAAAAGGGATCAGTAAATGATTTGAAAATGGAATGAAAGGGAATTTGAAATGAAATGAAGAATGAAAATCGGACAGGATGAGATGAAGAAAGGAGGTTTGAACATGATGCATGCAGCATCGTTAGAGAATCAATACAGTCACATACACACACACACGTCTTTCAATACAGTCATATCGGACTTGGATGTCGAAGTAAGAAACATCGTGAGCACGAATTTGAAACAGAGATACCTGAAGCTTATCCTACGCCTCGGGAGAAAGTCCGCCCACACTCTACTTTAAAATAGATGCAATAGCTAACCGTAACACGAAGTTAAAAAGTAAAGTTTCATTGCTACTAGCTAGGTGGTCCACTTAAATTTGTTGGCGAAACTTTTCTCTTAAACTGAAAACATTCCGTTGACAGTAAGGCTTTTCCGAGATTTAGAAACGCTGGTATTTGCAGACCTGTACCTTTACAGGTCTGCATTTACGAGTCATCATCTGTATCGCTTAAATGGATCAACATTGGACTAGAATAATTGATGTCGTCATATAGATCTCAATAGATAAGTACTAGATACAAAAATAAGCTGATCTGTTTTTATTAT
Source organism: Acrobasis repandana (assembly GCA_963576875.1). Lineage (NCBI taxonomy): Eukaryota > Metazoa > Arthropoda > Insecta > Lepidoptera > Pyralidae > Acrobasis > Acrobasis repandana. Next base: position 9,559,601 of record OY756241.1, on the reverse strand, counting down.
GATGGAATATCTTGAGATATTACGAGTCGGTAATTTCATCACTATACGTCATACAAAACACTTTAACACTTTTGGAATGATAGATAAAACGTCTTATTTATTAATAACTAGTAGTTCGCCGCGAACTTAGATCTCGCAATTTAACTCGTAGTTCCCTAAGTAACACCTAGATGGCGCTATCCAAAGTTAGAACGCGCCATGGTTTTGTTTCCTACATAATCGCGGACATTTTTATTAATATTTCAAAAACTACTGAACCGATTTTGATGACCAACGAACTTGAAAATTTTATTGATATTTCCTACATGCTTACCAAATTTCATCAAAATCGGACCATCGGTTCGGCAGTTATCGTGGAACATACATACATACAGACAATGTGTTAGATAGATAAAAAAATTATTCGGAAGAAAAACACATTTCACAAATTAAAAAAAATATTTACAGAAAAAGGATAAAATAAAAATAAAAATGTGTTTTCGCCCCAACTTGAATTATAGCCCTCGCTCAGTTCACTCGCTCGGTCAACAATATTTTTTATAGGGTTTTTAGGCATTTCTTATTTCATTATTTACTTTGAGTACTATACCTCTAGATTAACAAATCTTTTGTCTACGAAACAAAGTATATATTTCCTGATTTCTTCATCTGCGTGCTCCTCGAGATAAGGGCAGTATGAAATGAATTAGCACAGTATAAGAGAGTGCGAACAGCTGCGCACACAGATAGCGCGGGCGGCGCGTGTCGGCGCGTGACGAGAATGATGACTCTATAGTTTCGCTACCGGGCGCCGTGAGTGCCGTGACCAGGATGGGAGGGCGTTGGGCTTCTAGCACTTAAGTACAAGTAAGTTAAATGCCATTGTTCCTTAAAAATCTATCTCTGGTCGTCAAACTTAGTACGCCATACAACAGGAAGCTAGTGTTAGCAATGTCACATGCTTTTAGCTACCTATTGCTACGCTCGGCGTTTCTATAAGTGATCGAATCAGAAATGAGGAAATTCGTAAAAGAACAAAGTCACTGTATAGTCTAGCGAATTAGCTCATTAAAGTGGCAGTGGGCAGGACTCATAGCGCGACGAAACGATGGCTGATGAGGCAAAAAAGGTTCCCGAAAGGTGACCACATACTGGCAAACGAAGCGTGGGACACCCACCTATAAGGTGGTCAGACGAACTGACCAAGGTCGATGAAAAATGCTAGGTGCAGTGCATGCCGCTCTAGATCGGTCATTTTGGAAATCTTGGCCTATGTCCTATTAGAATAAGAATGTCTTATATAATAGTTGAAACGAAATACGACTTCAATTCATCTGACTAGGTATCTAATTAAGCAAATAGATTTGATTGATATTTCGATGGTAATATTTCGTGCAGTGGGAGGTTCAACACGGTAAATGATGATGATTGTCTTTCGATAAATGATAAGATTGTTTATATTGCCATTTATGAATACGGCAGCAAACGTATAGAAGAATAACTACATAGAAGTTAACCCGTAAGTGGGTACGAATGGGCGATGAATTTCAAAAATAAACAACAGCACGGGGCGGCGCGTAAACACTTGACTCAATTGCCGTGAGAGACGCGTGCCGCTGAGAAAATACCGGCACGGGGCAGTAATAGGTTACATTCACTGGCCACTTGATTCGGGAACTCAATATAACTATGAGTTATATCTGTGACAGGGTTAGCTGGGATAATGGCAATATTTTTAACTGACTTTAAAAAACGAGGAGGTGATAAATTTGACCCGTAGTGTTTTGTATGTTTGTTACGCGATATCTTCGCCAATTGTAGACCGATTTTAATGATTATTTTTTAAAAGCCTTTACTACTAAATTGGTCCCATATTAATTTGGTGAAGACACAATGAAGAACTTTAGAGATATGGAAGAAACTTTAAAAAAAAATAAAGCCTGTTGTTTTTTTGTTAAAAACAATAATTGACTACTAGAAACTGAAAATTTTCCACTGGTGTGAAAACTAAAGGGTAAAAAGTCTTCCAAAATGTAATGTCTTGATTGCAGTCTCACATTATACGATAATTTTTATGATGTAGGTAGACTCATTCTGAAATCAATGAAGAATCCATCGATTTCTGTGAAGATTGGAACAAGTTATGAACTACGAGTACTTTGAAATTATTAAAAATAAATTGACTCTTAACTGCAATCATACTAATTGTACAATAAACAGTACACCAGCAAATAAATTCTCACTATGGCAACCTCCGTGGCGTAGTGGTTAACACGCCAGTTCGCCACTCCGGAGGTTCTGGGTTTGATCCCCAGCCAGGGCAAGTTGGAAAATGGCCTTTTTCAAATTATCCTGGGTCTTGGGTTATCTACATGTATTTATCATAAAATATAGTATCATTGAGTAAGTATCCCATAATCCAAGTTTAAACTTACTTTGGGGCTAGCTCAATCAGTGTGATTGGTCCCTACATATTTATTTATTTATTTTACGTAAGCAGTATTGCACATACACATTTTTTTTAAAGATTTGAATTACAAGAATGGATAAATTTATTTTTGTTTTTCCTAAAGACTGACTGGCATAGAATGATTTGCATTAAACTTACCTTTTGTACCATTGTGGTGAATAAAGAATTAATAAATATTAATATTTATTTATTTTAATCTTTATTGTCCATCAAATACAAATTGTACAGAACAATAGGCAAACGAACGCTAAAAGCGTTGTCTAGTCAGTCAGTCAGCCAGTCAACCTTTGGGTTATACAGAAAGTAATATAGAATTAATATTTAATAAAATAAATATTTATTAAATATTAATATTTATTAAATATTTATTCAATCACAATGGTGAATTGTTCAAAAAATCTTTATTTACCAAAAATAAATAAAAATTGGAGTGTCAACTGTTAAAGCGGTGAGCGTGACAGCAAATTTAATTGTTTATGCAATTACTTACTACGCCTCACGCAAATGTTACTCCCGGATCACGGAACTGTGAGCTAAATATGTAAAGTTAATTTAAGAGCTTCAGCCAATTCTTGCCACGTGACCAAAATAAAACTTACACTTCGGCGCGCAAATACGTAGGGTACTTTTTACCCCCGGCGCGCGCTAATTGTAAAGTCAACATTGTCTGTTTTAGTGTTTGTTTGTGTTTTTTGGTGAGTGCAAGCCCTCACGCCCTCTTCCCTCGGGCGAAGGTGCACGGATAGTGTTGTGTTTGAGAATTCAGTTGGGTTGGGATTCTAATGGCTTTCTGAGAATGCGATGTGGGGGCAGATTTTTCTGGGTGATGGTAGGTAAGATTTCGAAGATGTAGATGCAAATTGCAAAGATATTTTTTTTCTATGAAAAAACAATTGACTTCATCTACCGAAGCTCTTGCGCAAAAAAATGTTTTCTGAGTTATGTAAGGCCGTAAGCTTAACAAATTGTATAAAAGCTGAAAGGACCTTCGATTTATTACCTTTGAAAGAATGATACAAAAGTTAGAATGATGACAGGAAAACGTTTTGAATTTCCTGAAGGTTGAATAAGAGCTTAACTTGCTGAAATCAACACCTACCAGTATTCATTTGGAGTATTTTTATTAATTTGATTTTCAACTACATTTGTAATACCTGTGGTAATATTTCAAATTTCACTTCCATTTTCCAAATAAAATTTAAATGATTTAATTTATCTTGTTCAATACTAGAACGAAATTAACGAACGTTATTTCTGGCACTGCGGTAATTATCTTGTACCTGGTAAATCGAAAAATATCAAATAACGTCGGTACTTATATTAAATTTAAATCACATTGCGTACATACCTATTGTAGAATACGTAAGAATTTATATAAATCCGAATTGACAAGAACAAGTAATTATTGCACGCCTCATAAGCGAAGCGCATGAGGTAGTGCTCTACTCTCGCCTTACAAAAATCAAGTGATTTTTTTAACTAAATGTGTCTCTATTTATTTTCTATTGCACTTGTACAATAATATTTACACATAAATGTCAAGGAAAAACACTAGTTTCAACACTAATGACATTTTGCCTTTTAAATAAATAAAAACAATGTTTAATAAAATCATTTTGTGGAAGTCCGTGTGTCTGTATGTATGGAAACTGGCGTGGTCACGATAACTCCCTAAAAACTTATCTGATCAAGTCCATTTTTTTTATACGCTTCAGTATTATCCAAAACTTAGTCCTTTCGAAGATCACGGTCTAATTCAATGTAGTTTAATCGTAATTTCAATTTAATTGTGAAAAATGAGATTATGAGGCGTGCACTTTTGGATTTTCCAAACTATTTAAAAAATATTTTTAAAAACAAGCTTTTATCTAATACAATGAACTAAAATGTTTAGTGCTCCTCAAAATAAATCATTTGAGCCCAAACTCGGTGGGGTTATGTTGTTTTATCATAAGATGCCGTGGCCACCTTCCAGCTACATCATGAGGTCAGGTCATTGGTATCAAAATATTGCATTGTCACCCAACTTACATAGTTGAGTATGTGACGTTTCAGCTCAATCATAATGGGATGTGGGTCTAATTTAGCTTGCAAGATTTGATTACGGACACACAGACAACGGGACAGGCGAAACTAAAGTAAAAATAAAAGCTTGTAAAAACTGAACCGACTGAAAAATAATTCAACGGCTTCAACCAAATACCTACGAGTATACTATACCAATATATAAAAACCTTTACACAAAACTACTTTGTTTTAATTACTAAACCTCGCCTCGAACTGTGAACTCGCGAACCCCACATCCCGGCAACCGATATGGCTCATGTTCGGACTTAAAAATTCTATTTAATACATTTATTTTTATTTATTTATTTAAACTTTTATTAAAGCATTCTCTGTCAACTTTTTTTTTATTAGCCTATTTCAGTGTCCCACTGCGGGGCAAAGGCCTCCCCATTCTGTCAACCTTTAGAAAAAGGAAAACAGATAAGATACTGCATCTACACGCCTACCACATGAAGCTCTGATCAAGTTATCATCTAACAAACATACATACAAACGCCGGATTGTTCAAGTAGACTCGGAGAACTTTGCTCGCTCGTTCAAGTATCTCGAAAAAGTATGACGTCATTGTTCGCTTACTGGACTTCACTGTTTTCTTATAATTACCACAGACAGACAAACAGTCAATAAAACCGTTTAAAAAGCTCACAGAATGTCTCCAATGGAGTGACGCAAGCCTATCAAAACAACAAGGCTTCCGTGACGCAGTCTGATTCAGATTTAGACAAACGAGGGGACTAACTAGACCAAGTGTCAATTTTCACACGATGGGGCGCCAATGAAGATTTTATACGGGGGATTGTCAACAGGGTTATTTTCTGTAAACAAGCCATGTTTTGATGTGGCAGCATTCGTCTGTGCTCGGGGAGGATATGGCGCGTAGGGTGGTCATTGAAGCGGTCCAGGGTAGACCTCAGGTAGAGGCGCGATTTCACGGCTAAGTGTTTGTAATTTTTGGTTTTTTACTACTGTCAAACTTAATTAGACCATCATTTACAGACAGATACCTGTGCCATCTCATGTAGTGCGCGACGCGCGCGGTGGCACAGGTATCTGATGAACCGTCTGTACGTATGTCGTGCCAATTTTGGACTGAAACATCTGATACCAAATGTCATCAAAACAAGTAATTATTAATATTTATTTTATTATATATTAGTAATTATTTAAAAAATGTTTTTAAAAACAAGCTTTTATATAAAACAATGAACTAAAAGGTATAAAGTGCTCATCGAGACGAATCATTTGAGCCTAAACTCGGTAGAGGTTATCCAAGGTATCCCGTGGGCTGGAAATTATCTGGCACAAAGAATCAGCATTGCCATACAACGTGGCAATGCTGCCAGCCTTTTGGCCACGCTGCCGAGGGGTAATATCTTAGTGGGATTACATAATTTGTATTTTTTTTATTTTTTAAAAGTTTTAATTTATAAAAAATATATATTATTTAGCTTTAATTTAATTTAAATTTTATTTGATTAAAATATATATTCCATGGTAGAGGATATTTGTTTTATCACAGAGCTGCCATGGCCATTTTCCGGCTTCATCATGAGATTAGGTCATTGGTACCATAATATTGAATTGTACGTTGGTACAATGTAAGTTGTTACATTAGTGGCTCTGAGCTGTAAACTTCGCTACTCACCCCCAAGCCCAACCCGTTTAAGATTATCGGATAAATAAACGGGCAAGCGCGAGTCGGACTCGTACATGAAGGGTTCCGTACCACCGTACAATGTTTTGAAAAACGCTGAAGAAACACGTTTCTTGTATGACGATCCCCTTTAATTTTTAACTTTATCTTATTTTTAGTATTTGTTGTTATAGCGGCCATAGTAATACATAACCGGTGAATTTTTAAGTATCTAGTTAATGCTATTATAAAGATCGAGATAAAAACGCTGACAAAAACACGTTTTTGTAATGACGACCCCCTTTAATTTTTTACTTTTTCTTATTTTTAGTATTTATTGTTATAGCGGTCATAGTAATAGGTACATAATCTGTGAAATTTCAAGTATCTAGTTAATGCCCTTATAAAGATCTAGTTAAAAACGCTGAAAAAACTATTTTTTTTTGTATGACGACCCCTTTAATTTTCAACTTTTTTTTATTTTTAGTATTTTTTGTTATAGCGGCCACAATAATACATAATCGAGCCCTGTGACAGACGGACAGACAGCGGAGTCTCAGTAATAGGGTCCCGTTTGCACACTTCGGAACTCTAAAAAGTTGTTCAGAGAAAAAAGTTGCGTCCTATGGCATATTTGAAAAATTTTCGAAATGGCTGAAATATGATTTTCTTAAAGTTCTAAATATCTGTCATTTTAGAAAAGTTCCAAAAACTGAATCGACCAAAAAATTCTATATAATTATCAAACCTGCTTATAAAATTTCACGAGAATCGGTTGAGAAATGCGAGAATAAACTGACAGACAGACAGACGGGCAAAAACATTTTTGGTCAATCTCGAAACTGAAACGCTTTGCTTGCTCTGTCAATAAGTACTTATGTAAAGTTTCAACGACAGGTTTCAACTCGATCGAATAATGGGAAGTAGGTCTAATTTAGCTTGCAAGATTTGATCACGGACATGCACACAGACAACGGGACAGGTGAAACTAAATAAAAGCTTGTAAAAATCATAGTCTCCTCGAAACATGTCCTTTATATCCCTACTCATTTTAGGTACATTACATGCTATAGCCTCGCTACATGTACAATTCTGAAGACGTCGTGTCCACGGCAGGTGCCTTTAAATTACATCAACGATAAGATGACACTGAAAGCCGGTTATCAGCAGATACGTGAGTCATGCTCGACGGTATACGTTACTGGATTCTGACTGCGAGGTATCAAGTGCATAATTTAATTATTACCTTAATATAATGAGCGAGCGAAACAAGCTAAGTTTTGTAAGTCTAAGTACTTGGACAAAATAATCTAGATACTTGGATAATCCGGGCTCGGGGTTGCCGAGATATGGGCTTGTAAAGGTTTCGTTACGTAACAGTTGGGGACGAACTAAAGTAAACCCAGAGTACTGGACAATGTGTTGTTTTTTAATGTGTAACATTTTTCCTCTTGCTTTCCTGCAAGCTGTGTGAGTGATTCCGTGAAATGCGACGGAAGTGTGTAACAGAAGCCGGGAAATCGCGCTATTTGATTTGACCATGAGTTAAGATGTCAGATGTTACTTGTAGGTACATCATATGCGACTACTGTAAGGGCTCCCGTTTATTTTGTCTCTTGAGTAATAGGTGTATTCTTTGAAGATTCTACCTTCGTAGCCCTGTACTTTGTTATATCAATCAATACAATTTATACGTATTCAGTAGCTCAGAGTAACTTCCATCTTAGTGCACCGACCAAACAAAATAAGCCGATGGCTATCAAAAACAAAATGCATTAACTATTAACAAACTATGAGACCTCAATCAAGCTTATCACTTGAAGTAGCAAATTATTTTTAAAGCTATGCGCTGGCATTTCTCTGATAACCGCTGACGGTGACAAGAGCATTGCATTAACTCGAAAATAAAAAAACAAAACAAACATGGCGGTCAAGATGGCGCACAAAGGGCGCCGCCGGTAGCGGCTTTCCAATGGAATTCATAAATGATAAATTTAATATTATTTATGATTCTTAGTACTTATTTGGAGCTGTTACGGAGAGATTAACGAAGATTTCGGTGTGACAAGGCGGTAATGATAATTTATACTGAGTTAGGAAGAAATGAATTGGTACTGGTTAAAGACGGAAGCGTCTACCATATCGATGGTTGGGAATCTTGACTGTCATCACAGTAAACAAATCTGAAATCTGTCGAAAAAAATAGGTACTTTCGTTGCTCAATATTAAATTTATAACTTTTATTTATTAATTTCCTATACAAATAAATTGCAGCCGCCCGGCTGCACACTTTTGTATGAAAAAGCCGATGTTTCTGTTTTTGACTGTTATTTTAATGTCATAAATCAAATTGATCTAGTACAGCCCGTGGTTCGATTTATTACGTATATTATTATGTCCTTTATACATTCTCACCTCCACTAATATCATCACTAAAAATACTTATTTGGAATTTCTAAACAATCTTGAAATCACTTTTCTATACTAGATCGCTTGAACAGTCTACCTATGTTGTAGTTCACAACGACGTAAAAATATTTCTAAGCGGTATCATCATCTCTGTACACAGAAGGCCTTTTAAAATATGATAGTTAATTTACGTCGCCCACCGCGGCCCCGATTTCACGCGTGTGAAGGACCCTTAATAAAAAATAAAAGTCTGGTTCGACCGCTACTCGCTACTGGGTTCCATGTTTATAATAGCTTTGAATAAACATCTAATGGATTATAATCTAGGAGAAGATTCCACTTCAAATTAGGGCTTTTCTAAAGCAATTTTTGTTAGATGGCTACAGTCCTTCGTGTGTGTAAGTGCGTGTCTTTCCATATCTGGACAATCTAAACATTTTTAAAAACAAAAACAATCTAAAACAATGAACTCAAAAGTTTAAAGTGCTCCCCAAATTCGGTAGGGTAATGTTGTTTTATCACAGAGATGCTGTGGCCACCTTTCAGTGTCAGATCGAATAATGGGAAGTGGGTCTAATTTAGCTTGCAAGATTTGATTACGGACACAGACAACGGGACTGGTGAAACTAAATAAATGCTTGTAAAATTGTATGGGTACATCTACACCCAAATTTCGTGAACCTCTGATCAAAGATACTCCCATCATCATCTGAGCGAATTCCCAGTTACATAATCAGCGGTAACGCTTCAGAGCCCGGGGTCCGCTACTTAACCTATAGGTGATTTGACGAGGTTACTGGTTTTTACACAGACTGACTGCCGTCTGACCTCCGAAACTCAAAGAGTAGACCAGACCCAATCTTAGGATAGGTTTAAACAAACGCTAGATGGCGTTCGAGATCCACAGCTTCACGTGCCTTCCGAAGCACAGAACCATCTTTCTTTTCGGATAATCCTAATCAAACTGGAAACAATATTGTGAAGTCACAAAGTATGCTTCCCAGTGGTCCCACAGATACTCCAGTTATGGTCGAACAACCATACATAAATACATACATACAAGTATCTACTTGTAAACGCCGGATTGTTCAACTAGACTCTAAGAACTCCTTTATGTAGGTACAATATGTATGTTTATGTATTTATATGTATGTATATATATATCTCGTAGTTAGTTTGCATGTTTCTATTAGTTTAAGTTCGTATAATTGATGCTTTCTTTTATTCTATGTACACACTTCTACCCTTCTTGTGAGTAATTGTCCTATCTACTTATTCGCCGGTTGACTGGAAGAGATTCCATTATGGGATAAGTCCGCCGTTGTCAATATACTTATTCTTTGAACGAAATAACGTCGTCATTTATACGTTAAGACGTGACAAACAAACGGACGGCCGTCCACCTGACACCGGCTTAGACCTGTACGGATTCTATAATCGATGTCTCGTTGACGCAAGTCGGCACTGGGGAGTGGACGGGCCGGATAGATAAACCTACTGGGACAATGACATTCAAACGTTGACTTATCTCCCAAGTCGTTATATCTTGTAGTTAAATAACGAAAGCGGAATCTGACTTACGTGTCGTAAATTAAAAAGTATTCTCCAGATTTCTGCTTAAAGTATTTTTTCCTCTCAAGCTATGTTACAAATAGCTAATGATTTTTAGCACTGAGAAAAACTCTAAGAAACAAAACGAATGAAATACCAAGGCAAGTCGGCACTAAGGAGGAGTGGATGAATAGATAAACATCTATTTAACTTTATCTTTCTAGTTAGTGCAGGGATAGATTAGTATTAGATCTCTATATTTCCGCATTTTTATTATTACAAATTATACAATTGCTTTTATATAGCTTGCCCTGTTTGTTGTTGTTTTTTATTTGGGTTAAATCTTTCCCAGTTTCTAATTGAAATCAAATTTTGAAAAAAGTCTAGGTTGGTCTAGCTAGGATAAGGGGACCAGTAAGACCAATAAGGTCAGACAAGAGCTTAACCGGTCAATCTGTTGCCGAAATATGTGTTTGTACAGAGGTTGTAAGTTCACAATTCGGGCGAACTGCCAGTATTAGTACTATACTATACAGAGTCTAAAAAAATATACTAAAACTACTTTAAGGCTGAATTCAGTCCACGATACTGAACAACTCTCCTTTTGTAACATATACGGAAATACGCAAAATATTGTTTGTCCTCCCATACAAGTAGACCGAAGCAATTTTTTTAAAATATTTTGATATATGTTCCTTGGGAAAAGTCGATCAGTTTCATGGTCTGAATGTACCCCTAAAATAGTTTCAGTATATTTTGTTAGACGTCATATGAGTAGGTACCTACAACCCCATCGAGCCGTGGACAGAACTCAATCGATAAGCGTGTCAATGTGTCATGTTTCGGATTGGAAGCCGTATGAACACGACTCTTCCACTCGCTTAACATTTTTGTCACCTTTATAGACGCAGTTATCGAGTTTTTGAAACGGAATTACGAGCGACACTATCTTACAACCATGGCGGTATCCAACAACGCGAATCATCTTCATTATGTACGACTAGGTATGGTATATTGCTTCATTTAGGGGCGGTTTCACCAAACAAGAATAAGTCTTACTCCAGAGTATTTCAGCAGTTATTCTAAGGATAAACCATTTTTACGTTTCACCATAGATTTATCCTAGGATTATACGGTTATTCTCGAGTAAATCACTACTCCGCCGATTTCCAAAGGAGTATTGACCGTATACCATGGAAAAGATTGTAATATGGCGTCCGAGTGTAAGTAACAGCTGACTGTGTCACTGTCAATTTTGTGTCTGTAAAAGCCAGGTAAAAGCAACACTTCGGCAAAACAAAATAGCATGAAATCAAATATTGAGGTTAGAATACTTTTTAAATTTTGACATATAATCCTACCAAAAAGAACAATACGCAATACACATTACTTAATATGACAGAAGCGAACATTTTAACTTAGATGGTTTATTCAGTCGTTCATTTCAATCATTCAGATTCGTTTCGAGTTACAGAAATAACTATGCTCGTAAATTTACGCCCGTTTTTGTTTTTTCGTGTGTGTAAGTGGCCAACACTGATGTCAGATTTTTCAAGCTGCCTAAAGGCATCTGACAAAGCTTGACGACTGCCATGCAATGATGACAACAACAATATTTACTCCCGTGTAGAGTGGTGAAACGTAAACGAAGTTATCTCAGAGTAAATTCTAGGAATAAATTTATTCCAAGGATAGTTATCCTGGAATAAAGTCGTGTTTGGTGAAATCGCCCCTTAATCTGTAAGCGTTGTGTTAAATTTTTTTTTAAATTGTCTATAAACTTCTGTTACTGTCAAAAGGTTTATGAGCTGGCAAGGAAATCGTCCAAGACCTCAGGAAGCTGAATTGAAGCTTAAGATAATGGAGACTAATAAAGCCACCCCGTCAAGATTAGCATGATACACAGATTTGTATAAATATGATACCAACCTTGAAGGTTTGCCAATCGCGTACCCATTCAGTTACACTTACACGAGTTGTTAGGAATCCGTACTTCTAAACGAAATAAAACTTTACAGAGGATCACTGGTGTGTCTGTACGTCTGTCACAGCCAATTTGCTTTCGAGTTGAAATTTAGATCTCTATGGAAATATAGTGGCGCGGTGACTCAAGGATGGAAAATTTATCATTTCCTGACCTTTAATGACCTGACCTAAAATTTTTAACAAAATAAGATAGAAAATAAAACAGATAATCTATAAGAAGTCTATATTATTTAAATGTGTCAGATCCCCAAACGACAAACTTATACATCTAGTACAGTTCATACCTACACCTAGTATGAACTTCACTACATGTAGGTATACGTTTATCGTTTAGTATATTAGGGATTCGACTGCATGAATAAACTTGTCTGCACATCTAAGTTTGTAAATTGATTATGTAACGGAACCCTCAATGTGCGAACCCGACTCGCAATTGGCCGACTTTTTTTCTTTCTTTCAGATTAGCATTAGGAAAAAAAATTGTAAGATAAAAAGTGAAAAGCATTTGATTCACAAATTAAAATGAAACGCTATTGACCCGCAGGACTCACTTCCTGATTCCGATTGTGATAAAAAAGTGATATGGAAAGAGAAAAAAAAAAACAATTAATTATGCCGCCAAAGATTAAAAAAGCAACTGGCTGTATAAATAAAATGCTAAGGGATGCCAATAAAAAGGAAATATACAATGTAAAAAAAATTGAAAAAAGAACGCCCAGCTGCCATCGTTACGCTGAGCAGCGTCTAGGGCATAAAAGGGACGGCTGTATGAGTATTTTATGTGTGTGCGAAAGAGACAGGTATACGGATTAAAAATGGAAGTTGGCAGAGGATTAATTTTATTCCCGCATTAAATGTGTATTGGGCTTTAAATCTAATAGGTCGCAAGTCGTTAATTTTGTTTATGAATTTATGGCGGTTTTATTGATACGTTGTGTTTACTTGGAAACTGGGGTTTTGTTTATTTACTCTTGATATTCAGGCAACAGAAGACAGTTGTAAATAATTTTAAATGAAAGTCACGATAAAAGCTGATGTATGAAATAATAGTTATCATATTTTTAAGAATTATTTTACAGCATTGGATACGAGTCCTTTAGAGCCTATTAGTTTTTCGTTTCTTTATTCACAAGTTTTAATCAAAGGGTGTTGTATTTCCTTGATTGCTTCAAGGGAGCTTTTGGCAACAAATCTATATAAGTCCAATGCATTTCATAGCCGATTGAGTAGCGGTCAGCGCCTAAAGACGACCACAGTCCGTTTAGAAAATATCACTACAGCCATACTATGTATGACTGTCCTCTTTAACTATTTCACATATTGTTCATGAGCATGAACCTTTTTAACACCAAATTACACCAATTTCATATTATAAAGTGCACATAACTAAATTTGTCAAATAATTTTAAACAAATCAACTGAACCTCTTGTTTTCCCGCCAAAAACTCGAAATTATATCATCTAAGTTCCGAACGTCATATTAATGGTATTTTTTTTCTGGCACACTTCTTAAAGCCTTTATAGTACTTACCTAATCTACTCAATACTCATAGCTAGACCTGAATGATATGAAGTTGGTACGTACTTAATTTGGCCTCATGACGTCATAACAAAATAGGTACTTTTATTTAAAAATGTCTAGCATGTAAGTATATCCTTTGTAAAATTGGTGGGTCGGTACCTTCACTTACAGGTAAAGAGTTAAGTATTTTTTAGAATCTTCGAAAATGAATGTCCCAAAAAGATAATATTGTCTGTGGAAGTCCTAAAGGTCGTCGGTAAAAAATATTGGCCGTTCAAGGAACTACCCTTTTGCGGATTAAAGACCGTGCTTTTTGTGAATTGGCGAAGTTACCCGCATTGATTAGGTTCAGAAATAAGTTGTAAAAGACGCTGGATAATTTTTTTTTGTTTTGTTAGCTGCATATTCGGTTTTTTCAAAATCCTTGGGTTTATGTCTTTTCTTCTTCAAATCTCTAACTACATAATATATTACCTAAGTAGGTACGTGTATACTATTTATCATTAACGATGTAGACAACTAACTTAGCCAAATTACTTTAGCACATTTTGATATAAGGTTAGTCAATTAAAATAAAAAGAACATTTGAACAGTAAGAATCGTTTTGCTTCGTGTTTTGGGTATTTGTTATCTAGATGATGGTGCTATTAATCTAGAACTTGTAAAGGCTAGTTCTAAGGTTGGGTATATTTGTTACCTAGATCATGGTGCTTTTAATCTAGAACTTGTAAAGGCTAGTTCTAAGGTTGGGTATATTTGTTACCTAGATGATGGTGCTATTAATCTAGAACTTGTAAAGGCTAGTTCTAAGGTTGGGTATATTTGTTACCTAGATGATGGTGCTATTAATCTTAGAACTTGTAAAGACCAGTTCGAGATTGGGTATATTTGTTACCTAGCTAGAGGATGGTGCTATTAATCTAAGAACTTGTAATACCAGTTCTAAGATTGGGCATATTTGTTACCTAGATGATGGTGCTATTAATCTAGAACTTGTAAAGGCTAGTTCTAAGGTTGGGTATATTTGTTACCTAGATGATGGTGCTATTAATCTTAGAACTTGTAAAGACCAGTTCGAGATTGGGTATATTTGTTACCTAGCTAGAGGATGGTGCTATTAATCTAAGAACTTGTAATACCAGTTCTAAGATTGGGCATATTTGTTACCTAGATGATGGTGCTATTAATCTAAGAAGTTGTAAATACCAGGTCTAAGATTAGGTATATTTGTTGCCTAGATGATGGTGCTATTGAGCTTAAAACTTGTAAAGGCTAGTTCTAAGGTTGGGTATATTTGTTACCTCGATGATGGTGCTATTAATCTAGAACTTGTAAAGGCTAGTTCTAAGGTTGGGTATATTTGTTACCTAGATGATGGTGCTATTAATCTAGAACTTGTAAAGGCTAGTTCTAAGGTTGGGTATATTTCTTACCTAGATGATGGTGCTATTAATCTAGAACTTGTAAAGGCTAGTTCTAAGGTTGGGTATATTTGTTACCTAGATGATGGTGCTATTAATCTTAGAACTTGTAAAGACCAGTTCGAGATTGGGTATATTTGTTACCTAGCTAGAGGATGGTGCTATTAATCTAAGAACTTGTAATACCAGTTCTAAGATTAGCATATTTGTTACCTAGATGATGGTGCTATTAATCTAAGAACTTGTAAATACCAGGTTTAAGATTAGGTATATTTGTTGCCTAGATGATGGTGCTATTTAGCTTAGAACTTGTAAAGACTAGTTCTAAGGTTGCGTATATTTGTTACCTAGATGATGGTGCTATTAATCTAGAACTTGTAAAGGCTAGTTCTAAGGTTGGGTATATTTGTTACCTAGATGATGGGGCTATTAATCTTAGAACTTGTAATACCAGTTCTAAGATTGGGCATATTTGTTACCTAGATTATGGTGCTATTAATCTAAGAACTTGTAAATACCAGGTCTAAGATTAGGTATATTTGTTGCCTAGATGATGGTGCTATTGAGCTTAGAACTTGTAAAGGCTAGTTCTAAGGTTGGGTATATTTGTTACCTAGATGATGGTGCTATTAATCTAGAACTTGTAAAGGCTAGTTCTAAGGTTGGGTATATTTGTTACCTAGATGATAGTGCTATTAATCTAGAACTTGTAAAGGCTAGTTCTAAGGTTGGGTATATTTGTTACCTAGATGATGGTGCTATTAATCTAGAACTTGTAAAGGCTAGTTCTAAGGTTGGGTATATTTGTTACCTAGATGATGTACTTTGCTATTATAGCTTAGAACTTGTAAAGACGAGTTTCCAGATCAATAGCACCATCATCTAGGTAACAAATAAACCCAAAACACGAAGCCATCAATTCTTACTGTTCAAATATTTTTTCCATATCTTCCAGACCTACATTCGAGATAGTTGGAAATTGAAAATCCTAAAAAAGTAAAATTTATAGATATTTAGCTCAACTTTAGAGACATCGTTACTACCAGTAGTTTGTTAAATTGCAGCTTTAAGTAATAAACACAACAATAATTGTAAAAGTCAATTATTGGAAGGTGGCTAATTAGTATTTATTAAATTAATGTTTGTTGTAAGACTAGTAAGTAAGTAAATTACCTAAAACAAACATCTCTAGCTGTTATTTTCTTTTAGACAGTAGTTTATTTTTATTTCAACTAGCAACGAAAAACCATATTCATCAACCAAATCAGAGCATCAAAACTCAAACTTGATACTAATTAAAGTAACTAACAAGAAACGAGTTCCCTGTTACGATCCAAATTTTAGGGGGCGCTGGGAGGCGGTAAGCGGCTTAAGTGGGGGCTGTTTTGATTATTTCCAAGGATGTCTTCCCTTCTACGTAAATTATGCAACGATTTTGCTCGTCCGTTGTTTTGACGTTCATTTCTGTTTGTGTTACAATGCAAAACTATGTTTTCCAATTCTCAGTGCTCTCGCTGAGTGATTATTTTTGAAAAAA
Source organism: Acrobasis repandana (assembly GCA_963576875.1). NCBI lineage: Eukaryota > Metazoa > Arthropoda > Insecta > Lepidoptera > Pyralidae > Acrobasis > Acrobasis repandana. The sequence continues at coordinate 9,543,026 of OY756241.1, read as the reverse complement.
AGTTTTGAGATTCGAATTTAAGGCATTTCAATTTGGCATCTAGTGGCATCTAAAGTTGCTGTGGCCTTACAGGGCTTGACTTGTACTGTTATAGTTAATGTAAGATCTTGTGTGATCGTGATTTGCAATAATAGATTCTGATATCATTCGTTATAGTTTACAATCAGACTAAAACATTTAAAAAAATATATGCATAGGGATTTATTGACCGAGCGAGCGAAGCGTCTCAGTCTCGAGATTGGCCAAAAATGCTTTTGTCCGTCTGTCTGTCTGTCGGTAAGTTCTCGCCTACAGGTCGCATTTATCAACGGATTCTCCTGAAATTTTATAAGCAGATACGATAATTACGAGTGTATTTATTTGTTGATTCTGTTTATGGAATTTTTTCAAAATGGCGGAGAATGGAGCTTTAAAAATGTAAGAAAAATCCTATTTCAGCCATTTCTAAAAATTTTAAATTTTGTCACAAAATTAAATATAATAATATATAATATATGGGGCGAAATAGGTTAGTAAAAAAAATGTTACCCTTAGACGCAACTTTTTTGTCTGAACAACTTTTGTCCGATAAACTTCAACGGGTTGGGGGGGAGTCGCGAGGTACAGCTCACCGAGCCACTAGTATACTGTTCAGTTAGTTGTTAGTGACTGGTTAGTTTACGTTTGTTATCAGTTTTGAGATACAAAGTAACAGTACAGAGCGGCAGGAGAAATCTTTGTTGCCTCAAAATTCATGATACATGTAATTTTGAAACCAGACCTTAGTGGTCAACACTTGTGTCAGATTTATTAAACCGTCTAAAAAATCAGAATGTAGCTTAACGTCATTAAGCTAGAACCATCGCAAAACCTCTAGGTGTTAATTGTGCTCAAAATATAGCAGTTTTCTTTTACAATGGGTAACAAAGTATGTATTATAGAATATATTTTTAATCGATAAAATTATAATTTAGGTAGGTATGTGAAGAGATTGAACTTTGTCGAGCTTCGTTATTTAAGATTGATGTGCTTTTAAAAGGTCAAATATAACACATTAACAAATATTAACGGGTATGCGTAGGCGCTAACTTTCATACATTATTCTTGTAAGTTGCTTTTAATAGGCGTTTATGTATATTTAATGCTTATAAGCATTTGCGTTAAAATTTAGTTTTATTGCAGAAAATACATCAAAATAAACTTCAGTGCCTTAACAGAAGCTGTCAGCAATCTTAATAATTATATCTTATCATATTAATCATGTTAACTAGTAGCTGCAAGTAATCTCACGCTAGAAATAGATAAATATCATCTGGAGATAAACTACCAAAATATAAAATAATGACTCTGCGAGAACAGTATCGCGAGTTCCTGAAACCTGACCAACTGCTTTCAAATAAAGAAAGATATTTTCTTCCAACTTCGCTGCATATTTATCATAACTGGACACATATCCAGCACAAAGCGGAACTTTGCTGCTCTAGAGCAGAAATAATTAAATTTTTAACAAAAAAACAACAGACTTCAATTTTTTAGGAGTTTCTTCCATATCTCCAAAGTTCTTCACCATATCTTCACCAAATTAAAATGGGACCAACTTGGAAGTAAAGGCTTTCAAATAAAAAAAATAATCATCAAAATCGATTCACAGTCGGCGAAGATATCGCGTAACAAACATACATAAAAAAAACATACAGTCGAATTGATAACCTCCTCCTTTTTTGAAGTCGGTTAAAAATTTATGAAAATCCTTTACTGCACTATTTAGTTTTTTATTACTCGATGTATCGGTGGCGAGAGATTAAAAGAGAAAAGTGATACTGTCTCTTTCGCTTACTTTAAAAACTAGGTGAATGAGAAGGAAGAAGGAAAAGTACCAGGATAGCATACTTATGCTATCCTGGTACAATTGCTTTGCATACCGCTAGAAGTCAAGCTCATCTATACTAATAATATAAAGCGGAAGACTTTGTTTGTTTGTTTAAACGCGCTAATCTCAGGAACTAATGGTCCGATTTGAAAAATTCTTTTTTTGTTGGGTAGTCCATTTATAGAGGAAGGCTTTAGGCTATATAACATTCCGACAACCACGAGAACGAAGTCGCGGGCACAGCTAGTCTATCATAAAACTAGCCTAGATATACGATGCGTTCAGTTGGCCAACCTTACGGCCGTATGGACTTATACAGTTTGCGTGTAAAGTGATGTGTGCAATTGCTTTTCTAATAATGTTACCTACCTAAATAAGTTTTTCTTGCAGTAGTTGAAAGAGAAGCACTCGTGTTTTTTAGCACTCGATGCAATAATAACTTACTTTCTGCTCGGTGCAACAATCTACTATACTAAACCGGTTATACAATGGAGAAGTTGTTGAGAAACAAAAAAAAACATATACATTCGAATTAAAAAGCTCCACCTGAAGTCGGTTAAAAAATACTTACCTTGAGGAAATCCAACCGCTTCAAGCCCATGGTGGGTCAGGCCAAACGGTCCAAGCCCACCAAGTGGCCCCGGTCCCATCCCCATGTGATGAGCGCTGGAATGATGCGCGTAAGGATTCTGCGCCAGCGGCGACGGCTGCTTGAGGTAGTGGAAGTAGTGGTGGAGCGGCGTCGTGGAGTGATGGGCTTGCGGGGCCGCGGGTCCGGTGCTGGCGGGCGCGGCGGAGGCGGCGTTGGTGAGCAGGGCCATGGTGTGGTTACCGCAGCCTCTGGCGCGCGGGAGACATGGTGCCGGCCGTCACTGCGCGCGGGATGGGCTGGTGACGCGCGGCATGGTGCGGGGCTGGAAGGCAGAAGGATTTTGGATAATAATATTCTTTATTTTTACTATACAGTGTATTTAGAGATAACCAGCGCGAGCACATACTATATATGGATTGGAAAAACACGGCCTTCTCGCTACACGCGAACCAATTTTCTGACTTGTGAATAATAAATATAACACTAAATAGATATCATTAACAAGACCATTTTATAAGTCGTAAGCTATTGCTTAGCTACTGGTAGAAAGCGTTTTCTCGATTAAAACACAATCATCCACTCTTAACTGCGAGTTTTTGCCCGTCATTGCGCAATAATTGAAAGTCAATTTCCTAACTACAAAAAGCATAAGTCAGCACAACGCATCGCAATTATTCACGGCTCATACTACTTCTAATAACACCGATCCATTCAATTGAACGCCTGTCGATTCAATTACACGCAACCGATATCATTTTTTCATTCATAAACTATTTTACAATTACTTTACTTTATGGCAAATTTTCGCAACATTGCAACACTGAAAAAAAATTGAAAACACGTGGAACGCCTTCCAAATAATTGGCGTTCCATTCGTCACGAATTCAAAGATTCCAATTTCGAATTGCAAAATTGTATAGCATTATTTTTTGTGTGTTGGCAAAGGTAGGTACATGTTTACAGACATTTTGTCACGTTTATTTTTTTTGGGCATGTTACCTGAGGTTTTGTACCAAATTGAGGGGGTAACCTTTGTGCTAAGAATTTGACGAGCTGTAAAAGTATAAAGTGTTGACATTTGAGAAGAGAAAAAAAAATATCGGTTTGATATGGAGTTCAGAACAAAGAAGTACCTATATTATTCTGAAAGTTCATTATAAAGATAGTTTGGAAAATCCAAAAGTGCACGCCTCATAATCTCATTTTTCACAATTAAATTGATTTTGATTGTTTTATTGCTAACTTAAAACGAAGAAAAGTATGTGTCGGCTTTAACACACGACTGGAGATTATTTTTAACTTTTATTTTTAACTTCCCGCTGAGAAAATTGAAAATTTTCAAAATTCGGGACGTTATTAGTTTCACCCCGTTTTTGAAAAGTCGAGTTTTCATCAGATCTCGACGTTTAAAGGTCACAGGATTTCACAGGGTCACAATTATTTTTAATATGTCACCTGTATTTTTATAATAATAATTACGATTAAACTACATTGAATTAGACCGTGATCTTCGAAAGGACTTAGTTTTGGATAATACTGAAACGTATAAAAAAAAATGGACTTGATCAGATAAGTTTTTCGGGAGTTATCGTGACCACGCCAGTTTTCATACATACCGACACACGGACGTCCACAAAATGATTTTATTAAACATTGTTTTTATTTATTTAAAAAGGCAAAATGTCTTTTAAAAATGTCATAAGTGTTGAAACTAGTGTTTTTCCTTGACATTCATGTGTAAATATTATTGTACAAGTGCGATAGAAAATAAATAGGGACACATTTAGTTAAAAAAAATCACTTGATTTTTGTAAGGCGAGAGTAGAGCACTACCTCATGCGCTTCGCTTATGAGGCGTGCAATATACAACTAAAATTTAAATAATACATATTACTAGGAGTAATTATCCAAATTGAAAATATGTGATGAAAAAATATTCATCACATATTTTCAATTTCGATAAATTTCCGAGCATTGTAATGCTATTAAAAATAATAATTAAATAATTATCGTATATTAAGAGTTAAAAAAGTTATGCGAGTCGGGAAACTAATGACACAGAAACTATTAATGGCATGTGATTAAATTTATTTTATCTAAGTATTTCTTAACCGGGACTCGACTGAAACCATTATGGTTAATTACTTTAATTAGGTACTAAGTAATATTGGTAATAATCTTTTTATATCCTCAGTAGGTAATAGTGTTAATTCGTACTGAAAATTGTAGCTATTCCATTATGGAGAATAGATTACGAGTATTTAGTTTTCATTCTAACAGGTGAATGAGATTTTATTCTACTCGATATAAAATACGGAAATAGAGTTAAAATCTTAAGTGAAGACTTGTATTTTGCAATAAACCAACAAGAAAACAATACAAGCTACTCGTAAACTATAGCACAGAATACATAAGAGTTCAAAACTATAGCGGCGAATCAGCTTAAAGATTTCACATTGTTCCATAAATCTAACTTTTTCTTAATTTGAATTTCTTGATTATAGCCAGCATTTAGTAAAGGCTCAATTTGCTCGTTTAACAATCGTGCACCAGAACTGTCAAAAATAGACACTATTAAACCAGATAGGTACCTACTTCAATAGAAATGTGTTTTTACTTAATTTATAAGTAGACATGTCTGTCTGTCAACATTTTAGAGCCAGGCTCTTGTCGGTGTCTTTGTATGAAAAGAGACGCACACAATGGCTATTTTTGGCAGAGATAATAGAGTGGTTTGTCAAAATCTTCTCCATGTCTCACACTAGTAGGTAAACTTAATAGTCACTAGTGTGCAGGTTTCCTCTCGATGTTTTCCTTCACCGGAAGCAGGTGGTGCTAGTTGGAAATGACCATACATGAGTACATACTCAGAGGTATAAGTCGCGCCTAAGTGCCTAAACCTCTTGGCCACCAGGGCTTGCAAGTAGAAATGATTCATTTCAACATTTTACTTATGTTCTGGTAGCAACAAAAACATTGTCACTTTCGGCTCGGCTTATTCTAAGAACCACATTCCTTTTCCTTAAGACACCTTGGATCTGTCAACAAAAGATTATCCTAAAACCGACGATAGCATCTACTCACTGCAAAATAATGAATCTTAAACTTTACTGACTTCTACTTAAGGTAAGAATTTGCAAAGTGAACGTGCTTTTAGTGAATTTAGGATGAGGGAAATATTTGATTTTTGGCGGCAAAACCCTCGAAAGGTGTTCAATTGTGTAATGGAGGACTAAGATTCGAGTTTTTACCGTCGGCTGGTTAGAAGTGTTTTCGCGTCAGTAGCTTTTTTCGCATTACTGCGTGAGGGTTATTCTATTAAATTCCATGAGTCGGTTGTGTAAAACCGACGGAGTCCTAAACTACCAAGAAATAGATACTTTTAGTGTTTATTTTCTTCTATTTGTTTGTTCCGACGGATAAAATGTTATGAGATAAATCTTACACATCACACAAATTAAAGTTGCTGCGAGCCGAAACATAGAAATGACAACGAAAAGGTAAATTAAGTGCGTGAAGGAGAATTTGATAATGTATTACATAAAGGAAAATTAATCACTTACATGCTTTTATACCTAACGTAACATGTAAGTACGATAGAGTAAGGAAGAAGAAAATGCTATCTTGATTCTGCAATCAACCATGGTACCATGATGACGGAATTTTGCAAGTAAACCGAGTGAATGTTCTAGCGTCAGCGTTTAACCTAGTTGGTCCTTCGAGTTGGATGTTCAGGGTCTGCCTGCGAAACTAAGATGATAATGATAACTGTTTGATACTTTGTAATACTTTATTGGAAAGCCAACTTACAACAATAATTGTCCGTATTAAATGAGTATGCGTGGTGCTGTTGAAAGGTTGGTACGAACTGAGTAAAGTCATGAGTGAAATAATAGAGTAAAATTGCTGACGTTGTCCGATGATAGCTGGTACTTATAGCATGTATACCTTTCAATGTATTTCATACTTGTCAACAACTATAGTGACGACACAATATCAGTCGTAACAAAAAGAGCAACAACCCCCGATGTCCCCTAAACAGTCGGTGTCAATAACGCCAAAAATCTGTTTGTCTGTGCGCAATGAACGCCCATAAATAATATCGCAGAGCAAACAGCGCATTGTGCGAGAAAACAAACATTTCGCGCCCTTCCGTGTAATTATTCGTTCTGTTTGCGCAGTTGGCAGCAGTGGCTGTCACCGTGACAAATCGCGGGATGTATGTGATGTTCCAATTTTAAATTTAGTTTTCACTAGTTATTTTGATGCTGGCTGCAAAATAAGAGCTGGCTGGCTCCAAATATGTAGAATTCTATAAAGATGCATTCTAAAAATTATGTTGCTTTTAAAAGAGATAAATATAATGGGTATTTCTCACCAGCAAAAATTTGTTAACTAATTATAGTTCTAGGACTATAAACAGTGGAAAACAAAGTCAAATCCTCAGATCAAGAACCACTGAATATCAAAGAGCATCACAAAGATCAAGCTAAGCAAGGTGACAAAAATGCTGGTGTAAATAAAACATTTTAACGATGTTATAATGAAAAAATATTCAATACTTGAGTATGATATGATGAAATTGGGTAGATAACTGGGTCAAAAATAAATTATTTGGTACTGTTATGAGAAATAATCGTCTCAAAATAGTGTCACTTGTCATTGATCATATCCAATCTCAACATGATTTTAGATTTATTTATACAGAAAAACTGATATTAAGAGCGCTATTGGACTCGAAACAATTATGACGTCACGGTTGTGATGTTCATACAAATCCCATAGAACATTTTTGTTTTGACGTTTAGAAAAAAGTGTCTGATTTGACTTGTTGTCTAGCGGATTCGCAATTTGGCAGCCGAATACCATATGTATTAGAGGTTTAGTAGAATCGACGATACAACCCTTATGTATATTTTGAGTTTGGGACACAGTCAGAATCATCAAACATCCACCGCACCAAGGTAAGGCACAGGCGGCACAGACGCATCTACGTATCCTCAGTTCTAAACCTCGCCAACCCATCTCTATTTTGACAAAGACGTAATTTCGGGCGTGATAATTGCCACTGGGGCAGCTATTGTGACAAATTTCCCGCTTCGGAACACACTATTAACTGATGAATGGTTGTTGTATTTTTGGAAATTTCCGAGTAACCATTTGTCGTCACCACAAAGGACCTTTCGGCACTTTTTGCGGCTTAGCGGTGGGCTGCTAGGTTTCAGAGATAGGAGATGTGATGGGTGTAAGTGTACGTATACATTAGGTACGAGTACACCGTATACTTCTAATACAGAACGAGTATGATGTGATGGCCTAGGTCTAGCAGCGAACTAGGCTTCCTGCGACAAAAATGACGATTGTAAAAGTCGTTGTTACCCTGACAAACCTTTTAACATTGGCTGGAGAGAATTGTGATTTTTCAATAAGTTTGAATATGGAACATCTACATTTTGAATACGAGTAGTTCGAACTCCATTCACATGGTGAATAAAAAGTAAAAAGGAAATGATTATGATATTGTCGTCATGTTATGAAGAAAGCAAAGTTATTTGAAAAGTATTAAATATATAAGTAAATGAAAACCACAGTAAAAGGAGGACCAAAGAAATGGTAGACAAAATGTGTTAACTAATGTCATGGCACTCATGGCTCAAAAATTAAGGTTAAGGTGACGAAGAACGTAGCAAAATAGAAGTAAATTAATGTGTCATAGGTGAACCAACTTTAATTTTGAATAGATCTGATAACTGTTCATTTAGTTTATCAAGTACTTTACCAGGTATATTAGTATAGGTATAGATATTTCGTATTGCAAGTCAACTGAACTAAAAAAAAAATATAGAAATTTCAAAGCCACAAAACTCATTTGAAAAACCCTCACATGGACGACGCAAAAAATGTAATTTGTTATTGGACATGCATATTTAGAGGCAGTAGGCTCAACATCGTCTATTGTACTCTCTGACAGTCCGTTCAACACTGGCTGGAGAGAATTGTGATTTTTCAATAAGTTTGAATATGGAACATCTCCATTTCGAATTTCGAATACGAGTAGCTCGAACTCCATTGTTATGATAAACAAATAGATATATTGAATATCAAAATATTCATTCGATTCATGCTGCATATCGTATAATGTAGTGTGAATTTTATTTTGATATTGCTTGAAATTATTTGCTTTTAAATATTTGTGAAATGACATAAATACCTTTGATAAATAATGTTATTTAAACATGACGCATATTATAATACCTACCTACGTAAAACTATTCAAATTTATTAATTTTGAATATCATCGTATCAAATTGGTACCTATTTTTATTGAATATGAATAAGAATCACAATAATTAATGTTATAGTGCAAAATTTAAGTACAACAGGCTAATAATATTAATAGATATGGTTTTATTTCCAAACGAAGTAGATAAGTGTTGATAAGTTAGTAAGCAGTAGTAGGCATTATCTCTAGTGAGTATGAGAGATCACAATCACAAGCCCAGTAGTCAGATTGGGTGAGGTGGATATGGATATGCTGCCGAGCTTGGAATCCAGATAATGGTCGGGTTCTTTTAAGTAACTTATATGTTTTAGGGTTCCGTACCCAAAGGGTGCCATCGGGACCCTATTACTAACTCTGCTGTGTGTCTGTCCGTCTGTCACAGGGCTCTATCTCTTGAACCGTAAAGGCACTTGAAATTTTCGCCGATTATTTAATATTGCGGCCCTGGCCGCTATAACAACAAATACTAAAAATAGAGATAAAATTAAAGGGGGACATTCATAATACAAGAAACGTGTTTTTTCAGCATTTTTGACTCGATCTTTATATTTTAACAGTAAAGATTCTTGAAATTTTCGCAGAATATATATTGCTAAGTATAGCCAATTGTTCGATGGTGCGGAACCCTTAATGTGCGAATCCGACTCACTTTTGACCGGTTTTTATTTAATTAAACAATATATTAGCTGAACGAAACTTAATTAAGAAACGTGGGGACATGGTATCAGTCTAATCAAAATAACCTAGTAGGTACATATATGAGTCAGTTTGTAAGGTAGTAGATGCAGTCTTACAGTTTGTATACTAAAAAAATTTGACTGAGTGCGAGTACTATGTCTAGTAACACTGCCATTATCCAATCCTGATTTCAACTTACACTAGCATTAAATACCATACCATCCTCAAAGAAACGAAATCAAAGAGCGTGCAATTAGTACCGTATAAAAAGAGAGCGCTATTCCCACTAGACGGGCACAATTAGGCGCCGTCTAGTGTTGCAAGTCCCTCGGGATGCAAGTACGTAACCTTACACCCCATCACTGGTAAATGTAGGGTAGCAAATACATCGCTGATTTGTTTTGGTTCTACATGATTTAGTATTAATTCAATTTTATTTTCTTTTTAAGCAACTTCAAAAAAGGAGGACTTCTCAATTCGAGAGTACGTATGTTATTTTCGTGTAATGTGAAGTGGCCTACACTGGTGTCATATTTTTAAGTCTAGAGGCATCTGACATACGAGTAAAATAACTACTGCCATGTAATTATGATAGCCAAAACCAACTGTTTATTGTGCCTTTCGAAGCGCGGGGAACTCGAAATTTAATGAGAGTTGTGGACACCACCACGGTCGGGGTTAGGCCATCGGGATTCTCAAAATAGACGCATATTGTCCAGTCTTTACCCCTTTGAGTAGACAGGACCATGCAAGATAGAGCACCTGAGAGAGTTAAGAAACTTCTTCTTTCCTCGCCTTTCCCTAATCAGAAAGCTGTAACTACCCAAAGGGATATAAGATTTAATAATGTATGTATGAGATGTATAACCCAAAGGTTGATTGGTAGACAACGCTTTTAGCGTTAAGTTCGCCTATTGTTCTGTATAATTTGTATTTGATGGACAATAAAGATTACTTAAATATGAGATCGAATGTGTGTCTACATCTAATAACCTAGTGGCCCGCCCCAGCTTCACTCGAGTATGTAGGTATAAAACATATAAACCTTCCTCTTGAATCACTCTATTTCCTCTTGAATCATACATACAGAGGGATAGACGTAGGAAAGCGATTTTGTTTGACAAGTACTTTGGTTCATTATGAGAAATCGAAATAAAAAAAAAACAAAAAATAAAAAAAAAATCAATCAAAAATTCCACCCCAAATTGTACCCGGCTCAAAAGTTTACACTTGCCCTTTTCCTCTTTGAATGGCAATGGATATCCTTTGACCCAGGTACCTACCATCCAGAGGGTTGGTCATATCCTAGTTCCCGCAAGCGGAGCCCTGTCTCACTGTTGTTGATTACTATGATTGATTCAACAGTCAGAAGTACAGGTACTGCGTGAGTGTATGCATCTAATAGGTATCAATGATCTCCCAAGTATGCCAAATGTCATGCCAAAGATAAAAAAATCATTAAAATTACATTACCTACTACTAGTGGTCGTATTCTAGGTCAGAAACCATATGGCACCTTATCTTATTTTCAAATAACTGTAAGTTATTACTTTCTTTGTAAGAGGGAGTGCTAGCGAGCAAGAGGTGTCCCTCGGGAGCTGGTAATGGGGCATGTTGGCAAATACTGCTGTATGGCTGCGGTCATTCGACGAGGGTAGACGATTTCCAAAAAAAATTACCTAGATGGGGTTGCGTCGTTTTATTACAGGGTTCCTAGAGCCACCTTCCGGCTCTATCATCAGATCAGCTTCTTGTCATAAATAATATTAATTTATCGTCTGATTTACATTAAAGTAAAGGGATGTGGCTCAAATTGAAATTTCAAGATTTGACCTAAAACAACAACAAACAGGGCAACTAAATAATTGTAAAAAAAGTTGGGTGCAATGCAAATGTTTCACTGTGGTCCCAACTTTGGTGCACGTATCACAAAGCAATCAGCTAATAGACTAAAATTGCCGGATCTGATCACGATATGGTTTCCTGCAGAACAGTAGCAATTCATTTGATATTTGAGCACAATGGGCGCGTGCCGCGTTTGACGCACGCCGCAGTGAATTGAAAGTTTTCGTGCCGGGGCCCGCTGGGAAAATTAAGTATTTACTAGTGTAGGATTTCTTTTGGTACTATTGTTGTATTTTCATTTAAGTACGTTTAAGTACATTAATATTTTTCATCTCATCCATTCGAATAACTATATGTCCCTAAATAGTAGGACTCAAGTCACTTCTTAACCCCGCGGGATTAAAAAGTGAAAAGAAAAGCACAAGGGATGAAAAAAAAACTGAACATGAATGTAATAATCTATACAACTTATTAATGGACTAACACAAAACCTCTCAGATGGTACCTCAGTCCATGAAACTGAACAACTTTTGTTCTACAACATTCCCAAAATGCCAAAAATAAAATTCGGATTTTTATACAAATTGAGTCGTTCAGCTGATAAGTTTGTATTAAAATTCAAAATATTTTTCGGGTTTAGTGAAAGTTGTAGAACAAAAGTTGTTCTGTTTCATGGAATGAGGTACCATCTGAGGTTTTGCGTTAATTTATTAACACGTTGTATAAAATCCAAAATAACTATAACGATAAATAAAAAAAATGTTTTAAGTCCATAAAATACAAGCACTGACAGGTTTGTCTTTTTTCAACACCCTTGCTCGTAAAGTGGATCTAATTTCACCGGTTTTAGTTATATAAATCAGCTTATAAAAAACGCGTGTGTATAGAAACGCAAATAGTGAAGTTATATTCTATAACTCACGATTTGCTATTGCGATAGAAAGGGACAGAATTAATGGTAAATTCAGTATGAATGAGAGAGTAAGAAAGTTTGACAGTTGTGTGTGAGCGAGATAGTTAGATAACTTATGGTGAAGGTTAGACAGAGAAAAAGAATAAATCAGACATCGATCGTTGTTTCAATATTTATATTTGTATCTTACGCTTCATATTGTTTTTTTTTAGAGTGAAACGGCGGGAAAGCAACAGTGTGCATCTCAGTTTTATGGTTAAGTTTATTTAAAATCAGAAATATCAGTTTATTAGGTCTTTTTCCTCGCAAGTGTGTTGAAAAAAGTCGTACGATACACGTGCGTATATTGGTTAAACACACTCAGCTCCATTACGCCCTCGCCTTCGGCTTGGGCTAAAATTCCGCTTCGTGTATTATAACACTTATATCGTCATAAACTATTACGAGCTTTTATTTTTAAATTTGGAATACATACGAGTAACTTTATCAACAAGTTTTACAAGGATGAATGTAGGTCAAAATTTTTAGGTTTCTTGTTACCTACGGAAAAAATATAAATAAAAAAACCGGTCAAGCGCGAGTTAAACTCGCGTGAAGAGGGTTCCCTACTTCTCATAGGTTTTTTTCTGAAATTCATAAGTAAAGAACTGTTTTCTCTATTTTTTTTCAAAATGAACACAGAATTATTGCTTGGTAGATTCAATTTCGATGGAATATTATGTGAATGAAAAACAATTTTATTAATTTTAACTTTATACTTATGTAGGTGTAGAGTTTAAAGCTACCTAAAAAGGTTAAAGGTACTTATAGATATCAGTTGTATAGTTTGCTGTTGAAGTTGGTTTTTAGTTTTGAAAAATTATTGCAACTCTAATTAAACGATTAAGTATTGTAAAACTTGCGACAGCATAAATCACAAAATATTGTTAGAGAATATATGAGAGTGAAACTGGTAGGTAATTTTCATTTACCATACCTACACAATTTCCTTCCAGCGAACTAAAATTGCGTATTGCCCGACCGACTAGAATCAACATACGATATCACCACCGCACATACAAACAGAGCACCGACAGCATTCGGCCGAGTAAACAAACCGTTTTAAAGAAAATCGATAGTTCACGAGTGAGCGAGATGCGACACAAGTTCGCGTAAGAAAGAAAAGGACGGTTTACTTCCCTGCAAGGGACCGTTTATACAAATAGCCTCGAAGTGCAGGGTAAGTTTAAATTAAAGTCTTAGTGCAATGTCATACGATTTATTTTTACATGCTACGAAGTTAATACAAGTCACCACTACCATGTTTAAAATGGGTCTTATAGACATTGCTATAAAAACTATTTTCAATGCGACCAAAAGTCAAGTCGGTTTGTGTGAAAGAACCCTAAGTCTGGTAAGGCGTGGCTTAGCCTCCTGCCTACAGAAATAAAGCGGGCAGGAAGAGACGGGGTTACGAATATCAGTAAGTGAGAGCTAGATAGATATATGTTGTGCGGCGCCGGCTTGTTTATAACCAGATGGTTATGGTTATTGTGAGTATTCGATGTTTAAATGTAAACAAATGAGGAAACTAAGCCTTGATATCAACCAGATAAGGTTTAAATTAGATTTTAGAGAAATAAAAGACAACCCTACTAAATAAGTTCATTTTAGATTTCAAACGTAAGAGCACAGAATAAATAATACTAACGTACAGAAGTCCCACTCAGCAAATAAATTCAAAGAAATATCTACTCAATGTGGCTAGCGATATGGTTCAATTTAGCTCACGTCAGAACTCAGCACCTTTTCGTATATATACCTAGACATCCATTGCAAGCCATTTCATTCTTATTACTCTGGACAAACGAGTTGTATAACTGAATTTACCACCCGGAGGGGCCGCCTGCGCGCATACTAATAATGTAGGTACATTTTCGATACCTAAACGGGGAGTGACACAGGCCTGTTAAGAGCTAGCTTCAAATGGCTTTCAACTGATACTACGACTTCGATAGTTTTTCAGAAATCGTCCATAGGAAAAAATAACGTAAAATGTAAATACGTACAATTAGGTATGTATTTTAGCTCGAGGCGAGCTCCTATAACCATGCAATAACCGATACTTTCCCCTTTCCCCTGGCTTAGCAAAGCCATTTCAGTGAAATCCGTCCATATATTACAGACTACGCTACAGCAAACTATCCCCTTTTACCCCCTCCATTCCCCTCTTTTGGAATTTTTTAAACATCTTGTGTAGAATGAAGTCCCTAGTGTGCCTTTCAAATTTGATTGAGATCCATTAATAAATAATGCTACAGTTAAGTTCCCCCTCTTCCCCCTATTTCTCCCCAAGTCAAAAATCGCAATCGACTAAAAAAATTAAATAAATTAAGAAACTGTGTGTCAATTTTTGTCCAAATCGGTTGAAAAATGCGACCTGTAAGCGAGAACAGACAGATGGACAAAAGCAAGCAAACACCAATCTCGAAACTGACACGCTTCGCTCGCTGGTCAGTTACCTACTTACGTAATGTAAGTATGCGTATTTCATCATCCATCATCATCATCCGAGCGTATTCCCGGTTGCAACATCAGCGGTTACGCCCGGGGTCCGCTACCTAACCTAGGCGATTTGACGAGGTTACTGGTTTTCATCATCATCCATCATCATCAGGTCTTTTTAAGTCTCAACTGCAGGAGCACGACCCTCTCTGTACTACTGAGTCATACTTAGCTTGAGTAGTCAGAGGATTTGGCCTACACTCTCCATGCTGGCCAGACGGGTTGGAGAGGTCTCGTTAATCTTTATAAGCTTTATTTAGCTTGTGTTTCCTAAGTCGCCTTCTACGACATCCACGAGAAGAATTGGAGTGGTCCTATTCTACTCTGCCGGGAACCACACGGCTTTATGCGTATTTATTTAATAAAAATAAAAATTCAGCTTTAATTACGTACTGAGTCGTTAGGTAAGAATATATCTAAGCAAGTTCCTAGATATTAATATTTCATTGCAGTAGATTTTAAACATCAATTATGTCCAAAATTATGGAGGTACTTAATACTACATAGAGCAAGTCATTTTGGGCCATCTCAAATGTCAAATCATTTTTTTTTCACATTTCGATAGTTTAATAAATGTGTCCTCTACGTGACTCTGAAATCGCTTAAAGTAAATTTATAGCGAATGGTTGAATGGCGTACGTGATACGGACAAACGGAGATTTCAATTGTGTGTTCGTAGATATTTTTAGTGCGTGCGTGTGGGCGTAGGGAATGTGCCAAAATTACACGCTTGTCAAGCTTAGTATATTTAATTACTGCGTCATAGTATGTTGTAGTACCTACAGTCAGATAAAAAAAACGACGGGTTTCACTTCGGGAGTGCCGGCAGAAGTGAAAACTTGAATAAATTAACGTTGTCCATTTTTGATAATTTGGAATGGTTAGGGAATAATTTTGCACGAATTGCTTTAATTATCAGTATAAAAGTACTATCATTTAAGTGGTCGAATACAATATTTATTTGTTGCGCTATCGTACACAAACATGACAATTTATATTACATTAAAAAGTGTCCTGACGCGAGTTTAACATTTTTTATCCATTACAAAAAAGTGCACAACGCCGCTAAAGAAGTTTTCACTTCAAAAAGGTTTGGGCTCGTCCGGGATTTGAACCCGGGACCTCTTACACCCTAAGCGAAAATCATACACCTAGGCCAACGAGCCGGCTGACAGCTTAGTCAAAATTATAGTATAAATACTTTCTCTTCTACGCCGCGCCGGCTGTCATTTCGTTTTAAGAATTTTCGATCAGGAAACGTGTCCTGACGCGAGTTTAACATTTTTTACCCATTACAAAACAAGTGCACAACGCCGCTAAAGAAGTTTTCACTTCAAAAAGATTTTTGATCGGGTCCAAGAGGTATAACTTCTAAAATCTACGAATATGATCGAACATAGTAATTTGAACATTCTAGATTTAAACTTTCTTAATAAAAACAGGACTTAAACTTTGTCTTATTATAAAACAGGACTAACTTTGTTACTAGGTTTAAACTATTATCCGCCCAAATCAAGTTGACATTGACAAGTGAGATAGTGTGATATTACTAGATGTTATCTTGATTGGGGCGGGTAATGGTTTTAACCTAGTAACAAAGTTAGCCTGGGTTTATAATAAGATGGATTGTGTTATTTCAGTAAAATGGCTTTTAAATTTCATTAGAATCGGTTGAGAAATGCGACCTGTAGGCGAAAACAAACCGACAGACAGACAGACGGACTGCATTTTGCCCAATCTCGAAACTAAGACGCTTCGCTCGCTCGGTCAATAATTATGTATTAGTAGTTAAATTTATTGTTAATTTTTGGTTTTCTGTTGTGTATTGTACCCGTGTTGTAAAAGTTCCTTTCAATTCAAGGTTGACTGGAAGGATCCCAATCTGGGATAAGTCCGCCTTTGTACCTTTGTCGCTACGTGTAATTTGTATTTGTTCTTTGTGTACAATAAAGTTTTAACAAACAAACAAAATCATGGTATCTTTGGCCAGGGGAAAGGGAAAGTGTCGATTATTGCATGGCCACAAGAGCTCGCGAGGTCTAGGAACTGTTCGTACACAGAGAATCACTAGTTTGACTTGACTCACGAACTCTAAAATTTGAGATTTCTAACGCATTTCGATTTCAAAATCTACACTTTTACCAGGCCTGTGTCACTCTCCGTTTAGGTATCGAAAATTTACCTACATTATTACTATGCGCGCAGGCGGCCCCTCCGGGTGGTAAATTCAGTTATACGAAACGTATGTCCAGAGTAAGAAGAATGAAATAGGCCTGCAATAGATGTCTAGGTATGTAAACGAAAAGGTGCTGAGTTCTGACGTGATCTAAATTAAACTATATCGCTAACCACATTGAGTAGATATTTCTTTGAATTTCTTTGTTGAGTGAGACTTCTCTGTACGTGAGTATTAGTCTCTATTCTGTGCTTTTACTTCAGAATAGACGCATATTTACAAACACCAATTGTAACATACATCTGTAGCTAGTTACATTACTACGGAGCCGAAGATTATTACCGTTCGCATGACAAAGCAAAACCTCATTCACACGGCTACTAGCTTTAATAGTGGTTTGATACTGCTGCAGACAGAGTGAGATGGCAAACATGTTAAACGTTTAATAGAGAGAGACAGAGCATATGTAATTAAACCAGTCGTAACTAATTATTCGTTTCAGTAGGTAATTTTACGATAAATAAAACGAAGTACGTTATAGGTTAATTAAATTGTGATTACATTTAATAAGTATTTAGATTTACATGTGTTAATTAATGTCTTTTTTGTTTGTAAGAAGTGTATATCAATATATTATGTATATTTGAATTCAATTTAAACCAACTTCAAAATAAGGAGGTTATCAATTCGACCCGTATGTTTTCTTTTTGTATTTACTCGTATGTATACGATATCTTTGTCAATTATAAATAAATAAATAATATATAAATATATAGAGACAAATCACACTTGCCTAGTCAATTGTAAACCGATTTTGATGTTTTTTTTATTTGAAAGCCTTTACTACCAAACTAAGCATTTTATCACTCTGTGCTTCCAAGTTAGTCCCAAAAATTTGGCTGGAGGATAAAAGTCACCTGTATTTGCAGTTTTAATTAAAATAATCTTGTTTACTCATAAGGCTCGTTGAAGTCTTTTACTCCTACGACCTCTCGTAGAGCTCTACGCAATTCTTTGACTTACACATTTGTATTTATTTATATTATTAAGCCCTGGCGCAAAAAGAAGGCTGTTCTAAGTTTGACGAGTGTACACTATATGTACTTACCTACACATATACAATACAATACAATACAAATTATCTTTATTGCACCATAATAATTCATAAAATAAAAATAACAAACACAAAGAAAATATTCCAGATCTCTTCCAGTCAACCTACGGAATAAGGTGGGCGCAGTATCTATACCTAATTATATACTTACATGATTATGCTTGTATATATACATACATAAGCTGATTCTATGATATAATACATATACGATACTCGTCCGATAGTGCCGTCCTATTTCTATGTCAACCAAATAGTGCGTGTTATAGGGATATCAAATGGTGGCGAGATTCGGCGTGCGGGGTTGAACACGTGATGGCTCAGTAGGTTAGAGCATGGTCGTATTGAGACCAGGTCGCGGTTTCAAGTCCTGCTCTCGTGGATTTTTTTCACCATTTCTTATTTCATTATTAAATTTATAATTATTATTATGAATGTTGCTTGACGCGGATACTCAGTTACGTAGTACCTACGTCTTACGTGCCGCTTTTGGAGTAACCCACTGTTATCTTAGTGTTTAAGCGGATAACTGCTTTTGATATTTGATCAGAATTTGGTTTGAAATGTGACTTCATAGAAAGAGTTAGCTAATTTTGGTTATTGACCGACCGAGCGAAGCGTCTCAGTTTCGCAATTGGCCAAAAAGATTTTGTCCGTCCGTCTATTCTCAATCAATCAATCAATCAATCAATTCTTTAT
The DNA here is from genome assembly GCA_963576875.1 of Acrobasis repandana. Taxonomy (NCBI): domain Eukaryota; kingdom Metazoa; phylum Arthropoda; class Insecta; order Lepidoptera; family Pyralidae; genus Acrobasis; species Acrobasis repandana. The sequence continues at coordinate 9,524,336 of OY756241.1, read as the reverse complement.
TTGCATAGTAAGAGTTCACAAGGTCTTATAACTATATACAGTTCTCCTTACTTACCCTTTCGGGTGTTGCAAAAATAATTACTTAATTATAAATCATTCAATATCATATAATTTGTCACATTTAAATTCCTCTATACTATAATAACATTTTTGTACTAATAATTGTTTCAATTTAAATTTAAATAGTCTAGTATTAAGTTCTTTCAAACAGTCAGGTAATTTGTTATATAATTTAGGTCCTAAAATATACACTGTTTTGTCATATGCAGCCATGTTGGAATTTTGCTGTGGGTGTATTTGTATTTTGTTTCTACAGGCTCTGGGGTGCCTATTAGTAATCTGTTTGAATTTATCCAAATTTTGTTTTACATATAAACATGCTTCCATAATATATAAACTGTATAAAGTTAATATATTAAGTTTTTTGAAATAAGGAACACAGCTCTCTGTTTGCCTTGCACCAAACATGGCCCTGACACATTTTTTCTGCGTTCTAAAAAGTGGGAGTATATGCACATTGGCAGCATTACCCCAGTGTAATATGCCATATCTTAAAACAGAGGCTACATATGCATGATAAACACATACAGCTGGTTTTTGAGACACTGTGTTTGTTATTGTCCTCAATACATACACATATTTACTTAATTTAGAAATCATTTCGTCTATATGTGGCTTCCAGCTTAAACAATGATCAAGGGTAACTCCCAGAAACTTAATTTCTTTGACGAACTCAATAATGTTGTTTTCGTGTTTTACTGATACATTACTTGGATTGGTTTGTGGGACGTGAAATTGCATACATTTTGTTTTATTAAGATTTGGTATTAATTTATTCTTATCTAGCCAGTTAATAGTCTCCTTTAGTGCATTATTGCAACTTTTTTCATGGTCATCTGAATTTACGTCACTTATCAGAACAGGGAGTCATCAGCAAATAAAACCATTTTTTGATTAACGTGTTTCGGCAAATCATTGATGTAAATTAGGAATAGGAGAGGTCCCAAAATACTGCCCTGTGGAACACCATGTTTTACAGTCCTTATATTAGATTTGGCGATTGTTTCTACATTTTCGTCATTTATATAAGTTACGTATGTCACTTGCTTCCGATTTTGAAGATAAGATTTGATAAGATGAAATGCTGGTCCTCTTATGCCATATGTGTGTAATTTATTCAATAGTATAGCATGGCAGACGAAATCGAAAGCTTTTGTCATATCCATGAATAGCGTGGTTATTGGACGCCTATTATTTATACATTCAGTAACTTCTCGCAAACAAAACGACGAAAATTGCCACACAAGTTCCTTGATTTATTTAATTTTTTAGTCCATTACGATTTTTGATTGGGGAGAAATATAGGGCGGAAAGGGCTCCCACCTTTGCTGTAGCCTTATTTATTGAGGGATTTCAAATTTGAGAGGCACACTAAGGACTTCATTCTTCACAAGATGTTGCAAGAAAAAAATCCATAAGGGGGAGTGGAGGGAGTAAAAGTGGGGAATTTCAGTTTGCTGTAGCGGAAATTTTTCATCACATTTTTTTTAATTTAGAGATTTCGGAATTTTTTATTTTAAAATTGTATACAAAGTTGAAGGGACATACCCGTAATAAATCAAACCACGGGTAGCTCTTTATAGTTTAATGAAATTTAAAAAAAAGCCTAAAAACAAAAAAAAATTGACATTCCCATACAAATTGCCCGAGCGGCTGTACACTTTTCTATGGAAATGCAAAAAAAATTCTTGTTCTTTGGCTGTTATTTTAATTTCATTACACTATAATGATCTAGTATAACCCGTGGTTCGATTTATTACTCCTATGTCCCTTCCACGTTGTATATGGCAGACAGACCTTTAATTTCAAACTTCCATTTAAAAACTTATTTCAATCATGTCCGCGTAACCCGGTAGCAAGGCGCCACAAAGAAGACGCTGACTCATACCCCGTAACCCCGTCATACATCATACGTCGCGTCCAATTAGAGACGCCTGTAGTTATCTTACACGTACAGAAAACTGGCCAATTACCATACAGTTTGTTTTTGTTATGGAACAACAGTTTTGGCTTCGAACGGACTTGAGCAATTTCAAATAACTAGAGCGAGCGAAGTTTTCGGAATCTGATCAATGCAGCGTTTGTAAGTATAACTGGGCAAACGGCATTGTCCTAGCCAAGATTTTACGAAAAACTTATTAAACATTTTATCGCAAAATTAGGTTAACGATATAACATAACAAAATATTGATCTACACACTCTCAAGATAAAAAAACCCAAAACTCCTCAACAAGAAATCGTTGTTATTGTAATCTCCTAAGTAAATAATAAACAAACAAGTCGTAGGTGCCCCGTCACTCGTAACTGTATGCTAAGCCGAACGCTCGCCCGAAAACAAAGCTGCACATTCGAGGACCATAAACAATGATTTCCAAAAGGCAGATGTTCGTTCACATAGAGCAGAGCTATGTAAAAAGTGACAATAAAAATAATTGGTGCTACGCCCCTTGGGGGGCAGACGCCCTCCCAATGTTTTGTCGCTTCTGTGCGATAATAGTAATTATAGTGGTTTGGCAAGTTTTTTGGTAAACCCCGGTTTTGATGGGGCTAATGTTCGTATAATTTAGATTTTTTTTTCTACGGATTTTCAAAAATGGTTCGCTGTGTAGAAATATTTTATTAGTAGGTATTCTCCTTAGAATATTTGGATCCAATAGGTACCTACAATTTGTTTGTATAAGTGAAACAAGAAATTATTTAAATAATATTTTTAAAAATAAGCTTTTATCTAATACCTTCAATAATTAAACAAGTTTAAAGTGCTCTTCAAAACGAATCAATTGAGTCCAAACTTGGTGGGGTTATGTTGTTTTATCTCAGAGATGGCCTTCACCTCCACCTCCATCTTCCGGCTTCATTACGAGATCAGTTCATTAGTACCATATTGCATTGTCACCCAACTTACATAATTATAAGTATGTGAAGTTTCAACTCGATCGAATAATGGTGTCTAAGCTTGCAAGATTTGAGTACAGATACACAGACAACAAGGCAGGTGAAAATCCAAAGTTCTTTATTATTTCTTCACCAAATTAATATGGGACCAACTTAGTAGTAAAGGCCTTCAAATAAAAAAATAATTACCAAATTCACAATCGGCGATCATAACGATATACATCGCTTATCATACATATCTAAATACGTGTCGAATCGAATATTTTTTTCCTACTTTTGTGAAGTCGGTTTAAAATGAAAACAGCAGTTTTGTTGATGCCAACTTTGGGACTATATATATTACTAGCAGTCCACCACGGCTTCGCCCGTGGTACACACATAGCCTATGTCACTCGGGAATAGTGTAGCTTTCCAACGGTGAAAGAATTTTTTAAATCGGCCCAGTACTTTTTGAGCCTATTCATTACAAACATACAAACATACAAAAATAGGTACAAATCTTTCCTCTTTATAATATTAGTATAGAAGTATAGATTAGTATAGACTTAAAATGCTTACAATAAAAGCTTGTCCAAAACTTGAATACAGGCTGACTTTTAAACCACCAGCCAAGTTTTTGGCGCAAGTTCAGTCCATGTCCAAACATTTGACGAAAAGCTAAAATGAAAATTGGCCTTCCCATACAAATCAGCGCTCAGCCAAACGGATTTTGTATATCGATTTTTAATTACTTTTTTTGTAGAAAATAGTTCAGTATCATGGACTGAACTTGCTTAAAAAAAAAACGACGGGTTGCACTCCGGGAGTGCCGGAAGAAGTGAAAACTTGAATATTAACGTTGTGCATTTTTGATAATTTGGAATGGGTAGGGAATAATTTTGCACGAATTGCTTTAATTATCAGTATAAAAGTACTATCATTTATGTGGTATAATACAATATTTATTTATTGCGCTATCGTACACAAACATGACAATTTATATTACATTAAAAAGTTTATCTCTCAGCTAAACGCAATAGCAGGCGCAGGCATACATTTTCGCCGCGCCGTAGACAGAGAGGGGAATACTTCCTCTCCTACGCCGCGCCGGCTGTCAACTCTCCATCCGTCTTACGAATTTTCGATCAGGACACGTGTCCTGACGCGCGTTTGACATTTTTTACCCATTACAAAAAAGTGCACAACGCCGCTATAGAAGTTTTCACGTCAAAAATTGGCTGCTGCTTAAAAAATCACCTTGTATAATTTCAAACAAATAAAGCGACTCCAATTTTTGGTCTTCTTCATCAGTTCCACTTCCCCAAAACTCACTTTCTGAATGCAAATGCTTGATTTCTTGACAAAAACATCAAAATGACTATATGTGTGCGTAGAATATTAGAGGAGTTCCGTCGATTGCTCAAGGATCCCATCATCAGATCTTCACTTCAAATTGAGAAACTCCTCGTTTTTGAAGTCGATTGAAAATATTGACCTTGCCCGACTTCACATGGTTAGTTTACGTAACTTCTACTTCTGACCTTAAACTAGGTACTGTCGGTAAAGGTATTCGTATCGTACATGATAACAATACAAGCACGAGTAGACTTTATCTCCCTAATCCTTTTGCCGAAAGTTTGATAAGTATTAAAAGTACCTACCTAAGTACGAATACTGAGAATGTTTTCGTAATTCTCAAACATGAGGATCCTATATTAGTAGAATACTAGATAAAACTCCCATGGGATTAAAGAATAAGAATAATTAATAAATTAATAAAACTAATACACATCTCTGACCCTAACAGGAAAAACAGATAAGTTCCATGGTGCGGTGCAAAAATTAAATTAAATTTTTAAAATGTGTGCATAATATACGAGGTATTAGGTCCTTACATATGAAATTGCCGTTCAGTATCAAAAAAGTGAAACAAGTTTTTTTTAATGAAATTATTATTTAATCAATCGAAGTATGCGCCGTTGTTATCGATACACTTCCGCCATTTTATAGGCAGATCATTGATAGCTTTGGAAAAAAAATCCTGGGAGCGAGAGTCTATGAACTGTTTGAAGGCAGTTTTGACTGCCTCATCAGATTTGAAATTTTTTCCTTGTAAAAAGTTATCCAAATTTTGAAAAAAGTGGTAATCGGTTGGGGCAAGATCTGGAGAGTATGGTGGGTGACGCAGAGGTTCCAGTCGCAGCTCCTCTAACTTGGCGATCGTTTGATGTGCAGTGTGTGGTCTAGCGTTATCCTGAAGGAGCAGTGGGCTAGAGCAATTCATCAGTCTCGGTTGTTTAATGGCGAGCTTTTCCATCATTGTTTGCAATTGTTGGCAATACAAGTCTGCAGTAATCGTCTGGCCTGATCTCAAGAAGCTGTAGTGGATAACACCAGCACTGGTACCCCAAACACTAACCAGAATCTTCTTTTTGGTCAGTTTTCGCTTAGGGCAAGGTTTTGCCGGTTCTCCAGGGTCAAGCCATTGTGATGATCGCTTCCGATTGTCGTACAGGATCCATTTCTCATCACAAGTCACGATACGGTTCAAAATCCCCTCATTATTGTGGCGATTAAGCAAAGAAACGCAGCAAGCAACGCGTGTTTGTTGGTTTGCTTCAGTCAATTCGTGCGGTACCCACTTTTCGAGTTTTTTAATTTTTCCGATTTGGCGCAAGTGGATAAGTATCGTTTTGTCACTTACGCTGAAGGCTGCTGCTAATTTAGAAGTGGTTTGAGATGGATCCGCTTCCACTATCGCCTTCAATTCTTCGTTATTCACTTGAGTATCAGGTCGTCCACGAGGCTCATTGTGTAAATCGAAATTTCCAGAACGGAAACGTTGAAACCAAAAACGCACCGTTCGTTCGTTAGCGGTGCCTGATCCATACACGTCGTTAATTCTTCGAGTCGTTTCTGCAGCACTGGTGCCACGGTGGAACTCGTATTCGTAAATACCGCGAATTTTCAATTTGTCCATAATTGTTGTTGTATAGCAATGTTGAAACTCAAACAAATGATGTTAAAACAAATACGAATTTTAAAACAATATTTTTCTGGCTTTATTTCGAAATAAATTTGAATTTGGAATTCCTAATGAAACGCAAGATATTTGATTTTAAAGTTGCCAGTATTGAAAATCGGCAATTTCATATGTAAGGACCTAATATAACAAAATATACTGAAACCATTTTAAGGGTGGATTTTAGCCACTACTTTCCAATGCCACTATAAAATACAATAGGTATTCAAATGAATAAAATAGAAGACTATCTATAACATCAAGTGATAAGTTCAACAATCTGTTCTTCTCTCTGGCTTCTTTCCTGGTCGGCCCTCCTTACATTTTCGCCATTATTGGAGGTTCCGTATTAATTCTGGCTTGATGCCCAGTGCCTCATGTCTTCAGTGACGGTCCTGATCCAGGTGGTTGGAAATCATCCTTTCCCACGTCTTCCCTCGTCTATAACTAGAACTTGCCTGGTGATCTGTTCACTACCTCCGCACATTACGTGTCCATACCATCGCAGACAATTCTCACGCATTTTATCGTGTATTTCTGCTACCTTAAATGTTCCCCTTATTTACTGGTTTTTGATTTTATTATCAACGCAACATTTTCATTTCCGCAACATACCTACATTCTTTGCTCTTTCTAACTGCCCAACACTTCGGAGTAAGGTTGGTTTAACTGCTCGCTTATATACTTACTGTGCCCTTGGTTCTTATAGGCATGTTGGCATCACAGAGAACCACACAAGTTTAACAATCTGTTCAAAATGGATAGGTATTTAGGTACTAGCCTATTTTATTCAACAAATTGTACATTGATACCGTATTAACAGGAAATAAATTTATCTAGAAACCAAAGTGATTAGATATGGATAAAATACCACTGGCAAGAACAAAAGTGGTAGATAATCCCTTACCAGTGAATACGGTAGCCATCCACAGTAGTATAATATTGGGAAGTCTAAATCACTCCTGTTCTTCAGACTCACACTTCAATGTGTTCGTCTTCATCACATTCGTGACTTAGACTTCCCAATATCATACATTTAACCATTTCGATACAGTTGCTTGTTTCCACAGTTCGTATTTCAGTCTTACACTTCAGACAGGACAGGGCTTCTATATTTACATCCATTTGGGCTTCCAGTCGCATTTTATGTCGATGAGCATTTCTGGAAACGAATCTTCCACTTCAGTCAGGTCTACTTCTTTTCCATCTATTCGGGTAACTTCCAATCGAATTTTAGACCATAATGTAGTGTATTTTTGCGAAGGTATTAGAATAGCATCATATTGCTCATAATTTATAATTTTAACTATGTGAAGACCAAGTAGTTTCTCAGAAGTAATTATTATATCAACGTAGTCTCCAATATTCAAAGATGTGTCAACTGATCTGGTGATAATCATTTTCACATTGCGAATGCCACATATTTTTCTCTTATACATGATAACTATATCCACGTGATCTCCAATATTTAATGACATGTCAACTGTTTCGATGAACAGGTAAATATTTTGAAATAGCTTATACCCTGTTTACAGAACTACTTTACAATAACTGATCAAAATTGAAATTGAATCACTTACTTATATCATGTCACTCAGGTATAAGAGCTTCCAACATTAAGCATTCACAGAGTCAGTTCGTTTTAAATATATATATAAATCGTTGCTTTACAAATTAAAAACATTCAACCAAAAACAGCCTTAGCGGTTAAAAGGATGAAATTCGTTAAACAATCTCAAACTTTACAATTGAGTCGAATATGTCCAGATGAAAAAGTAGATGTTTTTCGACATTGTGACCTTCTACCTAATACTATTCGATGTATTATTTGCGGTCCCTCGAATTGTGGTAAAACTAATGTAGTCATAGGTCTTCTATTACATGAAAATGGTTTACGTTTCAAAAACGTTTATCTTTATTCAAAAACATTGTATCAACCAAAATATGTGTTTTTAGAAAATGTTCTTAATTTAGTGCCAGATGTAACGTTTGCAAAATATAAAGATAATGAACTTATTTTAAGTCCTCACGATGCAAAACCACACTCCATAATAATATTCGATGACGTCGCATGTGAAAACCAGTCCAATATGAGGGATTATTTCGCAATGGGTAGACATAAATTTATTGACTGTTTTTATTTGAATCAAACGTACAGCAAGATACCTAAACAGCTAGTAAGAGACAATGCAAATCTTTTAATATTATTCAAACAAGATGATGTGAACCTCCATCATGTTTATGATGAACACGTTAATACCGACATGTCGTGGTCAGAATTTCGAGAAATGTGTTCAAAAGTATGGAGCGAACCCTATAACTATTTGGTAATCAATAAAGATTGTTTAAAGAACAAAGGCTGTTACAGGAAGAATTTTGATACTTTTATTTTGTTTGACGAGGATAAAAATACGAGCATATAAGAAGATTTATTCGATATTCATCTTCAGTCAAACTATTACCGTATTAAGCAAATAACGTATATTCATCAAGTTTAATATGGAAAAAGAGTTAAAGACTCAGATAGTTAAAATAGCAAAATCTGTTAAAAAGAAAATCAAAGATATGAAAACTATGGAATCCTACAGTGAAAATGTTTTAAATACAGTTTTTAGACCTGTTACTGACCCAATTCATCAATTGATTACGGATCGAAGCAGTAAAATTAAATCAATAGAAGAAAAGGATGACCTCATAAAAAAATATTGTGCAAAAGAGCAAATTCAATCACCTAAATCGTATTTCAACAAAACTCTTAAGCACAATATTTCCCCACAAAATTATGCTGAAGATGATTCTGATGAAGATAATAGTTTAGAAAAATCAGGCGACTCTACTAATACGAATATTAATACCAGTGATTCATCGTTTAAAACTATTGAGTCAATACCTAGCCCTAGTCATAATACTTCGTCCTGGTCACTTTCCTCCGAAATATTTAATGATGTACCTTTTGGTGTTAGACAAGAACGAGGTAAATTAATGTTGGGTTCAGCACGTGTGCATATAAATGATCAAAATATTATATCTGTAGCTGGACATGATTATCAATTAACGTCAGGGTTGCAGGAGTTATTGTTAAAAAAAATACCTAATTTAGAACTGGTGACTGAAAATGATTGTCAAGAATATAAAACCATGTTAATAGCTACTAATGCTCACCGGCGAGACTTTGATCCTAGTAAACCAATTAAATCTAATAAAGGACGGAAGTATTTGAACATCATTAAACCACTTTTTAGACTGCGAAAGCCTTCGTCATCGTCTGTCAGTAATACTGATGATAATATAGCAGGAGAAGGTTTGATACTTAAAAAGAAATTTAAGAAAAATACTGATTACATTTACTGGGATGATCCTAACGAACTAGTAGAAAGGCTGAAATTATTAATTGCGTCTAAAGATGCAGGCAACACTGGTCTTGATAATGAAATAATTTCAATCATAGAAGAACTACGTGAAAATGGTAGTATAAATTAATAAGTGCATATCTTATTTACTTCATTAATTATTTCACTGCGGCTGACTTCAATCCAAAATGAATGTTGATAAATTCGGGCACCATGTTCATAAAAGACTACGTTTGACAGAAATACTACATTGTCCCAGTAATCACCTAGTTAGATCGGAAACCGGAGATTTTGATTTACAATCATCTCGATTGAAAGGAGTTCAAGAACCTGTTGCACATGATGATGCGGTGAACAAAAAATATGTTGATAAAAAGATCCTTGATGAAATAACCGCTCTTAGAAAGTTAATAAAAGATGATGTGATAAATAACCTTATTCAGTTCGAAAAAAAATTTTATACTAAAGACTACATCGATAAAATTACTAAACTACAAAATGGTAAAACAGCAAGTGGTAAATGAAATTCATAGATCAGCACGCAGAAATTTTGATCGTCGTAATGTGATCTTGAAAGGAATAGACGACTTATGGCAAGCGGACCTGATTGATATTCAATCATTAAAAAAGTACAATAATAGATACGGTTACATTTTAACTGTCATTGATGGTTTCTCAAAATATGCCTGGATGATTCCTTTGAAAACTAAATCAAAAAAGGAGGTGCTTAATGCATTTACTCAAATTATAAGGGAAAGTGGACGTTTCCCTAAAAACCTACAAACTGACAGAGGCACTGAGTTTTATAACGATGTATTTAATAGACAAATGCAGTTTATGAAGATTAACCACTATTCATCGTATTCAACAAAAAAAGCTTCAATTGTAGAAAGGTTAATCAAAACATTGAAGATTAAGTTATATAAATGTTTCAGTTATAATGGTAACTATAAATGGATAGGAAAAACTTTAAATGACGTTTTGTTTTCATATAACAATCAAAAACATAGCGTTACAAAGTTTAAACCAGTAGATGTAAATACAAAAAATGAAAACCTAGTAAAAGATAACATTAAGGAATTCCAAAGGAAACGGTGTAAATTTATCAAAAATAAATTTAAAATAGGTGACCACGTTAGAATAAGTAAATATAAGAGTAATTTTGCAAAAGGTTATACACCTAATTGGTCTACGGAAATTTTTACTATTAAAACGGTTAATAATACTAAACCTGTTACATATTTAATACAAGATCAACGAAAACAAAATATATTGGGTTCATTCTATCGAGAAGAGTTACAAAAAACTAAGTATCCGAATATATACTTAATTGAAAAAATTATAAGGAAAAAAGGCAATAAATTGTTTGTCAAATGGTTAGGACTTCCTGACGAAGAAAACAGTTGGGTAGATAGAAAGTCTATCGTATCATAGCACATATAAGTTCAAGCATCGTATATTTTGTTCATTATATTATAAGAAATGAATGGAGGTGGACTTGTTAATAATTTGATAAACAATACCCCGTTTGAGCTTCACTTGCCAGGTTACAACTATTGCGGACCAGGCACCAGGTTGCAAGAAAGGTTATTGAGAGGTGATAAAGGTGTCAACAAATTAGACGAAGCTTGTAAATACCACGATATTGCATACAACAACCCAAGTCTCTCCGTTCGTCATAAAGCAGATTTACAACTGATGAAAATGGCTAAGAAGCGATTGCATTCTAAAGACGCTGGCAAAGGAGAAAAGTTAGCATCTTGGATAGTTAACAAAGTTATGAAAGCAAAATTAAAAACAGGTGCCGGGATAAAACAATTTAAAACCATTGTATCAAAAATACGTTCACAAATAAAAAAACTGAAATCAAAGGATAATAAAACTGCTATTAAGTATGCTTATGAGGCAGCAAAAAAATTGTTTCCTAAGACATGCCACGTTCGTTTACCGAGAATAATACCAATTCCTAAAACAGGAGGGATTTTACCTTTGATACCAATTTTTGCGGGTTTATCGGCACTAGGCGCTTTAGCAGGAGGTGCTGCTGGTATAGCTAAAACTATAAATGATTGTAAAACTGCTCAACAGAATTTACATGAATCTGAACGTCATAACAAAGCTATGGAGGCTATTGCAATAGGAAAAGGATTTTATCTTAAACCATATAAAAAAGGAAGTGGGTTGTTTTTGAAATCTACAAAAAACTAATAAGCAGGCTACCCAAACGTGCTCTTACAAATATCGATATTATTAAATACACTAAAAATATTCCATATTTTCGAGGTGTATATATGAGGGATAGATTGCCACGTAAACCACAACCCATAGAGTGTGGTATATTAAACTTAGACAGTTATAAGAATAACGGAACACACTGGGTAGCCTTTGCTAAAATAAATAATTATTGTGAATATTTCGATAGTTTTGGTAACTTAAGACCGCCCAAAGAATTGGTAAAATATTTAAATGTTAGTGATATACATTATAATTATACTAGATTTCAAAACTTTGATACTGTAAATTGTGGTCATTTATGTATAAAATTTTTGCAAGACTTTTGGTGTAACAATATTATATAATAGTTATTACGTTTGAATAAAACATCATTCTAAAAATGTCTTTCACTCTGTCCATAACTGGAAACAGCTCACTACTAACATCGAACTATTCCCCTCCACTGGAACTTGATGGTCAATATGAGTGCTCTCTTTTACACTTCTCTGCATTTAATTCTATACCAAATATTACAAATAATAATAATAAATTTTATTATGGCGTTGACGAAGTTGTTGAAATTCCTGAGGGAGCATATGAACTCCTAGACATCTGTGAGTTCTTACAATCAAAAGTAAACAATTGTGTTTTAAAGTTATTGTGCAACAATAACACCTTGAGGCTTTCGATATTCTGCTCTAAAGAAATTCATTTTGAAAAACCAAATTCTATTGGACCTCTACTAGGATATGGAAAAACTTTCATGATGAGGGATAAATGGTACAAATCCCCACTACCAGTGAACATTCTTCCTACAACCGTGGTGCGGGTTGAATGTGATATTACCGGAGGTTCCTACATTAATGGAAAATCAAGTCATATAATTCACGAATTCGCATTGAATGTTCCTCCTGGCTACAGAATAATAGAAGTTCCAAAAAATACCATATATTTTCCGGTGAACAGAAGCACGGTGAATAGTATAAATATAAGAATATTGGACATAAAAAACAATTTAATAAATTTTCGCGGAGAGGAAGTACAATTGTACTTACATTTGAAGAAAATATGATTGACTACAATAAATACACAACTACATCTTTTCGAAAGATTAGTACTCATCAAGCAATCAAGAAGACCACACATACTCGTGGTAAAAAAAAGAAATTAACCTCTACTAATATACATTTTCTCAAATCGATCGGATTACTATAATGAGTATTTTAAATATAACTAACCCACCCGCTTATGATAACTCCATAGACGGTATAGAAATTCATTCTTACAAGCCCTATACCACTACTTTCAATATAAATGATGAAATTCGGATACCTATAAACCAACAAGATTTATATGTGCTTCCATGTTCAAGTACCTTGTATGTTGAAGCTGTGGTAAATGTTATCAATGTTGAGAAGAAAGAAACAGTTAAAACCGTACATTTTACCAACAACCCCCTTCTATTCCTTTTTCAAGATATAAGATATGAATTGAACGGTATTGAAATAGACAAAGTGAAGAATGCTGGTATAACTACTACTATGAAAGCACTGGTGTCTATGAACGCAGACGAGGCGAAGGTATCCAAAGTGTGGGGTTGGGATATACAAGGTACAAAAAATGAAATTGCAGGTCATTTTGCTGCGTCAATACCTCTCAGCAATATATTAGGTTTTGCAGAAGATTATAAAAAAATTATTGTCAATTGCAAACACGAACTTGTGTTGCTACGAAGTAATACTAACCTTAATGCTTTAAAGCTAAACACTGGCGAAAGAGTTGAAAGTATTGACATAAAAAAGATTGTATGGCGAGTTCCTCACGTTAAAGTATCAGATAGAGAAAGAATTAATTTACTTAAAATACTTGAAAAAGATAGACCCATTCAATTAGTGTATAGAAACTGGGACCTTTATGAGTACCCTTTGTTACCAAAGACTACAAAACACACTTGGTCAATTAAAACTTCGTCACAAATTGAAAAACCGAGATATGTCATTTTAGGTTTACAAACAAACAGAAAGAACAACGTTATGAACGATATGTCTCAGTTCGATCACTGCAATGTTCGAGATGTTAAAGTTTTTTTAAACTCTACATATTACCCGTACGAAAGTTACAACACCAACTTTTCATATCATAACTATGCTTTAATATACGAGCAATATGTAAATTTTCAGCAGTCTTATTACAACCGCCCATGCAACGCATTGTTGACTGCACAAGAGTTTAAAAATTTTGCACCATTATTCGTGATAGACTGTTCTAGACAAAACGATAATATTAAATCAGGACCGGTGATCAACATTCGCCTCGAACTAGAGTGTGACAAAGTGATACCAGATCAGACATCAGCATATTGTCTAATTTTGAATGACTGCATAGTCGAATACAGACCTCTGAGTAACATTGTTCGTAAAATATCATGAACTCGATTATTTTCGTTGATGTGCAAGGATTTAAGGATCGCAGTAATAAATTTATAATCAAAGAGTTTGCATTATCTACTAAGGATTTCACTCAAGTTTTTCTAATTAAACCTCCATATGCATATACTACATTATCTCCGGAAGAAAAGAAGACTGTTCGATACCTCGAGCGACAGAGAGGAATCACTTGGAGTGAAGGTCACATTGACTATAGAGAATTTAAGAGAATTATTGTACCAATCATGCAAAATAAAATTATTATAATGAAAGGTCTTGAAAAACAGAAATGGATTAGAGAATTATGTGATGGAAGTAATTTGATTGACATAGAAAATCGAGGGAGTCCTACATTTTCGACCTTATATGAAAACTACTGTAAAAATGAATGTAGCTTTAATTGTTTAAGTCATAAGAACTTTTGTGCGCTAAAAAATGTTATTTGTATAAAGAAATGGTATTTAGACAATATTTCGTAGTGTAAATAAATATTATAAGATGGAAACAATATATTTTCTTTTATTTATTCATATCCTTGGTTAGTTTAAACCTATTATAGCATATTCGGTTATAAAAAAAAAAATAAAAAAAATCTTAGGTATTCTATTTATTATTTATCTCTTAAAAATAATTAACATACTTATAAGGTTTACTTACACGCTAAACAGAAAAAATATACAATCATTAAAAAATACACTTAAAAATTATCAGCACATAGTTTTTTCGATATTGTCCTAACAAGTGACTCCGTGAGGTCTAACACTTCATCACACTGATCTTGTACCACATACTGCGCGCTGACAACATCGTTGATACCCGAGCTTGACGCACTAGCTGGTTCACGAGCCAAGTCCACTATCTTTATTTGAATTAATTTTAACCCCTTTTGCTGCTTGCTGATGATGAAGGACTTCGACGAGAGTTTAGTCCTTTTTCTAGACACATCTTGCTTTCTCCTCTCTTGTCTTTCGCGCTCTTGTGCAAATAGCTCTATTTCTTGTGTTAAGTTTTCATAAGGATCTTGTGCGTACTGTGAAAACATAACATTTGTGTTGTCTTCCATTTTCTGCAACAAAGAAATAATTAAATTTAGTATAAATAGTTTATATCAATAATTAATAAATTGATTACAGTGTACATTTACAAAACTATATATACTCACTTGGTGATTATGAAGTAATTAGTGCAGCTAACTATTGTCCAGCTCCCAATATCGTTACTTGCGAAGTGATATTATTCGTGCTCAAATTAGGTGTTTAAATATTATTTTCAACACAGTCAGCAATTCATAGGTCTTTCAACCTAAAATTTGTCCGTACATGTTTTTAAGTTGACCTGAATTGAGCACGTTTGTACTTAGACTTTCCTTCACGTGTAACAACTTTTTAATTCTCCAAACTAAACAGATTTAATTTATTTAACTGTGTAAGTTTTTAGTTATCAAATTTATTTTTCTACCGACTATTATCTTATTATTACAGCACATAAGCAAATAAGTAAGGCTGCGTCGTCGCATGGCTTTACAATAAAAGCGTATAAATCATAAAGAATAGATGGTATTTTTAAGGACAGCTTCAATTTTCTTTTCGTCCTGAAAACGAATACTTAAGGCCGTACTTGAATTTTCCGGGTCCAGTGCTGCCCCCATTTTAAATAAATCATTTCAAAGAAAACGGAGACATCATTTAAAATTTTGCAACTACCAAGTCCTAGATAACCCTTCAAAGTATTTTATGAACTACTGTTTACAGTTTAAAGTGAGAACGTTAAGCTTTACTACGCACATTTGCGAAAAACGGCCACTTTTAGCAAATGTGCGTAGTAAAGCTTAACGTTCTCACTTTAAACTGTAAACAGTAGTTCATAAAATACTTTGAAGGGTTATCTAGGCCTTGGTAGTTGCAAAATTTTAAATGATGTCTCCGTTTTCTTTGAAATGATTTATTTAAAATGGAGGCAGCACTGGTCCCCGGAAAATTTAGGTACGGCCTTAAGCTATAACCTTAAAAATGCAAAAGAATAGTTTATGATTACTAAAAGTGTGTAGATAACAGGTAGATAATTATGTCCTAAATCCTATGTGAACTCAAATAAATAACATAAAAATGCAAAAATAGTAGTAGCTTTTTCTGTAAATTATGGTAAGGCCAATGTCTTACTATAAATTAATAAATATCTCGGCTGTTATCTAGATAAAAGTCGCCTAATAAAATTGGCATGTTGAATACAAACATGTTGGTCACTAACAAAAAAAGCTTAACATCAAAAACATAAAACATAAAAATAGCCTCTGTCATATGACTCGATCCAAAGTCCTATCATGCAATAAGTTATTTATTCTTTTGTATTAACTAGTCCACCACAAAATGTTATGAGAAGGCTGTGAATAAAGCAACTTCCTACTTATAATGAAAACATTAACTTGATCTCTCACACAAAGTAAATTCAGGTGACAGTTTCCGTCGATCGGTTATTATCAGATCAGCTCAGTGACCGGTTATCTCTGTCTCTTTTTTATCCTTGTTATTAAGCTGACATAGAAAAATGAGAACATTTTTCATATTAATCTGAGGCGTTAAAGATTACATTTCTATTAATGGAATATATGTTCTATTTAAATATGTGTGAGTGAATTGTGTGGCAGACGAGTGGAAGCGATTATAATCTTTAAGCTATAAATGGACTTTGCAACCGACTGTACCTCAATTTTTTACTTTTTCTTATTTTTAGTATTTTTTGTAATAACGGTTACAGTAATACAAAATCGGTGAAAATTCCAAGTATATAGTTAATGTCATGATAAAGTTTAAGTTTTAGTTAAGTTTAAGTTTACGATGAAAAAAAAAAAAACATGATTTTTGTATGACAGTACCTATCTTTTAATTTTAATATATATAAATAGTTAGAGTTACAGGTTTGGAGTCTTCAGACTCTTCTTCATCAGAGTCCATATCCGATGATTCTGATCTGAAAACGAGATAAGAAAAATTAGAGCTACGAATAATTTCTTATTTAAAGATAGTTCGTTAAGGATTAAATAAATAAATATATACGGACAAATGTCATAACATACATATATAATAACATATGTAGATAAACTCCTAAGAACTCAGTCAATCTAAAAAAGAACATATTCCATCCTAACCTAACCGGGGATCGAACCCAGGACTTCCGGTGTGACAGTCTAGCATGATGACTACTAAACCACAGACACCTCCAGAGGTCGTCAATTAGAGTGTAAGTAAGGTTAGGTCTGTGTGACTCTTCGTTTAGGTATAATATACCTACATCATTACTATGCGCACGGCGACCACTCCAAGTGGTAAATTTATTTATGCAAATCGTTTGTCTAGAGTAATAAGAATGAAATGGACTTGCAATGGTTTCTAGGTATCTAAACGAAAAGGTGCTGAGTTCTGACATAAGCTAAATTAAACTTTATTGCTAACCACAGTGAGAAGATATTTCTTTAAATTTCTTTGCTGAGTGAGACTTTTGTACGTGAGTACTTGTACTTTTTTTGTGGTATGGTTAGTTCAATTATAACATAAAAAATAGGTAACAATTTCGTATTATGAGAAAATAAATGCAGTAACTATTTACATTTATGTTAATACATACTTCTCTTCGTCTGACTCTTCAGAGTCCGATATCAGTATCGGTCCCGGTTCCGATGATTTAGATCTGAAAACGAGATAAGAAAAATTTGAACTATGAATGATTTCTTTTATTTAAAGATAGTTCGTTAAGTTTTAATTTAATTTAAATAAATAAATATATACGGTTAATTGTCACAGATTGAGATAAACCTAAAGTAAGAGCGAGACTTGATTTGTGAGGTACTATGTCAATAATACTACGCATACAGATACACTATCACGTCTTTATCCCTAACGGGGTAGACAGAGCCAAGGGCGGTAAAGCCCAGGCCACTTTTAGCGTAATGGTGGGCATGAAGGTGGAAAAGGGAAATCATAATAGTGATGGGTTGCTAACCGCATCGCCTATTCATATGATTCAAATTCTCGCCCATTCCCTCGATCGGCTTTTACGATCTGCACGGGAAGAGAAGCATCTGCTACATTCTATGTTTTTTCTTTTCTCCCAGACCAGCAAAGAAGATTAATACTACGCATATTATTACATATCTAGATAAACTTTCAAGACCTCAGTCAATCCGAAAAGAAGATCATTACCCTTAAACCCTTCATCCGATCTTCATTAAAATTAGTAGAAAAATAATTAAAAAGTTATATGAGCAAGCAAATGTATTAATTAATATTTAAGCTGCAGTTGTCTGTTGAGGAATTCGGTCTCCAGCTCCAAGATCTTTTCTCTGATCTTAAGAAATAACATAGCACTTGCCTTGCAATGCATTCATTAAAACGAAACATATATTTTCAATCGGTTCATATTTGACGGAGTTATGAGGTAACATACATAAAAAAATATTAATATTTGAGCTGCAGTTGTCTATTGAGGAATTTTGGTCTCCAGCTCCAAGATCTTTTTGCTGAGTTCTGGCATAAGCTAAATTAAACTTTATTGCTAACCACAGTGAGAAGATATTTCTTTAAATTTCTTTGCTGAGTGAGACTTTTGTACGTGAGTACTTGTACTTTTTTTGTGGTATGGTTAGTTCAATTATAACATAAAAAATAGGTAACAATTTCGTATTATGAGAAAATAAATGCAGTAACTATTTACATTTATGTTAATACATACTTCTCTTCGTCTGACTCTTCAGAGTCCGATATCAGTATCGGTCCCGGTTCCGATGATTTAGATCTGAAAACGAGATAAGAAAAATTTGAACTATGAATGATTTCTTTTATTTAAAGATAGTTCGTCAAGTTTTAATTAAATTTAAATAAATAAATATATACGGTTAACTGTCACAGATTGAGATATCCCCAAAGTAAGAGCGAGACTTGAGTTATGAGGTACTATGTCAATAATACTATGCATATTATTACATATCTAGATAAACTTTCAAGACCTCAGTCAATCCGAAAAGAAGATCATTATCCTTAAACCCTTCATCCGATCTTCATTCAAATTATAAGAAAATAATTAAAAAAAAGTTATATGAGCATGCAAATGTATTAATTAATATTTAAGCTGCAGTTGTCTGTTGAGAAATTCGGTCTCCAGCTTCAAGATATTTTCTCTGATCTTAAAAAAATACATGGGACTTGCCTTGCAATGCATTCTTTAAAACGAAACATATATTTTTTAAATCGGTTTATATTTGACGGAGTTATGAGGTAACGATGGGGTAGACTAATCTAATTCGTTGACGTTGTCTTATTTATTCACAAAGTTTGAAGGTTAGAATTCACAAATCATCATACAAAATCACATTCAAACTTAGATTAGCTAAGAAAGAGGTACGTACCTTATTCCTAAAGGACCTATCTCTTCTCCCGTCTCTTCTCCCGTCTCAAAACCCACATTTCTTTTTTTTGTCATATAATTATAATTTGAATCATCACTTTCATAGCCCGACCTGTAATTAAACACACAAAAACTTCATTTTAAGAATAGTAGAAGCATTGTTTTATTCGACTGCCTTATGGCAGATGATCTGGTTAACGAAAAGAAAATTCATACTCATGAGTATGAATTTTCTTTTCGTATAAATAAATCCACTGTTACATTACTTCATAATTATTAAATAAATAAATATAGTAGGTATGGGCGTGTGATAAAGATAATACTTACATTTTTCAAGAAGATGGCAGAAGCACAAACAGGACAATGATTGTGGTGGTATGAGTATAACTATAACACCTTAGAAGTAGCCGGATAAAATATGTCGTGCTAGCAAATCATTACAATTTATTTAAATTGAATCTTAAGTCCATGCATTTCGGTTGATTACACCATAATTTACAAAAAGGTATAAAATATTCAAAGTTAGCAAAACCATATTACAACCATTTCCTGAAAGTTTAGTAGCAGTAGAATCATATGTCAAAGACTACCGTGTAATCGTTATTGCGGGAATGAAATTTCAAAGCTATCCGACAATTAACATGTATTCCGCAAACAAATATTATTAGGTATGTCATAAGTATATAATAAGAGCTCCTCTACACGATGTATATAAATTAGTATAGTTAAAAATAATCCTTGAGTTATTTGTTGGATTCGAAAGAGTTTTTTTTTTTTTTCTTGCTTGGTTTAACCTGAGTTATGTCTTAGTATAATGATTTTTTTGATGAACACACACGTAGCATGTACAATACCTACGTGATCCGATGTAACGTTTCATTATAAATACGGTATGCTTTGATACAAACGCTTGTATCAAAAAAGGTTTGCGAACGGCTATGATGATTACGTACCTTATTACAGCAACCGTATGCTTGTTTGCTATTCATATGAATCCATTATAACGTGTGAATGGGCATTTAGCTTATACGTGACGTTGTTTGTTCGTTGATTCGCATCATGACGTGACTATGACGCGAATTCGCTCACATATACAATTTTATTTTATGCATTTGGTGCAAGGGAATACATGACTTATGTTTATTATGTTTCACAACAGATATCGAGTTTGCAATTGCGTTCATAAAGTAGTTTTTCTGCATCGCGATATTAAAGTTTTTGTGTTTCGTGAACATATATACAAAATTTTCGACGATAGTAAATGGGACTCTTAGTAACGATGCTTTGTATCTGTGGTGTTACGACACATTGGGGCACAGTTTACATTGCTGAGCGAACAGAGCGGGTGAATGTTGCTAACGGTTGGACCTGCCCCCAATCAGGACCTTCCATTGCGACCTCTTCCCTTCCCAAAATATGACTCGCCCTTTACCAACAAAACGGGAAGCGCGCTTAAGAGCCTCTCCTTCGAAACCGAAGTCCTATATTCAACCTCGAGGAGGGCTCGAAAAGCGCGCGCCCGTTTTGCTCTTTTAAAGCATTCACAGTTCGATTGTTTTTAATTTTTTTTTTTTTGTTTCGTGTACTATTTTAAATAAAATAAATCATCGAAAATAACTATAATTCTAAAATCTTCTCGAGAATTATTTAGTGTTCGGTACATTATGTTACACAAGAATTGATTTATTCTGATTTATGAGCTAATCCGATCACAGTTTTCATCAGTTATTTTTAGGACTGATGGAAACAAGCAACTGTATCGAAATGGTTAAATGTATGATATTGGGAAGTCTAAGTCACGAATGTGATGAAGACGAACACATTGAAGTGTGAGTCTGAAGAACAGGAGTGATTTAGACTTCCCAATATTATACTACTATCCACATTCGACAGCAATTATCACTTTTATTCTTTCGCATTGTTGTAATCCTACGATAAACCGTTTGATTTTATGTAAATAAAAGGGTATTAAGAGACAATCACTTTGTATGACCTATCTACATCTACTGTATAAATTCTCAAATGAAATTTTACTAGCTTTTATTTAGTTTCCCCTGTCCCGTCTGTGTCCGTAATCAAATCTTGCAAGCTAAAGACCCACATCCCATTATTCGATTGTACTGAAACTTCACATACTTATGTATGTTGGGTGACAATGCAATATGATGGTACCAATGATCTGACCTCATGATAAAGCTGGAAGGTGGCCACGGCATCTCTGTGACTGTGTGTGTGTGTGTGTAAAACAACATAACCCCACCGAGTTGGCTCTATTCGTCTTGAGGAGCACTTTAAACTTTTCAGTTCATTGTTTTAGATAAAAGCTTGTGTGTTTTTTAATATATTTTCTTGCAGTTTTCTCCGCTTTGCAGGATATTACGTAGAGTGGACACATTTAACGATATGTATCGTATTTCTGTGTCTACATGTTCGATGTTAGGATCAGTGAGAGTTTGTTGCCGCTTCTTCTACAATAGCGTCTAGCTGGCATTATCGTAATAGATAAAAAAATAACATACATTTCGCAAAAAATTAAGTGAAATATTTTTTATACGCTCTTATCTGGTAGGGTGAAAATAAATTATGGTTTATTTTAAATGTTGTCCAACAGCCTATATATAGATTCGCAATGAAAACCATTAGCATTATTTGGGGTTGGGCATAACTTAATTTCACTGCCTCGTAAAGCGATAAGTAATAGCGTATTAGTTTTTCTAGTCTAACCATAGATCTCGTTTTTTTAATAGGGGGCCGGGTTATAGCGCCGGGGCCACCTTTTGTAGTTATTGGTGTAAGTAGTGACAACATTTTTAAGCTGCCTAAAGGCATCTAATAAAGCTTGACAACTTCCAACTAATGATACGATGACTTTACCTAGGTACAAATACACTAATATCACGTCTTTATCCCTAAAGGGGCAGACAGAGCATTTTGGGTCTTGCTGCTCTAAGCAGTCAGAGCCCAGAGCCGCAAGACCCAAAGGCCACTTTTAGCGTGATAGTGGGCGAGAAGGTGGAAAAATAGTAATTGGTTGCTATGGCCGCATCGATTTTAACATGATTCGCATTTTCGCCTATTCCCTCAATCGGATCTTACGATCTGCGCGGGAAGAGAAGCAGCTGGTACATTTTAAGTTTTTTTTATTTTTTACCAGACCAGCGTGGAAGACAACTACTAGGTACGATTACAAGTCAAAATATTTTCTAAGCAATAATACGCTATTTTGCAACAAGTCAAATCAGATACTTTTTAGGGTTCCGTACCCGAAGGGTGCAAACGGGACCCTATTACTGAGACTCCGCTGTCTGTCCGTCTGTCACAGGGCTCTATCTCTTGAACCGTAATAGCTAGACACTTGAAATTTTCACCGATTATGTATTACTATGGCCGCTATAACAACAAATACTAAAAATAAAAAAAAGTTGAAAATTAAAGGGGGTCGTCATACAAAAACGTGTTTTTTTCAGCGTTTTTAACTCGATCTTTATAATGGCATTAACTAGATACTTGAAATTTTAACCGATTATGTATTACTAGGACTACTGTAACAACAAATACTAAAAATAAGATAAAGTAAATAATTAAAGGGGGACGTGATACAAGAAACGTGTTTCTTCAGCGTTTTAAAACATTGCACGGTGGTACGGAACCCTTAATGTAAGAGTCCGACTCGCACTTGCCCGTTTATTTATTCTGCATTAATAAATCTAAAATCACGCTCAAAGTGGATGTCATCAATGACAAGTAACATTATTTTGTGACGTTTAGTTCTATTAATAGTACCAAATAATTTATTTGACCCAGTAAAATACCCAATTGATAAGGTTGCGAAACACTTCCAAAAACGTATGTTTTCGTCCAAATAAAATACAATTAACTTATCGGAAGCGATTACATCTACCAAATTGTACAGTTATCAGTAATTGATCGATCTGCCTTAAGCCACGTACTCACTGGTGAAGTCTGCGTGACGCGTGTGATTCTGTTCTAATCTTATAATTTCAGTAGCCTTTGATAAAAAAGGAGTGTAAGTACCTACCTAATGTTTTCATGTGTTTATGTGAGCTTTGTTCGTCATCATCATCATCAGGTCTTTTTTAGTCTTTAATGCAGAAGTGCTACCCTCTCTCTGTACTACCAGAGCCATGCTTTGCCAGAGTAGCCAGAGGATTTGGCCTGCACTCTCCACGCTGGCCTGACGGGTAGGAGAGGTCTCATTGACGTTTATAAGCTTTGTTTTGTCTTCTAAGTCACCTTCTACGACATCCACGGGAACACTTGGTGGGAGTGGTCCTACCTATTCTACTCTGCCGGGAACCACACGGTGAGTTTTGTTATTCCTATATTGCCTGAAGAGACTTAATTGGGTGTGTGGGTGTTTACGGTCTATACGTACAGGTTTGTTCGTAAACCGGTGTGCGAGTCCGACTCGTACTTGGCCGGTTTTTTTATGTATGTTCCCGACTACTCGAAGCTGCCTGGACCGATTGGGGAAATTCTTTTTTGTTTGAAAGTGTATACTTTCCAGGTGATTCCATAGAAATTTTATCAAAATCTTTTGTGAGTGTGGTTTATTTTTTAAACGAAAATAACTCGAAACAAGTAATTTAAAAAAAAACAAGAAACCCGGCTGCGTGATACAACAGCATTACTTACCTACGCCTAAGCACTTACTGTCTTCTGTGGTAAGGTAAGACGCAACCGGGAATGCGCTTGGCGAAGCCATAATATGTT
Organism: Acrobasis repandana; assembly: GCA_963576875.1. Taxonomy (NCBI): domain Eukaryota; kingdom Metazoa; phylum Arthropoda; class Insecta; order Lepidoptera; family Pyralidae; genus Acrobasis; species Acrobasis repandana. Next base: position 9,500,258 of record OY756241.1, on the reverse strand, counting down.
ATACCTACATGTTTTTTAGCATTTCTCATTTCAAATTTCATTTAAACATATAAGTTGTACAGATTTTTGTAATCCTTCGATAAAATCCTTTAATTTGAAACCCCACTCGATAGGTTTGAAAAAAATTTTTATGCCGTGCAATTTAGCGCCAAAAATCCGCCATTTTGATTTCCAATAACTATAATATATCGTATGTTACTCATGTGGTTAAGACAAGTCTAACCATGTATATTTTATTAAAATCGGTTTGGCCATTTAGTAGTTACTAGGGAACATAGAACCGGACATAAAAATCGTTGTTTTTTAGCATTTCTCATTCCAAATTTTATTTAAACATATAATTTGCGTATATTTCTGTAATTCTTGAATAAAATCCTTTAATTTGATATCCCACTAGAGAGGTATTAAAAAGAAAAAAAAATTATGCCGTGCTATTTATTTGGCGCCTAAAATCCGCCATTTTGATGTCCTATATTCAATTCAATTCAATTCAAAATATCTTTATTATCATAGGATATTTATAATATCTCTTAATAATAGTCACTTTGTTTTGTTTTGCACAAATGTTGACGTCAAATCGTTACTTAAAGCTAAGTTTACGCCGCTTCCTAGGCGCAAGTGCAGAAGAAGCGGCAACAAACTGCACTGCACGTTTTCTCCAAAGACGTCAACTAACAAACTAAAAACTTAAAATTAGTTATATAGATGGACAGAGATTACATTGTTTATTATGTCATAATTAAATTGAATTATAAGAATTACGAAATTTAAAATAATGTCAATTTGTAAATTTAGTATGTACCAATGTACCTAAATTATGACATGTCTAAGTATACAAACCTTTAAGAGGGACCCTCTATAATTTTAATATATCCTATGTTACTCTAGTGCTTAAGACGAATCTAACCATTTATGATTTATTAAAATCGGTTTAGCCGTTTAGTAGTTACTAGGAAACATAGAATTAGGTATAGGGACAAACACATATACCCTCCTTTTCGGCTTTGCCGCATTCGGGTAAAAATATATCGTCTAAGTATACAATAAGGAATATGCATGTAATACCAACCCGGCTCATATTTTTATTTTACAATTTCTATTAATACGTTACCACGCCTAGTTAATTATTTTTCTTATTGACTCTTATTTGGATTAGAAATAAATTATTGAAAATATGCAAATATTGCGCGGGAACTTTTGACAAACAAAAGGGAAATGACGACAAAGTTCACAAATAGGAAATGACAAGTTTGGGTGCGTTCGATAGGACTGTCCGTCCATGTAGTTTGACTATCGATGACATTCGAAATGTATGTACTTTTATATAGAGGTTTAACAAACATCACTGGCTGATAATATCGAAAGTACCCAAAAAAAGAAAAACATGCGTTGACAGCTTTTGTCTCTAGCGGATATTGCAGACATTGACGTCATATTTTAAAATGGTGTGTTTTAGTTGTTATAATCTACTTGCTATTTTTAATATTTATTTTCTACACCATATACATGTTCTTCGGCACTGATTTATTTTTGACGTGACAACGTCTTATAAATTGGTTAGCCGGGTGACACTTCAAGAAACTGCGTTACGCTCCGCTCACGTTATGCGCTCACAATGAGAGCGAGTGAGAGGCACGCGTGCCTCTCACTCGCTCTCATTATTATTTTACCACTCAAAGTCGTTGTCACGTAAAACTTTCGCCCGTATACCGACTTTACAGGCAACCAATTTTTTGCGGCTATTTCTCGACGAGGACTATCGAATAAAAATATAAAAAAAATGCATGCATACTCTCTATTGTTTGAATATTTAGCTTTTCTGGTATGAAGTAGGTTTTTTGTTTTGAAAAAATGACAATAATTATTAAATCACTTTGAATAATACTAAGTAGGTACATAGACTAAGATTGTGTTCCAATTTAAAATCACAACGTATCTATTATTTTGTCAACGAAATGCCTTTATTATTTTTATCTAACAAACATAGCAAATTAAATTCGATAAAAACACTTAAAGTAATTAAAAAAACAAGGTAAAGGTCACAAATAAAAATGTTGCAAACCACCCGAATTGTAACTTTCGTAATTTAGATTAACCAAACTCATCAATCCAACACAATCGCGGTCATGACAACTCTATCAGTAATCGGTGGACATTGCTAAATGACTTATCGGCGATTTATCGGAAATTTTCGGTAATTATCGATAAAAAATATATTTATTACAGATAAGGCGGATTCTAAGCGAAAATACACGCGTAATGCGCCTGTATTGTCAGATTATACTCGTCGTAGGGAGTTTAGATTGCGGAGAATAGATTTTTATGGAAGGCTCAACTAATTTGCATTGTACTGTGCTAATTATACTAGACTTCTAAAGTGTATTTACTTAACTTTTATTGCAAATAATCTAACGATTATGATACAAAAGGTAAAACTTAATGCTGAGCGTTGTCTACCAGCTACCAGTTCACCTTAGGGACGTAGCAGAAAAGGGGGTAAATGTGGTGCCAGATTAGTTACTTAAAATAAAGAAAGAAGAGTATTTTATACAAATAATAAAACATATATAATACGTATGATTACATACATATACATATATAGGCTATACAAATATGTATTCATATATAAATTCATATCCATATACATACATACTATCACGCCTGTTTCCCACAGGGGTAGGCAGAGACTATGGACCTCCACTTGCTACGATCTTGACAGACCTCTTTCGCTTCATCTACACCCATCAACCTCTTCATACATGCCCTTCGGTTACGGGTACATATTTACATACCTAATTAAAATAAACTTACATAAATATGAATACAATACCTAAATATACTTAAATTATGTTTGTTTACAGTACTTACATAAATTAAGACTGTTACGTAGTTAGATCATTTACCTGCGCTACAAGAAATATGATTTTTTTACATCAAAACTACAAAATTAAAATAAAAACTGGCAAAATACCTATTAAATTAGACATTCGTCAATGAGTAAAAATTCTAAATATCACCAAGCAACGTCTCTTAACATGCCAATTTATTTTCACATCGCATCACCGCTATTAAACACACATTTTCTATTCAATTTATCTCTAACGAAATCTATCAGAATTAACAAGCACTTTTACAAAGCGAAACCGCCTTTATTCTATTAACAATAGGACGCATTATTAATTGAAGGCTGGCTAGTTAGGCGCCCTGCACACGTTCGACTCTAATTAGGTGGAGTACACAAAGGCGCACGGTGATGTTTGTTAAATTAATGACGTTAGATAATACCAATTTGTTTGCTTTGTAAACTATGGATGTCTAGTGGCGCCATTTTGGTAATTGAATTATTGTCGGTGTTACTTATATTTCTGTATAATCAACAAGATGTGTTAACTGTTACATGGCAATGGAAACAAAAACAGGTCAATTTCGAGTTGAACTCGCGTGAAGAAGGTTCGGTACTTTTCATAGGTTTTCCTGAAATCTATAAGTACAGCACAATGGAAGTAAATAATGCTCTGCGATAGCTTAAAATAAATAAAAATATCCGATTTAATAAAGATGTTACTTTTTTTCTTAATTGGCATTTCCTGCCAATGAGCTTGGCCAGATTGCGCATCAAAATATGTTTATCTGGGATTAGATGCAAACGTTACAAGCAAATGGACAATTAACGTGGCCCCTGTAAGAGAGGATCACTAACAAGTTTGTGTTGTTAATTAAACTACTAGAGTTTATTTTTCAAACATATACATAGGAATCTTAAGGATTTTCTACAGACAAATTAAAATGGGACCAACTTGGTAGTAAATAAAAAAGAATCATCAAAATCGGTTCGTAATTGGCGAAGATATCGCGTAACAAACATACATAAAAAAAAAGACATGCCGTCGAATTGATAACCTCCTCCTTTTAGAACGTTAAGCTTTACTACGCACATTTGCCAAAAGTGGCCGTTTTTCGCAAATGTGCGTAGTAAAGCTTAACGTTCTCACTTTAAACTGTAAACAGTAGTTCATAAAATACTTTGAAGGGTTATCTAGGACTTGGTAGTAGCAAAATTTTAAATAATGTCTCCGTTTTCTTTGAAATTATTTATTTTAAATGGGGGCAGCACTGGACCCCGGAAAATTCAGGTACGGCCTTAAGACAATATTATTAAATATTGCACATTTAGACTGGGCATGTAGTGACTGCAGGGAAGAATACAATTGACACCATACCCTTCATCTTCTACGGGTGTCGTAAGAGGCGACTAAAATAGGTAATAAAACGGGCAGCAGCGTGCTCTGTGCAAATACTTCTTTTCAGGGTTCGGTACCCAACGGGACCCTATTACTGGGACTCCACTTTTTTTTTATGTTATAGGGCGGCAAACGAACAAGCGGGTCACCTGATGGTAAGTGATCACCACTGTCCATGGACAACTGCAACACCAGGGGTGTAACAAGAGCGTTACCGGCCTTTCAGGAAGATATAGACTCGTTTTTTGAATGTCGTATCGGTTCGGGAACACCGCTGCAGGAAGTTGATTCCACAGTTCAGTCGTACGTGGCAGGAAGTTCCTTTTAAAACGTACGGTGGTTGATTGCCAAGTATCCAGGTGGTGTGGATGATATTTCAATTTCAGGCGGGTGGTGTAGTGGTGAAATTTTGCAGCAGGTATTAGGTCGAACAATTCTTCAGAACATTCCCCATGATAAATGCGATAAAAAATGCACAAGGATGCAACATCCCTACGTAGAGCCAGAGGACCGAGACGGCTGACGAGAGTCTCATCGTCGATTATACGAGTTGCGCGATTTTGAATACGGTCAAAAGGAAGAAGTTGGTATTTAGGTGCCCCGGCCCAGAGATGGGTACAATATTCCATATGCGGCCTAACGTGTGCCTTATACAGCTGAAGGCGATGTGCCGATGTGAAATATCGCCTTGCTCTACAGAGGATACTGTCTGACCGTCTGTAACAGGGCTCTATTTCTTGGACCGTAATAGCGAGGCACTTAAAATGTTCACCGATTGTGTATAACTATGGCTGCTATAACAACAAATATTAAAAATAAAATAAAGTTAAAAATTAAAAGGGGTCGTCATACAAGAAACGTGTTTTTTCAGCGTTTTAAAACATTGTACGGAGGTACGGAATCCTTTTGTACAAGTCCGACTCGCACTTGACCGGTTTTTATACCATCTACTGCGATCGATCGATCGATGGATCGACCCCACCTGCCCAGCGTGGTGATTATGGGCAATATATCCTCCCTTTATCAGCAGACCATTAGTCCAACCGGGCTGATATAGTCTGTAAAGGAAGAGGTATTAGACTCGCATCATAATTTGCTAGATATTCTATCGGCAGCTAGCACAAACTACAAGTCAAGTGGCCATTAAACTCGGCACATAAAGATAGGACTCCCGAGGGTTACCACGGGTGCTACTCATAAATTCGGGGCGGAGCGAGACCACGCCTTCCAACCAGGGGCGCCGGTGGATACACTTATTTGAAAATGTCGAGATGTTTCATGTATTTTTCATGTCCATGAATAAATACAATAAAGTTAAATAAATGAATAAATATAATTGCTTGAACGAGTTAAGATTTTCAAGTCATTGTTTATGAGGTGCTGTCCATTAATTGAAAATAGTTTCTTATGTTTTTCTTCTGCCAGATGTTTTGTGAAGCTATTAATTGTGTTTTAATTGGGCAAAAAGCCTCCCCTTCCTCTTTATCACATTACCTACTAGAATATAAAGTGATATAACCACTGAAGTATTAATTATTTCAACTCTTTCATTTATTTTTCGTCAACGTCATCAATAAATTATTCCTTACATGTAAGTAAGTACCTATTGGAATATAATGTGTTCAAAATTCAACCTTTTTCGGTGAAGTTCTTTACCATCTTCCTTCATTATTTATTTAGAGGTCCTTTGAAAGTCGCATACCCCATACCTACTAAGAACTTACCTCTATTTCTATATCTCTTAGGTACATAGTACAGTCAGTTTGTACTGCCCCAAAATCATACGTCATCGGATGTCTGATGATCTTTATGATTTTCAAAATATCCAAAATATAAAGATCAACAACATTAGTCAAACCTTACTTCTTTTAGGTGTAAACCGAGCGAACGCGAATGTCGGTCCGGCTGTTCTCCTCTGTAGATCGCATTTCGCTACTGAATGTGAGCAGGTTCCATAATTAAATTATGATTTTTTTGTCTATTAAGGTTTTGAATTTTTTTCAAAAAGGCGGCGCCTTGTGAGTTTATGGAGAACGGTAAAAATTAATCAGTTTTAAGCTAGGTATGCAAGACAGACTCCGAGGTCTATAGCTTACAGAGCCACTAGTGGTTACAACTGCCTGCATTACAGAAAGTCTAGCTCCTAGTGACGCATTTACTACAGCCGCTACGACATCGCAGCAGTTAGGTATCTTTGTTCGTACATATGTGTAGTAAGTAATCAATAACAATCTGGAAGTGAAATCAATAACAGGAACGGAAGTTCGCACTTCTCTTTATGGTTGTAAGAGATTGTTTCGGCGATAAGGCCGCTTCTTGTATATTATATAACTTCTAAAAAAATATACTGAAACTATTTCAAGGGTAGACTCAGACCACGATACTGAACAACTTTCCACGAGGAACATATATAGAAATACGAAATATTTTTTCGCTTTCGATACAAACTCGGATCAACTAGTCGGTCAATTTGTATGGGAGGTCAAAAAATATTTTCCATAAGTCGATACCTAGGTACTTACCTATATGTTCCTTGGAGAAAATTGTTCAGTATCATGGACTGAATTTAGCCTTAAAATCTGAAAATGGATTTTTACGTAATCATGACCATCAGAAATCCCAATACACTCATTACTAATCCACATCAGAAATTAAGAAATCAAATTTAAAAAGCTAATTGATAACGTCCCCCGGCAGATTAGCGGCCGGCGAAACGAAAGCGAAGCGAAAATTATTATCGAATGACTTGAACGAGGGGAGGAATAGATTGGGTGGTTATTGTTGCGACAATGGCCCTACGAGTGAGGGCTCAATGCAGTTGCAAAGTTTTTGTTCATAGCCATACCATTTTGATAAATGTAAAAATGCATTAAGGCCATACTTGAATTTTCCGGGGTCCAGTGCTGCCCTCATTTGAAATAAATCATTTCAAAGGAAACGGAGATACCATTTAAAATTTTGTTTGTACCAAGCCCTAGATAACACTTAAACTTTTTATAAACTACTGTTTACAGTTTAAAGTGAGAACGTGAAGCTTTTCTTCGCACATTTTCCAAAATTTTAAATGACATTTCCGTTTCCTTTGAAATGATTTATGTATTTCAATTGGGGACAGCACTGGACCACGTAAAATTAAGTAACTACGTAGGTACCTTTTCCGTGGCGTGCTAATGTCAGAGTAGAATACAATTTGTCACTATCCCTTTTCTTTCCGACGCATGTCGTAAGAGGCGACTAAGGGAGTAGGTAGCAAGTATTTGTTAATAAGAAACCAAAATCCCGGCTGGATAATACATATGCCTAAGATGCAACCGGGAATACGTTCGGATACACAAGGTTATATGTTGTTTTTAGGGTTCCGTAACTAAAAATAGGTTCCTACTTAATAGAGTAGGTGAATGAGGTAAAAAGAGACACATACTCGAGGTAATCAGAAATAGGCGAGGCAATATGTTGGGATACGGCATGATAATTTTATGCGAATGATAATAGAAGGCAAAATAGAAGGAAAGAGGGGAAGAGGAAAGCCAAGGCACAGCTATATGAAGCAAGTCAAGGAAAAGGTGATAGCAGTGTCGTATCAAGATGTCAAGAGGTTGGCGGAAGATAGAAATAAAAGCGGCCAAGTGCGAGTCGGACACGCCCATTAAGGGTTCCGCAGCGCAGCAAGTAACATAAATATATAATACCTATAAAAGTTCTAAAGGTAAATTGCGGTTTACGATTTATGGCGTATTAAAAAATAACTATCTATGATACCGAGACCGCTATAGTTTTAATTAAAAGATCAGAATTATTGTAGTAATATTTCAAAAGTTACGGTGGCACACCTCAAATTTTAACTTTGTATTAGATTATCTTAAGACTGGGGGGTTTGATCTACGTAGTTTTAAAGCAGATTTTGTTGCCTTTTAAAAGACCTTTTCAACGATACTCCACACGTTGGGGTTAGCCCAATTAATTTTTTTTTTAATTCACTTTTCGTTGTATGGGAGGTCTGAAATAAAATCATTTTTTCCAAGTGACACTACAGATAGGCCTAAATGCGATGCGACGCGGAAGCGACATTTCGTAAGTAGGTACCATTCAATAACTTATTCCAAAGAAGCTGGAAACTATAATCCAAATAAACACATTGGTTGATAACAGGTATTAAGTTAGATCATAGTTTTTACATTTATTTCTTAAATGGATATTCATTTTAAATAATTTTGCTCATACCCTTTGCATATTTTATGTTTGATGATTAATGTTGACAAATGTGGGTATATCAACAATAACATTACAACATTTACGACGCATTCACATGATTTATTATTCCTCAGCTATGGAGATGTAATTTATGTTTGGCGACGCGACTGCTCAGCCAAATATGATATAGGTACGAGTATAGCACACACATTTTAAATAAAATAATTTTTAATTAAAAACTTTTCCGTCGGTTTGGGTGGTAATATTGTCGGAAAATTGCTGTCTTTTATTGTATAGGTTATATTTCGTGGAAATGTCAAAATGTACGAAGTGAAAACTTACCTCTTTACGGCAAAATCCAATGTTGCAAGTTTTAATGAACGCACTTCTATAAAACTTGATAATCGCACTTGGAAAACGTTAATGACGATTGATCACTCGCCACGGATACGGCACAATGCTACGCTTTTACAGAAATTATCTTATCTCTTAGAAACATACTACCTAAGTAATCAATTTCCTAATTACACGTCCTTGGCAGTCTATCAAACAAAAAAAAAGTTTTTATTTTAATTTTTTCGTTGTGTAAACATAGGCCATTAAGAAAATTAAAAAAAATAAAGTCACTGTACACTGTCCATGGGCACCGGTTTTCGAATTTCGAATTCGAAAGTCTTTTGTTGGAGACGGGCGAAGCGCTGTATACTATACTAGCGCTCGCGCGGTTGACGCCAGACTGCCGCGTCCGACCGCCCCTCGCGTCTCACGCCCCTCCCTACGACATCGTTTTCAGGTAAAAAATAAAAACGATAATGTTTGTTATCTATTTGGCGACAGTTTTTGCTTACCTGTGGCGAAATTAGTGGTTTTTATGCCGTGGGTGTCACAAAGGGCGTCATAGTCGTGTAGGTGGTCTAGCATTGTTCGAGGGGATTTGCGTTCTTTGTCTCGGGCGTTGCGTCCGTTCGGTTTTGCCCACCAATTAGGGCTCTGATGTGATAGCTACGCAGAACTATCTGGTGAAGGTCAGGTTATGGGTTGGATCGATTTTTTTCAAATCAAGATTTAGGTCAATCGGAATTTTTTTAGAGATAATAAGATTAATAAGTACTTATTTAGGTAGGAAAATTAATGTTCTTCTACGAACTTGTAGGATTGATTATTATCATCATCAAAATGTGCATTTATTACTCACATACTGACATATATGGGTAAGCTCATAAAATTAAAAAATTAAAAAAAATATTACTATAGGCGAAGCTCTTTCGTAGCACTTGCTACGAACAGCTACGAAAAGCATCTGTTTCGGCAGTTTTATTGTAAAAATAGATCAAGCAATTAGAATTAAAATAACTACAATTATGTATAATCTAAGAAAAAGAAAACATAAAAAGGTTCCGTTTTTTGCCATTTGGCTACGGAACCCTAAAAAGCGACCAAGTGCGAGTCGGACTCGCCCATGAAGGGTTCCGTAACAGCAAGTAACATAATATAAAAGTTTTAAAGGTAAATTGTGGTTTACTTTTTATGACGTATTAAAAAAAAACTACTTACTAGATCTGGTTTAAACCAATTTTCGGTGGAAGTTTGCATAGTAATGTACATCATATATTTTTTTTTGTTAAATTATTCTCTTATTTTAGAAGTTACAGGGGGGGGGGGGGACACACATTTTATTCAGTTTAGAAAAAAATTATATTAGAAATCTCAATATCATTTTTGAAGACCTATCCATAGATACCCCACTCGTATGAGTTTGATGAAAAAAAATTTTGAGTTTCAGTTCTAAGTATGGAGAACCCCTAAAATTTATTGTCTTTTTTCTATTTTTGTGTGAAAATCTTAATGCGGTTCACAGAATACATCTACTTACCAAGTTTCAACAATATAGTTCTTATAGTTTCGGAAAAAAGTGGCTGTGACATACGGACGGACAGACAGACAGACATGACGAATCCATAAGGGTTCTCTTTTTTGCCATTTGGCTACGGAACCCTAAAAAGCTAAATATTCAAACAATTGTATACTCAGATAACATATTTTTTCTATTTATTTTCGTTTAAGAGGCAAACCCCACAACCGATTTTAATAAAAAATTACATAAAAATATATTCCGACGAATCGATAACCTCCTCCTTTTTTCAAATCAGTACAAATTAAACTACATAACGAAAAAAATTAAGTATATTTATTTCTAAATAGACATATGTATTTATTAAAGTATGTTTGTAACATATGTATGTATGTTTATCTGTAGTTTCATAGTATGTTAATTTCTTCTTCCTTTATTTAATGAACACGCCTGTATGCCTTTCATATATGACCATCTCCTCTCACGGAAAAGATCTCTTTTGGGATAAGTAGTGCCTTTGTACAACTTTTTGTTTATGTATTCTCTGTATATATTGTCCGTGTACATAAATTGGTAAATAAATAAATAACTATTGTGAATCACTACTGTAGAAACCATTTTTTTTTATTATTATTTCGTCGTTTAAATAATTACCACGGACGAATACCCATCCAGATTTACAACGTTCTCACAGTCACTATCGATATCGAGAAAAGTGACAATTTACACAAAACCATTGATCCTTTGTTATAAAACAAAGGACACAAAGCTTCCATGAAGCTGGCCACAAAGGTGACAACAATACAAGCCAAAGAGAACAATACCAAAGACAATCTTTGTATTCTAATAATTACGGTTAATCCCGGTTGTTTAATCTAGGCATTGATTAAAAAGCTTAAATGCAGCTTACAGTGGCGTTTCTTGTAAGTGGTAGTAGTTGGGCTTTGGGAAGATTTGGGGAATGTTTTAAAAATAGCAGATTAACTTGAGATTTAACTTGAAAAGCTCATATAACTGCAGTTACAAGATTAAGTGATGAATATATTGGTCTACCACAGATAAGTGCATTAAATTCAATTTTTATGCACTTTATCTGTGGATATAATTATTATGGTTTTAGCGATACTTGGTTATTTACTCCACAAGTGATATCACCGCGATATAGGTACGTCTTTAAAACACATTTTGGGTATCTAAATGGCGACTTCTGTGGCGTATTGGTTAACATGCTATAAGTAGTCCGTCACTCGGAGGCCCTGGATTCGATCCCCAGCCAGGGCAAGTTGGATAATGGCCTTTTTCAAATTGTCCAGGGTCTTGGATGTTTATTTATTATAAAAATATAGTAACGTTGGGTTAGTATTACAAAACACAAGTGTAAGTCTTTTCAAGGAGGTCTTTGGAAAATTAAATAGATAGAGAAATCTCTATCTATTTCATTTTCAAAAAGTTTTAAACAAAGCTAGATTCAAGTAGTAGTATTTACTTACGGTTTATGTAATAAATGGTTATCGTAGGTGTGGAAATGATTAAATGAGATTGTAAAGTGAGTTAAGGCGCTATTGACGCGTATTGCCACGTGCCATACCTACCTCGGCGTTTCAAAAGGCAACGGGACTGGGCTGTTTACATTGTGCTACAAAAGCATGCGAGCTGTCGAAGATCGACATAGACCTCCCGCAAGGATTTCCAAACAACTGATCCGAAGCGGCCTGCATCCAGCGTTTTCCTGCAATCTTCTTTGCTGGTCTGGGAGAAAATAAAAAACATAGAATGTACCAGCTGCTTCTCTTCCCGTGCAGATCGTAAAAGCCGATAAGTGAATGGGCGAGAATCTGAATCATATGAATAGGTGATGCGGTTAGCAACCCATCACTATTATGATTTCCCTTTTCCCCCTTTATGCCTACCATTACGCTAAAAGTGGCCCGGGCTTTACCGCCCTAGGCTTTGTCTAACCCGTTAGTGATAAAGACGTGATAATGTATCTATATTTGCTTAGGTCGTCCGACCAACGGGTTGGTTTCCTACGCTGCACTTGCCGGCACGTGGTCGCCATTTTTTTTAAATTTATTTATTTAACTTTATTACAAAAAGTGTAACAGGCGGACTTAAGGCCTAGGGCCTTTTCTACCAGTCAACCTACAGGTGGTGCTGATAAAAGCAAATTTTGGACGATTAGTACATTCAAATTAGCTATTTGACCAATTGCCATTCAAAATTAGCCATTCAAAAAACCTTTCAGCCCCATTGGCCATCCAGCCTTCCATCCAGTCTTCCTGTGGCTGATATGATGATGATGATGTCGAGGATTGCTTGTTTCGATATACAGATACAGTACCTTAGTCACCTATTATCTCTAACCAGATGGACAGAGCCTAGCGTCGTCAGATCCAAGGGCCACTTTTAGCGTGGTTGTGGGTGTAAAGGTGGAAAAAGAGAATTAAAAAAAACCGGCCGAGTGCTAGTCAGACTCGCGCACCGAGGGTTCCGTACAAACCTGTAGGTATATAAGTTCAAAATTATTAAAAAAAAAAATTATATGATTTAACTAAAAATTTATGCTTTTCGCAATTTTTCCTTTATCTGTGCTATAAGACGTTGCTTCGTACTTAATTTCAAGATTCTGTGTTCACGGGAAGTACCCTGTAGGTTTTAATAATATATAATATAATAATAAACGGCTGTACGAGTATCTTTTGATTGCGTTGGCAAGTTTGATTTTACACAGCTCCAAAGGACAGTAGACTTGAGTATTTGATATGGATTTCAGCTTGATATCTCCACGCGTTCCTGTGAAAAAGGGTCTTGACAAACAGACAGACGGACAACAAAGTGATCCTATGAGGGTTCCGTTTTATTCCTTCTGAGGTACGAAACCCTAAAAATAGTTAGTGGTGCAAGCCGCATTACCATGACTCGGCTTTTCGTCAACTCCCCCGATCGGTTCTTACGATCTGCGCGATTATTATTAATATAGGGTGTTACAGAAACATGAAATGATCCTTTTAATCCGAATATTGAATAACTTACTTAAAAGTTTTGATCTCTCTTACAGATTGACCAAACAGCTGATCGCGGTTCTTTGAATCATGAGAAAATTTAAAACTCAATATATTGTTAATTTTACTGCCTCCGTGGTCCAGTGGTCAAGGCGTCTGCCTTGTGATCCGGAGGTCGTGAGTTCAAATCCCACTGGGAAGCATATTTTGTGAAAAGTTGTTTCCAGTCTGGTTAGGATATTGCAGGCTTGATTCACCTGATTATCCGAAAAGAAAGATAATTCCGTGCTTCGGAAGGCACGTCAAGCTTGGGACCAACAGGACAGGTCCCAAACGCTATCTAGCGTTTGTACCTATCCTAGAATTGGTTCTGGTGGGTTGCGGTTGCGGTGGTCAGACGGCAGTCGCTCTGTGTAAAAACCAGTAACCTCGTCGAATCACTTAGGTAAGGACCCCGGGCTCTGAAGGGTAACCGCTGACGATGGAACCGGGAACACGCTTGGATGATGATGATATTGTTAATTTTATAAATAAAAAATGCAGTGAACTACCTACCTGCTTTACTCGCATAATGTGAAAACGTCACCAGACTTCGGTCACCTCCTCCTAATTGATATAACGACAATAAATGAAAACGCACTACTGAACGATGTCCACAATTTTACGTTTATGGTGACATTATACTAATTAAAGTTCCGAGAAACTTTTAATTCTTCGAAAAATCATTAAAATATGATTTGGGACCGGCACGGGACAGGGACAATATTTTGAAGTCGAAAAAAAGTTCCGTTCGAATCTTTTTCGAAACTTTAGTACGATCTAGCTTACTTAAATAAATATATAGGGACAAATCGCACTGATTAAGCTAGCCCCAAAGTAAGTTTTAACCTTGTGTTATGGGATACCAACTCAACGATACTATATTTTATGATAAATACATATATAGATAAACACCCAAGACCCAGGACAATTTATAAAAGGCCATTTTCCAACTTGCCCTGGCTGGGGATCGAACCCAGAACCTTCAGATTGGCGGACTAGCGTGCTGACCATTACACCACGGAGGTCGTCATAACTTCCATGTTAGGAATGCATCAGCTGCTTCTCTTCCTACGAGATCGTAAAAGCCGATAAAAATCCGAATCATGTTAATTGGCAATTTGGCTAGTAACTCAACGTTATTTCGATTCCCTTTTTCCCATACTTAGCTTCACGCAGACACGCCTTTGGGTCTTATGGCCCTTTCGGGGGTAGACATAGATACCTAGGGATAAAGGCGGGATTTTGTGTATTTTTTTTTCGTAATTTAGGTAAAATTACTAAAAATAGGTATTACTCTTGTATTCGTTATATGTAACAAAGATTCCCAGTCCTTAGGGGTATAAAAGGTACCTAAACCTGTGACGTTCGTAAAGTTCGATAGGTGTACAAAAATATCAAATTCAAAACTCGCGTCGGGATACGTACATTTTGAAATGTCATAAGTTTCACACCTTATAACCTATAAGACTTAATTTCAATTTATAGATTTTATTTTCGACTTTAATGGGAGATGATAAGGTTTAGGGTAGATTTTTCTGGTTTTTTGTTAAGCTCTTGTGACATGGATTGGGTGAATGGTAAATGTCATTGGTTTTGTGTGGCTAATGAAGGTTGTCAGAATATGGACATTCCCAACAATTGCTTATTCGGGTATATAACGTCTAATACTAGTGGCTCTGTGAGCTGTACCTACACCTCGTGACTATACCCCAACCCGTTAAAGTTTATCGGATAAAAAAGTGGTTTAGACAAAAAAGTTATTCAGGCAAAAAAGTTGCGTCCTAATAAGGGAACAAAAAAGTTTTATGACATATTTAAATTTTTTTTCGAAATGGCTGAAATATGATTTTCTTAAGCTTTAAACGCCCATATCTCCGCTATTTTGAAAAAAAAAAAAACTAAAATGACAAAAAAATTATACAGGCTGACTTTTTAACCACCAGACAAATTTTTGGAGCAAGTTCAGTCCATGATACTGAACTACTTTCCATAAAAACAATTAACGAAAAGCGATAAAAAAATTTCGCCTTCCCTTACAGATGAGCGCTCAGCCTAACTGATTTTGTATGGGAGGACGAAAATTTTTTATATATTTTCAATACATTTTTTGATAGAAAGTAGCTAGGTATTTTGGATTGAACTTGCTCCAAAAATTTGGCTGGTGGATAAAAAGTTACCCTGCAATAATATATCGAAATACTTTACAATAAATTATCGAACCTGATTAAATTTCACGAGAATCGGTTTATAAATGCGACCTGTAGGCGAAAACATACCGACAGACGGACAGAATGACGGACAAAAGCATTTTTGGCCAATCTCGAAACTGAGACGCTTTGCTTGCTCGGTCAAAAATACGTATAAAAAAAAACGGGTTGCACTCCGGGAGTGCCGGCAGAAGTGAAAACTTGAATATTAACGTTGTGCCATTGACATGAATATATAGACTAGGCGTCTTCCAACACGGCCATGTCCTTTTTATTTTAATAAATGCGAATGTTGGTAAGTATTGCTGGATGTACGGATGGGTGTATGGATGGTTGTATGGTTGTATAGATTTTTAGATTGTAGACTCACGACTATCATATTTATAAAGGTAAAAGTTGAACTGCACATATTTGTTTCTTTAGTAACCTTTTATTATTCTTACTTAATTTCTTTACATATTGTTTTGCACTAGAAGAAAGTGATTTCTTGTACTTGTATACCTTTTTGTTTTTTTTTCTTTGTTAGCTATCTCTGTATTTAATGTATTATATAAGCATATACGTAGGTATTGGGTCTAAATTACATATGTTTATTTAGATTACATATATGAAGATTTGTAATCGGCATATAGTTATATAATAATTTATCAAAATCGATTTAGCCGCGTAGTAGTTACGATAAAACAGAATTATAGGAACAAACATACTAAAACATCAAAAATGTGTAAGCGGCCATCTTGGATCCAAAATCTGATTGCAGTTTCAAGTTGCGAGGGGCAATTTTTGAGCCCTCGGAGGTCCTAGTGAGACGTTACGAGATATGACTTAATTTTATAAAGGATTTATAGGATTTTAGGAAACTTTTGTAAAGCATTCATAGCATATGTATATAGAAATTATAAAACTCAAACATTTTTAAACGTTTTACAAACTATAATAACTGAGTAGCAAACAAATAGTTTTTCGATGCTTCCATGAAGAAAGTGAAATGTAGGCATATTTATAATGTCTACATTTCACTTCTGTTTTGTTAGTCTATGACGAATCATTCCATCGTTTGACAGATCATTCACTCATTTCATTCATTATGGCAGCCGAAATTTCGCAATCCGTATTTAATTTTCAATCAATGAAATCTAGTTACTTACCGATGGAAAGTTATTCCTTCATATTTTGCTTTGTTTTTTGAATTACTAGTGCAATATCTCAACACACACCAAGGCATTTTTGACTAAGTTGACAGTGTTTTCTTTAATGAATTGTGGAGTGAGGATTATGCGCGTATTGCTAGCGAGTGACTAATGTGAGGTTAACAGTGATAGCATATGATGAACAGAACACAACTGTGGTATGTGGCGTCTTCTCTAGTACGTAAGTACATAGATCTCGTTGCGTTGTGCATTTTTGATATTTTGGAATGGTTAGGGAATAATTTTGCACGAATTGCTTCAATTATCAGTATCAAAAGTACTATCATTTATGTGGTAGAATACAATATTTATTTATTGCGCTATCGTACACAAACATGACAAAAAGTGCACAACGCCGCTAAAGAAGTTTTCACTTCAATAAGGTTTGGGCTTGACCGGGATTTGAACCCGGGACCTCTCGCACCTTATGCGAAAATCACACCCCTAGACCAACGAGCCGGCTGACAACTTCGTCGAAATTATAGTATAAATACTTCCTCTCCTACGCCGCGCCGGCTGTCATTCCGTCTTACGAATTTTCGATCAGGACACGTGTCCTGACGAGTGTCCTGGCGAGTGTAACATTTTTTACCCATTACAAAAAAAGTGCATAACGCCGCTAAAGAAGTTTTCACATCAAAAATCTGTTTGTGTTTGTGTTATGTATCATGTTACTTTTTAATAAAAAATAAAAAAATAGTCAAGTAGGTACCTATTGAATTCACGACCAAAAACTGATTGGTCAAGGTATGTCCACACTACGCCCTGCCGCAGTCGGCTCCCAACAAAAGTGAGATATGTTAAATACGAGATTTTTTACTTTTCAGTGCGGGTATGAATTTATGATATTTTGTCGGTTGTTTATCCGCCGCGCGGCCGTCGCTGGCCGCTGGTGACACTTTACGACCGGTGGGAACTACTAACATGGACACAACACTAGACTTTTAGGATAGAATCGTCTTCGATACTTGACTTAATTTAACAAAAAAAATAATTGTTTAAAATTTAGATTTCATATTGGAACGAGCAAGTGGAGCGAGGTGGCTGTTTGTTGTTGTTTATTTAGCCTGCTCTGTTTGTTTATTTCATCATCATCCGAGCGTATTCCCGGTTGCATCTTCAGCGGTAACGCTTCAGAGTCCAGGGTCCACTACCTAACCTAGGTGGTTTGACAAGGTTACTGGTTTTACACAGAGCGACTGCCATCTGACCTCCGCAACCCAAAGGGTAGACCAGAACTAATTCTAGGATAGGTTTAAACTAATGCTAGATGGCGTTCGGGTCGGGACCCACAGGCCTGTTTGTTTACTTGTTTGGGTCAAATCTTTCAAAGTTTTTGAGCCAGTTGCCGGTGTCTGACTGAGATGAAATGTTTTATGTTTAGCCTATTGACAAGATTCCTCGCGATCTTTACCCATTCCCTCGATCGGCTTTTACAATCTGCGCTTCTACTTTTTATGTTTTTTCTTATGACCGCAGATGAAATATCACCAGGCACGGAATGTCGCCTCCATAGGATACAAGGTCAATGTCAGTGTGTTGTCACCTCTATCCTCCTAGCTCGGCGCGGTGCCGGTGGTCCGTAATATTCTCCATAACCACCTCGGAACTAGTTTTATCCAGTTCTCGCCGGTCCGGTAGCATTGCATGCCTGTTACATAAATAATTTAAGAGTTACTTACCATATGTACTGAGATTTAAATTTAGATGTTTTTCTAGATTCTTCTGGTTAGGTAGTTTATTGGGAGAAAACTCACTTTAGGTCAATAACTTTAAACGTAATTTTTAATTTTAGATCTTAACCAAAAAGAGGGGTTCAAGGCCTATGTGTACAATACCCTTTATTGCACAAAAAAACAGGATACCTAAGTTTTAAAAAAAAATATTCATTTGTACAGGCATTCATTGTGAGGCTTAAGAACTAATTACAAATGTAATAAGCCCAAAACTGGATGGGTCGTTTTATTACAGGGTTTCTAGCCACCTTCCGGATCCATCATTAGTTCAGCTTCTTGCCAATAATACTGCATTGTCATCTGATTTTGAAATTAGCATACAAAATTTAATCTCAATCAGAAACCGGTGTTAAAAACAACAAACCACAGTGGCTAAAAACAACAAACTGGGCAAGCTAAAAGCTGAAAAAAGGCTTGAAACTATAGGAAATGCGCAAAAGGCGGCCTTATCGTTAAGCAATTTCTTCTAGGTAACCTCGTGTAGGCCAATGTAAATCAGATGGCAATGCAATAAATAGTATTATGACAAGAAGCTGATCTGATGATAGAGCCGGAAAGTGGATATAGCAAGAAGCTTGTTATAAAAGGACGCAACCTCATCGAGTTTGGGCTTATTAGGTACTTTTTTCTTGATAAGTTCTTAGGTCTTACAATAAAAACTAGTACGAAAAATGATTTTAGGCCTCCTTTTGCAAGGTTGTAAGTAGTTACTAGGTCTACTATTAGTTAGCTATAAGTAGGTACCTACAATATTAAGTAATTATCTATCATTTACCACATGGAAATTAAGAAGTAATCATAGTAGTCTTATATGTATTTTATTTTCAATTTACATTGACAGTAACTATAATATGTTTTCTTTCATCGTAACTCCACTTATATGCAGACGATTTGCAGATTTATAACTTCAGCCGCGCTGTGGGTACTATCAACTCCGACCTTGCCGCTATTGCAGCTTGGTCCTATAACTTCGGGCTTATGGTCAATGCAGATAAATCTCAAGCGATTATTATCGGGAGTCCCTATTTCATATCAAAGTTTCATTCTGTTCCTGTTCCCAATGTTATGCTGAATGGTACTTTCATTCCTTTCTCTCCAACAGTCAAAAACTTGAAAATAATTATTGATGAAACTTTATCATGGTCAGCCCAAATCAACGAGATGAGTCGCAAATTGTTTGTCAGTATGCATTCTCTGAGGCGTTTGCAAAATGTTCTTCCAATAAGTACGAAAGTGCTGCTGGCACGCTCCTTGCTGATTCCTGTTCTTGATTACGTGACAGACGTGGCATATCTGGATCCGTCTGAGGAACTTCTTGATAAATTGGATTGACTACAAAATGTCTGTATCAGGTACATCTTTAACGTTCGTAAATTTGATCATATCTCTGATTTCCGCAGGAAGCTGTGCTGGTTACCTATTAGGATCCGTCTTAATATACATATTCTCTCCCTTCTCTTCAGCGCCCTTTTTAATCCTTCTTCCCCTGACTACCTTCACTGCAAATTTAATTTTCGAAATGTGGATAGTCGGTTGCGTTTAGCTGGAAGCCTCGTTCTTGACATTGCACAGCAATCGTCGCAGTCTTACTCCAAGTCTTTTACAGTAATGGCGGCAGTCTTTGGAACTCTCTTCCTGCTGATGTTAGAATGGCACCATCGCTTGATTCATTTAAAGTAAGATTGTATAAATCTTCTCTAGTTGCGTCACACTTGGGCTGAATTAAGTAATATAATATCTATTTTTGTATGTATAGTATAAAGTAGTATATGTACCTATATGTAAATTTATGTGTATTAAGTATTTGTGTATGTTTATCATCATAAATGTCAATGTACATCGCTACATCATCATGTAGCGATGTAAGTATACCTAATCTTTTATTATTATTTATTTTGTACATATTTGCTTGTACCTGTTAATTGAGTAAATGTCCTCTCAATATATCGCAGGTTGACTGGAAGGGATCCCTATATGGGATAAGTCCGCCATTGTATTTTTGCTCTTTCGAATTTTGTATTTTATATGCATGTTTTCAGTACAATGAAGTTATTACAAACAAACAAACAATGTATTACATCCACTTTAAGTAGGTATAGTAGGATTAGTAGGAACCTACCTAGGTGGTATAAAGTCAAAATCTACGAAATCAAAGTACAAGGTAGCATATTTATGACGTCACATTGGTTGTGTCGTAAACCAGTGATGACCCATTTGTGGGTTCAGGGACCTTATTATTCATTAACGCGCCCAAAACTCACAATTATAAATTCCAATATTATTATGAAGCGTAGAATCCGGTATGGTTCCAGCTAGGTTTACAATCGGGACCAATAAAAGACCGCCCGTCTAAGGTCACCTCAAAAAAAATCATATTCTGACAATATTTTCCTAATAACACAATCCAACGAACGCTTAGTACTAGAATAACTTACAAACTTCATCACAAATGCGCAATGTATCCGAACAATCTTAATAGTGTTGGGAACGAATTAGTTCCAATAATGGAATCCCGTCGCCCGGAAACGAATAAAAAACGCGGCAAAACTTTTCAAACTTGGAACTCAATGGAACGTCATTTTTTACGTCCGTTAGGCTTGTCGCAGTGAAAAATGATATAATTTATATCGGTACGGCGCGGCGCGCTGGTAGCAGGCCGCTACCCGTTTTGTGTGCGCGTGATAAAATATAAATAAAAAATAAATTTTATAATATTTTTTCTTTTCTACTAATTTAAAATGTTTCCTTATCAACGCGCGGCGCGCGGCGACAAAAGACGTAGTGATGTGACGTTTGTCACATTTCCGGTTTATCGATATCGATCTTTTGTATGAACTTACATTATAGTTTGTCAAGCTTTTTGTCGTTATGTAGATACAACTATGCTGGTCTGGAAGAAACAGAAAGGAAAAATCTTTTCAGCTGCTTCCCTTTCCGCGCATATCGTAAAAGCCGATCAAGGAAATGGGTAAAAATATTAATCATGTTAATAGGTGATGCGGCTAGCAATGGGCTACTTCGAGTACTTTTTGATTCCTTGCCCACCACCCACCACAACGCTAATAGTGGCCTTTGGATCTAGCGTTTCTGGCTTTTTCTGTTTAAAGCCGCAAAAATTAAAATGCTGTGTCTGCTCCGTTAGGGATAAAGAGGTAATAATGTATTTGTAGATAATAATAAAGTGTTTGTTTGTATCGTATGCAGGAACACTTGATTATATTCAAGTGTAATTATGTGTTGGATAATTATTCTTCCAATAAACAGTCACACGAGAACCTTTGAAAAGCCACAGGAACTACCGTACAATGGTAGGTACTTTATGTGTGTATATTCATTATAAGCATAATTATAATCAAGCTTTACTAATAGGTACTGTAGAGCTATTTATTATAAATGAACTAACTATAATCCTGTGCTTGTCGCTAAAATTAACTCATTACCAGTGCTTAGAGAAACTGTGACTCCATCCACTTTTTGCACACTATTCAAGCTAAGCCATTTGATGAAACTAAATCACTGGGAATTAAAGATGTTATCGACAATTCAAACTACACTGGTGCACTCACACAGCGGCAGTTTCACGCACAAATCAAAGCGTGCGTTCATACAAGCACGAATAAAATATTCAAATTTGGGAGCTGATTCCGTTTATGGCTACTTAATTTGGGTGATTCGATTTAAATATTTAAAAAAGGAACATCAGAAAAAACGAACGTATACCATAGACATTCCACCGCTTTGAACACGCGGTGGACTCGGTTAAGTTTTTTTTCTTGTTCGTTTGTAAGTGTAGCAGATTTCTGTAATTTATGGCGATGCCAACTTTACTCAGATCAATTGATTGTTATAGATAGCTTTATTTATACATCGATTTATGACTGTGGCCAGGTTATGGGTTTTAATTTATTTAAATGAAGCTTTTAAGAAATATTTGCATTTTATTATTGTTATGCTACTTCGATAGAATTTAAAGCTAAAACTATGCCATGTAAATTAGATGCAATTTAGAACGCATATTTATTTAAAATTCATTTTATTATTAAATATATGTTAAGCTAAAGTTAAGGTAGTTAGTCTTCCTCAAACAAAATCTTATATATCTCTAAATAAATAAATTACATACATTTATTGGACATAAGTACTTACTTATTTTGCACCAATTTGCATTGTATTGTAATCATGAAAGGTCATTGGTAATCACGATGAAATATATTGTAGATTATTTATTTTTTGCCTTATACCAGTTCAAAAATCAATATTTCTATGCCATAATGTTGTACATGCATGTTAATAATATGATAACCATATTAAATCAGTCCTGTAATGTTCAGTTTACACCGAGACGCGACGCGACTTGGCGCGCACTCTTGTGGAAATATAGAGCTTGTTTTCTACACAAAAAGATACTAAATTAAGTTGCCTCACAGAAATTACTATCTTTTTGTGTAGTAGACAAGTTCCATAGTGCCACGTCACATCGCGCCGCGTCTCGGTATGAACTGTCTCTAATAGACTGGAGTTATCAATACTAAAATTCAGGTGCTGATTTTATACATTGCCGGTTTTGTAATAATACAATTTCGGTTTTATAAAACTAGCAATGTATATGAAATCAACATCTGAAATTGAGCATAGTGTACGCCTGACTACATACATACTTACTTCTATACATACCTACATTATACATACTTCTTCATATTTACCTACTTGTCTCGTTCATCCTAGCCATTCTACATTCTTCGCACCTTCGCTGTATTTCATCAGATACACTTTCACGTCTACATCCTCGACAGAGAAGACAGAGCCTAGGTATGTAAGACGCAAAAGCCACTTTTACTGAGATGGTGGGCGTGGCGATGGAAAAATGGAATCATAATGTGTTGCTATTACTATTGCTAGCCGCATCGCCTTATACTCATAACATGATTCAGATTCTTGGCCATTCCCACGATTGACTTTTACGATTTGCGCCGGATGAGACACAGCTGATGCATCTTTTCTCGCAGAGCAGCATAAAATCATCAATCCACTAGTTTTAAACAAGTCATATCAGATACTTTTTATTTAACATCAAAACAAACATTTCCTATGGTTTTGTATGACATACCAAACCGTGACGTCATAGTTTCTTAGTCAAAATGGATATGATCAATGACAAGTGACAGTGACATTATTTTGTGATGTTTTATTCTCATAACAGTACAAAATAATTTATTTTTGACCCCGTACCGTACACTATACCCAAAATACGGCCAAGTGAAGAAAAACATTGCGAATTGAAACGCAGATAAACGCCCTCATGTATCAGTTTAATCCTCCGGAATTAGCTCGGAGTTTACGAGCACGTGATTGTAAACCATCGCGAGGGCTGCGCCTGCGCGGACAAATCTATGAGACGTATCAATTGCTCGCTTAAGAAGAAGCTATAGTGGGGCAGGACACGCGTGAAATAGCGCCTCAATAACCTACAGTGATTTGATTGGACGTGATGTTTGTTTCATTGTCACTACTCACAGCAAGTAACACTTGGTGCATGCTTGTTTAATGTGGAGTTGCTGAATTGTTAATTTACCAAATAGTTCAGTATGTAACCAAATAAACAATTTTTCTTTTTTTCTTTCTTTTCACTTTATTGTATGTAACTAAGTTTAGAATAGGTATACAATATAAACATTTAAAAAAAAGTTTTTAGTTCTATTAGCATACTTACTTATAACGTCTAACAAAATATATTGAAAATATTTTAAGGTTAGATTGAGTCCATGATACTGAATAACTTTCCCCGAGGAATATATATATAGAAATACACGGAAATAGAAATACGAAAAAATATTATTTGCTTTTCATACAAACACGGATCAGCTGATCGGTCAACTGTATGGAAGGTCAAAAATTATTTTTCATATTTCGATATAGCTTCTTTGAAGGGAGTTGTTCAGTATTATGGACTGATAATAATTTCAGTATATTTTGTTAGACCATGTATATAGGGTAGACAGACTAAGATCCAAAGGCCATGGGAAGGAATGGGAATCCATTAAATGTACTACTTAGTCAATGATATAAATATTTTACTAGTCTAATCTTAAAAAAACATGATACCTATGTTGATTAGCCAAATATAAGACGACTACGAGTACTATGCGAAAACTAGCCAAATCAAATGTTGAGAATCTTAAATTCTTCTTAAATATGTAAACTTTAGGATTGTCTACAGAACTTGACTCCCATTTTCACATTTATGTTTTCATGTTTGTCATCTTATTTCTATGTTCTATTCTATGTTAAAATTTTTGACCTCAAGAGTTTATATGAAAATAAATAATATAAGATTCCTTGGTTTAATCAATAACCTAAATAAACAAAAATGTCAAGTTAAGAGACAATATGTAAAACAGTATACTAATATACGTATTCACCTTAAGACAACTGCTCGCGTACACCGACGCTGAGCGAATGAGCAAAAAAGCGCACGGCACGAGACGTTCATCTGACATCCAACGCTGGGAGGGGCTTACCGCTCCCCGCCTCTCAAAACGAGCTTCACCATTGGCTCATTTAAAAATCGATTCCATTTTATAAATATGTAACCACTTCCGCGGCAACCATTCCGAATGGGAATATCGTCCATTTTCCCAACACTAAACTCGCTCGTGCTACGCGCGTCACTAGAATTCAAATTCGAACATTGCACAAATAGTGTTGCGCCATTGTCTATCGATAACCACTCAATTGTTTTACCGACATGTCTTTGTAGTCTCTTTTGTTTTATTTAAAGGAGAATGGGCCCAAGAGATGTATTTTTTGTCTCTGCGTTCACTGAGATCTCGACGACGAGTATTTTTTCTTATGTGCCGTACGTCGGAATAAACAATGAAATACGTAGGTGGGTGAAATTGAATCGGTAATAAATAATGGTGTATTTATGATTTATGAAACAGGGGAGAAGCAAGGGATCGGGATACAGATTATACTGTACTGGGCTTATTTAATAGTAATAGTTGTTGCTGGTGATATTCATACGTACCTATCTAAAGTTGATAGCTAATTCTAGATCTATAACTACTTATAATAAGGGATCAGTTAGTATATTATGTCGTGCTTGTTGTAGTTTTGTTTGATAGGAAGAAAAAACGACAATTCTTCTTCTTTAAGAGCTTATTCTTGTCGGTAGAGTTTTAAGTGGAGATGCTTCCATTCCTCTCTTCTCTCTGCCATCTTTTTATTATCCTTGTAGGACTTTAGTCCTAACATTTCTTGAAATTTGTTGGAAAAACTTCATCCCCGTCCTTGTCTCCCTTTTATTTTAACTTCTGCTATTATTCTAAAGAGATTGCGCCATGTCTTATTAGATATCAAATCATCTTCTCTCTTCTATTTTCAACAGTTTTTATAATATTTCTTCTTTCTCCTACTCTTTCTAGTACCTACCTTCGCTCATTGCCTACTATAAAAGCTTTTTACGACAATACTTACTGAAACATTTTAAGGGTGAATTCATTTCATGATACTGAACAACTTTCCCCAAGGAACATATACAGGGTCATTTTTAATTAACCGGCCACCTTTTTTGAGGCGGGTAAAAACAATTATCGAAAAACGAAAACAAAATTTCATTCTCCCATACAAAATCCATTTGGTTGAGCGCCGATTTGTATGGAAAGTAGAATTTTTTTTTTCGTTTTTCAATATTTGTTTTTAAGGAAAGTGGTTCAGTATCACGGACTGAACTTGCTCCAAAAAGGTTGCCGGTTAATTAAATATGACCCTATACACGGTTATTTTTAATTAACCGGCTAAAAATTATTTTTCATATTTGGATATACATCCAAATATGAAAAATAATTTTTAGTTTTTCACACAAACTCGGATCAGCTGATCGGCCACCTTGTATGGGAGGCCTAAAATTATGTTTCATATTTCGTTATATGTTCCTTGGAGAAAGTTGTTCAGTACCATGGACTGAATCCTCCCTTAAAATAATTTTAGTATATAGTTAGGCCTTGTATAAAGCTTGATATCTTTTTAACCGACTTCAAAAAAGGAGGAGGTTATCAATTTGACTGTATGTTTTTGGAAGTGAAAACTTCCTTAGCGGCGTTGTGCACTTTTTTTGTAATGGGTAAAAAATGTTAAACTCGCGTCAGGACACGTGTACTGATCGAAAATTCGTAAGACGGATGGAGAGTAGATAGCCGGCGCGGCGTAGGAGGGGAGGTATCCCCTTTCTTTCTACGGCGCGGCGAAAATGTATGCCTGCGCCTGCTGTTTCGTTTAGCTGAGAGATAAACTTTTTAATGTAATATAAATTGTCATGTTTGTGTAGGCACGATAGCGCAATAAATAAATATTGTATTCTACCACATAAATGATAGTACTTTTATACTGATAATTAAAGCAATTCGTGCAAAATTATTCCCTAACCATTCCACAATATCAAAAATGTACAACGTTAATATTCAAGTTTTCACTTCTGCCGGCACTCCCGGAGTGCAACCCGTCGTTTTTTTTTGTTTTTTTTATGTATGTTTGATACGCGATATCTTCGCCAATTGTGAACCGATTTTGATGATTCTTTTTTTCATTTGAAAGCCTTTACTAAACCACAGAATACATGAGAGTCAAAACTATACCAAGTTGGTCCTACTCGTATTTGGTAAAGATATGATGAAGAACTTTGGAGATATGGAAAAAACTCCTAAAAAAAATTTAAATCGGTTGTTTTTTTTGTTAAAAATTTAATTATGGTAGACATCGATGACCTATATTAGGTACCTAGGCATAGAAACGACTACTTTGAGCACAGAATAGGTACTAGTACCTTTGACCGACCTTTGACTTTGATCTCTACAAAACTTGTCTAAGTATTTTTAAATCTTTTTCTCGCTGATACGTTGGTAGATCTTAACCTACTCGTCGTACCTGCGTTCAAATAGTATGTGTTTCAGTTTAAATAGCGTGGGATATACCTGAACAGACCTTGATTTACCTGGTTTCTGTGTTTGTAGAAAAACTTGTTTATACAATTCGTCAATGCTAGTGTGGGAGAAAAAATACTTAGAATTACCAGCTGCTTCTCTTCCCGCTCAGATCGTAAATGCCAATCGAGGGAATGGGCGAAATTGCGCTAAAAGTGACCTATGGGTCTTGCGGTCCTGGGCTCTTTCTACTTACCTAGAGCCACAATGCTCTGTGTGTAAAGACGTGATAAGGTAGACGGAGGTCAGACGCTCTGTGTAAAACCAGTAACCTTGTCAAATCCCCTAGGGTAGGTAGCGGCGGGCTCTGAAGCAATACCGCTGAGGATGCACCCGGGAATACGTGAAGATTATGATGTTAGACGTGATTATGAATTTATTTATTTTACTTTTTATTTCACACAATTTAACAAATTAAACACAAATAATAGAGATAAGTTTTAGCATACAAAAGGCCTTATTGCACAGCAATCTCTTCCAGGCAACCAAAAAAAAACAGAAAAAAAAATTGTATTATATTTTACAAATTAGAAATTGCTTAGCGATAAGGCCGCCATTTGCGCATTTCCTAGTTTAAGATAATTATGTCCTGTATTTTTCTTTTGTGCAATAAAAGGTTTTGTATTGTACTTATTATATATTTATATATTTATTTATGTAGTGTAGTAACTATGCAGGTATTCAATGAAAGCAGCAAAATGTGTTCTTCATTATATTGAATAAGGTATTTTTAGGCGTCTCACAAAAATGTTTTATAATTGAAAAGCAAAATAAATCGTAACATTCCGGCTGCGGCGTTTAATAAGGAAAAATGATAAAATTCATCAGAACCAACGAAATGAGGAAATTGTTTTCAATTACTGCTTCCACTAGGGCTCTCCTGTTTCTTTGGCTTTGTCATTAATTATTAAAATGTATTTATATATAATTAAATTCAGCGGAAATACTGCTAGAAAGCTAGATGGATATTTTTATACAACGTGGACTAGGGACTTACCCGTAATAAATCGAACCACGGGCTATACTAGCTAGATCACTAAAGTTTTTTTTCTCTCTAGCCATCACCAGTTGGGCAAAGGCTTCCCTTTAAATTTCTTATTACTAAAGTATTATGAAATTAAAATAAAAGCCAAAAGACCAAACAAAAATTTGACATTCCCATACAAATCGCCCGGGCTGCACACTTTTTTATGGAAATGCCAAATTTTTTTTTCTGGCTGTTATTTAAATATCATTATACTAAGTATAATGATCTAGTAAAGACCGGGGTTCGATTTATTACGGGTATGATGTCCCTTCCACTTTGTATACCTATATAATATTTATTTATTTATTATTTATTTATTAATTTTTCTTTTGTTTTCATTTGCTTGACTGGCAGCAAAGAAAAAGTTTACGAAGTTGTCATTCTCATCCAACCCAAATCGTAAAAAGAAAGAGAGAGAAGAGAAGAGAGCACCAATTTGAAATCTTTCTTTACCTATAGGTAGACTGCCTCCGTGGTCCGGTGGTCAGGAAAGGAAAGATGATTCCGTACTTCGAAAGACACGTAAAGCTGTGGGTCCCAAACGCAATCTAGCGTTTGTTTAAAGCTATCCTAGGATTAGTTCTGGTCTACCTTTTGGGTTGCGGAGGTCAGACGGCAGTCGCTCTGTGTAGAAACCAGTAACTCGACAACTAATTTAACAAACAATTTTTTTTATAAATACCTTTAATCTATCGCGTTGCATTATTGTTAAATTAATGCATACGGGTATTAACGCGAAACGTACCTTTTTTTATTTATTTTGCTGACGTTTCCCGTTCCGGATTCCACGCTGCTGACAATTTAAGGCCATCTTCTCGAGATCATATCTTCTCGGCCGAGAAGATGGCCTTAAATTGTCAACAGCATGAAATCCAGTGATTAACAGAACACAACCCCAATTCAATTAAATTCAATTCATTTATTGCATTTCATAATGTACATCAGTTCTAACTACTTAAAGTCACTGTATTAAAACACTATGAACCCTGTCGGGTATCGCAAAACAAAGTTTGGAACGGCAAGCGAGTTTTATGACATGCAGTTAATTAATGAATATAAGCCTTACCTAAGTGTTTACCAAATAGGTTCTTTTTAATTTATTGCCAGCAAGATCGTTAATTAAAGTTAATTAATCTAAGTAAAAAAAAAAAAGCCCCGGTTTGGTGCACAATCGGTTAACCACCAGAATACGGTTGCGTTACGGAATAGGGACACTGTGAGTGAAGTGTGTGACGGTACTTGGAGAATGAACAATATGACGGTGGACGAAGATCACACCGGGCATTAATTTAATATATATTTTTTTTAATTCATGTCCTCCTACAAGCTTTTATTGTGATTCCAAATGTGATGTGTTTGCGTCGTTTTATTACAGGGTTCTTAAAGCCACCTTCCTTCTCCATCATCAGATCAGCTTCTTGTTACAATAATATTGCAATGTCATCTGATTTAAGTACATTAGCATATAAAGTCTCATATCAATCGGAAACCGGGAATTGGCTCAAAATATTGCAACATTTGACCCAAATAAATAAACAACAACAAATAAATAAAAGCTTGTAAAAATCACACATTCGAGGAAGCCTTATCTAAGGCTAGAACTTTTTCAGGGCTTCTTTTTTTGAACGTAGACATAATTAAATGGTTGGAAAACTACACGCTGATGACCCTGGCAGTTACACAAATCCGAGTGGTTGCGTCTCACTTAGTAAAATGGCCGCTCCAGGCCGTTTCATTTTCATAATGGCGCCGCGAATGACCACGGGCTTAAACTGTGCCATTAAATGAAACTAAATTCTTTTGTAATTCCAATTTTATTTAAAAGATCCAGTGTTACAACTGTTTCGACGACAACAACGGCAGTTCATTTAATTAATACCGAGTAAAATTGTACTTATGGCAAAATGCTTTTCCCGTTAATTCTCCAGATTTTTTTGCTACCGATTAATTTACACGTCACCTTTTTCTACTTTAAAAAAAGGGGTCAAGTGCGAGTCGGACTCGCCTATGTAGGGTTCCGTAGCAGCAAGTAACATAATATAAAAGTTCTAAAGGTAAATTGCGGTTTACAATTTATGACGTCATCACCATCATCATCATCATCCCAGCCCTTCTTCCACCCACTGCTGAGCATAGGCCTCTCTCCGTCGACGCCACCCATCTCGGTCCTGTGCTGCTCTCATCCAGGTGCGACCCGCGACTTAAAAAATACCTATCTATGATACCGAGACCGATTGAAAGTACATACTTTGAGGTAGGTATATACCACATTTTTTTCAGAATTATTTTAGTAATATTTCAAAAGTTACGGTGGGGGACACCTCAAATTTTATTTTTGTATTAGATTATCTCAAGACTTGGGGGTTTGATCTACATAATTTTAAAGCAGTTTTTGTTGCATTTTAAAAGACCTTTTCAACGATACCCCACACGTTGGGGTTAGTCCAATTTAATTTTTTTAATTCACTTTTCGT
Organism: Acrobasis repandana; assembly: GCA_963576875.1. Classification (NCBI taxonomy): domain Eukaryota; kingdom Metazoa; phylum Arthropoda; class Insecta; order Lepidoptera; family Pyralidae; genus Acrobasis; species Acrobasis repandana. Next base: position 9,469,318 of record OY756241.1, on the reverse strand, counting down.
TGTATGGGACGGTAGAAAAAATACATTTTTTCATAATTTTAAAAAGCAACTTTTAGAACTTCAATATCTATCATTCCACCAATTTTCATGACAATCGGTGCAGTAGCGGCGGAGTACGAGCCCGGACGGACAGACAGACGGACGGACATGACGAAACTACAAGGGTTGTGGACTACGGAACCCTAAAAAGCGTCGCGTTAATAAGACGGTGAACAAAACAAGACATCATAATATACTTAATCGATAGTTTTAACAAGGTTTTATTTAGTTTCACCTGTCCCGTTGTCTGTGTGTCCGTAATCTTGCAAGCTAAAATCCCATTATTCGATTAAGAAACTTCACATGGGTACTTATGTAAGTTGGGTGACAATGCAATACCAATTATGATACCAATGACCTGATATCATGATAAAGCTGGAAGGTGGCCACAGCATCTCTGATAAAACAAGTTTTGGCTCAGTTGATTCGTTTTAGTTTTTAAACTTTTTAGTTCATTGTTTTAGATAAAAGCTCGTTTATAAAAATATTTGTAAGTATGTAAAGTTTCAGCTCAATCGAATAATGGGAAGTGGGTCTAATTTAGCTTGCAAGATTTGATTACAGACACACAGACAACGGGACAAGTGAAACTAAATAAAAGCTTATAACAATTACGAGTATTGTGATAGGTCTCGTTTTAGCCCAAAAGATACTGCAGTCTGAAATTCGAATCAATACAGGACCAGTAGATACTTGATAAAATAATCAAAAATTTCGCCCCGCAATAAACAGTCCTTTTCAAGATTCAACTAAACACCGTCCCTCAGGAATACCCCAAACAAATTGCACTATTAGCCGCCCATCATGTCGGATGCAACTCCGGAGATAGGGCGCGGCATCTAATGAAATAACACCCGCTGTCTTGCCGCAACGAGGGTAAAATGAGCCACGAAATGGCAAACAAACGCTGCTATTATGAATATTAAGTTTCACCCCTCGATGCACGCTCCTCGCACGCCCGCGCCCAGGGAGGGACAGTTTTATCGATATCGGCAATGCAAAATTCCAAACACTATTTTTATATGCCATACCTATTTTGGTAAAAAAAGTACATATTTTCTCCTTTTTATTTTGGGGAATATCAAAAAAAGTATTTGTTACTCGTATCAGTATCATGGACTGAACTTTTTATAAAAATTTACGCACTTAAAAAAGCTTCATGTAGGTCTGTACTAAATAGACGACGCACTTGCAATCTGTTATTATTTGAGATACTTATATATTTTTCTGTAAGTATAATAGAGAGAATGCATGCATTTTATTTTTATTTTTAATCGATAGTTCTCGTCGAGAAATAGCCGCAAAAAATTAATCAGTGCCGAAAAATATGTTAATGGTGTAGAAAATAAATATTAAAAATAGCAAGTAGATTATAACAACTAAAACACGCCATTTTAAAATATGACGTCAAGGTCTGCAATATCAGCTAGAGACAGAAGCTGTCAACGCATGTTTTTCTTTTTTGGGTACTTTCGATATTATCAGCCAGTGATGTTTGTTAAACCTCTATATAAAAGTACATACATTTCGAATGTCATCGATAGTCAAACTACATGGACGGACAGTCCTACCGAACGCACCCGAACTTGTCATTTCCCTTTTGTGAACTTTGTCGTCATTTCCCTTTTGTTTGTCAAAAGTTCCCGCGCAATATTTGCATATTTTCAATAATTTATTTCTAATCCAAATAAGAGTCAGTAAGAAAAATAATTAACTAGGCGTGGTAACGTATTAATAGAAATTGTAAAATAAAAATATGACCCGGATTGGTATTACATGCATATTCCTTATGGCTAGAAACCAAACAACCAGTTTTCAGAAACCTAGTTGAGAACTATGTACTACCCTTGCCGTCAATTAGCTCGGGACTTCACATATACTAATTATTTATTACTTATAATCACATCTTTATCGCTTATGGGGTACATCATACAGTCTACTGACGAGTCCACGAGACTGAAGAGCCGAAAATACTTCCTCAGGCAACCTGCCGTCGATACTAAGGAATCCGTAGAAACCAGACTGAAGCAATGGAGAATCAAATTTCCCGCCTCTCCATTTATATCTATACTGAGTAGGGACCTATGCTGAACTGGGTTTCTTTGGGAAACGCTAGTAGTTTGTAGCTTTTGCAATCAAAATAATAAAAAATAATAACCTTCAATAAGTGATATATTTATCCTACATTGAATATTTTTTTTGACTTTGACTCGCAACTTCTGCCCTCTGAGAAACTCCCACCAGGTGTCAACCTCTCTTGGGCGTCTGGAAATCTTTGAATAGACTGCGGGCTGGTGTCGGGACTTCTATCGGCACTTCCGGAGTGCCACTGTTTTTTTGGACAAAACACACTGATAAAGCTAGCTTTATATAGATATAACTAACTATCGATATATATGTATATATCATACTATATCGATAGATACTCAGCCCCAACACTACCGCTACCGTGCTCGAAATCGGCAATTTTCGCCGCGGGTTGCACGAGTGGCGAATACGCACATGTGTCGAGATTGCGTTCGTATCGCTCTCGATTTCACGCTCCCGTGGTAGGGGCCCTAATCGCTCTTGTTGGATTGAAGTGCAATGTTTGTTTCTTACTTTAATACAGATGCAGAACATGTCTTATTTATTTGTTTATAGCACGACATATACCGTCCTATTACTTCTGGTTATAGTACTGTGAGAACAGTAGAGCTCGCGAACTCTTTTAGCCATGCAATAACCGACACTTTCCCTTTCCCCTGAAATCCGTCCATATATAACGCTACAGCAAACTTCCCCCTTTTCCCCTCCACTCCCCCTTTTGGATTTTTTTTGCAACATCTTGTGTAGAATGAAGTCCTTAGTGTGTCTCTCAAAGGAGACGTTTCAAACCCGGCCTGCACACATTGTACATATTTTACAAAATCGAGGAAATCTAAAAATAATTTAAAAAATACTAAAATTGAAATATTTTCAGTATTTTAATTGCAATTTAATTTTAAAAGCAATATTTTATTTTATCCTGGCAATAAGTATTTCACCGCCATATTTCACTGTGAGTCCGTTCTGAAACTTGGTTCGAAGTGTTTGGTTAACTGTCAATCTCAAATGAAATATATTGTATTATAATAATGGTAATTTGAGTTCAGTTGATAACAAAATAATGTTTAAAAAGTCACGATTTGGTTTTTATGCAAGAAAGTAAACTTATTTACAATTTAATCACAGCTTTGTCGATCATACATTCGCTTGTGATTTCTGAACGCACGCTCTTTGAAATGTCAAATGTCAACATGGCGTCTTTCGTGTTGCCGGTCATAAGTGTATTTAACGCTTTTTTCACCAATTATCTAAGCCAAAATGAGCCAAAATGTTACTTAAAACACTTTTATTTAATAATTTAGTTTCTAAATTATACATGTACAATGTCCAGGCCGGGGCTGCATACATTCGTGAAACATCTCCTATGATTGAAATCCGTCAATAAATAACGCTACTGCAAAGTTCCCCCTATTTCTCCCTCAATAAAAAATATGAACTTGTGTGCCAATTTTCATCAAAATTGATTGAAAAAGGCGACCTGTAGGCGAAGACAGACAGACAACTTTATTACTTAAATTAAATAATGAAATAAGAAATGGTGAAAAAATTGATGAAGCTCAGTTGGTTAGAGCATGGTCGCATTTAGACCAGGGTCGCGGGTTCAAGCCCGCTCACGTGGTTTTTTTTTTACCATTTCTTATTTCATTATTTAATTTGAGTACTTTAGTCATTTACAGCCAGCACGGACGGTTATTGCAAGTGCAACCTTACTTACTACCGTAAGGAGCTCGATAGCCCACGGAGGTCGTCAGAAAGCAGAGGGACTTTCTAAGTCGCGTTCTTTAAAAATCACATAGATGGCGCTGTGCAACTCTGGCAGTATGATTATGAACATTAGTCTGGACAAAGGGTAAAAAAGTAAAAAAAAATATCACTGAAATTTCTATTTTTCTATATATGGTTTTCCTTGTTTTGCTGTTCTTTCGATAGTTTCTGTTGTTGTATTGTGCGTGATAATCTTTTATTTCTATTGACTTTGGACCTCTTACTTCGGACTCTGATTACCGCTTTATATGAAGACCTGGCTATAATACTTGGATTCCGATTCTACTGCACTCTGACGACTTGGCTGCAATATTTGGTTGCAGCGAATATGCGACTAAGGTTTCGATAAAAAAAAAATTGGTTGTCTGTAAAGTCGGTTTACTGACGATAGTTGAACGTGACAACGTAGCTGTCCACGCAGACGCATCGCTCACTCAAGTAGGAGAGAGACGGATGTCGAACGCTGCCGAACGCAAAGGCCGATTGTGCTTCTTTGTCGCTCGTTCTGCGCTCTCGCTTGCACTTCAAGCCTTACATGGAACGCCTCAGAGCGAGGTAACGCCGCATGAGTCATGTTTTTTCGTGCGTGCAGCCGGCTCTATCGAATTATAAGACGTTGTCACGTCAAAAAAAAAAATAGATTCTCAGGTGTAAAGCCCATTAACTGCTACGTGGTTAACTGCTACGACCTGCGTAGGACAAGAAGCAATAACTGGTAGTACATTCTATTTTTTTTCTTTGCTGTCTGACTAGCATGAAAGTGTAGTTTTAGTAATCTAAACGTGGCTTTTGGTATTAACTCTCAGGGCTCTGTCTATCCCGCTAATGATAAACAAAGTACATACGTCCTTACTAAAGATATCCCTACAGTCATAACATAACCTACAAGAATTTTGCGTTTTCCGGTCCCGACTTCCAACTTTTTAATATTTTTTTGTAACATTTTATTCTTCGCATAAATCACCAACACAACAAAGAGGCGAAGGTCGTCGAAAAAAGTTAACATACAGAAATCATAACCAGCCAGAATGCCAAATCACGAGTTACTATGTTTTTGAATAAATTCTAATTTCAAACGCGCTTCCGTCGCTGCGGAACAACCAGGTAAGGTGACCTTTCATAATATTTTCAAAAGTAGGGCGACAGAGGTCTTGTGTTAAAGTTAGACTGTTTTAATGAAGGACTTACTACCAGATAAGATGACCTCCGAAAATACCTGCAAAGGGAAGAGGGGAGAGGTCTTGAGAGAAGTTACACTGGTCGATGTTACAAAGCGCTTCCGCTCCATTGTGCGCGCGATCGAGAGTTGGATAAATTCAAATAAAGAATGTTTGATTCACACTCGGTTAATGAACAGGAGTTGCCAACAATTTTTAAAAGATTTGTTCTTTTTAAATATGAAATCTTCTCGCTTACCTAAGCTAAATTCAGTGTCTGAGTACCTAGTCGTTTCTTTAATAGATTGGCGACCACGTGTGGCATAATTTCGTATTCCATAAGTGCCATAACTCAGAAGTTTCAGAAGGTTTTGAGTTCCGTTTATCATCTTTACAAACTGCCAATAAGCGATGTTAGATGCCTTTAGACAGTTTCAAAAATCTGTATCATTCTACATAGGAGGTATCCAATTTTCACCGACCACGGTTAAAATCCCTACAAATCTAACCTCAAAGTAAGCGTTTAAATCCATCCAGTCTTGGGATCCTTAGCTAATAGCCTTCAAAACCGTCCATTTGTTAATGAGCTTCTATGACATCTATATGATAAAAATGGCATGAAATATACATACAACACTTCTCTTTTTCAGTCATAGGTTATTTTTTCCAAAGTATTAACTTTTTTTTACAAACAGTTGACGACCCCAATTGACCATAGATAGATAAAAACAACTTTTTTCCCCGGCTACCGTGCAGAGCGGCCAGCCTTTAATATCCAAAAGATTTATTGCTGGCCGGTAAAAAATTGTGGCGTTTAAACTCATTGGTAAAAATAACGATAAAATATTACCTTCAATTTGTACAATTTAATAATGACCAGAGATGATCTCGCTTGAAAATATCTAAAACGAACCCTATTGCTTTAGTAATAAAGTTGGAAATAGGAAAAATTGGGGATATTTGATAAACAGATACTTTAGAGATGGGTACAAAATTAGTTTATTTTTGTGACATGATTACATTAATATTGTTAGGAAATTAATGTGTTGCCTCAGATTACAGACGGCACGCCGATTTTCGTTAGGAAGTCTCTGAAATCACAATGACAGAATGTTACATTAAGGGTAAACATGTACAAACAATAATTTTTTTTTAGGAGTTTCTGCCCATATCTCCAAAGTTCTTCATCATATCTTCAGCAAATTAAAATGGGACCAACTTCGTAGCTTTCAAATAAAAAAAGAATAATCGAAATCGGTCCACAAATGGCGAAGATATCGGGAACAAACATACATAAAATAATAAACGAGCAAGTGCGAGTCGGACTCGTACATGAAGGTTTCCGTACCACCGTACAATGTGATTTCCAGCTTAATTGTAGTCTGCATCTAAAGGTTGCTACAAACTGGAACGACACAAGAGCCCACGACCCAATAATGAGAAAAATAAATAGTAGGTACCTAACTACGCTTAAAGAGTCCATTCCGATGCTGGCATTGGAATGGACTCTTCGAGGAAGCAGGGTCGATCAAAGCAAACCTGGCGGTCGGTAGCGGCGGAGATGAAGTCAATCGGGGTGACTTGGCCCGAAGTGAAGCGCGTTGCTCAAGACAGAACGAGATGGAGAACGACTGTAGCGGCTCTCCCCCCCCCCCCCCCCCGGGACATAGTAAGTCAAGTAAATCACCTGACTACGGTCTCTAACTGAGGCGCTTCGCACAGGTTGTTGTGACCAAGTCCAATGCCTCTCTCGAAAGAATGGAACACCAGAGGTGCAGCTTGAGGGTTGCCAGCGCGAGACGCGGCCACCGCCTCGTGCAGCTGCGCAGAAGTAGTTAAAAAAGTCATGAAGTCTGCACACGACTCAATTTGGCATATCATAATCGGATGTTTTTTGTCTCCACTGTAGAAGCTCGACCCTCTCTGTACTATTAGAGCCATTTTGGCTAGAGCAGCCAGAGGATTTGGCCTTCACTCTCCACGATGGCCAGACGGGTTGGAGAGGTCTCTAGCATGGTTTTAAGCTTTGTTTAACTTGTATTTCCTAAATCGACTTCTACGAGTTCCCATGGAGACATCCATGGGAAGACTTGGAGTAGTCCTATTCTGCTCTGCCGGTAACCACACGGCTTATTTTATTTGGCACATATAATGTAACAATTGTACTGGGAAGAGTGGGAAGTGTTTCCAAAACAATGAGGACTAGTGAATGAGAGACTATGTACACAGGTGAACATCAAGTGAAACCTTAGACTGCAAAATGAACCCTAACCGACAGCTCCTAAGGCCCAACTTTGTCTCCCTGGAGCGCAGCATCAGCACCGGTAGAGTCGGCACGGTGGTGAGGTACTGGTCCGTGGTGAAGGAAAGAAAGGATAATAGAAAAGTGAACCTTAACAGATAGCTCGTAAGGCACAACTTTGTCTCCTCTGGAGTGCAGCATCAGCACCGGTAGAGTCGGCACAGTGGTGAGGTATTGGTCCGTAGTGAACGAATACTCTGAGGATGCAGTAAAGGGTTTCACGAATGTGTCCTTGTAGTACGGTAGCCAGGAGACCAGCTGGAAAGTAAAGCATGGTTTTAATATTGATAAGACAATGTACTTATATGTCGCAGCCTTGTATCTGCTTAAATTAGCCAGCTAACTGCACGCCTAGGCAGCTCCTTAAATGCGGCATCCAATTAAATGTAGGCAATAACTATCGGCTTAGGAGCCGATAGTTAACTATAATCACTCGAAGTTTGACTACGAGTACTTGGCGTATTGAAAATATTAAAAGTCAGCCCTTTAAAGATGACTGACCAAGACTTCGCCAAGTGATAAAAATTTAGTTCAGTTTTTAGGGTTCCGTACCTCAAAAGGAAAAAACGGAACCCTTATAGGATCACTTTGTTGTCCGTCTGTCCGTCCGTCCGTCCGTCTGTCAAGACCCTTTTTCTCAGGAACGCGTGGAGGTATGAAGCTGAAATTTATATCAATTACTCAGGTCTACTGTCCCTTGAAGCTGTGAAAAAATCAAACTTCTAAGCCAACGCAATCAAAAGATACAGCCGTTTATGCCGCAAATTTTCGACACTTGCAAGGGAATCAAAACCTACAGGGTGCTTCCCGTGAACTCAGAATCTTGAAATTTGGTACGAAGCAACGTCTTATAGCATAGATAAAGGAAAAATTACGAAAACCATAAATTTTTAGTTACATCACATAATATATTTTATTTTTAATAATTTTAAACTTACTACCCATTTCCTCATAAACGCGTAGAGGTATTAAATTGAAATTCATACCAAATACTAAACCTTGCAGGTTTGTACGGAACCCTCGGTGCGCGAGTCCGACTCGCACTTGGCCGGTTTTTTTGCCTTACTTTAACCAGATAGCTGCAACATATATACTTACATATATCTTCTATTAGCAGTTCGCAGCACTATGATCTTGCGATGTTTTAGGAACAACATATCTAGGTAACCCTTTGACAGTACGTACAAGTACTTGAGTACTGGTTCTTATTCTATGGTACAAGTACTAGACGAATGTTCAGTCATCTTCGAATAAACATGCAAACGATGGATAGTCTAAGATAGAATCGACTGACATCGGTCGCTCGCACTATAAAATTTATAAGGAAAATTGATACATTGTTTTACTGAACTAGTATAGTGGGAAACTCCGACCAGTTTCAGCCTATTGACGACAATCATAAGATTATTTACCTATTAGGGGTTGGGATACGATAGTTTCGCTTTCCTCAAAGCACTAAATCGGCCAACTTAAGTGGTTTGAGGGAAGCGAAACCATCTGTCTTCGTCGCCTGCTCACCTTAGAGAAAGGATGCTTCTCGATCTCATCCATGAGGTTGTTGAAGGGTGCCTCCAGCACCACCGCGGTGGGCTGCGGCAGGCACGGCAACCCCTGCTCCGCGCACAGATCTGACATGTGAGCTACCATGTTCGAAGCTACCGCTGTTCCTGGAACCAGACCTAAAGGCTTTAGATGTGCTTCGGATGAAACCAGGAAGAGGTTCCAAAGGTTGAAAGCGAACTATGGTCACAAGGTGCGAGGCTTGGGAGACCTAGAACTGACCTCCCAAATTCATAAATACGTAGGTACCTATTCAGAATAATGGAATGGAAATTTCTTTCAATGTTTAACAAAAACGAACCTAGTGCCAGAAAAACTCAAGGCTACTCATGGATATGGCGACCTTCACGCCAACTTAAGAAACTACAACCACAACAACGACATGTAAATAGTTCACAAGAAGCCTACGAGATGGCGTTGACAGTATCCTACATCTCGATATCAGATTTCGTGTAATTGGTTGCTTAAATACAATCTCCGAGGATACACCGTCGGAGCCACAGTTTTCCAGGCGCAACACCATGCCTGGCAGGATGATCTTCCCTTTGAGGTGGTTGAGCATGCCACCTCACTTCCGGTATAAGGATGTCGAAGATCGTGCGAAGTAGAGATGAAAAAGTCAGACCTATACCATCCTTGGGAAGTTGGGGATACTTTGTCACCTACCACTAAGCGCGTACCTGGTTGCATCCTCAGCTGTGCTGCTTCGGAGCCCGGGGTGCACTTTCCCGCTTTTTCTTCTCCAAATATAACAATCATGTCAATGGTCACCCAATGATGACAAAATAGAGAAAAAATAGCCGGAATAGTATAAATGATTTGGCTATAGTTTTACGACCGGCCGCCTGCCTGACGTCAACCCTCTTTGGGAAAGTATTTGTGCGAAAAGTTTTCCAACCGGCCGCCGCCCGACGTTAACCCTCCTTAGGAATGCAATTGTAGCACGAGATGTTTGTGCTTCGTCCTTTAGTCGCCTCTTACGACATCCACAGGAAGAAATGGAGTGGTCCTATTCTAACCCGGAAGTTCGAAACCACACGGGTGATATCAGTGATATCTATGCATTGAAAAGTGGTTACTAACCAAGGGAGTGTCCCCATATGATGACGGGCGGCCTCTCCTTCTTGCTTAGGGAGTCGATGAGCCAGGAATACACGCAAAGGGCGTCTTCCACCACGCCGCGCTCTGTAGGCCGGACATGGCTTGAATCGCCGTAACCTGGTCACATAACGTGGCCATTTAGGCTTTATTTTGCATGGGCTACTTACATCATGCTTCCTATAATAGTTGCAAACTATTACCGGCTAGACGGCCAGATCCCACGTTTATTTTAGTCCCATGCCTACCAGCAAAAAGGTTGATAAAGATGTTCACCACTCACCATATCTATAAATTCTAGGAGAGGGAAAATGCTAGGGCACCTTATTAGACATGATGAGATGGAAGACTCAAAGGCCACTTTTAGCGTGATGGTGGGCGAGAAGGTGGAAAAGGAATCAAAATAGGATGCTAGAAAAAAGGTCTATATAGAGGTATATACATATATATTCTACGTTTTCTATCTATTTTTTCATTGAGGTGAAAACTTAACTCGCGACACTGTTACCTTAACCGACACCACCTTGTTCAAGTTTTCACCTCTGATGGGCACTCCTGGAGTGCTACTATTTTTATTTTTTATCTATCATACAAAGAATCAAATAAAAAAAATTACTTTAATATATAAACCACACAGAAACTAAACGAGAAAGCGAAGTTCTCCGAGTGTATTCGGAAAATCCAGCGTTCGTAGATTCAATCATAATTCGAGAATATTGTTCTGAAATTTGGTGAGCGAGTAACTAGATATGTAAGTCAGTTCATAAAACACAAGTTTGTGCGTTCACCGCTAAAAAAAGTCCCTTTGTCGTATCTCCCTCGTTTCAGGGCGCTTCCCTCGATATACAACCGAGGATCGGAATTCTCGGCGTCGAGATTTCAAGCGACGTTCAATTTCGCGGTCATCTAAATGACAAGGCTAAGTTGGCTTCTAAAAAAATTGGTATCCTCGGTAGAGCAAGGCGATACTTCACACCGGCACATCGCCTTCAGCTGTATAAGGCACAAGTTAGGCCGCATATGGAATATTGTTCCCATCTCTGGGCCGGGGCACCTAAATACCAACTTCTTCCTTTTGACCGTATTCAAAATCGCGCAACTCGTATAATCGATGATGAGACTCTCGTCAGCCGTCTCGATCCTCTGGCTCTACGTAGGGATGTTGCATCCTTGTGCATTTTTTATCGCATTTATCATGGGGAATGTTCTGAAGAATTGTTCGACCTAATACCTGCTGCAAAATTTCACCACTACACTACCCGCCTGAAATTAAAATACCATCCACACCACCTGGATAGTTGGCAATCAACCACCGTACGTTTTAAAAGGAACTTCCTGCCACGAACGACCGAACTGTGGAATCAACTTCCTGCAGCGGTGTTCCCGAACCGATACGACATTGAAACCTACAAAAAACGAGTCTATATCTTCCTGAAAGGCCGGTAACGCTCTTGTTACACCCCTGGTGTTGCAGTTGTCCATGGACAGTGGTGATCACTTACCATCAGGTGACCCGCTTGTTCGTTTGCCGCCCTATAACATAAAAAAAAAAAAAAAAACCACATATTTCGGCAACCCCTTGATCGATGACCAAAGACTGGCAAGAATTGGGTAGATGACTGGGTCAGAAAAGTATTATTCTAATTAGTCCGTTAGTTAGATTACCCAAAAATAATGTATCTAAATTTCAGAGTGGGGGCTTGTTACGTCACCGATGTGTAAAAATCGTACGAAAGCGTGACGTCATGCGAAATTTAAATGCGCTGTATCTTCGTTATTTATTGTTTCTCAGAGAAAAGAAAAAATACGTGTACAATATTTTTTAATAATCTAACCGATGAGCTTAAAATAATTCTTCAGTCATCATGCCTATTACAACAAACCTCTGTAATCGAAGGTGATGATGTGGAAGTTGAGCCTCTGGAACACTTTATACATCTGCAGGCGGTGCGGCGAGGCGCGGTGGTTCGAGTTGCCTGCCAGGACGAGGATATTGCTTTCATCATCAACAGTATCATCATTTATTATAATCATTTCACTGCTGGATATAGGTCGTGGTTTGAAATAGGGTACTGAAGGCATTCGCTGGACAGCAAAGAGAACTAATGAGGAGGCGTTGTGGCTTGTGGCACTTGTTGGAGAGAAACGCAAACTACTACCTGTGCTACTACAAACTATAAATTCTAGGAGAGGGAAAATGCTACGGCTATTATCTTAGTAGACATGACTATTGACATGATTTAGATTCTCGCACATTCCCTTAATCGGCTTTAAAAGGGCTAATACATACATACAAACATACTTTCACGTCTTTATCCCTAATGAGGCAGACAGAGCATTTTGAGTCTTGCGGCTCTAAGCAGTCATAGCCCAGAGCCGCAAGACCCAAAGGCCACTTTTAGCGTGATGGTGGGCGAGAAGGTGGAAAAATTAATCAAATAGTGATAAGTTGCTATAAAACAGGGCTATACTTAATATATTCTACGATGTTCTTTTCTCTCAGACCAGCATAGAAGATAGCCTTGTCATGAGACCATAAGGGTTGGATCTCATCTGTCAGCACGAAACAGCACTTTTCTATGCTGCTATCCTTTTCTGTCGCTCAGGAGCGTTATTTTCTAGAGCGAGAGAGAGCGACGGAACGCTCCAGCACCGATCGTACTAGCTAGCAGCATAGGAAAGTGCTGTTCCGTGCTGATAGATGAGATCCAACTCAAACTGGGTGTAAGGAGGTGGTACCATGGCAGTAGAGCACGATGGTGTTCCTGGTGGTGTTCAGCCCCTGCTGGATGCGCGGGTCAATGGTGGTGTAGTCGCGGATGACGAACACTTCGCGGAACAGGCAGCAAGGTATTATGTGCCACACGCCTAGGGCAAAACCAATCACAATCATCTTTATTCAGCCTTAGAAAAAATGAAACTTTCCTATTTGATAACTATCAGGTTATATAGGTTAACTGTCATCATCATCAGGTCTTTTTTGTCTCCACACACAAAATCCAATTTTCGTGTGACAATATTCGCCGGGCCGACCAAAGGCAGACACGTCTTGTACAAGGCTCGTCACATGTCATTTTGATCGATATCTCTCGTTTGCTCTTGTCATGGTGACGTTATCACGTCGGGGTCACCAGAAAATGGCGAGAAATGAGTAGTCCAATGGTGTGGTGGCAGGCTTGTATTTCTTGTTTAGCGGTTTGTACAGGAGAGAGACAATAATGCGAAAGAGAGCTCAGAAAATTAATATCGTTCTTTTAAAGTAAGCGGGAAAGCGCCATCTGTTGGAAACCGGGTGAACTGTCAATGACTTATTGTAATAGCAGTGTTTTAGGTGCTTTGTAGTGTTGTGCTTATTGAGGGTGATTAACAGTGTCATGCTGTAATGACGAACAGATGTCGCTTTTTACAATTTTAACACATATGAGCGACTTTTTACACAGTAAAAAAAAATCTAGGTCTATGGTACTATCATCATCATCCGAGCGTATTCCCAGTTGCATCCTCAGCGGTAACGCTTGAGAGCCCGGGGTCCGCTACCTAACCTAGATGATTTGACGAGGTTACTAGTTTTTACACAGAGCGACTGCCGTCTGACCTCCGCAACCAAAAGGGTAGACCAGAACCGATCCTAGGAAAGATTTAAACAAACGCTAGATTGCGTTCGGGATCCACAGTTTTACGTGCCGATTCTGAAGCACGGATCCATCTTTTTTTAGGGTTCCGTACCCAAGGGTGCAAACGGGACCCTATTACTGTGAGTCCGCTGTCTGTCCGTCTGTCAAAGGATCTATCTCTTGAACCGTAATAGCTAGACATTTGAAATTTTCAACGATTATGTATTACTGTGGCCGCTATAACAACAAATACTAAAAATTAAAAATAGTTAAAAATTAAAGGGGGTCGTCATACAAGAAACGTGTTTCTTCAGCGTTTTAAAACATTGTACGGTGGTACAGAACCCTTCATATACGAGTCCGACTCGCACTTGCCCGTTTATTTGGATAATCAGGTGATTTAAGCTATAACCTAACCAGATTGGAAACAACTTTTCACAAAGTATGCTTCCCAGTGGGATTTGAACCCACGACCTCCGGATCACAAGGCAAACGCCTTGACCACTGAATCACGGAGGCAGTCTATGGTACTAACAACCCATATTATTATGTGGCATACCTAGCTAAGGATGCCGTAAGAGGCGACTAAAGGCAGCAAAGACATCTCGTGCTAAAATTGCATTCCCAAGGAGGGTTGACGTCAGGCAGGTTGCCGGTCGTAAAACTATAGCCAAATCGTTTGAACTGTTCCCGCTATTTCTTCTCTACTTCGCAAGGTCTTTGGCATCATTGGGTGATCATTAACGTGTTATATTTGGAAAAGAAAAAGAGGGAAAGCGCACCCCGGGCTCCAAAGCAGCACAGCTGAGGATGCAACCGGTAACGCGCTAAGATAAAGCAGACAAGATTTGACAATGCAACCGGGGACAGAACGGGGAACTTACTTGACTGGCTTAGCTTAGATAAGTATCTAAGCTAAGCCAGTCAAGTAAGTGCCTGTAAGTAGGGGGAGACTGACCAAGTTTAATAGGGCACGAGTCGACCTTGGATGTGAACTCGATGCTGAAGTTGCGGCCGCCAACCACGTTGCAGCTCGACGGGTTCTCGTAGTCCAGATTCCGAGGGTAGTTAACTGACGACGAAGTAATTATTACATTAGCTAGCCACATCGCCTATTTGTCAATAGGCGATGTGGTTAGCAACCCATTGATTCAGATTACATCTACGAACAATAATTCTCTAGAAGCGTAACTTATCCCGAAAAATCATTCCACGCGATATGTACCGCGGCGGGCGGGGCTTAAAATATGAACCGCGCGGCGCGACAGTTCGCTGTGACACTCGAGTCGTGCGGTTGCGTCGCAAAAAGTTTCCTGAATATTGCTGTTTTTATTTATTTATTTATTTTAATTATTATAGACGAGCAGCTCAGAGCTGATATGTCTATTTCACACAGTGCTTTAGTATTTTTTGCGATAATCGATTCATTAAAAATGCCGGCATGTGCCGTGAAGTGGTGTAGAAGCTATACAGACATAAAAAAGCACATGACTCATCTTTCATTGTAAGTAAATAAACATTTTAATAATCCATACTTGACATCTGTTGACATCTCACGCTCGTCGCGTTGACCGCGTCGGGCAGCCGGCTCAGGGGAGCCGGCTGCCCGACCAACGCGTCGATGACGCGTGCATGACCTTTTCGCGACCAATCACATGCATCTTTTGTGTCTAGTTATTCGTTGTAATTACTGTTAGCTTGTTTGCATAAATGGAATCAGATTAGAAGCGGTGAATGTAGGAGCGTTACATTTCTAGAGAATTATTGTTCGTAGGATTACATACTTCTAATAACGATTACCTGATCACTTATTATTAGCAATAGACACGATATGTTACTCTAATATAAAGCGATAGTAATTTAGTGGTTTAAGAGCGCAACCTATAACCTAAAGGTCCCTGGTTTGATCCCTACTTTCTATTCATCACATCGACCATTATTTTTTTACGGTGAAGGAAAACATCATGAAGAAACCTGCGTCACAGGTATAGCACTTCAAAGAAGCGAAGTATCATTATGCCTACACTACTACAAACAAAACTGTACATCCGTGCACACGTCAATGCGTGTGTGTTCGCCCGCTCAACACCGAGAACGGGGAGGGGAGCGGGGACGGGGAACGGGGACGCATTGCGCGGGACCTTAGGAGATTCCGTTCTGTATGTAATACTCTTATTAATTCTGTGCCTGCATACTGCACTGTAGTGCAGAAAATGACTGTTGTCTTAGGAACGTCAGATGCCTTTAGGCCGTTCGAAAGTCATCATCATCATTTCAGCCGCATAACGTCTACTGCTGGACATAGGCCTCTCCTAAGGATTTCCAAAATTAACAATCTAGAGCGGCCTGCGTTCAGCGCTTTCCAGCGACCTTGGTCAGATCGTCTGACTACTTTGTGGGTGGGTGTCCATCGCTTCGCTTGCCAGTACCTGGTACACCTATTCGACCATTCTGCCCTATCTGCCATCGGTTCGTCGCGCTATGTGTCCCGCCCACTGCCACTTCAACAAGCTAATCTGCTGGGCTATATCAGTGACTTGTTCTCCTACGAATTTCCTCATTTCTGATTCGACCACGTAGAGAAACACCTAGCATAGCCCTCTCCATAGCGCGTTGAGCGACCTTGAGCCTTCTTATGTTTCAGAGCCACGCATTACTGGTAACACACATTAATTATACACTTGTCTCGAGGCACTGAGGTATTTTGGACGAGACGACGCTGCGTAACTTCTCGAACGCTGCCCATATAGGTATGATATTCATATTTTAATAAAAAATGTGGAAATCTTACTGCAGTTGGAGAACACCATCTTCCTCTGCACTGCCTTGCTGTACTTGAAGACGAGCGGCAACACGGCTACTTGTACCACGAACAGGCTAGCGGTCACCGACGCACCGGTCATCAACAGAGTCCTAAGGTCAACACATTCAGTATTACCCGTTCGCACTAAGTTTGCCGCTGACGGGAGGGGACGCGCATACCACAGACCGGCAAACTTGGTGGCAAACTACATGTGGTGGGCATTTTCTGCTTCTTCTTCTTATTTAAGAGCTTAGTGGCTGTTGTCGGTGGAGTATGCGCCAAACTTCTCGGTTCTCTGCGTTACTCTTTAGTGCTTGTTTTCTGCTTCATCATCATTTCAGCCGCATAACGTCTACTGCTGGACATAGGCCTCACCCGAGGATTTCCAAAATGACCGATCTAGAGCGGCCTGAGTTCAGCGCTTTCCAGCGACCTTGGTCAGATCGTCTGACCACCTTGTGGGTGGGTGTCCAACGCTTCGTTTGCCAGTACGTGGTCGCCATTCGAGAACCTTTCTACCCCATCGGCCGTCGGTTCGTCGCGCTATTGTTTTCTGCTTAGTACGACAAAATTTAAATGCATTCGAAGCCCTGTATAGGCTCCATGTCGCCTATGCCCAAGGCCGCTTCTGTCATTATGTACAAACGTGGAAACATCTCGTAGTGCATTTTATCAACTTTTAACGTATGACTGCAAGCGCTGAGAGTAACTTACATACTAATCACGCCTTATCCCTTTACTTACGGGGTATAGAGCCCAGGCCAGGGCCATAAAACCCAGTGTTGTTCAGTGTGACGGTGGAAAAGGAACCCACTTTAAATACTCACCCAATCATTTTTAACAGTCGTCGGTTCTCTTATAAACTGTATTTTATTTTTATTTGTATGCATTATTATTTCTTTATGCTATTTTTTATTGCTTTTTTGCAGAATTTTATATAAAATTGTTTACATCACTTGCGCATCTTTGATGATTGAAGTTTCAAAACTGATGTCAAAATACACAATGACAATTATTTTTTTAAATTAAAAATTAAAAAGTCTACTATAGGTACAATAATATACATATAAATATATAAGGACAAATCACACTGATTCAGCTAGCCTCAAAGAAAGTTTTTAAACTTTTATTACGGGATACTAACTCAACGATAATATATTTTATGATAAATACATATATAGATAAACACCCAAGACCCAGGACAATTTGAAAAAGGTTAATAAAATAGTTAGGAATTATTGGTAAAGGTGCCGTGTGGTTCCCGGCAGAGTAGACTCCAAGTCTTCCCGTGGATGTTGTAGAAGGCGACTTAGGAAACACAAGCTAAACAAAGCATATAAACATCAATGAGACGTCTCCAACCCGTCTGGCCAGCGTGGAGAGTTTAGGCCATATCCCCTGACTGCTCTGGCCAAGTATCACTCTGGTAGTACAGAGAGGGTCGTGCTCCTGTAGTGGAGACTTAAAAAGACCTGATGATGATTGGTAAAGGTCGGCACCAATGGCGTACTTTACATACGGCGTACTTTTACTATAGCACTGAAAGTATCAAATTGACATGTGGCAAGTCTTGGTACAAGACAGAAATAAGGTATATATTAGAAATTGTTCTTTGATACAAGACGTGTCTGTCCTTGTCGGCCCGGCACGAACATAGGTAGTCTCACAAAATTGGATTTCTCAAATTGTCAATTGTTGATTACCTTGAAAAGATGGTATTGTTACAGAATATAGTAAGAGTATTACATAAAGAACGGAATCTCCTAAGGTCCCGCGCAATATAGCTGGCGAACACACACGCATGACGTGTGCACGGCGGCACAAGAACGGGAGAGAGGTGCGGGGACGGGGAACGGGGACGCATATTGCGCGTATCTTAGGAGATTCATGTATAGGTACTCTTATTCGTATTCGTGTATGTATACTGTTACTGTCTTCTGTGGTATTGTGCGGCATTACTGATTGTTCGTGTACCTGGTAGGTAGGTACAAATACAACTCTTAAGATTACACAAAAACATTTCATTTCTGATCAAATTTTTCATTAAGGTGCTCCCCTCACCGCGAGCATTTACTTGTAACGTTGTCAATAACGTTGTTATAGATTCGACTTTGAGCATTACATTACAATACCACCTCCCTGACTGACGAGCATTCACTTGTAATGTAACATTATAACGTCCTGCTGCCCGTCTGTCCGGCGTCCGTCTGTCCGTCTGGATGGTCCGTCCGATGGATGGGTGAACAGTGTCACGAAAAATTCTCGAGTTGCTCCGTGCTTAAAGAAGGCACGTTATCCCCGTTACCCTGTAAGCCGTTGGTCCCGAATGAAGACATTCATTATATGGCAGTCGTCAAGCTATGTCAGATGGTTTTAGGCAGTTTTTGAAATCTGACACCAGTGTTGGCCACTTACACACACGAAAAACAAAAACAAACAAGTGACACGCGTACAAAAACTTTCGCATTTATAATTAGTATAAAAAGAAAAAGACAAATTAAGAATAGCAACATTCAATGTAAGGTCTCTATCGTCTACTGAAAAGTACCTGGAATTCATGCACGCTCTACAAAACATAAAATATGACATTATCGGACTAGCAGAAGTGCGAAGACTAGGTTGCAACATAGAAGAATATGAACAAAATATATTATGTTTTATAGGTGAAACTCCAGTCCGGAGTAGGCTTTTTGATCAAAAGAGAGCTAAAAAATAAGATCACAAACTTTATTGGCTTCTCAGAAAGGGTGGCTCTACTCCAAATTAAAATTAACGGACAAGATATAACTATAATACAGGTTTATGCTCCCACAGAAAATTCAAGACATTGAGAAATTTTACGTAAAACTGAATAAAGCTCTCGAAGCTGCCAGCAAAACTTTTTTATTGATAGGAGACTTTAACGCACGAATAGGAAAGCCAAAAGAAAAAGAAAAAACAATATTAGGAAAATTCGGATATGGAGAAAGAAGTAAGCGAGGCGAAAAGCTAATCCAATTTGCCTATGAACATAAACTTTTTGTAATGAATACCTATTTTAAAAAGAAGGATAGCCGAAGATGGACTTGGATTTCTCCAGACAAGAAAACCAAAAATGAAATAGATTACATAATGACTAAAATTTCAAAAATTGTCACCAATGTAGATGTTCTAAATAAGGTCGAATTTCCATCCGATCATCGCATGGTACGTGCTGAGATTAAAATAGGTAAAATACAAAAAAGTAGAAGGACTTATTCACAAAATCCCAAAATCCCGGAAACAGAAGAAGACATAAACAGCTTCATAGAAAGACTGAACACAAACCTTAGGGAACTCAATCAACCTGAAAACGATAGAGACGACATTCAGACATTTTACGACAAGTTAGAAACGATCATTAAGAAGAGCCTTACTACAAAACAAATAAAGAAATCAAACCAAAATAAAATACTATCACCTGAAACCTTAGATCTAATAAAAAAACGGTCGAAACTTATACAGCAAAAACCAAAATCTAAAGAAATGAAAACAAAACTAAGTAATCTCTTAACTTCCACTGCTGAAAACGCACCGTATGTGTTTTCCTCTTTGGAAAAATACACACGTTGCATTTTTCAGCAGTGAAAGTGTTAAATCAACAATAAAAGCTATCAAAAAAGATTACCAAAAACATAGAAAAAGAGTAATTTAAAAAAAAATTAAAGCGATACCGAAGCACAAAACGTGCCTTAAGGAACTAACGACGCATAAAAAGTGGATACAAAATTTAAGACACGGAGACCGGGATACCGAGACCAGAAAAGACATCCTAGAGTGTGCAACAAAATTTTACGAAGACCTATACAGCATTCCTACACACACTATTACACTCAACCAACACAAACAACAACAACAGAACATCATACAAATACACAAGAAGAAATCAAGAAAATTGAAGAAAACAAAATTGCGGTATACATAAAGTAATTAAAAAATGAAAAGAGTCCCGGTCCTGATGATCTACAAAACGAAGTACTTCAGGCTGGAGCCACCGAGGTGGTGGCTCCCTTAACGTATCTCTTCAACAAAGTCATCACTGAAGGACGGGTTCCAAAACAATGGAAAAGCTCTGATATAATACCTCTGTACAAGAAAGGTGATCCCAGAGACATTGCGAACTACAGGCCAATAAGTTTTCTTTCTAGCGTATACAAACTATTTTCTACAGTTCTACTGTCGCGAATGAGTCCTGAAATAGACAAACAGCAACCAAGAGAGCAAGCAGGATTTCGATCCGGGTTCTCAACAATTGATCATATACATACAATGGAATAAGTTATAGAGTACCGAGAATTTAAAAGGCCTTTGTACATATGCTTTATCGACTACAAAAAGGCATTCGACAGATGCTGTCTCACGTAGCTATTTCGGAAGCTCTAAACTCGTGCGGAGTTAACAGTGCATACATAGACGTCCTGAAAGGAATATAAAACAACAGCACGAGTAGAGTCAGACTAGAAACACGAGGCAACAAAGACAGGGGGACCCAATGTCACCAAAGCTATTCATAGTAGTCCTAGAATATATCTTCAAGAAAGTAAACTGGCACCGCAAAGGCATAAAAATTGGCAACCAATACCTGAGTCACTTAAGATTCGTGGACGATATAGCAATCTTTGCACTAACGCAACATGAACTTGAAGATATGATACAGGCACTAGATAGAGAAAGCAGCAAGGTAGGCTTACAGATGAATGAGAGTAAAACTAAAGTACTAACCAATCATACACAAACACCAGTATTTATAAACGGAAAACAGCTAGATTACATGGAATATTATATATATCTGGGCAAGCGAGTATCTTTCAGCGAAGAAAATATTCAAGAAGTGGATAGACGCATCGCTTTAACCTGGAACAAGTTTTGGGCAACAAAGGAGGTACTAAAAGGTGACTACCCTGTTTCCATGAAGAAAGTAGTCTTAGACACTTGCTTACTACCATCGTTGAGCTATGGATGCCAAACTTGGATCTTCACCCATAACATTAAAAATAAAATAATCACCTGCCAAAGAGCCATGGAGAGGAGTGTCCTGAACATTAGGAAAATACATAAAATAAGATGCATGGAGCAGTTTGGAGGAGGCCTATACCACTGGTAGGACTCTCCATTGATTCAGAGTAACATATATACCTACTACTACTACAAACGAAACAATTTATCTGTACACACGTCGATGTGTGAGTTTTATACTTAGGGTCGCACCGCAGAATTAATTTAATACTTACCTACTAACGAGTTCGACATATTTACGATTATATTTTCCATACCTGAAGATTTGCGAACACTATGACGTAAAAAATATTCTGTTTTATATGTATCAAATGTTACAGAAAAGTCGGAAACAGCTACATAATATCACTTCACAAATATTTTTCATTATGTCCATTGTCCATTTCACCATTAGTTCACTTTACTGATTATTATTGAGTCATTTATAATGTAACGCACTAATTCACTATTGTAATATAGTAATTTGCATATTCGGCGCAAAACTATACGGTAATTATATGAATAAATTCAATAAAAATAAACAAATGTTTATCACATTTTCACGCACAGCATGTCAAGTTGTCATTGTCAACAATGGCATTTACACTATAACCCGCGGAAATCTATTTGGCATTTGCGTGTATGTGATTACCTGTGAGCGAGGAGCCATTGTAACATTACCGGATTGCTAATACCCCTCTCGCTCTTGTGTATCTCCCGCCAATGCGAGAGAGCGAGAAGGGTATATATATCAAAATGGTTGCTGGGTAATAACGTGAAATTATATTGTTGCTTTGCTTACCTGTTTTCATCATTTGGAAATGTATGAAATATACGTTCTTTAGAGTATTGGGTGGATAAACAATTATTATACGCGCACCTTCTCACCATGATGGTTACTATTAATACTTTTAAACTATCGCGTTGCATTATTATTAAATTAATGCATACGGGAATTAACGCGAAACGTACCTTTTATTTATTTATTTTGCTGACGTTTCATTCGGGTTTCACCGAACGTGGTCCCAGCTTGACAAGTCAAGAGTCAAGCTGGGACCACGTTCGGTGAAACCCGAATGAAACGTCAGCAAAATAAATAAATAAAAGGTACGTTTCGCGTTAATTCCCGTATGCATTAATTTAATGGTTACTATTGGTTGACAGTTCTCAAGACAACACACGTCGCGTATTGCGTGCGGCTAGTAATTAAACCCTGGTTTGGAGCCGTCAAAGCTCACAAAGTGCGGGGGAGAGGTGCGGGGACGCCAATTTGCGGGAGACGCTGTGAGAGACCATTCTGTTTGACTCTTATGTATTCTGTGCCTATACCCAAGCGGGGTCCATACCCAGTGAAAATTAACAAACTAACACACCCTAAAACGATAAGCTTACACAAGTACACCACAGATACAGATACACTATCACGTCTTTATCCCTAACGGGGTAGACAGAGCCAAGGGCGGTAAAGCCCAGGCCACTTTTAGCGCAATGGTGGGCATGAAGGTGGAAAAGGGAAATCATAATAGTGATGGGTTGCTAACCGCATCGCCTATTTATATGATTCAGATTCTCGCCCATTCCCTCGATCGGCTTTTACGATCTGCACGGGAAGAGAAGCAGCTGGTACATTCTATGTTTTTTCTTTTCTCCCAGACTAGCAGAAGAAAACAAACAAAATATAAACAAGTATAAAATTATAAACTCACCTAAACGACTTTAGGGAAGTGTTAAATATCCTACCTAATTAATGTTAAGGAAAATAAATAAAAGTAAACATAAAACAAACAAACAAGTGAAAAAAAAATACACTAAAAAACTAGACTAACACTATTATATAAGATTAAAATCTAAAATGGGATATGGAACTAATAAAGGCTTTTTTATATTCTTTGTTACAAGTGAAGCGCATTGATGTTACAAGTCGTATCAAGATGATACACATAGTATCATTACAGGGTGCGCATTGTAATGCTCGGTTCTCCTCCTTAACTGATGTAATGTAACGTTACATTACAAGTAATTGCTCGCGGTGAGGGAGCACCTTTACGTTGTATCTTGTGCCTTTAGATCTATGATTTTTACTATGGCACTGAATGACAGATTAAATCGCCATCACCTCTGGGCGCTATTTTTGAAACGCAGAAACGGTTTATGTATTGAAAAACTAAAGAAATTGTATACAATCTAGAATGCTTACAAAGTGGCAAACCCGTTCCCAAAAATATACCTAAAGTTATAGCTCTCCCCTCCTACTTCATTGCACTGACAGTTTGCGGAAAGGGACGCCTATAACTTTAGGTACATTTTTTGGAAACGTTAGGTATTTGAACATAAGCATTATGAAAATATGAGCTTTATGTGCGTGGCATTAAGTTTAATTTTCAATGTTTTTTTTTGAGATTATTACTCGTAGTGCTAGATTGTTTATAAATTCTTTGGGAAAAACCAATCGTTTAGTGACTCGGCGATTCAAACATGGCACTGCAAGTCTAACTTCGTTGTCACGTTGTCACCAGTTATAATAAAACAATTTGTAATAAAATATTAAATGTATTCAACTTAATAAATAAAACAATAAATTACGAGTGTATAACAGCTGCATAAATTAAAATTAATAATATCTCTATCACAATATGACAGGGGTCGCGTTATCTAACGTACAAACATACAAAATAAGTAGATATTAATTTGTGACAACCTTATTTTTCGTAAGTGGCTAACGTGTCAAATTTTCTCACTCGATCTGCTTTAACGTTCCTACGTTGGCAAAGCGAAGCTCCAGATGCCACTTGCTTGTGATCACCAATCCAAGTGTGGACCACGTCTTGGTTGCTTAACTTGTGTAAGCGCTAATAATACATACGCCCGCTGAGCCATTATGCTCCTGAAGAACCGTATACAGACTTTCTTTTAAGTGGCTTAGGGTTGGATCTCGTCTATCAGCACGGACCAGCACTTTCCTATGCTGCTATCCTTTTCTGTCGCTCAGAAAGTAATTGACTAGAGCGAGAGAGAGCGACGAAACGCTGCAGCACGGCCGGTGCTGAAGCGTTCCGTCGCTCTCTCTCGCTCTAGCAAATGATGAGATGAGATCCAAAACTAACACTATTGTCAGATTTCTCAAGCTTAAAATGGAATGTTTAGACTAAAGGTAGAGAATTGTGGTAAAAAAGAGCAGATATTTAAGGCTAACTAAAAAGCTATAATGTTTATTTACACGGACAAAGTCGCTGGCGCTAATCAAACAACAAAAAAGGTACCTTATAGAGATACTCCGGTTAAAACCCATATTTTGTCTCTTTCCCTCTTAACAGCATTTACTGTTGCTAGAATGAGCCTTCGCTAAACGTCAAAAGTAAAAATGGCCTGTTTTCTGCGTAACACGACAAAATTTAAAGGACATTGTCTAATGACATCGACTACTATTTATGTGACTTTTCTATTTAGTAGCGTCATACAGGACATGGCGTACCGCGTTTAAAAAAATACGCCTACGTTTCAAAACAGATTACAATTTGACACTTCATCGATGAAACTATATAACTCCAATATCTCTGGCGCTTATACTATCTAAATAATTGAACTATTTGACATCACATTTCAAACGTCACAGCCACGGTACAACAACCTTACGAAATACTGAGTATCAGCGACACAAAATTACATTTTGGTGTCGCGATTCGGCACTGGCTCTCTATTTATTCTCGTAAAATAAATTGTCATAATATAGCTTTACAAAATGTATTTTAACCTAATTTTTATTTGTCATAATTTTGTTTCACATAACGATTACGCATTTAAATCATAATTTCATTCAAATATAAACGAATCTTCAGATTATTATATCTATACTAATATTATAAAGCGGAAGAGTTTGTTTGTTTGTTTGTTTAAACGCGCTTATCTCAGAAACTAATGGTCCTATTTGAAAAATTCTTTTTTTGTTGGGGAGCCCATTTATAGAGGAAGGCTTTAGGCTATATAACATTACGCGAACGAAGTCGCGGGCACAGCTAGTTAATTATATTATTATTTATATTATATATAAAAAATAGGTTGTCTGAAAAGTCGGTTTACGGACGGTAGTTTGACGTGACAACGTCAAACATTCCGAACTGAGCCGATCGCTCGAGCCGATCATGCCTCTCTCTCATTCGTGCCGCGCTCTCCCTTGCGGAACGCGACAATGACGTCATCTTTTTCGTGCATGCAGCCCGTAGTATCGAGTTAGGAGACGTTGTCACATCAAAAATAAACATGTTAGCAGCATAGGCATGGCCTAAGGGCCTCCCCCGCCGCACTTTAACCTATACTAGACCGGTCATATCATATTATGTGTTATATAATAACATTATGAGACTCAAAACTATGTCAAAAATCTTAAGGTTAATGATAAATAGGAGTACAGAAACATTATACTATGAGAAATAACATTATGTTAAAGTAAATTATGACAAAAAAATTATAACTAAGACATTATAACAAACAATATTAGGAATTAAAAATTTTGGTGAATCAAGGGGATCCCCGAGTATTAATATGTGGAATAAGTAAAGTCGCAGTCTGTGCTTTTATGTAAGTACTATGCTAACGTTATCCCATCTGTTAACGCATGCTTCAGCAAATACATTATTGCAATTCTTAGCGCGGCTGTAGTGCTCATAATCTCTTTTGCGGACTTTAGGCGATTAACCCACTGACAACGCGCCCCGCCGCGGTGCGCGGAACCTGCCGCGTATTTACGGAATCTGCCGCGTTTTTACGGAATCTGCCGCGTATTTACGGAATCTGCCGCGTATTTACGGAATCTACCGCGTATTTAGGGAATCTGCCGCGTATTTACGGAATCTGCCGCGTATTTACGGAACCTGCCACGTTTTTACAGAATCTGCCGCGTTTTTACGGAATCTGCCGCGTTCTTACGGAATCTGCCGCGTATTTACGGAATCTGCCGCGTTTTTACGGAATTGGTTGGACTAGGCGTTTTCTATATAAACTGATATACTTGCATACAATGTTAAAATCTGCCGCGCCGCGCTCCACGACGGTGCGCGGGGCAGTGGGATCACCGCCTTATGCATCGTCTGCCAATGAACGCTATGAAAACTGGGATTCGTATAGATCTGCCGTCAGAAGCGATCAAATAACCTACGCCCTATACTATTATATGAATAAAATAACGATAAAATTAGGACAGACTCTTAAACACTTGTTTATGGGGACGTGAAAGAATTCTTGATTTTGCGGAGTACGAAGTGTACGGTCCAGTGGCGCTCTTACTGTTTAATCGTAAACAAAGGTATAGTTAAAAATTCTGCTACCACGAGTATTTATATAAAATCTAACAAATGTACTGAAACTATTTGAAGGGTGAATTCAGTCCGTGATATTGAACAACTTTCCCCAAAAAACATAAAATCAAAATATGAAAAATATTTTTCATCTCATCTATTCGAAAAACGATGATTTTATCCCAAATATTTGGGGCTAAAGTCACTGGTAATTCTCTAGACACTGAAAAGTATAAAGTAAATTCCCTAGGCGTTAAAACACATTTGAAAACCGAACACGAATGCAGAATCAAAAATAATATTGACAGTTAGCTAAAAAAAAAAATAATTTAGTTTTAAAATTATAAAATATAGGCAAGGGCGTCGTAATTTTTTTTAATTGGAATACAACACGTTTTACATGGATGACTGTAGGTCAAAATGTTTTGGTTCTCTTGCTTCAAAATATTAATTTATTAAAAACCAATAAAAACGCGCAATTGTTGTCTTTGATTTAAATAGTAATTTTATTATGGAACTATTAGGTTATTTTTACAACTATTTTAAATGTGATTAATTTCTTGATGAGGCCGATAGTAAATAAATATGAAGTTTACGTATAATATACATATTTAAATATATAAAGAATTAACACACAAGGAAAAAGTAATGAAACGATTCTAATGACTGGAAAATGTATAAGATGTGATGGTCCTAGAAAAATATTTTCATAGTACTTCTTCAGTGAAGACACCACCAAATAAAGGTTAGTAGCTGTCTGTTAAACTCTGATTAGCTATTCTACTTTCGTCATAGGTATATATTTGCAAATTTTCCTCATAGATGGAGACGAAAAGAAGAATGTGCTACACGGTGTACGGTAATAGTTTTATCTCGGGCGATATACTTGAATCCCTCGCTTCACTCAGGATTCCACCGTAGAATCCCGCGTAGCGAACGCTCGTGATTCTATTGTGGCATCCTTCGTTTCACTCTGGATTCAAAGTAGCGCCCTCGCGTTAAAACTATTACCTTTACGCCTTGTAGCACAATCTACTATTTTTGCTTTCTATACAACCTTTGGCTTTCCATACAAACTCGGATCAGCTGATCAGTCAATTTGTATGGGAGGCCAAAAATTTTTCATATTTCGATATATATGCCTTGGGGAAAGTTGTTCAGTACAGGGCTTGTTAACGATACCAAATTCACACTAAAAGTAACGTTAAATAACGTTATTTTAGTGGTAACGTTATAAGGGGTATCGATAATACAGTTTATAACGTTATCAATTAAACGATATAAGTAACGATACTTTTTTTCAATACTTGTAAAATATTATATAAATAAAATAGCTCTAGTAGCCTACTAGACAAACTCTTATCAATTTATTCTGTCAAATATCGAAAAGATATACAGTGTTAACAATACCTTTTACCGTTAATATCATTGGTAACGTTATCTGATTATCGGTAAATAGTGGAAAAAATACCGTTACCCAGCATAACGTTACCTTTGCTGATAACGTTACGGACGTTTGACAGAATTAACGTTACCAGATTTTTAACGGTATTCCAAGCCCCTTCCGTATCATGGACTGAATTCACCCTTAAAATAGTTTCAGTATATTTTGTTACACCCTGTATAGCCGTTCAAACTATAACGATATGGAACCATAAATAATCGCACAAAATGACCCATCAGAAGTACATTCAAGAGTAGGTACCGTGGACGAACAAATACAAGGGGACTGACCACACCATCTTCATACTTTGAAGCGTTTGATTTTTAACCGACTTTAAAAAAAGGAGGAGGTTATCAATTAGACTGAATGGTTTTTTTTTTTGTATGTTTGTTACGCGATATCTTCGCCAATTGTGAACCGATTTTGATGATTCTTTTTTATTTCAAAGCTTATACTACCAAGTTTGTACCATTTTAATTTGGTGAAGATATGATGAAGAACTTTGGAGATATGGAAGAAACTCCTAAAAAAAACTTAGTTCGGTTTTTTTTGTTAAAAATTTAATTTTTAGTTGAATTTTTGTAGCCAGATGGAAGTACTTTTAGTTTGGCGCCACGGGACCGTACCTGTTGTTAAGGGTTTCTATATCGACATAATAAGGGTAATGCATGTAAAAGTGTTTCGCCCGACGTGTAGTGGTGTACATGAAACGACTAGTGTTCCCGAGGACTACAGGCTTTTAGCCCTTTTTTGAAGGCTAGGCTCTTAATGGCTTAACAGGCTAAAAGCCTTGAAAATTGAGCCTTTAGGCTAGGCCTGTTGAATAGGCCAAGCTTTTGGTTCGATATTGTTTTGGCGATACTCAAGTTAAATATTAATTTCCGTTCCTTTTTTTAAATAAATACAAAATAAAATAAATGCTTTATTTATAATTATGGCTTATTTAATTAGGCTGAGTCTCAAAAATGGCTTTAGCCTAAACATTTATTACTTGAAAAAAACCTAGTCGCAAAAAAGGCTTTTTAGGCTCATAGGCTTTTGGAAAAGGACAGACAGGCTTAAATTTAGGGCTAAAAGCCTATAGTCCTCGGGAACACTAGAAACGACCCCTCGGAATTAAGCTAGGTGTACATGTTCGCTTGTTGGATACTTGAAGCGGTGCGTGGCCGTATGCTCTTCATCGGTGACGATTCACGAACTCTCTGGAACAAACAAGGGGAGTATTTTATCAATATATCAAATTACATTAAATTGACATTAAATTCTTACCATGCTGATCTGGGAGAATAGAAATAAACCAGCCAAGAGCATGTGTGCAGGCCACGCGCAATGCAGGGTTCCGTAGTCAGTACTTAGTTAGACAGTTGTTAGTTAAGGGGATAAATGATTTTTTCGGGGTCCAGTGCTGCCCCCATTTTTAATAAATTATTTCAGAAGGAAACAAAGATATCATTTGAAATGTTGTCTCCAGTATGCCCTAGATAACCCTTCAAACTATGTATTTTATTAACTACTGTGTACAGTTTAAAGTGACAACGTGAAGGTTTTCTTCGCACATTTGCGAAAAACGGCCACTTTTGGTTGGTAAGTTCATCCTACGGTTAAAATCCTTATTTTTCATATTTCTATATTATGTTCCTTGGGGAGAAATGTTCAGTATTATGGGTTGAATACAGCCTTAAAATAGTTTCAGTATATTTAGCTAGACCCTGTATATAGGATTTTAACTCGTTTCCCAAGGTCACGTTCGCATTACGGTATGCAATTTCTTTCAAATTACAATTTTCAGGGTTCCCGTACCCAAAGGGTGCAAACGAGACCCTATTACTGTGACTCCGCTGTCTGTCCGTCTGTCACAGGGCTCCATCTCTTGAACCGTAATGCTAGACACCTGAAATTTTCACCGATTATGTATTACTGTGGCCGCTATAACAACAAATACAAATAGTTTTGAAAATCCAAAAGTGCACGCCTCATAATCTCATTTTTCACAATTAAATTGATTTTGATTGTTTTATTGCTAACTTAAAACGAAGAAAAGTATGTGTCGGCTTTAACGAACGACTGGAGATTATTTTTAACTTTTATTTTTAACTTCCCGCTGAGAAAGATATAGCGGGCACTGTGAAGAAGGACCCATTGCAAACCTCTTTGCCTACACCTCGACGATCTACGCGTGCGCGAAGAGCAACTCAAGTTCTGTCACCCTGATTTGTTTTTGACAGTAAGATTTTGGTTTGTAACAAAATGGCGAGCTCACGCGCGACGATTTGAATTTTTTTGCTGCTCGCTATAACTAAACTACATTGAATTAGACCTTGATCTTCGAAAGGACTTAGTTTTGGATAATACTAAAGCGTATAAAAAAATGGACTTGATCAGATAAGTTTTTCGGGAGTTATCGTGACCACGCCAGTTTCCATACACACAGACACACGGACTTCCACAAAATGATTTTATTAAACATTGTTTTTATTTATTTAAAAGGCAAAATGTCTTTTAAAAATGTCATAAGTGTTGAAACTAGTGTTTTTCCTTGACATTTATGTGTAAATTTTATTGTACAAGTGCTATAGAAAATAAATAGAGACACATTTAGCTAAAAAAATCACTTGATTTTTGTAAGGCGAGAGTAGAGCACTGCGCTTCGCTTATGAGGCGTACGAAAAAAAAAGTTAATAAATAAAGGGGGTCGTCATGCAAGAAACGTGTTTCTTCAGCGTTTAAGAACATTGTACGGAGGAATGGAACCCTTCATGTACGAATCCGACTCGCACTTGCCCGTTTATTTTAGAAATGCATGGATAAGTCTAGGGTAAAAGCATTTTTCAACCACTAGAGCACTAAACGAAGTTGTTGATGTCAGATTTTTCAAGCTGCCAAAAGGCTTAACGACTGCCATACAATGATGACAGCCGGGACCAACGGCTTTACGTGCCTTTCGAAGCACGGAGGAGCTCGAGAATATTTT
This sequence comes from Acrobasis repandana, assembly GCA_963576875.1. Taxonomy (NCBI): domain Eukaryota; kingdom Metazoa; phylum Arthropoda; class Insecta; order Lepidoptera; family Pyralidae; genus Acrobasis; species Acrobasis repandana. The sequence continues at coordinate 9,438,174 of OY756241.1, read as the reverse complement.
ATGCTACTTGTGATCACTCATCCCAGTGCGGACCACGCCCGGGGTTGCTTAGCTAGCAAATTCGCTAGCGACGCGTATTCCTACCTAGCCATCGAGCTCCTTGAACTAAGTAGTATCACAGAATAAATAATACTAACGTACCGAAGTCAGAAAGAAAATCAAAGAAATAATGTTGTTAGTGATACGGTAAAATTTAGCACAAGTCAAAACTCAGCACCTTTTTGCTTATATAACTAGACATCCATTGCAAGCCAATTTTATCCTTATGACTCTAGACAAACGATTCGTATAACTAAATTTACCACCCGGGGGAGGCCGCCTGCGCGCATAGTAATAATGTAGGTACATTATCGATACCTGAACGGGGAGTGGCACAGGCCTGGTAGTACTAAACTAAGTAGTATGTTGCACTTACCCCACGACGTCGGGCAGATCCTTGGCTCGGACGATGTACTTGTGTCCGAGGTTGTCTTCCCCGTCGTACGCGTGGAGGGTGGCCTCGGCGCCTTTAAGGGCGCGCGACGCGACTATGGCCCGGTACAGCTGGAAATACGTGTTTTATGTTATAGGGCGGCAAACGAACAAGCGGGTCACCTGATGGTAAGTGATCACTGCTGCCCATGGACAACTGCAACACCAGGGGGGTAACAAGAGTGTTACCAGCCTTTTAGGGCCCTCCCCAGAGGAGGGAGGGTTCTCTCACCCACCGAACGAAGCATAGAAGCGGTGAAGCTACTACTCCGTCCGTCGATTTTCTGTGAGAGTGTGGAACTTCCTAGCAAAACTGAGTTTTGCCGGTAGCGTGGCTCTACCACAGTTAAAAGTGGACAACCGGTTGTAACAATTGAGCACTTATAGAACCAATTTAGGGCGTCCGTTACATAACGTTAGATAGATTGAAGACGTCGTGTGCCCCCGACGAGTCGGATTATTATTTATTACAAATTTATTTGTAAGGCAAGTTTAAAAAACCCCAACTTGCAAAAACGCCGTAGTTCCGCTAATTATCACTAGATGGCGTTCTTGCAAGTCGGGGGATTTTTTTGCCTAGCAAACAAACTTTTATTCCGACGAATTGAGAACCTCTTCCTTCTTTGTAGTCAGTTCCTCCGCCAAAAGTGGTCACTTTTGGCGGAGGCAAGTTTTAAAGCTAGACGGACTAATATAAATACTTTCAACGGTGGTTCATAAAATAATTTAAAGGGCTATCTAGTGCCTGATGATTACCAATATGGAAATTATCTCCATATTTACGAGTTAACAATTTCTTTCAAATGAGGGCGCGACTTCAAGGTCATTTGCTTCTATATTCACCTTAAAAAGGTACTTACCCTCTCCCCGACGACGTAAGGCACCACCTGGTCGTCCTTGGCGTGCAGGATGAGCACGGGGAGGCTGTCTGCCCGCGACAGGTGCACGTCGGAGCGGAACGAGAAGTTGCTCGAGTGTCGGAAGGGGGCGATGAAAGCGTAGTCGTAGTACGGGAGCCAGGTCGCCAGCTGCAACGGGTTGAATGGCAAGCACAGAAATTAATAAGAGTATTTCGTACAGAACGGAATCCCCTGCGGCCTTGCAATATCTGTCCCCGTTCCCCGTCCCCGCACCTCTCCCCCGCTCTCGCCTTGTCTCAGGGCGAGAGCGGGCGAACACACACGCAATTACGTGTGCACGGATGTATAGTTTCGTTTGTAGTAGTGCAGGCATAAATGATACTCCGCTTCTATGAAGTTTCATACGTTTGACGCTATGTCTGTAGGTCTGTCTGTCTGTCCGTCTGTCTGTGGCATAGTAGCGCTCGAACCGGTGGATCGATTTTAATGCGGTATTTTTTACGTTAAAGCAAGTACCCTTGCTTAGCTATAATAATAATAATAATATCCGTTTATTTCAGGCAACTAAGTTTACAAACAAGGCCCATCTATAATAATATTATAAAGCGGAAGAGTTTGTTTGTTTGTTCTAGGAACTAATGGTCCGATTTGAAAAATTATCTTTTTGTTGGGTAGTCCATTTATAGAGGAAGGCTTTAGGCTATATAACATTACGTTCCGACAACCACGCGGACGAAGTCGCGGGCACAGCTAGTATAATATAAACCTTAAAAACTAACATACATATAAATTGTAAAAACTAAAATTAAAACTATTTATTGTTTTTGTGACACAATGCACTGTGTACTGGTGTCAGGTAACCGCCCGCGATATCTCAGGAACACGACACCCTTCGGCCAGAAATCTTCCTTGGTGAAGGTCGCCAGCTGAGCAGTTGGAACTCGCACCACATACGAATTAAAATTCACACTGTGACGCGATTCCAATTTTACGACCCTCAGGGTGTAATGAGTCTTTACTCTTATGTACTCCACCAACTCCTCGATCTTAGTGGAGTGATGTAGGCGAGACACATAGAGCATGGTCGTAGGCACGGCAGCACGCAGGAGCATATTTGGTCCACTGAGCGCAGTACCGCACTTGTTTTGACATGGACTGGGCTTCTTCCTCTTCAGCTCCACCTTGATGAAGCCATCCTGGTCAGCAGGCCCCTTTTGAGGAGCTGATACGGGAGTAGGTCCCTTTTTTGGAACCACCTCCATCTTGTGTTGAGCTATGTTTGATGAAGATCGGTTCAGCCTTTTAGAAGTTATTGGGAGTTAATGCTTGAAAGTCAGGGTTTTCTCTAGCAAATAATAGATGGCACTACGGATATCAAGTGAAGTAGTTCCGCTACTCATCACTAATTGGCGTTCTTAACAGTCGGGAGTTTGGGATTTGGATGATCAAATACAAGAGGACTGGTAACCCAGTCCTCTTGTATTTGATCATCCATGCCCGAACATAAATATTTCTTTTGAGTCACTAACCCTTGTGAGCGGGTAGTTGGCGACTTCGTCCGCCATGTTGTTGAAGGGAGCCTCGAGAATGAGTCCGCGTGGCGGCGGCAGCGGGGACTTCCGCTCGAGGACACTGGTCGATAGCTCGCCCAGGTTGCCCAGCAGATGCGAAGATATTCCCGTGCCTGGAAAAGTAATAATATAATAATAATTTAAAACCTAAATAACTATTTCTTTTACAAAAAAAAAAAAATTAAAACCAAAAAAAACAAGACTTTTTTAGGAGTTTCTTCCATATCTTCAAAGTTCTTTATCATATCTTCACCAAATTAAAATGGGATCAACTTGGTAGTAAAGGCTTTCAAATAAAAAAAGAATCATCAAAATCGGTTCACAATTGACGAAGATATCGCGTAACAAACATACTTAAAATAAACGGGCAAGTGCGAGTCGGACTCGTACATGAAGGGTTCCGTACCACCGTACAATGTTTTAAAACGCTGAAGAAACACGTTTCTTGTATGAAGACCCCCCTTTAATTATTAACTTTATCTTATTTTTAGTATTTGTTGTTATATAGCCACAGTAATACATAATTGGTGAAAATTTCAGGTGTCTTAGCTTACGGTTCAAGAGATAGAGCCCTGTGACAGACGGACAGACGGAAAGACAGCGGTGTTTTGAATAAAAGTGCTTTGTAAGGAGACTGGCGCCATCTGCGTGTGATCTCCACAAACACGGGCAAAATTATCGATTCATCGATTTCCCTTGCGGGGATTGTCTTTGCCCGACCAGAAAAATATTCATTGTCGTTTGTGTCAAAGTCTCATTGTCTTTACGTCAAAATAATGTACTTGCTTTGTGAGAAGAGAAATGTAACTGGGTGTGGCCGCCGCGTGTTTTAGTTTGTTTTAGAAGCACAAGTTTGTAATTTTGATATATAAAATCGAAAGTTTCGTGGAGAATCGTCGGTAATTGTTTGATGGCCAATTCATTTGAACGGCGGGGCGCCGAAATTGTTTGTATTGCGTAAGGAACATTGATCTGTATGAAAATTGTGAACCGCGTGTTTTAGAAACACTAAATAGTGAAAGTGAACATAGTGAATAATAAAGAAGAACAAGAAACTGATTCTGCGGTCTTGAATTGGTGTTCTAAATACGACGTATTAGTTGGGGCAAGGCATGAGCTCATGTTGGGTTAGGTTATGGTAGGGACCCAATTCTTCTCCACCACTGATCTCGGGTCTATGAAGAGACCTGAGGCCGTCGCCGTCCCTGAGGAGGACCAGGAGATCGACGCGAAGGCCAGGTGAGGCTGCCTGAGGACCGCGGGGAGGCGGTGAGTTTTATAATTAGTATAACTACTTTTAATTAGAATTAAGTTCAAATCATAATTAGTTAAGTTAGATTAAAATAGGTCCCGGTACCTATGTATGTACAGTATTCATATACAGTATGTATATACCGGGTGGTAGCAGACTGCGTAGGTTGTATGTGTGTTTGTTCGTTGCCGCTGAGAGAACGGAATCTTAGCTACTCTGCGCCCAACATTTTTGGTAGCAGAGCTTTTAGTAACATTTTTGGTAGCAGAGCGTAGTTGTTAACGGCTCTGATTACGGGCCCACATATTGTTTGTTTTTTGTTTTTTTTTTGGTTTGTTACTAAGGTAGGGTAAACATTATTTCCAAAGAAAATTTGAAATAAAATAATTTTGTTTGTTTGTAATTAATAAGTATTGGGCCGTCTCAATCATACTATTAGATAGTATTATATCTTGTTTGTTTGCCATTAATAAATACTAGTCCGGGTCAATTTTACTATTAGCTAGTATTTTGATTTGTTTGTTTTTATTTAAAAATTAAGAATTTTAGTTTGTGCCCTTGTCGGACTAGTATTATATCTTGTTTGTTTGCCATAAAATAAATATTAGTCCGTGTAAAATAGTAATTTGATTTGTTTGTTTGTATTTGAAACTTAAGAATTTTAGTTTGTGTCCCTGTCGGACTAGTATTATATCTTGTTTGTTTACCATTAATAGATATTTGAGTCTGTGTCAATTTTACTATTAGATAGTACTTGGATTTGTTTGTTTGTATGTAAAAATTAAGGATTTTAGTTTGTGTCCTTGTCGGACTAGTATTATATCTTGTTTGTTTACCAATAATAGATATTTGAGTCTGTGTCAATTTTACTATTAGATAGTACTTTGATTTGTTTGTTTGTATTTAAAAATTAAGTATTTTGGTTTGTGCCCTTGTCGGACTTATTTATTCGGTTATTTAAATTTGGTTTGTTTTGTTCTTGTCTAACGCAATGTCGAAGATAACCTCCGCAAGGGCGACGCTCGCCAATGAACTAAGGTGGGCTGCGAGTGCCAGCGCACTCTTGTCCCGTACGGACAGGGACACTGCTATTCTGGAGCGAGCGGAACAGCTCCGTACGAGATTGGCCAATACGGAAGCAGCCATGGCAGTGCTTACCGAAGGTGGTTTGGACCCAGAGGTCTAGGCAGGTCATATCAAGGACTATGACCAGATTATGGCCTTTCACGATGAAATCGTGGAGAAGGCCGGACACATAAGAGCGAGACAGGCGGGCGCTCCCGCCCCTCGCGCATCCGGTGGACCGGAAGGGCCAGCTGTAACTGGTCGGCTTCCCACCCTTCAGCTGTCCCACTTTGGGGGTAGGATGGAGGAGTGGGTGGCCTTTAAAAACATGTTCGAGTCGTTGGTCGACTCGAGACACGACCTAACGAAGGCGCAAAAAATGGCGTACCTTCTCTCCACTTTGGAGGATGAAGCGCGGTCGCTCATCCAGCAGCTCCGTGTGGAGGATGACCAATATGACACGGCCTGGGAACTGCTTAATTCCCGTTACCAGAATGTTCGGCTGTTGGCCGAACATGCGGCGCAGCTGTTGGCCCTGCCTCGGGTGGCCAATCGGGCACAACTGCGCCTGCAATTATTGACGCCCGTTACAGTGGCCTGTAACGCGCTGCGTACTTTGGGACTACCGGTGGACCAGTGGTCATTTTTGTTGGTACACATTATTTTGGGAAAATTACCCAACGATATTCGCTCGCGTTTCGAACGCGAGAATGCTGAGCGGGACAGCAATACCCTACCTACCTTTTCCGACTTGTTTAAGTTTTTGGAGTTTGAGGCTAGGGCCGCGGAGAGTTCCAAGCCGGAACCAGCGCCATCTAGGGCGCCAGAACGCGGAGCCTCGAGCCCCTTATGGCGAGGGAAGCCCAGACAGGCGCGGCCACCGTCACCACGTGTAATTGGTGCTCGGGTGGTTAATACAGCAGCAGTCGCGAGAGACGCGGACTGTCTGCAGTGTGGCCGGAAGGGTCACACCCTAACCCAATGTAGGGACTGGCAGCGGCTGCCAGTAGAGCAAAGGCGTCGCGTGGCGAGGCGACATGAATTGTGCTTTTGCTGCCTGGGTAGTCACTACGCGCGTGACTGCCGTTCTGCCAAGCCATGCAGTGCGTGCCATGGGCGGCACCACTTGACGCTCTGCATGAACCGGAGCGAGGCTGGCTCCCAGGCAAGGAGGCAGGGGTCCCCCATGGGCGGGGGCGCTCCTGCGCGAAGCCCTCCACCGTCGGACGGCGGACGTGGCGTCGCTCGTCGCACCCCCCCTCGGGATGGGGGTCGAGTGCCGGCGCGGGTCTCGGCGGTCCGGGATCCTGCGCCTACGGGACATGGCCAGTATGTGGCTGGTCGGCCTTTGGATAGGGCCCCCATGGGCAGGGGCCCTAGAGCGGAAGTGAGAGGTGGGACACCTCCCTCCGCACCGGCTCCCACTCGGAGGACGGAGCCACAGCGGTTTTCCCCGCCGCTTCATGAGTACCCTCGGCTGGAGTACCACCCGCCCTACGCTAGGTACGGCAGGGCAGCGGGTTATGCGCCCCCTCACATGGGGACGTGCACTCGCCCGATGTATTACCCGGGCCAGTGGCACCCCCCAGGTTGGGAGAGAGTGGGGAGCCCGTAGCTAGCTTGCTCCCTCAGTAGGACAGAACCGCGGACGGTTCTGCTCCCCACCGCGGTGGTCCGCGTATGGGGACATGGGGGGGAGGCGGTTACTATACGAGCCATGTTGGATTCGGGGGCTCAAAAAAGTTTGGTTACCACTCGAGTGGCACATACATTAGGTTTAGCCGTGGAGGACTCGCCTGTGCCACTTCTTGGAGTTGGTGGTATAAAAGTGAAGTGTTTGACGGGACAGACACTTGTCACCTTTTCGTCGCTGAAATCCTCGACAGTGAGGATCACGACTTCAGCTCTGGTAATGGATACCATTGCGGGTTGGCAACCCACCACAGACATACCGCCAGACGCGTTGTCTATGGTGTCAGGTTTGGAATTGGCTGACCCATTTGTTCTTCACCCCGCCCCAGTAGACTTGCTCCTGGGTTCGGACGTATTGGGTTGGATTTTATTGGGCACCCAGAAGGCTTTGGGTTCTTCTTCACTGGTGGCAGTGTCTACAATTTTTGGTTACGCCCTGATGGGCCCTGTCTTTGAACATGACTCCATGGAGGAGCCGACAGTTCGACAGGTCGACAGGTCTCAAGGATGGATCCGGACCACGCAGAATGTGAGGCCTTTTATCAGGCCAATACGGAAAGATTATCTTCCGATCGGTTGGTAACTAGGTTACCCTTTGTTGCTTCTCGTCCTAGCCTAGGGCATAGTAGGATGTTTGCGGAGAAACGAGTCTCCAGCTCGAGTTGATTAGAGCTCAACTGAGCATTACTTTCTGCCACACCATGCTGTTGTGAAGGCATCGACAGGCAAATTGAGAACTGTCTTTGATGGGTCAGCACCCACTTCGAACGGGGTTTCGTATTTTGCGCGAGGGACGCGCTAGGTTGAAGGGCGCGGTCGCTCGTTTGAACCCGTTCATCGACTCAGATGGGCTTCTTCGGGTTGGTGGCCGGCTCCGGAGGGCGGACCTTCCGTTTGGGAGTCGCCATCCTTTGTTATTGCCCAAGGGCGGACCCTTGGTGCAACTTTTGGTGTCTGATCGACACATTCGGAACGCTCATGCAGAGTGCAGTGCGTTGCTGGCTGTTTTGCAGCGGGAATTTTGGATTTTGTCAGCCCGAAGAGCAGTGAAAGGTGTTTTGTTTCGATGCATCTCTTGTTATGGAGTGAGAGCATCTACGATGCAGCCGCAGATGGGTGATCTGCCTGCTGATCGTATCCGGCCTACGAGGCCGTTTGATGGTGTGGCCACCAATTTTACATAAATGGCTATTTATGTGTATTTGTTTGTTTGGCTACCAAGGCTGTCCACTTGGAGGTGGTGTCAGCTTTGACTACGGAGGCCTTCGTCGCTGCGTTAGATCGTTTCGTGTCGCGTAGAGGTCTACCTTCACTCATTCGCTCCGAATATGGCACAAATTACAAGGGCACTGTAAATTATTTAAAGGATGTTTGTGAATTTATTGATAAGAATTGTAATAGTTTAAGTCAAATTGCTGCCCAAAGGGGGGTAACATGGAGGTTCAGCCCCCCAAATTGCCCTCATTGGGGAGGGATCTTTGAAGCCGCGGTGAAATCGGCAAAGACCCACCTCCGCCGCACTTTAGGGGAAACAGCTCTACCGTTTGAAGAGCTGGCCACAGTATTTTGTAAAGTTGAGGCGGTCCTCAACTCTCGTCCTGTCTGACAGGACTGAGCCACCCAGGGAGGGAGATTTGGTATTGTTAAAAGAGGCAAATTTGCCATCATTACTTTGGCGCCGAGGGCGCATTTTGCGTTTGATTTTTGGCGGAGACGGAACTCCGCGTGTGGCTGAGGTGTTGGTCGAGGGTTCGGTTCTTCGGAGAGCCGTATCCTCTCTCTCTCGCCTCCCCGTAGAGTAAGCTAGCGGTCTGCTTCTCAGACCGGGACGGGGGGATGTTTTGAATAAAAGTGCTTTGTAAGGAGACTGGCGCCATCTGCGTGTGATCTCCACAAACACGGGCAAAATTATCGATTCATCGATTTCCCTTGCGGGGATTATCTTTGCCCGACCAGAAAAATATTCATTGTCGTTTGTGAAAGTCTCATTGTCTTTACGTCAAAATAATGTACTTGCTTTGTGAGAAGAGAAATGTAACTGGGTGTGGCCGCCGCGTGTTTTAGTTTGTTTTAGAAGCACAAGTTTGTAATTTTGATATATAAAATCGAAAGTTTCGTGGAGAATCGTCGGTAATTGTTTGATGGCCAATTCATTTGAACGGCGGGGCGCCGAAATTGTTTGTATTGCGTAAGGAACATTGATCTGTATGAAAATTGTGAACCGCGTGTTTTAGAAACACTAAATAGTGAAAGTGAACAATAGTGAATAATAAAGAAGAACAAGAAACTGATTGTGCGGTCTTGAATTGGTGTTCTAAATACGACGTATTAGTTGGGGCAAGGCATGAGCTCATGTTGGGTTAGGTTATGGTAGGGACCCAATTCTTCTCCACCACTGATCTCGGGTCTATGAAGAGACCTGAGGCCGTCGCCATCCCTGAGGAGGACCAGGAGATCGACGCGAAGGCCAGGTGAGGCTGCCTGAGGACCGCGGGGAGGCGGTGAGTTTTATAATTAGTATAACTACTTTTAATTAGAATTAAGTTCAAATCATAATTAGTTAAGTTAGATTAAAATAGGTCCCGGTACCTATGTATGTACAGTATTCATATACAGTATGTATATACCGGGTGGTAGCAGACTGCGTAGGTTGTATGTGTGTTTGTTCGTTGCCGCTGAGAGAACGGAATCTTAGCTACTCTGCGCCCAACATTTTTGGTAGCAGAGCTTTTAGTAACAAGCGGAGTCTCAGTAATAGGGTCCCGTTTGCACCCTTAGGGTACGGAACCCTAAAAAAGATAGTCGAATTGATATCCTCCTTTTTTGAAGTCGGTTAAAAAGCGACTTCAATTTCTAACCTTCTTCATCAATTCAATCAATCAGAACTCACTTTCTGAATGCAAATGCTTGATTTCTTTACAAAAACATCAAAATCACTATATGTGGGCATACAAGAGGAGTTCCCTTGATTTCTCGAGGATCCCATCATTAGATCTTCACCTGGTAACAATCGAACCGACTTGCATGTATACACGCTTGTGCAAATAAAAAAAGAATTTTCTAAATCGGTCAAAAAACGGACAAGTTATTGAGGCACAATCATAAAATAAACCGGCCAAGTGCGAGTTAAACTCGCGTGGAGAGGGTTCCGTACAATTGATTGAATTCTTATAGGTTTTCCTGTAATCTACAAGCAATGAACTATATTTTGTACTATTTCAAAATTTTAGGCTCAGTAGTTTCGGAGATCAGGGGGGGGGGGGAATGGTCAATTTTCGTCTTCTTTCATGAATAAAATCAAAACTATTAATTTTACAATAATAACAAAAATATATTTGAGATTCTCATAACGAGCCCTTACATTTGATGTATGACACAGTAAGGTTTGCAAAACTTTTTCTTTTTTTAATTTCCTAATTTGTCCCCCGAAAATGACTCTTATTTTAAAAAAATATTTATTTACTTTGCACATATGTGTTTAGGTCATAGTATTACAACATTCTACCAAATTTCGCCTGATTCTGTCCAGTAGATTCGGAGCAAATTGTGACAGACGGACGGACAGACGCACGAGTGATCCTATAAGGGTTCCGTTTTTTTCATTTTTTGTACGGAACCCTAAAAACTGACTTGCCTGAACTTCTTCTAATCGAATCGAAATGGTTTTACTGTAGCTTCAATTTCAAAACATCTCCAGTATGTGGCCACGGTGATCCCTCTGTCGTTAGCCTCATGAAGGTCATATATCTATTAATTAAGGCCATTTATCCCCTTTCTTATACGTCCTAAAGGTATTTTATGGTAGACAGCGCTTAGCGTTAAGATTATAACTATTGGACATCAATTTTATAGTGCAATAAATAAAATAAAAATATATATGCCTAGACTACGGAACCCTAATAAAAAGAAGAGCCAGACTATTAGAACTATGAACGTTACCGAGAGAGTGTCCCCATACAAAAACAGGTGGTTTCTGTTTGTCGTCTTCCTTATTAATGTCCAAAGTGTTGTGCAGCCACTCGTACACCACCAGCGAGTCTTCCACCACTCCCGATTCACTGGGCGTTAGTTTTGTTGAGTCCCCATAGCCTGCAAATAGATCTTATTTAACACCCATGGTTCGCAGATTTCTATACGCTATGATGAGAGTTAGAAAGTAATTCATTCACCAGGCGTAAATTTTCATCCAATAGGCAATGAATAGGTAAAGAAACGGCCCAGCCACATATTTTAACTAAGGTGTGGAGTTTGTTTGATCCTCTGCCTGCTCTGGCTAATATATAGCTCTGGTAGTACAAAGAGGGTCGTGCTCCTGCAGTGGAGACTAAATAAACGGGCAAGTGCGAGTCGGACTCGTACATGAAGGGTTCCGTACCTCCGTACAATGTTTTAAAACGCTAAAAACACACGTTTTTTGTATGACGACTCCCTTTAATTTTTAACTTTTTTTTATTTTTAGTATTTGTTGTTATAACGTCCATAGTAATACATAATCGGTAAAAATTTCAAGTATCTAGTTAATGCCATTATAAAGATCTAGTTAAAAACGCTGAAAAACCACGTTTTTTGTATGACGACCCCCTTTAATTTTTATTTTTTTTTATTTTTAGTATTTGTTGTTATAACGGCCACAGTAATACATAATCGGTAAAAATTTCAAGTGTCTAGCATTACGGTTTATGAAATAGAGCCCTGTGACAGACGGACAGACAGCGGAGACTAAGTAATAGGGTCCCGTTTGCACCCCTTGGGTACGGAACCCTAAAACGACCGGATGATGATGATGATGATGTAGAGTTTGTAAAGAACTTAAGGTGACGTGAGTTCACAATTTGCAAAACTGTGCGTGTTTTTGAAAAATCACTGTTATTAAACTATTAGTTTATTCCTCAAAAAATTTACATAAAAGTCTTAAGGATTTTCTACAGACACCTACAATAGCCAAAACACGATTGAGCATTTTTGGCTCGATAGAAAAAAATCACAAACATACATCTAAATTTGCCTTTATAATACGTATTACTATTTTATACAATCACTTTTTTATACGAAAATTATACCAAAAAATGTATTATCTAAATATCTATCCGTTTTGGCTACAGAAAAAATTATAAATATAATACAAAAAAATAAATAAATAAAACACTGCGAAATATCGTCGAGCACGGCTCCGACTCTTCCTTCGCTCTCGACGAATATTTCACTGTGATTTATTTATCATTTTTTTTGTAATATATTTATAATTTTTTCTGTAGCTAAAACGGATAGATATTTAGATAAAAAATTTTTTGGTATAATTTTCATATAGAAAGGTGATTGTATAAAATAGTAATACGTATTATAAAGGTAAATTTAGGCAAATTTAGAGGTATGTTTTTGATTTTTTTTATCAAGCCAAAAATGCACAATCGTGTTTTGGCTATTGTGGGTGTCTGTAGAAAATCCCTAAGATTTTTATGTAAATTTTTTAGGAATAAACTGTAGTAGTTTGTTAGAGATTTTTCAAAAACACGCACAGTATTGCAAATTGTGAACCCACGTCGCCTTAAGACTAGGATTCACGCAGAATGCTATACGCTATGATGAGAGTTAGAATAGTAGTTTGTGACACTGTCACATACAATGAGGGGTATTACCACAGAATAAATAATACTAAGGTACAGAAGTCTCACTCAGCAAAGAAAATCAAAGAAATATCTACTCAATGTGGCTAGCGATATGGTTTAATTTAGCTCACGTCAGAACTCAGCACCTTTTCGCATAGATACCTAGACATCCATTGCAAGCCAATATCATTCTTATTACTCTGGACAATTGATTCGTATAACTGAATTTACCACTCCGAGGGGCCGCCTGCGCGCATAGTAATAATGTAGGTACATTTTCGATACCTAAACGGGGAGTGACACAGACCTGGTATTACACACGAGTGTGTGTTTAAAAACCGATCCGCATGCGAGATTTTTTTTTAATTTTAAATTTTACATCTAAATTCCATCCGCTTAAAATGCAGAGCGTGCCGAAGAAGCAACATGCATACATATACTCTTATATAACATACATACATATAGACATATACTCGCAAAACATTACTCTCCTGACGCAGTCGGGTAAAAACAAGCCATTTATAAATTACATTATAATCCACTCACCTCGGTAGTCGAACGCTATTGTATGATAATCCATCTTTTGGAAGAACTTGTACAGCAGTATTCTGTGCGACGCGGCGCGACAGTTGGAGTTGCCTGGAAGATAACATTTAACAAGTACGTCAAGGGAATGGACTAAATTATTGTTCTAAATGTGCTAGGTAAGTACCTAGGTCAGTAGAAACAGTAGCAAGTGCTATTGTTTCTATTTACATTTGCCACTTATAAGCGCACCATAAACTGAATGGATTTAGAAACGCGAGAACGAAGCGACCGGACTACCGAGCCTACTTGAACAATCCGGCCTTTGGTTTGAACGAGACAGCGAAGCGAACAAAGTTCTTTGAGGGTACTTGAACAATCCGGCGTTTATTGAACGAGCCAGCGAAGCGAGCGAAGTTCTGTGAGGGTACTTGAACTATCTAGCGTTTGTTTGAACGAGCCAGCGAAGCGAGCGAAGTTCTGTAAGGGTACTTGAACTATCTAGCGTTTGTTTGAACGAGCCAGCGAAGCGAGCGAAGTTCTGTGAGGGTACTCGAACTATCTACCGTTTGTTTTAACGAGCCAGCGAAGCAAACGAAGTTCTCCAAGGCTACTTGAACAATCTGGCGTTTGTTTGAACGAACGAGCGAAGCGAACGAAGTTCTCCGAGGCTACTTGGAACAATCTGGCGTTTGTTTGAACGAACGAGCGAAGCGAACGAAGTCCTCCGAGGCAACTTGAACAATCCAGGGTTTGTATGTATGTGGGTATGTATGTATATTTGTTCGACAATAACTCGAGTAATTTAGATCGGAGCTTTATGAAATTTGGTAGGCGTGTAGATGTGGCTAATACAATTTTTAAGCTATGTTTTTTAAGTTTCGCGAGTTACACAGTTCAGTTCGGGGCGAACTACTAGTTATGTGGTTTTCACTATTGTGTAAAGCATTTTGCGCATTTTTTTGTCTATGGAAACAGGTAGGACCTGTGCCACAAGCAGCTGTGCTAACTCGGCAGTACATGACGTCCGGCGAATTTAAGTTGGCGAGCTCTAAGACCAGTATTTACCAAGTGTACAGAGTTGACCGCGTTTCCTGTGCTACAAGCAGCTGCTAACTCACCGTGGCAGTACATGACCACCGGATATCTTGGCGGTGGCGAGTCCTTGTCCAGTATCTACCAAGTGTACAGAGTTGACCGCGGGTCCTGTGCCACAAGCAGCTGCTAACTCACCGTGGCAGTACATGACGACCGTTATCTTGGAGATTGCGAGCTCCTTGTGTATCTACCAAGCGTAGAGTTGACCGCATGTCCTGTGCCACAAGCAGCTGCTAACTCACCGTGGCAGTACATGACGACCGGCGTCTTGGAGTTGGCGAGCTCCTTGTCCAGGATCTGATGAAGCTCCTCCTTATCTACCAACTTGAACTTGTCCTGAAGACGATCGTACACTGACTTCGGCAGAATGTGCCATATCCCTGTAAATTGGCACATTCTATCATTGGTATGGTGGATATTTAAAAGGATGCCAAAGAATTCAAATTCATTATTTATACTCTATACTCCAGTGACAATAGTAGCAAAATATTCGGGAATGTCATTTCAGAAAATTTCCCAAACGGTTCCTTTTTATTTCGGTTTTATAAAAGCGATATCCAACAAGGTTAATCTTGAGTGCAAATAGCTTACACCGGCGTTAGATTTTTCGAGCTGCCTTAAAGCGTCTGATGTAACTTAAGGCGAAGATATAGGCAAATGGCCTTGAAGTGTGAAATAAATTGTTACCTCGTAAATATGGTGATAATTTCCATATGGCTCTACGTCATGCACTAGATAGCCCTTTAAATTATTTTATGAACTGCCGTTAAAACTATTATTGGTGATCCGTCTAGCTTTAAAACTTGCCGTAGCCACTTTTGGCGGAGGCAAGTTTTAAAGCTAGACGGATTAATGTAAATACTTTCAACGATGGTTTATAAAATAATTTAAAGGGCCTATCTAGTGCATGACGAAGAGCCATATGGAAATTATCTCCATATTTACGAGTTAACAATTTATTTCAAATGAGGGCGCCGCTTCAAGGTCATTTGCCTATATCTTCACCTTAACGTGATCCTGTTATCTAATAACTATGTGAAATTAAATAAGTATGCGAAGTTTCGGCTCAATCGAATAATGGGAAGTGAGTCTAATTTAGCTTGCAAGATTTGATTACGGGCACATACATTGGGACAGGTGAAACTAAATAAAAGAATTATTGTCTTACCAATTCTAACCGGGCAATTATCTACTTTGGACTGGTACTGAATCTCTATATTGCGGGCGCCCTCCACTCCGCACGACGAAGGTTGCTCGTAGTCTATGGTGAAAGGCCATTGAACTGAGAAAATTTTCAAAAAACATGTATTACACACTTGTACATGAAAAAGACGAAAATATATGTATTTTCGCGCATGAATTAAAATGAAATAAGATTTTCAATTGTCAAAATTGTTTGACACCACAATGGTAGTCAATGATCAAAGAGCAAAACAAATTATAATGGTAAAGCACATTAACAAAAGCGTTAAATAAAACCGGCCAAGTGCGAGTCGGGCTCGCGCATTGAGGGTTCCGTTACATAACAATTTGCACTTTTTCGTTTAGTGATTCAACACATATAAATACCATAGACTTCTTATAGGTTTTCCTGTAATCGATAGATAAAGAACTGTGTTCAGTAACTTGTTTAAAATTTTACGGCTAGTAGTTTAGGAGAAAAGGGGTTGATTTTTGACTATTTTCTTTATTAACTTAAGAAATACCGTCCTAAAAATTATAAAAAAAAATATTTAAAAATCTCATAAAAAGCTCTTTCATTTCTTATGTCACACGATGTTCACAAAACTCTTTTTTATGTCTAATATACCCCCCTATAATTATAGGGGGTAAATTTGACCCCCATATTTGTAATTAATTTATTTACTTTATGCGTCCGTCTTTGGGTTACTGACTTATGTGTACCAAATTTCAACTTAATCGGTTAAGTAGTTTCGTAGCAAAATAGCTGGGGGACAGACGGACAGACAGACAAGTGAGTGATCTTATAAGGGTTCTGCTTTTACCTTTTTAGGTACGGAACCCTTAAAAATGATATTAGAATGTCTCTCGCGCAAACTATTCAATTTAGAAAAAAATTATATTAGAAACCTCTTCGAAACCTCGTTTATTTTTTTTTATTTTTGTGTGAATATCTTAATGCGGTTCACAGAATACATCTACTTACCAAGTTTCAACAGTATAGTTCTTATAGTTTCGGAAAAAAATGGTTGTGACATACGGACGGACGGACAGACAGACATGACGAATCCATAAGGGTTCCGTTTTTGCCATTTGGCTACGGAACCCTAAAAAGTAAATGAGATTTTATATGTTTTTGTTAGTAAAGTGTAGTTTTGTTACAAGGAAAGCTATGACGGCTATGGGATCTTTGTTAGTTTAAGAGTAATAGTCACCTAACTTATCAAATATACATAATTAACGAAGAAGTTGTGACTTGTTTTGAATTAAAAAAAAAGATATATGGAAAATACAGTCACCATTTTGTAACGTGTAACTTCGGAGCTGTACTTTGATCATGACTAGGCCACGCTTTGGCCATTTATTTGTTTCTAAAAACACACTGTGTGACCCTTGTACTACGTGGTGATAAAATTCTGTTTACTTTCTTATTCTATCGTAAAATATTCCATAACAAACAATAAAAACCGGCCAAGTGCGTGTCGGACCACGCATAAAGTAGGGTTCCGTAGTCATTTTTGGCACCGCGCTGTTTTGCATTTCTTGCATCATCATCATCTTTCTAGCCTTTTCCCTGTTGGCTATTTTTTTTGGCCGCTTTTTGCGTTTCTGCGCTCTATCTAGGGAGTATATCAAAGCTGTGCCCGCTTTCGGGTTCTACACTCGAGCACCTCCCCCTCCACACCGCACCGCGCACCTACACCGCACCGCGAACCTAGACCGCGCCGCGGCTCATTTTGTCTGTCGCCGCGTGTGTTTTTTTCTAGTTCTAAGTAATATTTAAATGATTTACCTATTTATCTTCTCTGAATGTTATTTAAAATTATTAAGCTTCATTCAGTCCTAACAGTAAAATATGAAAAAAACTTTTTAAGTTTATACTGTTCTTTTGGAAAAATGTATATATTTTTATTTTATTTATAATTTAATTAAAAGTATTCATCACAGGATACCCGAAACAATTTTAAATAACAGTTTCCCCGCCTGTTTCTTTACGTGAGTGATTTGAAGTTTATAGGTCCAAGACTTTAGAAATTACAGGGGGGGGGGGGGAAATAGAAATTGCACCGTGTAAACTACTTTGGCGGGCTATATCTCGCAAATGGTAAAGCTGATAAAAAAGTGTTGTATGGAAACCCTACCTTATTTTCATAGTCCTTTTCAACGATACCCCACACAAGGGGGTGCACTCAAAAAAATAATTCACCCCCCCCTTTACATGTATGGGGAGGTACCCTTAAAAAGAGGTAATTTTAGTTTTTGGAATTTTTAAAAATGAGATCTATATATGAAGTATCCTTGAACCAAGTTACATGCAAGTCAGTCCATAAACGTAGAAGATATTCTGCTGTGACAGACTAGGACGGACGGACGGACGGACGGACGGACGGACTGAACGATCTTATAAGGGTTCCTTGTCGGACTACGGAACCCTAAAAATATGCAACAGCGTATGGCTATTTATATACACAAGTTGTTTGTGCAAACTTTGTTACCAAAGATATCAAACATAATACGGATATGGACTAAAAAAATATTTTTAGCTCATTAGATAGATTATTAAATAAGTTCATATGCTATGCAAATAAAAAAAAAACCCCGACTGTCACGAACGCCATCTAGTGAAGAGTCGCGTAACTATCGATTGATACGGATATCGGTACGGGGGGTTTTTACAAGCTTTTATCTAACTTGCAATGTATGTATGTAACTATGTTTGTTCGGGTGGAATCTTGCAACTCAATTTTGAAGCAGATATCTACAACTGATTGAGCTGAAATTTTGCGCGCATATGTATATCGCGTGACAATGCAATATTATGATGACTTGGAGCTGATCTGATGTTGGAGCCGGAAGGTGGCTATAGGAACTCTGTAACTAAACGACGCAACCCCGTTGAGATAGCGCTTATTTGTTTTGTGTTGATAAGACCTTTGGTCTCTTAATAAAAGCTTGTACAAAAAAATTTTTTTTTATTAAAACTTATTTTTAATTTGCCTAGCAAATAAACTTGTGATAGGTTTGATAGACAATTAAGACAATAGGCATACCAAAGTCGAGAAAAACGATGGTCCGTCGAAAAGCCTCGGAGTATCTGAAGATGAGCGGCACGACGGCGACGTGGATCACGAACAGGCCCGCCGATATCGAAGCACCCAGTAGTAGCACCCTGGTACAAACAATGTATGATTTAATATTTGCATTTCGAAATTACACTGGCAAGGACAGACGGACGTAAGAATTATAACACCCCTCTTGCAATTGCAAGGATCGCAAGTGGTATCCTATATGTGTACTCTCACTAGAAATAAAATGTGATAATGTTATGTATGTATAGTTCGTTTAGCCTAAAAATTAACTCCCCTCCTCTCATTTTCAATGTGAGAGTAAGTCACTCATTAGTAACATTTTAATAGAGATGTGGACTGGGTTAAAAATTATTTTGAGCTGATATGATAATAAAGTCGCAAAATAATGTCACTTGTCATTGGTCACATCCATTTTGAACATGTTTTAGATGGTATTAAGAGCGCTATTTGTCTCCAAGAAACTATGACGTCCCAGTCCGATTTTTTATACAAATCCCATAGGAAATGTTTGTTTTGACGTTAAGAAAAAAGTATCTGATTTGACTTGTTGGTAACTAGCGGATTGACATGCGAAAAGACTGTGACTCTCCGCGCTCTAATCTACCAACAAATCGTTCAATTCGGGTACTATCGTCGTCACTGTAACGAGAGATGCGCGCGATTGTATGGGTTGACGCATCCGCTCCGTCACGTTTATGTCATTTATGCACTAGTTTGTCAACAGATCAGGCCGTTTGGCATATTGACAAGCAGGCAATCAATGGCCAATGACGAAAACAGACAGTGGCACTCCGAGAGTGCCGACAGAAGTGTAAAACTTGAACAAGGTGGTGTCGGTTACGGTAACAGTGTCGCAAGGACATTGGTTTTTCCCATCTCAAAAAATTATAAACGCGCCCAAAGAAGTTTCACTTCAAAAATTGTATGTATTAAGAATAAACACCTATTTTGCTTAAACCGAGAGGGAGAGCAGATTTAAATTAGACGATCTACACTCTTATGTATTAAAGGATTGCTTGCGCATGGAAGTCAATCAAAGGGAATGGGCACTTATTTGGAAATCCTTGAAAGGGAAGAGCATGATGGGCATCCTTCCCTATTGCTGATGTTTTTTTAGTGTTAGGCCCATCCTCTTGCTAAGTGTGGTCTTGGCAATTTGTGACCCAGTTTCTATAACACTTAGGGGCCTTCCTAAGTGAAAAAGATGTGATAGTATGGTATGCAAGGATCGAGACTAGGTGGCATTACAACATTAAATTGTAAAAATAACTTTCTCTTTCCGATTTTGTGAAAGTATAACATTCAGGTCAGTAGTGACAACATTGTCAATATGTCAACATATGATTGTGTTATCAACTGTTACTTTGCATTACTTGTGTTAATCCCAAGGGAATCTCATATTTTTTCAGACAAAAACTGTTCTATACATAAGTACGAGTATAGAACAGTTTTTTGTCTGAAAAAATTTAAGATTTGAGGCATTGAAGATGCAGTATTAAAGTACTCAAACTCAAATAATGAAATAAGAAATGGTGAAAAAATACCACGTGAGCGGAATTTGAACTCGCGACCTTGGTCTAAATATGAGCATACTCTAACCACTGAGCTATCACGTGCTTAAATGGTGGAGTTGAGTCGGCGTGCAGGGTTGAACACATGATGGCACCGTGGTTAGATTAGAGCATGGTCATATTTAGACCAAGGTCGCGAGTTTAAGTCCCGCTCATGAGGTATTTTTTCACGATTTCTTATTTCATTATTTAATTTGAGTGTATATATGTATATATACATAAGTGTAAAAAATAATACTGATTTAAAAAAAAACTGTTTTTTTATTATAATAAAAAAGTCGGGATTTTTTTTCAACCTCTACTTTCACATCTATAATAGGTACTCATACGAGGGCTGTTTGATAAGTACCCGTTTTCTAAATATATTAATATCACTGGCCGCAAATAAGTATACCACCTTTTTAAGCCATTTTTCAGAGGCGGGAAAATTAAAAAAAAATGGCATTCTTTTGTTTTTTTTCTCATTTGACAACGATTCAGTGAAGGCGTGAACTTAAAATTGTTAAAATGGAGAAAGAACAGTACCGGTCTGTAATTAGATTCTTATTTTTGGAAGGAAAAACGTGATGAAATAAAAGTAAGAATGCAAGCGGTTTACCATGAATGTGCTCCTTCTATGACAACCGTCAGATATTGGTATAACGAGTTTAAGCGGGGGAGAACAACCGTCTTTGATGAGGATCGCCCAGGCCGGCCAGTTGAGGTGACTACAGACGATATGGTTAAGAAAATTGAAAATATCGTTTTAGCCGACCGCCGAATTAAACTTCGAGAAATCGTTGATGCTGTAAATGTTTCAATCGAGAGGGTACAACACATATTAGAAGAAAAATTGGGTATGAAGAAAGTATCGGCGAGGTGGGTGCCGCGTTTACTCACGGAGGAGCAAAAACGGAACCGACTGACTACTTCGGAGCAGTGTTTGGCCGTGTTCAAATGTAACCCGAAGGAGTTTCTGCGTCGTTTGGTGACCGTGGACGAAACGTGGGACGTGGGTCCACCACTACACCCCGGAAATGAAAGCAGTCGAAGCAGTGGATTTTACCGGGTGAACCTGCTCCAAAGAAAGCAAAAACCGTCCCATCGGCTGGAAAGGTCATGGCGACCGTTTTTTGGGATTCGCAGGGTATTATACATATTGACTATTTAGAAAAGGGAAAAACAATAACAGGGCAGTACTATGCCAATTTATTGGATGAATTTGACGCCGTGTTGCAGGACAAACGACCCCATTTAAAAAAGAAAAAAGTACTGTTTCATCACGACAACGCCCCGGCTCATTCGTCCAGAGTTGTGACGGCTAAATTAGCACAGTTACGCTACGAACTATTGTCTCACCCCCCGTATTCTCCAGATTTGGCCCCATGCGATTTCTTTTTGTTTCCCAACCTAAAAAAATGGCTCGGTGGCAAGCGATTTGGATCAAATGACGAAGTCATTGCCGCCACAGAGGCCAATTTTAATGACTTTCCAAAATCATACTTTTTGAATGGTTTATTGAAGCTTGAGTATAGGTGGAACAAATGTATTGAGTTAAAAGGTGACTACGTAGAAAAATAAATGCATATATACAAAAAAAATTTTTTTTTCCATAAACGGGTACTTATCAAACAGCCCTCGTATTAGTAGAAAGAATGATTAAATATTAAACAAAAATATACACACAAAAATAAAACTTGTACCTAAATAAATGGTTTATCTAAATAGGATGTAGATAACCATGATAATACGAGTAGTTAGGCAATCCTTGAAACCTGTTAATTGAATATTGGTTGACGCGGGCAAAGGTCACCTTTTACACCTTTTACAAAGTGTTAAATGATGATAATTTTTAGAGTTCCAAAGTCCCTAGACAAAGCTCTAATAGTTTTGGTATGCCTGTCCACAGTTTTTATCTAAAACAATGAACTTAGAAGTTTAAAGTGCTCCTCAAGAGCCTAAATTTGGTGGGGTTATGTAGTTTTATCACAGAGATGCTGTGGCCACCTTCCAGCTTCACCTTTCAGCTTCATCATAAGATCAGGTCATTGGTACCATAATATTGCATTGTCACCCAACTTACATAAGTATGTAAAGTTTCAGCTCAATCAAATAATGGAAAGTAAGTCTAATTTAGCTTGCAACATTTGATAACGGACACACAGACAACGGGACAGGTGAAACTAAATAAAAGATTGTAAAATACATAGGTACATACTAATCACATCTTTATGTATGCCACATGAGCAAGGGAGATGAGCTAGACTCTGTGGATATGTATAGTGCAATATGCAATTTTTTGAAGAATCAATAAACCCGTCAATCATTAAAAAAAAATTATAATGATTGTTTAGCAATGGGGTAGTGGTCTAATTGGGCCATTTAGTACCTACATATAAAAGCCAAGCTTTTGAAAATGACGATTTAGATTAATTAGGTAAGTAAAAATAAATAGGAGTACAAAGTACAAACTTCAAATTGCTATGGGACAAGAATATGCTGTAGTAAATTATTTCTAACAAGAAGTTAGGTAGGTAAGGGTTAAAATATAGTCTAGAATTATGACAATAACTTATTTATTTATTGTATTGTCCAAAATATTATATGAATTAACTAAATTTCTATTATAATATATGTAGGTAATGAATTTTTCAAATGTGTGTGTGTGTGTGTACTAATGCAACTTTAATTGTTTAAGTATGTCAAATTAGCCATGCATGTATTTTAATTTATTTCTATACTTATTTAACTGTGTGGCACTTCAATTGAAATGTAAAATTTTATTGTTACTGATGCTCTTGGTTCCCAAGATACAGGGTCTCCCTAGTTTGGGAAACATAGCAGGCTTATAATTTTTCAATTTTGTTAATAAATGCATTCTTATTTTTCATACAAAAACAAATGCACACATTTTTAATACAGGTACACTTTCAAGTATGCGGTTATTAAGGGCGACACTAAAACTATTGTCCCTACAATACATAACATCGTGCAGTTACAGGTCTCTTAATTTTCTTATTATAAAAATAAGACTTACCCAGCGGTATATACAGGCACCCATAACAGTATTCCTCTTAAATCTACCATTATTTCAAACGCTGCGGAATAAGTAGAAAACAACGTAAAACAATGCTATATACATCAAAAAGATGCGGCAACTAATATCAAATCTATTAATGCACTAATAAAAACAACACTTACACATGAAAATACACAAAAAAATAATTAATGTGCAATATAAATGAGGACAAACTATTACTAGAGAAAAACAGCAATGTAAAGAGCACTATCGTCTGACTAACATTCTTGTGGCTCGCAAACAAGTGAAACAAGCAATGATTACAAATTAAGGTAAAAACAAGATTTCAATTAAATTGTTAGTAATGTTTTAGATAAGAAAGCAAAATTAAAATAAACCTTCGAACTTTTGACATTTGCTAGAAACACGGACCAGAGACCAGACTACAGACAGACAGATAGATGACAGTCCGATGCGACGAGACAGATGTGACAGCACGTCAGTCTAATATGCTAGGTACAAAGAGCAATAATGTACCATATGTTGGCTCGGTATGTACCACAGTTTTGACTCTTATGTATTCTGTGCCATAGTGCAGTGGCTCTGGTCTGACCTCTGGCTGATCGTCCACGTCCGGAATATTCAGATTCTAACTTTCAGCACGACCGGAATCATTTAGAATTCTCATTTTTAACCGACTTCAAAAAAGGAGGAGGTAATCAATTCGACTGTATGGTTTTTTATATATATATGTTTGTTACGCGATATCTTCGCCAATTGTGAACCGATTTTGATGATTCTTTTTTTATTTGAAAGCCTTTACTACAAAGTTGGTCCCATTTTAATTTGGTAAAGATATGATGAAGAACTTCGGAGATATGGAAGAAACTCCTTAAAAAAATTGAAGTCGGTTGTTTTTTTTGTTAAAAATTTAATTATGTCAGTTGTTTTTAGGATTCCGTACCCAAAGGGTGCAAACGGGACCCTATTACTGAGACTCCGCTGTCTGTCCGTCTGTCCGTCTGTCCGTCTGTCACAGGGCTCTATCTGTTGAACCGTAATAACTAGACACTTGAAATTTTCACCAATTATGTATTACTGTGGCCGCTATAACAACAAATACTGAAAATAAAAAAAAGTTAAAAATTAAAGGGGGTCGTCATACAGAAAACGTGTTTTTTCAGCGTTTTTAACTAGATCTTTATAATGGCATTAACTAGATACTTGAAATTTTCACCAATTATGTTATTACTATGAGTACTATAACAAAAAATACTAAAAATAAGATAAAGTTAAAAATTAAAGTGGGTTGTCATACAAGAAACGTGTTTCTTCAGCGTTTTAAAACATTGTGCGGTGGTACGGAACCCATCATGTACCGCATGTACGATTCCGACTCTAACTTGCCCGTTTACTTATGTTTCACGCAGTCGAAATACACTCAGTTGCGTTAAGAGCAGGAGGGCCATTTTTGAAATGCTGAGTCACTAAACAAATGTTTTATTTTCTATACAAAAAACCGTTCGTTTCTCAGAGTAGTGACTTTCAAATATGGCAACACACCACAGAACGTCCACAGTTATGGTTAGAACATTTATACTCATCCATCCTACGACATCCATCGCATTGTTATTATATCATTCTATATTGTTCTAATATAATAGTACCAATAATAACAAATCTTCATTTGATAAGTTATTGCATTTATTAAGGCATGAAATATACAAGGTGGAATCAAAATCGTTGGCATCCTTTTAAATATCCACTATACCCATGATACAAAGTCATTTAGGCCTAAAACGTCAATCAAAAGTCATCATTTTCTAAACATGCATTAGACTCCTTGATAGACACCATTATCACAGCGGCGACACTCCCTGTAGATGAGAGTTCGAACGCTGGTAACCTTGAGCCGGAGAACGTAACGCTAGGGTTGATACCGAACTGAAATGGAATATCGTGCGGTGCGTGAGAAAGACGCGAACTAGGTGCCAGCCCTCGGCCACCCACGCGCGCCTCTCAAGGCCCCCGTGCACAGACACCCACACATAGCCGCAAGCGATTTTACGTGCACACATGCTTAAGTGTCGTTTCTTTTCGCGTACTGTGTATATCGCAGACTCACAGTTGGATGGTATAAACCGCTAATTCAGTAAAACTCTAGGTGTTTGGCATTACAGCTCCGTTTTGTTATAAAACTGAATATCGTTCAGCTGGATTTTCACGTTTTACAAACCAGCTAACCATATTTAGACCGCAGAATAAGTTATTTGCAGGCATGTTATTAACAAACAAATTTATGACGGGGCATTAAAATAAAACCTAAATTCAACTTCTTACGAGTACTATTTAGTCTAGTCTCCAACATCATAAAACACCAATATGGAATGATACAAAGTTCGATGCAGAAAAGTTTCTTAACGCGACATAATATCAATGGCGTAGTGGTTTCTCTCGGCCTTCATTTGATTCACGTAAATTCTCGGCGTCGAAATAACTATATAGGAACCAAGCTGAAGATCTGCTTTATTTTTCCTAACTATTTGCAGTCAAAAATCATAAACGATATCTCCGATATCTCTAGATAAAAACAGCTTACTCTCGAAACGCTGTGAAGAATTCCGAACTAAATCTACAATCTTACGACGTCTTGCGCCGCGGCATTGATGAATACAAATCGTTTATGCCATTCTGCATATGAGGTGTCAGTTATTAACCGCTGTTTTACGAAACCGAGTTGTAATGCCAAATAGCTAGAGGTTCAGTGAATTAGTGGATTATACCATTTAACTGCGACATATATATGCTTTGCAATTATAAATAAAAAACTTATCGTCATAAAACTTATGATGATTATATATAGTTTATTTATATTAAGTTTGCTTATTTTTGTGAATTTTATTACGCCAGCCACACATATTTTCTGCTTGGTCTAATGGTTGACCGGGAGAGAATGCCATATGGCATTAGGTCCGCCACTTGTACTTTTATTTTATTGTGCAATGAAGATTAAATAAATAAATAAATAAATAAACTCACGAAAAATAAATAAATTAAAATAGTACCTATCAATTTCATCGCGTCGTCATAGATTCCGTAGTACCTAATAGTCGAAGCTAACATTACATGCTATTCTCAATCGATCGCGTGACATCGCCTTTCCCCACTCGACTTTAAACCTAAGTCTGATTTTGTATGCCGGCCGCCCGTGCCACAGCTGGTAAGTGTACTTACCAGCGGCGGGTTCATAGCACACTCGCGAGCGTGACGCGTGATTTTTTGATACTTTGTTTATTTTTCTTACTTTTCGATACTTTTTAATTAGCACTAATTGCAGTATTGTTAGGTACCGTAAAAAATATCCTTTAAGTGAGTATGTTAACAAGTTAAATTATTTCCAATGATTTCAAATGCATTATAAGAATCATACACAAATGAGATCTCCACAATATATTAAGAATATTATTTATTTACCCATTCATAAAATAATAAAAGTGCCTAAAATAAACTAAAAAAATATGTCATAATATAAATATATAATATGACATATTTTTTTGTGAATAATCACCTACCTACAAGTCCTACAACATTCCTTTATTTACAAAATAATGTGCATTCGAAAAAAATCTCAGCATTCTTAAAAATTTAAGAAACGAATTATTCCGAACGGACCGGACGTGTACGATTACTCTATAGAAATGTATGGAAAGAGGAGCGTTCTTACCAACATTAAGAATATGAATATTCACAACAAGGAATGGGTAGGGTTACTCCAAAAACGGTACGCAAGACGTACGATATCGCAAACGTGTCCGCGTTTCAGTGTTGTGCGTTAATACATAATGATAAAGTCTTATTTGGTTCGACATATAAATAGGACGTCACTATCGTGCGGCTATCGTATTATTTTATGGAGTAACCCCCCAGAATGCTCCTCGCATCATTTTCTCAGAACGTTCTGAATCTGAAAGTTAGAATCTGAATATTCCGGACGTGGACGAGCAGCCATGTTGAAGGTAAATAAAAAGGGCTTGTTGTTAGTTCCTAGTTCCTTTCCTTCATAGGCAAATGGCCTTGAAGTGGCGCCCTCATTTGAAATGAATTGTTAAGGCCGTACCTGAATTTTCCGGGGTCCAGTGCTGCCCCCATTTAAAATAAATCATTTCAAAGAAAACGGAGACATTATTTAAAATTTTGTTACTATCAAATCCTAGATTACCCTTCAAAGTATGAACTACTGTTTACAGTTTATAATGAGAATGTTAAGCTTTACTACGCACATTTGCCAAAAGTGGCCGTTTTTCGCAAATGTGCGTAGTAAAGCTTAACGTTCCCACTTTAAACTGTAAACAGTAGTTCATAAAATACTTTGAAGGGTTATCTAGGATTTTAAAGGAGCAAAATTTTAAATAATGTCTCCGTTTTCTTTAAAATGATTTATTTTAAAAGGGGGCAGCACTGGACCCCGGAAAATTCAGGTACGGCCTTACTCGTAAATATGGAGATAATTTCCATATTGCTCTTTGTCATTCACTAGATAGCCCTTTAAATTATTTAATGAACCACCGTTGAAAGTATTTACATTAGTCCGTCTAGCTTTAAAACTTGCCTCCGCCAAAAGTGGCCACGGCAAGTTTTAAAGTTAGACGGATCATCAATAATAGTTTCAACGGCAGTTTATAAAATAATTTAAAGGGCTATCTAGTGCATGACGAAGAGCAATATGGAAATTATCACCATATTTACGAGTTAACAATTTATTTCACACTTCAAGGCCATTTGCCTATATCTTCACCTTAAAATAGATTCCGCGATGGATGACATTGGCTTAGGTAGCCTGTTTTTAACTTCCATCAGAAAAGAGGGGTGTTATAATTTTGACGCTAATGTCTGTCGGTCTGTCTGTAGCATCGTAGCGTTCGAACGGATGGACCGATTTCGATGCGGTTTTTTTTACGTGAAACCAAGCTTCCGTTCGGTGGTTCTTAGCTATCTTCTTCGTCTAAGCTCGTTCCCAGTTGCATCCTCAGCTGTGCTACTTCGGAGCCCGGGGTGCGCTTTCCGGCTTTTTCTTCTCCAGACAGATATAATATAACATGCATGTCAATGGTCACCCAACCTTGCGAAATGGAGAAGAAATAGTCGGAACAGTTTAAATGATTTGGCTATAGTTTTACGACCTATAGTTTTGCGATGTTAGTGCTTTATCCTTTAGTGTGTTTTTGTGTAGTTTCGGTGGTACTTAGCTATTTCTGATGAAAATCGGTTCAGCCGTTTAAAATTAGAGCTTTCTCTAGCAAATAAACGTCCTACGGATACCAATCCGTAGCGCACTCTGCTACGGATTGGTATCCGTAGCGCCGTAGTCCGTAGTGATGAGTAGCGGAAATACCGATACGACTTGATTGATACTCGTATCGGTAGTTCCGCTACTCATCACTAGATGTCGTTCTTGACAGTCGGGGTTTTTTTTATTCGCCTAGCAAATTAACTTGTTTATGTATACCTATCGCAAAACCAGCTGAACCGACTTTGATGCCCAACGATCTTAAACATTTTATGAATAGTTGCTACACTCATTCTAATATCATTAAAATTAGTTCAACGGTTCGAGAGTTATAGTCATGAAACATACATACACCTACTACATACAAACAATGTTTTTAACCGACTTCAAAAAAGGAGGAGGTTATCAATTCGACTGTATGTTTTTTTTCATGTATTTTTGTTACGCGATATCTTCGCCAATTGTGAACCGATTTTGATGATTCTTTTGTTATTTGAAAGCCTTTATACCAAGTTGGTTCCATTTTAATTTGGTGAAGATATGATGAAGAACTGGAGATATGGAAGAAACTCCTAAAGAAAATTGAAGTCAGTTGTTTTATTAGGGTTCCGTACAAAAAATGAAAAAACGGAACCCATATAGGATCACTCATGCGTACAGACGCATGAGTGATCTAAATGGCTGTGACAGACGGACGGACAGACAGCTGTCCGTCCGTCTGTCACAGCCATTTTGCATCGAATCTACTGGATCGAATCAGGTGAAATTTGGTAGAATGTTGTAATCCTATGACCCAAACACATATGTGCGAAACAAATATTTTTTTTTTAAATAAGGGTCATTTTCTGGGGACAAATTAGGAAATTAAAAAAAAAAGTTTTGCAAACCTTACTGTGTCATATATCAAATGAAAGGGCTCGTTATGAGGATTTTGTTATTATTGTAAAATTAATAGTTTTGATTTTATTCATGAAATAAGACGAAAATTGACCACCCCCCCCCCTGATCTCCGAAATTACTTAGCCTAAAATTTAAAAGAAAATACCAAGTTCATTGCTTGTAGATTACAAGAAAACCTATAAGAATTCAATCAATTGTACGGAACCCCCCCGTGTGGAGACGCGAGTTTAACACGCACTTGGCCGGTTTTTATTTTGTCAAAAATTTAATATTTCGCCCCAACTTGAATTGTAGCTCTCGCTCACTTCGCTCGCTCGGTCAAAAATGTACACAGGCGGGCTTACCTCAGTGACCAGTGATAATTACTTTTTGATTTGAACTCCGGGACTTCGAGTACGTTCTGCTGCCTAACCAAAGCTAGACACTTTTATAAGGACACACTGCATATCAGCCTAAGTTTCGAGAACGGGAAGGTGACCTAGAGAGTCAGTTTACAATGATTTGAAAGAACTTTTTTTTAAAAGCACGTTGACTGGAAGAGATCCCTACATGCGGTAAGTCCGCCTTTGTATATTTGCTCTTTCGTATTATGTTGTAATTGCACGCCTCATAAGTGAAGCGCATGAGGTAGTGCTCTACTCTCGCCTTACAAAAATCAAGTGATTTTTTTAACTAAATGTGTCTCTATTTATTTTCTATCGCACTTGTACAATAAAATTTACACATAAATGTCAAGGAAAAACACTAGTTTCAACACTTATGACATTTTTAAAAGACATTTTGCCTTTTAAATAAATAAAAACAATGTTTAATAAAATCATTTTGTGGACGTCCCTGTGTCTGTATGTATGGAAACTGGCGTGCTCACGATAACTCCCGAAAAACTTATCTGATCAAGTCCATTTTTTTTACGCTTAAGTATTATCCAAAACTAAGTCCTTTCGAAGATCACGGTCTAATTCAATGTAGTTTAGTTATAGCGAGCAGCAAAAAAATTCAAATCGTCGCGCGTGAGCTCGCCATTTTGTTACAAACCAAAATCTTACTGTCAAAAACAAATCAGGGTGACAGAACTTGAGCTGCTCTTCGCGCACGCGTAGATCGTCGGGGTGTAGGCGAAGAGGTTTGCAATGGGTCCTCCTTCACAGTGCCCGCTATATCTTTCTCAGCGGGAAGTTAAAAATAAAAGTTAAAAATAATCTCCAGTCGTGCGTTAAAGCCGACACATACTTTTCTTCGTTTTAAGTTTGCAATAAAACAATCAAAATCAATTTAATTGTGAAAAATGAGATTATGAGGCGTGCACTTTTGGATTTTCCAAACTATTTATACTTTTTTTTTGGTACAATAAAGTTATTACAAACAAACTGATTAATTTAAAATGGTTGACTCACGTGATATAGTCGGAAAAGGCCGACCAGGTTTCGATCGATTTAGACGATCATCTTCAGGGCGAGTGTCAGCGGCGACCCGACGATGTCGCTGTCCGCTCCGACTATGTCACGGGAGCCAACCGTTTCACATTAATTAATAAGGAATATGCATGTAATACCAATCCGGCTCATATTTTTATTTTACAATTTCTATTAATACGTTAACAGGCCTAGTTAATTATTTTTCTTATTGACTCTTATTTGGATTAGAAATAAATTATTGAAAATATGCAAATATTGCGTGGGAACTTTTGACAAACAGAAGGGAAATGACGACAAAGTTCACAAAAGGGAAATGACAAGTTCGGGTGCGTCCGGTAGGACTGTCCGTCCATGTAGTTTGACTATCGATGACATTCGAAATGTATGTACTTTTATATAGAGGTTTAACAAACATCACTGGCTGATAATATCGAAAGTACCCAAAAAAGAAAAACATGCGTTGACAGCTTCTGTCTCTAGCGGATATTGCAGACTTTGACGTCATATTTTAAAATGGCGTGTTTTAGTTGTTATAATCTACTTGCTATTTTCAATACTTATTTTCTACACCATATACATGTTTTTCGGCACTGATTTATTTTTTGCGGCTATTTCTCGACGAGGACTATCAAATATATATATAAAAAAAATACATGCATACTCTCTATTATGGATTTGTCTCACGTAAGTTTTAATAAAATAATAAACAAACAAACTTTTTGTAATTTTAGGATGTTTATTAAATATTTTTTTACAGATCGTAAAACAGATCGAGGGTATGGGTGGAAACGCCAATCATGTTATTAAGCGATGCGGCTAGCAACCCATCACTATTTTGATTCCCTTTACCATCTTCTTGTCCACCGTAACGCTTTAGTAGCCTCTGGGTCTTGCAGCCCTGGGCTCTGTCTGCTAAGAGCCGCAAGACCAAACATTTTCTGTCTACCCTATAAGGGATAAAGGCGTGATAGGGATTATATCATCATCATCATCAGGCCTTTTTAGGGTTCCGTAGTCCACAAGAAATCCTTATAGTTTCGTCATGTCCGTCCGTCCGTCCGTCTGTCCGTCCGGACTCGTACTCCGCCGCTACTGCACCGATTGTCAAGAAAATTGGTGGAGAGATAGATATTGAAGTTCCAAAAGTTGCTTTTTAAAATTATGAAAAAATGATTTTTTTTCAGCCTCCCAACCATACAACGAAAAGTGAATTTAAAAAATTTAATTGGACTAACCCCAACGTGTGGGGTATCGTTGAAAAGGTCTTTAAAAATGCAATAAAAGCTGCTTTTAAAATATGTAGATTAAACCCCCCAGTCTTGAGATTATCTAATACAAAGTTAAAATTTGAGGTGTCCCCCACCGGAACTTTTGAAATATTACTAAAATAATTCTGAAATATTTATTTATTTACCAATTTATGTACACGGCCAATATATACAGAGAATACATAAACAAAAAGTTGTACAAAGGCACTACTTATCTCAAAAGAGATCTCTTCCAGTAGGCCCGTGAGAGGAGATGGTCATATATGAAAGGCATACAGGCGTGTTCGTTAAATAAAGGAAGAAGAAATTAACATACTATGAAACTAGAGATAAACATACATATACATATGTTACATACATACTTATATAAATACATATGTCTATTTAGAAATGAATATACTTAATATATAATATATAAACTACAACTATAATGATTCCGATAAATAATAATCTTTTACTCGTCTTTTAAACACAGAGATCGATTTAGATTCGCGTATAGAAGGTGGTAATGAGTTCCATAGTCTGACCGAGATGGAGTAGGAAAAGGTAGTGGTGCTGTGTGTGAATAATTAAATTTTTAACAAAAAAAAAACCGACTTCAATTTTTTTTAGGATTTTCTTCTTTTTCTCCAAAGTTCTTCATCATATGTTCACCAAATTAAAATGGGACCAATTTGGTAGTAAAGGCTTTCAAATAAAAAAAGAACCACCAAAATCGGTTCACAATTGGCGAAGATATCGCATAACAAACATACATAAAAAAAAACATACAGTCGAATTGATAACCTCCTCCTTTTTTGAAGTCGGTTAGAAATGTGGTATATTTCATATTTTTCATATTTCATTTATTCACCATTTGTAAACAATATACCTACACATTCACTGTCATGCACTTAACAATTAGTGTTCTTAAAACTATTTACAAAATTGCCTTCTTAGGCATTGGGAATTGATTTTAAACAACATTACAATTCATAAAATTCCAAAAGTTATTAACTGGGATATCATTATTAATATTAAATATAGATAATTTTAATATAATTTTAATTAGGTATATAAATGTCGTTAAAATGTCCTTAATTACTAAAGTTTGTCCGTCCAATATTCCGTCATACTGTAATAACTTTTGTCTATCATAAGTTTTTTTAATTCAGTGTCAAACTTTTTTCCCTGAAGGTCTTTAATTCTTTTTGGTAGGTGATTGTACACCTGAATTGCCATATAATACGGACTATGTTGGTACAATGCAAGATTCCATGGGGGTAGAATTAAGTCATTACCGCGGCGCGAGGTGTATCGCCTAGGCCTGTCCTCGTATTTTTCAAATATGTGTGGGTGTCTTCTTACAAAGCGGCATAATTCGTATATGTACATGCCCGTAACTGTGAGAATGTTTAGCTTACTAAAGAGGTCTCGACATGTTTCTCTGCGTTTTGTGAAGGTTATTATTCGAACGCAACGTTTTTGTAGTACAGATACTGCCTGAACGTCAGTTGAGTTTCCCCAAAGGATCAACCCATACCTTATCCAGGCTGCTGCATGACTATGATATGCGGTAAGTGTACACTCCTGATTCGTATTTTTTCTGAGTTCCCGTAGTGCATAGGTGAACTGGCTTAGTTTGCCAACTACTGATTCTACGTGGTCTTTCCAGTTTAAGTTGGAGTCCAGCGTGATCCCCAGCAGTGAAAACTTATTCACCTCCTCAATACGAGTACCGTCGTGGGATACATTTAATACTACTTCTTTTCTCTGATAGGGTCTAAATTGCATTATCTTGGTCTTTTCGAAGTTTAGCGTAAGTCCTATTTGTTTTGAGTGTTCAATAACCTTACGAAGAGAAACAGAGATGAGGTCCTGTAGTTCGCTTATTTTATCTAATTCGCAAGATACTATAAGTGTGACATCGTCTGCATATAATACAATTTTGTGAGACTCGACTACCGTGGGTAGGTCATTTATATAAACTAAGAATAACAAACAACCAAGCACGCTGCCTTGTGGAATAGACCCAAGCACAACCTCACTGGATGATTTACTCTGTATTAGTTCCCTTCTGGTCTCAGAATGATGAGCGATCTGTACATATTGTCGTCTATACGTTAAGTAGGATATTAGCCACTTCTTTGCTGGTCCGCGGATTCCTATAGTGTCTAACTGTTTTATCAGAGTGTTATGATCCACTCGGTCATATGCTTTGGACATATCCATAAACGTAACTATGGCACACTTATTATTATTTAGGGCTTCGTATATTTCTTGACAACAATCGAAGGCAGCCGACGTTGTCGAGTGGTTTTTTCTAAAACCATGTTGGTTTTGGTTCAATACTTTGTATTTTTCTAAAAACAAACCGATTTTTTGGCATATTGGTTTTTCGAATACCTTAGAGAAAACTGATGACAATGCAATTGGTCGAAAGTTAGTTATACACGTTTTTTCACCTTTTTTAAAAATGGGCTTTATTACAGTCAGTTTTAGATGATCCGGAAATACTCCTTCGTTGTAAGATTGGTTTATTAAGAATGTTAATGGTGTTAAAAATTCATTAACACAGTATACGAGTAAAGAAGAAGGTATTTCGTCATAACCGCTTGTATTGTTTCGTTTCAATCCTAATATAACTTTTTTAATTTCTGATTCGGTCACACTTTCTAGAAAAAATGTATTTGTCAATTGGGAGGATAAATTAGATTGGTATGTCATTGGTTTATTTTTATTGTCATTTATACTTAGGAAATGTTTATTGAACATGTCCGATATTTTTGAAGGAGACGTTATAATTTCTTCATTATTTTTCTTTAATCTTATATTTTCATGCTTATTTTTGTTATTCTTTTTTGTTTTTATTTTTTCATTTATCATATTCCACATTGTTTTATATTTATTTTGCGAATTCTTTATTATTCTTATATTATGTCTTCTTTTTTGGCTTACTATTATTTTTTTTAGTATCTTGCTGTACGATTTAGCATAGCTTTTTAAAGATTCATTTTTGAATTTAATTGAGAGATGGTGTAGGATGCGTTTATGATAACAGCACTTTTGAATTCCCTTTGTAATCCATCTTAATTTTTGCGTATTCTTTATGGTAATTTTTCTCTGGGGAATGTGTAAATTTAGCAGTTCTTTTATTTTGTTTTCAAATAAGGTATAATTTTCATTTATATTTTTTTCACATGAGAGTAAATTTCTCCAATTCACTTCACTTAAAGCTCTTTTAAATGCTTCCATATTTTTATTATTAAATAATCGTGTAATTTTTGTATAAGGTGGTAAATAATTTTGTAATTTTTCTTTCAATTCAATGTATCCAATAAGAGTGTTGTGATCTGATATTTTGTAATCATGTACTTCAACTTTCATATCTACATTTTGACTAACTATGAATTGATCTAAGCATGCTGAGCTTTTTTCCCGGGTTACTGTGTTAATCAAACAGTGTAAACCGAATGAATTTAGTAAATTGATAAACCTAATAGATTCTTTGCTTCTTTTCCTAATGTCTATGTTTACGTCTCCCGCTAATACAATTTTTTTGCGTGAAGATTGCTTAGAAATGTAATTCAGTAATGCTTCTAATTGTGTGAAAAATATTTCAATATTATTGCCCGGTTGGTAAATTGATATTAATAATAAATTATGGTCCACCACTTCCACTGCACAGAGTTCAATATAAAATTCTACTGTGAATGCTTGTATGTCTAATCGCTCCTGTGTTTTTATACTTTCCTTGGTAAATATGCCAACTCCACCATGTTCATGCTTTTGTCTAATATATTTTGCTCGTAGGTCATAGCCCTCGATTGTGAAAAGTTGATAGTTATCTAATGTTAGCCAGTGTTCATTAACAATAAATATATCTATGTCATGGTCATTTGATAGGATTTCTAATTCATTAATTTTATTAGTCAGACTTTGCATATTCTGACACATAATAGTACAGAATTTAGGTGCGAAAGGAAGACTTTTTTGGTGTAGTTGCAGTATTTATTTTAGGATCTAGTTGGGAACCTACTCTGTCTTCTATGTCAGTATGATTATTTATTTCAAGGTCATGAAATATAATTGACATAAGTCTAGTCAAGTCATTAGTGATAGTCTTTATACCTAAGTAGTCTATTTTCCCATTATATTTATTAAACATGTTATACGAATATTCAAGATTTCTATTAGAATCCAAAATAAAGCAATATTGATATTCAAAATTATCTAGGTAAACTAAATGGTTAAACATTTCAATTCTTTTATTATAAATATTGGCTTGTGAGCTAAGCTTGAATGTAGGCAAACATAGAATGATGTTGGTGTGCTGAACTTCTAATAGTTTTTGGCGTATTTCGTAAACCAACTTCGAATAATTTTGGGAAGAGTTAAAGTCAGCTTCACCAATCAGTATAACACAGTAGTCTTGATAGGTATAGCCAATCAGTTTATTTTGTAATCCATGCAGCAGTTCCTTTACATTAGCACCCGGCTTTCGGAAGTGACACATTTTCAAGTCTTCAAATTTACTGTAGAAGGTTTTTACAGATTTTTCACTATCGATACTACTGATGAGAGTCATTGTTGATTTTTTGTTAAGTGGCTTTATATTCATTAAGTTCTTTCTCAGCGTTTCGATACTTTTCGGCGTTTCCTCTTCTTGGCAAAATTCGGTGACAATTTCATTTAATTTCTTCATAATCCCTGACGTTGACCGATCGAGTTCCTCCTGGAGGTGAGTTATTTTGTTCCCTAGTTCTTCCAACTTTTGTTGGTAGTTTTGTGTGTTATGCTGGTCCCTCGTGAATATTAAGCTGTGATTTTGACGTGGTGGGGTAAATATATTTGTGTCATACGCCATATGGCTTCGTCTATTCTGTACTCTGGGAGAGTTGCTATGTTTGTTTTCTGTTGACTCTAAACATATTTTTTTGAGTACTGCTATTTCATGTGTCTGTTTTTCAATTTGTCTCTTGAGTTCATTTTTTTCTAGAATCGTATTATCCAGTTCATTTTGTGTTGTCTCTAGGTTCTCTTTTAATTCTACATTTTCTGTTTCTAGTTTGTGTATTATTTCATCTACTTCTTGTTGATTTATACTTTCGGCATTTTTTGACAAAACGATTTGGTTGTCTAATAAACAAAGAGAGTCAGTTGAAAGTGACTTGGTTATTTTCGCGCTTGGATGTACCAAGTTACTGGGGCAGGTGGGGGAAGTTGAAGATATTACTGGTGTAACACGGAATTCTTCTTGAATTGCACGTTTTTCCTTGGGATGGTCCATCTCTGAGATACTTGGGCTAATGTCTGGTTCTACATTAACTATACCATTGGAAGTACTTAACACATCTGGAGCGTCAGTGGGGTGCATGAATTCTTCGTCCAATACTGGTGTCTCAGTTTCTCCTTCTTCCGTTTGGTGTTCTTCTTTGGGTGAATTTGTTATCGTATTGCTATTAGTACTTGTGATTAGTTTCTTTTTCCTTCTTGTATTTAGTTTATCAACTGGAGGTGTTAGGACTGTTCTGGCTATTGGATGTTTCTGTTTTAGTTTTTTGACCTTGCAACTCTCGCACTTCCAGTTATTTTTATTCGCGGGTGTCATAGTATTATTAAATCTTTTTTCTGATATGTTTGCACAATTCAAATCAAATAGCGATGAGCATATAGAACATTTGAGAAATTCTCTTCTATCCAGTATTTGATTACACTTTTTGCAGTTAGCTACTTGTTGCTCCATCTTTTGGTAAATTTTGTAACTATTAAATCGAGTTCAATCTTTGGTAATGGCAGTATAACTATTGGTTTCTTTGCTTCTTAATTAGTAAACTTCGGATATGTCAGTGTCACGAGTTATGTCAAATTCATTTTGACGGGGCTGTCAAAGTATGAAAACTGACCGGTTATGATGTTGTTGTTTTGCATGTGAGTGAGGTGAAATTTTGGTCAAAAATAGCCCTTATATTTTGAAAATGTGTCAGTTATTACTTCCAAAATATTTACATTTGTTATTTTCTCAAGAAATTGGAGTTAAATAGTGATAAAATTTGTCGTACCTTGCGGGCTATGGTGTTCAGGTTAGGTCTTGTATGATTTTTATTCTTTTTATAAGTATACACTTGAGTATTTTTCACTATTTTATGGGAGCTACAATAATACGTCTTGTTGATTTGACAACCGGAAGCCGTTATATACCTCAAAGTATGTACTTTCAATTAAAACTATAGCGGTCTCGGTATCATGGATAGTTATTTTTTAATACGTCATAAATCGTAAAATGCAATTTACCTTTAGAACTTTTATATTATGTTACTTGCTGCTACGGAACCCTTCATGGGCGAGTCCGACTCGCACTTGACCGCTTTTTTAGTCTTCACTGCTAGAGCACGACCCTCTTTGTACTACCAAAGCCATATATTAGCCAGAGCAGTCAGATCATTTGGCCTACACTCTCCACGCTGGCCAAACGTGTTGCAGAGGTCTCACTGATGTTTATAAGCTTTCCGTAGCTTGTGTTTCCTAAGTCGCCTTCTACGACATCCACGGGAAGACTTGGAGTGGTCCTATTCTACTCTGCCGGGAACCACACGGCACAGGGATTATATATATTTTTTAATTAAACATGATAGGTACGTATTAAGTACTATGGAAATTCATTTGAAACTTTAAAGAAATTGCATACCTATATGGTTTTCACAGGCAAAATATGAACTTGAAAGAGAATATAGTGTAGTAGGTATTATATCATTTCTGACCATCAGTATGGAGAACCTTTACCTTATATTTTTGTCTGAGTTCATATTTTGACTGTGAAAACCAATTAGGTATAACCCTAGATACCTATATACAATTTCTATAAAGTTACAAATTTTTTACCGAAATCTGACATGTCATTTCAAAATAAAACGTAGACTAATTTGTATGGGAAAGTCTAGGGTAAGGGGATTCTTAAGTTCTACTATTAAAAAAGTAGATTCATTTAAGATAACTTTCCTGCCTTCACTTTTAGTCATCCAGTACAACTAAGACTTTTCTATTTTTATGGCCGACCAATTTTATTCGTCTCAAAAACCTGATGTTCTCTCCAGTATCTTTGTCATACAGAATGACCTGTGGGTCAGTGTAGCCTCTTATTTCAATCCTCTCTGTGGTCATTATTTCATTAGTTAAATTCCCAGCTTTCATTATGTTAGCCAGCTGTGGTGCATAGAAGTGATATTTTCCATACAAATTAGCATAATCTGCTATAACGCAGCCGATAAGCTTAGCAGAGTACTCAAGTTCGACAAAAATAATGGTCTTATTCGCTATCAATTTACTGACGATGGTCTGGCCAGGTTTTATATCCAGTGAACCTTTTTGATTTTTCACTTCAAGCGATTCTGTGACGCTTTCGAAAGTACTATCTCTCCATTTGTTAGCGAAGCAGTGCTTTTTCGTAGCGAAGTCTATACAAACGTCATATGTGATATCATCATTTGGAAATCCCTCTTGTGACCAAAACGAAAATACAGTAAATTCGACGTCTCCAATGAATGATTTTTTAAGTGTTTGGATTATAGTGCTATTGTTGATATACTCGACGGTGTTCAAAACGACTTGTTGGTGAATTACGTCTGAAACTCTGGCTCGTTTTATAAACAAATGCCGCTGGACTTGAGGCCATTTGTATCTCTCATAGAGATCGTCATATGGTGTTGGATCTTTGAGAAAAACATCGTCAGGCACCCTTCCGAGCTCAACTCTTAGACCTTTGTTGAGATTTTCTTTTGTTATATTAAATAGAGCTACCTCTCTGTCAGTTATAAGCTTGTCATCGAACCCTTTATAGCTGACCAGTACATATTCTTTACTAGAAGCGGTTGTGATATTGATTTTAATATTCGCGTTGCACGGGATGATTAAAAATAAGATTATTACTTTCAATATCATTTCAATATGACTGTAGGCGAAAATCACCTAGGATTTTATGTTAGTTAATTTGGTATTTAACTAACAAGAGAGGCAGTAAAACAATGTATTTAGAATTCATTCAGAGGCCCACACATTTTTATGAAGCTCACTAATCAGAAATCGATGAACCGTAATGTTTACAAGTTGTAGGTGAATCCTGGGGACAAACAAATATTATTTTAGTCAATCACATAGTATAGATACTTTAAATAACAAGATATAGTTTTCAAAACTAGAACCTGCAACCCGCAACTTTGGAAAAATTCATACCGAAAAGTACATTTATCCAGTTAATACAAACACAGCAGGGAGGAACAGCTGGTAATGTATATATTTTTTTAAATTTTGTGCTTTTCACACATAGCGGCGAAATACATAACCTCTTCTTTTGTCTTCGGCGTAGTCGCGTAAAAAGCTACTAATTCAGAATTTTTAAGAAAGTAATTTAGTAAGTAGGTACTTACCTACTTGTTCTTTTGCAGAGAAAATGCACCATGCATTTAATAAATTACTTAGATATATTACGTGACACTGTTCACACGACAATAATACTACGTATAATGATAGTTATCAATACTGATTGTTTTAATTATATCGTTCGATTTTGACCCTTGGGAGGGTCAAGAGTAAGAACTAAGATTAAACACAAAATAAACTAGTAGTTCGCCGCGAACTTAGACCTCGCGATTATAGTTCCCTAAGTAACACCTAGATGGCGCTATCCAAAGTTAGAACGCGCTAAGGTTTCGTTTGCTACATAATCGCGGGCATTTTTATTAATATTTCAAAAACTACTGAACCGATTTTGATGCCCAACGAACTCGAAAATCATATTTCCTACATGCCTATCAAATTTCATCAAAATCAGATCATCGGTTCGGCAGTTATTTAAAGTTTATATAGTTATATTTAAAAGAAGAAGAGAAGAGAAGCCTATGCTCAGCAGTGGGCGGAAGAAGGGCTGGGATGATGATGATAGTTATATTTATAGTTTATTTATTTACAAAATGTATGTATGGACACAAAGAGACAAACACAGAAATAATAAACAGTAAGAAAATTTATTGCATAGGTAGTTAGGTACTGCTTATTTCTCATGAAATGTCTTTCAGCAGTCCCAGGAGAGAATAAGAGAAGAAATCATGTAAGTAATAAGTATACCTACATATATTTATGAGTTAGATGAAAACTTAAAACTATGGTATGAGACCTTGGTGTAGGTAAACTTGTATAGTATGGATGGACCTTAAAGCAATTACCGACTTTGGTTTTAGTCTATCCACGAAGTAGGCTATCTATATTATCGCCTGGCACTTCTACTTTCTTACTCTGCGTAGCTTCAATCGTAATACTCGAGGCATTATCTTATTAGGCGTTACGCGTATAACTAATATCTGTTCCGTAATTTTGTAATGCAGTGATATGCTTTAAATTATGAACTCTGCATATTCATTCTCCTCTTTTTTACAGTGGCCTAGTAGACCTATACGCAAACATTGGCTGTCTCTTTTTAACCGACTTCAAAAAAAAAAGGAGGAGGTTATCAATTCGTCGGAATCTTTTATGAATTTTTTTATGTATGTTCCCCGATTACTCGAAGACGCCTGGACCGATTTGGAAAATTCTTTTTTTTTTTGAAAGGGTATACTTTTCAGGTGGTCCCATAGAAAATAACTAGAAAAATATGTCGTCAAGTAAACAATTGTATGAATATTTAGCTTTTCTCAATTATCAGAATTAATGTTTTTGATATTGTTGTTCTTACATGTAAGTATACCAATTATTGCCCATAGTAGCCCATACAGTCCACACTTTGCATAAAATTAGCAGACGTAGTATGGGTATGTATGGATTCTTCAAAGCTATAACTCTTTAAACCTTTATTTTGTCAATAGGTATTTAATAATTAGGTACTTACTTTCAAACAGCCTATGTTCATAGTAATCATAAGTGTACAACATATGTGGGTGGATGTTCTTGTAAAAATTCTCCATAAAATCTGGAAGTTGCTGTCCCGACCGACACGGAACCCTCCAAACCAGTCGACCAACCACGACAAGTGTCCAAAGTCATTTATCCTGACGGGAATCGAATCTACGACCTTTTCTTCTTCAAGTAGGTGAAGGCGAATCGTCTAATACACTTAATACCTACTAAGTAATGAATTGTTCACCAGTTTTATAAGAGCTTTAAGTCTGTACGGAGTTCGAAGAATGATAGTTTCAGACAAGTTGGTGATGGGCCATTAAGCGAAATGGTATCGTTTAGGACAAGTGTCTTCTTTCATCTGATGTAGTCTTTATACGGCCTTAGTCCATAATGAAAGCCGGTGACACACAACGTTGTTAACTCTGGGTTAATATAAAACTTGGTTTACTTCTGCTGATATAAGTAGGCGATTAAAAGACTAGCACAAATATCTCGTTTTCGTAAATAATTTTGTCAAAAATTCGTTCCCAAAGCAAATAGTTTCACTTCGTATGGTCTTCGGCATCTTTAGATAACCGTTGATATGCGATTGTATGTAATCTTTAACGACATTTTATTAAATTTTGTGTTACTCAAAGAAAAATGTTATTTTAACCAATTCAAATAAACGTAAAAGGTAAAATATCATCAAGATTTAAAGAATGGCTACAGAAAATTTGAGAATATATGTGACGTTCCACGGGTAAAGGTACCCTGTGGTCGCTGGCGCTTAAGACGTTTAGAAAAACAATTCGTACAATTAACTTAGTATAAGTGCCAACATCCATAAGGTACCTTTACCCGTGGAACGTCACATATGTTGACATAAAGTCAGCCTGGTTTAGTTAAATGACATCTAAAATCAACGTTTACTGAGAGCAACCGTTCCACTGGATATATCCGGTCGATGTCTATTTAATAAGTACGATACGAATTACACAATTACTTAGGTACTTATACATTTGACGGTACAATTTATATAACTCCACAAGTGTTGATTGAGTGTGATATAACTCCATTTACCTCGTCTGGACTCCGGCAGGTGCGACGTGGTATTTAAGGATCCTTGAACAAATATTTTGACCTAAATTTAAAATATGTTTACCTGAGATTAACAGAAGATCAACTAACAACGGTATCACCGACCGCATCGATGCATCCTTTGTGCTATGACATTGTCACTCACATTGCACGCTCACGCATGCTCTAAACAATGATCAGCTATATCCAAAGCAATAAAGCACATATTCTATCACAATCAAAGCTCAAATTTCTTTAAACTAATTACTGATTGTTATTACATTTCATCACTAAATAAAACTAATTATGAAGATACGATCTTCAACTCTATTTCTAAAAAATAGAGTATAAATTAATTTATTTGTTCCTCAAACAGTGCACACGTTATAGTTTTCAAAATATTTTTTGTATCGACAGGTGACGAATAGTGTCCTTGTCCTTAATTTGTAAAGTATTTTATTAATTGGGCATGCAATTCGATCATTCACGGCACTGTGGCTCAAGGAAGACTAGACACAGCGTAAAGTTGGTTCCGGTCTACTTACATAGGTACAAGGTACCTACGAGTATATACCTCTACATGTTTGGATTTTCAGATTACGTCTACACAATGTTTGCAGGTATTTGTATGTGTTTCTTTAAGTAGGTATCTTGTATCTACTACTAGTTTCTTTTTACCAAGGTTAAAACAAAAGTTGTCTACTACGACGATCGACGAGAAAGTCATGGGTCCTGTCGGTGTATTTCTGATAGTTCATGAGAATCATCAAATTCCGAAATGGTTCCCGCACACACTATTAGTCATATTTACTGCGCCGCCGCTCGCCAAACTTTAGCTGACACACTG
This sequence comes from Acrobasis repandana, assembly GCA_963576875.1. NCBI lineage: Eukaryota > Metazoa > Arthropoda > Insecta > Lepidoptera > Pyralidae > Acrobasis > Acrobasis repandana. Next base: position 9,394,551 of record OY756241.1, on the reverse strand, counting down.
CCGTGCGTATCAATATTGATCTCGAACTGGGGTCGAAAATATTTGAACGAGTGAGTGATGTGAAAGAGGTTCTCCGAGTCTACCTTGGACGATCCGGCGCTAGTAGGTATGTATGTATGTTCTACTATAACTCGAATTTCCACAATCGAAACTTCAAGCGAGTAGGTGGATGACACCAATATAATTTTTAAGTATCACTCACAAGTCGTCGGAAAGATGCCACCTAAAAGATGGGCTCACAGCCCCGGATCTAGGTGAAGGCAAACCGCGGGGTCCATGCCCCGGGCGGCAAGGTTAGAGGGACAGCATATTCGAATTGGGGCTTTTACAGCCCCATAATTGTTTGCATTAAGTACTACGTATTAATTGACCGAGCGAGCGAAGCGTGTCAGTTTCGAGATTGGGTCAGTTTGTAGGTTTGTTCTCGCCTACAGGTCGCTTATCAACCGATTCTCGTGAAATTTTACAAGCAGGTTCAATAATTATATAATTTTTTTTTATCAATTCAGTTTTTGGAAACTTCAAAATGGCGGAGATATGGGGGTTTAACCCTTTAACGGGCAGAATTTTTTTTGTGTGATTTTGAAATTTTTTACTTTGGCTTTTGTTAAGGACCTTAAATGGATCTTAAAACATGGAAAATTTACTACTTGTGTTTTCCGGTTTTGTCTGTAGGCCGTGGTTACGTATGTAACCGTGACCGTTAAGGGAATAAGACAAGTGGTTACATATGTGTCTATGACCATCTAAGGAATAAGTTAAGTATTTTTTAGTAAGCATGGGTATTTAGGGTCATGAAATTAATTAAAATAATAAGATAAGTTTTTAAATGTTTATAGTTTAGTTTTACAATAATAAATTAAATGTTTATTAATTTTACAAGAGTAGTATCACATGCAAAATCAACGAAGAACTTTTGCATTAGGAGTTTTTCATTCCGGTGGAATTACTTTTCAGTCTCATATTTTCATACTTAAATGCCTATGAATAAATGTCTAAAACTAAGTCATACAGACTATTTAAGCTTAATAAAGTAACATGCAAAATCAACAAACTTTAGAAAATCTCAAAAATGAAACAAATATAAATCTTTCTTTCCCAAAAAACACACCTTAGTATGAACTCTTTTTTTGGCAGTCATTATAATGGTAGTCTTTGAAGCATCCGATACATAGACTTACTTCGCAAATATCGCATCCTACCCTGCTGCGTATGGGTTTAGCCCTAGTGCTGCAATAAGCACAACGTCTGCAAGTAGTTTTTATAGGAAAGTGAAGCTTATCAGTAACGAACTTAGGCGTGTTAACAATTCCGGGTTGTCGTATTCTTTTCGCATATTTGTCAATTAGTTCATCAGCTAGCTTACTCCGAAAAGACAAATGTGTAAGCCTTTGAGAACGAGGGACAACATCTTTAGCGACTTCTCTGTATATTATATAAGAATTAACGATGGCAGAGTCTAGAAGATAGTAAAAAATCTTCATCCACCAGCGACGACTTTTCCATGAAACTGTATACGATGCCATTAATTGATCAAAACGGTCTACCCCGCCCATGTATGAATTATAATCAGCTATTGCCTTTGGACATTTTACATCTTCTTTTCTTCCTTCTCGATTTGTGCGCTTGACTGCCGTAAGAACTGCAGGATTGTGCATGTTTGAAGCCATCAAAACGCATTTCTTTCCTCTATCTTTCCATTTAGTCACAGATATTGATCCATCCATAACGCTGTCGAAGTCACCAGAAGCAAGACGATTGTCATCCTTCAAACGATCTTTGGGAAAAAATTTTCTCGTCGCCAACAATGTTCCACACGCAAAGATTTTTCGAGACAAAAGTTTCGTGAGTAAACAAATCGAATTAAAAAACCGATCGAAGTAAACACAAAATCCCAGTCCAGCAAACGCTTGTGTAAGATTAAGAACTACTGCTTCGCCTAACCCAACTTCTGAAGTCGAGCCTTCCTTCTTGCCCTCATATATTTCCATACAAAACATATATCCTGTCACGGCACAACATAAAACCCACACTTTAAACCCTCTTTTTATCGGCTTGAGGGGCATGTATTGTTTTAGCATTGATCGTCCTTTGAAAGGGATCATGCTTTCGTCCACACTAAGGAATCTAGATGGGCTATAAACTTTTTTGTAATTTTCGAGCGAGCATATTCAAGAGCGGTCTAACTTTGTGCAGTCTGTCAAACTGAGGGTCATCTCGTGGTTTCATTGTAGAATTGTCATTTAGGTGGTGGTATCTTAGTATTTTCAGGAATCGTTTCAATGGCATTATTTCCGATATACGTGAACAGTGAAAATTTGGATCCTTAGACCAATAATGGCGAATAGAAGGCAGTATGTGGAAACCCATGATAATCAACATACCAATGAATGCTCGTAAATCTAAAATGTCAAGATTTAGTTGTTGTCTGGAATACAAATTGCTTTGTTCCACAATTAATTCGAAGACCTGCTGTGTAAAGAACAAAAAAAATATTTGCATCGGCGATGACACGTCACCTCAACATTTATTCCAGGGTAAGAATTAAATTTGAAATTTTTAAATTCTGTCGGTTGTCGAAAAAATTTGCGAAATTTATAAGGACTAGAATCCTCTCTAGTCATACGTCTTCCTCTACCCCTCACTCTGGAACCTCCTCTGGTGCGAACACCACGACCAGGACGAAACGATGACAAACCAGGAGATGAGGGTGCTGGTGAAATCGGAATAGGAGAATTACCCTGAAGTGGACTATTATGAAACTCGTCTATTTCTCTCGGCTCATCAAATTCGTGTCTATTCACAGACACATCCTGGTCATCTGATTCGTCAGAACCTGTTACCGCTTGCTGAACTGCTGCTCTACCTCTTCCTAGGGATCTTCCTCTGTAATTTCCTCTTCCCCTGACACGAAGTACTGGATTAATCAATTGTATACTGCCATCACGCTGCAAATGAGCAGAGGAAGATGAAGCAGCAGGAGATTCTTCTCGTGGGAGAGGAGCAGGAGACAAAGAAACTCTAGAAGTCTGCACGTTGAGATTCAACTCTTTTTCTAGGTTTTTGTCGAGTTTTTGTGTTCGGCTACAAGGCATAAATGTACCCTGAGGAAGAAGGTCCTCAGGGTCTGAGTCACCACCAATATCGGAATCTTCAGCCTGACTATCGTCGATTCCCATCATCATGGTTTCGAACTCCTCTTCATCCATTGCATCCAAATCCAGTATAGTTTTTCTAGACATCTAAAACAAACAAAAATAATCGTAGTATGGTATAAAACTAGGTATGAGTATGTTTTCCCCATACTACACATAAATATTGTTATGACCAAAATTGTCTCTGAAAAAATGTCCGACTTTGCAGGGTAATAACATCTTTACCCAAAAACCTCTAGCTTCAGTAGTATTATTATCGTATAAAACATTAAACATACTATACAAAGACAATAAACACATAGTCGAAATAATATAATTGAGAAAAGATATGAATTAATTTATTATGAGAGTAAAAAACTAACCTAAAAGTTGGCGACACGTGGTCGTAATATTTAACTCGTTGTAAAACTTTATATAACAATGGTACATGTAAGATTTTTGTGTCAAATTAATGTAAACATTATAAATTAATGATATACATACCTTTCATTACCCATTTGCCACTAAATTCGTTTTTATATAATTAAATACTAGGAGAACACTGTACTCGTGAATGCCGGAAACACTAAATGAACGTAAGTCACAAATGTAACCACAATTATTTGGCGCTATTGCGAAAAACTTGTACGAACTTCAGTCCTGTGGTTACGTTTGTGCATTACGCTCGTTCAGAGACTAATCAAAAAATATAAAAAAAATGTTCTAATGGCCATACTTCAAACAAAATTGACCTTAAGGTAAGACATGTGATGTGGTTACAGCCGCCATACAAATTTTGCTTATGACCTATAAAGGGTTAAAACTTTAATAAAATCACATTTCAGCCATTTCGAAAAATGTTCAAATATGTCATAAAACGTTTTTGGTATCCTTATTAAGACGCAAATTTTTCGTCTGAACAACTTTTTAATCCAACAGGTTGGGGGTGAGTCGCGAGGTTTACAGCTCACAGAGCCACTAAGTAGTTTATTTTATGGAGTAATGGCCCTGAGACTTCAAGATTCACACAGGTACTTGATTGAAGTGCCAACGTTCTCAAGTCCTATCTACCTCTATACCTACCTGCCACCCCATCTAAACTTAGCCTAGAATGTGGCAGTCCGCGGTCGCCATGTCGAAACTGCAAACCAATCTCAATTTTAAGACGCACGAAGTTCATAACATTGATAGACTATATCAATAAACCATTACGTGGCCCAATATAGGGCTAATAACATAGCTCATAATATTTAGGGTTCCGTACCTCAAAAGGAAAAAACGGAACCGTTATAGGATCACTTTGTTGTCCGTCTGTCTGTCTGTCAAGAGCCTTTTTCTCAGGAAAACGTGGAGGTATCAAGCTGAAATTCATATCAAATACTCAAGTCTACTGTGCCTTGGAGCTGTGAAAAAACTAAACTTTTAAGCCAACTCAATCAAAAGATACAGCCGTTTATGCCGCAAATTTTCGAAACTCGCAAGGGAATCACAACCTTAAGGGTGCTTCCCGTGAACTCGGAATCTTGAAATTTGGTACGAACAGATAAAGGAATAAACCGGCCAAGTGCGAGTTAAACTCGCGTGGAGAGGGTTCCGTACAAATTATTGAATTCTTATAGGTTTTCCTGTAATCTACAAGCAATGAACCATAATTTGTATTTTTTTCAAAATTTTAGGCTCAGTACTTTCGGAGATCGGGGGGGGGGGGGGGGGAATGGTCAATTTTCGTCTTCTTTCTTGAATAAAATCAAAACTATTTATTTTACAATAATGACAAAAATATATTTGAGATCATTATAACAAGCCCTTTCATTTCATATAACATAGTAAGTTTTGCAAAACTTTTTTTTTTTAGTTCCTAAGTTTCCTCCCGAAAATGACCCTTATTTTAAAATAATATTTATTTACTTTGCATATATGTATTTCGGTCATAGGATTACACCATCCTACCAAATTTCACCTGATTCGGTCCAGAAGATTCGGAGAAAATTGGCTGTGACAGACGGACGGACAGACACACGCACGAGTGATCCTATAAGGGTTCCGTTTTTTCATATTTTGTACGGAACCCTAAAAATCGCGAAATGCATACATTTTTAAGGGTTCCGTAACCAAATGGCAAAAAACGGAACCCTTTATGATTCGTCATGTCTGTCTGTCTATCTGACTGTCCGTCCGTATGTCACAGCCACTTTTGTCCGAAACTATAAGAACGTAAGTATATAGATATATTCTGTGAACCGCATTAAGATTTTCACACAAAAATAGAAAAATAACAATAAATTTTGGGGGTTCCCCATACTTAAAACTGAAACTCAATTTTTTTTCATCAAACCCATATGTGTGGGGTTATGGATAGGTCTTCAAAAATGATATTGAGGTTTCTAACATCATTATTTTCTAAACTGAATAGTTTGCGCGAGAGACACTTCCAAAGTGGTAAAATGTGGGTGTCCCCTCCCCCCTGTAACTTCTAAAATAAGAGAATGATAAAACTAAAAAAATATATGATGTACTTACCATGCAAACTTCCACCGAAAATTGGTTTGAACGAGATCTAGGAAGTAGTTTTTTTAATACGTCATAAATCGTAAAATGTTACTTGCTGCTACAGAACCCTTCATGGGCGAGTCCGACTCGCACTTGGCCGGTTTTTTATTTAAAACTAAAAACCGACCTCTACACCAAACTACACAACCGATATTGATAAAAATTTTATGGGACCGCCTGACAAGTAGTATAACCATTTCAAACAAAAAAAATAATTTTCTAAATCGGGCCATGCGTCTACGAATAATCAGGAAACATACATAAAAAGCGGCTAAGTGCGAGTCGGTCTCGCCCATGAAGGGTTCCGTAGCAGCAAGTAACATAATATAAAAGTTCTAAAGGTAAATTGCGGTTTACGATTTATGACGTATTAACGAAAAACTACTTACTAGATCTCGTTTAAACCAATTTTCGGTGGAAGTTTACATAGTAATGTACATCATATATTTTTTTTACTTTTATCATTTTCTTATTTTAGAAGTTACAGGGACACACACACACACATTTTACCACTTTGAAAGTGTCTCGCGCAAACTATTCAGTTTAGAAATAAATAAATGGGCAAGTGCGAGTCGGACTCGTACATGAAGGGTTCCGTACCACCGTACAATGTTTTAAAACGCTGAAGAAACACGTTTCTTGTATGACGACCTCCTTTAATTTTATTTTTAGTATTTTTAACTTTATTTTATTTTTAGACAGACGGACAGACAGCGGAGTCTCAGTAATAGGGTCCCGTTTGCACCCTTCGGGTACGGAACCCTAAAAAATTATATTAGAAACCTCAATATAATTTTTGAAGACCTATCCATAGATACCGCACACGCATGGGTTTGATGAATAAAATTTTTTTTGAGTTTCAGTTCTAAGTAAAGTTCTAAGTTTCAGTTCTCAGGAAGCGCACTTATTCTTATAGCCTTTGCACGACTCTGTAACTCTATGTAACTCCTTTTTTTTTTTCTTTTTTTCCTCACTGTCTTTCCTCTTTGGTAATATTATACATTTATGTTATATAAATATTTATAATATATCTTCTTTTTATTTATAATAAGTACTTACATTAACATCCGTTCTGGCGGTAGCTGAAAATCAGTGTTTTGCTCACTGGGCAATTCCCCACACTGAGCTACAGCCTTTTGTAATACTGTAGCACACACATGTCTTTGATTTATATTACCTAGGTTGTTTTTTTTTGTCATTTTCTATGTTCTGTGTGTTATAGATGCAATAAATGATTTATCTATCTATCTAAAGTATGGGGAACCCCAAAAATTTATTGTTTTTTTCTCTTTTTGTGTGTAAATCCCAAGTTTCAACAGTATAGTTCTTATAGTTTCGGAAAAAAGTGGCTGTGACATACGGACGGACAGACAGACAGACATGACGAATCCATACCTTTTTTGCCATTTGGCTACGGAACCCTAAAAAACAACAAAAGATTCCGCCGAATTGAGAGCCTCCTCCTTTTATTTGAAGTCCGTTAAAAATTAAATGAGTGTGTAAAAAAATCACTTCCGATTTTCGATTCTAAGCTTCCGATTTTCGATCATCGAAGCTTCCGATAGGAACCAGATTCATTACGTGTCTATTGCACACATGTAGTGGTTTTAATATTTTTATCAACAAATCAAGCATTTGCATTCAGAAAGACAGTGAGTTTTGGGGAAATGGAACTGATAAAGACAATTATGACTCGTGATTGATCACTAAGTGTGCCCTTGGTGGTCTCCAGCCCTGCACAAACCCAATCAGCTCGACAAAGACCCGATCGTATGTGTCGACACGACGCATCAAGGCACAATAGTGACCAAACCTGACACTGCAAAACACACCACACCCCCTTAAGTTTAAGACTTAAGGCTTATTTTTGAGTAACAAAAAGTTTTCGACGAAGAAAGCTCGCGGTGGTCCGAAATAGGCTTTGTTAGGGTTGCTTTAGTATAAATAGTTGAAGAGCTTCGGAACTGTATCATTCGATGTTTACACCTCATTTGGTTTAGTAGGTTAAAGAAAAAAAACACAAGTAACCTTTTCTTCAGTGTTCCGCACTAGTTACTTGCTAATATTTATAAATTACTCAAAGTTTGATTAATAAATTAATATTTTTGTTAGTACATTCAAACAATAGGGGATTTCCCTTCGGAAAAAACTAAAAATTTGATCATTATGAAGGTAAATATTTGGTTTGATTGGTGAAGTAACACTACCAACTAATATATAATTTTTAAAAAGCGACTTCAATTACTGATAATTTATCAGTTCGAATCAACTTCACCAAAACTCACTTCTGACTGCAAATGCTTGATTTATTGACAAAAATATTAAAATCATCATATGTGTGCATAGAATATTTGAGGAGCTCCCTCGATTTCTCAATGCTCCGATCATCAGATCTTTACCAATGACAATGGGACTTAAGGGACCAACTTGCATCTGTGCCCTTTCGAACATAAAAAAGAATTTACTAAATCCGTTCAAAACGGAGAAGTTATGGGACAACATACATAAAAAAGCAAACAATCGAATTCCTTCTTTTTTTAAAGTCGCTGAAAAATAATACAATAAAAATTCCCTAAAAATTTTTTTTTTTTAATTTTAAATCTCAAATAGATACAACTAAACTTGCCTCGAATTTTGTCTCAAGAAGTGCATTATCGCTCTCCATTAATTGGCCTTAGGCCGTATGTCCACTATCTATACAACTAACTAAACAACAGGCATACGGCCCACTTGATGGTGGATGGTCGCTGCCTATGGGTGGGGGCCTGCAACATCAATGCAACATGATATTCCACGACTCAGGCGCTAGGAGTCTCCATAATATCTGCTCCATAAAACCAATGAACTTTGTACATTTTCAGGGTTTCATACCTCTGGTGCTGTGCCTGTCACTAGCCTTAGCCGAACCTCCTGTCGGGTAAGAATTTTTTGATTTTGTTACTTGTATACATCTACTCTATTATATGGTCTCTAACTAAATTAATATGGTCCTTAATTTATTTTATTAGTATTTATCTAAATGTGGATGCCTGACGGTGCTTTAAAGAACTAAGTATTGCTCGTACAAGTGGTCAGGCGTTATTTGCCACACGTATTGAATTAATAGTGTCTGAAATTAGCATGTGCAGATATAGATATAGTACAAGTTCAACTACGATTATAATTATTTCAAATAGAACTTATATGTTAGTTAATTTTCCATTCATACAATCTCAAGTCAATCTTTTGGGTCCAAATTCCTAGTTGATAGAATTTGTAGGAAACACATTCAGGCCTTGTGGCCCACAATGTTTGATGTGGATAATTAATATTTCCATATGTTTCATTATTTACAGCGATGGTTACCCCTCTGCGAGGGCCGGGCATGATCACCATGACCACGACAGCCACAACTTAGATTTCCAAAGATCTCTGTCCCAAGAGTACGGGCCTCCTGCTGCGTCCAGGAGTTTCGGTTCCCGCAATTCTCTTTCCCAAGAGTACGGCCCACCAAGCGCCAGGGCAGGATTGTCCCATGGTTCATCCCGAGCTCTCTCAACGTCATACGGAGCTCCAAATGCTAGGAGTCCCTCGCAAGAATATGGAGTACCTAGCGCGCGTTCAGGCCCTACTTCACGCAGCAGTATTTCTCAAGAATATGGCCTGCCAAGTTCTCGTTCTTTATCCCAAGATTACAGCGCGCCTTCTGCCCGTGGGTTATCTCAAGAGTACGGTGTACCTAGCGCTCGTTCGTCTTTATCAAGCACCCGAAGTGGTTTGTCCCAAGAATATGGACCACCGAGCCTAAGAAACGCTGACTCTTACGCAAGAGCTCCATCATCTCAATACGGCGCCCCTGATTTCCGTTCAACTCCCGCTGAAGAATACCTGCCAGCGCAAAGAAGCTTTAGTTCTCCATCTGAAAAATATGGCGCCCCCAGTCAGTTTCGCTCGTCTCCTTCTCAACAGTACGGAGCTCCCTCAGCCAGAAACAGCGATCTCTCAAGCTACTCCCCTAAATCTTTCGGATCCCGCAGCTCTTTACCCCGAACTCCATCTCAGTCTTACGGAGCCCCGTCCTCTCGTTCTCTCTCCACTCAATACGGTGTGCCTGCAGCTGCAAGGGGTTCTGACTCGTATTCCCAAGGATTTAGGTCGGTTTCGCAATCGTATGGTGCGCCGGCGCCGGCTGCGCGTGGTCTGTCTGACACTTACGGCGCTCCCGCTGCAAGAGGCCTCTCCCAGGAATATGGTGCGCCTTCCAGCAGAGCAGCAGACTTGACTACCAACGCCTTCGCTTCTTCCTTTGGATCTGCAAGGTAACATTCTATGTACACTATCACGTCTTTAACTCTGACGAGGTAGACTAGGCCGTTAGACTCAAAGGCGTTAGCGAGATGGGTTGCCGCATCGCATATTGATTCTTACATGATTCAGATTCTCACTAATTGTAAAATGAGTGCCCAAGAGAAAGATGGAGTCAGATAATCTAATTTAATTGATATTAATTAATTTATTTGGTAGTAGCTTAGTAGGGCTAGGTGCGCCTTGAAACAGAGAGGAAGTAGATGTATACATACCTAGCCTTTTATAGTACTGTACGTACACCTAGTGGCGTAATTTGGAATTATTTAAATGGTTGTTGTAAAGCATTCAAAATTCAAAAATTCTGAAATTATTATTTCTAAACCAGTACTTAAATTATACAAATTTCTGGGACCCACCTAGTAAGCTTTAGAAAAAGCCTGTGGCAGGGGGACCCACTCTTCCAAACACTTAGTATTAACATAGTCCTAGTTAACAAATAGATTATTATAAAATAAATTAAATTTAAGAGAGTTTTAGATCGAATGACATGTGTGTGTATATGTGTGTGTGTGAGTGTGTGTGTGCATTGATATCAACGATTCACTAAGTGCTTACTACTTAAAACAAAGTAAGCCATATAGTTGGCGCTATGTTAAACATCCATTCCCTCGATCGGCTTTCTCGATCAGTGAGGAAGGAGAAACAGCTGGTACCTATATTGAAGTGTTTTTTTTTTCTCAGTCAAGAAAGGAAGTAAAGAAGTTAAGATTTGCAGCATTGCTCATCTAACTAATCAGGCGTTTTATAATTGCAAGAAGTTATAACAATTCTGCAATTTAGAATTTCTGTAAATTATCACAGGTCGTCTCCATCTGAGAAGTACGGCGCCCCAGCAGCTCGGGACTCCATGCCATCTGAAGAATACGGCGTGCCCGACCAGTACAGCTCGCTTTCCGGCCAGGGATACGGATACGCCAGGAACGCTTTGGACGAGCTTCTCAACCAGGTATGAACTGAAAGACACGAATAAACACCACTTATTTACTGTGCAATGTACATGTATAACCAGTGTGTATGTTTTCTCATATTGTTTTCCTTCATCGGAAGCATAATTATTGATATTTTTTCAAAATAAAAAACCGACTTCAATACCAGAAAAGCTAAATATTCAAACAATTGTTTACATAGACGACATATTTTTTCAAGTTATTTAGTTTATAAAACAAACCATACAACCGATTTTAATAAAATTTCTATGGGATTACCTGGAAAGTATACCCTTTCAAACAAAGAAAGAATTTTCCATATCGGTCCAGGAGTCTTTGAGTAATCGGGGAACATACATAAAAAAAAAAGATTATGACGAATTGATAATCTCCTCTTTTTTTGAAGTCGGTTGAAATGAAACGTACAATACACTCAGAGAAACAACTTGCCCCTAGTGAGGATCGAACTAGTGCCGCTTGGTCTCCACTTCACATTGGACACCAGGCCATTTGCAAACTGTCATCATAAAGGGTTGGATCTCATCTATCAGCACGGAACAGCACTTTCCTATGTTGCTATCCTTGCTTCCGAAACAGAAATGTTTCGGAAGATAATTTCCATATTGATCTACGTCATGCACTAGAAAGCCCTTTAAATTATTTTATGAACTGCCGTTGAAACTATTATTGGTGATCCGTCTAGCTTTAAAACTTGCCGTGGCCACTTTTGGCGGAGGCAAGTTTTAAAGCTAGACGGACTATTGTAAATACTTTCAACGGTGGTTCATAAAATAATTTAAAGGGCTATCTAGTGACACAAAAACAGTCATTTTAAACTTATAACACCTCTCTTTTTCGGCGGGGTTGAAAAAATAACTGGCATCAGATCATCAGTGATTATTTTTGCGACGAATAAATGTCGTCGCATTATCTAGACCCGGCAATAAGGTCAATCTGGTTTGTACCACAGATGCGAAAAACCGTTCCCCGGCAAACCTATGACCTTTGACCTATGACCTATGACTGTGTCTTCCAGGAACCCGCCAACTACGACTTCGGATACAAAGTGAACGACTACATCTCGGGCAGCGACTTCGGGCATACCGAGCACCGGCAGGAGAACAGGGCTGAAGGCTCGTACTTCGTGGTGCTTCCCGACGGTACTAAACAGGTGGGTTACCATCATCATCATCAGGTCTTTTTTAGTCTCCACTGCAGGAGCACGACCCTCTCTGTACTACCAGAGCCATACTTGGCCAGAGCAGTCAGAAGATTTGGCCTACACTCTCCACGCTGGCCAGACGGGTTGGAGAGTATTCATTGATGTTTTATAAGCTTTTTTAGCTTGCATTTCGCCTACTACGAATTCCACGGGAAGACTTATGGAGTGGTCCTATTCTACTCTGCCGGGAACCACACGGCAAACTGAAGGGCATAAGCCTCCTTTTGTCTACGCCATCTTGCTCTGTCATTGGCCATCGCAATCCAGTTCCTCCCAGTAACTTGCCTGATGACATCAACCCACCTAGCCGCCGGACGTCCTTTTTACACTACGTTTCCCATTTCTGGGATACCATGCATTAGGATAAATCTCTATACTCAAAATAAAGTAGCCTCGAGCCACTTTACTTTGAGGAGTTCGGTGGCCCGGTAGGAGCATTGCTAGTGCTTTTGGAAGATAAGCCACACCGGGTGTGGTCTGCACAGATGGATGAAAATTAAATAAAAATTTCTCGAGTGTTTCTAAAGGTACATTAAGCCGTTAGTTCCGGCTGTCACAGTCATTAAATAAGCACACAAGGTCCTTAATTTTTTATTTTATTTTTTTTGTCAATCGCAATGTTTGATTGGGGGAGAAATAGGGGGGGGGGGATAGGGAGATTTTAATCAAAGAGAGTCACACTAATGACTTTATTCTACACAAGATCATGTTGTAAAAAAGAACCAAAAGGGGTTGTAGAGTAGGGAAATGGGGAAAGTTTTCTGTAGTCAACTGTTCTAAAATGTTTCTGTTCATCCATTACTATTCACTGACAGCGCTCTTTCTGCTCTCAAGTTGACGAACTTCAAATTCTTCTCCAGGTGGTAGAATACGAGGCTGACGAGCGCGGCTTCAAGCCCAGGATCTCCGTGGAGCCAGCCGAAGCTTCTTCCCGTGCTGGGGGGTACGACGACAACGCTGCCGACATCGCCAGGAGCGCTGATGGATCGTACTAACTGGATCGGAAACCTCGCTTAATTATCACTGCTTTATTACTCCAAAGATGAGAAAATACACCTCTTTACTCTACTGCGCTAGAAGGTGGACTATTTAGTCACTCAATTTACCAGATGTAAATCGAGTGACTATACCCCTCTCGGAAATACACTCTTCGTCAAGCCTCCTCGCCTCTTGTACACGAGTAGAATAGAGTTAAATACTTCACCAGTTAGTACTAACTTTATTTAATTATTTAATTTCTTTCTTGCTCGTCTGGGAGAAGACAAAAATATACCAGCTGCTTCTCTTCCCGCGCAGATCGTAAAGGGCCGATCGAGGGAATTGGCGAGAACCTGAATCATATCAATAGGCGATGCGTTTAGCAACCCATTACTATTATGATTTCCCTTTTCCATTTTCATGCCCACCATCGCACGCTAAAAGTGGCCTGGGTCTTACCGCTCTAAGCTCTTTCCGCCCCGTTAGAGACAAAGACGTTTGCGCAGTTAAAAAGAATGTACAAGTGGCTTCTATACCATTACTGCCTGCATTGGTTGGTATAGTAAGTAGAATAGTTAGTATCTACTTGCCTACACTAATGCGCTAGGTACATTTATTCTACCTGTGTACAAGAATTCTTATTTTTTTCCATGATCTAGACTATTTATATGTATTATATTATATTGCTCATTTTCGCTGTGATCTTTAGTCTAGACTAGTCTAGACTAGTCTAGACGAAGTCATTATGGCAACTAGAACTTGATCGGCTTTTACGATCTATAAGATCCTTAACCAGCAAGCATATGTATATAAGTATTCATTTAAAACCGTTTTATTTATATGTATTGATATTATATATAGTTTATGCATTTGTTGTATTTATTTAATTATTTAGATAGATACTTGTATATATTTTATTGTTAAAAGTGATGATTAAGTGTTTCTTTTGTACAAACGACTTGGACATTTTTATAAATGGAAAAATTACAAAATTACGTAAGTAAATACTTTTTGTATTGAGTAATTTTGAAAATAGCGACTAGAGAAATTGTTACGATGAAAATGGACCAGCGAACGGAAAATACTCAATTATTTATTGTTTTATAGCAAATTAAAAATACAAAAAAATAATATGTACCTAGAATTAAGTATATAATAAGAATGGCAATGTATATTTGAATGCAAATAAAAAAGATTTGTCATATTCATGATTTTATTTTAATCTTCGATTTAACTTAAAGAAAGGTACTAAATAAATAAATATAAATATATAAGGACAAATCACACTGATTGAGCTATCCCCAAAGTAAGTTGAAACTTGTGTTATGGGATACTAACTCAACGATACTATATTTTATAATAAATACATATATAGATAAATACCCAAGACCCAGGACAATTTGAAAAAGGCCATTTTCTAACGTGCCCTGGCTGGGGATCGAACCCAGAACCTCCAGATTGGCGGACTAGCGTGATGACTATTACACCACAGAGGTATCATCTTGTAAACCTTTTTTTATTTATTAATTTAATCTTTATTGCACAATAAAATAAATGTACAAGTGGCGGACCTAATGCCATATGGCATTCTCTCCCGGTCAACCATTAGACCAAACAGAAAATATGTGTGGCTGGCGTAATAAAATTCACAAATATATAAATAAAATATATATAATCAAAAACACATATACTTATACACAAATATACTTTTAAACATATAATAAAATAAAATAGATAAATACTTAAATACTAATAAATAGAATCAGGATGACTAGGATTGCTGGAGGAAAAAAATATGTACCGCTCGCTTAAAAGCCAGGGCATTCCATAGCCAGATAGCCTGGACTTGAAAAGACTTGTCCATGAAGGTAGAGCGATGAAGAGGAATACTGAGGATGAGAGTGCTAGAGGAGCGAAGTGAACGAGAGTGAGTGGAACTGAGAGGGTTGAATTTAGATTTAAGATAGCTAGGGGAGTGCGGATTGTTCAAGATAGAAGATAGCATAGAGAGTATTTTAGCATTACGACGTAAGGGAATAGGGAGCCATGCAAGCTAAGCGCGAAATGAAGAGAATATGTGGTCAAATTTACGAATATTAAAAATAAATCTGATAAAACTTTATAAACCTTTGTACCTACCTATAGTTTATGCAAAAGATAAACCAAGGAGAATTCATGTAGGTATATACTTATAATTAAAACAACAGTTCGTTCATTTGTAGGTTAAAGAAGTAGGTATTATGTAAACAAAAAAAAACGGAACATAAAACCAATCTGCCTTGGATGGATTCCTCGAACATAATGACCTAACCTAGGCAGTTAGGTCAATATGTTCGAGGAATCCAGTCGATTGAGTACCAATATAATACTCTTAAATTAAACTTTCGTTTTTATTTAGAAATTTTTAACCCCCGACAGCAGAGAGGGGTGTTAGTTTGACGCTAGTGTCAATCTGTCTGTATGTGGCATCGTAGCGCTCGAACAGATGGACCGATTTCGAAGCGTTTTTTTTTTTACGTGAAACCAAGTTCCCTTGCGGTGGTTTTTAGCTATGTTTGATGAAAATCGGTTCAGCCGTTTAAAAGTTATTGGGGATTAACGCTCGAAAGTCAGGGCCTTCTCTAGCAAATATATAGATATGGCGCTATGTGGTGTACATCACGCGCGCCGCGCGTGTGATGAGTAGTGGAACTATATATATGGAGTAGTTCCGCTACTCATCACTAGGTGGCTTTCTTCACTACAGAACATATTCACATAGCATAATTATCACTCTAGACTAGATAATCACTAGTTAGATACAGTTGCAAAATCTTTATTTTCTGCAGTACTTGCATGATTATTTAAATTTATTTAATTGATAATTTACATGGATTTACGTGCACTGCAACAGGCTTCGTTACAAAGATTCATCAATAAAAATCACCATCCTACAGAGAGTTCTTGTATCTATTTATAAAATAAGGATTAGTGAATGTTCGTGTAAAATCGAAACCAACCACATTCCCACTTTGTCCTATCTACTAGGTATCTAATTGAAATAACTTTATTTGTTTGAATGCATTTTGTATTAAGGCCGTACCTGAATTTTCCGGGGTCCAGTGCTGCCCCCATTTAAAATAAATCATTTCAAAGAAAACGGAGACATAATTTAAAATTTTGCAACTACCAAGTCCTAGATAACCCTTCAAAGTATTATATGAACTACTGTTTACAATTTAAAGTGAGAACGTTAAGCTTTACTACGCACAATTGCGAAAAACGGCCACTTTTGGCTAATGTGCGTAGTAAAGCTTAACGTTCTCATTATAAACTGTTAACAGTAGTTCATAAAATACTTTAAAGGGTTATCTAGGACTTGGTGGTTGAAAAATTTTAAATAATGTCTTCGTTTTCTTTGAAATGATTTATTTTACGGTACGGCCTTAAGGCCGTACCTATTACTACTATTACTACTATTACTACTATACACATATTATATTCATTTTCATAATCTGAGTTTTCACGTTTTAAGAGGGCGCCTGATGTCAATAATTGTACATTAATTTTATAGTGCAACTAGCTGTACCCGCGACTTCGTTCGCGTGGTTGTCGGAATGTTATATAGCCTAAAGCCTTCCTCTATAAATGGACTACCCAACAAAAAAAGAATTTTTCAAATCGGACCATTAGTTCCTGAGATTAGCGCGTTTAAACAAACAAACAAACAAACAAACAAACAAACAAACAAACAAACAAACAAACAAACAAACAAACAAACAAACAAACAAACTCTTCCGCTTTATAATATTAGTATAGATTAGTATAGATAAATTAAATAGTTTGGAAAATCCAAAAGTGCACGCCTCATAATCTAATTTTCACAATTAAATTGATTTTTTATAAATTATAATTAAACGACAGTACTTAGAACGCTAATATTAACTAGGAATCAGCACAGTGTAATGCTTTATATATTAAAAAAAAATTCCGGTAAGATGAATTTTTCGACCAATTACTCTGCCACATACATGGTCACATAAACACAGACTCACGGACGTCCAAGAATGATTAGTTTTAATGTTATTATTTATTATATTAAACAAATTAATTGTTTATAAAATGTACCATATGTGCTAGACAGATTATTTAACTTCATATTAGTGCACTCATATTATCCTGTAAGTGTTATATTAAAAAAAAAACGTCATTTAAGTTTCGAAAGACTGGGTTATTTGACATGTCGAGAGTAGAGCACTACCTCAACGCTCCGCTTATGAGGCGTGCAATTAACGCTCCGCTTATGAGGCGTGCAATACCTCAACGCTCCGCTTATGAGGCGTGCAATAAATAAATAAAAATAAATAATCTAAATTTTGCTCCCGCTTCCACGCACACAAAACTCTAGCCGAAACAAGACAGCGAGCCATGCGGGGCGTCGGGCATCGCGGTGGGTCAATGAGGCTGGTTCTGGTTTTGAGGTTTTTTTCGTTTTACAAACAATTTTTAAGAAGTTATTTAAAAATTAAGACATATGATGACTGCCTTATGTTTAATACAAATATAATCCAAAGTTACAAGTGCTAATTTATTGTATTTCTTAAATACTCTCTGTATTAGTATAATTTTGAGGTGATTTGAAGCCAATTTCGCAATGTTTTTGTAAAAAGAAAATTTTAAGCAATCGTGTTTTCGAAACTTATTATGTTTAGAGTTAGTCCTGAACTTTGCTGTGTTTTTATTTCAAAGTGAGTATTTCGTGAATATTGATAATATTTAAAATCGCTCTAAGAACTTTAGGGTAGTACGGGCTCTTAATAGAGTTTTACAAAATGCAGTCATATTTCTCGCTCTTCTATTTATGTAGGTACTCTCCCAATAATTAATATTCTATTATTATGTAAAACAGGCTGGCTTTTTCTTTCAAAACTAGGTACTTTTTTGTCTTGTTAAGAAAGCTTTTTGCATCGATGATATATCATAATATAATTTCTTCTAATGACCAATGTCATTAATTCTTCGAACTGCTACAGTTCAGCTTAGCATATTTTATAAAGTCCGTAGACCAAGTCAGCACTGATTTGCTGACTATATTATTATTGCATGTATTATTTCTCATATGCATGACAGTCATTCATTATACCTACCTACTTTATGCCGAACCCTTCATTAACATTTGACAAGCATTTTCAATACGTTGCCTTATCAATTAGCCTGATCTTTCAGGTCTGCACCATGAATGTGCTTTATATTTGTAGATACAGGTTGGCCTTGAAATGGTTAGGCACAGTCGCAGGCTAATTAATACATTAACATTATTAGGTACATTATAGGTACATTAGGTACTGGTCTGTTCCCTTGTCTCGGCCACCAGTCTGTTACTGCTTTGGTCCACCGACTGTCTTGTCTTCTAGTCAAGTGTCCTGCCCATTCCCACTAACTGCGTGATTCGTCTACCTACATCTTCGACTTTTGTTCTACGACGAATTTCTATGTTTGGTACACGATCCAGGAGCGTGATGCCGAATTGTTATGTTACTATGAATCAAGTATAGTTTCATTAGTTTCATTTCTGACTAGTTTTACGTAAGTATTTTTACTCAAATTCTGAAGAAATTTATAAATATGTTCATTTGCGATTTATTTGTGACCCCGACGGATTAAAGTATGGAGTGTCATTGATTATTTATCATCATTAGCTTTAATAGTCTAAGAGGTAAATACAAAATTATCACCTTTGTGTCCTATTTAGCAGATACCAAGTTAGGTATAATACAGGAATTATAGGGACTTTTGGTACGAAAAACCATCAACTGATGATTAATTGACAATCATCATCATAAGGTCTTTTTATCGACCATAGATAAGAATACGTACTTATTGACATCTCAGGGGATCTGAGAGCTGGCGCGCATTTCGTCCAGGGGCTCAGACTGGCCGTTCAAGCAGGAATTTCACCAGCCTCTTTAGTACCCTACACTACGAGGGCAACGATTTTGTTAAAAAAAAAATTTGACGTATTTTTTTCTCCTCTATTTTTTCATCTTTATAATCTTAATTACTTAAATAGTTTATTATTATACACTATCGAAATTGCTCTATGGAAATTATTTAATTTATTTAGCATTGTTTAAAAATGTGACAGCACGGAACCAATTCATATGCGGAAGTTGGTGCTAATAATAGCCTATAAATAGCCAAAGTAGAGTATTCGAGTTAAGTTCGTGATGAGCCGTGATAGGAAGCTTGGTGTGACATCGAGACGCAGACGCACACATCCTTGACTGAGGATTGTAGAACAGGAAAAACTGTCGAGACTCCTTTAGGTCACAATAATTTAAGTAAATACGCACCTATACGTATAACTTGTACAATAAATGTACAGCCGCGTATAAACGCGGCTCAGTCACTGAACATTCCTTTAAAAAATATCTACATAATTTTCGAACCTGCTTACGAATTTTTACGAGAATCGGATGCGAGCAAGAGGCAAGAACAACCGGAACACTGAAATTCAGACACGTAAAAGAATTTTTGCCTTTTTTGGCTTATGAACAGAAAATAATATATATATTACTTTCTGTTCACAAGCCTATAAGAGTGTCTACGTTACTCTTACGAAACGGCCAGGCCATAAATTTTGACTAAGGTTTAAGGTTTGTAGAGAACATGAGTAAGACTTAAGTACCTACATTAACGCAGAACGCTTTACTTGATTAAGAGAGTGTTAGGTTAGGCCGTGTAGAGTTAAAAGCTGGACTCTCATGATAACTTTAAACGGTAATGATTTTGGTGGGATTTTATCTTTTTGTAATAGTTGCATTGAAGATTTCAGACAGGCTGAGGCAATTTTGAAATGTGCTGAAGTACGAATTATTTTATCGGCGTTACTTTACATGAAAATGTTTTGGTGATATTATAAATTTCATACACTTTTTGTATTCGCGACCTCTTAAAAAAACTATTTTTGTAGTAGCACAGAAGACAGAGTATACAGAACGGAATCTCCTAAGGTACGCGTAATATGCGTCCCCGTTCTCGTCCCCGCACCTGTCCCCCGTTCTTATGCGGCCGCGTGCGCCGTGCAGTGTGTGTTCGCCCGCTTTCGCCCCTCGACAAGGCGAGACGGGTAACGGGGACGCATATTGCGCGGGACCTTAGGAGATTCCGTTCTGAATACTCTTACTGTCGTCTGTGGTAGTAGGTAATTAAACTCGGTAGCCCAAAAATACCAACCGGCCTTGTGAGGTTTCGTGCAACCTTCTCGACTCCAATCATTTCTCTGTTCGCACACGCATTAAGTACCTTGAAAGCTCATCTATTATGTGTCTAATGAGCTTCAATATTTCAACCCCTACCTGACGATCCTGTCATGTCAGGTTTTGTCACTTGGTATAAAAGCTTGGGGAATTAGGACAGTGTGTCATTCAAACGTTGTGCATCTACTCAGCATTTGTTTTCTGCAACATGAAGGTATCTAAACGTTTTAATTATTACTTTCTTTATTACGATAAACATAAAATATTTTTGAAAGGATATTTTATATAAGTATCATACGCAAGTTTTTGCAGCAACTTAAGTTCATGATATTAAAACCACTATTCAAAAGGGACGTATGGCGTAAAAGTGATTATTAGAAAATATTTTTAATAACAAGCTTTTATGTTAAATAAACTAAGCCAAGTGCGAGTTAAACTCGCGTGGAGAGGGTTCCGTACAATTGATTGAATTATTATAGGTTTTCCTGTAATCTAGAAGCAATGAACTATATTATGTATTTTTTATTATTTTTACTAAAAAGTTAAAAGTTCTCCTCAAGACGAATCAATTAAGCCCAAACTCGGTGGGGTCAGTTGTTTTATATGTATGTGAAGTTTCAGCTCAATCGAATATTGTAAACTGGGTCTAATGTAGCTTGCAAGATTTGATTACGGCCACAGACAACGGGACAGGTGAAACTAAATAAAAGCTTTAAAAAATCCAACTTCCAATAAGTAGTAATTTGATCTGCTAATGGTGCATTTATATCGGAATTCATTTTCTTTCGAAAGTTTCCGAAATTCGAAAGTTCCTTAGAGAAGGTACTTAATCAAGTTGTACAATACCCGCCTTAGTTGCCTGGATAGCGGAGAAGCATGCACTTTATTATATTAACAAGAATATTCAAATTCGTTATGTGATAGAACCCAAGAACTAGTTGATTCATACCTATACAATTATTATACTACAAAATTATACAATTATAAATAAATACATTATATAAAACATATTATATACATTTGCACGTCTGAGTTGCTGTGCGCGCGTCCACCCCAAGGCAGTCACTGAAAATCAGTGCTTTGCTCTTCGAGTAACACATGCGCTGAGTTGCTGCCTATTTGTATCACTGCGTCACATATTCGCAGTCCCCTGTTTATATTATATTATGTATACAGGTTGACTTTTTATCCACCTGCTAAATTTTTGGAGCAAGTTCAGTCCATGATACTGAACAACTTTCTATAAAAAAAGTTATTAAAAATCGATAAAAAATTTTCGTCCTCCCATACAAATCAGCGCTCAGCCAAACGGATTTTGTAAGGGAGGACGAAAATTTTTTATCGATTTTTAATAACTTTTTTTATAGAAAGTTGTTCAGAATCATGGACTGAACTTGCTCCAGAAATTTAGCAGGTGGATAAAAAGTCAGCCTGTATATATTGTATTGAATGTGAATGTGTGTCCTGTTTGATGCAAATAAATAAATCTAAATCTAAGTTCCGGGACTGCACTTGCTTGACATGACTGACTTACTAATCTATCAATTACGAAGGACATGTGGTAACAAAACAATGTAACAGTAGGTACACCGTACAGCCACATATAACACAATACTGAGGGCCTGCTAATTTTAACGTCACACATTGATGTTCACTTAGATCCGCCTCATTTCTTGGAGGTTTTGGCGGGAAGTCAAGGGGTTCAATTGAGGTTTGCTTTAATTGATTTTGCAAATTGATTCTAGAGGACTTTATTATGTAAAATTGGTGTAGTTTGGTGTTTTAAATGCTCATGCTCATGATCAATATGTAAACTAATTAAAGTGGACAGTCAAAGGACGGCTGGTCAAAGTAAGATGGGCGTCTTTAGGCGCCTCGCAGTCCGCCACAATCGGCTGTGAAAACCAGTAGATAGATTTGTCGCAGATGCTCCCTTAGAACAAAATAAAGGCCTACAACATTTGATTGTAACTTGTTAGGAATAAAGAAGCAACAAAACTAAAGATAGGCTCTAAAGGACTTGTATCCAAGGCCATAAAATTATTCTCAAAAAAATACTCATTTCTTTGTTACTTGTTTGTTACCCTTGACGGTTGTCCGACTGCACCACATTGAAAATGGTATTTTGCTTTCAGGTCATCATAGCTACCTCGTTTTTAGTAGTTGTTGCTTTGGCTGAGCCACCGCCATCTCACAGGTTGGTTTTGTTTGTTTTTCGTGTGTGTAAGTGGCCAACACTGGTGTCAGATTTTAGTAAATAATTTTTTTTCGCCTCGAGTGAGATTTGAACTCACGCCTCTCAGTCTTTACCATGAGTATGGCAAGTATGTACAATTGAAAGTGCACTCATTGTACAGACTTGAGAGGCGTGAGTTCAAATCTCACTCGAGGCGAAAACATTTTTTCACATATGTAAGTACCTATATTATAATTTAGATATTTTTCCTAGCATTGTAATGCTATTTTAATCAATAAATTAAATACTGTAAGGGAATACAAAAATCCAGCAACCCAGTATCTTTTACCCCTAACGGGATGTACAGAGTCCAGGGACGTAAAACCCAAAGACCGCGTCAAGCTTTAGTGAGCGTGGAGATATAGAACGGGAATCAAAAGAGTGATGGATTGCTAGCCATCGTCTATAAAAAAATTGTAACATACTTCCAGCTACCTCCCCCCATCGACCCGCAACCAGCAGGGCTACCCGCAAGGCCCTCCCTCGGGATTCTCCGCGTCAGCCGGTCCCCAGATAGTAGCAGCCAGGAACCTGGACCATGGACACGCCCCCCACGGCAGCCGCGGCCCCCATGGTCATGGATCTCAGGGCAATGATTTTGCCAGGTAGGTTACTGTTTACCATAACATTATGAGAATTGTGAAATAAATATCAAATTTCATTTTACTTATAAGTATTTAGTAAGTAAGTAGGTAGTTAGGTACTAATACCTTCATAACAATAAATAAATAATGAAACTAAAACTTAACAAACAAATGAAAATAGGTTTTTTAAAACAAGCTTATAATTAAAACAATGAACTTCCTCAAGACAAAACAATTGAGCCAAAACTCGGTAGGGTTATGTTGTTATGTCGCAGATATGCTGTAGCCACGTTCATCATGAGGTCAGGTCATTGGTACCATAATATTGCATTGTCAGCTAACTCACATACGTGTATGTATGTAAAGTTTCAACTCTTTCCGGACTTTTCAAAACCGGACGCGGCTATTATACATATGCAGAGGGGATTCTTATGTCCAATTATATCCATGTACATTGCATCAAAATGCCTGCTGTATAAAAATGTCCAAGGCATCCTGATAATATTTTACTTCACAATTGGATTTAATGTTTCAAGCATAAAGCTATGTCGGATGTCTTTATGTAGCTTAACTAAATCTCTGTACGTTCAGTGAAAACTGAGTTAACTCGAGTAATATCGGTTTTAATATTCTTACATATTTTAAATCAGAAAAAAAAAACTATTTTTCTGTCTTATTTTCATAGCCGCAGGGCTTAAAATGCCAAAGTTAGGATTCGTGTAAAGTGATGTAAGTATCGGTTTTTTCAAGTTCCCACAACTTTTTTTGTGTTTTTCAATACAATTGCGTTTAAAACTAGTTTATACTAAACTATATTTTTAATTTTGTTAGTGTAAATTGATATAAACAGAATCATAACACTTAAAAAGGACGGACGGAAAGGACGGGAACTCAGATTTGTGTATAGTAAAATAACTCTTTTTTTTTCGACATTACCAAAATAAAACCAGCATATTTCAAATGCTGTCATCGAAATTAACATATTTAATTTTGTGACTTTTCGCTGTATTATTAGATATCTCATTTGTCTATGAAAACAGTAAATGTATATCATTTAGTACTAAAGCAAAGCAGAATGTGTAAAATGTTATAATGTGACTTATATTAATTGGCACAAATCAAATGTTGCTTTTTTTGTGTCAAACGACATAGAAATAAATAAAAAAGAAGACTTAACGTAATATTTGTTTCAGTAGTTTATTGAAATGGGTATTATCAATAATAGAAACCAAAAATTATAAAACTTCCATAGAAATTGAGTGGGAATTTTTTGAAACTTTAAGCGCAATTATCTCAAAACTATGATTTTTGACTTAACCCCGTTTTTACTGAACATACAGATCTGAAATTGCTGGCATCCACACAAAAAAGAAAGATAGATGCAATTTATTAATTAACGTTACAGGAACAGTCCCCACGGTCTTGGTGGTCGCGGACACGACTCCCAGAAGGGCTACCCGGGCAGTAGCGAGCAGGGATACGACCAGAACGCTGCTGCCTTTGGCAGGAACGCTCTCGACGACGCCAACCCTGTAAGTGTTGGAACCTTAATGGCGTGCTATGTTCTACTTCTGTTTTACTTACACTTTTTCAGTGTCTTGTTCAAATAATATCGTGTCTAACATTTAACAAAATCTAATAGGTATGACTTCCTAGCATCTCTCTACACGTTTCTACCTAATTCTTCTTCTTCTTTAACCTAACATACCTACCTAATATTACTTCTGGTTCTGTAATAAAATAACAGTAGACTCCGCGAGTTCTTAAACCATGCAATAACCGACACTTCGCCTTTCCCCGGGCCTAGCAAAGCCATTTCAGTAAAATCCCGGGCATTCCCCCTTATGGATTTTTTGCAACTTCTTGTAAAAACTGAAGTCCTAGTGTGTGTGCCTCTCAAATTTGATTGAAATCCGTCAATAAATAACGCTACAGCAAAGTCCCCCCCTTTCCCCAATTTTTCTCCCCAATCAAAAATCAAAGATACCTAAATAATTCAAGGAACTTGTGCCAAAATTCGTGAAAATCGGTTGATAAATGCGACCTGTAGGCGAGAACAAACCGACAGACAGACAGACAGACAGACGGACAAAAGCATTTTTGGCCAATCTCGAAACTGAGACGCTTCGCTCGCTCGGTCAACGATAACACTGACTGTTGTATCATGTAAGTTGTACGTGAGTACTATGTATTCTTTACCATTTTTAATATACTCGTACCTGCATTATTATTTTCAGCTTCATATTTGTACACCACCATTGTTAACACAATACTTTTTAACACACGATACATATTAACTAACATACATAAATTAAAAAATAGATATACTTTACATGTATCTAAATACAGAATAAGTATAAGTACTATATATTATATTTTATTAAAACACGAACATATATATTTAAAGTCAACTTTAAAGCCATGTCAGTACTTATACTCAATTCTGTACGGCAGGAACCGGCAAATTACAACTTTGGATACATGGTGAATGATTACAACGAAGGCACAGATTTCGGTCACCACGAGGAGAGGCAAGAAGAGAGGGCTTTGGGAGAGTACCACGTTGTTTTGCCCGATGGCAGGAAACAGGTAGGATTGATGTCAATTTTCGTGATTCTATTTTAAAAGGGGTCCTAAATGAGATCCCTGCGGTACACCCGTTCATAAAGTTTTGCTCTTAAAAAATTTTGATATCACTTTTAGTATTAGTTAGTCAATAACTACTTACTCACTGGCGAATTTTGCCTCATTGTCTGAAGTTACAAGTTATCTTTTCAGCTATATTAATCAAACACGTTTTTGTTTGTTAGTTTGTTTTAACTATTTATTGCACATTTAAATTTAAACAAATTACAAATAATACTCATTACAAAATAAAAATTTCTTCATAACTAGATATTCTTCATAAAAAATATGCTTATGATTCAAACCTTTTAGCTTAATTAGATCACGAACTAAGTATATATGTAGTTATGAAGATAATACAATCGTTTTCTTTTCATTTCCAGACTGTAAGCTATGAAGCTGACGAGCGTGGCTTCAAACCTCACATCTCTTACGAAGACGCTGACGATAGCCTCGGGCGCTCCAACGGTTACGACTCCAATGCTAACAATGTTCGCAACGGCGGCCATCTTGCAAATGGCGGCAATGGATTTGCAAATGGCGGTAGCGGTCACCATGGCAACGGCCGCAACGGAGGATACTGACTTATTGTAAACCCTCTCTATATTGCATTAAGTCTTACTTTGCAATGTGTAATTTTGATATAATTTTAATATTATTTATTGTCTTTGAAAACGGCACTTGCTAGTACAAATTAGATATAAGTTGCATCATATAAAAATATTGTCAAAACTGCTGATTTAATAAAGTTTATCTTAGTACTTACCTTTTCTTTCTTTATCATTGTTCCACTGCTGCACTGCATGAGGTAGTCCCCCCATAAAATTAGGTACGTAACGTGCCAAATGGTATTGCATCTCGGTACACTCTCTCTCTCTCTCTTTCTCTTTCACGCTAAGATAGCGCATACCCGACGTCATCCTTAGCTGTCCAAATACCTCCATAAAATACGACAGCCTTCCAATGTGTTTCTTCTATTTGAATGTCAAACCAAAGACTACTACTCGTGTATCATCATTTTGTAGTGCTCATTTTTTGCTTGCCACTGCACCGCCGGCATGTAACTACGTTCGTATGTCGTGTCGTGTCGCTTTTGGGTTAAATGTCCAGGGTCCGCTTTCCGACTCCACTCCACTTCGCACCGTCTTCGATATTCTTGGTTGAGAGACCATCGCCACTGTAGGGCCTGTGGCACAGAATTAAGCCTGTGGGTTACTGTTTAGAGAGAATCACCTAAAGACCGTATACAATCTATTCTGTATTTGTCCACTTGATGACGCGTGAAGACGTGTAGGTGCTTAGTTAAACTAACTCTTAAACACAAAGGCAAACAAACGTAAATATGAGGCACTCAAGCTGCTACAACTAGTGAAAAGGTTAGTTGATCAAATAATTAAATTGGAGCGCAATATAAGCCCGTCCATTGACGACATCAGAAAGATCATGTTGTTCTTATTATGTAGGTACTTAACAAGCCCAGATATTGTGAGATTTCATATTCATTTACATCATATTTTTTATACTTAAATAAAATGAAATTATTCACAGCCCTCTCTCCCTCTGCAGGGAATAAAGCTTCTCTGAATGAATGGACATTATGTTAAACAAATTGAGCTAGGGCTACTACGTGAAAAATACAGAGTGAGGGTTCTAGCATGTACTACGGATGGTTACCTATGGGGAGGAAGGGGGGTAAAACATTGTAAAAAAAAATAGGTTACGTAGTACGGGTACGTTCTCTAAGTTTGTGAACTATCACTTGTTGATCCCAAAGCCGACGGGCTGTGAAGACGAGCGACTGTAAACGCGATCGCCGACCTGTGCTGTGTCGCGGAAGTGGAGTGGCATTCTAGGCTAAAAGCCACACGGCACTCTCAAATGTCTTCTACAGATTTTTCCAAGACGGTATTATACATCGTGTTAATGAAAGAACGCAAAACCTCTCAGATGGTACCTCAGCCCATGAAACTAAACAACTTTTGTTTTACAACTTTCACTAAACTAAAAAAAATTTTTATACAAACTGATCAGCTGATGGAGTCAATTTGTATGAAAATCCGTATTTCTTTATTGGATTTCGTGAAAGTTGTTGAACAAAAGTTGTTCAGTTACATGGGCTGAGGTACCATCTGAGAGGTTTTGCGTTCTTTCATTAACACAATGTATAACACAAGCAATAGCAGTTATTCCAGTTATTTTATCGCACAGTTGTTTTTGGCACCCTGAAAAGTACAACCAATTTGTACTGTCGCTCGTCTGTAGAGCCCATGACATAAATTGGGATGAAGACCAGCAAGACTCAAAACATAATCGAATTCACACGATAGTACATTTTCTGAACTTAGTCAACTTTTGTCTCGGCTCATTAGGTTACCGACAACGACGTCAGCGAACAGCAAACAAATGTTATTTGAACCGTAAAATCGGCAAATATTTAAATTGCTAATCACGTCGACCTTGGTTGAAGATTTATTTCCATAAAAAACATTTAATAGTAAGTAGGCACCTACTTATACTGGATATGGATTATCATCCCCATAATTTTCAGCCCCAGTCCACGTGAAAAACCGTCAGCCAGTTCGTAACTAGTGACTTTAATAGTAATGCCACTATCTCATGTAGCCTGGAGTACTTATTTGTCGGGAATTCGGGATCAGGTATCCCGGATTCCCAATTATTTGTATAATGTAACCAAAATTCTTAACAACTGTAAAAAAAATCATCTATCAATGAAAATCTACAACTAGAATCAATATTCGCACACTCATTGCACAATCGATTAATTAATTGAAGCTTATTCCAATATTGACTCGTCAAATCGTTGATTTGTTTGAGTGTGGTCTCCTGGCCTATAAAAACGAAATCGGTTCAGAGGTTGGCATCATTCGAGTGACTTTTCCAAAGATCTCATACCGTGCAGCATGAAGGTAAAATATCTAAATATCTTATATCTTCCAAGAAAAAAGTTTTTGGTTCTGTGATCATGTGTGTATCGTACCGTACCTACTCTACTAGGTATGTCTACCGTAGCCGCAAAAGTGATAGCTGATAAAGAAGTGAAGTGAACATTCAGGGGATTGAGGAATGTCATAGCGGGTATCCTTTTGCGAACAGGAATCGATGATGCATGACTTCATTAAGTACATCTCGTTGCATAAAATAACTAAAAACTTGACACACTTTTTGGGTGCGTGGCGGGCGGAGGTTGTAGCTTGCCTATAGGCAAACCAACTTGTAATTTTAAAGCTTGCTCTGGTCGGTGGAGATAAGTGGAGATGTCTCCATTTCTCTCTTCTCTCTGCCATCTTTTTAATATCCTAGAAGGACCTTACTCCTTACTTTTCTATAATTTGTGAAAAAAATGCATCTTCAGAAAAACGAGGAAAAGGAAGACCCTTGAACCTCGTTCTTCTTTTGTTTTTCCTTCTACTATTATTTTGAAGAGATTATCATATCTTATTAGATGTCCAATCATCTTCCCTCTTCTATTTTCAATACTTTTTAAAATATTTCTTCTCTCTCCTACTCTTCTAGTACCTCCTAATTGCTTACTTTATTTATCCAGCTTATACTCTGGGGCTAGAACAATCAGTGTGATTTATTTATTTTCTCCATTCTCCTCCAGCACCACATCTCGAGTGCTTTTATTATTTCTGTTCTTGTCCCTGTTTCT
Source organism: Acrobasis repandana (assembly GCA_963576875.1). Lineage (NCBI taxonomy): Eukaryota > Metazoa > Arthropoda > Insecta > Lepidoptera > Pyralidae > Acrobasis > Acrobasis repandana. The sequence goes on along the minus strand of OY756241.1, from coordinate 9,365,038 downwards.
GAATACCTCCGTGGCGTTGTGGTTAACACGCCACTCCGCCACTCCGGCGGTTCTAGGTTCGATCCCCAGCCGCAAGTTGGAAAATTACCTTTTTCAAATTGTCCTGTGAATAGTTGTGTGTTATGTACCCATGATCTAATCAGATACGAGTATATTTACTAAAGTTAACGATAGAGATTAGGTAAAAGCCGGTGTAAAGTTCAAAGAAATTACCCAGAGGCATATTACCTGTTGTACTTACTTATAGATAAATTGTGTTCCAGGTCCTGGCTATTTTGATCGTGGCTGTGAGCTCAGCATCTGCTGGGTCTGGACCCTACCTCCCCAGTGGCTGGCGACCAGAAGGACCAGCGTTCTTCCTGCCTGGTGAAGTAATAGCGGTAAGCCTTTACAACTTTTTCCCTTTAGGCTATCAGAAATTATAATGCAATGGTAAAATTGTAAAATGGTAAAATTTAAAATGCAATTATATTGTTTGAAATTTTAATTGAATAATTACCTATTGCACGCCTCATGAGCGAAGCGCATGAGGTAGTGCTCTACTCTCGCCTTACAAAAATCAAGTGATTTTTTTAACTAAATGTGTCTATATTTATTTTCTATCGCACTTGTACAATAATATTTACACATAAATGTCAAGGAAAAACACTAGTTTCAACACTTATGACATTTTTAAAAGACATTTTGCCTTTTAAATAAATAAAAATGTTTAATAAAATCATTTTGTGGACGTCCGTGTGTCTGTATGTATGGAAAATGGCGTGGTCACGATAACTCCCGAAAAACTTATCTGATCAAGTCCATTTTTAGGGTTCCGTACCTCAAAAGGAAAAAACGGAACCCTTATAGGATCACTTTGTTGTCCGTCTGTCCGTCCGTCCGTCCGTCTGTCAAGACCCTTTTTCTCAGGAACGCGTGGAGGTATGAAGCTGAAATTTATATCAATTACTCAGGTCTACTGTCCCTTGAAGCTGTGAAAAAATCAAACTTCTAAGCCAACGCAATCAAAAGATACAGCCGTTTATGCCGCAAATTTTCGACACTTGCAAGGGAATCAAAACCTACAGGGTGCTTCCCGTGAACTCAGAATCTTGAAATTTGGTACGAAGCAACGTCTTATAGCATAGATAAAGGAAAAATTACGAAAACCATAAATTTTTAGTTACATCACATAATATATTTTTTTTTAATACTTTTAAACTTACTACCCATTTCCTCATAAACGCGTAGAGGTATTAAATTGAAATTCATACCAAATACTAAACCTTGCAGGTTTGTACGGAACCCTCGGTGCGCGAGTCCGACTCGCACTTGGCCGGTTTTTTTTTATACGCTTCAGTATTATCCAAAACTAAGTCCTTTCGAATATCACGGTCTAATTCAATGTAGTTTAATAGTTATTCTCAAAAAACATCATTTTTGAAATTTTTTCTTGTTTTTGCTTAGTTTTTTTGAGATTTCTCAAAATCTACCGGTCCGAATCGGTTTAAATTCACATGAAATCTGAGTTTTATAGAACTCTTTGGAAAGCTACTTGTCTTGTCTTGTCGGTTCCGATCGGTTTAGTTGTTCAAGAGTTATAAGCGGGTCACATACACACCCACACACACATACGGATAGGGTGCATGACACTTGCTCGTAAGTGGTCAGGGAATATTCCTGAGATCTTTAAACGTCGAGATCTGATGAAAACTCGACTTTTCAAAAACGAGGTGAAACTAATAACGTACCGAATTTTGAAAATTTTCAATTTTCTCAGCGGGAAGTTAAAAATAAAAGTTAAAAATAATCTCCAGTCGTTCGTTAAAGCCGACACATACTTTTCTTCGTTTTAAGTTAGCAATAAAACAATCAAAATCAATTCAATTGTGAAAAATGAGATTATGAGGCGTGCACTTTTGGATTTTCCAAACTATTTGTTTCTATTTGGTGTTCTGTGGTTTTACTTCGTCAGTACAAAACTAAATATTTTTGTAATTAATTAATTTTAAACGGTTGACTTAGGTACGTAATATAGTCTGTCAAAAAGTCGACCAGGTTTCGATCAATTTAGACACGATCATCTTCAGGGCGAGTGTCAGAAACGGCGACCCGACGATGATAATTTTAAATATTATGTTACGTCGACGACGATGTTAATAAGAATATTAAATATGTTGTTCTAGAAACCCTCAGAGAATCCTTTAAAAGACACCCTCTTTCAAGAATCAGAGGCATCCGGCTCAGATTTCCTCCGAGAATACGGCCCTCCTAAAGAGGTATCCCAAGATATTACGCAGCAAGGTCTACCGGGCGTCGTGACGGAACAAGCATTCCTTGTTATCCAAGCTAAATTCAACCAGGATGTCATCAGTGAAGAAATTAAAGAAACTGGTAAAGATGTGGCGGTGGAAGAAGCCGTTACTCCAACTGAGGAAGGTTTGTATGAATTTAAATGTTTTAAAAAGAAACAACTAGGCAACACAAGACCAAGAAAACCAAGTTTAATTTTTTAAGTTTTCTTCCTTAAGTTTCTAATTCTTTTCGTTTCTATATTTTCAAGCTACTCTCTTACTCTCTACAAATTTGATAATAATAAGTACAAGAACCTCCTTGTACTCCTATTTTTAGACATTTAATTCAAAGAAGTAATTCATCCATTCATTATTTCAGCCATCACAGAACAAAGCTCAACAGTAGCCGAAGAGTTAGTAACAGTTACTGAAGCTCAAATTGTTGACGACATTACTACAGAACCAACGAAAGAAGAGAAACTGGTTCAAGGAAGAGCTTTGAAGTTAGAGATTGAAGCAAATATAGCGGAAACTACTGATGGATTTGTTGAGGCTGCCATTGTAACAGACAAACAAGAAATTGAAGCTGATAAAGTTGTAGAACAAAGCGACGCTAATAAAGAAAGGACTATTCAAGATCCTGTTAACAGTGAGGCCAAGGCAGTAGAACAAAATGAACAAGTCCAGCAAGAAATACAACGTAACGTAAACAGTGAGGTTAAGAAGGTAGACGAGAACTTAAAAGAAGCTGTAGAACAGACAGTGAAGATTCTTGAAGAAGTCAAGAGTATTGCACAAGAGGTCGTCAAAGTTGAAACTGAAATTGCTCAGGTAAGTTTAAACCCTGTGTTTAATTAAACCTCTGTGCCGTATGGTTCCCGGCAGAGTAGAATAGGACCACTCCAAGTCTTCTCGTGGATTTGGTAGAAGGTGACTTAGAAAACACATGCTGAACAAAGCTTATACACATCAATGAGACCTCTCCAACCTGTCTGGCCAGCGTGGAGAGAGAGACTGCTCTAGCTAATATATGGCTCTGGTAGTACATAATAGAGGGTCGTGCTCCTGCAGCGGAGATTAAAAAAGACCTGATGATGATGATAATGAATTAAACCTATAATATTTTTTTACTAGCCTATTTCAGTGTCCCACTGCTGGGCAAAGGCCTCCCCTTTCTGTTTCCAATCATTTCTGTCGAGGGCAGTAGTTAGCCACTCGCCCATGTACTTGTCCAAGTCATCACACCATCTTTTTCAAGGTCTGCCTCGCTTTCGGCGACAATAATTAAAATAGGATGTTAATAATGAGAGTTCTCGAATACTCTGTAAATGTACATTTTGTTTTATTTTAGGACCAAAACGTCGAAGGATCTGGTGGAATGAAAAGCGTGCAGATAGCTGGGTAAGATAATTCGTTTCAATATCTGATTTTCTAAACACGCGGTGACTCGGTAGTAGTACGCATTACAAGTGGCGACACCAGGCGTGGTCCGCACTTGGATGGGAGATCACAAGTGGCATACAAATTTTCTCAAGCTCTTCTGTTCTTCGGAAGGCACGTTAAGACGTTGGTTCCGGTTGTCATCAATAAATGGCAGCCGTCAAGCTATGTCAGATGCATTTAGGCAGCTTGAACAATCTAACACCAGTACTGGCCACTTACACACTAAAAACAAACAAAATAAACACTGCCTGTTTTTTAACAATAAAATTCAGTTCAATCACTCCAATACTTACCGGTAAATACCTATATTACATGAACAGCGTCCGCATTTATTCTAAATTTTAGACAGAGTTTGGCCAGACAAGGAAAGGAAATCAATGTCTGTTCTACAAATGACTGAACTTTGACCTATTTGTCTTGCTGCAAGCATACACATGCAAGTAATCTACCTATTGCTGGTTTTTTTTTATTTCAAACATGTAACTGTGTGTAAAAATTATTGTATTTCTTGTATGTGAGTCGTTAGCAACAAATCAAATAATATTATCTAGGTATCTAAAAACTGCAACAAGTAAAAGCTTTCATCAGAGTTTAACTTTAATCAAAAGTACAGGTCGCGCCAAACTTCTAGAAGCTCGCTCTGAAGTTGAGGCGATTCGCGTCGCAGTAGTAAAGTACAGATATCCATAGCAGATAGAATTAGCTTTATTTTTGTTAATTGTGTATATATATCATATCTACATTCTTGCAATCATTCTGAAAAAAATATTATTGTGGTGAATATTCTGTCCCTGTTTGTAACCTGAGTGAGGAACTTCAGAGCGATCTAGAAGTTTGGCGCGGCCTATAACTTTAAGGTCTCTCTAACACCTCTTAACTTTCAGTTCATTGGCGCAAGTGCCCGAAGGCTTTTTGGAATACGGCCCCCCAGGCTTCAGAGAGTACGGCCCACCTAAGGGAGACGAGCTGTTACGGTCAACTGCAGTGCAAGTAAGTTCTGGTAATTCTCGCACCCAACGACTACTTACCATTAAGCGAAAACAAATACGATTAATAGATTTATACATACATAAGTACATACAACCCCAAATGTTTCTCACAGGGTAGGCAGAGACTATGGACCTCCACTTGCTACGATCCTGACAGACCTTTCGCTTCATGTACACTCATCAATCTCTATACATACCCTTCGGTAACGGGCACTTTTTAATCTCTCCTTTTTTAGAAAGTCTGCAATCTGGTCACAGAATGTTCGCCGAGTCGAGGCCGACCCTGTCCTGCTCTTCCATTCACATTTGTCTTATAATAAATTTATTTTTAATCTCTACAACCATTCTTTCTACATGCCGAAACCATCTTAACATCCCTTTCATTATTATTGTCATCATGGAACATTTTAACATTAGATAGTTTATATGCCTTACGATTCGAAGTTTCGTAAATCTAAATAAGTATAGTATGCTTCTTCGTATATACTTACTTCTTTTTCCAACCTAACCCATCACTTTAAGAGTGGACTTTGTGTCAGCAAACAGGATTGCTTTACTTCGCCCACCCCTCATCTGCTTTAATAGACAAGTACACTTACTCCAAAACCGGTACGACCGACGTACGCAGCTAACGTTTCAGTGTCAATCAATATTGAGCGTCACATAACGATAAAGTCGAATTTGGTTTGACATAAAAATAGGACGATCATCCTATTTTTATGGCAAACAAAATTAGTATAGACAAACTAAACTATTCCGATAGCATCGATGGATACGGACGACTATCTTGTTTACTCCATAAAATAAGGAAGTAAGTAAGTTTAGTAGGTACTAGGTACCATGAAGTATAAGTAGGTACCATAGATAATCATGAAGTACCTCACTAACAACAATTCACATTTCCAGGAGACATCAGAAGCCGAATTAATAGAAAATAATGAAACAAGAAGAAGACGCTTCTCACCAAAATTCCGGCAAGTACCTACATGCTTATTTAATATCACACACATTGCTGGATCATAGAAATCTAAGTGAATTTAAGATATAATGTTGGTAATTAAACGAGCGAGCCATAGCGAGCGAAATTCTCAGATAATCGAGCGTGTGTACGTATGTGTTACTTACTACCTACGGCTACGAGAATTTGGAGTCCTGTGCTTTATGAAATATGGTAGGCGCGTGTAGATATAGGGTAACCAAAAGGAAGAAGTCACCAACCCTTTCGGTACCTAGGTACAATAGAGCTACAGGCCGATAAGTGAATAAGCAGTTAAAATCGGACAGAGCTTTCCTTATCTTAGATACGTAGTATACGAATTTCTTTTTCGTGGTTTTGCGTCCCAATTCTCCAAATCCAAGGTAGCTTCAAACTTTGTAACATTTCTAATTCGTTGTTAGGTGTTTTTTCAGTGTTTATTAAAAACTACAATAATTTATGTGCTTCCAGGTCCGGTAGGAAACATTAACATCTACAAAGCTACTCGAGAATCCAAATTATACGGCGAAAGAATAAGATGGAACAAACCAATGCAATGACACTGAGAAAACAAAAAAGAATTCTTGTACAAAAGTTAAAAATTAAATGAACAACGAAAGTTTTACATTTTTTCTTTTTACCTATTTGTAAGTCGATGAAACTGAAATCATAAACGCCTAACGGAAAAAGTATAGCAAATCTCCTTGTTTGTATGTTTGTTTGGTGTATATGCTGTCAGTCGGTGAGCTTTAGGCTTTAGAGGCGGCATCGGCTTTTACAAAGCCGTGTCTTTTGTGGCGCGCTGACGGCATGCACACGTTATGTACCAATTTAGCAAATAAACTATACTTTTGTATTTAAACATCTGCAGTATTTTAGGGTTTGTCTGTCTGCCTGTCTGTCTGTCTGTCCGTCCGTATGTCACAGCCACTTTTTTCCGAAACTATAAGAACTATACTGTTGATGTATTCTGTGAACCGCATTAAGATTTTTACACAAAAATAGAAAAAAAAATTTTTGGGGCTTCCCCATACTTAGAACTGAAACTCAAATTTTTTTTTTTCATCAAACCCATACTTGTGATGTATCTATGGATAGGTCTTCAAAAATGATATTGAGGTTTGTAATATCATTTTTTTCTAAACTGAATAGTTTGCGCAAGAGACACTTCCAAAGTGGTAAAATGTCTCCCCCCTAAATAAGAGAATGATAAAACTAAAAAAATATATGATGTTCATTACCTTGCAAACTTCCACCGTAAATTGGTTTGAACGAGATCTAGTAAGTAGTTTTTTTTAATACGTCTTAAATCGTAAAATGTTACTTGCTGCTAAGGAACCCTTCATGGGCGAGTCCGACTCGCACTTTTTTATATTTTATTGTTATTGATAGATTGTATTTGTGAGATTTTACATACATTTTATTTTTTAGATACATTTTCAACGATTTGGCTGTATAATGGTATATTTCAGTGCCAAAAACTTTAAAATATACCTCTGTCATCTGACACTCTGTTTACAAACTGTCAAATATTAATGTTACTAGCAAAGAACAAAAGTACTTTTATAGTAGAAAATAATAAAACTAGTGGATCTGTTTCCAAAAACTAAATCAAAAAAAGTTCTATATAATTATCGAACGGTTTTTCATAATATTCGAAAGTAATTTTCTCATTTCTACTTTGGTCAATTCTGTAACTAACCGAGAGACCGAAGCGTCTCATTTTTGGGATTGGGCAAAAATGCTGGTCGTATTTTTCAACCGATTTTGACGAAAATTAGCACACAAATTCTTTGATTTATTTAAACTTTTTGGTCGATTACGATTTTTGATTGGGGGAACTAGGGGGGAAAAGGGAGGAACTTTGCTTTAGCGATATTACTTGACGGATTTCAATTACATTTGCGACGCACACTAAGGCAAGGACTTCATTCTGCACAAGATGTTGTAAAAAATACAGTGGCAAAAAACACCCCGGGAGTGCTGAGAGAAGCGAAAACTTGATTAAAGTGGTGTCGTTACGGTAACAGTGTCACAAGTTCAATGGCTTTTTTTCCATCTCAAGAAATGCCCTACGCGCCTAAAGAAGTTTTCACTTCAAAAATTCAAAAGAGGGGGGGGGGGGGGGGGTTGGAGGGGTTTAAGGGGTAAGTTTGCTGTAGCGTTATATATGAATGGATTTTACTGAAATGACTATGCTTATCCAGGGGAAAAGGGAGAGTGTCGGTTATAGACCAGTAGATAAGACCAATGTTTTCAAAAAAATTAAAATGAGCCAAAGAGGTCATCGAAATAAATAGTCGTGAATTCAGTACTAACTGCCTATTATTTAATTTAACGAGCTAGTGAAGTTTTCCAACTTTTCTTAGACAATCCGGCAGCGTGTAGATTGAAATCGTGAGACACCTGCGCAATCCCTTGACATTGCAAGATCAAACCAAATCAAATCAAATCATTTATTGCTACCTTAATGTATCATACAGGTCTTTGTTAACAAAATAAGTACCAATTAAGGACCCTGACGGGCGCTGCAATGGGAGAAGGGCCACATTTTTGTCAAATCTATGTTATTTATAAGTATTTATTCTAATTATATTTTATACGTCGCATTATATATAAGTTTATTCATTAGTATGTTAACAGATGTCAAAATTTGTTAATATGTCAAGAGTTATTATTAATTCAATATCTGGATGAAAAAATTACACCGTAAAGGTAATCTTTACGGTGTAATTTTTTCATCCAGATATTCCTTGATTGTGTAATAGCATTTATTAGTCAATAGCTCTTTGAGTTGGTGTAGAAACGTTTTATTATTTTCTATATTTTTAAGGGCGGTTGGAAGTTTTTCGTAGAGCTTAATAGACATGACTAGAGGGCTAGATGAGTGAAGCTTGAGACGCGAAGTGGGTAGTTGTAGTCTATTTTGATATCTGAGGGCATATTTTGTAACTATATCTTTTCGTTTATTGAAAAATTCAGGATATTTTCGGACGTAAATGTAAAGATGTAAATGCATGGCAGAGTTAAAATTTTGTGTCTTTTAAAATAAGGTTTGCAGCTGTCTTTTTTTTTTGTTTGCTATTATCCGCAACAATCTTTTTGCATGGTAAAGACTCTATCGTTATCAGTTCCGTTGCCCCATAAAAGGGTACCATAACTTAGCCATGAGTAGGCATATGCGTAGTAAGTGACATTGCTACGCTTTGACAGATTTGGCTCGCAATGTTTGAACTTTCACTTTCTATCAACATTTTTTAGAGGAAAAATATTCTAAAAGACCTAATTACAATCAGTGCTATGTAAATTACTATTGCCGATCAGGGATCTCTATCTAAATATTGGCAGTAATACACCAGCCGAGTACAATAGTAACAGTTTGTTGTACTGTCCCAATCTTGGATTTATGAATTTTATTTTTCTTGTTTCTTGGTCCCTATCCAAAGTTGCATCAATGATACTAAAGTTAATGTTGGACTTACATCTAGTTATACATATAAACATTTATACATTCATAAACTCAAATATATATACCTACCAGACCTAAATACTAACGCCGTACCGGAACCCCGCCAGATTGTGTGAACTAGCTCACTCACTGCCCATATTTTTTCATATGGTAGAGATCTTAACAATCATGCTGGTAACACCAGCGTCTACAAAAGTCAGTGCTCGGCTTGATCAACTCGGCGCATCTCGCTTCTATTTGTTTTGTTTACGTTTAATTTTAAAAGCAATATTTAACATTTTCCGTGGTTATTATTCAATAATATAAACAGAATACACGAACAAAGTGCAGTGCAGTGAAAAATAAAGAATTAAAATACTTGATTCACATATTTAATCTGATTTAGTCATCGGTTGAGTTTTAGTTGTTATTTTTGTGATTTTTTTCGTTTTGTCTTGTGTTTATCGACTTCATCTGCAAAAACAAGCGTCTGTTTGTATTTCTGTCTTCAGGTAAGTGATACATTTTTACTTTTATAAATATTTTAAAAGTTTATTCGTTTAAAAGTGCGGTACTGTACGTTGTTTTTCCCTTTTTGGACATCACGGTTGCGAAATTTTTTTGCTCCGTCGGGAGATTGACCTCGATACAAGTTTTAAAATCTTGATGTAACTTGCGATTTATATGGGCGTTGAAATAGTGATGACCGAATTTCAGAGTTTTGCAACTTGGAAATAATGCCAAGATGGTCTCGGTATGATTCCAATTAGATTTTTTTTGTATACTTACTGACTTTTGTGGTACATTATAAAATGTATTAACTACTTTTACATTTTTCTTATAGTGGGGTTAGGTTTTTCCATGAGATTAAACCAATTTTATTAGCTGTAATGTCTAAAAATCTCCGCAGAAGTGGTGGTCACTAATTACTTACGCTTTAAGTATTTTTAGGGTTCTGTACCTCAAAAGGAAAATACGGAACCCTTATAGGATCACATCAAGACCCTTTTTCTCAGGATTGGTGGAGGTATTAAGCTGAAATTCATATCAAGTATTCAAGTCTACTGTCCCTTGGAGCTGTGTAAAAATCAAACTTCTAAGCCAATGCATTAAAAAGATACAGCCATTTATGCCGCAAATTTTCAACACTTGCAAGGGAATCAAATCCTACAGGGTACTTCCCGTGAACTCATAATCTTGAAATTAGGTACAAGGCAACGTCTTATAGCACAATTTTTAGTTAGGTACATCATGTAATTAAAATATTTTTAATTATTTCAAACTTACTTCTATAAGTACAGGTTTGTACAGAACCCTCAGTGTGCGAGTCCGACTCGCATTTGGCCGGTTTTATATCTAGACTTTTACCCTATGGCTGAATCTTGATAATAACTGAACTGATTTGAATCTAACAAGCTAAAAAGTTTATTTGCCAGACAAATTAAAAAACACCAAACTTACTTTTGACTGGCTAAACCGATTTTCATCAAACATAGTCAAAAACCATCTCAACAGATTAAGCTTTCAATTATAAAAAACCGCATCGAAATTGGTCTCTTCGTTTAGAAGCTACAATGCCACAGACAGACACACAGATACACCAATCTAATAACACCCCTCCTTTTCGTTGAGGGATTAAGTCACCTATCAAACAAAAATACAAAATTACTTCATCTGCTTGGTCTTTCACAAAAAAAAGGTGATGGTAAATTGTAACACCCCTTCTTTTTGTGTTAGGGGTTTCAAATATTTTATTCATCCTCCAGTGTGGAATTAGGTTAGGTACCTAACAAATTTCCTTATAACTCAGTTCATCCGTAGGAAGAAAAACAGTTGAGGAGCTTGGTGAGAGTACACATCGCTAGCACTTTCACAAGTAAAGCTTTGTCCACACTTGGATTGGTGACCACAAGTGGCATAAAAATTTCTCAAGCGCCTTTGTGCTTTTGAGACTGTTGGTCCTAGCTGTCATTTCATCATTATATAGCAGTCGTCAAGCTATGGCAGTATTGGCAGATGGTGTTAGGCAGCTTGAATCGCCTGTTTCGGAAGATCCTTAGCATCTTTAGAAAGATAGGAGAAAGATTGAAATATTTTTTTTTTTAACTTTCTACTAGAGCCATAATTGGCCCGAGTAGCCAAGAATTTAGCCTACACTCTCCACTGTGGCCGACGGGTTTGAGATGCACCTCAAAAATGGTTTGGACTGCGTTTGGGTTTGGAATGCGTAATACTGAAATTATTTCGATTGTTTTATATTCTTAAATGTTAGAGCTACTTGATATAAAAGTAAATAAAATAATAGTTTTAGGTATATAAAATTACAACCAAACTTTGAACTTAAAAACTATTACTCGTTATGAAAGTTCAACTTCAGATATTTTCTAAGTTCTTGAAGAAAATAAAAAGTATACATTTTTGGATTGCTCAAGATATCTCGTTTATAAATCCGTGTTAATTTTATTTAAAATATCTCTGCCAAAATTAATATTAAATATTCATATTGAAAATTTTCATAATTTTATATTTGTAATTTTTTTACAAAAAAAATATAGTTTTTACAGTGATGATATTTAAATCACCTAAGAGTGTAAGTGTGCAGAAGTACGTATAAAAAAAACGTGTGGCACTCGGGGACTGCCGCGGTAAAGCTATTGCTTACGACGTTAGACGAGGCACGGCTTTCAACGCCGCGCCGCTGTGCCGGTCGGTAGGCGGAGTGGGGGGTGTTAGGTTTTATTTTCGTTACGGAATTTCTTGATTCGGTCGCCGTGCTCAAAGCCCGCGATAAAAGCTATGCAATAGCTTAAAAACCAGACAAAAATAACGAGAAACAAAAAAGTTACAGACTTTTGAGATGAAACGCACCGTTTGGTCCCATAGTGCGGCGAACGCAAGCGTGGCAGATGACGTCATCAACCAATCGGGTACATTGGAGAGCGTTTTTGAGAGTGTGGCACGAAAATCGCTCTAACTTCGTAATTTTTGGCCTAATTTCTATAATTCTTTCACTGAAATAATTGGTTTTGATGTGACTGTAATTCTACATTTTTAACTAAAAACCTCGTTGATTCTCATTGTAGATGGGAGGTCCATTTATCTCTTTACTAGCTTTCGCCCGCGGCTTGGCTCGCGTATCCCACGGGAACATTACATTTTTCCGGGATGAAAGGTACCCTATGTCCTTCTCAGTACTCCTAAATATGTGTATGCGAATTTTAGAGAAAATTGGTTCAGTAGATAAAGCGTGGAGAGGTAACACACAAACAAACAAATATACAAACTCACTTTCGCATTTATAATATAATTTTGGATTAGGATTAGAATAAGATTGCCTTCTATAACCTGTGCAGGAAGAGAAACAGCTGCTATATCCGACACATTCTACCTAAAACAAGTAATTATTAAAAAATCAAAAACCCGACTGCCTGATACAACATGTACTCATACCAAATTACATTAAAACATATTAGTTACATATATATTTTTGTAATCCTTATATAAAATCTTTTCTTTTGAAAACCCACTCGATTGGTAGTAAATAAAAAAAATTTGAAAACATGTCATTTGGCGCAATAAATCCGCAATTTGGATTTTTTCAAATTTTAGTATTATATACCCAGTATCACTCTCAGAACTAAGACGAATCTAACGACACCTCTGAAGCTAAAATCCTTCAAGCCATTTAGTCTAGAGCATGGCAAAGAAATATACATACATACATACATACACTCGCAAAACATAACCCTCCTTCTGGCACACAACAAAAACAATACCATCACTGTTCAGCAACTCGAAATTGCAAGAAATAGATAGTGCTTATCGTGCAAGCAGTAGCTTCCTGAACAATTAGTACACTGTGTTCTATTTGAATATAGTCTTTCATCACAACACTACTAAAGGAACGTAACATACCCATACTACTTTTTAGGGTTCCGTACCCAAAGGGTACAAACGGGACCCTATTACTGAGACTCCGCTGTCTGGCCGTCTGTCACAGGGCTGTATCTCTTGAACCGTAATAGCTAGACACTGAAATTTTCACCTATTATGTATTACTGTGGCCGCTATAACAACAAATACTGAAAATAAAAAAAAGTTAAAAATGAAAGGGGTCACCATACAAAAAACGTGTTTTTTCAGCGTTTTTAACTAGATCTTTATAATGGCATTAACTAGATACTTGAAATTTTCACAGATTATGTATTACTATGGCCGCTATAACAACAAATACTAAAAATAAAAAAAGGTAAAAATTAAAGGTGGTCGTCATACAAAAAACGTGTTTTTTTAGCGTTTTAAAACATTGTACGGAGGTACGGAACCCTTCATGTACGATTCCGACTCGCACTTGCCCGATTATTTTTTAATTTAATCTAATCCCCCTTTTGGTCACCCGTAGTATATGCCAAGCCCCTCAAGCTATCAGATGCATTTATGCAGCTTAAAAAACTGACAACAGTGTTGTCCACCTATTTTAGAGCCCACTAGATCCCATTGTTGGGCAGAGGCCGGTCTCAGCTCTCTATTCCTCTCTATCTTGCGCTTTTGCCTGCCAGTCTGGTAAGTAGATGTCCAGCTTGTCGCGCCATCTAGGGTTTTCCAGGACGCCGGCGTCCATTAGTTGGGAGTCCACAAAGTAAGGCTTTTGGCCCATAGTTCGGTTGGCATGCGGCTGACGTGTCCTGCCCAGTCCCATTTTAATTTAGCGATTCACACAAATTAAAAAAAAATACTATGTGATAAAGACCTTAGGAGAAGACCTCCTTCCTCTTGTGACCAAGCATGGTATATTAAAGACCGCCTCCCACCCTAAACGGGTCACATACTAGTATGGGTACGTTACCTAAGCCGATAGTCCAGCAGTGCTTGATAGCTTTCACAAAAATGCTTAGCGATCAATGAGGCTTTAATATGCTGGTTTGAGAGAAAAGAAAGAACGGAGAATGTACCAGCTGCTGCTTCTGTTCCCGCGCTGATCTTAAAACCCGATCAAGGGAATGACGATTCTTATTATCGCCTATTCCCTCGTTCGATTGTATTTTAAATCCCCTTACCACCTATTTGATCAACATCACACTGAAGGTGGTCTTTAGTTCTTTTGGCTAGACAACGCCTAACCGGTAAGTTGTAAAGACGTGATTATTACGTAATCTGAGGGCACAAGAGTGCCCCCGCCAAGACGAGACAACGGAGCAACTCTTACTTTCTGTCCATAAGCCCATAGCCCACGAGTTAGGAGCTTGGCACTCCATGAGATCTGATAACTTTTTGACAATGCAAGCAATATGTACCAATACCAATCATTGACTTATATATATTAAGTATTGGTACCAACTTACGACGTACATTTTTCAAGGGATTGCATAAGTAATTGTATATGTAAGTAAAAGACCATCGGAAGTACACATAAGATTTCGTTATTTACCTAACAAGTTACGTAGTTAGAAGCCACAAATCACCTTAGAGTTGCTACACACATAAACGGGCCGGCATTTTCAGTTCGACAGTATTTCTCGAACAACAGAGCCGACCCGAAGCAATTATATCGGCTTTTTGCCCGAACATTTGTCTACATCTACGAATAATAAGTCTACATATACCTAATCGATTTTACCGCCCGGCTGTGCTGATTAATAATGGCGGCCCGCTTATGTGTGTAGCAACCCTTACGGATTAGTTAAATGCTGTTCAGATAAACCACACGAAACATACATAAGTAGCCGCAAAGTGATGTAATGTGTCGATCAAAGGAATGTGGGATTTTAATGCAGGATGAAAAGTAAAGACGCCGTGGCTCGGCGCGAGTGAAGTGTGGCTCATCACGTCTGACTTACGAGTAGCAGGTGTACATAGTAATCTGAATCCTATTGCCTTATTTATTTTTCTGGTGTATGTACCGATTTTATGTGTATTTTACAAGCTTTTATTTAGTTTAACCTGTCCCGTTGTCTGTGTCCCGTAATCAAATCTTGCAAGCTAAATTAGACCCACTTCCCATTATTCGATTGAGCTGAAACTTCACATAGGTACTTATGTAAGTTGGGTGAACTTGAGTGACAATGCAATATTATGGTACCAATAACTTGATCTCTTGATGAAGCCGGAACGTGGCCACGGCATCTCTGTGATAATTCAACATAACCCTACCGAGTTTGAGCTCAGTTGATTCGTCTTGAGGAGCACTTTAAACCTTTTAGGATTTTAGATAAAAGCTTGTTTTTAACATTTTTTAAATAATTACTTGTTCGCTATTCGGAATCGAAACTGCCAGCATGGCATTTTGGGAGAAAAAAAAGTAAAATGTACCAGCTACTTCTCTACCCGAGCAGATCGTAGAAGCCCATCTTGGAAGTGAATGGACGAGAATCAAAATCATGTCAATAGAGGACGGCTAGCAACCCATCACTATTCTAACTCCCTTTTTCAACCTCCACGCCCATTATCACGCTAAACGAGGCCTTTGGGTCTAACAGCCCCAGTTTCTGTCTACCCCGTGAGGGATAAAGCCGTGATAGTGTATCAATGGTTCTCATAATAAGGCTCAAGGTAGCACAACGGGCTATGGAGAGGGCTATGCTTGGTGTTTCTCTACGTGATCAAATCAGAAATGAGGAGATTCGTAGAAGAACTAAGGTCGCAGACATAGCCCAGTAGATTAGCTCATTGAAGTGGCAGTGGCCAAAGCACATTCCGCGAAGAACCGGTGGCCGGTGAGGCAGAAAGGTTCTCGAATTGCGGCCACGTACCGGCAATCGCAGCGTAGGACCTGAGCAAAGTTGCAGGAAAACGCTGGATGTAGACCGCTTCCGATCTGTCATTGGAAATGCTTGGGGGAGGCCTATGTCCAGCAGTGGATTTCCTGTGGCTAATATGATGATGATGAGTGTCTCAATGAAGCGCCAAACACACTCAGCGTGGTTCACCTGCACATCATTTCGCACCCGCGACGTGGCGTCTTAATTTTTTAAACCCACATTGTAAAAGTGGCACGCCAGGATGTGGTCCCCGATCCGTTTAATTATAAACCTGGAAACGTGCGGAACTAAAAGGGACGCAATAACAGTTGGCTTTTAGCCGTTTTATTTTAACGACTGCAGCGTTTTGCACGGAAAGGAAATGTGGTCTTTGTAACAAAGTTTAGGTAGCATCGTGTTTCTCTTTTAGGCTTATAGTTTAATGGTTCTGTGAGAACAGGAGAGCTCGCGAACTTTATAAACATGCAATAACCGACACTTTCGCCTCTCCCCTGGCTTAGCAAAGCCGGGTTTGTTACCATACCACTTGTGATCACCCATCCAAGTGCGGACCACGCCCGGTATCGCTTAACTTGCGAAAGGACCTAGTAATGCTTTTCTCGCCGGGCCACAGCACAGAGCTCCTCACCTGTGGTAGAACAATACAACGATGGCGCTTCGTCTTTCCCAACCGCTGAGTTTAGAGGTCGTGACCGGCGATTTTTATGCTCGCCGGCTGATCTATCGGGATACGGATGTCGAGATTGAGTAAACATTTTTTATTACAAAAAATTAGATATAACGATTAGTGATGTGCCCAAATTCCTGGGAATTTGGGAATTTGTTGTTACGGAATATTGGATATATATGTATTTGTATTATAACCATATCAAGTGATGCATTTACGTTAGTAAAATATATTTACAGTGATAAAAAATATGTCTGATATATAAAATTACAACTTTCCCTGACATTTCCATTTCTTGGAAACATTCCCGGGAACGTTCCCGGAAATCTGGGGAACGGGAACGGCACATCACTAATAACGATAGCTCATTAGCGCTGTTGTTGTTAGTTGCTTGACACTAAACCCGGACACGTAGCTACGTACGCATCATCATCTAAGTCTTTTTTAGTCTCCACTGCAGGACCACAACCCTCTGTACTACAGTGCCATACTTACCACTCTCCACGCTGGCCAGACGGGTTGGAGAGGTTTCATTGAAGTTTATGCTTGTTTAGCTTGTTTCCTAAGTCGACTTTCCTTCTACGACATCCACGGGAAGACTTGGAGTGGTCCTATTCTACTCTGCCGGGAACCAATACGGCTTCAACGTACGCATGTCGTGCCGCTTTTGGAGTAAACATCCTGGCACTATTTCTGATTACTGTTTTCCGTCTTTATGTCTATCAATTTGTTGTGTTATGGCATTTGTGACTTAGGTTGAGACCCTTGCCTCTGTATACCTGGTAAGCGAGTGAATTGTAAACTACTGTGAACAGTAAGTGTGATTCAGCGCTTTCTTCGTGGATACAGTATCTTCGTAGAATGGACACAATCTTAGATTGTGTGTTTGTTAGGTAGTTTAAAGGTTATGAATTTACTTAGCTCTCACTTAGAAACTGGTATATAGGACTGTTTTCGATTTCTCTACCGTTAAAATCGTCATTACTAAACTCAGCTCGAAACCAATCCTATTGTGTGATTTCGACGAAGTTTCCAAATCTCCCACAGCCTACTGACACAGCCCAGTTATACTAGATAGTGTTAGATTTTTCAAGCTTCTAAAAGGCTTGATGACAGCCGGGATCAACGGCTTTACGTGCCTTCCGAAGCAAGGAGCTTAAGAATTTTTTATGCCACTTGTGATCACCCATCCAAGTGTGGATCCATCCACGCCCGGTATCGCTTAACTTGCGAAAGCGCTAGTAATGCGTTCTCTCGCCGGGCCACAGAGCTCTTCACCTGTGTCAGTACAAATAGTACAATACAACGATGGCGCTTCGATTGAAAGATCGAAAACTTTTTGCCATATGTGGTCACCCATCCAAGTGCGAACCACATCCAAGGTAACTTTACTTGCAAAAGTGCTAGCAATGTCCCACCAGGCCAACGAGGCTATCTGTCCTGTCTAAATGTGATAGTTAAAGCGCAGAATAACACACACATGACTAGAAGTAACAGTGGTAGGTGGCCTGGTGGAGTAGAATCATCACCAAGTGGTACCTCAGAAATGAGAAACGCTGTGCAAGACATCCGGTGACTAGTAGGGTCGACTATATCAAGCAAGTTACTGGGAAGTGCTGGATCGCAATAGCCATGAACAGAATAGACAGACAGAAAGTAGTTTCTTAATGTTAAATTTTAAACCTCAAATTGTAAGCCCTCAAGCCATATGGACTTTTGTCTTTGCAGAAAGAAGAGTAGGTAGATTTTTTTTATAGAATTATTGACCGAGCAAGCGAAGCGTTTAAGTTTCGAGATTGGCCAAAAATGCTTTTTGTCCGTCAGTCTGTCTGTCTGTCGGTTTGTTCTCGCCTACAGGTCGCATTTTTCAACCGATTCTCGTGAAATTTTATTAGCAGGTTCTAACACAGAATTCGCGTTACATTACTCGTTAGATTGCATTACACGTCACACCCGTCTGGACCCGGCATCAAATATAATGTTTTGTCTATTCAGTTTTTGGAATTTTATAAATGGCGGAGATATGGGAGTTTAAAACTTTAAAATAATCATATTTCAGCCATTTTGAAAAATTTCCAAATATGTCATATAACTTTTTGTTACCCTTATTAAGACGCAACTTTTTTGTCTGAACAACTTTTTTATGCGATAAACTTCAAAGGATTGGGGTGAGTCGCGAGGTTTACAGCTTACAGAGCCCTAGTGGCTCTCTGTTTTTACGTTCCTTGACACGAGTCCTTTACAGCCTATCTGTAGTTTTTCGTTTGTTCCTAACAATTTTCAATCCTCCTTTGATTGCTTCAAGGGAGCTTCTGGCGACAAATATATGCGAGTCCACTGGTTTTCGTGCCGATTGCGTAGCTAACGACGCCTAAAGACGCCCACCACAAATATTTAAAGCAAACCCCAAGTGATCCCCTTGACTTCCCGCCATAAAACTGCGTAAATTTATCTCTCAGTAATAACGTCAATATGTTTTCAATATGCGTTCTTGATCCAATCACATGCAGTTAGGCACTGACTGAGGATACTGTTAGACATGATGTCACACAGAAATAATGTCAGGCAGAGACAGTGCCATCCAAGCGTCTGGATAAACTGTTAATGTTATAGTTATAAAGTATAGTCTGTTGTTTATTATTAAAGTAATGTTACCATGCTTTTTAACCCCCGACAAAAAGAGGGGTTTCATAAGTTTGACTCTAATGTCTGTCTATCTATTAGATCTGTCTGTGGCATCGTAGCGCTCGAACGAATGGACTGATTTCGATGCCGGATTTACCAAGTAAACTAGGAAGATCTTTCTCGCTTCGTCTACTAGCATTAAAAAGTATGTATATAGTACCACACGCACCCCTGGGCGGTTACTCCATAAAATAAATAGTCGTCTGATAGTGACGTCCTATTTCTATGTCAAACAAAATTAGACTTTATCCGATCAATGTTAATTGAAACGCGGATACGCAGTTACGTACGTCTTGCGTACCGCTTTTGGAGTAACCCTACTATTAATAATAATTATTAAGTTTGCCATTTATGACTTTTTTTTTAATTCGCACTGTTTGCTTTGTCGTGCAAAAGCACTGCAAAAGTAACATACTCGTACGTCACGCAATCAGCTGGGCTTTCAGTATTGTCAAATTAGTAGGTACTTAAAAATTCTTGGCCACAATTTAGTCTGTCGTGCCCGAAGTGAACAATGGACGTTATTGCTGACTCACCAAATTCAAGTATGGTGTGTGGTGCAAACTTAAATCAAATGTTTATTTTGTATGTCATAATTTATATCACGACTAGTGGCTCTGTGAGCTGTAAACCTCGCGACGCACCAGTTGAAGTTTATCGGATAAAAAGTTGTTCCGACAAAAAAAGTTGCGTCTTAATAAGGGTACTTAACCAGAAAGTTTTATGACATACTAGCTGTGCCCGCGACTTCGTTCGCGTGGTTGTCGGAACGTAATGTTATATAGCCTAAAGCCTTCCTCTATAAATGTACTACCCAACAAAAAAAAAAAATTCAAATCGGGCCATTAGTTCCTGAGATTAGCGCGTTTAAACAAACAAACAAACAAACAAACAAACAAACAAACAAACAAACTCGGATTGACGGATATTTTCACTAGCATTGTCAAGAGATTAATAGTTTGTTTGTTTATAAAGAGATCAGAACGACGTGAGCGTCTAGAGTTCAAATACCACCGGAAGGTGTTCACTTTTTAGTTCAATGAATTTATTTTTATTTAACGACCGGTATTTAGAAGTTTTATTTGAAGTGTTGAAGTGAAAACTTCTTTAGCGGCGTTGTGCACTTTTTTTGTAATGGCTTTTTTTGTAAACTAATGTCAGGACATTAGTTTACAAAAAAAGCCATGCGAGTTTAAAAATGTTAAACTCGCGTCAGGACACGTGTCTTCATCGAAAATTCGTAAGACGGATGGAGAGTTGACAGCCGGCGCGGCGTAGGAGAGGAAGTATCCCCCTCTCTTTCTACGGCGCGGCGAAAATGTATGCCTGCGCCTGCTGTTTCGTTTAGCTGAGAGATAAACTTTTTAATGTAATATAATTTGTCATGTTTGTGTACGATAGCGCAATAAATAAATATTGTATTCTACCACATAAATGATAGTACTTTTATACTGATACCATTCCAAAATATCAAAAATGCACAACGTTAATATTCAAGTTTTCACTTCTGCCGGCACTCCCGGAGTGCAACCCGTCGTTTTTTTATTTGAAAGCCTTTAGTTAGACCAAGTTGGTCCCATTTTAATTTGGTGAAGATATGATGAAGAACTTTGGAGATATGGAAGAAACTCCTTAAAAAAATTGAAGTCGTTTGTTTTTTTTGTTAAAAATTTAATTATTTCTAGTTATTTTCATTTAAAAAACAAACCACACAACCGATTTTAACAAAATTTGAAATTTAAAAAAAAATACCACCTGGTAAGTTACCTTTTCAAACAAAAAATAATTTTCCAAATCGGTCCAGGCGTCATCGAGTAATCTGGGAACATACATAAAAAGATTCCGACGAATTGATAACCTCCTCCCAATTTTTAAGTCGGTTAAAAATAACTTTTTTAGGCCTCACAATAATAGCTCCTAAGAAAAAATAAAAAGACAAAAAAATTATATGTTTTTTCGAAAATCTTTTATTTCGTGTTCTTGAATGAAAAAAATTGATATTTTTTTCGAAAATCTTTTATTTCGTATACAAGTGGGCAACACTGGTGTCAAATTTTACAAACTGTCTAAATTCATAGCTCGACGTCTGTCATCTAATGATGGATGAGAGCCGGGACCAACAGTTCTCATTGACCGAGCAAGCAAAGCGTCTCAGTTTCGAAATTAGCCAAAAATGCTTTTGTCCGTGAGTCTGTCTGTCTGTCGGTTTGTTCTCGCCTGCAGGTCGCATTTATCAACCGATTATCGTGAAATTTTCGATATAGAATCGATCGAAAGGATCGATATAGATTTTTTCGTCGATTCAGTTTTTGGAAATTTACAAATCTATACTAATATTATAAAGCGGAAGAGTTTGTTTGTTTAAACGCGCTAATCTCAGGAACTAATGGTCCGATTTGAAAAATTCTTTTTTTGTTGGGTAGTCCATTTATAGAGGAAGGCTTTAGGCTATATAACATTACGTTCCGACAACCACGCGAACGAAGTCGCGGGCACAGCTAGTTATAATATAATTCCATAAATGCATTTAAAAATAGACTCGACAAGTGGTTAAGGACAAATAAAGTGTCGTTAATAAATATATGAACTGTGAAAAGACTTAATGGACTCTCAGCACTGTGTGAAATAGACATATCAGCTCTTAGCTGCTCGTCTATAATAAATAAAATAAAATAATTACATAAAAATTGTAACTTGGACCGCACCTAGCGCAATAGAAAGTGACGTTCAATCACAATAATATACGGTACGGTAATTTCGACAATGCATGCATTATTATACCGATACGCTGCCATGCAGTGAGGAAAGCCGTTAGCTGGCGTCTAAAAGCCCTTCTCAAGGTACCTACTGTATTTTTACAAGCTTTTATTTAGTTTTGCTGTCATCCATTAATATAGATGTCTTTCTTGTTTTACCCCTGTGTCTGCGCTGCGCCCTTCTGATACACATGAAATTTGACATCCTCTTTGAACGAAGCTTCAAAGTATTTCTAAAAACATTAAAAAAAGTTGGTCCATGATTTTTTACACAGTTAAACAAAATTAACTCTTAAATTAAGGATTGAAGGGAAAAACAAATTCTTGGTGTATGATTTCTACTATTCCCTTCAAATTCGTTCTTCAAAAGATCGTAGTTACTTATGGCTATTTCAAATTTCAGAATGGTGATCTTGCTAGTCCTGTTTACACATCATTTCAGCCCACATTTACGATCTGCGCGGTAAGAGAAGCATCTGGTGAATTCTAATTTTTTTACCTGACCAGCATGCAAGAATATGCTCGAAAAACATCGCTCCTTTGTCCTCAAAACGCATTGCCAGTCATTCATTCAACAATCGAGGTGACTAGTCGAGCAATCCCCTCAAGCTGAAGTCGCATGTTATCACTGATTAGCAACGATAAGAGATGCTGTGGAATCTAGCGAGGTAAACAATCTGATAACATGTGTGTTTTACCTACTCTATTTTCTCAAACATTGCGCCAGGTTCTTACGTTCTCTCTGGCTTCTTCTTCATCGTAGTGTGTTTCTGGTGTGCCACCAGTCTGTTAATGTTCGTCACTCCCACCCACGTGCCAGGTGACCTGTTCAGTTCCGTTTGAGCTTCATGTCCGTTTTACCCAGATCTTGTACTTTGGCACGTTGTCGGATCACGGTGTTAGGAATGCAGTCTTGTAATTTGACGCCAAGTAATGAATGACCGGCTCTCTGTGCGATTCTCAACTTGTACACAGTCTTTTTAGAGTAATTAACAATTTGCTTTAACACTCAGTTACGGGTTGTCCATTTCGTTTCTTTTCGGATTTCTTCGAAGCAGGCCACTTTCCTTATCAAAATATTTAAATACCTTTGTGCAATCTTTCTTTGTCACAGTCTTTCTTTATAAATTACTTAATAAAATATATATAGCATGCCGAAGCCTTGTTTCCAGCGAGTTATTTCAAACTGGTTCCTCAACATTATTCGTCTTAAAAACCAAATGCATAAAATTAACAGCTTAATCTCATTCAGCCTTATGCAGATAGGAATTAAGCATAAATTCCTATGTCCAGTTGATCCGGTTATGCTACAGAACATTATCTAACTTGTACACTATGTGCAAAATTCAAATTGCTTCACTTACTATTGTAGTTTCAACTTAATAACATAGTAGACAAAGTTTAATTTCGCATGGGATCTTGATTGGCGATGTCTGGACACTTAGAATGAAAGTGAAGTAGGTTCTGAGTAGGTAGAATAATGAAAGTATCTAATTATACTATTGCTTAGTAATAAAAGACAATGGACGCCCTAGCGGTACTTTTAAATATTCATCATCGCATATTTTCCCTGCTCACTCACTATTGATGGATCGAATGCGTATTCTCTAAGGTTTACTTGTATTTTCTTCCTTTAATATGTTATTAGGGGACATCCGCATATTAATAATAATAATAATATTCGTTTATTTCGGTCACACATAAAAAAATACACAATAAAAAAAAAAGAGAAAGAATACAACCATATCATTGTTAGTAACAAAGCTTACAGTCTAGTGTTAGTAATGAGTGCGTTCATACAAATAATTTATAATAAAATATTTCATAATAAATAAATAATTCACATTAATTAATACTTATATTCATATTTAATTTTCTAATTTTAATATCTGGTGTGCACACCCCCGGGGATCCCAACTACGTCACAATGCATACGCGTCCAATGCCATTGGATTGGACACTCCGGCTTATCAGTGATGACTTTCGGAATGCTGTTATGGCTCCCGCGAATTCTGCGCCTCAAGGAAGTAGTTCTTTTCCGTAATATGGCAAAAAAATCGTCGGTACGCGCCTCAGCAAACATTCCTGACGCGCTACAGAATCGCGGGAGCATCCTAAAAGCATCATTATATTGTATACGGAGTACGTTGTAGGCCCTCTGCGTATATCTAACCCACAGGCTGCAGGTATAAAAAGACTGGCAATATGCCTTAAAAAGAGTAATTTTTATTAAGTCTTGTCAAATGTGACAGTATGTATTAAAAGGAATAGGAATAAGTTTTTAGAAAAAAACAAAATGTTTTCGTGCAAGCTTTTTTGTGAGGCCTAAGTACTAATCAAGACCAATGTAATAAGCCCAAATTCCATGGGGTTGCGTCTTTTTATTACAGGGTAATAAAAATCCTATATCCACCTTTCGGCTCTATGTGTTAGATCAGCTTCTTGTTATAATAATATTGCATTTCCATCTGATTTACATTAGCATACAAAATTTCATGTCAATCGGAAACCGGGAAGTGGTTCAAATTTAACTGCAAGATTTTGAAAACAGCAAACAGGGCAAGCTAAATAAATGCTTGTAAAAACAACATCTCGCTAAGCATGGCTTTTGGGTCTTTCGATTTCTGGCACTGTCTGCCCCGTATGCGATTAAATAATGACATATTATGACATTGTGTATTTGAATCAGCCAATCAGATAAGGCTTCCGAATAAACACAAAGGCTTTATTTTCACAAGTAAGTCTGGCACTATATTATATGCAGATAGCAAACACTTTCGCTACTGTCTATGTCGACATCGTGTTCGGTCTGCCGTAACTATCGATGGCTCACTGAGCCTTGCAAAGTTATGTACATGTATAGATATATCTATGTTGCTAGTTTACCATTTCCGCCATGCAGCGTCTCTACCAGTAGGGCTATTAAACTTGTAATGTGGTGTAGTTGGTCTATCGAAGTTAATCAAAATAAACCGGGCAAGTGCGAGTCGGACTCGTACATGAAGGATTCCGTACCTCCGTACAATTTTTTAAAATGCTGAAAAAATAACTCGTTTCTTGTATGACGACAACTTTATCTCATTTTAAGTATTTGTTGTTATAGCGGCCATAGGAATACATAATCGGTAAAAATTTAAGTGTCTAGCTAGTACGGTTTAAGAGACAGAGCCCTGTGACAGACAGACAGACAGACGGACAGACAGCGGACTCTCAATAATAGGGTCCCATTAAAACCCTTTGGGTAAGGAACCCTAAAAAGTGATTTTAATTTCTGGTCTTCTCCGTCAGTTCCCCTTTACCAAAACTCAGTTTCGAATTGTATGCTTGTATATTGCAAGGCGGTAGGTCTATACCTACCGCCTTTTGTCACCTCTGGGCTTTAGGACCTATGTCCTCCATGCAGCGTCCTCTGTGCAAAGACTTTATGGCGGTGATCCCACTGCACCGCGCAACGTCGCGGAGCGCGGGGCGGCAGATTTTAACATTGTATGCAAGTATCTCAGTTTGTATAGAAAACACGCCTAGTCCAACACACTGAAAACGCGTCAACGCGCGGGAGCGTCAGTGTGTTGAACCTCGCTCCGCGACGGTGCGCGGTGCAGTGGGCTCACCGCCTAAACCATCTACTGCGATACCTGACCTACTCGCCTACCCAGCGCGGTGATTATGGGCAAGTCCTCCTTTTATTGGGATAGGCCTTTTGTCCAGCAGTATAGATAGACTGTAAAGAAGAAAACTTTATTCTAGGTACTACGGCTAAAAGGGTATTTCTAAGGCAAACCATTAACGTAACTACAATCAATATGAGGATTACAGTGCACGGATCATAAACTCTATAGCCTAAACTGAAAGATCGGTGCCGAATAATGATTCCCGAGAACCAACCTACACCAGTCACAAACCCGGTTTCGTGGATTCACAAAGAGGAAACGGGTCAATTTCCTGGAGCTCAAAGGAGGAGAAGGAGTCGTAATACTATTGAGGTTTAGTATCCATTTACTGTCAATTTAATGGTGGCGCATCATAAAGCGAGATCAGTACATGGAAGTCTTGGAGCAGCTTTGGAAACAATACGTAGGAAAGGTTTATAGGACAAGTTTATTGCTTTCAAGAAGCTTTTTACGGTTGCTTCGTTGCCAAAGCAATTCTGGGAATTAACATAAACTTAACATGTCTTGCGAAACTGTAGACTAGAGGTTTCTGAAAGTGCTGAAGTTAGAAATCAAACAAAGGGAAAAAAATTGTAATAGGATTCTTAAAGATGAAAAAGGTTTAACTAAAGTAGATAGGTATGGCTTTTTCGAAATCAAAGAGCTTTTTGACCTGACTCGTGTTTCCACCACCAATATGTTCATGAAAACTTGCCGGCCGGTGCGCACCCGTTGCAGTTACAGCATATCGACGCTGCTGCATCATGTAAATACCTGTATATTTTATAACTATGTAAACTCCCATCAGAATATGCATTGTCTTTACAATAAGTACGGGATTCTATCACTCGTTGCACTTCAGATGTAATTATATGAACTAATATTTGCAATATAATAAAGCATAAATAGCTTTGCTAAGCCAGGGAAAAGGGGACAGTGTCGGTTATTGCGTGGTTATAAGGGCTCGCGAGGTCTACTGTTCTCACAGAACCATTAGTTATATCATCGTAGATCATGACAAAAGAAATCGCATCTGGTTTTACCCAGTGAATATTCGTATTATGGACATATTTCTCCAACAACATTGCAACGTTCGTCCTTGATCAGACCTGATTCTGACGTCACGCAAATTGAATAGCGACTGACGTGAGTGAATCACAATGATGTATAATTAAGTCCGATGAAGACGTAAAAAGGTAATGGAGTGGCGCTTAACGTGTCTTCGTAGATGTGGAAAAAATCATAAGCTTCTAATGGAATTAATAAGAAGACTTGTCATATGATATCATGAGTACAGTCGTAGCAGCAGGGAAGTCGAGAATGCTTAGTGGATTCGTCCCAACACTTATTAGAATACTTGTGTCACTTCATATCTCTGACAAAGTAACTGCTTTTGATGATTATTATTTTATTAAACAGCCTAATATTGGACCAATTTAAAGGTCCTCGAGAAAAGCTAAGGTTTTGGTAGTCTTGCTTAGAATAGAATCATTTATTTGCAAGGCTCTGACCGAATGGTGGCCCAGAACGGGTGAGAGAAGTGTCGGGCGTCTGCCCGACGCTTGGGTTGTTGGTGCGATGGGTTGACGATATAATCAAAGTCGCGGGTCGCACCTGGATGAGAGCAGCACAGGATCGAGATGGGTGGCGTCGACGAAGAGAGGCCTATGCTCAGCAGCGGAAAAAGGGCTGGGATGATGATGATGATGGTTTATTTGCGCTCTCGTTGCGTTACTTTCTTCAATGGACGTAGAGAAACTAAAAGGGTTCCTTATCCTGGCTTAGTTCAAAATTCAGGTAACAGATTTTCCTTAAATATCTCTCAGCTACTATCTACCAATCATCCAGGGCGCAGTAATGAAATCACTACCATTTGCATACCCAAGCGGCTACATCCTAGTAATGACGCTGATTGAAGATAAATGGATAATCGGCAACTAAATACTAGTTAGTATCGCAATGACTCATAAAATCTAATTACCAGTGCCAATAAAATTGTAATAGCTTCCTCCCACGTATTCTCCGGCTATGGGTAGCAAGGCAAGATTTTATTTTCTTTGATTGTTTTAAATGAACGTCACAGTTTACTTCTTCTAGGTATTGAAGAAACTAATAATGATTGTGCACTTTTGTGTGCTTCATTTTATTTACCGTTTATTTTAAACCTTTTATTGACTAGTGCAACAAATAACGCTACGGCAAAGTTCCCCCCTTTTCCTCCCAATTGAAAATCTTGATCGACAAAAATAAAATCAAGAAGACTTGAGTGCCAATTTTCGTCAAAATCGGTTGAAAAATGCGACCTTGTAGGTGAGAACAGACAGAGGGATAAAAGCATTTTTGTCCAACTGTGACGCTTCGCTCGCTCGGTCAATAAAGCTTTTATTTATCTATTTCCTTAGACATACTTTTATCGTTTGACAATTCTATTGTATCTTTTTAAGATCACTTTACGTACCTCTAACATTTGTTTCCTTCTGTCAGTTTGTAACGAAAGTGTATCATCAGAAGCAATGTCGTTTAATCCTTTATGCATTTTAATCCTCCTTATCATAATGTATGCCAAGAACCTGTTTTTCGAATAAGGTAAGGTGGTCCTGGTGGGCTTAAAACCAGCGTTTATATCGCCAAGCATTCCCTAATTTAGCTTCCGAGAAACGGATCGTCATTATTTATATTTTTATAAACTGTTGATTCATATGATGTATTTACGAGAATATTGTAACAGTAAATGAATCTTCTTTGATTTTAAAGCTTATTAAAAGTAATTGAGCATTTAATATGAAGTCACAAAATTCTCATAACTATGATGACACAAAGTGAATGGTGATACGAAAATACAAAACTATAATGTTCTTTGTTAAAGTTGATTATAGAAAATTTTAAGGGAATTTGTGAATTTTGCTTCTCCGAGTCTGTAAAAGATAAAGATGTAGTATAATATCTCTAACATGCACAGTATAACCTTTTTCTTTCGTGTCGATGGTATTTACTTACTTGATTATGTCACTCCAGTATCGGGCCACTTCGATAGCTATGTCATTTGCAGCCATCAGGTCTTCAAGTGCCGGTGTTGGACACCTTTGTGGAGAGAAACCATACTGGCAAATATTTTGTGATCTGTCTATCATCTTCCACCTGACCAAATTTACAACAGCCCATCTGCGTTCTTAGTCTGAAAATTTCCAAATGGGCCAAGGCTGATCAATGCCAGTGGGATTTGGTGGAGACAGTATAATTGTCTCGTCGATTATGATATTCTTCATAGTTTCTTCGGCTATTTAGAAATGAGACAAACATACATACACTTCTTCTTTTCTCAGCCCACATCAACCCACTGCTGGGCATAGGCCTCCCTTTTTTCGCGCCACTTTCTACAGTCCTGCGCCAGTCTCATCCAGCGCTTTCCCGTCACCCTAACAATGTCATCCGACCAACGGGTCGGTGGTTTTCCTACTGGTCTGTTCATCACGTCTTTATCCCTAATGGGGCAGACAGAGCTATTTGGATTTTCCGGTTCTAAGCAGGTAGAGCCCGGCCGTGAGACTCAAAGGCCACTTTTACGTGACGGTGGGCGAGAAGGTGAAATAGATATAATTTCATTCCACCCGAGCTGACCATAGGACCTTCGGCCTCCTACATCGCGTCCCATAAAGAATGCCATTACGCCTCTTACATCCGACTTGCATAAGTAATTGTACTTCTATGCTAATCATGTGTCTCAAAATTATCAATTTTGATATCATAGTTTAGTTAGTTGGAATTTACGCAATAATCATCGTTTTGGAAAGTATGATACAAATTTTTGTTTCATGCTTTCCAAAACTTGTACTTTATACGATGATTGTTTAGAAAAAGTCATCCACCTAAAGTCCGCTTATCCTAGACAGAATTAGACTTTCCCATACAAGCGTAGTCTAGCTTTTATTGAAACGACATGACAGATTTCGGCAAAATTTTTAAATTTCAAAGAAATTGCATATAACTGGTTTTCACAGGCAAAATGTGAACTAGAAAGAGATATCATATTTCCGAAACTAATTTAATATATGCAACTGCTTTAAAATTACAAAATACTGCCGGAATCTTACATCTTTTTAAAATAAATGCTAGATTACTTTTGTATGGGAAAGTAGTATAAGGGGAATCTTAAAGTTCCAAATACCTTCCACAAGTCTTTTAGTTTTCGCAATTAACTATCTGTGAATACAATCATCCCATTCCGCGTGAAGCTGCATCATTATTGCAGATGTTTCTGCATCAATCATCTCTCCTCATTCTTTATCTACCATCTCATTACAAGTTTCAATAGCATTTAGTTGCGATCCAAATTAAATTGAATTAATTGTGCAATTAGTGTCTGGAACGGCTCGGCTATTGTTACCGCACTTTAGGCAATCCTATTGTCTAATCAACTAGCTTCGTTGTTGTAAAACACTGGCGAAATAATTACGCTCTTTTTGCAATTGGATGGCTATTTTTGTAAGATAGACGTAAACGGTATAGATTTGTTAAGACCATGCCTACATATTATTATCATAAGTTTTTCGAAAAACAATCATATTTTTGTACAAGTTTTTATTGTAAGGCCTAAAAAAGCATTACATATCAAGACAAATGTTATAAACCAAACTCGATGGGGTGGCGTCGTTCTATTCAGGGTTCCTACAGCCACCTTCTGCGGCTATCATGTTGTGATAATATTGCATTCTCATCTGATTTACACATATTTACATTAGCATACAAAATTTCATCTCAAATGGAAACCGGGAACATGAACAACAAATAGGACTTGACAAGCTTATTAACAGCTTGTAAAATAAAGATTTTTTATTTTACAAGCTGTTAATTAATTAACAAAAAGAAACAACCGACTTCAATTTTTTTTAGGACTTTCTTCCTTGTCTCCAAAGTTTAAAATGGGACCAACTTGGTAGTAAAGGCTTTCAAATAACAAAAGAATCACCAAAATCGGTTCACAATTGGCGAAGATATCGCGTAACAAACATACATAAAAAATCATACAGTCGAATTGACAACCTCCTCCTTTTTTGAAGTCGGTTATAAACTGCTATTAAAAGTTTGTTAATTTCTCCATTTAATGGACCTTAGTTTTGAGCTTTATTTAAGGCCGCACCTGAATTTTTCGGGCTCCAGTGCTGCCTCCATTTAAAATAAATCATTTCAAAGAAAACGGAGACACAATTAAAAATTTTGCTACTACCAATTCCTAGATAACCCTTCAAAGTATTTTATGAACTACTGTTTAAAGTGAGAACGTTAAGCTTTACTACGCACATTTGCAAAAAACGGCCACTTTTGGCAAATGTGCGTAGTAAAGCTTAACGTTCTCACTTTAAACTGTAAACGGTAGTTCATTAAATACTTTGAAGGGTTATCTAGGAATTGGTAGTAGCAAAATTTTTAATGATGTCTCCGTTTTCTTTGAAATGATTTATTTTAAATGGGGGCAGCACTGGAGACCGGAAAATTCAGGTACGGCCTTAACAACGTACGTGAGCTTTGTTTAACCGAGTGTAAAAGGGTTTTGTTGAGTTAAATTTCCGAGTTTTGCATAAGATTATAACAAGCCCTATTGCTAGTCCAATCGACTTGGTCGTAACATGAGTATTCAGACAAATCGCTTTCGTATTGATCTACATCTACACTTCTACACTAATATTATAAAGAGGAAAGATTTGTACCTATTTTTGTATGTTTGTAATGAATAGGCTCAAAAAGTACTGGGCCGATTTAAAAAATTCTTTCACCGTTGGAAAGCTACACTATTCCCGAGTGACATAGGCTATGTGTGTACCACGGGCGAAGCCGGGGTGGACTGCTAGTCAGTGATAAAATAAAACAATCAACTGATTGATGAAACGGTCTTAACCTACGTTCAATCTACGCTATACTCCATGAATAGTTGCTCCATACGTAGTTGCGCGGTTCTTGTGTCAGACTTGACGCAGCCGTCCATCAAACAGACACGCTTTTATGTTTACTCTGGTTTATTTCCATTCATTTCATTCATCAAAAAATATCTTTGGTGATCTTTTTCCAAATATTATATTTCTTTTTAGAAAATCCCGCCATGACTATTTTGTTTAGAATTCGTAAAATAGCGGCAAATAGACCTGTTATCGTAATGGCTTATTCTTAAAAAACTTGGTCGTCAAATTTGTTTCCTTAATTAATAAGTTCTGCCCACAAAGCACCCAACCAATTAAAGGTAATTCGCCCAACGCACGAAAAGCATGCGTTCTAACGTTACGGAATCACTGCTTGCTCAACATTGACCCACAAAGCCCACGCCTGAGGTCCTACCTCCTACGACCGGTTGATTAATTTCACATATCGGAACAAAGCCAGCCTCTGTTTTATTATCATTGTTATTTAGACATCTTACATATAATGAGTTACACAGAGGGTCACGATGAATAACTTAGTATATCGCCCGAGTTGTTTTTACGACTCCGTATCTCGACAACCTTTTGACCGAATTCTCTCATGTTTTAACTTAAAATTCTTTTAATCTTATGAACTTGCATACCAAACTTCTTGTGGTTCCGATTAAAGATTGGACTAACATAGCGACAAAAACCGTTATTCTCCTTTTTAAGCGACTTCAAAAAAGAAGGAGCTTCTCAATTCGAATGTACCTACCTATATGTTTCTTTTTTTATGTATGTTTCTCAATAACTTCCCTGATTTTGAACTGATTTAGAAAATTCTTTTTTTGTTTGAAAGGGTATATGTGCAAATTGGTCTCATTGTCACTAGGTAAAGATCTGATAATAGGATCCTCGAGAAATCGAGGTTACCCCTTTAATATTCTATGCACACATATGTATAGTGATTTTGATGTTTTTGTCAAGAAAGCAAGCATTTGCATTCAGAAAGTCAGTTTTGATGAAGTGGAGTTCCACTTCACTAAAACTCACTTTCTGAACACTTCATCAGTTGATGAACGGGTAACAATTCAAATCGCAGCGTCTGATTACAATAAATAAACCATTTATCTGCCATACTTCTAAACTACATACATTACAGCCAATCGATTCTTATAGGTAACGTAAGTGACAGAAATAGATCCAAGAATTGTCTGTCTGGTGTTATCGAGAGGCCAGAATTTCTAGGAATTGCAATTCGATCTGTCTGTGTGCTAATGTGCTGTGTTTACTGCTAAGGCTGGTTGGTTTCTAGCCAACATTGTCGTATCGATAGATAAGCTTACTTTATACTTTACAATTAACGTCTAGGTAGTGGATAATATAGTTAATGCTTATTTTCTATGAAATTTTATGGCTTTGTTAATTCTAAAGTTTATTGAATGAGCTTAGAATCTACTACACTATAATCATTTGTATACATATTTGTAATTATATTATGTACGTACGTAACTTTATATACGCAGTAGTAGTACCAAGTAGATGGGGTTATAAGAGGAGTCTTGAAAAGAGTCGGATCGTACTACTAGTAAGTAATGTTTGTGTACCATCATCATAACTGACGATACAAATATTCCAGGCAATGATGCGGTAATAAAAGTTTTGGTTTCTAAAATAAAACCAATAAATTTTTAAAATATTAGTACTTCTACCAGGAAATGTTCAGTGGAGTTAAAACCTAAGATGTCTGCATTCAAACAGAATTCCCATTTAGGTTGTAAACAGCGTCCGCATGCAAACCACTAAGGTGTTTTCAATGCCGTGCGATTAATGCACAAATTGTAATGCCGGTCACGTATTACTAAATCAGGTTATAGAAGACAAGCGACTCTACATCGTTTATATTAGTAAAACATCTATAATCTATTTTTCCTACATATGTAAGCTTTTATTTATCTAGCAACCTTCGTACGGTTTCATATCTTAACAAATTCTCTTTGTATTCCTGATGAAATAATTATCTGCTTTGTTGTACGAAGTTGTGATGCTAAATACTTCCACTATAACACTTATCATCTCATTTTCTAGTCTGTAGATAATTTTTCCTTCATATTGACTGAGTAATCAACCTGCTTATTCAAAATCAAAGTTTATACTACAACTAGCTGTGCCCGCGACTTCGTTCGCGTGGTTGTCGGAACGTATATATGTTATATATACGTATGTTATATAGCCTAAAGCCTTCCTCTATAAATGGACTACCCAACAAAAAAATAATTTTTCAAATCGGACCATTAGTTCTTGAGATTAGCGCGTTTAAACAAACAAACAAACAAACAAACAAACTCTTCCGCTTTATAATATTAGTATAGATTAAAATTCAAGCTTCGCTTTCTTGATTCCTATTAATTTGTAGTAAGGTAATAGATATATTTGAATCATTATCACCACCATAATATCAGCGACAGGAAGTCCACTGCTGGTCATAGGTCTCCCCCAAAGATTTCCAAAAGGACCGATCGGAAGCGGCCTGCATCCAGTGTTTTGATGCAACCTTGTTCGGGTCGTCCGATGTTTTTGAATAAAGTTCTTTTTACTCGTATCAAAAAAATCTACGATAAGATAGCTTTATCAAGGTTTCCGAAAGTGAGATGTTGGAAAATTTTACTATTAATATCAATGACGCGAGTCATTTTCATATGAATCATTGCGATATGAAAGTAATTTCAAAGTGTGTAAGGGTAATTACTTTAGTGTATCTAGACTATCTAGAATCCGGTGTTTCACTAACTTGTTAAGTCCGCCTAGTTATTTAGAAATAGCACACGATTTTTTAAGCAGGTTGAAATAAAACTGTAACATTAGGCAGAAATCAACGGTTGAAGACGTTCGTTATAATATTCTTAATCTTTAACTTAGAAATATTAAAGATAACTTCCTCTCCTCATGTATTATCAATTTATCACATAATATTCATTTTATTACTGGTATCAAAATAGGGTTTTGCCTTCATCATTTTTGAGTATTTTAGGACGATCTCCAAGAAAACTCTTTTATTTTCATTAACATTGACATTTTGCGCGGAAGTTAAAAAGCCGCGGAAGCTCAGACTAAAAACCGCTGTAACCTGTAATCTAGGCCACTCCAAAGTAAGATTTTACCCAGCAAACTGTCACGAGGACAATAGAAAATGTTTACATTTAAAACACTATTTAAATTGCTAATAACGCGAACGGTATTATGCCGTTTGAGGGCCGAACAACTGAACCGACAGGCTTCAGCGCTACTGAAACATTTAGAGGTTTAACGATATTGTTTGCAAAGGCTACACTTTCTAGCGCTTTTGAATATGGAGACGTGGTGAATTGATGAATATTATTTGACTGACAGGCAAATGCATGCGCTAAATAGGTAAGAGTTTTTAAAGACAGAATTGTGCATAGGAATTTCTCATGTAAGTAGGTATATGATAATTTTTTTACTTACTTGACTTTTGTCCTATGTCCCTTGGGTGGGGCTTTTTGCCCTGAGCAACGTTTTTAGTGCTCAAATTTTTCATCAGTCATTAGTCACTCATAGAAAAGAATAGAGGAAGCAGGACTAGAAGCTTAAAGTTATAGTATATCGAATCTAGCTTTGGTAAATATCGTTCTATAAGAAATAATTTTAATGATCAATCATTGCATCAATACTACGATGTACTTCAAAAGTACTAATCGTTCAAAAGGCAGACAGAACAGAATCGAGTGGGTGCTGTGTTTCACGACTTGACATTGATACGCCAGATTTTACCGCCTCATTACCCAAATAATAGAAGCCTTTGAAGTCGAAAGCAATCATACTGCATACTTGTTACAAGTGTTAGTGTATAGGTGGAAGGTCATTGATGCATAGTGTATGTTTCTCACTTTAATGGTGTGGTATAACGATTAAGAATAAATTGTACCAAGAAGGATTCTCAGAACTACATCTAGAATTGTAGATCTAAGGGATTTTGTTCTTTGTTGTTTTTTCTTTTGAGAACTGATTGTAAAATAATTAAGGATAAAGATTTTCATCAAAACGGTTCAGTTTCTTGTGGCTTCTGTAGTAAAAATATGCTATCTTCTGCTCCATCATAACGTTGAGTTAGTTCATTGACATATTATATTTGGAGAAGAAAAAGCGGGAAAGCGCACACCGGGCTTCGAAGCATCACAGCTGAGGATGAAACCTACGCGCAAAGATGAAGAAGAGTAACGTTGAATTAGTATCCATTAATGCAAGTTTAATATGTGTGATTTCCTTATCCGTCCATCATGTAGGTATCTAAGAATGGCCTTGGAATTAACAGGTAGAGAATAGATCAACATATGCTTGTGATTCTCTAAGAATATTTATCATTACAGCTTATCAGATTTGCCAAGAGCAAGCCAGCCAAGGCCGAGTTCTTTGTCATTATCCACAACATCATTAGCTTCTCGTGACTGATTGCGACCTATACTAATTATCATTTGCCTGTGGTGGTCACACGGTTACGAGGCACAATTATGTAGATTGGATTTATGGGAAAAAGCAGCATTAAGATTCCTCAGAATCAAAAGAGATAGGTACACTTGAAATGTTGCCAGTCGTGTCTGGCAAATGTTGAACAGTATCCCTTATGCCTAGACAGTTACGGATAGCAAGACATAATACTTCCTTATTCTAGAAATAAGACATGGCAATGACAGGTTGCTGGCATATCACTTAGGAGGATTTTTGAAGTGAAAACTTCTTTAGCAGCGTTGTGCACTTTTTTGTAATGGGTAAAAAATGTTATACTCGCGTCAGGACACGGGCCTGATCGAAAATTCTTAAGACGGATGGAGAGTAGCCGGCGCGGCGTAGGAGAGGAAGTATCCCCCTCTCTTTCTACGGCGCGGCGAAAATGTATGCCTGCGCCTGCTGTTTCGTTTAGCTGAGAGATAAACTTTTTAATATAATACAAATTGTCATGTTTGTGTACCATAGCGCAATAAATAAATATTGTATTCTACCACATAAATGATTGTACTTTTATACTGATAATTAAAGCAATTCGTGCAAAATTATTCCCTAACCATTCCAAAATATCAAAAATGCACAACGTTAATATTCAAGTTTTCACATCTGCCGGCACTCTCGGCGTGCAACCCGTCGTTTTTTTTATGAAATTTCTTAATAATCGTATATCCTATCTGTATCTATATTGGTATGAGATTTCATTTCCAAGTAAATTACCGTCTGTAGATGGATTTTTGAGTTTCATAACATCAATATTCTATTAGGCCGTGAGTCTAGAATTTCTTTACTTGAGTAATGAATCGAAACTATGATTCAGAGAATTCAGCTAAACCATAAACCTAGTAAGATAACAAACATAATTCAAAATTGTGTTTTCTAAATAGGCCTCCTAGTGACCCCGAAAGGTTAAATTTGCTTTCAAATTGGAGCAATAGATTCAGTGCGCAATAAATTTATGCGCCATAAACCTCATCTGATGCGTGGCGGTTGTCCTAATGAACAGATATTATCGAGTTTGCGGCCTAAAGGACTTTGGTACGAGTAATTGGTGCAGATTGTTTTTAAATTGCAATAGCGACCGTGTGGCAAAAAGTTATTGGCGTTGTTTGGCCTTTTTCATTGTGCTAGTTTTCGATAAAAAAGAGCTTCTCAGTTCTCCTGCAACCGTAGGCTGACCGTGTTCATCAATGTTTTAAAGAAATAAGAAGTATAGATCTAATTCCTGCGATTAAATTTTCTTCTCTCATCGTAACAAATGTCTACGAAGAGTCTGCGATGACATCCTTGTTTCGCACTGTATATGTATATGTTACTACTAATTTCTGCATACAATGTTTTTTAGCAGACCTCGTTAAAAATGGTAGAAAGTAAAACTGTATCACTGATAAATTTTTCATGTATGTATATGCTTTTTATTCAGAATACATGTGTATTCCTACCTTTCTACCCGTGTGGTTCCGGGTTAGAATAGGACCACTCCACCTCTTCCTGTGGATGTCGTAAGAGGCGACTAAAGGACTGAGCACAAACATCTCGTGCTACAATTGCATTCCCAAAGAAGGTAGACGTCAGGCAGGCGGCCGGTCGTAAAACTATAGCCAAATCATCTGAACTGTTCCGGCTATTTCTTCTCCATTTTGCAACGTCTTTGGCATCCTTGGGTGACCATTGACATGCATGTTATATTTGGAGAAGAAACAGCGGGAAAGCGCACCCCGGGCTCCGAAGCAGCACAGCTGAGGATGCCACCGGGAACGCGCTTAGATGAAGAAGAAGATGTGTATTGCTACCTACATGTATTCTAAAGCAATTACATACCTACTTAAATTACATATACGTTCCTACCTACAATTCTGATTAGAAGCAAATACATACTTGAAATATTCGTCAGGCATACAGTTTTACTCTCTACACCACACATGCCACACACGTTCTTCTTCTGATTTGCAACGGCCTACAGTTCCAAATATCGAAAGATCATCTATACTAATATTATAAACGGAAGAGTTTGTTTGTTTGTTTGTTTGTTTAAACGCGCTAATCTCAGGAACTAATGGTCCGATTTGAAAAATTCTT
Source organism: Acrobasis repandana (assembly GCA_963576875.1). Classification (NCBI taxonomy): domain Eukaryota; kingdom Metazoa; phylum Arthropoda; class Insecta; order Lepidoptera; family Pyralidae; genus Acrobasis; species Acrobasis repandana. Next base: position 9,326,902 of record OY756241.1, on the reverse strand, counting down.
TTTTTGTTGGGTAGTCCATTTATAGAGGAAGGCTTTAGGCTATATAACATTACGTTCCGACAACCACGCGAGCGAAGTCGCGGGCACAGCTAGTGAGTAATAAAGTGACGGTCTTTGCATGTTACTGTCGCCAAATCGGGAGTTTCCTGTGATCAATTACTACGATAGTGCCAATGCCACTAGGCCAAACTAACAGTTTACGTCACCCCTATGTATTGTGCTTTGAAAAAATAAGTTTATTTTCTGATAAGTAGATTATCTTTTACTCAATCCGCTAACTGAGAAGTGTTTGTGAGTTATTGTTATTACTTTAAGAGTAGACAGAATCAGACGTTTTCATACAAAGGTAGTCTAGCTTTTATTTTGAAACGTCACGCACGTCAGTTTTCGGCATAATTTTGTAATTTCAAAGAAATTGCATATATCTAGGCATATATAACTGGTTTTCACAGTTCAAATATGAACTTAAAGATAATATAGTGTATTATATCAAATTTTACACTCGTAAGGGGACTCTAAGGTGACACAAATGCGCCTCTCTTCATAATGTTTACTCGTACGTTTTAACAACAGTCTCGTATCTTCAAACGATTTTACTCAGCCATATCTTGATGAACGAAGTGGCTCGCGTGCCCCGCTTATGTCAATCCGTGAATGAGGTGTTGTAACATACGATCCATTGTAAATCATGCAACAACCGAACCTCTAGTTGGCGAGGATCGGTGTAATGATGAAGTAGATGCAGATACACCTGATTACGTATATGTTGCCGATGATAATGATGAATTACTTGTACCACTCGAAAGTTACGCTTGACGAGTTAATCATCGTAACAAATGGACGTAGAACACACGGTGACCCGTGGGTCAAAGCGAACGCTGACATTTCGCATATATACAGAGATTATTTTAGGACGCCACTTGCATAATGCCCAGTTATTGAAAACAACGGTTGGTATGCATTTACGAGTATTATTAGTATCATTCTTGGAAATTTAATCTGAGTTTTTTACGAGTAATAGATGGAAGATAAAATTCTTTAATTTAAGTTATAATATCATTATAATTGTAAGCTTGCAAAAGCCCACTGATGGCTTTTTTTGTCTGCACCAATTCGTTTGTTGTCGTCAACTCATCTGGTTGCCGGATACCCAATACTCTTTTTTCCTATTCCTGGGATACGACTGTGAATCTGTGACAGCCACACCGTAGCATCGCTCATATAATACTAGTGAATCAATCAAAGAATGAAACGTTTATTCAGAAACTTGAACTTCCCTACATTAGGTATTGAAAAATCTTCAAACGAATAGTAGCTTGATCTACAGTCAAATACTTACAAAAAAGTTACTACTCTTTCAAGTTAATAAATTAAGTAGCGTAATTATTTACGTGGAAGTCTGTTGCAAAGATTCAAACGAGATAAACTCTACGTGTAGAAATCTACACGAAGATGAACGTCGCGATATCATTAAAGGCGACGATTAATTTCGTTTAATTGACAAGTAACGCTATGAAATCTCAGCAGATGATAATATTCACTCAAAGCTGAATAGCGCGCCTTTCACTTCCGTAATGACTATAAGAAGAGAGGACAACGCGCGGCCTTCAGATATCAACGGGTTCGCAATGAAATATTGCTCAGGAAATATCGAAATCTTAATAAAGTTTGACAAATCAATACTTGATAATAAAACAGGTAATGCAAACCAGTAATTTAAATTTCTTCAAGTAGTACTGACTTAAATTGATTGCCCGAAAGAGATATAGGTACATATGTACTTACTTAATTGCCATGCCATATTTTTTTTTAAATCGTCGTCTAAAACAAAGAACCCAGAATAATGTTATGTATGTGTTATAGATTTAGTGATCATGCAATATATTAAATTCTTAATAATAGGCAAAACTTGAAATTAGCAATGTAAATAGGTGTACTAACGTAACAAAACTCATTTACATTGACTAAACATCCGAAACAAGCGATGAGGTCATTAAACTAAATACAAAACTATTTTCCCAAATTAAATGCACAATTTAATGATAACCATACGTCGTTAAAGCCCTGACCTTCGTCTTTTAAGCAACAAGAGTAAATATTGTATTTTTTAAAAATCCCGAATTGAACGCTCCGCAATTAGAATCTATTTTGGTTGCAGTTAATTCGGTGCGATGCGTGATGTGACGAAATGTAGGAACTTGGAGTCTTGTCTCTGACATCATTTGGTTAGTATGTGTGGCGAGGTGTCGTTTATGGATAATATACCTCCTGATTGCAATTTTAGAAGTCCATTGTATTGTCATATCATCATCACCACAGGAAGTCCACTGCTTGATATAGGCCTTCCCCAAGGATTTACAAAACGATCGAAAGAAGCATTAAATATGGAAGTCGTTAATGAGAGAGATTGAGATAAACATATAATTTAGAAAATACTTTCTTGTCGGTGGAGTTAAGTGGAGATGTCTCCACTCCTCTCTTCTTTCTGCCATCATTTTAATGTCCTGGTAGGACCGTAATCCTAACTTTTTTTTCTAATTTGTTGGAAACACTTCATCCTCGGTCTTCCTTTTTCTCGTCTCCCTTTTATTTTTCCTTCTACTATTATTCTGAAGAGATTGTCATGTCTTATTAGACGTCCAATCAACCTTCCTCTTAGGAAATACCTACCTAATAATAAATATCATTCCTTTCTAAAGGCTTTTTCGTGCGACATCAGTCAGGATTTCACTTACACCTTTGCTTGTACTCTGGAAAAGCTGATAGGGCGTTATTTCTTATGTAGGGCATGATGATGATGATCAGGTCTTTTCAAGTCTCCACTGCAGGAGCATGACCCTCTCTGTACTGCCAGAGTCATATATGTAGGGCATAAATATGAAATTTCCGTACACTGTAAATTCTATCACCAAATTTCGTCTGAAGTCTAGAACCAGCTTGCTTAGCAATATCTATAAATTTTAATAACCCCTGCCTTGTCAATTTGGGGCTTACTTTTACTGGATAGCTATCACACCATTTTTTATTTATTCTACGTTATTAATTGCCTGGTTCTAATTGTTGTGACCAGATGGCAGTCTTTAAGCTTACATAACTCGATCATAGCTTGAAACAACTAAGCTCGAAACATCTAACACTACCGATTTAACGAACAATTTTTATTTACAGAGCTGACTTGAAGAATAATTAAAAGTGCTTTTCACTACACTTAATACGTATTTTGCTTGATATAAAAAGATTGATGATTTAAAAGCAAAACTCTACTTAGATGTATGAGATAACAAAGAAAATATTAAAGACAATCGTCAAGGTCGCCGAAACTGGGAAGATAAGATGATGACGATGACGATAATTTCGAAACTGGCCGACGAGACAAAGCGTAATCTCTTCTAATGGATTTCCGCAAGTTGAGCGACGAAGTGACGTTACTGGGTCAGGTCCGTAATGGTGAAATATTGAGGAATTAGGATTCGTTTACGGACACACGAAGATTGCCGGAGCACGTGCTATGTGATTACTGAACGACGCGTTCGCCGTGCATTTTCGGCTCACTTTTTCAACCTAAATAAACAAGGAGTTGGTCAATTTGGTTGACAAGTTTTTTTTATTGTTGTCTGTTTATTAATTTAGAACTCCGTCATTTATTAATCGTATTGTATCGTATTGAAGTTGGTTTTTTGTTTTGGAAAATTATAATTTGTTAAGTCGGCTCAGCTACCAACAAAAACTTTCAAACTTTCTCAGTTCAAATAGAACATTATGATCTTTTGATTTAGATTTCCAGCTGGTATGTCCACAATAGCAATAATTGTACGGAACAGTTACATAACAGCTACTGGCTTATATCACGAGTTACTTCCTTTCGTTTTGCCTTATTCGTTAAACCGCATCCGCATTCTGAATTTAAATTCGAAATTTTGTTCCAGCATGATAGTCCTAGACGGGGCGACGCGATTGGCTGCTTCGACGCCGCGATGACGTGATCCCACTTCTGATTGGCGGAGCGACGTCAACTTTGCCGCGATTGGTCGAAATGTCCGGTCTGCAGGCTAGGAACGAAGAAGCCATCAATGGAGTTGACGTCAGGGAGCAAGGCAGCGCTTTGAGGTCAGTGTTCAGTTTAGCCTTTCCTTAATGGGAGAGGTGTTTGAATTGTTTTAAGTTTATAACTTACAGCCTGCTTGTTAGTTACGTGAAAGTAGGTAACTGACGATGAATTCTATGTATTTTTAACGAGGGTGCCATTTGAAATCCAGAGGGAAACGAAGGATTCCACAGTAGAATCACGAGCGTAGCGAGGGATTCTAAGGTGGAATCCTGAGTTAAGCGACAGCGGAATCTCAGTAATAGGGTCCCGTTTGCACCCTTCGGGTACGGAACCCTAAAAAAGAAGAATTTAGTTTTAATTATAAAATATTGGCAACGACGTCGTAATTTTTAGGGTTCCGTATCCGAAGGGTGCAAACGGGACCCTATTACTGAGACTCCGTTATCTGTCCGTCTGTCCGTCGGTCACAGGGCTCTATCTCTTGAACCCTAATAGTTAGACACTTGAAATTTTCACCGATTATGTATTACTGTGGCGGATATAACAACAAATACTAAAAATAAAAAATAGTTAAAAATTAAAGGGGTCGTCATACAAGAAACGTGTTTTTTTCAGCGTTTTTAACTCGATCTTTATAATGGCACTAGCTGTGCCCGCGACTTCGTTCGCGTGGTTGTCGGAACGTAATGTTATAGCGTAGCCTAAAGCCTTCCTCTATAAATGGACTACCCAACAAAAAAAGAAATTTTCAAATCGGACCATTAGTTCCTGAGATTAGCGCGTTTAAACAAACAAACAAACAAACAAACTCTTCCGCTTTATAATATTAGTATAGATTAACTAGATAGGTACTTGAAATTTTCACCGATTATGTATTACTATGACCACTATAACAACAAATACTAAAAATAAGATAAAGTTTAAAATTAAAGGGGGTCGTCATACAAGAAATGTGTGATGATTCTACTGTGGAATCCTTCGTTTTGCTCTGGATTCAAAGTAGCGCCCTCGCGTTAAAACTATTACATTTACGCCTTGTAGCACAATCTACTATTCAAGCATCCATGTAAAACGTGTTTTATTCCAATTTTAAAAAATTATCTAAGACGGCGCCGTTGCCTATCTTCTAATATATAAAATTCTCGTGTCACAGTTTTCGTTGCCATACTCCTCCGAAACGGCTTGACCGATTTTGATGAAATTTTTTGTGCTTATCCGGTATCTATGAGAATCGGCCAACATCTATTTTTCATCCCCCTAAATGTTAGGGGTAGTCTTTATATGGCAAAACAACGTTTGCCGGGTCAGCTAGTATTTTATAATAATCTACACTAATATTATAAAGAGGATGAATTTGTACCTATTTTTGTATGAATAGTATAGTAATGAATAGGCTCAAAAAGTACTGGGCCGATTTAAAAAATTCTTTCACCGTTGGAAAGCTACACTATCCCCGAGTGACATAGGCTATGTGTGTACCACGGGCGAAGCCGGGGTGGACTGCTAGTATTTCATAATTTTAAAACTAAATTCTTCTTTCTTTTGCTGACTGCCAATATTGTTTTTGATTCTACATTTGTGTTCGGTTTTCAAATGTGTTTTAACGCCCAGGGAATTTACTTTTTACTTTTCAGTGTCTAGAGAATTACCAGTGACTTTAGCCCGAAATATTTGGGATGTAAACATCGTTTTTCGAATAGATGAGATGAAAAAAGTATTCTAGTGTTGTAGTTTCTTTAAAATAATTGGGAAATAGGGATTTTTACTCCGCTATATATCCTATTTCAAATTCCACAGCCAAATCGTTTGAATGGTTACGGATTCCAGATTATTCTTCTCTACCTTGTATATAATCTTTGGAGAAGCTAGTGGGAGCACGAAGTAAAATGAAAAGATTTCTTTTCAAAATGTCCATTTTGTACTAGTTCAACCCAGAACTCTGATTCACATGGGTCCAACATCTTGGACGTTACATGTAATATTGCAGTCACGTTGATCGCTCTAAACAATCGTCCTTAATTGAAGCCAGTTGAGAGTTCAACAAACCTCCCGCATACGGGCTGCTAAAGTGTTACTTTTATACTAAACTGTTAGTTTTAGATCAAAGTTCTATCCATAAACTATCACTTTATGTTCTATCACTTTATTGAATCTTTACGAAAATGATCGTTACGGTTTGTTTATTTTGGAACTTCATGAATCTGTTAGGAAGATCGATGGAGTAATAAAAACTATTAAAGTAAATATTAAAACATTAGGGCTAATGATATCAAGAAAATTATGTACATACATCCCTAGTTTTTCATATTATATTTACAAATACACTATCACGTATTTATCCCTCTGTCTGCCCCGATAGAGCATTTTGGGCCTTGCGGCTCCAAGCAGATAGAGCCCAGCGCTGCAAGACCCAAAGGCCATTTCATAATATCTACATTTAGAAAATGGTCAAAATCGTAAAGGGGAAAACCGTAATCGTGTTGTGTATTAAAAATTTCAGCTACACAATACTCTTAAAGAAAACTAGTTACAGTCTCTGAGCTAAGCTGCGGATGGATAGACGGACAGCCATACATACGTACATGGCGAATCAATAAGGGTTTACATGTCTTGTCAAACCTTAAAAAATATGGATAAAATCACTGCGAAATGTGGAAAAACTTTATAAAATAATGCGTAAATAAAAAAAGCGGGCAAGTGCGAGTCGGACTCGCCCATGAAGGGTTCCGTAGCAGCAAGTAACTTAATATAAAAGTTCTAAAGGTAAATTGCGGTTTACGATTTATGACGTATTAAAAATAACTATCTATGATACCGAAACCGCTATAGTTTTAATTGAAATTACATACTTTAAGGTATATACCACATTTTTTTCAGAATTAATTTAGTAATATTTCAAAAGTTACGGTGGGGGACACCTCAAATTTTAACTTTGTATTAGTTTATCTCAAGACTGGGGGGTTTGATCTACATAGTTTCAAAGCAGTTTTTGTTGCATTTTAAAAGACCTTTTCAACGATACCCCATACGTTGGGGTTAGTCCAATTGAATTTTTTAAATTCACTTTTCGTTGTATTGGCTGAAAAAAAACATTTTTTCATAATTTTAAAAACCAACTTTTGGAACTTCAATATCTATCTCTCCACCAATTTTCGTGACAATCGGTGCAGTAGCGGCGGAGTACGAGCCAGGACGGACAGACGGACGGACATGACGAAACTATAAGGGTTCCTTGTGGACTACGGAACCCTAAAAACAGCACTATCAACCCGCAAGAAAACAATTTTGATTGCAAGATTTGTTAACTAAATCTAGACTGACAACGAAACATTTAAAACTACAGCATAATAGGCGTAAGGTATGTTTTCTTTTGTTTCATAAAACCGAGGGTGGGCATTAGAGCGAAAAATTGGTCGTTGGCCACAAAGATTGTAGACTATTAACAGTTTTCGAAATAGTAGAAAAGTTAAAATCATCGGTTTATCACCGCTGTAAAATAAACTTGGTGACGTTGCGTAAGAGACCGCAAGAGTAAATGCTAAATCATAAATTCACAGTACTTGAATGATACGTCTTCCTATCCTAAAACTAATACTCAGTAAATTTCAATTAGCACTTATGTGAGGTTATAAAATTGTTTTGAAGTCCTCGTTATTACCTTCTACTGTACTTATTGATTTCTTCATGAAACTTGTACTTACCTTTCGTTTACTGGCCCACAAAATTGGCACACAAATTCCGTGATTTATTTAAATTTTTAGTCGATCGTGGTTTTTGATTGGGGAAGAAATAGGGTGGAAAATTTATTTTTATACTTAACTTTGTTGTAGTATTATTTATTAATACACTAAGAACATTAAAAAGTCTAAAAAGAGAAAGTAGAGGGGGAAAGGAGGATGTTTACTGTAGAGTTATACAACGTGTTAATGAAATAACGCAAAACCTCTCTGATGGTAGAGGAACCATCTGAGAAGTTTTGCGTTATTTCATGTAACTGAACAACTTTTGTTCTACAGCATACGAAACCCAAAAAAATAAATATTGATTTTTTATACAAACTGATGAGATGAACTGATGATGAACTGAAGAAATGGTTGACTGGGAGAGAACGCTATTAGCGTTTAGTCCGCCAATTGCAAATAATTATTATTATTGTAGATCAATAAAGTTTTAATAAATAAATAAATAAAATCAGCTGATCGAGTCAATGTATAAAAATCCGAATTTTATTTTTGGTGTTTTGGGAATGTTGTCAATTTTACACTCATTGTATATTAACGGATTTCACTGAAGTAGCTTTGAAGTGGTTGGCATACATTGAGGGAGGCCTATTCCCAACAGTGGGATATAGAAGGCTGCCAATGATGATGATGATGATGATGGCTTTTCTAAGCCAAGGGGAAGGGGAAAGTCTCGGTTTTTGCATGGTTATTATAAGAGTTCGCGAGGTCTATTTAATTGTTCTCACAGAATCACTCTTTTCGTGTCACAGATTGAATTTACTCCGAAAATCAAAGAAGTTTCAATCAAATGCAAAAACGTCCTAGCTATCGACAGTCACAAAAATTTAAATTGATTACAAAAGAAGATTAACAGATAAAGCTGTTTCTACGTCTACTAATGTCCGAGTATAGTTAGAAATTTTATTAACTGATACGATATTTATATCATAAGGGTCAGCGACATCGAAATAATCGAGGATTATCGACCAATTAACAAGTGATAACACTTGTAATGTGTCCCACTTAATGTAAACATTACAAAAAGTTGCGCATTATCATTTTGTGTTTGTCTTTTCACTAGTTGCTTCAACTAGTGCGTGTAACGCGAGTGAAATGATGAAGACAGATATAAACCAATCCATTATATCTTCCAGTCATCGGGTGCTTTCCTTTCTGCAAATCTTACCATCAGTATTATCTATATTCTAGATATCTGTGTTAACTTAATTGGTTGAGTTTTTATTCTTTTTATTAACTCATTATTGTTTAAATGTGTTAATTAATTGTTAATACATACCTACCATGTATGTTATTTAAATTAATTGTAAATATATACGTACCTTGTGTGTTGTGTGAGTTAATTGTAAATACATACCTACCTAAGAAGCTACTCCTTTTTGAAGTTGCTTCAAACATTCCATATAAGTCATTAATTATCAAACCTGCTCACAAAATTTCCCGAGAATCGGACAGCCGTACATAAGAAAGCAATTTCGACCAAGCTGAAAGGAAGACAGGCGCTTTACGGTTGCTTTTCAATTAGCAAACAATGTCTAGGTAAAATTGAATGTGTGGTTGATAAAAATCTTCACCTGCTAATGTCAGGAGTAAATACACGGTCACAACTTTTTGTCCGTATTGTAACGTTTTGTGCGGGATAATTGCAGTAGACCTTGTGCGGTGCCAGCTTGATTTTCCTTATTATCGCTACAAAAACTAATGACATGTGGCTAGCCACAGAAAATATATTATAATAGTATGGTAACTATGTTGTGGACATGTATGTGAAGAATTGTGTCTTTGTCTTCGTAACTCTTTGCTTACCTCTACGATTGTATTCTTCCAGTCAAATATTCTGTAATAAGTTTGTTAGCCAATTTCACGAATTTCATGCTCTGGCATAAAGTTTTATTTTACAAGCTTTTATTTAACTTGTATGTATGTAACTATGTTTGTTCGGGTGGAATCTTGCAACTCAATTTTGAAGCAGATATCTTCAACTGATTGAGCTGAAATTTTGCGCGCATATGTATATCGAGTGACAATGCAATATTATGATGACTTGGAGCTGATCAGATGATGGAGCTAGAAGGTAGCCATAGGAACTCTGTAATAAAACGAGGGGCTCGTTGGATTTGTCTCGACTAAGACTTTGAGAACTTAATCCTTAGATGGTATATGGGGTCTGATGATTGAGCTGGAAGGTGGCCATAGAACTCTGAAATAAAAATATGCAACCTCGTTGAGTTTGGCCGCATTTGTTTTGTCTTGCTTGACAAGACCTTTGGTCTCACAATAAAACTTATACAAAAAATATTTCTTTTTTATAAAAACTTATTTATATATATTTTACCCATACCACCACCACCATCAAGTCTTTCTCGTCTCCACTGCAGGAGCACAACCCTCTCTGTACTGCCAGAGCCATACTTGGCCAAATTTTAATTTTTATCCACAAAGTGTCTCAATACTAAAAGCGAGGCAAGTCTGCAGGCTTGCAATATTTCTTTCTCCTGGTCTATGTCAGATCCTTTTCGTTCCTTCCGGGTCCAGTTTATCGTTTGATTGGCTAGTCCTGATCATGAATAAGACTCCATATTGTCCAATCTACACAGTACGTACGTCTCATCCTTATAAATATAGTTTTATCATCATTATAATTTTATTCGCAGGAAGTTCACTACTAAAATAGTTTACTTACTTACAAATTGAAGAGATTACTTGGCCTGTTTGTAATGTCGTAAACAGACATTAAATAGTCTATCCGATTATAACCACCATGTTCTAAACCATGTTGTAAACTAAACATTAACATAGTTAAACGGCCTTCATAGTAAGAATGTAGGTAGTATAATAACATTTGTATCTCGAAATACACTATCGTTAGATAAAAACAAGTTTCATTCATGATATCAGATTCTACGGCAGCCAGAGTGGCCAAAGGTCAGCAAAACTAGTTTTTGCGCTGCCATTATGAGATGATATTAATGTTGTATATTTTATATGAATGTTGTGTAATTTTATTGATAAATTCATAGTCGTACAAAAGTAGTTATATAACAACTACTGAATAAAAGTGCCTTGGGCCTTAATTTATTAAATTCTAGAATACTTAATTACGGGAATAAACAAAGATATCGCAATAACGACAATTAATGATTAAATTCAAAAAATTATAATATTGAAAGCAAGAAATATATATATAAAGGTTCGGAGAATCTTTGGGTACTTATATTTCCATACATAGATTAGATCACCGCGCGAAGCCGCGGGTATAAAATATAGAACTTGTCAAATCCGGTAAAGATTAAGTTCCCCGGGCGATGTTTTCGATTGAGGAGAAAACAAATAATAGTAGTTTTCCTAACAATTTATGTTCAATGTTCATGGCTTCAATATTTTAGAAAACGCCGCTTTCTCGGAAATTGCTTCGATTGTCACTCGCTATCTTCATATTGATTGTTAAAATAATTGAAGAACAGTGCACACTCCGGTTCTTGGTAAAATATTAGCTTTGTCTGTCTGCTTAGCAAAATAAACAGTTAAACTGGTGGGACTAGCTATAAATTTTAAATTTTGTACATCGCAATTTGAGTTTGTATTTGTATTAGTCAGGAATGTAAAGAAGAGACCTAAAGCACACGAGCAACGATTACGCCTCATATCTCGTAGACCATTCAAGCTCATTGCGACGACTTTACTGCAGGACGAGAAGATTCCGACGGAAAAGTGATTTGTCAGATGGATAAACACAGACGTAAATAACATAGACCTCATAGCCGACCCTAATCTGCCTGTTCCTGGTTCTGATCTCCCGCGAAAATACAGATAAATCGATGCCGAACTTCACAAGGAAGATGTGCTAACCTACTGTGTAGGTGGAAATTTGCAGTAGATCCCAATTGCTGCTGCGGGAGTATACAGTATATGTCCCACCTTACTGACTTGTCCAATCTTGTCCATTGAGGGTGGCATAAGAAAAATAGACGAAGCCGATGGAGACGTTACTAAATGGATTGACAGCCTTCCATTCACCCTCTAACTTTGCTGCACATTTTATAAACCATTCGCAAATACATAGTAATAATAGTCAGGAATGAGTCATGTTATGAGTTGTTCTCATGCAAACGATGGTAGATACCATAAGAAACATTTTCCTCGTCCATCTGGCCCTTAGGGAAAGGTTAGACAGAACAAAAACTTAAACGAATTACTAAGTCGGTTCTACCTAGGTTAGGAAGTGGACCCTGGGCTCTAAAGCGTTACCGCTGAGGATGCAACCGGGAATACGCTCGGATGATGATGATGAAATAGGTAAAAAAGTAAGTTAAAAAAAAACCTGGTATTCTAAAAAGTTTAAAGTGGAGCACTTTAAACTCAAAACTAAAAAATTGAGCTTAAACTTGGTAGGTTTAGTTTTATTATTACAGAGATGACATTGGTACCATAATATTGCATTGTCACCAAAATTTCATAAGTATGTGAAGTTTCAACGCGGTCGAATAACGGGAAGTAGGTTTAATTTAACTTGCAAGACTTAATGACACACACACAGACATCGGGACGGGATAAACTAAATAAAAGCTTGTAAAAAACGACACTAGGGAGATAGCATACAGGGATGACTGGGAAGAAGCTAGGTAAGTAAGAAATTGATTTAAATGAAACAAGATAATAGAGACCTGTGACAGACGGACAGACAGCGGAGTCTCAGTAATAGGGTCTAGTTTGCACCCTTCGGGTACGGAACCCTAAAAAGAAGTTTAGGAATGCCGGGCATAAACGCTTACTAAGGGAACCTGTAAATCGCAACTGATTGTACAATAAACAAAATATAGATCTGAAGATAAATCACAGAGATATAAGATTAAACCTTTAAATCCCAAGTGATTATACAATAAATAAAGTATAGATCTAAAGATAAATCACAGAGATATATTAGCCACAGTAAAAATATAAGTGAATAAAATGCGACAGACCATCATAATCTGAAAAGATTTACTGCAGCTGTACGATGAGGTGAGTCATATCAGTGAGTCGGCTCTATAAAATTAGATACTAGAACTACATAAAATACGCATAAAACAGCGATCTTTCCTTCGTCGAGTGTCACGGTTGCCGGTTTTTGTCAAAGATCAGAGATTCAATAGAGACTATGTTGTTAGATTTAGATAGGAACTTTTCTAGATTTCACGTTTTCAAAAAAATTGACGCGTCATTCGTGAGATTTGTCACGTTTAGAAACAGATTTTGCCGATCATGCCGAAAGCATAATGCTGATTTTCGGTATAAATTTGTTCTAGATTTCACGTTTTAAAAAAATTGGTGCATCATTTCTTTGCCGATCATGCCGAACGCATAATGCTGATTTTCGGAAACGATAGTAGCGTATAGATGTATCCCTTTTTTAAACCGACTTCGAAAGGGAGGAGATTATCAATTCGACCCGTATGTTTTTTTAATTATGTATGTATGTTTGTTACACGATATCTTCGCCAATTGTGAACTGATGTTATTGATACTACTACAACTACCAAGTTGATCCCATATTAATTAGGTTAACATATGATGAAGAACTTTGGAGATATGGAAGAAACTCCTTAAAGAAAATAAAGTAGGTTGTTTTTTTTTGTTAAAAATTTAATTATAATTCAAGAGGTATATATCCTATTAAAGCATTAGATGATGATGAAATTGCATGGTCTAATCAAAACGTCAACTAATGTATTTAACTAAATCTAAATTTATAGATAGTTAAAGTATTCAGATGCCAATTTGTTGAATGAATGTTGAAATTAGAGAATTTTACATCTATATACCATACAAGAGAAACAGTTCTGGCCGTCTATGAGGTCAGTGTATATTAAATTAATAAATATCACCATAAAATTTCTCGTAAGTGACTCTCAAAAGAGTTAACTCTGAAACCAAACGAATATTAAAACGAAAATAGAATCTTTCTCACCTCAAAACTATCAACAAGTCCAAATCAAAGCGCTGACGCATCCGTCCGATCTAATCTTTGATCAAAAGCAGGAATAAACAGTGGTCAGTTCATTGAACCCCTAGTTGCATCAATTCTGCCTAATTGTTAGTGCAGGCGACAGATTGTTTATTTTGATGCCGCTTTACTGCTATTTCCTAATGCTGTGACATTTCTGTGTGTCTCTGTTCTATTTCTCGTTGATGCTTTGACGTTTTTATTTTGTTTTGATCGTTGTTCGGTTTACTATGTTGCGTTGGTGCGGCTTGGTTTGAGATTTTGGTCAATATGAGGACTTTAAAAGAAAGTGAAGTTTAATCTAATAGTTCTCATAATAAATTTAACGGTTTCACGTTTTTCCTATTTCCCTGCAATAACTCGTACTCAAACAACGATTTAAGACATCAATGTTCACGTAACCAATTAAGCCACAATAACAGTACTAAACTAAAAATTTAAGAACTCAATTTAGACACTCACGACAGAAAAAGTCACCATTCAAGCGAATAAAGAAATAATATCAAAATGCCACAGACAGACACATAGATACAAATTTGAAATTTATAACCTCCCTCTTTTTATCACTGGTTAAAAATAGAAAGAGGCACTTCATATGTGATGAGTATGACTTCAAATATGCCGTAAGTTATGATCTAAACAACGTGTGATCTGGTCACTATACGCTCAGTTAAACTCGGTCGCGTGTAGGGTTACCAAATCATAATTTGTCCCCACGTGTTAAGACATTTCTCAAGAACCCGACTAAAATTGGAAAGAATAAATTTATCTGTTATCTTATTATAAATTAATTTATTTCTAGAATCCCGTTTCATTTTTTAGAGTTAGAAGATCATATTACAATTCTCGTCCTATCAATATTTCCATCAACACAGCTTCTCCAATCACGTCCTAAAGTAATTGTTGGATATAAATACACGGTAACTTAAAACAAAAACTTACACATAATTGTTTTATTTATTTATTTATTTACCAATTTATGTACACGGACAATATATACAGAGAATACATAAACAAAAAGTTGTACAAAGGCACTACTTATCTCAAAAGAGATCTCTTCCAGTAGGCCCGTGAGAGGAGATGTTCATAAATGAAAGGCATACAGGCGTGTTAGTTGTTTGTATTTTGATTAGAAATGTGCCCGATATTTTAAGAAACCAGTTGATTTTAAGTTCATGTCTTTTTCTCAGAAATCAGGGTATTTTTATCGGGGGTTGTCAAGTCTATTTCTGGTAGGTAGCCCTAGCATATGTAAAGCATGTGTGGTCTTGGCGAGTAATCCAATAAGTATACATAAGCTGCTGGAAGGCTGCGAAGCCTGAGAAATGGATGGGGACGAAATCACGTAGCCTCTTGTGGGATCATTTCTTGGAAACGTTACCTACGTTTTACCTCTATTGACTGATTAAATTTGCTTTATAGGCGATTCATTTTAATAGCAAATTGCCTTCCATGCCATCCCATTTGTTTTGATGCCAAGTAAGTCATCTAAATTGGTGTATTCTCTTTATTCTCTGGCCGTAATACTTAATTTATTTATTTAAACTTTATTGTACACACAAACATATGTAATAAGTATAACAGGTGGACTTATTGCTAAAAGCATTCTCTAACTTTTGCCAAATTATTTTACAGCATTAATGTTACTTACACTTACTAGCGAATACTCAGCAGCGAAATCCAAAGCACCAAAGCCGAGGATGCACAGTAGTAGATGAAGTAGAATATTCTGAAATCCCAATGTCTATATGTACTTTCTTGTCTATTTTGTAACATCGTCACCGGCTACTGGATGCAAACTGTTTTAAATTTTACATTCATTTCAGAGGTTTTTATAGTTCTGAAATTGAAGAAAATGTTCAATTGTGAAATTCCATTCCTTATGGGTTCCTTGTTACCGTGGTTGTTGAAATACACATGACCAGTCAAACGGACGTCTATAATTACTAGAGACAGTCCCAACTCCCCGTGTTTTTGTCTGTTTGTTTGTTTTAGTTTTGTTCAGACGTTTCCGTCTCGGAGTTCGATGTGCTTTATAGTCGGCTCTTAGATAGATTTAGTGGTTTATCATGTTCCCTCGAAATCTACGGAGTGACAGATGAAATACATCACGTCAAAACGGAAGGCGATGGGGGCTGAGATTTAAATTGTTGACGTTTCGACATCGATGCAGAGAAAGAACTGCGAATAAGTAATTGTAATGTAATGAAGAGAGAAAGAACTGCGAATAAATAATTTGTAATGTAATTGCAATTGATAATGTAATGGGCTTTTAAATAACCTAGCTTTCCTTTCTTTAGGTCCTGTATTATATATTGCCAATTAGTGTGTTGAACTATTGAGACTAAACAATATAAGTAGTATGCACTTACTTGTAAGTACGAGTATGTAACGTTTTATGTTTACTATGACTACCAATGAAGTAAAATGCAAAGGCTCTCTGTGTACATATACTGACCCCAAAATATTAAATCATTCCGTATGCCAAACCGATGGAGAAGTATTGGTTTTCATATTTGTTAAGGTGTCTATTAAACCTACTCTCTCGTATAATGTTATAGTCATTTTTACGACATTTCACCTGAAATCGTCATGATGTAATTGGACAGTTAGACAATTTGTGAATGACGGTGAAAGTGTAACTGACCGTGCAGTATTTGTTTTGCGCTTATGCGTAAAGTGTTCACCACAGATGAACAATAAAGAATCTATAGAAATAACACTTTTAATAGCTTCAGGCAAGCCGCGCGATAAAACGGTATCTGTGGACATAATGTTAATGATGGCAATACTTGAAGATACTCCTAAAATATCCGGAGTGCTAACAACTTTCTGCGTATATGCATTCGGAATATTCTCTGAACCGGATATTTTAGGGAAATTACTCACGGTTAGACATTTGCTTTTTTCTCAATTTTTTTTCCTCCAGAAGGATGCCACTTTTACAGCGTTGTATGTAGCCTCACATAGGTCACGCTTAGTGCAGCTGGTGGGGCACAATGGGCAGGAAAGGAGGTTGTCATACTTTAGTTGTCATAACAGCTAGACTATGCCACCCATGACTAACCCATGACCAAACTACAACAGTGTGAGTGCGGTTATGACCGACACTGTTGTAGTTTGGTCAATATAACGCCATCGGGCCAAGGTATGCCTGCAGCGGCCTTCCTCAGTTCGGAGGCGGTTTAAGCTTACCACGTTGGCTCAAAATTTCCTATTGTTACGTACACTTACTTAGGTAAAGTAGGTACTCCTAAAACCAGCTCCGGATAGATTCTTGAATTTAACGTTCTTGGTCTGAGGTGCAGTGTAAATAAAACGAGCGAGTTTTTGAATATCAATCTTCAAATCAATCTTTAATATGAATTTCATGATTACAGTCAAATAGATTTACTAATTTGCAACTAAATGACTTCCACGAGCTTTACTTTCTAATTTTCGATGTTTTGTGTCGCAGATCACCTCGTATCTCATTCGTTGCAGTCGGTCAATACGGTTGATTTACCATTGTTTGCATAAGTTTGCACAACTATTGATTTACCTGTGTGGGTTCCGATGTTTACAATGTGGTCGAGCATCACTGATTGTAGGACCTAGAGTAGAGGCTGCGTTTTCAGAAACAGGCTAAGATATGGCTATATGTGGGCTAAGCTGTGTTGCTTACTGAGGTATGATAGAATAGCATAATCGGATTAGGTCTATCTATGCTACGTTTGAACTTGAACATCGATACACAACACAGATAAAATGGAATGGGACACTATAACCCTAGTATTACTAGACGGTGTAACTATACTTCTCGTATATGAGTAGTGATTTGGTTTGCTGATGATGTGAGTGCTCGGTAACGACGGTAACTCATCTATAGATACCCATCTACCTGACCGTAACATTATAGATTGGATGAGATTGAAACCAAAAATAAGAAAAATAAGTAATGCAATTCAAGCTATACTTATTCAGATCTGATCTGAAATGAGTATTTCACACGCTTACTGGAGCACATTTCGCCAGGGACCGCAAACGAAATCTCACATTATTAGATTTGTAACCGCACCACTAATTTCCAAATTATACAGATGATTACCTCTCTCTTTCTCTATACGAGGTGGAAGGGACATACCCGTAATAAATTACTAGAACCACGGGCTATACTAGATCACTAAAGTATAATGAAACTAAAAGACCAGTCAAAAAACAAAAAAAAAATTATATTCCCATACAAATCGCCCAGGCAGCCGCACACTTTTGTATGGAAATGCCGATAAGATTTGGATTGTTATTTATTCCTACACAAATATCCTGCTCTATCGTATAGCCCAAGAGCCCGCGAGTGGCAGACTCCCGGTATTTTATAAAGGCTGAAAGTTTCTCTATAAACAACCCAACAGGTAGGTACAAATCCCGAATATGAAAGTTGGCTCGTAGTGGCTTGGCAGATATCAGGTCGTTAAGTTGTACCAAATTAGGCCCCTATGCTGTCATAGTGTAAAGCTTAGTTCCATATATATTTTATTCATAATAATGTTAGAAATCACATCGCACATTGCCAGACGCTTTGTGCGGTTCCATCACGCTTTTTCTCTGGTAGCCTTTGTAATTCTCAAAACATAAGTAACTGTACCTTCTTGCCTGCCTACATATCCTTTCAACATTTTTATCTTAATATAAAACTACCACACCATTAGCACCTCAGAGACCAAACTTTGCGCGACCTACACACCTAGTTTGTATTAGATGAGTCAATCTTCGCGCTATCTTATCGCCTATGCCGCATACCATTACCGCTATGTAAGGATCAGATACATATTTAGATTGTGCCATTGCCCCAGCTATAACCTGTGCTATAACTTGGTCTGAGTTTGTTTTTTACAAGCTTTTATTTAGCTTGCCCTGTTTGTTGTTATTTTTTTAGGTCAAATCTTGCAGGTTAAATTTGAGCCATTCCCCGGTTTCTGATTTATATGAAATTTTGTATGCTAATGTAAATCATGGAGGAATAGAGGCATCTCCACTTAATTCCACGACAAGAGCAAGCTCTTAAGTTAAAAAAAAAATGTAAATCAGATGAAAATGCAATATTATTATTATGACAAAAGGAGTACAATTTTTTTTTTCAAAAAATTTGTTTTACTTAATTTATTATAAATTATATTTTGCTTACATCATGCCCAAGTTCGTTACTTTTGTAATTCATTTAAACTCGAGGCTTGCTGAGAGTAGCCTTTGTTACGGATAAATTGTTTCCAAATCTAGACATCTGGGACTGTACGGCGTTACGGTACTCGCCGGTTCTCCAAAACTAAGTCATTTGGTAGGTAGTTAGTTGTTCTCAAGTTTCTAACACCATTTCAAGACTCTTTTTGCAGTTATGACTGGAAGGCTGCCTGCCTGGACGCTGCCTTTGTTTACGCATAACACGTTTCCAAATCTAGACATCTGGGACTGTACGGTACTCGCCGAAACGCGAACCGGTAAAGTTAATTTTTGCCCGCTGCTACTGGTCGTTGATAAGGATCTATTGTTTTGTTTAAAATATTCGGACCGAATGCATAATCCGCATGAATTTGCAGCTACGCGATAATATATGGGCCTGCCGACGAAAATTAAAGTGAAAATCTATGAAAACATAGTTGAAATGAATTGGCTTTGTTTAATATAATTAAAGTTTCTCTTGGACATCGAAAATCATTTTTTTGAAAGTAATTTGCTTTATTGACCGAGCGAGCGAAGTGTCTCAGTTTCGAGATTGGCCAAAAATGCTATTGTCCGTCTGTCTGTTCTCTCCTACAGGTCTTTTTCAACCGATTTTGAATCGCGATTTTTGCTGTAGCATTTTATATATGGACGGACCAGGGGAAAGGGGTAAGTGTCGGATATTGTAAGGTTAAAAGAGCTCGCGAGGTCTAGGTACTGTTCTCACAGAACTACTAGTTTCTTCAGATATTGCCAAATTGCCCTTCGGGTAGAAGACTCCGCCTGCGGTCTTATGAACTTTGTTTAAAAAGGCTAAACTACAAGTACTCCAAATTTAAAAGGTAGATTCTAATCAAAACGTGACACAATTTGCTGATATCCTTTTAAATCAAAATTGTATGACGTGAGACTCTGATAAATTATTGCTATGAACTTTAATGTGTTTCAGATTAGTCATATCATTAATCAATTCTTAGTGGCCAATTTTCTCACAGATCAGCTGTTAGGTAATGCAAATTACGAGAGCAATATAAATGCAAAACTTTCCAACTGACATGGACGGCAGTGACAGTGGAGTGATTCGCAATTTTCAATGCAGCACACCCGAGGTCGACGAACTTTATTAGATCACTGGTCATCGCCGTGGGAACGCGGTTATGTGACTCATGTCGTTATTAGCGAGCTAAACAGTTCTAATGCAGATGCAATATACATTAAACATATCTATCTATTTTTGATGGGGTAGATAATATAATAAGGGCCCATTGTCTGGCTGATAATGATAAGCGTGAGGTTTTATTAGTAATGGCGACAACTCCTGCTCTTATTTCCTGCTGCCAGTTTTTTGTATGAGTAAGAGCAATAGGAATAAGATATTCATTATCGATTTTACTATATAATTGAACAAGTAACCGAAGGTCTCGGAGTCTACTTGAATATACCAGCGTTTGTACATATGTATGTGAGTATCTAGTTGTACATATGTTTATTCGAAGATAACTCGATTAGTTGATTAGGGCTTCATGATAATTGGTAGGCGTGTCGATGTAGCTAATGCAATTTTTATGTTCGAACATGAGCCAAATCCGTCAAGGTGTTCCCGAGTTATGGGGCACGCTAGTTTACAGTTCGGGGCGAACTACTAGTTACAAGTTGAGAGTATTGGTCAGTCCACTGGTCCACAAAGCCAGTCTGTAAATCATTAAAGTTGCAAGCGTTTTGTTCTCCACAAAGACGCCATAGGTTTTGCCTATGGCGTCTTTGTGGAGAACAAAAGCCTAGCTAAAGTAATTACGGACATCATGACGGGCTGAAGGCAAAACTTAATTAGGAAAGGCGAGCGTACTTTTAGGAAAAGGCAAATATATTATTATTAACCTTGAAGACACAGGCCTTGTAGGCAAACAGACTCATGATCCATCTGATGGAAAGTGTTCTCAAACAAATTCATCAATTTTAAGCAAATTGTTGTAGTGTTGATTTCCAAAACACTCCAATTTTATGATTACCTTATGGATAAATACAACTCAAATCATTGTAAATCAATAGTTATAACAGATTTAACCGCGTGTTCACCGGAGCCTAAACGCTAAAACCTCGAGTTACTGTAACCTGTAATGCATACGTGTAGGGTTACTCAGGGAGGTGTCTTAGGGCCGGATTAGATGTCGTAGAGTTGATTATAAGTTCGAGTGCAATATCTGTTTTATTAGAATAGTTAATAATGGTTCTGTTCATTCAAGTACATAGAATTTCGCACTGACGGTGTGTTGAAATATTTGTTTCAATTGCATTCCCAGGAGTACTAAGAATTTTTGTAGTTTTTCATCCCTACGGGACAGGCAGATTCCAAGGCCATGAATAAGACTCAAGGACCACTTTTAGCTTGTAGGTAGGAATAGGGAACTAAAATTGTGATGGGCTATTAGCTTCCTTCCCGTGTTGGCATACGGCGCAGAAACCTGGACGCTTACGCAGCAGTTCATTCATAGGCTGCAAGTCACACAGAGAGCTATGGAACGAGCTATGCTAGCTTGTCTCCGGGATAGAATAAGAAACACGGAAATCCGTAGACAGACGAAACTCACGACACAGCCAAGTTGGTAGCGCAAAGAAAGTGGCGATGGGCGGCCCGGGCGGGCCATATATGCCGAACTATAGACGAACGTTGGGGAAATGAAGTGCTTGAGGGGAGACCTAGATAGAACTGGCCGCAGAAGCGTTGGTTGATGAATTAAAAGATGGGCCGACGATCTTGGTCAAAGTTGCCAGAAAGAATTTGATGAGGAAAGCTCAAGATATAGATATAGAGGCCTACACTCAGCATTGGGTGACAATGGACTGAAGAAGAAGAAGGGTTATTAGCAGCATTACATTTTAAATCCAACCTCAATGTTGATTTATCACGACCAATATTGCGTAAGTATGGTAATGCTTACATGTGAATCATCATAAGCTTAATGAGTTACATAACCGTGACGTTATTAGTCGGCTAAGTGGAATAGGGGGTCAGCAGCTGACCTCGAGAATTGGAGATTTGAACAGCTCATTAGCAGTCATACATACGAAATCAACTAATGATGGATCCGATAATATATCATGGGAATTACGTTTTATCTGTTATCGTAATTTGACAAGAGTAGACTCATTTCAAATTTATTGTCCGAGCTAGCGAAGTGTCTCAGTTTCGAGATTGGCCAAAATTGTCGTTACGAAAATTGACATACAAGTTCCTTGATTTATTAAAATATTTTAGACGATCGCGATTTTAAACCGACTTAAAAAAAGGAGGAGGTTATCAATTCGTCGGTATCTTTTTTAAATTTATTTATGTTCCCCGATTACTCGAAGACGCCTGGAGCGATTCAAGAAATTTTATCAAAATCGATTTAGTAGTTTAGATTTTAAACGAAAAAAACTGAAAAATATATCGTCTAAGTATACAACTGTTGCGTATTTAGCCTTTCTGTAACTGTCACTTCACTGGGATTAAAGTCGGTCTTTTGTTTTGAAGATGACATAAATTAAAGATTGGGGGAGAAATAGGGAAAAAAGCGGCCAAGTGCGAGTCGGGCTCGCCCATGAAGGGTTCCGTAGCAGCAAATAACATAATATAAAAGTTCTTGTAGTTCTTGTAACTTTGGTTTATGACGTATAAAAAAAAATCTTTGAAATTATAAAATACTGCCTAAATTTGACATGTCAATTTCAAAATAAAAGCTAGACTACGATTGTACGGAAAAGTCTAGGATAAGGGGACTCTTAATAGATACCATTTCCTGGGCTAGAAGTTCTGTCTTTGGATATACATTTGATGCAACATAATTATGCATATGTTATGAATGAAGTATGTGGAAAGATTTACTAGACTAGGCGTAAAACCACCACCCGCTACTGTAGCGCCAAAGATAACCAATACGTTAGAAACTGTTCTCGGAGACATTAACTGAATGTTCATATTTATAAAACGAAAAACAAATAACACGTGTGTTTCTATTTCGGAGTGACCAACAAAATAAGCAGAACGCACCCTAAAATAGCTCTTATATGTTTGGTGTTAAAACATAAACAGCACATTTATTTTTTCTATAAACTGTAGAGATTTAGAAATGATTTATAAAACTTACGCATTTATGTAAGTGGAAAGTACAAATTAGAACGTAATTACTGAAATAGAATTCAAATAAATAATTTCAGACATTAATCAACTTTAAGCTGTTGAAGAACCTCATGGTGTTAGAATCAAGTTACAAAAAAAAACTCATAAGGATACGTGAAAGGCAATTTTTCCCGAAGCTTTATGTTCCTCTATATAAAGTAGAGGCTAGAAATAGTCATTCATTTTCTTGTGATTCCGGTTTCTTTCTTGACCGACCGAGCGAAGCGTCTTAATTTCGAGATTGTCCAAAATTGCATTTGTCCGTCTGTCTGTTCTCGTCAACAGTTCACATTTTTGACGAAAATTGGCACATAAGCTCGTCATTCCTTTTTTAGTCGTCGTTATAGTTTTGACTGGGGGTAGCGTTATTTATTGACAGATTCCAATCAAAGAGAGGCATACTAAGAACTTCAACTTGGGTACATATATTCTAGATAGGGCGAAAAGATGACAAATACTGTTTACTTGTACTTAAGGAATAATATGCAATTCTATAAATTGTCGCAACTGCAATGAGCGAAAGTCACCCCGCGTGACGTCACAGGAAACGCAGCTATTTGCGGCGGCGCCGGCTGGTGCAATGCTTTGTTTGGCAGCCAGCCCTTTGCCCTTGGCTCGTGTTAATAACCCTAAATTAATGCTAAAATGTCGAAATGTTGGTATGCGGTCTTGGTTATCTCCCCTTCATTCGAATGTGTTAAAAAATAACAGTCGAGTCGTGCTGCCTAAAGGCACCTGACGTCATCATCATCATCCGAGCGTATTCCCGGTTGCATCTTCAGCGGTAACGCGAGCCCGGGGGCTACCTAACCTAGGTGACTTGACGAGGTTACTGGTTTTTACACAGAGCGACTGCCGTCTGACCTCCACAACCCAAAGGGTAGACCAGAACCAATCCTAGGATAGTTTTAAACAAACGCGTTGATGGCGTTCGGGACCCATAGCTTTGCGTGCCTTCCGAAGCACGGTATTATCTTTCTTTTCGGATAATCAGGTGATTCAAGCCAATATCCCAGCCAGACTGGAAACATTTTTTCACAAAGTATTCTTCCCAGTGGGATTTGTACCCACGACCTCCGGATCAAAAGGCAAACGCCTTAACCACTGGACCACGGAGGCAGTAAAGGCACCTGACGTAGCCTATGATTATGATGATTAAAGTTACTATGTAGTCATTCTAGTAAGTAAGCCGATTTCAGGTAAGTTCACTCTTCAATACCTCTGATACCATTTGAGAATCGGTTACTCAAAGACATGGAAATACGATGAGCTTGGGCATCCGTTCTTTTGCGGCGTTTATGCCTAAGACATTTCATCATCATCATCATCATCATCATCATCAGGTCTTTTTTAGTCTTCACTGCAGAAGCATGACCCTTTCTGTTCTACCAGACAGACCCCCTAAGACATTTATAATCCCATTAAATCAAATGTCTGATTAAAACTCTCGTTTCTTTTCCAGAGTGGCGACCAACACTCCGCACCTGGTGAGCCTGGGCACCGGCCGGCTGAGCACCGCCGTCACGCTACACCCCATCAAACAGGGTGAGCAAAACATGCCTCATATTCATTTCATTGAAACCTTTGCGGTGTCGTTTCCGGATAGGACCACTCCATTTCTTCCTGTGGATGTCGTAAGCGGCAACTAAAAGACAAAACACTTACAATTTGTGCAACAACTGTATTGCTGTAACCCAATGAGGGTTGACGTCGGCCGGTTGTAAAACTTTTTTCACGAATGCAGTCCCAAGGAGGGTTGGTTTAAGGCAGGAAGCCGGTTTAGCCAAATCTTCATTCAGCATGGAAAGTGATAAAAGACTCACATGGTGTCGTGACCCCACGTAAATAAGGTGAGGAAGAAGAAGAAATATCCGTCACTTAATACAGAGATCTGAAGAGATCACAAATTAGCCAAGAGAGTAGATGTGCCAAATTAGAAATGGACATGCTCTAAATACGAGTATACAGATCACATAAGGCGTAGGAAGACAAAAATGGGGTTGAAAACTTCTTGACTGGAAACCATACACGGGTTACAGAAACCCAGGCAGATTAGTTGATGGTTGGGGTAACGACATCGCTTAGGTTGCAGGTCTGACGTGAAGGAAGACAGCAGAAGACTGGAAAATCTGGAATGCAATGTAAGAGGCTTATGTCCTGTGGTGGATTCAATATATTTTAGAAGAATAAGATGTTTGACTCTTCGCCATGACATTACACTAAGAAAGGGACCGTTTCTCTTTTTAATGCTTGCATTGGCACTAGATTTTCATCGCAAATTGTGTACTGGCAAAGCCATTCAGTGTGTAAATGCTGTTTCAATACTTTGTAGTGACATTCGATGTAATAGGTGTGTTTCGATGTAATTAATACCCGTGTTCTGTTTAATTTCCAGGTCGCGTGACGATAGGCTCGGACCCGACATGCGACATCTACGTGGTGGGCACGGGCGTGGCGTGCGTGCACTGCCGCGTGGAGAACTCGCACGGCGTCGTCACGCTGTACCCCATCAGCGGCAGCACGCTGCTGGACGGGCTGCCTGTCGACAAGCCCACGAGGCTCTCGCAGGGTGGGTCGTTCTTGCTCTGATATCTACTTACCTACAGGCTTTAAACGGACACTTGGATCAGAGTGGCAACAACGCGCGATCCGCGCGTAACAGGGTTCAAACGAATGCTTGGATCAGAGCGGCAACACCGCGAGTTCTGTGCGGAACAGGGTTCAAACTGACGCTTGGATCACAGTGGCATTACCGCTCGTGCCGTGCGGAACAGGGTTCAATCTGACGCTTGGATCAAAGTGGCATTATTGCTCGTTCCGTGCAGAACAGGGTTCAAACTGACGCTTGGATCAAAGTGGCATTACCGCTCGATCCTCGCGGAACAGGGTCCAAATTGACGCTTGAATCAGTGGCTCGTACGCGCTAAAATTGAGTCTGATGATTTGATCATTTGCATTGGAACTAAGGAATTACTAGATTCGGAGGTCCATTGCCACCATTCATCGCTTTCATTTAGGTACCATGTACTAACAAGTGAGTGGTATTGCAGGCAGCATGCTGACGATCGGGCGCTCCAATTACCTCCGCTTCAACCACCCCGAGGAGGCCATGCTGATGAAGTCGGTGCTGCCGTCGGCGCACGTGTCCATGGCGCCCATACAGTTCACGCCCAACGACCAATGCCTGCCCACTGGTAATCCGCTAGTTGCCAACAACTCAAAATAGATACTTTTCTTTTAAACGTCAAAACAAATATTTTCTATGGGATTTCAATGAAAAACGCACGGCGTGACGTCATCTTTTCTTGAAGTCAAATAACGCTCTTATTATCAGTTTTTCTGCATTAATAAATCTAAAATCACGTTCAAAATGGATATGATGAATGACAAGTGACTTTATTTTGTTACGTTTTATTCTCTTATCATTACAAAAGAATTTATTTTTGACCCTGGATCCTAACCTATTTCTTGGTTTTGTACGAGACAAGGCGCTTGTCTACTTGCTGTGCCCAACAGAGTAGAATAGGACCACTCCAAGTCTTTCCGTGGATGTCGTAGAAGGTGACTTAGGAAGCACAAGCTAAACAAAGCTTATAAACATCAGTGAGACCTCTCCAACCCGTCTGGCCAGCGTGGAGAGTGTAGGCCAAATCCTCTGACTGCTCTGGCCAAGTATGGCTCTGGTAGTACAGAGAGGGTCGTGTGCAGTGGGACTAAAAAAGACCTGATGATGATGTACGAGACAAGGGCACCAGTTGACAGATTTTCTTGTTTGTTCGTGTGTGTCAACACTGGTGTCAGATTTTTCAAGCTGCTTAAAGGCATCTGAAGCATGGAGAAGTTTGAGAAATTTTTATGCCACTTTTGGTCACCAATCTTTCCCATCGTGGATTCTCTCACTTCACTATACCCTAAATGGCGTTCATCTCAATATCGATAGTACTTCCGATTGAAAAAGTCAAAAGAAAGATTTTAAGCAACTTTTATTACCAAGTTAAATAAAATGGTTTTAATGTTGGCATTAACTCATAGATGAAATGATTTAGTAGAATATATCTAAATTAAGAATATGTGAAACAAGGGGATGGTTATTTCATGGTACACCCGGTGAGAATAAGTTCCTTACTGCAAAATAGAAAATGTGCACTTAACTTCAAATTTAATTCAATGATGTTTTGAAAATAAACCAGCAAAGTGCGAGTTAAACTCGCGTGGAGAGGGTTCCGTACAATTAATTGAATTCTTATAGATTTTCCTGTAATCTACAAGCAATGAACTATAATTTGTATTTTTTTCAAAATTTTAGGCTCAATACTTTCGGAGATCAGGGGCAATGGTCAATTTTCGTCTTTTTTCTTGAATAAAATCAAAACTACATATTAATTTTACAATAACAACAAAAATATATTTGAGATCCTTATAACAAGCCCATATATAACATAGTAAATTTTGCAAAACTTTTTTTGACGTGACAACGTCTTATAAATTGGTTAGCCGGGTGACACTTCAAGAAACTGCGTTACGCTCCGCTCACGTTATGCGCTCACAATGAGAGCGAGTGAAAGGCACGCGTCCCTTCCACTCGGGCATTGTTAGCCCGCCTAAGAGCGAGAGAGACAGACATAAAAAGTGAAAGGCACGCGTCCCTTCCATTGTCACGTAAAACTTTCGCCCGTATACCGACTTTACAGGCAACCAATTTTTTTATTTCCAAATTTTTCCCCCGTAAATGACCCTAATTTTAAAACAATATTTATTTACTTAGCACATATGTATTTGGGTCATAGGATTACACCATCCTACCAAATTTCAACTAATTCGGTACAGTAGATTCGGAGAAATTTTCTGTGACAGACGGACGGACAGACAGACGCACGAGTGATCCTATAAGGGTTCCGTTTTTTTAATTTTTTGTACGGAACCCTAAAAATGAATTTCAAAATGAATTTTTAGACGCCATCTTAGATTTAAAAAAAGTTTAGCTTCCTAGCATTGTAATGCTAATAAAATCAATAAATAGATAAAAATTTTAGATCTCAATTTCAGTTTGACTGTTGGCGCAGATAGCTAAGATTACGTTCAGCTACCAAGAAATGTTACTAACTACGCTCTTGGTACGAGTCCGGCAATCCCACCGGCAACAAACAAACACACAAACAAACCTACGCAGTCTGCTACCACCCTAGATAAGGTCCAGGGAACCTCCTAACCTAATTATGAGTTAAACTTAATTCTAATTAAAAGTAATTAAACTAATTACAAAACTTACCGCATCCATGCAGTCTTCAGGCAGCCTCGCCTGGCCTTCGCGTCGAGCCCGAAGTCCTACTCAGGGCTGGCGACAGCCTTAGGTCCCACCATGGGTCCCAAGTCAGTGGTGAAGAAAATGGGGTCCCTAAGCGAACCTACCCATGAGCTCATGTATGTCGCCCCAAACGAATACGTCGTATTTATAGCACCACTCCACCACAGCACAACAAGTTTCTTTTATAGTCAATTTACCAATACTTCCGTATCACACGGGCAATAGGAAAAAACCAACAATTTACAATGACGCATGACACGCGTTTTACATTAGACACAAATCACAAATGCCGGCCTCCGGCTCTTTTTCGACGGGAGAACGCAAGTCATTCATAATGGCGTCAGTCGAGACTGGCGCGACCCATAGACAAAGATTATTTCCTGGCCGGGCAAATACAATCCGCGCTCGACAGCCGTAATATCGCTAAATCGATAATCTTGCCCGTGTTTGTGGAGATCACACGCAGATGGCGCTAGTCTCCTAACAATAAGTACTTTTATCCAAAACATTGACCAAAAAAGTTTTAATAAAATTATTCTTTTGGTTTACAGGTTACATGAGCCTCCACTCCGAGCCAAGCAACCAATGTTACCAAACCGCCAACCATCAGAAAATGTACAAAGACAACACCCTCTCGCAACTAGACCAAGAATTGGACATGACGCTCAAACAAATGTCCAGAAATAAACCACCAGTCGCGCCAAGAAAGCCCTACCGAGATCTAGACCTATCAGACTCAAACTCTGATCAGGAATCTAAACCCAAGATGTCCAGTATCATGGCAAAAGTATCGAAATTCGAATATTACGCCAAACAACAAAAAGTTGGCAGAAGCCAATTCTACACCTCGAATGAAAACGAAATATCCCCAAAAGTATTTAGCTCGAATTCTTTAACAGTAAACACACCAGCGAAAGATGTCTTAGGTGGAAAGAACGTGCCAAATTATATCAACAAAGTCAAAGATCAAAAAGTTATACAACTAAATGAGAATAACTTAGACCCTAAAAACTGTTCGTACGCAAACGTAGCTATAAGGAATAAGAAAATCGACGATATTGTTAGAAATTTCGACGATACTCGAAACGATTTTCGGTTACCCAAAAAAGTTAACAATGACCAACAGAATCATGACAACATTTATGGGAAAATCAATGCGAAATGTGATCAAAATAATGTGGAAAATGTTAAAAATAACGTAGATGTAAAAAATAATGTGGATGCGGCAAAAAATTTGGAGAGCGTTCTAGAACAGTCTATAAATGATGCGTATGGAAAGATTTGTGAGAGAGGCGTCGGGAAATGTATAACTTTGCCGTCGCCGGCTTTTGACAGGAACCCGCAGTATTCGCCCGTGTACGGCAGCCATTATGACAGGAGTTTGGATGCGGAGTCCAAGAGGTTTAAGGTAAGCATCCCAATCGACAAGTAATTAATTAAAAAATATTTTTAAGAACAAGATTTTATGTAAATCACTTAATCAATCAATCAATCATCAAATCTTTTTTTAGTCTCCACTGCAGGAGCAGGTACTCTCTACTCACGTATCTCTGTACTACCAGAGCCATATATTAGCCAGAGCAGTCAGAGGATTTGGCCTACACTCTCCACGCTGGCCAGACGGGTTGGAGAGGTCTCAATGTTTATAAGCGTTGTTTAGCTTGTGTATTCCAAATCGCCTTCTACGAGTACGACTTTCACGGGAAGACTTGGAGTGGTCTTATTCTACTCTGTCGGAAACCACACGGCTAAAAGTGCAAGACGAATTAATTAAGCCTAAACTTGGTGGAATATGTTGTATCAAAGAGATGCCATGGCCACCTTCCGGCTTCATCATGAGATCAGATCAGGTCATTGGTACTATAATATTGCATTGTCACCCAACTTACATAAGTATGTGAAGTTTCACTTGATCGAATAATGGGAAGTGGGTCGAGCTTGCAAGATTTGATTACGGACACAGACAACGGGAGAGGTGGAATTAACCCTTTCACCGCGAGACTTTATATCAGTTGTCGTGCTTCCAGCGCGAGGCAAAGTAAATAGGCATAGTTTTTAGTCGGATATATAGTTCGCCTCGAACTGGATGGACTTCGCAAACCCTAAATCAACGGCAATCCCTTGACCAATTTGTCTCGTATTCGAATTTAAAAATTATATTGGCGTCAATTAATTAGTTGACCGAGCGAGCGAAGCGTCTCAGTTTCGAGATTGGCTAAAAATGCTTTTGTCCGTCTGTCTGTCGGTTTGTTCTCGCCTACAGGTCGCATCTATCAACCGATTCTCTTGAAAATTTATAAGTAGTAGGGAGGCTAAGTTACAAAAAGTCGTCAAATAACGATTTTCCTTGGGCTGAGTAGTATTATATCAACAAGTGGTATCATTAGGTTGAAACCATTACCCGCCCAAATCTAGTAATATCACACTATCTCAGCTGTCAATGTCAACTTGATTTGGGCGGATAACGGTTTAAACCTAGTTACAAAGTTAGTCCTGTTTTCATAATAAGACGGTATGTGGTCTTAAAACCAACCCCATTTTTTTTTTTCGTTCCAAATCTTTCATTACCCTAATCTTTGGAGAAGAAAAAGATTAAAACCGATCCCCAGGCTCGCCAACAGCATAGCTATGCATATAATTGGGGATGCGCTTAGATTAGGAGGCGAACATGTGAAAAGCAGTAGCTGATACTATGATCAATGACTGACAATCTTCATACTTTGAAGAGTAATCCGATTTTTAGTTTAAATGTTGCAGCTAGATGGAGCTACTAGTTCGAAAGAAGGTAGTTTCGGTGTGGCACAGGCCGGAATCTCCTAAGGTACGCGCAATATGCGTCCCCGTTCCCCGTCCCCGCACCTCTCCCCCGTTTTCGCCTCGATGACTCACGTTGGCCGTCAAGAACCGGGGGAGAGGTGCGGGTGCGGGGAACGGGGACGCATATTGCGCGTACCTTAGGAGATTCCGTTCTGTTTACTCTTACTGTATTCTGTGGTTGTGGTGCCGCTTAATTTCGGAAAGACGGCGGTATATGCGTTCATTTTCTACAAAAAAACAAGCCCCGTCACTGATTTTTCGTGGATACCGTCAGCCTAAGTACCCAGCATCCTTTGTATGGCTACGGGCGAGATAGTAGCGACATCTAGAAATAATACAGGATTTGGGCTTTCCAGCAGAGCACGCTTTTTGTGTGGGGTTGTCTTTTTGTATTTTTCGTCCATGCTCTACCATAAGGGGGCGTTCATAAATTACGTGAAATGTTTAAGGGGGGGAAGGGGTCGAGTCAAATCTCATCTTATCTTACGTTGGAGAGAGGGGGGTCTCGGCAAATATCACGCAATTTTTTTTCTGATTGAAACAAAAAAAAATATACTATTTTGGTCCATTAATCCAGATTGTACATGCTTAAGATTTAATCTTAAGCGTAATCGTAATACGATTAAGATCATTCACTAATTCGTTCGAAAGAAAATAATTTCATTCATACTTCGACGTTATACATGTACTGACTGTCAAACCACCATATTTGTTTTATACCAAATAGCTCAATTTAATCTGAATTTACGGTACAGTGTAGCCCGTCCTTTGTGCGCGCGACTCGATGCAAGCAGCCTACATTGCACCAGCTAAGCAAGCGCGTATGTTCCGCAAAGTGAGACCCTCACGGATTGTCATAAGACGAGCTAATGAGTTACTGTGCGCAAGCGCCAACGGCTTAGAGTGGCTAGATCAGAACGGAGTTGAAGGAGCAGATGATTTTACTGAAAATCATATGGACATGTTGGTTCCAATAGTCTCTCTTGAGACCGCGCATAATTCTCCATGGACTGAATTAGAGTAGATATTCTATTTTTAATCACAGTACTCTACGATTTAAATATTCTATTGTTAAATTTTTATTACACTTATAATTAAACTATCAGCAATATTGATTACTAGTCTTAACTAGTCGTAAATAAAAGCACGAAGCAATTTTTTTTTCTTTTTACAATAACAATCCAACGCGTTTACGTAAAAAACCCACATTTTGAAAAATCTCACGTGAGATTGAGGGATGGGGGAGGGGGTTGAATAAAATCTCACGACCTCTCACCAGGGAGGGAAGGAGGGACAGAAAATTAAAAAAAACACCTCACGTAATTTATGGACGCCCCCTAATCAATACCGGTGTTAAACTCACCAACAGTATATGTTGATAAATCACCATGCTTAGCTAATTTGGTTTTGTGAACTAATGAGGTTTATTACAGAAAATGGAGAAATAATAATTTTAAAAACTAAACCTGACTAATACCGAACTACACAACCGATTTTTATGAAATCTATATACAAATATCAGATGGGGACACCTGACAAGTGTACCCTTTCAAACAACAAAACGATTTTTTCAAATCGGTCTAGGCGTCTTTGAGTAATAGGGGAACATACATAATAATACATCTACATTGTTGTGGTAGAGCCACGCTTCCGGCAAACTCTGTTTTGCTACAAGTAGCAGCATGAATGGGCCGGCTCGTCTGGGGAAGTACCACACTCTCACAGAAAATCGACGTCTGAGTAGTAGCTTCACCGCTACTATGCTTCGGTCGGTGAGTGAGAGCCGGAGCCCACCCTCCCTCCCCCCTCTGGGGAGGGCCCTGAAAGGCCGGTAACGCTATTGGTACACCCCTGGTCCATGGGCAGCAGTGATCTTTTACCATCAGGTGACCCGCTTGTTTGTTTGCCTTCCTATAACATAAAAAAAAACGTAAACGTAACCTCCTCTTTTTTGAAGTCGGTTAAAAATTAAATAGTAATGCACGACAACAATTAAACGTAACTTCTTTATCTATTTGTACGTTATCTTGTCTCCCACTGCTACACGCGAGTCTATTTTATGTAACTTAAATAGATAATACTATCTACAACAAATAAAACGCAATTTTTACGCTAGTGTCTCATTCTAATTGTCTTGCATGAGTAGATGCCCTTATCAACTTTTATGTAAATAACGCTTTACTATAAAGTAGGTACGTCATATAAGAAACGTGTTTTTTTCAGCGTTTTTAACTCGATCTTTATAATGGCTTGATATTTAAATTTTTCACCGATTATGTATTACTGTGTTGCTTTCATCATCATCATCATCAACAGCCTTCAAGTACCCACTGCTGGGCATAAGCCTCCTTTTGTCTGCGCCACCCTGCTCTATCACTGGCCATCGCAATCCAGTTCCTCCCAGCAACCTGCCTGACGTCATCAACCCACCTAGCCGCCCGACGTCCTACACTACGTTTCCCATTTCTAGGATACCATTCGGTAACGGTCTTACTCCATCTTCCATCGTTCCTTCGAGCCAAGTGTCCCGCCCAGTTCCACTTTAGAGCCGCAACCCTGGAGAGCACGTTATGAACTTTCGTTCGACGTCGGATCTCCACGTTGCGAACTCGGTCTTGCAGTTTGATGCCGAGCATGACTCGCTCCATGGCTCTCTGCGCAACCGCAACCTTATACATGGTTCCCTTTGTGAGAGTCCATGTCTCGGCACCATATGTTGCTTTAACAAGAAATAATAAAAATGTAAAAGAGTAAGTAAAAATATGATGAAGTTAAAAATTAAAGGGCGTCGTCATACAAGAAAGATGATTTTTCAGAGTTTTAAATCATTGTACGGAGGTACACCCTACATGTACGAGTCCCACTCGCACTTGACCGGTTTTTTAGGGTTCCGTACAAAAAATGAAAAAACGGAACCCTTATAGGATCACTCGTGCGTCTGTCTGTCCGTCCGTCTGTCACAGCCAATTTGCTCCGAATCTACTAGACCGAATCAGGTGAAATTTGGTACAATGTTGTAATCCTATGACCCCAAACACATATGTGCAAAGTAAACAATTTTTTTTAAAAATAAGGGTCATTTTCGGGGGACAAATTGGAAAAAAAAAGTTTTGCAAACCTTAAATCAAACCATATATCAAATGAAAGGGCTCGTTATGAGGATCTTAAATATATTTTGTTATTATTGTAAAATGAATAGTTTTGATTTTATTCATAAAAGAAGACGAAAATTGACCATTCCCCCCCCCCCTGATCTCCGAAAATACTGAGCCTAAAATTTTGAAAAAAATACGTAATATAGTTCATTGCTTGTAGATTACAGGAAAACCTATAAGAATTCAATCAATTGTACGGAACCCTCTCCACGCGAGTTTAACTCGCACTTGGCCGGTTTATTAAGTATTTAAGATGCAGTACAGTACTTAAAACGAAATAAGGAAATAAGCAAACCATGTCTTATTTTCTTAATTAGTTTTAGTACTTTGTGTATACAGTTTTTTAGCGACCACATTCGTGTGATATCAGGATCTTAAACCCTAAAGTAAGGACGCAGTTTTACGTATGAGTCAAATTTAATCCAAATCCAACATACAACATCCGAAGAGCAATTTTTTATATACCTATGCTACTATTTTTATTATTCCTTTTCATCTGTATATTCACCGTATTACCACACATGGCCTGTGGCCTTTGGGTTGTCTGACCATAGGCTCTACCTAACCAGCATAAGATAAAGACGTACTCATGTCTGTAAAATTTGTTTCCTTACTGGTTTTGTAGTACTTAAAATGTCAAAATTTTGATGGCGTATTTTATTTATAACTCAAAATAATTAGTTGGTTGGTCTCGCCCAGCCTTCTGCTTCCAAACAGACTCAATGACGACCAGGTTTAATTATAAATCGAACAATCAGTAATTAGCAAGTGTCGTTTGACGCCTCTGTGTGTGCTGACGTCTGGTTGACAGCGATTTACTAAATGATGTCGATTTTTTTGGGTTCCGTTCCGTACCCAATGGGTGCCAACGGGACCCTATTACTGAAACTCCACTGTCTGTTCGTCTGTCACAGGGCTCTATCTTTTAAATCGTTAGAGACATATGGTATTTTCACCGATTATAACAACAAATATTAAAAACTAGTGGCTCTGTGAGCTGTAAACCTCGCGACTCACCCCCAACCTGATGAAGTTTATCGGATAGAAAAGTTGTTCAGATAATGCGTCTTAATAAGTGTAACAAACGCGCTGTATTGATTCTCGCTGTTCTATCAATAAGGCGCCAACCTTACCGCCTTGGCCTTCGCAACGCCTGAAAGCGCACGATATCTAAGATGTGGTTACGTTTGAATTAATGAGCGATAGCGATAACACGATAGCGCACTGTAGACTGCGACAAACATTGTTTATTTGCCACCTCACACACGTATAGCCTTAAAATAAAAAAATTAAAAAACACTAAATTTAAAAAAAATATCGTAAAAAGTTTAAATTTAAGTCTAAATTACTGGCAGCATATAAAGTGTACATGCACTGGCAGTTAATAAATATATGTGCTCTAGTTTTAAAATTGAAATGTTACGGAGAGTGAGTACAAATAGTGCTGTTCAGTAAGTTTTTTTTGACGGATATTCGATATATACAGTCAGTGCCGCAAGTATCGAGTTACAACTTTCGATTGTTCAAAAACGAACGCTGTTTAACTCACTTTGGGCTCTGCGGCGGACTATTAGTGATTGAAACATCATCTCGTGTGTTTAAAATAAAACTTTTGTGTGTGCTAAATATTAAATGTGTGAAATTATAGCAGTGCTTGCGAGCGTTGTAGTATCGTTCACAATTATCTTTTATCAATTATTTAATTCGATAACGAACATGGCGTCGAAACCAGGAAATGGACAGAAGGAAACATCGCACAAACATTTACTGAAACTTTTCGCGACGAACCTAAAGAAAAACACGTTGGCTCTAAAAGCCCTGAAATCGACGTTAGAAACGAAACATAATCGAGACAATCGAGAGTCAGACTACGATAAAATAATCGACTTATCGAGCTCGCTAAACGAAAAACTCGAAGTAGTACAAAAGTTACGAAACGATATCAGAATATACAAAACTATCAACACAATACTAACAAACTACTATATAAAAGAAACCAAAAACCATGAAAATAGCATTGATAGCAAAATAATAAAACTCGACAAACAGATAAAAGATTCATACGACAGTTTAAAGGAAGACATATCCAAGATGGCGGACAAAATCAGTGTTGCCAGTGAAAAGAATTTCATCAAAAATTCATCGTCAATCGAAAACAGCAATGTGTTTGTTGTTGGAAACGATATAAAACACACTCAATACAATCAATTATACATGAGAAATGAAATATACAATCATATTATTAAGAAAATCGACAAAATATTTTGTGGCATGGTAAGTTTAGTACAATAAAGATTATCTTTTAAGCATAATGAAAATAAAACAGGTCAATTAAAGCCGTACCTGAATTTTCCGGGGTCCAGTGCTGCCCCCATTTAAAATAAATCATTTCAAAGAAAACGGAGACATTATTTAAAATTTTGCTACTACCAAGTCCTAGATAATCCTTCAAAGTATTTTATGAACTACTATTTACAGTTTATAATGAGAACGTTAAGCTTTACTACGCACATTTGCCAAAAGTGGCCGTTTTTCGCAAATGTGCGTAGTAAAGCTTAACGTTCTTACTTTAAACTGTAAAAAGTAGTTCATAAAATACTTTGAAGGGTTATCTAGGACTTGGTAGTAGCAAAATTTTAAATGATGTCTCCGCTTTCTTTAAAATGATTTATTTTAAATGGGGGCAGCACTGGACCCCGGAAAATTCAGGTACGGCCTTAACTAATCTAGAGATATCAATAAAATAGGTTTATCATATCTCTGTGGCTATTGTAATTTTAAATTTTTAACGTAGTTCTGTTATGATTCACGGCTTGACAAGATATTCGTATGTGTTGACTTAAATTGCAGTTAGGTTCCTATAATATTGAGTTCTCGTCCCCTCTATTCGTTTTGAAAACATGGCGTGAGTACGTAGGTGCTTATTATGGTGTCTTTGTGTCTTTTAACTACTCACTAAACTTAGCTGTAAGCATGATGTAAGTAAATGATCCCTCGTACATGAAGGGTTCCATACCTATCTCCATACAATGTTTTAAAACGCTGAAAAAAACATGTTTCTTGTATGACGACCCCTTTCAATTTTTAACTTAATCTTATTTTTAGTATATGTTGTTATAGCGGCCACAGTAATACCTAATCGGTGAAAATTTCAAGTGTCTAGCTTGTACGGTTCAAGAGATAGAGCTAGACGGACAGACAGCGGAGTCTCAGTAATAGGGTCCCGTTGGCACCCTTTGGGTACGGAACCCTAAAAATTGATAAATATAAACTTGACCAAACAACCGAAGATAAATAAATGGTTTCGACTTTAAATACAACACTACACAGCGCTGAAAACCTTTTAAGAATTCCTGCTCACTCCACCGACTTTTACTCGCGATCTTTCTCTGTGCGAGCCGTACG
The DNA here is from genome assembly GCA_963576875.1 of Acrobasis repandana. Classification (NCBI taxonomy): domain Eukaryota; kingdom Metazoa; phylum Arthropoda; class Insecta; order Lepidoptera; family Pyralidae; genus Acrobasis; species Acrobasis repandana. Next base: position 9,289,094 of record OY756241.1, on the reverse strand, counting down.
TCTATCGCAAGTAGAATCTAATTTCCTATCCTTATGAAAGCTAAATCTGCTTTCCTTGTTTCCACTTAGTTTCTTGATTTTGTCCTGTTATATTTTTTTGCGTAAGTTATATGTATTTAAGTATGAGGTATATTTGTGTTTATGATATGTATATAAGTTATGTACAAGTATTTATTATATGGACCACCCCGCACTACCCAATTTCCTATCACTTTTTCTATTTGAGCGAGGTTGTCTGGAAGAAATTGCTTAGCGATAAGGCCGCCTTTAGAGAATTTTCCTAGCTTTTAAGATAATTATGTCCTATACCTTTTTTTTTTGTACAATAAAGGGTATTGTATTGACTTTGTAAATGTAGCTGTTTCTATTTCTGTGCAAAGTACTCTTTGTTTAGTGTAATACAAATGCTAATGTAATCTATGCGCGTTCCTTGTTGCATCGTTAACTGTGCCGCTCCAGATATGCATTATTCACCAAGGACACATAGGGAAGAAAAGTTCAGAACTATGTAAACCATTCAGTTGTGGTTTTACGACCAGCCAGAATTTAACCCTGAATGTATTTTTGCGAAAAGTTTTACATTCGTCTGCCTTCCGACGTCAACAGTCCTTTGGAATGCAGTTGTACCACGAGATATTAATGGATCTGGTCAATAGATCTACTGAGAATGATCGTTTGTTTTTAACCGACTTCAAAAAAGGAGGAGGTTATCAATTCGACTGTATGTTTTTTTATTATTATTTTTATGTATGTTTGTTACGCGATATCTTAGCCAATTGTGAACCGATTTCGATGATTTGTTTTGAAGCCTTTACTACCAAGTTGGTCCCATTTTATTTTGATGAAGATATGACGAAGAACTTTGAAAATATGAAAGAAACTCCTGAAAAAAAGAAGTCGGTTGAGTTTTTTTGTTAAAAATTAAATTATTAGTCCTTTAGTCACCTCTAAGACTTGCTACACACATAAGTGGGCCGGCATTAATCGGCACAGTCGGACAGTCAAATGGAATATATGTATGTTCGGGGAAATGCCAATAATTACATCGGCATTTCCCCGAACATTCGGTTCGGCTTTGTTGTTCGATAAATACTGCCGAACCGACAATACCGGGCCGCTTATGTGTGGAGCAGCCCTTAATATATCCACAGAAACAGATGGTGTGGTCTTATGAGGCCGGAAACTAAACGGCACAAATAGTTGTACCCTCATCTGTCTAGAAAATAATAAAATTGCACTACATTTAAATGTCCCAAAGGACTTAAGGATAGAATAACAGAATTCTCTTTTTTCAGGCGTACCAGGATAGGATAAAGGAGGAGGAGCAGAAGGAAGCCGAAACAGCGCGGCTTGAGGAGATTCTGAACATGTGTGCAGAGTATGAAAGACAAATAGCGTCCGGTAAGTCCTTACGATTTTATTCAAAACCTATTTCAGGCGTATTACTATTCATAATTCGACGACCTCCGTGGCGTAATGGTTAACACGCTAGACCGCTAATCCGGAGGTTCTGGGTTCGATCCCCAGCCAGGGCAAGTTGGAAATTGTCCTGGGTCTTGGGTGTTTATCTATATATGTATTTATCATAAAATATAGTATCGTTGAGTTAGTATCCTATAACACAAGATTAAAAACTTACTTTGGGGCTAGCTTAATCAGTGTGATTTGTCCATATATATTTATATTATTTATAATTCATTAGTTTTATTTATGCGTGCGGAATGTTCTGCATCAGGACCTTCAGGAGTAGGACCTACGAATTGACTCGATATGCTTACTAGTGATTCTTTGAGAACAGCAGACCTCGCGAGCCCTTATAACCATGCTTAACCGACACTTTCCCCTTTCCCCTGGCTTAGCAAAGCCATTTTAGTGAAATCAGTCCATATTTTATTTATTTATTTAATTTTTACTGACCCAAAAGCTACAATAGGTAGACTTAATGCTAAAGCATTCTCTCCCTGTCAACCTTTAGGAGAAGAGAAACAGATAGAATAGTTGGCGTCTAAAATAGATAGAAACAATCCAGTAATAATAAGTACGTTTAAATGATCATACATAAATATCGTATAAAATAAATACTATATTTATACATACAACATATTATATTATACATACATATACATACACATATATATTTAAAGATCAGAAAGAAACGATGAATTCTCCTAATAGTTGAAAGATTCAAAAAGTAAATGATGCACTTTTTTCATATACGAGTATAACGCTAGTACAGCAAACCTTCCCCCCTCACCCCCCGTTGAGGTCGCCCACAGTATAAAGCTGCAATACTTATCTTTTCAACACACTTGCTAGTAAAGTGGATCTAATTTCACCAGTTTTTGATATATAAAGCAGCTCATAAAACACGCGTGTGTTATAAACGAAAATAGTGAAGTTATATTCTATAACCGCACTATATGCTATTTAGGCTTCAAATTGTTTATTTTTTCTCAAATTTGGAACTGGCCCGCCGCGCGGCGACAGCCAGTAGGCAGCGCGCCGCGCTGATTTTAAAAGGTAAAAAGGCGGAAAAGAAACCTTGTGCATTGAGTTTATTTAATATCAAAAAATCTGTTTATCAGGTGTTTTTCCTCACAAGTGTGCTGAAAAACGTCGTACAATATACGTGCGTATATTGGTAAAACACACTCGGGTCTCTTACGCCGTCGTCTTCGGCTCGGGCTGAAATTCCGCCTCGTGTGTTATAACCACCATAACGCACTTATATCGTAATTCAATTCAATTCATTTATTAATATTCAGACCATCATGTGTTAGTAACAAAATTAATTCTTAAAACTAAATGTTAGTACTTATATTGTACTATAATATTCCAGGTACCCCTATAACGCCGACAGAGAAGCGGCCGCACAACAAGATCATCACGAACGGCTCTCTGCCGCGCAGTGTGGCTCTGAACAACCCTAACTTCGTGCAGACCAGCGAGGGGTACTACAAGTGAGTGTAACAACTTCCAACTACAATATTATTAGGCTTGAAACTACGTCAAGCGGACGCCCCGGACGGGTTCAGTCCGTCTCTGTCACAAACCCTACATGCGATAGAGATAGCTGAAACCGTCGCGGGTCACGTGTCTCTATTGCGCGTAGAGTTTGTGACAGAGACGGACTAAACCCGTCAGGGGCGTCCGCTTAACGTAGTTTCAAGCCTAATAATATTGCAATAGTCCAATATCAATCCCACCTAACCACACTCTATTTATTTATTTAAAAAACTTTATTGTACATCAAATATAGTAACACATATTAAAATAACAAAGGTAATTTTACAAATGGTGGACTTATCCCAGAAGAGATCTCTTCCAGTCGACCAGTAGGGCAGAGGACAGTTAAAAATTTAGTAGGAAGGCAGAAGTACGTACAGAGCAATAAAAAAAGCAAGTATAATATTGTTACGAAACTGGGGTTCGGTATTTGGAGAGAAACGCCAAATTTCGTATGAGGTTTTTATTCACTACGGAACCCTAGGTTGACACGTAAAGATGGTCTTCCAAACGTCCAAGGTCCAAGTTGCGTAGCAGCTGAGGTCCAGGTATCTCGCCAAGGTAGTCGCAGGTACTTCCACTTGTCGCACTAAGGTAGGTTTCCTTCGCTTCGAAGTGATCGCTTTGATAGCTCGTATTGAACTCCCTGGCGCACCCACGATTCGCTATTTATATGCGCCATCGAAAAGGTCCACACTAATCTCGAATATTCTACATAGTCGATGAATGTGTTTCGAAGCATCCAGGCGCCAGGTATGTGTGAGTGTAACATGGTTAAGCAACTCTAGACTTTATGACACAAGACATATGGGCCAATTTGGCTTGCACCATTCTATCGTAGTATTCGTTCGCGAATATTGTTCGGGAAGATCTCGTTCGCGACAATATTAAAGCTTAAACACTACGAATACACTTCATACATACCTAAAGAATATACTACATAAACTATAAAAATTAATATTTAAATTTTTTATAACTCAATTTATGACTCTGCAAAGAATATCTTTAACCCATTAAATCTTTTCATTTTGTTGCAATAGAACCTTCTCCTGCCGAAACCTGTTCCAGGACATATAGACATAGATTTATTTGATCTAGAAAAACCCACATACACATTAATAAACATACACAATATTATACTAATAAGGATACCCTTATTATATATATATATATATATATATATATATATATATATATATATATAGATATACATCTTTCATTGGTATATCCAAGAATGGGTTTTGGCGGGAGCGCCACATTACATCAATTTCTCCAAAGGGCCTTTACGTGTTGAATCTGTATTCCCACGCATGATTCAATTTATTTCATTTTTAGTTCATTACTTTATGGACTATAGAGGTCGCCACCGTCAATTTAGTGTGACGTCACATAGCTTATTAGAACCAGCAGACAGTCAAGACGCTTCTGACAATACCTCATTTGTCAAGGTGTCAGGGATATCTTTGAAGATACGAGGAAACAGATGAACATACATACATACATAGTGGTGAAACACATAACCCTCCTTTTGGCTTCGCCGTAATCGGGTAAAAACGTATGACACCTGAATGGTCTCCTTTATCGCAGCTTCCCAAAGACCTTCAAAGTTGGGAACGTGTGGCGGAACAAAATACAATGTAGTGTCTTTATTTAAGCCCGTTCCCAGTTGCATCCTTAGATGTTGCTTCAGAGCCCGGGCTGCGAGTCGATGATTTTTGACATCACTTTTGTATTTTTGATTATTTTTTTATATGATATATTTTTAAAATTTGTTTATATTTCTTATAAAAAGATATAAATCGGATTTTTTCCCTTATTAACTATAGCATCAAAATAAAAACAATAAAGTGTTTTTTACAAACATTCCTTTCTTTTACCTTAGAGATGAATAAAAACGTTTTACCCGACTACTGAAGGAACGTTTATTACTGCATGCAGTATTTCATTTATTTATAATTCCATCATGTTACACTTTAGGTTTCGTCTTATTTTATTAGATTCTATTTCATCGATCCTAAGAAAGTGACAGCATGAGCATAAATCTTCAGCATCATCAGGTCTTTTTAGTCTCTACTGCAAGAGCACGATCCTCTACAATACCAGGGTCATATATTAGCCAGAGCAGTCAGAGCATTTGGCCTACACTCTCCACGCTGGCCAGGCGGGTTGGAGAGGTCTCATTGATGTTGATAGGCTTTGTTTAGCTTGTGTTTTAAATGTTATCTAACTGACAATCAGTACTGACTGTCACTACATTAAATGATTTTTTTTCAGATTCGATACTAGTCACAACCGAAACAACTCGCTCAGCAAATCTCTCCCCATACAAAGAAACCTTTCCAGCTACGAGAACTTCGACCCCCAATCTCCCCCTGAACCCGTCACTCCCGAGGTGACCATCCGAAACCAAAGCAACTACGAAAACGTCGGCAGAATGGATGAGATCGGCATCCCCGTGTTCGACTCCCCCATGAAAGAGTTATCTAGTCCTATAATGATAAGGAAAATTCACAACCAAAGCGGTGACCGATCGCTAACATCACCTGTAGGAAGCCCCTACGAAAACATGTACTATAATAGAAATAACGTCTATGGGAATCTTAAACCGAAATCTCCTAACACTCAAAGCCCTAGAACCAGAATTAAAACTACTTTTGCTCATAAGAATTTACCTTCACCTCAGTATTTTATATTCCCTACTCCTCCGCCTAAAGATAATGCTAAGAAACCTAATTTTACAAAAGATAATCCGAAAAAAAATACTAATAATGATGAAGCGAAGAACAAATTTGGTGGCATTGAAAAGCAGTTAAGTCTAGAAGAAGAAATACCAATGATAGACGATGCTGATCTAACGAATGACATAGAGTTTAGATATTCGAAAGTGATAGACAAACAAGAAGATTCACCCAAAGAAGAGTCGCCTAAACCGGTCATAGAAGAACCAACTTTAACGAAAAACCAAAGTTTTGATGACGTTAAAAAAGAATTGATGGCTGATATACCAGAATTAGAGGAATTTGAAAAAGATTTAAAGCAAAGTAAACAAGAAAAACTTATTAAACACATCATAGAAGATACTAAAAAGATTGATATTGAAGGAGATTCTATAGAGAGTACAGTTTTGGATGACAATGTAGATGAATTGAAGAGCAAATATGATAGACTGAAGGATGAAAGGAAGAAATTAGTTGCTGAAATTCATGATATCAAATGTAAGATGTCTGAAATTAGGTCGCAAGAAGATGATATACTCAGAGAGGTTAGTATTTCTTAATTTTTTATAATACTAAAGGTTTCAAAAAGAGAAAGTAATAATTTAAAAAAAAAATGGTTGCCTGTAAAGTCGGTTTTACGGGCGAAGATTTTACGTGACAACGGCGGCAGACCGATCATAGTTGAGTGGGAGAGAGACGCAAGGCATTCGGCGGGCCTCTCTCTCGTTCGGTGACTCATCGTAACGTTACCGAGCGTTACACTTTTTCATAAGTGACTCCCAGCCGCAACCTAATTTAAGACGTTGTCACGTCAAAAACCTGAATGCCTGAAAAATTTAACTCAATGAATGAAGTGAAAAGATAATATCTGCCATTTTGCCATTGTCACTCTGGCAATTAAGACGAATCTAACGACACCTCTCAAGTTAAAATCCTTAAGCCGTTTTGGCTGCAAAGCTGCCAAAGAAATATGCATACTCGTACATGCATACACTCAACAAACATAACCCCCTGGCGCAGTCGGGTTTAAAGACCACTGGTACCAGCCGCGCACGCACATCCAATTTTCGTCGCTATTGCACAATGATGGTCAACGATCATGTGCAAGAGATGGCAATATTTTACAAGCTTTTATTTAGTTTCACCTGTCCCGTTGTCTGTGTCCGTAATCAAATCTTGCGAGCAAAATTAGACACTTCCCATTATTCCATTGAGCTGAAACTTCACTTACTTATGTAAGGTGGGTGACAATGCAATATTATGGTACCAATGACCTGATCTCATGATGAAGCCGGAAGGTGGCCACGGCATCTCTGTGATAAAACAACATTATAACCCTTTTCGTCTTGTATTTTTTATACAATTTCTTGTTCTTTACATAAGACAGGGATGTGTAGTACGGGTCACTGGCCTTGTTTCCGCTTGCTTCGGTACAAATTATAAATTATCACAAACGCTAACTACCATCAGTAAATGTCCTAACGATATGATAACACGACTAATTTGAATACATCAATTCAACATACCTAATAACAACCAAATAACCTCATTTCAATTTCGCAGCTTGAAATGGAAAAGGCTCTAATCAAAGGCGAGTACGACTCAGAGATCGCCATTCTGAATATCGAGCAGAAGAAGAAAGTGGAGTTAGCGAACAAAGCGAGGAAGATTGAAGAGGAGATAAGACAACTGAAAGAGAAGCAGGAGGCGCGGCAGAACGAGATGCGAGATCGGGTTGAGGTCGCTACCACTAAGGTTGAAAGGTGAGTCTTAATAATTCGGTACTCGACTAATTTTTTTTAAATTAAAATAATCTGAAACCGAAAATAAATAAAATATAAAAGTACAATATAAAATATATAAAAAAAAATAAAAGTACTTAAGAGTCCCCTTACCCTTGACAGAATCAGAGTTTTCCATTTTACATCCTTATATTTTCTTTCAAGTTCATATTTTGTTTATGAAAACCAATTATAACCCTATATATGCAATTTCTTTAAAGTTACAATTTTTTACCGAAATCTGACACGTCGTTTCAAAATAAAACGTAGACTACGTTTGTATGGGAAAGTCTAGGGTAAGGGCATTCTTAAGTACTCAAACTAAATAATAAAATAAGAAATTTTAAAAAAATCTATAAATTTTTGGCCAAACGTTTTTTTGTTACCTTAGAACTTTCTAAGAATTATCCAAACTACAGTGTTTCAGATTTTAAACTTCTACAGATTGACTGATTAATTATAAAACTATCCATATAAAAAAAATAATAAAAAAAAATCTTTAAATGTTTATCATTTAAATAGGTTGGAAAAGGATCTGAAAGAAAACGCGGCCACTTTAGAAGAGCTCCAGAACGCACAGGACATACTTGACAACGAGACCAAAATATTTGAGGACCTGGAGTTCCAGCACTTAGAGGAGGAATCGGAACTGTAAGTCTGACAGCTTAAACTTAAACGCATTTTAAGTAATGAAACCCTTAATAAACCTCATGTTGTCCCTGTCTAACTTAGAGGAGGAATCGGAACTGTAAGTCTGACAGCTTAAACTTAAACGCATTTCAAGTAATGAAACCCCTGAATAAACCTCATGTTGTCCCTGTCTAACTTAGAGGAGGAATCGGAACTGTAAGTCTGACAGCTTAAACTTAAACGCATTTTAAGTAATGAAACCCTTAATAAAACTCATGTTGTCCCTGTCTAATTAAAATATTAGCGAGGGACAGTATGAAATTTAAGGACTTTCATCACTTAAAATAATATAGTAAATATTTGCCTGTAACTTTCTTGATCATTGATGATCTTTGTTCGTTTACGGATTTTCTCATTTCTAATTTATCTTGTAGATAAACATTTTAGTATAGACTTCTAGCAAGAGCCTTACAAATAAAGTTCCACATTTCAGAATGAGTCAGAGACGTCCCTGTCTTGTCTGTAGTTGAAACGTGGCGACTAGAAATGGTAGAAAATCTTCTGACTGCGTGAGCCATAGTGTCTATAAAGCGATTATAACAAGTGTTATTTCTCTGCAGATTGGCAAACCGCGAAGACCTCCAAAACGAAATAATGGTTCTCTCAAAGAAAATCGAAGCGCAGAAATCAAGAATCCTCACTTTGAAATCGGAAGCCAACAGCAATCTTACCTCAGCCTTAGACGAGACCAAAATACTGAGAGCCGAGTACACCAGACTCCTAAACCAAGTCGAAGAGCTCACAGGCAAAGTGCAGGGCATAGAGAAAGAGTTAAAACCGATAGTAGGGAAGCTAAACTACATAGAGCGAACACAATCCCCTGATAGTGCATTCTTTACTGATATGACTAGAGCGAAATCCGGAGAATTCGGCTATTCACCACAAAGCTCAGATAGTGACGATCTTGATCTGAACAAAATATCTGAAGATCACACGAAACAAATCAAAGACAAGTTCAACTCTATAGATCGAATGTCACAGTCTATGATCGTGGACATCGAGAGGAGAGTAGGAGATGTTGTCGATGACAGTGCCAGCGAGAGTCCGTCTAAGTCTTCAACTTCTTCAAAGGAGAAGAAAGGATTTTGGGAGAGGAACTTCGACTCGCTAAAGCGAAAGAAAAAACAAAAGTCACCAGAGAAAGTAGATATCATGTCGCAAAGTCTGAACGAAAACATATTTTATAATAACGAAAATATTGAAAACGATTTCGATAAATTTAACAGTCTAAGAAATTCTAAAAAGAAGAAAGATAACACTAATAATAACACGGGTCCTGTTAAAAGTAATTCCTCATCCAAAATTCCTACTTTCGCTGCGTTAGGGAAGATAATGAAGAAGGATTCCTTTGGAAAGAAATCTAGAGAAAACAGTATTAAGAATGATGAAACAACTGAGAATAATGTTAAGAATCGCTATGTTAAAAACGCTAAGCCTATATCAGCGGAGAATAAGTACGTTAAAGCTAAATCTCTATCTCCTGACAAGACGAAAGAAGAAGAAACGATAACTGAAGAAACTGCCGAAGAAATTAGTAGTCAGAAATTCAATGTGACATTCGATGTTGTTCGACAAAATTCAGTAGACGATAAACCGGCTAAAATATTGCACAGGAAGAGTTGTGGAGACGAACCTAACGGGAAAATTATGGAGTTTCAAAAGATTTCCGATTCTGGGAAGATTCCTTCTCAGGATGATATTGATAGGATATCTAAGGTCAGTTGCACTAAATTTTAAGCTTCAACCGTTTAATCCCAAAAATTTTAGTTTATTTATTTATTTATTTACCAATTTATGTACACAGACAATATATACAGAGAATACATAAACAAAAAGTTGTACAAAGGCACTACTTATCTCAAAAGAGATCTCTTCCAGTAGGCCCATGAGAGGAGATGTTCATATATATATAAATGTTTAGTTGCATTGTTTTGGTAAAACTTCCCACTTCACATATTATTAATTGAGATAATTTTCCAAGCATCGTAATGCTATTTAAATCCATAATAAACCTAATAATGTGCTACGTGTCTTGTAAAGGTAACAATGGACGCGCCGATTCTGTCGAGCGACACCGACATGAACTCTTTGGGCAAGAAGACGTTCGACAGCCTGATGGAGATCGAGAGGAAGCGGATGCAGATGTTGGAAGAGCAAGGTGAGATTAGTTATTGTTATATCTTCCAAGTTGAGCAAATGAAGGCACAGCCGTACCCATTGGTACTTTTCTACAGGGACTTTTGACAACTCTGTTCTCCGAAGCTGGTCTGGGAGAAAAGAAAAAACTTAGATTTAGAACGTCAATTACCTCTTCCTTCCCATTTCCTCTCACCGGTCTTCTTCTCCCTCACATTATCCCACTTTACGTGGGGTCGGGACAGCATGTGAGTCTTTTCCATTTTCCTCTATCTTTTGTCAAGGCACTTGTTACATTCTTTTTATCCATATCGTCCTTATCTCACTCCTCCACTTCCTTTCACGGGTCTACTGTAAGAAATTTTTTCAGAAATAAGTAGCACTTAAGTACTATGTATTCTTTTTTTAGGGTAAATTAATAGGGTTTTCCATACAAAAAATGAAAAAACGGAACCCTTATAGGATCACTCGTGCATCTGTCTGTCCGTCCGTCTGTCACAGCAATTTGCTCTGAATCTACTGGACCGAATCAGGTGAAATTTGGTAGAATGTTGTAATCCTGTGACCCAAACGCATATGTGCAAAGTAAATAAACATTTTTTTTTTAAATAAGAGTCATTTTCGGGGGACAAATTAGGAAATTAAAAAAAACAGTTCTGCAAACGTTACTGTGTCATATATCAAATGAAAGGTCTCGTTATGAGGATCTCAAATATATTTTTGTTATTGTTGTAAAATCAATAGTTTTCATTTTATTCATGAAAGAAGATGAAAATTGACCATTCCCCCCCCCCTGATCTCCGAAACTACTGAGCCTAAAATTAAAAAAAAAAACCAAATATTACGGAATATTAAACCAATTGTACGGAACCCTCTCCACGCGAGTATAACTCGCACTTGGCCGGTTTATTTTAACATATATTGTTTGTGAATTTTCAAGGCTACCAATAAAATAAAATAAAATTAGAATGTATGTATGTTGAGGAGCCATTGATAAATACACAAATGCAGCTATACCTCCTTTTTCAGTGTCAGGGGTTAAAAATAATATACGATAGATTTGTATTTGTTGAAAATGAACTGGTCAGGGGTGCCATTCCTTAACTACCTGTCCGGTAGTTTAATGGATATGTCATACGGGTACGCGGACCCGGCCTCCCGAGCTGCTATGGACTCACTCCTTATGTCTTCCGAGTCAGTAGTATCCCATAACCTCTTGTCCTATCCCAATCTTAATCAATCCTGTCCTTATCTATTTATATATCTCTCTATATGTTACTTTCTCCCTGCCTTCTTTTTCTTTGCCAATCCAAGGTCTGCCGTGCCGAGGGATGCGTGGCTAGGGGCGAGCCTAGTCTCAAGCGTGCCGATTTGCCCTGAGGTTGGGCGCCCTCAGAACAAGGCTAGCCTTCGCCTGACAAGGGGCTCTGTCAGGTGCGACCGTCTAAATCCCCATTACTCGTGGGACCGCAATGATTCCAAAAAATTAAGAAATCAGTATGGCGGCGACGCGGTTCGCAATCCGTCACGTCCCGTTTCCCGCAGGTGCGAAAAGCGGTCTTTGGACAGCCGCTTGGCTACTTTGAATATTAGAGGAGGATTGAATGGTAAAATAGATGAGGTGTATCAGATGATGAGTGAAAGAAAGATTGATGTCCTGTGTGTGAATGAGACGAAACGGAAAGGATGCGGGACCACTAAGTGTGGTTCTTTTACGGCATATTGGTCAGGAGTACCAGAAACCGCTAAAGGCTGTCAAGGAGTTGGCCTCATTTTTTCTAAAAGAATAGCAGAGTGTGTGAATGAGTACGAATTTGTAAGTTCAAGACTTGTCTGGATTAGAATGAAAGTTGGGTTGAATCGGATTTTTATATTGGGAGTGTATGCACCTATAGAAGGTAAATCTAAAAGAAATAAAGAAGAAAGAAAGAAAGGAATTTTGGGATAGTGTAAATGATGTTTTGAGTGGTTGCAAGGGCAATGAGAAGATAATTATGCTAGGCGATTTTAATGGATGGGTTGGTATTAAGCGAGATGGTTATGAAAAGGTATTGGGTTTATTTGGCGATGAAAGGGAGAATGAAAATGGAAAAAGTTTGCTTGAGGTATGTCTGGAGAAGAATCTTTGTGTGACAAACACTATGTTTGATCACAAAAAGATTCACATGTACACAACGGAGAAAGAAGAACAAAAGGATGATTTTGATGTAAGATTGTCTCGAGATTTAAAACAGCTAGAGGGAAAAATACGACTTCTACGCTTAATAATATCAGAGACAAGAATGGAAGATTATTAGTCGGGTTACAGAATGTAGTAGATGGATGGAAGGAATATTTTGAAGGACTGTTTGAAAAAAATGAAATGAGAGTGCCAGAGCCGGAAAATGAAGTACAGCGGAGTGATGTGCAAAATTGTTATAAGAGATCGGTGTGGAGTGAAAGAGGACGTAGTGACAAAAGTAGAACAAGGGATGTTAAGATGGTTTGGGCATTTAGAAAGGATGGATGAAAATAGATTAATAAAAAATATTTATAAGGTAAGTGTGAAAGGAAGAGCGGTACAGGGTCGACCTCGGCAAACGTTCTGCGATCAGATTTCAGACGTTCTGAAAAAGGGAGAGGTAAGAAGTACACGTAACCGAAGGGCATGTATGAAGAGGTTGATGAGTGTAGATGAAGCGAAAGAGGTCTGTCAAGATCGTAGCAAGTGGAGGTCCATAGTCTTTGCCTACCCCTGTGGGAAACAGGCGTGATAGTATGTATGTATGTATGTATGTATGTATGTAAAATTAAATGTCCCAACCCTTTTTGGACCACCTCTGACTCGTGTTCGTAAATCAAAGTAAATTTATACCGTTCGATAAGTCTAACAAGATTATTATTTCAGGATGCCAAGTGATAGAAAACGAACGCGAGAAGATCTCCGAATTGAAACGGCGCGTTCAAGACGAGACCAAAAAATTATGGGACCAGAAATACCGCTCGGAACAGTCGCGGTCTTTGGACAGCGATAGCTTGCCGTACGACGAGCGGCTGCCGGACCGTGACCGGAGCCTCATTGAAGACAGTTTGGACGATTCTTACATGATGAACTCTACAATTTTTGAAGAAAGGTAAGTTTTACATTGTTTTAAAGTATCGTAAGGTTATGGTCCCAAAACTACCACTTAAAATAATTTGCCGTACAACGTATAATGGGCCGGCTCCTGGCCCTGGACCGAAGCTCCATTGGAGATAGTTTGGACGATTTCTACATGATGAACTCAATTTTCGAAGAAATGTGAGTTTTTTAATGTTTACTATCATAAGGTTATGGGACCAGAAGAATTGCTCAAAACAGTCGCAGTCTTTGGACAGCGACCTTACCCTTATTGAAGACAGTTTGGACGACTCCTATATAATGAACTCTATTTTCTAAGAAAGGTGAATTTTTGAATCGAATTTTTTAAACCATATTTAGAGGTATTGACGAATTTCAATCAAATTTGAGAGGCACACAAAGGAGTTCATTCTACGCAAGATGTTGCAAAAAAAAATCCAAAAGGGGGAGTGGAGGAGGAAAAATGTGGGGAAGTTTGCTGTAGCATTATATAGGCTGACTTTTAAACCACCAGCCAAATTTCTGGAGCAAGTTCAGTCCATGATACTAAACTACTTTCCATAAAAACAATTAACGAAAAACTAAAATAAAAATTTGCCTTTTCATACAAATCAGCGCTCAGTCAAACGGATTTTCTATGGGAGGACAAAAATTTTTCATCGATTTTTAATAACTTTTTTTATAGAAAGTAGTTCAGTATCATGGACTGAACTTGCTCCAAAAATTTGGCTGGTGGTTTAAAAGTCAGCCTGTATATGGGACGGATTTTACTGAAATGGCTTTGCTAAGCGAGGGAAACGGGACTGTGTCGGTTATGGCGTGGTAATAAGAGCTCGCGAGGTCTACTGTTCTCACAGAAACACTAGTATATTCTTTTCCACATCGTTTGTAGTGTGTCAAAATCAAAAACCTATATTTTAGTCTTGATATACCGTCGATTAGACGACCGAAGGGAATAATAGAAAAGAGAGGCTTTGCCTAAATTGGGACATAAATGGAAATAAATAAATAATGATCTGTTTTAAAATTTCCCCATACGTATGATTAACAGATTTTTAAGGCAAGACTTAATAGGCATTTTTTGAGCCTGCGTGTAACACCTTAGACCGTATGCTTCGCATCAGGCTAGATAGAGGTCTAACGCAATAAAATCTCAAATAAAAAAAAATTGGACGAATAGGTAACTGAGATTATGAGTCTGAACTAGAGTCAGTGCGAGTGACCCACTATGATTCAGTGCCGCGCGTAATCTGCTTGATAAGATAACGAGCCAGTAACGTCGCGCAATTCGCGGACGTCGCGCGCTCCCCGCGCCGGATTTGTGATGTGAATTGTGGAATAGGACTCATCTGTGGGTTAGGATTTACCGACTCTTATCTGATTTTACCTGTATTGTTCCATGCTCTACGTAGCGTAATACGCCAATGTCAGGGTTGCTACACACTTATTCAGGCTGGCATTAATCGGCACAGCCGGGCGGTAAAATCCAATATACCTGACGACCGCCGTAAGGTAATGGTTAACACGCTAGACCGCTGATCCGGAGGTTCTGGGTTCGATCCCCAGCCAGAGCAATGTGGAAAATGGGCTTTTTCAAATTGTTCTGGGTCTTGGTTGTTTATCTATGTATGTATTTATCATAAAATATAGTTTCGTTGAGTTAGTATCCCATAACACAAGTTAAAAACTTACTTTGGGGCTAGCTCAATCAGTGTGATTTGTCCCTATATATTTATTTATTTACTTATGTAGATTAGTGTTCTGGGAAAAGGGCGATATAATTTTCAATTTTGTTTACACTCGCACCACCCAAATTATTTCTCTACTTGGTCCAATGGTTGACTGGCAGAGAACGCCATAAGGCGTTAAGTCCGCCATTTGTAAACTAAAAAAGTTTAAATAAATAAATAATTGATTTAGGTCGGCTTTGTTGTTCGACAAGTACTGCCGAACCAACAATGCCGCCCGAATATGTGTGTAGCAACCCTCACGTGACTTTTGTTAAAGATATTATACTTAAATACCTATATATATATATATATACGATAATAAAGATATATTTGTTTTGAGTTGAATTGAACTATGAAAGCTTTTTTGCGGTTTTGGATGTGGGATAGGATTGTTTTCAATTTCAAAAAATAATCTATTCTATTGATGTCTGTCATTGCTTAGCAAAATAACTGGCTAAATGTGTCAAATTGTCGTTTTTAGATTTTAATTTTAAAAGCAAAAATATGAAATATATATAAGGTGACTCATGTGTCCAGTTAATCTGTTTTCACAGCCGGCTTTTTAAAGAATCTACTAAATGCAAATTTTTCACGCGTGCAAAGTATAATGACCCGAACACGCAGACGTAGTATTATTACATTAATTCTTGTTTTAAGGTCACTTTAGGGTTCCCGAATAGAATAATAAACGGGCAAGTGCGAGTCGGACTCGTACATGAAGGATTCCGTACCACCGTACAATGTTTTAAAACGCTGAAGAAACACGTTTCTTGTATGACCCCCTTTAATTTTTAACTTTATTTTATTTTTAGTATTTGTTGTTATTGTGGTCATAGTAATACATAATTGGTGAAAATTTCAAGTATCTAGTTAATGCCATTATGAAGATCAAGTTAAAAACGCTGAAAAAACACGTTTCTTGTATGACGACCCCCTTTAATTTTTTACTATTTTTTATTTTTAGTATATTTTGTTATATCCGCCACAGTAATACATAATCTGTGAAAATTTTAAGTGTCTAACTATTACGGTTCAAGAGATAGAGCCTGTGACTGACGGACAGACAGACAGACGGACAGACAGACAGACAGACGGACAGACAGACAGACAGACGGACAGACAGACAGACAGACGGACAGACAGACACACAGACGGACAGACAGCGGAGTCTCAGTAATAGGGTCCCGTTTGCACCCTTCGGGTACGGAACCCTAATTAACAAGATATATAGTTTTAATACTAAAACTCTCATTTGTCAATATAACATGGATATTATGGAAGATATGAGGAAACAGACTGATGAACGTACATACTTACATACATACATAATATGTATCGTTAATGAAGGGTCCCGTTTTAAAACATTGTACGCAGGTATCATATCCGTACAATGTTTTAAAGCACAAAAAAAAACACGTTTCGTGTATGACGACCCCTTTAGTTTTTAACTTTATCTTATTTTTAACCGTCAAAAAAGGAGGAGGTTCTCAATTCGTCGGAATCTTTTATGTATGTTCCCCGAGTACTCGAAGACGCCTGGACCGATCTGGAAAACTCTTTTTTAGGGTTCCGTACCCAAAGGGTGCAAACGGGACCCTCTCGACTCGCACTTGCCCGTTTATTTTTTGTTTGAAAGGGAATACTTGTCAAGTGATCCCATAGGAATTTTATCAAAATCGGTTGTGTAGTTTGATTTTGAAGTGGAACATTACGCCACTGGGGTTGTCCTGATGATGAAAGTCATTTGTTAAAATCAACTTTGTTGCGACTAGGTGCCTAAAATCAGAGGTGCTGCGTCCAATTCACAATCATTGAGATTCATAGCATGACATCAGGCCATTGAAACATGTATCGTTTAAACAAATCAAAGTAATTGAACACAATACATACAGCGTGCTCCCATTTATAGTCCAAGATCCTAATGCATGATTGCACATTCAACCGTTTTGTCTGAGCAAAATCGGTCCAAGACTGAACATGAATGTACTAATAACCGAGCGAGCGAAGTGTCTCAGTTTCCAGATTGGCCAAAAATGCTTTTGTCCGTCTGTTATCGCCTACAGGTCGCATTTCTTAACCGATTTTGACGAAAATTGGCACACAAGTTCCTTGAGCCAGGAGAAAGAGGAAAGTGTCGGTTATTGCGTGGTCAAAGAGCTCGCGAGGTCTACTGTTCTCACAGAACCACTTAGATGCGTCTTCATCTCAGAAGTTAGTTTTTGTCCCGGCTGCCATGCCAGATGCCTGCAGGCAGCTTGCAAAATCTGACACCAGTGTTGGCCACTTACACACACGAAGAAAGGAAAGGGTTCCGAAGTCTGTATTTCCATCCGCAACTTTGTTCATAGGCTGTCGGCATGTGCAAATATATTAATTACGCCGACATACATACATACATACTATCACGTCTTTATCCCTAATGGGGCAGAGCAGAGCCCAGGGCTGCAAGACTCAAAGGCCACTTTAAGCGTGATGGTGGGCGAAAAGGTGGAAAAAGAAATCAAAATAGTGATGGGTTGCTAACCGACAAAGTTTTAACAAAGAGGGGATTACTTTTTTTCTGTGCATCCCACAGCGTGGCGTATAGTTTCGTTTAAAACATTTAGGGGTTGTGAAGATTATTTATTTCGGAACGCTATTGTGTGGCTCTTTGAGGAGTTTCTTCCATATCTCCAAAGTTCTTCATCATGTATTCACCAAACTTATATGGGACCAACAAGATAATAAAGGCTTTTAAATAAAAAAAAGAATCATCAAAATCGGTTCATAATTAGTGAAGATATCGCGTAACAAACATACAAAAAAAGAAACATACTGGTCGAATTGATAACCTCCTACTTTTTTGCAGTCGGTCAAAACATTTCCCATTCCAGATTTGTAAGAATCAATACTCCGATAATCTTATCGCTAGTCATGTAATCTGATAAACTTAACACAACTTAACAAATAATAATAAAATGTTTAGATAGCGTATTCACTAAGGCTTGTTTTACTAGGCTTAGTTTATTTATTAATTTCCCTATTTATTGTCCAAAAGTAAGGGAATGAATATTCCCTCGTGGCTTTATGGCATTTAAGCAAAAAGACATGTCGATTAAGCCGTGTGATTCCCGGGTTCCCGGCAGAGTAGAATAGGACCACTCCAAGTCTTCCTGTGGATGTCGTAGAAAGCGACTAAGGAAACGCAAGCTAAACAAAGGTCATAAACATCATGAGACCTCTCCAACCCGTCTGGCCAGCGTGGAGAGTGTAGACCAAATCCTCTGGCTACTCTGCCTTAGTATGGCTCTGGCAGTACAGAGAGGGTCGTGCTCCTGCAGTGGAGAATAAATAGACCTGATGATGATGACATGTCGATTAAATAGAATACTAATTACTCGATAACTATTTTTGGAAGGATAACTTTACCTAGTTTACTGTTAATTTTCCTAATCAACCGCACATAGCTTTATCGCTGACCAAAAAATTAATTTCTGCTATATTCCTACCCCCATATTTCTAAAAAAGTCCAAACGTTTGTTAAACCTATTTGCTATAATTCAAGTTGGGGCGAAAACACATTGTTTGTATGTATGTTTGTTCCGCGATAACTGCCGAACCAATGGTCTGATTTTGATGAAATTTGGTAGGCATATAGGAAATATCAATAGAATTTTCAAGTTCGTTGGGCATCAAAATCGGTTCTGTAGTTTTTGAAATATTAATAAAAAATCGCGAGGTGTAATTTTTAGGCGAACTACTAGTGATTATGAGGGTTAACCTCGCAAACAAAACCGACTGGCGCCGTCCAGCTATTTACCTAATTTCCAAATAAGGGAGCCATTCTTGAAAGAACAATACGAGACGTGCCGTATCAAGTGCACGGGACCGGGTCGAAAGTGCAATCAGTATGCGGTTATACGGCCTAATGCGACATGTAGGCCTGCCTTATTTAGTGCGGAGAGTTCTGTACCTACAGCGTGTTGGAATTCCTTGAATTAAACAACGTGGAAAGTTGTTTGAGTAAAAAGCGATTTATTTAATTAATTACCCATCCATTGGGTTAGGTTATTGTTAATAATTAATTATTAATATTTTTTCAAAACAAATATACCGGGCAAGTGCGAGTCGGACTCGTACATGAAGGGTTCCGTACCTCCATACAACTTTTTAAAACGCTGAAAAAAACACGTCTCTTGTATGACATACACATAATCGGTGAAAATTTTAAGTGTCTAGCTAATACGGTTCAAGAGATAGAGCCCTGTGACAGATGGACAGTCGAACAGATAACGGAGTTTGTCTCAGTAATAAGGTCCCGTTGGCACCCTTTAACTACGGAACCCTAAAAACCGACTTCAGTACTAAGCTTAATATTGAAACAATCCGCTAGTTTCAAACAACAGTCAAATCAGACACTTTTTCTAAACGTCAAAACAAACATTTTCTATGAGATTTGTATGAAATATCGGACTGTGACGTCATAGTTTTTTGGAGTCAAATAGCGCTCCTAATATCCGTTTTTCTGCAATAAATTTAAAATCACGTTCAAAATGGATGTGATCAATGACAGTAACATTATTTTGTGACGTTTTATTTCTCCTAACAGTACCAAATAATTTATTTTTGACCCAGGAAACTAACTAATAGGGGATCGGACAACTTTTCACAAAGTGTTTAAAAGTAATAGAATGATTATTTATTACCGTAAAAAAATAATATATTATTTAAATAAGGCTGTAAATATACATAAATTACATTTTAAATTTGAATGCATAAAAATGCCGCGTAAACGTTCCCATCGCGTCACCTTGGCCGCGTAACGTCATATGTTTGTGAGTAATTATTAAAGAATCAAGTGGTGAAAAGGATGGCAGTAGTGGAGGCCACAAATTCACATAGTAATGTTGACATCTATGGTTGACATTTTGAGGTTATCCCAGCCGTCAAAAATGACAATTACAAACGAATGATGTAATGCGCTGTGATCGGTGTTTCGTTCAAGGTGGCGAACAGATTAAAAATATTGCAACTAACGCATTTTTTTTCTTGATTTAAAAATATAAATCATTATTATTTCACAAAAATACTCATCGAATAAAAATAAAGATTTTTTGGTAAGACCTGTCCGATTCTCTATTGTATACTTAGACGACATATTTAACTAGTTATTTTCGTTTAAAAAAATAAACCACACAACCGATTTTAATAACATTTCTATAGGAGCACCTGGAATTTTCCAAATTGGTCCAGGCGTCTCTGAGTGATCGGGGAACATACATAAAAAAAATGATTCCGAAGGATTGATAAGATCATCTTTTTTTCAAATCGGTTAAAAAGGGAGCATCCTGTACGTGTTGGTGTGAACGCTCACGAAACTTCCTCCGTAGTAATTGAGTCCACAGATGTCCTACGTCTGTTGCAGCGATCATGTGTTGGTAATTAATACTGGCCAAATCAATTCTGTGATACCTAGTAATAGAAAGATACAGTTTATTTCTATCAAATAATTATACTCTATATCTTCACATAGCAAACATTATAGCACTTAGTATCTTTTGCTATCGATGACAAGAAATCATAGAATAAAATCAAGTGTTAAAAAGTAAACAAATGTGTATTGTGTTTGTTAGTGTGGTTAAACTAATTTAAATGGAAGACTAATGTGACTTTGTGAGTCTACGAAAATGGCAAACAAAACAAAAAGGATCAAAAAGCATAATTTGCTATGTTGGTAAGTTTATATAATATGTACATTGATTTGTTTTGTGAGAGAAATTAAACAACATTTTAAACATGTTGCACATGTTATGGGAGTTGTTCACTAATATTATGATAACAGCAGCTAATCTGTTTAAAAACATAGCCATGTTGAAGGGTAAGGGTCAGTTCATACCGAGATGCGACGCGACGCGACGTGGCGCGCACTTTTGAAGAAATATAGAACTTGTTACTTATTGACGCAGTACAGCGCGGCGCAGCAGGCTCTCACTTTACTGAAATTAGTATCTTTTTATCAAGCAAACAAGTTCTATATTTCTTCAAAAGTGCGCGCCACGGCGCGTCGCGTCTCTGTGCGCCGACTCTAAGGATTCAGACAGATGAGCGACAGTGTGCCAGCGACTGTTCGCGACCCTGGTCGGTGACGTTAAATGTCAGTCAGCGACCAGTGTGAGGTCGGTGACAGTCGGCGACTAGAGAGTAGACGGTCATCGAATGTTACCGACGGTCGCAAACGTTGTCACGGGCACACTTTCGGTCGTGATCGAGAGCTCGGCGGCTCGGCGGGAGTACGCATTACCAGCGCTTGCGCAAGTGAAGCGACACCAGGCGTAGTCCGCACTTGGATGGGTGACCACAACTAGCATACAATTTTTCTCGAACTCCGTGCTTCGGAAGGCAAGTTATGCCGTTGTTCCTGGCTGTCATCATTAGATGACAGTCGTTAAGCTATGTCAGATGCCTTTAGGCAGCTTGAAAAATCTAACACCAGCGTTGGCCACTTACACACACGAAAAAAAAACACTGTCGATCGTCTGTAATAGCCCTAAGATAAGTATATAGTCGTCAAACTATGTCAGTATGTATTTAAGGCAGCTATCACTTTCTGGTGCACCAACTCTTGCTAAACGATTTTCCAGGTGCAAACAGGAAAAGTTAGAAGAGCTGGCTAGGGGCTACAAAATATAAATATCCCGCTGGTGGCTAATGTGTAAATACGCCGCTGTGTGTATGTAAATAACATTGGCCCGAAATTTACGGCCCCTAAGCGTTGATTCATACTGATATAGCAGCAGCCGGCAGCGCAATTTCACTGTCATCTTTATTTCTATCAACGAAATGCATAGAAATAGGGCGCCTGATGTCAGCAATCAAAATTTTGCTCCCGCTTCCACGCACACAAATTTACTCTAGCCGAAGCGAGACAGCGAGCCATGCGGGACCATGACTGCCTTATGTTTAAAACAATTATAATCCAAAGTTACAAGTGCTACATTATTGTATTTTTTGAATACTTTCTGTTTTAGTATAATTCTGAGGTGATTTGGAGGCAACTTCGCAATGTTTTTCTATCGAGAAAATTTTAAGCAATCGTCTTTTCGAAACTTATTATGTTTAGAGTTAGTCCTGTGTTTTTATTTCAAAGTGAGTGTTTCGTTAATATTGATAAATATTTAAGATGACTCTTAAGAACTTTAGGGTAGTATGGGCTCTTAAGAAAAACAAAAGTCACGCGGCCGCGCGTCCACAAGCGGCAGTCTTTCTTATACAGATATATAATCAAGTCTTTATGCCTAACGGGGTAGACAGAGCCCGGGGCGGAGAAAAACGGAATCAAACTAGTGTTGGGTTGCTAGCCGCATCGCCTGTTAACATGATTCAGATTCTCGCCCATTCCCTCGATCTGCACGGGAAGAGAATCAGCTGGTCCATTCTAAGTTTTTTCTTTTCTCCCAGACCAGCATGGAAGTTCTTTGAAAGTTTTTCTTGACGGGTTAATCTCTCTAAACTCTTTTATGCATACTTTTTTCTAAAGTTTTATCTTGTGCTATTACATTCGTACCAAAACACTAAAAAGATTTTTAACTCTTTACATAGTTTACTAGTCTTTTGCTATGATTTATTTTACAAAATATAGAAAATGTGAGAGCTCTTATCCAGCAAACGACCTCTCTTCATCATAAAATTAGCTGCTTCTAACAATTCTACTTCCAACTAATCAAGAAGCGTTAACACAAGTATCACATATGGAGGTTGAACAAACTCTTTAGTTTAGTCAGTTTCCTTCCGTCTTTACGATGCCAAGTTGATCATTATGAACAGCATGTAGGTTTGCCCAAAATAAATAGGCGCAGCTTTGTCAGAAGTCTAAAAAGCCTACCTTATATTAAATACATCTGAGTTCCTTTACGTAGTCGTCTAAATTCCCACCACATCAACGCCGAAGTCGGTGATAAATAAATGGGCTACGATGCGCTGTTTGACACGCTTTAAGAATTCGTCATCTATTTCTTTACCTTATCTCTATTTCGGCATAATTGCATTGGTAATGTTGAAATGCGAGCGCTGAGGATTATGTGTGCTGAGAAGTATGTATAATGTCATAAAGGAGCGGTGTAAAGTGAAAGAGGACGTAGTGACAAAAATAGAGAAAAAGATGTTAAGATGGTTTAGGCATGTAGAAAGGATGGATGATACTCGTAAGAGATTAAATATTTATTACGCAAATGTGAATGGAAGAGCAGGACAGGATCGGCCTCGGCGAACATTCTGCGACCAGATTGCGGAAGTTCTAAAAAAAGGAGAGGTAAAGTACCCGTAACCGAAGGGTATGTATGAAGAGGTTGATGAAGCAAAAGAGGCCTGTCAGGAATGTAGCAAGTGGAGGTCCATAGTCTCTGCCTACCCCTGTTGAAAACAGGCGTGATAGTATGTATGTAGATAGATAGATAGATAGATAAAACATTTATTTTGTACAGCTGTCACACACATTAAACATTAGAAAAGAAATAACAATTAACATTAAATACATTCTTAGCCTAACTACAAGCAAATGTATGCCACAGCAGCACAAATAGTTTGGAAAATCCAAAAGTGCACGCCTCATAATCTAATGTTTTTTATACAGTGGTATATTAGTTTTTTATAAATTACTAGCTGTGCCCGCGACTTCGTTCGCGTGGTTGTCGGAACGTAATGTTATATAGCCTAAAGCCTTCCTCTATAAATGGACTACCCAACAAAAAAAGAATTTTTCAAATCGGACCATTAGTTCCTGAGATTAGCGCGTTTAAACAAACAAACAAACAAACTCTTCCGCTTTATAATATTAGTATAGATAATTAAACGACAGTACTTAGAACGCTAATATTAACTAGGAATCAGCACAGTGTAATACTTTATATATTAAAAACAAAAGTATTCCGGTAAGATGAATTTTTCGACCAATTTCTCTGCCACATACATGGTCACTGAATGATTAGTTTTAATGTTATTATTTATTATATTAAACAAATTAATTGTTTATAAAATGTACCATATGTGCTAGACAGATTATTTAACTTCATATTAGTGCACCCATATTATCCTGTAAGTGTTATATTAAAAAAAAAAGTCATTTAAGTTTCGAAAGACTGGGTTTTTTGACATGTCGAGAGTAGAGCACTACCTCAACGCTCCGCTTATGAGGCGTGCAACTACCTCAACGCTCCGCTTATGAGGCGTGCAATACCTCAACACTCCGCTTATGAGGCGTGTAATAGGCTACAGCTCAGCACGACGTTGCTTACAGGTACAGTAAAAGCATTATATTTAAAATTACAATCTGAGCAGCTAGTTACCTGTGTTATAGTCTGGATGGTGATTTACGTACACGGTATGTATGTATAGGTAAGTACATACTTCATTCAACCTCAAGCTCCTTGGCATCCAAACGCCCACTGATTTACTCCGGAATCTATGATGCATGAATGGGCTATGTTTAGCGCGTTTTTATAATTATTGTTGGCTATTTCTTTGATTGACTCGGAATGCTTGTTTTCTTATTATTTTTATTGTTATTCTTATTATTTTTATTCGGTTTTGATGCTCTGACAGAGAATATTATTTATGAAATAAAAAGTTTACTTATGATTTATTAACTATGATTTATAGCTCAAGTGGTTAGATCAGAAATACCCCATAAACGTGCAGTATTAAAATGTATAACTCTTTAGTATATTACAAGCTTTTATTAAGTTTCAACTGTACCGTTGTCTGTGTCCGTAAAAATCTTGCAAGCTAAAAACCCACTTCCAATTAATTGATAGAGTTGAAAGTTCACAATCCGAATTCAGCAGAAATTCTGTCACTCATTTCAACTTACAAAATTACGTTCGACTAGTTTCTCCCTTAGCGGGGACTTTGTTCACAGATAGTTATGAAATCATAGCATAGTCACAACTAAATAATGCGTTTGTTTGTTACAGTTCCGGGCTTATGTCCTCG
The DNA here is from genome assembly GCA_963576875.1 of Acrobasis repandana. Lineage (NCBI taxonomy): Eukaryota > Metazoa > Arthropoda > Insecta > Lepidoptera > Pyralidae > Acrobasis > Acrobasis repandana. The sequence goes on along the minus strand of OY756241.1, from coordinate 9,263,968 downwards.
TCCATCGAAGAGGTGAGTCACTGCTTTTGTTTTGAATGTGATATCGATATGGATTCTCTCCAAGGTATTCGTGGGCTTGCGTGAAATAGCTAACGGATAACAAAATGTCCAACAAATAACCATCTTACAGAAATTTTAAAATCCAATAGTCGCTTAGATGTGGGCACTATGAGTCACTACTTTTGTTTCGAATTTGATATCGATATAAATTCACTCCAAGGTATTCGTGGGTTTGCTTGAACAAGCTAGCGGATAACAAAATCTTCAACAAATGACCATTTTACAGAAATTTTAAAATCCAATAGTCGCTTAGATATGGTCACTAAGAGTCACTACTTTTGTTTCGAATATGATATTGATATGGATTCACTCCAAGGTATTCGTGGGTTTGCTTGAACAAGCTAGCGGATAACGAAATCTCCAACAAATTACCACCTTACAGAAATTTTAAAATCCAATAGTCGCTTAGATGTGGTCACTATGAGTCACTACATTTGTTTCGAATATGATATTGAAATGGATTCACTCGAAGGTATTCGTGGGTTTGCTTGAACAAGCTAGCGGATAACAAAATCTCCAACAAATGACCATCTTACAGAAATTTTAAAATCCAATAGTCGCTTAGATGTGGTCACTATGAGTCACTATTTTTGTTTCGAATATGATATTGTTTGTTTGTAATAACTTGATTGTACCAAAATTTAAGTATAAAAGACAACATAATACGAAAGAGCAAATATACAAAGGCGGACTTATCCCATGTAGGGATCTCTTCCAGTCAATCTGCGATAGATTGAGAGGATATTTACTCTATTATATATAAGGTAGAAGCCGGTACGTATAAATTACTTATCTACACACATAAATATATACGAACATACTTACATAAATACATATAGCAATACACATAAACAAACTATACATAAAGTATATAATAATAATAATAATAATAATATATTTATTTGCTGTAAAGTATCTTACATACATAGGTATATATTTAATAAATATTAAAGATAAGTACTTAATTCAGTCCAAGCATGACGTAACCAGAGAAGACTTCGATAATCTAGTTTTAAATGAATCAAGTGAAGGTGCCATCCTTACATCAGCTGGAAGTGAGTTCCAAAGCCTTGCCGCCAAGACTTTAAACGATTTGGAGTAAGACTGTGACGAATGCGGTGGGATGTCCAAAACGAGGCTGCCGGCTGTGCGCAAACGACTATCCACAATCCGAAAATTAAATTTGCAATGGAGGTAATCAGGGGAAGAAGGATTAAAAAGGGCGTTGAAGAGGAGGCAGAGAATGTGGATGTTGCGACGTATCCTAACAGGTAACCAATTTAGCTTCTTGCGAGACTCCGAAATGTGATCAAATTTTCGAAGGTTGAAGACATACCTAATACAGTTGTTTTAGAGGCGCTCTAATTTATCTAGAAGTTCCTCTGTAGGATCCAAATATGCAACGTCAGCATAATCAAGAATAGGAATTAATAAAGAACGTGTCAATAATACTTTCGTCCTTATTGGGAGAAAATTTTGCAATCGCCTCAGAGAATGCATGCCCACAAACATTTTGCGACTCACCTCATTAGTTTGGGTAGACCATGACAAAGTTTCATCCAAAACATTCCCAAGTTTTTAACTGTTGGAGAGAAAGGAATAATAATACCATTTAGCATAACATTGGGAACAACGGTGGAATGAAACTTTGCCATGAAATGTGGACTACCAATTACTATTGCTTGGGATTTATCTGCATTGACCATAAGCCCGAAGTAATGGGACCAAGTCGCAATAGCGGCAAGGTCGGAATTGATAATGCTCACTGCGTCGCTGAAGTTATCGAGAGGGGCGGCCGTATAAATCTGCAGATCATCTGCATACAAGTGAAAAGAAGATTTAATACAAGACGTGATACCGTCAATGAAAATTGAGAATAATATTGGGGAAAGTATTCCACCTTGAGGAACACCGGCAGCCAGGTCACACCACTCAGATTTACTCTGATCAATTTTCACCAACTGTCGACGCCCATAAAGGTAGGAATGAAACCAAGTAAGAGAAGATGCAGAGAAGTTAAGGGAATTTAGAACGCCAAGTAGTATGTCGAAATCAACTGTATTGAATGCATTAGAGTAATCTAACAGAACCAGAATAGTGAGCTTCTTGTTATCTAATATCTATGTTCATTCTGATGTCGTCCGTTATTTTGACGAGGGCGGTTGAAGTGTTATGTCCAGCACGAAATCCAGATTGATGTTCATTTAGTAGTTTGTGTGAAGATAGATATTTCGTTAATTGTTGCTGGACATAGTGCTCCAGGATTTTTGAAAGGACAGGAAGTATAGATATGGGACGGAATTGGGAAGGTAAGGAAGGATTAGGTTTTTTAGGGAGTGGAATCACATGCGCGCATTTCCAAGCAGAAGGAAAAACCCCAGTGGACAACGAACAGTTGAAAATGTCAATCAAGATTGGGGACACCACCGGTAAAATAGGTCTCAACATATCAAGAGAGATGCCATCATTACCGATCGCATTAGATTTCAGCTTGACAAAAATATCCTGAACATCCTTAATTGACATCGGCGGCAAATTAAATGCTGGGCAATCAGGCTTAGTTTTATCAGCAAGCTCCGCAAGCGTAACATTCCTGACACTCGAAGGGAGGGTGGAGCCAGTAGAGCAGAAATGTTTATTAAGAGAGTTCGCATCAATACTGAGAGTAGGATCGGATGATTGCTTACCAACTCCTAATCCCTTCAAGAAAGTCCACATCTTACCAGGAGGGCGATCCACAACATTTTCGTGAATGTATCTACGCCTAGCTTCCCTACAACGCTTATTACAAAGATTGCGTAGACATATAAACTTCTCACGATTATGATCGGAAGGGTTACGGCGAAGTTTTATTTTAGCACCGTCCCTTTTTGCCATAAGTTTTTTGATATCAGGCGTCAGCCAGGGTGCTGGAAAATGCTTAACTCTAATCTGCTCGACCGGGGCATGTTTGTCATATAGGGACAGTAAGCGGGAGTTAAACGCATCCACTTTTGAGTCAACATTACCCGCCTTTAGAACCGTGTCCCAGTCCAGATCACGGAGATCACCCTCAAACGATTTCCAGTTTATAGCACTGTAGTTTCGTCTTAACACAAACTTATGTCTTGGCTTTTTAGTGCGTAGCTTGAACGAGGGAAATACGAGATCATGGGCCGAGAATGCAGGAGCATGGAGTTGACCATGCTTAGAAACAAGCTCTGGAGAAGAAGTAATTATCAGATCGAGAAGGGATGGAGGACCATTATGAGGAAAATGAGTAGGATTAAGTGGAAGAACGTGAAGATCAAGAGAATAAAGGAGAGACAGAAGAGAATTAGCACGAGAGTCTTTTTTATATGATATTGATATGGATTCACTCCAAGGTATTCGTGGGTTTGCTTGAACAAGCTAGCGGATAACAAAATCTCCAACAAATTACCACCTTACAGAAATTTTAAAATTCAATAGTCGCTTAGATGTGGTCACTATGAGTCACTACTTTTGTTTCGAATATGATATTGATATGGATTCACTCGAAGGTATTCGTGGGTTTGCTTGAACAAGCTAGCGGATAACAAAATCTCCAACAAATTACCACCTTACAGAAATTTTAAAATCCAATAGTCGCTTAGATGTGGTCACTATGAGTCACTACTTTTGTTTCGAATATGATATTGATATGGATTCACTCCAAGGTATTCGTGGGTTTGTTTGAACAAGCTAGCGGATAACAAAATTTCCAATAAATGACCATCTTACAGAAGTTTTAAAATCCAATAGTCGCTTACATGTGGTCACTATGAGTCACTACTTTTGTTTCGAATATGATATTGTTATGGATTCACTCCAAGGTATTCGTGGGTTTGTTTGAACAAGCTAGCGGATAACAAAATTTCCAATAAATGACCATCTTACAGAAGTTTTAAAATCCAATAGTCGCTTACATGTGGTCACTATGAGTCACTACTTTTGTTTCGAATATGATATTGTTATGGATTCACTCCAAGGTATTCGTGGGTTTGCATGAACAAGCTAGCGGATAACAAAATTTCCAATAAATGACCATCTTACAGAAGTTTTAAAATCCAATAGTCGCTTACATGTGGTCACTATGAGTCACTACTTTTGTTTCGAATATGATATTGTTATGGATTCACTCCAAGGTATTCGTGGGTTTGCATGAACAAGCTAGCGGATAACAAAATTTCCAATAAATGACCATCTTACAGAAGTTTTAAAATCCAATAGTCGCTTACATGTGGTCACTATGAGTCACTACTTTTGTTTCGAATATGATATTGTTATGGATTCACTCCAAGGTATTCGTGGGTTTGCATGAACAAGCTAGCGGATAACAAAATCTCCAATAAATGACCATCTTACAGAAGTTTTAAAATCCAATAGTCGCTTACATGTGGTCACTATGAGTCACTACTTTTGTTTCGAATATGATATTGTTATGGATTCACTCCAAGGTATTCGTGGGTTTGCATGAACAAGCTAGCGGATAACAAAATTTCCAATAAATGACCATCTTACAGAAGTTTTAAAATCCAATAGTCGCTTACATGTGGTCACTATGAGTCACTACTTTTGTTTCGAATATGATATTGTTATGGATTCACTCCAAGGTATTCGTGGGTTTGCATGAACAAGCTAGCGGATAACAAAATTTCCAATAAATGACCATCTTACAGAAGTTTTAAAATCCAATAGTCGCTTACATGTGGTCACTATGAGTCACTACTTTTGTTTCGAATATGATATTGTTATGGATTCACTCCAAGGTATTCGTGGGTTTGCATGAACAAGCTAGCGGATAACAAAATTTCCAATAAATGACCATCTTACAGAAGTTTTAAAATCCAATAGTCGCTTACATGTGGTCACTATGAGTCACTACTTTTGTTTCGAATATGATATTGTTATGGATTCACTCCAAGGTATTCGTGGGTTTGCATGAACAAGCTAGCGGATAACAAAATTTCCAATAAATGACCATCTTACAGAAGTTTTAAAATCCAATAGTCGCTTACATGTGGTCACTATGAGTCACTACTTTTGTTTCGAATATGATATTGTTATGGATTCACTCCAAGGTATTCGTGGGTTTGCTTGAACAAGCTAGCGGATAACAAAATTTCCAATAAATGACCATCTTACAGAAGTTTTAAAATCCAATAGTCGCTTACATGTGGTCACTATGAGTCACTACTTTTGTTTCGAATATGATATTGTTATGGATTCACTCCAAGGTATTCGTGGGTTTGCATGAACAAGCTAGCGGATAACAAAATTTCCAATAAATGACCATCTTACAGAAGTTTTAAAATCCAATAGTCGCTTACATGTGGTCACTATGAGTCACTACTTTTGTTTCGAATATGATATTGTTATGGATTCACTCCAAGGTATTCGTGGGTTTGCATGAACAAGCTAGCGGATAACAAAATCTCCAATAAATGACCATCTTACAGAAGTTTTAAAATCCAATAGTCGCTTACATGTGGTCACTATGAGTCACTACTTTTGTTTCGAATATGATATTGTTATGGATTCACTCCAAGGTATTCGTGGGTTTGCATGAACAAGCTAGCGGATAACAAAATTTCCAATAAATGACCATCTTACAGAAGTTTTAAAATCCAATAGTCGCTTACATGTGGTCACTATGAGTCACTACTTTTGTTTCGAATATGATATTGTTATGGATTCACTCCAAGGTATTCGTGGGTTTGCATGAACAAGCTAGCGGATAACAAAATTTCCAATAAATGACCATCTTACAGAAGTTTTAAAATCCAATAGTCGCTTACATGTGGTCACTATGAGTCACTACTTTTGTTTCGAATATGATATTGTTATGGATTCACTCCAAGGTATTCGTGGGTTTGCATGAACAAGCTAGCGGATAACAAAATTTCCAATAAATGACCATCTTACAGAAGTTTTAAAATCCAATAGTCGCTTACATGTGGTCACTATGAGTCACTACTTTTGTTTCGAATATGATATTGTTATGGATTCACTCCAAGGTATTCGTGGGTTTGCATGAACAAGCTAGCGGATAACAAAATTTCCAATAAATGACCATCTTACAGAAGTTTTAAAATCCAATAGTCGCTTACATGTGGTCACTATGAGTCACTACTTTTGTTTCGAATATGATATTGTTATGGATTCACTCCAAGGTATTCGTGGGTTTGCTTGAACAAGCTAGCGGATAACAAAATTTCCAATAAATGACCATCTTACAGAAGTTTTAAAATCCAATAGTCGCTTACATGTGGTCACTATGAGTCACTACTTTTGTTTCGAATATGATATTGTTATGGATTCACTCCAAGGTATTCGTGGGTTTGCATGAACAAGCTAGCGGATAACAAAATTTCCAATAAATGACCATCTTACAGAAGTTTTAAAATCCAATAGTCGCTTACATGTGGTCACTATGAGTCACTACTTTTGTTTCGAATATGATATTGTTATGGATTCACTCCAAGGTATTCGTGGGTTTGCATGAACAAGCTAGCGGATAACAAAATTTCCAATAAATGACCATCTTACAGAAGTTTTAAAATCCAATAGTCGCTTACATGTGGTCACTATGAGTCACTACTTTTGTTTCGAATATGATATTGTTATGGATTCACTCCAAGGTATTCGTGGGTTTGCATGAACAAGCTAGCGGATAACAAAATTTCCAATAAATGACCATCTTACAGAAGTTTTAAAATCCAATAGTCGCTTACATGTGGTCACTATGAGTCACTACTTTTGTTTCGAATATGATATTGTTATGGATTCACTCCAAGGTATTCGTGGGTTTGCATGAACAAGCTAGCGGATAACAAAATTTCCAATAAATGACCATCTTACAGAAGTTTTAAAATCCAATAGTCGCTTACATGTGGTCACTATGAGTCACTACTTTTGTTTCGAATATGATATTGTTATGGATTCACTCCAAGGTATTCGTGGGTTTGCTTGAACAAGCTAGCGGATAACAAAATTTCCAATAAATGACCATCTTACAGAAGTTTTAAAATCCAATAGTCGCTTACATGTGGTCACTATGAGTCACTACTTTTGTTTCGAATATGATATTGTTATGGATTCACTCCAAGGTATTCGTGGGTTTGCTTGAACAAGCTAGCGGATAACAAAATTTCCAATAAATGACCATCTTACAGAAGTTTTAAAATCCAATAGTCGCTTACATGTGGTCACTATGAGTCACTACTTTTGTTTCGAATATGATATTGTTATGGATTCACTCCAAGGTATTCGTGGGTTTGCATGAACAAGCTAGCGGATAACAAAATTTCCAATAAATGACCATCTTACAGAAGTTTTAAAATCCAATAGTCGCTTACATGTGGTCACTATGAGTCACTACTTTTGTTTCGAATATGATATTGTTATGGATTCACTCCAAGGTATTCGTGGGTTTGCATGAACAAGCTAGCGGATAACAAAATTTCCAATAAATGACCATCTTACAGAAGTTTTAAAATCCAATAGTCGCTTACATGTGGTCACTATGAGTCACTACTTTTGTTTCGAATATGATATTGTTATGGATTCACTCCAAGGTATTCGTGGGTTTGCATGAACAAGCTAGCGGATAACAAAATTTCCAATAAATGACCATCTTACAGAAGTTTTAAAATCCAATAGTCGCTTACATGTGGTCACTATGAGTCACTACTTTTGTTTCGAATATGATATTGTTATGGATTCACTCCAAGGTATTCGTGGGTTTGCATGAACAAGCTAGCGGATAACAAAATTTCCAATAAATGACCATCTTACAGAAGTTTTAAAATCCAATAGTCGCTTACATGTGGTCACTATGAGTCACTACTTTTGTTTCGAATATGATATTGTTATGGATTCACTCCAAGGTATTCGTGGGTTTGCATGAACAAGCTAGCGGATAACAAAATCTCCAACAAATTACCACCTTACAGAAATTTTTACCTCCAGTAGTGGCTTAGTTGTGGCTTCTACTCATAGAAGTCACACCTATAGTATATAGTAATGACTCATCATTACTTTAGTTTGAATGTGATATCGATATGGATTCCCTCCAAGGTATATTCGCACACTTGCTAGCTAGTGGACATCCGAATTTGCAACAAATTACCTTCTTCCGCGATTAAAATGGCTTAGTTTTGCTATACTAGATCACTATGGTATAACCAGGTTCTTATTCTGTGGTACAATCCGGACAGCCGGACTGCCGAACTGCCGGACAAACGGACAGACGGCAACAATTAACTGGCAACATTTTTGGAGCAAGTTCAGTCCATGATACTGAACTAGGTACTTTCTATAAATAAAGTAACTAAAAGTCGATAAAAAATGTTCGTCCTCCCATACAAATCAGGCCTCAGCCAAACGGATTTTGTGTGGAAGGACGAAAGTTTTTATCGATTTTTAATAACTTTTTTTATAGGAAGTAGTTCAGTATCGTGGACTGAACTTGCTCCAAAAATGATGCCAGATAATAAAAAGTCACCCTGTATATTCAATCATTATGACTGAATCCACCCTTAAAATAGTTTCAGTATATTTTGACGTTATATAATGTTACATTACAAGTGAATGCTCGTCAGCCAGGGAGGTAGTATTGTAATGTAATGCTCAAAGTAAATGTTATATTACACGTGAATGCTCGTCAGTCAGGGAGGTAGTATTGTAATGTAATGCTCAAAGTAAATGTTATATTACACGTGAATGCTCGTCAGTCAGGGAGGTAGTATTGTAATGTAATGCTCAAAGTAAATGTTATATTACACGTGAATGCTCGTCAGTCAGGGAGGTAGTATTGTAATGTAATGCTCAAAGTCGAATCTATAACAACATTACAAGTAAATGCTCGCGGTGAGGGAGTACCTTTACGAATACAAAAAAAAAATTACCCGGTAACTAAATCACATGGAAATTCCACAAGTGTACTCACAATTCACGATTTGTACGCTGATTTACTTTGGAATCTGTAAGATAACGTACCCGGAAAAACTTAGTTTAAAATCAAAAGGCCGATTCTTTGAAATAATTGTCATAATCATTGTCAAAATTCGCTTCATTTAATGTTCATTGTACTCAGAAAATTATCTATCGAGATCTTTGTCATTGATGCTAGCTCAATCAGTGTGATTTATACCTATTTATTTATCTATCTAAATTTAAGAGCTATGCTCTTGTCGGTGGAGTATGAATTCTCTTCCATTTGTCTCTCTCATCTGCCAGTTGTTTTACTTCGCTGTACGACACAGCGTTCACTTTTTCCTTTATCTGTTTTATGTAGCTAGCTATGCCTCGGTCGTCCTGGTCCTCTTTTCCCTTCCACGATGGTCTTTATGAAGTCGTCATGTTGTAACAGATGACCCAAAATCTTTCCTCGTCTATTCTCTATTATATCCAGAATGCACCTTTTCTTTACAACTCTTTTCAGAGCCTCCTCATTTGTAATTTTTTTAACATAGCTTATCCGTTCCATACTACGCCAGCACCACATTTCAAATGCTTCTATTTGTTTCTTTTCTTTTTGAGTCAAAGTCCATGCCTCGCAGCCATATAACGCAATAGTCCTGATATATGTATATTTTTAGGAGCCGTTTTCGTGACGATTTTGATATCTTTGCTGTTAGAAGATGTTTTTAGGGTTCCGTACAAAAAATGAAAAAACAGAACCCTTATAGGATCACTCGTGCGTCTGTCTGTCCGTCCGTCTGTCACAGCCAATTTGCTACGAATCTACTGGACCGAATCAGATGAAATTTAGTAGGATGGTATAATTCTATGACCCAAAGACATATGTGCAAAGCAAATAATTTTTTTTTTAAAAAGGGGGTCATTTTCGGGGGATAAATTAGGAAATGAAAAAAAAAAGTTTTGCAAACCTTACTATGTCATATATCAAATGAAAGGGCTCGTTATGAGGATCTCAAATATATTTTTGTTATAATTATAAAATGAATAGTTTTGATTTTATTCATGAAAGAAGACGAAAATTGACCATTCCCCCCCCCCCCCCTGATCTCCGAAACTATTGAGCCCAAAATTTAAAAAAAAATACGAAATATAGTTCATTGCTTGTAGATTACAGGAAAACCTATAAGAATTCAATCAATTGTACGGAACCCTCTCCACGCGAGTTTAACTCGCACTTGGCCGGTTTTATTTCTGTATCCTATTTATTTATTTATTGCTAGTTTTAACGCTTATATTCTGTTTTTAACGCTTTCAATTTCCATACCCAACGTTGGCGACCGAGAGAGCAAACCGTCTCAGTTTCGAGTTTGGCCAAAATGCTTTTGTCGTTCTGTCTGTTCTAGCCTATGTACTAGCCTATGACGTAAATAGGCACACAAGTTCCTTGATTTATTTAAAATTTTAGTCGATCGCGATTTTTGATTGGAAGGAAAGGGGGGAACTTTGCTGTAGCGTTATTTATTGACGGGTTTCAATCTTTGCGAGGCACACTAAGGATTTCATTCTACACAAGATGTTGCCAAAAAAAATCCTAAAGGGTGGAGTGGAGGGGGAAAAGGGGGAAAGTTTACTGTAGCGTTATATATAGACGGATTTCACTGAAATGGCATTGCAAAGCCAGGGGAAAATGTAGTTATTGCATGGTTATATATAAGAGCTCGCTAGGTTTTAGCTGCTATGGTCGAAACGGTAGATCATTTATGTAAATACAGGCGAAAAGCGGGCGCCAATTCACAAAATAAAAATGAAAATTTTAAATTAGTTAATATCGTAAATCAACTTCCATGGTCTTATGTAGTTTATGATGTGCTGCATCGGATCCCGTGATGCGCGTTCCCGCTTTTTCTTCCCCAAATATAATATGCATGGCAATGGTTACCCAAAGATGCCAGTTTAAACGATTTGGCTAAAGTTTTTAGACCGCCTGAGGTCAAACCCTATTTGGGAATGCATTTGTGCGAAAAAAATTACAATGGCCGCCACCCGTCGTCAACCCTCTTTGGGAATACAGTTTTGTTTTTGTGTATGTAAGTGGCCAACACTGATGTCAGATTTTTCAAGCTGTTATGTATGTATATGTTATGTTATTATGCAATGGGAATGCAGCTGTAGAACGAGATGTTTGTGCTTGGTCCTTTACCTCTTATGACATCCACAGGAAGAGATGGAGTGGTCCTATTCTAGACCAGAAGTCACGAGGAGTCGTATGTTCCTAATTTTCTAGGGGACAGCTGACTTGCGACTTCAGAGTTAATTTAAATTTAATCATGTATTTTCTAGAAGTCAAAGCTTTGTCACATGATGACCAGCCGCGTTTAATCAACCGTAGTCATTTAATAGCCTCTTAAACCTGTGTTTACATTGTATTCGCGATTTGTGTTAGAAACGAATTGAAAAGTGTGGGACGAATCATTTCAGCATTGCAAGATGAAGGAATGCTTGTGGCTTGACAGGTTATTACGGAATAACATCAAATGCTAGTTTTGAACATGCATGGAGTGGAACATTAGCGGCTGTTCACATATGTCACACAAGATGTCGACTTTTGGAACCCTTCCCCCTTTTGTCATGATTTGCTCCGATCCCTTTAATACGGACTGTCACGTTTCGCATGAACATTTTTGACGAAAATTGGCACACAAATTCCTTGATTTATTTTATTTTTTTTAGTAAATCGCGATTTTTGATTAGGGGAGAAAAATAGGGGGAAATGGGAGGAACTTTAATGTAATGGTATTTATTGACGGATTTTAATCAAATTTGAAAGGCACACTGAGAACTTCAATCTCTACACAAGATGTTGCAAAAAAAATCGAAAAGGGGGGAAGTTTACAGTAGTGTTATATATGGACGGATTCCACTAAAATGGCTTTGCTAAGCCAGGGGAAAGCGGAAAGTGTCGGTTATTGCATGGTTATAAGAGCGAGCGAGCCAGGGACAAATTTAAAAAATAAACGGGCAAGTGCGAGTCGGACTCGTACATGAAGGGTTCCGTACTCTTGTACAATCTTTTAAAGCGCTGAAGAAAGGCGTTTCTTGTATGACGATCCCCTTTAATTTTTAACTTTATCTTATTTTTAGTATTTGTTGTTATAGCGGCCATAGTAATATATAAATCGGTGAAAATTTCAAGAATCTAGTTAATGCCATTAACAAGATCTAGTTAAAACGCTGAAAAACAGGTTTTTTGTACGACGACCCCTTTAATTCTTAACTTTTTTTATTTTTAGTATTTGTTGTTATAGCGGCCATAGTAATACATAATCAGTAAAAATTTCAAGAATCTAGTTAAGTAGAAGAGTTTGTTTGTTTGTTTGTTTAAACGCGCTAATCTCAGGAACTAATGGTCCGATTTGAAAAATTCTTTTTTTGTTGGGTAGTCCATTTATAGAGGAAGGCTTTAGGCTATATAACATTACGTTCCGACAACCACGCGAACGAAGTCGCGGGCACAGCTAGTCTATACTAATATTATAAAGAGGAAAGATTTGTACCTATTTTTGTATGTTTGTAATGTTGATAGGCTCAAAAAGTACTGGGCCGATTTAAAAAATTCTTTCACCGTTGGAAAGCTACACTATTCCCGAGTGACATAGGCTATGTGTGTACCACAGGCGAAGCCGGGGTGGACTGCTAGTGCCATTATAAAGATCTAGTTAAAAACGCTGAAAAAACACGTTTTTTGTATGACGACCCCCTTTAATTTTTAACTTTTTTTTATTTTAACCGACTTCAAAAAAGGTGGAGGTTATCAATTCGACTATGTTTTTTTTTTATGTATGTTTGTTACGCTATATCTTCTTCAATTGTGAACCGATTTTGATGATTCTTTTTTTATTTGAAAGCCTTTACTGCCAAGTTGGTCCCATTTTAATTTGGTGAAGATGTGATGAAGAACTTTGGAGATATGGAAGAAACTCCTTAAAAAAATTGAAAATGGTTGTTTTTTTTGTTAAAAATTTTATTATTAGTATTTGTTGTTATAGCGGCCACAGTAATACATAATCTGTGAAATTTCAAGTGTCTAGTTATTACGGTTAAAGAGATAAAGCCCTGTGACAGACGGACAGACAGCGGAATATCAGTAATTAGTAGTATAGGGTCCCGTTTACACCCTTTGGGTACGGAACCCTAAAAAGGCCATTTTTCAACTTGCCCTGGCTGGGGATCGAACCCAAAACCTCCCAGAGTGGCGGTTTGGCGTGTTAACCACAACGCCACGGATATCGTCATGAATGTAGAAAGTTCACTATTTACAAATGTAGCTTTGATATTTGAAAAGGAAATAACGAATGCGTTCAAGATGTCGCGCGGAACGGAACCGAAATAAAGTGGATTCTTTGAAGTCGATGTTGATGAGTATTAATGATTTCGGTCGGAGTCTAAAGAATACATCTTTGGTTGGCTTAATAAGTTTGTCTTTAACAAGCATTCGGGGTGCAATTAGGTAACAGTGTAAGGTACTTTCCATGTAGATATCACACACAATAGGGGGAAAAAAGGGGAACTTTGCTGTGGCGTTATTTATTGACGAATTACAATCAAAATTGAGAGGCACACAAGGAATTAATTCTGCACAAGATGTTGCAAAAAGAAATCCAAAAGGGGGAAGTGGAGGGGAAAAGGGGGAATATATGGACTAATTTCACTGAAATGGCTTTGCTAAGCCAGGGGAAAGTGTCGGTTATTGCATGGTTTGCAAGGTACACACACGGACACGGAAATGATAAATCCTGGCGAAATCCGTTTGGTCTTTATCGACTTTATCCATACTTGTTATATATTTAAGCCCCTCGGCGCTATCTGTACTTTAATAACTCTATAAAAAAAAATCTGATTTTGATACAGTTTTTTACTAACCTGTAAAGCTTTTCTCCGGGACGGATTACCATGAACAATACATACCCCTGTGAAGCCAAGGCGGACAGCTAGTAGCATATACATATATTCAAGATAGTAAATAAACCGAATTGGGATTGTTTATTTTTTTACCCCTAATTTTTATTTTTTTATATCAAAATATAGCGTATTTCAAGAAATTAATTTGAATATTTTGTCATATTACGGCTTAGTAATTTTTTTATAAATTATTATAAAAATCATGTCAGAGACAAAGTCGTGTCTTAACAAAACAAACGGCCAAGCCCTTTTTCTTCTTCTTCTTATTTAAGAGCTTAGTGGCTCTTGTCGGTGGAGTATGCGCCAAACTTCTCGGTTCTCTGCCTTACTTTTTAGTGCTTGATACGACATGAGCCCTGCTTTTTCTTTCAGTTGGTCTACATAGCTAAGCTCTATACATATTTAAAAAAACACGCTAGTGTCATAATAGTCTTTGTCAGTGTCAGTGTCATTCAGTGAATTCAGTTGCTCATGATTGGCGGAAAATTCTTTTCTTAGTTATGATTGGCTGAAACGGTGACGTTGTTGTCAGTGACGGATAAATACCATAAAGGCGACTCGTATTTTTAATGAAAGGACTCAGAGCATAAACCGATACAGCCGCGGAGTCAAACAAAGGTCATACGTTTGTTTATAGAAATATCCAAAACCGTTGATTATTTTGGCAAAAAAAATTACCCACAACTACTCGAAACGGTTTTCAAAATAACGCTTTCCAATAAAAATTAACAATGCCCATTGTAGTCCCTCTACCAAATCCCAAATAACTAGTAATCTAACACCAGTCCCTTTTATAATACGTGACGTTTCCAAACAAGCCTAAAAGCATCTCTATATCTAAAACCGTATACAGGATAGGGCTAACCGAACCCGTGTTAATAAAGGGATGCTACCTACAGCGATTGTCTATATCGAGACATCCTGTTGTCAACATTGCTTTATCGTAAAAATATCATGGAGTTACAATGAGCTGCCGCTTTAAGAGCTGTGCTTTTGTTTTTTAGAGACCAAACTTTAATTTTTAGAGTTCCGTACCTCAAAAGGAAGAAACGGTACCCATATAGGATCACTTTGTTGTCCGTCTGTCTGTCAAGAACCTTTTTCTTAGGAACGCATGGAGGTATCAAGCTGAAAATCATATCAAATACGTCTACTGTCCCTTGGAGCTGTGAAAAAATAGAAAGAAAAAATTAAAATCGTGGCTCATTAACAAATCTTATTATAAAATTGACGAAATCTTTAAGAATTATTAAGGTGAAGATATAGGCAAATGACCTTGAAGTGGCGCCCTCATTTGAAATAAATTGTTAACTCGTAAATATGGAGATAATTTCCATATTACTCTTCGTGATGCACTAGATAGCCCTTTAAATTATTTTATAAACCACCGTTGAAAGTATTTACATTAGTCCGTCTAGCTTTAAAACTTGCCTCCGCCAAAAGTGGCCACGGCAAGTTTTAAAGCTAGACGGATCACCAATAATAGTTTCAACGGCAGTTCATAAAATAATTTAAAGGGCTATCTAGTGCATGACGTAGAGAAATATGGAAATTATCACCATATTTACGAGTTAACAATTTATTTCACACTTCAAGGCCATTTGCCTATATCTTCGCCTTAAGTGTGAGTTATGTAATATAATTGTTAATTGTGAATTAAATTGAATTTTCGTCATTACGCCCCATAGTCTTTTTTATTCTTTCATTGTACTTCAGAATTATTTTCACATGCTTGTCAACTATAAGCAAAATAGATTAAGGACATGTTTATTATTTAAGATCTTATGTACTCTATTTTATGTGAATAAATATCATTATCATTATCAATAAAACTTCTAAGCCAACGCAATCAAAATATACAGCCGTTTATGCCGCAAATTTTTGACACTCACAAGGGACTCAAAACCTACTACCTAGGTACGAGCACGAGATGTTTGTGCTTAGTCCTTTAGTCGCCTCTTACGACATCCACATGAAGAGATGGAGTGGTCGGAACCACACGGGATTGTATTAGTTATAAAATATAGTATATGTGTGTATGACTACAACGATCAAAGCAGACAACTCTAGCTTTATGCCGTAAAGACATAAGGCCTAGTTTCGCTTGCACCATTATGATTTATTTAGATTGACCTGGCAGGTAGAAAGTCCCATCAAAATGACCTTTCTTTTTGAAAATCTTATCTATATAATAGATATAATCTCAAATTGCCTTAAATACCTATTTTTTTGAAAAATACTTTTACACGCGCCTAGCAAAATAAAAGCCCCGACCAAATCGTCTGGCTTATTGATTTTTTTATTCTATAAACACTAAACTACAACATATAAAAAATGCGTATTGCCTCAAATACCTTTTTTGAAAAATAAAATAAAAAACTTTTAAAAATTTATAGGTTGCATTAGCCCCGCTACTCACCAGCCAGGTCTGCAGTTCCGTGTTGGGGTATAATAGGAGATGTATGTGACAAGTTTTCAACTTGCCTCAAAACCTACCCAAAATTCGTGCAAGCTCTCGGACCATACAGGGTCCCGTGGAAGTCCATGAAATTTGGTACAAACGAAGCAACGTCTTAGGGTTGGATCTCATCTATCAGCACGGAACAGCACTTTCCCATGCTGCTATCCTTTTCTGTCAGTAGCGTCATTTGCTAGAGCGAGAGAGAGTGACGGAACGGACGGATCAGCACGGTAGCGTTCCGTCACTTCCAACCCTTATAGCACAGATAAAGGAAAAATTAAGAAAAGCATAAATTTTCAATTACATCATAAAATGAAAATATTTTTATTAATTTTAAACTTACTTTATATACCTACATGTTTGCACAAAACCCTCGGTGCGCGAGTCCAACTCGCACTTGGCCAGTTTTTAAAGGGGCAATTATTTAGATAAAATACTTAAATAAAACACTTTTTTTCAATAGATAAGTGTAATTCAAATTTCGAGCGTAATTTGCCGAGTTGGAGTAGTGGACGCCATATTGCTCTGTGGTCTCTGATTAGCAAAAATAACAATAAAAATTCTCTGCACTATCTTATCTTAGTAACCCTTTATCATAAATTGATGCTCTGGAATTCGCTTAATACTCTTCGAACTGATACGTACGTTATAATATAATGTATTATAATATAGGTACCTAATAAAGAGCAAATAGATCTTATTTAATGTTTATCATTAATCAAGGATCTATTTCCACAAAATCAAAGGTCGTCTTATTTAGAAAAGAAAAAAAGATTTTTCTAAGGTGATGTACAGAGGAAAGATGAGATACCTGTGCCACCGCGCGCGTCGCGTACTACGTAAGGTGGCACAGGTATCTCATCTTTCCTCTGTACCATTGCGGTTAAATAAGTTTCATAAATAAACAAATAACTGGTTCCTAAAGTTATTAGAAAGTAATTGGCATTTCATAAATAAACAAATAACTGGTTCCTAAAGTTATTAGAAAGTAATTGGCAAGAAAATAAATTCATTTAAGTATGTGATATGCGAAAATATATTAAACACTTAGATTAAAATTGAACAAAAGATGAGAATAAATTCGCCACGAGCTAAAATTTTGATTGTGCGCCAACAGCAAAACTGATTAATGTGTAAAAACATTTATTGTGATAACTTTGAGAATAGAGAAACCGCAGAACAGTTTCCAAGTTTCAGAACTTGTGACTGCGTTTGTAGCCTGTTTACACCAACAAAAATATGCAGAAAAAAACATTCATAAAGTAAACACAATAAACATTTAAAGTTCAGTTGTTAAATAGCATAATTCCGAAACCTACGCTTCTCGAGCCCCGAAATAGAGTAACGAAATTAGTCTCTTGTGTGGAGATTTGTTTGAGAAAATTGTCAGTTCAGTGTAGTTTGTGTTCGTAAACGCGACGCTCACTTTCAAGGGCGGCTCGTTCGGAATTCGAAATTACCGCGAAAAACGTTTTCTTTTTAAAGATTTTAGTTTTTAATCGGAGTATTTTAGTCAAATACTTCAGTGTTTTTAATTATTGTATTAGTTTTGTGTTGTTAATTAGTGTTTGGGACATTCGTATTTTATTCTTGAACTTTGATTGTTGGAGAGGTTGTTTAGGTTGAAAATAAGAATTTCCACTTCTGTGATTTCGTTTGATGAGGAATATTATTAAAAGTTCGCAAACCACTTAAGTTCCTAAACTTATGTTTACATACATAACTTATGTTTCCTATATTTACATACATATGTATTTATTGATAAGGAACAATATTTCAGTTTTTAACCCACTGCAAGTTTTGAAGTAGATTAAAGATTGCGGACATACTACATACATACAAAAAGGGACATGTTTAATAGATATATTCTCATCTATAAAATTTAATAAATTGGAATGCGCACAAAACGTGCGCATTTCAGACACCTGCATCCATTAAAAATATAAATGCTGCCAGACTAAGATCACTAGAAACATATTAATATGAGCATTTCCTCTAAATTACGATGTGGCGAAAGACATTTATATTTTATGTACCTACTTTACTATGTTGTGTTTATGGTCCTCGATAAATAACACTCTCTTACAAAGTATGGATTGTAAATTGGCAAAATTACAATCCAATTAAATTCATAAATATTACTTTCCAGAAATGAGCTAAGTTTAACAACGTTATAGTCAATAACATGCATGTCATCCTCATCATCCTCCGAGCGTATTCCCGGTTGCAACCTCAGTGGTAGCGCTTCCGAGACCGGGGTATGCTACCTACCCTAGGTGATTTGACGAGGTTAGGGCAGGGCGACTGCTGTTTGACCTCTGCAACCCAAAGGGTGGCCAGAACCGATTCTAGGATAGGTTTAAACAAACGCTAGATGGCGTTCGGGTCCCACATCATTACGTGCCTTCCGGAGGACGGAATCATCTTTCAAAAACATTACCATCTATAATGTATGGGCCTGTTAAATTTTGGTGTAAACATTTTTAAGTTTGTAAATTCATCAACCATCACGTCGCATAATAAATTATTCACCAAAAACATATGAGACGGTAGTAAAAGTATTTACACTAACATATTTTACTCGAAATTAAAGCCATCAAAATGAAAAATGGCCGATTTAGCGGTTGAGCCAAAGTCCAAACGTAGAGCGCAAGGTTACCCTAAAAATATTAATCAATGTAAATCTCGCGTAAACAAAGATGCTTCGCAAATCACTGTCGGCACTCGGGCTGTTTACAGGAGTTTGTCGGCTCGTTAGAATCACCATCAATTAAAAGGATACAGATGTGAATTTCCGTAATGTGACTCAAACATAATGATAAGCGAGTGGTTCCGTGAGATCTTGCGTAGAATGAAGTCCTCAGTTTGGTTCTCTAATTTCATTAAAATTTCGTCAATAAATAACACTACAGCAAAGTTACCCCTTTTCCCCCCTCCATTACCAAATTTTGGACGTATATGGACGAATTTTACTGAAATAGCTTTGCTGAGCCAGGGGAAAAGGGAAAGTGTCGGTAATTGCATGGTTATAAGAGCTTGAAAGGTCTACTGTACTCATAGAACCACTAGTGTTATCTGCGGTGATGGCGTCATAGATGTCTCAAGGTCCCGGTGCCTGTGAAGCCTGCAGCCTGAGATCACCCCAGAGCCCCCTGGCATGGCCTACAGATAAGACGTATCGATCTTTTACCTACCTGTGATGTATCGCGTGTGCCTACGTGATAAGACTGATAAGTAATAGAGTTATTCCATTTAATAGTTTTATTAGTGCATTATACTGCACAGGGTTGCGTTTTCGTACTAGTGCTTGATCGACCATAATTACATGTTATCCTTCTGTTTCTATTTTATTTTGATCGTAAGTCGTAGACGATTTTTATTGCATTTTTACGATTAACTATCTACTTGTAGTATATCCTGAGAAACATATGACGCATTTTAACAAAGTTAACGGCTGGTATTATAATCGCATTAATGCAGTGTTAAGAACCATAGCCGGCGGGCCTGCATGAAGAGAGTGATGAGTGTAAATGAAGCGAGAGAAGTTTGTCAGGATCGTAGCAAGTGGAGGTCCATAGTCTCTGCAGTCTCTACCTACCCCTGTGGGAAACGGGTGTTATAATATGTATAAATGTATGTATATGTATGCAGTGTTATACACTTATAACTTTGAACCCTTATCAAAGCACTCTTTTGCATTATTTCGAACTGATTGAATGCACCTGATGCATTGGCGTGTATCCGTTTAATTTAAATGTCCGATATAAAATATAAGTATTCATGATTGGTTCCATAATTTTGAATATGTTATATTGTTTATAAAATTTGGAGCGAAAATTTTACTTGTCTGCTAACTCAACGATACTTTATTTTTACACTTAACACATAATATAGATGAACACTTACCGTCGTACTACAAAAAAGATAAACATCTGTTGAGAAAAAATGATAGGTTTCAAAAATAATTACTACGCGTTTTAGTAAGAAAAGTGCTGAAACGAGTAAGACTAAGATCTAGGACAAAATTGAAAAGGCCATTTTCCAGCTTGCCCTTGCTGAGGATCGAACTCAGAACCTCCGGAGTGGCGGACTGGCGTGTCAACCACAACGCCACGGAGGTCGTCAATAGAAATAAAAATCAATGAATGTCATGTCCCTCATGAGTGACAGGTCCCTTTTTGCAGTCAAGCTGCAAGCATCTCTTGAATGCGGGACCCTAAAAACTGTATATGAATTAGGTATGCGTTTGCATATAAACATAGTTTTATCATTTCTCTTTTCTGGTCGTTAAAGTGTGAAATTCGGTCATAAACGCTAGTTGTTTG
This sequence comes from Acrobasis repandana, assembly GCA_963576875.1. Classification (NCBI taxonomy): domain Eukaryota; kingdom Metazoa; phylum Arthropoda; class Insecta; order Lepidoptera; family Pyralidae; genus Acrobasis; species Acrobasis repandana. The sequence continues at coordinate 9,243,238 of OY756241.1, read as the reverse complement.
TTGAACACCCTTGAGTATAATGTGCGTCCAACGTCCGTGTCCTCAATTTTTTATCGTATTATGAAATTTAAAAACATTTTTATGAATTTCAGTTGAAGTTTTCTAAATGAACCAAAATACAGAACACTTTAAATTTTATTCTTATTATATCTAATTCTTACAAGAAATAGTTTAAAAAAACTAAAATCCGACTAAGGAAAAATTCTTGCCAAAAAATATGTTTATCCAGTTAATGGAAGCATAGCAGGGTGTAACAGCTAGTAATGTACATATATATTTTTGGAATATGTGCTGATGACACTTGTAACGATACCTCACTTGTGAATATAACATGGATATCATGGAAGATACGAGGGATCAGATGAACATACATATTTAGCGGCGAAACACACAAGTTCACATAACCCTCCTTGGCTTCGTCGTAGTCGGCGGGTATCCTTACTTCCTTACTAATATTATAAATGTGAAAGCGTGGATGTTTGTTACCTTTTCACGCAAAAACTACTTGACGAATCATCATGAAACTTTGTACACATATCCTGGGAGGTACTAGAAGTAACATAGGGTACCTTTTATCCCGGAAAAGTGTAATGTTCCCGTGGGATACGCGAGCGAAGCCGCGGGCAAAAGCTAGTACTATATAAACTGTGTAATTACGTCGGCCTGAGAATATTTCCCACCTCTTGGGACAAACATTCTTATATCTTTTATCATACTTAGGGATGCCAGTACTTAAAATTAAAACCTCAAACAAGTTTATTTGCTCGGCAAATAAAAAAAAACCCCGTCTGTCAAGAACGCCATCTAGTGATGAAAAGTGGAACTGCCGATACGACTTGATACAGATGTACGTAGTATATTATTACTCTATGATACAGATATCAAGTCATATCGGTAGTTCGCTACGGACAGCGCCATCTATTATTTGCTAGAGAAAGCCCTGACTTTGAAGCGTTAACCTTCAATAACTATTAAACGGCTGAACCGATTTTCATCAAACATAGCTAAGAACCACCGTCAGAAAACTTGCTTTCAAGTAAAAAAGACCGCATCGAAATCGGTCCATCCGTTCGAGCGCTACGATGCCACAGACAGACATACAGAGCGACAGACATTAGCGTCAAACTTATAACATCTTTTTGGCGAGGGTTAAAAAGGCCAAATACGCTAAATTTGGGTGGCGCAGTGTTGGTCTGCTATCTTGCGTCCCATTTTTACTAAGTGAAGATCTCATGATGGGATCGAGGGAACTCCTCAAATATTCTATGCACACATATAGTGATTTTGTTTTTGTTAATAAATCAAGCATTCAGAAAGTGTGTTTTGATGAAATAATTGAAGTCGCTTTATTTTGTTTATAATTCTCATTGGCATAGAGATAAAGCTTCAAAGATCACAAAACTACAAGAATGCAATCCATAAACTTAAATATTTATATCAGCAATTCAGCAATATACACTAAAAAAAGATCAATCAATTAAATTCACATTTTGTGGTGAGAAAGGAGCGCCGGTGTCTGTAGCCGGTGTCTTAATAATCGGGGGCGTATTTGGTTTATGGTGAAGAGGGCTTTAGCACGAGGTGACATGTCAGGAATCATTGACACCCAAAGAGAAGCGTATAGTCAAGCGCGATGTTTTGTAAGCTTAAATACAGTTCGCTCGCCCACATGCACACATTGTCGGCGGCGCCGGCTTCATCAAAGACACCGCTATTGGAAAAAGCCTTTCGTCTAACTGATATAGGCTAGAAAGAAGGAGTATTTAAATTGGTCAATTCTTCGTAGAAGAGCTTAGGCGGCAAATTTAAAAAGTCCAAGGGGCCGTGCCTTAAATACGCCACCGGACATAATGTGAGATATTCGTGTGGGCGGACCTCAAATAGATCGCCGACGGTACGTCTGGTGTTAAGGAAGATCAAGGGTAGCTCGGGTTATCGCGCAAAAGTGTACATTAAAAACAATCTCGTGTTTTTGACAATAAATCTGATGAAGTCGTCGCCGTGGTTGACAGAAATAAATTTGATGATGTCGGAATTAAATTAAATGTTTTGAAGATTTAATCCACTTGTTTTTGGTAGCTGAGTTATTTTTTGAGTACAATAAAAGTGAGGCCGGTATTTTGTTGAATGGCTCTTTTTTTGTCAGTTTTAGCTGTAATACCTATTAAATGATAAAGCTATTAAAAGTACAGTATTTTCCTTTTAAGCAATCTTGCGCCTCGGCTCATCAAAAATAATCTAATACATTTAAAATAAGTATTTACAAAAACGCTGTACACAATCTATATAATTCTATAAACAACCTCTTCTTTATCTTTTCACTGAACCTTTGATATCTTTAATCTATATAATCCACTGAATCTTTAATCTATTTAATCAGAGTGAGAGAATGTTAGTTGAACAAGTGTAAATCAATGACAATACAAGTATAATTGAACATCAGTGAACAGTATGTCTATGTGGCTCACACTCATCAAGAGTTCTCACTGGGGTCTCAATTGCACGCCGAAGAAAGTTTTAGTAAGTACTAGTAGTTATGTCTATGCTTTAAAGGTATCAAAATACAAGGAAAACTGTTGGTATGTGGTTGTTTTAAGCATCAAACAATAGAATTTAAATTACGTAACGATGAGAGGGCCAGTATAATCCATGCCAGCCTAGGTGAAGGAGCGTTAGGGGAGAGCTTGTGCATTTGGGAGATTCCTTTAATTTCTTCTGAGCCCGCGTCGTGGGGCATGCTATCCGAACATTAAAAACATCTCATCAAGTCTAAAAGGATGAAGGGTACAAAAGTATCCGACAGATAGATTTCGGGTTGAACTGCACGCAGGCGTAACAATTGCCTGAAGCCCTGAAAGTAAAGAAAGCATTTTGAGTACTAATACGAACTTTCGAAGTGTGGCAAGCAAGACACACAGGTGATGGCTGTACGTGTCTTATAAGATTGTCTCCTTGTCCGCAGCTACAAGTGGGCCCACGCGCCGAGTCGACGGAAGAAGATAAACGCAGCGATGACAGCAGACCTCTCAGTCATGCCTCAGACTTTAGCAGGGACAATATTTGTGAGATTTCATTTATTTTTCTTAGAAAAGCAGTTGTTTGCATGCCTACGAGTAATTACTATAATTGGCCTGATTCTTCATGCAGCTTTGGAATGTTAATAGAATAACAAAGCCGAGGATGAAATCGGTGTCGCGTTCAGATTAGACTCTTTACAAGGCAATGGACAGTTACTTTAACACAGATGTAGGTACTTTCGACGGAGCCCGAAATACAAAACAATAAATACACACATAGAAACTGACAATGATATGTACGAGTACTTACATAGAAACTATCAATGGTAATTTGTTGAATTAAAATTAAAAAAAAATATACAAGTGTTATGGCTGTTTGGTGCTGTATTACAGTGCCAGCCAACTGATATCTATAGAATTAATTTTTTTCACAACGGTTCAAAGACGATTTATGGTACATTTCTGTCCGATGGTAGGTCTCTAAGCAGTCCGTGTCTTATACTGAATTTGTTCGTGTTCCAGTGTCCCTCAGCAACGCGCCCCGCCGCAGCCGCCGCGGCATCGCGCCCTGCAGCGACTTCCAGCGGCCGCTCACGCGGTACCTGCCCGTCGACCGGGACGACTTCGACCTGCGACGGCACGTCGAGTCAGCAGGTACGTCTGTCTCTAAGTATTTCTGTTCTGTTGACTGAAAGAGATTGCAAGCGATAAGGCCACTTTTGAAGCGACTTCAAATAGGGAAAACCTTCTCAATTCGAATGTTTATATGTTTTTTTGAGGGTTCCGTACCCAAAGGGTTCAAACGGGACCCTATTACTGAGACTCCGCTGTCTGTCCGTCTGTCACAGGGCTCTATCTCTTGAACCATAATAGCTAGCCACTTCTTTACACCGATTATGTATTACTGTGGCCGCTATAATAACAAATACGAAAAATAAGATGAAGTTAAATATTAAAGGGGTCGTCATACACGAAACGTGTTTTTTTAGCGTTTTAAAACATTGTACGGAGGTACGGAACCCTTCATCTACGAGTCCGACTCGCACTTGCCCGGTTTATATTATTTTTTATGTATTTTCTTCATAACTTTTCCGTTTTTAGGGTTCCGTAGTCCGACAAGGAACCCTTATAAGATCGTTCAGTCCGTCCGTCCGTCCTAATCTGTCACAGCAGAATATCTTCTACGTTTATGGACTGATTTGCATGTAACTTGGTTCGAGGATACTTCACATATAGATCTCATTTTTTAAAATACAAAAAATTCAAATTACCCCTTTTTAAGGGTACCTCTCCATACATGTAAAGGGGGGGGGGGGGGGTGAATTATTTTTTTGAGTGCACCCCCTTGTGTGGGGTATCGTTGAAAAGGATTAGATTAGATTTATTTGTTTGCATCAAACAGGACACACATTCACATTCAATATAATATATATACACAATAAATGAGACTACACTAATATAAACAGGGGACTGCGAATATGTGACGCAGTGGTACAAATAGGCAGCAATTTAGCGCATGTGTTACTCGAAGAGCAAAGCACTGATTTTCGGTGACTGCCTTGGGGTGGACGCGCGCACAGCAACTCAGACGTGCAAATGTATAATATGTTTTATATAATGTATTTATTTATATTTGCATAATTTTGTAGTATAATAATTGTATAGGTATGAATTAACTAGTTCTTGGGTTCCATCACATAACGAGTTTGAATATTCTACTATAAAAATAAGGTAGGACTATGAAAATAAGGTAGGGTTTCCATACAACACTTTTTTATCAGCTTTACCATTTGCGAGATATAGCCCGCCAAAGTCGTTTACAGGGTGCCCCCCCCCCCCCTGTAATTTCTAAAGTCTTGGACCTATAAACTTCAAATCAATCACGTAAATAAACAGGCGCGGAAACTCTTATTTAAAATTGTTTCGGATATCCTGTGATGAATACTTTTGAAATTATAAAAAAAATAAAAATATATACTTTTTTCCAAAAGAACAGTATACACTTAAAAAGTTTTTTTACATATTTTACTGTTAGGAATGAATGAAGCTTGAAATGCAAGAAATGCAAAACAGCGCGGTGCCAAAAATGACTACGGAACCCTACTTTATGCGTGGTCCGACACGCACTTGGCCGGTTATTTTTGTGTAAAATTATTAATATATTAGTGTTTGTGATCCATCATCTAAGATAATGTTTTGGTGCAATAAAGATTTTAAACAAGCAACATTGGCGGACTGAATAATATAGTAAAAGTACCAATTGGCTTCCAATGGCTTCCTTCTCATCTAGGTACTTAGATTCGAGGAAAGGACTTTATAAACAAAATGGGAGACTTATTATCTTTCGCCCCTATTTGAAGAAGAATTAACTAATAAGGAATATGCATGTAATACCAATCCGGCTCATATTTTTATTTTACAATTTCTTTTAATACGTTACCACGCCTAGTTAATTATTTTTCTTACTGACTCTTATTTGGATTAGAAATAAATTATTGAAAATATGCAAATATTGCGCGGGAACTTTTGACAAACAAAAGGGAAATGACGACAAAGTTCATAAAAAGGAAATGACAAGTTCGGGTGCGTTCGGTAGAACTGTCCGTCCATGTAGTTTGACTATCGATGACATTCGAAATGTATGTACTTTTATACAAAGTTTAACGAACATCACTGGCTGATAACATTGAAAGTACCCAAAAAAGAAAAACATGCGTTGACAGCTTCTTTCTCTAGCGGATATTGCAGACGTTGACGTCATACTTTAAAATGGCGTGTTTTAGTTGTTATAATCTACTTGCTATTTTTAATATTTATTTTCTACACCATATACATGTTCTTCGGCACTGATTTATTTTTTGCGGCTATTTCTCGACGAGGTCTATCGATTTAAAATATAAAAAAAATTCATGCATACTCACTTATAATACCACACTTATAATATCACTCGCGCTTCGCGCTCGTGATTTTTTAACCTGAAAAACTTGACTCCTTCATTTGTTTGCAACGAACCTATCGGGAAATACCCGATAATTTTGAAGCTCGTGTGGTATTCGGGGGATTATTTTTCCGTCCCAAATGTCGGCCAATAGAATTGCACCATTCGACGTCACGTGGTACAACAGAGAAAATAATCAAAAAATTATCAGTATAATACCATGTAGGTTGTACCACGTGACGTCGAATGGTGCAATTCTATTGGTCGATATTTGGGTCGGAAAAATAATCTCTATTGTCTACCGCCGTGTGGTTCCTGGCAGAGTAGAATAGGACCACTCCAAGTCTTTCCGTGGATATCGTATATAGAAGGCGACTTAGGAAACAAGCTAAATAAAGCTAATAAACATCAATGAGACCTCTCCAACCCGTCTGGCCAGCGTGGAGAGTTTAGGCCAAATTCTCTGACTGCTCTGGCTAAATATGGCTCTGGTAATACAGAGAGGGTCGGGCTCCTGCAGTGGAAACTAAAAAAGACCTGATGATGAATTGTCTATACACCCACCTCCAATTTATCAAGCCTTTGTTACTTATGGCCTAGGCTTTGTCTAGCCGTGTGTGTATTTTTAGATTGTGGCTTTTTATATACTTGAATCGTAACTTGCAGGTCACCAACTGGAGGTATGCCCCTACCTGAGCATCAACTCGACGTCGTGTCGCGGCTACCTGCATAAACTAGGCGCCACCTTCCACACTTGGTCCAAACGGTACGGTCTACTTCCCACTTAAACTATTACTACTGGTTCTGTAAGAACAGTAGACCTCGCGAGCTACTATAACCATGCAATAACCGACGCTTTCGCCTTTCCCCTGGCTTTCAAAGCAAAGCCATTTCAGTGAAATCCGTCCATATATAACGCTACAGAAAACTTCCCCCCTTTTCCCCCCTCCACTCCCCCTTTCGACATTTTTTTTTGCAACATCTTGTGTAGAATGAAGTCCTTTGTGTGCCTCGCAAATTTGATTGAAATCTGTTAATAAATAGCGCTACAGCAAAGTTCCCCTATTTCTCCCCCAATCAAAAATCGCGATCGATAATTTTTTTTTAATAAATCAAGAACTTGTGTGCTAATTTTCGTCAAAATCGGGTGAAAAATGCGACCTTTAGGCACAGAATTTTGTTTTGTTTTATCGTGTGTGTAAGTGGCCAACACTGGTGTCAGATTTACGCATACGTGCCTTCCGAAGCACGGAGGAGCTCAAGAAATTTTTATGCCACTTGTGGTCACCTATCCAAGTGCGGACCACGCCCGGTGCCGCTTTACTTGCGAAAGCGCTAGTAATGCGCACTCCCGCCGGGCCACTGAGCACAGAATAAATAATACTAACGTACAGAAGTCTCACTCAGCAAAGAAATTCAAAGAAATATCTACTCAATGTGGCTAGCGATATGGTTTAATTTAGCTCACGTCAGAACTCAGCACCTTTTCGTATAGATACCTAGACATCCTTTGCAAGCCAATTTCATTCTTATTACTCTGGACAAACGATTCGTATAACTGAATTTACCACCCGGAGGGGCCGCCTGCGCGCATAGTAATAATGTAGGTACATTTTCAATACCTAAACGGGGAGTGACACAGACCTGCTTTAGGCGAGAACAGCAGACGAACAAATGCATTTTTGGCCAATCTCGAAACTGCGACACGCTTCGCTCGCTCGATCAATTACTTACATTCTATTTTTTACATCGAAAACCCCGCCCTATTGATTCCTAACCGTATAATTTGTCGGCAGGTGGTTCGTTTTCGACAGAGAAACGAAAACGTTCATCTACTATTGGGACAAGAGTGAGAAGAAGCCACGGGGCGGCGCGTACTTCCAAGTGAGTATTGCTTCATTCTCTTCCTCAGGGTCTCCCCGTTTTATCTCATTCCTCAAGCAAGATCTTAATTATACCTACTTACTTTTTGTTGTGTTACAATACATCATAATTATAACTTGTTCTGTTACTATCATAAACCTTTATTTGACATAAGTATGTAGCTCAGTGATAATTTACATCTAACCACAAGCCCTTTGATTCAATTTTTGGGCAGGTAATCTACCTCGCGAAATTGAAAATTTCGGCACTCCGGGAGTGCCGACAGAACCGAAAACTTGGACAAGGTGGTGTCGGTTACGGTAACGGTAACAGTGTCGCGAGTTCCCGTTCTCAAATAATTAAATTTATAACACAAAAAAAACCGACTTCATTTTTAGGGTTCCGTAAAAAAAATGAAAAAACGGCACCCTTATAGGATCACTCGTGCGTCTGTCTGTCCGTCCGTCTGTCACAGCCAATTTGCTCTAAATCTACTAGAACGAATCAGGTGAAATAATGTGTTAGATCGCTTCATACATTTTGGGCCTTCATTGTTGCACTACGTGTCGCAGCAAGTATTTTTACGTCATTTTGTAGGAAAAAATCCTTAGATTACAAAAAGATTTTTTTTTAGATTTTATGGACGTTTGTACACTATATAAAAAAGGATTTTACTTTTTCTACATTGGGAAATAGCAGTGACGCTATCTGGCAACAATGGCAACACGATGGGTAATGCATCTCTGACGGAGCATTTTGTAGAGTACTACTAGAGTTGTTCACTGAAATATATTTTTTTACAATACGATAATTTAAGAAGTAAAAGTGTATGGTATAAAATCTCATAAAAATATAATAAAAACAAATCAACAACTTCATATCTTGCATCATGCATTTATTTAAAGTGATTTGCTGTCAAGAGGTTTGGTGACAGACAGTGAAACAAAACGCGATTGACAAATGAAATAACGAACTTGAATGATTCATATTGTATATGAAACTGCAGCTATGAAAGTTCAAACCAGTGGCGCCATCTGGTAGCAAGGTTTCGCAACACCAAAGGAATAAAAGAACTTGGACTTGAACTCGCGATCTCGGTTCAAATACGACCACGTTCTATAAACAATTGAGCTATTAAGTGATTAGCCTCGCATGTCGAATTTCTCCACCATTTGATATTCCTATCCTATAAACACGCATTAAGAGTTAGGTTAGAACTTGTTGACTACTTCTAACTACTGAGCCTAAAATTTTGAAAAAAATACAAAATATATTTCATTGCTTGTAGATTACAGGAAAACCTATAAGAATTTAATCAATTGTATGGAACCCTCCCCACGGAGTTTAACTCGCACTTGGCAGGTTTATTTTTAGGAGCTTCACCCATATTTCCAAAGTTCTTCATTATATCTTCACCAAAATAAATAAAACGAACTTGGTAGTAAATAACAAAAGAATCATCAAAATCGGTTTACAATTGGCGAATACCTGTATCGCGTAACAAACATGCATAAAAATTTTTTAAAAAACATACAGTCGAATTGATAACCTCCTTTTTGAAGGCGGTTAAAAATGCCCAACACGCCTTAAGAAGTTTTCACTTCAAAAACTCTTATTCTGACTGAAATTTTTTGATACTGTCCATAGCACATATGCACGACTGAGTTCCGCTCCGCCCAGCTCCCCTTCAATCGAAAGCGGTCTATATAGCTTAAAAATATTACTTTCTTATTCCAGGTAATAGAAGAAGTGTACCTAGACCACGGGAACACATCCCGCTCGCCCAACCCCCAAACGACGTTCATTGTGAAAACCCGCCAGCGGCGGTACTACCTCATGGCGCCCTCGGGCGAGGCCGCGAGGATCTGGATCGACGTCATCTTTACCGGCGCGCAGGGGTACACGGAGTATCTAGAGTGATGACTATGGTAACAAGAGTAGAAAATGAAATTAGTTTTTGAAGTAAAAACTTCTTTAGGCGCGTTGGGCATTTTTTGAGATGGAAAAAAACCTTTAAACTCACAACACCGTTACCGTAACCGACACCACATTGATCTAATTTTCACTTCTGTCGGCCGCTGTTTTTTTTCACGCGGAACGGCCGATAGTTTTGGTCGTTTTTGACCGCGATAATTGTGATGAAGAGTCGACGCGTCGAGTTCCTCGTAATTTTGTAACAGCTTAGTAAGAAAACATTTTTTGAAATGATGGTTTTTAAAGGCGGATTCGCCGGTTGTTTCGGTCGTTTTTGACTACGATGAGGCGAGTTTGGAGTCGACGCGTCGAGTTCTTTGTAATATTTTTAACAGGTTTTACTCGACTGTATTATGAAAAACTATACAGGGTTTAGCGAAATATACTGAACCTATTTTAAGACTGAATTCAGTCCATGATACTAAACAACTTTCCCAAAGAAATTTTTGGCCTTACATACAAGTTCAGCAAAATTCTATGGAAAGCAAAAAAAATATTACATATTTCGATACACTTAATTGTTTGTATATAATTATAATTGTCGATTTAATTCCTTGGGGATAGTTTAGTGTTATGGACTTTGTAATCTTAAAATAATTTCAGTATATTTTGTTAGACTTTATATTTTAAATATTCTCATGATTTTCAGACAGGTTCTTGATTCTTTTACAAAATCATTAACGCTTGGAGTAGCCTACTGGTTTTGGCCCTAAATGGAAAATCCTGAGTATCAGAAACATTGAGAGGTCATCTCGAAAACAGTCTTTTACCCAAATGCAGAAAGAGTAATGTTTTTAGTTCGGGTGACTGTAACTAGTAATTTTCTGACTTTCATTCCCACTTGTGAAGACATGCTGTGGTGGCGCCCTCTGTTGAATCGACTTGTTTAACACGTACTTATAATGAAATACAATGCTGATAACAAACGGTTATTATACAATCTAAGCTATCATTATACTATTATTTTTATTAACATCGATATTGTAGCTATTTTGCAATTTCTTCTATCTTCATTTAATTGGTATATATAGGTACATATACAGATTGTAATGAAAGTTTGAGATGAAATGTACAATGCAATTTAAATAAAACTGTATTATGAAATACATCACTTTAACTTTATTTTATTGTGTGTATGCATGTATAGATTGGTAAAAAATCGTAATCACCTTAAATTTTTAGCTTGTTCTCACGAAAAACACGGCAAATGTGGAATGTATGCTATTTTTGCATTGTCAACCTTATTACATTTAGTAAATAAAGATAACAAAGATGGCTATAGAAAATGGACGCCATGCTTTTTCGGTGAGATAGTCTATTGACTTGTGTTTTTAGATCCAATCTTTAATGTATCAAGTACAATTTTGTACATTATATTATAATAAAAATAAGTATAACATATATAACTTTAGCGAATATTTATATATCGACAATAAGATTCGTGCCAATGAACCTATTTTGTATAATATATAAACTGGCGGCTATTTTTATACATTTTATACAACATTTGAAGTATCGGTGCCTTGTGTAAGACTGATAAAAAGTACCAAGATTTTGCTTGCAGTTTATCAATCAAAATTAGAAATATGTCGGAAAATCGATAAAACTTTAGTCTTGTATAATTTTTTTTATTATCTATGTTATATCTACACTTTATAACTTAATTATGCACGCTTATTCTGAGAATGTAATGTTACCACTATGTATTTTTAAAATAATATTTATAGTATCTTAAATTCTTAATTATTTTTTGGCGGATTTGATCGAATGAAGCATGATATCTTTTCGTGCGATTATACCTACAATTGTTTGAATTTTTCTTAAGTCCCCGCGGACCGTAAGTAGTATTTTACGGCCGTAATGTCCGTAAAAATGGGGTGGTGTTAAATTTTAACACATCAACAGCAGATACTAAGGAAGATCCCTATCATATCACCCCTAAGCCTTCGGCTTGCGGTTACTTCCTGGAGCTGAGACATTCTTTGTTTCATCGCCAAATGTATAAAGTACCAAGCTGTGTAAGTAGGTATTTATTATTATACGAATAGAATTTCTGAAGAGTGCTTATTTCGAGTTACCTTTTTTGTAATTATGCACGTTATTGTCCAAAAATGTTGTGAATCGGTATATATTAATTGTCAATTATATTTTAACGTAAGATTTAAGTACAAAATCGTAATATTTTAATTACGAGAGAATACCAGTGTAAAATATTGAGATGCTTGTGACTCTTGTATGGTTTGCGTAAGTTTACGGCTGAATACCATTTACTTTTAGTGTGTAAGGTCACATTAACCAACCGAATAAAATGATTGTATGACGAACACTTTGTTTTATTGCGGCATGTTTATACTTTGCCATCAGTGGCACAGAATATGTATTGTAAGTATAGGTCAATAACTTTAAATATGTGTGGGGTATAGTTTAGTTCCGATTTTATCCGCAAAATAGCGAGGTCCACAAAATTAAATAATAAGAGAAAACTTTTAAATCCACCAACTATAAGGGTTGGGTTGGGACATATCGTCAGCACGGAAAAGCACTTTCCTATGCTGCTATCCTTTTCTGTCGCTCAGAACAGTCATTTGCTAGAGCGAGAGAGAGCGACGGAACGCTTCAGCATGGCCGGTCGCTCTCTCTCGCTCTAGCAAATTAATGTTCTGAGCGACAGAAAAGGATAGCAGCATAGGAAAGTGCTGTTCCGTGCTGTGCTGACAGTGTTCCAACCCTAAGAATAATTTAAAATAAAAGTAGGTAGGTAAGTACAAAGGCGGGCCCTATCACTGAAGCTATTTCTTTCAGACAACCTTTGGGTAAATAGAAATTTTAATAAAGGGTATTAAATGATACCTATAAATAAAAAAACCGAACAAGTGCGAGTCGGACTAGCGCACGAAGGGTTCCGTACCATTATCTTTACAACATTTGACATTAAAAAATCACATTTGTTGTATGGAAGCCACCCGTCAAATGATACCTAATAAAATGAACTGTGCAATCACTTAAGATGAGAAAAACAGGATACACTGTGCCAACGCCACACAAAAGTGAGATAACCCTCTCCTATTGCCAGGTGGTTAAAATAAATATACACTGTTACGTCTGGCTGTTGATATTTTAATTATTTTGCTTCTTAAAAGTTTACTGTCAAAATGACACTGACAATAACAGTCTTATAGTGACGTTTGTTATGGTGTTTAGCTGTTGTTTCTTCCAGCCAGTTTTCATTTAGATAAAATAAATCGTCGAAATTTGTACGAAAGTGTAAAGGTCCATACAAAAATATATTCATTCATAATCAACGAAGAAAGTTGAAAAGTGTTTCCTCTAACAAAACTTCACCAACGTTACCAAAGAAAATGTCGAATATAATCGAAAAAATCAAGAAATTCATCAGCCTTTGGTATTTGAGGTTTCTACTGGCGACGGAGCTGTACATGGTGGAGCCCTGGGAACAGGCGATAATACGTATCCTTTAAAAATTTACTTCTATGAAGTAAATTTATTATTGATGAATCTTATCTCTTATCTATGAAGTTAACCTACATTTTGGTGTTAGTATAATGAACGCCTAATTAATCGTTCTGTTGTATGTGTTAATTAAGGGTTTTTATTGAGCCTAATTATTCATGGCCAGCATTCGTTATTTCTTGTTTTTGGTTGCTAGAATGACTACAAGTATTCATCTAAAAAAAAAACATCCAAGTATTACATGATTACATACTAGTATAATTTAATATCAAACAAAAAACAACTTTCAAAATTAAACCTTATGCCACGTATAGTGTATATTTCCATAATGCTTATGTATATATACATAATTTTCCCAAAAATAGTACCTAAAGTTGTAGCCATCCCTTTCCTGCTAACTAAATAAAAAAGGACACATACAACTTTAGGTATTTTTATTTGGAATGGCTTTGCTACTTCTTAGGCATTCTAGATTGTTTATAATTTCTTTAGGCTAATGTTCGTACCTAGAAATTCATCAACTCACACATTAATTACATGAAATGAAGTTCCATTTATAATATATACCTATGACTATCTTTAAACAAACATAAATACATACATTCAAATGCTTCACTGTCCAGGTACTATGTTTCATACATGTATTCCTTGACTCTCAAATAACAGATTCAACCTTTTCAGTTATTTTCCTACTCTACTGGTACTTCAACTACTCCATCGTGATGCATGGAATCGCACACTTTAGGGGAACAGCCATGACTGCGGGCTAATGTGAAGAAAAATGTATTTTTTATGTGTGAATCTAATATTAATTGTACATAATTATATGTATTATATAAAAATATATTATTACTTATTTAAATAAAAAACGATGCCCAGTTATGAGAAATTATTATATATTTTCATGTCTTCTAACCTATACCATCCCACTGTGAGGCAGTGGCCTCTCCAATCTCCTTCCACTTCTCACTATTCACCACAATCTATAATCAACCACGATGAAAGACATCAAGGTTGTCAAGCATAGACATATAATTCTCTAGATACCTAACTTTAATCGATTATCGCAAACACACAGCAATATTTTCAAAGGAAACTTCTTGCGACGCAAGTACGCAACCGCACGACTCGAGTGTCACGGCGAACTGTCGCGCCGTGCTGTTCATATTTTAAGCCCCGTTTATTTACGATTCTAGAGAATTGTTCGTAGTTGTTAAGCCAATGTTTAGCAAAATTGTTCATTCCATTCCATACAGACAGATGAACATGTAAAATTTATAATACCCTTTTACATGTTCGTTATATTCTATTAATAAATTAAAATAGCATACCTACTACCACCGTAATCGTGAATTACCATCAAGTGACCCACCCCACCAGTGGAAAAGTCCAGTGAGTGGTCAGATGCATATTAGGTATGTTCATAATGTCAACTTGGTGGTCTCTGTAGTGAATAAGTCTGTGGTATTACATGTGAAGTCTGCCTTTCGAAGCACACAGAAGCTCAAGTGCCAGCTGTTACATCCAATGCAGAAGACCGTAGCTACTGCCTTGTTGTGGATATTGTCGCGAAACCTGCACCCAAGAATGTACCCAGAAGTGTAGCAGCATGGGTAGTAGAAATGGAGTCAAACAAAAAAAAACTTGAACTTTCAAATCATTTATTCAAACTTTCAAATAGCTTACACAGTAACCGTTTGTGCTACGGAACATCTCAGGCACTTTCAGCGACATTTTCTGCAGATGCTCAACGCCGCGGCAGAACATACCCTTTGACACGTCTGTAGAAACCACAGTGGGGTCTGCCAGCCAAGACTCGACCTCATCACTCAACGAATACTCTATCTTATACAAAATCTTTGTGAGAAAACTCGACTGCAATTTCACTTTATCACTCTCTATGATCTCCGTAGAATTTCTCAGCACCTGCAGCTCTTTATCCATCACCCAAATCAACAAATACTGTTTTTTATTTGCCGAAATCGCGTATTCTAATATAATTTTACACATAACTGTGTATTGAAATCCTAAGTTGAACTCTTGAGTTAACTTTTCTATTGTAAATATGAAATCATCTGTTTGTATATCATCTAATGTGTTCTTGTGAGAGAAAACTGACTTTTCTATATTGTCTTGAGTCACTTTGACTTCGGAGTTGAATAATTTCACATTGCCTTTGTCTTTTAAGCCGAGCCATGCTAGACATCTGTTGCAATGATAGATATCTCTTTTAGCATTAAATTTGTTTGTTTTTTCTGATAATATAGAGTTATTGACCATAAAGAATGTTAGCCTGTAGAGAAAATCGTCCTTACTGGATTTCAAAGTGGGTTCAATTGGAGAATCATGACCGTGTCCATGACCATGACAGAACCACTCAGTCATATCTAAATTAGCAGTTGGAAGCTCAAGAATTCTTTCAAACTTTACAGTATTATTTGAGATTGTGTTTGAACAGTTTGAGCAAACAATTTTAATCTCATCTTTTACATTAATATTAATTATTAGTTCACTATTTTTGGTGCTTGTTTCCTTTGTGTTCGACGACAACAGTTCTTTGTAGAAATTTCCACCGTTTTTGGGTTCAGTCAGTATTCTGAATGATATGGTATTCTTTTCTATTTTGAGACACGACATAGAATTTGGTATGATATGGCAGAATTCTTCTATTGGTATAACGGAAGTAACATCGGACTCGTCTTCAGAATAGCAATCAGATAGACTTTCGATCGACGAGAGACTGTCCCGCCTCTTCATCTTGCAGTCATCGTAATAATTGAGCACTATACAGTTAGACTGTATACTAATTTTCAAATTACAATTCTTGCTGAAATCCACGCCAGTGGTAATATAAACGTTACAACTGCGCAATCTTGCGCGTAATTCCATAAAAATACTTTTGATTAACATTTTCGCTTACTTTATAAACTTGGACCTTATTACAACTACTTCTTGATAAGATTACTTATCAATGAGTTCAGTATTTCCAATATTTGACTCAATTCTCTGAATATAACCATTTGCCTCATAAA
Organism: Acrobasis repandana; assembly: GCA_963576875.1. Lineage (NCBI taxonomy): Eukaryota > Metazoa > Arthropoda > Insecta > Lepidoptera > Pyralidae > Acrobasis > Acrobasis repandana. Next base: position 9,226,943 of record OY756241.1, on the reverse strand, counting down.
CGTTGAAGATATTGTCCATCTGTCGGATGGTGAATGGTAAGGAAGCTTTTTGGTAGTAATCGCTCATCATTTCGATGTTGTTGATGACGGTGCTGAGCAGATGAGATTTCTCGGCATAGATCCCGGGTGCCTCGTGCCTCAGGTACGTGAAGTGGATGTGGAGGTGGTAGAAGGACGGCTGGTAGTGAAGGTAGATCCGCAGCTGACTGTCTGGAACTTTGAACTTCTCTAGGATCTTTTTCTAAAAATAGAAAATAAATGTTTGCTAAAAGCAGGCACCCATGACACAGATTATATATTAGTTTTATCATCGCCTATGAACAAAGTTCTATTATATCACACACAATACCAAATAGTTTCATTGTTTATTCTCGCTATTAAACTTCAAAGTACCAACCAAGTAAATACTAAAATCTGCATTTATTTCTGTACAGAAATTATATGTTCTTGGTACATACAAATGACAGTGATATTACTATACATATAATTAATAGAAAATTACCTTTCCCTCGTCCCTGACCCTCTTCAACAAAGGCAGGTGGCTCTCGTCCAAGTCCCTGAGCGACTTGATGCCCTTTCTTCTGACAATGGCCAGTAGATACAGGGTTTCCTTGGTCAAACCGTCCCACTTCAGGTCCGGAATCAGTACAAAACCTTCCTGCTCACACTTGTTGTCGTGGACTACCCTGTCTTGTTCTCTCTTCCCTTCAAGAATGTTGTAAACCCACTGGAAAATAGAAATGTTAACTTGTATTTCAAAATTGAATTATATATTAAAAACCGAAGTATTAGTCAAAAGAGTTGATTATTGTTCTATCAAAGAGCTTAGAAGTAAGCAGTCAACAGTGTTCATTCTGATCTGGGAACTAAAATCTGGAATTGTACTACTAAATCTCCTCAAAGCTAGGTTTGGTCAAAGGCAATGAAGGAATACCAAATTGATGATTGAATACAGCAATCACACACATGGCCCAAAACAGAATAACCTGGAAAACCCAGATGGCCAATCGAAATTCGACCCATATTATTTGGTTTATAAAAGGTTTGGTGACCCACATGATAAACCAAAAATATTTTTTAAATCTAGATCCCTGTAATACGAGGGCTGTTTGATAAGTACCCGTTTTCTAAATATATTAATATCACTGGCCGCAAATAAGTATACCACCTTTTTAAGCCATATTTCAGAGGCGGGAAAATTAAAAAAAAAATGGCATTCTTTTGTTTTTTTTTTCATTTGACAACGATTCAGTGAAGGCGTGAACTTAAAATTGTTAAAATGGAGAAAGAGCAAGCAGTATCGGTCTGTAATTAGATTGTTATTTTTGGAAGGAAAAACATGTGATGAAATAAAAGTAAGAATGCAAGCGGTTTACCATGAATGTGCTCCTTCTATGACAACCGTCAGATATTGGTATAACGAGTTTAAGCGGGGGAGAACAACCGTCTTTGATGAGGATCGCCCAGGCCGGCCAGTTGAGGTGACTACAGACGATATGGTTAAGAAAATTGAAAATATCGTTTTAGCCGACCGCCGAATTAAACTTTGAGAAATCGTTGATGCTGTAAATGTTTCAATCGAGAGGGTACAACACATATTAGAAGAAAAATTGGGTATCGGCGAGGTGGGTGCCGCGTTTACTCACGGAGGAGCAAAAACGGAACCGACTGACTACTTCGGAGCAGTGTTTGGCCGTGTTCAAACGTAACCCGAAGGAGTTTCTGCGTCGTTTCGTGACCGTGGACGAAACGTGGGTCCACCACTACACCCCGGAAATGAAAGAGCAGTCGAAGCAGTGGATTTTACCGGGTGAACCTGCTCCAAAGAAAGCAAAAACCGTCCCATCGGCTGGAAAGGTCATGGCGACCGTTTTTTGGGATTCGCAGGGTATTATACATATTGACTATTTAGAAAAGGGAAAAACAATAACAGGGCAGTACTATGCCAATTTATTGGATGAATTTGACGCCGTGTTGAAGGAAAAACGACCCCATTTAAAAAAGAAAAAAGTACTGTTTTATCACGACAACGCCCCGGCTCATTCGTCCAGAGTTGTGACAGCTAAATTAGCACAGTAACGCTACGAACTATTGTCTCACCCCCCGTTTTCTCCAGATTTGGCCCCATGCGATTTCTTTTTGTTTCCCAACCTTTAAAAATGGCTCGGTGGCAAGCGATTTGGATCAAATGACGAAGTCATTGCCGCCACAGAGGCCCATTTTAATGACTTTCCAAAATAATACTTTTTGGATGGTTTATTGAAGCTTGAGTATAGGTGGAACAATTGTATAGAGTTAAAAGGTGACTACGTAGAAAAATAAATGCATATAGGTATACAAAAAAAAATTATTTTTTTTCCATAAACGGGTACTTATCAAACAGCCCTCGTAAGCAGTTCTAGATCGACTTTTTTTTAAATATGGCGCCCTATGTCCAGTTATTTCTTTAGGGGTGCAAATATTCAAAGATTTTTGTGCCCCCGAAACTGGTGCTCGGGGCAATTGCCCCGGTTTGATTGCCCCCTAGATCCGGACCTGATATTAAACATAGCCTTTGTGTTAAATGATCCTTCTGCTTTATTTATCCTGCAACAGATAAAGTGTACATGTATCTTAAGCTACCTGTAAAGTGAACTGCTCCTTCTGAATGTGAGGCAGTGTCAGATTCTCGTACAGCTCAGGGGTCTCCAACACTATGTACACTTCCTGCTGGCTGTACTTCACTATGTGCTTCTCCGTCGCCGGGTAGATTATCGTGGTTTTCACACCTGAAACATTATACATACAATACAAACGTCACATCTGCCATATGCACTGAGAATGTTGGACTAATGTGGCCATTAAATGGCATCCAGGTTAGGGCGAGGCTTGGTGTGCTAAGGTAAATTTCCTTAAAGGTACTTAGCATACAAAATCTCATTTTGCACACCTGTCCCAGTGTGCAACCTGGCGAAAGGTCATGGCAGGAGCGCAATTTGCTGAGAGCCATGGCAAGTCTGATGGATTTTCCTTCCCGTGGTTGCCGCCCGTTCTTGGTCTGGTTCCCTAAGAAACAGATATAACAGAAACCACCAGACGCACTTCACACTCCCTGCACAACCCAACCCTAATCCCTATCCACACTAATCCTCAACCCACTCCCATCCCTAACTTCAGCTGCAGGTCGTTGTGGACAAGACCCTGCGGGCCAGACGACACTAAGATATGTGACGTAAGGCGGGGGAGGGGTGTCCACCCACGTGTTTGTGCCGTGCGTGGGAACCCGTAATGGTCGAGAAGGGGATCCTGGAAGTTGAGCCGAGGCGGGGTAGGGTGGACTTATAAACCCCTCCGAGGCAACACGCTTCTTTGGCCCTGGATTGATCTAACACGGGCGGCTCTTACTTAGCTAGCGAGTCAATCGGCTGCGATGTCCAGTCTGATGGCCGTCAAGCGAGTTTCCTGGGCTGGCAGGCCGGCAGTCGGTGGTGCTCGGTGCCATGGTTTACGTTTTGGGCTATGGCACAGTGTTATTTAGACTCGTGCGGTCGGCCTACTCGGGGAGCTATACTCCAAAGGTAACACTGGCGCAACACTCTGTTGCGTCCCCGGTTTGAGGACTCCGTGGCGGGTGGTGAACCTAAGGGGCGAATTACACACATACGGTTACATGGACACCCAAAACCAAAAACACCCAACTCAAACCTCCAAACCTTCGGGCGAGGAGATACACGACACAGCAGCAACCGCCGGCGCATCTGCATACGTCAGACAAATGGACAGCCCGGCAAAACGGACTGTCCTACTGGAGACCTGGCAGGAGGTGACTCGCCTCAAGGGAAAGGGAAACCGGACCCAAGCGAAGAAGTCGCCACCAGCATTGGTCCAGAACACGGCTAGGCGTTCCAATCGGTTTGGTAAAAGACCAGCAAGTACCAAGGTCACCAAACATAACGTCCTACACCCGTCACACTACACCCGCGTTAATGAGACGTTGGACAATACACGACCGTCCACCTCTTCGGAGGGAAAGAGTCGTTCCAAACTTGAGAACCCGCAAGGGGGATCGAAAAAACTCGAGAACCCGCAAGGGGGATCGAACATTCCTCCCACAGAGAGAAAACTGCCGCGTAAACAGCAGCCCCGGAAAAAGCAACAGCCCAAGCCGAGGCAGCAGACGCAGCAAGAACAGACCCCGCAGGTAACCAAGCGCGCGCGGCTCGACGACACCATCTCCCCTAGAGGTGAGACCAAGAAGGTGAAACTCGACGGTGCTGCAGTGACCAGCGGGACTACATACGCCGGAGCGGTCGCGACGGACTTGGACGTTGCGGTCACGACGGTAAATAGATCGGACCTGACACCCGAAGAACTGGGTAAAATACAGGAGAGCATCGAGGACCAGCTCATGAACCATGTCCTTGACCTGGACTCTGAAGTCATACCTGTATTTGGGGGTAAGCCCGTCATCGCTGATGGCGTGCTTAAACTCAAGTGCAAGGATGAGGCGACTAAGTCCTGGCTCAGGGAGGTGGTAGCAGGATTTCCCCCAGCCTCCAACAAACAACCGCTGACGATGATGGCCCAGAAGGACCTGCCGAAGAGGACCAAATGCGGTTTGTTCTTGCCTGCAAGGAAAGGCACCATTCACCAACTCCACACCATGCTTCACCGCATGAACCCGTGGGCCGGCGTGGATAGATGGACCCTCTATAGTCCCATCCACCAAGACGCTGGTATCTACATTCTGGTAGGCGTACCGGATGACCTTCTCCCCACCATCGTGGAGCACGAACGCTGTCTGGCATTCTCCCTCGGGTCGGTGTACCTCCAGATACCCACCGAGGGCAGCGACATTGAACAGGCAAGTACCACACCAATGGATGTGACCACTAACCCTGAGGAGGCATCCGCCGCTGCACGGTGTGAGCAGCAGGCAGGACCCTCAGGGACGAACATACTCCCCGCGCCGTCCAAACCTGTGGTGGCCAGCCCGGCCGAGAACTGGGCTGTGGTGAAGACGCGCGACGCCGAATGCAAGGTGCTCACAGAAGACGAAGACATCCTCGAGACTGAGAAGCGCCTTGCAAAGATAGGCTGTGGGGATGAGGAGGTGGAGGAGGACCAACAAGATGTCCAACTCACCGACTCGGACCCGGATGACTAATGTCATCCAGATAAACCTCCAGCATAGCCAGACCGCAACGGCTACCCTGCGGGGCGAGCTGGAGAAGAATGACACCCTCGCGCTGATCCAGGAGCCGTGGATCAGACGCAACACCATATGTGGACTTAATAACATCGGAGGTAAGATAATTTTCGATCAAACCTGTGACACTCCCAGAGCTTGTATCTATCTACCCCGTAACTTCATGGCAATGCCACTAACACACTTATTTTCCAGAGATCTGACAGCCATCAGGATCTCAACGAGTGACTACAAAACTCTACCGAATACAGTGATTGCCTCCGTCTACCTCCCGGGAGACGAGGGAACAGACATACCAACCCGAGAACTCATAGAACTGGTAAGCTACTGTGAAAACAACAAACTGGAGCTCATCATTTCCGTAGATGCGAATGCTCACCATCCCCTCTGGGGCATGGAGAAATCCAACCCCAGAGGAGAGGAGTTTGTCAACTACCTCATACAGACGAACCTCAACATACTAAACAAAGGTAACAAACCCACGTTTATAACCAGGCAATGTCGCACCATCATCGACCTCACCCTAGCTACAGATGGTATATTAGAACACATCTCTGACTGGCACGTGTCCGACGAGGCCTCCTGCTCTGATCACAGATGGCTTCGATACAAGGTAAACCTCACAATTGCCAAACCTATTCCTTACAGAAATCCAAGAAAAACTGATAAGCACATATAACAAGCTCCTACAGAATAAACTTGGACCAATGCAACACCATACGGTACTAAACAGCGTTCCCAAAGTAGAGGAATACGCAGAAAACATATCACAAGCTATTACACAAAGCTACGAAACTTCATGCCCTCTCGGCACCAGAGGCTGCTGCCCCAAAGGCGGTAAGAAATTCTGGGGCCCCGAACTGGAAAGGCGCAAGTGTCAAGTACACCGACTCTTTAATAGAGCGATAAATACAAGGAACGAAACAGACTGGGACAACTACGCCAGGGCTCGCGCCAAATATAAGAACAGGATCAGGGCGTTCAAGCGCAAATCCTGGTGTAAATTCTGCACGAGTATCGAGACCACGTCCGAAGCCTCCAGGGTATATAAACTAATGTCAGGCGGGGGCAACAAAACCATAGGCACCCTAAAGAAAGAGGACGGCAGTTACTCTGCAAATACTGAGGAAATTTGTGAGATACTATTAGAAACGCACTTCCCTGGATGCCTCAAATTTAATCCCCTGGATAAACCAGAGGAAACTATACACCATCCTACTGAACAAGATTGGAAAATAGCCCAAGAGATTGTAACCAAAGATAGAGTAGAATAGGCAATAAACAGCTTCCAACTATTCAAATCACCAGGTCCAGATGGAATATTCCCAGGCCTACTCAAATGGGGAGGAAAAGTTCTTCAAGAACACCTCACTAACCTATTAACGGCTTGCCTGGCTCATAAATACATTCCTCTACAATGGAGAGAAGTCAAAGTGATATTTATACCGAAACCTGGTAAAACGGATTACACTAATGCCAAATCATTTAGACCTATAAGTCTATCGTCCTTCCTCCTCAAAGTGTTGGAAAGACTATGTGATAGGCACATCAGAGATACGGCATTAATGAATTACCCATTACATCCAAAACAACACGCATACTGCACGGGTAAATCTACTGAATCAGCGTTACACGAAGTGGTAACAATACTGGAGAACGCAATACACAGCAAAAACCTATGCTTAGGAACTTTCATTGACATCGAAGGTGCCTTTGACAAGACAAACTTCAATTGTATACAAGAAGCACTAAATAGGCATAAAGTACCAAGCACCGTAACTGGATGGATATTCGACATGCTAAAACTACGTAATATACAACTAGACATATGTGACACCACAAGGGTAATGGCAACCAGAGGTTGCCCACAAGGAGGGGTATTATCTCCCCTTCTCTGGAGCTTAGTGGTAAACGATTTAATTACATCGCTAAACGACAAACACTATCACACAGTCGGCTACGCTGATGACTTGGCAATACTCATACAAGGGAATTCGGCAAGTATCGTGTGCAGCTTGACCAGAAGTGCATTACGCATAGTGGAGACATGGTGTACCACACTCGAACTCTCAGTGAACGCAAACAAAACGGAACTGGTCATGTTCACCAACAAAAGAGTCTTAGGAAAGTACGAACCTCCAAAGCTCTTTGGAACAACTCTCACTCTATCGAATGAAGTCAAATACCTAGGTGTAAAACTAGACTCAAAGCTTAATTGGAGTACACATCTAGAGGAAAAGATAAATAAAGCAAACATAAATCTTTGGAACTGCCGAAGATTAGTAGGCAAAAACTGGGGCATCTCCCCTAAAATCATGAAATGGCTATACACAACATTCATAAGACCAGGACTTACGTACGCAGCACTAGTATGGTGGCATAGGACCACACTGACAACAGTGCAAGACAAGCTACAGCGATTCCAAAGAACTGCATGTCTGGCAATAAGTGGAGGCATGAAAACTTGCCCAACAGCGGCACTCGAGGCAATTCTTGATATCAAATCGCTACACCTACACATCAAACAAGAAGCACAAGTCGCAGCTGCAAGACTTAAAACACTAGGCCTGTGGAAACACAAAGACAAGGCCCGTCATACGCGAATCCTGCCACTAGCCCTCAAAGCATCATACCTCATAGGCGCGATAAACGACAGGATCCACAAGCAATTTGTCTTCGACAAAAAATACAAAATACAATTACATGAGGAATCTTCAGACAGCTCCGGTACTGAAGAAATGAGGGTATACACAGACGGCTCAAAGACACAAAATGGTGTAGGTGCTGGCGTATTCTCTCATGACCTCAACATTCACTCTGCATATGCCCTGGGTAAGGAAAACTCCATCTTCCAAGCCGAATGCGCAGCTATAACCCACGCGGCTACAGAAATTATTAGGAAAAAGGTATCAGGTATGTCCATCCGTATCCAAACTGACAGCGCAGCGGTCCTACTTGCCCTCAGAAGGACACATGTGGACTCTGCCTTAATACAAGAATGCCACAGATCCCTGGAAAAACTCTGTAAGTATAACACAGTCACTCTCCAATGGATCAAAGGACACAGCAACTCACTGGGTAACGATGCAGCTGACGAGCTCGCGCGTCGGGGATCGAGTATGACACCGTTGGGACCTCTTCCTATGGCTCCGATCCCCTTCACGCAGATTCGCACCTGGATCAGAAATCGCACTAGCGAAGAACAAAATCAATCATGGCGATCCCTCCGGACATGTCGGCAGGCTAGGGAGGCACTACCCCAATGGGATAGTCGCCTATCCCGACGCCTGTTAGCACTACCCCGGAGAAATCTACGCCGTATGGTTGACATTATTACTGGTCATATTGCACTAAACAAACACCTTTACACCCTAGGAATTACAGACAGTCCTCTGTGCAGAGCTTGCATGGAGGCTGATGAAACTGCGAGTCATCTCCTCATCGAGTGCGGTGGCGTCGCACACATAAGAAGAGGGTTCCTGGAACATCAAGGAACCGTGGAGGAAGCCGTGAGGGCGCCGGGGAGCGTTCTCGGATTCCTGCAGGAGCTGGGCTGGTTTGAAAACTGATAACTACGCCGGCTCCACACGCAAAACGGGTTCAGCGCAATGGACCAAATTGCGGAAAAGAAGTCCTCGGGAGAAGTAAGAAGTAAGTAAGTGGCATCCAGGTGGTTGACGCAAAGGGTTAGGTCAATAATTAAATTTTTAACAAAAAAAACAACCAACTTCAATTTTTGTTAGGAGTTTCTTCCATATCTCCAAAGTTCTTCATCATATCTTCACCAAATTAAAATGGGACCAACTTGGTAATGAAGGCTTTTAAATAAAAAAAGAATAATCAAAATCGAAGTCAGTTAAAACACCATTGAGTGACAATCTACGTAAATTTAATAAACGATGGACAGACATCGCTGAGTAGAGAATTGAAGAAAATAAGGAATACCTTTGCCCAACAATAAGACAACAGAAAAAAAATACAAAATAGTCAAAGATCATAATCAAAGACACACTCAATCATTAGATTTTACAAGTAAAAACAACAGAGTATGACATGACACTTAAAGTAATTCATATTAATTTATTTAAAACAAATTATACAAACAAAATTATACAGAAACATTTTTACAAATAAAATATCTCTTCCCGTACCCAATATGCTGGCAGCATTTTCTCGGTGTATAGCGGGACTTATTCTCTGAGCAAAAAAGCCGCCAGCTCTAGGGTCACCAGGTACACTTAAAGTAGACCAGTCAAAACTATCTCAAAGTGGACTCCACAAAAGATACTACCTCAAGGAATCAGTGAGCAGTGATTGTGGAAAGTTCAGAGTGATATCTAACAAGTATAAGCAAGAAAACATCTTGACAAAAGTAGGCCTGTGACAGCAACATGCAAAATAATAATCATTAAACTGTAATGGCATAGTAGTGCATTTTTTTCCCAAATTTAGTAAAATTTTTACCAGATTGCATGAGGAAAAGACAAATCTGATTTTATAGTTTTAAGGTTCAGAAATTAGATATGTAGAAGTCAGGCAATTTAAATCAAAGGCAGCTAAAGCAAGTTGTGAAGAAAGCTCTAAACTCAAAACACATTTCTAAGCAAATTTGAAGTAGGTACATAGATCTCGCTGCAAATTTGCAAGTTTTAAAATAAAAAAATTACCACAAGCTAGAACATTTCATTTCACACATTAAATTTGTTATATGACGAAGAATGAGATTGAATGACTATGTAACAGGGACAAATAATTAATTAGATGATGTCAAAAGGAAAGTAAAAAGAAAATGTTTATCATGAAAACTGTGTACACGTGCAAGACCTATGAAGATAAAGATTTCTACAAGAGTCAGTGCCCTTATCTCTTGACTTTCCTTTGTTGTCTCTATTGCGTTGAAAATTAAAAAATCTTACGCACCATATGTTTTCACAAAAAAATACCAAAACAGTAATTAACTGACAGATATACCTACTTAAAAATTTAAATTACACAACAATTAAGATAAAAGTGACTGGGGAATTATTATCAAATAAATAATACACTCACGTTTTCCGTAAATTTATTTAGCGATAACTGAGTGACTAATTGATTTAATTCCAGTAAGACGCTGTCAACCTTGAAAATGACGAAAGGGACTGTGGTGGTAGTAAGATGTAGGTAGGTATTTAGTGGAAATCGAAATGTATGCTCACCGTTGACTGAAGATTTAGGGAAACAAGCGTAATTCCCGTAAATGTCGTTCTGGAAATACGTCTCTAATACTGTCTCGGGGCAAAAATAGCCCGTGTCGTTCAATTCTTCCTCTTTAAAAGCATTTTTTTCTAGCACCACCAAAGCCACGCCACTTTTGTTACGGAATTTCCCCTGAATGCACACGGTTTTAGTGTTCGTATTGTTTTTTAATATTTTCTCCGCAATAAAGTCCTTCAATTCCAATTGATTCACGCTTCCACCGTTTTCATTTTGCTGATCAATTTTAATTTTTTTGCAACTAGGCGGGTCTGAAACGTCGTTTTGACGAGAAGCGTCGGACATTTTGTGCATAGATTAATATTGTATATACTGAAAAAGATAAGAAACTGTAGCTTTAACATTAGATCAAACCAGTGGCGCCATCTGGTAACATGCTTAAGCAACACCAAAGGACTAAAAGATGAAATAAAATGGTGAAAAAATTACTCCATGAGCTGGGACTTGAACTCACGATCTCGGTTCAAATACGACTATGTTCTATAGCCTAAACAACTGAGCTATTAAGTGATTAACCGCGCATGTCGAATTTATCCATCATTTAATATTCCTATCAAATAAAAAATGGTGTAAAAAATATACTGCGTGAGCGGGAGTTGAACTCGCAACGTTGCTCTTATTTTAACCATGCTCTAATCAACTGAGCTATCACGTGTTTTACCTCGTATGGCGAATTTCTCCACCATTTGATATTCCTATTCTATAACACGCATTAGGAGTTAGGTCAGCTGATTCGTGACTAGATGGCGTTTTATTGAATTTTTTTATCAAAATTCTGCAATGTTCTAAGTTTCATAGGCATGATTTTGTGATAGGGTTGCCTTACGTACGAGAAAAATGTTTAAGGACTTCCAGTACTGCCGTATTTAAAAATAAAGAGGCTATTAACCGATTTGAAAAAAAAGAGATTTTATTTTACGTATGTAGGTATTTTGCGATTATAAATTACGTTGTGTTCAGTGGCGGATTTACCACCAGGCTGAGTAGGCTGGAGCCTAGGGCGGCAGATTTAATGGGGCGGCAAATTTAGGCCAATTTGTCCCCGAGTCTCGACCGCAGCAGTACTAGTACTTATTCTGTGCCCGCAGTCAACTCGCACGCAGTTACTCGAGTGAACGCAAGGGCAGCAAAACAGGCCCGCCGCCGCTAGCTGTGTAAACACCCGCGTGCAATACCGAATAAGCCGCCCCACGTACAACTCTACTGCGTGAAACGGACGACGTGTTTTCCTTGCTTTACTCACCACTTATTCACGCGCGTGAGGCGGATGTGAAGTGAATACCTAAGCTTTTTTTTCTCCAAATAAGAATAGCCTACTAGCAGCAAATGAGTAAATCAGCCACTGGTTGTGTTGTAGTAGTAGATATATTTATACCTTCCAATCAATAATTTGAGGATGAAGTCTTGCGTAGAGTAATGTCTGTTAAGGCGATACCAGAGAGCACCCAAGAGCATGATGAAAAGAAAAAGTAGTATTTTTCTTTACTACTCATATATATGTACTACTCATATCCTTATTTAATGGAAAGACGACTTTGTTCGGTCTGTTTTCATAGCCATGAGCCAGCTAACATTAATTTATCGTCCAATCATTATATTACCCCGATGAAGGTACATAACTAGATTAGAAAAAAATTGCTCTCTCGTTTTATAGGTACTTTCAACACCGTTAAAATGGCTTATAATACGTACGACGTACGTACAAAAATACAAACATCAATCGTTAACAACATAATTCACCAACAATACGTCTTCGACGATGAATGAATAGCCCGATTCGACCGTCTCTGCACAATGGCCCAACGCGCCTATTCAACGATACGATACATACAGGATGGTTCAATATTGCTCTTTCATTTGATGACTGTGGCGTTTGAGGATCTAGGTTCGATCCCCAGCCAGGGCACGTTGGAAAATAGCCTTGTTCAAATTGACCTGGGTCTTGGGTAAATTATAAAATATACTGTCGTTTAGTTTGTATCCCATAAATACAAGTTTAAACTTAAATTTAGGGGTCAATTAGAGTGCTTTAGATTCACACCAGCTTTTTCTTGTCCAAATACTATATGCATGTCCTCACGCGGATGGGTGATCACAAGTAGCATACACATTTTATCGAGCTCCTTCGTGCTTTGGAAGGCACTAACGTGCCGTTGGTCTCGATTTTCATCATTAGATGGCAGTCCCAAGCTATATCAGATGCCTTTAGGCAGCTTTAAAAAGCTGACACCAGAAAAACAAAACAAACAAAATTTGCGTGTCAGTGGTCACCCAAGGATCAAGGATGCCAAAGAGTAGAAGTTTGGCATTTACATTAGACCGGCTGCCCAGAGCCGCCCGACTACAACCCTCCTTGGGAATGCACTTTATTGCACGAGATGTTTGTGCTTGGTCCATCGCAAGAGATGTAGTGGTCTTATTTTAAGACGGAAACCATAAAATCCTGACTGCGTGTATAATGACGAGTTAAGTATATGTTGTTTTAAGCATCTTATTCCATATTAAGTACATAGTTGTACATATTTTTGTAATCCTCATTTTAAAATCCTTTATTTTGTTCCGGCGGAATCGATGAGGACCACTCCAAGTCTTCCCGTGGATGTCGTAGAAGGCGACTTAGGAAACACAAGCTAAACAAAGCTTATAAACATCAATGAGAACTCTCCAACCCGTCTGGCCAGCGTGGAGAGTGTAGGCCAAATCCTTTGACTGTTCTAGCTAATAATATGGCTCTGGTAGTACAAAGGGTCGTTCTCCTGCAGTGGAGACTAAAAAATAAACGGGCAAGTGCGAGTCGGACTCGTACACGAAGGGTTCCGTACCACCGTACAATGTTTTAAGGTGAAGGGATAAGCAAATGGCCTTGAAGTGTGAAATAAATTGTTAACTTGTAAATATGGTGATATATATATATATATACATGTTTCCATATTGCTCTTCGTCATGCACTAGATAGCCCTTTAAATTATTTTATGAACCACCGTTGAAAGTATTTACATTAGTCCGTCTAGCTTTAAAACTTGCCTCCGCCAAAAGTGGCCACGGCAAGTTTCAAAGCTAGACGGATCACCAATAATAGTTTCAACGGCAGTTCATAAAATAATTTAAAAGGATATCTAGTGCATGACGAAGAGCAATATGGAAATTATCACCATATTTACGAGTTAACAATTTATTTCACACTTTAAGGCCATTTGCTTACCACTTCACCTTAAAACGCTAAAGAGACACGTTCCTTGTATAATATGACGACCCCCTTTAATTTACACATTGCTGGACACACTACGTCTATAGATGTAGATCAATTGTTCTTTCTATTTTGTCCGGCTGAGTGTCCAGCAATGTGTTAAGGCGAATAGATAAGCAAATGACCTTGCTTGTTTTCACACACACATGCACAACCTAATACGCACACTGAGTCTGTACACATAGAAACATGGCCAGCGCCATCTATCAAAAAACCGGAATTACATACAATGGACGGCAAGCAGATATCAGTTTTCAAAAAGTTTTTTGCGTGTCAGTATAGATGTCGTTAGTTGTTGGCCAAATTTAATCATAGACTTATTCACATGGTCAGATTCGCCCAAAATATTTTGCAGAGATTTGATTGAAGATTGACTATTTTAGTCTATTTTTCCGAGAATTTAATGCAAATGTTTATATACCCATGTTTTGACGTAAAAACATTATTTGCTATTAAATTCAAACAACTTCTTTGTTGCCAGAAATAAAATAATCCGGAACAATGAAATTCTAATAGTAGGTACCTACTCCAAACAAACTATTTTTAGGGTTCCGTAGCCAAATGGCAAAAAACAGAACCCTTATGGATTCGTCATGTCTGTCTGTCTGTCTGTCCGTCCGTATGTCACAGCCACTTTTTTTCCGAAACTATAAGATCTATACTATTGAAACTTGATAATAAGTAGATGTAGTCTGTGAACCGCATTAAGATTTTTACACAAAAATAGAAAAAAAACAATAAATTTTGGGGGTTCCCCATACTTAGAAACTCAATTTTTTTTTATCAAACCCTTACGTGTGTGGTATCTATGGATAGGTCTTCAAAAATGATATTGAGGTTTCTAATATATTTTTTTTCTAAACTGAATAGTTTCCGCGAGAGACACTTCCAAAGTGGTAAAATGTGTGTGTACCCCCAGCCCCCCCTGGAACTTCTAAAATAAAAGAATAATAAAACTTAAAAAAAAATATATGATGTACATTACCATGCAAACTTCCACCAAAAATTGGTTTGAACGAGATCTGGTAAGTAGTTTTTTTATACGTCATAAATCTTAACCGCAAATAACTTAATTAAAAAAAAAACACTATCATTAAAACATCGATCAAAGTTACAACGAACTACAAGAACTTTTATATTATGTTACTTGCTGCTACGGAACCCTTTATGGGCGAGTCTGACTTTCACTTGCCGCTTTATTTTATTTTTACTATTTGTTGTTATTGTGGTCATAGTACCTAATACATAATTGGTGGAAATTTCAAGTATCTAGTTCATGCCATTATAAAGATCAAGTTAAAAACGCTGAACAAAACACGTTTCTTGTATGACGACCCCCTTTAATTTTTAACTATTTTTTATTTTTAGTATTTGTTGTTATAGCGACCACAGTAATACATAATCGATGAAAATTTCAAGTGTCTAGCTATTACCGGCACCGGCTATTTTTACTCAATCCGGCTCGATGGACCAAATTTATGGAGGCGCCCTTTCGATTTGTTCGAAAGGATTACTCCGCGCGGTAGGTCGCTGGTTCTGTGGTACATATAGGCCTGGTGCTGTTATAAAGAAATGCACATGGTGTTAACCTATAACATTCTTACTGGTTCTATTACAGCAATCTGCTCTGGCTTCCTTGATCTCGATCGTTCTTGATGAAGGGGACGGTCACAACACTGTCTTGACACACCCGGCCGGGGTTTCTGAAGCACCAATATTTAATAAATTCACGACATATTATATATCGAGAGCGTGTGTCGCTGAGGCGCGGCGATTAGAGAAGAATGACATATGGATAAAATTGACAAATGTCAACCTAAATCTTGACACTGACAACCGGAACACAAAATTGCCAGCAATAAAACACAATATAGTACTTGACCATTTTGTTCAGGGCCACACCAGTGCAAATTCAAACTATGAAATATCTTATGTGGCGCCACCAGTGTGCAATACACTCGAAAAACAAAACTCTCCTTCTGGCTCAGTCGGTAAAGACAGCCTATTAAATCATCATACTGTATTGAGACTCGAGAGAAAAGGTCGGGGAATGCAGCATTCACAGGATGATGACTGATCTCACACAACACGGTTCAAAGGTCGCCCTTTATTGGTACAGATTGCCTGCCGGGTACCATTCCTTGGGTGACACTGACCACTGATTTAATACCTACTTAGAGTGTTTACCCTACTGCCATCGTAGTCCAGTGGTCAAGGCGTTTGCCTTGTGATCCGGAGGTCGTGGGTTCAAATCCCAATGGGAAGCATACTTTGCGAAAAGTTGTTTCCAGTCTGGTTAGGATATTGCTGGCTTGAATCACATCCGAGAAGAAAGATATTTCCGTGCTTCTAAGGGAAGTAAGGCTGTGGGTAGGATGCAACCGGAAAACTTGCACCTCCTTCTAAAATTTTCTTTTTTCGGCTTTACCACTGGGTTGACTGGTAGATAAAGCCTATGGCTTTAAGTCCGCCTATTAACTATAATGACGATTATAGTATTTACCCTACTGCTGATTCAAAATAGGTAATTGTGTTTCGGCTGTTTGTTTTTAACCGACTTCAAAAAAGGAGGTTACCCATTCAACCCGTTTTTAGGGTTCCGTAGCCAAATGGCAAAAAGCGGAATCCATAAGGATTCGTCATGTCTGTCTGTCAGTCCGTATGTCACAGCCACTTTTTTCCGAAACTATAAGAACTATACTGTTGAAACTTGGTAAGAAGATGTATTCTGTGAACCGCTTTAAGATTTTCACACAAAAATAGAAAAAAAAACAATAAATTTTGGGGTTCTTCATACTTAGAACTGAAACTCAAATTTTTTTTTTATCAAACCCATACGTGTGAGATATCTATCGATAGGTCTTCAAAAATGATATTGAGGTTTCTAATAAATTTTTTTTCTAAACTAGTAATCCTGTACTTACCTAAATACAGATGTGCAAATAAAAAATAATATTTTTGTAAAATAAGGGTCATTTTCGGGAGACAAATTAGGAAATATAAATAAAACCGGCCAAGTGCGAGTTAAACTCGCGTGGAGAGAGTTCCGTACAATTGATTGAATTCTTATTGGTTTTCCTGTAATATTTCGTATTTTTTTCAAAATTTTAGGCACAGTAGTTTCGGAGATCAGGGGCGGGGGGAATGGTCAGTTTTCGTCTTCCTTCATGAATAAAATCAAATCTATTTATTTTATAGTTATAAAAAAAACCAAAAAATATATTTGTGATCCTCATAACGAGCCCTTTCATTTGATATATGACACAGTAAGGTTTGCAAAACTTTTTGCACGCCTCATTAGCGAAGCGCATATGAGGTAGTGCTCTACTCTCGCCTTACAAAAATCAAGTGATTTTTTTAACTAAAAGTGTCTCTATTTATTTTATATCGCACTTGTACAATAATATTTACACATAAATGTCAACGAAAAATACTAGTTTCAACACTTATGATATTTTTAAAAGACATTTTGCCTTTTAAATAAATAAAAACAATGTTTAATAAAATCATTTTGTGGACGTCCGTGTGTCGGGACGTATGGAAACTGGCGTGGTCACGATAACTCCCGAAAAACTTATCTGATCAAGTCCATTTCTTTTATACGCTTCAGTATTATCCAAAACTAAGTCCTTTCGAAGATCACGGTCTAATTCAATGTAGTTTAATTATAATTAGCAATAAACTGAAATCCACCTATCGTTGGTATAGCTAAATCTATGTAAATAAGGTTCGTTGACATTGACAATTTTTTTTTTTAATTTTTTTTACGGCGTTTAGCATCTGCCTTATAGCCATTCTTAATTTCCATTCTTTTTCTGGATACAATGTTAATCTTTTAATTTTTCTTTTCTTCTTGACATTGACAATACATGCGCAGTACCTTTCTTTTCTGTGTGGGCAATGGCGCGAAGATTTAAAAGTAATTTTTTTATTTTGTTCATATTACACCGATAAATATGCAATATTCAAGTTCTGTTATTTTTTTGTTAAAATTGAGTGACCGCTATGAGGCGTGCACTTTTGGATTTTCCAAGGTTATTTTTTCAATTTCCTAATTTATCTCCCGAAAATTACACTTATTTAAAAAAAAAAATTCACATATGTGTTTGGGTCATAGGATCCTACCAAATTTCACCTGTTTCGGTCCAGTAGATTCACGATGACAGACTGTCAGGACAGACAGACGCACGAGTGATCCTATAAGGGTTCCGTTTTTTCATTTTTTGTACCTAAAAAAAGTTTAGCAAACCTTACTGTGTCATATACAAAGTGTAAGGAACATACCCGTAATAAATCGAACCACGGTCTATACTACAGATCACTATAGCATAATAAAAATAAATAACACAAAAAAAACAAAAAAAACAAAAAAAAAATTGGCATATCCATACAAAAGTGTGCAGCCGCTCGTGCGATTTGTATGGGAATGTCGAATGTTGTTTTGGTTTTTTGTTATTTTAATAGTTAACGGTTAACCTTTATTTTAATTTCATAATACTTTAGTGATCTAGTATATAGGTCCGTGGTTCGATTTATTACGGGTATGTCCCTTCCACGTTGTATATATCAAATGAAAGATAAGAGGATTTCAAATATATATTTTTGTTTTTATTGTAAAATAGTTTTGATTTTATTCATGAAATTTTACGAAAATTTGCCATTCCCCCTGACCTCCAAAACAACTGAGCCTAAAACTTAAAAAAAAATGCGAAAAATGCCTAGTTCATTGTTTGTAGATTACATAGAAAAACCTATGAGAAACCCTATTCACGCGAGTTGAACTCGCACTTGACCAGTTTATTATTTGAAAGTTTTTAATATCAAGTTGGTCCCATATTAATTTGGTGAAGACATGACGAGGAACATCAAGACATGATAAGGTAAGGAGGAAGATATGGAAGAAACTCCTAAAAATAAACGGGCAAGTGCGAGTCGGACTCGTACATGAAGGGTTCCGTACCACCGTACAATGTTTTAAAACGTTGAAGAAACACGTTTCTTGTATGACGACCCCCTTTAATTTTTAATCCCCGTTTTTTCGGGTACGGAACCCTAAAAATGAAGCGGTCGTATTGTAGGTAGGTACTTGGTTTATCAATATCATCTGATCTCACAGCTAATCACAGCTTATTAAGGTGGAAAAGACTACAAGGCGAGACTGGCTATTATTCAAATGGTTTTGAATAGATAAACTTATTTTCTTTCAACCAGTTGCTTCTCTTCCCGCGCAGATCGTAAAAGCCGATCGAGGGAATGGGCGAAAATACGAATCATTAATGCGATCCGGCAAGCAACCCATCACTGTTTTAATTCCTTTTTCCACCTCGCCCACCATCACGCTGAAAGTGGCTTTTGGCTTTAGAGCCAGCCAGCCAGCCAGCAGACCGAGCCTTGACCTAAAATGCTTTGTCTGCCCCATCAGAAATAAAGACGTGATAGTATATGTATGTACGTACTACTTAATAACCAAACATTATATGTTTGGTTTACACACTCCAACAGTCGGCTAATCAAGATCACAACAAACGTATCCAAAACACATTGGATGCCTCCAGGGCTGTCAAAAATCAAAGCTCATAAATAATAGACTCGTTAGAGTTTGTTAGAGCAACACAACCTGCTTAATTGTGTTTACTGCGCTGTAAATTATATTGGTCGTTTATAGGGGCCTTTGACTACTCCACAATTGCCTCCAATCCTTGGTATTGCCAGTGGTGGGTCGTAAAATATAAAAGAATAAGTAATGATAGTAGGAGAATTATCACATTAGAACATCTGAAGTTATATTTATAGTATATTATAATTATTATAAACTATCACGTCTTTATTGATCGAGCGAGCGAAGCGTCTCAGTTTTGAGTTTGGCCTAAAATGCTATTGTCGACGTAAGACGTGAGTCGCGAAACGTGAGACGTGAGTCGTGAGACTTGAGACGTGAGTCGTAATTTGTGAGACTTGAGTCGTGAGAAGTGAGACGTGAAACTTGAGACGAGATTTTTTTAACAAAACTTGCACAATAGTTTCAAGAATGCCTACATGTTTGCATGTTGTTTAGACCATCAAGTAATTTATTGCTTTAACTTGCAACAAGCAAGAAACTTGAACCGCCTAAATGGAATTCGTTTAAAGTATTTACCCAAATAAAGTTGTCAATGACAAAAGAAAAGGTGACATACTCGTATTATTGTTTTCGGCGGTTATTGGTTTAAACCTAATTTCGATGGTTTAAGCCTAGTATTAAAGTAAGTCCGTATTTTTAAGACGGTTGGACAATTTGGTCATCAAATTTTAAGACGTGAAATGCTAATGAAATTAGATCATAAACTTTTATTGTAATGTTGGTAAGTACTTATATGAAATATGTTACCATTCTCATTAAAAAAAGAAAGTTGGTGATAATTTATGATCATAATTAAATTTAAAAGAGAATTTTTGATTTAAATAATAGCAATAGATAGCATTGTTCGTTAAACACGAACTAAACTAATATTTCGTATAGATAAATCACGATAAATGATACTTACTTACATGCATTCTTACTACAAGATATATCTATATACATACACATTGTACCAACTTAAAAACATTGTTTTGGTAATCTATTTTCTTCATCCAAGCGCGTTCCCGGTCGCATCCTCAGCGGTGCTGCTTTGGAGCCCGGGGTGCGCTTTTCTGCTTTTTGTTTTCCCAATATAACATGCATGTCAATGGTCACCCAAGGAGAAGAAATAGCCGGAACAGTTAAAACGTTTTGGCATGGTTCGCGTTTTGGATGTATGACAGGTGGCATTCGTATCATGCTGATGCCACGTTAGCTATGCTCCTGTCCAGTTTATTCACCGATGGATCTCTCTCTCTCATCCCAGTTGCATCCTCAGTGTAGTGGTTTGAAGCCCGGGGTTCACTTTGCGGCTTTTCCTTCTCCACTTCGCACGGTCTTGAGGATCCTTGATTGTAAGGCCATTGGTCGCATATTGTCCTTGACGACGTCTAGCCAGTATTTTTTGGGTCTACCACGTCTACCGGGCCCCGGGGGAGGCGACATGGTTATATTTTTTTTATTTATTTTTTTTATTATCACACAATACAGATTACAACTATTACAAAACTACACAAAAGAAACATACAAAAACATTAAAACTGGTTGCAATCCAAAACATGTGTGGACATGAAATAATAAAAGAGGTGTTCTTACAATCTAAGAGAAAATAAGTAAAATAAAAATATACAAACTCTTACCTATTAAATATGTATATGTCGCAGTTGAATGGTATAATCCGCTAATTCACTAAACCTCTAGCTGTTTTGCATTACAGCTCGGTTTTGTAAAACGGCGAACCCTAATACGCGGGATGGAATGATCGACTTGTATTCATCCATGCGGCTAGAGAAGTTATTGAACAATTCTATCTAAAGAAATTATATACAATGTAGAATGCCTACGAAGTGGCAATGGCGAGCGAGCGAAGCGAGCGTGCCGCGGCAGCGGTCAGCGAATGCTAGGAATGTTCTATCCATTTTACTAGGTTAGAACAAACCTATAGCAATAAAAATCGTGGAATAGTTGTCTGGGAAATCAAATTCGATAATATGTCGAAAAAATCTGTATTCTAATAGACACCCAGCTATATTTCATTATGGTAACCCTACACCAAATCCTTATCATGCATGTGTCGCAGTTGGATTGCTTAACGGTTTCGTCAAACAGCGGATTATCGCTACTGTTTCACAAAACCGTTAGCCGTTTTGAAACGTGGTTAGCGGTTTGAATGAACGTAACACGTTGCGCAATCTTAGACAATCCAGCTGAACGATATTCGGCTGTTTTACAAAACCGAGCTGTAATGCCAAACAACTAGAGGTTTCGTGAATTAGCGGTTTATACCATCCAACTACGACATATACACTTCATTTGTTTCGTGTTTGTTATACATTTGTTTTCCACGTAACTTGCCGGTTTCCGCAAGACATTTGACCGTACCAGCGTAGGCGATTTTCTAGCAGTTTGTCTGCTATGTCACGGACATGCTGCTAGTTTATTCACCGATGGACCACGCCCTCCTAACTAAACAGATTTCTAGAGTAGAGATTAAGTCATTATTACGAAATATTTGAAAAATTAACTAAGCGTGAATTGAATTTTAATCTAAATTGTAATTAAAAGGCGCCGATATTCAAATTAGATAAAGAAGGGATTAAAGAATGACTGCGGCGAGATCTGAAGGATTTAAATTTTTTTAATCTTGATTTGTCGGTTTTATGACTTGGGATTGATAACTATTGAGTGTTTATTTAATTAGTTTTATTGTCTGTAGATCAACGCTCTCGGCGAGAAAGTAATACCTTCCCATCAACGCTAATCAAGTCTTTAGTCCATACGGACTAGACTGAACCTACGGCCATAAGTGCTATTTTGGCATGTAGAAAGTGCACACCGAATAATTCGGTAAAGTCGAGTTGGCAGCCGCCAATTCTGTCTGTATAGACAATCCTGAAATTTATCTAAGTATACCTCAACATTTAACCTACATAGTTTTATTTTTCAGGAAATCTATACTAATATTATAAGGGTAGTATTTAAACGCAAATCAAAATAACTGATTACACAGCAAAATACTCAACTGAAAATATTACTAAACAAACTGCAATTTATTTAGCGTAGTAAAATAGATAGAACTTTCCTAGCACTTCTGTGTGTTGGTCGCAGTTCTAACATAACCTAACCTATAGGTTTGTCCTAACCAAGTAAATTTGATGTGCAGTCAGTATTTATGATGAGATTGTTGATTTATTTGATGTAAAAAAGTATATAAATGATGAGATTAAATTGATGTGTGATTATTTATTTGATGTGCAATTAATAATATCCCATATTATAAAGCGGAAGAGTTTGTTTGTTTGTTTGTTTGTTTGTTTGTTTGTTTGTTTGTTTGTTTGTTTGTTTGTTTGTTTGTTTGTTTGTTTGTTTGTTTGTTTGTTTGTTTGTTTGTTTGTTTGTTTGTTTGTTTGTTTGTTTGTTTGTTTGTTTGTTTGTTTGTTTGTTTGTTTGTTTGTTTGTTTGTTTGTTTGTTTGTTTGTTTGTTTGTTTGTTTGTTTGTTTGTTTGTTTGTTTGTTTGTTTGTTTGTTTGTTTGTTTGTTTGTTTGTTTGTTTGTTTGTTTGTTTGTTTGTTTGTTTGTTTGTTTGTTTGTTTGTTTGTTTGTTTGTTTGTTTGTTTGTTTGTTTGTTTGTTTGTTTGTTTGTTTGTTTGTTTGTTTGTTTGTTTGTTTGTTTGTTTGTTTGTTTGTTTGTTTGTTTGTTTGTTTGTTTGTTTGTTTGTTTGTTTGTTTGTTTGTTTGTTTGTTTGTTTGTTTGTTTGTTTGTTTGTTTGTTTGTTTGTTTGTTTGTTTGTTTGTTTGTTTGTTTGTTTGTTTGTTTGTTTGTTTGTTTGTTTGTTTGTTTGTTTGTTTGTTTGTTTGTTTGTTTGTTTGTTTGTTTGTTTGTTTGTTTGTTTGTTTGTTTGTTTGTTTGTTTGTTTGTTTGTTTGTTTGTTTGTTTGTTTGTTTGTTTGTTTGTTTGTTTGTTTGTTTGTTTGTTTGTTTGTTTGTTTGTTTGTTTGTTTGTTTGTTTGTTTGTTTGTTTGTTTGTTTGTTTGTTTGTTTGTTTGTTTGTTTGTTTGTTTGTTTGTTTGTTTGTTTGTTTGTTTGTTTGTTTGTTTGTTTGTTTGTTTGTTTGTTTGTTTGTTTGTTTGTTTGTTTGTTTGTTTGTTTGTTTGTTTGTTTGTTTGTTTGTTTGTTTGTTTGTTTGTTTGTTTGTTTGTTTGTTTGTTTGTTTGTTTGTTTGTTTGTTTGTTTGTTTGTTTGTTTGTTTGTTTGTTTGTTTGTTTGTTTGTTTGTTTGTTTGTTTGTTTGTTTGTTTGTTTGTTTGTTTGTTTGTTTGTTTGTTTGTTTGTTTGTTTGTTTGTTTGTTTGTTTGTTTGTTTGTTTGTTTGTTTGTTTGTTTGTTTGTTTGTTTGTTTGTTTGTTTGTTTGTTTGTTTGTTTGTTTGTTTGTTTGTTTGTTTGTTTGTTTGTTTGTTTGTTTGTTTGTTTGTTTGTTTGTTTGTTTGTTTGTTTGTTTGTTTGTTTGTTTGTTTGTTTGTTTGTTTGTTTGTTTGTTTGTTTGTTTGTTTGTTTGTTTGTTTGTTTGTTTGTTTGTTTGTTTGTTTGTTTGTTTGTTTGTTTGTTTGTTTGTTTGTTTGTTTGTTTGTTTGTTTGTTTGTTTGTTTGTTTGTTTGTTTGTTTGTTTGTTTGTTTGTTTGTTTGTTTGTTTGTTTGTTTGTTTGTTTGTTTGTTTGTTTGTTTGTTTGTTTGTTTGTTTGTTTGTTTGTTTGTTTGTTTGTTTGTTTGTTTGTTTGTTTGTTTGTTTGTTTGTTTGTTTGTTTGTTTGTTTGTTTGTTTGTTTGTTTGTTTGTTTGTTTGTTTGTTTGTTTGTTTGTTTGTTTGTTTGTTTGTTTGTTTGTTTGTTTGTTTGTTTGTTTGTTTGTTTGTTTGTTTGTTTGTTTGTTTGTTTGTTTGTTTGTTTGTTTGTTTGTTTGTTTGTTTGTTTGTTTGTTTGTTTGTTTGTTTGTTTGTTTGTTTGTTTGTTTGTTTGTTTGTTTGTTTGTTTGTTTGTTTGTTTGTTTGTTTGTTTGTTTGTTTGTTTGTTTGTTTGTTTCTTTGTTTGAACGCGCGAATCTCAGGAACTAATGGTCCGATTTGAAAAATTCTTTTTTTGTTGGGTAGTCCATTTATAGAGGAAGGCTTTAGGCTATATAACATTACGTTCCGACAACCACGCGAACGAAGTCGCGGGCACAGCTAGTCAAACATATACAAGAGGATGATAAATTGATAAGCTAAACATAACATGAATAAGTTGCATTAATTAAATTTTTAACAAAAAAAACAACCGCCTTCTTTTTTTCAGAAGTTTCTTTCTTATCTCCAAAGTTCTTCATATCATATCTTCACCAAATTAAAATGGGACCAACTAGATAGTAAATGCCCGGGCCATGGCCCGCTTTGCTCCCTCCACGCTACGCCACTACTTTGGTTATTATGTTATGGCTGAAAGATGTAGTAGTACGAGTATGTATGGGTAAGGCAGTTAATATACACGCCAGTCAGATCGACATAAGTACTTGTGATCATTGGCTTTGGGAGATTTTTAATGCATGTTATAGGAGGTTCATAATATGCCCAAACATGAAATGATGTCATTTGTGACAAGAGTTAATGCTTTCGTGACGTGTCTGTGAATAATCTCAAGCATTTCTTGAACTAAATTAAAGGTGATACAATTAATTGAGAGAATACGCGTTAGGGCAGTAGCACACCAAGACATAAGTTCTATATATCGATTATTGTATCTACAGATTAATACAGATACACTATCACATCTTCGTCCTTAACAGGGCAGACAGAGACCAGGTCCATAAACCCAAATTCTTCGTAATATAAACTGAAAAAGCATTTCCGAAGCGTAGGCGGCCAATACTGGTTTTGTTTGAAATAATGAATAGTTGAAATATTATAATTATGTTATATTATAATATTATAACTAGCTTTTGCCCGCGGCTTCGCCCGCGTAGATTCGGGGTATGAAAAATTGATATTGGCCGATTCTCAGACCTACTCAATATGCTCACAAAATTTCATGAGAATCGGTCAAGCCGTTTCGGAGGAGTGCGGGAACGGACATTGTGACACGAGAATTTTATATATAAGATAAATTAATTAATATTATGTTAAGTATGTATTGAACTTATTAACGTGTAAAAGTGGCCTAGTTACGGAATAAATAAATGATTCTTCTTTATTCTTGACATTTATGAAAGTACAAACAGTTGAAAAAAAGGCATGCTCTCATTGTGCCTCTATCTTCCAGCCTAATAATCTGGATGCGCCGCCGCGAGCGCATGGCACTTGACGTCAGTTTGCGTTCGGTTTCCCGCCACAGTGCGCGAGTGCGACCATAGTGTTCGTTTTTTTATTTTTTTAACGACCGGAAATCTATTGTTTTTTTTCTTTTATTCAATAACTCGTGTCAAAGATAATATAACTTGTGTAATAGTATTTAGGTACTTCGTGTTCGCGGCTTTGCAAGCGGTAATTTCAACTGCCAGTGAGAACTTGTGATTATTCCGGGATAGATCTTAGGAGACGTTTAGTAAGTCTACATTTTTAGCTTAAAAACCGTGGGGCACTTTTGTCTTCGTTTTTTTCCTAAGTTCAGAATATCTAGATCTGGTTTGTAGTTACTGTGTGATGCCTGAATAAACAGACATACAGTTACATAGTTAAATATAATGGAATATTTAACAACACCTAAGTAGGTACTTACCTACCTACGTTTTGCTTAAGCCTAATCAGGTGAAAATATGTATAAATTAACCTAGCTTTATTATATCACATTAATCAAGAAACATTAGTACGCTCGTTCATGGTAGAGGCAAAAGAAAAGGCAGAAGTCGTGTGGTATAGGAAGGTCTAATATTTAGCTAATTGACCGAGCGAGCGAAGCGAGGGAGGTCTCTAAATCGAGTTGGGGGCAAAAAAAAAACACATTGTTTGTATGTATGTATGTTTGTCCCGCGATAACTGCTGAGCCGATGGGTTGATTTTGATGAAATTTGGTAGGTATGTAGAAAATATCAATAGAATTTTCAAGTTCGTTGAGCATCAAAATCGGTACAGTAGTTTTTGAAATATCAATAAAAATTCGAATAATAATCACGAGGTTTCGCGGCGAACTACTAGTAATAAAATTTTTAACAAAAAAAACGGCCAAGTGCGAGTTACACTCGCGTAGAGAGGGTTCCGTACAATTGATTGAATTCTTATAGGTTTTCCTGTAATCGACAAGCAATAAACTATATTTTGTATTTTTTACAAAATTTTAGGCTCAGTAGTTTCGGAGATCGGGGGGGGGGGGGGGATGGTCAATTTTCGTCTTCTTTCATGAATAAAATCAAAACTATTTATTTTACAATAATAACAAAAATATATTTGAGATGCTCATAAGGAGCCCTTTCATTTGATATATGACATAGTAAGGTTTGCAAAACTTATTTTTTTAATTTCCTAATTTGGCCCCCGAAAATGACCCTTATTTAAAAAAAAATATAAATTTACTTTGCACATATGTGTTTGGGTCATAGGATTACAACATTCTACCAAATTTTACCTGATTTGGTCCAGTAGATTCGGAGCAAATTGGCTGTGACAGACGGACGGACAAACAGACGCACGAGTGATCCTATATGGGTTCCGTTTTTTTTTTTTGTACAGAACCCTAAAAAACAACCGACTTAATTTTTTTTAGGAGTTTCTTCCATATCTCCAAAGTTCTTAATCATATCCTTAATAAAAATGGGACCAACTTGGTAGTAAAGGCTTTCAAATAAAAAAGAATCATCAATGGCGAAGATATCGCGTAACAAACATACATAAAAAAACAAACCGTCGAATTGATAACCTCCTTCTTTTTGAAGTCGGTAAAAAATATTGAAAAATGGAAAATACTTCTCCGACAATAACCTAGTTCTAAAATCTGATGACGATCAAATTATTGATAAAATTGGACGTTATTCCATTAAAAAAAAACGACGGGTTGCACTCCGGGAGTGCCGGCAGAAGTGAAAACTTGAATATTAACGTTGTGCATTTTTGATATTTTGGAATGGTTAGGGAATAATTTTGCACGAATTGCTTTAATTATCAGTATAAAAGTACTATCATTTATGTGGTAGAATACAATATTTATTTATTGCGCTATCGTACACAAACATGACAAAAAGTGCACAACGCCGCTAAAGAAGTTTTCACTTCAAAAAGGTTTGGGCTTGGTTTGGATTTGAACCCGGGACCTTTCGCACCCTAAGCGAAAATCATACCCCTAGACTAGACCAACGAGCCGGCTGACAGCTTCGTCGAAATTATAGTATAAGTACTTCCTCTCCTACGCCGCGCCGGCTGTCATTCCGTCTTACAAAGTTTAACATTTTTACCCATTACAAAAAAAGTGCACAACGCCGCTAAAGAAGTTTTCACTTCAAAAATATATAACACTAGCTGTGCCCGCGACTTCGTTCGCGTGGTTGTCGGAACGTAATGTTATATAGCCTAAAGCCCTCCTCTATAAATGGACTACCCTACAAAAAAAGAATTTTTCAAATCGGAGCATTAGTTCCCGAGATTAGCGCGTACAAACAAACAAACAAACAAACAAACTCTTCCGCTTTATAATATTAGTATAGATACTGAAATACTAATATACTGAAACTAAGGGCGAATTCAGTTTATGATAATGAACACCTTCCCCAAGGAACATGCTTCCCATACAAACTCGGAACAGCTGATCGGTCAACTTGTATGAGAGGCCAAGAAATATTTTTCATATTTCAATATATATTTGTTATATGTATATACACAGTATAATGGACTGAATTCACCCTTAAAAACAGTTTTTAAGGGTGAATTCAGTCCATGATACTGAACAACTTTCCCCAACAAACATATATCGAAATATGAAAAATATTTCTTGGCCTACTTATACAGGGTCTAACAATAAAAAGGAGGTTTTGGCGGGAAGTCAAGGGGTTCGGATAGGGTTTTCTTTAAATTATTTTGCAAATTGATTTTAGTGGACTTTATAATATGAAATTGGTGTTATAAATGCTCAAGCTCATGAACAATATGTGTAATAGTTAAAGTGGACAGTCATAGTACGGCTGTAGTGATATTTGTTTCGCAGACTGTGTGGGCGTCTTCGGGCGTCGTCCGCCACTCAGTCGGCTATGAAAACCAGTGGACGAGTCCACTGGTTCAGGGAGCTTCTGGTGACAAATCTATACGAGTATAGATTTGTCACCAGAAGCTCCCTGAAAGCAATCAAAGGCCTACACCAACCTTTGATTGTAACTTGTTAGGAAAAAAGAATTTCCCACGTTTTATTAACTTGTTCCTGGCTAAATACGCAGTAGCGTCAAGCCATTAATTAAAAAATAAATAAAAAAAAAACAATAAAAAAGTTTTTTTACCCTTAGTTAGACCCTGTATAAGTAGGTAGATCCGATCAATGATTCTTGAGTTATCGTCGCACATACATACACACATACAAATGCCAGATGGTGTAGATTTGGAGCACTTCGCTCGCTGGTTCAATTATGGTTTTTAACCGACTTCATAAAAAAAACAAGGAAGTTCTCAATTCGTCGGAATCTTTTTAGCTATGGTTACCTTATTAACTATATAAAGATGGTAGGTTTCTTCGGAGTGACTTTTATAATTGGGCCTTCCCTACAAAAGAAGCCAATTAAGCTCTTTTGAAGCTTTTACCTAACAAAGAAAGTAAACCGCGGTTCCGGCCGCCGCCCACCGTGAAATAAACTTAATGCCCAATGATTTTGTATTTATTTGTTTTTAATAACGATTGGAGCTTTTTCTGTTTCCCTATGAAGAAAATTAAAAATTTCTTGTCATCATTTGGGGTTTAAGTTAGATCTAATAGACGCAAAGAATCAAATATTTATTAACATTCTGTAAAAAACTAGCCAAGTCTCGATGGAGCTGCTTGTTTATCTCTAAAAAGTAATGAAATCTAGACAAAGTCATGCCAAGTCTAAGGTTTTTTACTGCGATTTCTTTATAATTATAGTTGATGTTGTGTGACTTGGCCGTTGAAGGGTACACAAGGGTACAAAACCAGGTGCTCCATGACACCATTGCACCAATCTGTCGCCAGAACCGCTACCCATTGACGATGGAAAATTGCCACTTGGAAAACGTTGATTCAATAACCAGTCAATTGTAGGCTATGTAAACAAAATTGACTTGTACCCACTAACGTATAAAGAATGTTCAACGGCCAAGTCACACAACATTAACTATCGTGGGGCGCACTATAAGTTTCCGGAATGAATATGAAAAAATACTATTAAAGGTACAAAATTAATTTATTGTTTTTCAAAATAATCTCCCTTGGCGTCTATGCACTTTTTCATTCGATGAAACCAGTTTTGAAAACTTTTGTGCCACTCCTCTGTGGTGACCTCTGAAACGTGTTTTTCATACTCCTCGACAGCCTCTTCTGGTGATGAAAATCGTTGACAGCGTAATTGGTTCTTAATTTTTGGGAACAGAAAAAAGTCACAAGGTGCCAGGTCGGGACTGTATGCAGGATGACTCATGAGTTCTACATTTTTCGCCTTCAAAAAGTCGTTTGTCTGTCTGGCCGTGTGAGAACTAGCATTGTCGTGGTGCAGGATGATACGGCGTTTACGGTTATTTTTACGGAGTTCGTCAATAACTTCCGGCAAACAAATGGTCGTGTACCAGTCACTATTCACTGTACGACGATTCTCTAAAGCAACAGCAGCCACGTGTCCAGTTTTATTAAAAAAAGAAGCAATCATCCGCTTAGATGCACTTTTCACGCGCGTCACTTTGGTTGGTTTCGGCTCATCTTGAAAGACCCATACGCTCGTTTGCTGCTTTGTTTTGGGATCGTAGCAATAAATCCATGTTTCGTCACCTGTTACTATGTCCCACACCAAATTTGACGCACCTTCGTTGAATCTGGTAAGCATGGCACTGCACCAAGTGACGCGGTCCGTTTTTTGAGCCTCGGTCAAGTTGTGTGGGATCCACCGCGAGCACAGCTTTCTCACACCCAAATGTTTGTGTAGGATTAATTGTATTTGACTCATGCCTATTTCTAAGGATGCGCGAATTTCATGGTAGGTCACATGCCTGTCTGTTTCAATCATACGGCGCACAGCATTGATGTTTTTGTTGGTCACAGCGGTGGACGGCCGACCATCGCGAGATTCGTCACTGAGATTGATACGGCCACGCTTGAATTCTGCAAACCAGCTATAAACAGTTGTCTTGCATGGTGCTTCATTGCCAAAAGCTGTTTCAAGCCGAGCGATGCTCTGTTGAGCTGTCAAATTACACTTAAAATCGTAGAAAATCATACTACGAAAATTTTCCCGAGTTAAATCCATGTTGATGCAGACACACAATTTTTTAAATGGCGCCACAAGGTAAAAACAAAAGACAGTCAGATGAAACAAACTGCATTCTACAGCCAAAGAGTTCTATTTTCAAATGTTGCAATAAATTTTTAAATATTGTTTATGTAAGTGGCCAGTTCCGGAAACTTACAGTGCGCCCTATGTAATAATAAAGAAATCGCAGTAAGGAACCTTAGACTTGGCACGATTTTGTCTAGATTTGATTACTTTTTAGAGATAAACAAGCAGCTCCATCGAGACTTGGCTAGTTTTTTACAGAATGTTTTTAGTGGGATTTCACTTCTTTTTATAGAAACGTGGGCATTATTAGTTGGGCTCTTGTGTTTTCTAATCAGGGTCACCAGGTTCTCCAGATCTTCGATTATCCTAGTTTTTATAGTTTTCCCTTTATGTGGCCATTAAACCCTAACTCTGTACCAAATTTCATCTCTCTGAGTTTATGGGAAGTTAAGTTCTAGTTCTATTCTGATGATAATAAGTGAGTGAGTGAGTGTCATAAATGCGAAACTTTGCTTTCGCTTAACTTCGGAACTAAATGACCTACAGCCTTAAAATTTTGGATTTTAAGTATGTGATTATAGCTTACTGGATGACGAAAATTTCTACGTTCTGATCTTATCCAGAGGTTCTCAAATAGGGGCCTGAAAATGCGGCAAAATGGTTCCAGTAAAGGATGGTACGGCAGTGTTTGCTTCGCGCTCGACTTCGCGGGGGCACTGCCGTGCCCCCAGATTAATAGGACTTTGCAGGCACTTTTACACGACAATAATTGTAGTGTAAGAACATTGCGTGTAGGTACATACAACGGTCATTGCTGAGAGGAAACGCCGAAAGAAACTCATTTACACAGTTACACAGTATTGGTCGCCTTAACTGTCGCCTACGCGCCAGAAAGGCTTTGTCAGATTGCTTGTCATATAAGATATTATGCCTAATACAATGTTATCACAATATACCTACCTAACATGTAAAGCTTGCGAACAAGTGCCCGAATCCAATTTACAGAAATAAGTAATACGGAATAGTCTTAAAACACAGACTAGCTGACCAGTCCTTATTATGCCATCCACCATAAAAGATTTTTGTGAATTATTAATTTATTCATAATAAAAACATATAAGTAATACTGTAGATACTAGAAAAAAAATAATAATGACAAATTAAACTAAACTATCCTAATCCTATCCTAACTAATATTATAAATGCGAAAGTGAGTTTGTATATTTGTTTGTTTGTTTGTTATCTCTTCACGCTTTATCTACTGAACCAATCTTCTTGGAAATTCGCATACACATAGTTAGAAGTACTGAGAAGGACATAGGCTACCTTTCATCCCGGAAAAAAAGTAATGTTCCCGTGGGAATTGGGATACGCGAGCGAAGCCGCGGGCAAAAGCTAGTTAATAATAAATTAAACTAAACTAAAATTTAACTACATAATAATTGTATTGTATGTACATTTTGTGTACATATAAGTAAATATATATAGATAAAATTACCCATTTTTTTCTTGTGAAAAAGTAAACTAGAACCACAGAATTGCGTTATTGGTATAGGTACCTTTATTAGCTATGTAGGAACTTATTTTCAATATCTTGATAGGCAATACAAAAATTGCACAAAAAAAAATAGGAAAATATTGATTTTATTGCAATATTTGTAATTCGGTACCTAATAAGTACCTAGAGGTCATCATCATCAAAATTTAAGAGCGACGCTCTTGTCGGTGAAGTTTCTTCCATTCTGTTCTATCTTCCGCCAACCTCTTGACATCTTGGTACGACACTGCTATCACCTTTTCCTTGACTTGCTTCGTATAGCTGTGCCTTGGCTTTCCTCTTCCCCTCCTTCCTTCTATTTTGCCTTCTATTATAATTCGCATAACATTATCATGCCGTATCAAGTGTCCCAACATATTGCCTCGCCTATTTCCGATTACCTCGAGTATGTGCCTCTTGTCACCTACTCTATTTAAGACCTCTACGTTTATTACTTTATTCTTCCAATGAATCCTTTCTAACCTTCTCCAGCACCACATCTCAAATGCTTCCAACCTTTTCGTTTCCTTCTTCGTTAGTGTCCACGTCGCACAGCCATATAGAGCAATGCTCCAAATGTACACCTTAATTATTCTTTTTTGGATCGCTTTTGCAATATGTGATGTAAGTAAACTTTTCTTTTTATTAAATGCTGTGTTTTACCTAGAGGTAGACTATACTTTCAGGTTGAACGTAATTCATGCTGTCGAATCTGTGACCATCATTCAAATAGATAGTTCATATATCCCGTAAAAAAGACAATAAACTGTAAAACATTGGTGAACAAACAATAAGTTAAAAGTGACAATGTTAGTGGTAAAGACGCTACTACAAGTGGCCATTCTGGCGTCCCTGCAGCGGTCCCTGTGTGAGAAGTTCACCAGTGTCCCGGTCACGGTGAACACCTACGAGAACGACTCCGTGTTGCTGCCCTGCTACCTGGATGACAGCGGTGAGTGATCCTAAATGGGGGGTGTTGTAATTCTGACAAGAATGTTGGTCTATTGACCGAGCCAGCGCAGGTCTTAGTTTCGAGATTGGCCAGCAATGCTTTTGTCTGTCTGTCTGTTCTCGCCTACAGGTCGCATTTTTCAACCGATTTTGACGAAAATTGGCACACCTTCCTTGATCTTTTAGTCAATCACGATATTTGGTTGGGGGAGAAATAGGGGAAAAAGGATGAAAAATTTGCTGTAGCGTTATTTATTGACGGATTTCAATCAAATTTGAGAGACACTAAGGAGTTCATTGTACACAAGATGCAAAAAAAATCCAAAAGGTAAGAGTGTAGGGGGAAAAGGGGGGAAGTTTGCTGTAGTGTTGTGTTATAAATGGACGGATTTCACCGAAATGGCTTTGCTAAGCCAGGGGAAAGGGGAAAGTGTCGGATAATGCATAGTTAGGTATCTACCTACCTATAAGAGCTCGCGAGGTCTACTGTTCTCACAGTATAACACTTACGGATACTCTTACTGTCTTTGTGCTTACGGGACACTTAGGTACGGCTGTAGCCGTATATCAATTCTAATTTTTTATTGCGTCTGACAAAAGTATAGTATCCATAGCAATATTTGCTTTGGTTTTTTTGCTGCTTAATGGTACCTACACTAGTGGTTCTGTGGGAACAGTGGACCTTGCGACCTGTAAGCGAGAACAGACAGACGGACAAAAGCATTTTTGGTCAGTCTCGAAACTGATACGCTTCGCTCACTCAGTCAATTAAGTATATTGAATCTCCAGTCTCCGCCTACTCTTTATAAATAATACAGTAACAAACACTTTTGACTAATCAGATCGCCCATCAATCGTCCAGTCAAACAAATATTTTACATTATGTCTTGGCTCGTCCAAACATCTGTATCGAAACCTTTTTAGTTAATTTGCATAATTACCAGCAGATGCGTCGTATGTTCATTTGATATTATGACTTCATTAGATGTGATAAAGTTAGTTTTGTAAGTTATTTGATGGCTTCTTGATTTGTGATATGGAATTAATAGAATGTCGGAGAATCGGAAGATGGAGACTTTAGAAAAAGCGTGGCAGGAGCGTGTAGAACAGAAGTGTACAGCAACACAAAGAAAGAAGAATTGAAGCTATTCTGGCTATAAAATTCAATATTTAATTAACCGAGCAAAGCGTAACAGTTTCGAGATTGGCCAAAAATGCTTTTATCCGTCTGTCTGTTCTCGCCTACAGGTCGCATTTTTGTACCGATTTTGACGAATATTGGCGCACAAGTTCCTTGATTTATTAAATTTTTTTAGTCGATCGCGATTTTTGATTGGGGTAGAGCAAGAAGGGGAAAAAGAAAAAATTGCTGTAGCGTTATTTCTTAAGAGGCACATAATCAATCAGGCAATCGCCCGGGCGGCTGCACACTTTTGTATGGATTTTATTCCATACAAAAGTGTGCAGCCGCCGAAATTTCTTTTTATTTTTTGGCTGTTATTTTAATAACAATATACGAGTATTAAAATGATCTAGTATAGACCATGGTTCGATTTATTACGGGTCCCTTCCACGTTGTATACTTTATATTTATTTTTTAGGCACATTTTTTATGTGCGTGTGCGTATGGTTGCTGTGAGGCCGGATAAGAAATTTCGGTGATTTTGCTGATTTCACGTCTTTTTATATACTTGATTTTACAGTTAAAATACTGAATTTTAATAATGTTCAATAGATATTAAAAAATACTATTTCAAAACACGTAAACCAGCAAAATCATGAAATTTCGTATACGGCCT
Source organism: Acrobasis repandana (assembly GCA_963576875.1). Classification (NCBI taxonomy): domain Eukaryota; kingdom Metazoa; phylum Arthropoda; class Insecta; order Lepidoptera; family Pyralidae; genus Acrobasis; species Acrobasis repandana. The sequence goes on along the minus strand of OY756241.1, from coordinate 9,191,932 downwards.
CATAAGAAAAATGTGATGAGTAAATGCGTCGAGGGTGTGTATTTCCGTACACGCGAGAGAGCTAGTGTGTCTGTGCTCGTGGATATACTGAAGGTATAGTATTTTAGAGAAACTATGTAAGTCCTGACAGGTAATTGAACCCGGGACCTCCTGAGTAGCGGACCGAAAATTATTTAACGAATTAGTAAGTATTCTAAAATAATAAACAAGAATATTTACAAGGAATCTGGTAATCGAACCTTAAAAGTAAGGAACCCTAACTACGCAGACGATTTTTCTTAGCTGTATCATTTCGGTGGTTTAATTTCATTCCGGTGCACAGTCTATCATTTCGGTGGACATTTTTATTATTTCGGCGGACACTTTTCATTTTAGTGGAATCACAAAAATTTAACCTTAACTATTTAAGTAAGTTTAGATGATATTTGATGTCCATTCCCGCACATGTTACATATCTATATATGTAACATGTGCGGGAGTGGACTTTAGCCCTATGGCTAAAGTTTTATTTGTTACTAAATATATATAGATAGCATTGTTATAAAAAATGCCACTGAAATGACACATAAAAATCTCTTGTTGAAAATTACCCAGGTATTACAGGGATCTACCGTGCAACTGGCGTCGATTTCAAATTTCCGTCGGCATCGACTTCAATTTGACAGCCGACGCAGTTTTTGCAACATGAGCCGCACTTGGTGACATAATTTTTTCTCGAACTCCTCCGTGCTTCTGAAGGCACGTAAACCGTTGGGCCCGGCTCTCATCATATGGCAGTCGTCAATGTCAGATGCCTTTATTTACTAGTAACTTGAAGGTAGATAGGTATCTAACTATCTAGGAATATATCCTCTATTTGCCTTTGGTAAGAAGCTAAAAATAGTAATATTGATATGAAACTGAGACGAAGATTAGATCGTAGGTAGGAAATGATGAGCGAACAAGTCTTGAGAGTAGTGGTACTGGACAGTATAAATCCCGAAAAACAATGCTTGTTAAGGAATTTAAGCCTCGCAAAATCACAACGGAGTATGTTCCACCGTAAAATGTTTTACAAGATATAGGTAAGACTTGCTTAGTTTTAAAAACTAAAACCCAACTACGGGAAGATTCTTGTACTTACAGAAAAGTACGTTTATTCAGTTAATGCAAGCTCAGCAGGGAGGAACAGTTAGTATCTAATGCACAAGTATATATTTTTGAAATATGTAAATTAAGTTATTTTATTTGTTACTCTACACAGTATATATACAGGTCGCTATATTGAATATTAAGCCGTGTGGTTCCCGGCAGAGTAGAATAGTACCACTCCAAGTCTTCCCGTGGATGTCGTAGAAGGCGACTTAGGAAACACAAGCTGAACAAAGCTTATAAACATCAATGAGACCTCTCCAACCCGTCTGGCCAGCGTGGAGAGTGTAGGCCAAATCCTCTGACTACTGTGGCTAATATATGGTCGCTATAGTTTTAATTGAAAGTACATACTTTGAGGTATATACTACATTTTTTTCAGAATTATTTTAGTAATATTTCAAAAGTTACGGGGGGGGGGACACCTCAAATTTTAACTTTGTATTAGATTATCTCAAGATATATTGCTCTGAAACTATATTGATCAAACCCCTGAGGGGTTTGATCTATATAGTTTTTAGGTTTTAGGGGCAGCTTTTGTTGCATTTTAAAAGACCTTTTCAACAATACCCCACACGTTGGGGTTAGACCAATTTAATTTAAATTCACTTTTCGTTGTATGTGACGGGGGGCTGAAAAAAAATCATTTTAAAAACTAACTTTTGGAACTTCATTATCTATCTCTCCACCAATTTTCGTGACAATCGGTGCAGTAGCGGCGGAGTACGAGCCCGGACAGACAGACGGAGGGACGGACATGACGAAACTGTAAGGGTTCCTTGTGGACTACGGAACCCTAAAAATCGACATTCTCATACAAATCCCCCGGGCGGCTACACACTTTTGTATGGAAATGCCGAAAATTATTTCTGTTTTTTGGCTGTTATTTTAAGTTTGATTATACTATGATGGTCTAGTATATACCGTGGTTCGATTTATTACGGGTATGTCCCTTCCACGTTGTATACGTAGCGGCGAAACACATAACCCTTTTTTTGGCTAATTAGGTTAAAATAAAATTTCTTAGTACGAACTACCTACTTAGGTTTAAACAAAAGTTCCAATCCAATTGGCTTCATTTAGAAAAAACAACAAATATGTGTACTTAGTGATGACTCAGGACTATCAATCAAGCATTTTAACGAGAATAGCATTGATCCCAATTAAATAAACTATTATGGACAGTGTGCTACAGAGCAAGTCTAAAACAAAACGCATTGCATTATCTACGAGTCCGACTCGCACTTGACCGATTTTTTACATTCATTGATTCATCACCCTATGGGTACGGAACTCTAAAAATTAGGGTCAAAGGTCACAAAAATGGGTTTTTCGATTTTCAATTCGCTTGATTTACAACATGTAGAATTGTAGACGTAGGTGAACATTCATATAAAATACCTATTTACAACCTACCTACTTCCTACTTACCTAAACACTGTCTACTCATAAAAACTACTCCAAAATGTTCGTGTACGGGGGCCTTTAATCACGATAAATGAGTTCCCATAATTTGTAACACTTATCTTATTTTGACTGATTGCTACTTACTCGAAATCATGCGCCGTTTTTGTTTACATTGTAATCAACATAATTTCTCAATTTATCAAAATTGTATAATTTTATTTAAAACATAATATGATCTCTGTTTGAAAGTATAAAGTCACTGTTAAGGAGAGGTCAGAAGTACCCTTTACCGGCGGGCATGCATGAACAGTCATGAGTGTAGATAAAGCGAGAGAGGACCGTCAGGATCGTAGAAAGTGGAGGTCTACCCCTGTGGGAAACAGGCGTGATAATATGTAAGTAAGTATGTACCTATATTATTACATAGCTGGTCTGGGAGCAAACAAAATGGGTGCAACTAAAGTGTCAAATAAATTGAAAGTCATCATAAAAAATCTGATTTTAACATTGGTGCACAAAAGCATAAAAGCCGGCAGCGTTTGTTCCCGACACGTTCGGCACACAATACCGCCCCGTCACAGTCGGTAAAGCGATGGTATCAGCTCAGGATGAAGGTCGCAGGATGTATGGATGTGGCGGTTTGCGTGCTTCAGTGCCTTAGAATTATTTTCATATTCACGGTGGTCAATATTTATATTTAATTTCCTTTGTAGATGCCGCTTCAGGAAAAGTAACTAGGTACTTATTTTTATCTGTGTAATGTAATCAAAAATATTATCCCCATTATATTCCAAATAGATCACAGTGTCACTTCGATAAAATTAAATCTTTTTTGCTTGACTTGCTGGGTGCTCCGCACCCAAATCGTCTTTCAGGAACGAGAGAATTTAAAATCCCAGTGTGTCATGCCATGCCTCAATGGCCAGTTTTTATCCCTATTATAGTAGGTAGGTAGGTATTCGACTCGAGAAGAAGAAGAAGTAGGTAATTTCATTGAAATGTGCGAGAGAAGTTGACTGAGTCTATTAGGAAAATACGACTCAAAGACCGAGAACGTAAGTATCTTTGATCAAAATTTCGAGCCAAATCGTTTGCCGTGTGGATCCTGAAAGAGTAGAATAGGACCACTTCAAGTCTTCCTGTGGATGTTGTAGAAGGCGACTTAGCAAACACAAGCTAAACAAAGCTTTTAAACATCAATGAGACCTCTCCAATTCAATCCCCTCTCCCCTATCTGAGACGTAATATTACCTATGTGAATGGCCCTTAAAACCAAGTTGTAGTTGATAAATATGCCGCATCCAAAACTCCTTACTGAGTGTTCACCACGCGGACACCGGCTTGTTAGACACAGGAAGGCGCGTAGATTCGTATCTTTGTGTTCCAATTGCAGCATTGACGCCACGGGCCTTGGTTGAACGCTTGAAGTAAATAGTACGGGCCCCTACGTATCTTAAAGTTCATGGATTTAGATGTTATGGGACTTTTTGTGACCAGGGGCGGAGACTCAGCGCTTTATTTATTGTTTCCTTTTATAGGGTCAATATAAACTTAAATGGTATAAAAGGTGGGTGTTGTTTTTCATTTTAATACGAGTGAGACAATAGAGAGTCCCTAGCATCGATAGAAATATATATTCGAAGGTCCCTAGATATTTAGTTATGACTATATTCTTAGAATAGATATTTTTTACGAATTTTGTAATCCAATGTGATTCGTTTCACTTAGCATTTAATTTTATGAGTAGGCCAAGTGAGATGGGCTGGGTCTGGTTCCGTGGCCATTATTCTGCGCCTAGGCTATTCTTTTATGCCCCTTGCACGTGAGGACCGAGAGTGAGATTGTCTGATGTTGATTTTCTTATTATAGCAGTAGGTCTGTGCCAAGGCAATTTACTCGTATCTGCAGCTTTACCCGAAATGGATGTGTTTGCTCTGCTCCATGTTTTAAGATATAGCTCTGGACTGAGTCTATCCTGTAACGGTTAAAGACGTAATTAATAGATATGAATAACGCAGTGGCGTAGCTTACCTTAGACGGGCCCTGTATCAAAATATTTATGGTACCTTCTAACCCTTAAGCAGGAGCCCCAGATACGTGTAAGCAAGATCTGTAAAATAAAACATCGGTTCACAGCGCTCGCAAGAGCCTTGTCCTGTTTGCACGTAAGTGATTAGCGCACTATATCATGAATATCTAATATCCTGACATGGCGCGCTAAAATGGCGGCACCTGTTCATTTGCACTGCAAAAGCTGCATTGTTTTTTGTGGAGGCAACTCCACCCCCACTCGTTCATGCGTCGCCGTACGTGTAAGCAAAACCAGGACAAGACAGGAGCGGAGCTAACTAGCTCCGCTCCTGTCTCTCCGTATGAAAAGATGAGGGTTTATAGCTACTACTTTAAATTTGTTTCAGAGTTCAGCTACCGCGTCCGCTGGTACAGAGGCTCGCAGGTGGTAGCAGACAGTGAGCAGGAGGTACAAGCACCCCGTGTGCTGATGTTCTCGAACTTCAGCTTGCAGGTCGTGGATCTGACGTCTGAAGACACGGGGGACTACACTTGTGAGGTACTTTTACTTTTGATTCGCTATTTATGACAAGGAAATTAAGGTAACTGTTTGAGCTGATGCTCTTGGGTTGTGTGTGGACTAGGCTGTATTATATATAGGCGCTTTGTTTTGTTATATTTATTTATCAAAGGAAATTTACAAGTTAACAATGTCGACAGAAAGATGGTCGTCGACACTTGTCTTGTCAACACTTGCAAACCTTACAGGTTATGGGCCCAGGCTAAATTCCAATTAATCAGTCAGAGTTTTTAAGCACGGTTTTTCTTTCAAATACCGGATTATACTCGGAGCCAGTTTATTTTCTCTCTGTCATGTCATGAAGTCCAGTCTCTGTTACTGTTGCAATTGGTGACTCATCAATTGCGAAACCCAAGCTGCCAAGTATTTACACGATCAATTTAAACTGTTCACTCACATGAAGCCGCCCTTCGATTCTAAACAATGCTGTAATTGGTCGCTAGAGATGTCGAACATTTATGTCGATATCGATAAATGATGATGGTGATGGGATGCATATGTTTTTTTTTATTTGGTTCGCTGATTGGCTGGAAAACTCACAAGTTTATACATACTCGTATACAAAATAGAGCATTTAAATTGCCAGCCTACTTGGAGCGAACACAGCATGTACATTTACGTCTCAGTTTAGGTAAGGTGAAGTAATTATTGAAGGCTATTAACGCAATATGTATATACATGTATGTATGTAAATTTGAAGGTTTTCGAAGATCGGAACTGCCCACCTAGATAGAAGAAGTATTTATTTATGTTATCAGAGGTTAAATCAATCTCTCTTCTGAGTGCGAGTACCTACTTACTTAAGTACATTTTTATTCGGATTTTTGCATGTTTTTTAGGTGTTGATTTTCTCAACACTTCCTTGCCTAGCTCGTCAGTTTTCTGATTACGCACCGGCCATTATTTTCTTTTAATTCAATTATAATAATAAAAAAATTACTCCTCGACTCGTCGACGCTGCTGGTGACAAGAGGGCTGGCTCATATCTCGCGCAGAGAATTGCAGTAGCCATTCAGCGCCGGAATACAGCCAGTGTTCTTGGCACCATGCCACATGATCAACTTTTAGATTTTTAGACACAGTTTTATTTTTTAATTTAGGTTTTAATTTAGATTTTAGTTTAGTTTTAGTTAAATAAATTGTCTAATTCAATTTAATTTAAAAAAAAATAAGGTGTATACTCGTTTATGTAAGATATAATGTATAACTTTGGTGACAATTTGTTATGTGTATCTATTCTTATTAAAATAAAAATTTAAATATTCAATTTAATAAATAAATTTATTTTTTTCTAAAAAGAAAGTTTATTTTCGTACAATTTTTTTTTGTGAGGCCTATGTACTAATCAATACAAATATAATAAGCCCAAACTTGATGGGATTGCGTCGTTTTATTACAGGATTCCTATACCCATCTTCTGGCTCTAACATCAGATCAGATTCTTGTTATAATAAAATTGCATTGTCATGTAATTTACATTAGTGTATAAAACCCCATCTTAACTGGAAACCGGCAAGTGCCTCAAATTTAACTTGCTAGATTTGACGCCAACAAATAAACAGAACAAGCTTAATAAAAGTTTGAAAAAATTAGTTATAAGTAGGTATCTAATTTTTAACAACAAACAGGGACAAGTCTTGTCCCTGTTTGTTGTGTAGAGCGCAATATCGATGTCGATAAGCAGCCAGTGCACTACATAGTAGGTACAACACTAGTTCTTACACTATAAACTTAAAAAGCTCAACGACGATTATGCAATTAATCAATTGAACAACTCTTAGGAGTCTTTGGGCATTGTCCATGAAAACAGACTAGAGTGCTATGTAATTAACGAATTTTTAGATTTTTATCTTGTAACTACTGCTGGTTACGTTCAGATGTTTCCGACGCATTTTCTAAATAATTAAATGCCTCTAATTGACCGAGCGAGCTTTTGTCCGTCTGTCTGTTCTCGCATTTTTCAACTGATTATGACGAAAATTAGCACACAACTTCCTTGATTTAGGTATTAAATTTTTTTTGTCGATCGGGGCTTTTTGATTGGTCGAGAAATAGGGGGGAAAGGGGGAACTTTGCTGTACCGTTATTTATTGACGAAGTTCCATCAAATTTGAAGAGCACAATAAGGAGCGTTCATTCTACACAAGATGTTGCTAAAAAATTCAAAAGGGGGCCTGGAGGTGGAAAATGGGGAAGTTTGCTGTAGCGTCATAAATGGTATGGACGGATTTCACTGTAATGGCTTTGCTAAGCCAGTGGAAAGTTTGTGTTTTATATATACCTATGTCTGTATTATGAAGGTTATTTGCTATTGCTAATTATGCTGAGCCTATCCCTGTTTTTTTATACCTACATCATATTTACACATTTATCAAGTCTTTACCCGTTACAATGTAGACAGAACCTACCACTACATGGAATTGGAAACTTCAAAAAGTTTTCTCCTTTCGGACAAAGAAATACACAAAACATCGACGCTGCAATCGACCGAAAGGTTGTCGTCGAAATTAAAACAACCTTAGCCAATTCACTTTGACGTTGTGGCCACTTTACCTAACCCAGAGATGTTTGGGGAAGGTAGTTACATCCTTTCTTGCTCTTAGACCTAACCGGTGTCGGCACTTTGCATGTGACGGATGTAGTCAGTTAGTCACTCAGCCGCTCAATTAGTGAAGTTATCGACGGACCACCCTGTATGCTAGACAATAAAGTTTTATAGGGTGGCTTGTTAACGACGATTAAGGAGACTAATGGCACTGTAATTCTTGTAAATGAGTTTTATTCAAGAAAATGTTCTGTATGATATAAATTTATTTATTTATTTATTTTTAAACTTTATTGTTTAACAATGAAATTGTCTTACAATTGGCGGACTTAACGCTAAAAGCGTTCTCTCCCATTCAACCATAGGGATAAACAGATAATTCGTTGCGGCGCAAAATAATTAAGTAATTACATACTTATACCAAATAATACACATTCATGCATATATACTCATAATAAAGACATATATACGCATACATTTAAAATATATATACATATCTATACTAATATTATAAAGCGGAAGAGTTTGTTTGTTTGTTTGTTTAAACGCGCTAATCTCAGGAACTAATGGTCCGATTTGAAAAATTCTTTTTTTGTTGGGTAGTCCATTTATAGAGGAAGGCTTTAGGCTATATAACATTCCGACAACCACGCGAACGAAGTCGCGGGCACAGCTAGTATATATATATATAGATATGAGGTTTTTAATATATATTTTTTCTAAACTGAATAGTTTGTGCGAGAGACACTTCCAAAGTTGTAAAATGTTGGACTTCTAAAATAAGAGAATGATAAAACTAAAAAATATATATGATGTACCATGCAAACTAGTTTTTTAGGGTTCCGTAGTCCACAAGTAACCCTTACTGGTCACAGGTGATTTGAAATTGAAGCTACAGTGTAACCATTTCGACTCGATAAGAAGAAGACCCTTATAGTTTAGTCATGTCCGTCCATCCGTCCGTCCGTCCGTCTGTCTGTCTGTCCGGGCTCGTACTCCGCCGCTACTGCACTGATTGTCACGAAAATTGGTGGAGAGATAGACATTGAAGTTCCAAAAGATGGTTTTTAAAATTATGAAAAAATGTTTGGGGTATTGTTGAAAAGGTATTTTAAAATGCAACAAAAACTGCTTTGAAACTATGTAGATCAAACCCCCCAGTCTTGAGATAATCTAATACAAAGTTAAAATTTGAGGTGTCCTCCCACCGTAACTTTTGAAATATAACTAAAATAATTCTGAAAATAATGTCGTATATACCTCAAAGTATGTACTTTCAATTAAAACTATAACGGTCTCGGTATCATAGATAGTTATTTTTTGATACGTCATAAATCGTAAACAGCAATTTACCTTTAGAACTTTTATATTATGTTACTTGCTGCTACGGAACCCTTAATGGGCGACTCCGACTCGCACTTGACCGCTTTTTTATACTTAACAAAGTTTTTTTTTCAGATTATTCGTCCGGAGCCGAGAGGTTCCATGAAGCAAATTCATTCCATAGTAGTACAATGTAAGTAATCTGGGCTTCTACTTCTAGGTCTTCTAGACTATTATTATAAAGAGGTAAGATTAGATTGTGTGTTTGCTTGTTTGTCATGCATAGATACTAAACAAATTTCGCGCGAGAAAAAAAAGTTTTGTGGCTCTAATATGACACATTCCTTTCAGCCGCCCCCACAGTCCGGACTGTGCCTGACGAAGGATTCCTGGAGGTACGGAAGGGGGAGTACGTGGACATCGGCTGTGAGGCCACGGGCACTCCGCCCCCTGTCATCAACTGGAGGAAAAACGTATGTGATGGGAAAAAATGAGTTTCTTAAGGCTGGGCCTGATGTGGATAATCTAAGTTTTGCTCCCGCTTCCACGCACACAAATTTACTCTAGCCGAAGCGATACAGCGAGACCATGCGGGGTGAAAAGATCGCTGTAGGTCAATGAGACTGGTTTTGGATTTTAGGTTTTTTTTCGTTTTACAAAGAAAAGACATATGATGGCTGCCTTATGTTTAATACAGTTTATAATCCAATTTATTGTATTTCTTGAATACTTTCCGTTTTAGGATAATTCTGAGGTGATTTAAAGTCAACTTCGCAATTTATTTCTATAGAGAAAATTTTAAGCAATCGTGTTTCTGAAACACGAATGTATAGAGTTAGTCCTGAACTTTGCTAAGTATGTTTTCATTTCAAAGTGAGTATTCCGTTAATATTGATAATATTTAAGATCGCTCTAAGAACATTAGGGTAGTACGCTCTTAAATAAAAGTCTGGTTCCTGAGGCAGATTGATCCGAAGAGATTAGTTCCCTGAAGTGCGCAAAGTGTATATACGTGGACATGGGCTGTGAGATCACGGGTACCATATTATCAACGGGAGGAAAAACGTATGTGATGTGAAAAAATTGTGTTTTTCCTAAGGTGAAGTTAGAAGCAAATGACCTTGAAGTGGCGCCCTCATTTAAAATTAATTGGTAACTCGTAAATGTGGTGAAAATTTCCATATTTCTCAATGTTAGGCACTAGATAGCCCTTTGTTCCTTAGATTGATTAGTTCCCTGAAGTGCGCAAAGTGTGCCTGAATCACGTCCAAGACCTTTTGTTCCGACAACCTGTCGCTCCAAAGACCTGTCCCCCAATGAACTATCGCTCCGACAACCTGCTTCCAACAAAAATCGCTCCAACGACTTGTCGTTTGAACTATCTGTCGCATTAACGCCTTTATCTCTAACGATCTGTTGCTCTATCGACCTTCCACTCCAAGGAACTATCGTCCCAATCCCAAGAACTGGCGTGAATTATTTACTGCTGTGATCACTTGTAACCCTGCACTGTGTAGAATTCATTAAAGAATACTTACTCTCCTTTCCAGGGTGAAGAGATAGCACTTCTGGAGCATCGTCACCGCATCAAGTTCAGGGCTGAGCACCGGCTGCTGGCGGGTGTGTACGAGTGCATCGCAAACAATGGGGTTGGCGACCCTGTGAAGGCTTCCATCAGAGTCATCATACACGGTATGCTCGAAGTAATTACTTTCAGCCCCGGATCTTCAGTTTCAGGGGGTGCCAAAGTCATAATAGTTGCACCCCTTCCCTCGGCTGGTTAAAGGCGGCAAACTTAAAGATCTACACTCCCCCCGCCCCCGTCGCTAAAAATAACTGGACATGAAGAGGTTTATTTAAATTTTGCCCCTCGTAATAAAAGTCAAGACTCTATTTGCACCTCTCCGTCTGGCGCCAGAAATAATAAAAAGTCTAGATCCAGTACTGCTTGCTTTAACTTAATGTCCGCACAATGTCCGCGTAATGGAGTGGTTTGTCATTGCCTTTCTCCATTTCACACGCTAGTAATAAATTTAATTGTCACTAGTGTGCAGATTTCTTCACGATGTTTTCCTTCAACGGAAGTAGGTGGTGGTAGTTTAAAATGACCGTCATGAGTACAAACCTCAGAGAATCGACTTCTGCCTCTGAGGTTTGCACTCTTGCTTCCGGACTTAATGACGATCGAACTCGTGCATTTTAGATGCACGGCCACTACCGCTTCATACGCGTTCTACGTAACATAAAATTACGCGCATATTAAGCTTGGCTCCGCCACCTCCAAGGTAATATAGGTATTGCACTATATCAAAGAATTGTGTATCATCGTGACGTCGTTTTGTTTTGTAGAATGATTAACTATTGTATTCCTGTCAGATCTATTGATAGAACTACAAACTTGGAGGGCTTTAAATGGGACAAGCTAACTTTTTTGTTACTACCAGATGCCCCAGTGGTGACAGCGGAGCGCAGCTTCGTACACACAGCGGTAGGACTCCGCGCGGCGCTCGCTGCCAAACTCGAGTTCGCAGTCCCGCCTGCTAAAACGGCCTGGTATCGTGACGGCAGACCAGTGAGGACTGATGACAGGTATGAGGCAACACAATACAGACGTGAATAACGTTATCGTATCGTAGGAAGGCTACCTCTAACAGTTCCCTTAAAGTCAGGACGTTTGAGACGTTCCTAATTTTAGGAAGCGCGTTCCAGAGTCTCACTACCGTAACGGTGAATGGGTTGAAGAGAAACCCAGTACGGTGGAAAAGAATATCTAGGGTTAAATTATTTTTTGAGTCCAAAGAGTTCGCAGTGCCGCCTGCTAAGACTGTGTGTGGTGGCAACGACAAACCAGTAAGGACTGATGACAGGTAGCATTATACATCTATACTTCTATACTAATATTATAAAGAGGAAAGATTTGTACCTATTTTTGTATGTTTGTATGTTTGTAATGAATAGGCTCAAAAAGTAGGTACTGGGCCGATTTAAAAAATTCTTTCACTGATGAAAAGCTACACTATCCCCGAGGGACATAGGCTATGTGTGTACCACGGGCGAAGCCGGGGTGGACTGCTAGTAGTTAATATAATTAGTGCCGTGTGGTTTCCGGTCTACAATAAGACTAATCCACCGATTCCTGCTGACGTTGTAAGCGGCGACCTTAAGACTTTTAAAGCATTATCACTTCTGGCTTTTATTCCAACCTACTTAGGGTCAGCCAACCTACCACAACGCCCATGTTATGAGTTTTGTGGATGTCTTACCTATATGTTGAAGTGCACGACTATTCCAAGGTCTTTACATACTTTTCTTTTCCAGGGTGGTGATAATGGTGTTCGACGACGTCCACCAGCTGATCGTCCGCTCGGTGCGGCAGACCGACCTCGGCAACTACACCTTTCGCGCGGAGAATCCGCTCGGCATGGCTGACGTGTCCTTCAAGCTTACTGGTAAACTTAGCCATGAGTAGATTATTAATCGGCTACCTTCAATGTACATAGGCCAGTTCTGTATCGCCTTCCAGCTCGAGTACTACTACTACTACTGCATACTTATGGAGCAGACAGAGCATGCCGTGTGGTTCCCGGCAGATTAGAATAGGACCACACCAAGTCTTCCTGCAGATGTCAAAGAACGCAAGCTAAACAAAGAATAAGAACATCAATGAGATCTCTCTAACCCGTCTGGCCAGCGTGGAGAGTGTAGGCCAAATCCTCTGACTAATATGGATCTGGTAGTACAGAGAGGGTCGTGCTTCTGTAGTGAAGACAAAAGACCTGATGACGATAAGACAGATCATTTTTGCGTATTGCGGCTCTAAGCAGGAGCCCAGGGTCGCAAGAGTCAAATATCACTTTAGCGTGCTGGTAGCCGTGAAGGTGGAAAAAGGAATCCAAATAGTGATGAGTTGTTAGCCGCATCGCCTATTAACATGATTCGCATTCTCGTCCATTCCTTTCTATTTTAAAATCTGGGGACGAGAAACAACTGGTGCATTTTAACTTAATTTTTCTATTCTCCCAAACCAGTAGGTATGGAAGATGAAGACGAGCTGATGATAACTACTGTGAAGGGAATTACGTTGTCTATCTCAGTCTATGTCACCAGTAACAGGAGAGTCTTCTGTATGAACCATTGAGGCGGCGCATTGTTGGAGACTTTGGGCTTTGGTCATTGTGCTATAAGGGTCTTCGGGTTAGTAGACACCGTAGGAAAATATTGCAGGCTGCAGCAGGCGAAATTGCGTGAGATTACTCTATACTTCCAATAGTTTAAGTATACTTAGGCAACTTGAGTAAATTTTGCCATCTATCCATACTATTAGTGCCTTCAGTTACATAATTTTTCGTTATTTTCAGGTATCCCAAACGTGGCGTCTTTCAAAGTGGACCCTGCCCTAAACAAGGCCACCGCGACTAGTTTCACTCTCATCTGGGAGGTCGACTCCTACTCCACCATCATAGGTAAACCCAGGCTGTGTTCAGATTCAGATTAATTATGTATTTCATTGGAGTGAACATTGGATTTTGAACAGGTCATAGCATCTGTATTAGGCATAATAGTTCACGAACAGGCTGATTTTGTTGTTTGTAATAACTTTACTGTATTTTACTTACACAAAAATAAAATACAAATTTCAAAAGAGCAAATGTACAATGGCGGACTTCCAGACAACCTGCGATTATGCTGTGACTTTCCAATTGAAAAGTAGTTAAATTATCAGTATCATAAGTCTGGGGTGATTTCATACCCAAATAATTTTCCGCGCGATTATATTCTTTTTTAACCGACTTCAAAAAACGCGGAGGTTATTAATTCAACTGATATGTTTTTTTTTAATGATTATTTTTTCATTTGAAAGCCTTTATTACCTTGGTCTATATGATAGAGAACTTTGGAGATATGGAAAAAACTCCTCATAGAAAATGAAGTCGCCTGCTTTTTTTGTAAGAAAAAAATATTTATTTCAACAGAATATAACCTCTGGCTGCGACCCTACTACGGCCGCCCGGCCGAACCCGACGGGTTTGTGTCGGAGCCGCCCGGCAACTTGTGGAGCAAGATCGTGGTCCCCGGGGACTCCCGCGAGGGCCCCATACACAGCGCCGTGTACACTGTGCGGGGACTCACGCCTTCTTCTGTGTACGAGGCTATCGTAACGTCAAGAAATAGGTAAAAAGTCCTAATCCTTACTTGGTAGGTACTGTAGGTACTTAGATTCAAATGGGAATATTTTTAGTTTTATGTGCTTCAATTGTCATCACTACATCGTCCCCACTGGTGACGTATGGGAATGACTAGGTATTATTTCACAGTTCAGGACAGACTTCCATTAAAATTCCCATTTGACCCCAGTGGTGATGAATGGGAATTTTCGTTTTTTGATTCCCATTATCAGCTTATTCTTTTTAATATAACGGGGGATGAAATAATATCCGTTCTTTTTGCCACCACAGGCGTCAAATGGGAATAAAAAAATGAAAATTGCCATTCGTCACCACTGGGGACAAAATATGGGAATTCCAATGGAAGTCTGTTCATTCCTATTCGTGAAATATTAGTCATTCCCATTCGACCCCAGTGGGTACGGTGCAGAGGTGACAATCGAAAAAAAATTGTCACCTTCGGAGCCTGGGGTACTCATTCCGGTTTTTTCTTCTGACAAAAATGACAATTATCACCGGATGCCAACAACCCCGACGTACAATTATTATTGTCCTAAATAAAATAATGTAACAGTAGCATGCATAACTTTGTACTTTTTTAGTCCTTATGTAGCCTTACTATTCTTACGACATTCACAGAAAGAGGAGTCCTTGGTATTTTAACAGCTTTCAACGGCGGCCAGGTTGTTGACTACTACCCACCTACATGTTTATTTATTTATACATTATTTTTCTACAATAAAAATTATTACAATGTCATAACTTGCGGCATTTTATCTTGAATTGTAAAAGTACCTAAGTACTTGTTGGATGTACCATTTTCAGATTTGGGTGGAGCAAGCAATCGTCTGTCCTTCATTTTGCAACGGAAACAGGAGGTAAAAACATTGCTTATTTCACTATAAGTATACATCTGTCGCAGTTGGATAGAATAATCCGCTTATTGATAAAACCTCTAGCTGTTTGGCATTACAGCTCGGTTTTGTTAAACAACTAAAATTAATTCAGCTGGATGGTCTAAGATATAGCAACGTGTTACGTTCATCAAAACCGCTAACTAGGGTTCCAAACGGCTAGCGGTTTTGTTAAACAGCGGAATTTCATAAAAAAATAAATTAGTTACTAGAAAAACGGTATATCGAAGTAACATTTCATATAAAGTATTAAGTTATCGATAAAACTGTTTATTAACACATGTTTTGTGGCTCGTGCGTGTGTACTCGTAAGTCGCAGTTCTAACATAACATAATTACATAGGTAACCTATATGTTTGTCCTAAGCCCTAACCTAGTAAAATGGATAGAACTTTCCTAGCACTCGCCGGCCGCGGCCCGCGGCATGCTCGCTTCGCTCGCTCGGCTCGTGCGTGTGTTGGTCGTAGTTCTAACATAACCTAACCGTGACAGAATCAAAGAAATTACCTAAATACAATCTAGAATGACTACAAGTAATAATCTCAACAAAAAAAAACACTGAAAATTAAACTGAATGCCACGTGTATAAAGTTTATTATTGCTTATGTTCAAATATTTAACGTTCTTAAAAAACATACATAGAGGCATCCCTTTCCCGCAAACTGCCAAAGCAATAAAATAGAAAGAGACTCCTACAACTGCTTTGCCTTTGTATTGTATATAATTTGTTTAGACCGAATTGTTCAAAAACTTCTCTAGCCGCATGGATGAGAAATTGTTCATTCTATTCTGCGTATTAGGGTTAGCTGTTTAACAAAACCGAGCTGTAATGCCAAACAGCTAGAGGTTTTATCAATTAGCGGATTATAGGTACTACCAACTGCGACACATACATTGGCACTGTTACAATTTATCTCTTACTTCCTACGATCAACAAAACAACTAGATATCGGCTCTTCAAATAAGAGCGCACTCCCAGCGGTGAACTTTTATTTTGTTCAATAATAAATACCTACATGATATATTACACATAAATGTTATCTTTTCTAGCGGGCTACGCGGGCCCTCCTACATCCGATTACCTTGACATCACCCCGGTCCTGGAAGACGAACAGCCGCTCAACATCTCCCAAGCAAAGATCATCTTGTACACTGACAAGGCCGGCCAGCTGTGTTCCTCTCTTACTGTTCTGTGTGCGATGCTGCTGGCGGCTTTCATCAGATGAATAAGTAATTTTCAAAGCGCTTTTGAGTTTAGGTATTACATAGGTAAATGCTCTAATCGCCGCATTTAAAAATCTGCACTTCTTAAGGCCGTACCTGAATTTTCCGGGCTCCAGTGCTGCCCCCATTTAAAATAAATCATGAAAATTCAGGTACGGCCTTAAGTCAGTTAGGTATACTGTATACTATACAGGCTGACTTTTTACCAGCCAAATTTTTGGAGCAAGTTCAGTCCATGATACTGAACTACTTTCCATAAAAACAATTGACGAAAAACTAATACTAGTGGCTCTGTGAGCTGTAAACCTCGCGACTCCCCCCCAACCCGTTGAAGTTTATCGGATAAAAAAGTTGCGTCTTAATAAGAATAACAAGAAAGTTTTATGACATATTTAAAAAAATTTCGAAATGGCTGAAACATAATTTTCTTAAAGTTTTGAACTCTCATATCTCCGCCATTTTGAAAAATTCCAAAAACTGTATCGACAAAATCGAACCTGCTTATAAAATTTCACGAGAATCGGTTGATAATTGCGACCTGTAGACGAGAACTAACCGACAGACAGACAGACGAACAAAAGCATTTTTGGCCAATCTCGAAACTGAGACGCTTCGCTCGCTCGGTCAATAAAAAATTGTCTTCCCATACAAATCAGCGCTCAGCCAAACGGATTTTGTATGGGAGGAGCAAAATTTTTTATCGATTTTTAATAACTTTTTTATAGAAAGTAGTTCAGTATCATGGACTGAACTTGCTCCAAACATTTGGCTGGTGTTCAAAGTCACTGTGTATAGTGCAAAGCTGCTGATTTAAGGAGCACTATTTTTTTCTGAAAACGCTTGAATATTTTTCTGTTGTAAAAATAACATTCTTCTTTACCAAAAAAATATCAGATTTTTCTGTCCCGTCATAGAAAAATCTGATATTTTTTTTTATTATAAAGAGTAATAACAATGCCTAACAGCAGAAAAACATTTAATTAAGCGTTTTCTTTTCATTCCTTCACTATTGCTTAGACCTTTATACTTTTTTGGATTGGTAGCTCAGTATAAGACTGATATAATAAAAGGGCAGATTTTTTATGAATACTAGAGGGTTAATATATAATATGGCTCAAAAAATTTTATGTCCCCTTTTTTTTGTATTTAGTTAGCGATAGTTTGTCTTGGGGAATGTAATTAGTCGGGCTAGTTGACCATGCATGCATGCATATTCTGTGGCCTGTGTCACTCCCCGTTTAGGTATCGAAAATGTACCTACATTATTACAATGCGCGCAGCGGCCCCTCCAGGTGGTAAATTCAGTTATACCAATCCTTTGTCCAGAGCAATAAGAATGAAATTGGCTTGCAATGGATGCCCAGCTATCTATACGAAAAGGTGCTGAGTTCTGAAGTCAGCTAAATTAAACCATATCGCTAGCCACATTGAGTAGATATTTCTTTGAATTTATTTGCTGAGTGAGACTTCTGTTCGTTAGTATTATTTATTCTGTGGTAAAACTGTTCAAGGGTTTTTCCCCTTATGTGAC
Organism: Acrobasis repandana; assembly: GCA_963576875.1. Lineage (NCBI taxonomy): Eukaryota > Metazoa > Arthropoda > Insecta > Lepidoptera > Pyralidae > Acrobasis > Acrobasis repandana. The sequence goes on along the minus strand of OY756241.1, from coordinate 9,174,102 downwards.
AGTGACATAACGGGATCAAGGAATTCTCTGTCTACGTATATTTACGAGATTCGTCAAGTGTGAATAAATATGTTCTACTTGACGTTTTGATAACTATTAAAATATGTAGGTACTATGTGGTCTACCCAAGTTTGTCCTAAGAATGAATGCTGTTTTTTTTCTGAGCCTAATTTAAAAATATATGTACAACATTTTTGATCCGCCTCCATAAAGGTATACACGATACAATTTGGCATAAAATCTGCACTAACAATTCGTACTTCAGATTGTATGCTAAATTGTATAGTGTGTAGCCACTTAAAGATATTTCAAAGTAAACTGGCAAGCTACAGGCGCCAGCAACTGGACACTTACAATTGTCTCACTCTAAAAGGTTATTTAAAAAAATGATTTTTTTTTTGAAACTACATAAGTATATGGAGAATATTTAGTCTTTATAAAGTTTCTGTTGCCTTGTAATTAAAATAACAATGTTCCTTCCAGTAAGTAGGATAAGTGTTTATTATTAATTTGTAAATAGAAAATAATTAAAGCTATTAAAACCCGATTTTCTTTCAATATGTACCTACATACGATACGATACGACATATGTGACCTCATGCAGTAGAAAAAAATAATACAAGTAAATTTTTATTACATACCAATAATTTATTTCATATTTTAATTTCATACACATATTTAATTTTTATTTAAACTTTAAACAACCTTTGCGAGTGCACGCACTCATATTATTTTTGGTTTATCAATTAAAGTAATTCAATATTTTTTTTTACTAAACATTTATTTGTAGAATTGAATTCACTACAGTATATATATGAAGTCTCTTTATTTTTCTAATGTTTTCGTGAACATAATTTGTGTATAACCAATTAATATTTATAAAAACAAATAAAATTACATTATATAGTTAAACATTTAATACATTTACTTATTTAATATTATAAAGTTGAATATGCGGAATAACGGCGGTTAAGGCGCGGGCGTCCGTAACGGGGACCTAACACTGGCGAGCTTAAATTTTTTTTTTCCTACATCTATTTCATTTTTAAAAGACTTTCGATCCTGTCCTACTTCTAAAAGCGATACAACCGAAGTTAAATCGCGTTTATTTATGAAAAATACAAAATTGCCGTCAACTTTCACAAGTGAGCCCGCTCTTGCAATAAATTGTCAATTTTATATTTTTTTTTCCAAATAGTGCAATATTTTTTTTGCTGTGACATTTGTTTTCAAGTGCAAGGCCTCCAATTGGGCGTTCCCGCACCTCGACCGAAATAATGATCTTATTTATAAATATACAAAAATCTTGGTCATTATTTTTTTTTAAACAGAATATGTAAAAAAATGTGAATGAATCGAAAATATATTCTTAACTAGTCGAATTTATTTTTAAAAAGAAATGGTGATCTGATTTACATTTTTTTTCCAATATACTTACACTATCATGAAGTAAAAAGTACAATGAACATTTATATAATGTTTAAAAACTTTAACTGATTAATGTCAACTATACTTTTAACACTAATAATAAATATTATGTTTGTTTAAAGTGACATTACGATTATTAATCCACAATTACAAACCGAGTAATATAAAACATGTTTCATTAATTCTATACATTCTTAAGAAAAATATAGCTAAATAATTAAACATTGATTTAATTTTATACTCGTTTTGTGATTCGGAAAAAGTTTAACATTAAATTTTATAATAGAAGAATTCAGCAAATGAGATAGATTGTGAAAAACAATTTTTTTTACACAAAACATACCTAGGTAACTACCCGTATTTTAAATAAACCTAATTAAAAAAAATGCGTACAGTAATGTACTAAAATAAATAGTTTACAGTAAAATCATTTGCCTTAAGACACTGCCTGGGGAAAGTAAGGGCAAACGGGGAGAGATGACCTGTCTCTCACAATATGTCACCCCCTTCCTCAGGTAATCTCTAAGTAAAACCTTTTAACTGAAATTTTAAATCAATTTGTTCTTTGCCGATCGTTTTAGGCTATAAAGAGAAGCTTGAAAGAGTTATAACAATAAGATATGTTAACTTTTGTATATTATATATGTCAAGTCTATTGGTGTTGTCATATCAATGTTAAAATGTATACAATTATGGAAAATTTTAGACCAAATGGTATTCTCACAAACTTATTTTTCCAAAGGGATGTAACATTGCGGTTTTACTGTGTGGAATGCTTTCGCCATTTGATGTAAAAAAGGGTTCATTTTAACATTAATGTGACAACACCCTATGCCAAACAATAATAGAATATGCAAATACATAATAGCGACAATTACATCTATTTTCACACACAAATCTGGAACTTCATACACTTTTGTGTAGAAATGCTAGTTTCGAATGAAAATGAAGCAACCATTTTAGATTCTGAAACAGATCTTTAACATCGATAAAAAGACTAACTTGAATGGAAGACAGAAATTTGAGAACTCAAAACTGTAGGTACTTATATGGCACAACTGTATACAACACCGAGCCATCTCAGCTAAACCGAAAGTATTCACAAAAACATTAAATATTTAAAAATCGTCCCGAGTGGCTACATCATACACCGTCACAGTTCTCTATGCCACTTTTAGTCTGATTCCACAACCGTCAGCGTTGCCATATTTGTCTAAAACACTGTCATTAAAACGTCCCAACTAGATACACTGAGTTTTCAACTCAAACGATGTTTCCGTAAACCGTTACACTTCAAATAGTTTTTTAAACTCACGATTTATAAATAAAACTGACCAACGATTTTTAGAGCTACCATAGAGTATTTATAACTGTTTTGTAACGCTTATGTAATAATAACACTGAGAAAATGATGTTTTTGAAAGGCATATTTTGTGATGTATTTCGGTTCAATACTTGCTCTTGCCTTCTTTTCAGTTCCACAGTCTTTTGCTAACTATCTGAATCTTTTCTATACCGATTATGCTGCCTTTAATACCAAATATTCTACCAAATTTCACCAAATATTTTCAGATATATATTTATATTTTCACTTCACTTTGCCCAGTTTTTGTACGAATTTCATGGGTTATACTTATTATTGACACACAAATTAACATTTTATTCCGGACTGTATTTTTATGTACAAAATTCATAGCGCAATTTTAGATCGATGAGCATATCCTTGATCTACATCTTGCAAATAAAGACTTTTTTTGTTGATACTAGGTCCACTTTAAGTCCCCCCTTTTTTCAACAGGGATATGCTTCATTCTCCATCACTGGGTTTTCTGGGTTACTTTCTCTTTCGAATGGAGATCTTCAGTCCCTTTGCGCCTTAGGAATTTCTTGCATAACACTAGACACAATTTTATCAAAGTATATTCAGCTTAACAGGACCATTCCTTTGATTCCTTGAATCTTGTGGCGCTACATTCGTTTTTAATGAATGGATCTTTCTGTTTAATTTTCTATAATTATTCACAGTTGACCTCTTTGCAAAAGATGCCGTTTACAAATGCGGACCATAGCGTGTTCAGATATTTAAATTAGGTCCCCTCGACTGTGTCCTGGTGGTTCACCTTTAGCTACATTTTCAGTCACTTGATTCTCCGTCTTCAGCACTAGGAACCACGTCACCTCTCCACAAGATCCACTCAACCATGTCCCGCATAATCCCATTCAACAGACAGAGCAAATTTGCCCCAATCACTAGTTGTATTTGCGAACGGGACCACTTTACACAACGTCCCCTCTAATGTGACACCACGTCCCCCGTGTTACTTTATCAACACTTCACTTCCCAATCCACATCTTGCTACAGGGGAGCACCAGGCGCGGATCCAGCCTTCAAAAAACCCTCCCTTTATCCCCCCCCCACCATCTGCAGAAATATTGATACACCATTCAAGTGTGACGTCACAAGGCTGTAAAGTAGGATTGTGGGCAGGTGTCGTGGCCACTACAGCAGACCCGCGCCTGGGGAGCACTTTAGACACTTTCCCCAGCAGTCCCCTCCCGCTACTTGTGGTGCGGCGCGTGCGCTCCGCCGGCGAGGCGCGCGGCGCGCGCGGCGCGGTGCGCGCACCGCAGCGGCAGGTAGCACCACAGGCACGGGACCAGCAGGCTGAGGAGAGTGATGCCGACCCATCTGGAATGGAAACAAGTCAGTGTTAATATTAAGTAAGTATGCAACTCGTACAAGGGTTCCGAACCTCCGTACATTTTTTTTTTATGTCAGGACGGCAAATGAACAAGCGGGTCACCTGATGGTAAGTGATCACCGCTGCCCATGGACAACTGCAACACCAGGGGTGTAACAAAAGCGTTACCGGCCTTTCAGGGGGAGGGGGAGGGGGGGCTCCGGCTCTCTCACTCACCGAACGAAGCATAGAAGCGGTGAAGCTACTTCTCAGACGTGGATTTTCTGTGAGTGTGGTACATCCTCGGACGAGCCGGCCCATTCATGCTACTAGCAAAACTGAGTTTTGCCAGTAGCGTGGCTCTACCACAGCTAAACGAAACTATACGTATTAACATGTGCATGGATACATGTTAATACGTATGTGTTCGCCCGCTCTCGCCCTGAGACAAGGCGAGAACGGGGGAGAGGTGCGGGGACGGGGAACGGGGACGCATATTGCAAGGGACCGCAGGAGATTCCGTTTTGTCTACTCTTATTAATTCTGTGACGGATCCTTAAAAATGTGAGATGAATACCAACCTCTTCGCACAAGCTTCATCTGGAGGCGCGCAAGCGCACGGATGCATGGCGAAGTCTCCCTCCGCGTCAGACATGCAGTGGTACAGCATGCACTGGAACACATTACACAATAATAAGTCTCCTTTCCTCAAACATGCTCTGAAATTTGTTTGTAATAACTTTATTGTACTAAAAACATGCATTTAAAATAAAAAATTCGAAAGAGCAAATATACAATGGCGGACTTGTCCCATATAGGGATCTCTTCCAGTCAACCTGCGAAATTTAGGCATCATTGTAGTAAAAAAAAGGCGGGTAGCCGATTTTTTTAAAAAACCACGTAGTGATTATATATATATTATATACTCTTTGCAGTAAACATTAATTGTTTTCGGTAAATATTTGCATAGTTAGTTATTTTATCATTATGTCCTCACATTTATTGAGAAAAGCACTATACATAGCTCGGCGGGAATGGGATTGCCGGAATCGTAAAACTCTACTCGTCCGGCAATTCCTAACTTCCCGGCCTCTGCAGAAATGTACTATTTTTAGCCCACATGCGTATTGATCACTGCGGGCGAAGCAGCGGGTAACATCATCATCATCAACAGGTCTTTTTTAACCGACTTCAAAAAAAGGAAGAGGTTATCAATACGTCGGAACCTTTGGTTTTTTTTAATGTATGTTCCCCGATTTCTCTAAGACAACTGGACCGATTTAAAAAAATATTTTTTTGTTTGAAATGGTATACTTTCCAGGTGGTCCCATAAATCCCAGAAATTTTATCAAAATTGATTATGTAGTTTGGTTTATAAACAAAAATAACTGAGAAATATATCGTCATAGTATACAATTGTTGCGTATTTAGCTTTCCTGTGAATGTCACTTCACTGGTATTGAAGTCGGTTTTTTTTTTGAAAAATATCATAAATTATTAGTGTCCACTGTAGGAGCACGACCCTCTCTGTACTGCCTACCAGAGCCACACTTGGCCAGAGCAGTCAGAAGATTTGGCCTACACTCTCCACGCTGGCCAGACTGGTCGGAGGTCTCATTCATATTTATGAGCTTTGTTCAGCTTGTGTTTCCTAAGTGGCCTTCTACGACATCCACGGTGAGACTTGGAGTGGTCCTATTCTACTCTGCCGGGAACCAGATATAACAGAATGTGTTGCACCTGAGCGCACTTGATGCAGCTGACGCCGTCGATGCACGCCTTGCAGCAGTCGGGCGCGAACTCGCACGCGCCGGCGCGGTTGGCGCTCTCCAGGTACCACTCGTGGCAGTGTCTGCAATGTATTACAACATAACTACTGGTTCTGTGAGAACAGTAGACCTCGCGAGCTCTTATAACCATGAAATAACCGAAACTTTCCCCTTTTCCCTGGCCATTTCAGTGAAATTCGTCAATATATAACGCTACAGCACACTTCCCCCTTTCCCCCTCCAATCCCCCCTTTTGGAATTCTTTTGCAACGTCTTGTGTAGAATAACTTCCTGTAGAATATAAATAACGAAATCCGTCGATAAATAATGCTACAGCAAAGTTCTCCCCTATATCTCCCCCTATAAAATGGCGATCGGTTAAAAACTTTAAATAAATCAAGGAAGCGTGCCAGTTTTTGTCAAAATCGTTTGAAAAATGCGACATACCTGCATTTGAGCCTGGCTTGGAAGGTCTCAGGTTTCTTGCCGGGCAGCGGAGGGGGGCCACTGTAGCTGTGGAGCTTCTTTATAGAACCTGCAAATCAATTAATCAATATCAAATTGAAATCAAATAACTAAGAGTGTTATAGTAAACAAGTCTGGCCGTCTGGTTTCCGGTCTATACTCGTAGACCGACCGCATTGATTCCTCGCCTGCGGGGTAACGGATTGCGGGGGTATGGCGACTAAGCGGGCTGAGGGAGGTGCGGGCGGCGGGGTACAGGGGCGCTAAGGTATGGCGATTTAGGGGGCTGAGGGAGGTGCGGGAGTGTTTAACGCTATTCACGTCCGCCGCCCGACTTACAACTACAACTTAGTAAAAGTTGTCAAACTGTATAATAAAATACAACGTATTTTACCGGAATCTCGTTTGAGCAGCGGCGGCTTGGTGTTAGGGGAGGACTTCTCGGAGCTGATGACGCCAGAGCCTACTTGAGGGTAAGTGTAGTCGTGGATCTGAAACAGTATAGGGGTTATGATAAGTCGCTGAAGAAAAATTTGTTTATTTGTAATCTTTTCATTGTATAAATAAATAACATAGGTAAAGACACTAATAAATTATTTGACCAGCCTTTGATTTACAGTCCACACTTTCATTTATATCATCCCTTAGTATCATAATCCTAACAATAAAATATGTTTTGTCCTTATCTCTACTTTCAATATTTGACATGGTAATGACGAGACCAAACATTAACTAAATTAAATTTAGCAAACGTTTGATATTTTTTGTGAATAAGAGGGTTAGAATTTGCACAAAGGCTGGCTTATCCCAGTATACAGACTTCCACAGATTGCAGAAAAGGGAGAGGAAAGATGTTACAAATCACAAAGTAATGGTTATAACAAAGTGTCTTCTTTGCTGATCTGGGAGAAAAGAAAAAACATAGAATGTACCAGCTGCTTCTCTTCCCGTGCAGATCGTAAAAGCCGATCGAGGGAATGGGCGAGAATCTGAATCATATGAATAGGCGATGCGGTTAGCAACCCATCACTATTATGATTTCCCTTTTCCACCTTTATGCCCACCATTACGCTAAAAGTGGCCTGGGCTTTACCGCCCTTGGCTCTGTCTACCCCGTTAGGGATAAAGACGTGATAGTGTATCTGTATAACAAAGTGTCTCACCGCCGAGAGGTGTACGTAGGGACATCTGTCCGGGTCGGAGTCCTCGGTCTTTTCTTCGTACTGCACCTCGTATGGCTTCAGTGACTCTGTAAACACATTATTTATAAATACTACATAAATATACATCTATCAATAGCTTAGTAATAGCACAAAGGCAATAAAATATATAACGACTAACAAAATATACAGACACTATTTAAAAGGTAGATTCAGTCCGTAATACTGAACAACTATCCCCGAGGAACATATGTATTGAAAAAAATAATTTAATTTTGCTTTTAATTTTTCATATTCCGATATGTTTCTTGGAAAAAGTTGTGCAGTTATTGTTAGACCGTGTTTAATACACCAAAGAAATAAGTCACCACCCGAGGTGTGTTATGATTTTACGTTCTTGGCCAGAAAGTAGCTTCTTTCCTATTTATAGCGGACGCAAAACGTCATATTTTAAACACAGTACAACGTTAAATTGTAACAGGTTCCCGTAGACGTTTTTTGGGGTGCGGATCCCTAAAAATAATAGCTGACTTTATTTATCAGCTGACATTTAAAACAGGTTATATTACTATTAAATAAAGTACAGAATAAAATAAACCGCAGTTATAATAACGCCATTTGGTCTGTACGAATTCAACAGAATGTGATTTGGATATTTGACTCGTGATGATATTTTAGTCGTTTTTAATTACGAATTATACCAACGAACCTAAACGAAATAAAGAACATTTACGTGCTAAATATAATAGGTTAGTGTACATGAGGAGCTTGGTGATGGAGTACGCATTATTAGCGCTTTCGCAAGTTAAGTGACACTGGGCGTGGTCCGCACTTACATAGGTGACTACAAGAGCCATAAAATTTTTCTCGTACTTCTCCGTGCTTTGGAAGGCACGTTAAGTCGTTGGTCCCGGCTGTTATCATTGTGTGGCAGTCCACAAGCTGTCGAATGCCTTCAGGCAGCTTCAATAGTTTTGGCCACGAAAACAAAATATGTTACCTACACCCTACATTTAACACTAATTAGACGTTTTTTTGTAGTGTTGTTGGCACAGGTATGGCACTTCATACTTATAAGCGGTGTAATATTTATGCCTTCTACTACTTTCACACGTCAATGTGTAAATTTAGGTTAAGAAAGCCATCAAACGCCATGTTGCGGGGGACGCTGGGAGTTTCCGTTCTGTATGTTGGTACTTATATTAATTCTGTGTACCTGTGAGCGGGTGTCTGGGCAGCGTGATGGCGGACAGGATGGGAGTCTGCGTGAGGTCGTCGGGGTGGCGGCGGCTGCGGCTCGCGGTCGAGTTCTCCGAGCTGGAGCGGGAGTCCGACGGCAGGTTCAGGCACTGGACACAAAAATCATTCAATAAAAAATCCTACATCATTTTCAAATTAAAATAAGTATTTTTAGAGTTATTAAGTCCTTAGACGGAACTAGAGTTACGCATAGGACGGCAAACGAACAAGCGGGTCACCTGATGGTAAGTGATCACTGCTGCCCATGGACAACTGCAACACCAGGGGTGTAACAAGAGCGTTACCGGCCTTTCAACCCCTTCTCAGAGGGGGGAGGGTTACTCCGGCTCTCTCACTCACCGAACGAAGCATAGAAGCGGTAAAGCTACTAACCAGCCCTTGTAGCATAGCAGCGTTGATAAACCCAGATAAAGTTTATATCGCGTGACGGACTAGCCCCATTCCGCTCGTTATCATGACGTAGAGCGAGATATTGATAGATGATAGCCCTCGATAAAAGCTGTCGCCGTTACCATGCTAAGGGGGCTGATGTCGATTTTCTATGAGTGTGGTACTTCCCCAGACGAGCCGGCCCATTCATGCTACTAGCAAAACTGAGTTTTGCCGGTAGCGTGGCTCTACCACAACTAAAGCTTAGCTCAAAGACCGAAATCGCTCATTGAGTGAAATAATAGGCCACAACGCGTTATGGCTAATATAAAACGGCCACGACGCGAAATTAGTGTCGTAGAGGTCACGACGCGTTGTGGCAATCACAGAAGGACCACAACGCGTTCTGAGCGTTTTGATAAGGGCCACGACACAAATTGGAAATATTTATATTAATTATTGGATACGCCGCACAGTGATTTGCGATAGGTCCTGCTAGTCATGGAGGCAAAAAGGGAAGAATGAAATCGTGACCTGTCTAAATGGGCCTTAAGTTTCCTAAAGCAGCTGTAAAGATCAGTTTACCTCGAAGATGTTCTGCTCTTCATCGTCTTCTTTAGGAGCTGGATTGTGTTTTTTGTACGCGTGAAGCGATGGCCACGCCCCGCCCAGACCTACAAAACAAGATGTCATTAAACAACATTTTCTATGAAAATTAACCTATAGTTGACTAATCCCTTTCGGAATGTTACACACTTTCACGGATGTAAAAGCCCATCAAAATAGATTCATCCGTTTTACACGACTACCCTCAAAACAGAGTATGTTTTGGAAGTTTCATTATACCGCCATTAGGTATTATACATGGTATCGTTAGAATCCTTACATAGCCGAGTGACGTAGGCCTTTTTAACCGACTTCAAAAAAAGGAGGAGGTTATCAATTCGTCGGAATCTTTTGTTTTTTTTTTATGTACGTTCCCTGATTACTCGAAGACGCCTGGACCGATTTGATTTTTTTTTTGTTAGAATGCATATACTTGTCAGGTGGTCCCATATAAATTTTATCAAGATCGATTGTGTACTTTGGCTTTTAAACCAAAATAGCTGGAAAAAATATGTCTTCTAAGTATACACTGAAGTTGAAGTCGGTTTTTAGTTTTGAAAAAATATTTTATTTGTCCTAGGCTATATTTTTAATTTAAAAAGAAATACTCTGGTAGATTTATATTGACGATGAACAATAATGTATTTAGGAAAATGGACAAACCGGTAACAGAACATCAAACCACATTTACTTGTCACTTACCGTGTAGGAATCCAGTATACGGTAGAGGGGAGGCAAAAAGAAAGCACATTAGATAAATTAGTTCCGACATTATGCATTGTTTGTAAATTAACATAAAATTATAACTATATGAAAATCACGTGCAGCAAGTATTTAAGTACATAGTAGGTAGTTTTAAATGTTATTCTTACAGCAATTCAACTAAATCTATACTCGTACAGATAAAGATCATACGACTGCCTCCGTGGTCCAGTGGTCAAGGCGTCTGCCTTGTGATCCGGAGGTCATGGGTTCAAATCCCACTGGGAAGCATACTTTGTGAAAAGTTGTTTCCAGTCTGGTTAGGATACTGCAGGCTTGAATCACCTGATTATCCGAAAATAAAGATGATTCCGTGCATCGGAAGGCACGTAAAGCTGTTGGTCCCGAACGCCATCTAGCATTTGTACCTATCCTAGGATTGGTTCTGGTCTACCCTTTGGGTTGCGGAGGTCAGACGGCAGTCGCTCTGTGTAAAAACCAGTAACGTCGTCAAATCACCTAGGTTAGGTAGCGGACCCCGGGCTCTGATGCGTAACCGCTGACGATGCAACCGGGAATACGCTCGGATGATGATGAAAGATCATAAGACATCTTCTAAATCATTCCTGGTAAAATCTAGGATGAATCTTTTTTTATGAATCGAGTTCTGTATTTTACAATTTATATCAATGAAGTTGTTACTTATTAAGACTATACGAGTAACTAGTGGTTTTGTGAGGACAGGAGACCTCGCGACCGACACTTTCCCCTTTCCCCTGGCTTAGCAAAGTCATTTATGCTCCAATATAATGTTATTAATAAGTCCAAAATAGTAGATTGTGCTACAAGGCGTAAAGGTAATAGTTTTAACGCGAGGGCGCTACTTTGAATCCAGAGCGAAACGAAGGATTCCACAATAGAATCACGAGCTTAGCGAGGGATTCTACGGTGGAATGCTGAGTGAAGCGAGGGATTCAAGTATATCGCCCGAGATAAAACTATTACCGTACACCGTGTAGCACATTCTTCTTTTCATCTCCATCTATGAGAAAAAGCAAATATATACCTATAACGGAAATAGAATACCTACATATACCTGATCAGAGTTTAACAGGCACTTACTAACCTTTATTTGGTGGCGTTTTCACTGAATAAGTATTATGAAAATATTTTTCTAGGACCACCACATCTTAAACATTTTATAAATATTAGAATTGTTTCATTACTTTTCCTTGTGTGTTAATTTAATTCTTAATATATTTCAATATGTATATTATATGTAAACTTCATACTTTATAATCAAGAAATTACTTACATTTAAAATAGTTTAAGTAAATATAACCTTTTTCAAATTGTCCTGGGTCTTGGGTGTTTATCTATATATGTATTTATCATAAAAAACAGTATCGTTGAGTTAGTATCCCATAACACAAGTTTAAAAAAACTTACTTTGGGGCTAACTTAATCAGTGTGATTTTTCCTTATATATTTATTTATTTATTTAATAGTGCCATAATAAAATTACTATTTAAATCAAAGACAACTTGCGCGTTTTTATTGGTTTTTAATAAATTATATTTTGAAGCAAGAGAACAAAAATATTTTGACCTACAGTCATCCACGTAAAACGTGTTGTATTTCAATTTTAAAAAATTATGACGCCGTTGCCTATATTTTATAATTTTAAAACTAAATTCTTTTTTTTTTTGCTGACTGCCAATATTATTTATGATCTTACATTCGTGTTTGGTTTTCAAATGTGTTTTAACGTCTAGGGAATTAACTTTTTACTTTTCAGTGTCTAGAGAATTACCAGTGACTTTAGCCTTAAATATTTGGGATAAAATCATCGTTTTTCGAATAGATGAGATGAAAAGTAATTTGCGCTACAAAATTAATAAAGAAAGTCCAATTTTAAATCAAATTTCAGGCGCATGAATTGCCCAATAGGTTTTTACCTATGTAGACTTTTGAGCAAAATATACGTTTTAGCGATTACTCGCGTTCCTTTAGTCGTAGGAGGTCGAATCTCATGTCTACGGATTCGTCTTGTGGACGCGGAGAGGACTGCGTCTGATTGGTATAGGTAGGTATAAATTTTCCGAAACTAAATTAAAAAATTGAAAGCTGTCCATATATAACGCTACAGCAAACTTCCCCTGTTTCCTTCCCTCCACTCCCCACTTTAGGATTTTTTTTGCAACATCTTGTGTAAAATGAAGTCCTGTGTGTGCCTCTTAAATTTGATTAACATTCGCCTATAAATAATGCTACAACATCTCCTCAACATCTCCTTTTCCCCCCAATAAAAAATCGTGATCGACAAATTAAAATAAATCAAGAAACTTGTCTTTTCGTCAAAATCTATACAAAAATTTTTGACCAATTTCGAGACTCCCATTGCCCCTAGATCCATTCTTCATCACCTAAATGTGCTTCAGATGCTTCGTGTTTCAATTCTAGTAGATGTCAAAACTTACCGTCCAGTAGTTCCTCGATGGCAGTGCGCACCCCTTTGTCAAAGGCTCTCGCGTCGGCCGCAGTTTGGAACGTGAGCCCGAACCGCTTCTCGTCCGTCACCCAGTGGTGGAACGTCGGCATCACCTTGTTGTACTGGAAATCCTTCTTTATAGTGCATTCGAGTACCACCTACAAACAAATATGGCGGTGAAAACTGAACATAATTCAATTTTTCAACAAAAACAACAATCGTCTTCATTTTCCTTGAGTTTCTACCATAATTAATTAATTTGAACCGGTTGACTCATGTGATCTAGTCGGAAAAAGCCGACCAGATTTCGATCGATTTAGACGATCATCTACGGGGCGATTCAGTTCAGTTCCTTTCATATTGGAGATATGGAAGAAACTCCTCAAGTTCTTCATCATATGTTCATCAAATTAATATGGGACCAACTTGGTAGTAAATGTTCTCAAATAAAAAAAGAATTATCAAAATCGGTTAACAATTGGCGGAGATATCGCGTAACACACAAAAAAAATACAGTCGAATTAATAACCTCTTCCTTCTTTGAAGTCGGTTAAAAACTGAACATAAGGTAAAGCCAATCCGCTATTTTACAACAAGTCAAATCAGATAGGTACTCGTTATTATTTCTTAACATCAAAACAAAGATTTTCTATGAGACATAGGAAATATCCACAGATATCAGATTGTAACGTCATAGTTTCTTGGAGTCAAGGTCAAAGTTATTACCTAAAAAAGTGCTCCTCAAGAGGAATCAATTGAGCTCAAACTCGGTGAGGTTATGATGTTTCATTACAGAGATCCCGTGGCCACCTTCTGGCTTTATCATGATATTGCATTGTCACCCAACTTACGTAAGTATGCGAAGTTTGAGCTTAATCAAATAATGGGAAGTGAGTCTAATTTAGCTTGCAAGATTTGATTACGGACACACAGACAACGGGACAGGTGAAACTAAATAAAGGCTTGTATTTTTGAAGTGAAAACTTCTTTAGCGGCGTTGTTCACTTTTTTTGTAATGGGTAAAAAATGTTAAACTCGCGTCAGGACACGTGACCTGATCGAAAATTCGTAAGACGGATGGAGAGTAGACAGCCGGCGCGGCGTAGGAGAGGAAGTATCCCCCTCTCTTTCTACGGCGCGGCGAAAATGTATGCCTGCGCCTGCTGTTTCGTTTAGCTGAGAGATAAACTTTTTAATGTTATATAAATTGTCATGTTTGTGTACAATAGCGCAATAAATAAATATTGTATTCTACCACATAAATGATAGTACTTTTATACTGATAATTAAAGCAATTCATGCAAAATTATACCCTAAATATTCCAAAATATCAAAAATGTTAATATTTAAGTTTTTACTTCTGCCGTCCCGGAGTGCAACCCGTCGTTTTTTTTTTGTTACAGCGTGATCCGAATGTATTCCCGGTTGCATCGTCAGCGGTAACGCTTCAGAGCCCGGGGTACTGGTTTTTACTTCGTAGGTACTTACCATATTATCGCTGATCCGTTTGCCGTGTATAAAGTATTCGTGAGCAGGTGCGTTTGCAGACGAAGATGTTGTGTCGCCGTTGCTATCACCACTGCCTGTTGACAATGGAGCAATCTTTAGCTGATCTGAGGAGCTCGGTTGCTCGGTGGGAGTAAGCATTTATTTATTTTAAAAACTTTATTGTACATACCTATAACACACGTCAATTACACATAATCTCAAACACAATAGTACATAATTAAATTTTTAACAAAATAATACAATACAATACATATTATCTTTATTGCACCATAATAATTCATAAAATAAAAAATAACAAACACAAAGAAAATATTGATGCAAAGGCGAACTTATCGCTAGATGCGATCTCTTCCAGTCAACCTTTGGGTAAAACAACTGCTTCATTTTTTAGGAGTTTCTTCCATATCTCCAAAGTTCTTCATCATATCTTTACCAAAGGAAAATGGGACCAACTTGGTAGTAAAGGCTTGAAATAAAAAAAAAACATCAGAATCGGTCCACAATTGGCGAAGGTATCGCATAACATACATTAAAAAAATTAAAAAATAATGCTTATATGATGGGTGACCATAAGTGGCATACAATTTTTCTCGAGCTCCATGTCCTTCGGAAGGCACGTTAAGTTGTTGGTCCCAGTTGTCATCATTAGATAATAGTCGTTAAGCTATGTCAGATGCCTTTAGATAACCTAGAATTTTTAAATGAAGGTAAGTATGATCTTGTTGACAAAATTTTTTGCAAAATCGTCTTACAATAATTAAATTTTTAACAAAATAATTAATTAAATTTTTAACAAAAAAAAACAACCGACTTAATTTTTTTTTAAGGAGTTTCATCCATTTCTCCGAAGTTCTTCATCATATCTTCACCAAATTAAAATGGGACCAACTTGGTAGTAAAGGCTTTCGAATAAAAAAGAATCATCAAAATCGGTTCACAATTGGCGAAGATATCGCGTAAAAAACATACATAAAAAAAAATATACAGTCGAATTGATAACCTCCTCCTTTTTTGAAGTCGGTTAAAAAACAACCAA
The DNA here is from genome assembly GCA_963576875.1 of Acrobasis repandana. Taxonomy (NCBI): domain Eukaryota; kingdom Metazoa; phylum Arthropoda; class Insecta; order Lepidoptera; family Pyralidae; genus Acrobasis; species Acrobasis repandana. The sequence goes on along the minus strand of OY756241.1, from coordinate 9,158,626 downwards.
CTTAAATTTTTTTTAGGAGTTTCTTTCATATCTCCAAAGTTCTTCATCATATCTTCACCAAATTAAAATGGGACCAACTTGGTAGTAAAGGCTTTCAAATAAAAAAGAATCATCAAAATCGGTTCACAATAGGCGAAGATTTCGCGTAACAAACATACATAAAAAAAAACATACAGTCGAATTGATAACCTCCTTCTTTTTTGAAGTCGGTTAAAAATAGGTATCTTTAGAAATTGTGGAACTACAAAAATATTTGAAAAAATAAAATAAAAAATAGTACCAGGGTCCATGATTTCCGTAGCTGATATGACACTGTACCGTTGTTAAGAAGTTCCGGTATTTATTAACTTGAAGAAGCCTTTGAACGAATCTTATTACCAAATTGTGTTAGACGCCTCATTTGCTAATTTTAATCCTGTTATGGAATTACAGCACTATCTATAGTTATTTAAGACTATATTTCCACTACATTATACCTACCTCTAAGTAATGTAGTTTGTATTGCTGATAATCAAATTTTCTTTGAGCGTTGTTCTTCATGTTGTTTTCACCAAATTAATATGGGACCAATTTTGTAGTAAAGGTTTTTAAATAAAAACAAAATCATCAAAATCGGTTCACAATTGACGAAGATATCGCGTAAAATACATACAAAAACAAAGGAAAGGAAAATTTGTGGCGGCACAATTTAGGCGACGAAATATGATTATTAAATATACTCATGCTTCGGCAGGCAATTGCACCATCTGACATCATAAGACCATCTCAATCTCGTTCTTAGTGTTCTTACCTCAACCACTTAATTAATGAAGTTCATCAAATCATGTTTACGTCAAAGGAAGTGCGTGAATTTTCTAGTTGTGGCTGGATAGAGTTAAGCTAATTTTCGCCCACACTCAATTTGGTTGAACAACAACTAAAGAAATCGCTCTTTACTGGGTAAAGACAGATTTACGAAAATATAGGTAAGTCGACAAATGTGCATACGAAATCTGACAGTCTATCACCTCAAAATACGTTTTGGTCAGCATATACGACTATACTCGTAGATAGCTCTTGCACTCTTGCATCGGCGCCCAGGGTGCCCAAACCAGCTTTTTCTTCATCCAGATAAACTATGTTCACCGAAGGATATCGAAGATCGTGCGAAGTGAAGAAGACCTAGACATGTATGTTATACTGACATAGAAACGGTGCAGTCAGGTAGACGGGCGGCTGTCCACCATGAGCCGTCATGGCGGCCGCGCCGCCAAGCACCACCCATCCTCCCATGCCTCATAGACCTACCAAACTATATGTATACAAGTGTTACACTGACCAAGACGTAGTGCGGTCTGGGAGACTATCCTCCCATACCTAGTAGACCTAGCTCTCTCATCTCACCATATTCCCAGTTGCATCCTCAGCTGCAACGCTGCGAAGCTTGGGGTCCACTATCCGCTAGTAGACCTGGCTAACTAGTATAAATATTACACCGACCGAAGACGTGCAGTCTGGGAAACTATCCTCCCGTGCCTCGTAGACCTAGCTTACTACGAGTATACAGGTTGATTTCGCACCACTGAGCTGTATTGAAATCTTGGAATCAGAATCACTAATAGAATACAAAATAGCAAGAAAAAGATTTCTTTTACTATTTTTCATTAGGAATTATCCCCCATTTGCAATACATGGTTAACGTATTATTATTAGTGTCAATGACCCCGCGGTCGCTCGATTCCTCCGAACGACCGCCCCGCACCCGTCCCGCCGGCGGCGCGCGATCATATGGCGGTCGGTACGAGTATCACTGCGATTGGTAATTTGCCGAACAACTTTGAGGGCATTTATCTTTGGTTTTTATTATGAAACAAGGTAATTGTAAGAGAACATGTTTATTTTATTGAGCGCATAGAGTACTTTCCTTGAATATAGCTCAGAGGGTCAAAATCATCCTATATACAAATGTTACACTAAACGAAGACGTAGTGCGGTCTGGGGGACTATCCTCCCATGCCTCATAGTCCTAGCTAACGTTATACAAAAGTAACACTTACCAGAGACGCGGTGCGGTCTGGCAGACGGGCGGCGGCCCACCATGACGTCGGCCAGGCCGCCACCCCCGAGCGCCACCCATCCTCCCGTGCCCTCGTCGCGACACATCACCTGCGCTCGCACGCGCACCAAGCAGGCACTGTAACAAGACACTGTTATTAAAATTAAAAATCAGTGCTATTGTTCTAACGACCTCCATGGCATAATAGTCAACACGCTAGTCCGCCAATCCAAAGGTTCTGGGTTAGATCCCCAGCCAGGGCAAGTTAAGAAATTTATTTTATTTTTATTTTATAGCTTCATTCCAGGTACAATACAATAGATAATTTATCCATATTTATAAAAATCACCCTTTCACTGGATTGTCTTTTTCGACATAAGCCTCCTCCAAGACTTTCCAACTATCTCTTTCCCTTGCCCTTCTTGGCCACGTCTTCCCTGCCACCTCTTTTATCTCATCCTCCCATCTCCTTTTTTGTCTCCCTCTTTTCCTTTTTCCTTCTCTCGGGTACCATAGTGTTATTCTCTCTGTCCATTTATCCTTGCCTTCTCTAATCATGTGACATGTCCATTTCCATTTCATTTTTCTTATTTTTGTAGTGATCCCTATTACTTTTGTCCTTTTCCTAATTTTTGTCAGTCTTATCCTGTCTTTTAGTTCTAGGTTTAGCATACTTCTCTCCATGTCGTTTTGGCATACTTCCAGCTTTTTGAGGTTGTTTTTTGTTAGTGACCATGTTTGGCAGCCGTAGGATAGGCATGGAAGTATGCAGGAGTTAAACACTTTAGTCTTTGCTACTAGGGGTATGTCTTTGTTTTTCATTATTTCTTTCAGAGACCAAAATCTTTTCCATGAGTTAGCTATTCTTTTTGTAATTTCTTTATCAATGAAGTAGGCTGGAGAGATGGTCTGTCCAAGGTATTCGTACTCATCTAGGTAGTCTATGATGTTACCGTTATGGTAATGTTGGTTTTGTGTTCATTCGTCATAACCTTAGTTTTCGATTCATTCATGGTTAGACCTTTTTTTCACTATCTTGTGCTAGACTTTGCAGCATTAACTGTAGTTCGTCTGGTGTTGTGCTTATCAGAACTAGGTCGTCTGCAAATCTGAGGTGGTGTAGTCTTGTGCCGTTAATATTTATATCATATTTGTTCCATTGTAGATTGCGGAAGACCTGCTCCAGCACAGCAGAAAATAACTTTGGGGAGAGTGGGTCTCCTTGACTTACTCCTTTTTGTATTTCAAACATTTCCCCCTTCCTCTCAAGCTGAATTTTTGCCATGCTGTAGTTATATATTTTTTTAAGTATTTGAATGTATTTCCTGTCTATTCCTTGGCTTTTAAGTGCTTCCCATATCATTGTGTGTTTTAATGAATCGAATGCTTTGTTGTAGTCTACGAAAGCAATATAGTACTTGGTGCAGAATTCGTTACATTTTTCTATGACTTGTCTTAGCACGTAAATATGATCTATCGTAGAGAAGTTAGTTCTAAACCCAGCCTGTTCTATTGGTTGATTTTCATCTAGTATTTTGGTCATTCGTGCCAGTATTATTTTAGAAAATACTTTGTATAAATTTGGTATTATGCTGATCGGCCTGTAGTTATTTATTTGGTCCTTGTCTCCCTTTTGATGTATCAGAATTATTGTGCTTTTGCTCCATTGCTCTGGGATCTCTTCTTTTTGTAGAATATCATTGAACAGTTTTGTGAGGTGTTTAATCGTTACTTCCAGTCCTTTTGAGGATTTCGTTGGGTATGCCATCCTGCCCTGGTGACTTGAAGTTCTTTTGGGTTATTATGGCTTTCCTGCCTTCACTTTCCAAAATTGGTGGGACATTATCTGCAGTAGTTATGTTTGTTTCTATTATTCTGTCTTTGACTTCATATAGCTGTTTGTAGAAGTTAAGAAATGGCCTTTTTTAAATTGTCCTAGGTCTTGGGTGTTAATCTTTAATGTATTTATTATAAAATATAGTATCGTTGAGTTAGTATCCCATAATACAAGTTTAAAACGTACTTTGGGGCTAACACAATTTGTGTGAAATAGTGTGTATTTCTTCTACGTACTCCGTCATTCTTAGACTAGTGACTGTGAGCTGTAGACCTCACAATGCAACACGCCCTTAACACTTGTTTATTGGATTCAAAAGTCTGAAAGAGAAGCAGCTGTTACATTCTAAGTTTTTTCTTTTTTGCTAGACCAGCATGAAAGGATCAATACAAAGGGTTTAAAATATAAAACTAATTTAACTGCGACTGTTTCTGAATAATGTTTTCACAGCACTTGCTAAATGTGGCCTTTGAATCCTGCTGATAGTGAGTTTATGGTATAATCAGTGTATATAGTTGATAGCTACAGGAATTATGTTGTGTCTGTAGCCATTAGTAGCAATGACAAGTACCTACCTACTCATTGCTACTTCAAAATCCCAAACAATAAAAACTTGTACAATTTTTCTATCTGTTTAGTATACCCATTTCAAAGATGGGGCATTGAGATGATTGAGAAGGGATACTATTGATATATTTTAAAAAAATATTAGTGATATATGTATAAGAAAAATATTTTTAGCAGATAAAAAATATTTATTAATTTGTGCTCTTATTTTACTGTTGATTATTCTTTCAAGATTTTACCATGTACTGTAGTTACCTATTATTTTTTTGTTTACAAATCACTAACCAATCAAATTCATTTTCTATATCTGTCAAACACAATCCAAATCATCTGTCAAATCAGATTCCAAATCCAAAATGTTGTCAGTCAGCTGTTTACTGTCAAATGTTGTAATATCCTGAAAGGATATTACAACATTTTTGTAAAACATTTGACTTAGACACACACATTCACTTGTTTTTACTACAAAAAGTAAAACTTATTGAAATTAATTAGTGAATAGGTGGGTCCACTCACATTTTTTTTTGTCCATTGAAATGCATTTAACCAGTCTTCACTAGCCCTTGTTTTACAAGTAACTAGACTGTATATTCCAACAAACGCATTCGAAATGAAAAGTACTGGACGCATTTGTAAATTCAATTCATTCAGATATACCTAGCTCGCTTGAATAAGCTTAGCTCCAAATGACCCCGAAAGGAGTTGCCTACATTATTGTGAATGAACGACGACTCATTGATTATAGCTATACACAGGGACGTGACCTAAGGGCGGCGGTCGAACCCTACAACAGAACTTATCAACCACTCTAGCCCAGAAACTCATTATAAACCAAGGCACAACGATTCTTGAATCATTTAGAGCTAAGCAGAAGTCCGTAAAACACTTTACACATCCCGTAAAGACAGAAAAATGGCCGGGGTAAGGCCCTACCTATCCCGAGAAGGGCGAACCACCGACAGCAAAAACTGAGTTATCAGCACAACACTTACTTTTCAGATGCCTCGGTCATGATTCGACACGTCGAATATCCTAATTTCTACTCGCCACTTCACAGATTTCACCATTTTTATGACATAAATACATCAGATTCACTTGAGAACCGTTCTTATTTCGGCCCTTTGTTGGGCCTCAGTGCGCGTGCGTCAATAAAACAGTCCGGGTTATTCAATGAACACGGGGAAAAGTGCGACAGGTGGCGTGTCTGTCGCGCGCAACTTTACAACTGCGCAGCGCGGTTGGTCGGGTCACTGCACTTGACGATTTCAGCCAATCTCAGGCCTCGCTCGGGTATTTCCACCAATGACGTCAATTCTCATATTAAATAAGAAAAAAGCGCGATTATTTGAATTTTTTACAGTGCCGGTAGATTTTCTCACACACTTGCTGGTATGTTCGTTTTTGAAGATTTATATATATATATATATTTCAGGAAAACACTAAAAATGGCTCGGAAAAATCACTTCAAACTGAATTTAGTGGAAAAATTTCGAATATACGAATTGTCAGAGCGGACGGTGGAACTAGGTCACGACGGCCTCGAGGGTTCGACTGTTACTGAATGGAGTAAGGCTCGGAACGGAATGGGCCCATCCCCGTTCATGCACCGTCTCATTGAAAAATAAATAGGTCAAATCATTGCAGTGACCTACATGCAGGTTACTTGCACCATTCACAGGGGCGCTGCATACGGGCCCCCAGTCTATTTATAGCCGTTCTATATTGGGCAGGTCATTCGCACACGTAAATGCAGCCTCCAGGAACTAGGTTACCTGATTTCCTTTGTTAATAGCCGATGCAGTGACGTAGGTCGCCTCCAGTGACGTCAGACATTTTCAGTTTTTTATGATGCCATTTTATTATTTTGATATAGATTTTTAATATTTTTCTTTAACTTTAATGAAATAAGTAATATGTCTGCTAATATTTCTCTGAGGTGAACAAAGGAATTTAGTGCGTGAAATAGAATTTATTTTTAGTTTTTTGTGAATGAAGTTTTTGTAGATACAGGATTTCTGTAGACCCTGAAAGGTTTTTTTTTGGTGTTAGAAATAACTTGAATAAACATCACATAAACATCAAATAAATTATCCTATAGTTAATTAAGAAGATTGCCTCCAAAAAGTTTCTGACGACTGTTACGCGTGCATTCATTCATGTCGCGTTGCCAAGGAGAGTCAATGGAACTATTCATTTTAGCAACAAGGCCTAAATATAATCGTGCATTGCGCGTAACTATTTTAAAAATTTGCAGTATTTTGAATTTAGAATAAAAGTTCTTGATGAAGTATTACAAGTGCCGCCCTCTACAATCACTGATTAGGTATTTCTTAATTTGACAAGGTTGTATTCGGTAGAATTTTTTCGAACATTGAAATATGTAGTTGTAAGTTAAAATCTACAAGGGTAAACATGATTCGAGTAGCATAACGTTTTTTGACTATGCTACCAATTTAAGGAGTGCAGACTTTTTATGCAATTGACAGAAAAAATGATGCTTCTTAAATCAGTAAAGTGAAACTGATCTAGAGTGCAGTTTTTTGCACGCCTCATAAGCGAAGCGCATGAGGTAGTGCTCTACTCTCGCCTTACAAAAATCAAGTGATTTTTTTAACTAAATGTGTATCTATTTATTTTCTATCGCACTTGTACAATAATATTTACACATAAATGTCAAGGAAAAACACTAGTTTCAACACTTATGACATTTTTAAAAGACATTTTGCCTTTTAAATAAATAAAAACAATGTTTAATAAAATCATTTTGTGGACGTCCGTGTGTCTGTATGTATGGAAACTGGCGTGGTCACGATAACTCCCGAAAAACTTATCTGATCAAGTCCATTTTTTTATACGCTTCAGTATTATCCAAAACTAAGTCCTTTCGAAGATCACGGTCTAATTCAATGTAGTTTAATCGTAATTATTATTATAAGAATACAGGTGACATATTAGGTCCTTACATATGCCGTTCAGTATCAAAAAAGTGAAACAAGTTTTTTTTAATGAAATTATTATTAAACTCACTGTACCGTTATTCGAAGCCTATATAATGAGAGAGCGCATCCATTTCCGGTTGGAGTACTAGTCATGACTTCCGGTTTAGGTCCACGCCCCTCCACTTCCGCTCCATTCGTTGCGTTGTGTCCTTCTGCCACGCGACACTAGCGCCACCTAGGTAGTTGGGTTTTGTAACCCAGTTTGTTCGTCATTGGCGTTTTTGATTCCGTTCGAGACGGTTATCTAATATGCAACGCATAATTCAAACCGCCTCGCCGGTACTAGCCAAAAACTTCAGGAGGAAAAGTGGTAATATCGGCGGAAAAATACCCGCTGTAATTGTGAATAAAATTTTAAGGTTATTTGAGGTAACAAATTATAATATGTACACGTGTTTAAACCGTAAGTACTTTGAACTATTACTTTTTCTCCAGTTTATTCCGGTTATTGTTTTTTCTATATTTTAACTGTGTTACAGTTTATAGGTAGTAAATAATTACTGCTACCTTAAGAGTCTAAATTTGTTTTTAGATTTGATTACGTCGGAAACAAACATAAGTATGTTTTACTTTGTTTGGCAATCAGGTCTATTGCTAATTTAAAAATTTTATTTTTGTTCTTAAACGGTTTTCGCAGCTCAGTGTTATTGATACAGGGATGGAAATCTCCCAAGCTTAAACCTTTTCAGTGTGTCATAATCTAGTGATAAAAGCTCGGAAATAGCTTTTTGGTAAAGGAAAATCGACACAGAAAAGGAAAATCACGTGAGTAACCATATGCTTAAACTTATGTACAAGTGATGTAAACGCCACTACGGCGTGGCCTCTACGTGTAGATATGGCCATAAGAAAACGATCTTATTCTTGATAAATATGAAGTTTCTCAGCTACCTTAAATTTTTATTTTAATAATTTTAACGTGCTAGGTAGCTACGCTGCCAAGCACTCCTGATAAGCCCTGATACTAATCTTTTCAATATACTATTAGTTTTTAACAGTTTATCCAAAATACAGACAAGCCTACAGGTTTAACCAGTCTGTAGCATGATAATTCTTGTTGATAACATGAATTTGCAGGTACTACTAACGCTTTCTTACAGCAAGGAACCATCGATGTACCAAAGTTGCTTATAATTAAAATAAGCGTGTGCGGATAATGACAGTATTGTGTGCAAGTGTAACATTAGCTGGCGAAAAGCCGCTTTCCTGTGTTACTGATTTTTGGAAAATGATGAATTGTGAAAAGGAGCGATGTGACAAACGTAAAATCATACTGGAACCCCTGCTCCGCAGAGTTCCTATCATGTTGATTTATGGCAAAACCTGGAGTCGCACTTCTGCCTTGCACAGCGACGTGACAACATAAAATCATACTGGAACCCCTGCTCCGCAGAGTTCCTATCGTGTTGATTTACGACAAAAACTGGAATCGCACTTCTGCTCTGCACAGTGACGTGACAAACGTAAAATCATACTGGAACCCCTGCTCCGCAGAGTTCCTATTGTATAGATTTACGACAAAACCTGGAATCGCACTTCTGCCTTGTACAGCGACATGAAAAATGTAAAATCATACTGGAACCCCTGCTCCGCAGAGTTCCTATCGTGTTGATTTACGACAAAACCTGGAATCGCACTTCTGCTCTGCACAGTGACGTGACAAACGTAAAATCATACTGGAACACCTGCTCCGCAGAGTTCCTATCGTATAGATTTACGACAAAACCTGGAATCGCTCTTCTGCCTTGCACAGCGACATTACAAACGTAAAATCATACTGGAACCCCTGCTCCGCAGAGTTTCTATCGTAGTGATTTACGACAAAACCTGGAACCGCTCTTCTGCCCTGCACAGCGCCGTGACAAACTTAAAATCATACTGGACACCTGCTCCGCAGAGTTCTTATTGTATTGTTTTACGACAAAACCTAGAATTGCCTTTTTCGCCCTGCACAGGGACGTGACAAACGTAATCATACTGAGACTCCTGCTCCGCAGAGTTTCTACCGTATTGATTTACGACAAAACCTGGAATCGCTCTTTTGCCCTGCACAGCGACGTAACAAATGTAATCATACTGGAACCCCTGCTCCGCAGAGTTCCTATCGCATTGATTTACGACAAAATCTGGAACGGATCTCCTGCCCTGCTTGACAACGTGACAAATGGGAACTCCTGCTCCGAAGAGTTCCTTTTGTATTGATTTACGACAAAAACTGGAATCTTTTTTCTGCTCCGCAGAGCGTACAACATTGTTTTGTAAACATAGGTGAATATGATGATGTACATGTAGCATTTAATAAAAGCATGGGTCGCATACCTGTTCCGCAGCACGATCCAGAATATTTTACTGTAAGGAAAGTAACCATGGAGGAACTTCTGCTCCGCAGAATTCCGGGCGTATTGACCAACGACAAATAGTAGGTCGCGCTTATGTCCCGAGCGAGCCGGCTTGCAAAACCTGCTGCTTAAGGACCCAGGAACATTTAGTTTCGAAAAGGTTTACGAAGGTGAACTACTGCATCACATAATTCTCCGAGGAAATCGGATGTGAAAAGGGCAAGTCGCCTTTTCTGCAAAGGGATCTGGAAATATCGACTTAAAATAGATCGTACCTCTGCTTCGCAGGACTATTTGTGTGCTTAAATGTATGCCGAGCTAACGTACTGCTGCCGTGCATAATGTGAATGTGATATCACAAAATACGGATTGCACCTCTGCTCCGCAGGACGATCCCGGTGCATTAATGTATAGCAAGCCCTAGTACCGCTAGTAGGCAAAAATAAATAAAAATCTTCTACTTTGGTCAACGATCAAAGTAAAAAGGGTAACACTATTGCTTTTCATGAAAGCCTATACATATTAATAAAAATATGTATGTACATAGATCTCGATTCTGCTTCGCAGATCGATCCAAGCACACCAATGTCTGGTTAGGCGTTTTTCACTGTTACCTAGCATAAAAACCTAGGAACGAGGTTGACGGGTACGTCACGACAGTCGTTTTCTCAGCCCGAAAGACGACGAATCTATCGGAAGAATCTCGCGTTATTTTATGGATAAAGGCGCAGTTTTTGTTTACGTGTTAATCCATCTCGGAATCTACTCTTGATAATTTCGAGTCTAGCATCACTCAATGAAATGATGTATGCAGTTTAGTTGTCTCCACAGTTCGGGGAGCGGGGGGGGGGGGGGGGAGTCATACTAGTGAGACCTACCCACCCAGATACATCATCAATTCACGTGGATTTTAACAAATCCCTGAATATCAATTGAGCGATAGTTCCTTATTTTACAATCACAATTTCTGATTTTAATACTGTTTATAAAAATGCCTTTACCATGGTACTTAGATGCTACGCATCTCAAGCCATACATATTGAGACATGACAAAATGTATACACTTGTACAATGTACGTACTACACCGGTGTCCCTTATCAGATATTACCGTGCTAAAGGGCTATGCGTACCTGGGAACCTTGCCCTCGCTTATTAGAACATTTAATGTCAGTGCATTAGTAATTAGCATTAGTGTAGCTTTGCCATAAACGACCAGGAGTTTAATTTCCAACTCGATCGAAACGAATTCATGCAGGAATGGTGTAAATATCGTCACTATAACTGTCTTTTATTGACATAAAATTAAATGTCAAATGCCAAAACCGCATTTTTACTCATAAAAATTTGTGTGACACAATAAACTTATTCAGACTTAATATTTAATAAAATATTACTAATAAATTTAAATTAACCACTGAAGTGGCACGCATCTTCAGTGGTTAAGATGCAAGAAAATGTGATCACTTGCAATATTTTTAAACATGTTACATATGAATTCGATTTGAGTGCTGTTCTGACATTCACACAAGTACCCCAGAGGAGCCGAGGAGTTCTATCATCACGCTGACGTAGGTCCACGCCCATCATCATCGTCTGTTAAACTGTAAGAAGGCATTAGGCGACCTAACGGACAAGTGCAGGACGTATTATACAAATGCTATTCAAGAGTTTGTGTGCCCAAAATGTTTGCATACACCTGCCTTGGTCACATTTATCATCAGCCTGCCTAAATATGGCAAGCAAACATTGACAATTATGGTACCCGTAGCTCCCACCTGGGTTCACTCGGTACCCGAAGTCAGTAACGCTTAAAGTAGTAGCCGGTAACGCTTGTAGCTACATTCGCTCACTTAATGTATACTTTAGCATAGTTTTATTTCCAACCAGAATAATTTAAAATGAATATCCCTACAGTGAAACATGTGGATACAAATAGTATGATAGTCAGAATACGAATATCAGTATCTCAGCAGAAGCATTTACGCTTCCTATCAGACGTACACCACGAAGCATTGCATAATAAGTATAAATGCGTGGAACTCGAACTCTCTCTTCCGTACTGTGAGCGCTCAACTAACTGAGCCTTTGTGATTTCGAATCACCCTGGCCAACTTTTTCATGACATATCAACCCTTTACGGGTTCACGCATTCAAGTATACACACTTCGTGAAAGTTGATTAAAGGAAGCTTGAATTAGCGTGACTTAGCATAAACGTCTTTGATTGGATGTAACGTGTCATGTCGAATCGAACACAAGCGCAAAAGTCTTGCGAGTAAGACGTGATATACAGGCGTAATACCGTACATGCATGTAATGTAACTGTGTACTTCACCTCGTAGTTCTTGTAAAACTGTTTTTGTTCTTGTTTAACAAAACATAGTAAATATTTACACCTAATGTGCATTGTACTACCTAAATGTTTAGTGTGGGCAACATAGAAAACTTTGGCGGATTTTTATTGGGCTCCATCTGCTACGCGCACAATAGTTTAACTATCATGCACCTGTTGTAAATGCTACCAGTTAGATTAATTGCAGTACCTAAGTACTTGCTGGAAAATATCCATGTAGATGACTTTATTTTAATGGAACACTGAAATTCCCGAATATACAGAAAAGTACCATTTGGTATGTCATACCATATGAGAGGCGTGATACCTCTAGCTACTTGTTTTTTTTTATCATCAATATCTGTAAGACTCTTTGTCTATCCACCAGATAAGACATCATTTTACTGTTTGCTTATCACAATATAACAGTATATTTTGTTAAACAATCACTATGTATGGCACATAAATGTATCGATCTACATGTGCTACCTATGGGATAAACTTTTTATCGCAGGTGCTAACCTGCTCACTAAATCAGTAAAATCACATTGACGTAACTAGCACCACCAGGAGATAATAAACACGTCTCTCATTATATAGGCTTCGAATAACGGTACAGTGAGTTTAATAGCAACATTTTACCTGAAAATAAAATGTATATTAAACATACTTACCTTATTCGAAGCCTATAGTTTGTAGTTCTACCTGGTGTCACAAAAAACGATCCAATGACGAACAAACTGGGTTACAAAACCCAACTACCTAGGTGGCGCTAGTGTCGCGTGGCAGAAGGACACAACGCAACGAATGGAGCGGAAATGGAGGGGCGTGGACCTAAACCGGAAGTCATGACTAGTACTCCAACCGGAAATGGATGCGCTCTCTCAGTATATAGGCTTCGAATAAGGTAAGTATGTTTAATATACATTTTATTTTCAGGTAAAATGTTGCTATTTAATCAATCAAAGTATGTGCCGTTGTTATCGATACACTTCCGCCATTTTATAGGCAGATCATTGATACCTTTGGAAAAAAATCCTGGGAGCGAGTGTCTATGAACTGTTTGAAGGCGGTTCTGACTGCCTCATCAGATTTGAAATTTTTTCCTTGTAAAAAGTTATCCAAAGTTTGAAAAAAGTGGTAATCGGTTGGGGCAAGATCTGGAGAGTATGGTGGGTGACGCAGAAGTTCCAGTCGCAGCTCCTCTAACTTGGCGATCGTTTGATGTGCAGTGTGTGGTCTAGCGTTATCCTGAAGGAGCAGTGGGCTAGAGCAATTCATCAGTCTCGGTTGTTTAATGGCGAGCTTTTCCATCATTGTTTGCAATTGTTGGCAATACAAGTCTGCAGTAATCGTCTGGCCTGATCTCAAGAAGCTGTAATGGATAACACCAGCACTGGTCCACCAAAAACTAACCAGAATCTTCTTTTTGGTCAGTTTTCGCTTAGGGCAAGGTTTTGCCGGTTCTCCAGGGTCAAGCCATTGTGATGATCGCTTCCGATTGTCGTACAGGATCCATTTCTTATCACAAGTCACGATACGGTTCAAAATCCCCTCATTATTGTGGCGATTAAGCAAAGAAACGCAGCAAGCAACGCGTGTTTGTTGGTTTGCTTTAGTCAATTCGTGCGGTACCCACTTTTCGAGTTTTTTAATTTTTCCGATTTGGCGCAAGTGGATAAGTATCGTTTTGTCACTTACGCCGAAGGCTGCCGCTAATTCAGAAGTGGTTTGAGATGGATCCGCTTCCACTATCGCCTTCAATTCTTCGTTATTCACTTGAGTATTAGGTCGTCCACGAGGCTCATTGTGTAAATCGAAATTTCCAGAACGGAAACGTTGAAACCAAAAACGCACCGTTCGTTCGTTAGCGGTGCCTGGTCCATACACGTCGTTAGTTCTTCCAGTCGTTTCTGCAGCACTGGTGCCACGGTGGAACTCGTATTCGTAAATACCGCGAATTTTCAATTTGTCCATAGTTGTTGTTATAGCAATGTTGAAACTCAAACAAATGATGTTAAAACAAATGAAATACGAATTTTAAAACAATATTTTTCTGGCTTTATTTCGAAATAAATTTGAATTTGGAATTCCTAATGAAACGCAAGATATTTAATTTCAAAGTTGCCAGTATTGAAAATCGGCAATTTCATATGTAAGGACCTAATATTAAAAATAATTTTGGATGTGAGGTTTGTTGAAAGAGTTAATACCTATGTATGATGAGTACGAATGTGTAACTGGCAAGTAAGAAAAGAAGTAAAAAGAAATTTGAATAAAGAATGTTGTGATTTTGTTTGTTTTATTAAATATGAAAGACGAATAAATGTAAAAGAAGCGATAAGTTAGTTAATATTTTTTATTTAATTTGCATTAACTAATTGAGAATGAAAAGAACAATCAGTGGTAACACTTTTCTTGACATTCGTGACGTAGTCTTGTGTCTTTTTCTTGTTTTTGCTTAGTTTTTTTGAGATTTCTCAAAATCTACCGGTCCGAATCGGTTTAAATTTACAGAAAATCTGAGTTGTATAGAGAACTCTTTGGATCGTTCCGATCGGTTTAGTTGTTCAAGAGTTATAAGCGGGTCACATACACACCCACACACACACATACGGATAGGGTGCATGACACTTGCTCGTGAGTGGTCAGGGAAGATTCCTGAGACCTTTAAACGTCGAGATCTGATGAAAACTCGACTTTTCAAAAACGGGGTTAAACTAATAACGTCCCGAATTTTGAAAATTTTCAATTTTCTCAGCGGGAAGTTAAAAGTAAAAGTTAAAAATAATCTCCAGTCGTGCGTTAAAGCCGACACATACTTTTCTTCGTTTTAAGTTAGCAATAAAACAATCAAAATCAATTTAATTGTGAAAAATGAGATTATGACGCGTGCACTTTTGGATTTTCCAAACTATTTATGAATATACCAAAAATGCTTTTGTCCGTCAGTCTGTCTTTCGGTTTGTTCTCGCCTTCAGGTCGCATTTATCAACCGATTCTCGTGAAATTTTATAAGCAGCCTAGGTTCGATAATTATACAACGTGGAATAGGCATACACGTAATAAATCGAACCACAGTGTATACTAGATCATTAAAGAACAATAAAATTAAAACAACAGCTAAAAAGTAAAAAAAAAATATTTGCATACAAAAGTGTGCAGCCGCCCGGGCGATTAGTATGGGAATGTCGAATATTTTTTTGTTGTTTTTTGACTGTATTTAAATTTCATTATACTATAGTGATCTAGGTATAGCCCGGGTTCGATTTATTACGGGTAGGTATGTCCCTTCCACGGTGTACAGATTCTCTCTCGCTCTAACAAATTACTGTTCTGAACGACAGAAAAGGATAGCAGCAAAGGAAAGTGCTGTTCCGTGCTGATAGATGAGATCACATTTCAGGGGGCGGCAAAATCGAATATTTCCCACCACTCCCCTTTTAAAGCTCTTTAGGGCGGCGAACTGATACTTCCTTCCTATCGGCTAGACTTGAGGAATCCAAAAAAATCTAAATCTGGTACTGGCAGTGGTGTCTACTGGCTGTGGTTTTAATATATATTCATCGGGAAAAGGTGTTCAAACTGAAGCACTGTTGAAACTTTCTGCCCCCCCCCCCCCCCCCCAGAAATAAAATGTTGGAAATTTTTTTTTAGGGTAGCTCCTTTGTACTTGCATAAAGTGGGATGATCTTTTTTTATGTAAGTACCCCAAATGTTGGGATATCATTCAATTAATAGGACCCTCTATTTTAACAAGTTTATTTGCTAGGCAAATAAAAAAACCCCCGTCTGTCAAGAACGCCATCTAGTGATGAGTAGCGGAACTACCGCTACGACTTGATATCCGTAGCGCCATATATTATTTGCTAGAGAAAGCCCTGACTTTCAAGCGTTTAACCCCCATTAACTGTAGACCGGCTGAACAGATTTTCATCAAACAGCTAAGAACCACCGCAAAGGAGACAGACAGACCGGCAGACATTAGCGTCAAACTTAACACCCCTCTTTTTTCTCAGGGGTTAAATAAAAACATTGTAAGCGTGGCTCAACACGCACTTGGCTAGTCATCTTTTATTTTCCTGGTGTTGTTCTACTGCCGAAAAAAGGCCTCCCCCTGTTCTTAAAAAAAACGACTATACTTGTAACATCTAATGACATTGTAAAATTTATGGGACATATGAAACGACGAAAGATATTAAATGTAATTGAAAAAACACACGTTTACAAAAACGATATATATTTTAAAATATTCAACGGTTGAATTTTTTTACAAAATGTGTTAAGGCGAAGATATAGGCAAATGGCCTTGAAGTGTGAAATAAATTGTTAACTCGTAAATATGGAAATAATTTCCATATTGCTTTTCGTCATGCACTAGATAGCCCTTTAAATTATTTTATGAACTGCCGTTGAAACTATTATTGGTGATCCGTCTAGCTTTAAAACTTGCCGTGGCCACTTTTGGCGGAAGCAAGTTTTAAAGCTAGACGGACTAATGTAAATACTTTCAACGGTGGTTCATAAAATAATTTAAAGGGCTATCTAGTGCATGACGAAGAGCAATATGGAAATTATCTCCATATTTACGAGTTAATAATTTATTTCAAATGAGGGCGCCACTTCAAGGTCATTTGCCTATACCTCCACCTTAATTGGCTCAAATACAATACTGAAAAAATAAAATTGTGTTTGATTCATCATTATAATACTACTAATATAATATAACAAGCTGATACCTGCGACTTCGTCCGCGTGAAATCTAGTTTTATTGAGCACATTGGTTGGCGTATTCAAAAATTTAGTTACTTAGTGCGTAATTTACAGTCCGAGTTTTTTAATGCGATTCGGCACATAGATTACTCGTATGTATAATTGTATATGTATATCTTTATACGTTAGACTCAAAAAATGCCTAAATATTCACTGTTGCCTTGAAAACCCCTTAATCATACGTATGGGGAAACATCGACGCAGGGAGGCCTGCCGTAAGCATCTCATCACCAACGAGTCTTCTGGCACGTCTGTCGATAGCTTCATACTTCATAAAATAACACGACAGTCATCCGATAGTGTCGTCTTATTTCGATGTCAAATCAAATTACACTTAATCATCATTACTATATTACATTACTTTAGCATTATATTAAAATATATATATTTTTTACTGCTTTTCGCAAGTTTTATCTTATATGTATTATCATTGCTAAACAATTGCACATCATCTTTACATTACATTTGTCTTTACTTATTTAAATTGAACTAAATAAGTAATTAATTTTTTATAAGGTTTAGAGACGCTTTGTTTCTTTCGTCTCGCTATTTGCTATCACTTAAAAAACTCTCTGTGAAGACAAAAATGTAATCATGCGAAATAAAGTATTTGCGCATACTTTATTGTTCTCGTAAAGTATAGAGTACAATTATCTGAAATAAAGTTCAATATTTTTACGTAAATATAAAAAATAACGTACAATATTTTTATTAAAGTGCGGGTGGCAACCCTACCTATGGCATGCGTTTCAAAAATCTCCCGCACCCCGAATGTGAGCCAGAACGACCAATAAAAATGAGCCTTCAGCTGGAGATGTTAAGTTCTACAAATTTTCGTACTCCGCAGGGCCGCTCTTGGTGGCTTGGGCGAGCGCGCCCTTCATGATGTCTTCGCTCTGGTGGTTTATGGAGTTTATGAGAGCCTGGAAAGTTAAAACAAATCTGTTAACAATATATACAGGGTTCAAACAAAAAAAGAATTTTCCAAATCGGTCCAGGCGTCCTCGAAAATCGGCGAACATACATAAAATAAAACCGGCCAAGTGCGAGTTAAACTCGCGTGGAGAGGGTTCCGTACAATTGATTGAATTCTTATAGGTTTTCCTGTAATTTACAAGCAATGAACTATATTTTGTATGTTTTTCAAAATTTTAGGCTCTGTTGTTCAATTTGTCAATTTTCGTCTTCTTTCATAAATAAAATCAAAACTATTTATTTTAATTATATTTAATTACAAAAAAAATATATTTGAGATCCTCATAACGAGCCCTTTCATTTTATATATGACACAGTAAGGTTTGGAAAACTTTTTTACGAGTAAAAGGGAAGGGTTACGTTTTTTCATTTTTTGTACGGAACCCTAAAAAAACATAAAAGATTCCGATGAATTGAGAACCTCCTACTTTTTTTGAAGTCGGTTAAAAAGACAAAAAATTTGGCCTCCCTTATAGTAACCTACCGATCAGCTGATCCGAGTTTCTATGGAAAGTTTTTTTTTTTCATTCTCATAAGTAAATCGTCCGTTTTCAAACTAGCGAGTATGCGTAAACTGAAGTATGTTATATAAGATGTTTTATCACAAAGATGCCGTGGCCACCTTCCGGCTTCATCATGAGATCAGGTCATTGGTACCATAATATTTCATTGTCAGCCAACTCACATAAGTGTGTAAAGTTTTAGCTTAATCGAATAATGAGAAGTGGGTCTAATTTAGCTTGCAAGATTTGATTACGGACACACAGACAACGGGACAGGGGAACTAAATAAAAGCTTGTAATAAGGAAGGTCTGGCACATCTACGGCTATAGCACAGAGTACAGTAAAAGTATAACATACAGAACGGAATCTCCTAAGGTCCCTTGCAATATGCGTCCCCGTTTCCCGTCCCTGCACCTCTCCCCCGTTCTCGCCTTGTCTCAGGGCGAGAGCGGGCGAGCACACTGCACGGGCACGCGGCCGCACAAGAACGGGGGAGAGGTGCGAGGACGGGGAACGGGGACGCATATTGCACCTTAGGAGATTCCGTTCTGTATGTTATACTCTTACTGTCTTCTGTGGCTATAGGGACACGAAAATCATCCATCCACACATAGGTACAAAAAGCGAAAGTTATTTCTTGTTTCTTTCGGTAGAATACTAAAATATATGTGATAAGCTATTTTTTGAAAATTTAACCATACAAGCGTCATAAAGTTCACATTTCAATGTTTGACTGTGATTCGAGTTGGTGTGACGGTCTCATCATCATCATCATCAGGTCTTTTTAGGGTTCCGTACCCAAAGGGTGCAAACGGGACCCTATTACTGAGACTCCGCTGTCTGTCTGTCTGTCACAGGGCTTTATCTCTTGAACCGTAATAGCTAGACACCTGAAATTTTCACCGATTGTGTTTTACTGTGGCCGCAATAACAACAAATACTAAAAATAAGATTTAGTTAATAATTAAAGGGGGTCATCATACAAGAAACGTGTTTGTTTCTTCAGCGTTTTAAAACATTGTACGGTGGTACAGAATACCTTCATGTACGAGTCCGATTTGCACATGCGCGTTTATTTAGTCTCCACTGCAGGAGCACGACCCTCACTGTACTACCAGAGTCATATTAGCCAGAGCAGTCAGAGGATTTGGCCTACACTCTCCACGCCGGCCAGACGGGTTGGAGAGGTCTCATTGATGTTTATGAGCTTTGTTTAGTTTGTGTTTCCTAAGTCACCTTCTACGTCATCCACGGGAAGTCTTGGAGTGGTCCTATTCTACTCTGCTGGGAACCACACGGCTCAATTTCTAAAATACGATATGTGAAAAGATTCTTTTGGAAATTCAACCATAAGAACACGTCATAAAGTTCATATTCCAATATTGTGATTCGAGGTGGTCTAGGCACTTACTATGTGATCCAGTCCTTCTCCAATAGTTCTGTCCTGCGAGAACAGGATGTTCTGCTTCGTCGCCTGAACCGCTACGGGACTTAACTTTGCTATGCCATCCGCGATTTCTAATACATCTTGTAGGGCGCTGAAAGAAAACATAAGTAAATTGAGTTTTAGGGTTCCGTACAAAAAATGGAAAAAAAACGGTTACCTTATAGGATCACTTGCGCGTCTGTCCGTCCGTCCGTTTGTCACAGCCAATTTGCTCCGAATCTAGTGGACCAAATCAGGTGAAATTTGGTACGATGGTGTAATCCTATGACCCAAACACAGATGTGCAAAGTAAATGGTTTTTTTTTAAATAAGGTTTATTTTCGGGGGACAAATTAATTAAGATTATCATTATCAAATGAAAAGGCTCGTTATGAGGATCTCAAATATATATTTTTTTATTATTGTAAAATAAATAGTTTTGATCCTATTCATGAAAGAAGACGAAAATTGACCACCCTGATCTCCGAAAGTACTGAGCCTAAAATTTTGAAAAAATACAAAAGTATAGTTCATTGCTTGTAGATTACAGGAAAACCTATCAGAATAGGGTATATTCATGTCTTTTTTTATTTTTTTAAGTGATTCTATAAGTTATCATATAAACGGAAAAAAATATCACACTCACAGAATATTATTAAATAAGCTTAAAAAAAATAATGAAAACTACTATAATTTTCGGACGACTTAAACGCGGTGCCATTTTGCGCTTTTATTCTGTGACGTCGCCGCACACTGTCAATGTCAGTGTCAATGGAAAAAAAATCAAAAAATAGTCGTACCATATTTTAGGTTATAATTAATTGATTGACTTGTCTCATAAGTACAAAACTGAGAAAAATGGAAATTTATCAAATATCTATAAATTATTTACCTCGCGGCTTTTACTCCTCTGAGTTCAAAGGATGTAAAATTGGAATTACTTGCGAAGTACGTAGTCATCATAAACACATCAATTTTAGGCAGATTATCTGACTGTATCTGCCACAACAAAACCGCTTTCAATCATTGTAGCAAGTTCTTTTTTCACCAGGAGTCAGACTTTCAGCTAATAATTCTCAAAGAACACTAATAATTTAACAAAACAATGAAAATAACCTTCAACAATCATACAAATTACAAACAACTTATTGACAGTGACAGATTCTCCTTCTTTCTAATTTGTGGTTGACAGTACAGACTACTTAGAAAAAAGTTTGACAGTGTTTGGTGTCGTCACGTTTCGTTCTGCCAATAGCGTTGCGTTTCGGAAATTTAAGAGGCAATTTGAAAAAGACAACTTTTAAATCATTAATTTCTCAATGGAAACATGTTAAATTTAAAAAATATATACAGGCTGACTTTTAAACCACCAGCCAAATTTCTGGAGCAAGTTCAGTCCATGATACTGAACTACTTTCTATAAAAACAATTAACGAAACACTAAAATAAAAATTCGCCTTTTCATACAAATTAAACGGTCAGTCAAACGAATTTTCTATAGGAGGACGAAAAATTTTCATCGATTTTTAATAACTTCTTTTATAGAAAGTAGTTCAATATCATGGACTGAACTTGTTCCAAAAATTTGGCTGGTGGTTTAAAAGTCAGCCTGTATATGGGTATTTTTCTTTAGCAATAAAGTTTACACATAATTTTTTTTGTTCGTGTCTGAATCACATGCATATTGTCTATTTTACCAATTGTACGGAACCCTCTCCACGCGAGTTCAACTCGCACTTGGCCGGTTTTCTCATTTAAGTATGCCTTACAGTTGTTCTAGATTAAAAGACTAAAGGTCCTAAGGTCCAAAGGCCTTTAAAAACCTTTACAGTTTCGCCGTGTCTGCCTGTCTGCGGTTTAGCTTAGAAACTGGACATACATCACGTCTTTATCCCTAACGGGGCAGACAGTGCATTTTGGGTCTTGCGGCTCTAAGCAGACAGAGCCCAGAGCCGCAAGACTCAAACGCCACTTTTAGCGTGATGGTGGGCGAAAAGGTGGAAAAAGGTATCAAGATGATGGGTTGCTTCACTATTTCGTCATCACTATATACTTAATACACTATACATCGTGTTAATGAAAGAACGCAAAACCTCTCAGATCCTTTATTGCACAAAAGTAAAAAAACAGGACATAATTATCTTAAAAACTAAGAAATGCGCAAAAGGCGGCCTTATCGCTAAGCAATTTTTTCCAGGCAACCTCGTTTAAATAAAATAAAAAATTATGGTACCTACCTCAGCCCATGAAACTGAACAATTTTTGTTCAACAACTTTCACGAAATCCAAAACAATAATTCGTATTTTCATACAAATTGACTCGATCATCTGTTCAGTTGTACGAAAATTCAATTTTTTTTTAGTTTCATGATGGTTATTGAACAAAAGTTGTGCAGTTACATGGGCTGAAGTACCATCTGCGAGGTTTTGCGTTCTTTCATTAACACGATGTATAGTCTTATTCTTCATCTGAGCGCGTTCCCGGTTGCATCCTCAGCTGTGCTGCTTCGGAGCCCGGGGTGCGATTTCCTGCTTATTCTTCTTCAAAATATGCAGGTCAATAATCACCCAAGGATGCGAAAGACATTGCGAAATAGAGAAGAAATAGCCGAAACAGTTTAAACGATTTGGCTATATTTTTACGACCGGCCGCCTGCTTAACGTCGTTTTTAAGTCGAAAAGATTTACAGCCCGCTGTCCAATGTTAAACCCCCTTGGGTATGAAGTTATAGCACGAGATGTTTGTGCTCATTCCTTTAAAATTATTTCCTAAAAAACCGCGTCGAAATCGGTCCATCCGTTCGAGCGTACAGACAGACAGACATTAGCGTCAAACTTTTAACACCCGTCTTTTTTGTCGTGGGTTAAAAAACAAAGTGTACTAACGTGTCTTTGTCCGGATAAACCTTAGTGACAAGTCCAATTCGCAGCGCTTCATCCGATTGCACTTTCCTTGCTGTGTAGCACAGCTCCCTAGCCGTTGATGTACTGCCAATCACCTGAAAGCGCGTAATGAAGGCACGTTAAGCTATAGGTCCCGGCTGTCATCGTTCGTTGGCAACTGGTGTTAAAAATGTGTTAAGATTTGTGATTGGTCATGATTTGTTGTTGTCTACAAACTATTTTTAAGGGACTTCAAATAATCTATACTAATATTATAAAGCGGAAGAGTTTGTTTGTTTGTTTGTTTAAACGCGCTAATCACAGGAACTAATAGTCCGATTTAAAAAATTCTTTTTTTGTTGGGTAGTCCATTTATAGAGGAAGGCTTTAGGCTATATAACATTACGTTCCGACAACCACGCGAACGAAGTCGCGGGCACAGCTAGTTATTGATATTTTGCGTTTAAAAAATAAACCACAACTGATTTTAATAAATTCTATGGGACTAAGTACTTGCAAAGTATACCCATTCGAACAAAATAAGAATTTTCCAAATCAGTCGCGGCGTCTTCGAGTAATCAGGGAACATATTTTTTTTTATGTATGTTTCTCAGTAAGGTAGGTATTATCAAAGCTTGTATCACTCATTTTTGTCAACAAAAAATAATTTTTTGAAATGCTATTAACGAACAAAAATGGCAGGATACGATGTAAATACCTACAATTCTTTTTTTTAAAATTTGAATCTGTGGTAGTGACACGCGCGTGCAAGACAATGGTGCCATTTTTCAAACGCAGAGACACTATTCGAACGTTTTTTTTGTAAGGAAAAACCATTTGTTTACTTGAATCCGTGTCTCAAAAATGGCAATTATGGTTCTTTTTTTTAAATTCATAAAGCTAGAGGGATCTAGTTTGCGTTGCATAATGAAATTTAGTACAACATGATATCACGCGTCTGGATGATATTATGTATACTATGACACTGGTTGTTATAATGTTGGCAATAAGCTAACTGTTTCAGAAACTTTTATAGAGGATTTATAGGGTGTAGATAAAAATCATAAGCAGATCCGTATCTAGCATACAAAAATCTAATAGAAACAACTAGTTTCATTATGAGTACTTACCAATAAACGGGCAAGTGCGAGCCGGACTCGTACATAAAGGGTTCCGTACCACCGTACAATGTTTTAAAACGCTAAAAAACACGTTTTTTGTATGACGACCACCTTTAATTTTTAACTATTTTTTATTTTTAGTATTTGTTGTTATATCCGCCACAGTAATACATAATCGGTGAAAATTTCAAGTGTCTAGCTATTACTGTTCAAGAGATAAGAGCCCTGTGACTGACAGACATACAGACAGACGGACAGACAGACGGACAGACGGACAGACGGACAGACGGACAGACGGACAGACGGACAGACGGACAGACGGACAGACGGACAGACGGACAGACGGACAGACGGACAGACGGACAGACGGACAGACAGCGGAGTCTCAGTAATAGGGTCCCGTTTGCACCCTTGGGTACGGAACCCTAAAAAAAATGGTTGCCTGTAAAGTCGGTTTTACGGGCGAAGATTTTACGTGACAACGCGCGCGGCAGACCGATCATAGTGGAGTGGGAGAGAGACGCAAGGCATTCGGCGGGCCTCTCTCTCGTTCGGTGACTCATCGTAACGTTACCGAGCGTTACACTTTTTCATAAGTGACTCCCAGCCGCAACCTAATTTAAGACGTTGTCACGTCAAAAATGCTTTAACTCTTAAGGCCGCGTCTACAGACACGCGGCGCGGCGTGCGATGCGTCCGCGGCGTCCGCCTGGCGGACCGCCGTAAAATTTTGCGAAAATTTTTGAAAATTTGCGCCGCGTGTCTGTGCACGCGGCCTTACTTTAATAAACTAGTATTTACCTTGGGCAGTCTCTGCAACACGCCCACGTCTCCGGCAAGACCTATCTGCGCCTCTTTCACTTGGAACCACGCGTCCGCAGTGCAGTATCTAAAATATATTCATCGTAATCACTTCTTCTATCTTCACGCCCATCGTCACTGTGTCTTACAGCCCCTCCCTCTTTCTACCCCGTGAGGTATAAATATGTGATAATGTATCTTATAATCACTTCTTTCATCATTATAATTTCAACCACAAAAAGTGCACAGATGGTAATAGATCTCCCGGATTACAAAAACGAACACGTGGAACCGTCTCGATTTTTTAAAATAAAAATACTAATTTGATGGTAATAGTAAACTAAAACTGCCTCCGCGGTCCAGTGGTCAAGGCGTTTGCCTTGTGATTCGGAGGTCATGGGTTCAAATCCCACTGGGAAGCATACTTTGTGAAAAGTTGTTTCCAGTCTGTTTAGGATATTGCAGGCTTGAATCACCTGATTATCCGAAAAGAAAAATGATTCCGTGCTTCGTAAGGCACGTAAAGCCGTTGGTCCCGAACGCCATCTAGCGTTTGTACCTATCCTAGGATTGGTTCTGGTCTACCCTTTGGGTTGCGGAGGTCAGACGGCAGTCGCTCTGTGTAAAAAACCAGTAACCTCGTCAAATCGCCTAGGTAAGGTAGCGGACCCCGGGCTCTGAAGCGTAACCGCTGACGATGCAACAGGGAATACGCTCGGATGATGATGTAAACAAGAAAACTAAAACAAAACAACACCGTGTGGTTCCGGGTCAGAATAGGACCACTCCATCTCTTTCTGTGGATGTCGTAAGAGGCGACTAAAGGACAAAGTAGCACTTAAAACTCATGCTACAATAGCATTCCCAAAGAGTGTTGACGTCAGCGGCGGCCGATCGTAAAACTATAGCCAAATCGTTTAAATTGTGCGGGAAAGCGCACCCCAGACTCCGAAGCGTCATAGCTGAGGATGCAACTGGGAACGCGTTCAGATGAAGATGTAATCAAGAAAACAATCTGTAAATTTCCTTTTTCATGCTTCGGAAGACACGGTAAGCCTTTGGTCCCGGCTATCATCATTGTATCAGATGCCTTTGGGTAGCTTGAAAAATCTCTTTTTTTTCGAATAATAATTAGGGGCTTCCGCTCCTTCGTTGCCCCAGGGCCTGCAGACTTCCAAATCCGGTCCTGCACTTACACACACGATAAGCAAACATTCCACTCCCACGGGTGTCGTAAGAGGCGACTAAGGAAGGTATGGCAACAGAGAACGGTTAGCAGAGTCCTGTTCAACGACTTCATATTGCGATCACCAACACGACTGCCCATCATAGCTATATCACAGAATAAGTACTAGCACTCACGTACAGAAGTCTCACTCAGCAAAGAAATATCTACTCAATGTGGTTAGCAATATGTTTTAATTTAGCTCACGTCAGAACTCAGACCCTTTTCGTTTAGATACCTAGAAATCCATTGCAGGCCGATTTCATTCTTATTACTCTGGACAAACGATTCGTATAACTGAATTTACCACTCCGAGTGGTCATGGCGCTCTTAGTAATAATGTAGGTATATTTTCGATACTTAATGGGGAGTGACACAGGTCAGGTTATATCGGCAAGTCCTTCCTTTATTGGGAGAGTTCTAGGAATAAGGCTGGTAAAACAAAACAATATATAGCCACCTGACATCAGCAGCGGTGATCAGATTGACACCTGCGCCTATGCACGCCTGGTGAACCACGTTCAGTACTGGTTTTATGCAGTTCTCTATGGCTGTTATACCGTCCTGTAAACAAACATTTTTATCGTCATTAGATAGATCTGAATTAGATACATTACTAGTGTCTCTGTGAGTTATAGTAAAAAGTTTTTCGAAAATAGGCATTTTATCGAGGCCAAAGTAGGTAAGTAGGTACTGTAGGTAGGTTCAAAAATCAAAATCAAATATTTATTCAGTAATTAGGCCTTTGCAGGCACATTTAAACGTTATTATTATTATTTATTATTAAACACACTAGCAGCTTATTATGCTGATGCGTGTGCGTCTTAATGTTTGGAGATTTTGTTTTTGTCCAGTCTATTCTTTAAGCTGTTGACTGAAGGTGCAGTAACAACATTCTCAGGTAACTTGTTCCAGTCTGTTACAACTCGATTGGACAGAAAATTTTGAAATGGTTTCCTTTTAGCTCCCATGCGAAACAATTTCAGCTAATGTCCTCTCAATCGTTTATTGTTAATCTAAATTATATTTTTCTTTGTTCAAAAGCTACCGATACTAGCGTTTTGCAACGGCCACTGCTAAAGAAACGCCGAAAGAAACTCATTTACACAGTATTGGTCGCCTACGCGTCAGAAGGGCTTTGTCGGTTTACAAAAATATTATGCCTAATACAATGTTATCACAACATAATATGTAAAGCTTGCGATCTATATTATTATTAATGTAATAAGCCCAAACTCTATGGGGTTGTTTTATTACAGGGTTCCTATAGCCACCTTCTGGGTCCATAATCAGATCGGAATTTTGTTATAATAGTATTGCATTGTCATTTGATTTACATTAATCGGAAACCAGGAAGTTGCTCTCTACCTTGCAAAATTCGTCCCAAAATATAAATAACAACAAACTAAATAAAAGCTTTTAATTAAATAAATTACTTACCATTGCATGTTATACATTATAAACATTGCGAGATTTGATTACGGACACAGGCAACGGGACAGCTGAAACTAATTAAAAGCTTAGCATATAGTGCCTGTACCTGGCACTCCTTGATGATCTTGTAGAATGCTCTAGCTTTCCGCCCAGCATCTTCGATCTCGTTGGCCTCGGAGAAGTTTTTAATCAGGCTGTTCAGGTCAATTCCTGAAATTAGTAAAATAATAATAATAATTAATAATTATTAATAATTATTACTGGTGTCCTTATTGTCATGCCTAAGTGAGTGCTCCATTACAAACTATAGCAAATCTCTCACAAGGCCTCTACATGTTGGTGTTGGACCTGTGTCCCCATGCAAGCCTCAAAGGTCCGGGATACGTCCATTGAAGGATAAACCTTGAGAGAACATATTAATAATAATAATAATTTTTATTCAAATAACTTAGAGGTATGTATATACATTTAACAATACATTAATAATACATAAAAGGTTATATTATTAAATAAATGGTTTAATTTTAAACAAAACAAAATCACTTCAATTTCTTGTTTTCTCCATCAGTTCCACTTCACTTCACCAAAACACACTCTCTAAATGCAAAATCTTGATTTATTGATTGAAATATTTTCCTTTGTCATACTTGCTATGATTTCTTTATTTTAAGTATTGAGGACCTACATGCATAATGTACATATCAAGAAGTAGGTACACACCTGCTGTAAAGTGTTTTCCCTTTCCAGACAACACAACCACCCTGCAATCAGAGTTTTCATGCAGTGCATCAAAACACAGCTTCAGCTCCCTGGAATAGTAAACAGAATAAAGGTATAGTATCAGAATCTAGACATATTTTATCAAAAAGTAGTGGCCAGGACTAACTTTAAAAAAAAAAATTGGAACAATAAAGGTTGTTAATTACATAAATAAATGAAATGGCATCAAGATCTGACCAGTACTCTTAACAACAGAGCTTCATACAGTTGGAACAAAGGAAGAAAAAAATGTAACTTACTTCCACATAGGAACATTAAATGTATTCAGTTTATCGGGGCGATTCAGCTCGACATGGTACACATGCTTCTTAGGCACCGACACGGCTAACGTTTCATACTTTGGAACATCTGCTTGAGCAGAATATGCTCTTAGGAAGGCCGCTGGAAAAAAATTAAATTTATTTGTCACAAAATATATTTTTTTGACTTCCAACTTTACAGAGACTTTTTTGTTTATGTAATAAATATGAATTCGGTAGTTTATGAAGAGTGTGCAACCATAAAGACAATGTTTTAAACAATAAATTCACTGAGATTAAAGGACTATTATGTACTTGTGGACAAGAGTACGCAAAGTGGGTAAAACTAGTAAATTACTAGATTTACTGGAAACATTTCTACTAAGACTATTTTAGTGTTCTAAGGTTCAATAGCCAAGACCGAAAATACGAGAATCTAATCAATAATATTATTTAAAATTTATGAAAAGAAATTGTAAACTTACTTGCAACTTTCCTCGGCTGATTAAAAACAAATGTGTTGAAAATGGAAGTCATCGTGTATGGAAGCTAATAGGTGTAATTTCTGCACAAATATATCTCACGAAATTCTATTTAAAAGCTTAACTTAAAACGAAAATAATATTATAAAATAAAATGAGCAAAGTCCACAGCTATCAGCTGTTATTGTGGATGACATTGTGGATGATTTTAGTTTTGACATTGACAGTTTTACAAGGATTTGACGTTTAATGTCTTCATTTGCGCAAAGAAATAAAGCAACCACCACGCATTATATTAGGTACCGAAACAGGATAACAAACAAGCATACGGCCTAACAAATAAGAGCTCAGGATGAGAGAAAGTTGGTAACCGTAGCAACTTCATTTTACTTACGGTGGAAATAAAACGGCATTAATGACTATGAAATATTATTTTATTATAAAGTAATGAGCAATAAATAGGTAGGCAAACATGACATCATTATGTTGTTCTTGGCGAAGACATCGTTATCCAATAGGTTGGTGGGTCTTTTGTGTTGTGAAGAACAGCTGCGTAATTTGTTAGCCCACTGAAACAAAGATTAATAGACGTAGCTAGTACACAACTGTACCTATATGTGTTTCTTAAGTATAGCAAACGCGTCAGTGGATAAACAGGTTAACCTGAATAGGTTAACCTATTATACATCCACCTGGGTAGGACCGTATGACCTGGGTATAAGTAGGTAAGGTACGGATAAAATAATCAGAATTTATTGTACACTGAAGTGACAGATTTACAAGCCGCTCTAACCCAGCGGTGTTCATATTTCTGGTCTGATGATCGAGCTGAGAGCTGAGAGGGATTTGTAGGAACTTAGTAATGGAAACGACGAAAACCTCATGTTTGGGTTTATTTGATTTTTGATATGTACCTACTTTGGCCTCAAAATAAAATCTCGCAAAAAAAAAATTTTCTTTCTTTTTCAAAAAAATAATTTAATACTTAGGTATATACCGAGCGAGCGAAGCTTCTCGAGATTGGCCAAAAATGCTTTTGTCCGTCTGTCCGATTTTGACAAGACGAGTGGTAACCTTGTTTTATTTAAATGTTTAGTCGATCGCGATTTTTGATTGGGGGAGATAGGTGGGTAAATAAAAGGGGGGAACCTCAGACATATCTCTGTGTTTATCATGTTATTTATTGACGGATTCCAATCAAATTTGAGACGCATCGCATACTAAGGACTTTATTCTACACAAGATGTTGCAAAAAAAGGGGAGTGGATCGTGGAAAAGAGGGGAAGTTTGCTGAAGCGTTATATATAGACGGATTTCACTGAAATGGCTTTACTAAGCCAGGGGAAAGGGGAAAGTGTTATTGCATGGTTATAAGAGCTCGCGAGGTCTACTATGTTCTTACAGAACCAGTAGTAGGTAGTACTTTTACTTACGGGCAGACGCTGTAGCATTCTGCGCTATCGTCAGCAACCCCACGAGGTTCTCTAACTTGTTGATGCTGTGCTGAATGTGGGCGGCGGCCAGCGCTCCTAGGATGGATGTGCCGTTGGCGAAGTCAGTACCCCTGATGAAAAGCATGAACTAGGTATTAAATAAATAGGTAATATAAGAAGCAGATAAATGATCTTTTCCATGCTGGTCTGTGAGAAAAGACAAATCTTATACAGGGTGACCAAACTTTCGGAGCAGATTTTTAAATTGAATGCAAGTAGCTCAATTTGTATAGAAAACACACCTACTCCCACCCACTGAAAACGCGTCACCGTGCGGGACCGTCAGTATGTAGAAACCGCGCTCTGCGACGGTGCGCGGTGCAGTGGAATAACCGCCTATGCCGATTCCGCGTCGATCAGTGTGGGGACTCCCTTATTAAGACGTAACTTTTTTGTCTGACCAACTTTTTTTATCCGATAAACTTCAACGGGTCGGGGGTGAACCATGCAACCACGTCATAATGCATACTCGTTCAGAGCCACTGGATTGGACAAATTGGCTTATTAGTGATGATGTCTATCAGAATGCTGTTATGGCTTCCACGAATTCTGCGCCTCAAGAAAGCAGTTATTTTACGTAATATGGCAAAAATCGTCACTCATACATAGCACAAAGTAATAATAGATCGAGCGAGCGATTGGCCAAAAATGCTTTTGTTCATCAGTTTGTCGGTTTGTTTGTTCTTGCTACAGGTACTACTGGTATTTATTCTGTGCTACAGGTCGCATTTCTCAACCGATTCTCGTAAAATTTTATAAGCTGGTTCGATAATTAAATAAAATTATTTTATGATTGAGTTTTAGGAAATTTTTAAACATTTCGGACATATGGGGGTGTATACAACTTTAAAATAATCATACTCGTATTGCAGCCATTTCGAAAAAAATTCAAATATGTCATGCAACCTTTTTGTTACCCTTATTCAGACGCAATTTATTTGTCTGAACAATTTTTTTATCCGATAAACTTTAAAGGAAGGTGAGAAGCGAGGAGGAGCTTACAGAGCCACTATAATATTACAGTAGTTACTTACGAGGAGGCCAGTAAATCGAAGAGGCCAAGGAGAGCACGACTTTCAGCGCCGCACGACAGCTGTAAACATATTTCTTGATAATCAAAGAGTAAATATCTACCTATTCAGTAACTTGGTAGAAACTTTGCTTTGCAGGAATTTATCACTATAGGAAAATAACGGTTGGATGGCGTCACTTCCTTCGAAAAATAATGGAGAATAATATTTAAGGCCGTACCTAAATTTTCCGGGGTCCAGTGCTGCCCCCATTTAAAATAAATCATTTTAAAGAAAACGGAGACATCATTTAAAATTTTGCAACTACCAAGTCCTAGATAACCCTTCAAAGTATTCTATGAACTACTGTTTACAGTTTATAATGAGAACGTTAAGCTTTACTACGCACATTAGCCAAAAGTGGCCATTTTTCGCAATTGTGCGTAGTAAAGCTTAACGTTCTCACTTTAAACTGTAAACAGTAGTTCATTAAATACCTTGAAGGGTTATCTAGGACTTGATAGTTGCAAAATTTTCCGGAAGCTTTACTACGCACATTTGCGAAAAACGGCCACTTTTAGCTAATGTGCGTAGTAAAGCTTAAAGTTCTCATTATAAACCGTAAACAGTAGTTCATAAAATACTTTGAAGGGTTATCTAGGACTTGGTAGTAGCAAAATTTTAAATGATGTCTCCGTTTTCTTTGAAATGATTTATTTAAAATGGGGGCAGCACTGGACCCCAGACCGAGATGCTTGGAAAAAGAAAAGGAAGGCTTTTGCTCAACAATGAACATGAATGGCTAGGAAAAATAAGTAAGTAAATCAAATATACCTAATATGATTACTGAGTAATATCTAATGCCTGTCTAAAGACATCAACGCGTTTACTCGGATTGTTATATAACAAACCTTTGAGAAATTCAGTGGAGTTTGTTTTTAAACCCGCCTCGGCCAGCGGCGGCGTGTTGCGGTCGAGTTCTGCGTTCAATTAAATTTTTTCATGGAGGGAGTCAGATGCTTTTGGCTTTTGGCTTGAGCCCCTTAGCCTCTCCCCCTATTCCTAAAAATGTAGTCAATAGACCTTAAAAGTTGGCGCCACCAATTTTTTAAAACCTTCCCTTAGCTTGCCCTGTTTGTTGTTGTCAAATCTTGCAAGTTAAACTTGAGCTGCTTCCCGGTTTCCGATTGAGATGAAATTTTGTATGCTAATGTAAATCAGATGACAATGCAATATTATTATAACAAGAAGCTGAATTGATGATGGAGCCGGAGGCTATAGGAGCTGTAGTAAAACGACGCAATCCCATCGAGTTTGGGCTTATACATTTGTCTTGGTGAGTTCTTAGACCTTAAAAAGCTTGTACGAAATAAAAACCTGCCCAGTGCGAGACGGATTCGCGCACCGAGGGTTCCGTACAAACCTGTAGGTATTTATGAAAGTTTGAAATTATTAAAAATATTTTTATTATATGATGTAATTAAAAATGTATGCTTTTCGAATTTTTTTCTTTATTTATGCTATAAGACGTTGCTTCGTACCAAATTTCAAGATTCTAAGTTTACGGGAAGTACCCTGTAGGTTATGATTCCCTTGAGAGTGTCGAAAAATTGCGGCATAAACGGCTGTATCTTTTGATTGCATTGGCTTAGAAGTTTGATTTTTTCACAGCTCCAAGGGACAGTAGATTTGAGTATTTGATATGAATTTCAGTTTAATACCTCCACGCGATCCTGAGAAAAAGGGTCTTGACAGACAGACAGACGGACAACAAAGTGTTCCTAAGTATAAGGGTTCCGTTTTTTCCTTTTGAGGTACGTAAGCCTAAAAATGAAAAACTTAATTATCTACCTATCTTATGGGCGGTGCCAAAAAGTAACTCGCGTGACGAGTATCTTATTGATCTTAAATATACTCACTAATAAAAACACTAGAGGTAGAACGAGGGCTGTTCGTGTAAGAAGCGTAACTCCAAAAGTCACAGCCATTACTACTGAAGGTACACAGAATCTCTTACGCTTATGACTGAGTCTCACTACAGCTGAGTTATCACTGAACACTGCGTGTGTTACAGCCCTAATATATTGGTGAGAAACAATGTTGTAGGACAAAGGTACATACGCGCGACGAAAGGACTGCTAGAGAATGCATTCAGTTCACCTTTTGTACCATTATGGTCAAAAAGATTTAAATACATAGTTAAATAAGAAAGGACAAGTTCTTCAATGGACCTATGTATTGAATTCAATGAATACAATTATTTTTTGAAAACTATGCGGTTTCGTTATTAACATAATACGAGTGGCCCTAATAAATGGTTTTCATGTGAAAATAATTATGATAAAACCTTTTTTTTTACAAATAAAAAAGAAACTACTTCATATTCTTTGAGGAGTTTCTTCCACATCTCCAAAGTTCTTCATTATATCTTCATCAAATTAATATGGGATTAACTTGGTAGTAAAGGCTTTTAATTAAAAAAAAAACATCAAAATCGGTTAACCTTTGGTTTACCCCCATACCATCGGTTTATCGGTTCGGCCCCGGAAATGGTCCATTTTCACCTATTTTCTTAAATAACCCCAAAAATACCGACCTTATGAAAAAATAAAAAAAATATATTTAAAATTCTAATAAAAGCTCTTTCATTTGATATGTCAAACGATATTGTTTACAATGCCGTGTGGTTCCCCGCAGAGTAGAATAGGACCACTCCTAGTCTTCCCGTGGCTGTCGTAGAAGGCGACTTAGGAAATACAAGCTGAACAAAGCTTATAAACATCAGTGAGACCTCTCCAACCCGTCTGGCCAACTGGAGAGTGTAGGCCAAATCCTCTGGCTATTCTATGGCCAAGTATGGCTCTGGTAGTACAGAGAAAGTCGTGCTCCTGCAGTGGAGACTAAAAAAAGACCTGATGATAAAAAAAAGACCTGATGATATTGTTTACAAAACTTTTGTTTTAAATGTCTAATTTACCCCTTAAATTTACTAAGTTACATATTTGTACAAAATCCAAACTTAATCGGTCCAGTAATTTCGTAGCAAATTGCCTGTGACTGACGGATAGATAGACAAGCGAGTGATCCTATATGGGTTCCGGTACGGAACCCTAAAAAGCATACGGCTCGAATTGACAACCTCCTTCTATTTTTAGGTCGGTTAAAACGTATCTGTCCTCAAATTTGTCTCGTTAATGGCATAACAATAAAATCTAGTACACAAGAGATCTAGCGCAAGGTGTCCATTGAATACGAGTTATCTGCCCTTGGTCTTGAAGTTACTTCATACATGCAAATTTTGAGCAATGAATATTAATATAGACCATCATTCACGTTTTTTCATCCCTTTCGGATCTGACAGAACCCACAGGGGCCATCGATAAATTACGTCACACTAATTTCATGATTTTTAGGGTTCCGTACCTCAAAAGGAAAAAACGGAACCCTTATAGGATCACTTTGTTGTCCGTCTGTCCGTCCGTCCGTCCGTCTGTCAAGACCCTTTTTCTCAGGAACGCGTGGAGGTATGAAGCTGAAATTTATATCAATTACTCAGGTCTACTGTCCCTTGAAGCTGTGAAAAAATCAAACTTCTAAGCCAACGCAATCAAAAGATACAGCCGTTTATGCCGCAAATTTTCGACACTTGCAAGGGAAACCTACAGGGTGCTTCCCGTGAACTCAGAATCTTGAAATTTGGTACGAAGCAACGTCTTATAGCATAGATAAAGGAAAAATTACGAAAACCATAAATTTTTAGTTACATCACATAATATATTTTTTTTTAATAATTTTAAACTTACTACCCATTTCCTCATAAACGCGTAGAGGTATTAAATTGAAATTCATAACAAATACTAAACCTTGCAGGTTTGTACGGAACCCTCGGTGCGCGAGTCCGACTCGCACTTGGCCGGTTTTTTTTTCGTGTGTTCACTTCGTATAATAAACCCTAGAAGCGTAAATATTCCCGAAAAATCATTCCACGCGATATGTACCGCGGCGGGCGGGGCTTAAAATATGAATCGCGCGGCGCGACAGTTCGCCATGATACTCGAGTCGTGCGGTTGCGTCGCAAAAAGTTTCCTTTGAGAATATTGCTGTGTTTTTGCCATAATCGATTCACTAAAAATGCCGTCATGTACCGTGAAGTGGTGTAGAAGCCATACATACATGAAAAACACAGGACTCGCCTTTCATATGTAAGTAAATAAACATTTTAATGCGTTTGAGTGTTCCGTTGTAATTACTGTTAGTTTGTTTGCATAAATGGAATCAGAATCGAAGCGGTGAATGTAGGAGCGTTAGATTTCTAGAGATAATATTTCGATGTGTGTTTACTTGGCCAACACTCGTATCCGTGTCACATTTTTCAAGCTGCAGCTGTATTTGACATAGCTACAATGATGACAGCCGGGACCAACGGTTTCACGCGCCTTCCGAAACACTGATGAGCTTAAGAAGCTATTAGGTATGCCACTCGTGGTCACCCATCACCAAAAGTGGACCACGCCTTGCGATAGCGTAAGTAATGCCACAGAATAAATAATACTAACGTACAGAAGTCTCACTCAGCAAAGAAATATCTACTCAATGTGGCTAGCGATATGGTTTGATTTAGATCACGTCAGAACTCAGCACCTTTTCGTATAGATACCTAGACATCCATTGCAAGCTAATTTAATATTTATTACTCTGGATAAACAATTCGTATAAGTAACTGAATTTACCACCCAGAGGGGCCGCCTGCGCGTATAGTAATAATGTAGATAAATTTTCGATATCTAAACGGGGAGTGACACAGGCCTGGTTCTTCCACCGGGCCACCAAGCTCCTCCTGCCAAACAAGTACGTGGTTCAATTATGAACCTTTCTGCTCCAGTGCTCACACACAGACATGAACCCCGACAATCTTCATAATGGCATTAACTAGATACTTGAAATTTTCACCAATTATGTATTACTATGACCACAATAACAACAAATACTAAAAATAAAATGAAGTTAAAATTAAAGGGGGTCGTCATACAAGAAACGTGTTTCTTCGGCGTTTTAAAACATGGTACGGTGGTACGGAACCCTTCATGTACGAGTCCGACTCGCACTTGCCCGTTTATTCAATAAATCAACGGAAGATTCTTCTAATCTAAAACATGTGTAGTGGAGTATAGATACTCATCACGAAGATCCGTTCCCCACATGGGGTAGCATGAATATTGGATTTTCGATTTTTCAAACGACGCGGATCAAAGTTTAAAGATGTCTCATTTGAGGAAATTGGGGGCGATCCGAATTAGGGATCTTGTTCAATATGTGGGAGCAATTTCCGTCAACTGAAAGGCAAATTTTCCGGAAAGCACGAATTTTCTTTATTCTCATTTATTTATTTCATAACAAAAAAATATTGTGTTGAAATGTCTATGCTTAGCCTAATACATATTAATTATACAAATTCAAATAAATCAAGGGATATTACAGACTTAAAGGACACAATATATATAGTTTATACACTTCGCTTATGTCATTTCAGAAACTCTTTGATACTATAGAAACACTTCTCTAGTAAAAATGCTTTTAGCTTTTCTTTGAAATTACTTTTGTAAATTAACAATTTTAACTCCTTAGGCAATTTGTTAAATAGTTTAATGGATTGAACTTGAGAGAATGTTTAAATGGGGGGTGGACCAAGAGACCAAGTCCTTTCGTCTAGTGCTTTCTCTCACTTTTCTTTTATCGCCAGTTTCATATTCATGAATATTTTTTGATATTTTTTTTTAATAATACTAGAATGTATAGAAAACAGTCAAGATTTCTAATCTTCTGAAATACGGTTCACAAGATTCCGGCTGACGGATACGCACTATTGTCCTTATTGCCCTTTTTGGGATCTGAAAGCATTTTGTATGTTATATAGATAACTAACGCCCCAAAAAAGTATGCTATAGCGTATTTTAGCCTCAACTAGAGCATAGTAAACCATTTTAAGGTGCTTTATTTCAATTTCATCTCGAAGACTTCTTAGCACATAACAAGCGGAACTAACACTTTTTTCAATGTCAATAAGTTCTAGTTTCCAATTTAATAAACTGTCTAGATGTACCCCGAGAAACTTGACATCGTCAACGCATTGTATCTCTTCGTCATTATGTGGAATACTGAGTCAGTCTTGGTTTCTAGCTGTGGTCTTAAATAACATTATATTTGTTTTTGAGGTATAAACTTTAAGACCATTTGCAGAAAACCAGTCTAAAAACACTTTAAGGTTAGACTAACTGAGAGATTTAAATCTGTTATGTTGTCTGCAGAAATAATAGCGTTCGTGTCGTCCGCAAAAACTACTAATTCAACAGATTCATTTGTAGCGTTTGATATGTGGTTAATCAGATCATTCATGAATGTTATGAAAAACAAAGGGCCCAATATTGAACTTTGCGGTACTCCTACTTTAACTTTTTTTGTGTTCGATCGATGCTGTCTTTCACACATTTCAGAGTCTAGAGCCTTTATTTCCACGAACATACGTCTATTTTCCAGATAGGACCAAAGAAGTCTTAATGCGTTACCCGTGACTCCATAAAACGAGAACTTGTCTTATAATAGATCCTGGTCTACCGTGTCAAACGCGGAACTTAAATCTAAGAACATACCTGCAACTTTTTTCTTGGCGTTTAATTTTGATACTACGTCCCCAACAAGAGTTCTAATTTCATCCGTAGTTCCAAAATTCCTCAAATAACCAAACTGTCTTCTATTTAGCACTTTATTTAATTTCAAATGTTTGAGCAATCTAAATTTTATCGTCTTTTCAAATATCTTTGAAGTAGTTATTAGTAAGGTAGTATTTTATCTGGGGGCACGGCATTGCCCCCAACGAGTCGAGCGCGAAGCAAACACTGCCGTACCATTCTTTACTGGAACCATTTTCCAAAATTTCAAGTCTGTAGGTCATTTAGTTCCGAAGTTAAGCGAAAGCAAAGTTTCGCATTTATGACACTCACTCACTCACTCATGATCATCAAAATAGAACTAGTACTTCCCATAAACTCAGAGAGCTGAAATTTGGTACAGAGTTAGGGTTTAATAGCCACATAAAGGGTAAACTATAAAAACTAGGATAATCGAAGCTCTGGAGTACTGGTGACCCTGATTAGAAAACACAAGAGCCCAACCAATTATGCCCACGTTTCTACAAAAAGAAGTGAAATCCCACCAAAAACATTCTGTAAATAACTAGCCAAGTCTCGATGGAGCTGCTTGTTTATCTCTAAAAAGTAATGAAATCTAGACAAAGTCGTGCCAAGTCTAAGGTTCCTTACTGCTATTTCTTTATTATTATCTATATTAATATTATAAAGCGGAAGAGTTTGTTTGTTTGTTTGTTTGTTTGTTTAAACGCGCTAATCTCAGGAACTAATGGTCCGATTTGAAAAATTATTTTTTTGTTGGGTAGTCCATTTATAGAGGAAGGCTTTAGGCTATATAACATTACGTTCCGACAACCACGCGAACGAAGTCGCGGGCATAGCTAGTAGTTAATATTGTGTGACTTGGCCGTTGAACATTCTTTATACGTTAGTCTTCTATAAGTCTTCAAGGCAATTTTGTTTACATAACCTACAATTGACTGGTTATTGAATCAACGTTTTCCAAGTGGCAATTTTCCATCGTCAATGGGTAGCGGTTCTGGAGACAGATTGGTGTAATGGTGTCATGGAGCACCTGGTTTTGTACCCTTGTGTACCCTTCAACGGCCAAGTAACACAACATTAACTATAATAATAAAGAAATCGCAGTAAGGAACCTTAGACTTGGCACGACTTTGTCTAGATTTCATTACTTTTTAGAGATAAACAAGCAGCTCCATCGAGACTTGGCTAGTTTTTTACAGAATGTTTTTGGTAGGATTGTCTTTCCAAATATCTTTGAAGTAGTTATTTGGTCGAATACATACCTACAGGATGACTTTTTATCCACCAGCAAAATTTTTGAAGCAAGTTCAGTCCATGATACTGAACAGTAGTTCGATTTTAATTTTTGATTTTATTTTTCGATTAATATTTTTGAAGTGAAAACTTCTTTAGCAGCGTTGTGCACTTTTTTTGTAATGGGTAAAAAATTTTAAACTCGCGTCAGGACACGCGTCCTGATCGAAAATTCGTAAGACGGAATGACAGCCGGCGCGGCGTAGGAGAGGAAGTATTTATAATATAATTTCGACGAAGCTGACATCCGGGTCCCGGGTTCAAATCCCCCTGACGAGCCCAAACCTTTTTGAAGTGAAAACTTCTTTAGCGGCGTTGTGCACTTTTTGTCATGTTTGGGTACGATAGCGCAATAAATAAATATTGTATTCTATCACATAAATGATAGTACTTTTATACTGATAATTAAAGCAATTCGTGCAAAATAATTTAATTTTTTTATTTTATTTTATTTCTTTTATTCCCTAACCATTCCAAAATATCAAAAATGCACAACGTTAAATTCAAGTTTTCACTTCTGCCGGCACTCCCGGAGTGCAACTTTTTTTTATAGAAAGTATTCTATAAAAAGCGGCCAAGTGCGAGTCGGACTCGCCCATGAAGGGTTCTGTAGCAGCTAGTATCATAATATAAAAATTCTAAAAGGTAAATTGCGGTTTACGATTTATGACGTATTAAAAAATAACTATCTATGATACCGAGACCGCTATAGTTTTAATTGAAAGTACATACTTTGAGGTATATACCACATTTTTTTCAGAATTATTTTAGTAATATTTCAAAAGTTACGGTGGGGGGACACCTCAAATTTTAACTTTGTATTAGATTATCTCAAGACTGGGGGGTTTGATCTACATAGTTTCAAAGCATATTGCATTTTAAAAGACCTTTTAAACGATACCCCACACGTTGGGGTTAGTCCAATAAAATTTTTTTTAATTCACTTTTCGTTGTATGGGAGGTGGGCTGAAAAAAAATCATTTTTTCATAATTTTAAAAACCAACTTTTGGAACTTCAATATCTATCTCTCCACCAATTTTTGTGACACGAGGTGCAGTAGCGGCGGAGTACGAGCCCGGACGGACGGACGGACATGACGAAACTATAAGGGTTCCTTGTTGACTACGGAACCCTAAAAAAGTTATTAAAAATCGATAAAAAAATTTCGCCCCATACAAAATCCGTTTGGTTGAACGCTGATTTGATTGGGAGGACGAAAAATTTTAATCGATTTTTAATAACTTTTTTTATAGAAAGTAGTATCACGGAATTAATGTTTATAAGCTTTGTTTAGCTTGCTTCCTAAGTCGCCTATTCTACGACATCCACGGGAAGACTTGGAGTGGTCCTATTCTACTCTGCCAGGAACCATACGTCACGCATTAGCTGAAGCAGTACCAATAAATAAATTAAATACATTGTCCCTCTTTCTTATGGGCACCTATTTTACAGATACTCATATCAACAAGTGGATAAACAACTGTTTGCAAATTTTAAACGTACAACTTATTAACATACGAGTATATCTTACTCACTTACCATGTATAATAATAACTTATACTTATGAACTTGTTTATAAACGTCCAAAGCTTGTGAAAAAAGTTGAAAAGATTAATTTTGCGAAGATAGTTCGTTGCGAGTTCGTGCTCTGTTGTTGCGTAAATGGGATAAAGAAGACGTACCCACTTAGTTTACAGTCTTCACAATGAATTCAAAGGGACATTAATTCTAGACTTCGAATGGCCGTTATTACACCCAGTTGGCCCTCCGAATCAAAAATCTAATTTGGAAAAGTTCGACAGTACACCCTGATTGCGGACCTCGTATCCCCTCTGTGACACGAGGGTGCAACCCCCGAGTTATTGAGGCTAGACGTGTTAAGTGGGACGTGGAGCGAAAGAGATTTGGAATGATTTTTAGGGTTCCGTACCTCAAAAGGAAAAAACGGAACCCTTATAGGATCACTTTGTTGTCCGTCTGTCCGTCCGTCCGTCCGTCTGTCAAGACCCTTTTTCTCAGGAACGCGTGGAGGTATGAAGCTGAAATTTATATCAATTACTCAAGTCTACTGTCCCTTGAAGCTGTGAAAAATCAAACTTCTAAGCCAACGCAATCAAAAGATACAGCCGTTTATGCCGCAAATTTTCGACACTTGCAAGGGAATCAAAACCTACAGGGTGCTTCCCGTGAACTCAGAATCTTGAAATTTGGTACGAAGCAACGTCTTATAGCATAGATAAAGGAAAAATTACGAAAACCATAAATT
Organism: Acrobasis repandana; assembly: GCA_963576875.1. Classification (NCBI taxonomy): domain Eukaryota; kingdom Metazoa; phylum Arthropoda; class Insecta; order Lepidoptera; family Pyralidae; genus Acrobasis; species Acrobasis repandana. The sequence goes on along the minus strand of OY756241.1, from coordinate 9,117,122 downwards.
TTTAGTTACATCACATAATATATATTTTTTTAATAATTTTAAACTTACTACCCATTTCCTCATAAACGCGTAGAGGTATTAAATTGAAATTCATACCAAATACTAAACCTTGCAGGTTTGTACGGAACCCTCGGTGCGCGAGTCCGACTCGCACTTGGCCGGTTTTTTCTTGACAACAATCCATTTATATATCTTAAAGATGTGAAGAAGTATTTACGTTGTACTGCGGCCCAAAAATAAAAGGAAAAAATTTGGTCAACTTGGGCGGAATTTAAACACTGTCGTCATAATCGTATCCTCATATCTGAGGGTCGTGACCATCGTGAGCAGCTCTCCTCACAATGGTTTTTCACAGTGCACCGTCTTGTGCCAGGTGTATAGCCCGTTGAGTGTTTGTGCGCGCCACCCTACGGACGATATCAGTCCATTTTGTATGTTTTATTGACTTAAAACAAGTCAAGGAAAACCAACAAAAGTCTTTTCGAGACTGTCAAGTACGCGACGCGCTACGTGCCGAAAAAATTTAAGAGTCTTTGGAGGCACATTTAAGATGAATATAAAATACAATATATATACAAAGTTCTTGCAAAATAGATACATTAGTAAACATTTACAATAAGAGATGCACACAGCTGACCTATTTCCGGTGGTTATATCCTGTTCTCTTGTATCCTGATGTTGGTGTTATGTACCTACTGTGTGTACATAACACCTAATTAATAAATGGCTCAATCAACTCTTCCTCTAATTTTAGTTAAGCATTCGGTATAGGTAGTTTACTAAATATTCTATTGCATGAATAATATTTTCTTATAGCAGTAGAAAACGAGTCTTTCCTTAGATTTTTTGTAATTTAATTATGTATGGGTTGTATTATTGTTAGATGTTTATTGTGAAGTATTTCTAATATTTAGCTTGCGTGCCGCAGGGAGGTGTACTATCCACTCCATGAAAACTGAAACAATACATAAATACTTAAATAAATATATAAGGAATGATAATGTTAATAAATGATTATTATAGAAAGTGAAGCTATTGTATCAGTCAGTATTACTTTATTTATTACGTTGACGATATAATTATTTTTTACCTGACTGTTGGTAATTTTTTTGGCAATGAGATAAAATATAAGTAGGTACAATGGGCATGGTTTGGATACTTTAAATGAAAAAATCTAGGCTTGCAAACATGCAACCGACTTGAAAAATCAAAGTTATCTGTGACACATCCAGAATGTTTATTTCAGGGGTTGCAAGGAGGATGCGCGTGTTGCGGGGAGGGATTTGCGTTTGCGGGAAGGGCGGGGGTGCCAAATATTCAGTGCTATTTCAGCGATCGAATAGAGCGGTCGCGCCTCGCGTTTACCTGTGATAACCGCACTGCTTCGTCACCGGTGAGTGGAAATAACACAATTAATTTAATTCTAAAACCGTGAGTGCTTATTCTAAGGAATTACGTGGAAATTTTAGCATAAGTGAAGTCATTTCAAAGGTATTCCCAATTTTGGTACGTAGGATGGGTCTTTATGAAAACAATAGGGATAAAATAAGATAAAATACGTTTATGATCGAAGTTAATTTTCTTTTTATGATACGGTTTGGAGATCCTTATCGTGTTTCAATTAGACCTTCGGTGAAAGTAAACAGTGCTTGATTTTCCCTGTTTCACGAAAGAGGAGTAATTTCGTACATTCAGTAAATATTTGAGAATTTTGAAATAAAATTAGTACCTAGTGTATGAAGTACAAGTAGTATGATTGGTTGGAGAAATATAGGTAAGCATTTAGGTATAACTAGTTACGTCCTCCTCGTCGTCTCAGCACGTTTTTGGTTCATCCTTAGCTATGGCTGCTTCAGAGCCTACAAAGTCAGCTTTGTTTGTTTTATTTATTTAAACTTTATTGAGCCATTATAGCTACAAGACCTAATGATAAAGGGAGAGTATGCTTTCCCTGTCAACCTTTGGGAAAATTAAACAGACAGTGAAGTCAGCGTCTAAATATTAGATCACATATCTATATACTAACAAGTAGTTTAAGAATATTTTTAATATATGTTATATATATGTATACAATTGCATAAATATACTTAATATAACTGGTAGAACAGTAAATGAGTTGGGCCACCACGGATTAGCCTGCCAAAGGAGCGCTGGTCGTTTATCCCGACATGGTACATTAAATGACATCATCCGAAGGGCCCTTGTCTCTGTAACCGTTCCAGCCATCTTGGAACCGAGCGGTTTACTGAGATCAGATGGCAAAAGGCCTGACGGAATGTCACTGATACCGTGGAGGCTGGGCAAATGCCTGATTTGGGACGCCACTTGCGTGGATACTCTTGCGTCCACGCATGTGGCGTCAACGTCTGTGCGAGCTGGTGGTGCGGCTGTTTCGGCAGAGGCCCTGAAACGCAGGAAGTATGAAGATCTCCTTGGAAATTATATTTTTGTGCCCTTCGCCGTAGAGACGATGGGTCCATGGGGTCCAGAAACAAAATCCTTTGTGACTGAGATTTCAACGCGTCTCCGCGATGTCACGGGCGATCCAAGGGCGGGCAGCTACTTTGCACAAAGGATTTCTATCGCGGTGCAGAAGGGTAATGCTGCCAGCCTTTTGGGTACCCTGCCTCGCGGCGAGGCGTTGGAGTCTCTTTTTTATTTGTAAATTTTATTTTATTAAAAAAAAAAAATTAATAATCTTGTAACTTAATATATAAATTACACACATTTGGAAAATAGTAAGAAATTGTGAATTCTTCTAGATGTCTACAGTTTCGAAAAGAAAATCATGCACTTTTTTCTTGAAAATAAATATACTTACTAGAGATTTTTTGTCTTCTGGCAAATCATTCCAAATCTGTATGGATTGAAAAAGAGTTAGTACTACCTACACATATTCTTCTTCTTTACCAGCCCAATCCACTATTAGAGTAAAGACCTCTTCCAATAAAGAGTTTACAAGAAGAACCTACGTCGAGAATGGTGAGAATACATACGACAAACATCGACAGTCAAAGTACAGTCGAACGGAACACTACGCTCGCTCGTGTAAGTACAAGTTTACAGAGCTAAAGTAATAGCCTTTGTGTTGTTTTTTTTGTACTTTTGTCTGTATCCTTATGTACAATAAAGAATTTACATACATACATACTTGTAGTATGCAGTGCATACTACTGCACACTTTTTTAGTGCAGTAGCGTAATATATAGCTTAAAAGGCAGATTTATTCGTATATTCGCTGAGCTCGGCGGCAAATTAGCATTCCAGGTTCGGAATGAAATTAATATTCCTAAACGAATCTAGATTCCCGACACAATTGGGTTAATGTGTTTTCAGAAACATTCTCTGAAGTTGCATATACTTAATAGTACTAACTGGTACTTAGTTCCCCTCGAACTGTACACTCGCGGCTCGCGATCCATTTCGAAATTAAACATTTAATTATTCAAAAAACATTTTTAAAAACAAGCTTTTTATCTACAACAATGTTTTTATTTAAGACGAATCAATTGAGCCCAAACTCTGTGGGGTTGTTATTTTACCACAGAGATGCCGTGGCCACCTTCCGGCTTCATCATGAAATCAGGTCATTGGTACCATAATATTGCACTGTCACCCAACTTACATACGCATGTGAAGTTTTAACTCGATCGAATAATAGGAAGTGGGTCTAATATAGATTGGAAGATTTGATTACGGACACAGACAACGGGACAAGTGAAACTAAAGAAAAGCTTATAAAAATTCTATCGGTTTCATCTATTCGTCTGGCGAAATACCTACCTTCGCTGGTCTGGGAGAAAAGAAAAAACGTCGAATGTACCAGCTGTTCTTCTTCCAGCGTAGGTCGTAAAAGGTGATTGAAAGAATGCGATAATCTGAATCAAATTAAAATGCGATGCGGCTGTCACTCCAGCCCTCTTTTTCCACATTTGGGACCACCATCTCGCTAATTACGGCTTTTGGGCCTTACAGCCCTAAGCTCTGTCTATCCCATTAGAGATAAAGACGAGAGTGTGTTTGCATTAATCGAAGACATTTTAGTACTTTCAATACATGTATGCGTCGTGCTGTCCAATAATCTGGGATCTTCGCTCGCTTCGTTCGCTCCTTTGAAACTGTTTTGATCTGAAATTGCAAATACTTATTTCGCGAAAGCATCAGTAAAAAATAAACAAAAATTGTCGACTGCATTACGCTCCGGTTCGGTGATTCATCATTTTGATTTATAACCGGAGAAATGTGCTGGATGGCGGGATGGGGACGAATTTAGAGTTTAAACGAAAATGTAGTTCATATTCGTGATGTCATCTGAGTAGACAAGTACAATCAGACCCATGACCATGCTTAAATTCAAATTTTGATTTTACATACATTGCCTGTTTTGTAATATATAATCTGAATATGAACGAAATACGCAATGAATAGATGAAAGAAGTGTCTGATATTCAGGTCAGAGTCAGTTAAAGTTAGTAAAGCAAGTTGACACTGACGGATGTTATCGAAACGTTGTTCAGATTGACAGACTGAGTCATCCATATAATATAATCAAGAAATATCCAAATTATGTGGCGGTGTCATTGCCAAGTCATGATTACCTACAAGCTTTTGTTTAGTTTTACCTGTCCCGTTGTCTGTGTCCGTAATCAAATCTAGCAAGCTGAATTAGACCCATTTCCCATTATTCGATCGAGTTGAAACTTCACATACTTATAGGCAAGCAAAGCGTTTTAGTTTCAAATTTGGCCAAAAATGTTTTTGTCCGTTTGTCTGTTCTCGCCTATAAATCGCATTTTCAATCGATTTTGTCAGAAATTGGCACACAAGTTCGTTGATTTACAAATTTTTTAGTCGATCGCGATTTTTTACTGGGGGAGAAATAGGGGAGGAATAATAAAAGGGGAAGAACTTTGCTGTAGCGTTACTTACTGACGGATTTCAATCAAATTTGAGAGGAGAGGCACACTAAGGACTTCATTCTACACAAGATGTTGCAAAAAAATCCAAAAGGGGAGTGGAGGGGGGGGGGATGCGGGAAGTTTGCTGTAGCGTTATGGGCGAATTCACTGAAATGGCTTTGCTAAGCCAAAGCCAGGGGAAAGGAGAAAGTGTCGGTTATTGCATGGTTATAACAACTCGAAAGCTCTAGGTCTAGGTACTGTTTTGACAGAACCACTAGTTCTACAAATACGCTATAGAAACTATTATTTTCATATCTTGTTTTTCCTCTTAAATACGAGGCTATTTATTTGCGAAACAGATGATGTGACAACAACCCCTATTTGAGGCAAATATTTATTCGAGATCATGTTTATCCGGCGGCCCACAGTTTTCAGTCGCTTTTATTTAGATTGCAACTTTTGTATATGTATGTGTGTAACCAAGTTATCCGTTTTAATTTGGCAATTTTTTATCCATTTGCTATCCAGTTGTAATTCTACATTTTCTTCGTCTAAGCGTATTCCCGGTTGCATCCCCAGCTGTGCAGCTTCGGAGCCCGGGGTGCGCTTTTCCGCTTTTTCTTGTCCAAATATAACATGCATGTCAATTGTCACGCAAGGATGTCAAAGAAGAAATAGCCGGAACAGATGTGATTCTAAATGTGCAATAAATAGGAATGTGGTCTAGGTCCGAAAATAGTATTTTATTTAGTTTGTTAGTTAGATTGCCCAAAAACAATGGACCCAAATTTTTGCAATTTATATGATAACACCGAGATGATAAAAAGCGGCCAAGTGCGAGTCGGACTCGCCCATGAAGGGTTCCGTAGCAGCAAGTAACATAATATAAAAGTTCTAAAGGTAAATTGTGTCACCGTAATTTAACCATTTTTGTCCTCATATCACTGAAATGATAAACTTACTGATCCAAAGTGAGGAAAGGCAAGGGGGGCGCAACAACGCAATGTTGACAGGATTATTCTAATAGAAAACTTACTGTCCTCTGAAATGATAACTTTTTTCCGCACAAAAGTTGACTACTTGTCAAATGTATTAGAAAGAAGATAAACAAACAATAATAGTTTTTTTTAATAGGCTATATTATAATTTAATAATACTAAAATCGATTTTTATCCAAAAAATGAATGTATTTGCAGAAGAAGATATTTTGTGAGCGGAGTTAGGTTCAGGACAGGTCACCGTGATGATAAAATTACATTTTGACAATTTATTTTAATGAAATAGAGGCAATTTCTCAATGTTTTTTTTTTGCCAAGGTAGAGAAGTACTTACCTTACTAAGAAAAAAATTACAAAACCATTAACTAGCACATTGCACTACCTTTCAGGATTGCCGTGTATTTTTTTGCTTGGGCAATTCACCCAAATACGCTTTTTAAATAATCTACCTGATGAGCTAAAAATTGAGGATTATATGTTAAATATAAATAATCATTACACGTACTATACAGGCTGACTTTTTATCCACCAGCCAAATTTTTTGAGCAAGTCCAGTCCATGATACTGAACTACTTTCCATAGAAACAATTAACGAAAAAGTAAAATAAAAATTTGTCTTCCCATACAAATCAGCGCTCAAGCAAACGGATTTTGTATGGAAGGACGAAAATTTTTAAGCAATTTTTAATTACTTTTTTATAGACAGTAGTTCAGTATCATGGACTGAACTTGCTCCAAAAATTTGGCTGGTGTTTAAAAAGTTACCCTGTATACTAAACTTACTAAATACTCATTTAAATTTTGAAATTTTGAATTTCAAACAATAGGAATAGCATTAACCCTTTCACCGCGAGACTTTATATCAGTTGTCGTGCTCCCAGCGCGAGGAATTGTGAATATCCATAGTTTTTGGTCGGATAAATCCGACGCTCGCGAAATGGGCACGATAATGTTTGTCGGATTAAATTAATCCGACGTTCGCGGTTTAAGGGTTAAAATGGCTTCATCCGTCCAGGAGTTATACACACGTCAAACATATAGCACCCTCTTTTTGCCTCAGAGGTTAGATTGAGACAGCTAATAACTACGGAAGTAAGTATTAATTCACACGTAATATCACGCGTTGAATATATCAATATCCGGCAAATGAGTCCTGTACAAACTCGGCTATTATGTTAGGATAATGTGTGTTATCAGAGGAATATAGTTAGTATGTAAGGCATCGGCTGAGTCAAACCGATATCGATATACAGACATCGATAGTTTACTTAAATCATCGGGCAAGTGCGAGTCGGACTCGTACATTAAGGGTTCCGTACCACCGTACAATGTTTTAAAACGCTGAAGAAACACGTTTCTTGTATGACGACCCCCTTTAATTTTTAACTTTATTTTATTTTCAGTATTTGTTGTTATTGTGGTCATAGTAATACATAAATGGTGAAAATTTCAAGTATCTACCTAGTTAATGCCATTATGAAGATTAAGTTTAAAACGCTGAAAAAAAGACGTTTCTTGTATGACGACCCCCTTTAATTTTTAACTATTTTTTATTTTTAGTATTTGTTGTTATATCCGCTACAGTAATAAATAATCGGTGAAAATTTCAAGTGTCTAGCTATTACGGTTCAAGAGATAGGTAGAGCCCTGTGACTGACGGATAGACATACAGACGGACAGAAAGACAGACAGACGGGCAGACGGACAGACAGCGGAGTCTCAGTAATAGGGTCCCGTTTGCACCCTTCGGGTACGGAACCCTAAAAACCGTGTAGACCGTAAAAGCCGATCGAAGAAATGGGTGAGAATCTTAATTATATGAATAGGCGACGCGGTTAGCAACCCATCACTATTATGATTTCCCTTTTCCACCTTCATGCCCACCATCACGCTAAAAGTGGCCTGGGCCTTACCGCCCTAGGCTCTGTCTGCCCAATTAGGGGTAAAGACGTGATTGTGTATCTTCTGATAATTTTATTTAGATTTGTAGTTAGAGGAAGGAGATATCCCACCAAAAACCTAAATGTGAAAATTGGAGCCAAGTACAATATTATGTTATGGTGTGGTTGTCGCATTGAGATCTAAATTTTGCTAGCAATAATGTGTTATCGGAGGACTGGAGGAATACGAATATGTTTGTTGGGATTGGGATGTAAGATTTTATCAATGTCGATATATCAATATCCGCTAAATGAGTCCTGTGCAAACTTGGAGCGGTTATTATGTTAGAATAATAATGTGTTATAATCGGACGACGAGAATGTCTGTGGACTTTGCGGTTAGGTATGTGAGAAGATTTAGATATCGATGTCGATATATCGATATCGAACGCACTCTGAAGATCATACGAGTATCTGTATTAGAGACTTAAACTTATTTGAATATCGATATATCGACGTCGATATCTAAAGTTTCAGATAATGTTACCCTCAGCTGTCGTTAGAAATTAATGCAATGATCAAATACCCAAATCCAATGTAATTTAAAATTAGGGTGTGTGGTACTTTATTCTGCTTTGTACAAGACGATTTTATATTGATATCAGAAGAATCGTAACCTACGCGCGAATAAAGTAGGTTTCGATAAAGCTAAAATTGGTAAAAGTCTGTATTAGCAATTTTATCTTCTTTCGAAAACGAACGGCTTTCCAGTCGATAAATCGGATCTTATTTTCGATTGTCTATAACCTATTACTGTAACCATTGTAGTGTAGAATTTAATGAGATTTTTTGGCTGACCATGCGGTATTCATTGAATACGAGTATGTAGATCCGATGTTCGATAATTATTTTATTCGTTGAGGTTTTCACGACGACAGAAATAAGTTATAAACCTACAAATTAAATTAATACGAGTCAAGCGAAGTTCTCCAAGTCTACTTAGATAACCTGATGATTGTATAAATAGTGGTTCTGTGAGAACAGTAGACCTTGCGAGCTCTTTTAATCATGCAATAATCGGCACTTTCCCCTTTCCAATGGTTTAGCAAAGCCATTTCAGTGAAATCCGTCCATATATAACGCTACAGCCAATTTCGCCCTTTTCTTTCCTAATGAAAGAGGGAAATTTACTGTAGCTAAAAAGTTTCCAAAAGCGCCTTTTGTAGCGCCTGTCCACTTTAACTATTTCACATATTGTTCATGAGCGCATTTATAACACCAAACAACACCAATTTCATATTATAAGGTCCACTAAAATCAATTTGCAAAATAATTAAAAGAAAACCCCAACCAAACACCTTGACTTCCCGCCAAAAACCCTTCCCCCTATTTCTCCCCAACAAAAAGTTACAATTAATAAAAAAAACCGGCCAAGTGTGAGTTAAACTCACGTTGAGAGGGTTCCGTACGATTGATTGAATTCTTATATTTTTTCCTGTAATCTATAAGCAATGAACTATATTTCGTATTTTTTTCAAAATTTTAGGCTTCTTTCATGCTGTCTTATTAATTTTTTGTACGGAACCCTAAAAATTAAATAAATCATGGAACTTGTGTACAAATTTATGTCATAATCGGTTGAAAAATGCGACCTGTAGGCGAGAACAGACAGACGGACAAGAGCATTTCTGGGCAATCTTGAAAATGAGACGCTTCGCTTGCATTGTCAAATAAGCATATTATTATATATAGATACTTTCACGACATATCGTTGCATCACTATATATATATATACCTACTATGTTGAATGCTCAGATCATATCGAACGTTGATACAGTGTCAATAAGTCAAAGGACCGGTATATTAGTGGAAATATATTAGTTAGCAACATATGTGTGCTAAGGCCAGCATACAATGTTACTAAAGTTTGACCTTTATTTTGGGGTTGGTCGTAAATTATTTGGGTAACTCTTTATTAGCTAATAAGAGTAAGTATTACGACATTCGGTCTGTTATATTCAGAATCTAGAAATCAGACCCGTTTGGTATGTTTGTGGTGGAAATACAAAAGCTTATATAGCGACCTTAATTGGTAACTAGCGGTTGCATGCATGCGACTTCATGCGCGTGGAAATTATACCTACCTAGCATTTTTAGGGTTCCGTAGTCTACAAGGAACCCTTATAGTTTCGTCATGTCCGTCCGTCCGTCTGTCCGTCCGGGCTCGTACTCCGCCGCTACTGCACCGATTGTCACGAAAATTGGTGGAGAGAAAGATATTGAAATTAGGTATATTTTACTTTGATTTTTTTGTAAACAAGTACTTATTAAAAATATTTTTAAAAACAAGTTTTATCTATAATAATGCAAAGTGCTTCTCAAGACGAATCAATTGAGTCTTAATTCGGTGGGGTTATGTTGTTTTATCACAGGGATACCATGGCCACTTTAACTCGTGTGGTTCCGGGTTAGAATAGGACCACTCCATCTCTTTCAGTGGATGTCGTAAGAGGCGACTAAAGGACTAAGCTCAAACGTCTCGTGCTACAATTGCATTCCCAAAGAAGGTTTAACGTCGGGCGGCGGCCGGTTGTAAAACTTTTCGCACAAATACATTCCCAAAGAGGGTTGACGTCAGGCAGGCGGCCAGTCATTACTATAGCCAAATCATTTAAACTGGCAACTACTTTACTTTGGCTTTGGCTACTTTGGCATCCTTGGATGACCATTGTCATGCATTTTATATTTGGAGAAGAAAAAACGGGAAAGCAAACCCCGGGCTCCAAGCAGCACAGCTTAGGATGCCACCGGGAGCGCGCGTAGACGAAGATCCATCTTACACAAGTATGTGAAGATTCGAATAATAGGAACTGGGTCTAATTAATTAGTTTGCAAGATTTGATTACGGACACAGACAATGGGACAGGTAAAACTAAATAAAAGTTTGTAAAAATGTGTCTGATAAAAAAACCCTTTCATATGCATTAGCTCCAATGGTTCTTGGCAAGTTATTTCCTGGCATCGAAATGCAGCCTTTCGAAAACTATTTTTTTACAAAATATTTATAGGACATTTTCAAATTACCATCCTTTTGAAGTCCGTTATCGAAATAGTCGTCAATTTGTCTAGTTATGCACCCCACTAGCAACCCCGCAACCCCAATGAGATAGCGCCTGTGACGTATCTCCGCGTTCGTGGTCCACTGCATTTTTATTGGCCATTTGTGTAGATAAACTGTCCAGGAAACGGTAAATTTATGCTTTAAAATCGAAGAAGAAGTGGCGAATAAATTGTATTTATTCGCATTATACTTACTAGCGTTTATTTAAGTTTGGGAGGAAAATAATATAGTTATACAACGTGGAAGGGACATACCAAAATATAAATCAAACCACGGTCTATACTAGATCCCTAAAGTATAATGAAACTAAAATAACAGTCAAGAAATCAAAACAAATTTTGACATTCCCATACAAATCGCCCGGGCGGCTGCACACTTTTGTATGGGAATGCCGAGTTTTTTTTTGTTTTTTGGCTGTCATTTTAATTTTATTATAGGTACTATAATTATCTAGTATAGACCGTGGTTCGATTTATTACGAGTATGTTCCTTCCAAGTTGTATATAACAAGTAAAGGATTTTATAAAAGGATTTTCGCTTTTAGATGAGCCCCGGAAAATGTACGGCCTTAAACATATAAATTGTATTATTTTAATTAATTATTTTAATTATTGTAATCTTAGATTACAATAATTTATACAACTTATATGGATTCTATATACTAAATAAATATAAAAGACATTGTACCTCCGTACAATGTCTTGTATGACGACCCACTTTAATTTTTAACTTTATTTTATTTTAGTATTTTTTGTTATAGCTCTCTGACAGATAGACGGACAGACAGTGGAGTCTCATTAATAGGGTCCTGTTTGCACTCTTTTGGTAAGGAACCCTAAAAAAAGGTAATTTGCAATGAAAAAAGCTTAAAACTAATATATTTACCTCGCTTATTCAAGCGTGTTCCCGGTTGCATCCTAGGCATACTGCTATTGTATATGAATAAGGAAATCGATTTTTTTAAATATGAGTAAGTACCTACTTGTTTGCAAAGAAAATACGCAAAAATCTTTTGTATTTAGATCCATGACGACCTCTGTGGCCTAGTGTTCATCATGCCAGGCTGTCATACTCGAGGTCCCGGGTTCGATCCCCGGTCAGGCCAAGATGGAAAATTAATTTTTAAGATTGACCTGAGTCTTGGATGTTTATATACTATGTATTTGTTATAAAATATACTATCGTTAAGTTAGTATCCCGTAACACAATTATCTTACTTTGGGGGTAGCTGTTTTTTTTTCGTGTGTGTAGGTGGCCAAGACTGGTGTCAGATTTTTCAAGCTGCCTAAAGGCATCTGACATAGCTTGACGACTGCCATACAATGATGACAGCCGGGACCAACGGATTTACATGCCTTCCGAAGCACGGAGAGGAGAATTTTTTGTACCACTTGTGGTCACCCATCCAAGTACGGACCACACCCGGGGTTGCTTAACTTGTGAAAGCGCTAGCAATGCGTACTCCCACGGGGCCACCGAGCTCCTAGGGGGTGTAACTCAATCTGTGTTATTTGTCTGTATATAATTATTTATTTATTGTGAGAAATGGAGGCGTAGAGAAAAATCGTAATGAATGCGATGTTTCTGTATTCTAAGCTCTGTATATTCTGTTAGAGAGAATAACTTTTACTCAGACAACAAATAACAACGTATTCCCCGAAAAACACGAAGCAGAACTCGCTCGAACTCGGACTTTGAAAGTAGGTACATGACTTATCGGCAAAAAAACTTCCAAGGGGGAAAGAAAACAATAAAATTTTACGAAAGTACCACGATCAATGTGTAATACCCGATTTTTCCTAACAAATGTACCTACGTAACTTTGTTCCGAGTTGGGATTTCTTGACGACCTATTTAGTTTAATGGCTTATGTGAACATGGAAAAGTGGATGGATCTTTTTATGTTATTGAATGACGTAACGAAGGTCGTAACGCAGAGATCGCGTCTTATAATCTTCCTCATTTTCGAGCGGCTTGATCGTTATGGGGATGAAACACTATTACTTTTTTAGGCAAGGCACACTAAGGACTTCAATCTACACAAGATATTGCAAAATAATTTTCAAAAGGGAGGAGTGGAAATGGGGGGGGGGGGGGGGGGAGTTTGTTGTAGCTTTAACATATGGACAGATTTCACTGAAATGGCTTTGCTAAGCCAGGGGAACGAGGAAATTGTCGGTTATTGCATGGTTATAAGAGCTCGCTGTATTCTTGATGCCAGTAGGCCTGACTAAATTATATCAAAGTCATTCTATTCGTTGCATTTTCTGGCTTGTGTTGCGGTATTAATGTTTTGTGATTAATAATAACTAAATAACAGGATTATATATATATATATATATATATATATATATATATATATATATATATATATATAAATTATATATATATTTTTATAATATACTAGCAGTCCACCCCGGCTTCGCCCGTGGTACACACATAGCCTATGTCACTCGGGAATAGTGTAGCTTTCTAACGGTGAAAGAATTTTTTAAATCGGCCCAGTACTTTTTGAGCCTATTCATTACAAACATACAAACATACAAAAATAGGTACAAATCTTTCCTCTTTATAATATTAGTATAGATATATTTTATTTGTAATAATGCCTTAAATCTATCGTTACAGTTTTCACCAATATGATAGACAAGCAATAATATAATTAATCATAACACAAAACACATACGTAATGCAACTCTTGTGATATGATTCGACTATCGTTACTAGTGTTATTTGTTTGGTTGTTTTATGAAGGTGTAAAACTAAACTTGTTTGAGTTCGTTTTAGCAGTTACTCGAGTGAGAACCCTATATCGTTTTCGACTGAAAATTTTCCACGATAATTCAATTTCCTTTGTCGTCTCGCATCGTCATTGGAAAAGCACCTTTATCCATGGCACTGTCAGAGGCGTGTTCATAGTTAATACATGACACGGACTGTCGCTATAACTGTTTGTTACTCACGTTTGGATTTATAAGATGTCCGATAGAATGATAGACGAGCGTAGATACGCGTTTGTTTACAAGAGGACCGTATATTTTACTAAATAAACCGGTCAAGTGCGAGTTAAACTCGCGAGAAGAGTTTTACGTACTTCTCATGAGGTTTTCTGTAATCTATAGGTAAACTATAATATAATATTATCTGTATTTTTTCAAAAGTTAAGACTCAGTGGTTTAGGAGATAAGGGGGAGGTAAAGTAAATTTTCGCTAATGTTCACCACATATTTTCTTAAAAAACATCAAAAATACTGATCTAAAAAATTTTTAAAAATATCATAAAAACTTTCATTTGATATGTCACACGATACAGTTAACAAAACTTTTTTTTATTTATGGCTAATTTACTTTCCATAAGTGGCCTCCATATTTGAAATTAATTTATTAAGGTATATGTCCGTCTTTTATATGTGAAACTACCAGATCAAGCTTTTAGCGTTAAGTTCGCCTATTGTTCTGTACAATTTGTATTTGATGGACAATAAAGATTAAATAAATAAATCAATTGAGTTGAAATTAGGTTCGACTCAATCGGTCTAGTAGTTTCGTAGCAAATTGGCTGTGTGTGACTGACGGACGGACAGACATAAGTGAGTAATCCTATCTTTTGAGGTATGGAATGGAATGGAAAATGGAATTCTTGCCTCGCGTTGCCTCGCGTCGTTGGTGGAGAACCACCTCTATCCATGGCACTGTCAGGGGCGTGTTCGTTGCAAATATATGACGCGGACTGTCGCTGTATCCATTTGTTACAGAAAGGAGCCATGTTTTTAGTGCTGCAACCCGTTGAGATATGGTTATGGCTTTAATTAAATTTGTTTCGCGAAGATTTTTAATACGGAGTGGGGATTTATAGGAAATTGTTAGCAAAGCAAAGGAATAGATTTGTTTTTGTTCTCCTCTTTGCAGGGGCATTGTCAGGAGTCATAGAGTAAAATATAGTAAAAATATTTTTTTTTTTTTACAAAAATCAAACAACTGACTTCATTTTTTTAGGAGTTTCTTCCATATCTCCAAAGTTCTTTATCATATCTTCACTTAATTAATTGGGACCAACTTGGTAGTAAAGTCTTTCATATAAAAAAAGCGGCCAAGTGCGAGTCGGACTCGCCCATGAAGGGTTCCGTAAACTTTCGTAGCAGTAAGTAACATAATATAAAAGTTCTAAAGGTAAATTGATTTTTACGATTTATGTCGTATTAAAAACAAACTACTTACTGGATCTCGTTAAAACCAATTTACGGTGGAAGTTTGCATGGTAATGTACATCATATATATTTTTTTAGTTTTATCATTCTCATATTTTAGAAGTTACATGGCGGGACACACATTTTACCACTTTGGAAGTGTCACTCGCGCAAACTATTCAGTTTAGAAAAAAAAAATATTAGAAACCTCAATATCATTTTTGAAGACCTATCCATAAATATCCCACACGTATGAGTTAGATAAAAAAAAATTTTGAGTTTCAGTTCTATGTATGGGAAACCCCAAAATTTATTGTTTTTTTTCTATTTTTGTGTAAAAATCTTAATGCGGTTCACATAATACATCTACTTACCAAGTTTCAACAGTATAGTTCTTATAGACACACATGACGAATCTATAAGGGTTCCGTTTTTTGCCATTTGGCTACGGAACCCTAAAAATACAGTCGAATTGATAACCTCCTCCTTTTTTGAAGTCGGTTAATAAGTTTTCTGTTTTTCGTACAAGCTTTTATTGTGTAAGTACTTTACTTATGAAGACAAATGTTACTAAACTCGATGGGGTTGCTTCTTACAGTGTTCCAACAGCCACCTTCCAGCTCCATCATCGGATCAGCTTCTTGTTATAATAATATCGCATTGTCATCTGATTTACATTAGCGCAAAAAATTTAATTTTAATAAGAAAGTGGCTTAAATTTAACTTGCAAGATTTGACCCAAAAAACAACAACAAACGGCAAGCTAAATAAAAGCTTGTAATAAAGCAGACTCCGAAGCAGCATATATAATATAGTAAAAAAATACATACTAGGTACCTACTCATTGTATCAAGTTTTCAAAGTATTAGCCCAAATTCTCCTGTCCTATTCCATCAGTGAGTTCATCCTACATCTCGGCTCCATTACTGCAATGGATTTAACAGTTTTCGTAACTTGTGCCAATAATAAAATACTAGTGGCCCTGTGAGCTATAAACCTCGCGTTTCACCCCCAACCCGTTGAAGTTTATCGGATACAAAAGTTGTTCAGACAAAAGGGTTGCGTCTTAATAAGGGTAACAAAAAAGTTTTATGACATATTTGCAAATTTTTCTAAATGGCTGAAATATGATTATCTTACCCGTATATATCCGCCATTTTGAAAAATTTCCATTTTTTTTATAATTATCGAACCTGCTTATAAAATTTCACGAGAATCGGTTGATAAATGCGATCTATAGGCGACAACAAACCGACAGACAGACTGACTGTCAAAAGCATTTTTGGCCAATCTTGAAACTGAGACGGTTCGCTCGCTTCGCTCGCTCGCTCAATTATGAGAGAACTACTAACTGCATCTACACAATACCTAAGGGATTAGATAATACAGATATGAGGCGCTTTGTCCGACAGACAAGTAAAGTTATACTGCACGTAGTTTCCCGTGCATGAAATTTCAAGCTACGAGCAAGTAAGTTTACTATGAAGTAGGAACTGTGCGTCTTGTTCCGAATAAATATCCCTCGAGTTAGGATAACTTACAATACAGTCGCGAAGTCGTTCAACTCGACTTAGTTCAATAAATTGTTCAGTATTACAGCTTTCCGCCACCCTGTGCGCTAAAATAGAGAGGGTGTAGAAAAAACCGGGCAAGTACGATTCGAGTTACACAGTACAGTCGCTCACCGAGGCTTACATATCGTTAAAATGTCTAATGGGGACAGAATATGTTCCCAGTAACTAAGCGAAGCCTGAGGCCGCAAGCTGAGTCGATCCCACAAAGGCTTTTTTGTTTTTATTTTTCATAAATCCAAGATGGCCGCCAATTCTTAACTGCATGCGATTTGACTAAATTTTTTAGGATTTTTTGGAACGCTGAAACCGAATGTAATCTTTTTTCGAATTCAAAATGGCGTCTGGAAATTAATTTGCTCCCAACAGAAACACTTAATGATCTAAGCAGAAACAGGTAAAGGCGTTACGTGCATATATGATATTTCATGATAAAATGCATTTATTAACATTACACATTTGTCTTTTGGTCACTGATTTTCATATATGTACCAAATTTCAACTCAATCGGTCCAGTAGTTTTGGAGAAAATGGTCCGTGACCGACTATTATTGTAGAGTCCTGGCCACCAACCTACTTCTGTGCTTCTTCTAATTTGAACTCGCACGAACTTCTCATTTGAAATGCAGCAAAACACGTAAATCAAGGTGCCCACTGTAGCTATCAAGTGTGGCGCGTTATAAAACAACAGACGTTTTTGTACCCTTCATGCAAGAAGAATTTCTTGAACTTGAACTCGAGACTCGTGTTGCGTTGCGAGTGCGGCAACCGATGTTGCGCAGCTACAACGGACGCAGCAGCATAGGCAGGGTTTAAGAGCCCGTATTACCCTAAAGTTAATATTAACTCACACAGGACTAACTCTAGTTGACCGAGCAAGCGAAGGGTCTAAGTTTCGAGACTAGCCAAAAATGCTTTTGTCCGTCAGTTTGTCGGTTTGTTCTTGTCTACAGGTCGCATTTCTCAACCGATTCATAACCCTTATTAAGACAAATTTTTTGTCTGAACAATTTTTTTCTCTGAATAACTTTTTTATCCGATAAACTTCAAAGGATGGGGGTGAGCTGCGAGGTTTACAGCTCACAGAGTCACTAGTCATATATGTTTCAAAAACACGATTGCTTAAAATTTCCTTGATAGAAAAATAATGCGAAGCTGCCTACTTTAGTGTGACTAAATAAACGGCCAAGTGCGAGTCGAACTCGTACATGAAGGGTTCCGTACCGCTGTAACATGTTTTAAAAGAAACACGTTTTTTGTATGACGGCCACCTTTAATTTTTAACTTTTTTTATTTTTAGTATTTGTTGTTATAGCGGCCATAGTAATACATAATCTATGAATATTTCAAGTATCTAAATTAATGCCATTATAAAAATCTAGTTAAAACACTGAAAAAACACGTTTTTTGTATGACGACCCCCTTTAATTTTTAACTTTTTTTTTATTTTTAGTATTTGTTGTTATAGCGGCCATAGTAATACTGTATTACTATGGCCTATGTATTACTATGTATTGGCCTACTGTATTACTACTATGTATTACTAATACACAATCTATGAAAATTTCAAGTACCTAGTTAATGCCATTATAGAGATCTAGTTAAAAACACTGAAAAAACACGTTTTTGGTATGACGACCCCCTTTAATTTTTAACTTTTATTTATTTTTAGTATTTGTTGTTATAGCGGCCACAGTAAATACATAATCGGTAAAAATTTCGAGTGTGTAGCTATTATGGTTCAAGAGATAGAGCCCTGTGACAGACGGACAGACAACGGAGTCTCAGTAATAGGGTTTGCACCCTTTGGGTACGGAACCCTAAAAAGTATGTATGTTTATTTTGGTAAAAAGTACTTTCCTTCAATAAAGCTACGAGGTTCAAAACCACCTTGTTTATAAAACTTGCGTAGTAATCTGTACTCCCGCTACAGAGCGAGATCATTTCGGACTGTTCGGTTGATTTCTTAAAATGGTGGATTCCTACAATGTTGATTTCATATTAACTTGAGTCCTAATATGTTGAATTCCCACAATATTGGATTTTTGAATCTTACAAACACGTACTTATTTATTTAATAAACGGGCAAGTGGACTCGTACATGAAGGGTTCCGTACCACCGTGCAATGTTTTAAAACGCTGAAGAAGCACGTTTCTTGTATGACGACCCCCTTTTGTTTGTTTGAAAGCTACCGATACTAGCGTTTCGCAACGACCACTGCTGAGAAGAAACGCCGAAAGAAACTTATTTACACAGTATTGGTCGCCCACGTGTTTATTATTAATATGGAAAGCTAACAAGTGCCAAATCCAATTTACAGAAATGTAACACTGAGTTTCCACTCGATCGAATAATGGGAAGTGGGTCTAATTTAGCTTGCAAGATTTGATTACGGACACACAGACAACGGGACAGGTGAAACTAAATAAAAGCTTGTAATTTAAACCTGGATTCCCCAAATGGACTCGGACTCACTCACTCAACTCACTAAAACTGAGTTTGATAAGTGGTTACTTATCTTAACTGTCACATCTGTTGTACTGACCACAATTTATCCGCAGATCTTTTCACAGATAATTACGACTCGTCCCCTACGTTCCCTTGGGGTATGACAGGGGACGCGCTTCAGAAGAGGGTTGTTAATTGACAACTATCGAAGGACGTGTAAGCATGGTTTATTTGATGTACTTTTAACAGTTTCGCTTAGAAGTTTAATTTAGTAGCTCAAGGACCCTTGTTACAAGTGATTTAAGTTTTCCGAGTATGCTTGTACGAGCTTTTTACCACGCTGGTCTAAGAATAATTAAATTTTTAACAAAAAAACAGACTTCAATTTTTTTTAGGAGTTTCTTTTATATCTCCAAAGTTCTTCATCATATCTTCACCAAATTAAAATGGAACAACTTGGTAGTGAAGGCTTTCAAATAAAAAAAGAATTATAAAAAACGGTTCACAATTGGCGAAAATATCGCGTAACAAACATACATAAAAAAAACATACAGTCGAATTGATAACCTCCTCCTTTTTTGAAGTCGGTTAAAAAAGAAAAAACTTAGAATGTACCAGCTGCTTCTGGAAAGTCGATCGAGAGAACGGGCGAAAATCTGAATCATGTTAAGGCCACACATGAATTTTCCGGGGTCCAATACTGCCCCCATTTGAAATAAATAATTTCAAAGGAAACGGATATATCATTTAAAATTTTATCATTGTGAAGCCCTAGACAACCCTTCGAACTATTTTATTAACTACTGTTTACAGTTTAAAGTGAGAACGTTAAGCTTTTCTACGCATTGTTGCGGAAAACGGCCTGCACTTTTGGCAAAAATGCGTAATGCTGGCCCGATGTCGGGGTCGACGTCGGGCGTTAGTTGGTCGCGCTATGTGTCCCGCCCACTGCCACTTTAACGCGCTAATCCGCTGGGAATGGAACGGAATGGAATGAATTTAGGCATTAGTAACATACACAATTGTACAAATGGTGGACTTATCCCAGAAGGGATCTCTTCCAGTCGACCATAATTTAATGAGGGAAGGCAGAAGTAAGTACGTACAGAACAATGAAATACAACAAGTATAATATTAAAACGATAATACACTACTAGTATAATACATACATACATAACGAATATATTATATATATACAATATGTAATAAGTAACTTTATTATTCTGCATAGAATTTCTAGACTCTGACCATCTTACGTATTCCTTTGAAACTAGCTTGATAAGTAAGTACTATTCAACTCCGTGAATAAGATTAAGAAATATTATAAATAAAGTGGCCATCAGTATTAATTACAACGTCTAGGATTCCGGGGAAATGAAAGACCTCGAAATATTTAAGAGAAGTAACTTGATAGCTTGTCAACTCAATGCTGACAAAAATCCTATAATTCTATTAGCATTTCTTTTTATTTGTAATTTTTCGTTGAAATGTTAGTGGCCAGTTTAACTTACGAGTCTTCATTTTGATTACTTTTCACTTCGATCATATATTCTATAGATGCACAGTTCCTTGCAAAATCAAACAAAATATTGTCCCTGTGTCAATACGTACATAAGTAGATGTATACCATTTCAAGTATTGCAAAAACAGTTTAATCTAATTTAAACCTTAAGTAACTGAGATAAGCGTGGAAATAAATCCTTATTAAGTTCGTTACATATTACCTTCTGGTTAAATAGGTCATCTTTGACGTAACGTCACGCGCGCGGCCACCGAGCGAATGAGAGCGAAAGAAGGCATAATACTGCTTTATGCCTTGTTTTTCCGGTACCATATTTTTCAAGCTGCTTAAAACATCTGAAATATAGCTTGACGACTGCCATCTAAAATAATTACTTAATTATTTAAGAAAGTGCTTCTAGAGACAAATCAATGCCCAAATGAGCCCAAACTTGTTGGGGTTATATTGTTATATCACACAGATGCCATGGCCACCTTTCGGCTTCATGACGAGATCAGGTCATGGGTACCATAATATTTCATTGTCACCCACTATAAGTATGTGAAGTTTCAGTTCAATCGAATAATGGGAAGTGGGTCTAATTTAGCTTGCAAGATTTGATTACAGACACACAGACAACGGGACAGGTGAAATTAAATAAAAGCTTGTAATGAATAATATGCGTCGATATAATTACGACAGCCCTACATTTAACTCACACAGGTACAGTTGTACATACAAACGTTGTATCTATGGCTGTGTGACAAATTTGCTTTGTATCATGGATTGAATTAACACTTATACTCGTATTATCGGAATCTTTTTTAAGGTTCCGTACCCAAAGGGTGCAAACGGGACCCCATTACTGAGACTCCGCTGTCTGTCGGTCTGTCACAGGTTTCTTTCTCTTTAACCGTAATAGATAAATAAAATATATCATGTATAAAATAATAAATATCAATAATTACCTATGTTAGATTTATACATGCATATATGTTAATGTTCCAACTGTTCATAAGTCAGTCATTTATGGAAATTTAGATAGGGTAAACCTCTGTTTTGCTCTGGCTGTCCCTTGGGTATTAAACACTGAGGGTCTGTCCCCAACTCCCCATGCAATAGGGTTGAGGAATAATTTGAGGGTTCCCTGTACGTGCTAGATTGAAGTGTCAATAGATCTTGGATGGGTATAATTCAAAGCTTGACATGATAACAATTGACGCCATAGTTATATGCGGCTGCCCTTTGTTCTGGTAAATAAATCTAGACATTATATTCTTTTAATCGACTTCAAAAAGGAGGAGGTTATCAATTTGACCCGAATGTTTCTTTTTTCTTGGATTTTACGTGATATCTTCGCCAATTGTGAAGCGATTTTGATGATTATTTTTTTTATTTGAAAGCCTTAACTTCCAAGTGGTTCCATATAATTTGGTTAAGATATGATGAAAAACTTTGGAGATAAGTATGAAAGAAACTCCTCAAAGAAAATGAAATTCCACCAAAAACATTCTGTAAAAAACATGTAAAAAACTAGCCAAGTCTCGATGGAGCTGCTTGTTTATCTCTAAAAAGTAATGAAATCTAGACAAAGTCGTGCCAAGTCTAAGGCTCCTTACTGCGATTTCTTTATTATTATAGTTGATGTTGTGTGACTAGGCCGTTGAAGGGTACACCAGGTGCTCCATGACACCATTGCACCAATCTGTCGCCAGAACCGCTACCTATTGACGATGGGAAATTGCTACTTGAAAAACGTTGATTCAATAACCAGTCAATTGTAGGCTATGTAAACAAAATTGACTTGTACCCACTAACGTATAAAGAATGTTCAACGACCAAGTCACACAACATTCACTATAATAATAAAGAAATCGCAGTAAGGAACCTTAGACTTGGCAAGACTTTGTCTAGATTTCATTACTTTTTAGAGATAAACAAGCAGCTCCATCGAGACTTGGCTAGTTTTTACAGAATGTTTTTGGTGGGATTTCACATCTTTTTGTAGAAACGTGGGCATAATTGGTTGGGCTCTTGTGTTTCTAATCAGGGTCACCGGGTACTCCAGATCTTCGATTATCCTTATTTTTTATAGTTTTCCCTTTATGTGGCCATTAAACCCTAACTGTGTACCAAATTTCAGCTCTCTGAGTTTATGGGAAGTATTAGTTCTATTCTGATGATCATGAGTGAGTGTCATAAATGCGAAACTTTGCTTTCGCTTAACTTCGGAACTAAATGACCTACAGACTTGAAATTTTGGATTTTAAGTATGTAATTATATCTTATTGGATGACGAAAATTTCTGCGTTCTGGTCTTATCAAGAGGTTCTCAAATAGGGGCCTGAAAATGCGGCGAAATGGTTCCAGTAAAGGATGGTACGGCAGTGTTTGCTTCGCGCTCGACTTGGCGGGGGCACTGCCGTGCCCCCAAATCGGTTGATTTTTTTGTTCAAAAATTGAATTTTTCTAGATTTAATAGTTAGACTAATAAGGAGTATCTTTAAATTGTATTTGTGGCCACATTATGTCTATGTAAGTACATTTTTACAGTTCTGAAGTCCCTAGACGCAACTCTAGTTTCAGTATGTCTGTCTGTCCGTCCGCGACTTAGGTCAGAGACTGTTATTGCACTAGAAAGCTGTAATTTTGCATGGGTATATTTATTATATATGCTGAAAAGTGCTCTATAAAATGACATAACCGCCTTCCGATAGTGTGTTCCTATTTCAATGTTAAACCAAATTAGAATATATCATCTTATTGTTGCTTGAAACTGTAACGCGGACCGTACCTATAGGTATGTTGTATCGCTTTTGGAGTAAAGATCCAGTATTATACAATAACTAACGGTATACTCTTTGGTAAATACTAAAATGAATTCAATCGTTTATGGTTGGCGTTTAAAACACATAAACAATATCGTAAACCGCCGAAATTGTCGCAGCTATTAACTATTCTCCAGAGGATTAACAATTGGGGGCATCCGGCTCTCCCCGGCGTCGTTGAGGGGATGATAATTGTGGAAAATACGTGTTGGGACGAACATTCCCCAACTCATCGCTTGACGGCTTCATTCATAATTCTGTTGAATGTTAGACGTTTGGGACTGCAGTCTTCATATTTTTACGACATTTTGTTCGTAATCAAGAGTCCCTTTACCCTAGACTTTTTCATACAAACGTAGTCTATCTAGCTTTTATTTTAAAATGACTGATGAATCGGATTTCGGGAGTACCTATTTCGTAAATTTTAAAGAAATTGCATATGTATATCCAGGCCTGTGTCACTCTCCGTTTAGGTATCTAACATTATTACTAAGCGCGACGGCTGCGAATCGTTTGTCAAGAGTAATAAGAATGAAATTGGCCTGCAATGGGTATCTAGGTAACGAAAAGGTGCTGAGTTCAGACGTGAGCTAAATTAAGCCATATCGCTAACCACATTGAGTAGATATTTATTTGAATTTCTTTGCTGAGTGAGACTTCTGTACATGAGTACTAGTACCTATTCTGTGATATATCTAGGCATATAACTAGTATTCGACGGTTAAAAGATGAACTTGAAAGAAAATATAAAGGTGTAGAAGTTTGCCGTAGTGATGGTCAAATATGATATGATATACTTTCAATTTCAAGTTCATATTTTGACTATAAAAAACAATTAAATTCCTAGAAATATGCATTATCTTTCAAATTATAAAATATTGCCGAAATTTTCCGATATCTGACATGTCGTTTCAAAATAAAAGCTGGACTACGTTTGTTTGTTTGTCTGTTTGTAATAACTTTATTGTACTAAGAAAACACATAATTAAAGACAAAAACAACATATAGAGTAAATTGACAACGGCGGACTTATCCCATAATGGAATCTCTTCCAGTCAACCTGTCTGTATGAGAATGTCGTTTCTGTTACATACTTTTTTCCCCATTTACTAATACCTTATACGATTGAGAAGCAAGCGTTTGGTAGCTAGTAGCAATGCAACAAATGTTTGTGGGCCTGCTCTCTCCTATGTCGTGAGATGATGATAATTGTGGAAAATACGTGTTGGGACGAACGTTCCCCAACTGGCCGCTTGACGGCTTCATTCATAATTCTGTTGAATGTTAGACGTTTGGGATTGTCTGTCTTTATATTTTTGTGTAGCATACATTACATACTATCACGTCTTTAATCATCGTCTAATGCGGCAGACATAGCATTTTGGTCCTTGCGGCTCTAAGTAGATAGAGCCCAGGGTCGCAAGACATAAAGGCTACTTTTAGCGCAGGATCTTTTATTTAATATGTGCTAGTTTTTAATTGGTATTTTTATTACTATTCTTAATATTATAAACCTTTTGATCATTATAAGTGAACAAAATCCCAGCAATGATAAATGATTTTGAAGTAACCTAATCATCTACTGACCCAATGACGTGGGCAAACGTATTTTTAAATCTCAAGTGAAGCCACACTTCTTATCCCTCTTATAAGTACCATGATTTCGTGTTTTCCTAACTTATCTTGTTGGTATTTTCTTTTCTGTGTACATCTTGACATCTTGTATGTATTTATGTAGCAACAACATTAAAGCTAACAAAAGCGGCCAAGTGCGAGTCGGAGTCGCCCATGAAGGGTTCCGTACCAGCAAGTAACATATTATAAAAGTTCTAAACGTAAATTGCGGTTTACGATTTATGACGTATTAAAAAAAAACTACTTATTAGATCTCGTTCAAACCAATTTTCGGTGGAAGTTTGCATGGTAATGTACATCATATATTTTTTTTAGTTTTATCATTCTCTTATTTTAGAAGTTACAGGGGGGGGTGGGGGTTACGACGACACATTTTACCACTTTGGACGTGTCTCTCCTGCAAACTATTAAGTTTAGAAAAAAATGATATTAGAAACCTTAATATCATTTTTGAAGACCTATCCATAGATACCCCACAATATGGGTTTAATGAAAAAAATGAACCACCAAAATTTAATGTTTTTTTTCTATTTTTGTGTGAAAATCTTAATGCGGTTCACAGTATATCTACTTACCAAGTTTCAACAGTATAGTTCTTATAGTTCGGAAAAAAGTGGCTGTGACATACGGACGGACAGACAGACAGACAGAGATGACGAATCCATAAGGGTTCCGTTTTTTGCCATTTGGCTACGGAACCCTAAAAATCGAATTACGCTTAAGTATGAAGATTCTCAGTCCTCTAGGATTATTCGTCCATGGTCGTACATAGTGTATATATACTTACTCGACGATTTGACAAAAACTTTTATCGCCAAATGCACACATAGTCATCCAGATAATGAAGTGGTCGGATTAGCCCCAAATCCCTGGGGAGCTACCGGAGCTACCACTCGCAGGGGTGCATCGCGGTGATTTATGTTCAGCTATCCTGAGCTACTACGAGTCTATAGCTGTTTATAGCTAGGTTTAGGCGAAAAAGGTTAATTGAAATTGCACTGAAAAGTCTCATCTTCAATACTTCAAGTTTCTAGCGAGCGAGTGTAGCGACTGAAGATCTCTGAATCTTATAAGATAATTCGATATGTATGCTACATGTATACCTACGAATTATCTAATAAGATTCAGACGTCTCAAGTCAGAAGATTCAGATGTTTGACGATAACTCGAATATCTGGATGTAAACATGAATAATTACACCGCAGCAAGTGCAAAATTAAAAACAGTCCTGTTATTTTACTATAGTAATATTCGTACATACGAATATTGAAGTTTAACTAAAAGATGAATAATTAAATTTTTAACAAAGAAACAATCGACTTAAATTTTTGTTTGTTTGTTTAAACACTTTATTGCACATTTGAAAAAAAACAAGTTACATATAAGCATCATTAAAAAAAAAACCGGCCAAGTGCGAGTTAAACTCGCGTGGAGAGGGTTACGTACAATTGATTGTATTCTTATAGGTTTTCCCGTAATCTACAAGCAATGAACTATATTTCCTATTTTTTTCAAAATTTTAGGCTCAGTAGTTTCGGAGATCAGGGGGCGAATGGTCAATTTTCGTCTTCTTTCATAAATAAAATCAAAACTATTTATTTTATAATAATAACAAAAATATATTTGAGATCCTCATAACGAGCCCTTTCATTTGATATATGACACAGTAAGATTTGCAAAACTTTTTTTTTTCAATTTCCTAATTTATCCCCCGAAAATAACCCTTATTTAAAAAAAAATATTTATTTACTTTGCAAATATGTATTTGGGTCATAAAATTACACCATCCTACCAAATTTCACCTGATTCGGTCCAGTAGATTCGGAGCAAATTGGCTGTGACAGATGGACGGACATACAGACGCACGAGTGATTCTATAAGGGTTCCGTTTTTTAATTTATTTGTACGGAACCCTAAAAAATTTATAAATGTCAAACGGCGGGCTTATCCCAGTGAGGGATTTCTTCCAGCCAACCAAGCATCTGAGAGAACAAAACGAAAGCATTTGGGTAGCATAAACAAGTAAAGTGCAACAAAAACCTTACATTAATTAATAGATAAACCAAAATAATCGAACTAAACCTAAAACCTACCTACATAAATACATACAAAATATTAAATAAACAAAATTTTTTTAGGAGTTTCTTCCATACCTCCAAAGTTCTTCATCATATCTTGACCAAATTAAAATGGGACCAAATTGGTAGTAAAGGCTTTCAAATAAAAAAAAGAATCATCAAAATTGGTTCACAAGCAAAGATATCGCGTAAAAAACATAAATAAAAAAAAAATAAAAAAAAAAAACACAGTCGAATTGATAACCTCATCCTTTTTTAAAAGTCTCGGTTAAAAATTCATCAAATCCATCTCTTACGAGTAATCTGATATACAAGCTTTTATCATTTATTTAATTTCACCATCCTATTGCAAGCTAAATTAGACCCACTTCCCATTATTTGATCGAGTTGAAACTTCACAGATTTATGTAAGTTGGCTAACAATGCAATATTATGGTTTCTCGAGGAATGTTATCAGTATCAACTTTACTTGCGTGTTCGTAAAAGAAATTTTTTAGCCAAGTAGTTATATATTATATTTAAAACACGCTTTTATCTAAAACAATGTACCTTATTTACCTCTTGTACCTTATTTATTTATAAGTTCCGTAAACTTTGTAATTTTTTATTGTTTTTATTTGGTGCAATAAAGATTTTTGTATTGTATTGTATTGTAATGAACTAAAAAGTACAAGACGAATCAATTGAGCTCAAACTCGGTGGGGTTATGTTGTTTTAGCACAGAGATGCCGTGGTCACCTTCTGGCTTCATCACGATATCAGGTAGGTAATTGGTACCATAATATTTCATTGTCAGCCAACTTACATAAGTATGTGAAGTATCAACTCGATGAAATACGGAGAACTGGGTCTAATTTAGCTTGCAAGATTTCATTACGGACAGAGACAACGGGACAGGTGAAACTTAATAAAAGCTTGTATAAAAGTAATGGACTGAACTTGCTGTAAAATATTACACAGAAAAAAATCTGTATTTCCACAATTTCAGAAAAAAAAATGGTTGCCTGTAAAGTCGGTTTTACGGGCGAAGATTTTACGTGACAACGTCTTTTCATAGTTGAGTGGGAGAGAGACGCAAGGCATTCGGCGGGCCTCTCTCTCGTTCGGTGACTCATCGTAACGTTACCGAGCGTTACACTTTTTCATAAGTGACTCCCAGCCGCAACCTAATTTAAGACGTTGTCACGTCAAAAAGAAGAGCAAATAAAACGTTCGTAACATAGTACTTTTTGCGAAGAACGCCACTAATTAGCTCGGTTTCTTCAATGGCCGCTATATCTCAGACTTGACATTTTCTCCTTTCTGTAGCAACTGTTCAATAGAAAGTCTTTGGTTTTGTTTTTAACCAACTTCAAAAAAGGTTTTTTATTTTCTTTGTATATAGGTAGTGTTACGCGGTATCTACGCCAAGTGCTAACCGGTTTTTATGATTCTTTTTTTTTATTTGAAAGATTTTTGTACCAATTAAGTCACATATTAATTTGGTGAAGATATAATGAGAACTTTAGTAATATGGGAGAAAGTCCTCAAAGACACTAAAGTCACTTTTTTGACGTGACAACGTCTTAAATTAGGTTGCGGCTGGGAGTCACTTATGAAAAAGTGTAACGCTCGGTAACGTTACGATGAGTCACCGAACGAGAGAGAGGCCCGCCGAATGCCTTGCGTCTCTCTCCCACTCAACTATGATCGGTCTGCCGCCGTTGTCACGTAAAATCTTCGCCCGTAAAACCGACTTTACAGGCAACCATTTTTTTTTGACGTGACAACGTCTTAAATTAGGTTGCGGCTGGGAGTCACTTATGAAAAAGTGTAACGCTCGGTAACGTTACGATGAGTCACCGAACGAGAGAGAGGCCCGCCGAATGCCTTGCGTCTCTCTCCCACTTAACTATGATCGGTCTGCCGCGCGCGTTGTCACGTAAAATCTTCGCCCGTAAAACCGACTTTACAGGCAACCATTTTTACTAATTAATATAAGCGGGTCACTCACATTGTTTACGCGAGTGACCCGCTTATATTAATTAGTAATGTCTGTGTCTCACGTTAGTTTTAACCAAAAAATTAAATGGTTTAAAAAAAAAAAAATTAATTATGTATTATTTTGGACGTAAGTATTTCATAAATTGTGTGACACAACTGGACAAATGTTTAGGACCATTGATAAGCAGTGGGATACAAATAACGGCTCTAAATAAAACATTGAAATAAAAGAATTCTGTGCTATTATAAATTCATTGAAACGTGTCAACAAAAAATAAACACGAATTTTCATTTTATTAGCAAAACTTACTCTATAAGTAGCTACATCGGTGTGTTGTTCTCGTATTAACAGGGGGAGGTCATGTTCCATGGAAGGAAGTATTTAGAAGCTTCCGAGCTTCGCCCGCGTTATGAGATTTATTAGTTTTGAGATTAAGTAAGTGCTTCGATTTTATGGGCAGTAATAGAGCTGCTTTCAGCTTTTGTGTCTTACAGAGATTAAGTTTAAAATTCATCAAACATGAACTATTAACTACTGGTTCTATCAGAACGGTAGGTCTTGCGTGCTCTTATAACCATGAAATAACCTACCTTTCCTCTTTCCCCTGCAAAATAGCTTAGCAAAGCCATTTTAATGAAATCCGTCCATATATAACGCTACAGTAAACTTCCACTCTCCTCTTTTGGATTTTTTTGCAACATCTTGTGTGAAATGAAGTTCCTCTAAAAAAAAAAACGACGGGTTGCACTCCGGGACTGCCGGCAGAAGTGAATACTTGAATATTAACTTTGTGCATTTTTGATATTTTGGAATGGTTAGGGAATAATTTTGCACGAATTGCTTTAATTATCAGTATAAAAGTACTATCATTTATGTTTTAGAATACAATATTTATTTATTGCGCTATCGTACACAAACATGACAATTTATATTACATTAAAAAGTTTATCTCTCAGCTAAACGAAACAGCAGGCGCAGGCATACATTATCGCCGCGCCGTAGAAAGAGAGGGGGTACTTCCTCTCCTACGCCGCGCCGGCAGTCTACTCTCCATCCGTCTTACGAATTTTCGATCGGGACACGTGTCCTGACGCGAGTATAACATTTTTTACCCATTACAAAAAAAGTGCACAACGCCGCCGCTAAAGTAGTTTTTACCTTAAAAGTAGATAATTCAAGGAACTTGTGTGCCATCTTTAGGGTTCCGTACCCGAAGGGTGCAAACGGGACCCTATTACTGAGACTCCGCTGTCTGTCCGTCTGTCTGTCCGTCTGAACCGTAATAGCTAGACACTCGAAATTTTCACCGATTATGTATTACTGTGGCGGATATAACAACAAATACTAAAAATAAAATAAAGTTAAAAATTAAAGGGGGTCGTCATACAAGAAACGTGTTTCTTCAGCGTTTTAAAACATTGTACGGTGGTACGGAACCCTTCATGTACGAGTCCGACTCGCACTTGCCCGTTTATTTGACAAAATCAGTTGAAAAATGCGACCTGTAGGCGAGAACATGACTGTAAAAATGTAGTGGTAAAAATACTTCAAAAACTGAAGAAATAGTAAAAATATTTGATGATTATTTTACTAACATTCCTTTGGAACTCACTTCTAATGTGAGTTCTAGCGCCCAGCGTGCTGAGGCTTTGCTTAAGAGTAATGTTAGCCCTTGTGATTCTAAATTTAATTTTAAGCATGTTAGCCCTAGCGATATAATAGATGCTTTTAAACAGTTAAATTTAAAAAAATCAGAAGATCACTGGGGCATGTCAGTAGCCGTAGTAAGTCATATTATACACATAATTGCTGCCGATTTAGCTTTCATATTTAACGAATGTATTGATGAAGGCATATTTCCTAACTTAATGAAATGTAGTAAACTAATCCCATTATTCAAAAAAGGAGAAAAAACAGACCCTGGCAACTACAGACCTATCTCTATTCTGCCAGTTTTGAGTAAGGTGTTCGAAAAGATAATTCTCAATCAAATGCTACTTCACTTTAAGACCAATAATCTTTTCCATAGCCAACAATACGGCTTTACTGCTGGAAAATCGACCACCGATGCAGGAGTAGCACTTATTACTAATATCTACGACGCGTGGGAAAACAGAAATGATGCAATTGGATCATTTTGCGCTCTTTCTAAAGCATTTGATTGCGTTGATCATCCAACACTTTTGCTCAAATTTCGTCAATACGGTTTTGATGATAAGTCAATTAAATTAATAGAATCTTACTTAACAGATAGGCTTCAAACTGTTGATATAAACGGCGTAAAATCACACGGGTCTAATGTGAAAATGGGCGTTCCCCAAGGTTCAATTCTAGGACCGTTCCTTTTCTTAGTTTATGTCAATGACTTGCCTTACATGGTTGAGAAAGAGGCTGACATGGTGCTGTTTGCTGATGATACCTCGCTAATATTTAAAATAGATCGACATAACAGTGATGCTAGCGCGGTAAACAGCACCTTATCTTTAATTTCTGATTGGTTTTCGGCCAATAACCTCATGTTAAATGCGAACAAGACCCAATGCATTCGATTCTCTCTTCCTAATGTGAATCAAGCCTGCGTTGACATACTAATTAATGGTCAGAAACTCGATCTGGTTGAAAGTACTACCTTTTTAGGAATCACAATTGATTCGAAACTTCAATGGGGCGCTCATATAACTAAACTTTCTAATAGGCTTAGCTCTGCGGCTTACGCTGTTAGGAGAATAAGACAATTGACAGATGTAGCAACTGCTAGACAACTGTACTTTAGTTACTTTCACAGTCTAATGTCTTACGGGATACTTCTATGGGGGAGTGCAGCCGACATTCAGACTATTTTTCTTTTACAAAAAAGAGCAATTCGTGCTATTTACGGTTTAGGATCAAGAGACTCACTGAGGGAATTATTCAAGGAAATAGGTATACTTACTTTTGCATCACAATTCATATTTGAAAATATAATGTATGTAAGGAAAAATATTTCCTTGTTCAATAAAGTAAGTGATTTTACAGATAGAAATTTACGTAATAAGAATGACTTAGTTAGCCCGTATTACAGGCTGAATACAGTCAGTAAGTCTTTTATGGGGAATTGTATACTTTTTTATAATAAATTGTCAGAATCGGTCCTTGATATGCCAGACAGAAAATTCAAAGCTTATGTAAAGAAAGTACTTTGTGAGAAGGCTTATTATAGGACCGATGACTATCTTAAAGACAAAAAGGTCTGGCTTGAGCTTGGCGCGGGTCCCTCTTAAAGGTTTGTATACTTAGACATGTCATAATTTAGGTACATTGGTACATACTAAATTTACAAATTGACATTATTTTAAATTTCGTAATTCTTATAATTCAATTTAATTATGACATAATAAACAATGTAATCTCTGTCCATCTATATAACTAATTTTAAGTTTTTAGTTTGTTAGTTGACGTCTTTGGAGAAAACGTGCAGTGCAGTTTTTTGCCGCTTATTCTGCACTTGCGCCTAGGAAGCGGCGTAAACTTAGCTGTAAGTAACGATTTGACGTCAACATTTGTGCAAAACAAAACAAAGTGACTATTATTAAGAGATATTATAAATATCCTATGATAATAAAGATATTTTGAATTGAATTGAATTGAAACAGACAGGCGGACAAAAGCATTTTTGGCCAATCTCGAAATTTTGAGATTTGCCATAAATTATTTTCTCGCTCGGTCAATAATACTATTTTATTTTTATGCAACTGTTTTTAAAGAGATGTTCATTCGGGGATCACCGTCAAGCACTCGTAAATCAGTTTTTCTGCAATATTAAATCTAAAATCACATTGGAAATGGATATGATGACAATTGACATTATTTTTTGACGTTTTCTTTTCTTAACAGTACCAAATATTATTTTTTTTTACTCTATTTTAAAGCTCCGCCCCGCCCAGCTCTGTTTCACTCGTAACGCAGTCTAAAACAAACTTCTTGTTCACAGATGCAGCGACCGACGAGATGAGCGCTCCCCGCGCCCCGCCCCCGCCCCGCGCCTCTGTCTGTCTCGCTCGCACACACCTCTCTCTCACCCCCTCTCTCCCCCCGTCTCGCCCCCTCGCCAAGAATGCCGCGCGCTGATTGGCTGATGGCAGACCCTTCGCTCCGTCTGCGCATATGTGCGTGGTCGCTACTTTTCTTCATATGTCTTGTTGGTAAGTAAAATATCTAAAAACTTAGATAAATGGTACTGGGACTTATTACAATTTTTGGGAACAAAACAAGATAATTTTGATAATTTTTGTAGGAACAAAAACTTTTTTCTAATGTTAAAAACTATAGCGAATTCTATAGTTATCGACTATTTATAGTAATTTAAATATATCGGAAAAATAAAAAATAAATAAATTAAAATAAATTAATTTAAAAGTATGTGCGTAGTCCCTTAAGTTTATACGGGACTAAGTACTAAGTAACTTAATAGCTAACCGCGAAGAAATCTTGTACGTACTGCGTGCGTGTGTGTGTGTGTTTTTTACACAGGCTGACTTTTTAAACACTGTCCAAATATTTGGAGCAATTTCAGTCCATGATACTGAACTACTTTCTATAAAAAAGTTATTAAACATCGATAAAAAATTTGCGTCCTCCTATACAAATAAGCGCTCAGACAGACGGAAACAGACGGATGATAAAAACTAAAAAAAATAAAACAAAAAATACATAGTCCAAAATAAGAACCAACATGTCTTTGAAATATGGTGGTTGGTGAAATATGGTTGGTATTCCGGTTATAATCCATGGTTAAAACATGGATTATAACCGGAAGTTCCGGAAGTCGCACAAGTACAGACGAGAAGTCTGGGGAGACGAACAAACAACGCGAAAAATCAATACCACGTGTTGACAAGACCTGCCTTATCGGACACGGTTGGGGAAATCGGGTTCGAGATAGTTAATTTCCTACTATTATTGTCTTAGTATCTTTATTAGTAGCCATTTTTGGCGGAGACAGGGCTATCTTAAAACTAGAGGTAGCATTACAGCTTACCTAATAAAAAAATAATCATCTCAAGCGCCTATACTCTGAAAGAACTCCACCTGTACAACGTGTCAATCAATCCGAAAGGGAGGGGAGGGAAAGGGAGTAAACGCATTAATCAATGTAAACAACTTTAAGTATGGGATCATTTCTGAAATTGCAAAAAAATATATCTGAAGCTCACATTAATTAATTGTTCACATTAATTAGTCCGTTTACTCCCTTTCGGGTTGATACCCCCTTTTTGTTACACGCTGTATAATTACCCAACAAAAATACCTACATGTTGATTTGGGAATCTAACCCACTGCGCTTTTTCCGG
The DNA here is from genome assembly GCA_963576875.1 of Acrobasis repandana. NCBI lineage: Eukaryota > Metazoa > Arthropoda > Insecta > Lepidoptera > Pyralidae > Acrobasis > Acrobasis repandana. The sequence goes on along the minus strand of OY756241.1, from coordinate 9,082,659 downwards.
TCGTCACTTGAAAATAGTGTTAAATTAAACGAACGGTTTGCAGAATTCGAATAGTACAAAACCCACTTTTGCACAAAGGTTTCCCGTGGGCTTTCCTTCAGGTTTATGCGACAGTTTAGTTATCAGATGTTCCATTGAGAGAGCTTGAGATTTCCCTCGCTCGCTTATCTCGACGATCTGATCACCTTGACATGTTTAGTGGGCCTTGTTTAGCGTTATAGGATGGTAAGAAGGGCTAATATTTTACAAGATTTACTTAAGAATTTTATCTATCAATATAACATTTTAAAAATATTAAGTGATATTAAATATTTGTAAGTTGATAAGGATTCTACAACTGGAGTCCGACAGACAAAATCTCGGACGCTAAACCGACAATTCATTTATTCGTAAGCCACTAGTAGATATCTTATAAAACTCTAACCTAATAATAAAAATAAAAATAAGCGGCAAAGTGCGAGTCAGACTCGCCTATGAGGGTTCCCTAGCAGCAAGTAACATAATATAAAAGTTCTAAAGGTAAATTGCGGTTTACGATTTATGACGTATTAAAAAAAAAAACTTACTAGATCTCGTTCAAACCAATTTTCGGTGGAAGTTTGCATGGTAATAATGTATATCATATATATTTGGCTACGGAACCCTAAAAAGATGTAAAAATATTTATCTTAACGTGGTAAAGTAAATCAACAAAACGATCTTCTGAGGCCACCTTTCTGACGTCATCTCTCCTTGTGAATCTATTTCAAATTAATATTTTAAGAATTTGACATCTGTCTGTGGGTCTTAAAGGTATGAAAATGGCGTGACTGTTGAACTGCTCCAACTTGCAAAGTGATCTTGTAAAGTCTGGGGCACCTCAATAGCTCCTCACAAATTCTGAAGTTGGAATTTGAGCGAAGTTCTCTGCTCTTTGCTTTTCACTATCAAACTTTCAGGACAAAATTTGTCCCGTAATAAATGTCCAGTAATTTAACGAGCGAGCGAAGCGTCTCAGTTTTGAGATTGGCCAAAAATGCTTTTATCCGTGTGCTCTCGCCTACGTTGACAATACATTTTTGAACCGATTATGACAAAATTGGCACACAATTCCTGGATTTAATAAAAAATTTTAATGGACGCATTTTTTATTGCAAGAGAAATTAGGGGGGGGGGGGGGGGGAAATTTTCTGTAGCGTTATTTCTTGACGGATTTCAATCAAATTTAGAGTCACACTAAGGACTGCGTTCTATACTTCTTCTTCATCCAAGCGCGTTCCCAGTTGCATCCTCAGCTCTGCTGCTCCGGAGCCCGGGTTGCGCTTTCCCACTTTTTCTTCTCCAAATATAACATGCATATCAATGGATGGAATGGATGCCAAAGACCTTGCAATATGGAGAAGAAAAAGCCGGAACAGTTCAAATGATTTGGCTAGTGTTACGACCGGCCGCCTGCCTGACGTCAACCCTTTTTGGGAATGTATTTATGCGAAAAGTTTCACAACCGGCTGCCGCCCGACGTTAGCCCTCCTTGGGAATGCAATTGTAGCACGAGATGTTTGTGCTTAGTCCTTTAGTCGCCTCTTACGACATCCACAGGAAGAGATGGAGTGGTAATATTCTAACCCGGAACCACACGGGTATAACGAGACTGCATTCTACACAACATGTTGCAAAAAACATCCAAAAGGGGGAAGTTTGCTATTAGCGTTTATATATGGACTTATTTTTTAGAGTTCCAAAGTCCCTGGACGAAACTCTTATAGTTTCGGTATGTCTGTCTGTCTGTCTGCGGCTTAGCTCAGAGACTGTTAGTACTAGAAATTGCATGGGTATATATATTATATTACGTATGCTGACAAAGTAGTAAAGTAAAATGTTGAAAAACATTTTTTTAGATTTGCTCTCCTATACCTAAAGAGGGGATGATATTTTTTTCGCGCGTTCTCTTGATGTGTATCGTTAGATAGGTATTTAATCATTGAAGGTTTGTAAAGGCAACTTTTCGATTTAGTTGCCCGGTTTCGAAGTTTTTAGAGAGTTACAGCCGCCTAATTTCTAAATTGTACCCATTTAAAAAATCGTTAAAATACATAATTCTTAGAAAACAATAAAGTTTAAAAGGGATAGTTGACATGTAAAATGGAACACAAAGTTTCCATGTTTTAACGTGTAATTTCCCTGCTGGTCTAAGAAAAAACATATAATGTATCAGCTGCTTCTCTTCCCGTGCAGATCGTAAGAGTCAATCGAAGGAATCGGCGAAAATCTGAATCATATAAATAGGCGATGCGGTTAGCAACCCATCACTATTATGATTGCCCTTTTCCACCTGCGTGCCCACCATGGCCCAGTGATATTGTATGTAACGTGTAATTTCGGAACTCTACCCTGAGCGTGGCCGATTTATTGATTCGATAGCTGATTTATTTTCTGTGTTTCTGCCAAAAGTGGCTAATCCAGTCTACGGTTGCCCTATTTTTGAGAAAGTCTGGCTATACAGGCTGACTTTTTATACACCTGCTAAATTTTTGGAGCAAGTTCAGTCCATGATACTGAACAATTTTCTATAAAAAAAGTTATTAAAAATCGATAAAAATTTTTCGTCCTCCCGTACAAATCAGCGCTCAGCCAAACCGATTTTGTATGGGAAGAAGAAACATTTTAAAAACTTTTTTATAGAAATAAAGTTTAGTATCATAAAAACTGACTGAGTAGATAAAAAGTCAGCTTGTATAAAAAGCCTTTGTCTAAATTGTTTCAACGAATAAAGTTATTTAAATGAAAAATGGTTTCGTAGAACTTTACAATTCAATGTATGAATCGCCTCGTTAACTTTTATTCATCTTTTAAAAGAAAATGTAACGAAATCGAGTTAGATACGGTTTAATAAAGTAAGAAATTGCACTTTTTACCACGACCTACAAAAGGCTTTTGCGTAATGATAATTGTACTTACTGAAAACTTATGTAAAAACCTAAATTACTTAAACATTGTTTGTTACAAAATGAATACTGAAGTATTTTTGTGTCAAAAGTATAAGCATCTAGTAAATAAATGGGCAAGTGCGAGTCGGACACGTACATGAAGGGTTCCGTACCACCGTATAATGTTTTAAAACGCTGAAGAAACACGTTTCGACGACCGACCTGATGACTGACTGAATGACGACCCCCTTTAATTGTTAACTTTATCTTATTTTTAGTATTTGTTGTTATAGTGGTTATAGTAATACATAATCGGTGAAAATTTCAGGTGTCTAGCTATTACGGTTCAAGAGATAGAGCCCTGTGACGGATCGAGTTAAAAACGCTGAAAAAAACACGTTTTTTGTAAGAATTTCATTTTCAACTTTTTTAGGGTTCCGTACAAAAAATGAAAAAACGGAACCCTTATAGGATTACTCGTGCGTCTGTCTGTCCGTCCGTCTGTCACAGCCAATTTGCTCCGAATCTACTGGACCGAATCAGGTGAAATTTGGTAGAATGTTGTAATCCTATGACCCAAACACATACGAGTATGTGCAAAGTAAATAAGTATTTTTTTAAAATAAGGGTCATTTTCGGGGGACAAATTAGGAAATTAAAAAAAAAGTTTCGCAAACCTTACTGTGTCATATATCAAATGAAAGGGCTCGTTATGAGGATCTCAGATATATTGTTGTTTTTATTGTAAAATTAATAGTTTTGACGAAAATTGATGATTCCCCCCCTGATCTCCGAAACTACGGAGTCTAAAATTTTGAAAAAAATTACAAAATATAGTTCATTGCTTGTAGATTACAGGAAAACCTATAAGAATTTAATCAATTGTACGAAACCCTCTCCACGCGAGTTAAACTCGCACTTGGCCGGTTTATTTTATTTTTAGTATTTATTGTTATAGCGGCAACAGTAATACATAATTGGTGAAAATGTCAGGTGACAGACGGACAGACAGACAGCGGAGTCTCAGTAATAGGGTCCCGTTTGCACCCTTTGGGTACGGAACCCTAAAAAGTAAGTATTTTACTGTCTTATATTAAATCGTCTATCTATAATTGTGTTTGTGGTTAAAATACAACTACTCGTATTACGAGTATATGAGCCAGGTTCACTAAAAAATTACTTACTATGAACCCATCAGAAAAATTGGAAAAACGAAATAGTGGACCAATTTCATTCAATCAAGCAAAGTGTACTCGATTTAAGCTTATTCTTTCAGACTATCAAGTTACACTGAAAACTGCTTTTCATCAATTCAGAATTTTTGTATTCGTTGAAGGAGTTTTGGATATTGATAGCTTAATTATTCTACATATTTTACAAGCTTTAATTTAGTTTCATCTGTCCTGTTGTCTTTATGTCTGTAATCAAGTCTTGCAAGCTAAATTAGACATACATCTTATTATTCGATTGAGTTGGAACTTCACATGCCTACTTAAGTAGGTTGGGTGACAATGCAATATTATGGTACCAATGACCGGGATCCCTTTCGTTAGCATAATGTATTTATTACTAAAATGGTTTGGCACAATGAATTTGGCATACTTTTTTTGGCATAATTATACTTGGGCATAATTGATTTTTAGCAGAATATGTACTTTGGAATAATTATATTTAGGTCTAATATATTTATGCATACTTATAATTTGCACAATGTTTTTAGGCATAGTGTACAGTCGCATAATAGTATATTTTACTAAAGTTTAATAGGTATAAAGTAATGAAAACCTATAGGTTAGGTTAGAACTGCGACCAACACACGTACGAGCCGAGCGAGCGAAGCGAGCGTGCCGCGGCAGCGGCCGGCGGGGCGAGTGCTAGAAAAGTTCTATCCATTTTACTAGGTTAGGGCAAACCTATAGCAATAAAAATCGTGAATAGTTTTTTGGGAAATGAAATTCGATGTCAAAAAAATCTTATCATGCATGTGTCGCAGTTAAAAGGTATTGATGTGTGTCTATTAATTTAGGAGTTACTTATTCTTCGTAAGATGATTATGACTATGTTCATTATTCTTTGATATTATTATGCCTTTATCAATTTATGCTTATAAATGTTATGTTGAAATATGATTATGCTAATTTTATTTATGATTAAGACAATTATGCTACATTTGTTATGGATAAAAAAATTATGCGTAATTATCATTAGTCTAATTTATCATATACCAATATATTTTATGGTTATTATTTTTATGCAAATGGATAGTGAACCATGGTTAGATTCGTCTTAACCACTAAAGTAACATAGAATATATTAAAATTATTGGAAATAAAAATGGCTGATTTTAGGCGCCAAATTGCGCGGCATAATTTTTTTTTTTTCCAAAACCTATCGAGTAGGGTAATAAATTAAAGGATTTTATTCAAGGATTACAAAAATATATGCAACTTATATGTTTAAATTACATTTTAAATGAGCTTATCGCTTCGCTAAGCGCATTCCCGATTGCCTCTTACCTAGGCCACAGAAGACAGTAACTACCTAGGCATAGGTAAGTACTGCTGTTGTACACACGCAGTCGGGTTTTTTGTTTTTTTTTAATAATTACTTGTTAGTTCATTTGTTTAGATAAAAGCTTGTTTTTAAAAATATGTTTTAAATAATTATTTGTTTCTTCTATCTTAAAGTATGTGGGGTGTACGTATATGCTTACACAGGTAGGTATGTCTTCATTTTAACCAATCAAAAGTCATCAAAAATCAAAATCACCTTAGAGAATAAGATATTATGGAGAATGTAACAATGAAAACTGCATCATTTGATTCTCAAATCACCGAAATTCTAAATTTTTATCCGCCGCTACCGATCGCTGCTAAGTTTGTTTTGGGCGACCACGCCTCCTCTTTCCTTGAGGAGTCCATTCCAATGCCTGCCTCGAAATGTGAGTAACTAATGGACATGCATCGGCCACACGCTCAGGAGGGATCTTGAGCGTGTGGCCGATCCATGTCCATTTACGATGTACTATCTGGTGATCGATCGGTGTCTCGCAGCAAAGCTGCCACAACTTCATTAGTAAGTTAAAATTTTTATTGCACCAAAACATTAAACAGATGTCAACAGGCGGCCTAACAACTGCAATCTCTTCCAGGCAACCAAGGTACTTGGAGATGTTTGACGAAAAAAAGATAAACAGGAAAAGAAGATAATAGAAGTTAAAGATAATTCAGAACAAAAGATACCCAATATCTGTTTAAGGCTTGATGTAGACGTGGATCTGCTGCGTGATGTCTACACCAATTTAATAAGGCTCATAAAATATAACCATGGGGAGATGGAGCGGGTCACTGTTCAAGATATTAAACTAAGGCTCGCATATCCACCGTACTAGGCCATTTAATATGGCGTATGTTAATACTCGACATTTTATGCCCTCCTTTATATAACCTTAGGGATTACATAAGCCGGGCCAATTCTCCTTCTCGAGATAGGAAAGGACCCTGATTCAAATTATAGAGATTATAGAAATGAGGCGTCATATTTAAGTACCAATGCGTTTTAATTTTGCTAGTCATCATCAGCCAAACGTATTATATATTCCCGGTTGCATCGTCAGCGGTTACGCTTCAGAGCCCGAGGTCCGCTACCTAACCTAGGTGATTTGACGAGGTTACTGGTTTTTATACAGAGCGACTGCCGTATGACCTCCGCAACCCAAAGGGTAGACCGTTTTAATTTTGCTAGTAACAGGAAGAAACGAAAATTTAGAGGGTAAATCCTCAACAGGCGATAAGCTGGCAACCTGTGGCCATTTCTTATTTCCGTTTGCCTAAAATTTTACGATATTGGTTTTTTTATATGTAGTTTTGTAGATAAGAAATATGTTTTTTAAAATTTTTATTGCACCAAAACATTAAACAGATGTCAACAGGCGGCCTAACAACTGCAATCTCTTCCAGGCAACCAAGGTACTTTAAGATGTTTGACGAAAAAAAGATAAACAGGAAAAGAAGATAATAGAAGTTAAAGATAATTCAGAACAAAAGATACCCAAGAAGCAAGCTTCAACAAGCTGCCGAGAGGCATTTGACATAGCTTGACGATGCCACACAATGATGACAGCCGGAATTAACGGCATTACGTGCCTTCCGAAGTACGGAGGAGCTTGAGAACTTTTAATGCCACTTGTGTTTACCCACCCATCCAGGTGCAGACTACGCTCGGGGTTGCTTAACTTGCGAAAGCGAAAAAAGTACGCCAATGAGCTCCTTGTGTTCAATTTTCAACCTTAGTCGTATGAGAAGGTAGTTACTTTTTTACCCGACTACGGTAAAGCCAAACGGAAGGGTAATGATTTTAGCAGTCTATGTATGTATATGTATGTGGATATCTTTGACTGATTATCCAATTTTCACAAAAGAGATGTCAATCGATTCGTCATTATCGTCTGGGTGACATAAGCTACATTTTATATGCAAAAAAATTATGTAACGCATGTTACATACAAAAAAGTGCGAGTCAGATTTTTTTTTTGTTTCTATATCGATTGGGGTATCAAATGAGCACATTTGAAAAATATATATATCACATAAAAATCGAAACATAGGTACTTAAAATCTAAAAAGAGGCAATAGATGTGGTTTTCCGTTGCTTCGATATTTTGTAGTCCAACGATGTAATGTGTAGACTTACTGCGAAATGGAATTCGAGTGTGCTGCTGAACGGTTTCTGTGTTTTGGGTCAGTGTTGGTAATGGGTTCGTTTTGAACTTCGAAAATATACCAAATAGCATAAGTTCGGTCTTTCAACACAAAGAACCAATCAAATGATTTAATGTTACTATTGTGTCGTGATTGACTGCTTTTTTAAACATTACAAAATAAATTATCATCATTTTGGCTGCAGGAAGGTATCGACCTATAACAAAAAAAAAATATAGGTACATACGAGTACCTCTGCTGAATTTAAGGCATCTCCCAATAAATTATGAAATGAAATCACTGAAATGGGTTTGCTAAACCAGAAGAAAGGGGAAAGTTTCGGTTGTTGCATGGTTATAAGAGCTCGCGAGGTCTACTGTTCTCAAAGAACCACTAGTAGTTATGATCTCATGGATAAAATCGATAAGAACAATACCTCAACCTCAAGTCTAATTACCAACTCAGAAGATAATAAAACTATGTACCTTTTTCTATTATTAAACAAAAGTTTATGCATTATTTTTCATATCAGAATACCATCGTATCGTCTGCAAACTTTTTGCATTGGAAAACTTTTTAAATGAATATTTTACCTTAAATCTATATTCTATTTCAAAGTTATATAGTTATTGTGACAGTCAGAGGTTAAGTTTGTGCATCATTGTTGTTATTAATAATAAGAGTTATTTTAAAAGTCGTAGTGTTTAAGAGCTTTCATTTAAAATTTTAATAGTAGATTGTGCTACAAGGCGTAAAGGTAATAATTTTAACGCGAGGGCGCTACTTTGAATCCTGAGCGAGGGATTCAAGTATATCGCACGAGATAAAACTATTACCGTAAACCGTGTAGCACATTCTTCTTTTCATCTCCATTTATGAGAAAAAGCAAATATATACCTATAACGAAAGTAGAATACCTACATATACCTAATCAGAGTTTAACAGTCAGTTACTAACCTTTATTTGGTGGCGTTTTCACTAAAGAAGTACTATGAAAATATTTTTCTAAGACCACCACATCTTATACATTTTCCAGTAATTAGAATCGTTTCATTACTTTTTCCTTGTGTGTTAATTCTTTATATATTTAAATATGTAAATTATACGTAAACTTCATATTTATTTACTATCGGCCTCATCAAGAAATTAGTCACATTTAAAATAGTTGTAAAAATAACCTGATAGTTCCTTAATAAAATTACTGTTTATATCAAAGACAACAATTGCGCGTTTTTATTGGTTTTTAATTAATTATTATTTCGAAGCAAGGAAACCAAAACATTTTGACCTATATCATCCACGTAAAACGTGTTGTATTCCAATTTTAAAAAAATACGACGCCCTTGCCTATCTATATCTATACTAATATTATAAAGAGGAAAGATTTGTACCTATTTTTGTATGTTTGTAATGAATAGGCTCAAAAAGTACTGGGCCGATTTAAAACATTCTTTTACCGTTGGAAAGCTACACTATTCCCGAGTGACATAGGCTATGTGTGTACCACGGGCGAAGCCGGGGTGGACTGATAGTATTTTATAATTTTAAAACGAAATTCTTCTTTTTTTTTAGCTGACTGCCAATACTATTTTTAATTCTACATTAGTGTTCGGTTTTCAAATGTGTTTTAACGCCTAGGGAATTTACTTTTTACTTTTCAGTGTCTAGAGAATTACCAGCCAGTGACTTTAGCCCCAAATATTTGGGATAAAATCGTCGTTTTTCGAATAGATGAGATGAAAAAGCATTTTACTAATGGTAGTTTACATTATTAGTCCAAGTTTTGTCAAATCACCTCGACTGTAACTGGGAACACGCTCGGATGATGTTGATGATGATTAATAGTCCAAGTTTTGAATGAGAAAGCAAAATGAAGAAAGTTTTCCAAATAGTTTACTTTGACAATCCAGCGTTTGTAGATATAATCTTCTTTTTAACCGACTTCAAATAGGAGGAGGTTATCAATTAAACCCGCATGATTTTTTTGTGTGCATCATTGTGAAAATCGAAATGCCATAATAATTAATTAAAAAAAAAATATATCAACCGACTTCGTTTTATTTGAGAAGTTTCTTCCATATTTCTAAAGTTCTTCATCATGTCTTCTTTTTATTACGTTACTTTGATTGTATATTTTGTTCCAAATTTATTTGTTCTGCGCCTTAACAAGTTATCTGTTTATCCCTATGGATGACTGGTAGAGAATGCTTATAGCGTTAAGGTGAAGTTAGAAGCGATAGACCTTGAAGTGGTGCCCTCATTTAAAATAAATTGTTTACTCGTAAATGTAGTGAAAATTTCCATATTTCTCAATGTTAGGCCCTTTAAATTTTTTATGAACCACCGTTGAAAGTATTTACATTATTCCGTCTAGCTTAAAAACTTGCCTCTCGCAAAAAGTGGACTTTTTGCTTGGAATCCACCTTTAGTCCTCCAATTGTGTACAATTGTTAAATTGTGGATCAATATCATATTAATAAATAAATAATAGGCAAATCCTCTCTATTTGGGAGAGGCCTTTAGAAAGAAGGAGAATGCTAATTTAAATAGCTGTATTTCGCCTAGAATTGAGAACCCACGATGTATTGTTATCGTAGGTGATATCTTTTTGCATGAGATGAACTCACTCTTCTCGACTAATAACCAAATGTAACTAATAATGTGTAGATATGTCATCCCTAACACTAATGGCACCGGCGGCCTTTCCAACTTAAATTGTTGTTGTCGCAAATAACATGCTCGTAAGCTTGGACATTTGTTACCGCAGCATTGTTTCGCGGACAGTAAGTTTTAAGTATAAAGAGTAAAGAATGTTGCGCGTTTGCGGGAATTATTACCAAGTTACGTAATGTTTGGAAAGAGAAATGCTGTTGTAGCGAATATGGCGTAGACACAATGTAGACTAGCGGCTCTGTGAGCTGTAAACCTCGCGACTCACCCCCAACCCGTTGAAGTTTATCGAATAAAAAAGTTATTCAGACAAAAAAGGTTGCGTCTTAATACGGGTAATAAAAAAACTTTATAAATATTTAAATTTTTTTCGAAATGGCTGATATACGAGTATTTCTTAAAGTTTTAAAACCCCATTTCCCCCCATCTCCGCCATTTTGAAAAATTTCCAAAAACTGAATCGACAAATAAAATCAATATAATTATCAAACCTGCTTATAACATTTTACGAAAATCGGTTGATAAATCAAACAGACAACCGGACAACCGGACAAACTGACGGACAAAAGCATCGGCCAAGCGACGGTTTCGAAACTGAGATGCTTCTTCGATGACGAAGTTCCTTACCTACTGCAAAATCGAAAGCACTAAGTAAGTATTCACTTAACCTAAAATAAAATTAAAGGAAGTTTTGTAAAAAAAAATCCCTTTAACATATTTTACGATTTATGACGTATTAAAAAAACTACTTACTAGATCTCGTTTAAACCAATTTTCGGTGGAAGTTTGCATGGTAATATACATCATATATTTTTTTTTAGTTTTATCATTCTCTAATTTTAGAAGTTACAGGAGGGGGGGGGGACACACACACACACATATTTTACCACTTTGGAAGTCTCGCGCAAACTATTCAGTTTAGAAAAAAATGATATTAGAAACTTTGATATAATTTTTGAGACCTATCCATAGATACGCCACAAGTATGGTTTTCATGAAAAATAAAATTGAGTTTTAGTTCTAAGTATGGGGAAATATTTTTGTGTGAAAATCTTAATGCGGTTTGCAGAATACATATAGGTACTTACCAAGTTTCAACAGTATAGTTCTTATTGTTTCGAAAAAAAATGGCTGTGACATACGGACGGACAGACAGACAGACATGACGAATCCATAAGGGTTCCGTTTTTTGCCATTTGGCTACGGAACCCTTAAAAAAAGATTCCGACGAATTGAAAACCTCTTCCTTTTTAAGTCGGTTAAAAAAGAATCATCAAAATCGGTTCACAATTGGCAAAGCGCGACACATACGTCCAGTCCAAGAAAAAAAATCATTTGGGTCGAATTGATAACCTCCTCCTTATTTAAAGTCGGTTATAAATGAGATCAGAACCTGCTGCTTATTTCATAAGAAACATCTCTCATATCCTTAGATATAGGTTGAAAGATGTGTACTTTAAGGGTCCCTTTCGGCTTGACTCATGTATATCTTACAATGGCATATGTTGATATTTATGGTTGAGTGATGTACCCTTTAGGCTCGCCTTATACGTAGCTGTCAAATTGTGGCGTTTCATTTCCGCGGGCTGAGATGAGGCTTTGGGAAGATTGGGTCGACTTGACCCTTACTTGTGGCGAGATCTTAAATTTACTTCACATCAAAATAGTGACGGAACTGAAATGAGATCATGTTTATATTATACCTAATGTTTATGAATTTAATATTATGAATGCAGCGTTGCATTCCTTTATGACCAGCAGGAAGGTATCAGATAAGGCACGTCTTGCCGTTCATAAAGGAGTACTAATACCTACTTTAATGTACGGTAGTGAGTTGGGTATGGCAGAGAAAGCATGAAAGTAGAATAAATGCAGTTGAAATGCGAGCGCTGAGGAGTATATGTGGTGTTACCTTGAAAGACCGAATAAAAAATGATGTTATAAGGGATCGGTGTGAAGTGAAAGAGGACGTAGTGACAAAAGTAGAGCAAGGGATGTTAAGATGGTTTGGGCATGTAGAAAGGATGAATGAAAATAGATTAATAAAAAAATATTTATAAGGCAAGTGTGAAAGGAAGAGCGGGACAGCGTCGACCTCGGCGAACGTTCTGCGTTCAGATTGCTGACGTTCTGAAAAAGGGAGAGGTAAGAAGTACCCACCGAAGGGCATGTATGAAGAGTTTGATGAGTGTAGCTGAAGCGAAAGAGGTCTGTCAGGATCCTAGCAAGTGGAGGTCCATAGTATCTGCATACCCCTGTGGGAAACAGACGTGATAGTATGTATGTATGTAATGTTTATATAAAAAAATAGTCCGTGTCCTGTAACTAGTGGTTTCGTGAAAACAGTAGACCTCGCGAGCTCTTATAACCATGCAATAACTGACACTTTCCCCTCCCCCCTGGCTTAGCAAAGCCATTTCAGTGAAATACGTCTCCTTTTCTTTTATTTCCTCCACTCCCCTCTTTTGGATTATTCTTGCAACATCTTGGGTAGAATGAAGTCCTTAGTGTGCCTCTCAAATTTGGATTGAAATCTGTCAATAAATAACGCTACCTACGGTCCCCCTTTTCCCGCCTATTTTGCCCCAAATCAAAAATCGCGATCGACTAAAAAATTAAAATAAATCAAGGAACTTGTGTGCCTTTTTGTCAAAAAAGGTTGAAAAATGCGATATGTAGGCGAGAACAGACAGACGGACAAAAACATTTTTCGGCCAATCTCGAAACTAAAACTAGCTTCGCTCGGTAATAATAATAATAAGTAATACTAACGATCGAGTGGCGTATTAAATCAAACTAAAGAATTTTATAAAAGGATTATTAAAATATAGAGATACTCGTACCTATACAACTTATGTATTTAAGCGTGTTCTTGGTAGAATCCTAGGCATACTGCTGCTGTTGTTTACTCAGTCAGGTTTTTTTTTTAATTATACTTGTTTGACAAGCATTAAATGAGAGGCTGTTGGGAAAAGTCGGTCGTCTTGATCCTTAAGATCTTATATTACATTTAAGTTAAAAAAAGCGATGGAATAGAAGTGGAACATGTAAATCGGCCTAGAAGTTGAGCAGTGTAGTAGTTATCTGTAAGCTTTTCGCTGCATGATTGTCACTGCTAATTAAGTACTAGTCCTCGCACTGAATCGTTAACCAACAAACCATTTACATCCCCATGTCTTGACAACTCATGAACATTTTACTCAAGTTCGTAAAAAAAAAACGACGGGTTGCACTCCGGGAGTCCCGGCAGAAGTGAAAACTTAAATATTAACGTTGTGCATTTTTGATATTTTGGAATAGTTAGGGAATAATTTGGCACGAATTGCTTTAATTATCAGTATAAAAGTACTATCATTTATATGGTAAAATACAATATTTATTTATTGCGCTATCGTACACAAACATTACAAAAAGTGCTTAACGCCGCTAAAGAAGTTTTCACTTTAAAAAGGTTTGGGCTCCCCCGGGATTTGAACCTGGGACCTCTCGCACCCTTAGCGAAAATCATACCCCTAGACCAACGAGCCGGCTGCCAGCTTCGTCGAAATTATAGTATAAATACTTCCTCTCCTACGCCGCGCCGGCTGTCATTCCGTCTTACGAATTTTCGATCAGGACACGTGTCCTGACGCGAGTTTAACATTTTTTACCCATTACAAAAAAAGTGCACAACGCCGCTAAAGAAGTTTTCACTTCAAAAATACTTGGGGGCTCACAGTTTTTATTTATTCTTCTGTGTACACAACACTTTGTGCCCGAGCCGAGTTAAGTCTACGCATTACTTGCGCGAGCACGACTCGTTCTAACGAATAGAATCGTTACAGCAAACAGACGTTCTAGAGCGGCCCTTTATTCAGAGATTTTAGGCTTTAGATTGTCAAGGTCGACTCGCAGGGCTTTGTTTTATAATTAGCTACCAGTACCTCTTACGCAGCCTAAGTAGATATATAACGTGTAAAAAAATATACTTTAACTATTTTAAGGGTGAATTCAGTTCATGATACTGAACAACTTTCCCCAAGGAACATGCATAGAAATATGAAAAAAAAAAATTACCTTCCATACAAACTCTTATCAGCTGATCGGTCAACTTGTATGGAAAGCCAAAAACTATTTTTCATATTTGATATTTGTTCCTTGGAGAAAGTTGTTCTATATCATGGACTGAATTCACCCTTAGAATAGTTTCAGTATATTTTATTAGATCCTGTATATACCTACATTTCAGAGCGTTATAATGTCATGGCTGTATAAACTTAGATTCCTTTAATTGAATGGTTGATGACGTTTGGAAGCAGGCCTGTGTCAGTGTCAATTTCACAATTGACAGATAGTAAAAAAGAGCGCCAAAAAGACTGGAGTAATAATTACTCCATTCTTTTTGGCGCTCTTTTTCACTATAGTAAATTATTTACGATGGACTTGTCGAAAAGTAGTTGAAATACTGGTAAGAACCCTAGTTCTTGAATCTTGGAGTGAGCCTGGACTCTAGAGAGATATTGTAATGCTGGATTATTGTTGGAAATAAGACTGAACAGTAAATTAATCAATGTGTAACATCATCGAAGCATTTTGTAAACGATTGACTTGTGTTATCCTGTTATTTATATGAAAGCCAAAAGCCCAATGCTTAGCTAAACCACAGAATAAGAACCAGTACTCACGTACAGAAGTCTCACTCAGCAAAGAAATTCAACGAAATATCTTCTCAATGTGGTTAGTGATATAGTTTAATTTAGCTCACGTCAAAACTCAGCATCTTTTCGTTTAGATACCTAGACACCCATTGCAAGCCAAATTCATTCTTATTATATACTTGGGACTAACGATTCGTATAACTGAATTTATCACTCCGAGGGGCCGCTGCGCGCATAGTAATAATGTAGGTATATTTTCGATACCTAAACGGAGAGTGACACAGGCCTGGCTAAACTCTGTCTAACGTACTGAGTGTAATAATTATAAATGTATGGGTAGGTGGGTACCTATACAAATCACTTTTTATCCTAGATTCCAATATAGCCCCCGTAGGGAAAGTTATTAATATTGACGATCATTCATCACAATTGTAGGTACCTATTAACTTAATACATGTTTTGTTTCTTAATACAGAAGCCAAACTATACGTCCAAACGGGGAAAGGACCATGTCCCCGTAATAATAACATCGCAAACTTTA
The DNA here is from genome assembly GCA_963576875.1 of Acrobasis repandana. Taxonomy (NCBI): domain Eukaryota; kingdom Metazoa; phylum Arthropoda; class Insecta; order Lepidoptera; family Pyralidae; genus Acrobasis; species Acrobasis repandana. Next base: position 9,067,205 of record OY756241.1, on the reverse strand, counting down.
TTGTACCTATCCAACAAAACATAATTCTGCTCATATCCTCCGAAAATATTCGTAACTACATCAGATACTGGCGAATAAATAACGAAAGTTGCCACAACAAGTCGGGGCCGGAATACGGGACGCAGTTAAGACACACAATAGAGAGACCACAGATATATATCTGACGCAGTTGGATGGTATAAACCGCTAATTCACTAAACCTCTAGGTGTTAGGCATTACAGCTCGATTTTGTTAAACAGCTGAATATCGTTCAGCTGGATTGTCAATGTGTCACGTTTAACAAACCAGCTAACCACGTTTAGACCGCAGAATACGATATTTGCACGCATGTTATAAACAAACAAATTTATGACGGGCATTAAAATAAAACCTCAATTCAACTTCTTACTATGTAATCTAGTCTCCAACATCATAGAATACCAATAAAGAATGAAACAAAGTTCGATGCAAGTGGATACAGAAAAGTTTGTTAACGCGATATAATCTCAATGGCGACGTAGCGGTTTCTCTTGGCTTTCATTTGATTCACGTAAATTCTCCTATCCTCAAATCTTGCCGGAAGGCGGGCGTCGAAATAGCTATATGGGCAAGCTGAAGATCTGCTTTATTTTTCCTAACCATTTGCAGCCCAAAATCATAAACGATGTCTCCAATATCTCTCGATGAAAACAGCTTACTCTCGGAACGCTGTGCAGAATTCTGAACTAAATCTACAATCTTACGTCTTGCGCCGCGGCATTGATGAATACAAATCGTTTATACCATTCTGCGTATGAGGTGTCAGTTATTTAACGCTGTTTTACGAAACCGAGCTGTAAGCCAAACAGCTAGAGTATTAGTGAATTAGCGGATTATACCATTTAACTGCGACATATCCATAGAATAAATGTCATGGATCATAGTCCAGCGGATCAGCTAATTGCAGTGGCTATAAGTGGGCTATAAAACTAGTGGTGCTGTGAGAACAGTAGACTTCGCGAGCTCTTATAAACATGCCAAAGCCATTTCAGTGACATTCGTTTATATGTAACGTTACAGCAAACTTCCCACCTTTTTCCCCTCCACCCTCTTTCCCCCTTTTCGATTGTTTTTGCAACATCTTGTGTAGAATGAAGTCCTTAGAGTGCCTCGCAAATTTAATTAAAATCGTCGATAAATAACGCTATAGAAAAGTTCGCCCTTTTCTCCCCCAATTAAAAATCACTTTCGAATCAAAAATTAAAATAAATCAAGAAACTTGTGTGTCAATTTTCGTCAAAATCAGACAGACATAAGCATTTTTGCCCAATCCCAAAACTGAGACGCTTCGCTCGCTCGGTTAACTAAATGCACAGAACACTAATTTTGACTTGACCTTGAAGTGACCCTTCCCAACTAAAGTTGTACATAACTTCACTTCCATTTTTTGTGTAGTTTATGATCAAGATGTGGTATAGAGTTTCTTAAGCCTCCTTCCGCCCGCTCGTATATCTGCCCAACTTAACTGCCGGATTGCCCATTCTTAATCCAACCATCTTTATCCGGGAAGGGTGAGACGAAGTTCTTACTTAAACCATTGTTTATTCATTCATTTATTCTTTCATCAAAACATTGTTCGTTCTTATTCGTATTTTTTTTCTTCTTCTTCATCTTAGCTCATTCCCGGTTGCATTTTATTTGTGCTGCTTCGGATCTGGGGTGCGCTTTCCCGATTTTCTTGTCTAAATATACCATTCATGTCAATGGTCACCCAAGGATGCGAAGGACCTTGCGAAGTGAAAAAGAAATAGCCGAAACGATTAAAATGATTCGGCTGTTTTACAACCAGTTGCCTGATCAACCGTCAACCCCCTTTGGGAATCTTTCTCTCTCTCTCTCTCTCATCTCAGAGTATTTATTTATTTAAGGCCATACCTGAATTTTCCGAGGTCCAGTGCTGCCCCTATTTAAAATAAATCATTTTAAAGAAAACGGAGACATCATTTAAAATTTTGCTACTACCAAGTCCTAGATAACCCTTCAAATTATTTTGTGAACGACTGTTTACAGTTTATAATGAGAACGTTAAGCTTTACTACGCACATTCACCAAATGTGGCCGTTTTTCGCAAATGTGCGTAGTAATGCTTAACGTTCTCTCTTTAAACTGTAAACAGTAGTTCATAAAATACTTTGAAAGGTTATCTAAGATTTGGTAGTAGCAAAATTTTAAATAATGTCTCCGTTTTCTTTAAAATGATTTATTTTAAATGGTGGCAGCACTGGACTCCGGAAAATTCAGGTACGGCCTTAATTTATTGCACTATAAAATTAATGTACAATATGTATAATCCTAACGCTAAGCGCTGTCTACCAGAAAATACCTTTGGGACTTTCCCAGTTGCATCCTCGGCTGTAATGCCTTGAAGCCCAGGGTCCACTTTCCGCCTATTTCAACTCCACTTCGCATGGTCTTAAACATCTTTGATTGAGTCCATTGGCACGCATTTCATCCTTGACGACGTCAAGCCAGCATTTCTTGGAAGTATCATACAAGAAACGTGTTTTTTTTAACGTTTTAAAACATTGTACGTAGGTACAGAACCCTTCATGTACGAGTCTGACTCGCACTTGACCGGCTTTTAGGGTTCCGTAGTCAAATGGCAAAAAACGGAACCCTTATGGGTTCGTCATGTCTGTCTGTCCGTTCGTATGTCCCAGTCAATTTTTTTCGAAACTATAGAACATACTGTTCAAACTTGGTAAGTAAATGTATTCTGTGAAAAGCATTAAGATTTTCATATAAAAATGAAAAAAAACAATAAATTTTGGGGGTTCCCAAAAACGTTGGTTCAATAACCAGTCAATTGTAGGCTATGTAAACAAAATTGACTTGTACCCACTAACGTATAAAGAATGTTCAACGGCCAAGTCACACAACATTATCTATAATAATAAAGAAATCGTAGTAAGGAACCTTAGACTTGGCACGACTTTGTCTAGATTTCATTACTTTTTACAGATAAACAAGCAGCTCCATCGAGACTTGGCTAGTTTTTTACAGAATGTTTTTGGTGGGATTTCACTTATTTTTGTAGAAACGTGGGCATAATTGGTTGGGCCCTTGTGTTTTCTAATCAGGGTCTGGTGACCCTTATCATTTATATTCAGATCGTATCGATCGTATCGTATTTCAGATCTTCGATTATCCTAGCTTTTATAGTTTTCCCTTTATGTGGCCATTAAACCCTAACTCTGTACCAAATTTGAGCTCTCTGAGTTTATGGGAAGTACTGGTACGATCATGAGTGAGTGAGTATAATAAATGGGAAACTTTGCTTTCGCTTAACTTCGGAACTAAATAACCTACAGACTTGAAATTTTGGGTTTTAAGTATGTATGTGATTATAGCTTACTGGATGAAAATTTTTGCGTTCTGGTCTTATTAAAAGGTTCTCAAATAGGGGCCTGAAATTGCGGCGAAATGGTTCCAGTAAAAGATGGTACGGCAGTGTTTGCTTCGCGCTCGACTTGGCGGGGGCACTACCGTGCCCCCAGATTTACCTTTAGAACTTTTATATTATGCTACTTGCTGCTATGGAACCCTTCATGGGCGATTCCTACTCGCACTTGGCCGCTTTTTTATATTTGTCTTACGACCTTTTACTTTGTGTATCCCGTTCGGAATAAAAACATGAAAGTGTGTCCTCGAGACGTGATTTTAAAATATCAAGTGTCAACACCGACAAACAGGGCAATAAAAATAAGCAATAATATTCCCCGAGCTCCGCTCGCTGAGATTGGATCGGACGTTTTGGTGACAGATTATGGGGGAGAGGGAGTAAGTTCTCTTTGGTCCCAAGAGGGTAAGGGCCAGGCTCCGCCGTAGCTGTATCTTAAACCAATTCGATTTTGTTATATACGGAATCCAATATAATATTCATTCCCAATATTATAATCTAATATTTCTTAGGTCAGGAAAAAAGAAAAAAACTAAGAATGCTTCTACTCCCGCACAAATCGTAAAAGCCGATCGAGAGGCGAACATGCGAATCATGTAAATAGGCGATGCGGCTAGCAACCCATTTATATTTTGATTCCTTTTTCCACCTTCTCGCCCACCATCATGCTAAAAGTGGTCTTTGGGTCTTGCGGCCTTGGGCTCTGTCTGCTTAGAGCCGCAAGAACCAAGTTGCTCTGTCTGCTCTGTTAAGGATAAAGACGTGATAGTGTAGTATTTTCCTTAACCGGAAGCAAGTGGTGGTAGTGTTTTCTTTAGTCCCAAGAGAGTAAACCTTGGCAGAAATGTGTAGTTGGCGACATTTCTTGTTATCTTGTAATAGGTATTGTCTAAAGAATAAAATTACGTGGTGATTCGGCAGTAACATACTTACACGTAAGTATCGTCGTTTTAAATAATAAAAGTTAAAAACATTGAAAAACTTAGGTACTTACGGCAACATAAGTTTTTCAACATTTTAAACTTTGCTAAGGAATTGCCAAGGCATGTTATTTTATAACTGACTTGGTGTTACATATGGATTGTGATCTTAAAACTTTTTTGTAGCGTAGCGTAGTTTGCTGTAGCGTTATATGTATATGGACGGATTTCACTGAAATGGCTTTACTAAGCCAGAGGAAAGAGGAAAGTGTCGGTTATTGCATGGCTATAAGCGCTCGCGAGGTCTACATTTTTTTTTTTTTTAAATTTATTTTGTTCACTAACTGGCTGAACAACACACAAATCTAAGCATATACAAGTTAGAGCATATAAGTTGCCAACCTACTTGGTTCTCACAGAACCACTAGTTTTGTTCCTGGTTCCAAAGAGAGCATGTCATCACTCATCTAAATAGGCATCGGCAATCCTTCGTATTAGCAGAATTGCCTTCCGCTGATTGCGTTTATTGGTGACACGTGATGGGGAAGGATTCATGAGCTTGATAGGGAGTTTGTTTATCTTCATACCTTAACTAATACGTCCTAGTTGTCGCTTACAAAGCGATTTGAGAGGCGTTTAAAGCTGGAAGATAAGTAAAATGCTGTAAATTTTCGTAAAGTAGGTATCAAAAGAATGGTTCGTTTTGTCATGTCTATCTTTTTTTGCCATCAAAGCTATATCTTTGATTCTAAAAGTGGTTTTCTTTGCTATTGCCAACCTTGTCTGTAGTGCCAAGAAATATTTTGTTTCTATAGACGGCCAAAACAATTTACGTCAATAATTGTAGTCGGTGCTACGGTGCAAAAGTCGAACTACAAGTTTTCACGTAGATGACACGCAAAGGTTAACATCTAGGCTCAAAAAATCATTTTGTAAATCAATTAAAAAACAGAGAAGTTATTGAGGAACGTAAATAAATAAAAACCAGCCAAGAGCGAGTCGGACTCGTACATGAAGGGTTCTGTACCTACATACATACATGCAATGTTTTAAAACGCTAAAAACACATTTTATGTATGATGACCCCATTAAGTTTTGACGTGACAACGTCTTAAATTAGGTTGCGGCTGGGAGTCACTTATGAAAAAGTGTAACGCTCGGTAACGTTACGATGAGTCACCGAACGAGAGAGAGGCCCGCCGAATGCCTTGCGTCTCTCTCCCACTCAACTATGATCGGTCTGACGTTGTCACGTAAAATCTTCGCCCGTAAAACCGACTTTACAGGCAACCATTTTTTGACGTGACAACGTCTTAAATTAGGTTGCGGCTGGGAGTCACTTATGAAAAAGTGTAACGCTCGGTAACGTTACGATGAGTCACCGAACGAGAGAGAGGCCCGCCGAATGCCTTGCGTCTCTCTCCCACTCAACTATGATCGGTCTGTACGTTGTCACGTAAAATCTTCGCCCGTAAAACCGACTTTACAGGCAACCATTTTTTTAAGTTTATTTTACATTTAGTATTTGTTGTTATACAGCGGCTATTGTTATACATAATCGGTGAAAATTTCAAGTGCTAGGGTAGCTATTACGGTTCAAGTGATAGAAAACCCTGTGAGAGACGGACGTACAGACGGACAGATAGCGGAGTCTCAGTAATAGGGTCCCGTTGGCACCCTTTGGGTACGAAACCCTAAACAACACATATATACATTCGAATTGAGAAGCCCCTCCTTTTTTGAAGTCACTTAAAAATAAACCTACAATAAAAATAATTATTATTTTTATTGTAGGTTTATTTTTAAGTTGGTAGATAGGTTTACAGTAAGGAAAACACAACTTTGTTCATAACTAACCATTTGACCAAACCGAACTATGCAAGCTTGCGGCCAGCGTCAGGCAGTAAAATCTCAGAATCTGTGCCACTCGGCAGATCCCCGAGGAATTTCATTGCCATACTTGTAGGGGCGGACGCAAAATGCCGGAAAAGCATTCGATCGCCTATATTGCAAGCTAGAGATGGGCAGCCGGTAAATATATGAGGGGTAAAGCAGAAGATTTTACCACGTATTTAACTTATACATATAAAAAGCTTGAGTAAAATTTTTACATTTTTTTTAAACTATTTTCTAAAGATAATAGCAATGTTAAGGTTTTAATAATTTTTGATGGGAAAACTTCTTTAGGAGCGTTGGGAATTTTTGAGATGGGAAAATCCATTGAACTCGCATCACTATTAGGCGATTATCACACTGCCACGCATCACGCTGCATGTTGCGTTTTCTGGATGCGTTTTCCGTGTGTTAAACTGTGCGTGTTTTCTATACAAACGGAGGTATTTACAAGCAACGTTAGAACACGCATTCACGCGCTACGCTGCGTGGTGCGGGGCAATGTGAAAACCGCCTTACCGGAACCGACACCCCTCAAGTTTTCACTTCTGTCGGCCCGGAGTGCCACTATTTTTTTTAGAGTTTAAATCATCCAGCGTATAAATGTTTGATCAACAACAACTAACTATCGGAAGTTGCTTAGTAACACTTGGAAACGTTGTTCTACAAAAAGTAACTGCGGTGTGAATGCACCAAAGCAGACGCGAACGGGAAGATTCAGACCTGCATTTGTTTAAAATCATGAGAAGAAACGGGTACCTATATTGTAAGTTTTAGAAGTGAAAACTTCTTTAGCGGCGTTGTGCACTTTTTTTGTAATGGGTAAAAAAAGTTAAACTCGCGTCAGGACACGTGTCCTGATCGAAAATTTGTAAGACGAAATGACAGCCGGCGCGGCGTAGGAGAGGAATTATTTATACTATAATTTCGACTAAGCTGTCAGCCGACGCGTTGGTCCAGGGGTATGATTTTCGCTTAGGGTGCGAGAGGTCCCGGGTTAAAATCCCGGAGAAGCCCAAACCTTTTTGAAGTGAAAACTTCTTTAGCGGCGTTGTGCACTTTTTTTTTGTAATGGGTAAAAAATGTTAAACTCGCGTCAGGACACTTCTTAATGTAATATTAATTGTCATGTTTGTGTACGATAGCGCAATAAATAAATATTGTATTTAACCACATAAATGATAGTACTTTTATACTGATAATAAAAGCAATTCGTGCAAAATTATTCCCTAACCATTCCAAAATATCAAAAATGCACAACGTTAATATTCAAGTTTTCACTTCTGCCGGCACTCCCGGAGTGCATCCCGTCTTTTTTTTTTTGTAGTAGTTGTTAGTGAAGCTCTTTGAGTTTACTTACATGGACGTTTAAGTCTGACGATAACTTTATAGTTGAACTGCATAATAGGTGATTAGCAAAATAAACACAATACAAACAGAGTTTAAATATGAGCAAATTCCTTCAAGATATATGAAGCTGTAAAAGGGTCAAGAGTTTACAGATCGAAGCGAAGTACTAGTTATAATTCTATTCTACCCGGACTTGGATATTTACCCGAGTAGAAACCCATCCCTATCACCAACTATTGCAACGCATTGAGTTTTATAGTTTTACCGATTTTCGCTCAAATTCCATAAGAGTATGCTTATATTGGATTTTATTTGCGGTAATTTTGTTAACAGAGTTTGTAGATTTTTATTATTTTTAGTTTGTATGCATAGTTTGTTACAAAGAGGGTACTTGAACGCAGGACCTTCCGTGTGTAAAAATTTACACATAACCATCGTTGTCGTTGGAAAGGGCCATGTAAGATTTGAACAGACGAGTATATCTCTGATTACGCCACATGAAGATAAGGACGCCATGTTTAAACATACATGAAATCAAATTAATTTTTATCTATTAGTTTTTCCTCTACATTATTGTGTTCCACACTCCTTGTTCCTTAACTAAGTACACAAGAGCTGGTCTTCAACTCTTCACAAGATATAATTCTCATTCGCCATTGTCTAAGCAGCAAATATACGTATTTCATAGGTATTTGAAATTCTGTTTTGATTTTGACATTTGCTGTAATAATCTCTTAGATATGTTACGGAGGCAATTATGGTATGATTGTTAACATAACTAACAGTTTCATTTTGACAAGCTTCTATTTTTAGCTTGCCTTGTTTGTTGTTGTTTATTTGGTTTTGGGCCAAATCTTGCAAAATATATTTGAGCCACTTCTAGGTTTCCGATCGAGATGAAATCTTGTATGCTAATGCAAATCAGATAACAACTATTATTATGTCAAGATGCTGATCTGATGATGGAGCCGGAAAGTGGCTATCGGAACCCTGTAATAAAACGAAGAAACCGCATCGAGTTTAGGATTAATATTTACATTTGCTTGCTAAGTACTCAGGCCCCACAATAAAATCTTGTACGAGAAAAAATATTTTTTTTCGGAACATTATTACACTGTAAAATTATTAGAATATTTAATATCCCCATTCGATACCATTTCCTAATCGTGCTAACGCGAAAGGGTGAAATTAGGTCGGTCGATCCATCATTATGTTTTGGACGCGAATTAGATTGTAAACAGGAAGGCATCGATCAATCAATTACCATTTTATATGAGTGGGTGTCGTAATGTAACAAGAGGGATGATATAAGTTTAGCATTTAAAGTATCTCTATTTTCAGCCTACGGAGAACGCCAAGAAAGTTTTTCAAGTTGACATATAAGTGCACTTATGAACCTTGTGTTTAAGTACCTATATTTGTCTTTGTCGTTGTCAAGGGTGATATGCGTGCCAATGGTCTTACAACTAAGGGTGCTCAAGACCATAAGACCGTGCGAAGTGGAGAAGGAAAAGCCGGAAAGCGGACCCCGAGCTTTGCAGCGTTGCAGCTGAGGATGCAACTGTATAAGTTCTTTAAATACTTTCTATCGCGTAGCATTATTATTAAATAAATGCGAATTATATAAAAAGGTAATTAACGCGAATTGTACCTTTTTAGGGTTCCGTACAAAAAATGAAAAAACGGAACCCATAAAGGATCACTCGTGTATCTGTTTGTCCGTCCGTCTGTCACAGCCAATTTTCACAGGTCATTTTCGGGGGAAAAATTAGGAAATAAAAATAAAATTTGTAAAATAAATAGTATTGATTTTATTCAAGAAAGAAGACGAAAATTTACTATTGCCCCCCCCCCCCCCCCCTTGATCTACGAAAGTACTGAGCCTAAAATTTTGAAAAAAATACAAATTATAGTTCAGTGCTTGTAGATTACAGGAAAACCTATAAGAATTCAATTAATTGTACGGAACCCTGTCCACGCGAGTTTAACTCGCACTCGGCTGGTTTATTTATTTATTCTGCTGACGTTTCATCCGGGTTTCACCGAAGGTGGTCCCAGCCTGACTGAAATAGCGATGATGCCTACGCCTCCTCTTGTCCGGTGTGATCTTCATCCACCGTCATATTGGTTATTCTCCAACTACCGTCACACACTACACTCACAGTGTCCCTATTCCGTAACGCAACCGTATTCTGGTGGTTAACCGATTGCGCACCAAACCGGGGTTGTGTTTTGTTAATCACTGGATTCCACGCTGCTGACAATTTAAGGCCATCTTCTCGGTTTTTTTTTTTTTTTTTTTTTTTTTTTTTTTTTTTAATAAGAAATTTGAGTGCGTTTGATCTCTATCTAGCCTGATGGGAAGCTAAGATGAGGTCTAAGGTGTATCACGCAGACTCAAAAAATGCCTGTTCACTCTTGCCTTGAAAATCCCTAAATTATATGTATGGGGAAACATCGACGCAGGGAGGGAATTCCACACCTTAGCGGTTCGCACAATGAAGGAGGAGGCGAATCGAGAGGTACGATGAGGAGGAATATCGACCACAAATGGGTGGAATCCCTGTCCACGTCGTGTTGTCCGATGGTGGAATGGTGCAGGGGGAATTAAATTATGTAATTCCTGCGCACACTCCCCGAAGTGCAACCTGTAGAAGACACACAGACTTGCTACCAGTCGGCGATGTTCGAGGCTGTGGAGCCGTCCTGCCGTAAGCAACTCATCACCAACGAGTCTTCTGGCACGTCTGTCGATAGCTTCCAGGGCTTCGAGCTGATAGCGGGCAGATCCATCCCATAGGTGGGAGCAATACTCCATACATGAGCGGACTTGAGCTGTGTAAAGGCTCAACAGTTGGTCAGGGGTAAAATATCGTTGGACCTTGGAGAGGATGCCCAGTTTTTTAGAAGCCGTCTTAGCCCTGGACTCAATATAGCTACCGAAGTTAAGATTTGATGAGAGATCGATACCGAGAAGTTCGAGATGACGGGTGATAGGAACAGGCACACCCCGGAAAGTGGGAGCCAAGTTGAAAGGGCTCTTTTTAGCAGAGAAGAGACACGCCTGTGTCTTAGAGGCATTGAATCTCACAAGGTTGGCATCACCCCAATCGGAGACAGCTTGCAGAGTAAGATTGGTATGGAGCACCATTGCCTCTCTTAGTTCGTCTATTTCCGGTTTTTTTGCCCTTGCACTAGAAAAATATCTTTCCGTAACGGTGCTATCGTCTGCATACCCAAAAATACCGGGCTTTAGCAGATCGTTAATGTGAAGCAGAAATAGCGTTGCGGAAAGAACAGATCCCTGAGGTACTCCAGCATTAATTGCCAATAGGTCAGACGAGCAGCCGTCAAGAGTTACTCGAATAAACCGTTCCCTCAGGAAATCGGAAATCCAAGCACAAAGGGTGGGAGGGATACCGTAAGCGGAAAGCTTCGCTATAAGAGCGTCATGCCATACCCTGTCAAATGCCTTTGAAATGTCAAGTGAGACAGCAAGTGCCTCACCGTATTTTTCAAGGGCTTCACCCCAAAGATGTGTAGCGTACACAAGAAGATCCCCAGTAGATCGGTTCTGGCGAAATCCGTATTGCCGGTCACTGAGGAGATCATTGTCCTCAAGGTACGCAAGTAAGCGCTTGTTAATAACACGCTCCATTACCTTACACAGAATGGAGGTGATTGCAATTGGGCGATAGTTTGAAGGGTCGGCACGTCTACCCTTCTTAGGTACGGGTTGAACATTGGCGAGCTTCCACATTTTTGGGACGATTCCGGACCGAAGAGATAGACGAAACAGGCGCGTCAGAACAGGAGACAACTCGGGTGCGCAATTCCTTAAGACAATAGCAGGAATACCGTCGGGACCACTGGCCTTATTCACATCTAAGTTGCGTAGAGTCTTGAGAACCTCCTTTTGATGAATGCGGACTTCAGGCATTTTACATCCACAAGGAGGTAACTGGGGCGGTGTTTGATTGCTAGCATCTAGACGTGAGTTTTCGGCAAACAGTGAAGCTAGTAAATTAGCTTTTTCTAAAGCCGTGTGTGCCAGTGTACCGTCAGGTTTCTGCAAAGGAGGAAGTGAGGAGCGGCAAAAGTTAGCTTCAACGCACTTAGCCAGAGACCAAAATGCTTTACTACCGGATGGGTACGAAGCAAGTTTGGCACCAACTCTGCCTATGTGGTCGAAGCGAGCTTTTTTAAGCGTTTTTTTGCAGGACTTGGCCGCAAAGTTAAAGGCTTTCTTCTTTTTACGTGTATCCGGAGCTCTGCGCTTACGAGCGTCAGCCCAAGCCTGGTATGCTGACTGTTTAATAGCCTCAGCTTTTAAACAGTCAGCATTGAACCAGGGTTCAGCTTTGATGCCAGAGGGTCGATCAGAAAATGGAATATAATACTCCATCGCCTGACCGAGAACCTCAGCAACGGCACTTGCACAGCTCGACGGATCGCCAGAAGAAAAGCAGGCTTGCAGCCAAGGGTAAGAAGCAAGGAAATGTCGCATCTCATCCCAATCTGCTGACTTGTACCGCCAAACCCGTCTATTGCCTCTAGGGCTGAAGTCAGGTGGAGGACATATGAGGACGGACTTTACCAGACAGTGGTCAGAACTCCCAAGAGGGGCTGAAACAGACACGTGATATCGGTCTGGTTCAGTCGTCAGCAGAAGGTCTAAGCAATTAGCTATGTGATTCTCAACGTCGGGTATCCTAGTCGCCTGGTCGACCAGCTGGGAAAGGTTCAAAGACAAGGCAAACTTGTACGCCTCTCTACCAGCATGGTCAGTTTTCTGGTATGGGAACAACCATTGTTCGTGGTGAGCATTAAAGTCCCCCAGAAAAACGATTTGCGCGGTAGGATACCTTTGCTGAGTCACATCAACAGCCTCACTTAGGTGACGAAAAAGCCTCGTTGTCTCCTGGTCACCGCTATGCGATCGGTAGACACCGACATAGACAATTTGTTCTGTGCCGGTGTCCACATGCAGCCAGATTGAAGAAGAAGAGGGATCTTCCAAGTTACGGAGACGCTTACAGCAGATGTCATCACGCACATAGAAACAAAGCCCTGCCTTAAAGCGGAAATTGTGCTCCAGGACATATCCTGGGTAATTCAAGTAGGATGTATCAGCAGGGGTAGTAATTTGCGTCTCCGTAAGCAAGAGCAGATGCGGCCTTACAGTCTCAAGATGGTGGTGGACTTGGACGAGATTAGAGTGCAGACCTCGAATGTTAGTGAGGTGCACTTTTAGCGAGAGGCCGTGTATCCGCGGTTGAAATTGATAGGATGTTTCTTAATTTCAATCGCCTCACATACCATCCTAGTGCGATAGTGGCAATCGCCAGCGAGGACTTCACGATGAAACTCAATCCAGTGGTTAGCGCCTGCTTCGAGTAGATGTTCTGCAATGGCCGAGTTGGTGATTCGTAAGTTCTTTCTTATCGAGCTCAGTTATCGAGTGTGTTAAGGCCGTACCTGAATTTTCCGGGGTCCAGTGCTGCCCCCATTTAAATTAAATCATTTCAAAGAAAACGGAGACATCATTTAAAATTTTGCTACTACCAAGTCCTAGATAACCCTTCAAAGTACTGTTTAGTACAGTTTATAGTGAGAACGTTAAGCTTTACTACGCACATTTGCCAAAAGTGCCCGTTTTTTGCAAATGTGCGTAGTAAAGCTTAACGTTCTCACTTTAAACTGTAAACAGTAGTTAATAAAATACTTTGAAGGGTTATCTAGGACTTGGTTGTAGCAAAGTTTTAAATAATGTCTCCGTTTTCTATGAAATGATTTATTTGAAATGGGGGCAGCACTAGATCCCGGAAAATTTTGGTACGGCCTTAATAGCGAATACTTGTGTAAAATTTTCCAAGCTGGCATAAAAGCATCTGACATAACAGACATTTTTAGAAGCTTTTATTACTACTGATAGTCGCACCTGTCCCGTTGTCTGTGTCCGTAATCAAATGTTGCAAGCTAAATAAGATCCACTTCCCATTATTCGATTGATCTGAAACTTCACATACTTATGTAAGTTGGGTGACAATGCAATATTATAGTACCAATGAATTTATCTCATGATGAAGCCGGAAGGTGGCCACGGCATACATCTCTGTGATAAAACATCATAACCCCACCGAGTTTGGGCTCGATTGATTCGTCTTGGGGAACATTTGAATCTTTAGTTCATGGTTTTCACAAGCTTGTTTTTGAATACCTAACACTAGTAAACTTCTTACGATGTTTTTCTTCGCCGGAAACAACTCTCGAAATGTTCAAGTTCCTATTTGTAGGTACTTACATGAGTAAGTGAATTTTTAGCAACAAAACCTACATGACTAAAATATTCTACGTTTTAAAGCGAATTATTCTCAACAATATCCAAGGGCGAATAAAGTCTGTTATACAACTTTCTTCAATTATTCCGCCTAATAAACTCGGGGAGTTTTCCCAACTTTTCTGGTAATTTTACAATGGCAGTCTGTAACTTGTAAATTGGAATAGGTTACGTGTTTTTTCCGTAATAAGTACTTGTAGGTCAAAGAGATTCCTTGGAAGTTTTTGTTAATAAGTCTTTTGAATATTTGATGAAGATTGTTAAAAGTTTGATAAAAAATTACATGTTTTAAAAATGAAACCCCAATACAATGGTTACCTTATATCCAAGTTTATTGTGGGGTTGATCGAAACTTCATTTATTATTAGAAAAACTGGTGGTATTACGAAGCAATTTTATTAATCAAGCGAGCGAAGCCTTTTAGTTTCCATTTCATGGGCTGAGGCACAGATTAATAAATAGTGGCTGAGGTACCATCTGAGAGGTTTTGCGTTCTTTAATTAACACGATGTATACACAGTTACACACGCCGCATTATCCGAGTAGGCTCGTAAAACTTCTTTCGCTCATCACAGTCACAGATGTCAAAATATAATGCACATGGTTTTGTAAAATGTCACTACCTACGTCTTCCATCGTCTTTGAAGGGAAGATCCCACGTACCTTTCCCAGCCAGTAACAAATTCAGTGCCATCAAAGCAATTGACCGAGGAATTCAACTCGCATGGTCTGGGGGATTGCTGTTAATCGCACCCACATTAGACCCCTTCGCTGCAAAATAAAAAGGGTTATAGAAGTAATACTTAATGAAAACAATGAAAAGACGAATCAATTGAGCCCTAACTCGGTAGAATTATGTTGTCTATGCCATAGCCACCTTCCAGCTTCATCATGAGATTAGGTCAATGGTCCATAATATTGCATTGTCACCCAACTTACATAAGTATGTAAAGTTTCAACTCGATCGAATAATGGGAAGTGGGTCTAATTTAGCTTGCAAGATTTAGATTACGGACACAGACAACGGGACAGGTGAAACTAAATAAAAGCTTGTAATAATAATTTAGTCATTCATGTCTTCCATACTGGTCTGGTAGAAAAGAAAAAAAACGTACAATGTACAAGCTGCTTGTCTTCACGCGCAAATCGTTAAAGCCGATTATGAATAGACCAGAATCTGAATCATATGCGACAAGCTAAGAGGGGCCGTGTGTCTTCACACAGCGAGATCCCATGTCCTGGAGACCCGTAGTTGGTACATGGTTCTAGATTTGTTCTGTTGAATTACGTCAATTTATTTTCAATCATTCGTTATGTATGTTTCTTGGACCGATCGTGATCTGCCCAGATAGATCTCAAGACTCTCTTTTTATTGCACGCCTCATAAGCGAAGCGCATGAGGTAGTGCTCTACTCTCGCCTTACAAAAATCAAGTGATTTTTTTAACTAAATGTGTCTCTATTTATTTTCTATCGCACTCGTACAATAATATTTACACATAAATGTCAAGGAAAAACACTAGTTTCAACACTTATGACATTTTTAAAAGACATTTTGCCTTAAAAACAATGTTTAATAAAATCATTTTGTGGACGTCCGTGTGTCTGTATGTATGGAAACTGGCGTGGTCACGATAACTCCCGAAAAACTTATCTGATCAAGTCCATTTTTTTTATACGCTTCAGTATTATCCAAAACTAAGTCCTTTCGAAGATCACGGTCTAATTCAATGTAGTTTAATCGTAATTTCAATTTAATTGTGAAAAATGAGTTTATGAGGCGTGCACTTTTGGATTTTCCAAACTTATTTTTATTTTTTTGCAACATCGTGTGTAGAATGAAGTTCTTAGCGAGCCTCTCAAATTTCATAGAAATCCGATATTAAATAACGCTACAGCGAAGTTCTCCCCCTGTCAAAAATCGCGATCGACTATAAAATTTAAATAAATCTAGGAACTTGTGTGACAATTTTCGTCAAAATTGGTTGAAAATGCCACAGGCAAGAACAGGTCATCTCGAAACTGAGACGCTTCGCTTCGATTTTCTCAATAGGGCAATCTATAAATAAATGTCAAGCGCCTCATCTGTACTTTTAACAACGTGAACCGTCGCTCCTTATCTCCCGTTTCCTTTAAGTGGGCTCGATAAATCAGCCCGGGCGTCCTATGTACCGATTTTTTCCTGGAACGTCCTTGTGTTTTGAAGGTTACGTGATCAAGAATTTTCTCCGTCGATCCCAATATTTGTTGTATATGGTTCATCTATTTTGTGCTCTAATTGTCGCCTGTTAGGGGTTAAGTTTGCATGGACTTGTTTACCCAAGATTAACAGAAAACAACACGGTTCAATAGTCGTGTTGTTTCCGGCCTATAATACATCTCTTCCTGAGGATATTTATTTATTTCAACTTTATTTCTAAAAGGGTGAAAAGAGGGGAAGTTAGCTGTAGCGAAAGCCGTCCATATATAACGCAAACTTCTGAATCCTTCAGTTTGTTTTCTATTTTCTGTATGTACCAAGCGGCCAGCACAGCAGTGGTAATTAGGTTTTTTCTAAGTGCCTTACGACATCCTTGACACTGAAAACTGAAAAGGGAAGCGCACTCCGGGATCCGAAGCAACCAGAAGCAGCAACCGGAAACACGCTCTGTAGGGGAAATCTAACTTTCGTGTCTTTGGCTAGTTCCAACTCCTTTCATGCAATAAATAATACCGTAAATACTAATAAAGTTTTACAAAATATTCAATTCAGCCCTAAGCAAACAATATTCCATTGACTTTCCCGCAACAGCCTCCCGTATTCAAATTCCGCAGCACTTGAAAATTTAAACAATACCAAGCTTTTGGTATTAAAATGAATGAATAATGGCCGCAACGAAATACGATAATGCTGTCAATAAAGGACGCTACAAAACAACTGCGGACGCCAAGTAAATCCATCTAAATGGTAACGAACCCGCTTTCAAATGCAAATAAGCATGCAACAACATATCCCACTCGTCCCCCGACTTTATTATCAGAAATTCTGGATTCAACAAATACTAGCTCCAGATTTTATCCCGTTTAAGTGGGGCATAAACTTGGATTCTATTCCCGCGGAATTGGATTGGGTTTTGCTTGTTTGGGGGAATAGGACCCCGCAGTATTGCGTTCATCGGGGCTAATCCGCACAATCAACAGAATTTCCTCTCGCTCCTCTCCTCTATACATATAGCTATCTCGCTCGCACTGTCGCAGTCTCAAAGACATTATTTGCGCCAAGGAGTATATCTAGATAGATTTATTGCACTGTACGAGTATACCTACTCGTAACAGCAATTGTATCTGCCATCAAATTGGGTTTATAGCAGCTTCTGATTACTTTGAAGTATAACCTCTTTTTGGAGAAATATTTTGCGCGTGGAGCGACAATATTTACTTTTCGCCATTTTCAGTTTTTACGATATTTAAATTGGTTTGGAATCCGTTTTGCTTTGCGTAAAATTTATGGTTCGTTTATTCAATCTGTTCGCTTTTTTGATCAACGTGAAATTTTGTAGTATGAGCGAACATGTCTTTATCAGTGACTGCTTTATTTTTTTTAGAATTCACTTTTTTTATTTTGTTGAAAGAAAAGTCTTTAAAGACTAGACATTTTCTATGATCGAGATCTAGGAGCAACGTTGTTTTTTTTTCTTTTCAGCTAAGCTAATAGCTCTTTGTTCGTGTAGTTTTTTTAAAGTGATAATTCCCTATGTTCGCCCAAGAGTTTTCGATTCGTTTTTCGGGACACTTTGCTTTTAACAAATCTTGCATCTTTCTTGGTTAAAAGTCCTCTCTCTAGTTTTTTCTGCAGTTAGAGTCATCAAGACGAAACCAGTAAACTCAATAAAAGATTATTGTCATTTTTTTATAATTTTTTGAAAAGATGTAATGAAACAATAGCTAACCATGTGGTGCTGTAGAGGAATGCATGTTTTCAGTATATTTTCTCAGAATAACAATAGGTACTCGTAGGTAGGTGCTAAAGCGAGTAAAACGAAGAAGTTCTCCGAGTCGCATTAGAAGAGATTCGGCGTGCAGGGTTGAACACGTGATAGCTCAGTGGTTAGAGCATAGTCGTATTTAGACCAAGGTCGCGAGTTCAGGTCCCGCCCGAGTGTCGTTTTTTCACAATTTCTTATTTCGTTATTTAGTTAATTTGTGCATAATGACTGCAAAAGTCCATTCATAGCTCTAAAATTTTAATCTCTGCTTCTTGGCTTCCACATAATTAATACATAAAAATTATATGTTTTAGTGAATTATGTGGTAGCCACACAATTTACATTTATATATAATTTTTATGTATTAATTATGAGGAAGCCAGGAAGCAGCGATTAAGGCCGTACCTGAATTTTCCGGGGTCCAGTACTGCCCCCATTTAATATTAATTTTAAAGAAAACGGAGACATCATTTAAAATTTTGCTACTACCAAATCCTAGATAACCCTTCAAAGTATTTTACGGACTACTATTTACAGTTTGAAGTGAGAACGTTAAGCTTTACTACGCACATTTGCGAAAAACTGCCACTTTTGGCTAATGTGCGTAGTAAAGCTTAACGTTCTCATTATAAACTGTAAACAGTATTTCATAAGATACTTTGAAGGGTTATCTAGGACTTGGTAGTAGCCAAATTTTAAATAATGTCTCCGTTTTCTTTGAAATGATTTATTGTAAATGGGGGCAGCACTGGACTCCGGAAAATTCAGGTACGGCCTTAAAATTTTAGAGCTATGAATGGACTTTTGCAGTTGACGTACATACCGTGTACATATAATGATAAATTAATAAGTCTCGCTCACATGGTACTGTTTCACCATTTATGTTTCATTATTTAGGTAGGTACGTATTTTTTATTTCAAGAGTTTCCTTGAATATAGCTTCATAGTCACCCTGTATAATTGCAACTCGAATGAGTCCTTACAGTGACAGACTGTTCCCTCGTGTCCCTGACCTAAACTTAATCTATTCTGGATAATCCAATCCCATTACTGCACAATCCCGCGTGCCCAGTCGCGTCAGCTGCCGATTTATACACTTGATAGCATATTTCACAGAACAATATTGAGCTATTAATATCTAAGAAGTTCGTCCCAAACTGTCAACTGGCAGTACACTTAGAACTCAATATTTCGGCAACCCCTCCATTCGGCTTCCCCTCCAGGAGATAGGTAATTGAATATTTAACAAAAAAAAACCGACTGAAAACTTCTTTAGCGGCGTTGTGCACTTTTATGTAATGGGTAAAAAATGTTAAACTCGCGTCAGGACACGTGTCCTGATCGAAAATTCGTAAGACGGAATAACAGCCGGCGCGGCGCAGGAGAGGAAGTATTTATACTATAATTTCGACGAAGCTGTCAGCCGGCTCGTTGGTCTAGAGGTATGATTTTCGCTTAGGGTGCGAAAGGTCCCGGGTTCAAATCCCGGACAAGCCCAAACCTATTTGAAGTGAAAACTTCTTTAGCGGCGTTGTGCACTTTTTGTCATGTTTGTGTACGATAGCGCAATAAATAAATATTGTATTCTACCACATAAATTATAGTACTTTTATACTGATAATTAAAGCAATTCGTGCAAAATTATTCCCTAACCATTCCAAAATATCAAAAATGCACAACGTTAATATTCAAGTTTTCACTTCTGCCGGCACGCCCGGAGTGCAACCCGTCTTTTTTTTTTCAAAGTTTCTTTCTTATCTCCAAAGTTGTTCATCATATCTTCACAATTACTTTTTACAAAATTAACTAAAATTTTGCTACTACCAAATCCTAGATAACCCTTCAAAGTATTTTCCTTATCTCCAAAGTTCTTCATCATATCTTCACCAAATTAAAATGGAACCATTTGGTAGTAAGGCTTTTAATTAAAAAAAGATTCATCCAAATCGGTACTCAATTGGCGAAGCTATTGCGTAATAAATATACATAAAAAAAAAACATACAGTCGAATTGATATCCTCCTCCTTTTTTAAAGTCGGTTAAAAAGTAAAAAAAAAATCTGAATGTACTTACCAACTTTTTAGGGTTCCGTACCCAAAGGGTGCAAACGGGACCCTATTACTGAGACTCCGCTGTCTGTCCGTCTGTCTGTCCGTCTGTCTGTCCGTCTGTCTGTCCGTCTGTCTGTCTGTCTGTCCGTCAGTCACAGGGCTCTATCTCTTGAACCGTTATAGCTAGACACTTGAAATTTTCACCGATTATGTATTACTGTGGCGGATATAACAACAATTACTAAAACTAAAAAATAGTTAAAAATTAAAGGGGTTCATCATACAAGAAACGTGTTTTTTCAGCGTATTTAACTTGATCTTAATAATGGCATTAACTAGATACTTGAAATTTTCACCAGTTATGTATTACTATGACCACAATAACAAAATATACTAAAAATAAAATAAAGTTAAAAAATAAAGGAGGTAGTCATACAAAAAACGTGTTTTTTAGCGTTTTTAAACATTGTACGGTGGTACGGAACCCTTCATGTACGAGTCCGACTCGCACTTGCTCGTTTATTCTCTTCCCGCGCAGATTGTAAAAACCAGTCGAGAGAACGGACCAAAATCCGAATAGGGTTAGCAAGTATAGCAACCCACCACTATTAAATTCCCTTGTTACAAGCTTTTTTATTTAGCTTGCCCTGTTTGATGTTGTTTATTGGTTTGGGTCAAATCTTGCAAGTCTTTAAGCCACTTCCTGGTTTCCGATTGAGATGAAACTTTGTATGTTAATGTAAATCAGATGACATTGCAATGTTATTATGACAAGAAGCTGATCTGATGATGGAGCCAGAAGGTGGCTGTTAGGAACCCTGTAATAAAACAACGCAACCCGAGTTTCGGCTTATTACATTTGTCTTAGGCCCCACAATTACTGCATGTAGGAAAAAAAAATTTTTTTGTACTTATTCCACCTTAACATCTACCATCCCGCTAAAAGTGACCTGTGGTTCTTAGACCCCGGGCTCTGTTCCCCGTTATAGATTAAATGAAATAGTGTATAATGCCATATTAAGTATCTGAACTACTTATATGCCATGCCATGTTCTGTTTTTACTCTGCAATCATCTGCTTGAGGGATACACGCGGGCAAAATCACGCACGAGTGAACTCCTTTGAGACTTGGTTTAAACATCATTTTCTTTTATGAAGAAAAGAAGATTGAATCCTTAATTCCAGAGATAATAGAAGAAAGTCCATAAATTTACGCTTTATGGAGATGCCTTAAATAAGATTTCATAGTTCGCAGCAACAATAGAAAATCGTTCTTATTTGAAGGCTCTATTAAACACAGCTTATTTTAGTACAATATGTTTCAAGTGACAAGTTTAATTTAAATAATTTGTAGAAAACTGAACTGAGAAGTTTATTCCAATAGAGAGTATGCATACTTTTTTTTTTAAATTTGTATTCGATAGTCCTCGTCGAGAAATAGCCGCAAAAAATAAATCAGTGCCGAAAAACATGTTTATGGTGTAGAAAATAAATATTAAAAATAGCAAATAGATTATAACAACTAAAACACGCCATTTTAAAATATGATGTCAACGTCTGCAATATCCGCTAGAGACAGAAGCTGTCAACGCATGTTTTTCTTTTTTGGGTACTATCGATATTATCAGCCAGTGATGTTTGTTAAACTTCTATATAAAAGTACATACATTTCGAATGTCATCGATAGTCAAACTACATGGACGGACAGTCCTACCGAACGCACCCAAACTTGTCATTTCCTTTTTGTGAACTTTGTCGTCATTTCCCTTTTGTTTATCAAAAGTTCCCGCGCAATATTTGCATATTTTCGATAATTTATTTCTAATCCAAATAAGAGTCAGTAAGAAAAATAATTAACTAGGCGTGGTAACGTATTAATAGAAATTGTAAAATAAAAATATGAGCCGGATTGGTATTACATGCATATTCCTGATTCGGAAAGCTTCAAACTATTTGCCGAGAATCTGAATCATGTCAATAGGCGATGTTGTTAGAAAGCCGTCTCTATTTTATGTAGCCGCTCTTTTTACAAGCTTTTACTTAGTTTCAGCTGTCCCATTGTCTGTGTGTCAGTAATGAAATTTTGCAAGCTAAATCCGCTAGATAACAATAAGTCAAACAGACACTTTTTCCTAAACGGGATTTGTATGAAATACAAAACCGTGATAGATTTTTCGAGTCAAATAGCTCTATTAATTTCAGTTTTTCTGCATTAATTAGTCTTAAATTATGTTGAAAATAGATATGATCAATGACACTATTTTGTGACGTTTTACAATTTATTTTTGACCCAGTCATCTACCCAATTAGTCCCGCTTCCCATTATTTGAAGAAACTTCACATACTTATATAAGTTGGGTGCCAACTGACAATGCAATATGGTACCAATGACTCATGACTCACTCAATGAATGAATCTCATGATGAAGGTGGTCTGTCTCGTATCTCTGTGGTAAGACAACATAACCTCACCACAGAATAAATAATGCTAACGTACAGAAGTCTCACTCAGCAAAAAAATTCAAAGAAATATCTACTCAATGTGGCTAGCTATTTGATCACGTCAGAACTCAGCACCTTTTTGTATAGATGCCTAGACATCAATTGCAAGCCAATTTCATTCTTATTACTCTGGACAAACGATTCGTATAGCTGAATTTACCACCCGGAGGGGCCGCCTGCGCGCATAGTAATAATGTAGGTATATTTTCGATACCTAAACGGGGAGTGACACAGGCCTGACCCCGCCAAGTTTGGGAGCACTTTAAACTTTTTTGCTATTTTATATAATTACTTGTTTATGTCAGCGCTTAAAATTAAACGTTGGAGAAACTTTTTAATTTTAATATCCTTAGATTCTTAAACCTAAGGTTAACCTAAACCAGTTTAACTAGTATTGTTAAACAGGTTTAAGAATCTAAGGATGTTTAAAAATGCTATTCAAGACTCTATAGACACAACTTCAATACCTACGTCCCAAATACCTATTGAAATACCTTGCTTAGTTAATATCCAGTCTGGGTACTGGTTGCCATGTTCCAATATCTCCGAGACGTCCGCCTATTTGCTATGACTGATTGTTCAATCCAACTTTATCCGATACTCAATTTAAATATTGATCAGCTCAGTTTTCAATTGAGAGAATCGTTTGTTAATCTATACAACATTTGTATTTTTAGGGTTCCGAACAAAACATTAAAAAACGGAGCCCTTATAGGATCACTCGTGCAGACTGTCTGTCCGTCCATATGTCACAGCCAATTTGCTCCGAATCTAAAAGACCGAATCAGCTTAAATTAGATAGAATGTTGTAATCCTAACCAAACACATATGTGCAAAGTAAATAAATATTTTTTTTAAATAAGGTTCATTTTCGGGGAACAAATTAGGAAATTAAAAAAAATGTTTTGCAAACCTTACTGTGTCATATATAAAATGAAAGGGCTCGTCATGAGGATCTCAAATATATTTTTGTTATTATTGTAAAATAAATAGTTTTGATTTTATTTATGAAACAAGACGAAAATTGACCATTCCCCCCCTGATCTCCGAAACTACAGAGACTAAAATTTTGAAACAAATACAAAATATAGTTCATTGCTTGTAGATTACAGGAAAACTTATATGAATTCAATCAATTGTACGGAACCCTCTCCACGCGAGTTTAACTCTCACTTGGCCGGTTTATTATAACTAGATAAGTACTATTGCACGCCTCATAAGCGAAGCGCATGAGGTAGTGCTCTACTCTCGCCTTACAAAAATCAAGTGAATTTTTTAACTAAATGTGTCTCTATTTATTTTCTATGGCACTTGTACAATAATATTTACACATAAATGTCAAGGAAAAACACTAGTTTCAACACTTTTGACATTTTGCCTTTTAAATAAATAAAAACAATGTTTAATAAAATCATTTTGTGGACTTCCGTGTGTCTGTATGTATAGAAACTGGCGTGGTCACGATAACTCCCGAAAAACTTATCTGATCAAGTCCATTTTTTTTATACGCTTCAGTATTATCCAAAACTAAGTCCTTTCGAAGATCACGGTCTAATTCAATGTAGTTTAATCGTAATTTCAATTTAATTGTGAAAAATGAGATTATGAGGCGTGCACTTTTGGATTTTCCAAACTTATTTATTTCTGTTTTAGATTATTGGAGAAAAAAAATATACTTTTTACTTTACTTGAGTGGAGTAGGACCAACTTGGTAGTAAAGGCTTTCAAATAAAAAAAGAATCATCAAAGTCGGTTCACAATTGACGAAGATATCGCGTAACAAACATACATTAAAAAAAAACAGGCGAATTGATAGCCTCCTCCTTTTTTGAAGTCGGTTAAAAACAGACAGATGGACAAAAGCATTTTTGGCCAATCTCGAAACTGAGACGCTTCGCTCGCTCGGTCATTTATTTAATGTTGCGGTTGTTCCATTAAAAAGATAAAAATCCACAGAATAAAAATAAAAATACAATATCTCACTAACGTACCAACTGTTAACTAAAATGATTACTCGTAAGTATATTCCATCCCTTTTACTGATATGAGAAAATATCGAAACCATATAAATGTAATATACTTCAACAAAATCGCCCGTAACCCGTAATACGTCAAATCCCCGAAGATTACGAGTTATCAAGGTAAAATCGGGCGGACGGGCGAAATTTCATCATATGAGTATGCTTCTAAGAAATCGTTAAAAGTAAACATATACTTGCGAGGTGCTTGTAAAAAAACGAGCCAAGTATGTGTTGGTATCAAATAATTTAGGTGTGGAGAGCGTAGGCCAAATCCTCTGACTGCTCTGGCTAATATTCTGGTAGTACAGAGAGGGTCGTGCTCCTGCAGTGGAGACTAAAAAAAGACCTGATGATGACATTTTTTTTGGGCAAATCTTATTGTCTGCTAACACACACATTCGAGTGCACACATTTGCACATTCGAGCAACAACTTTTCTAATGGCATCTTATTAGGAATAAGAATATCAGCAGCTTTGTACAAGAAAGTCGAAAATCACATATTTTCAAAATCCCAGCCTGAAGGATAAGTTTATAAAAAAATGATTTTTAATTTGGATGATAAAATTCAAAGAATCAAATATTTATTCAGAAAATGAAACAGAAGTACCTAGTTTGGTATTTAAAAGATAAGAGCTATTTACAAACTGCTAGTACCTTGCTAGATAATACATAGTGTTATAAAACAATCGAAGAAATATAATGCTATTTCTGCTATGAGTGTTGTAGGTACATGAAAGCAACGTGTTAAGCTTGTTTGCTGAAACTTGGCTTGCACACTGCACGTAATGTTCCGTTGCCTTTGTCTACAGCTGCCTGAATATGATTCGATTATGAACTCTACGTGTATCGCAATAAAGAGTACTGACATGGCAGCTAAGTTAATTACTTCAGGGCAAAATTCATTGAAATTTAGTCCGTTAGGGAGTAAGTCGTCAGCTTATTGTATTATACGGTATTTCAGATCTTATGAAGGTTGTCTACCTCTCTTTTACTGAAAATGGTCGTTTTATTTATTTAATTTATTCCACTATAAAATTAATGTACAATAGGTATAATCTTTGGGACGTATAAGAGAAGGAATGGGGTGCAAGCGTATACAAAACAGGAATGAGAAAAAAAAAATCTGTTTACTAGCTAAGATACATAAACTACGCCTACATATTAAATTAAATAACATATAATAAGTTATATATAAAACATAGGTATAATATACTTCATATCTCCAAATATATACTTACATAAATATTTAAAATAAATAAACATACATAGACTACTACAGCATAGCTTGCTCATGGAAGTGTCGAAATACAAGTGATTTAAAATGATCCCGCGATTGTGCTCTCATAATGTTGACAGGGAGGGCATTCCATAGTACGGCCATAACGGCAAAAGAATTAGAGAGAAACCCAGTACGGTGAGAAGGAATCGAAAGAGTTAATTTATCAGTGTTGGGTATCCAGGTCACTAATATAGTTTTAAATTGTGATTTGTATGTTGGCAACACTTGATGGCAATAAACCAGTCAGCTTCCGAGACCTGTCTTTGATTGACGTATCTACGGCGTTCTTAGATGTCACAATCAGAAGAATCGTTACATATAATTTGGAATTGGTAGATAAATAATTTTTAGACGGAAAGCGGCCCTGGGCTCAAAAAAAAAACACAATTAGGATGCAACCAGGACTGGACCAGATGCGACTAGGACTTCTTCTGCAGAATGATGCTAAGGTCTAGTTTGGTATGTCATTGAAATAGGACACTACTATTGAATGACTGTCTTGTTATTTAATGAAGCAAAGGTCCAGCCTTTGACTGAAATGTCCCAAGAGCTTAGAATGTACCTTCTTATAGAGAGAATCTGACTTAAAACCCATCTTGTGTCTTTTTCCCTCTTATCGGCATTTATCTCAGGCATTTACTGCTGCAAGAATGACACTTCGCCAAACGTCAAAAGTAAAACTCAAGTACCTATAACACGACAAAATTTAAATGACATTGTCTAATGACATGGACTTATGTTAAGGTGACTTTTCCATTTAGTTGAATAGCGACGTGTATGGTGCTCCTAAATAGAAAAGTCCTTGCGTCATTCGTGTACAAAAAACGTGACCTTTCAAAACGGGCTATGCTTTTGAGATGTCATCGCGGAATATATTTACCTCCAATATCTATGGAAATTGCGGAGTTATAAGGTTAGAATTCGATAAGACCTCCAGGGAAACGGTAGTTC
The DNA here is from genome assembly GCA_963576875.1 of Acrobasis repandana. Classification (NCBI taxonomy): domain Eukaryota; kingdom Metazoa; phylum Arthropoda; class Insecta; order Lepidoptera; family Pyralidae; genus Acrobasis; species Acrobasis repandana. The sequence continues at coordinate 9,040,515 of OY756241.1, read as the reverse complement.
GGAGCTTGTCAAGAAAACCATGGCTTAGTTATAACTTAAATCCATTTCGATTAATTATCCAAAAACACGAATGAAACGAAAAGCGTTTAACTCATTGAATGAAACAGTTCTAAATCCGGATGGAGTTAAAATTGAACGCATAGAGAACGTGTATAGCAACGGATAATCCAACCAAACCATTAACTCCGCGTCTTTTGAATGAATCAAAGGAGCGGTTTCCCAAAGCTGATGTTCGTTCCAATATTGCTTTGGATTGTTATTTACTTAGATTTACTATTTAGATATAAAAATGTCATAGAAGGCGACTTAGGAAACATAAGCTAAACAAAGCTTTATAAACATCAGTGAAACCTCTCCAACCCGTCTGGCCAGCGTGGAGAGTGTAGGGCTCTAACTGCTCTGGCTAATATATGATATCACATAGGGTCGTGCTCCTGCAGTGGAGACTAAAAAAGACCTGATGATGAATCAAAGGTCATCGTACTACTGTAAGACTGCCTCCGTGGTCCAGTGGTCAAGGGTTTGCCTTGTGATCCGGAGGTCGTGGGTTCAAATCCCACTGGAAAGCATACTTTGTGAAAAGTTGTTTCCAGTCTGGTTAGGATATTGCAGGCTTGAATCACCTGATTATCCGAAAAGAAAGATGATTCCGTGCTTCGGAAGGCACGTAAAGCCGTTGGTCCCGAACGCCATCTAGCGTTTGTACCTATCCTAGGATTGGTTCTGGTCTACCCTTTGGGTTGTGGAGGTCAGGTCACGAGGTTACTGGTTTTTACACAGAGCGACTGTCGCGCTCTGTGTAAAAACCAGTAACCTCGTCAAATCACCTAGGTTAGGTAGCGGACCCCGGGCTCTGAAGCGTAACCGCTGACGATGCAACCGGGAATACGCTCGGATGATGATGATTAGATATAAAAAAGTGGAAGAAAGCACATAGGTACTTTTATTAATATTTAATGACGGTACATATCCAAAGAATCACCTAGACTAACTTAGGTGGATATCAAAAAACTTAATTTTCATACATTCAAAATTACTAAGTTATTATTAATGAATGAAAATTAAGGTTTTTAATCTTTATTTTTTTTATTTTTATAATTGTCTAGTAAAGCCTGTGTCAGTGTCATTTCCACTTTGTATTTATCATCATCATCATCATTATCCCAGTCCTTCTTCCGCCCACTGCTGAGCATAGGCCTTTTATATTATACAGGCCTATATATATTTGTATTTATAGTTTTAATTAAATGTGGGTTAAAACTTTATTCAGAAATGTTACAGGTCTGCCTAAAAAGCAAGTGTGGGGTAACTGCATCTTTAATATCAATTTCAGTTCATATAATTTGACGACCGTCCCATTTTGGTTAACACGCTAATCCACCACTCAGAGGTTCTGGGTTCGATCCCCAGCCAGGGCAAGTTAGAAAATGGGTTTTGGGTGTTTATCTATTTTTATTTATTTATTATAAAATATAGTATCGTTGAGTAAGTATCCCATAACACAAGTTTAAAACTTACTTTGAGGCTAACTTAATCACCATGATTGGAGACTCTATCTTATTAGTATCTTATTATATCTTATCGTATTGGTGTAAACTGTAAAGATAGATTTAAGCTTTGAAATAAATAAATAAATAAATAAATAAATTATTTTACATAACATTTATTTAACAGTTTGAAATGGGATCCCAAAATTCAAAAAATATATTGTTCTCAAACACTTCGAGTGTACGTTCTATGTAACTTAAATAGAAAATTTTTTTTTTCCTTTCTTAACGTACCTACTTTAAACAAGTACGCTAATAATATTACAATCTAGCCTAAAGTTAGACTAAATAAGTAATTTAACATTGACCTAGTTTTATACGTTATAGACTAAGAATGTGTCCATTGGCACTTTTCTTACTGTGTTTATTAAGGGGAAGGCACTTTGTTCGTGTGTCTCTGCTGGCACATCACTGCACTATAATATCAATGTATATATACATTTTTTTATAACTACACCAGTTCTTTTGAGACGTCACTATGTCCGTGTTGTCGAGGAGCTGAATCGCCTCAACATTCACATGGTGAAGCAGTCTATACTCATGTGCTTCGGCGTATTTTCTGATTACTTTATCGACGGTCTGCATTTTAAGGTCCCGGTGTAGATCGTCGATTCTTTTATACCAAGGCGCATTCACAATGGCCTTCAGTACGTTATTTTGGAAACGTTGAATAATTTCAATGTTACTTTGTTTGGTACAACCCCATAGCTGTATACAAACAAATATAACAAAATTATTGAAGCAAGATTGTTTGTATAATGAGCGATACCAAAAGAGAAATTAGTAAGGATTTAAATACACCAATTGTAGTTAATACACTAATTCAGTTATCCAAAAATACTTAACTCCTGAAAACCGTGTACGAGATACAACATGAACAGTTCTAAATTCGGATCGAGTTTAAATTGAAGGCAAAGAGGACGTGTCGAACAAAGGATAATCCGACCAAACCATTCACTCCGCGTCTTCTGAATGAATGAAAGGAGCGTAATCTTAAAACAGATGTTCATTCCAATTTGGATAGTGTTGAATATACGATTGCTTAGCAATAAATCTTATTTAGAGTAAGTATTTAATATAAATTTAAGAATGATAACTTCTTTCAAATAAATATTAAATACAAATTAAAAGCATAATAAGTATTTAGAAATCGTTATTGAAATTTTCTTCCGAACTATGGTACTCGTACTTACGATTTTTTTTACAAATAACTCAGGCGAACTTGGAATACATTTAAACATGTCGGATAATGCATGGCTAAAAGTGAGAACGTGAAGCATTTCTTCGCACATTTGCCAAAAGTGGCCGCTTTTGGCAAATGTGCGAAGAAAAACTTCACGTTCTCACTTTAAACTGTAAACAGTAGTCCATAAAATAGTTTGAAGGTGTTTTATGGACTACTGTTTACACTACTGTTTTTTCAAATGAGGGCAGCACTGGACTCCATGTATCATCTTAATGTAGTGCTCTTGTATAGCCTGTGCTATCAATTTTCACCTTAATTGGTGTACAAACTCGATCTCTGGTTTTAATATTTTATTTTAATTAATTACAATAATTTTAATTAAATAAGAGCGCTGTTGCGTTGTCGCTGCGTCATTTTCGTACAAATCAGTAGGTAGCCCCCGAGACGAAGCAGGAAAGGTTTACTTCAATTACGACTACGTTGTTGCAACGCTGCAATGACGCAGCGCCTGTGTGCCGGTAATTAAATAGTTTGCACCTCTTAATTCTTCTTCTTTTCTCGGAATCACCAGTGGTAGATAAAGCTTATGGCTTTAAGTCCGCCTATTACATTTGTAATAAAGTTTTAGCGTTGTGTCGAGGCAATGCCCGTTAGACAACGCTCAGGGAAATGCGACCTGTAGGCGAGAACAAACCGACAGACAGACAGACTGACGGACAAAAGTTTTTTTGCCCATCTCGAAACTAAGACGCTTCGCTCGCTACGCTCGCTCGGTCTATAACAAAATTTCATCAAAGAAGTCTTCCTTATATTTTGAGCAGTGTGTATTAAGAACACACATCTGTAGCCCTATTCAATGTGTGTTTGTTTGGGCTGCGAAAACTTTACGTTATCATGAAGCCTAAACCGCTGAGCAATTACTGGTCCCAACCGCACCGATCCGCTTTGGACCGCTTCAAACCGGTTCACACTAGATAGAGCAAGACAAATGTGGATTTGAAAAACTACGCGCGTGTATCCGAACGGAAAATTACTTTGCGAGTTGAAAAGTGGTTTGTAAAGTTGTATGAGTTTTATTGGTATGTTGTGTTAATTTGTATTAATACTACTTTACCTACATACTATACTTACTACTATTTGTTATCCAGCTTTATAAAAGGAGTTTTCGTTCTTCATGCGTAGGATTTTTTTATTAGGTATTTTTAGAATTACAATACAATACAATACAAAAATCTTTATTGCACCAAATAAAAAACAAATAAAATTTACAAAGTTTACCGTTCCGTTCCTCAAAAGGAAAAAACGGAACCCTTATAGGATCACTTTGTTGTCCGTCTGTCAGTCTGTCAATATCATTTTTGTCAGGAACGCGTAGAGCGAAATTCATATCAAATACTCGAGTCTACTGTCCCTTGGAGCTGTGAAAAAAATCAAACTTCTAAGTCAACGCAATCAAAAGATACGGCTGTTTATGCCGCAAATTTTTAACACTCGCAAGGGACTCAAAACCTACAGGATACTTCCCGTGAACTCAGAATCTTGAAATTTGGTCGAAGCAAAATACTTAAATTTTTAGAGTATTTATAGTAACAGCACAAGCAAAGTACAACTAGAGACAATTGGTCCAAGTTCCTCTGTAGAACGAGGTGTAAGGCAAGGGGATCGGCTATCCCTAATACTGTTCATAGCTGTCTTATAAATTGGAAGAATTGCGATTCGCCGACGACTTAGTTATACCTACTATCGGAATCCAGCCAAAAACTGCAATTCATGATGCACTCATTAAATGAGGCTAGCAAGAAAGTAGGCTTGGAGATAAATCTAGCTAAGACAATGACGCTGATCAATAGCACAAAAAGACAAATTACAATAGAAGGAATACCTATAGAATACACGGACAACTACATATACTTAGGCAAATAAATAACTTTTGAGAGAAACAACCACGACCAACAAGTAGACCGAGGAGTACAACACACCTGGAATAAATCATCATCATCATCATGTCAGCCGCATAACGTCCACTGCTGGACATAGGCCTCTCCCAAGGATTTCCAAAATGACCGATCTAGAGCGGCCTGCGTCCAGCACTTTCCAGCGACCTTAGTCAGATCGTCTGACCACCTTGTGGGTGGGTGTCCAACGCTTCGCTTGCCAGAACGTGGTCGCCATTCGAGAACCTTTCAGCCCCATCGGCCATCGGTTCGTCGCGCTATGTGTCCCGCCCACTGCCACTTCAACGAGCTAATCCGCTGGGCTATATCAGTGGCTTTTGTTCTCCTACGAGTTTCCTCATTTCTGATTCGATCACGTAGAGAAACAACGAGCATAGCCGTCTCCATAGCGCGTTGAGCCACCTTGAGCCTTCTTATGAGACCCATAGTAAGGGACCACGTTTCAGAGCCGTAAGTCATCACTGGTAACACACATTGATTATACACTTTAGTCTTGAGGCACTGAGGTATTTTGGACGAGAAGACGCTGCGTAGCTTCCCGAACGCTGCCCAACTGAGTCGGATTCGTCGAAAGACCTCTTCCTCGAAGCTGGAACTTCCTGCCTGGATCAATTGACCCAGGTAGATATATTAGTCTACAACTTTGAGACAAGACAACCTGGAATAAATACTGGAGTCTAAAAGAAATATTTAGAATTAATATACCTGTTAACCTAAAAACAAAGGCCATGGTCTCTTGACTCATCCCGTGTCTAACATATGCCTGCCAAACCTGAAACTTTCCAACAAAAGTAAAAAACAAAATAGTTACATGCCAACGAGGACTAGAACGTAGCATGCTAAACATAAGAAAAATTAAAAAAAATAAAGCACGCCAAGATAAGAAACTGTACAAAAGCAACTGATGCCCTAAGCTACGCACATAATCTAAAGTGGAAGTGGGCAGGCCATGAAGCCAGACTAAAAGACGACCGATGGACTAAGAGGGTGACACGGTGAAAAGGCCCACTAGGAAAACGCCGCGTTGGCAGACCATACGCAAGATGGGCTGACGAAATTATAAAAACAGCCGGTCCACTCTGGTTCCAAATAGCCCAAGATAGAGAAAAATGGTGTTCTTTGGAGGAGGCCTTTACCCGATAAGGGGTTCTTGTAAATATAATTTAAACTAGCTTAGATAAACACAAACATAATAAATAGTAATATGAATAACATATGTTACGAGTAGTTATTAAACTTAAATAAATTAAACTCACCTAGAATATAGTTCAAAATTGGATTTATCTAATCAAAATTTGATAAGATACTAAGAATGTAAGTAGGTATTATGTAAAATTCATCAAGAAATATAAGGCTTTTTTTTTTATTTTTTATTTTATTTATTATAGTCGCTAAAATAATGAAGGCACAAATCAAAATATAAATAAGTATAAAGCTTTCACTTCACAATACAAAATTGGAAACACGTAGTCTTCGTAAGCTAATTACACAAATAAACACAATCACCAAACTTGAGACCAGCATATTCCGCAAAACAATTGTACTAATAACTATTAAGTAGTTGCTTGCGAAACTGCTATGATTAAACACCAAATCGTCGCTTAGCGAGAGTCACAGAAGTGGCACTTCAATCTTTGTCCTTCTGCTGTCTTATCCCTGTTTGGATCTTGCCTTATTGACGAGTGAGCGAAACGTCTCAGTTAAGATATTGGCCAAAAATGCTTTTGTCCGTCTGTCTGTCCCGCGTACAGGTCGCATTTTTCAACCGATTTTGACGAAATTTGGCACACATATTCCTTGATTTGTTAAAATTTTTAGTCGATCGCGATTTTTAATAAAGATCCCCGCTTTTCGGGGTAGTTTATAAATACCCCGAAAAGCGGGGAACTTTGCTGTAGCGTTATTTATAGCCATCGTTCGGCTCCATCATCAGATCAGCTTCTTGTCATAATAATATTGCATTGTCATCTGATTTACATTAGCATACAAAATATCATCTCAATCGGAAACCGGGAAGTGGTTCAAATTTAACTGCAAGATTAGAGCCAAAAAACAAAAACCACAAACAGGGCAAGCTAAATGAAAGCTTGTAAAAATCTGCTCTCGACAAGAAGCTGATCTGATGATGGAGCCAAAAGGTGGCTATAGGAACCCTGTAATAAACCGACACAACCTCATTGAGTTTGGGCTAATTACTTTTGTCTTGATAAGTACTTAGGCCTTACACAATAAAAGCTTGTAGGAGTTTTTTTGAAGTGAAAACTTTAGCGGCGTTGTGCACTTTTTTTGTAATGGGTAAAAAATATTAAACTCGCGTCAGGACACGTGTCCTGATCGAAAATTCATAAGACAGATGGAGAGTAGACAGTCGGCGCGGCGTAGGAGAGGAAGTATCCCCCTCTCTTTCTACGGCGCGGCGAAAATGTATGCCTGCGCTTGCTGTTTCGTTTAGCTGAGAGATAAACTTTTTAATGTAATATAAATTGTCATGTTTGTGTACGATAGCGCAATAAATAAATATTGTATTCTACCACATAAATGATAGTACTTTTATACTGATAATTAAAGCAATTCGTGCAAAATTATTCCCTAACCATTCAAAAATATCAAAAATGCATAACGTTAATAGTCAAGTTTTTACTTCTGCCGGCACTCGTCGTATTTTTTTGAAGTGTAAACTTCTTTAGCGGCGTTGTGCACTTTTTTTGTAATGGGTAAAAAATTTTAAACTTGCGTCAGGATACGTGTCCTGATCGAAAATTCGTAAGACGGATGACAGCCGGCGCGGCGTAGGAGAGGAAGTATTTATACTATAATTTCGACTAAGCTGTCAGCCGGCTCGTTGGTCTAGGGGTATGATTTTCGCTTAGGGTGCGAGAGGTCCCGGGTTCAAATCCCGGACGAGCCCTAACCTTTTTGAGGTGAAAACTTCTTTAGCGGCGTTGTGCAATTTTTTGTAATGGGTAAAAAATGTTAAACTCGCGTCAGGACACTTTTTAATGTAATATAAATTGTCATGTTTGTGTACGATAGCGCAATAAATAAATATTGTATTCTACCACATAAATGATAGTACCTTTATACTGATAGTTAAAGCAACTCGTGCAAAATTATTCCCTAACCATTCCAAAATATCAAAAATGCACAACGTTAATATTCAAGTTTTCACTTCTGCCGGCACTCCCGGAGTGCAACCCGTCGTTTTTTTTTAAATTTATGAATGTGACGGTGAGTAGGTACTTAGAATATGACTTGTTCTTCTGTATAAATTTATTTTGTAGCCGCAATTAAATTTATATTGAAGTTCATAGTTGTAAGAAATGATCGTGTGGAGTTTTGGGTCAACTTTGACATTAATAACAGTGGCGCCATATTCGAATGAGTGAGCGAAGCAAGCGAAGTTCTTCGAATCTACATGGACGATGATGTGAAAGTTTTTCTCACAAACCAAGGGTTTTTCTTATAGAGTGTGTCATTACTAGTACAAAAACTGGTGTCAGATTTTTCGAGCTCCCCTCAAAGGCATCTGACGTAGCTCAATTACTGTCATGACAACTGTAACAGTCATTACTAGTAGTGCTATCCAAAGTTAGACCGCGTTATGGTTTCGTTTGCTACATAATCGCGGACATTTTTTTTAATATTTCAAAAACTACTACAAGCAATGAACAAATATTATATATTTTTTTCAAAATTTTAGGCTCAGTAGTTTCCGAGATCAGGGGGGGGAATGGTCAATTTTCGTCTTCTTTCATTAATAAAATCAAAACTATTTATTTTACAACAATAAAAAAAGTGAAGCACTCGGGGACTGCCGCGGTAAAGCTATTGCATAGCATTTTTTATCAACTTATGCAATTATAATTAGTTTTTCGGTTATAACTAGTGTTTCGGGTGCGGCGCGAGCTTGGTTGCTTGGTTGCTTGGTGGGTCACTGGGGGGTTGGGGGGAAGGGCTCGGCCTTCGGCCTGTGGCCTCGCGGGGGGTGCTCTGTATTGCCAAGTTACTTAGGGGAGCCGTTTGTATGAAATTTGTATGGAGGGGGGAACTTTTTCCAAATATTAAAAAAAAATTACCGGCTCTGGTAATTACTTGCTTAGGTACCCCTTCCATTTTGCCTATGGGGCCAAATCTCTAAGTGTTACCGTTTTGCCAGGCCGTGCCCCTTCCACATCAGGTTTCTGCAAATCCTTAAATGTCAGATTTTTCTGGTACTCGAACCCTAGCCCTCACTATACATTCCACTAAATGCTATATAGCTTGTAAGCATACTTGGTAGGCGGAGTAGGGGGTGTTAGGTTTTATTTTCGTTATGGAATTTACTGATTCGGTCGCCGCGCTCAAAGCCCGCGATAAAAGTTATGCAATAGCTTAATAATATATTTGAGATCCTCATAACGAGTTCTTTCATTTAATATATGACACAGTAAGGTTTTGTTTGTTTGTTAAAACTTTATTGTACACAAAGAACAAATACAAATTACACGTTACATCAAGATATCAATAGGTACAAAGGTGGACTTATCCCAGATTGGGATCTCTTTCAGTCAACCTTGAATTGAAAGGAACATTTACAACACAGGGTATAGAGTGGGCACAATACACAAAAGAAAACCAAAAATTACCAATCAATTTAACTACTAATAAAAACTTTTAAGACTATTTTTGTTCAAAATTTCTAATATATAACCAATATAATAGAATACATAAAACTTAGAAAATGAAAAAGTAAAATAGGTATAAATATATATACATAAAAATATATAATAAACTACATACGAGGGGGGGTCAAAAAGTTCGCGGAATGGAGGGGATAGCGGGGGGTGGGGGACCTGCCGCAGGTAGTAACTAATGAGCAACTCTTTGTGAGTATATATGCCAAGTTTGAACCTGATTGTGTCAATAACCTTTGACCTGTCGTCGATCAAACAAGTGAATCCGGAAGAAAAACTTGAACATGGAAAAAATCGAGTTTCGTGCCGTCATAAAGTTCCTCACTAAGCAAGGAAAACCACCTCAGAAAATTTTGGAAGAAATGTTATCAGTATACGGGGACTCTTGCCCTGGGAAAACCATGGTGTACAAGTGGAATAGCCTTTTCAAGCAAGGCAGAGAGTCTCTTGAAGACGACCCTCGCTCAGGACGGCCGATTGAGGCCACCACCTCAAACATCGTTGAAAAAGTGGAGAATCTTATACTGGAGGATACTCGTTTGAAGAAGAAACAACTTGCAGAAATGGTTGGAGTATCACCTACAACCATTTTAAATATTCTACACGACAATCTTGGGATGTCAAAAGTCAGCGCAAGATGGGTGCCAAGAATGCTCACACCACCACAGAAACAGCTGCGCGTCGAGTATTCAAAGGAGTTTTTAGACCTCTGTAGCGCCGACAAGGAAGGAATTTTTGCAAGACTTGTTACTGCAGATGAAACTTGGGTTCATCATTATGAGCCTGAGTCGAAGCAAGAGTCTATGCAGTGGCATAAAAAGGGTCAGCCCCCCCCTAAGAAATACAGGGTGTCACAATCGGCTGGAAAAATCATGGCAACTGTTTTTTGGGATACAGAGGGTATTTTATTAATAGATTATAAAGATAAGGGTGTTTCTATAACGGGAGAATACTACGCTAATCTACTAAGACAATTAAAAGAAGCAATCAAGGAGAAAAGGCGGGGAAAGTTGACAAAGGGTGTGCTGCTTTTGCATGACAACGCACCGGTACACAAGAGCCGCGTTGCGATGGCTGCCCTTCATCACTGTGGCTTCGAAATGTTAAACCATCCTCCCTATAGTCCAGACTTAGCCCCCTGTGATTATTTTTTATTTCCCAAATTAAAAAAAGAGCTTCGGGGGAAGAAATTTTCCGATGATGAAGAAGTCAAGTCGGCGATTTCGGCCTATTTTGAGGACAAAGACAAATCATTTTTTTTCGACGGTATTAATAAGTTAATAGAGAGATCTGAAAAATGTATTCGACTTAAGGGGGAATATATTGAAAAAGAAAAATAGTACAGTATTTTATTTCACCCCCCTTCCCCTCCGTTCCGCGAACTTTTTGACCCCCCACACATCAACACAACTCTTCAGACGTTTCCAGGAGCTTTCTAGATTTTTATTCATAAGAATGCAGAGACGAGGACATTTTAAATTCTAAAGGAAGTTTGCAAAACTTTTTTTTTAATTTCCTAATTTGTCCCCAGAAAATGACCCTTTATTTAAAAAAAAAATATTTATTTACTTTGCACATCTGTGTTTGGGTCATAGGATTACACCATCCTACCAAATTTTACTTGATTTCGTTCAGTACATTCGGAGCAAATTGGCTGTGACAGACGGACAAACAGACAGACAGACGCAAGAGTGATCTTATAGGGGTTCCATCTTTTCATTTTTGTACGAAATCCTAAAAACATAATAAAAATAAAAATAGAAGCAAGAAGAGGAAAGGGAAGACCAAGAAGAGCATTTATAGATCAAGTAAAGGAGAAAGTCGACGCCGTGTCGTATAGGGAGGTCAAAAGGATAGCTCAAGAAAGGGAGACATGGAAACTGCTCCACCGACAAGAACGTAGTTCTGAAATTATAGATAGATAAATCCATGTTATTGAACAACTTTCCCTAAGGAACATATATAATTTTTGGCCTCCTATATAGGGTTGCCATTTTCAAAATTATAAAAGCCGGACTTGGCGCTGAATAAGGCTGGACATTTAGCTCTAAAAGCTGGAATGAATACAGTGATATGGTGGTAGTGCAAGATCAAAGATTTACGAGTTCAAATTTTAGGCGATGCCTAAAAAAGCCTCTAGCTGCCAAAAAAAGCCTAACAAAAGCCGGACAGGCTGGTAGTTCTGGCGAGGCTTAAAAAAATCAACCTTTTTGCCAAAAAGCCTAACAAAAGCTGGACAGGCCGGACACACAGATATTTGGTCAGACGCGACCCGAAAAAGCCAAACATGTCCTACTAAAGCCGGACAGATAGCAACCCTCCTCACATAAAAGTTGACCAATCAGCTGATCCGGGTTTCTATGAAAAGCAATTTTTTTTTTCATATTTCGACACGTGGGAAACGTTCAGTATCTTGAACTGAATATACCCTTAAAATAATTTCAGTAAGTATATTTTGTAAGACGTAATACATATAATAGGTAGGTAATTTGAATTAGGTATATTGCAAACCACTCAGAATATTCGATGCATATTTTAGCCACTAAAACGTGGTTTGATCAAAATTTGAATATTGCTATTAGATCTACACCCGAGGGACAATGTGATGGCTCTTCGTGAGAGCTTGGTAATGCATAAACTTTTGATTTTATAACTAAGTAAAACAGCCTTCTGGGCACCTTACCGCAGCGCGATGACCTGCATGTCATTTTTTATTTGTAGGTTTTATTTTCAATTATTACTTTGTTCAGTTTTTTAAGTAGTTAGTATAGTAGTTTTTTTTAAAGGTTTAAGCTTGCCTGTTTGTTGTTAATTTGTTTTTCGGGTCAAATCTCGCAAGTTAAATTTGAGCCACTTCTCGGTTTGATTGAGATAAATAATCTTCTCCTTCCTCATCTTATCCCACTTTACGTGGGTCGGGACAGCATGTAAGTCTTTTCCATTTTCTTCTACTTTTGTTAAAGCACTTGTTACATTATTTTTATCCATATCATCCTTATCGCACTATATTCACCTTTTTTTAAGCCTTTCTCTGTTTCCATATCCAGTAACCTTTAAATTTAGCACCTTTTTGGTATCGTGGCTTTCCTTTCTCCTCATTACATGTACAATGTCCATACCATCGTACTCCATTGCTTCTCAACTTTGTACTTCATCTTACGTAGGTACTCGTTTTTGATTCTATCCTTTTTTGTCACTCCAGTCATCCATCTTAACATTCTCAACTCTGCTGCAAGCAGTCGTCTTTCATCCATCACCTTGGTAGCCCAACATTCTGAACCATATAAAACAACTGGTCTTACTAGGCTTTTATTAATGTTTTCTTTAAGTTCAAGGGTTTTCCATTCGCGCATCACAAATAACTCCAGTCACTTGCCGCCACTTTGCCCAACCTGCTGTAAGCTGCTGTGAGATTTTTTGAGATAAAATTTTTTATGCGAAATAAAATTATAAATCAGATGACAATGCAATATAACAAGAAGCTAAAGTGATGATGGAGCCGGAAGATGGCTTTAGGAACCCTGCAATAAAACGACGCAACCTCATCGACTTTGGGCTTATTACATTTGTCTTAGAGTACTTAGGCCTCACAATAAAAACTTATTCGCAGTAGAGCCTTAGCACGAGCTATACGAGTAGGTACTCGTATAGCTCGTACTCGTGTGACCGCAAAATTAAAAGGTAAATTAATTTTGCGGTCACAAGCCCCTGATGTCAATTTAAATATTTTGAACAACAGATCCTGAGCAATCTCAACTCATTCCCGTGGTGTCCTTAAGTCGTGACGCTCGTGTAATTTGAATAACAACTATTAATCTAATGTCTATCAAGTTAGGTGGAGCTTTGCCATTTATTATCTTATAACAAGAACGCAATTAAAACCGTTTATGAGTTCATGTTATCATAAAAAAACCCATTAATCTCTGAATATTTGTTTCTAAATGTTTTGTCAATCAGGTCACAAGATGGCGTTTTGTTTACATATTTATTTTTTTAACTTTGTTACAGAATGTTACCTATCTAATATATTTATTAATATATTTACTCGAACCGAACCCCAATCAGTACGTAGGTACCCCGCCGAGCGCAAGCCGAGGCCCAATTATCTACCTACATAAATTTCGTAAATTCGTGAAAATGGCCAATTAAGTATGCCTTTTTGAATTACGCCAATTAAATTGAGCGATTTATAACATTTTCCTTCATTTTTCACATTTCAGTTGCACAACAAACAAAACAAAACAAAAAAAACGACGAAACGAATTGACGTGTAGGTATAATGTTTAACTTTTATCATGGATATATAAAATTAAATACTAGACTTTATTATCAGACCCTGAATATTATTCTGTAAGAACTACACCTCGCAAACTCTTATAACCATGCAATAACCGACACATTCCCCTTGCCTCAGGCTTAGCAAAGCCATTTCAGTAAAATCCGTCCATATAATTATATCGCTACAGCAAACTTCCCCCCCTTCCCCCTTCCTCTGCCCTCTTTTGGATTTTTTTACTACATCTTGTGTAGAATGAAGTACTTAGTGTCCCTCACATTCGATTGAAATCCGTCAAAAAGGGGGGAACTTTGCTGTAGCATTATGCTACAGCAAAGTTCCCCTCTTTTCCTCCTGTTTCTCCTCCAACCAAAAACGTCAATCGACTAATAAATTTAAATAAATCGAGTGACTTGTGTGCTAATTTTGGTCAAAATTGGTTTGAAAATGTGACTTATAGGCACTTATAGGACTTACAGGCAGACGGACAAAAGCATTTCTGGCCAATCCCGAAGTTCGAAGATATTTTGATCCAAAAATAAAAGTCGAATAAAAGCTTGTTATAATGACCACTGTAAAAAAATAGGAGAGGATTCGTTATTATTAGTATTTATATCCCAACTTGATAATTATTTTGAATTTATACTTTTTAAATTTGTTTTTGGTAAAATATGCATGTTTATATGTTTGTCGAATGTCAGGATCGTAGCAAGTGGAGGGACCTCCACTTGTGGTCCACTTGGAGGTCCATAGTCTCTGCCTACCTCTGTGGGAAACAGGCGTGATAGTATGTATGTATGTTTATCGAACAATCAAATTTACTAAATCTTCTAAATAACAATGCATTATTTAAATAAACCCAACCGCGAAAATCCAAAATCTCGCTGTTTTTGAGAAAGGGCAATTAAAATTATATTTATTTGCTCTGCGGCTAATGACATAGAAATCTCTTAATCGCTCCAGAACAAAGTAACCGGAATGGTTGCCATTACTGCTTCATTACAGCTCAGTAAATACGGAATGCTTTCGATGTCTTTGTTTAATTATTGTGCAAAACATTAATTGACAACGAGTACCTCCCTTAAGTCGAGCAAAAGCAAACAAACAAAGGCTTTAAGTAACATACTTTTCTTAAAGCAATTCGTGGCACGTTTGGCTTTGGCACCCCTGAAACTTCATTGTCGAAAAGCTAGAAGCCTAATTATTTGTGACCAAGAGAACATATTATATCTAGCTATATCTAACAAAATATAGTTTTGAAAACTAAAAGACAACTTCGGGAAAATTCTAGCTGGAAAGTACGTTTATCCAGTTAGTTTAGTGCAAGCACAGCAGGAAGAGACAGCTAAAAAGTTATACATTTTTGAAATGTGCTAATTAAGCCCTTCATTTGATGTCTTAAAGAGGTCTGTCAGGATCGTAGTAGGTAGAGTTCCATAGTCTCTGCCTACTCCTCTGGGAAACAGGCGTGATAGTATGTATGTATTTGATGTCTTACACGGATTACCGTGTAGCAGCGGACAGCGGATTAGCATGTGTGTAATTAGCAAATAAATTGAATATTAATTCGATTTAAGTATTTTTTTTATTACATTACTTTATGGCCAATAGAGGCTTAAAATTATAAACATTTTAAAGTGCTTTCATCATCATCATCAGGTCTTTCTAGTCTCCACTGCAGGAGCACGATCCTCTCTGTACTGCCAGAGCCATACTTGGCTATTGCATTCAGAGGATTTGGCCTACACTCTCCACGCTGGGCAGACGGGTTGGAGAGGTCTTACTAATGTTTAAAAGTGCCTGCGAAGGCTTAGGTACTGAATAAATATTTGATTCCTGGTTGTTTAGGTTCACTGAAATGGCTTTGCTAAGCCAGGGGAAACGGGAAAGTGTCGGTTATTGCATGGTTATAAGGGCTCGCGATGTTCCGTTCAGGTTCGCAAGAGCTGTTCTCACAGAACCACTAGTTATAATCATTTCAATATTTTAATCAAGTGCTATCTTTGTTCCAGGTAAGTTTGCAACGAAGTCTCTTCTGGAGACACAAACACCATGTGGAGGTTAGATGTGTAATATAGCTGGAACTCGGTGACCCGGTGGGAGTTCGCATTATTGGTGCTTCTGCAAGTTAAGTTACACTGGGCGTGGTCAGCTCTTGGATGACCACAAGTGAAATAAAAAAAAATCTCGAGCTCCTCCGTGCTGGAAGGCACGCTAAGCCGTTGGACCCGGCTGTCATCATTGTTGGTAATCGTCAAGCTATGTCAGATGCCTTTATGTATTTGTCGGCTGATTCTTTGGTTTTTAGGGTTCTGTACAAAAATGAAAAAACGGAACCCTTATAGGATCGTTCGTGCGTCTGTCTGTCTGTCCGTCCGTCTGTCACAACCAATTTCAAGGTGTCACACAAATCCGGTGAAATTTGGTAAATCAGCTTGCAAGATTTGATACAGACGTGTGTCTGTATCAAATCTTGCAAGCTGATTTTTTTTAGTTTCACCTGTGCTGTGTGTGTACACAGCACAGGTGAAACTAAAAAAAAGCTTGTAAAAACCAAGATAAAACGTGTACGACAATCAATAAACCGACCAACTAAAACAGTCCATCGTGATTTGCAAAATCCCGTCATAAAATATTGAGAACAAAATCTCGCAAAATATCTCAAACTGATGGATGAAGGAAGCCGCTTCCTTGAATGAAGGCATTATTTTTAAAACGTTATTATGCGGCTTTAATGTATTCATAGGACGAGGTTAAAAATGCTTCTGGAACACCCCTGGCCTCCCTTTTAGGTGCTCCATGGGTTTTGTTCGGCGAGGACAAATTGTATGCAAAAAAGCGTAATTCTGTTGAACATTTCCGCATAAATGATGACGCGTATTGTGGTCACCGCGGTTGTAAATGAGGTGAATTATATTTAATCTTTAATTCGGATTGTTGCTTTGCTTTTGTGTAATTTTTGAGTGTTAGATAAGGATTTTATACTTAGTAAAAAAGAATCGTTATGTAGCTTAGGTAATTGCTTCTTCTTTTTTTCCAACTGCCAAGGAAAGGTTATGTTTTTCGCACGTATCTTGTATGTATGTCAATGTTCACCCAAATTGTATCATGTAGTCGGGTTTTTGTTCTTTTAATGATGATTGTGTAAACAGTTTTGCAACTGGCTATTACCCGACGTCAAACTTACGAGTAAATAACGTGACAGTGTATTTCCATTTTTATCTTGTCAAAAAATGATAGCTAGAAGATCAAGGTTTTCTTAGACCAAAATTGTCTGAAACTGAGAAAACGCGTTTTTGAGAAAGCAGAAGCTAAGATAATCCGTGCTTAGTATAACCCTTGGAGCCCCTCCTCATCAATATTAAAGCGGCGACTGTGAAACAACAATTTGTTGATTACAAAATTATTCAGAATCGCGGCTGGCCGCCCTTACAGTCGATAAGTTGCATGAATACCAACTTTTGCAGCTTAATTTAGAAACTTAATACATTCTGAGTAAAATTGTCACACAACCATAGATACAACGTTCGTATAAACGCATCCGTGTGTGAGTAAAACGTTAGGCTACCGTAGATCGACACACAACTGACTCTCTTATATACGACTAGCTGTGCCCGCGACTTCGTTCGCGTGGTTGTCGGAACGTAATGTTATATAGCCTAAAGCCTTCCTCTATCAATGGACTACCCAACAAAAAAATAATTAAAATCGGACCATTAGTTCCTGAGATTAGCGCGTTTAAACAAACAAACAAAATCTTCCGCTTTATAATATTAGTATAGATTATTGTAGGGCAATTGTCAAGCTATGTCAGATTCTAACTACGTTTAAACCATAAATTATTTCTTTCTATATTGTACCGAGTAGCGGGAGATACTGAGTCATGCAATGTCGTGAAAGAGCTTCCATTCTGTGCTCTAGATACTTATATTAATTCTGTGTCTAGTGCCTATATTGTAAATAATACAGTGGCAACTGATCATACCTAAAGATGTAAAATTTTAACTTTTAGATATATTTTATTTGTCAATTTTTTATTAAGTTCTTTCTTCACTAACATTTTTCAAACTATGACTAACAAAAATCTCTGCATACCGGAGTTCAAGATAAATTGACATTAGTTTGGGCCAGGTCGACCATTTATATCTATATTATTCACACGTAAACGTTGTCTAAATGTGCAATGGGAATATTGCCTACAGACATCTATATAAAATAAAATACCGAAAGGCATTCTTACAAACGTATACCAACCTTCAGGGTTAAGAAGAAATAAGTTTTATTTGAAATAATAAGTCTTAAATGTTCGTAATAATAATAACGGAATCATTTAAATAAAAATAGGAAATATATTTTCCTGTCTTTGACATAATATAAATATTTGTAGTAGTTGTCGCTACAGATATTTGTGACGATGAAAATAATTCCCCGCCGTCTGTTTGTGAGATAATAGTGATGCTGAGCTGTTGTGTTTCAATTTCAAGCTTCACAGAGTCAGTTTGTTTCCGTCTTGGGTGCTATCTTGAAGTTATTTCTAAGACTAAAAGATGATAGAAGTACTACATAAAATATTTGGTTGTTATTATGTAGTTATCTTTAATATTTATGAACAAAATTAGTATATAGACACGCAGACAGATATGAAAAAAACTATTTTTAAGTGAAGGATGAATTCTTTTATGATAAGTAATTATTATTAGAACAATAAAAGTTGTACAGGCAATAATTCTACTTATATAAAGATACAAAACATACATACTATGCTTTTTCCATGCTGGTCTGGGAGAAAAGAAAAAACATACAATGTACCAGCTGCTTCTCTACCCTACGCTTATCTATCACTATTATGATTTCCTTTTTCCACCTTCATGCCCACCATCACGCTAAAAGTGGCCTGGGCCTTGCCGCCCTAGGGTCTGTCTGCCCCGTTAGGGATAAAGACGTGATAGTGCATCTGTTCCTCACAGGGATACCTATGGACCTCCAATTGCTACGATCCTGGCAGACCTCTCTCGCTTCATCCACACTCATCAATCTCTTCATACGATACTTCTTATAAATAGATACTTCTTCGTCATTTTCTCATTACTAATATAACTTAATTAATTAAATTAACAATACTTATACAAAAGAGGCTCTGTGAGCTGTAATAAACCTTAACTCACCCACAACTCGTTAAAGTTTATTGGATAAAAAAGTTGTTCAGACAAAAAAAGTTGCGTCTTAATGAGAGTAATAAAAAAATATGTCATACCTAATTTCAAAATTTTTCGAAATGGCTGAAATATGATTTTCTTAAAGTTTTAAACCCCCTACCTCCGACAAAAAATTCTATGTAATTATCGAACCTGCTTATAAAATTTCACGAGAATTGGTTGCAAAATACGACCTGCAGGTGAGAACAAACCGACAGACAGACAGACGGACAAAAGCAGTTTTGGCCAATCTCGAAACTGAGACGCTTCGCTCGCTCGGTCAATTATGTTGCATATTTTATATAATCGACGCTTGCTGTCGCAGTCTTGACCATGTCTTTATCACTACGCCTGTTTCCGGAGGGTAAGCAAAATCAATATCCAAATGCCAAAAGCCGAATAGGTACTGAAATGTCAAACGTCAAATACAGCAATAGCTATGAACAGGCCCTTATTCCGCCGCAGGCATTGCTATAAACTCTCTTTATTGCTTCCAATATAAATTAAATATGGCTACAGATGTGAGACCTCATGCAGTATAAATAAATACATATATAAGGACAAATCACACTGATTAAGCTTATGGGATATGATATGATTGATGTTATGGGATACTAACTCAAAGATACTATATTTTATGACAAATACATACAGAAGTATAGATAAACACCCAAGACCCAGGAAAATTTGAAAAAGGCCATTTTCCAACTTGCCCTGGCTGGGAATTGAACCCAGAACCTCCGGATTAGCGGTCTAGCATGTTAACCATTACGCCAAGGAGGGAGATAAATAACGCTGCAACAAAGTTCCCTCTTTTTCCCCCTATTTCTCACTCAATAGAAAATCGCAAACGACAAAAAAATTTAAACTAGTGGCTCTGTGAGCTATGAACCTCGCGACAAAGTTTATCGGATAAAAAGTTGTTCAGATAAAAAAGTTGTTCAAACAAAAAAATGCGCCTTAAAAAGAGTAACAAAAAAATGGTTGCCTGTAAAGTCGGTTTTACGGGCGAAGATTTTACGTGACAACGGCGGCAGACCGATCATAGTTGAGTGGGAGAGAGACGCAAGGCATTCGGCGGGCCTCTCTCTCGTTCGGTGACTCATCGTAACGTTACCGAGCGTTACACTTTTTCATAAGTGACTCCCAGCCGCAACCTAATTTAAGACGTTGTCACGTCAAAAGATTTATGAATATGTCTTAAAACGTTTTTGTTACCTACCCTTATTAAGACGCAACTTTTTTTCTAAACAACTTTTTTATCTGGTAAACATTAACGGGTTGGGGGTGAGTCGCGAGATTTCAGCTCACATAGCCACTAGTTTATCAGCCGATATACGGATATTGTGGAGAGTTCCGTGAGTTTCCTAGTTAACAACATTCCCTTCTGAAGCTTACTCTCTTCTTGTAATTTATTAATTTTGTGCTGCACTGCGTTTGTGTCAGACACATTTAATTGAGCTCCACTGCAGAATGGCATAGTTCTGTTGTCCCTTTAAACAGCATGTAAGTAAGTAGTAGGTACCTAATGAATAGAAAAGAAAACTCTTTATTGTACACCAAAAATATAACCCAGAGAACTTAAAATAATTTTACATTAGAACAATTACGTAATTATTAACAATAAATAAATAATAGCTAGATAATGTTAAATCACACTGATTGAGCTAGCCCCAAAGGAGACACAGAAAAATTTCGACACCTCCCTCTGCAAGGGGCCTAAAAGAAGAGCCTAGGCGCGGGAAAATGCCCACGGAACCAGGTGAACCAGGTGAGCTAGCCCCAAAGTAAGTTGAAACTTGTTGAAAAATTACATTTAAACAATTTTACATTTTGCTCGTAAAGGACTTCTGTTTCATTCAACCTCGTAATTATAAATCCCATCAAAAACATTCTGTAAAAAACTAGCCAAGTCTCGATGGAGCTGATTGTTTATCTCTAAAAAGTAATGAAATCTAGACAAAGACGTGCCAAGTCTAAGGTTCCTTACTGCGATTTCTATATTATTATAGTTAATATTGTGTGACTTGGCCGTTGAAGGGTACACAAGGGTACAAAACCAGGTGCTCCATGACACCATTACACCAATCTGTCGCCAGAACCGCTACCCATTGACGATGGAAAATTGCCTCTTGGAAAACGTTGATTCAATAACCAGTCAATTGTAGGCTATGTAAACAAAATTTACTTGTACCCACTAACGTATAAAGAATGTTCAACGGTCAAGTCACAACATTAACTATAATAATAAAGAAATCGCAGTAAGGAACCTTAGACTTGGCACGACTTTGTCTAGATTTCATTACTTTTTAGAGATAAACAAGCAGCTCCATCGAGACTTGGCTAGTTTTTACAGAATGTTTTTGGTGGGATTTCACTTCTTTTTGTAAAACCGTGGGCATAATTGGTTGGGCTCTTGTGTTTTCTAATCAGGGTCACCAGGTTCTCCAGATCTTCGATTATCCTAGTTTTAATAGTTTTCCCTTTATGTGGCCATTAAACCCTAACTCTGTACCAAATTTCAGCTCTCTGAGGTTATGGAAAGTACTAGTTCTATTTTGATGATCATGAGTGAGTGAGTGAGTGTCATAAATGCGAAACTTTGCTTTCGCTTAACTTCGGAACTAAATGACCTACAGACTTGAAATTTTGGATTTTAAGTATGTGATTATAGTTTACTGGATGACGAAAACTTCTGCGTTCTGGTCTTATCCAGAGGTTCAAATAGGGGCCTGAAAATGCGGCGAAATGGTTGCAGTAAAGGATGGTACGGCAGTGTTTACTTCGTGCTCGACTTGGCGACAGATAACAAATAGATGTAATTGTCTTTTATACTTAATGGGTTGGACAATGTAAACTTAGACAATATAGATAGTAGACCAGAAATAGGGGTAGATTACTTGAACGAGCTAATCTCAAAAACTCAGCTTGAGTTCTACGATTCTACTTGGGCAGTTAGTTGGATGAGCTCGTTGGCCCGGTGGTGGTTGCAACCCTAGGTGTGGACCGTACTTGGATGATAGACCACAAGTGGCATACAACTTTTTTGAGGTCCTCTGACCTTCGGAAGGCACGTTAAGCCGTTGGTCCCGGGCGTCATCATTTATGACAGTCGTCAAGCTATGTCAGCCTTAAGGCAGCTTGAAAACCAGACAACAGTGTTGGCCACTTACACACACGAAACCAAACTTGGACGGCTTGGGTTTGTATGTTCGATGATACATCAAGTAAGTATCGATTATAGATCGGAATTTCATTAATTTTTAAAGGTGCGAAATATGATCTAAATTGATCAAGGGGTTGCCGAAATATGATTAGGTATACAAAGTGCAGCAAGTCCAAAATTCGGGGCAAACTACTAGTAAGCCAATTTTAAATTGATACCTATAGAAGAAATTTCTTTAATTTACTTATATCAATTAAGATTTCAAAACTTATTGTGAACGTTCCCTAATACGTCCCGGGAATATTGGGAATTCCAGGGCGGAATCGGGAGTAATGAGGCAAAGTGAAAAGTTCGCAACCCTTTGGCAACTTCGCATTACTTAGCCAGAACGTAAATCAGAGGACTTATTACGTATACAATCACTATTTCTATCGATAATATATAGTGGTTCACCTCAAAGCATTTGCATTCCCATATTTCAGCAATCCCTTGACTGATTGATTTGCTTCATTTTCTAATATAAAACATTCTTCACCTACCGGCTTATTTATCACTCAAGCGATTTCTTCCAGTCAACCTTTGGGTATTGGTCATCATCATCATATCAGCCACAGGAAGTCCACTGCTGGACATAGGCCTCCCCCAAAGATTTCCAAAACGACCGATCGGAAGCGGCCTACCTTGAAGTGGCAGTGGGCGGGGCACATAGCGCGAAGAACCGATGGCCGATGAGGCAGAAAGGTTCTCGAATGGCGGCCACGTACCGGCAGGCGCAGCGTAGGACACCCACCTGCTAGGTGTCAGACGACCTGAGCAAGGTTGCAGGAAAACGCTGGGTATTGGTGATTTGAGTAAATGTTGGGAGTTGGCGCAGTACCTATAAATTAATATCATACACACAAATAAATAACAACAATAAGTAATAGTACTCGTATATGGACTGCCTCCGTGGTTCAGTGGTCAAAGCCTTGTGATCCGGAAGTCGTGGGTTCAAATCCCACTGGGAAGCATACTGTTCGGAAAGAGGTCAGGCAGCAGTCACTCTGTGTAAAAAACAGGAACCTCGTCAATTCATCTAGGTTAGGTAGCGGACCCCGGGCCCTAAAGCGTTACCGCTGAGGATGCAACCGGGAATACGTTTGAATGATAATGATGAATAAATAATATGTACTTTTAATTATATTAAATTAAAAGTATACTAGCAACGATACAGTTCGGTTTTTTTTAACAGCTGAATGTCTTTAGCATTTTAGTTAAATAATTGAACCCTTATACGCATAACTGCACAAACGTTTTTATTAGGGTTCCGTAGCCAAATGGCAAAAAACGGAACCCTTATGGATTCGTCATGTCTGTCTGTCTGTCCGTCTGTATTTCACAGCCACTTGTATCCGAAACTATAAGAACTATACTGTTGTAACTTGGTAAGTAGATGTATTCTGTGAAACCAAAATAGAAAAAAAAAACAATAAATTTTGGGGGTTCCCCATACTTAGGACTGAAACTCAATTTTTTTTCCATTAAACCCATATATCTATGGATAGGTCTTTAAAAATGATTTTGAGTTTACTACTATATTTTTTTTCTAAACTGAATAGTTTGCACGAGAGAACCTTCCAAAGTGGTAAAATGTGTGTCCTCCCCTGTAACTTCTAAAATAAGAGAATGATAAAACTAAAAAAAATATATGTATGTTTGAACGAGATTTAGTAAGTAGTTTTTTTTAATACGTCATAAATCATATTATGTTACTTGCTGCTACGAAACCCTTCATGGGCGAGTCCGACTCGCACGTGGCCGCTTTTTCATCAATGCCGCTAGAGAAGTTGTAGGAAGATCTATGACATCAATGGCGTGGCAAGCGGCAAAAATTAATATTTTATACAAATATAGCAATAGGATGATATTATGGAATAGGGGCAAGGACTCTCATACTATTAACGTTTCCAATCGCTATCGATTGTAACAAGGAGTTCTATGTCAACATTCTTAACGTCGGAAGTTTAGGAAATCCCATTGATTTTTCTTTATTTTAAGTAAAATAGAATAATCTTTTTTTGAATTAGAACTTTTAAACAAACACAATTAATTATTAGCAAAGCCATATACAACTCCAAAAAGTCAACAAAATTAACGAAAAAAGTTCAATTTTAAATCGAATTTAGGTGCTTGAATTTTTCAATAGGCTTACTTGTGTAGAATTTTGTGGAAGAGGTCCCTACAAGGAGTATCGGTATATCCGTCTGTCCATCTGCGGTAGGTGACAATATTTAGATTTTTACAGGGTTGTTTAAGATGCCTCTAATGGTTTTGAGAAAAGTGTAGACTTGGTGGAGGTACTGCCGTGCCCCCAGATATACAGTTTCCAAAGCAACTGGGACGAGTACCTGAAACCACAGCGGGGGTCATAAATAACAATGAAAAAGTCCCCAAAATGCTACAAATACTTTTCCCTGTCGCACCAGAATCCGTGTCCCACTTATATCGTCGCCGTGAATTTATGTCGCTGGGAGATTTTATTGTCGACATACAAACGTGGGAAAGATTTACTGAACATTTTGATAAAAAAGAGGCTAGAGGCTTTCGGCCTAAAATAGGACCACTGTATCCTCATGGTCATACTATTATGACTACGGGGATATACATGTCCTCGTTGTTATACTATCATTTTTGCACCTTCTGTAGAAAATGTGCAAAAACGATTGTGACGCAATTCGTCATTTTCAGATGTGGTCATCGCTCGAAAATTGGTCACTTTAGCAGAATGTCACTTTCGCAAAAGTTCACTTTCTCACCTCGTCATTTTCGCTATATGTCACTATCGCAACTGGTCATCAACAACTCCATATCTTTCTGTGGATTTCGTAAGAGGTTACTAGTACAATACAAACATCTCGTGCTACAACTGCATTCCGAAAGCGGTTGGACGTCAGGCACGTCGTAAAATATTAGCAAAATCATGGCCTGCTATTTCTTCTCCACTTTACAAGGTCTTTGATATACGTGGGTGACCATTTTGACATGCTTATTATATGCACCCTAGGCTCTGAAGCAGTTTAGCTGAAGATGCAACCGGTAACGCGCTACGATGAAGGGTCAGGCGAAGGTCAGGCTAAAATCAAAAGCAAGTATAATTTCGATTTAGCTCCCGATCACTAAACTACACCAATTTCACATTATGAAGTCCACTAGAAACAATTTGCAAAATAAATTAAAGCAAACGCCAATTAAACCCGCTGACTTCCCGACATAAACTCCTTCAAATATTTAGAGTTGTTGATCCCAGCTGTCATCATAAGATGGCAGTCGTCATGTCAGACACCTTTAGGTAGCATGAAATATCTGACACCACTGATTACCATATTTTGTTCACTCGAAAACTAAATCTTAGTTATAGGTATTTGGACAGTCTCGTTGGCATTTAAACATACTCGTAGTTCACCGAGCGAGCGAGAAGATTCTCGTGAAAATATGGACTTTTTTTGTTCAGCCTTCAGACCAATCTTACCCAACAATCAAAAAACGTGAACGACTAAAAGCATTAAATAAATCAAGGAACTTGTGTGCGGCATGTGAACGAGAACAGACATGCGGACAAAAGCATTTTTGACGAATTTCGAATCTGAGACGCTTCCCTCGCTTGGTCAATTATCGCGAGGTCTACAGCTCATGAGCCACTAGTAGTACTAGTAGTAGCAGGCTTGTGTCACTCCCCGTTTAAGTATCGAAAATGTACCTACATTATTACTATGCGCGCAGGCGGCCCCTCCAGGTGGTAAATTAAGTTATACGAATCGTTTGTCCAGAGCAATAAGAATGAAATTGGCTTGCAATGGATGTCTAGATATCTATAAGAAAAGGTGCTGAGTTCTGACGTGAGCTAAAATAAACCATATCGCTAGCCACATTGAGTAGATATTTCTTTGAAGTTCTTTGCTGAGTTAGACTTCTGTACGTTAGTAGGTATTATTTATTCTGTGGTAGTAGTAGTAGATTTATTTGTTCGAAGATAACTCGAGTATCATCATCCTTTGAGCGTATTCCCGGTTGCATCCTCAGTGGTAACGCTTCAGAGAGCCCGGGGTCCGCTACCTAACCTAGTTGATTTGACGAGGCTACTGATTTTTACACGCTGGCCAGTCGGGTTGGAGAGGTCTCACTGATGTTTATAAGCTTTATTTAGCTTGTGTTTCCTAAGTCGCCTTCTACGACATCTATGGGAGACTTGTAGTGGTCCTATTCTACTCTGTCGGACATCACATGGCTAGTTTAAAAAATTGACACACAACGATGCGAACACGCCTTCTCCAATTTCAGCGTATTCCCGGTTGCATCGTCAGCGGTTACGCTTCAGAACCCGGGGTCCGCTACCTAACCTAGTTGATTTGACGAGGCTACTGATTTTTACACAGAGCGATTGCTGTCTGATCTCCGAGGAACCCAAAGGGTAGACCAGAACCAATCCTAGGGTAGGTTTAAACGAACGCTAGATGGCGTTCGTAACCCACAGATTTTGCATGCTTTCCGAAGTACGGAATCATTCTTCTTTTCGGATAATCAGGTTATTTAAGCCTGCAGTAGTATCCTAACCAGACTGGAAACAACTTTTCACAAAGTATGCTTTCCAATGGGATTTGAACAAACGACCTCCGGATCACAAGGCAAACCCTTGACCACTGGACCATGGAGGCAGTCTTACAGTAGTACGATGACCTTTGATTCATCATCATCATCATCATCATCATCAGGTCTTTTTTAGTCTCCACTGCAGGAGCACGACCCTATCTGTACTACCAGAGCCATATATTAGCCAGAGCAGTCAGAGCCCTACACTATCCACGCTGGCCAGACGGGTGGGAGAGGTTTCACTGATGTTTATAAAGCTTTGTTTAGCTTGTGTTTCCTAAGTCGCCTTCTATAACATTCACGGGAGTACTTAGAGTGGTCCTTTTTTACTCTGCCGGGAACCACATGGCTCCAGTATCATTAATTGGAACTTTATAAAAGGTAGACACGCACACACGCAATACCACGCGTAAAAATTAGGGCTCTAAAAGACGAGCGACAGAAGCCTGCGACACTTGTCTCTCGCCGACTGTCACTCTTCGTCTCGTCTGTAAAAACCCTTACACCTCAATTTAACAGAGGTTAAAAACAGGTTAAATGAAAAATTTTCAATATAAATTTTACAGTAAAACGGGTCTGCAATATCTATTTCTCAATCTTTTGATTCCAATCTCCTCGGAGGGATTACTGTCGGCGGACTTTATCTAGATTGGAGGCGAGTGAAAGGGCCCAGTTAAACCCGCCCGGGGAAGTTTAGGAGATTCCGAGAAAAGTATGCGGATGACTGATTTTAAATTGAATCAACCACAGTGAACAATATATATTCTCTGAGTGAAAAAAAAACGAAGATACTATAAGTGCAGTTACAACTTCCCACTCCGGAACTTACTTCCCCCTGTCATCTCCCCATCCACTCCCCCCGATTTTTTTTATTACATCTTGTAGTATAGAATGAAGTCCTTAGTGTGATTTCCAAATTTTATTGAAATCCATCGATAAATAACGCAACACACTTCCCCCCTTTTCTTCCCTATTTTCCCACCAATCAAAATTAGCGATCGACCAAACAATTTAAATAAATTTTCGTAAATTTTCGTGAAAATCGGTTGAAAAATGCGACCTTTAGGCGAAAACAGACAGACTGACAAATAGTTTTTAGCCAATCTGGAAACTAAGACGCTTCAATATCTGGGTCAATAATATTTTTCTGACCCATGTTAAATGTTCGACGATAAGTACCCTAATAAACTCTGAAACTACTGGGCCAATTTTGGAATTATTTCTCTAGAAAGGTTCACAGTTTTGAACCAGCTTTGCACGCCTATGTGTGCCTATGTAACATATCTACGCAAGGTCATGTGGGCAGCTATCATGGACGGTACCACTACGAAACTTACTTACTTACTTACTGCAGCCTCTCTTGCTGACATCCTCTGCATTCCTGTTGTGACTGCTGTTGTTGGTCGTCACCTTGCCCCTTGGCAAAGGCCTCCCCCATCTGTCTCCACAGCACTTTGTTCCTTGTATTTCTTCTTCATAACCCTCCACTCGCCTTCTTGAGTTCGTCTTCCCAGTGGGAAGACTACGAAACTACCTTATTTCGAATTAGTAATTCCATCTAGCTACAACATTGAAACTAAAAATCGGATTACGCTTCAAAGTATGAAGTATTGTTCGTCCATGACAGCTTTAATAATACGAGGTAGTAAGTCTGGAAGTTTGCGTTTATTTGTCCAAAACATGTGTGAGTAAATAACTGAAATAATAATGATAAGGTCACTAAAACGGTAAATTCAAAGGGAAACAAAACCAAACAGTTTCTTTGAACAAAGTTACCCCTTTTGATGTGGTAAACAGACGGAGAGTGGATTTCAAAGGCCGAATAACAATTGTTATCAAATAAAGCTGAGTTTCAGAGACTGTGTCCTCAACTCTCCCATTCATTAGATATGTATAAGTACCTATGATTTAGCTAGTAGGTTTATTTTGTTCAAATTTCATTGAGTCTGTTGTATCTGCAGTTGGTGGATTCCATTTTTTAACACTGAAAATGTTTATGTGGTCACCAGTATATGTGCCCGATGTTCAGCCAAAAGAGCGACATTGCTGTAGATCGGACAAAATTGGAGATATCTCTATGGGGGAGGTGCCAAAATGTGCAGACCGCGGAGATCTATCGTATGGTGCATGAATTTTAAAAATTATCAGACTAGTTTTTGAAATTTCAAAAAAATCGAAAAAGATTTAAATTTTTTTTGACTTGACGGGCAAAAATGAGAATTAATTTTTATTCAAAATTCGGAAAAAATGGTATCTGGAAAATAAATTGGGCTACAAAATAAGCTCATTGGGTAGATGATCGGATGACAGATGTAGGCTGTGGAGGTTCTTAAAGATATAGTTTGTAATTCGGCCGCGTTAAGGCAGTCTATTTAGCAAATTGTGTTATTCTATTTTCAATGTACTCTGATAGTTGCGTGGAGCGTGAAATCTTTAATTTTTTAAATAAATGAGACTGGCACAAATCCGAAGAAAATTTCGCTAAAAAGAAGGCCTATGCCACAGAATACATAAAAGTACAAACAGAATGGAATCTCACAGCGTCTCCTCCATTCTATGTGCCCCTTATTGCGCTCTTAAACAGGGATAGTTGCTAGCCGCACGCAATTTGCGACGTGTCTTGAGAACTGTCAACCAATAGTAACCATCATGGTGAGAAGATGCGCATATAATAATTGTTTATCCACCGAATACAATAAAGAACGTATATTTCATAGATTTCCGATTGATGAAAACAGGTAAGCAAAACAAAAATATAATTTCACGTTAGTACATATAAAACAGAATATTTTTACGTCATAGTGTTCGCAAATCTCCCGGTACGGAAAGATATAATCGTAAACATGTCGAACTTGATTGTAGGTAAGTATTAATTTAATTCTGCGGTGCGACCCTGAGTATAAATTTCACACATTGACGTGTGTACAGATATATTGTTTCGTTGGTAGTAGTAGTAGGTATGTTACTCTGACTCTAGAAAGTATCATACCTGTGCCTATGCCCAGCCGTGGATTGATGTTGGCTGAAAATTATGATAAAGTTGCAAATTAATGCAGCATTCGGTTAATTGCTAATCTTCATCCATCGATTTTTTCACTGCGTTTATCATCTGTCTACCCAGCGTGATGATTATGGGAATATCCTATCTTTATTGGATGAGAGGCCTTCCCAGAACAACTTGGAATCAAACTTCACTGTACGTATTCAATATTATTGATGTGAACAAAGAACATTTAAGGGTCTTCTGTAACAGAGACGTTATTATTACGCGTTAAGGGCAAATTTATAGGCGTCTCGAAGTTAAGGGTAACTTTAGGTGTAACGATTGTTAGGAATGAGTTGTTTATGAAACATTTATGGGTCAATATCACTTGCTCACTCAAATTGCCAAGTGATTTTGGGTGATGTGTTGATTTATAAATAGGATCGTAGGTATTAAGATGGTCCTTACTACTATAAAGAATATTTTTTTTCGATTAGTTCACTAGGTCAGTTGATTATACAATACGCTATTTTGCAACAAGTCAAATCAGATACTTTTTCTTAACGTCAAAAACAAACATTTTCTATGGGATTTGTATAAAATATCGATTTATGACGTCATAGTTCCTTGGAGTCAAATAGCGCTCTTAATATCCGTTTTTCTGCATTAATAAATCTAAAATCACGTTCAAAGTGGATGTGATCAATGACAAGTGAAATTATTTTGTGACGTTTTATTCTATTAACAGTACCAAATAATTTATTTTTGACCCACCGTAATACTCAATTTGTTTGGTATCTTTCATCTATCTTTCAATTAAAACCTTACCACTCAACTTGCTGATTCAAAAACGTTTATTATTCATCTCGTTTTTGTAACTTATTGTTTTTCTGCAAGGGTAATTCTGTCTGCGGCCACTTATTCACTCATTAGTCTTTCAGGTCAGTCATCAGGTCTTTTTAGGGTTCCGTAGCCAAATGGAAAAAAACGGAACCCTTATGGATTCGTCATGTCTGTCCGTCCGTATGTCACAGTCACTTTTTCTGAAAGTATAAGAACTATACTGTTGAAACTTGGTAAGTAGATGTATTCTGTAAACCGGATTAAGATTTCCAGACAAAATAGAAAAAAAAAAACAATAAATTTTGGGGGTTCCCCATACTTAGAACTAAAAACCCATACGTGTGGTGTATCTATGGATAGTTAATATTTAAGATATTTTTTTTCTAAACTGAATAGTTTGCGCGAGAGACACTTCCAAAGTGGTAAAATATGTGTCCGGGGGGACACATATTTTACCACTTTGGCCCACATATTTTATATTCTACCCTGTAATTTCTAAAATAAGAGAATGATAAAACTAAAAAATATGTATGATTACAATGCAAACTTCCACCGAAAATTGGTTTGAACGAGATCTAGTAAGTAGTTTTTTTAATACGTCATAAATCGTAATATCGTAAACCGCACTCGGCCGCTTTTTTAGTATCCACTGCAGGATCATGACCCTTTTTGTTCTACCAGCCATACATTAGCCGAAGCAGTCAAAGGATTTGGCCTACAAACTCCACGCTGGCCAGACGGGTTGGAAAGGTCTCATTAATGTTTATAAGCTTTGTTTAGCTTGTGTTTCTAAGTTGCCAGCTACGACATCCACGGGAAGACTTGAAGTGGTCCTATTTCACTCTGCCGGGAACCACACAGCTATTCTTTAATTTTTTTTCAACATTTTTGGCTACAGAAGAACACAAACTATTTATCTTATATCGGTGTTTTCAGCAGTGCGACAAAGGCTGAATTTCCATGGATTTAGTTTATTATAGACAGCTGACACACTTGCTCCAGGAGAACAAAGCAGTGGAGAAAAAGTAAGCAGACCGTTGTGATTCTCTGCATCATTATCATCTTCCTCGCTTTCTCCCTATTTGGGACGGCTCTGAATGTCAAATCCCGCTAACTCTCCATCATGTCCCGCTTCATTTCCTCCGAGTCTTTCTAGGTCATCCTCTATCTTTGTGGCCTTCAAGTTAACCATTTTATTAGCCAGATGTTCGGTGAATTTGAATAAATAATTGAAGAATTCAACGAGAAAGAAGATAATAATAAAATGCTGCTTAATTTAGCAACATGGTAGGAAAAAGCAACGGAAAATTCTTCGGCGGAGTTAAGTACTGGGGACAACAGACCTTTCAGTTTCACGTCAAAACTGAACAATGGGCTTCAGACAAAGACGCAGGGGATGGGCGCAAAACATCGGTAGTGCTGAGGCTTAAGCTTGATATGTGAAGACACAGCTAGTTCCAAATCGTGTTCGAGCCAATTCTTAGAAGACCTTGTGAGTGGTTCATTTACATAAGGTTCAGTATTCAGGTTCATACTTATTACTTTACTTTACTACTAAAAACATTTTTTGTGTGTAAGTACGAACTTTTATTGTTCAATATGATAGAGTGCAATATAGAGTCCTCGAAGCAACACACAACAATCCAACCCGATTATTAAGCGTTTTCAATCAAGAAGTCGTAGTCACACAGCCCTAGAACAGCTAACAGAATTCTATAAATCTAATTCCTTGCGGCCAAATCCCTCAAAGACAGAGTCCTGCTCCTGCGCCTTTCATTTGTGCGACCAGGAGGCTAATAGGCAGCTGAGGATCTCGTGGGACGGTGTACACACAACCCTACTCCTCCATACTCGTACCTAGGTGTGACTCTAGACCGTTCGTTAACGTACAGGGTAAATTGCAGTAATCTTAAATCTAAGGTAATTTCCCGTAACAGCATCTTACGTCGTCTCACAACTACTCGCTGGGGAGCATCACCTCACCTACCACGAACGAGTTGCCTGGCCTTGTTGGGAGATGCCACGAGAACCGAGCAAAGTGGGGTTTCCCAAATAACAATCGATGCGACTGTGGAGCTGTTCAAACCATGGCCCACCTACTATCGTGCCCCAGCTGCCCAACCCCTTGTACAATAGACGACCTAAATTCGGCTAATGACAGGGTAGTAAGTGTGGCCACACATTGGTCTACACTCATTTAATAATTTTAGCCATTCCGACTCGCTAAGAAGAAGAAGAAGTCACAATTTTCCGGCTCTGTTTCATAGTTCAGCTCAATATACCAGCAAAAATAATAATTTGGCCAAAAACTAAAAATCTGGCCATGTGGCTTCTGGCAGAGTAGAATATGACCACTCCAAGTCTTCCCGTGTCATAGCGCGAAGGCGCCTAATGAAATACAAAGTTAATCAAAGCTAAACGAAAAATGGTTAGAATTTTTTGCCATTCGATGCCGCAGCCTATGGCTATATTTAAAACATCTGACAATTTAGCTATATTTGCGCAGCCTTCTTTCTATGTAATGTGTGTTTTGCGCTATCGATCCAAAAGAGATAAGTTACTAAGCACGTGCGTGTCAACATATAGATAGTATAGGCACATATATGTTTGTGACTTGCACCATCTGTTGTTGTCGTTAGCCTAACGATAGATTCATACGAGAGATTTTTGTTATTTCTTAAGAAAATTTGATTTATTCATTATAGATTTGTTTATCATCATAAAAAAATCTGCCCTCCTTAATCAGTTACTGACCGAGCCAGAGAAGCGTCTCAGTTTCGAGATTGGGCAAGAATGCTTTTGTCCGTCCGTCTGTTATCGCCTACAGGTCGCATTTTTCAACCGATTTTGACGAAAATTGGCACACAAGTTCCTTGATTTTTTTGACGTGACAACGTCTTAAATTAGGTTGCGGCTGGGAGTCACTTATGAAAAAGTGTAACGCTCGGTAACGTTACGATGAGTCACCGAACGAGAGAGAGGCCCGCCGAATGCCTTGCGTCTCTCTCCCACTCAACTATGATCGGTCTGCCGCCGTTGTCACGTAAAATCTTCGCCCGTAAAACCGACTTTACAGGCAACCATTTTTTTTTTTTTAGTCAATCGTGATTTTTGATTAGGCGAGTAATGGGGGAAAAGAGGGAACTTTGCGTTATTAATTGATGGAATTCATTCCAATTTGAGAGGCACACTAAGTAATTTATTCTACATAAGATATTGCAAATAAAATCTAAAAAGGGAGGGGGGGGGGGGGATTTAGAGAGGGGAATGGGGGAAAAATTCGTTATAGATG
Organism: Acrobasis repandana; assembly: GCA_963576875.1. NCBI lineage: Eukaryota > Metazoa > Arthropoda > Insecta > Lepidoptera > Pyralidae > Acrobasis > Acrobasis repandana. Next base: position 9,006,773 of record OY756241.1, on the reverse strand, counting down.
GACGGATTTCCCTCATAAAGCCACTAGTAGTATGATTCTCTACTTTTATCGCATAACGTGATTGCCAAGTAATAATGTTTTTTTGCATTGTCTACAATTTTTTTAATTCTTTGTTTTATATAAAATGCAAAGCAATGTGACAATATAATGATATTAACCGCAGCTTCCCGTGGCGTCCGATCGATGCCGCCCGCATCTCATTACCATATTAAACAAGTATTAAACTCTAAACTTATAATCATCTCTCTGTGAGCCAAGCTCGTTAAAACTGCTGCCTGATTGTATGTTTAGACCACTATAATGCCAGTTTGCAGTTAATACCTACTGCTAGAACAAAGTTCCTTACTGCAAAATCGAAAGCTTTATAAACATTTAACTTAAAATTTAATTAATTAATGTTTTGTAAAAAAATAATTTAAAAATCAATTTTTAGACGCCATCTTGGATTCTAAAAAGTTTTGATTCGAATTCCGCGACCCGAAAATTCCTGGATACCTCATCATCATCATCAACAGCTTTCAGGTACCCACTGCTGGGCATAGACCTCCTTTTGTCTGCGCCATCTTGCTCTGTCATTGGCCACCGCAATTCAGATACCTAGTTTTAGTCAAATCGCATTCAGTTGAGAATCGGCGGCCGACTTGGATTAATAAATAAAAAACAAAAGTCCAGCCTTTGGTGGGAGTATTTACTGTTTTAGATACAAGCTTATTAAAAAAACAGTGGCACTCCGGGACTGCCGACAGAAGTAATAAACGGGCAAGTGCGAGTCGGGCTCGTACATGAAGGGTTCCGTACCTTCGTACAATGTTCTAAAACGCTAAAAACACACAATTTTTTGTATGACGAACCCCTTTAATGTTTAATTTTTTTTTATTTTTAGTGTTTGTTCTTATAGCGGCCATAGTAATACATAATCTGTGAACATTTAAAGTATCTAGTTAATGCCATTATAAAGATCTAGTTAAAAACACTGAAAAAACACGTTTTTTGTATAGCGACCCTCTTAAATTTTTAACTTTTTTTTATTTTCAGTATTTGTTGTTATAGCGGCTACAGTAATACATTTTCCCATCTCAAAAAATGCCCAACGCGCCTAAAGATGTTTTCACTTAAAAAAATTAAATACGAGTATATAATTACTTGCTTTTAGGGTTCCGTACCCAAAGGGTGCAAACGGGACCCTATTACTGAAACTCCGCTGTCTGTCCGTCTGTCTGTTCGTCTGCCTGTCCGTCTGTCTGTCTGTCTATCCGTCTGGCACAGGGCTCTATCTCTTGAACCGTAATAGCTAGATACTTGAAATTTTCACCGATTATGTATTACTGTGGCCGCTATAACAACAATTACTAAAAATTAAAAAAGTTAAAAATTAAAGGGGGTCGTCATACAAGAAACTTGTTTTTTCAGCGTTTTTAACTCGATCTTTATAATGGCATTAACTAGATACTTGAAATTTTCACCGATTATGTATTACTGTGACCACTATAACAACAAATACTAAAAATAAGATAATGTAAAAAATTAAAGGGGGTCGTCACAAGAAACGTGTTTCTTCAGCGTTTTCAAACATTGTACGGTGGTACGGAACCCTTCATGTACGAATTCGACTCGCACTTGCCCGTTTTTCTTTAATTATCTCTTATAATATCCACAACAGGAAGAGATAGATGAGTAGTCTTATCTAGGCCGGAAACCACATGGAAGTGTCAATATTTATTACGTTAGCACTACTTAAGTAATTAAATCTAAGTATATAAGTATATACTCAGAATTAATTACTACTAATACCTAATATTAGTTATATAACAAAAGAACTATAAAAAACCCATATAACATATCTGTATACACGTTCATATTACAAGCAAACTAAAAACAGATTTGCAAAGAGTTCGACATCCCTTGTCTAATTTTTTTTTACACATTTTAGCATATTGTCCCTACTCCCCAGGTAGCTGTTTAATATTTATTCTCGCTCCCCTGAATATTTTGCGGATGTTTACAATAATCACGCTGTAATGACGTAGATTAATTAGGGTGACATTGTTAGGCGCGTTTTACATAATTTTTTGGGGCCTAAGGGCACATACCCGCGATAGCTGATTGGAGCGACCGTCGCGCCACAGTTCGCGCAACAGCACTGACCGTTGCCAACCTTCGCGCGTAATTTCGCGACAGTCGGCGACGGCCACCGACCGTCGCACTAAGCTCGTGGAATGTTGTCGTTCTAGACGTCTTGGTCAAGGGCGCCAGCTTGCCAACGTATTCAGTCAGGAGGGAGGGGGGGGGAGGGCCCTGAAATGTGGTTGTTAATTCTCGAATCAAAAGGCAAGGTAGAGGCTAACCATACAGGAAGGGCCAATGCAATACTTGAACAGTTTAGTTAGGGCTCAAATTTTTTTTCGCACCGGTCCTCTGCTTTCCAGATACCTAGCTGTTTAATATTTATTAAACCCCCTAGCTCGGGGCATCCTCGCTCGCGCACTTATGTATGATAAAGCATCATCATGCTTTATCTATACTAATATTATAAAGCGGAAGAGTTTGTTTGTTTGTTTGTTTGTTTAAACGCGCTAATCTCAGGAACTAATGGTCCGATTTGAAAAATTCTTTTTTTGTTGGATAGTCCATTTATAGAGGAAGGCTTTAGGCTATATAACATTCCGACAACCACGCGAACGAAGTCGCGGGCATAGCTAGTCATATATAAGTGCGCGAGCGAGGGTATTTATTGTCCATCAAATACAAATTTCACAGAACAATAGGTGAACTTAATGCTAAAAGCGTTGTCTACCAGTCAACCTGGTGGGTTATACGAGTGGTAATAAATAATTGTGTGTAAATAAAATTCTGCTCCCCATGAATACATTACAGATGTTAACAATAATCACCAGAATCACTTGGTTTTTTACGTCCGGGACGGGCATTAGCGTCAATAAGCGCTGTTTTGACGTAGACGTCGTGACGTAGATTAATTAGGGTGAAATTGTTAAGGCGTTTGAAATTGTGCTGATTTGAGGAAAAGATGAAAGTCTCAAATTCAAACGTGAACATTTGAAATATCTGTTTTTTTCGTAGGGAGATGTTACTCGTAACATACCCAACCGCCAATTGAATACGCTGATAAGAATTCACAATCTTTGAGTATACCTGACTTAATAGGAGTCAAATGAGTCCTCAGGGCATGATGGGAAAAATAATACATAGATGAATGAGAGAGATTTTGGGGATTGTTTTGTAAGAGTGTTTATATGTATCTATGTTTTTTGATAGGTTGAAACTCGCGTCTGAGGCAGTCAACATTGCATTAACTCGTAGATAGAGCCGCGGTTGGTTAGAGTAGATAAATATTTGACATGATTAGTGATCTGCCGTCTCTGGAAACTATGGCAATATACCCGTAAATTTGGAATATTTCAAACGGCACATAGACTAGACATGATGTAAAAATTATATATGAATACAGAAATTAGACCTTTGCAGGCACTTTTAAGGAAAGTAAGATAATATCATTATATTGCATATTGGTATATTTGACTTTTAATTGATATATCGTGGCGAAATTAGGTTCTGGTCCTTCAAATCAAATCAAATCAAAATATCTTTATTATCATAGGATATTTATAATATCTCTTAATAATAGTCACTTTCTTTTGTTTTGCACAAATGTTAACGTCACATCACGAGTGTGTTTCTATGTTTGTAATATAATTTAACAAGATGCCGACACATTCTAACATCACACCTCACGCCTCTCACCTCACATCTTTGATCAAATTCCCGACAGAACGGAACTGTTTCAAAGGAATATCTTTACGCATACGCTAATATTATAGAACGAGCATGCCACGGTTTTTCCAACAGACTGGCATGGTATTTTGGTGCCGTGAAACGGTGAGGAGTATTTTTACAGGAATCCATGCTAACTATCTCAACTGGTAACCTACTTATACTTATACTTACGTATGTATATGTAGCTGTATATCCACTCAATTTCTTCCAGTAGATGTCGTAAGAGATAAAGAAGAATGTAGTGCTGGGTGTCACCCGTGTGGTTCCGGGTTAGAATAGGACCACTCCATCTCTTCCTGTGGATGTCGTAAGAGGCGACTAAAGAACTAAGCACAAACATCTCGTGCTACAATTGTATTCCCAAGGAGGGTTAACGTCGGGCAGCGGCCGCTCGTAAAACTTTTCGCACAATTACATCCCCAAAGAGGGTTGACGTCAGGCAGGCGGCCGGTCGTAAAACTATAGTCAAATCATTTAAACTGTTCTGGCTATTTCTTCTCCATTTTGCAAGGTCTTTGGCATCCTTGGGTGACCATTAACATGCATGTAATATTTGGAGAAGAAAAAGCGGGAAAGCGCACCCCGGGCCCCGAAGCAGCAAAGCTGAGAATGCAACTGGGAACGCGCTTAGACGAAGAATAAGTAGTGCTGGGTGTCTTCTACTTCGCTGGTTGGCTCACGGTGGCCACTCTAGAGCGCAGTGAAATTACTGATACGAAATTTCAATCATCATTGACCGAACGAGCGAAGCGTCTCAGTTTCGAGATTGGCCAAAAATTATTTGGTCCTGTCTGCCCTCGCCTACAGGTTGCATTTTTTAACCGATTTTGATAAATTGGCACACAAGTTCCTTAATTTACTTATTTAAATTTTTTAGTCGATTTTTGATTGGGGTAGGAAAAGGGGGTAACTTTGCTGTTGCGTTATTTATTGACGCATTTCAATCAAGTTTGCGAGGCACACTAAAGACTTCATTCTACACAAGATTTTGCAAAAAAAAAAACAAAAGAGGAAGTGGAGGGGAGAAAAGGGGGAATCTGTTGTAGCGTTATTTATGGACGGATTTCACTGAAATGGCTTTGCTAAGACAGGGGAATGGGAAAAGTGTCCGTTGTTGCATGGTTATAAGAGATCGCGAGGTCTACTATTCTTACAGAACAACTAATATGTACATACATTCTAGAGGTTGTGAGAACAGTATCATATCAGAAGTTGTCTGCTGTACGAACCTAGGCCTTCCCGAAGGCATTCTAAAACGATTGATTGGAAGCGGCCTACATCCAGCGTTTTCCTGCAACCTTGCTCAGGACGTCCGACTATCTAGTCCGTGGGTCATACTACCAATTAATATGAAAATTTATTCATAAAAATTCATAATGATTTTTCCATTAGCCAGCGTCTCACTTTAATGAAATGCAATGACCTCGACAACACCAGATTTTCTTTCACTCCACAGAGATTTGCATTCATTCGGGAACACTTTGACTCATGAATACTGTTTTGACAATGGCTTCTTCGAAACATTTTGCGGGAGCCGTACTTGACAAGGTTTAAGGTACTTTTTCATTAGTGCCCCCCGAGGCTAATGTGTGCGAATTCAATATATTCGAAGAGTAGTATTTATAAACAAAATCAGAATTCGATTGCAGTGGCTGTAATCACCATTGAAAAGTCACAGAAGAGCAAAATACTCAAGGATTACGTTTACTCGGATGAGATAATTTACAAGTCATGTTAGTTTAAAAACCAACCTACGAGTATAGAACCAATTATAGAACCGATTACAGATCTGTGGAAACAATTTAGTTTTTTCTTAGATTACTGACAACAGCAATAGTATAGTAATAATTCATATATAATACTTGAAGTCATTTACAAATCTCTTCTTATTTTATAGGAATAATTGAAAAGATAAAATTCTTTATTATTCCGAAGTTAAAAACATATTATGTTACGTTGCATAACAAGAAAATCATCAATAACTTCTTTAGGCGGCGTTGTGCACTTATTGTCATGTTTGTGTACGATAGCGCAATAAAAAAATATTGTATTCTACCACATAAATGATAGTACGTTTATACTGATAATTAAAGCAATTCGTGCAAAATTATTCCCTAACCATTCCAAAATATCAAAAATGCACAATGTTAATTTTCAAGTTTACACTCCTGCCGGCACTCCCGGAGTGCAACCCGTCGTTTGTCGTTTTTTTTTTGCAACACCTTACGTAGAATGAAGCCCTTAGTGTGTCTCTCAAATTTTTTTGAAATCTGTCAATAAATAACGCTACAGTAATCAAAAATGGGACTAAATCCCCTTTAAAAGCGTGGACTCGCCAACTCGCACTGGCCAGCGCGGTGTTTTAAGGCCAATTACCTCCCATATGGTAAAAACAAAAAAACCCAGGCCCCCAGTCCCCGGCAGCCCTGCTATTCCTGACTCCGGTAGCGGTCATGGTAACGGCGGGGCAGGGGGTGCGAAGAATCTCCGGCAGAGATCCGGCTACCACTCCTGTCGACGACTGGCCCTGGTAACACACAACATACGCACTTTGAGGACAGACGAGAAACTAGCTGAGGTGGAAGAGGAAATGAGTAGGTTACGGTGGGACATTGTAGGGTTGTCTGAAGTCCGAAGAGAGGGCGAGGGCACGACAACCCTGAAGTCTGGTAACCTACTCTATCACCGGGAAGGACACCAAAAGAAGTCCCAGCATGGTGTCGGGTTTCTCGTCCACAGGTCCCTCATAAACAACGTCATAACCATCGAGAGTGTTTCTAGTAGGGTAATATACCTGATACTCAGAGTATCCAAAAGATACTCGCTGAAGGTCATACAGGTATATATGCCAACTGAGGATCACTCCGATGAAGAGGTGGATGAGGTGTATGAGGACATCAGTAGGGCCATACATACTTCTGAAACCTATTTTACGGTTGTTATGGGGGATTTCAACGCAAAACTGGGCAAGCGAGGCGATGGAGAGTTTAGGCTGGGAAATTTCGGATATGGAGTGCGAAATAACAGGGGTCGTAGGCTGGCAGATTTTTTGGAGAAAGAGGAACTCTTTGCGATGAACTCTTTCTTCAAAAAGCCGCCGCAAAGAAAGTGGACCTGGCTGGGTCCAGGAAAGAAAAACCAGCCCCCTGTTAAGAATGAAATCGACTTCATCCTAACGACCAAGAGACGAATATTCAACGATGTCTCAGTGATCAATCGAATCAAAACCGGGAGCGATCACCGTATATTAAGAGGCATCGTAAATATTGGTCTCAAAGTTGAAAGGTCGCGGCTGATGAAGTTGACGCTCCAAACGTCGCGGGTCCAAATCGAAAACTCCGAGAACTTCCAGCTTGAACTATCAAATCGCTTCGAAGGCCTTCAGGATTGCGCTACAATGGACGAGTTAAACCAAGGGTTGGTAGAAGCTGTCCAAGCGGTGGGATCAAAGGTGTTCAGGTCCCGCCCCAAACGAAAACCTCAAAAAATCTCTGCTCAGACTCTAGACTTGATGGCAGAGCGACGATCCAGGCCGCTGCAGACCTCCGAAGATGCTGAATCATATCGGCAGCTCAACAGACGTATACAAAAGTCCTTGCGACACGATATCCGCTCCTTTAATACTGAATGTATTAAGGAGACGATCGAGCAGAACAAAGGCTCCAAAGTGTTCGCAAGAGCTATGTCAGTTGGGCAAAGTCGATTGATGAAGCTGAAGACGGAGGACGGTGGCGTGGTGTCGACAAAGGAAGGGGTTCTGGCAGAGATCGAGAGGTTTTATGGACAGCTGTATACCACAGTCGCACAACCCAGTGGACAAATGGCTAAAGACCCAAGAGCCAAGCTGACCCGACACTATACGGAAGATATCCCGGACATCAGCCTATACGAGATTAGGATGGCCCTCAAACAGCTTAAGAACAACAAGGCGCCGGGTGAGGACGGAATCACAGCAGAGCTTCTGAAAGCGGGCGGAACGCCGGTACTGAAAGTCCTTCAGAGGCTCTTTAATTCCGTTCTGCTCGAGGGCGTAACGCCAGAAGCGTGGAACAGGGGCGTGGTAGTCTTGTTCTTCAAAAAGGGAGATAACACTCTACTGAAGAACTATAGGCCTATCACGCTTCTGAGTCATGTATATAAGTTGTTTTCGAGGGTCATCACGAATCGTCTCGCGAACAGGTTTGATGCCTTCCAGCCTCCCGAACAAGCCGGTTTCCGTAAAGGCTTTAGCACCATGGACCACATTCACACGCTGCGGCAGGTTATAGAGAAGACGAGGGAATATAACCGGCCGCTATGCTTGGGTTTTGTGGACTATGAAAAAGCCTTCGATTCGATCGAAACATGGGCCGTGCTTCAGTCTCTCCAGCGATGCCGTATTGACTATCGGTATATCGAAGTGTTGAAGTGTTTATACAGTAACGCCACTATGTCAGTCCGAGTACAGGAGCAGTGCACGAGGGCTATTCCACTGCAAAGAGGTGTGAGACAGGGAGACGTTATATCTCCGAAACTGTTCACCGCTGCACTGGAAGATGCCTTCAAGCTCCTGGAATGGAAAGGACTTGGCATCAACATCAATGGCGAGTATATCACTCACCTTCGATTCGCCGACGATATAGTTGTCATGGCAGAATCCATGGAGGACTTAAGTACTATGCTCGGAGACCTTAATAGAGTTTCCCAACAGGTGGGCCTTAAAATGAACATGGACAAAACGAAAGTAAGGTCGAATGTCAATGTTGTGCCCATACCTGTTTCTGTTGGGAGCTCCACCCTCGAAGTTGTAGACCAGTATACCTACCTGGGTCAATCGATCCAGGCAGGAAGTTCCAGCTTCGAGGAAGAGGTCTTTCGACGAATCCGACTCGGCTGGGCAGCGTTCGGGAAGTTACGCAGTGTCTTCTCGTCCAAAATACCTCAGTGCCTTAAGACGAAAGTTTATAATCAATGTGTGTTACCAGTGATGACTTATGGCTCCGAAACGTGGTCCCTTACTATGGGTCTCATAAGAAGGCTCAAGGTAGCTCAACGCGCTATGGAGAGGGCTATGCTTGGTGTTTCTCTACGTGATCGAATCAGAAATGAGGAAATTCGTAGGAGAACAAAAGTCACGGACATAGCCCAGCGGATTAGCTCGTTGAAGTGGCAGTGGGCGGGACACATAGCGCGACGAACCGATGGCCGATGGGGCAAAAAGGTTCTCGAATGGCGACCACGTACTGGCAAGCGAAGCGTAGGACACCCACCCACAAGGTGGTCAGACGACCTGACCAAGGTCGCTGGAAAGCGCTGGATGCAGGCCGCTCTAGATCGGTCATTTTGGAAAACCTTGGGAGAGGCCTATGTCCAGCAGTGGACGTTATGCGGCTGAAATGATGATGATGATAAATCAAAAATCGCGATCGACAAAAAAATATCAAGAAACTTGTGTGTCCATTTTCGCCAAAATTGGTTGAAAAAACAGACAGAAGGACAAAGACAAAAGCATTTTTGGCCAATCTCGAAAATGAGGCACTTCGCTCGCTCGGTTGGTTAGGCCTGCTCTAAGGATTTCAAAATTATTATTTTTTTATACTTTCCGCATTTTAGTCTCTTTTTGCTTCCGCGCGTGGAAAAGCACCTTAAGCTTGTCCTTACTAAATTATTCTCAGCTTTTGTCTTTTGCTTTCCCTAAGATTTAACTTAGGTTGAAAGGTTGACCTTTGAAAGGCACATTTTATCTTTGTTCTCTACTTACTCGTATACCTAATTTAACTATTATGAATGAATTTGACATAAATATAATAATATAGGTTTCGGTGGAATGTGGACAGGTAGAAATTGTAACATAACAAAAAAATCTTTAAGAGGCGTTCCATTTCGTACATGCGAAATTATAGAGGTCAAGCGTCAAGGAAACATGAGGCTACGTTGAGCAAGACTATTATAAAATTTGAAACGTAACAATTTGCGATTAAAATCTTGTAAGACCGTAGCCCATTAAATCATAACTAGTGGTTCTGTGGGAACAGTAGACTTCGCGATGCAAAAACCAACACTTTCCCCTTTCCCATGGCTTAGCAAAGCTATTTCAATGAAATCCGTTCGGATACGCTACGCAAACATCCCACTTTTTCCCCCACCCACTCCCACTTTTGGAAATTTCTTGGCAAAGTCCTAGTGTGCCTCTCAAAGACTGAAATCCATCAATAAATAACGCTACAGTAAAATTTCCCTCTTTCCCCCCTATTTCTTCCTTAGCCAAAAATAACGATCAACTAAAAAAAAAATATATCAAGGAACTCGTGAGCCAATTTTCGTCTTTGGTTGAAAAACGCGACATGCAAAACCGTAGCCAATTAAACCATAACAATTATGACAAAAGCGTTGAAAAAATTGCCTTTGTGTCATTAAGTCGTTTTCGACATAAAGGAGATGCTATCTTAGTACACCCACACCACGAATTGTCCCGAGACATTCTGCGACTAATGACGGACGATTACCGCTTACCGCTGTACCGTAGGGCCTTTACATACTCGCGATTTTAGTGTGTAAAGGCCTGTTATACTGGACTGTTATATTTTTTCAATAAAAATAAATAATAACATAATAATAGGTAAGTCAAACTTAGACTATGAACAAAGCAAACTATAGTAAGCTTGAAAGTTGTTAAAATTTTATGAAACGAGGATGTTAGGAAAGTGTGTAAGTGGCCAACACTGTTTCAGCTCTTTTTCTTCATTTCACAATGGATTTTAGAGCTGCCTTAAAGCATCTGACATAGCTCGATGACTTACAATGATGAGAGAAAATTATGCCAATTGTAGTCATCCAGGGTTGCTTAACTAGCAAAAGCGCAAGTAATGAGTACTTCCACCGGACCACCGAGTTCCGGGCCATTAGGATAATACAGATAAAATTAATCCGACGTATTTATCTGCGTCTGTATTTTAATCGCTCTGACAGATATATTAAATACTCGCAAATCGCTCGAGTGTAAAAGCCTTTAGGGATCGGAAATGGGGACGCATCGCGCACCCGAAACCCAAATTGTCGGAAATCCGAGATAATTTAAAACTCGTGTTTCCGAACTGGTGTTAATTGTTATTGTTGTGCGCGGAATTACTTTGATGTGTTCGGAATTGGACGCTTCCGTGTGAAGTTAAATTTTTTCATATTTTAATATGATCAGTTATTGGTTCTTAATTACCCGTATGGAAGAGCAAACTATAGAATGTATTACCTGGTAGATTAGCTACTTCTTTTACCATGATCGTGAAAGCCAGTAGAGGCAATGAATGTTTCAAAAACTTTCAAGTCTTAAGAAATATGTAATTAAGGTGAAGGTATAGGCAAATGACCTTGAAGTGGCGCCCTTATTTGAAATAAATTGTTAACTCGTAAATATGGAGATAATTTCCATATTGCTCTTCGTCATGCACTAGATAGCCCTTTAAATTATTTTATGAACCACCATTGAAAGTATTTACATTAGTCCGTCTAGCTTTAAAACTTGCCTCCGCCAAAAGTGGCCACGGCAAGTTTTAAAGCTAGACGGATCACCAATAATAGTTTCAACGGCAGTTCATAAAATAATTTAAAGGGCTATCTAGTGCATGACGTAGAGCAATATGGAAATTATAACCATATTTACGAGTTAACAATTTATTTCACACTTCAAGGCCATTTGCCTATATCTTCGCCTTAAGCTGAAATATGTGATAAGTAACATTTCTGCGTCCACACTCCCGAATACAATTTGGTCTTATGGTCTCTCTACTCAATAAGTATTGAAAACAACACGCTTTTGAATATTTTTTACAGCATCCTGTGTTGTGTAGAATGAAGTCCTTAGTGTGCCTCTCAAAATTGATTAAATCTTTCCTTTTCTGTTCCTCAATCAAAAATCGCGATGAGCAAAAAAAGTAAAATAAAATAGATAAACTTGTGTGCCAATTTTCGTAAAAAATTGAAAAATGAGAGTTTTAAGCGGTTACCGTTAGACGGACAAAAGCTTTTTTGGCCAATCTCGCAACTGGGTCGCTTTGCTTGCTTGGTCAATAATACGTAAATTAGTTACTTTAATCAGTTCATAATTACTAAATTGTATTTTCGGAGAATAGGTATTTGATAAGGGTTAGTAGGAAAATAACTATTACTCAAAATATCCGCTCATGATAAACGTAATATACTAGTAACATCGTAGTCAAATTAAAAGCATCTTAAATGCCTAAAAACCTTAAAATATCACTCTTACGTTTAAAAGTGGTCATGGTGAACCGAATTTTTATTAGCTCATCGTTTGTAATCATTAGAAGTATCTAATTTAATCTACTGGACGTAAACAAATTAATGTATTGGAATTCGACGAATCGATAGACATTCGGTATAACGTAAGTCGAGCAATTGAAGCGTTAATTTTTATGGCGGTGTCCATTACGCTCTATGGATATTGAGTGTCTTTTATTCGAATAAAATTAAGCGTTGTATCATGTGCGAACGAAATGGCTTGCGAAATTAATTTTATCGGGTATTTAATTGATAACATCTTTTGCAAGAATTTAAACATGTACGAGTAGGTAGGTATTTTTCTGCGTCCTTGTCTTCTGCGACCTTCTACATCGCATAAAAATCTGTCTAAATTGTCCCGCTATGTTGTCCTGGGTCTTCCCCTACCCCCATGCATGTCTGGAATCCAGAAAAATATAGGGGAGGTCTTTGCCCAACAGTGAGATACTACACCCATAGGCTAGTAAAAAAATACAAAAAATACCAGTCAAGTGCGTGTCTGACTCGACATGAAGAGTTCGGTACCTCCGTACAATGTTTAAAAACCCTGAAAAAAAACACGCAAAAAAATTTTTAACTAGGAATTTCTTTTTTTTTGTATTTGTTGATAAAGCGGTCACCAGCGGCCACAGTAATACACTTCATCGAAAATTTTAAGTGTCTAGCTATTACGGTTCAAGGGATAAGAGTCCTGTGACAGACTGAATAATAGGGTGCCATTGGTTACGGAACCCTAAAAATTGACTAAGGGTGTAAGTTTTAGCCGTTGCTTTCTGGCCTAGAATATGACCACATCGTTAGAGGTGATTAAAATACAATATACGAGTACAATCATCTCATGCAACAAATGCACTTCAAAGGAGGGTTGACATCGAGTGATTAATTGTAAAACGTTTCACAAAATACATTCTCAAACGTCAGTTTCAGGTGGCCGGTCGTAAAACTATAGTTCGATTGTTTTTAGGGTTCCGTACAAAAAATAAAAAAAACTGAACCCTTATAGGATTACTCGTGCGTCTGTCTGTCCGTCCGTCTGTCACAGCCAATTTGCTCCGAATCTACTAGACCGAATCAGGTAAAATTTGGTAGAATGTTGTAATCCTATGACCCAAACACATATGTGCAAAGTAAATAAATATTTTTTGAAGTAAAAACTTCTTTAGCGGCGTTGTGCACTTTTTTTGTAATGGGAAAAAAAATGTTAAACTCGCGTCAGGACACGTGTCTTGATCGAAAATTCGTAAGACGAAATGACAGCGGGCGCGGCGTTGGAGAGGAAGTATTTATACTATAATTTTGACTAAGCTGTCAGCCTGCTGTCAACATACTCGCACTTGGCCGGTTTTATTTAACAAAAAAAAGCAAACCACTTAATATTATTTAAAGCTCTTCATCATCTCTTCACCAAATTAATATGGGACCAACTTGTTAAAAAGGGCTGTCAAATAAAAAAATCAGTTCACAATTGGCGAAGATACCGCGTAGGTACCATACAAATTGATTACCTACTTTTTTAAAGTTGGTTGAAAAGCAAGATAATCTCCAATAAATTATTCCAAAAGTCAAGAGTGTGGTTAGAACATTGCGCGCTGAAATTCAGAAAGAAAAACAGAATTGAAAGTCAACATTTCATGATACGAAAGATACGCACAACTCCAAGTATCCGATATCACGTACCCGTATCCTTAACGTGTTTAGATATACCTATATATGTGTGTCTATAGGGAAACGACTCCTTTTTCTAACCGACTTAAAAAAGCGGAGATGCTCAAATCGGTGCAAAAACCCACTTCCCATTATTCGATTGAGTTGAAACTTTACATACTTATGTAAGCTGGCTCACAATGTAATATTATGGTACCAGTGACCTGATCTCATGATGAAGCCGGAAGGTGGCCACGGCATCTCTGTAATAAAAGAAAATAACTCCACCGAGTTTGGCACTTTAAACTTTTTAGATCATTGTTTTAGGTAAAAGCTAGTATTGTTTCGAAATCATTTAATTTTTGCGTGCAAGCTTTTATTGTAAGGCCTAAGTACTTTTCAATACAAATGTAATAAGCCCAAACTCAAACGGGTTCCGTCGTTTTATTACAAGGTTCCTATAGCCACCTTCCGGCTCCATCATCAGATAAGCTTCTTGTCATAATAATATCGCATTGTCATCTGATTTACATTAGCATACACAATTTTATCTCAATTGGAAACCGGGAAGTGGCTCTTTAACTTGCAAGATTTGAACCAAAAACCAAACAACAACAAGGCAAGCTAAATAAATGCTTGTAAAAATAAAAAAAAATGGTTGCCTGTAAAGTCGGTTTTACGGGCGAAGATTTTACGTGACAACGGCGGCAGACCGATCATAGTTGAGTGGGAGAGAGACGCAAGGCATTCGGCGGGCCTCTCTCTCGTTCGGTGACTCATCGTAACGTTACCGAGCGTTACACTTTTTCATAAGTGACTCCCAGCCGCAACCTAATTTAAGACGTTGTCACGTCAAAAAAACCTTTTTTGAAGTAGGTTAAAAATTGAGAGCAACAACATGATTTCAAAACAACCGCAGTATTTGAAACGTTTCCAATTATACATCCAAATCTAATAGCTTTATTGATCAAATACTTGCCCAATTTTGCAAACGAACCAAACGATATTTCGTGAAACGAAACGTTTACTATAGAAAAGCTAGGAATTCAATTAAATGAATTCAATTAGCCGAAAGTACTCAAAACAATACTGCTTTTTACCAATGATGTTATCTTCTCGAGATGTCGCACTACAAAAAATTATTGTCATTTTACAAAAGTAAAAACTGACTTCAGTACCAGAAAAGCTTAATATTCAAACAACTAGAAAAAATATGACGTCTAAGTATAGGTACACTTATATGAATATTTTTTTTTTGTTATTTTAAAACAAACCACGCAACCGATTTTAAATTTCTATGGACCACGTGATAGTAATAATACCCTTATTACAAAAAAAGATTTTTCTAAATCGGTCTATTATTGAATAGGTAATCGGGGAACAAACATAAAAAAAAGATTCCGACGAATTGATAACCTCCCCCTTTTTTGAAGTCGGTTTAAAAAAAGGCGACGAGTTTACAGTTCACGGCGGTGATAGCCAAGCCGTTTAGACCAGAGATATTGGAGGTATATAGATTCCGCGATGAAGTATCAAAAGTGTAACTTATTTTGAAACGTAGTGAATCGGTCGATAAACGCTTGAAAATCAGGAAAATCAATGAAAATCAAATTTCTAGACGGACGTTATGCGGCTGAAATGATGAATGATGATGATGATATCACTACTCGTATATGACGTTCTTGACAGTAAGAGGTTTTAGGGTTCCGTACCCAAAGGGTGCAAACGGGACCCTATTGCTGAGACTCCGCTGTCTGTCCGTCTGTCTGTCCGTCTGTCACAGGGCTCTATCTCTTGGCCATGACGTGTATAACGCTACTAAATAGAAAAGTCACCCAATCAGAAGTTCATGTGATTAGACAATGTCATTAAAATTTTATCGTATTAAGCAGAGAACAGTCTACATTTTTACTTTTCAACCGACTTCAAAAAAAGGAGGAGGTTATCAATTCGACGTGTATGTATTTTTGATTTGTTTTGTGTATGTTACCTCATAACTCAGTCAAATATGAACCGATTTTAAAAATATATGTTTCTTTTTAAAGAATGCATTGCAAGGTTGGTCCCATGTAATATTTTTTAAGATCGGAGAAAAGATCTTGGAGCTGGGGACCAAAATTCCTCAACAGACAACTGCTGCTCAAATATTAATTATTATTTTTTTGGTGTATGTTGCCTCATAACTCCGTCAAATATGAACCGATTTAAAAAATATATGTTTCGTTTTAAAGAATGCATTGCAAGGCTAGTCCCATGTAATATTTTTTAAGATCGGAGAAAATATTTTGGAGCTGGAGACCGAATTCCTCAACAGACAACTGCAGCTTAAATAATAATTAAGACATTTGCATGCTCATATCACTTTCTAATGTTTGTTTGGAAGAATAGCTTATAAGATTATTTTCTTATAATTTGAATGAAGATCTGATGAAGGGTTTTGGATCTAGGGAATAAAACTCCGGAAAGAAAAACTTTTTGCAAGTCACTTGCAAAAAGTGCAAAGTTTTTGATTTGTGTTTTTTATATACAACTGCAGTTATATTTGTATTATCTTGTGACAAGGTAACACAGCCGTTCACGATGCCAGGAGGGCAACAAGCATACGGCCCACTAAAGCAATATGTATAATATGTCATAAATCCATTTTTTGCTTTTTAGTGCATTTCGATTTGAAGTCGGTTATTATTTTATGTTTATGTTTAGTGAAGTCTCTTTCTATCAACAGTAAATGCCGATAACAGGGAAAGAGACAAAAGATGGGTTTTAACCAGATTATCTATTTAGGAAGTTACTTTTATGCTCTTTGGTTTAGACCCTGGCTCTGCGTCTGTGAGGCACGAGTTCGATCCTCACGTTCTGTAGGCGAGTAAAGACAGACAGACAAAAACATTTTTGGCTCATCTCGAAACTGAGTCGCTGTGCTCGCTCGGTTAATTGATTATACACTCGATAAGACCTGCTTGGAAATCATCTTCGCCAGCACTGAATGGGCCAATTCTTCTTCTTAGCGAGTCGGAATGGCTGATACTATTATATAAGTGTGAACCAACGGGCCACGGTGGCATAAGATAAACTTCTTTATTGCACCAACTCCTTTTGTCTACGTCATTGTGTCCTATCCCTGGGTCTTAGCATTCCAGTTCTTTCCAGCAATATCTTTAATGTCAAATTTCATAGATATTGCACCTCGATCATTTAGTATCGAGTAGTACACCCCGGTCTGTTGTAAAGGTCGCGTCTCCTCTTACAACCCCTTATTGCATCAAAACCTTTGATGATTTGGCGCATGTTCAATTCTATTAGTCACGTCTACTCGCCTACCAAATTTCATGAATTTCCAAATAAAGTTACTCGACCTATCTTCGAATATTCATCCATCATACATACAAACGCTGCAATGGAGTCTGAGTAAAAAAATAACAAAAAAATAATATTTTACACGGTTTACTAACATAGTGTAGTCTGAATAATTTTTAATAGAAAAAAGTTCTTTTTAGGGTTCCGTACCCGAAGGGTGCAAACGGGACCCTATTACTGAGACTCCGCTGTCTGTCCGTCTGTCTGTCCGTCAGTCCGTCCGTCTGTCACAAGGCTCTATATCTTGAACCGTAAAAGCTAGACACCGATTATGTATTACTATGGCCGCTATAACAACAAATACTAAAAACAAAAAAAAGGGGGTCGTCTTACAAAAAACGTGTTTTTTTAGCGTTTTTGACTCTATCTTTATAATGGCATTAACTAGATACTTGAAATTTTCACTGATTATGTATTATTATGACCACTATAACAACAAATACTAAAAATGAGATAAAGTTAAAAATTAAAAAAGGTCGTCATAGAAGAAACGTGTTTGTTCAGCGTTTTAAAACATTGTACGGTGGTACGGAACCCTTCATGTACGAGTCCGACTCGCACTTGCCCTTTTATTAGTACAAGCTGTTGTATTGTGAGGCTTAAGAACTTATCAAGGGAAATGTAATAAGCTCAAATTCGATCGCGTTCCGTCGTTTTATTACAGGGTTCCTACAGCCACCTTTCTTGTTTCATCATCAGATGAGCTTTTTGTCACAATAATATTGCATCGTTATCTGATTTACATTAGCAAACCAAATTTCATCTCAATCAGAATCCGGAAAATGGCTTAAGAACTTGCAAGTTTTACCTTAGACGAATAAACTGATTTCGATGCGGTTTTATAATTGAAAGCCTTGTCTGTCGAGATAGTTCTTAGCTATGTTTGATGAAAATCGGGTCAGCAATTCAAAAGTTATTGGGGGTGAACGCTTGAAAGTCGGGGGCTTTTTAATAGTCTGGAAAATACTTTTTTAGGGTTCCGTACAAAAAATGAAAAAACGGAACCCTTATAGGTCTGTCACAGCCAATTTGCTCCGAATCTACTAGACCGAATCAGGTGAAGTTTGGTAGAATGTTGTAATCCTATGACCCAAACACAGGTGTGCAAAGTAAATAAATATTTTTTTTAATTATGGGTCATTTTCGGGGGACAAATTAGGAAATTAAAAAAAAAAGTTTTGCAAACCTTACTGTGTCATATATCAAATGAAAGGGCTCATTATGAGGATCTCAAATATATTTTTGTTATTATTGTAAAATGATTAGTTTTTATTTTATTCATTAAAGAAGACCAAAATTGACCATTCCCCCCCCCTGATGTCCAAAACTACTGAGCCTAAAATTTTGAAAAAAAATACAAAATTTTCTTTATTGCTTGTAGATTACAGAAAAACCTATAAGAATTCAATCAATTGTACGGAACCCACCCAACGCGAGTTTAACTCGCACTTGGCCGGTTTATTTTAATACCCCCTGACATAATCAGGGCCTATGTTGGTAGAGTTTATGTTAGTGACTTCTTCTTCTTTCTCTAGACCTTATCCCATCTAATTGGGATTGGCCTTCCTTGTCCTTCTTTTCCACTTTGCACGGTCCTGAGCTGTGGCGGCTTGTTATGTTAGTAACTATATACTTACGTTAAAAAATTTAAATATAAGGAAAATAAATTTAGGACATTTTTGAGCGTTAATGCGTCATCTACAATTTTCTTTATCACCACCATTTGCAAATAAGAAGGGTGGGGTGATAAATTACAATTTGTTTCGTAGCTTGTAAAGTTGTTTCATTAGCAGGGCAGCCTCACAATTTGTTACTAGGTACTTTTGCAAAGTTATTATTACAATGGACGAAAAATACAAGAGGACTTACCTTCATACTTTTAAGCGTAATTCAATTTTCACTTTGTATGTTGTAGCTAGATGGAGCTACTAGTTGGAAAGAAGGTAGTTTGGTAGTGGTGCCGCTTAATTTCAGAAAGATGGCGGTATACGCATTCATTTTCTACGAACAAACAAGTGCCAACTCAGATTTATAGTGGATACCGTCCGTCTAAGTACTCAACATTATTTGTATGGCTAGCGGGCGAGATAATAGTGAAATCTAGAAATAATACAGGAATTGAGCTTTCTAGCAGAGTGCGCTTTTTGACTTGGCTGTAAGCATAAGCTATACATTTTGCAGATACGAATAACGGTAAATGTGGTTTGAAGCGGCGCTAATACTAAATTAGAAATAATTTCAAGTTCAAAGTGAGATTACAAGAAAAAATAAAAAAAACCGGCCAAGTGCGAGTCGGACTCGCGCACCGAGGGTTCCGTACAAACCTGCAAGGTTTACAAAGTTCGTTCATTACGACAAGTAAGTTTAAAATTATTAAAAAAAAATATATTATGTGATGTAACTAAAAATTTATGGTTTTCGTAATTTTTCCTTTATCTATGCTATAAGACGTTGCTTCGTACCAAATTTCAAGATTCTGAGTTCACGGGAAGCACCCTGTAGGTTTTGATTCCCTTGCAAGTGTTGAAATTTGCGGCATAAACGGCTGTATCTTTTGATTGCGTTGGCTTAGAAGTTTGATTTTTTCACAGCTTCAAGGGACAGTAGACCTGAGTAATTGATATAAATTTCAGCTTCATACCTCCACGCGTTCCTGAGAAAAAGGGTCTTGACAGACGGACGGACGGACGGACAGACGGACAACAAAGTGATCCTATAAGGGTTCCGTTTTTTCCTTTTGAGGTACGGAACCCTAAAAAGAAGAACGCGATGGCGCAAAAATCTATTTTTAATAGCGAATGAAAGGAGATATCGCAGGACCCGATTGAATGGAAGAAATGGAGGGAAGCCTTTGCCCAGCAGTGGAATAATGGCTTTTATTATTTTTTATTTATTAAATGTACTTAAACTACGACCGGGTTGAGTTTCAAGACCATCCGTGGAAGACGCATGCATCTTTTATACATATATATAAAAAAACTCCATTTACAAGTCCATTTTCAAGTCTTAGCAAAAGTAGCAAAACATCTTTTCAAAAGACATCTGAAGTTTCTGCAAGCCGCTCTTAGTTCAAGATCTCACGTCACGTTTCTGCGTTCATTTCATTATTTAAGACTGGATTTTCTAGCGTTTTATAGCGCTTGAAAAATTTACTCTGGGCTTTGTCTGGATACGCACTTGGCCATTTATTTAGTTTTCCTAAGACCAGCATGGAAATTAAGACTAGTGGTACTGTGAGAACAGTAGATCTCGCGAGCTCTTAAAACCATGCACTATCCATTACGTTCCCATTTCCCATGGCTTAGCAAAGCTATTTCAGTGAAAGCCATCCAACTATAACGCTACAGCAAACTTCCTCCGTTTCACCCCTCCCCTTTCGGATTTTTTGCAACATTTTGTGTAAAGTCCTTATTAAGGCTCTCAAATTTGATTGAAATTCGTCAATAATTAACGCTACAGCAAAGTTCCCCCCCTATTTCTCCCGCAATCTAAAATTGCGCTTGACTAAAAATTTTTTATAAATTACTTGTGTGCTAATTGCCGTTAAAATCGGTTAAAAATGCGACCGATTAGCCGATTTTAAGACGGGCAAAAGCATTTTCGGCCAATCCCGAACTGAGACGCTTCGCTCGCTCGGTCAATGAGAATATAAAATAATGCGGTAAGATCCCGGGCTATCAGAAATCTGTGTTAGCTACAAATGCGATATTAAAATTCCCGATACGTCGCGGCATCCTCTGACATTTCATGTTCAGCTTAGGGCGGCGCCGCACGCGAGACATGATGTTTGCGATTTTGTCTTTTGAAATTTTACACTTGTATTGATTTTATTTTTATATGTTAAGTTAATATTTCAGCATCTATATAAAAGTCTATATAAAGACGAAATATTTTCAGCATCCCTGAGTTAACTCATAGTTGAGTAGACGTTAAAAACTACATTAAATTCATTAATTGGTTCTAGAGAGATCATTGTCCTCTCTACTAAAACTATTTGGCGTTTGTATGTATCTATATTTGTATGTATATGGTCGTCAATAACTCGAATATGTTTGATCTCCTGGCTTAACAAAGCAATTTCAGTGAAATCCGTCTATTTACAATACATCAAACATTTCCCCTCCCCTCCACTCTTCCCTTTTGGATTTTTTATGCATCATCTTGTGTACAATGAAGTCCTTAGTGTGTCTCTCAAATATAATTGAAATCCGTCAATAAAATAATGCTACAGCAAAGTTTCACCTTTTTCCCCCCTCCCCTAACCACAAAAGAGACCGACAAAAAAAAAAAATTTTTCTTCAGTCGGTTGAAAAATGCGATCTGTAGGCTGAACTGGACAGGCGGACAAAAACATTTTTGGCCAATCTCGAAACTGAAACGCTTCACTCTCTCGGTCAAAAATCTTTCAAACGCCTCTGTGATTCTGAAGGCACGTTAAGCCGTTGGTCCCTGTCATCACTGAATGTCAGCCGTAAAACTTGTTGTTGTAAACAGGTTGAAAAGTCTGACACCACAAACAAACAAAACAACAGTGCGTGGGATGCCTTAGAACTAAGCGGCAATCGTTAAGAGGAGTGCTGTCGAAAGCATTGAATACTGTCGTTCGTTATCATTCGAAGTAAGAGCTCTACATTTGAGTAGCGGGGTTTAGAGGGGGTTAGTAGAGGGGTTAATTTGACGCGGAAAGATTTCCAATGAGGAGGTATGATTAATGGAACACGTAACGCAAATGTGGGTAGTTGCATAAATGCAATTCAATTCAATTCGTTATTATTGTTTCTATGTTTATTTATTAAATCTTTATTGACCACAATGGTACAAAAGGTGGACTGCATTCTCTACCAGCCAGCCTTTAGGAAAAAATGAAAAATTTAAATTAGCGATAGGCGCTTAAAGATAAGTATGTATTTAACCAATCACACTATATACATATAAATATACATACATATATATACGCACATATATATACATATGTCAGGGACTTTAACCCTACAATCTCTACGCTGGACAGACGGGTTGGAGAGGTCTCATTGATGTTTATAAGCTATATTCTGTTCCCTAAGTCGCCTTCTACGACATCCAAGGGAAGACTTGGAGTGGTCCTAATCTACTCTGCCGGGAACTATACAGCTATCGGGAACTACACGGCGACCAACTTGCATACCCTTTCAAATAAAAAAGGAATTTAATTTAAAGTTAATAAACGGAAAGTAATTGAGGAACACACATAAATAAGAAAACATACATTCGAATTGAAAAGCTCATCGTTTTTGAAGCCGCTTAAAAAAGCAGACATTTTCAGAACAAAGTCCCGTTCAGGTACCTAGGTTCCAAAAAAAAAAACGAAGTAAAAACTTCTCGGTACAGCTGAGAAAACATGCTCACATAAAGTTTCAGATCGTGTTTCGAATCATAAAGCTTTGACCCGGTCGCCGACACAAATAAAGACCGTTATAGACGTACACCTAGATTTTTCTTTCTCGACTAACCCATCGTGAGGTGTGTCGTTAAATAGGTCCTAAAAATATTGTTGGTTTGTGACCACTATTTTTTGATTTAGGGATCTATTTGTGGATAATGTTGTTTTAAAGTGTTTTCAAACACTTTCAGAATTACAAAAGAGTTATAGTTGACCAACTTATTAAACGTTTTTAGTCGTTAGACCGTTACTCTAAGTTAGTATTCGCATCTACGGAACGGAACTCTACGCGCACTTGGCAGGTTTTTTATTGATCTAGCGAGCGAAGCGTCTCAGTTTCGAGATTGGCCAAAAATGCTTTTGTCCGTCAGTTTGTCGGTTTGTTCTCGCCTACAGGTCGCATTTCTTAACCAATTCTCGTGTTTTTCGAATTTTATAAGCAGGTTTGATAAATAAAAAAATATATTTGTCGATTCAGTTTTTGGAAATTTTTCAAAATTTAGGGTTTAAACTTTAAAATAATCATATTTCAGCCATTTTGAAAATTCAAATATGTCATAAAAGTTTTTTTGTTACTCTTATAAGACGCAACTTTTTGGTCTGAACAACTTTTTTATCCTATAAACTCCAACGGATGGGGGTAAGTCGCGAGGTTTACAGCTCACAGAGCCACTAGTTTTTTAACCGACTTCAAAAAAAGGAGGAGGCGTCCCAATTACTCGAGAACGCCTGGATCTATTAAGAAAAATCTTTTTTTTTAAGGGTATACTTTCCAGGTGGTCCTAATTTTTTTTTATTAAAATTGGTTGTGTGG
This sequence comes from Acrobasis repandana, assembly GCA_963576875.1. Taxonomy (NCBI): domain Eukaryota; kingdom Metazoa; phylum Arthropoda; class Insecta; order Lepidoptera; family Pyralidae; genus Acrobasis; species Acrobasis repandana. The sequence goes on along the minus strand of OY756241.1, from coordinate 8,983,476 downwards.
TTTGTTTTTTAAACGAAAATAACTAGAAAAAATATGTCGTCTAAGTCTACAATTGTATGAATATTTAGCTTCTCTGGTATTGAAGTCAGTTTTTTGTTTTGAAGAAATATCAATAATTATTGGCTCGACGCAACTGCGTAGGTATGCACAGCTTAGACCTTTAGTAGCCTCTTATACGATTCAAAGTAGATATAGAGCAGGAATATAGGAAATTATCTCCCTTGCTGGTCTGGAAGAAAAGAAAAACCAAAGAATGTACACTATCTATAATCCTATATATAATCTATATTTAATCACTATATATAATCCTAGGCTCTAGACTCTAGATCCCATGGAAGTACACAAAATGCGGGGTCCTTCTTCTGTAGCTTCCTTATTTAGTGATATCGCGAAGGAAGAAAGTGAGCTTAGAGCTAATCTGAGTATGGATAGAGCTTACTTGGAGCTTCTATTACAATCCCACAAAGAATATGTACACTCGGGTTTTATTTCTGTACATTTTGTTCTCTAATGATTTTCTTACACAAGTAGGTCAACCCACTTTGAGTTTTTTGCCTTTGTGTAATAGTAATCATCGATCAATAAGCTCAATTCTACTAATATCTGAACTATAAACTAATGATGTAATGTAGAAAACAACCCCTTTTTGGCAACCCTTTGATTTGGTTTAAATTCTAAAAGGTTTATTTTTCCTGACCCAAATGAAGAAGTACGGTACCTAATGTGTTATAACAACTAATGACATTTCATTATTGACTTATCGATGAAAGTTTTATTGTTCAGTCAAATATTTAAATATAATCGGTTATACATAATTGATTATACTAATAATTTTCTCACAAAAAAAAAACAACCAATTTCAACCAAAATTCATTTTCGGTGAGGAGTTGCTTCCATCCTCCAAAGTTCTTCATCATGTCTTCACCAAATTGATATTGGGCCAATTAATTGATAAGGCTTTCAAATAAAAATAGATTGGTGACAATGTTGCCTAACAAACGTACAAAAACATACAGTCGAAATGATTACCTCCTTACGGAATCTTACAGGTTGTCCAAACATAAAATATCTTTGCTCATCTTGAATATCGGTTTTAGTCAAAGAAATTGGAGGTACATTATTGCTCTTTGGTTTTAGTGCACGAAGTCATACAAACCGTAATATGTCATAGAAATATACGTACGTTCAGAAATGTAAGTACGTTCATTATTAGCTTAAATGAAGTAGTATCTCTCAAATGTAAATCTGGAGCAAATGGTTGAACGTTATTGCAGCAAAGTAAAGCCGGGAGCGTGCCGGGAATCCCAAGTTTGCTTGACCGTGTTGAAACAGATAAAGAAATGAAATCCTTGACGCTTTCGAAGTCTAATGTGTTAGACCGACCAATGACGAACACTTTTGTGTTAAACATGTAATTGGAAAAGGATAATTCGGATAAACGATGTTATGCCGTGTGGTTCCCGGCAGAGAAGAATAGGACCACTCCGAGTCTTTTCCTTTTCGCATTGAATCCTAAAAATCGCGATCGACTAAAATTTTTCAATAAATAATGGAATTTGTGTGCCAATTTTCGTCAAAATCGGTCGAAAATGCGACCTGCAGAAGACAGACAGACAAAAGCATTTGTATCTCGAAACTTAGAGGCTTCACTCGCCCGGTCAACTACTTCGCCCGAACTGTGAACTCGCGAAATCAACTTCTTGACTAATTTGGCTCATGTTCGAATAATCGCAAAAGATCTCTAGAAAAAAAACACAAGACAGCAATGTCAACAACGATAAAGCTAACGCCTTATAATTTAATCCGAAAACCACAAACGTCGCTGGAGCCCTAAATCTGTTTGCCCCACTTGAGAGGCGATAAAAATAACGACCCAGCGTAAACCGCTGTATTTATGCTAAAGATGTATAGTTGTTTCATTTATAGGCAGTAGAAAAACAAGTAATTAAAAAAATATATTATTGAAAACAAGCTTTTATCTCAAACATTGAACTAAAAAGTTTAAAGTGCTCCATAAGCCGAAACAAGTGAGCTTAAACTAGTAAGGGCTATGTTGTTTTCGCTACTCACCAGCCAGGTCTGCAGTTCCGTGTTTGGGGTATAATAGGAGAGGTATGTGACAAGTTTTTAACTTGCCTCAAACACCTACCCAAAAATTCGTGCCAGCTCTCGGACCATTGTAAAATGGAGAAGACATAGCCGGAACTCTTTCAATGACTTGGCTATAGTTTTACACCGGCCGCCGCCCGACGTTAACCCTCCTTGGGAATGCAATTGTAGCACGAGATGTTTGTGCTTAGTTTTTTAGTTGCCTCTTACGACATCCACAGGAAGAGATGAAGTGGTCCTATTCTAACCCGGAACCACACGGGTAAATAAATTTTTAACTTGTATCGAAAACTAGGAACTAAAATTAAATCCTATAAAATGTTACGCATATTTTACGTAACTAAGATAAATTCACTTTGAGCTAAATAAAAAAAAAGATAAGTAGGTATAAATAAATACACAATTCAGGACTTGTTATAAATAATACAATTCGTAATAGAATAATTTACATTCCAACCTTTGACGTTACCTTGACACCGACACCAAAAGGAAAACCGAACATTTCACATAATTAATTTGACTTTATCAAACCACACATTTAAATCATTCGATGGTTTGTTTGTCTTTGAAACGTTAATGGTAATAGGTTATTGGACAATATTTAAAAGCTGTATTGGTCGCTATAGTCATCCCTTTCCCTCGCGCCTTTGTTAAGCTAATCGTGGGTGAGGTGAGGACTAGGTTTTCCTTTATCCACTCAATTTTATCTAAGTAGGTATATGTTGTTATGGTTTTTTTTAGGGTTGCGTAGTCCACAAAGAATCCTTATAGTTTCGTCATGTCCGTCCGTCCGTTTGTCCGTCCGTCCGTCTGTCTGTCTGTCCGTCCGGGCTCGTCCTCCGCCGCTACTGTACCGATTGTCACGAAAATTGGTGGAGAGATAGATATTGAAGTTTCAAAACTGGGTTTTGAAAATTATGAAAAAATGTTTTTTTTTCAGCCCCCACAGCGAAAAGTGAATTTAAAAAATGAAATTGGCCTAACCCCAACGTGTGGGGTATCGTTGAAAAGCTCTTTTAAAATGCAACAAAAACTGCTTTAAAACTATAATTATGTAGATCAAACCCCCCAGTCTTGAGATAATCTAATACAAAGTTAAAATTTGAGGTGTCCCCCCACCGTAACTTTTGAAATATTACTAAAATAATTCTGAAAAAAATGCGGTATATACCTCAAAGTATGTACTTTCAATTAAAACTATAGGGGTCTCGGTATCATAGATAGTCATTTTTTAATATGTCATAAATCGTAAACCGCAATTTACCTTTAGAACTTTTATATTATGTTACTTGCTGCTATGGAACCCTTCATGGGCGAGTCCGAACCGAACTTGGCCGCTTTTTTTTTAAATTTCTTATATGTAAAGGCTGGTTCACCGTAGACAAGTTTGCATAATAAACTCAAGAAATTCTTAGGCGTAAAATTAGGAAAGTGGTGCAAAATTGTGAGACCGAACTTAACGATTTTTTTTACTTGGAAATATAAAAGTTTCTATATATAGAAACAGCGCAAGCATCGGTGTGCGCACGAGCGATCTTGCTTCAGCACTCACACTACTTTCCTTAAAAATATACTCAGGGATCCCGGGAATCCCGGGTCATAGCCATATTAACACTAACATTCAAGTTGATTGAGCCCAAATTGCACTGCCAACACCGATCACTGCCTGTTAGTCCAAGAGTGAACTAAATTATGATCAGGCTTGAAAGGAAAATATTACTCGCAAAACCAGAACGTCTTTCAGTGGTTTATTTCCGAGTTGAACTCATTACCGGCTCTTTCTGAATAATTTTATATTTTAGAGGTCTTCAAGGCTTTATTTGAGGAAGATGAACCAGGGCGTTTTTTAAGGCAAAACGGGCCTGAGACTAGGGCAGCCAGATATTAGGGGCGGCCAAACGATGTGACTTCTCGTGCATACATGTATTAACTAGCGCTCAAAAACAGTTCCATAGTTTTCGAGATAACCTGTTACAAAATAATAGTTTTTTTGCAGTTTAAATAATAAAAATGTACTTAAGCCAATCCGCTAGATGACAAGAAGTCAAATCAGACACTCTTTTTTAAACGTCAAAACAAACATTTTCTATCGGATTTGTATGAAATACAAAACCGTGACGTCATAGATTTTTCGAGTCAAATAGCGCTCTTAATATCAGTTTTTCTGCATTATTAAGTCTAAATCATGTTGAAAATGGCTATGATCAATGACAAGTGACAATATTTTGTGACGTTTTATTCTCTTAACAGTACCTACCAAATAATTTATTTTTGACTCAGTCATCTGCCTAATTAGTGTCACGTGTTTGGTTACGTACCTCTTAGTTATATTGATATTGAATATTGGTGGAAAATTTTGTCAAACTGTCAACAACTGCCATGGTGTAGTTGGATATAGTTGCCACCACGGGCGTGTTCATCGAGGGGGGGGGGGGGGCTGATTCTACAGGGCCCAGGGCGGCGAGGACTGCCAATTCGCCACTGAGATAAACGCAAAAAGGTTTATGAGGCAGCTTCTGCTATTGTTTTTGTGATAAGATGGAAATTACAGCCTTAGGATACTTGATGTCTGCTTTAAGGGTAGGGCAAGTTATTATAATAACCTGCCTTTAAAATTTGGTGTAATAAAGGTAGGTGTAACTTTTATACTCTTCATAAAATATTGGGTACGAAAAGCATCAAACTTACGAAATTATTGGTCAATTAAAGTATAGGCACTGATGATTTTTTTATTAGAAAGCCTTTACTACCAAGTTGGTCACAGGCTTGGACTTTGACTGAGACTCAAAAGTCCAAAAGTCAAAAGAACGCAGCATAATGGAATTACGTCTTATAGCGGTAAATAAGGTGCGAAACACAGAGCTGCGTTCCCAATCTCAAATTGCAAATGTAGGAGTAAAAATTACCGGTCTGAAGTGGAATTCGGCCGGGCACGTCTGTCGAATGTCTGGAAGGATGGGCGAAATTAGCTACGGTCTTGCTGCCGGATAGCCGTCGGAGTCTAAGAGGCAGGTCGAGGAAGAGATGGCGGGATGCCCTCAAAATTTATGCCAATAATTGGCAAGAAATAGCAGAGGATAGAGACGAGTGGAAGAGGAAGAAGGAGGCCTTTGCCCAGCAGTGGGAAATAACGAGTGGAAGAGGACAAAGGAGGCCTTTGCTCAGCCCGACAGGCTAGAAAAAAAAGTTGAGCAAAGTTATAATTGACCGGGCGAGCTTGAAGCGTCTTTTAGCTTGGGCAAAAATTCGTTCGTATGTCCGGCCTCTTCAGGTCTTATTTCTCAATTGATTTTTGTGAAATTTTGTGAGCAGGTTTGACAATGACTTATATAGAATATTATTACAATAAGTTATATTATTACAATAAGATTTCTAGACTAAGTTATATTTGTACGTATGTAGATACATACGTACAAATATACAGACAAAAAAATAGTTATTTTATTTATTGATGGAATTAATATCTATATATAGAATAAAATATCTTTGTATATAATATCATTTATATCAATTAAGAAACCGTTAGTGACAGGGTTGTCAAACGTCCAAAATTTATTACCTAAGTGGGTCTGTTAGCACACGATAATTATATTACTGTACTGCAGCATTTTCTCCAAGGACGTAAACTAACAACTGAAAATTAGATATGTGTACTGAGAATACATTGTTTGTTATGTCATAATTTAAAAATAGAATTATTAGAATACGCTATTTTGAATCAAGTCAAATCCGATACTTTTTTCTTAACGTCAAAAACAAACATTTTCTATGGGATTTGTATGAAATATCGATTTATGACGTCATAGTTCATTGGAGTCAAATAGCGCTCTTAATATCCGTTTTTCTGCATTAATAAATAAAGTTAAAAACTTACTTTGGGGCTAGCTTAATTAGTGTGATTTGTCCTTATATATTTATATTTATTTATTTATTTAATAAATCTAAATGTGATCAATGACAAGTGGCATTATTTTGTGACGTTTTATTCTATTAACAGTACCAAATAATTTATTTTTGACACACCAAAATACCCAATTACGAAATTTTAGGTTAGTTATAGCAGCGGATGGTATTAAGTCATAGCACAGAAGACGCTGCTGCTCTTTGTTGCTATATCTCCCTTAGTCGCCTCTTACGACATCTATATTATTACTTCAAAATATGTAAAGCCAAATAAAATATACTGAAACTATTTTATGGGAGAATTCAGTGCATGATACTGAACAACTTTCCCCAAGGAACACATATCGAAATATGAATTTTATGCTTTTCATACAAACTCGGGGCGGCTGACCCGATCGATCAACTTGTATGGGAGGCAAAAAAATATTTTTCTTATTTCAATATGTGTTCTTTGGTGAAAGTTGTTCAGTATCGTGGACTGAATTCTTCTTTGAAATAGTTTTAGTATATTGTTAGACCCTGTACATAAAAAAATTGACAACCCTAGCGACGTTATACACCCCTAATTTGTAGCAAAGCACACCCCTAGCTAATCAAGCGGGTTGTAAGTGGCGATGGAAGGTTATTAATTACACTTATTAATCAACCCCTGTTGAGTACAACATTTGTAGGCAGGCCTACCACCGCGGTATCTTTTGCTTTATTTATAATGGACTGAATAAATGAATTAATTTGTTTTCACTTGATACATATTTTGGTAAAAAAAAACAAAAACTGAGTTTCTCTATAAATTGCATATGCCGACTATGAGAACAGGGCAGAAAAGTAGGTAGCACTTTTTCTGATAAATATGAAATAAACGGGCAAGTGCGAGTCGGACTCGTATATGAAGGGTTCCGTACCATCGTAAAATGTTTTAAAACGCTAAAAAACACTTTTTTTGTATGACGACCCCCTTTATTTTATTTTTAGTATTTGTTGTAATTGTGATCATAGTAATACATGATTGGTGAAAATTTCAAGTATCTAGTTAATGCCATTATGAAGATCAATTTAAAAACGCTGATAAAAACACGTTTCTTGTATGACGACCCCCTTTAATTTTTACAATATTTTTATTTTTAGTATTTGTTGTTATATCCGCCACAGTAATACACAATCGGTGAAAATTTCAAGTGTCTAGCTATTACGGTTCAAGAGATAGAGCCCTGTGACTGACGGACAGACAGACAGACGGACAGACAGCGGAGTCTCAGTAATAGGGTCCCGTTTGCACCCTTTGGGGACGGAACCCTAAAAATCATCAAAACGACTAACTCGAGCTACATCAGTTTTTGCTATCATTATTATTGATTTTGGACATTGATTTTATTAATCATTGACCAAAAATGCTTTTGTCCGTCTGTCCATTCTCGCAAACTCGTACAAGCCGCATTTTAAAAAAAAATTACTAAAACTTAAGTTCCTAGATTTATTTATTTTTAGGGTTCCGTACCTCAAAAGGAAAAAACGGAACCCTTATAGGATCACTTTGTTGTCCGTCTGTCCGTCCGTCCGTCCGTCTGTCAAGACCCTTTTTCTCAGGAACGCGTGGAGGTATGAAGCTGAAATTTATATCAATTACTCAGGTCTACTGTCCCTTGAAGCTGTGAAAAAATCAAACTTCTAAGCCAACGCAATCAAAAGATACAGCCGTTTATGCCGCTAATTTTCGACACTTGCAAGGGAATCAAAACCTACAGGGTGCTTCCCGTGAACTCAGAATCTTGAAATTTGGTACGAAGCAACCTCTTATAGCATAGATAAAGGAAAAATTACGAAAACCATAAATTTTTAGTTACATCACATAATATATTTTTTTTTAATAATTTTAAACTTACTACCCATTTCCTCATAAACGCGTAGAGGTATTAAATTGAAATTCATACCAAATACTAAACCTTGCAGGTTTGTACGGAACCCTCGGTGCGCGAGTCCGACTCGCACTTGGCCGGTTTTTTGAAGTGAAAACTTCTTTAGGCGCGTTGGGCACTTTTTGAGATGGGAAAAAGCCATTGAACTCGCGACACTGTTACCGTAACCGACATCACCTTTTTCAAGTTTTCACTTCTGTCGGCACTTCCGGAGTGCCACTGTTTTTTTAAAGTCGATCACGATTTTGATTGGGGGAGAAATATGGGGGAAAAGAGGGGATCTTTGCTGTAGCATTATTTATCGACAAACACTAAAGACTTCATTCTACATAAAGATGTTACAAAAAAAAACCAAAAGGGGGAGTGGAGGGGCGAAAAGGGGGGAAGATCGCTGTAGCATTATATAGCAAGCGGAAAGGGGAAAGTGTCGGTTATTGCATGGTTATAAATGCTCGCGAGGTCTACTATTTACACAGAAGCTCTATATATAAGTTACTAGCTTTTGCCCGCGGCCTTTCCCGCGTAGACTACACATATTAGATAGTTTTTTTTTAAAACTGGGTTTGCAATTTTTAATTCAATAATTCAAAAATGGCATGTGTCTCACTTTAAAAATTACAAAGTTTCATACAAACTGCCAACCCCTATTTCACCCTCTTACGGATGGAGTTTCGAAAAATCCTTTCTTAGCGGACGTCTCCTACTCACAATCTACCTTCCTGCCAAATTTCATCTTCATTGGCTAAGTAGTTTTCGAGATTTCGTGATGAGTGAGTAAGTGATTTTGGTTTTTATATATACTAGCAGGCCACCCCGGCTTCGCCCGTGGTACACACATAGCCTATGTCACTCGGGAATAGTGTAGCTTTCCAACAGTGAAAGAATTTTTTAAATCGGCCCAGTACTTTTTGAGCCTATTTATTACAAACATACAAAAATAGGTACAAATCTTTCCTCTTTATAATATTAGTATAGAAGTATAGATATAGATTCAATTGATTGCTTTATAATAGCAATCAAAAACTGAGTTAAAAGTTTATATAATTTCTGGATTTTTGGAGTAGGTATTGCGAAATGAATCACTCAGTTTTCCAGAGTAGGTAAATTACTTACTCTCGTATTAACAAATAATTTACTTAATTTAGTCTAACGGATACATTTGGAAAGCTGCTAGACCTAATAACCTAATTCCAACTTTAACCTGACACACCTCACCCATCTAAAGTTATATACAAACCTTCAGTAATTGTATGAGAACTCAGTAAAACTTTTCAAAGCTTGAAATTGAAGACGAAGGTTCAAAAGGCAAAGTTATTACAGGATGGATTAAATTATTCTCTAATAAACAGTAAATAGGGAACTTCGCTCAAAGGATCTTAAGCAACCTTGATTAGTCTATAAAATTACGTGGATATTGAAAGGTCCGACTTTAAAATTTATCCTATAAAGTAAGTTGTTCAAACTGACAATAAAATGCCTCACCTTCTTGGTGCCAATTAAAAGAATTTACGCAGTTACGTCTAATTTAATTTTTTATTAATATACGTTAGCAAGTATTTATTCGTTGGGATCTTTTTCGTAGGTATGTTACCCGATTACTCGAATTTGGAAAATCCTTTTATTTGTTTGAAAAGGTATACCTACTTTCCAGGTGGTCCCATATAAATTTTATTAAAATCAGTTGTGTGATTTGTTTTTTAAACGAAAAAGACTGGAACAAATATGTCGTCTAAGTATACAATTGTTTGAATATTTAGCTTTTCTGATATTGAAGTAGGTCTTTTGTTTTGAAAAAATATCAATAATTATTTCCATGTTTAGTTTATCAAATATCCGTATAACGTAATTTTTTACTCAAGAAAAAGAAAGATTTAAATTTCCTTGTCCCTTTTACATGGTCTTTGGCTTTGGAAGTCCGTCAACACGACTTTTTTTTGCCTTGCCTGCCTTGCATGCCTATTTTTCGACACGACATCGAAAAAAAGGCGTCCGACCTGCTACAAGCGCAAAGGGCAACTGACAGAAATCCAGAGTAAGTCTTCTTCTTGTTCTTCGGTCCCTTAATGCTGAGGATCGTGACCACATATTTGTTTCCAGGCTGTTTTTATTTTTTATTTATTTCTTTAACTTCATACACAAATACAAGTGTAATGGCGGACTTAAAGCCCAAGGCCTTATCTACCAGTCAACTAACCGGGTGATGTTGAGAAAGACAAGGATCGGGTAGTGCAAAACTTAAATAGAAATGTGGTGAAAAGTGAACTAAATATACTTAAATAAGTAATAATAAACAATAAACTACATAAAAATAATACACACTATTATTATACTAAGATATACTACTCACATATACTACATACACTAAGAACTATCCGACAGTTGTTTAAGAAAATGTGACTTCACCTGTTTTTTAAATGAAAAGCTAGTAGGAAAGCTGTTCGGTCATCAGTTCTATGGACCGCCTTATGCATGAAACCTCCAACAGTTTTCTTTAACAATTAGCCCATGGGGCCCATCTAGCCGGTGGTTTTCCTCTGGCGCGTTCACCTCCACTTGTCCCAATATTATTAGAATGTAGTAAGTAGTGGTGACATTATGATATTTTTAGCTTAATGATTTTACTAACCAATTTTTTTTCTTCGACAGGCTTACCCCACGGCAACGGCTCTGAATGGAGCAGCTCCGAACGCTCCCCCGCCCCTCCCGCTCAGCTCGTAGACGTAGAACTAGTCCGCGACGCCCCCCTCTACCCCCCTCTTCAAGACGACACTCCTTCGTACAACGACGTAGAAACTAACGTAGAAGACAGCAGAATACTTGTAACGCCAGACCTGAGTAATGTAGACATTGAGACTGATAACGAAACGAAGGTACAAAGGGAGATAGATGACGCTAGTGAAAGAGTGAAGAGGAGTAGTGGGCAGGAGTGGGAGAAAACCTCTAAGGTGAGTTCAGTTCCATTATTAAGAGAAGGTATACAGGATGTAACAAAATATACTGAAAGAGCTTGCTGTTTTAGGGTGCCGTACCCAAAGGGTGCAAACGAGACCCTATTACTGAGACTCCGCTGTCTGTCCGTCTGTCTGTCCGTCTGTCTGTACGTCTGTCTGTCCGTCTGTCTGTCCGTCTGTCTGTCCATCTGTCACAGGGCTCTATCTCTTAAACCGTAATAGCTAGACACTTAAAATTTTCACCAATTATGTATTACTATGGCCGCTATAACAACAAATACGAAAAATAAGATAAGGTAAAAATTAAAGGGGGTCGTCATACAATAAACGTGTTTCTTCAGCGCTTTTAAACATTGTACGAAGGTACAGAACCCTTCATGTACGAGTCCGACTCGCACTTGCCCGTTTATTTAAAGTGGTTTTTCATCATGGACTTACAACGACAAAAAAAGGTTATAGGAAGGACCAAAAAAAGAAGTCGACCGATCAGCTGATTTGAGTTACTATGGAAATCATTTTTACCTAGTTTGATATATGTTTCTTGGGAAAAGAGGTTTAGTATCATGAAAAAAATGTTTCTGTTTGACTTTTTATTCTATGTTTTTAGGCTTAGCCAGATATTTGAACTCGTAAAGCTTGGATCTTGCTCTATCACTGTGTCCATTCCGGATTTTAGGAATTATTCAGCGCCAAGTCCGGCTTTTATATTTGGAGATGGCCGCTTAGGTTTGTCTCGCTTTTGACGACTATCTGAGAATATTATAAGAGGTCTAAAAGATACCTAACCCTATGAAATAATAAGAGCTATTTACAAAAAGTTTGGTTTGCATTATCATATTGAATTATTAATTTTCAACGCAGGCTTCAACTTTAAAATACATTTAGCTTTTGCAGAACAACAATTTTACTTATGTTCTAAAATATAATTTAGGTTTGTTTGCGTTACTTGGTTATTTAATTATCAAAGATAACTTGACATCTGTGTTCTAATTTATTCACTTAATTACTAGATTATTATTAAACAAGAGGATTTTATTTATTTTTTGTTTTTTTTTCGAACTCTGTAATTATAAGTAAGTGTAATCTGGGTTCTGGGTCTGGCACGAAGTCGAGTAAAAGCAAATAAACAAACAGCCGTAGCGTACTTTTCAACCGACTTCAAAAAAGGAGGAGGTTATCAGTACGACTGTTTTTTTTTAAATGTAACATACATAAAAAAAAAATAGGCATCTAGTCGCAACAAAGTTGATTTTTAACCGACTTCAAAAAAAGGAGGAGGTTATCAATTCGACTGTATGGTTTTTTTGTTACGCGATATCTTCGCCAATTGTGAACCGATTTTGATAATATTTTTTTTATTTGAAATACCTTACTACCAAATTGGTCCCATTTTAATTTGGTGAAGATATGATGAAGAACTTTGGAGATAAGAAAGAAACTCCTAAAAAAAAATTGAAGTCGGTTGTTTTGTTAAAAATTTAATTATTTTAAAGCAATTTGAACTTTAACTTGAATATGAAAGAAGCTAGAAGCCCTTAAATATTTTTTTATTTTGTCCTAGCCAAATAACCGAAGAGTAAAAACTGGGGACACCATCCTGAACATCCGCGGAGCTGTCCGGGATGCCATAGGGGACGCCGGCGCCGCGCCTGGGCACCGTGCTTCATCCATAGTGGACACCTTCGTTATCCGCCCAGCACAGGAACATGTGCACAAAATGCCAGTACACGATCAGCCTAGAATGCAGCCGTCCATGAGTCAGGTTAGATTGAGAATCGACTTCTTTCAGAATGCTTTTGAAGATGTTGAGGTCAATCCCAGTCACTGCGGTCTTCCATAATGGACATCTTTGTAATCCGCCCAGCACAGGAAAATGTGCACAAAATACCAATACACAATGGTTGACAGAGTTCCCGAATGACAGACACGTACTTATGTCCAGCTATGGTATAGCAGTTGAAATGATCATAATGATGACGAGACAACGGAATAGAGAAAGAGATTGAGTAATTCCATTTAATTTCATTTGAATCTTTATAAACTGTAATAAAGTTATCTATTAACCAGGTTCCTAAGAACGAACGGGAGTTACTGGTCGAGGCGCACTCCAGAGCGCGCATCGCTTGTGACCTCATCAATGTCACCAACCTACGGTGGTACAAGGATAATGAGGTAAAGATCTATTTTATTAATACGTCTAAGTAGACAATGTTACTTATAGTAGCTTTTGGACACCTGTAAACACCAGTGATACTGCACATGTGTTGTCGACTCTAAATCAATCTCTTGATTTAGAGTCCAACCAACCAAGAACCAAGATAGAAATAACACCAAGCTCTTCAAAGCATTAGAACAGCTGAAAGTGACAATTGAAAAAAAAGTCTTGAAACAATAAAGTTCAATTCAATTCAATTCAAAATATCTTTTTATCATAGGATATTTAAAATATCTCCTAATAATAGTCACTTTGTTTTGTTTTGCACAAATGTTGACGTCAAATCGTTACTTAAAGCTAAGTTTACGCCGCTTCCTAGGCGCAAGTGCAGAAGAAGCGGCAACAAACTGCACTGCACGTTTTCTCCAAAGTCGTCAACTAACAAACTAAAAACTTAAAATTACTTATATAGATGGACAGAGATTACATTGTTTATTATGTCGTAATTAATTTGAATTATAAGAATTACGAAATTTAAAATAATGTCAATTTGTAAATTTAGTATGTACCAATGTACCTAAAGTATGACATGTCTATGTATACAAACCTTCAAGAGGGACCCGCGCCAAGCTCAAGCCAGACCTTTTTGTCTTTAAGATAGTCATCGGTCCTATAATAAGCCTTCTCACAAAGTACTTTCTTTACATAAGCTTTGAATTTTCTGTCTGGCATATCAAGGACCGATTCGGACAATTTATTATAAAAAAGTATACACTTCCCCATAAAAGACTTACTTACTGACTGTATTCAGCCTGTAATACGGGCTAACTAAGTCATTCTTATTACGTAAATTTCTATCTGTAAAATCACTTACTTTATTGAACATGGAAATATTTTTCCTTACATACATATATATATTAGTTCCTTACATACATATATTAGTTGGTTAATTACTTCGCTTAAACTGCGTCAAATAATTCTAAAAATATTATCTTCAACACCAGCAAATGAACGTGCCAACGTCATCAGGCAATGGTGGAGGGGAGGCTATCTGGAAGGAGGGGGAGTCTATAGTAGTCGGTAGAGCTACCCGAGGCGACGCCGGTGCGTGGAGATGTGCTGGTGTCGATAAAGCTGGAAAGACCGTCTCAGGGAAGCCAACGAGATTGCTTATATATGGTAAGAAAATCCTCGCGTTTCCTTTTTTTCATCTTAGGGCGTTCCTGGTTGCATCCTTAGTTGTGCTACTTTGGAGCCCGGGATGCGCTTTCCCGTATTTTATTCTTCAATTATACCTAATATGCATGTCAATCGCTACCCAAAAATGCTGGAGACGTTGCGAAGTGGAGAAGAAATAGCCAGGACAGTTTAAATGATTTGGCTATAGTTTTACGACCGGCCGCCTGTCTGAAGTCAACCCTCTTTAGAAATGCATTTTTGCGAAAAGTTTTACAAGTGGCCGCCGCCCGACATCAAACCTCCTTGGGAAGAAATTGTAGCACGAGATATTTCTGCTTAGTCCTTTAGTCACCTCTTAAGACATCCACAGGAAGAGATGGAGTGGTCCTATTCTAGTCCGGAAACCACACGCTAATGTAGTAATTTTGCACAACTTCGTCTTGGTTTATTGATCTTTGGCAATCTTACCTTACCAGTCCGAGTTTAGAACAGGTATTACATACTTACTAAAAACTGTACCTTCTTCTTCATCCAGACCTTTTAGGCCTAACCTTACCTTGCATAATAAATTGAAAAGGTCATATTTGTTGTTACGAGTTGAGTCAACGATGTGGTAGGATTACATTGGCACTTGGCTAATTGTTGGCGTTGGCAAGTTTCTAAACACACTGTGCCGAATTTCAGCGGCTAATCTTCAGCTTATATAGTGTGTCATCCCCACCGTATATGAATGAGCATGCAATTTATCTTTCTTTCATACAGAACCAGTGAGGTCGGTCTACCTGGCCGTGGATGGCAGGAGGCTCGATGCCGGCAACACGTGGGTGCCAGTGCGGGACAAAACTGTGCTGGAAGTGAGATGCGTAGCAGAAGGTAAGATCCTAAGACCATAACTTTGATGGTACGGTACGGACAGTAGGTACTATTCATAATTTCCAGGTAATTTCCACAACAAACTTTCACTAACGCATTGTATGTAAAGTAGTGCAGTATACTTCTACAATGTGTAACAAAAGAGGGTATCAACCCGAAAGGGTGTTAACGTAGAAACCAATGTGAACGACTTTTACATTGATGTGCTTAACTGTTCGCTTGGAAATTCACAACTGATAAATAATACATATGAATAATAATAATCGATTGACAATTCTTGCCTGAACTACATAGGTACTTATATGAAGATTATTATATTACACCTGATATATTATTAATAAGTACAACGTATTCCAACGTACAACATGCTCAGAGGTGAAACCCAAGAAAAGATATCACGTATCATATTTCATAAGTTCTAGACTTAGCCAAAGTCTTACATAAAGGGTATTAATGAACACTAGTATCTAAGTTGAGATGAAGCTTTATTCCCGCTAATTGAGCTTATACTTCAAGTAACGGATAGCTTAGAAGCCGGTGAAATTCTGGGAATATTTCGATATTAGTGTTTAAGTTTTTTTCAGTTTGGTAAATGGAAGTAAGACTTATTTCCCAGACTTGTGATTTATGAGATTGTGTATCATTTACATTAATAATTTGACCATCTGTTCGTACCTACATGATAAACTCGTAAACTACATACTGCAACAATTGTAAAATTTCTTTAGGTAGGTTCACACGTTTATTAATATCGCATCAAAAATATTCAATTTTGAAAAACGTTTAGCAAAATTAGTTTAATTATATTATTAACAAATATTTTTAAAAACAATCTTCTAAATCAGTGAGATAAAAAGTTTAAAAGTGCTTCTCAAGACGAAACAGTTGAGCCCAAACTCGGTGGGGTTATATTGTTTTATCACAGAGTTCCCATGTTCTATCTTCCAGCTTCATCGTTCGATCAGGTTATTGGTACCATAATATTGCATTGTCATCCAACTTACATACGTATGTGAGGTTTCAACTCGATCGAATGGTTAGTAGGTCTAATTTTGCTTGCAAGATTGGTTACAAACACACCTGACAATGGGACAGGTGAAACTAAATAAAATCTTGTAAAAAAAGGTCAAATATACGTGATTGTAAGATTTCAATTTGATTATACAAAATTCTAAATACCAAATGATAATGGCTGTAAAAATTATATTCGTTTCTTTATCTCAATGAGGTTTAATTCAGCAATAACGTCTCCCCACCGGTAATTGCAATCCCAGATTCCCAAATCCGTTGATTTAGTATTCATGAGGATCTCGGTGTAGACTGACGCTCTTTAAATATTTTCTCCGAAGCAAAGGGTTCAGAATCGAAACATTTTTACTTTATATGAAAATTGGAAAAGTTTAAAGAGTTGTTATAAGTATTATTCGATAGAATTCATTTAAACTATTTTAGACAATAAGTGACAGGGGAGTAAATGTGGCCACACATTAACAATCCTGTAAAAGTGTCATTCCTGTGTGAGTATATACTTTCTCAAAATCGTCTGTCCTGTAATTTGTGCCTAGGTTGTTGAGATTTTATAGATCTGGTTTGGTGCACTTCACAACCAGGTTTTTTTTTTCCAAAAGGGGGAGTGGAGGAAGGAAAACATGGAGAAGTTTGATTTATAAATTGTTAAGTATATATGGCCGCATTATTGTTTTTTTTTTTAGAAAATGTATTCCTAGGTATCTATACTATTAGTCTACACAGTTACGTGGTACTCTCCGCCCTAACAATACGAACCCGGTAGACATCCTAGAATTAAGGAAACGCAAGAAATCGCAAAAAATTATACTCTTACGAGTATTTTGCTTAATTCTACTAGTCTACATAAGTAAGCCAATTGGAAAATTCAAGAACCTAAAATTAATTAAAAATTTGACTTTCTCTGTTAATTTTTTATTTGCTTTATAATAAATAGCTTTGCTAAGCCAGGGAAAAGGGGAAAGTGTCAGTTATTGCATGGTTTTAAGGGCTCGCGAGGTCTGCTGTTCTCACAGAACCAGTAGTTATATCACATCTTTATCTTTATTAGACTAGATAGAGCCAAGGATCTTAAAGACATATCCAATCATATTTAGGAGTTTTTATCATGCCTTTGGGACCCTACTATCTTACTGGGCTTTATTTTCCAA
The DNA here is from genome assembly GCA_963576875.1 of Acrobasis repandana. Lineage (NCBI taxonomy): Eukaryota > Metazoa > Arthropoda > Insecta > Lepidoptera > Pyralidae > Acrobasis > Acrobasis repandana. The sequence goes on along the minus strand of OY756241.1, from coordinate 8,966,216 downwards.
ACGGGAATTAGAATTAGTGACAAAGCATTTATATCAATCCCTTTAAGTTTTGACGACCACCGTGGTGTACCTAATGGTCAACACGCTAGTCCGCCAATCCGGAGGTTCTGGGTTCGATCCCCAGCCAGGACGAGTTGGAAAATGGCCTTTTCAAATTTTCCTGGGTTTTGGGTATATACGATTTATTATAAAATATAGTATCTTTCAGTTAGTATCTCATAATACAAGTTTAAACTTACTTTGGGGCTAGCTCAAGCAGTGTAAAGTCCTTATCTATTTATTTATTTATTGTCTACAATTGCGCGGGAGGAGGAGCACCTGGTATATTCCGTATGTTTATTCTACACTTATTTAAAATAAGTTTGGGTCAGGTCTACTTCATGAAACTGAAGAAAATTAATATTTCTGTTTGTTCACTAGGTGGCGTGCCTCCACCAGACTTGTCATGGCGACTTTTGGCGTTAGAGCCATCGTTGGATCACCGTCCTTATCTTCGAATATATCATTCTAATTATAGCATAGGTCAGTATTTTTATGTTCGTGTCTGTATTAACAGTCATACCTTTATTTACTCCTACAACTTCCATAACAATATCCAACATTCTTTTTATCTCTTTATTAATCTTGTTCATCCATTTTGTGCCCAAATTCTTTGACATCTGAAGTACGTATTGTTTCTATAGATGTGAGTTGATGATGTAGCGACTTAATCTGATATGTCTTTATACAGAGGGAGTGTCTTCGTCTCACGTGGTAGTGACGGCAGCGAGGGAGCTCCACAATGCGACCCTGCAGTGTGAAGCTCGACAGCGCAGCCCGCGACCAACTCCAGCGAATCCTACCGTCGCCGCTGATGCTCTCACTGCTAAGCTAGAAATACATGTTACTTGTAAGTAGATTTTCCTTTGATCATCTATTATTATTTGTTATTTTCCTGCCTGTAAGTGGCCACTGGTGTCAGATTTTTTAAGCTGCCTAAAGTCATCTGACATAGCTTGACGACTGCCATACCACGATGACAGCCGGGATTGGTCCCGGCTGTCATCATTTCTTCCAAAGCACAGAGGTGCGCGAAAAAAGCCACTTGTGGTCATCTATCCAAGCAATCCCAACGGGCCACCAAGCTTCTCAAGGAGAGATTGAACAAAAGACTTGTCCACAATTCAAATAAATTATTGAACACCTAAATTTCCGAAAGTGAATGTTTAAATAGCTCTCCTCAAGTGTTCAGGATTTCGGGTATTTAAATTTTTGTCTGATCGATATTTTCAAACAATCACCTTTCCCTCACAGATCCTCCTTCTTTCGTGATATCGCGCTGGCCAGGCTTTGGAGTATCCCTTTCAGCTGGAGGTGCTGCTGCGTTAAGATGCGATGTGGATGCTAATCCACCAGCGAGAGCCTGGTGGCTGAGAGATGATGCTGATCCCACTAGGTAATCTATTTCTTTGTTCATTCTCTTTATCTGTCTAGGATGATATAAATAAAAAATCGAGACTGGTGATTTTTAATTGACTTAAAAAAAAGAGAACGGTATCTCTTCGCCAATTGTGAACCAATTTTGATCATTCTTTTTTATCTGGTAGATATGATGAATAACTTTGAAGATATGGAAGAAACTCCTTAACGTCCTATTAGCATTTAGGATAAAGTGGGTTGTTTCGAGTAGAATTTCTTATTCGTGTACATCACACGGCTGCCCTTAAATATCCTCTTAAAAATCAATCCTGCCTGGAATGTAGTCCTAAGGTATTACGGAGATCTCAAAAAAAAGAATAACATTAGTTTATATTTTCCCCATGAAAACGACTGGTTCTGTAAGGTGCCTAAGCTGGTTTGATATGTTCAAAAGAATGACAGAATATTATTATCGTAGTTCCCCTCCACCATTGGAAGCTGGGGATGAGAGTACCCGAGGTTCGGCTACTCTCCGCTGGGCCACGCTGCGAGCTACCCATGCGGGCTGGTATCGATGTCGGGCTACTTGGCTGGATGCGGAATATTCTTCTATTGGATATTACTTGAATGTGCTTGGTAAGTTCCCTTGAGGTATATCTTTGACGACCTCCGTGGCGTAGTAGTTTAAACGCTAGTCCGCTACTTTGGAGGTTCTGGGTTTGATCTTCAGCCGGGGCAAGATAGAAAATGGTTTTTTTCAAAATGTCCTGGGTCTTGGGTGTTTATCTATATATGTATTGAATATAAAATATAATATTATATTATATTATATAGTATCGTTCAGTTAGTATCCCATAACACGAGTGTAGACTTACTTTGGGGCTAGCTCAATTAGTGTGATTTGTCCACAAAAAAAACTGCTAGTGCTAACTCCCTTACCTTTCACAGTAGAGGAAATGCTAAGGATTTTTGAGTAAAGAGTGCTTAAGCTTCAGAAAAATAACCTAGTGGGTAGTGCCTAAAGTTGTCTTACTCAGGATATGCAAATCTGAAGAGTTATAACTACACAAAATGTGTTTTACTGTCCTAACCTTATTTTAAAAGTTCGCTGAAAATCAAAAGTTGACAAGCACGGTTACTATGACTATGAGGCCTATTTATTATGCTAGTAATATAATAATATTGCTAGCATAATAAATGGGCCTCAGTATCTAAAATCCAGCTGTAGCCTTTTTAATAAAACAAATCTGTCAAAATCAAATGGATTTTAGATACTCTATAAGATGTAGCGATGAAATATTTTAAGAAACCTGTTACATCATGAGAGAACTATCAACTTGAGTCATCGTATGTTGTTGATGATTGTTATCTTACATTGCACAGCTCCTGAAGAGCACGTGGAAGCATCCACCGAGGCTGAAGAGGATATGGAAGAGCCTGATCACCAGAAAGTAGATGTTCCTCTCGGAGGAAACGTTCAACTGCATTGTCCTAAAGGTAGCATACTTGTGTATATAATATTTATTATTCCCTTATTTAAAGTGATTATCTCTGTTTTGACATCGTCACGGTAAATTCAACAAATGCCTTTTTCTAAATTACTTCTTTTAACTATAATTACACTATTCAAAAACTTGAATATTCACCGGAACTGATATTTAATTTTATAATCAAGAATTTATCTTTTAAAATATTTTATAAAGATTTAGATGTAACATTTACCTTGTCATTGTCTTTTAATCTATCATTAGGTGGATATTCACTTAAGCCATTTTTTTTACTTTTGTTTTTAATTTATAAATAGTTATTATAAATTATGTCCAAGTAGTTAAAATTGTACTGATTACTATTTCTTTATACAGGCAGCGTCGGATGCTGGTGGAGGAGGGTGGTGGGAAATGCGTCAGAGACGTGGGCTCCAGCGGGATCACACCATGCTCATGGCGTCTTAGGTATTTCATAAATAATATAATTATTAGTATCTTCTTCCTTAATTTTACTAGTGATATCAATTGTGTTGTAACAATCAGGATGAAAATCGATGAATAAAATATAAAAAAAAAACATTTTGAATAGTAGGTACATTGAGTAGACTCATAATAATAGGAAAACCTATAACAAATGTTGAAACCAGCACACCATTTTCGAATGATTGATAATATGGGTCCTATAATAGTGCCCTGAGGAACTCCCATAATAAAGACAGTATTATTTCCATTTAATTCCAAATCAAGACTTTTGCATGACGGATCTGATTGGATTTTGTTTTCGTACAGGTATAAAAGATGCGCTGTATCAAGAAGGTGGAGAATACAGGTGTGTCGGGGCTCGTGCACCCGATTTGAAGCGTTTGCGAGAATTGAAGAGGGTAACGTTAAGAGTCACAGGTAAACTGGTCCTTAGCGCACGTTACGTTATGTAATATTAATTATACGTATGAGTAGGCAGAGACTATGGACCTCCGCTTGCTACGAACACGAGATACCTCTTCATACATCACCTTCGGTTAAGGGTACTTCTTACCTCTCTTTTTTTAGAACGTCTGCAATCTGATCACAGAATGTTTGCCGAGGCCGACCCTGTTTCTAACAATCTAGTCCCCAGCAATACCTTTGATGTCGTCGGCCTACCTGACTACTGAACTTGGTATTCCATTCCTGGAGTAACACTCGGTGTCAACCTTATTCATTGCCATTGTAATATAACATAACGATTAAATGTGTATGTATAAGCCAAAAGAGCACTAACAGGAACTCGGACATTGTTTCAAAAGAACAACAAAATGATTGAAGATGGACCACTTAACAATAACGTTACAAGAGTGTTTATGTGCGAACATGATGGATAAACCTAATAACGGCATAACGTGCCTTAAGCCAGTGATTGATTGACACTCGGAAGGTCGTTGAAAATATGTTGTTATTTCAGGACGTCGGGGATTTCATCAGAGGTTTTATGACGTCATAAAAACGTTACGTTTAACGAATTCTTAAATTTGTCGCGATATTTAACAATAAATAAAATTTGGCTTTTAGAATGTTCGAACTATTTACTTATTTAAGTAATTTTACTACGAGTATTTAGCTTTTAGAACAGCATGTTAAATTAGCATTATTTTATGTGATTGGACAAGGGCGGACGACCTAATGATAGTTGCTGAATCGATCAATCATTTTGGAATTTTTAATTTAGTCCAATAGTGGACAATATTTGACTCAAAAACCGAAAGTGATAATAAGTCGGCGTAAGGTACTAATAAATATTTAACATGAATTAAAAATACAAAACTGTTGGGGTCAAATACAAAACAAAAATGTGAGGTCCAAAATCATGAAATTCATACGTACAGCGTACTTGACGCTGGTATGATGCAAATTTAAGAATACAGTTCTCCTGTTTCATTTAGGTGGTGCCACTGCAACAGCCCTTAGCGCCGAACCAGCAGCAGGGGGCTGGCGACTTGAGTGTGGGGCCTGTGGGCGAGGAGTCCGAGTCATGTGGCTTCGATCAGGCATCGCCACTCGAGCGACACTCAGCCCTGACCTAGCCCAGCACTGCTGGCGTGCAGTCCTCCACGTGGTCGAGCCAGATGAAGTGTGGTGCGTAGCTGCCACTGCCGGCGCTGGTGCTGTAGCCGTATTCCCTCGACGTGCCCCTCCCCCCTCCCCTGCTCCTGCCAGACACACAGTAAGGGCCTTACACGACGGTGCCACGTCTATACGACCAGCCCTCACACCTCTACTCCTAATTCTTCTCACGGTGAGGGCGATTCGTTGATTCCTTTGAGGACTCGATCTATCGATTTAACTGTGGTGTTAAAGGTAGATCTGTAGAGCGACGGTTTACATAATCCTATTAGTGAACGCCCAAAAAGTACAACAGTGTAAAATTTGTCAAATGTTCTATGAATTTGAAATGTTTGTTCACGACTCATCAAATTAAAATTTCTTTGAACATTTGCCAAAAATCTTACACTGTTGCAATTGTTGCGTATTGAAAAATGGGCGGTCACGACATACCCGTAGTGATGTTAGTTTTATAATGTGGTACAGTGTACCGTCTGTCTATACTTACCTATCTTTAGTGTTTGTAGTATACCGTATTTGTTACTCTAGTACTTATACCTATCTCTATACTGTATTTGTTCGCTGCAGTGTCTATATCCATAAGCTATCTCCGGTTATATAAATCAATTTTCTACTTTATCTTAGTCAGTGATTACAGCGTTTAAAGCTGTAACCAATGGTTGTAGTCTTATCGATGGTTTAGAGTGTCCCGGAATGTCAGAACACACATGACATGCGTTATAAGTAAAGTGCAACTTCTACTTTCAACTTAAATGTTCATGGTTTGGGCTCATATTTTTATTTATCAGAATCATCTACGAATTTTGTTATACCAAAATCGGTTGCGTGTAATTTTGAATCTCATTTTGTAACATCTCTTGTGGTATTACTTTTGGGTGGCATTTTGGCCTGTTATATTATTTTATCATTAATACTGCAGCGAACGATTTCCTGTTCTTAATTTATTTCTCCTTAATCCCCATTTCACTGTTAACCCTTATTTTAGCGTGTATCAAAACAGGAAGCGAATGTGCCAAATTGTTGATATTTTATAATAGATTTTAATTATATTTAATTAAAATTGGATTTTAATTTTATAGTGTATTCGAATGTGGAAAGTTTATGTAATGTGAACACCAATTGAAGATTAGTATTATTTAATAAAATGAGAGATTGGAGCAATGTGTGCTAGTTTTAAAAGCAATGGACTGTTTATGTTTGAACATAAAGTTGTTTAAAATTTTGAAATTATTGCAATAACTGAACAATTATTGGAAATGTTCAAACATGAATAATGCAATGCAAGTCCAAGCTAGCGTATATTTTATATAGATGTCAAATTCTTAATAAATAAAGTATAACACATTGTGTATCATAGCTTAAACTAAATCATGTAAATTTCGATGTCAATTTTAGGCGCCCGTGTAGACCGGGCGAGGTTTTATATGGACGATGTTTGCTAACACAATTTTTGCAACAATCTACTAGGTAAGCGTAAATTTTTATCTCGTGTTTCATGTTAATGTTATCGATGGTTAGGTTTCCTTTGTTTTTATTTATACTTTCTTTTGACTTGGTAGTTTCCATTTTGTACATAGTTTTTAGTATTCGTGCGTTTGCATTACCTGCCCTTTTTATAGAGGAATTTGGAAAGATTCTACATTTTCCATAGCAATGAGCAATTTGGCTATGGTTCAATAGTGTTTTTACTTCTGTCTTGCCAAAGTACAAGATTAAAGTGAAATATACAAAATTGTTTTAGTACTTAGGTATACCATTCAGTTTCGTTTAAAAATTTTTGGATTATTTTATTTAAAAAATACGACCGTCCATATCTTTTGATTATTATCTACTTATAAACTAAATTCCAACGTCCAAATAAAGTGGTTAAAAAATACACTCAGAAAGCTTACACAATATTTCTAAACAGTCACAATTTCGAAAACAATAGTTCGATTTGACTAATCATTGCTTCGACAGAATATATATGTCGTAGTTGAATGGTATAATCCGCTAATTCACTAAACCTCTAGCTGTTTAGCATTACAGCTCGGTTTTGTAAAACAGCCGAATATCGTTCAGCTGGATTGTCTAAGATTGCGCAACGTTTTACGTTCATTCAAACCGCTAACCACGTTTCCAAACAACTAGAGGTTTCGTGAATTAGCGGTTTAAACCATCCAACTACGACATATATTCGACTAGCATTAGTCCAACAGCCTATCTATAATCGTGAGGTTCATAATTCTCAGCCTACTGGATATGACTTAAGTAAATTTTCATCAACCACAACTTTTATATTGCGTTTTATGTATAACCAAAATTGTATTTTGTGTCAGATTTTTGAAGCTCTGCAGGCAGGCTCAGCAACTAGATACTATCTAGTGATAATTATAAAACACAAAAAGAAGAATTAGAATTAAATAAAAGCGGCCAAGTGCGAGTCGGACTTGCCCATGAAGGGTTCCGTAGCAGCAAGTAACATAATATAAAAGTTCTAAAGGTAAATTGCGGTTTAAGATTTATGACGTATTAAAAAATAACTATCTATGATACCGAGACCGCTATAGTTTTAATTGAAAGTACATACTTTGAGGTATATACCACATTTTTTTCAGAATTATTTTAGTATTATTTCAAATATAATAATTTGAAGATAATGTAAGCGCACGATATTGATTCATTGTTGTTGTTAAGAATTGTGATATCATCTGAGGACGGGTGCGTCGCGGGTCGCGAATTTAATCATAAATATGGCTGGAGGTAGACGGGATAGCTACGATTAATCTTTAACGTAACATCTCCAGAAATACTTAGGTATACGTTTGTATTAGAACCTCGTTTTAATATCTTTATAGTTGTCTTTTTCCTACTCTACGCTCTCTTCTTGTCTTACTATATTTGTTTATTCCTACTTTAACTCATTTTTTTTTCCCACATATTAGAATTTTCGTACCATTTCAAGGTTGATTAAAAGAGATCCATTATTTGGAAAAATCCGCCCTTCTGCTGTTCTCGTGCTAGTGTAATCTGTACTTTTTACAGTAACAATTTGTATTACTCTCTTATATCTCTTTTCCTTTTTTTCTCCTTAATGATATTCTTATATAACTGGTATATTGCATTATCAACTTTTTTTTTTGCTGACCTTAGAGGCCATCAATTTATATACTAACTTTATTGGATCTTACACAAGCTTACCGTCTACACCCAGCCTTCATTATCCATTAACTTAGTTAGATGTAGTGAGATGTATTTTTGTATCTGTAAAGGTCAATTGTACAATGATTTTGGGGAAATTGTATATCGTGGCAATTTGGTTTATGTACCTGGAGCATCGGAAAGATCCGTCCAAACGGAATTCGTTAGATTGTTAAGGAGTAGACCCTTCCCTTATGGGTGTTTCACACTGGCGTAGGATGGTTTTCGATTGTTCCTTTTATTTGGATTCCTGATAGATCCACGGAAGTTATATCTTAGGACTTAGGGATACTCCAAAAGCCATATTGCATTAACGTTGCGGAGTCAAGCAACAGTACGTGCTACAAAATATTATAGACTCTAATTTGTTTTGACTTTGTAATGCAACTATACTTTTGGAAAATGGCCTTTTTCAAATTGTCCTGGGTCTTGGGTGTTTATCTATATATGTATTTATCATAGAAATATAGTATCGTTAAGTTAGTATCCCATAACACAAGTTTAGAACTTACTTTGGGGCTAGCTTAATTAGTGTGATTTGTCCCTATATATTTATATTTATTGAACAAAAAAATACCTAAGATTGAGTAAAACACGTATATTGTCTACTTCAGTGTGCAAGCACCCTTTATTTTCACTCTTCACGGCGTTATCATCAAATGATATTAGATAAATCAATCTATAGAATCCTGTTACTTTCACTCACCTCTCACTCTAAAAAGAATGGTAAAAATTGTACTGTCGAAATATAAAAAAAAAAGTATTCATCAGAAGCGCATATTTACTTTAAGCTTGAATGAAACTTGCAAAAAAAAAAAATCTAATTTCTATAATTTGTAACGTATACTGACAATAGCAATACCTACTTTGTACTGTGGACCTCAAAGTGGTTTGTCGTAATGTCTACCCGTCGTAATGTCGGTTATCCATTTTGACATTAGCAATGGGAAAAAACATTTTCAAATATGAACCTACTTACTGGAACGGTAGTGTAGAACCTACCAAGTGATAAAACCTGATTATGATCGCAGATAAACCGTTTCCAACCGATTAGAAACTCTCAATTCTGTGATACACCTGCCAGACTATAAAAAGATTACAAATCGCAGCAACTCGTTTCTATCTGGTAACTTTGAAAATTCTTTCACATTTTTAAGGCCGAATTTTCCGGGGTTCAGTGCTGCCCACATTTAAAATAAATAATTTTAAAGGAAAAGGAGACATAATTTGAAATTTTGTTTCTACCAAGCCCTAGATAACTCTTCAAACTATTTTATGAACTACTGTTTACTATTTATTGAGAACGTTAAGCTTTGCTACACTCATTTGCAAAAAGTGGCCGTTTTTCGCAAATGTGCGTAGTAAAGCTTAACGTTCTCACTTTAAACTGTAAACAGTAGTTCATAAAATAGTTTTAAGAGTTATCTAGGGCTTGGTAGAAACAAAATTTTAAATTATGTCTCAGTTTCCTTTGAAATTATTTTTAAATGGGGGCAGCACTCCAAAAAATTCAGGTACGGCCTTAAGTTCCTCTTTTAGAGATATTCTGTCTTTCTCACTGTTGCAAAAAATTTGATATCATCCACATTAATGCTATGAACATCATAAAGTTAAGTTTCTTCATAACTATATGTAAAGTGGTAACCACATCATGTTGCAATAATTATACATGAATTACATGAATAATAACGGGCTCTTCAAAAATAATCTCGTCCCGTGTCATGCACAAATGAACACTGTGAAAAGATTTGAGCATTTGGGGAAAAAACAAGCGGCGAAGGGATTTGAGATCATTACTGTTATTTGTACAGTTACCGTCAAAATCAAAAGGGGATGATTAAATCTAAATGAAGTGTTGTTCTTTTGTGGAATGAAATGAATGTTTTAAGTATAATATTTTACAAGTATTACTCTTCCTTCTTTTATTGTAAGAGCAAGGCTCTTATCGATGTAGTCTTTTGCAATCCTTAACTTCTTCCTTTGTCTTTACACTAAATTTTATTTAATTTAATCATTATATTTAACGATAATGCTCCGATCTGTTTGATCATCTGATAGATTTGCACCACTTCACTTTGATCATAATAGCAAAATATACTAGAATTTTATTTTGATCGACTACATTTAAAGAGAAAAATTATTATTAAATTATTTATTAAATTATTTTTACAATGTTCGGTTGTCATTATTTCCAAGATAAATATAATTTTTACCATTCTTTGATTTCTCATCTTCTATTATGTAGTAGGACTTATCGAATTTAGTCTCAGTAGGACCGCGACCCCCGTCTCGCACTTACATTAAATTGTGTAGTTTCATATTACAGTCAATACTTTGATATTTTAACCTTCAATAGCTAGTATTAGTTTATGCTCAAGTTGTTTTGTAATTTAAAGGTATACCTCTATTTCTTAAGAATAACTCACTTAGAACCTAAGCACACGGCGTATTTTTACGCTCGAAGCGCAAAGGATAAACGCGCAGATGACGCGCGTATACGCGCTTCAAACGAGGTTCGAACGCAATATTGTAACGTAAGCACACGGGCCGATCATGAAACGTGTGTCTACTGTGCGTATACGCGCTGTTTCGAACGCGCTTCACGCGCGCTTTTGTTTCGCGTTTTACGTGCATTTGAATTACAAACGCAACAATCGGCACATACGGCACCATAAACGCGCGTTCTTAAAACGCGCGTTGTCTGCGCGTTTAAAATACGCCGTGTGCTTAGGGCCTTAGGTTTTCAATTTAGATCAGTATTTATTTTATACATTGCTTACTTTTGTAAACAATGAAAATGAAATGATTGTATTTACTTTTTATGATTTAGTTTTGTTTTTGTTTTATTTATAGACAAATTGCCTTACGAGATGTTTGTATACGAAGCCTTAGAGCTCAGATAGACGAACGATAGTGTGCCGAAGATAGCTTGCAACCCTAGTTGGCGACGGACGCCAACGGTCGCGAACCGTCGCCGTCTGTCTTTCTGTCGTCTGTAAGAGTCATTCATTTATTATGAGCAACTGATCTGGCATCTGGCAAGTTCTTTAAGCGTGTGATCCTATCCTCTTACCCAAGCCATTTGGTTCGGGTTCAAAAGGTGTCGTTGATGTATTACTCCGTAATTTTGCAACAATTTTTTTGCCGATCCATTTTTGTTAATTTTAATCAAAGTATTGATTGTACCTATTAATCAAATTTAAACCTGTATGAATCTTGTAAGTTTTTGTACTTAGCGTCCATTCGACACTAAAACGTGTCGCTTCTCGGTGCCAAATACATAAATAGATCATAATAATATATATTTACATTTATTAATATACATTTTATTGTTTACTTTGATATTGAATGTACAGGATCCATAATATTCATCGCAATGTGTTTATGGAAATCGTATACTGATTAAACTACATAAAATAACTGTTGTTTTTATTTCTACCACATACCTATTAAAACAGAATGAGCAATAGCCAATTGTTAGACAATTTGATTGTGGAACTTAAAAAAATCTTCTGATAGTTTAATTAGGTACAAGCTTTCATTTAGTTTGCCCTGTTTGTTGTTTTATGTTTTTTGGGTCAAATCTTAAAAGTTAAATTTGAGCCACTTCCCGGTTTGATTGAGATTAAATTTTGTATGCTAATGTAAATCAGATAACAATGCAGTATTATTACAACAATAAGTTAATCTGATGATGGAGCCGGAAGGTGTAGGAACCATGTAATAAAACGACGCAACCCCATCGAGTTTGGGATTATAAAATTTGCCTTTATAAGTTCTTGGGCCTTACACTAAAAGCTTGTACGAAAAAATTATGTTTATTTTCGAAAAACTTATTTATTAAGCAGTTTTAATCGCTTGTCTACTAGGACCCAGTTAAAAAAGGTGGCCTTAAAAGTTGAGTAGAACTATTTTTATCAAATATTATTTATTCATAACATAACTAAAAATAACATAATTAAACTAAAATTAATCTATAACTACGTATAAAAAACTAAACAAAACAAAAATACTTAAAAAACAATAGCACTGAATAGAGATGAGTGGAAGAAAAAAGGGGAGGCCTTTGCCCAGCAGTGGGAAACCAATATAGGCTAAAACAATTTAAAAAAAACATTAATTAAACTGAACTCTAATAATAGTATTTCTAGCTACCTATGTCAATACAATTGGACCTTGGTTTTATTTGTCTTCTATTGTGTCTTGCTACCCACCCACTGACTGTGATAATTAGGTAGATCTAGATAATAATCTAGACATACCATCTGTGAAGCAAAAGTACCTCTGTACAATGTTTTAAAAGACCCCCTTTAATTTTTACCTTATCTTATTTTTAGTATTTGTTGTTATAGTGGCCATAGTAATACATAATCGGTTAAATTTCAAGTATCTAGTTAAAGCCATTATAAAGATCGAGTTAAAAACGCTGAAAATAACACGTTTCTAGTATGACGACCCCCTTTAATTTTTAAAAATGGCGGATTTTAGGCGCCAAATGCGCGGCATGCGGAATCTTTTTGAAATTCTTTCACGCAGTTAGGTTTCTGTTTTTTCAATAATTACTTGTGTCATCTGTTTTCTATAATCTAATAATATGCAGCTTTTATTTAGTTTGTCATATTTGTTTGGGTCTAATCTTGCAAGTTAAATTTGAACCACTTCCCAGTTTTCGATTGAGACGAAATTTTGTATGCTGATAATCAGAAGAAGAAGCTGATCTGATGATAGAGCCGGAAGGTGCCTTAAGGAACCCTGTAATAAAACGACTCAACCCTATTAAGTTTGGGCTTATTAAATTTTGTCTTAAATTTACTTAGGCTTCACAATAAAAAATTTACCAAAAAAATATTTTTTTAAACCTTACAAAAAGACGGAAAGGGTTTATATTATTGAGGTGTCTATTACTGTGTCTAAGTCTACACGACAAACTTGATTCGAAATGTAATTTGAAATACAAAGCAAATATCATAGGTGGTCCTAGATAAATACTGGACGTGGCATTAACTATGTCAATCTATACAATTACTTGGTCTGTGTTACTAACCTATTTAAGGAATATTTTGTGTGAAACGAAATTGGGCTCAATGCTGTTGTGTTAAGATAGAATTTTGTTAATCAGGGGATGTTTTAATAAAATTAAATTTGCCAGGAGTGCGTAGTCAGTGGTGCGTGAAGTGAAAGGAGGATAATCGCGAACAACGCTTGGTATTAGTATGATGGTACACTGAGAGATTGTGATGTACTCAAGAGACCTTCTCATAGGAATCATCATAATTTATAATGATCATCATCTGCTTTACCTTCATCATCATCCGAGCGTATTCCCGGTTGCATCGTCAGCGGTTACGCTTCATAGCCCGGGGTCCGCTACCTAACCTAAGTGATTTGACGAGGTTACTGGTTTTTACACAGAGCGACTGCCGTCTGACCTCCGCAACCCAAATGGTAGACCAGAACCAATCCTAGGATAGGTACAAACGCTAGATGGCGTTCGGGACCAACGGCTTTACGTGCCTTCCGAAGCACGGAATCATCTTTCTTTTCGGATAATCAGGTGATTCAAGCCTGCAATATCCTAACCAGACTGGATACAACTTTTCACAGAGTTCCTTCCCAGTGCTTCCCAGTGGGATTTGAACCCTTGACCTCCGGATCACAAGGCAGACGCCTTGACCACTGGACCACGGAGGCAGTCATCATCATCTGCTTTACCTTATCCCAGTATTTTTACGGTTACTTGCCTCAAGTATTTGATTTAGTAAGTACCTTCTAAGTATTTTCCAATCAATTTAAAACTGATTGTATTTATTACAAAAATTAGGTGTTGGTACCTTATGTAGGTCTACAGCCTTTTAAAATGTCAATCAAGTTTTAGTATGTTCTCAACCTAACTCACTGTATAAGTACAGCACGTCTAAAATAAGTACTTACGCAGTTTTGTTTGCAAATGACCCGTAAATCTAGAGCAACAAGGTCGAATTTTATCAAAACAATCGTCAATTTTGAGATGCATGGCATATCGTGTTTTAACGGTACGCTTCAAATAATATTATAGAAAAGTTAATTTTGATTGTTGAGTCTTGGTTACATGTTTCAGCTGTTAAAAGTGGATATTGAGTATGGGCTTGTTCATCTAATCTTCTTCTTACTGAGTCGGAATGGCGTTTTTATGCGATTGTGGACACCACACTTACTTTCGAAGAAGAAGAATGGCAATTCTTCTTCTTCGTCTAAGCGCGTTCTCGGTTGCATCCTCAGCTGTGCTGTTTTGGAGCCCGGGGTGCGCTTTCCCGCTTTTTCTTCTCCAAATATAATATGCATGTCAATGGTCACCTAAGGATGCCAAAGACCTCGCATAATGGAGAAGAAATGGCCGGAACGGTTTAAATGATTTGGCTATAGTTTTACGACCTGCCGCCTGCCTGACATCAACCCTCTTTGGGAATTTATATGTGCGAAAAGTTTTACAACCGGCCGCCACCCGACATTAACCCTCCTTGGGAATGCAATTGTAGCACGAGGTGTTCGTGCTGAGTCTTTAGTCGCCTTTTACGATATCCACAGGAAGAGATGGAATGGTCCTATTCTAACCCGGAACCACACTTACTTCCCTGCCATTAGCAGAGTTTAAGTCAAAGAGCTATTAGGTATGTAAAACTAGAGAACGTGACGACACCCACATATAACTGTTTTAGAGTAGGTAAGTATGTAATTATAATTTATTTATTTTTCCTATTTACAATATCTGGCCGATAATGTTGTATGCATTGCTCTGGCAAAGAAGTAGCGAATTTGATAGTTTGAGATGAGCATATTGAGAGTAGAGTAGATATTTTTCACAAAACGTCATGTAAATGTTCGTCAAAATGTATTATGTGCATTCAGACAAAACTTTCTGCTTCTCTTACTGTCTAAGTAGGGATGAGTGGAAGGCGGAAGGGGAGGCCTTTGCTCAGCAGTGGGACACCAATATAGGCTAACTTAAACCTAAACTTAAAAACTATGCAAGAATTTTATATTTTGCCGGTCATTTACTGGAAATTTTGTACAAAATTCTCAGAGCATCAAAATTCGTAATTTTTTTCCATGGAAAGAGAACGCATACATACCTACGATACAATAATATTTGTTTTTTCCATAAACTTCACTTAGTCCTCGCTAGCTCTATTACACATAGTACTTTCGACAGTTTATTAGCAAGAATTATAAGAAAACATGGTAAAAATAACTAAAAATGGCTTGGTGTGTGTTAAAATACTGTTAGAATAATTCAAGAAAGACGGCAGAGTTCATTGTTTAGAAATTAAAAGTATGATTAATTCACACCACCATATATTCAACAAGTTTATTTGCTAGGCTAATCAAAAAAATTCAACTGTTAAGAACGCCCTCTGGTAATGAGTAGCGGAACTACCAACACGACTTAATATCCGTAGTGCCATCTATTATTTGCTAGAGTATGCCCTGACTTTCAAGAGTTAACCCCCAATAACATTAAAACGGCTGGGCCGATTTTCATCAAACATAGCTAAGAACCGCAAGGGAACTTGATTTCACGTTAAAAACCGCATTCAAATCGGTCTATCTGTTTGAGTGCTGCGATGCCACAGAGAGACAGACAGACAGACCGACAGACATTGGCATCAAGCGTCACACATCTACTTACTTGCTTCTGGTGAAAGAAAACATCGTAAGGAAACCTGCATACTAGTGACTATTAAGATAATAAACCGGCCAAGTGCGAGATTAACTCGCGTGGAGAGGGTACCGTACAATTAATTGAATTCTTATAGGTTTTCTTGTAATCTACAAGCAATGACAAAACTATATTTTGTATTTTTTTCAAAATTTTAGGCTCAGTAGTTTCGGAGATCGGGGGGGGGGGGGATGGTCAATTTTCGTCTTCTTTCATGAATAAAATCAAAACTTTTCATTGTACAATAATAACAACAATATATTGGAAATCCTCATAACGAGCTCTTTCATTTGATATACACAGTGAGGTTTGCAAAACTTTTTTTTAAATTTATTTAAAAAAATATTTATTTACTTTGCACATTCTACCAAATTTCACCTGATTCGGTCCAGTAGATTCGGAGCAAATTGGCTGTGTCAGACGGATGGACAGACAGACGCACGAGTGATCCTATAAGGGTTCCGTTTTTATTTTTTTTTGTACCGAACCCTAACTAGTGTGTGAAATGCGGAAGGCAATGGCAAACCACTGCATTTTCTGCCAAAATTCGACATTGTATGCCTCTCTTTTCAATAGGTACACAACGACAAAAGCCTGGCTCTTACGAGTAAATGTTAGACAGGTGTATAATGCAAAACTCAAACAGTAGAGTAGTATAAGATAACTTAAAGGCTTTATTTAACGTGGAGGTGGATGGAAAACGAGATTAGTAGGTATCCCACTGAGTATCTACAAAGAGTCTCAGTCAGGCGACAGAAGAAGCACCATTCTACACATACATTCTAAGTTCGCCATAATACGTTCATTCATACTCTTCCACAATATATCCTCCTTTGTGTTCCTAAATTATCGACGACGATCGACGCTAAATAACCATTTTCCTTTTTCTTTAACAAAAGACCTAAGTCGCGTCGCGCTTATGAAGTAAAAGTGTGTGTGATTTATCATGTCGCTCTACGGACTGCATCTAATCATTTGAAGAGACGTGTAGTGCTGCAGCCAAAAAGAAGACTTACTTAAATATAACCCGGTTACAAAAAAGATTGGAGCTCGCTGGAATGTGAAAAGTAATAAAAGTAACTATATTATAGAGTTTTTAGAAACATTTAAGTTTTATAAATATTTTTAATTATGCTTTTTGCACACTATACCCCATGCATCAAAATATATTAAGGCACTTCAAGTCAAAAGAAATTCACATACAAACTTACCTACATGAAACCTGAAAACATTACATTCCTTTTTTGGGCAGTTGTGTAAAATATAGAACTCTTTTATAAAAGAAACCCTTATCATTAGCGATCTGCGAATACAAATTTCAACCTTCAATAACTTCAAACGTCTAACAATTTATTCAAGCAATCGAGGGGAAAAATCGAGGAGTAGACCAGTAATTATAGTCTAGACTGAATATATATTCTTTTTACCCGACTGCGCCAGAAGGAGTGTTATGTTTTTCGAGCATATGTAAATTTCTTATTGCCTAATTGTGAGTGACACTGGGTTTATCAACAATAAAGTTAAAAAAAAATGGTGGATTTGGCCAAATGTATGTCTTCAAATTGATTTTTTATTCCAAATCTATCGAGTGGGGTATAAAAAAAGAATAAGTTATATGTTTAAATGAAATTTCGAATGAGAAATGCTAAAAAAAATCTCTTTCATGTTGTATCAGGCAGGCGGGTTTTTTTTATTGTTTTATAACAATTACTGGTTTCAATAATTTATTGTAAATATTAGCTATTGATGTTATATCAACCGATTTTTAGCATACCGCGCATGTATTTGTATACTATTTAATGTTCAGAAAAAAATTGTGACACCCTTCTAAATATTAATTTTTTTTTTCTATGCGAGATCTAACAAATAGAAAATTGTGCAACAACGTGTAAAAGTAATATTTTTAAGGCGAGAGCGTTACTTTGTATCTCTTGTAACTCTTAAAACCTTTGAAAATTGAAGTTAGGGATTCATGTATACTAAAGTATATCGCCCGAAATTAAAATATTACCGTACTCCGAGTATTAAACTCTACTTTTTTATTTTCATCTGAGAAAAAGTAGCGAATATTCAAATATACCTATAAAGCAAATAAGAACACCTACATAAGTAAGTACCTACATAATCAGAGTTCAACAGGCAGATACTTTTATTTTGTAACGTTTTAACTAAAGACATACCTACTAAGAAAACATTTTCCAGGGAGCTCCAACTTCATAAGCATTTTCCACTTACTAGAATCGTTTGCGTTTCACGATGTTTTTGTTGAGTGTGGCTCTGCATTTTTTTAAATAAGTAAACTTGATAATATTTGGTATCGGCTTAGACTTTCAAGAAATAATTTACATTTATACTTTTGTCAATGCAAAATAACCTAAAACTTCCATAATTAATATTTATCAAACTGAAATCCAAGACAACAATTTTATATATATTTTTCTTTTCGTAGCAAAGAACCTAAAAATTCTGGCCTACATTGTAAAACGTGTTGCGTAATTTATTGGTTTGAATACAATGTTTTTTCCTTTTCTTGCTATAGGTAGGTACCTACTGCCAACATTATTTTGGATTCTAGGTAAAAGATACTTCGTGTTCAGTTTTAAGTTTTTGTAATCCCTCGTACTTTTCTTTTTAATCCCGTGGGTTCAAAAAATTACTTGAGTCCTTTTATTTAGGGATAAAAACATCGTTTTTCAAATAGGTGAGATGAAATAGCAGATAGTGCTACAGGCGTAAAGGTAATATTTTTAAGGCGTAGGTTATTTGAATACAGAGTGATTTTTTTAATCCCATGGAACTTTCTTTTTACTTTTCAGTCTCGTAAGAATTACCAGCGACTTAAAGTCCCAAATATTTTGGTAGTATATATAATAAATAGATATCTGAATAACCTTAATTAGTACTTCTCATCTTCTAAAATGCTGTACTACATATACTTACCCGCCTCAGTACTAACGTAGCGAAGAATGTATGTAAATGCGAGTCGTGTGCGGCTGAGGATATATGAGTTCCGCTTCCTGCGGTCTTTTGTACGATTGTTACAAGCGCACTAAAGCGCAATGGCCAGTCAGCGCAGTGGCGTAAAATACAACTTTTTGGTCTGGTTATAAATACGAGAGAGAGAGAGATGTATCCTACCGCCAGCAAATGAATCACGAACATGATAATTTGATCACTAAGATAGTAGATTGTGCTACAAGGCGTAAAGGTAATAGTTTTAACGCTAGGGCGCTACTTTGAATCCAGAGCGAAACGAAGGATGCCACAATAGAATCACGAGCGTAGCGAGGGATTCTACGGTGGAATCCTGATTGAAGCGAGGGATTCAAGTATATTGCCCGAGATAAAACTATTACCGTACACCGTCTAACACATTCTTCTTTTCATCTCCATCTAAGAGAAAAAGCAAATACGAGTATATACCTATAACGAAAGTAGAATACCTACATATACCTAATCAGAGTTTAACAGTCAGTTATTAACCTTTATTTCGTGGCGTTTTCACTAAAGAAGTAATATGAAAACAGTTTTCTAGGACCACCACATCTTATACATTTTCAAGTCATTAGAATCGTTTCATTACTTTTTCCTTGTGTGTCAATTCTTTATATATTTAAATATGTAAGTATATTATACGTAAACTTCATATTTATTTTCTATCGGCCTCATCAAGAAATTAGTCACATTTAAAATAGTTGTAAAAATAACCTAATAGTTCCTTAATAAAATTACTATATAAATCAAATACAACAATTGCGCGTTTTTATTGGTTTTTAATAAATTATTATTTTGAAGCAAGAGAACCAAAACATTTTGACCTACAGTCATCCATATAAAACGTGTTGTATTCCAATTTAAAAAAATTACGACGCCCTTGTCTGTATTTTATAATTCAACTGACTTAAAAAAAAGGTTATCAATTCGACGTGTATGTATTTTTTTTAAACTAAATTCTTTTTTTTTTATCTGCCTGCCGATATTATTTTTAATTCTACATTCGTGTTCGATTTGTGATAAAATCATCGTTTTTTGAATAGATAAGATGAAAATATATTTTTGTTTGTATACCAATTGTAGCCTATGTCACCCGCACAATAATAAATAAAATTATAAATGATAAGTGGTTCGGATGCTATGGTAGAAGATACTTAAATATCCACATACCTACATACTTACATATATTCGTATATTTATATGCATACATACTTACATACATTTTTGTGCATACTTCTTGCTCTGCTCGTACGTAATGACTGGAGGTAATAAACGTACTTTTCAGTAAGAATTTTCCCATGCATAATAAATATCATAATAATAGCAGAAACAACGAACAAATAGCAAAGATTACTTTAGTTGCTTAAGATGATACATGGAGTCCAGTGCCGCCCCCATTTGAAAAAAAAATATTTGAAAGGAAACGGAGATATCATTTAAAATTTTGTCTATACTAAGCTCTAGATAACCCTTCAAACTATTTTATTATCTACTGTTTACAGTTTAAAGTGAGAACGTTAAGCTTTACTTCGCACATTAGCCAAAAGTGGCCGTTTTTCGCAAATATGTAAAGAAAAGCTTCACGTTCTTACTTTAAACTGTAAACAGTAGTTCATAAAATAGTTTGGACGGTTATATAGGGTAACAAAATTTTAAATGATATCTCCGTTTCCTTTCAAATATTTTTTTTGAAATGGGCCAGCACTGGACTCCTTATATCATCTTAATAAAACTCCCAGCAACTCGTACATTAGACACCGTCTTACAAACCGTAGCTTCATAAATCTGAGACCTACTTTATACCCTTTACTTTGATAAACCCACCGTACATTTCTCGTTAATTTAATTTGAGATTAATAATTCGTGGATCTTAAGTAACTAATTCTGAATGGGAGAGCGCGGCAAACCTCTTAGACCACCGGAGACGAATTTGAATACCTCATACATTTATATTTAATATCTGCTTACGTCTAAAAATACGTGCCTAAGCTAGAGAGTATAATTCAAGTTGGGGCGAAAACACATTATTTGTATGTATGTATGTATGTATGTATGTATGTATGTATGTATGTTCCGCGATAACTGCCGAACCGATAGTCCGATTTTGATGAAATTTGGTAGGCATGTAGGAAATATCAATAGAATTTTCAAGTTCGTTGGGCATCAAAATGGGTTCAGTAGTTTTTGAAATATTATAAAAAAATCGTGAGGTCTAAGTTCGCGGCGAACTACTAGTTATCTAGAGGAGACACCACATATCACTGTTCTGTCTTGTTCTATTGTAGCTATCTCCTTAAACTTCACTTATAGTCGCTTTCTAGCTCTACCTAGTCTACGCCTAGTACTTTCGACAGTTCATAAGCAAAAACCATACTAAAACATAAACAGATTGCATTTTTCAATCGACAAAAAATGATTTTGGCACACAAGTTCCTTGATTTGTTAATTTTTTTAGTTGATCGCGATTTTAGATTGTGGAGAAATAGGGGGGAGGGGGGAACTTTGCTGTAGCGGTATTTATTGACGGATTTAACGACCTGATCCCATGGAGAAGCTGGAAGGTGGCCACCACACCACACCGAGTTTGAGTTGAGCTCGATTATTTCGTCTTGAGAAGGCACTTTAAACTCTTAAGTTCATTATTTTAGATAAAGCTTATTTTTTTAAATATTTTTTTTAACAATTACATGTTACCTACTATATTGGACAATAGGACAAGAAAATATTTAAATTAATTTATAAAATATACTAACATAGTTTCGTAAGTTCTGTACTATACTAACACTACATTACATTTTTATTTTTATTTATTTATTTTATATTCCTATTACCTACCTGAAAGCCAGTCAAAAGCGTATGAATGACAATTATAACGGAAAATCCAATTTCAAGTTCCCATTTTTCACGGAAAACCAATATGCTGACAACGATCGTCAGAGTTCGTTGCCTGTTAAATTTTTTTGACAGATGCGACCCCTGCCTAAGCAGCTGTGTAACGTAGGAAGTTTTTTAACTCGACACTGGTACAAAAAGTTATAAGTATAGAAAGACAACCTTGGCTTTAGATGCTTGGATTTTATTGAAATTAACGTCTTGTCAAGTAAATAATTAATTTTTGAAGTGAAAACTGCTTTAGCGGCGTTGTGCACTTTTTTGTAATGGGTAAAAAATGTTAAACTCGCATCAGGACACTTGTCCTGACCAAAAATTCGTAAGATGGATGGAGAGTAGACAGCCGGCGCGGCGTAGGAGAGGTATCCCGCTCTCTTTCTACGGCGCGGCGAAAATGTATGCCTGCGCCTGCTGTTTCGTTTAGCTGAGAGATAAACTTTTATGTAATATAAATTGTCATGTTTGTGTACGATAGCGCAATAAATAAATATTGTATTCTACCACATAAATGATAGTACTTTTATACTGATAATTAAAGCAAGTCGTGTAAAATTATTCCCCTTACCATTCCAAAATATCAAAAATGCACAACGTTAATTATTCAAGTTTTTACTTCTGCCGGCACTCCCGGAGTGCAACCCGTCGTTTTTTTCCCAATAAACGACTTTACTTTTAACCGACTTCAAAAAAGGAGGAGGTTATTTTCCAACCATACCTATGTTTTTTTTATGTACTTATGTAACGCGATATTTTCTTTACTACCAAGTTGGCCCTATATTAATTTGGTGAAGACATGATGAAGAACTTTGGAGGTATGAAAGAAAAAAGAAAAAAAACTTAACAAAAAAATACAAAACACAACCGACTTCAATTTTTCGTCCTTTGTAGTAGTTACATATATTTTAAGGCCTATATAGCAGTGTAGCCAATTAATTAACTTTTTTTTAAAATAAATAAACATGTAGATATCATATTTTTTTCAGTTTATTTTATAAACGGGACAACTATAAGTTCATCACTTTTTTTGGACAGATATAATTAAAACACGACAATTTCTTTATTAAAGTAAGAACTTAAAACTGCTTTGGCGAATAAGCTACAATACATAGTACAATAGAGTACTAACTACTGTATTAAAGTAAACTACTGTGAGTTTTATTTCTGTACTGTATTCATTTGGTATAAGTCAAGTTTTTTAGCGCCTCAGATATTCGTGATTTAGGTATCCTGTGCGTGCGGCAAAAAGTTTGAACATCTCTGGATACTACTAGGGCTGGCTAGACATGTTTAGAATTATTTCAATCTATTTATTTCTCTATCTATATAACACAGACAAATCTCAACCTTAAATTTTTATAATTGAGTTTTTATTATAACGAAAGAAAATATACATATTAAATTTCTTAAAAACTAAAATAAAGATTAAAAAAAACAGTAAGGTACTTTTTACACTATACTACATAACTAATTTACAAATAAAAAAGGCCGGGTAGTTCTTTACCCTGCGGCAACGTGCCCAGAAGGCATTGACAAATAGGGGTTGACGTCAGGCAGGCGGCCGGTCGTAAAAATATAGCCAAATCTTTAAACTGTTCCGGCTATTTCTTCTCCAACACAAGGTCTTTGGCGTGCCCAGAAGGCTGGCAGCATTGCCACGTTGTATGGCAATGCTTATTTTCTAATATTTACCAAAAAAATTACCTTGGAAGAAGAGGTGGCCCAAGCTGAAACAAGCCGCTTCGCGCTCGCTTGGCCAATTAATTTTTAGATATATATTGGCCGTGCGATGATGGCAGAGTATGAATACTGTCACCACCCTTTCCCTTTCACACGGGTGTGACCAAGAGACCTAAGGGGCGACAGGTATAGAAAAGCGAACGGGCAGTAACGTCCTCTGTAAAAAGATTTTATACTACCTACTAACTGCTATCACCAGCCCGCTACTGCCTAGCGTGGCCAAATCCTCCCTTGTAAACTGCGTCAAGCGGGATCACGTAACTGTACATGGTGCGACAGAGTCACAAGATCACGCGACGGATTGTGATATCTCTTTCGCACATAGAGTTCGCGAAACAGATAGACTGAATACATCGCGTGATATCGCTTGACGCTATTGCGCCTTTATTGGGTTATCAGTAGTTACTTCAGAAGCATAAATATTTGGCAGCTGTTTTTTTTTAAGTTATAGGGCGGCAAACGAACAAGCGGGTCACCTGATGGTAACTGATCACCGCTGCCCATGGACCTGCAACACCAGGGGTGTAACAAGAGCGTTACCGGCCTTTCAGAAAGATCTATAGACTCGTTTTTTGAAGGTTTTAATGTCGTATCGGTTCGGGAACACTGCTGCAGGAAGTTGATTCCACAGTTCGGTCGTATGTGGAAGAAAGTTTCTTTTAAAACGTACGGTGGTTGATTGCCAACTATCTAAGTGTGGATGAAATTTTATTATCAGGCGGGTGGTGTAGTGGTGAAATTTTGCAGCAGGTCGAACAATTCTTCAGAGCAAGCTGCTTAACACAAGATTGAAACACTAAAATAGTGGTCAGGTTTAATTGTGTTAACCCTACGTTGGACACACACGTACAGTGTAGCGTCCCGCCGGGCATATCGACCCGACGTCTAATAAATGTACTCTGGCCCCACGCATTGTACGCAGAGGTAAAGTGATATATGTTTCAGTTTTCTATATCGCTGTTTAGCGAATACCTACACAAAATGATCGAGTTAATAATAATAATAAAACGGCGTCGGGACGTGACGAGCCCATCGCCCACTGGATTCCCAGTGCAGTCAGTCAATTCAGGGCAGCTTGTACCAGGTGAGTGGCGACACCACGGACCCGAGTGCTCCAGAGAGTCGGTCAGAGCCTTCGTCCCCGACGCGTCTTCATCGGTTGGGGTCTCCGAGACCCAAGAGGGCTCGCAGGACTCTCAGCTCTGCATTGCCTTAATTGGCCGTGCAGAGAGGACTGTTAGAGCTGTTGCTCCAGGGGTGGAAGTGTTGAAGGGCATCACGCCGCGAGTAACTTCGGAGAAAGCGCAGCACAGTCTCGACACCCCTGAATCGCCCACACCGGTGGTTGCCCCTTTGCTGACAACAATCGTCAGCTCGTTTGAGGGGCCCATCCAGTTAGTGGGCGGCAAGCCACCACCTGCCACAAAAATAGTCAGTAATCATGATATGGCAGGTGCCGTATTTTCTATTGCAAAAGCCCAGCATCAGTCCATCCCAACTTCATTCCATAACCCATAAAACTTTACCTTTTCCTGCAATAGATCCTTCTCCTGCCGAAACCTGTTCAAGGGTATATCTTTCATAGGTATATCCAAGAATGGGTTTTGGCGGGAGCGCCACATTTCATTAACCTCTCCAAAGGGCCTCTACGTGTGGGACCTGTATCGCCACGCAAGCCTCCCAAAGGGTCGGGGTGAAAAGACCCGTGAACCCAAAGGAGATACAAATCGACAACCTCCGTGGCATAATGGTTAACACGCTAGACCGCTAATTAGGAGGTTCTGGGTTGATAAATAGTCAGGCAGTCCCCAGCCAGGGCAAGTTGGAAAATGGCCTTTTTCAAATTGTCCTGGGTCTTGGGTGTTTATCTAATGTATTTATCATAAAATAAGTATCTTTGAGTTAGTATCCCATGACACAAGTTCAAAACTGACTTTGGGGCTAGCTTAATCAGTGTGATTTGTCCCCTATATATTTATTTATTTATTATATATAATAATAATATAATAATAATCGAAAGAGCCTCTACGTGTTGAATCTGTATCCCCACGCAATCCTCCCAAAGGAACGGGGTAAAAAGACCGTGAACCCAAAGGAAATAATAATAAATGTTTATTTATTTTTCTCCACAATTAATCTTAAAACTAAGACAAGGTATAAAAAGGTAAATATAAAATGTTATATAAAAAGTGTAGATTTCTAAATGAAGCAACTTGTTTGAAAAGAAACTGAACAGAAAACCATTTTTAATTGACTGAGCGAGCGAAGCGTCTCAGTTTCGAGATCGGCTGAAAATATTTTGTCCGTGTGTCTGTTCTCGCTTACAGGTCGCATTTTTTAACTGATTTTGATGAAAATTTGCACGCAACTTAAGATTTTCTAAAATTTTTTGGCCGAGCGCAATTTTTGATTGGAGGAAAAATAGAAAGAAAAGGGGAAAGTTTTCTATAGCGTTATTTCTTGACGCATTTCAATCAAATTTAAAAGGCATATTATGGACTTTATTCTAGTCTAGATTTTGCAAATAAAAAAATTCTAAGAGTAGAAAGGAAGGAAGTTTGCTGTAGCGTTATATATGGACGGATTTCACTGAAATGGCTTGAGGAAAGGGAAAGAGGAAAGTGTCGGTTATTGTATGGTTATAAGAGCTCGCGAGGTCTACTGTTCTCACAGAACCACTACTTTTATTTTTAGCTGGCTGCAACTAGCAATCTTCCATGCTAGTCTGGGAAATACCTGCCTTCCGAAGCACGGAGTCATCTTTTTTTTTCGATAATCAGGTGATTCAAGCAATATCCTAACCAGACAGGAAACAACTTTTTACAAAGTATGCTTCCCTGTGAGATTCGAACCCACGATCTTCGGATCACAAGGCAGACGCCTTGACCATGACCACAGAGGCAGTCGAAGCTTTTTACATTCTCGCGCTTCATGCTAAAAGTGACACTTCTTTGCATAACCCGTTAAGTAAATCCCGAATGGGACATCACGTACACATCATATTATTTCGCATTTATACTGAAAGTAGCAAATTTAGCAGCTGCCGTAACAATTGTCAGTTTTTTGTCTCAAATCGAGCAGTGGCAGCCTGCCAGCTTGCAAGTTGGACGGACACCCAGACAGTTGTTTTTCTGTGTGCGTCGCCACGTCGGACAACTTTTGTTAAGGTAAAATGACTGGAAAAGGCGAGACGAGTCAAGTACTACCTACTTAAGTAGTTTTATTGTAAAGATTTGATACAGAGTCTGTGATATAGTCACAGTATGATGGGCTCACATTAAAGAACCAGCAGTCACACGCTTAAAGCATGTGTAAAATTGTTATATCGTGGTGGATGCTGTTTAATACCTTGCTGAATAAAAAAATCTGGGACGATGAACGCGTTATAGGTTTACAAGAGAGAGAGAGAGAGAAGAAGGATCTCAAATATTAGGCCATGTGGCTTCTGGCCTAAAATAGAACCACTGCATTTCTTTCTGTGGATGTCGTAAGTTGCGACTAAAGGAATAAACTCAGACATCTCGTGCTACAACTACATTCCCAAGGAGGCCCTTACGTCAGGTGGCGGCCGATTGAAAACTTTTCGCACAAATGCTTTTCCAATGAGGGTTGACGTCAGGTATAATTGTACCTCATCACACTCTCCAAAGGGGCCCTGATCACTGAAATTAACAAAATCGGCAAGACCTGGAGCGAAGTTGACCGCGTAGTTCAAGACAGATTGAGATGGAGAGTCTTTGTGGACGCCCTTTGTCCCAGATAGAGGACATAGGACCATATTATGTAGGTAGGTCATACCCTAATATAAACGCTTACACATGTGTTTTAGTATAAAATACATAAAATCTAGCTGCTCGGCCGTCCCAGACTTTGCTTACTATAAGCCAAATCGGATGATCCTACGTGACTTTTCAGGCAGACTTTGACCTAGTTAGTGGATGTCGGTAACGGTACGTAGGGTTCAGCCAAATTACATGTAACAAATATAAATTCTAAATATCTTGGGTTAAATATAAATAAACGGGCAAGTGCGAGTCGGACTCGTACATGAAGGGTTCCGTACCTCCGTTACGTTTCTTGTAATCGTATGACGACCCCTTTTAATTTTTAACTTTATATTATTTTTAGTATTTGTTGTTATATGGTCATAGCAATACATAATCTGTGAAAATTTAAAGTATCTAGTTAATGCCATTATAAAGATCTAGTTAAAAACGCTGAAAAAACACGTTTTTTGTATGACGACTCCCTTTAATTTTTTAAGTTTTTTTTATTTTTAATATTTGTTGTTATAGCGGCCACAGTAATACACAATCGGTGAAAATTTCAAGTGTCTAGCTATTACGGTTCAAGAGATAGAGCCCTGTGACAGACGGACAGATGGACAGACGGACAGACGGACAGACAGCTGAGTCTCAGTAATAGGGTCCCGTTTGCACCCTTTGGGTACGGAACCCTAAAAACGACTTCAGTGTAAATGCCTTATACTCGTACCCAATCGGTTTACATCATTCATGGGTTTACATCAAGTTTTTTGTAAATATTTTTTAGGCATTCATAAGTTTCATTCCCAAAAATACTTATAGATTTTTGTTGTGTATTATATTTAGGAATTTTTCAAAATATGTATTTAAGTATGAAAACCGGGCAAGTGCGAGTCGGATACATGGAGGGTTCCTTACCTCCGAACTATGTTTTAAATCACTTAAAAACATTTCTTATTTATGACGACCCCTTTAATTTTTAAATTTACCTTATTTTTACCATCGGAACCCTGAAAATAACATAGTTTAGCCATTATAAAAATTTAAAAAAATTTCATTAATACTTTTTTTAACCCATATATTAAAACGCAACTTTTTTGTTTGAATAACATTTTCATCCGATAAACTTCAAGGGGTCAGTATTTGAGGGGCTATGCAAATTCAGACTCGCGAGGTCTACAGCTCACAAAGCCACTAATAATAACATACATACAAAATAAAATACAGTCGAAATGATAACCTCCTACACTTCGCCTGCTGAAAACGCACCGTACGTGTTTTCATTTTCGCAAAACACACACGGTGCATTTTTCAGCAGACGAAGTGTTAAAGTTGGTGTTAACGATGCGCGTATTTTACACAAGATAAACAAGGAAGCTAGTTTAAAATTGGGCTTATTTCAGTAATCACAACCAAAATTACGTTGTACATTCGTTTTCAAGGTTTTTATAAGCAGAAGAAACAAAAGCCGACGAACAAAATATTTGATGCGGCTAATCAAAAATGGAACGTCAAAAGTCAAACATGACATTTTTATTAGAGTTCCGTACAAAAAATTAAAAAACGGAACCCTTATAAGATTACCCATCCGTCTGTCACAGCCGATTTTCTCCGAATCTACTGGACCGAATCAGGTGAAATTTGGTAGGATGGTGTAATCTTATGACCCAAACACATATGTGCAAAGTAAATAAATATTTTTGAAGTGAAAACTTCTTTAGCGGCGTTGTGAACTTTTTTTGTAATGAGTAAAAAATATTAAACTCGCGTCAGGACACGTGTCCTGATCGAAAATTCGTAAGATGGATGGAGAGTAGACAGCCGGCTACCCATGCAATAAATATTTGACGTAGCGCCATCTAGTTATTCCTTTCAACATTAATGATAACATTACAAGCATTGAAAATTATTACAACGCCATCTATGAACGAGTAGCAAAACTATTTCGTTGAAGTGAAAACTTCTTTAGCGGCGTTGTGCACTTTTTTTGTAATGGGTAAAAAATGGTGAACTCGCGTCAGGACACGTGTCCTGATCGAAAATTCGTAAGACGGATGGAGAGTAGACAGCTGGCGCGGCATAGGAGAGGAAGTATCTCCCTCTCTTTCTACGGTGCGGCGAAAATGTATGACTGCGCCTGCTGTTTCGTTTAGCTGAGAGATAAACTTTTTAATGTAATATAAATTGTATATATTATATAGTACTTTTATACTGATAATTAAAGCAATTCGTGCAAAATTATTCCCTAACAATTCCAAAATATCAAAAATGCACAACGTTAATATTCAAGTTTTCACTTCTGCCGGCACTCCCGGAGTGCAACCCATCTTTTTTTTTAAATAAGTGTCATTTTCGGTGGACAAATTAGGAAATTTAAAAAAAGGTTTTGCAAACCTTAATGTGTCATATATCAAATGAAAGGGCTCGTTATGAGGATCTCACATATATTTTTGTTATTATTGTAAAATGAATAGTTTTGATTTTATTCATGAAAGAAGACGAAAATTTACCATTCCCCCCCCCCCTGATCTTCAAAATTGAGCCTAAAATTTAAAAAAAAATACGAAATATAGTTAGTTCATTGCTTGTAGATTATAGGAAAACATATAAGAATGCAATCGATTGTACGGAACCCTCTCCACGCGAGTTTAACTCGCACTTGCCGGTTTATTTTATAAGTTGCCAGTGGCATTGGTTAACAAAGAAATAGTACAAATGCACTACGTGCTATACGAATTATACGTGAATATACCCTAAGTTGGTATATTCTGTTATTTATGCCTGCCTGTTTTATGGTCCCAGAGGATTGTATGTTATTGAATGCCTATAAAAGCCTTGACGTTTGAAATAACATGCTCGACATAGGTGCTGCTACGCCAAAAACATCCATCAAATTGAGCTTTAAGCCCATGTGCATAAGGTTCAGAAATTTCTGCATTTTCCAGTCGTGATTGTAGAGATAATACAAATACTTATTTTATTCATGCGATGTGGCTCTAAATATTTGATTTGGTTCATGTTGCCGATATGTGGAAATGTTTTTGGTGTTTGTACAGATTTGGTTACTCGTGATGCACTACCACTTTTTTGTGTTCCTTTAAGGAAAACTGTTTTGCAAGTTTTTATTTATCATGCATGCAGCTTTTGTTACTATGTATAAAATACATGAGAACTTTTTCCAGAGCGTGATTTTCATCCCCCGACAAAAGAGAGGGATGTTTGTTTTAGGTACGCTTGACGTGTCTATGTGTTTTTGTATCTGTGTGGCATCGTAGCTCTTAAACGAATAGACCGATTTCAAAGCGGTGTTTAAAATCTAGCAATGCTCAATGAAAGCATTGTCTGTCGATATGGATTTTTGCTATGTTTGATATAAATTGGTTAAGCCGTTCAAAAGTTATTGAGGTGAATGCTTGAAAGTCGAAAGTTTTTCAATTTGTTTAGAAAAAAAATATTCCGAAAAGAAGTCTTAACGTCCCGTAAAAACGCAATCAGTTAATCAAATTTAGATCTGTTTCATAATTAATATTTCATATAAAACGTCTAACAAAATATACTGAAACTATTTGAAGAGTGGGTTCAGTCCATGATACTGAATAACTT
This sequence comes from Acrobasis repandana, assembly GCA_963576875.1. Lineage (NCBI taxonomy): Eukaryota > Metazoa > Arthropoda > Insecta > Lepidoptera > Pyralidae > Acrobasis > Acrobasis repandana. Next base: position 8,935,365 of record OY756241.1, on the reverse strand, counting down.
TTTCAAAGGAACATATGTCGAAATATGAAAAATAATTTTTGGCTTTGGTATGAGAGGTCAACATTATTTTTCATATTTCGGTATATGTTCCTTAGGCAAAGTTGTTCAGTATCATGAACTGAATTCACCCTTAAAATAGTTTCAGCATATTTTGTTAGACCCAGTCGTTACGGAGCCCACCAACTTGAGCAAAAGCAAACAAAGGCCGATCCGCAGCATACTTTTCTCGAAGCAATTCAAGATACGTTTGTTTCCCCTACAACTTCATTATGGAAAAAACTAGAAGCTTATTTTTTTGCGACCAAGAGAACGTACTGTAGTGTACTAGCCATATCCCAAAATTACACATACTTTCTACCTATGATTTGAAAACAATCGCCAGCCAAAGTTATCCACTGATTCAATGTTGTAAAAATAAAATGATTATATAATTAACACCTGAGTAAGTCATTTTATTTTTAACTGAATTCAAAAAAGGAGGAGGTTACCAATTCGACTGATATTAAAAAAAAATATATGTACCTATTTTTGTTACGCGATATCTTCGCCAATTGTGAACTGATTTTGATGATTCTTTTTTTGAAAGCCTTTACTACCAAGTTGGTCCCATTTTAATTTAGTGAAGATATGAGGAAGAGCTTTGTAGATATGAAAGAAACTTAAAAAAAATGTAGTCGGTTGTTTTTTTTGTTAAATATTTAATTATTTGGTGACTTGTTTTTCCATGTTGGTCTAGAGGAAAAAATAAACGGGCAAGTGCGAGTCGGACTCGTACATGAAGGGTTCCGTACCACCGTACAATGTTTTAAAACGCTGAAGAAACACGTTTCTTGTATGACGACCCCCTTTAATTTTTAACTTTATTTTATTTTTAGTATTTTTTGTTTTTGTGGTCATAGTAATACATAATGGTGAAAATTTCAAGTATCTAGTTAATGCCATTATGAAGATCAAGTTAAAAACGCTGAAAAAAACACGTTTCTTGTATCACGACCCCCTTTAATTTTTAATTATTTTTTATTTTTACGATTTGTTGTTATATGCGCCATAGTAATTCATAATCGGTGAAAATTTCAAGTGTCTAGCTATTACGGTTCAAGAGATACAGCCCTGTGGCTGACGGACAGACAGACAGACGGACAGACAGACGGACAGACGGACAGACAGCGGAGTCACAGTAATAGGGTCCCGTTTGCACTCTTCGGGTACGGAACCCTAAAAATGGAATGTACCAGCTGCTGCTTTTCCCGCGCAGATCGTAAAAGCTAATCGAGGGAATGGGAAAAAATGCGAATCATGTTATTAAGCTATGTGGCTAGCAACCCATCACTATTTTGATTCCTTTTTTCCACCTTCTCGCCCACCATCAAGCTAAAAGTGGTATTTGAGTTTTTCAGCCCTGGGCTCTGTCTGCTTAGAGCCGCAAGACCCAAAATGCTCTGTCTGCCTTAAAGCATATAGGAATAAATACGTGATAGTTGGTTTTTCATATGGATTGTGATCTTAAATATTTTAATAGTGGAAAAGACGTTTCGATTTGGCGAGATTATATTTCTCAAAAAAGTATTGTTTTTGAGGCGATCTGTAATTTGGAATGTAAATCAGTATCATAGACTGATCTAGCTGTAAAGTTTAGCGCATTAGAAGACAAATAACATCTTTCATAAATTTAAGATTTATGTAAAAAAAATAAACCGGCCAAATGCGAGTTAAACTCGCGTGGAGGGAGTTCCGTACAATTGATTGAATTCTTATAGGTTTTCCTGTAATCTACAAGCAATGAACTATATTTTGTATTTTTTTCAAAATTTTAAGCCCATGTTTCGGAGATCCGGGGGGGCATGGTCAATTTTCGTCTTCTTTCATGAATAAAATCAAAACTATTCATTTTAAAATAATAAAAAAAATATATTTAAGATCCTCATGACGAGCCCTTTCATTTGTTATATGACACAGTAAGGTTTGCAAATTTTTTTTTTTTAATTTACTGATTTGCCCCCGAAAATTACCCTTATTTAAAAAAATATTCATTTACTTTGCACATATGTGTTTGGGTCATAGGATTGCACCATCCTACCAAATTTCACCTGATTCGGTCCAGTAGATTTATTTTTGAGAGCAAATTGGCTGTGACTGACGGACGGACAGACAGACGCACGAGTGATCCTATAAGGGTTCCGTTTTTTCATTTTTTGTACGGAACCCTAAAATTATTTTAAACCAACCAATTTTAATAACTTTTGCAAGTTACATTAAAACTCTTAGATGTCTTAAACAATGTGCATAAAAATATCAAAATAAAATGATATGCCCTATTAGAACGCTTTTAGCGAAATTGCAAGCGAATTATTTTAGAAAACATAAAAGTTTGAAAATCATAAAACGAAATAAAACATGATAATTGATGGAGAAGCTAATGCACCGAACCCCATGAATGAATGCCCTTTTATTTTCACTTAGCAGGGTGTGGTCGTAGCACAAGTGGAAGCGGTTTGTTATTTGTGTTAGGTAATGTAACTTTTATTAATAACTTAAATTAAACTATACCTACTTGTACTTAATTGTGTTGATTCTTTAATGTGAATATGTGTGTGTTTTTATATCATACATATAACTGCCTCCGTGTTCCAGTGGTCAAGGTGTTTGTCTTGTGATCCGAGGGTCGTGGTTTCAAGTACCACAGGGAAGCATGTTTTGTGAAAAGTCGTTTCCAGTCTGGTTAGGATATTGCAAGCTTTAATCACCTGAATATCCGAAAAGAATGATGATTCCGGGCTTCGGAAGGCACGCAAAGCTGTGGGTCCTGAACGCTAACTAGCGTTTTGTTTAAACCTATCCTAGGATTGGTTCTGGTCTACCCTTTGGGTTGCGGATTTCAGACGGCAGCTGTTGCTATGTGTAAAAACAAGTAGCTTCGTTAAATCACCTAGGTTAGCGGACTCCGGGCTCTGAAGCGTTACCGCTGAGGATACAACCGAGAATACGTAAGGATGATGATTTAGATCAAAATATCTATGTCTATGTATGTGTCGATCGCCAATGAAGGTTCTTGGATTGGAAATATGTATGACAATGTTTTTGCAACGTTCAAAGTCAACAGCTGTACGACAAAATTAGCCAAGTCGAGAAAAAAGCGTCTTATTTGTTTGTAGCCTACTTTTCTGGAAACCATTCAAGACACTTATGACACCTCTGTAACTCCAGTGTTGAAAAAGTTAGAAGCAAAATTTTCAGTAACTATTACGACGTAGTTATTAAGAGATAGCTTAGTTTTAAGTATGTGGATGAACTTGTTGGCCCGGTGGGAGTACGCATTGATAGCTCTTTCGCAAGTTAAGCTATCTCGGGCGTGGTCCGAACATTGCACGAATGACCACAAGTGGCATAATAATTTTTCGAGGTTATCCGTGCTTCAGAAGGCATGTAAAGCCGTTGGTTTCGGCTATCATAATTGTATGGCAATCTTCAAGCTATGTCAGATGCCTTTCGGCAGCTTGAAAACACTTACACACGAAAAACAAGAATAAACATACGAGTAGCTTTGTTTTAAGATTTAACTTTGGCTGGTAGTTAAACTACACGTTTGTTTGACTATCTTTGCAATTTTTTTGACTACCTTGAAAATTTTTGACTGTCAAACATATGTGAGTACATACTTACACACAAAAACATAAACAGTCCAAGCAGACTTAAAGATCTTTGTTCTCTTCACTCGCTCATTCATTATTTTTGAAGTGAAAACTTCTTTAGAGGCGTTGTGCACTTTTTTGTAATGGGTAAAAAATGTTAAACTCGCGTCAGGACACGTGTCCTGATCGAAAATTCGTAAGACGGATGGAGAGTAGACAGCCGGCGCGGCAAAGGAGAGGAAGTATCCCCCTCTCTTTCTACAGCGCGGCGAAAATGTATGCCTGCGCTTGCTGTTTCGTTTAGCTGAGACATAAACTTTTTAATGTAATATAAATTTTCATGTTTGTGTACGATAGCGCAATAAATAAATATTGTATTCTACCACATAATGATTGTCCTTTTATATTGATAATTAAAGCAATTCGTGCAAAAATATTCCCTAACCATTCCAAAATATCAAAAATGAAACGTTAATATTCAAGTTTTCACTTCTGCCGGCACTCCCGGCGTGCATTCCGTCGTTCTTTTGAAGAGAAAACTTCTTTAGCGGCGTTGTGCACTTTTTTGTAATGGGTAAAAAATGTTAAACTCGCGTCAGGACACGTGTCCTGATCGAAAATTCGTAAGACGGATGACAGCCGGCGCGGCGTAGGAGAGGAAGTATTTATACTATAATTTCGACTAAGCTGTCAGCCGGCTCGTTGGTTTAGGGGTATGATTTTCGCTTAGGGTGCGAGAGGTCCCGGGTTCAAATCCCGGACGAGCCCAAACCTTTTTGAAGTGAAAACTTCTTTAGCGGCGTTGTGCACTTTTTTTGTAATGGGTAAAAAATGTTAAACTCGCGTCAGGAGCGAGCGAAGTGAGCGAAGCGTCTTAGTTTCGAGATTAGCCAAAAATTATTTTGTCCTCTATTCGTCTGTCTGTCTGTTCTCGCCTACAGGTCGCATTTCTTAACCGATTCTCATGAAATTTTGTAAGCAGATTCAGCAACTAAATATAAATTTTTCGTCGAGCCAGTTTTTCAAAATTTTTCAAAATGGAAATATGTGGGTTTAAAATTTTAAAACTGTCATATATCCGTCATTTTAAAATATTTTCAATAACGCATTTTTTTTATTTGAACAACTCTTTTGTCTGAAAATTTTTTTTATATGTTATACTTAAACGGGTTTAGGGTGACTCGCGAAGTCTAGCTGACTAAGCCGTGACGGATATACAATACAAATCTTCTTACAAAATATACTGAAACTATTTAAGGGTGAATTCAGTCCGGGTTACTGAACAACTTTCTTAAAAATGCATGGTATGACTTTGTTTTTATTAGGAGATATAAAACAACTCCCTCCTGTTCTTGACCGTCCATTTTATGGTACAGGCTTCAATGGCATGCTAGCTGACCAGGATCAACTTTTATTTAAAAGTATCACATCGTGCGTGGTGTTATCGGCGGCATACCTACAAGCAGGTGTAGATCAGGCGTTATTTAGGGGTATTCTTGATAGGTTGAGTATGAGGCGATCAACAAAGACTGACTGGGAAACGTTGATGTCTAGGAAGAAAAGTAAGCTGAATAAAAAAGAATTAGATCTTTTTAAGGGCCGCATGCGGTTATATCCTGATAACAAAATTGTTCAAAATTACAATTTTAATTCGCTAAAAGCTCGGAACCGGCCTACAGCGAAAGTACCGGTGAACCACATAAATAAAGAAGCTGCACAGGCCTGCGCTGATCAGCAGGCCCAGGGATTGGAAAAAACAATTTACCTATGTGTCGGCAGCAGATTCATGCTTAAGACCAATTTGTGGGTTAAAAAGGGCTTGGTGAATGGTGCATTAGGCACTGTTACTCAATTGGTTTACCCCCCGAATTGCTCCCCACCTACAGATCAACCTTTGGTGATAATGGTGCAATTTGACACCTACACTGGGCCACATATTAACAATTGTGCCTATAGCGGCCGTTACTCGATCTTGGCGTTCTGGAGAGATCACTTGTTCCTGAACCCAATTCCCTCTTATATTCGCATGGGCAGTGACCATCCACAAATCGCAGGGTTTGACATTGCCTAGGGTGGTTGTCGATATAGGAACTCTTGAGTTAGCAGCGGGAAGTTCCTATGTTGCCCTCTCTCGTTCTCGCCGACTAGCGGATATAGTCCTGGAGCCATTTAATTTAGACCGCCTCACCAGAATAGGTACAATGAAACTTTTTCTTTTATGAATAGAGGAGGAAAAGAGAATGAATAAGCTAGCAAATGTAAGGGGTGGGTAATGGGTTTAGTAAGGAGGGGTATACTTCAATGGGGCTTATGCATAAAGGATAGGCGGTAGGCCTGTCTACTTTCTGCCCAACAGTATAGTTTCAAAACCAGCGGCTTTTGCTAAGCCAGGAAAACGATTAAAATATCGGTTATTCCATGGTTGTAAAGTTATAAAGGCTCGCGAGGTCTACTATTCTCACAGAACTACTAGTATAAATTGTCATGTTTGTGTACGATAGCGCAATAAATAAATATTCCCTAACCATTCCAAAATATCAAAAATGCACAACGTTAATATTCAAGTTTTCACTTCTGCCAGCACTCCCGTCGTTTTTTTTTTTACAAACCGCTGTCTCTTATACATTGAACACACAGCTTTACAACAGCCTCACTGGATGGTTGCTAAAATAAACTTTTGTTTTGATTTATTATTTTGAAGATAAGTGGAGTTGAAATCTACTGCGAGTAAATCTTACAGAAAGGATAAGTCTGAGATGTCACGATTTGAAAAGATTCTGTATTATTAAGTCCACTAAATCATATTTTAGAGACAAGGCAGTAAGTATAAAGCTTTTATTTAGTTTCACCTGTCCCGTTGTCTATGTGTCCGTAATCAAATCTTGCATTTATTAGACCCTCTTCCCATTATTTGATCGAGTCAAAACTTTACATATTTCTGTTAGTTTGGTGACAATGCAATATTTGGTACCAATGACCTGATATCCAGCGTTTCACTTTCATTGAGGGGTTTTGCCATACTCGCCATGGATGCAGGCCGCTTCCGATCGGTCGTTTTGGAAATTCTTGGGGGAGGCCTATGTCCAGCTGTGGACTTCCTGTGGCTGATATGATGATGATGACCTGATATCATTATGAAGCCGGAAGGTGGCCACGGCATCATCTGTGATAAAACAACATAAACCAACCGAGTTAGGGCTCAGTTATTTTGTCTCGAGGAGCACTTTAAAATTTTTAGTTCATTGTTTTATATAAAAGCTTGTTTTTTAAAAAAATATTTTGCAAGCTTTTATTTAACTGGCAACGTTCGATGTATTAACCCCTTTCCCACGGGTGTCGTAATATCGGCGACAAAGAGCCCTCTATTGTCTCTCTGTCTGCCCCATTAAGGATAAAGGTATGTATATACGTATTATTCTGTAAGCGCATCTTTGGCTCTGAAGCAGAAGCTAATTATTCGGGAAGATAAAATGGTAGGATTAAAATATTCCATTCCCATTAATTCCCCATAAAACAAGCTGCAATATATTTCCCTCCCGCCACGGACCCCTGAAATCCATTAGGATCCGCTGTAAAAACGTCCCGGCCACTAATTGCAGACGGGATCCAGCTCCCGGTTTTATTATAATTTGATTGGGCCATTGACCTTTGTAGTGGTAGATAATTAAAGAGAAAAAAAAATTTAAAAAAAATTGTGTTCTAAAATTGATTTTTACGTCACAGTGGTCGTCGTCCCTCAGATAGGCTATTACTTGGCAAGACAATCTTGACGCATTCGCAGTATAATCAGCCCAAACTCGATTAGGTGGCGTCGGCGTCGCGTTCTTTCGTTACTGAGTTCCTATTAATTTTTTTATTAAAAGCTGTTGCTTCTTTGCTTGGGTCAAATCTTGCAAGTTGAATTTTGCTTCTTCCCGGATCCCGATTGAGATGAAATTTTATGCAATATTATGATAAGAACCTGAATTGCTGATGGAGCCAGAAGGTGGCTTTAAGAATCCAGTAATAAAACATGTTTAATTTTCGAAAATGTTATTTCTTCTAACTCCATTTATACCTCTACAGTATTAAAATTTTTTGCCAAACCGGATACCAGAGCCAGCGCGTAGTTGTGATTTTATAATCGGGCCATAGTTTGATCGTTCTGAGATTCATTAGGAAGTTATATGGCAGTGCGCGCATTTGACGACTATAACTCCATACTGAATTCCAGAACGATCAAACTATTGCCCGATTAAAAATCACTAGTGCGCGTTGGCTCTACGAGTCAGACTGTCCTTCTTATCATCTGTGAGAGGTTGAAAGTTTATCGCTACCATTATCTATCTTAACTATGCATAAATTACGTACCACCGCCTTTTAGGAAATGGGCAAAGAACTTAAAATCTTTAAAGGCATAAAGATTTATTTATTTTATTTATTTAATCTTTATTGCACAATAAAATAAATGTACAAGTGGCGGACCTAATGCCATATGGCATTCTCTCCCGGTCAACCATTACACCAAAAGATTAGTAAGTAGTCTGGGCCATATCATGCGTAACAACACATAGGTATGGACTCCTTTATCTTTTTTGGTTTTGGTTTTGACGACCTCCGTGGTGTCATGGTCATGGTCAACACGCTAGTCCGCCAATCTGGAGGTTCTGGGTTCGATCCCCAGCCAGGGCAAGTTGGAAAATTGCCTTTTTCAAATTGTCCTGGGTCTTGGGTGTTTAACTAATATGTATTTATTATAAAATATAGTATCCTTGAGTTAGTATCCCATAACACAAGTTTAAACTTACTTTGGAGCTCGCTCAATCAGTGTGATTTGTCCCTATATATTTATTTATCTTATTATTTAAGGCACGATCCAAGGCAAAAGGAGGCCTGGACAAAGGAGAACATCTCTCAAAAATCTACGCCAATGGAACAACAAGAACGCGATCCTTATTCCGAGCAGCCAACTCAAAAGTGCCGATCGCTATAAATAAAATATTTTAAATATTTCTTCGTGTGCTTTCTATTTTCTTAAGTAGTCTATAGTTGCCCAAAGTCCGTATTGGACGCAGTTCAAATAACTCTATGAATTGACTCCTCCAAATTAAAAAAAGTTTGTAATTTGATTGATTTCTAAATTAGACTAAAGTTTCGGATTGTTAACCAGGTGAAGAGTTTTCCTAATCACAAAGTCACTAAGAAATTTGGTGTAATTTTGAAGACTTTAGAATCACAGAAAGTAGATCACAGGCAAAGTTTTAGTAATTCGCACTGATCTTGTAAATGTAAATCAAAACTAAATAATGAAATGAGAAATAGTGAAAAGATAGCACGCAAGCGGAACTTGAACCGGCGCCCTAGTTTTTATACGACTATGCTCGCAACTGAGCTATCACGTGTTCTGTTCAACCCCGCACGTGAAATTTCTTCATCATATCCTATTCCTTTAAACTCGGCTGGGCAGCGTTCGGGAAGTTACGCAGTGTCTTCTCGTCCAAAATACCTCAGTGCCTCAAGACGAAAGTTTATAATCAATGTGTGTTACCAGTGATGACTTATGGCTCCAAAACGTGGTCCCTTACTATGGGTCTCATATAAGAAGGCTCAAGGTAGCTCAACGCGCTATGGAGAGGCCTATGCTTGGTGTTTGAGACGTGATCGAATCAGAAATGAGGAACGTAGGAGAACAAAAGTCACGGACATAACCCAGCGGATTAGCTCGTCCAGCAGTGGACGTTATGCGGCTGAAATTAATGAATGAATGAATCCTATTCCTTTAACACGCATTAGGCTTGCGTCACCTATTTATTTATTACTTACATCATCATCATCATCCAGGTCTTTTTTAGGGTTTCGTACCTAAAGGATACAAACGAGACCCTATTACTAAGACTTCGCTGTCTGTCTGTCTGTCACCAGGCTGCATCTCATGAACCGATAGTTGAAATTTTTACAGATGATGTTTTTCTCTCCACGCTGGCCAGACGGGTTGGAGATGTCTCATTGATGTTAATAAGCTTTGTTCAGCTTGTGTTTCACTAACACTACTACCCTCCTATTTACTACAACAAGTGAGGTATCTCTTCCTCTATCTAAAATTATAAGTGTATGAAGCCATTCAATACGACACGTGCTAGCACAGTTAGAAGAGCATTGTCGTATAAAAATCTCGTCGCCAGTTCAAGTCCCGGATGCTAGACCCAAAGTAAGTAAAACTTGTATTGGGGGATACTAACTCAACAATACTATATTTTATAAAATTCACAAAACCCAAAACAATTTGAAAAAAGCCACTTTCCAACTTGCCCCGGCGGGGGATCAAACCCAGAACCTCAGAGTGGCGGACTGGCGTGTTAACCACTACGCCACGGAGCTCTTCATAGGTACAGAAACGAACAAACTCTCGTATGCGTAGTCACGCTTTCCGTCATGTCGCCAAGCGCGGAGCTGTATTTTAGGGTTAAAAGCCAAATAAAGCCATTGAAGGGGTTGACAATAAAATAGCTTTGTTGTGCCCCGCGACGCGCCGGATAAAAATTAACTACCCATCGCCCTTTATCCGGCATAATTTAATCCCGTTTGGTCTAGTGACTTGCTCCTTTTTCGTTATTTTTCGATGCTTTTTTAACCCCCGACTAAAAAGATTGTTATGAGTTTGACGCTAATATCTGTTGGTCTGTCTCTCTGTCTGTGGCATCTTACCGCTCGAACGGATGGACCAATTTCGATGCTATGTCTTTTTACGTGAAAGCAAGGTTCCTTGGGATGGTTCTTAGCTACGTTTGATGAAAATTGGTTTAGCCGTTTTAAAGTTATTGGGGGTTAAAACGCTTTAAAGTCAGGGCTTTCTCTAGCAAATAAAAGATGGCGCAAATAAAAGATGGCGCTATGGATATCAAGTTGTATCAGTAGTTCCGCTACTCATCACTACATAGCGTTCTTGGCAGTCGGGGTTTTTTTTAATTTGCCTAGCAAACAAACTTGGTCTAGTGATTTGCACCTTCTTCATTTCTTTACAATGTTTTTTTTACGTTTGTTTTTCATGTGTTAAAGTGGGCTCGGGCCTTTTTTCAAGCTGCCAAGTAAGAAAAAAAACTACAAATTTTTCCTGAACTATATAAAGTCACAAAACTATTCGTTTATTTGAATAAATAAATAAATGGAAAATAAAAAAGAATATTAAATGGGTATATCTTTCTAATCAAGTCGAGCCACCAATAAAGTATACAAAACTCACTCACAAGATGAAGCTCCGTTCAACCAGAGCTCCGATTCGCTTGCTTCGCTCACCCGTTAAATTGATAAAAGAAGTTGGTGCAAAGAGGAGCAAACCTTTCTCCCCTTGGAAAAACACCCCACGATGACTGCCGGATGACACAGCCATTTAAGTTTAACTACCAAAGTTTGTCCTTGATTATCTCCCTTATTGTTATGGAAGCCACGTGTATTGACGTCGATAGTCATTAAAATTTATCTCGAGTCATTAATGTCGGTGGGAGAGGCAAGAGGAATGCGTAAGTTTGTCTTGTCTGAAGTTGATATTGTTATATCTTAATGCCGCCTTAGCCGTGTGGTTCCCGGCAGAGTAGAATAGGACCACTCCAAGTCTTCCCGTGGATGTCTAGAAGGCGACTTCGGATACACAAGCTAAACAAAGCTTATAAACATCAATGAGACCTCTCCAACCCGTCTGGCCAGCGTGGAGAGTATAGGCAAAATCCTCCGACTGCTCTGGCTAATATATGGCTCAGGTAGTACAGAGAGGGTCGTGTTCAGTTCATGCAGTGGAGACTAAAACAGACCTGATGATGATATCTTAATGCCATAAGTTATTGTCTATCCATCATCATTTCAGTCGTATACAGTCCACTGCTGGACAAAGGCCTCTCCCAAGGATTTCCGAAATTACCGATCTAAAGGCATTCAGCGCTTTCCAGCGACCTTGGTCAGGTCGTCTGACGACCTTGTGGTGTCCTACGCTTCGCTTGCCAGTACGTGGGAACCTTTGCCTCGTCGGCCATCGGATCGTCGCACTATGTGTCTCGCCAACTGCCACTTAAACGAGTTAATCCGCTGGGCTATGTCAGTGGCATTTGTTCTCCTACGAATTCCCCTAGAGAATTATGGATCTCACGGGCCTGGCTTCTGTCTGCCAAGACCCCAAGGCGAGTTTTAGCGTGATGATGGGCGAGGAGGTTGAAACAAGGAATCAATAAGTTTTTATAAAAATAAACCGGGCAAGTGCGAGTTAAACTCGCGTGGAGAGGGTTCCGTACAATTGATTGAATTCTTATAGGTTTTCCTGTAATCTACAAGCAATGAACAATATTTTGTATTTTTTTCAAAATTTTAGGCTCAGTAGTTTCGGAGATTATGGGGGGGGGGGGGGGGGATGGTAAATTTTCGTCTTCTTTCATGAATAAAATCAAAACTATTAATTTTACAATAATAACAAAATAAAATATATTTGAGATCCTCATAACAAGCCCTTTCATTTGATATGTGACACAGTAAGGTTTGCTAAACTTTTTTTTTTAATTTCCTAATTTGTCCCCCGAAAATGACCCTTATTTTATCATTTTTTTTATTAACTTTGCACATATGTGTTTGGGTCATAGGATTACAACAACATTCTACCAAATTTCACCTGATTCGGTCTAGTAGATTCGAAGCAAATTGGCTGTGACAGACGGACGGACAGACAGACGAGTGATCCTATAAGGGTTCCGTTTTTTAACTTTTTGTACGGAACCCCAAATAATTTTTTGTACAAGCTTTTATTGTGAGACTAAAGATTTTGTCAACACAAAACAAACAAGCACAAACTCAACGGGGTAGCGTCGTTTTTTACGGAGTTCTTATGGCCATCTTCCAGCTTAATCATCAAACCTCAAATACCATCTAAGTACAAAGTACTCGTCAATACGAATCCAACGAGCCCAGATTCGATGGGGTTCCGTCGTTTCATTACAAAGTTCCTATGGCCACCTTCCAGCTTCATCATCAGATCAGCACCAAGTCATCATAATATTGCATTGTCACGCGATATACATATGCGCGCAAAATGTCAGCTCAATCAGTTGAAGATATCTGCTTCAAAATTGAGTTGCAAGATTCCACCCGAACAATCATAGTTACATACATACATATATGTATATTACATTGCAAGTTAAATAAAAGCTTGTAAAATAGTGATAGGCTGTTAGCCGTATCGCCTATCAACATGATTCGAACGTTTACCCAATCTCCTTGCTCTTACGATCTACGCGGAACGAGAAGCAGCTGGTTCATTCTTTCCTCCCGAATAGTTTATGTTATAGAAAATGCGTACAAACATACTAAACATCATTTGATACATGACGGAGCAGACAGAGCCCCATAGACCACTAAGAAATATACAGTTCGTCGTCTTTATAAACCTCATTCGCTCCACGATACGCAGTCTTTGTTAGAAAAAAGTAATTGTATCAAGACCGTTGCTCTAGAACTAGGGTAAGTACCTTCCTCCAGGTTAGTACGTCATAATTTATGGTCTACCCCGTCGTGTCGTTAACTCCGAACTTACCTTCTGGGATAAATCACTATCCAGGATAAAATATCGCGCGAAAAATCTTCTACAAATTTCTTAATGATTTTGACAGAATGTTCACAGAATACATCTACTTACCAAGTTTCAAGAGTATAGTTATTATAGTTTCGGAAAAAAGTGGCTGTGACATACGGACGGACAGACAGACATGACAAATCTATAAGGGTTCCTTTATTTGCCATTTGGCTAGGGAACCCTAAAAATCAGCTCTCCTTTAATCAGTTAATGACCTAGGAAGCGAAGCGTATCAGTTTCGAGATTGTCCAAAAATGCAAAGCCCATCTGTCTGTTCTCGCCTAGGCGGAAAAGCGGAGAACTTTGCTGTAGCGTTATTTATTGACGGATTTCAATTAAAAGGGGGAATACTAAGGACTTCATCCTACACAAGATGTTGCAAAAAAAGTTCCAAGAGGGAGAAAAGGGGGAAGATGGCTATAGCGTTATTGGTATTTGGATGGATTTAATTGAAATGGCTTTGCTAGGCCAGAGGAAAGAGAATAGTATCGGTTATTGGTTATAAGAGTAATTTAATAGGCGGACATAAGGCCATATGAATCACATATGGCCTTAAGGCCATATATACCATATAATTGGGTAAAATTTTAACCTCCTCATGATATTCGACAAAAAATTACTAAAATTACCGTCTTCGTTTCAATTCTTTTTTACTTCCCCAAAAATTACGATTCCACCATTTGGCTAAGACAAACAAATCTAGAACCAACATTCTAGTGCCATCATCAAATAAGATGATATAGGATAGGTACCAGGAAGGAGAAAATGATTTGCAAATGTTGAAGTTGACAGTGTACTTGTTTAGATAAGTAAGTACATACATACAAATATTACTACAAGCCTAATAGAAGTTAAAGTTGTTAACGCGTTAGAACGAAATCGGAAAAATTCAAATCCAAACAATGCTTCAAATGGTTGTTTGTTTGATATAAACTGTCCTACGCAGTACAAAAATCATATTCACTGAAACACGTCAAAACAAGACACACACAGACGGGCCACAAAATAAGTCGTAAAGCTGGCAACTATCGCGGACACAAAGGATCGCTCGTAAACAACCTAGCGCTGCCTTTTGTTACAACCACCGTGAGCAAAACAGTTATGAACTAAAGAGAGAACGCAAAAGTTGTACCTATTTATAACTAGTGGCTCTGTAGATCTCGCGTGTCTGTTTTTGCTTAGTTTAAAACTTAATGAATGTCAATGCGTACATTAAAAACTTCGCGCCACGAAAAATATGTCTTTTTTAAGTACTCTACCCACATATTTCCATAAAAATTTAATCATAAAAACAATCTACAACGTGGAAGGGATATACCCGTAATAAATCGAACCACGGTCTTTACCTGATCAATAGAGTATAATGAAATTGAAATAACAGTCAAAAAATAAAAAAATCGGCAATTTAATACAAAAGTGTGCAGCCGCCCGGGCAATTTGTATGAGAATGTGGATTTATTTTTTTGGTTTTTTGACTGTTATTTTAATTTTATTATACTTTAGTCATCTAGTATAGCCAGTGGTTCGAATTATTACGGGTATGACTCTTCCACGTTGTATATAATTATAACCTGCTCACAAAATTTCACGAGAGTCGGTTGAGAAATGCGACATGTAGGCGAGAAAAGCCGGAATTGAATTCGGTCACACGAAATATTTTTTTCCGAAGCTGGAACGGAGACGCTTTGCTCGCTTTGTTCGCTCGGATATTAGATTCTGATACTAGCTTATTGGCTCTGTAAGTTGTAGAGCTCGCGAGTCTATATATCTGCATCACACCCCTGACCACATGAAGTTTATCGGGTAAAAAGTTGTTCGGAGAAAAAAGTTGCGTTTTCATAAAAGGGAATTTTTTAAAAATTTTCGACGTGGCACATGGCAAAAATATTTTTTTTTTCAGTTTCCAACCTATACTTATTTAATTTATCTAAACTGCTCACAGAATTTTACGAGTCGGTTGAGAAATGCGACCTGACAAAAAACATCTATTCCCGTCAACCACCTATCGGTCGAATCTGACCGGGCGTCCATTGTATAACTATTGTGTCTGGTTTTTTCCGAAGTTGACGGATTAATATATAAATTTCACGAGAGTCGGTGGAGAAATACGACCTGAGCCGAGGCGATAACAGCCGGAAATCTAGACATCCGGAATTAGAATACACGAAATAATTATTTCCTAAGCTGAAAGGGACACGTCCACTCGCTCGGTCATTTAAGTTTTTGACAAAACTACCTATACAATACAAATTACAATACATTAATTTTGACAACCTCCGTGTTATAATGGTCAACACGCTAGTCCGCCAATCTGGAGGTTCTGGGCTCGGTACCTAGCCAGGGCAAGTTGGAAAATGGCCTTTTTCAAATTGTCCTGGGTCTTAGGTGTTTGTTTATCTAAATGTATTTATTATAAAATACAATACAATACACTACCCCTTATTGCACAAAAGTAAAAAACAGAACATCTTAAAAATTAGGAAATGCGCAAAAGGCGGCCTTACCGCTAAGCAATTTCTTCCAGACAACCTCGTTTATATAGAAAAAAATGATGGGAAATTAGGTAGTGCAGGGTAAAATATAGTATCGTTGAGTTAGTACTCCATAATACAAGTTTAAAAACTTTTTTTGGGGCTAACTCAATAAGTGTGATGTCTTTATCTATTTATTTATTTTGAAGTGAAAACTTCTTTAGCGGCGTTGTGCACTTTTTTTGTATTGGGTAAAAAATGTTAAACTCGCGTCAGGACACGTGTCCTGATTGAAAATTCATAAGACGGATGGAGAGTAGACGGCCGGCGCGGCGTAGGAAAGGAAGTATCCCCCTCTATTTCCACGGCGCGGCGAAAATGTATGCCTGCGCCTGCTGTTTTGTTTAGCTGAGAGATAAACTTTTTAATGTAATATAAATTGTCATGTTTGTGTACGATAGCGCAATAAATAAATATTGTATTTTAACACATAAATGATAGTACTTTTATACTGATAATTAAAGCAATTTGTGCAAAATTATTCCCTAACCATTCCAAAATATCAAAAATGCACAACGTTAATATTCAAGTTTTCACTTCTGCCGGCACTCCCGAAGTGCAACCCGTCGTTTTTTTATTTACATCACATATCATAAGTACTTGAGACATGGTTCGAAAATCTTTATTAAACATTGCCGCTTTTATGCAAACCGTACACCAACAATATTAGTAAGAAAAGTCTGAAACTAAATGAAGATTGCAGTGTTCATGCTTTCTCTTTCCCTCTAGTGCCTTTTTAATATTTCCCTCTCTCTCACAATAACTCAGGATTGATTGGGCATCGTAAAACGTAGTAAGTCGTTCAGTAGATTAAAGTATTCTTTTGGGGGCTATCTCACTTAAATGTAAAGTTTTATATTTGAACACAAATTTTGAGGTTGTTTTATACGTTTGTGATTGGTAATTTGTAAAACTTGAACTGATCTAACTTCTTCTTCTTATTACTAGTGGCTCTGTGAGCTGTAAACCTCGCAACTCACCCCCATCCCTTGCACTTTTTTGTCTGAACAACTTTTTGATCCGATAAGGGTAAAAAAGTTGTTCAGACAAAAAAGTTGCGTCTTAATAAGAGTTACAAAAAAATTTTATGACATATTTGAAATATGAAGTATGATTACTTTAAAGTTTCAAACCCCCACATTTTGAAAAATTTCCAAAAACTGAATTGACAACAAAATTCTATATAATTATCAAACCTGCTTTTAAAATATCACGAGAATTGGTTGATAAATACGATCTGCAGGCGAGAACAAACCGACGGCAAACAAACTAACAACCTGACGGACAAAAGCATTTTGGGCCAGTCTCGAAACTGAGATGCTTAGCTCGCTCTGTAAATAAAGTGTGCTACGAGTACTAACACTGGTTGCAGATTTTTCAAGCTGCCTAAAGGCAACTAGCGACAACAGTCATTACCTACTAGCAAACTAGTGTGCCGGTTTCCTCACGATTTCCTACTCCGGAAGCCAGTGGTGGTAGTCGAAAATAACGACGTACGACCGAACTGTGTAATCAACTTCCTGCAGCGGTGTTTCCAAACCGATACGACATTGAAACCTTCAAAAAACGAGTCTATATCTTCCTGACAGGCTGGTAACGCTATTGTTACACCCCTGGTGTTGCAGTTGTCCATGGGCAGTGATGATCACTTACCATCAGATGACCCGCTTGTTCATTTGCCGCCCTATATCATAAACTAGCTGTGCCCGCGACTTCTTTCGCGTGGTTGTCGGAATGTTATATAGCCTAAAGCCTTCCTCTATAAATGGACTACCCAACAAAAAAAGAATTTTTCAAATCGGACCTTTAGTTCCTGAGATTAACGCGTTTAAACAAACAAACAAACAAACTCTTCCGCTTTATAATATTAGTATAGAGAAACAGGCAAGTGCGAGTCGGATTCGTACATGAAGGGTTCCGTACCTCCGTACAATGTTTTAAAACGCTGAAGAAACACGTTTCTTGTATGACGACCCCCTTTAATTTTTAACTTTATCTTTTTTTTAGTATTTTTTATTATAGCGGTCATAATAATACATAATTGGTGAAAATTTCAAGTTAACGAACCCCTTTAATTTTTTTATTTTTGAAGTGAAAACTTCTTTAGCGGCGTTGTGCACTTTTTTTGTAATGGGTAAAAAATGTTAAACTCGCGTCAGTTAAGTACTAATCAAGACAAACGTAATAAGCCCAAACCGATGGGGTTGCGTCGTTTTATTACAGGATTCCTAGAGCCACCTTCCGGCTCCATCATCAGATCAGCTTCTTGTCACGATAATATTGCATTGTCATCTGATTTACATTAGCATACAAAATGTCATCTCAATCGGAAACCAAGAAGTGGCTCTTTAACTTGCAAGATTTGACCCAAACAAATAAACAACAACAAACAGGGCAAGCTAAATGCTTGTAATAATAAATAAAATAACAAAAAAAACCGACTTCATTAATTTAGGAATTTCTTCCATATCTCAAAAGTTTTTCATCATATCTTCACCAAAAAAATGGAGCCAACTTAGTAGTAAAGGCTTTCAAATAAAAAATAATTATCAAAATCGGTTCACAATTGGCGAAGATATCTCGTAACAAACATACATAAAAACAAACATACAGTCGAATTAATAACCTCCTCCTTGTTTGAAGTCGGTTAAAAATACCGTACCACTGGGCCATTGAGTTTTACACGAATAAGGAAGGATAGAAATTCTACTCATATTCATTCGCGTCAAATGCGTAGCGGAAAACTTTCATCATTACTGCAGAAGACTAATACTTGCAAGTATTGCGAGTGGCATGGTTTCGTTCCACGCTCCTCGTTCCAATGTTTATGTATTTTAGACGTAATGGAGTTGAAATTGTCTCACTGTTTGCTGCAGTCAGATGCAGTATTTAAATAAATAAGGAAATATACGTTTAAAACCGATACAATTCGATCTGATGCGATGATTTTCTGGGTACTAAGATTTTCTTAATACACTATAGGCATATAACATATATATAGGCATATAACTGGATTTCACAGTCGAAATATGAACTTGAAAGAGAATATAGTAAATCATATTTGACCATTCTACACCTTTATATTTTTTTCAATTTTATATTTTTAATGTATTTTTTTATTTATTTAATTTTATTACAAAAATTGTTAACGGTGGACTAGCCTTAGGCTTTATCTAACAACCAACCAACAGGTGGTGCAGAGACAAGTGAGGCTAAAGTAGGAGCGAAATTAATTTTGATAATTACTTACTAAATAGTTAATATTTGAACTTTAAACTTACATATTATATTGCATGGCTATAAATAAATTACATAAACTACAAAATATAATACTTAAATATAGTATATTAATATAAATGACCTATTTCCTAATAAATATATATATATATATATATATATATATATATATGTACGTGGAAGGGACATACCCGTAATAAATCGAACCACGTACTATACTAGATCATCATAGTATAATGAAATAAAAATCCCAGCCAAAACACAAAAATAAATTTCGACATTTCCATACAAAAGTGTGCGGCCGCCCGGGTGATTTGTACAAAATAAAAAAAATAAAAAAATATTGTAAAAAAAAAAAAAATTGTATGGGAAAGTTGTTTTTTTTTTTGGTTTTTTGACTGTTATTTTAATTTAATTATACTTTAGTGATCCAGTATAGCCCGTGTCCCTTTCACTTTGTATACCTACATAAATACCCATAATTTATTTATTATCTGACAGTCCGTGAAGAAAGTAACCGCGCACTGCTTTTTTAAAGGCAAGTCGACTAGGGGCTTTAAGAAATTGGTCGGGAAGGGCGTTCCTGTACTAGAAACTGACTGTAGTAGAAAACCAGTAAAATGCAAATATGCAATTTCTTTAAAATTACAAAATCCTGCCGAAATCTGAAATACCATTTACCTTACCCTAGAATTTTCCATACAAACGTAGTCTGGCTTTTATTTTGAAATGTTTGTATGGAAAAGTCTAGGGTAAGGGTACGCTTAATTGTAGCATTTTCGTAGGCCCTCTACGCATAATAGAAGGCTGCTACGACGCGAAGCAAAAGGCATGGCATACATTCTTCTTCGTCTAAGCGCATTCCCGGTTGCATCCTCAGCTGTGCTGCTTCGGAGCCTGGGGTGCGCTTTCCCGCTTTTTCTTCTCCAAATATAATATGCATGTCAATGGTCACCCAAGGATGCCACAGACCTTGCAAAATGGAGAAGAAATTGCCAGGACGCCATAGAACACTTTAAATGATTTGTCTATAGTTTTACAACGGGCCGCCTGCCTGACGTCAACCCTCTTTGGGAATGTATTTGTGGGAAAAGTTAACAAACCGGCCGCCGCGCGACGTTAATCCTCCATGGGAATGCAATTGTAGCACGAGATGTTTATGCTTAATCCTTTAGTCGCCTCTAACGACATCTACAGGAAGAGATGGAGTGGTCTTATTCTAACCCGGAACCACACAGGTAGGCATACATTGTACTGTACATATTGTTATTCTTTTCTAATTTATGCGGCCGTATTTTCAGCATTCGATAAAGTCTAGAATAAAAAGATGAGTATGCAGGCAGCCTCCATTAGGAATGAAGTTCCTCATGCCTTTTCTTCAAAACTGCAAAATAAAATAGGTACCGCCAGTTACGTTAAAAATATTTTTCTAAAAACTGCACAATCACCCACATAAGTAGGTATATTATATTATCCCGTATTATACAGTATATTGATCGAGTCAGCGGCTTGTAATTGTCGCACAGTTTTCGGAGCGTAGTTAGTCGGCGAAGTTTGCTTCCGTAGCGATGTAGAGGGCTTGGTGCAAGTCACAAGTTAAAAAGTCGATATAGGCAATGTCAAGGCGTGCGCTGAGTAAAGTGGGACCACGTGACGTGTTTAGACTATCTCTCTCACAAACTCTACGCGCGAAAGAGACGGCGTAGCGCGACGTTTTCAACTGTTTCTTTCTCACGTAGAGTTTGTAACAGATAGACTAAACAGTACTGAACACGTCGTGTGGTCCCGCTTGCCGCAACACACGCCTTATGGGTCAGCGCAGACAAAGAGAAGCGCAGCAAAGAGGATTCGTTAATGACACTCGAAAATAAACTTTAAGCTATTGGTATAATATTTCTTCGCTCATCACTTGTACCACACCCACACCGACATGTTCCACAGACTCGCACAAAAGAAACAGTACATTTTATTTCGCTGGTTCCTGACGTACATTTTTGTTTTCCTCGAATTAAGTAACGCAGTTAGTGTCCAGTCTAAACTGGTTATGTCGTCTGGGGGTCGCTTTTTAAATTTCATTCGTGCGCAAAAATCACAAAAGCGGATTGATTTGTAACTAGGAAACGGATTTCGATGCAGTTATCGATAAACAAGCATGTAAAGCATTTCATCATACATTTTCACATGTGTGGTGCAAGGTGTAGACAAAGAACAAAATACTACTTTTAGCACAGAATACTGTAAGAGTAGGTATACAGAACGGAATCTCTTAAGGTCCCGCGCAATATGCGTAAACCAGTTCTCACCCGATACTCGTGAATGTCCTACTGGTAGGATTAACTTAGTAGGACTACTGGGAATAGCCCAATTTTTGGGTAGGTTTATTAAATAGAATTTTTAGTTGATTGAATTTTCTAATTGGCGAAAATATAGAGTTGAAAACTTAAAAAAAATTTTTAGCCTATTCGATAAATGTTCGAAAATGTCATAAGATTTTTTTTTTACCCTTACGAGTATGAAAATGCAATTTTTTTTTCCAAACAACTTTTATATTCGATAAACTTCAAGTAGTCAGGATCAGGAGTGTGATGGAAAGACAGACTCGTGAGGGCTAACAGCTCACAGACCCACTAGTCGTAGCTTGGTTAGATCTCCAGCCGCGTTTCTTTGAAAGCTAAGGCCTTTGTTCCGGTTTTTTCTTTTCCTAAAATTATATGCATGTCAAAAGTTCACCAAAAGATGAGAATACAGTTTTTAGTATTCGGCGGTAAAAGCGCAAAGAATTCAAAAGTCGACCTCCTGTTTGTTTAATCCAGAATCCTAGATTTCGCAGAAGCGGCCAAGTTTGCAGCATTTCCCCCACGTTTCTTATGTTTTAACCAAACAACGATGTTTTCTGATCAAACAATGAAGAATTTTTGAGAGTTGTGCGGATGTCTGGAAGTTTACAAGTCTTAGTTCGTAGCTCATGATAATTTATTTCTCAAAAGCATTATTAAAATTAAAAGTGCACGGCGCATGTGAAAAAAAAATGGCCAAAGGCGTGTCGGACTCGTGCATGTAGGGTTCGGGTTTACCTCCGTACAATCTTTTAAAAAGCTGAAAAAACACGTTACTTGTATGACGACCTTTAATTTTGACGTGACAACGTCTTAAATTAGGTTGCGGCTGGGAGTCACTTATGAAAAAGTGTAACGCTCGGTAACGTTACGATGAGTCACCGAACGAGAGAGAGGCCCGCCGAATGCCTTGCGTCTCTCTCCCACTCAACTATGATCGGTCTGCCGCCGTTGTCACGTAAAATCTTCGCCCGTAAAACCGACTTTACAGGCAACCATTTTTTTAACTTTATTTTATTTTTAGTATTTGTTGCTATAGTGGCCATAGTTATACATAATCGGTGAAAATTTCAAGTGTCTCGCTATTAAGATATATATAAGCAAATGGCCTTGAAGTGGCGCCCTCATTTGAAATAAATTGTTAACTCGTAAAAATTAAGATAATTCCCGTATTGCTAATCGTCAGGCACTAGATAGCCCTTAAATTATTTTATGAACCACCGTTGAAAGTATTTACATTAGTCCATCTAGCTTTAAAACTTACCTCCGCCATTAGTTGCCACGGCAAGTTTTAAAGCTAGACGGATCACCAATAATAGTTTCAACGGCAGTTCATAAAATAATTTAAAGGGCTATCTAGTGCGGGACGATTAGCAATATGGAAATTATCACAATATTTAGGAGTTAACAATTTATTTCACACTTCAAGGCATTTGCTTCTATATTCACCTTAAGATTCAAGAGATAGAGCCTTGTGATGGACGGACGGATAGACGGACATACAGCTGAGTCTCAGTGGTGGGGTCCCGTTTGCACCCTTTGGGTACGGAAAATCTTAAACTATTTAAATCTTTATTTTAAAATATATTTGTTTGATACTAATTAAGGTGGAGATATAGGCAAATGACCTTGAAGTGGCGCCCTCATTTGAAATAAATTGTTTACTCGTAAATATGGAGATAATTTCCATATTGCTCTTCGTCATACACTAGATAGCCCTTTAAATTATTTTATGAACCACCGTTGAAAGTATTTACATTAGTCCGTCTAGCTTTAAAACTTGCCTTCGCCAAAATTGGCCACGGCAAGTTTTAAAGCTAGACGGATCACCAATAATAGTTTCAACGGCAGTTCATAAAATAATTTAAAGGGCTACCTAGTGCATGACAAAGAGCAATATGGAAATTATCACCATATTTACGAGTTAACAATTTATTTCACACTTCAAGGCCATTTGCCTATATCTTCGCCTTAAGATACACCGTTTACCAGGCCTGTGTCACTCCCCGTTTAGGTATCGAAAATGTACCTCCATTATTACTATGCGCGCAGGCTGCCCCTCCGGGTGGTAAATTCAGTTATAAGAATAGTTTGTCCATAGTAATGAGAATGAAATTGGCTTGCAATGGATGTCTAGGTATATTTTCGAAAAGGTGCTGAGTTCTGACGTGAGCTAAATTAAACCATATATACCACTAGCTACATTGAGTAGATATTTCTTTGAATTTCTTTGCTGAGTGAGACTTCTGTACGTTAGTATTATTTATTGTGTGGTTTTACACCGGCCGCCGCCCGACGTCAACTCTTCTTGCATGGGAATGCACTTGTAGCGCAAATTGTTTGTGGTTAGTCTTTCTGTCGCCTTTTACGATATCCACAGGAAGAGATGGAGTGGTACTTACTATACTAGGCCGGAAGCCACTACGGTCATAAACACAACTACAATATCTATTTGAACGAATGAGCGAAGCGAACCAAGGTCTCCGTTTCACCCTCAGCCAAAATTCTTTCGTGTGTCCGAATTCCAGTTTTCCGGTCGTTCTCGCCTACAGGTCGCATTTCTCAAACGATTCTCGTGAAATTTTCTGAACAGGGTCAATAATTATGTAGATTTTTTTTGTCGAGCCAGTTTCTCAAAATTTTACATAATGGCGGAAATATGGGGTAGCGAAAAAATATCATATAATATATAAATACCATTTCGAAAAATGTTCAAAAATGTCTTTTAAATTTTTTGTTACCCTTATTATGACACAACTTTATACTTTATTGTCCGTACAACTTTTTCATACAATAAACTTCAAGGGGTCAGTATACATCTATACTATATCTATACTAATATTATAAAGCGGAAGAGTTTGTTTGTTTGTTTGTTTGTTTAAATGCGCTAAACTCAGGAACTAATGGTCCGATTTGAAAAAATATTTTTTTGTTGGGTAGTCCATTTATAGAGGAAGGCTTTAGGCTATATAATATTACGTTCCGACAACCACGCGAACGAAGTCGCGGGCACAGCTAGTATATGATGTAAAGACAGACTTGACAGGTAAGAATAACAGAGCCACTAGTTATATTTAAAATGATTAAAAGTTAGGTAAGCAAGGTAAATTGCTGTGGTTGAGCCGCTCCGGTAAATCGCGTGACGTATTGGTGAATTTAAATGAACAAATTGAAAGCCGATTCTTGATTACTGGCCAGAGTAGTGCATTTAATTGACTGTCCAATATTTTGATTGAATAAACATTGTCTGAGCACACATTTGAACATTACATGTTTTGCATATAAAGTACATTACATGATATGAGAAAAGTTGTGAATGTTGCGAATCTATGCTTCAAGGGAATTGCCAAGTAATAGACCGACCGAGCGAAGCGTTTTAGTTTCAAGATTGGCGAAAAATGCTTTTATCTGTCGTGTGAAACGCGTCGAAAATTGGCACACGAGTTTATTTAAATTTTTTGACGGATTAAAATCAAAGAAAGACACATTTGGTTTAAGATATTTTATTCTCATAAAGTAATTTACATTTCACTTACATGAGAACACACACACTATACTTAGCTATAAAAAACAGTTACGCGTACAGGATCCGAAAGTAGGACATTAAGGACTTCATTCTACATAAGATAACATAAATAAAAATCCAAAACGGAGGAGTGGATAGGGCCAGTTTGCTGTACCTAGTATTATATGGATGGATTTCACTGAAATGGCTTTGCTGAGCCGAGGGTAAGAGAAAGCGTCGGTTATTGCATGGTTATAAAAGCTCGCGAGGTCTACTGTTCTCACAGAACCAGTAGTTTTATTTTTAGGGTTCCGTACCCGAAGCGTGCAAACGGGACCTTATTACTGAGACTCCGCTGTCTGTGTCTGTCCATCCGTTAACCTGAAATTTTCACCGATTATGTATTACTATGACCACTATAACAAAAAATACTAAATATAAGATAAAGTTAATAATTAAAGGGGGTCGTCATACAAGAAACGTGTTTCTTCAGCGTTTAAAACATTGTACACTTACACTACACTGTACTCGTACACTTCATGTACGAGTCCGACTCGCACTTGCCCGTTTATTATTCAGATTCTATACTTCTTAAATCGATTATATACTACTTATAACTACTTCCAAGAGTTTTCATCAGATAAATAGTCATATAAATGATAATACGCTATTTTTTAACAATTGATTTTTTACAGCAGACTTATAACTTAGATAATGGCAACGCTACTTACTATAGTCATCATCATCATCATCCGAGCGTATTCCCGGTTGCATCCTCAGCGGTAACGCTTCAGAGCCCGGGGTCCACTACCTAACCTAGGTGATTTAACTACTTGTTACTACGATTTGTTGCTGATAAATGCGACCTGTAGGCAAGAACAAACCGACGGACATAAGCATATTTGACCAATCTCGAAACTGAGACGCTTCGCTCGTTCCGCTCGCTCGGTCAATTAGTCAAAAAACAAAGCCGAGCTGACCAGTCCCCCCTGGCAGCACCGAGTTGACGCACGGGTCGGCCATCGTTGAACTCCTTTTGAGAACAGGCGTGGCGTAATATGTATGTGCATTTACAGTACGAGTCTATCGGATCAGACAATACCTAACCTAGGTGATTTGACGAGGTTACTAATTTTTACACTAAGCGACTGCCGTCTGACCTCCGCAACCCAAAGTGTAGACCTGACCAATCCTAGGATAGATTTGAACAAACGCTAGATGGCGTTCGGGACCCACAGCTTTACGTGCCTTCCGAAGTACGAAATAATAATTCTTTTCGGACCAAGCGTGGTGATTCAAGCCTGTTATTACTTAACCAGACTGGAAACAACTTTTCACAAAGTACCTATGCTTCGCAGTGAGATTTGAACTCACGACCTCCGGATCACAAGGCAAACGCCTTAACCACTGGACCACGGAGGCAGGCAACGCTACTGCACTGTCTGGAGTTTTACTATAGAGACGCTTTATAATGAATATAAACTAATGATGCTCTAGCGTAGAAGCTGGAATTAAATTTTACGGTGAAGATTTTAGGAGACTATTATTTTGAGAGGATCTCAATAAAAAATAGGCAAATCACTCGCCACCGATAGGTACAGTAGCACCAAAAAACAAAATGGTGAGCCTGATTGCTCAAAGCACTCACGAAGCTGTTACGAGTATATTGCAGTTTTTATATCGCTCATAGTAGTTTTCAAATTGTTTTTGTGTTTGAATATATTGCGGGTGAATTGCGAGCAAATCCTTTTGTTGTAATTTCGTCATGTGGTATTTTATAACAAGCAATTTTTTATGCATTTCCATGCTAGTTTGGGAGAAAAGAATAAACTTAGAATGTACCAGCTGCTTCTCTTCCCGCGCAGACAGAGAAGGTCCGCAATAAAAATATATTGACACTGAAGTGTTTTTAAACAAAAATACAAAAGACATCGTTATTGCAGTCTCTTTGTCATTTCAATCATAAATCTGACTGAAGTTTGAACTTCTTTGTACGTACAATAAAGTCTTTGTAGTAGGAGCGCCCACAGCTATTTGGCAGTCGCAACTAAAAACGAGGAGCTCGCATCGTTTTGATTGACCAAAGCGTTGTGTGGCTGGGACGTTTTAAACTCCCATATCTCCGTCATTTTGAAAAAAAAAATATTATAAAGTAGTGCTTTGTTGTACAATATAAACAAAGCACTACAGATCGTCAGCTTTCTTATTGATGTGCGTAATAAAGTGGGGATGAAGTATGAACCGTCGCGTCGCGTTTCAATAAAGGGAAGTGTAAATCACTGGGACGAGGGATTGATGGCCGGCGAGAGGCAATGTCTATCGAGTATCGATAGTATCGAATATTCTCCAAAGCTTAATTCCTTTAAAAATACATTCTTAAGTAGAAATATTAAAGTAGGATATGTGGTAACCTCTACGCCACTACACTCTTATTCAGCGAAGCGAACTCGAAGCCAAGTCTCCGTTTCCGATTCGGCAAAAATTCTTTCGTGTGTCCAATGTCCAGATTTCCAGTTGTTCTCGCCTACAGGTCGTATTTCATAACCGATACTCGTATAAAATTTCTAGCAGGTTCGATAACTATGTAGAATTCTTTATCGAGCCCGTTTTTAGTCATTTTCCAAAATATCGGGATTAAAAACGTTAAAAATATCATATTTCAGCCATTTTGAAAAATATTCAATTTTTTTTATATTATGACAAACTTTTTTGTCGAAAGAACTTTTTCATTTGCGCCGAAACTGAACTATTTATAAGGTTTTAAATAGTAAGCTATTTGTTATTTGTCGGTTTTTGGGTCAATCTTGCAAGTTAAGACTTGCTGACGACTCGGACACGATATTATTAGGACACTCTGTCCGAATTGACACTTTTTAATTTTAATATTTTTTCACTGACAATTCGGACACCATAAAATTTAGTACAGTCAGATAGAAAAAGTTTTTATTATGTGAATAAAAGTGTTACCAAATGAAAAAATATTTGAAAGTGGCTTTAATAAATTGCTTTGTGGACATACTTGGACATGTACTTGAATGGTGAAAAAAAAACTAAAATCACTTAAAACATACAACGTGGAAGGGACAGACCCGTAATAAATCGAACCACGGTCTACACTAGATCATTATAGTATAATGAAATTAAAATAACAGCCAAACAACAAAAAAAGGAATCGGCGTTTCCATACAAGTGTGCAACCGCCCGGGCGATTTGTATGGGAATGTCAAATTTTTTTTGGTGTTTTAACTGTTATTTTAATTTCATTATACTTTAGTGGTCTAGTTTAGCCCGTGGTTCAATTTATTACGGGTATGTCCCTTCCACGTTGTATATTTGGTATAAAAATCAACATCTTATAATATTGGTTAATCAACAACAACTACAATAAAATCACACAAAAAATATTTCGACAACTCATGATGACCAAAAAATATCCGGTGAAAAACTGTTTTTTACAGCTTTTGTCTTTTGAAGTATCGTCGGAAATTTCTTTCTGACTATACAAAACAATTTTTCTTTATTGGTGTCCGAATTGTCAGTGAAAAAATATTAAAATTAAAAAGGTTCAATTCGGACAGTGTGTCCGAATAATATCGTGTACGAGTCGTCAGCAAGTCCAAGTTAAAGAGCCACTTCCCGATTTCTGATTGAGGTGAAAATTTGTAAGTATGCTAATGGAAATCAGATGACAATGCAATATTATTATGACAAGAAGCTGATCTAATGATGGAGCCAGAAGGTGGCTATATGAACCCTGTAATAAAACTACGCAACCCCATTGAGTTTGGGTTTATTACATTTGTCTTGATTAGTTCTTAGGCCTCACAATAAAAACATGTATGAATTTATGTTTTTCAAAAAATCTTATATTTATCGATGAAACGCCCATCACTATAGCACTTTGCATCGGACGTGTACGTGACGGGCAGTGTGCGAAAAACAACTTTGTTTCCGTCGAACACGCACTGACTTCAGGACAAGATGGACGACGCACGGATATCACACACTGTACAGTCAGTAGCAAAAATATGTCACCTAAAAAGCGTTTTTACCTACATTAGTAAACGCTTTTACTGTGTGGTTCCCGGCAGAGTAGAATAGGACCACTCCAACTCTTCTCCTGGATTTCGTAGAAGATGAATTACAAACACAAGTTAAACAAAGCTTAAAAACATCAATGAGACCTCTCCACTCCAACCCGTCTGGCCAGCGAAGAGAGTGTAGGCCGAATCCTCTGGCTGCTCAGGCCAAGTATGGCTCTGGTAATACAGAGAGGGTCGTGCTCCTGCTGGAGTCTAAAAAAACCTGTTGCTGATGATGTTTTTGTTGCTGACTGTACTACATAAGAGACCCAGTGGTAATACGCTTACTAGCGCTAAGTAACACAGAGCGTGGTCCACACTTGGATGGGTGACCACAAGTGGCATTGGGTACAACTTCTTGAGTTTCTCCGTGCTTCGGAAAGCATTTTAAGCCAGTTGGTCCCGACTGTAATCGTTATATGGCACTCTTTAATTTATGTCGAATGCCTTTAGGCATCTTGAAATATCTGACACCAGTGTTGGCCTTATACACGAGAAAAATAACAAACTACATAGGTAAGTATAGTTTTAGATCGTCTATAATAGAGGTTATATAGGTTATGTAGGGTTTTTCATCCATTCGTTTTATAACAAGTAATTATTTAGAGAAACATTTTTAAAAGCAAGCTTTTATCTTAAACAACGAACTAAAAAGTTTAAAATGCTCCATAAGAAGAATCAATCGAGCCCAAACCCAGAGGGGTGATGTTGTTTTAAGGCCGTACCTAAATTTTCCGGGGTACAGTGCCGCCCCCATTTAAAATAAATCATTTCAAAGAAAACGGAGTCATCATTTAAAATTTTGCTACTACCAAGCCCTAGATAACCTTTTATAGTAGATTACTGCACCGAGCACAAAGTGAGTCATTATTGCACGAGTGCATTAATTACTCACTTCAGCAAGGTGCGTAATCTACTTTTCTTTCAACTTCTTATATTCTTTGAGTATAAAATATACGTACGAAAAAAAAGTACAAATTATAAACAAAACTAACTTAACTTACTTATTTTACCCGGAACTTTTGCGGTTAAAGGTTATTAATAATATCATTTGCAGCTGTTTATATGCTCTTAATAGTTGAATTTGTCGTGCAAATCGAATTTATCACTTTCGCTGTCATTTTCCATTTTAAAAATATTTTCTTTTGTAAAATAATTTGACTTTAAAACTTTTACAATGGTACAGAATGCACGATTTTTGTTTTTTTAACAAGGTCTTTTTTCGTCAGCCAATTTTTTTTTCAGCCAGTATCTTTTTGATTGAATACATACATTTTTATTAAAACTTAAACATCTGTGCCTGGCATCTATGGTAAATTAAAAAGAAAAACAGTGCAATAATGAAAAATTAAAAATTAAAACAGTGCAATAATGAAAAATTAAAAAGTAAAACAGTGCAACAATGAGATTTCATACAACCATTATTGCACTGTTTTGGTTTGATGCAATAAGCACTCACTTTGTGATCGGTTTTTTGGTGATTAATGATAACATTACTGCGTAGTTGGAAGAAAAAGTATTTTATGAACTACTGTTTCCAGTTTAAAGTGAGAACGTTAAGCTTTACTACGCACATTTGCGAAAAACGGCCACTTTTGGCAAATGTGCGTAGTAAAGCTTAACGTTCTCATTATAAACTGTAAACAGTAGTTCACAAAAAAAAAAACGACGGGTTGCACTCCGGGAGTGCCGGCAGAAGTGAAAACTTGAATATTAACGTTGTGCATTTTTGATATTTTGTAATGGTTAGGGAATAATTTTGCACGAATTGCTTTAATTATCAGTATAAAAGTACTATCATTATGTGGTAGAATACAATATTTTTTGCGTTACCGTACACAAACATGACCATTTATATTACATTAAAAAGTGTCCTGACGCGAGTTTTACATTTTTTACCCATTACAAAAAAAGTGCACAACGCCGCTAAAGAAGTTTTCACTTTAAAAAGGTTTGGGCTCGTCCGGGATTTGAACCCGGGACCTCTCACACCCTAAGTGAAAACCATACCCCTAGACCAACGAGCTGGCTGACAGCTTAGTCGAAATTATAGTATAAATACTTCCTCTCCTACGCCGCGCCGGCTGTCATCCGTCTTACGAATTTTCGATCAGGACACGTGTCCTGACGCGAGTTTAACATTTTTTACCCATTACAAAAAAAGTGCACAACGCCGCTAAAGAAGTTTTCACTTCAAACATTTTGAAGGGTTATCTAGGACTTGGTAGTAGCAAAATTTTAAATAATGTTCCGTTTTCTTTGAAATGATTTATTTTAAATGGGGGCAGCACTGGACCCCGGACCCCGGAAGTGTACGTATATAGTGTAAGTGTATTCAGGTACGGCCTTAAGACAGAGATGCCGTGGCTACCTTCCGGCTCATCATAAGATCAGATCATTGGTACCAAAATATTGTATTGTCACCCAAATTAAATAAGTATGTGAAGTTTCAACTCAATCGAATAATGGGAAGTGGTCTAATTCAGCTTGCTAGATCTGATTACGGACACACAGACAACGGGACAGGTGAAACTAAATAAAAGCTTGTAATAAAGTCCCCTGGCACGTATACCTACATGCCTCGATATGCTCGATAAACTATGGATGCGGGTTTCAGTAACATGTGGGGAATTTCTCTGGGAAAATAAAAATGTTTATGATGCATATGGTATTAATTTAAAAATGAATTTCCTGTATTTATCTCCCGGGAGATAAAAACGGGATATTCAATTTTAAATTAATACTATTTGTAGGTATATACTCGTACAAAGTTTTTTCCCCCACAGTTTTGTCGGTATAAGTGTTTGTCCATTTTAAATAAATTGATAGCAATAAATATATAGGGACAATGTTAAAGATTGAGCCAGCCAAAGGTAAGTTTAAACTTGTGGTATGGGATAATAACTCAACGATGCTATATTATATAATAAATACATATATAGATAAACACTTAAGCCCCAGTAGAATTAGAGTAAGGCTATTTTCCAACTTGATCAAACCCAGAACCTAGGCTCCGGAGTGGCGAACTGGCGTATTAACAATTCGAATCGCCAAGTATCACTTTACTTATCATCGGGGTTCTTTTAAATAAAACCTGGGAATTCTTTAAATCTCGTATTTATTTTGATTTCACTGGGTAAAACAGTTTACAAAGATCTTTCGTTTCTGTTAAAATTGACAGCTGACAGCGTGGCCGGTATTGCTAATCCGCTAGATGACGATAAGTCAAATCAGACACTTTTTTCTAAATGTCAAAACAAACATTATCTATGGTGGTAGGTCTGTGTCATCGACTATACAAACGACTAGACGCCTACTGCTGTGCCTACTGTTTTAATTTCTACAACCAAACAATTCAGACAAAACGTAGAGGGATGTGGGTCGAGGGAATGGTAAGAAATGCAGCTTGAACTAACCAATCATGGTTAGTTCAAGGTCGGAGCGAGTACTAAATCATAACTAGTCATGGGAACATTTATATTCTACTCATCGGATCGCATAAAACACAAAGCATTTCTATGAATCATATTTAATAGAAATAAAACAATTATGTAAAATACATTAACGACAGGTTTCGCACGAACTTAGTTTAATAAAAGTTGACGCAAATTTAATAACAAATTGTGATCTGAAGAGAATCTGAGAATGAATAAAATAAAGTTATTATATTAAACGTTTTAAAATTAAGTACAAATACTTTAAAGAATGATTCATTTCATCATTTTGAATGACTGTTCCCAAATAAAAAAAATAGATTGTCATACAAATCGAAGTAGTCACGTGATCTAGTAACTATGGGAAGTGAAACCAGTTTTCTCGTTTCGTGGCCTTTATCCACATTTCTTTTATATTTGGATCTTTCGGATACCTAGCTAAAATGAAAACTATGTAAAACAGATTGGAACGACTGCAGAACCAGTGCATAAGATTTGTATTTGGATTGCGGAAGTTTGACCATATTTCTGAATTCCGTCGTCAACTGGACTGGTTTCCTATTAGACTCCGCAGAAATATGCATATCCTCTCCCTGCTTTTTAATGCTCTTTTTAATCCTCATTTCCCTACCACCCAAGATTACGTGCTAGTGATGTACGAGTATATTCTTCTGAAAAGTATTCCAAGTCATTTTCGGATCTTGCCGCTCGGCTGTGGAATGTCTTCATGTTGACATTAAAATTGCTTCCTCTATTGGGTCTTTTAAAAACCTACTGAGAAAATACTATAACTTCATTATGCGAATAATAGTGTTTATTTATATTTAGTATATTATTATATTTATTTTATACATATATATATATGATTACACATATGACATCATAGAATATTATTTATATATATGTATGTATATGTATTATATATAAATATTTATTTATTTAAACATTGTCATCTTTTTTTTTGTTTTTTTAGTATTTTAGATTTTATGATTTTCAGTTAGTCTTAGGATTTTCAAAATTCTTTGTATTATATTGACACTCCACCCATTCCAAAAATATGTTACCTTTTGAAGACTGGGTTGACTGGAAGAGATCCCTTGGGATAAGTCCGCCTTTGTACAAGTTATTTCTTTTTTTCTTTGTATTAAATAATGTACATTTAAATGTAATTTTTGTGCAACAAAGAAATTAAACAAACAAACACCTAGGTAAAATAAAAACTTTGAATGCAGTTTTTGTGTTTTTTAGTATGTTTGGTACCCCAAGGTTCAATTCTAGATCCGTTCCTTCTCTTGGTTTATGTCAATGACTTGCCTTACATGGTTGAGAAGGAGCTGACATTATGATGTTTGCTGAAACTTCAATGGGGCGCTCATATAACTAAACTTTCTAATAGGCTCTGCGGCTTACGCTGTTAGGAGAATAAGACAATTGACTGATGTAGCAACTGCTAGACAAGTGTACTTTAGTTACTTTCAGTCTAATGTCTTACGGAATACTTCTATGGGGAAGTGCAGCCGACATTCAGACTATTTTTATTTTACAAAAAAGAGCAATTCGTGCTATTTACGGTTTAGAATCGAGAGACTCACTGAGAGAATTATTCAAGGAAATACGTATTCACAATTCACATTTGAAAATATAATGTATGTAAGGAAATATATTTCCATGTTCAAAAAAAAAGCGGCCAAGTGCGAGTCGGCCTCGCCCATGAAGGGTTCCGTAGCAGCAAGTAACATTTTACGATTTAAGATGTATTAAAAAATAACTATCTATGATACCGAGACCGCTATTGTTTTAATTGAAAGTACATACTTTGAGGTATATACCACATTTTTTTCAGAATTATTTTAGTAATATTTCAAAAGTTACGGTGGGGGACACCTCAAATTTTAACTTTGTATTAGATTATCTCAAGACTGGGGTGTTTGATCTACATAGTTTCAAAGCAATTTTTGTTTTATTTTAAAAGACCTTTTCAACGATACCCCACACGTTGGGGTTAGTCCAATTTAATTTTTTTAATTTACTTTTCGTTGGAGGGGGGCTGAAAAATAATCATTTTTTCATAATTTTAAAAACCAACTTTTGGAACTTCAATATCTATTTTTCTACCAATTTTCGGGACAATCAGTGCAGTAGCGGCGGAGTACGAGCCCGGACAGGCAGACTCTACTCTCGCCTTACAAAAATCAAGTGATTTTTTTAGCTAAATGTGTCTCTATTTATTTTCTATCGCACTTGTACAATAATATTTACACATAAATGTCAAGGAAAAACACTAGTTTCAACACTTATGACATTTTTAAAAGACATTTTGCCTTTTAAATAAATAAAAACAATGTTTAATAAAATCATTTTGTGGACGTCCGTGTGTCTGTATGTATGGAAACTGGTGTGGTCACGATAACTCCCGAAAAACTTATCTGATCAAGTCCATTTCTTTTTATACGCTTCAGTATTATCCAAAACTAAGTCCTTTCGAAGATCACGGTCTAATTCAATGTAGTTTAGTTATAGCGAGTAGCAAAAAAATTCAAATAGTCGCGCGTGAGCTCACCATTTTGTTACAAACCAAAATCTTACTGTCAAAAACAAATCAGGGTGACAGAACTTGAGCTGCTCTTCGCGCACGCGTAGATCGTCGGGGTGTAGGCAAAGAGGTTTGCAATGGGTCCTCCTTCACAGTGCCCGCTATATCTTTCTCAGCGGGAAGTTAAAAATAAAAGTTAAAAATAATCTCCAGTCGTGCGTTAAAGCCGACACATACTTTTCTTCGTTTCAAGTTAGCAATAAAACAATCAAAATCAATTTAATTGTGAAAAATGAGATTATGAGGCGTGCACTTTTGGATTTTCTAAACTATTTTGCAATGGTTAGGGAATAATTTTGCACGAATTGCTTTAATTATCAGTATAAAATTACTTTAATTTATGTGGTAGAATACAATATTTATTTATTGCGCTATCGTACACAAACATGACAATTTATATTACATTAAAAAGTTTATCTCTCAGATAAACGAAACAGCAGGCGCAGGCATACATTTTCGCCGCGCCGTAGAAAGAGAGGGGGATACTTCCTCTCCTACGCTGCGCCAGCTGTCTACTCTCCATCCGTCTTACAAATTTTCGATTAGGACACGTGTCCTGACGCGAGTTTAACATTTTTTACCCTGTTGGCGCAGATAGCTAAGATTACGTTCAGTTACCAATAAATGTTACTAACTACGCTCTTGGTACGAGTCCGGCAATCCCACCGGCAACAAACAAACCTACGCAGTCTGCTACCACCCTGGATAATGTCCAGGGAACCTCCTACCTAATTATGAGTTTAACTTAATTCTAATTAAAAGTAATTACACTAATTACAAAACTTACCGCGTCCACGCAGTCTTCAGGCAGCCTCGCCTGGCCTTCGCGTCGAGCCCTAAGTCCTACTCAGGGCTGGCGACGGCCTTAGGTCCCACCATGGGTCCCAAGTCAGTGGTGCAGAAAATGGGGTCCCTAACCTAACCTAACCATGAGCTCATGTATGTCGCCCCAAACGAATACGTCGTATTTATAACACCACTTCAACACAGCACAATAAGTTTCTTTTATAGTCAATATTATTCACATAACAAATACTTCCGTTCCACACGGGAAATAGATAAAAACCAACAATTATAATGACGCCATGTCACGCGTTTTACATTTGACACAAATCACTGTTCTTTACGTAATACCAACGATTTCGGCTCCACGCCGTTCCAAACAAATTGGGCACAAATCAATTAGCGACAATTCTTCACGAAATATTCGCAATTTATCAAATACAAAATAATGTCGGCATGGCTATCGCGCGCGACGGGAGAACGCAAGCTGTCATTCATAATGGCGTCAGTCAAGACTTTGACGCAAAGACAATGATTATTTTCTGGCCGGGCAAAGACAATCCGCGCAGGGCGGGGCACACACAGCCCGAATATCGCTAAATCGATAATCTTGCCCGTGTTTGTGGAGATCACACGCAGATGGCGCTAGTCTCCTAACAATAAGTACTTTTATCCAAAACAACCCATTACAAAAAAAGTGCACAACGCCGCTAAAGAAGTTTTCACTTCAAAAAACAATAAATTTTGGGGTTCCCCATACTTAGAACTGAAACTCAATTTTTTTTGTATCAAACCCATGCTTGTCCCATCTATGGATAGGTCTTCAAAAATGATATTGAGGTTTCTTTTATCATTTTTTTCTAAACTGAATGGTTTGCGCGAGAGGCACTTCCAAAGTGGTGAAATGTGTGTGTGTCCCTGTAACTTCTAAAATAAGAGAATGATAAAACTAAAAAAAATATATGATGTACATTACCATGCAAAATTCCACCGAAAATTGGTTTGAACGAGATCTAGTCAGTAGTTTTTTTTAATACGTCATAAATCGTAAACCGCAATTTACCTTTAAGTTCAAAATTAAAGGGGCTCGTCTTACAAGAAACGTGTTTCTTTAGCGTTTTAATAAATTGTACGGAGGTACGGAACCCTTCATGTACGAGTCCGACTCGCACTTGCCCGTTTATTTAATAAGTGAATCACCGAGAGGGTGTCTAAACGCAAAGAAATCTCCATATATAGTTTCAAAAACAGAAAGTGCCATTTTGTTATCAAAAATGAACTGCAATTTACATTCAACCCATAAGTCGCTGTAGAACCAGCTGGCCCATGGTGCCCGGAAGCCAAAGGCTTTGTTAGTGAGATAGGGCGCCGTTTGCGGGACCGCGGCTATGACAAACGTTCAGGATTGTACCTGGTCCAAAGGATTTCCATTGCTATTCAGAGAGGCAACGCAGCTAGCGTAATGGGCACCTTTGAGCCGGGTACTATCCGGGGCGGA
Organism: Acrobasis repandana; assembly: GCA_963576875.1. Classification (NCBI taxonomy): domain Eukaryota; kingdom Metazoa; phylum Arthropoda; class Insecta; order Lepidoptera; family Pyralidae; genus Acrobasis; species Acrobasis repandana. The sequence goes on along the minus strand of OY756241.1, from coordinate 8,898,151 downwards.
ATTTTTGAGTAGGTAATAGTTTTTATTTTAATGTTTGGTTTTTTATTTATTTATTTTTATTTATTGTTATTGTTATTTTCAAATCTGCATCAAGAAATGTTTAGATTATTGTTGTTTTTAATATTAGTTTTAGATTTAATTTATTGTTTTTGAATTTAGTTTTAATTTTCAACAGTGTTTGTCACCAATTTCTGAAATAAATACCTATCAGAATTGTTAAGACCCATAAGTACAAAATTCCTTAAACATATATTATCGCATAAAGGCAAGATAAAGGTATAAAAACTCTTACAAGCAGAGATACCTAACACCGAATACAAAAAAAAACTTATTACACGTAGGTAATATCATGAAAAACTGTTCAAGCGATTTATCAGAAATAAAATATTCGCAAAAAAAGAAGACACATTGGCCCAAGATTTATAGGGGCCAATATGCGAGGACCCCTAATACCGCTTTGAAATATTTCAAGCACTTAAGTTAGACAGAGGTCAGGGTAGGATGGTCACAGTATCGGAGTTAGACTAAAGGGCGCTTTACATCATCGGATGAAAAAAAAAAAACAAAAGATTATAGTTACTTTTGCACCGATGTAACGTATGTTCTTAGAGCGATCCTAAATATTATTAATATTAACGAAATACTTACTCTGAAATAAAACACAGCATAGTTCAGGACTAACACTATACATAATACGTGTATGTTTCGAAAACACGATTGCTTGAAATTTTCTCGATGGAAAAAAATTGCGAAGTTCCCTCTAAAACACCTCAGAATTATAACAAAACGGAAAGTATTCAAGAAATACAATAAAATTAGCCCTTGTTACTTTGGATTATAATTGTATTTAACATAAGGCAGTCATAATACGTCTTACTTTTTAAATAACTCCTAAATATTCTCTATAAAACGAAAAAAACCCCAAAACCATAACCAGCCTCATTGACCTACCATGATCTTTTTACCCCGCATGGTCTTGCTGTCTCGTTTCGGCTAGAGTAAATTTGTGTGCGTGGAAGTGGGAGCAAAACTTAGATTATTCACATCAGGCCCAGCCTTAACCCATCTTATTACTAGCGACTCTGTGAGAACAGTATACCTCACGAGCTCTTATAACCATGCAATAACTGACACTTACTTCTCTCTCCTGGCTTAGCAAAGTCTTTTCAGTGAAATCTGTTTATGTCTAACACTACAGTAAACTTCTTCTCTTTTCCCCCCTGCACTCCCCTCTTTTGGAAATCTTTTTGCAACATCGTGTGTAGAATTAAGTCCTGTGCTGTTTGTTCCAAGTTCCAAAATAAAGCTGCAGCAAAGTTCTCTTCCTTTCCCCCTATTTTACCCCCAATCAAAAATTGCAATCTACAAAAAAAAATCAAGGAACTTGTGTGGTAATTTTCGACAAAATCGATTGATTGGAAAATGTGACTAGGCGAGAACACACATACAGACAAAAGCATTTTTGACCAATCCCGAAACAGACGCTTCGCTTGCTCGATCAATAAAACGCAGACTGCGTTACTACATAGGTTAAGTTTTAAACCATTATCATGCATTAAGTATAGTTTGGTGTATTGTGCATGTAGCATGTTGTGGTAATTGGAAATGACCATACCTAAGTGAGTACAAATACAGAGACAAGTTGCGCCTTGAGGGTGGACTTTCCTGTTCGTTATGACGTAGGTAATGATGATGTAGGATTAAGGCCGTACCTAAATTTTCCGGGGTCCAGTGCTGCCCCCATTTTAAATAAATCATTTCAAAGAAAACGGAGACATCATTTAAAATTTTGCTACTACCAAGTCCTAGATAACCCTTCAAAGTATTTTATGAACTACTGCTTACAGTTTATAATGAGAACGTTAAGCTTTACTACGCACATTAGCCAAAAGTGGCCGTTTTTTGCAAATGTGCGTAGTAAAGCTTAACGTTCTAACTTTAAACTGTAAACAGTAGTTCATAAAATACTTCGAAGGGTTATCTAGCACTTGATAGTAGCAAAATTTTAAATAATGTCTCCGTTTTCCTTGAAATGATTTATTCTAAATGGGGGCAGCACTGGACCCCGGAAAATTCAGGTACGGCCTTAATAGATTTTTAAACAATATTTTTACAGTACTATATGAAGCGTCCTTTCGGACTGTGACTGAGATGCTGACGAGTGTTATCGCCAATCATTCAATCCCAGTCAGATATATAGAGGTGGGTGCTGGCAGTTTACGTCTCCGATAGTCGAGGAGACAGTATCGGTTTTCCATTTAAGGGTCCAGGCAAAGGAGAGTAATTTTTTAAATCATGTGTTACAAACAGGCCTACCAGACTGCGTGGTTTTAGGTATTTTACTTTTACCTTCGTTTTTGAAAAATGTTTGTATGGCTCCTTATTCATTATTCATCATTTCAGCCGCATAACTTCCACTGCTGGACATAGGCCTCTCCCAAAGATTTCCAAAATAACAGATTTTAATGTGGCCTTCATCGAGCGCTTTCCAGCGACCTTGGTCAGGTCGTCTGACCCTTTGTGGATGGGTGTCCTACTTTTCGCTTGCCAGCACGTGGTCGCCATTCGAGAAACCTTTTGTCCCGACCACTGCCACTTCAAACAATAATTATTTTCTTAAAAGACTTACCTATCTAACAATACCTAAACTAACTTAAACCTAATCTAACTTCGAAACTAAAGGTACGTTTCGTGTTAACTCCCGTGTTTTTGTTTTCATTATTTCACAGCTTAAAATTCCAAAAATAAAAATGCTATGGCCCCTAGACTAGAAACCGAGACGGGATTTTTTTTCTAAACTATCCCGGGCATGAGATCTGATTGAAAATGAGAGCGAGATGGGTACACACTTCAGGAAGGGAGTGAAAAAGACAGGGGAGTGTTTGATGGGTTCAGTGTTTGCGACGGACATACTAATAGTGAATTTGGGAACAATCGCTTTGGGAAGGAGTGAAATAGCAGGAAAGCCGCGAATGTTTTTACTTTAGTTTTCTTTTTTACAAGCTTAAAATGTTTGTTTATGTGTAAGTATGCAGTTATAAAATAAGTTTTTTTTTGTACAAGCTTTTATTGTGGGGCCAAAGTTTATGACGAATGAAATAAGCCCAAACTCGATGGGGTTGTGTCGTTTTATTATTACAGGGTTTCTACGGCTCTTTATCATACCAGCTTTTTGTTATTATAATATTGCATTGTCATCTGATTTAGGTACAATAGTATATAAAATTTCATCTCAACCGGAAACCGGGCAGTGGGTCAAATCTTGCAGATTTTACCTAAACAAATAAATAATAACAAACAAGGCAAGCTCGTAGTGGCTCGGTGAGCTATAAACCTCGCGACTTACCACCAACCTATCGAGGTTTATCGGATAAAAAAATTGTTCAGACAAAAAAGTTATTCAGACATATTAGAAATTTTTTCGAAATGGCTGAAATATGATTATTTTAAAGTTTTAAAACCCCATATCTCCGCCATTTTTAAAATTACCTAAAACTGAATCAACAAAAAATGTCTATATAATTATCGAACCTGCTTTTGGAAATATCATTTGGTTTGACATATAAATAAGACGTCACTTTCGTACGACTAGTTATTTTATGGAGTAGCCCCCCTGATAATGATGATGAACCGTAGGTAAAGAATATATACACTACGCGAAAAGAAACGACACTTAAGCATGTGTGCACGTAAAATCGCTTACGGCTATGTGGGGGTGGCTGGATGTGCGTGCGGGGCGTGAAACGAGCTATTGCTGACTGCTTTGGCCGAGGGTTAGTACCTAGTTCTCGTTTCTCTCATGCACCGCACGATACTTCATTTCGGTTCGGTATCAACCCTAGCGTTACGAGCTCCGAGCTCAAGGTCACCGGCGTTCTAACTCTCACGTACAGGAAGTGTCGCCACTGTGCCGTAGGTACCGAAAATGCAATGTCAAAGTATATTATTATTCGGAGGTAATGTATTACTTTTGTGTTTTTAGGAGAATGTGATAATACTTGTAACAGCTCTGAAACAGGCAACAGGTCACACCTCCAGTGGCAGGAACGTGAGCCGCGAGGATATCTATCAGCTATTCACGCTGGAGAAGTTAAAGATGGAGAACTTCTTTACTATTTTCGTTACTTCTCATGTGGTGTCGTTTAGCATGTACTTTTTGGTTGGAGGTTTCTTACCTGTAGGCGAGAACAAACCGACAGACAGACTGACAAACTGACGGACAAAAGAATTTTTGGTCAATCTCGAAACTGAGACGCTTCGCTCGCTCGCTCAATAATAGTAGTGTATGACACTGTCACATAATACCGAGTTATGTGCAGTGTCATACACTACTTTATCTAATCTCATGAAATAGAATTAGGACGAGTTTTGGCGGGAAGTCAAGGGGTTTGGTTGGGGTTTTCTTTAAGTAAATTATTTTGCAAATTGATTTTAGTGGACTTTATAATATGAAATTGGTGTCGTTTGGTGTTATAAATGCTCATGCTCATGAACAACATTTGAAATAGTTAAAGAGGACAGACATAGTACGGCTGTAGTGATATTTGTTTCGCGGGCGTCTTCGGGCGTCGTCTGCCACTCAATCGGCTATGAAAACCAGTGGACTCGTATAGATTTGTCACCAGAAGCTCCCTGAAAGCAATCAAAAGCCTACACCAACCTTTGACTGTAACTTGTTAGGATAAAAGAATTTCCCACGTGTTAATAACTTGTTCCTGGCTAAATACGCAGTAGCGTCAAGCCAATAATAAAAAAATATCAAAAAAATAAAATTAAAAGAAGTCAAGGGGTTCGGTTGGGGTTTGCATTAAATTATTTTTCAAATTGATTTTAGAGGACTTTATAATATGAAATTGGTGTTTTTTGGTGTTATAAATGCTCATGCTCATGAACAATTTGTAAAATTGTTGAAGTGGACAGTCATAGTATAGCTGTAGTGATATTTGTTTTGCGGACTTTGTGGGCATCTTCGGGCGTCGTCGTCCGCCACTCAGTCGTCTATGAAAACCAGTGGACTCGTACAGATTTGTCGCCAGAAGCTCCCTTGAAGCCCAGTCAAAGGCCTACACCACCCTTTGATCGTAACTTTTTAGGATTACGTTAGGTTAGTATTAGGAATAAAGAACAAAATTAAAGATAGGCTCTAAAGGACTTGTATCCAGAGCCGTAAAATTATTTAATAAAAAAAAAATATAAAGTTGAAAGAGGAGTTATAAGGACACAGATAATTAAATCTTTTTTTTTACGGCCCTGAATACGAATCCTTTTGAGCCATCATACAGCAATCAAAACTTGTTTGTAACGCTATAAAAATGGTGAACAGCGTCTATAGAGTTCCATTAATAAAATAAATTGATCCCCAAGGATTTCCCTCATTAATTACAAGGTTTCGGAACGCTTATAAGTACATCCTTTCTTGCTCTTAGGCATAAACGATGTCACCATTTTTATGTGGCTCAAATGACATGTATAAGTCTCTTTACTCGCCCGGTCAATAAATAATTTTTATTATTTGAAAATGTGTCACCGTTACCGGAATATATTTTATCTTCAATAATCAGGTACACACCTCACGTTGCTTGCATAAAGATGGTGTAATCCCGGAGGATTACCTACCTACTTACTTACGCTGACATTTTTTTAATGCGAAAAGAATTTCAAATAATCTACACATCAATGTAGGTAACCTTTATCCATACTGTTCTGTGAGGAATCAAAATAGTGATAGGTTGCTAGTCGCATCGCCTATTGATATGATTTAGATTCTTACCAGTCAAAGAAGTTTTCATTTCAAAAAGGTTTGGACTTGTCCGGAATTTGATCCCAGGACCTCTCGCACCCTAAGCGAAAACCATACCCCTAGACCAACGAGCTGGCTGACAGCTTAGTCGAAATTATAGTATAAATACCTACTTCCGGCTGTTAGAGTATTTCGTCTTACGAATTTTCGATCAGGACACGTATCCTGACGCGAGTTTAACATTTTTACCCTTTACAACGCCGCTAAAAAAGTTTTCACTTCAAAATAGTTTTGCAAACCTTACTGTGTCATATATCAAATGAAAGGGTTCGTTATGAGGATCTCAAATATATGTGTTTGTTATTAATGTAAAATGAATAGTTTTGATTTTATTCATGAAAGAAGACGAAAAGTGACCATTCCCCCCCCCCCCCTGATATCCGAAACTACTGAGCCTAAAATTTTGAAAAAAATAAACAAAATATAGTTCATTGCTTGTAGATTACAGGAAAACCTATAAGAATTCAATCAAATGTACAGAACCCTCTCCACGCGAGTGTAATTTGCACTTGGCCGGTTCATTTCAAAATCGCAATAAGGGGGTTTAAAACTTTAAGAAAATCATATTTCAGCCATTTCGAAAAAATTTTTTTCTTTTTTTCTTACCCTTATTATGACGCAACTTTTTTGTAAGAACAAATTTTTTATCCGATAAACTTCAACGGGTTGAGGGTGAGTCGCGAGGTTTACAGCTCACAGAGCCATAAGCTGTAAAAAGCTTTAATTTCTCCAGTACCATGGTCAAGACGCTTGCCTTGTGACCTGGACGTCGTGGGTTCAAATCACACTGGCAAGTATACTTTGTGAAAAGTCGCTTCCAGTCAGGTTTAGATATTGCAGGCTTGAATCGCCTGATTATCCGAAAAACAAATGATTCCGTGCTTCGGAAGGCACGTAAAGCTGTGAGTCCCGAACGCCATGTAGCGTTGGCTAGCTACTTGACCTAGGATTGGTTCTGGTCTACCCTTTGGGTCGCGGAGGTCAGACGGCAGTCGCTCTGTGTTAAACCAGTATCCTCGTCAAATCACCTAGTTAGGCAGCGGACCCCGCACTCTGAAGCGTTACCGCTGAGTATGCAACCGGGAATACGCTCGGATGATGATGTGTTCATAAGATTAGTTAGTATAGTTCAATGGACTTATGTTTTGAGGACTAAATGCTGATGAGGACATTTTGCTCTGAGAACCACCTTCTCCGGATTGGCAAAAAAGTTTCTTTACGCGAGGAAATATTCGAGAAAATATATTTTCTTGCAACCACGCTGCAATTCTATCATAACTGCACTACATACTCGTATATCCAGCACAAAGCGGAATTTTGTTGTTTTACACATTGCTGGACACTAAGCTAGACACGATAGAAAGAACAATTGATGTACGTCTATAGACGTAGTGTGTCCAGCAATGTGTTAAGAGCACAAAAAAGGATGAAAATCCTTTTTGTTTCACTTTTTTTAAATCGCTTGATCAGAGGTAGCACATGTCATATAACTAGTCTAGATGTACGATGCGAAAAAAGTTGGCCAACCCTATTCTGTTGACAAACCTGACGGTCGTATGGATATATTATTTATTACAGTTTGTTTTGTTTTTTTAAGCCAAGCAATACACACAGTATTGCTTGGCTTAAAAAAATCTGGCCATCAAGAAATTAAAAAGACAGGAATATTATAAAATATTGTTATTTCTCTTCAGTTTTATTTTTCACCTACTTTTCATGCAGTAGTTGATGACAGTGAAATAAGTAGATTATGCACCTCGCATTATGTAATTTATTATAGGTCGCAGTGCAACTATCTAGGTACTAATATTAACAGAAATCGTTAATATAAAAAAATGTGCGTATAGGTAAACACAGACGTACTGAAAACGCACATGGAGAACATTCCGTTAATAGGGTTACTGACCCAGTAGCCCGAGAAGGCATCTTTTATAATCACCGGAGCAGTCACCTTCGATCCAGCTGGCCAGCGATCCATTATACTTGGTCTGGAACGCGTCAGCGATATCGCCAAGGTCCACTTCACAGCGGGTCACCATCAGGCGGATCAGCTTGCGGTCATTCGTGCCCAAACCCTTCATTGACTTCTGAAGTTGCTCTGCAAAATACAACTGCTTGTTGCGCACCACCTTTACAATAGTCCTAAAAGCCGTCTTCATATCTCCCGAGAACTCGGATTTAATCGCTTTGTCGAAATCGTGTCCAGTTATTGCTTGGTACTCATGAAAAATGGCTGAGAGTTGCGGGAATGAGCGTTGGCAAAGTATTTCGTTGAAGACGGATTCGTCCGTGCCAAGCCGCTTTTCACCAGCTTGAAACAATCTCTGCGCGTCCTGTTTTGTTGCATTTGGATCAACTTGGAAATTTTCAGATCTGTTAGCCATGCACAGAGACGTCATTAGCCTCTTGAAGTGGCCAGAGGTGTCACCGCGAAGATCATTTTCTAGTGGAGTCTTATATTTATCAGAGTATGCTTTCTTGATGATGTTAATATCTTGATTGGACAAAGAGCACATGACCTCTATGAGGACGTCTTCATCAGTGCCAAGACCCGCTATTGCATGGTGGAGTTCCTTTGCGTAGAACTCCGGTAGTGGCGTCATTAGAGCTACAAGAACATCCTCGAATCTCCCACTGGTTTCACTTTTCAAGTTTGTGATTAAATCTATTCCGTACATGGTCTTGAATTGTAGGGCGATACGTAGTCTCTGTTCGTTGCTTCGTTTCGTGAGGACTCGAATGATGGCTTTCTCGTCGGTGCCGAAGCCTTTCATGGCCTTCCGGAGTACCTCAGCATCAGCCCTAGGGTCGAAGGGTACCGCCGGCCTGACAGTAGGCTTGGGTTGTTGAAAGAAATTCATGTTGAAATTTTGTGAAATGCTTTGAGACTTGCGTTGTAAAATTAGACGCGTCTACCTTCTACTCGTATCTAAGTACAGCAAAAAATTGTGGTTTCTGTTTATATATGTTTTCTGTTTAATATATGTGTGTATATATATTTATTATTTGAAACAAATGTATCCTGTTCACTTATCACAAATTAATAATTAAGTAGGAAAAGCAACAGTAGTTATTTTTATTTTACCTGTAGGTATATTTACTCTACATGATACCTCAACAATAAACTGCATTGTGATTTCCCGTAAAGGTATACGAGTATAGTATTATGGAAATAACAAATAATTTCGTTTATAATGTGCAAATATATCTAGGGAAAGCCTAGTTATGTTAGATAGTTTATGATACTAAACAACACTTTCCCCAATAAACTTTTAAACTAATTAAATTTTTAACAAATAAAACATCCGATTCCTTTTTTATCCCCCGACAAAAAGAGAGATGTTATAAGATTGACGCTGATTTTGATCTGTCTGTGGCATCGTAGCGCTCGAATGGATAAACCGATTTCGGTTGAGACGAGATGCGGTTTTTTTATACGTGAAAGCAAGTTCCGTTGCGGTGGTTCTTAGCTATGTTTGATGAAAATCATTTCAGCCGTTTAAAAGCTATTGAGGGTTAACGCGGTGAACCTTAATAGCTATTACGGTTTAAGAGATAGAACCCTGTGACAGACGGATAGACAGCAGAGTCTCAGTAATAATTGATAACCTCCTCCTTATTTTGAAGTCGGTTAAAATGGCCGCTCATCTTTGAGTCAATTAAATAAGATCTGGTGTAATTGAGTTTCGTATGGACTCCCCCAGCTAATGAAATAAACATAATTGTATAAACATTTATTTCATTTATTTAAGTTGAAAGTCGTGAAATTTTGAGCTAACGTGATTATCTAATGAGACACCCTTTGTTACACAAAAACCCCAAAAAAGATGTGTAATGTTTTCAGAGTTCATGTACGTATGTATGTATGTGCATGGGCGCCGCCAGGATTTCTTTCAGGGAGGTGCATATCAAATGTAGGTTGATTTTGAAATAAAAAGAAGGAGACACGGTGACTTCAGATAAGTGCGTTCCTGCATTTGTTAAGTTGCATCCTTCTGTGCAAATATAATATTTATGTCTAACTCTATTACTGTTCAAGTTACGCGACTTTGGAATGCTTTACCCTTTTTTAAGAGAAAAGTCCACACGCACCTTTATGCCAATTTCTTGCAGCAGAACTAATGATTATCATAAATTGTTTTGTATTTTATATTATGTATGTATGTAAATGTATGTTTGTGTATATGTAGATATGTGTATAGTGTGTGTAGAAATACATACTTATCTTTAAGCGCCTATCGCTAATTTAAATTTTTCTGTTTTTCCTAAAGGGACTGGTAGAGAATGCATTAGCATTAAGTCCACCCTTTGTACCATTGTGGTCAATAAAGGTTTAATAAATAAATAAATAAATATTTATGGTCATCCAAGAATACCGAAGACAATGCAAAGTACAGAAGTATTAGTGGGCCTAAACGAGAGTATTATTCTGCGTAAAACTATAAGATCCACTACATTGAAACAATAAAAAATATATGATATTCTTCAGGATGTAAATTGTGTCCTCTAAACATGACACTATTAATTTGATTCTGTGGAAAAATTAAAAATATATACTTACCTACCTTTAATTTTGTTTTTCAACGAGTAGAACCGCAATAAAATGTATGGGAACACTATGGATTTTTTGTAGGATTTTATTTATCAAGATACATACTAACGAATTATAGAATGTTTTTTTAAATAAAATGTATTTATTGTAAGAAAATAGCTAAAATATCATATAGCGCATAAAACGCGCGCATCTCCCGTGTGTCTATTGTACCGGCCGAGGCCAAATGCCAGATGATGAAATAATAAAAAAATTTACATAAAAAAACAACCGACTTCATTCTTTTTTAGGAGTTTCTGCCATACCTCCAAAGTTCTTTATCATATCTTCACCAAATTAAAATGGGACCAACTTAGTAGTAAAGGCTTTTATATAAAAAAGAAAGAAATGATCGTGTAACCTACCCCAAAAAACGGTTTTAATGTGTGCTCGCCTGAACATAAGAGAAACGTGTAAACGAAGTGATTTTGGGCAAATTTTTTGGCTTAAATATAGAACGTGAAGCTTTGAAATATTTATATACTGTATAGGATATCCCAAAGTGTTGCCTAACGATTGAAAATGCTTGCTTTTAGTTTTTATTCACATCCAGAACTAATTTGAAATCCCTTTGTAATCCTGTTGTAAAATGAGATGTTTGTGATTAGTCCTTTGGCGTACGAACTAAGCACAAACATCACGTGTTACAACTACAAAGCACACAACACAACTTCACGACCTATTCTCACTTCATCCCCCATTTTATGGCATCAAATAAAAAGCCATATTTAGAAGCTGCATCCGACTGGCCAGGCGCCGTTATCAAAAACAATTTCCAACACGTGTGCGTTGGATTGCAATTACTATAAATTTTGATGGCCGCCAAACCGATACCTCAAACTAGCGATAATATAGAAGGATAACATACGTATCTGATGCTGATGCATTCATCATCATCATCCAGATCTTTTTTAGTCTTTTCTGCAGGAGCACGAGTCACGACACTCTCTGTACTACAGAGCGATACTTAGCCAGAGTAGCCAGAGGATTCGGCCTACACTCTCCACGCTGGCCAGATGGGTTGAAGAGTTTTAATTGATGTTTATTAGCTTTGTTTAGCTTGTGTTTCCAAAGTCACCTTCTATGACATCCACGGGAAGACCTGAAGCTGATGCACTATAACGTCTTTATTCCTAATGGGGTAGACAGAGCATTTCGGTCTTGTGGCTCTAAGCAGATAGATCAAAATAGTGACGGGTAGCTAGCCGCATCGCCTATTAACATTATTGGCATTTTCGCCCATAGCCTCAATCAGCTTTTACGATCTGCGCGGGACTCCTCCCGCAGCTGGTACATTCTTAGTTTTTCTTTTCTGCCAGACTAGCATGGAAGGACATTTTAATCGCACTTGAAATTTTCAACATTACTAACGAAATCAGTCAAGAAGATGCCAAAATATATTTATCCCTTCACTAGTTGATAAATAAATATATACACATTGTTATAAATACGACGTATTCGTTTGGGGCGACATACATGAGCTCATGGGTAGGTTCGCTTAGGGACCCCATTTTCTTCACCACTGACTTGGGACCCGTGCTGGGACCTGAGGCCGTCGCCAGCCCTGAGTAGGACTTCGGGCTCGACGCGAAGGCCAGGCGAGGCTGCCTGAAGACTGCATGGATGCGGTAAGTTTTGTAATTAGTTTAATTACTTTAAATTAGATTTAATTTTAATTTATAATTAGGTTAGGAGGTTCCCTGGACCTTATCTAGGGTGGTAGCAGACTGCGTAGGTTTGTTTGTGTGTTTGTTTGTTGCCGGTGGGATTGCCGGACTCGTACCAAGAGCGTAGTTAGTAACATTTCTTGGTATCAGAACGTAATCTTAGCTATCTGCGCCAACACACATATAGATAAAAACCCAAGACCTAGGACAATTTGAAAAGGCCATTCTCCATCGGCCCTTGCTGGGGATTAAATCCAGAATCTCCAGAGTGGTGAACTAGCGTGTTAACCACTACGCGACAGAGGTAGTTCAGTTCACAGGTCACAGGTCGTGGCGAACTACTATTGAATATCTGAATTTAGATGCATTAGTCTAGGTCTTCTAGATACGCCAGGTAGCAGGACCGGAATGTATTTGTTTTGTCAAATTCCGCTCACGTTTCAAATTGCAACGAACGTGTAGAATTTTATGCAAGCCTACACGAAATCTTGACTTATCTCAAAATATCTCAGCTTAGTCTGATCACCATCATCACATCAGTATTTCCGGTCGCATCTTCAGCGGTAACGCTGCAGAGCCCGAGGTCCTCTACCCAACCTAGGTGATTTGACAAGGTTACTGTTCAGACTCAGCTTAGTCTGATAACAATCAGCAAAATCTTCGAAGATCTAAAATTCCCTAACCAATGATGTTCTGATAAAATATGTTAACTTTAGGGTCAAACCACACGCAGCGCAAGATGCGAGTCGCAAAGTCGCAACTTGCATCGTACAAATATGCCCGCGCAACTTGCGTGTCATGTGAACGGAATTGCATATAACGCGACGCAAGTCGCGTCACGCATCTTGTACTGCGTCAGCTGCGTCTGGTTTGACACTTAGTCAATATCCTTATATGCGAGAGCTCGTTACCTGGTGTTGACACCTAGTAACAAGCTCTTGCATATCAGGGGCATAATTTCGTTTCATCGTTTTTCACTGGCGTTTTACAAAGGCTGTGTCAGACTTTATAAACATTTTGTACTATAGTAATTTTGTAAAATATTTTCATATTCCTTCTTTACAGCCTATACCAGTCCGCTGTAAGGCCAAAGAGGCCTTTGGACTTACAGCGGATACTCTGATAAAGGGGAGATTTGCCCCTAACCAGTAACCACACTGGACAGACAGGTTACTGATTGCAAAAGATGGTGCATAAAGTCTTTGGAGGCTGCTCCGTTCTCTGTACCATGTACGTCCCTTAGTAGCCTCTTACGACTCCTGTAGGAGAGGGAAGGGGTGTGAAATGTCATATTCTACTCTGCCAGAACCACACAGGTTCAACTATCTAATAGTGTGCAATATGAGTTAACAATGCGATAAGCTGTGTGGTTTCCAGCCTAGAATAGGACCACTCCATCTCTTTCTGTGGATGTTGTAAGAGGCTAAAGGAATAAGCACAAACATATCGTGCTCTAAATGCATTCCCAAGGAGGGTTGACGCGGGCGGCGGTCAGTTTTAAAACTCTTCGCACAGATGCATTCTTAAAGAGGATTGACGTCAGGCATGCGGCCGGTCGTAAAACTATAGCCAACTGTTTTGGCTATTCTTTTACACTTCGCAAGGTCTTTGGCATTTTCAGGGCAAGGTCGGTGACCATTGATATGCTATATTTGGAGAGGAAAAAGCGGAAAAGTGGACCCCGGGATTTCGAAGTAGCACAGTTGAGGATGCAATCGGGAACGCGTTAAGATGAAGAAGTAGAAAGATAATTTAACAGATGCAAGTTATCCTCCTACAACTATCTTCTTTTATACCAATATTTCCGAACACTACACGCATATTTTACGATATAGTCCCTCGGGGGTTTTGATAGGTTAGATAGGGTGATAGGGATGGTTTTACAGATTCGGCGGAAAAATGTGCTAAATTTCAGATTAGCTATTGTTTCGTACAGAGTCCTTGTCCGTAAAATACAGATGCAATGTCACTTGTTTTTCCTTAGATGGCAGGCGAGTTTTTTGCTGAAGCAGCTAAAGCTTTAGCCAATGATAGATGCCAGTGTTATATTAAATCAAAAATCTGTGACCAAACTGAATATTAGTACCTACCTATATTCTACAAACAAATTGATTGATTTTAATCAAATTTGAGAGGCACTTTGAAGTAACGACTTTATTCTACACAAAATGTTGAAAAAAATTCCAAAAGGGGGGTGTTAAGAGGAGGAAAGGAGGAAAGTTTAATGTAGCGTTGTAATTATGGACGGATTTCACTGAAATGGCTTTGCTAAGGGGGGGAAAGAGAAAATGTCGCTTATCGTATGGTTCTAAGAGTTTGCGAGGTCTACCTGTTCACACTGAACCATGTATAATTTATCAAACCGGTTTTTATTTATAAGCTTTTATTTAGCTTGCCCTATTTGTTTATTTGATTGGGTCAAATCTTGCTTGTTAAATTTAAGCCACTTCCCGGTTATTGAGATTAAATTTTGTAAGTATACTAATGTAAATTAGATGACAATGCAATATTATTATGACAAGAAGCTGATCTGATGATGGAGCCGGAAGGTGACTATAGGGACCCTGTAATAAAGCGACGCAACTCCATCGAGTTTGGGTTTAATAAATTTGTATTGATTAGTACTTAGAATGATGTCAGATGGTCAGACGATCTGACTAAGGTCGCTGGAAAGCGCTGGACGCAGGCCGCTCTAAATCGGTCATTTTGGAAATCCTTGGGAGAGGCCTATGTCCAGCAGTGCACCTTATGCGGCTGAAATGATGAGTAGTACTTAGAACTCACAATAAAAATTTGTACAAAAAAGAGTTTTATATTTTTGCAAAACTTATTAAATGACGGGTTTAAAACATAAAAAATATAGCCGAATTGCGAACATCCTTCTGTTTTTAGTAGGTTAAAAATCGAATGGTGTAGTATTTAGTAGACGTAAGGTATATTTTTCACCTAGTTGAAATCGACCCTCCCAGTTCAAATTGTGTTTGTCTTGTTTACTTAGCACGATGTCAAATACAAGAGCGTGCATTTGACAGCGTTCGTTACCTGAGTGCAGCACAAATTGCGAGGGGTGGGTTCGATGAGGTTCATCGGTTCATTAGCCTTATCTTAGGGAATTACGCTATCAAAGAGTTTTTAATCCTTGACTCAGATTTACCTATCATGTTTAACAAGTAATTAATTTAAAAAAAACTCCGGCAGTGCCGACAGAAGTGAAAACTTGAACAAAGTGGTGTCGGTAACGGCACAGAATAAATAATACTAACGTACAGAAGTCTCACTCAGCAAAGAAATTAAAAAAAATATCTACTCAATGTGGCTAGCGATATGATTTAATTTAACTCACGTCAGAACTCAGCACCTCCTTGTTTATATACCTAGACATCCATTGCAAGCCAATTTCATTCTTATTACTCTGGACAAACGATACGTATAACTGAATTTACCACCCGGAGGGGCCGCCTGCGCGCATAGTAATAATGTAGGTTCATATTCGATACCTAAACGAGGAGTGACACGGGCCTGGTAACGGTAACAGTAGGGTTCAATGGTTTCTTCCCATCTCAAAAATGCCCAACGCGCCTAAATAAGTTTTTACTTCAAAAATTAAGTACCTAACCCCCGACACAACTGTAGCTTAGAACCATCTCGATCACGTAAGTTTTCAAACAAAAAAAAAACAAAATCGAATTAATAACCTCCTTCTTTTTGAAGTCGGTTAAAAATTCAACCAATTGAGCCGACGTGACTTTGATAATGTGAGTTCACAATCTTGAATAAAAACAAACAGCCGTTTCGCTAATATTCCTTTGACATTATGAATTTCATTCACATTTACAATAGTGAGAGGAAACCTATCTATTTTGTGGAAATCTAACTTTAACTCAATCCTACCATTTCTATCACCTTCAGTCTAGCACGGACGTGTTTCATAAAAGTAACCGGTTTGTTCACCATTCGGATATCAACCTTGTTGTTACAACTTTAAGGAATATATTTCTGCGTGTTTGTTGTTTCGAAGTTGATGATTTAACTCACGTATTAGATTAGGCGTATCATACACACAACTCGCGCGGCATCGTATGCAAGTGGCCTTAGGGTAACTCACACGTGCCATATCTTATACATTATCATAAATATAAAATTCTCGTGTCACAATGTAAGTTACCATACTCCTCCGAAACGGCTTGACCGACTTTTATCAAATTTTTGAAGTGATAACTTCTTTAGCGGCGTTGTGCACTTTTTTTGTAATGGGTAAAAAATGTTAAACTCGCGTCAGGACACGTGTCCTGATCGAAAATTCGTAAGACGGATGGAGAGTAGACAGCCGGCGCGGCGTAGGAGAGGAAGTATCCTCCTCTCTTTCTACGGCGCGGCGAAAATGTATGCCTGCGCCTGCTGTTTCGTTTAGCTGGGAGATAAACTTTTTAATGTATTATAAATTGTCATGTTTGTGTACGATAGCGCAATAAATAAATATTGTATTCTACCACATAAATGATAGTACTTTTATACTGATAATCAAAGCAATTCGTGCAAAATTATTCCCTAACCATTCCAAAATATCAAAAATGCGCAACGTTAATATTCAAGTTTTCACTTCTGCCGGCACTCCCGGAGTGCAACCCGTCTTTTTTTTATGCATATTCAGTAGGTCTGAGAATCGGCTACTATCTATTTTTCATACCCCTAAGTGATAAGGGTTGTCCACCCCTAACATTTCACTAGAAATTCCCTAGATATAATTTATATGGCAAAACAACGTTTGCCGGGTCAGCTAGTTTTGCTATAAAAGTTTTATTTTTGTAATAGGGTGTTCCAAGGATAACGATTAGGCCGTACGAGATGTATCTATACTTAATATTATAAAGCGGAAGAGTTTGTTTGTTTGTTTGTTTGTTTGTTTAAACGCGCTAATCTCAGGAACTAATGGTCCGATTTGAAAAATTCTTTTTTTGTTGGGTAGTCCATTTATAGAGGAAGGCTTTAGGCTATATAACATTCCGACAACCACGCGAACGAAGTCGCGGGCACAGCTAGTAACAAATAAGAGATTATTTTAAAAAAATATTTTTAAAAACAAGCTCATATCTAAAGCAATGAATTAAAAGTTTAGAGTGCTTCTCCTCAAAACAATTCAATTGAGCCCAAACTCGATGGGGTTATGTAGTTTTAGGCCAAATCCTCTGACTGATCTGGCTAAAATATGGCTCTGGCAGTACAGAGAGGGTCGTGCTTCTGCAGTGGAGACTAAAAAAGACCTGATCATGAAGAGACAAACAAATATTTTTTTATTATAAGTATACAGTGTGTCCCGTCATCGGTGTCGGAGACTTTAGTGGTTGTGATATACGGTATTTTTAACCGATAAATCACCTATTATAACTAGTTTTTATTTTAATATATATTTTTCTCTATAATATTTTAATTGGTCATATTCATATTGTCATAACTTCTAAACTATTTTACTGAAAGCAACGATGTTTGTATTTGATTGTAGCAAATATTATCTTGTATCGTTTTAAAATAATAAATGACCATCTTTATGGCCTAGTTTTTTAAAAAAAGCCAATGATCTAAAAACATATTTAAAATAAACGGGCAAGTGCGAGTCGGACCCGTACATGAAGGGTTCCGTACCACCGTACAATGTTTTAAAACGCTGAAGAAACACGTTTCTTGTATGACGACCCCCTTTAATTTTTAACTATTTTTTATTTTTGTTGTTATATTCGCCACAGTAATACATAATCGGTGAAAATTTCAAGTGTCTAGCTATTACGGTTCAAGAGATAGAGCCCTGTGACTGACGGACAGATGGACAGACAGCGGAGTCTCAGTAATAGGGTCCAGTTTGCACCCTTCGGGTACGGAACCCTAAAAAGGAATATTTTTTTTAATAACATTTTTTTTCTTTTTCCATGAAAATTTAAAAATGTTTGCTATCAAGTTTAATCTACATGTTAAGCTATTAATTAAGACCTATTTAATGTTTATAGGACCTTTACATGAGTAGTTATGATTGAATTTGTACACGAGCCCGTGCCTTCGTTCCCAATAAACAAAATGGCCGCCATTTTACTACGGTAGGACATAGAAAAAAATAGGGGGTTGATTTTTCAATGAAAAATGCCCCATAAAAGTCTCCGACACTGATGACGGGACGCATTGTATACAAAGTCTCATCTTTTTGTGTTTTTATTTAGTTTCACCTGTCTCGTTGTCTGTGTGTCTGTAATCAAGCCCTGCAACTCGTAAATTATACCTACCCACTTCTCATTATTCGATTAAGCTGAAACTGCATATACTTGGGTATTTATATTTACATTAGTTGGGTGAAAATGCAATATTATGATTTCAATGATTAGCCTCGTGATAAAGCCGGAAGGTTCGTGGCATCTCTGTGATAAAACAACATAACCCTACCTAGTTTGGGTTCAATTGTTTCGTTTTGAGGAGGAATGAAGTAAAAAGTTCCTTTAGACTTATTATTTCATTGTTTCAAAAAAATGCTGGTGTTTATTTTCTTTAATAATTATTTACTTGTTTGGGAGATGTCTTTAGTCCAGTAGTGGACTGGTATATGCTGTAAAGTAGAAGACATACAAAAACGGATAGTCCGAGTAGATTCAAAGATGATCGCACCTTTTGCTCGTTACTGGTTCGATTTACTTTCCGGCAAAGCTCGTCTGAGGCAGCCCCAAATATAGAAATTATTCATATTGTAGTACCTAGCAACGTCGAATGACGTCGCGCCTTATTTTTGATTAGACGTCATGTTGCTTGAAAATACAGTTCATTTCTCGAGTGGGAACAAAGTTCTATCTGAGGACACGGCAGTATCTCCGCCAAGTCGGGAAAACAAAGGCACAGTCACCGTATTAAAACAGCAGTGCTCGCGCCAAGTCTTGAAAAGAAAGGCACACCGAACTAGTTTTCTCACACCATTCGAGGCACTTTTGTTTTGACATGCCCTTCGATTTTTGAAGTGAAAGCTTCTTTAGGCGCTTAGGCATTTTTTGAGATGGGAAATCTATTATACTCGACACACTGTTACCCACACCTCTGTAGTTTTCACTTCTGTTGGCAGTCGGCCCTCCCGGAGTGCCACTGTTTTTATATGACCAGTTCATTATTCGACTTGATCTTTGAACTCGCGAACCCCATATCTCGGCAACCCCTTGACAGAATTGGCTCACGTTCGAGCTTAAAAGTTCTAATAGCTACATCTACAACGACTACCTCATTTTATTAAGCTATCATCAAAATAACTCGAGTTATCATAACTATAATCATTTATTCATCGCTAACATGTTGCAGTACTACATGTACCCAGTTTGGGTGTGGCGATACAATTGTCAGAACTAATTTACATGGATTTCATATGAAATCTAAAAATGTATCTATGTATGTAATGAGTATATAAAGTATAAATCGTAAATAAAAGAACCTATTTTGTTAATATGCATTCGAATATTAATAACATATGCTAAGTCGGAATAAAACATACCTACATACATAGGTACACATGTCGGATTGTTCAAGTAGACTCGGAGAACTTCGCTCGCTTCGCTCGTTCGATGCCGTCAGCGTGCCGGCAAAGCGGCGTCGGCTTTTTCAAAGACGCGGCATTTGTGGCGCGCCGACGGCATGCACATCATTTCAACAAATAGGCTATACCAAATGTACATACATATTAGTTATTATAATAAAACCAAACTACTCGTATAACAAATAAATAGCAAGGTATTTAAAATTTAAAATTTTGCTACACAAAAATGATTAGGCGTTACACTTTTGTGCGTTTTGTTTTGTGCGAAATATTATATAAATTACACGTAGTAATTGTAATTAAAAGTTAAATTATTAAATATTAGACCTTATGACTAATTTAGGAAGTAAATATACGGCGATAAAAACCAAAAATATCTAGCGTAAATTTGAATTGTAACTGACCTAGTGAGCGAAAAGTCTCAGTTTTGATATTGGCCAAAAATGCTTTAATCCGCCTGTCTGTTCTCGCCTACAGGTCTTGACTAAGTGATTTTTTTAGCCGATCTCGATTTTTGATTTGGAACTTTATACCTGTTGCGTTATACGAGTATGTATATGGAAAACAATCACTGAAATGGCTTTGCTAAGCCAGGGGAAAGGGGAAGTGTCGATTATTGGTTAAGGTGAAGGTATAGGCAAATGGCCTTGAAGTGGCGCCCACATTTGAAATAAATTGTTAACTCATACATATGGAGATCATTTCCATATTGCTCTTCGTCATGCACTAGATAGCCCTTTAAATTATTTTATGAATCACCGTTGAAAGTATTTACATTAGTCCGTTTAGCTTTAAAACTTGCCTCCGCCAAAAGTGGCCACTGCAAGTTTTAAAGCTAAACGGATCACCAATAATAGTTTCAACGGCAGTTCATAAAATAATTTAAAGGGCTATCTAGTGCATGACGAAGAGCAATATGGAAGTTATCACCATATTTACGAGTTAACAATTTATTTCACACTTCAAGGCCATTTGCCTATATCTTATATCTTTACCTTAAAGGGCTCACGAGGTCTACTGATCTCACAGAACCACTAGTTCTATTATGTTTTTAATACAAATAAATATTAGACTATGTAATTTGAGCTTGTAGAACACACATACCTATTATGTCATTGGCTTTGTACATAGATGGATGGAGCTATGCGTTCGTAAGCCAGACGAATTGCATTGTCGCATCGTAGGGTTGATGCATGAAATTATTTGATTAATCGTTACCTACTAGAAATTATCATAGTTTATAAAATCAAAGATAATTTAAAATATTTACTCGTTTTTATAAAAAAATAATTTTTTGGACAAGCTTTTATTGTATCACTAAAGGTCTTGACAACACAAAACAAACAAGCCCAAACTCAACGGGGTTGCGTCCTTTTATTACGGAGTTCTTATGGCCACCTTCCAGCTCAATCATCAGACCCCAGATACCATCTAAAGACAAAGTACTCGTCAAGACGAATCCAACGAGCCCAAACTCGCTGGGGTTCCGTCGTTTCATTACAGAGTTCCTATGGCCACTTTCAGCTCCATTACCAGATCAGCTCCAATTCATCATAATATTGCATTGTCACGCGATACACATATGTACGCAAAATGTCAGCTCAATCAGTTGAAGATATATGCTTCAAAATTGAGTTGCGAGATTCCATCCGAACAAAAATAGTTACATACATTGCAAGTTTTAAGCTGTAAAAAGAAAACTACTTCAAGTTCTGGTCTTCTACATCAGTAGTTTCGATTCATAAAAACTCACTTTCTGAATGCATATGCTTGATTAATTGACTTATTATTAACATCAAAATTACTGTGTGTCACTCATATTAGCTTATGAACAGAAGAAGCAATTCATTCACTAGGCGTTAATTTTTTCCAATATTGAGTTAAATAATCCGGCCAAGTGCGAGTTGAACTCGCGTGGAAAGTGTTCCGTACAATTCATTGAATTCTTATATATTTTCCTGTAATTTAAAAGCAATGAACTATATGTTATTTTTTTCAAACATTTTGACTCATTAGTTTCGGAGATCAGAGGGGGGAATGGTCAATTTCCGCCTTCTTTCATGAATAAAATCAAAACTATTTATTTTACGACAATAAAAAAAAAAATTGAGATCCCCATAACGAGCCCTTTCATTTGATATAGGACACAGTAAGGTATGCAAAACTTTTTTTTTTATTTTCTAATTTGTCCTACGAAAATGACACTTATTTAAAAAAAAATATTTATTTACTTTGCACATCTGTATTTGGGTCTGATTTGATCTAATAGATTCAGAGCAAATTAGCTGTGACAGGCAGACAGACGGACAGACAGACAGACGCACGAGTGATCCTATAAGGGTTCCGTTTTTTCATTTTTGTACGGCACCCTAAAAAACGGCCAAGCCATACATTTTGACTAAGGTTTTTAGAGTTGTTTGTAGAGAACTTAGGTTAGTCATCATCATCATCCGAGCGTGTTACCGGTTGCATCCTCAGCGGTAACGCTTCAGAGCCCGGGGTCCGCTACCTAACCTAGGTGATTTGACGAGGTTACTGGTTTTTAACAGAGCGAATGCCGACTGACCTCCAAAACCCTAAGGGTAGACCAGAACCAATTCAAAGATAGCTTTAATTAAATAAACGATGGCGTTCTAGACCCACAGCTTTACGTCACGTCTTTCTTTTCGAATAATCAGGTGATTCAAACCTGCAATATCCTAACTAGACTGGACACAACTTTTCACAAAGTATGCTTCCCAGTGGGATTTCTCACCCACGATCTCCGGATCGCAAGGCAAACACCTTGACCACTGGACGGAGGCAGTCAGAGAGTTTTAGGTTAGTGAGTGTTAGTAAAGTTTAGGAGCTTGGCACTCCATGAGTTCTGATAACTTGAATGTTTTCAAATATTGAGTAACAAAACATCCGAATTCACAAACTTTCACATTGATAAGTAGTATATTGTGTTTGAATAAATACAATATTGTATTTGAATTCGAACAATAGGCTTCATTACGCGCCGACAACCCTATATTGCATTAAAGCGAGCCAACCGGGTGTGCATTTAAACAGGGTTGTTTGCGACCTGGTTATCCGTATATCACAAATTTATCGAGATAATCAAGGCCGTAGCCAAATCGTTTATACATTTCCGGCTATGTTTATGGTTCAGTACAAAAAATGAAAAAACGGAACCCTTATAGGATCACTTGTGTCGTGCGTCTGTCTGTCTGTCCGTCCGTCTGTCACAGCCAATTTGCTCCGAATCTACTGGACTGAATCAGGTGTTTGGTAGGATGGTGTAATTCTATGACTCAAAAACTTATGTGCAAAGTAAATATATTTTTTTTTTAATTAAGGGTCATTTTCGGGGGACAAATAAGGACATTGAAAAAAAAAGTTTGGCAAACCTTACTGTGCCATATATCAAATGAAAGAGCTTGTTAGGAGGATCTCAAATATATTTTTATTATAATCTCCCCTGATCTCAATTGTTCGGAACCCTCTCCACGCGAGTTTAACTCGCACTTGGCCGGTTTTTTCTCGATTTAGCATGGTCTTCGGCATTCTTGGGTGACCACATGCATATTATATTTGGAAAAAAAGCGGGAAACCGCACCCCTGGCTCCTATGAAGCACAGCTGAGGATGCATCCGGGAACACGCTAGGATGAAGAAGAATTATGTAAAGCAAGCGCATGGGTTCGAATTCCACTCGTTGCGAAAATTTTTCATTACCTACATATTTATAATTTATGGATAAACAATTAAAATTATTTTATAAATTAATTTAAAAACAAGCTTTTTATAGGTGGTACTGGAGGCGCGGGCGAACTCCACAGCGAGTTGCCTACCGACGCGCTTCGTCGTGTTGCTATTTCGTCGAGAAAGAGAAAGGGCGCTAAAAAATGTAGCTCCGTCCCGACCCCCGCATGTGAGAGCTACACCCCCGCGTACGACAAAGAGAGTGCACTGAACGCCAGCGAAACGGGCCGTTATAGGCCATGAATCGAAAGGTTTTCGTAGTTTTCGTTTATTTAGATAAATACGATACATACCCAAATAAAACTAAATTATTTGGAATTTAGAGTCTTCACTCTAGTCGTATAATTAGTTTCCATAAGGATCGAAAATATAATTATAAGTGTAATAGGCGTCTAAATATTACTCGATTTCGTCGATAAAAAAGGCAAATTTTAAGTTGCTATAACTTTTTTTTTTTGTTTATTATTTTCGAACCAAAACTAATTACAGATCTAGATATTTATCATCTTAATGCTTGTAAAAAATTTGAATACGATGAGATTTATGGTTTCGAAATTAAAACGAAAGTACGTTTGTATGGGATTTCGTCCCTCCAGTTAACCCTTAAGACGAATCAATCAAATCCAAACTCGATGGGGTTATGATTTTTTAAGACAAAGATGTCTTTCGATTAGATGATCTTCCAGCTTCATCATGAAATCAGGTCATTGGTATCATAATATTGCATTGGCACCCAGCTTACGTAAGGATGTCAAGTTTCAACTCTATCGAATTATGGGAAGTGGGTTTAATTCAGCTTGCAAGATTTGATTACGGACACACAGACAACAGGCAAGTGATTCTAAATAAAAGCTTGTAAAATATACAAATATTAGGTTCTCCTCGCCCCCTCACAAAATTTTTGATGCGCCCCTCAAAATAATCAGCAGAATAAAGTGCAATATGATTGTAGTTTATTTATTGATGTACCGTTTAAATTAAATTTTGCAAATTCGTAAATTAATACGCGTGTAAATTTCAGGCTTTTTGTCCATTTGCATGTCTGAATATTTCCGAAATGAGGAATGAAATTCCGGAAATTATCGTCGTAATTTTGTATTTTCACCCGATTACGGCGATGCCAAAAGGAGAAGCATCTGTTTCCTCTTGTCTTCAAAGATATCCACGATACCTTGACAAACGAGGTATTGTCGGAAGTGTCTTGGCTGTACGCTGGTAATAGGGATATGACGTCACAGTATTTTTAATATGGCGCCATCTATAGGCCATAAAGTAATTATCTAAAAATAAAATAAATCTAATAACATCACACCGTGTAAGGTATCTTTAGGTATATTTATTTATTTATTAAATTTATTGCACTATAAAATTAATGTACAATAGGCATAATCTTAATCCCGTACTAGTTGTGTTTTAGTTTTTAAAACTATAACTAGTGGGCGTTAAATTTAGGGAAATATCCAAATAAGTGTAAGTAAATGTGCGAACGGGCGAAAGACTCATTTCGTCAATATAACCAACTCTTCCACCAGACAAATGCTGAGAAGCTACAAAAAATTTGACATTTAGTTATATTTATTTCATTTAAAACAGTAAAAAAAAGTGACTAGCGACCGTCGGCGACCTTCGCGCGACATTTCGTGACTCTGGAGACCTATTTTTCAACGCGGGACACAGCGTAAGCGAAACACAAAACGTGTAGTTTTCTGTCACCGCTCGCTTTCCAAGTTACAAAATACCATTACAATACCGTATATTTGAATCCGTCCTCTGCCATTAAAAATAGTTTATATGCAACTTAAAAAAAATGGCAATGTTTTAAAAAAATTTCAACGTGAATACAAAAGCTGCGTGAAACGGAACGGATTCTGCATGATGACAAACAACACGAAGGTTAAGACCAATGCAAATCATTTGCGTACGAGTATTTCCAAAATGTAGCACTTTGGAAACGCTTGCGCAAATCATTCGTTGTATGACCTCCGCGTTCGTAATTATTGATATTTTTTCAAAACAAAAAATTGACTTCAACAGCTAGAAAAGCTGAATATTCAAACAATTGTATACTCAGACGAGATATTTTTCTAGTTATTTTCGTTTAAAAAACAAACTACAAAACCGATTTTAATAACATTTCTATAGGACCATTTGAAAAGTATAGATACTTTTCAAACAAAGCAAGAATTTTCCAAATCGGTTAAGGCTTCTTCGAGTAATCGGGGAACATACATAAATAAAAAAGATTCCGACGAATTGATAACCTCTTCCTTTTTTGAAGCCAGTTTAAAAATGGATCCCCTAATTCTCATTGGCACACTGTCACTCGTCTGTATGAGGCCTAATATTGCTGCTTATCTAAAATATTTCGACAGTTATTACTTATCTATATTTTTATATAGAAAAGCCCTCGATCGCGAGAATCTACAATTTGTTCGACAAACAGCGAAAATAATTATCCAATAATGGGACTCATCAACGTCAATTCAATATGTACCCATTGAACCGCCCTTCGATGGAATAGTCTAAGAACGTGTACTTTGTAAACGTTTATTTAGTTTTACGTCCTGTTCCGTTATCTGGTGTGTTGCAAGCTAAATTAGACCCACTTCCTATTATTCGATCGTGTAACGGACAATGCAATATTATGGTACCAATGTCCTGATGTCATGATGAAGCCGGAGGGTAGCCACAGTATGTCTCTGATAAAACAACATAACCCCACCGAGTTTAGTTTCAATTGATTCGTCTTGAGGAGCATTTTAAACTTTTTAGTTCCTTGTTTTAGATGAAAGCTTGTTTTTTAAAAAAGTAAGTACTTATTTCAGAATATATTCCCTGAAGTAGTAACTCGTTAAAGGCTGAGACGTAGTTATTGAAATAATTTTAGCTGTCAAAATACATTGCAGCCTTCCTTTAAATTCAACAGAGTCTCGGGCGATTACTTACCTACTGTCTTTTCGTACGTATAACCACAGAATAAATACCAGTAGTAGTATAACGCTTAGGTACAATTTAAAGAGAATAAAATCCTTTACTCTCCCGGACTATGCCGCTTCAATTTTCCATCTGCTTTTTCGTCTGTTAGTCCGTCATGATAGCCTTTGTGCTGCAGACAGACCAGCTCAAAGCTATAATTGGATAGGACGAAAAACCGAATTCAATTCAGATTGACAAAGTTTGGTCGCCGCGGAAACGCGTGGGGTGGATGAAATGTAAGGCTTTTACAAGCTTTTATGGTTCGTATGTATGTAAAGCTGTCCATTCAATATGCTTTTATTTCATGGGACGCGCCTCTATTACAGAAATAATTGACCGAACGAGCGAGCGAGCGAAGCGTCTCAGATTCGAGATTGGCCAAAAATGCTTTTGTCCGTCAGTTTGTCAGTTTCTCGGTTTGTTCTCACCTACAGGTTCCATTTCTCATAGTTCCCACTTTCCCCCTATTTCTCCTCTTATCAAATATCGCGATCGACAAATAATATGTACAAAAAAATTTAAATAAGCCATGGAACTTGTTTGCCAATTTTTGACAATATCGGTTGAAAAATGCGACCTGTAGGTTTTGACAACCTCCGTGGCGTAATGGTTACCACGCTAGACCGCTAATCCGGAGGTTCTAGGTTCGATCCCCAGTCAGGCCAAGTTGGAAAATGGCCTTTTTCAAATTGTTCGGGGCCTTGGGTGTTTACTTATATGTATTTATCATAAAATATAGTATCGTTGAGTTAGTATCCCATAACACAAGTTTAAAAAACTTACTTTGGGGCTAGCTTAATCAGTGTGACTGGTCCAAAATAAAAACAGACAGACGGACAGAAGCATTTTTTGACCATCTAAAAACTGACGCTTCGCTCGCTTTGCTCGCTCGGTCAATTAACTAGTTGGAAAATCTACAAACCGCACTTACTATTTTCTTCCGCACCAAATTCCAATGTTTGGCCTATTTTTGCGGCTATATTTAGCGGGTTATTTAATAGTATAGCGGTGGTATCAAGATCGCCCCGACGCTGACTAGAATCGCCTTTTGTTGTCGACGCGGATGGAAGAAAATAGTGGACGTGCTTTTCAAGCGTTCAGTAACAATTTTATTTGCTAGGCAAATTACCTGAACCGATTTACATCAAACGTATCTAAAAACTACCGCAAGGGAACTTGCTTTCACGTAAAAAGACCGCATAAAAATCTGCCTATCCGTTCAAGCACTACGATGTAAAAGACTAGTAAAAGAAAGACAGATAGATTGACAGACGCACGGCTGTGCCGACAGACATTAGCGTCAAACTTCCCCTCCTTTTTGTCAGGGGTTAAAAATAATTGCAAAAGTCCATGGACTACATTCTGTCGTGTCTGAGCTGCTCTGCATCATGTACCATGACGCTAATGACAAAGGGGGCGCCGTAGCCACATTTATTTATTTATTTAACTTTATTACAAAAAATGTAACAGGCGGACTTAAGGCCTGGGGCCTTTTCTACCAGTCAACCTACAGGTGCACATTCTGGTTAAAGATCACTTATCTATACTAATATTATAAAGCTGAAGAGTTTGTTTGTTTGTTTGAACGCGCTAATCTCCGAAACTACTGGTTCGAATTAAATAATTCTTTTTGTGTTGGATAGTCCAGTTATCGAGGAAGGCTATAGGCTATATAACATCACGCTACGACTAATAGAAGCAAAGATATAGTGGTAAATGTGTAAAAAACGGGAGAAATTATTTCATCTTTGAAGCCTTCCGTTGCGTGCGCCGTGAAAACGGTTCAAGATACACAAAAAATATGTATTAAAGAATAATAGCTCTTTTAATGATCTAAAAAACAGTCCGCGATAGTATATGTCTATCTTTTAAGATTAACTCACAAAAACCGTTTTTATGGTACCTAATTTGGTCGAAATAATTTGTTTAAGTTGTATCCAAATAATAATATTCAAATAAATATGTTGTTGGTTAAGAGTACTTCATCTATACTAATATTATAAAGCGGAAGAGTTTGTGTATTTGATTGTTTGTTTGTTTGTTTAAACGCGCTAATCTCAGAAACTAATGGTCCGATTTGAAAAATTCTTTTTTTGTTGGGTAGTCCATTTATAGAGGAAGGCTTTAGGCTATATAACATTACGTTCCGACAACCACGCGAACGAAGTCGCGGGCACAGCTAGTATTACATAATATTAGAACCATTTCATCTCAATTGCACAGCATAACACTTAAAATAAGAAGTAGTAAGTTCTATAAAAAAAAATTTAGTACAAGGTTTTATTGTTAGGCTAAAAATAAACCCATAAAAACTCGATGTGGCTGCGTCGTTTTATTACAGGATTCCTAAAGCCACCTTTCAGCTCCATCACTTGTCATAATAATATTGCATTGTCATCTGATTTACATTAGCATTATAAAATTTCATCTTAAGGTGAAGATATAGGCAAATGGCCTTGAAGTTGCGCCCTCATTTGAAATAAATTGTTAACTCGTAAATATGGAGATAATGTCCATATTGCTCTTCGTCATGCACTAGATAGCCCTTTAAATTATTTTATGAACCACCGTTGAAAGTATTTACCTAAGTCCGTCTAGCTTTAAAACTTGCCTCCGCCAAAAGTGGCCACGGCAAGTTTTAAAGCTATTCGGATCACCAATAATAGTTTCAACGGCAGTTCATAAAATAATTTAAAGGGCTATCTAGTGCATGACGAAGAGCAATATGGAAATTATCAACATATTTACGAGTTAACAATTTATTTCACACTTCAAGGCCATTTGCCTATATCTTCACCTTAATCGGAAACCGGGAAGATAACTATTGGAAGGCTTGTAAATTGCACCTATTAAAAAAATTATTACCTAAAAGCAATTTTCTCTTAAACGGTCTAAAGAAAGGCGGTACAAAGACAAGTGGGACCAAAGTAGGAGCAAAATTAAAACTTTAGTACCTACTTACTTACCTACGTTTCGTAGGTTTGCTAGTATTTGTGTGCTGCCGAACGAGCGAAGCGTCTTAGTTTTGAGATTGGGCAAAAATGCTTTTGTCTGTCAGTTTGTCAGTTCGGTTTGTTCTCGGCTACAGGTCGCATTTAGTAAGTAAGTAAGTAAGTAAGTAAGTAAGTAAGTAATTGCTTTATTTTCATACATTTCTTTACCGATTCTCGTGAAATTTTATAAGCAGGTTAGGTAATTATCTAGAATTTTCTTGTCAATACAGTGTTTAGAAATTTTTCAAAATGGCGGAGATAGGGGTTTGAAACTTAAAAAAAAAAACTAATTTTTAATTTCTTTTTGTTACCCTCATGAAGACGCAACTTTTTTGTCTGAACAACTTTTTATCCGATAAACTTCAACGGACGGGGGTGAGTCGCGAGGTTTACAGCTCACAGAGCCACTCGTATGTATTCTACAAGTTTGCTGCTAAAGTGCCTTCCAATAGTTTGTATGGCGTTGGCACACACTGCTACAATTAAATTATTTCAACTTGATCTCGACAAGAAGGTTAACCTTACAGTAAATACACGAATAATATTCTACGCATTGCAAGTTGCAAGCCGTGTGGTTCCCGGCAGAGTATAATATGACTACTCCAAGTCTTCCCGTGGATGTCGTAGAAGACGATTAGGAAACACACTCTAAACAAAGCTTATAAACTTCAGTGAGACCTCTCTAACCCGCCTGGCCATCGTGGAGAGTGTAGGCCAAATCCTCTGACTGCTCTGGCTAATATAGATAATTATATGGCTCTGGTAGTACAGTGGGAGTGGGTCGTGCTCCTACAGTGGAGACTAAAAAAGACCTGATGGTGATTCTATGCATTGCAGCTCCAAATTTTCTACTTTCTTGACTCGTTTCCACTAGCAAAGCGGATTTACACTGCTCGTAACTCTAGTAAGATACGATACCCTGTCCACTTCCTATGCGCACCACATAACCGACCACAACCTCATTGATATAAAGCGTAAAATCCCGTGTCGGCGGGTAGAATCCGACCGATTTCAATGGTACGTTACCCGTTGGCGAGTTCAGAGCAGGAGCAAAGCCGAACTAAGTCAGGTTTATGATAAGGCTTGTCTTAGCTGGTATGAGTGTTCTAGGCTGGAATATAACAGAAGATAGATCTTGTGTTTTGGGGCCATAATATTATCACCAACGATTTTCTCAAGATTTTCACCAATTACACCAATTATGTATTACTGTCGCCGCTATAACAACAAATTTAACTTGCAAGATTTGATCCAAAAAACAACACTAAACAAATATGTATACTCTTATTAATTCTGTGCTCGCGATGTCCATTTTTAACCAACTTCAAATATTCAAATGCTTCCATGCTGGTTTGAGAGATTAAAATTACTTAGAATGTGCCAGCTGTTTTTTTCCCCGTGCAGATCGTAAAAGCTGATCGAGGGAATGAGCGAAAATACGAATCATGTTCATAGGTGGGAAACAGGCGTGATTGAATGTATATATGTTAATAAGTGATCACCTATTCGCCCATTACAAGACTAGCAAACCATCACTATTTTTATTCCCTTTTCCACCATCACGCTAAAAGTGGCCTTTGGGTATTGCAGCTCTAGAAAGGGACTTATTTGAAAGTGTACCCTTTTAAACAAAACAAAACAAAGTTTTTTGAAGTGAAAACTTCTTCAGGCGCGTTGGGCATTTTTGAGACAAAAAACGAAACCCTTATAGGATCACTCGTGCGTCTGTCTGTCCATCCGTCTGTCACAGCCAATTTTCTCCGAATCTACTGGACCGAATCAGGTGAAATTTGGTAAGATGGTAAAATCCTATGACCCAAACACATATGTGCAAAGTAAATAAATATTTTTCTAAAAAAAGGGTCATTTTCGGGGGATAAATTAGGATTTTGAAAAAAGAAAGCTTCGCAAACCTTACTGTGTCATATATAAAATGAAAGGGCTCGGTATGAGGATCTCAAATATATTGTATAATATATATATTTATTTTGTTATAATTATAAAATAAATAGTTTTGATTTTATTAATGAAAGAAGACGAAAATTGACCATCCCCCCCCCCTGATCTCCGAAACTAGTGATCCTAAAATTAAAAAAAAATTCAAAATATAGTTCATTGCTTGTAGATTACAGGAAAACCTATAAGAATTCAATCAACTGTACGGAACCCTCTCCACGCGAGTTTAACTCGCACTTGGCTGGTTTATTTAAGTCAAATCTTGCAAGTTAAATTTGAATTTGTTGTTATAGCGGCGACAGCAATACATAATCGGTGTTAATTACAAGTGTCTAGCTATTACGGTTCAAGAGATAGAACCCTGTTGCAGACGGACTGACAGACGGACATATAGCGGAGTCTCAGTAATAAGGTCCCGTTGGCACCCTTTGGGTACGGTACCCTAAAAAAGAACATCTACAATATAACGTTTACAAATATTGTGCCAAAATTTGTATTGATTCAGTGAGTTGCGTCCGTCGTCTACGGTTTGCCAACATAAAGAAGTGTTCACATTAGTTTGTAAGTACCTACTTACTTATTTCATAATTTTTTGCAAAAATAAGGCCGGTTTCAATACCAGTGACAGTCACAGACAGACAGTTTTTAAGGTGAAGATATAGGCAAATGGCCTTGAAGTGTGAAATAAATTGTTAACTCGTAAATATGGTGATAATTTCCATATTGCTCTTCGTCATGCACTAGATATCCCTTTAAATTATTTTATGAACTGCCGTTGAAACTATTATTGGCGATCCGTCTAGCTTTAAAACTTGCCGTGGCTACTTTTGGCGGAGGCAAGTTTTAAAGCTAGACGGACTAATGGAAATACTTTCAACGGTGGTTCATAAAATAATTTAAAGGGCTATCTAGTGCATGACGAAGAGCAATATGGAAATTATACCCATATTTACGGGTTAATAATTTATTTCAAATGAGGGCGCCACTTCAAGGCCATTTGCATATACCTTCACCTTAAATACGCAACAATCGTTTACTTAGATGACATATTTTGAACTGACTTCAAGAAATGAGGTAATCAATTTAACCCGAATGTCAAGTAGGTATGTGATGTTTTTTTCAATCAGGAGGTGTCTTTTAGTGAAGTGGAGCTGATGGAAAAGGCCAGAAATTGTAGTGGCTTTTTAAGGTTCCGTAGCCAAATGGCAAAAAAGGTTCATCATGTCTGTCTGTCTGTCCGTCCGTATGTCACAGCCACTTTTTTCCGAAACTATGAGAACTCTTCTTCTTCGTCTAAGCGCATTCCCGTATGCATCCTCAGCTGTGCTGCTTTGGAGCCCGGGATGCGCTTTCCCGCTATTTCTTTTCCAAATATAATATGCATGTCAATGGTCACCCAAGGATGCCAAAGACCTTGTAAAA
This sequence comes from Acrobasis repandana, assembly GCA_963576875.1. Taxonomy (NCBI): domain Eukaryota; kingdom Metazoa; phylum Arthropoda; class Insecta; order Lepidoptera; family Pyralidae; genus Acrobasis; species Acrobasis repandana. The sequence goes on along the minus strand of OY756241.1, from coordinate 8,865,448 downwards.
TGGAGAAGAAATAGCCGGAACACTTTCAATGATTAGGCTATAGTTTTACAACCGGCCGCCTGCCTGACGTCAACCCTTTTTGGGAATGTATTTGTGCGAAAAGTTTTACAACCAGCCGCCGCCCGACGTTAACCCTCCTCGGGAATGCAATTGTAGCACGAGATGTTTGTGCTTAGTCCTTTAGTCGCCTCTTACGACATCCACAGGAAGAGATGGAGTGGTCCTATTCTAGTCCGGAACCACACGGGTGTGTTCGAAACTATAAGAACTATACTGTTGAAACTTGGTAAGTAGATGTATTCTGTGAAACGCATTAAGATTTTTACAAAAATAGAAAAAAAAAACATATAATTTAGGGGGGTCCTTATACTGAGAACAAAACCTAAAAATATTTTTTCAAACCTTATTATGTCCCATTTAAACAGTGCAAGTTTTTTGCCTGTTGCATACAATTTAAATAGAAGCAATAAATGACGTGCATGGTTTAAACAAAACGTCAACCATACAAAAATGTAATACAAGTATTTATATAGCAAGGACCTGAGTCAACGTACAATCGCCCGTACTTTTGCCCGTTATGTCCATTGATTGTATTCTTTCGCTGATACTTGGTTGACTGGAAGAGATCCCACTATGGGATAAGTCCACCATTGTACAAAATATTTTGGTCTATTAATACTTATTTAACTGTAACTATTTCTTGTACAATAAAGATATAAAACAAACAAACAAACCTGTAAACCAAAACTATGATCACATATAAAACATCACCAGTAAGAGATTCAGTGCAACTAAACGGAACGACAATAGAACAAGTAGAAAAATTTAAGTACTTAGGAAGCATATTAACAGAAGACTCTAGATGTACTGCAGATATTAAAACCAAAATTGCCATGGCCAAAGGAGCATACAATAGTAAAAAGAAACTTTTCACAGCAAATATATCCAGAAAAATACGCAAACGCCTTATAAAAACGTATATCTGGAGCATAGCACTTTATGGATGCGAAACATGGATATTGAATAAAAAAGATAGTGACAGGCTGGCAGCTTTCGAGATGTGGTGCTGGAGAAGAATGGAAAAGATCAGTTGGATGGAAAGGAAAACCAATGAGGAAGTATTAGAAATAGTAGGAGAGAAAAGAAGACTGCTGGGCGAAATAGAAAATAGGAGAGGGAAAATGATTGGTCACTTAATACGACATGACTCCTCATTTAAAAACATACTAGAAGGAAAGATAAAAGGTAGAAGAGGTCCAGGACGACCAAGAAAGAGCTATGTAGACCAACTGAACGAAAAAGCAGGGGTCATGTCGTATCAAGTGTTAAAAAAAGATACCTTATTAAAATGTGACTACCTCCGCACTTATTTTATTTCTCTCTAGAGTTGGTGGGTAAGAAGTTAAGTACTAATTCAAACTCAGGTACAAAAGTATAAACTAGCTAATTATTATTTATTTAAGTCAACACAGAAAAGTTAACAAACTTTATTAGTAAATCACTTAAAGAACTTAATTTATTTTATTTTAAAATACTTTATGGGATTAACAAAGTAAGCAGAATTTACGAAAAAATCACCAAGCGAATCACAACCAGAAGATCCGTTCACGTCGGATGATGCAAGCGAAAAAAGACCCCCGGCGACGGTTGCACGTTGTTTTTATAGACTCGTGCCGTCGCCTGCCGCACAGTTCACGTCGATTCGATTTTTTTTTTCTCATCGGCAATCGGGTGTTGCCAACACGGCCATGCTGCATGGCGTTCGCCCCGAACGCTTCTACGAGCCAGTGGAGAACTGTAAGCAGAGACAAGGAATGGTATAATACTTATATGATCTGAGTATAATACCTACATGAAAAGAAAAGATTTTATAGGCACTATTATTAGTCTGCTTTAGAGTAAACGATTGAGCATTTAATGCAATGATGTTTCTACAATGCTTCAAACGCACTGTTTTACACCACGCTCTGAGTGCGGTCCAATTTACAATAAAACAGAACATTTAGTGCCTATTTAGGCAGTTTGTAGCTGGCTCTAAGATAAATTATAGTTATAGTCCTATACTGTCCTCTAAATTTCACTTAACAACCAGTTTACATAATGTTGTTTTACTTACAGTGACAGGGTAAAATCATAGAAGGAAAAAAAAAAATTATCTAGAAGAATGGAACGTGTATGTACATAGAGAAAATAAGTTAAATACTGACCTTGCCAACACGAATACTTTTATTTTGGTACATAACATTTAGGCGTCACTAGCGTAATCATCAATAGCAATCCATGGCTTCATATTTTCAGCTGCGGCTACTCCTGTGTATGGTTTGTTGCCCCGCTCGCTGCCTCTTAGATCGATTACTTCATATCGATCGTTTTCAAGTACTTTATCAACTCGAAAAGGCCCTTTAAATACCGGGAGCAGTTTGCGGCTTCTGCCATCATTGCTTTGACTCTGTATCTTTACGAGTACAAGATCCCCAACGTTATAAACTTTCGCCTTGCAACGAGTGCTGTCGAATTTCTGTTTTTGGTAAGCAGCACTTGTTTTGATATTCTCGTCAACTTTATGGCGTAAAAGTGTCACATCGATTATTTCATTTTCGTGGTCCGGGGCTAAGTTATCGCTATCCAAGCGTAGTCTGTATCCAAACAGCACTTCACTAGGAACAGCTTTTATTGTTTTGTGGTAGGTGCTATTTAGACCCAATTGTAAGGTTTTAACGCATTCGTCCCATTTTTCGTCTGATAAATTTGCGCCTAATGTCTTTAACGCGTCTAAAATGGTTTTATTAAAACGTTCGACTTGCCCGTTCGCTCTGGGCATGCCCGTTGCTATTATATGTAAACGTATGTTTCTATCCGTGCAATATTGATCAAAAAGTTTTGATGTAAAACATGCCCCTGAATCTGCTATTATTCGTTTTGGATTGCCAAAAATTTTTGATATACTATCTAATTCTGTTTTTACGGATTCGTAATTATTTGTTGGGACTGCAGCAATGAATACAAACTTGGTAAAAGCGTCCACCGTTACCAATAAATATTTATTATCATTTTTAGTTTTGACAAATGGGCCCAAATGGTCCATATGTAATGTATGGAACGGTCTTGCATACTTTGGGATAGGGTATAAAAATCCTTCTTTAGGCCCGCCTTTGTTTTTAAAGTATATGCAATGTATGCAATTTTTAATGTACTTTTTTACAATATGTCGCATGCGTGGAAACCAGTAACAAGATTGTATTCGTTCTAATGTCTTGTCTAAAGCGAAATGCCCTACGTCATCGTGGTTTACTTTTATGATTTGCCAAATACATTGTTTCGGTACTACCCAGCGACGACCAACGTCTGTAAGTCTGTACACTTTACTACCTAATAAATCATAATTGTAAAAAATGTGTTTGTTATTATCTCTATCCCCAGATTCTAATATTGATTTAAGACTAGAAATTTCAGAGTCCTGCAATTGTACAGATAGCAACCAATCTGCTTCTGTTATAGACATAACGATTTCCGACTCAGATTTTTCGCCTATTTGCACGGGATTCCTACTGAGAGCATCAACATGTGCCATACGGGTACCTTCTCTATGAGCAATTTCATAGTCAAAATCTTGGGTAAATAATACCCATCGCGCTATACGAGGGATAATTTCCTTTTTTGTCAACGCGTATTTTACCGCATTGCAATCGGTTATTATTTTAAAACGAGTACCTAACAGGTATATCCTAAATTTTTGCAGTGAACTCACGATAGCTAACAGTTCAAGCTCGAACGAATGATATTTCTTTTCATCCTCGTTCGTTTGTCTGCTATAGAAATGAACTGGTTTTTCACCTTGATCTGATACCTGCATGAGCACGCCAGCTATTCCGTCCCTACTCGCATCTGTATACAGTACGCTAGTTTTTGAAGGATCGTATATTACTAACACATTATCTGAAGTCAAAGCATTCTTGATAGTCTGAAAGGCTTGTTCATGTATATCTTCCCAAATCCATTTGCTATCTTTTTTTAACAATTTTGTGAGTGGGCTAGACAGTTGTGCACAGTTAAGAATAAATTTCCGGAAATAGCTAATGAGGCCTAAAAACTGGCGTAACTGATGGACAGATTTCGGTTTGGGGAAATTTTTAACAGCTAATAATTTATTTTCACTCGGTTTGACAGTACCAGCTTTTATTTTGTAACCTAAAAACTCTATTTCTGTCATTAGGAAATTACACTTTTTCATATTTAACGTAAGGCCATTTTCTTTGAAAATTTGCAATACAGTCTCTAATAATTTTAAATTTTCTTCTTTGGTTTTACTAATAATCAACACGTCGTCTAAATAAATAATAACGTTTTTAAATCTAAGATTTCCTAGAACTTTATGCATCATTTGCTGAAAACAGGACGGGGCATTTACTAGTCCAAATGGTAACCTCAAGAATTCCCAATGCCCGTCCTCTGTGATGAACCCCGAGGTAGCTACAGAATTTTTTTCCATTAAAATCTGATAATATCCACTTTTCAAGTCCAAGTTTGTGTAATAATAACAGCCTTGAAGTCTATCAATTAGGTCCTCTATTCGAGGCATTGGATATTTATCCTTAACTGTGATTTTATTGAGCGCTCTGTAATCGATACACAGTCTTTTTTCCCCGTTTTTCTTATTCACTAGCAACGCCGGACTAGCATAAGCGGACCTACTCTCACGAATGATTTGATTTTCTAGAAGTTCCTTAATAATGTCACGTATAATTTGTCGATCTGCAACAGATGTTCTATAAGGCCTATATTGAATTGGGCGTGAGTCTGTCAACTCTATAACCATTTCATGATTATTCACTTTACCTAGTTGGCTAATACTATCAGCAAAACAAGATTTGTATTTCTCAAAAAGTAAAATAAGATCATTATGGTTAGACTGAGCGTTAAACTTAAATTCAGTGACACTATGACAAAAATTCAAAAATTTATTTGCGTAATCAAATGTAAGGCAGTCTCCTACTCTTGAATACATGAGTTTAGGATTTTCCGTTACATTCCGACCTATCAGAATATCATAATCTGCCAAATCATTTAAAATATAAAAATCAACATTGTTTAGACGCACGGAATCTATTTCCAAACTCACTGTTATTTTACTAGATACTGTTGTCGTACTTCCCTTTAGAAATCCTTGCAAAATCACAGGAGTATCCAAAAGTATTTGAGTAATTGAATATTTTTTCACAAAAAATTTTGACACTAAAGAGCAGCTACTACCAGTATCGATAAAAGCTGAGTAACAAATTTCATTTATCTTTATTGATTTAATAAATTTATTTCTTGCACCAATGGTAGCTACACTTTTAGTCTCTTGTTTTTCTGACTTGGGAGCGACAAGTATCTTTTTGAAACAGGACGATTCAGTATGACCTCTTTTATTACAAAAATCACATTTCAATACATCGCACTGAAATCTTCTATGATTACCACCACACCCATTGCAACGTAATAGCCTACTGGAGAACTGATTTTTATTTGTATTTGTGTCGCCCGACATAGTATTCGTACTAAGGGAAATCATCCGATTACTACTAAGATCATTACTCGATGATTGACTATTTATATTATCTGTGGGTACAATGACAGACGATTTGGATTCTCTTACGACAGTGCCGCCCTTTTGTGTTCTACCTTTGTAAGTTTTCCCGTGCAAAAAACTGGAAAAACTGTCGCATGACTCGAAATTACTAGCCTCGATTGCAGTACTCATGGTATTGTCGCAAATATTTCCTAAAATTATTGAAATTATATCATTTTCCGAAAAATTTAATCCTAAACGGTCAATTTTGCCTTTTTGTTCGAAATAAAATTCGTACAAGGGCTGTCCGTCTACCGGCTTTTTGTCTACTATGTCTTTAAGTAACTCGAACATGTTACGTTTTATTTTAAAAGTTTTTGAAATACGCTTCACCCAATCTGACCATTTCCACTTTGGCCATAGGTCATTAGTGCGTAATAAAGCGTCGTACCAAGTTTTAGCAGAACCTTTCAACTTGTTCAAAGCTTGGAAGCGAGTAACGTCGTCAGACCACGAAAAAGTTTTCGAGTAACACTCAATGATATTTAGCCAGGCGTTAACGTTATCTTTTATCGGATCGAATTCTGGGATCATACTATTTAAAGTATGTGTACTCACAGAGACAGCTTTTCGGGCTACCTTGCTTCTCCTTCGTCGTGGAGTGGCAGGCCTGCTCCCGGTGCTCGAGGAATTGGAACTCGATGATGAAGAGGTCGAACTGGAACGGCCACGCCTTTTCCCGCTTCGACCCATGGTGGACGTTGATTCGTACTTCTGATGTTAAAAAAAGATACCTTATTAAAATGTGACTACCTCCGCACTTATTTTATTTCTCTCTAGAGTTGGTGGGTAAGAAGTTAAGTACTAATTCAAACTCAGGTACAAAAGTATAAACTAGCTAATTATTATTTATTTAAGTCAACACAGAAAAGTTAACAAACTTTATTAGTAAATCACTTAAAGAACTTAATTTATTTTATTTTAAAATACTTTATGGGATTAACAAAGTAAGCAGAATTTACGAAAAAATCACCAAGCGAATCACAACCAGAAGATCCGTTCACGTCGGATGATGCAAGCGAAAAAAGACCCCCGGCGACGGTTGCACGTTGTTTTTATAGACTCGTGCCGTCGCCTGCCGCACAGTTCACGTCGATTCGATTTTTTTTTTCTCATCGGCAATCGGGTGTTGCCAACACAAGCACTAAAAAGTAAGGCAGAGAACCGAGAAGTTTGGCGCATACTCCACCGACAAGAGCCACTAAGCTCTTAAATAAGAAGAAGAGCTAGGACCTGGTACATTCTACACTTTTCTTTTGATATACCAAGTACATAGGCAAGAGTCAAAGCCTGATGTTTGTTCGGGTGAAATCTTGCAACTCAATTTTGAAGCAGATATCTTCAACTGATTGAGCTGACATTTCGCGCGCATATGTATATCGCGTGACAATGCAATATTATGATGACGTGGAGCTGATCTGATGATGGAGTTTGAAGGTCATAGGAACTCTGTAATGAAATAACAACACCACATCGAGTTTAGGCTCGTTGGATTCGTCTTGACAAGTACTTTGTCCTTAGATGGTATGTGGGTTCTGATGATTGAGCTGGAAGGTGGCCATAAGAAATCCGTAATAAAACGACGCAACCTCGTTGAGTTTGGGCTTATTTGTTTTGTGTTGACAAGACCTTTGGTCTCACAATAAAAGCTTGTACAATACAAAATGAATTTATTTTTATAAAAACTTATTTTTAAATTATTTTAGTTCAAAAGCTACAAACTACTGGTGTTTCGGAACGACCACTGCGGGGAAGATAGTTACGCCTTCAGTAACCCAGTTCAGTAAGTATAGGTCCTTACCCGGCCTGATAGGCTTTATTGCAATACAGATTTACACTTATTCTTATCTTATAGATACATTACATTTTACATTGCACATTTAAAAAAATTAACTATTCTATTTCTATTTTCAAGAGCTTGTGAAATCACCTTACAATACAAAGTTCCTACACAAAAACAACAATTTATTATCGCAACAGTCAACAAACCATAATGCTTAAGGAATAAAGCCTATTTTCACATGACAAGCCAGCATCGAAAGTACAAGAAAGACGAATGATGTTTGTCAGAATTGACACAGGGTTTAAGGGTTTCGGGTCAAATCGGAGGGGAAGTTGGTGAGTGCTGAAATATCGCTGGAATGTTATTATCGAAGAAATATGTTATTAAAGTTATTTACCGATTTTTGAACGAGTGAGCAAAGCGAGCTAAATTATCCGAGTATACTTGAATAATGCGGCATTTGGATGTAAGGTACCTCAATAATAATTCGAGTAAGTACCTTTTACTGAAGTTTCATGTTTCTTAGGCGAGTAGGTAGTTGTATAATCGGAGTTTAGAGTTGGGGAATTTATTTTCCATAATTTAACATGTTTACTACCCGTTACAAACAAGTAACAACTTCATGTAAGTTAATATTAAGTATACAAGGTCTAACAAAATATACTGAAACTATTTTAAGGGTGGATTCAGTCCATGATACTGAACAACTTACCCCAAGGAACATATATCGAAATATGAAAAATATTTTTTGAACATCCATACAAGTTGAGCGATCAGCTAATCCGAGTTTGTATGGAAAGCAAAAAAGTATTTTTCATATTTCGATATTTGTTCCTTGGGGAAAGTTGTTCAGTATCATGGACTGAATTTACCCTTAAAATAGTTTCAGTATATTTTGTTAGACGTTATATATTTTGTACAAATTTTTTCAAGAAATTATCAACGTATATTTTATAAATTAGACGGCAAATATTCATAATGCATTCCCAAAGAGGGTTGACGTCAGGCAGGCGGCCGGTCGTAAAATTGTAGCCTTTGCTTTAGCTTTATTTATTAAGAGGTACACTAAGGACTTCATTCTACACAAGATGTTGCCATAATATTTCCAAAACTGTCCCGAATGGGGGAAAGCGGGGAAGTTTGCTGAAGCGTTGTATATGTCGCAGTTGGATGGTATAAACTGCTAATTCACTAAACTATTTAGCTGTTTAACAAAACCGCGCTGTAATGCCAAACAGCTAGAGGTTTAATAAATTAGCGGATTAACCATTCAACTGCGACATATATATGATATCACTGAAATGGCTTTGTTAAGCCAGGGGAACCGGGAAAAGTGTCGGTTATTGCATATTATAAGAGCTTGCGAGGTCTACCTGTTCTCATTCTCACAGACGGATGTCCACTTGTGTTAATAATCCTAAGTTGTAATTGTTGATTTATTAAGTGACCGGAAGGCGTATTTATAAAATATACCTTATGTGGACGCATGTGACGTCACGGCCCTGGTTAAGAAAGAAGAATAAGAAACTCAATTCATTCACAATTTTCCACAGATTTTACCTTTATCTCCGATACTATTTTCTACAAAATCCCACTACAAAATACATTGGATATGTTACTCGTAAAACAAGCACTTCGTACTGTTGTACGATTCTGTTCGCGTAAAGCATATCTTTTAGCTTTAAAATAGCTACAGCTTGTCGAACTGTGATAAAGCATGTGTAGGTACTTATTGGATTTGATATTGCTGCTTTTGTAATAGATGTTTGTATGTTTATACAAGTAAATTATAAAAGAAAAAATTACAAACAATATTTTATCTAAAACAAAACAAGACCAGACGAATCAATCGAGCCCAAATTCGGTGGTCTTATTTATTTTTTTAATTAATGGTTTGACGCCACTGCGTATTTAGCCAGGAACAAGTTATTAAAACGTGGGAAATTCTTTTTTCCTAACAAGTTACAATCAAAGGTTAGTGTAGGCCTTTGATTGCTTTAGGGAGCTTCTGGCGACAAATCTATACGAGTCCACTGGTTTTCATGGCCGATTGAGTGGCGGACGACGTCCGAAGACAGACACAGTCGGCGAAACAAATATCACTACAGCCTTACTATGACTGTCCACTTTAACTATTTCACATACTCGTATTGTTAATGAGCATTAGCATTTATAACACCAAGCAACACCAATTTCATATAATATAGTCCAGTAAAATCAACTTGAAAAATAATTTAAAGAAAACCCCAACCCCTTGACTTCCCGCCAAAACTCCTCACTCGGTGGGGTTATGTTGTTTTATCAGAGATGCCATGGCCTCTTTCCGGCTTCATCATGAGATCAGGTTATTGATATTTTAATATTGCATTGTCACTCTACTTACACACAAACGGATAGACAACGGAGTCTCATAATTCAGATTCTCACTCATTCTCTTTTTTTAGGGTTCTGTACCCAAGGGTTTCAACGGGACCCTCTTATTGAGACTCCGCTGTCTGTCAGTCTGTCTGTCACAGGGCTCTATCTCTTGAAACGTAATAACTAGACACTTAAAGAGTCTGTTCTCATTTCGGCCCTCTTTGTTGCAGTGTCATGTCGCAAAATGTGTACAGCGGCCTAAAGTTAATTTAAACAAGCATAGCACTATAATTGGTATTAACATTTTATAAAAACATATTTAACGATTAAAAAACTACAAAAACCTTACGTTTTCTATACTTGGGTTTTTTTTATAATTTCCCATATGATAATCCATTTTTTATACTGCCATAATTACTGAACGAACGAGATGTCATTAATAATTCCATGCCTATGAAACTTAGAACATAGCAGAATTTTGATAAAAAATTCAATAAAACGCCATCTAGTCAACAAGTTCTGACCTAACTCTTAATGCGTGTTAAATAATAGGAATATGATGAAAAAATTCGCCATACGAGGTAGAACACATGATTGAGTTGCTCAGTTGATTAGAGCATGGTCAAAATTAGAGCAACGTTGCGAGTACAAGTCCCACTCACGCAGTGTATTTTTTACACCATTTTTTTATTTCATCTTTTAAATAGGGATATTAAAAGATGAATAAATTCGACATACGAGGTTAAGGCCGTACCTGAATTTTCCGGGGTCCAGTGCTGCCCCCATTTAAAATAAATCATTTCAAAGAAAACGGAGACATCATTTAAAATTTTGCAACTATCAAGTCCTAGATAACCCTTCAAAGTATTTTATGAACTACTATTTACAATTTATAATGAGAACGTTAAGCTTTCCTACGCACATTTGCCAAAAGTGGCCGTTTTTCGCAAATGTGCGTAGCAAAGCTTAACGTTTTTACTTTAAACTATAAACAGTAGTTCATAAAATACTTTGAAGGGTTATCTAGGACTTGGTAGTAGCAAAATTTTAAATAATGTCTCCGTTTTCTTTCAAATGATTTATTTTAAATGGGGGCAGCACTGGACCCCGGAAAATTTAGGTACGGCCTTAATCACTTAATTGACGACCTCCGTGGCGTAATGGTTAACACGCTAGACCGCTAGTCCGGAGGTTCTGGGTTCGATCCCCAGCCAGGGCAAGTTGGAAAATGGCCTTTTTCAAATTGTCCTGGGTCTTGGGTGTTTATCTATATAAGTATGTATTTATCATAAAATATAGTATCGTTGAGTTAGTATCCTATAACACAAGTTTTAAACTTACTTTGGGGCTAGCTTTTTCAGTGTTATTTGTCCCTAGCGATTTGGATCAAATGACGAAGTCATTGCCGCCACAGGGGCCTATTTTAATGACTTTCCAAAATCATACTTTTTGGATGGTTTATTGAAGCTTGAGTATAGGTGGAACAAATGTATAGAGATAAAGGGGAACAAGGTACGTAGAAAAATAAATGCATATATACAAAAAAAATGTTTTTTTTTTCCATAAACGGGTACTTATCAAACAGCCTAGGTATATTTAATAGCTCAGTTGTTTAGAACGTATTTGAACCGAGATCGCGAGTTCAAGTCCCGCCCACGGAGTAATTTTTCACGATTTTATTTCGTCTTTAATTCCTTTAGTGTTGCGAAACCTTGCTACCAGATGGCGCCACTGGTTTGATCTTACGTCAAAGCTACTGTTTCTTATACAATTTTAATCTATGAATCATTCATGTTCATTTGTCAATCGCGTTTTGTTTTACTGTCTGTCACCAAACCTCTTGACTGCAAATCACTTTATATAAATGCATCCAGTTTTTTGGTTTATAAGATGTGCAGTTGTTGATTTTTATTATATTTTATACTATACACTTTTTATCGTATTGTAAAAAAATATTTTTCAGTGAACAACTGTAGTAAACAACACGCTCCGTCAAAGATGCATTACCCATCGTGTTGCCATTGTTGCCAGATAGCGTCATTGCTATTTCCCAATGTAGAAAAAGTAAAATACTTTTTTATATAGTGTACAAATGTCCATAAAATCTAAAAAAAAATCTTTTTGTAATCTATGGATTTTTTCCTACAAAATGACGTAAAAATACTTGCTGCGACACGTAGTGCAACAATGAGGGCCCAAAATGTATGAAGCGATCTAACACATTATTTTCACCGGTAATGTAATATCAAAGATAATTTATTAACGTAAGTATTACTTTGGCCGCTATAACAACTTCTTCTTCGTCTAAGCGCGTTCCCAGTTGCATCCTCAGCTGTGTTGCTTCGGAACCCGGGGTGCGCTTTCCCGCTTTTTCTTCTCCAAATATAACATACATGTCAATAGTCACCCAAGGATGCTAAAGACCTTGCAAAAAGGAGAAGAAATAGCCGGAACAGTTTAAATGATTTGGCTATAGTTTTACGACCGGCCGCCTGTCTGACGTCAACTCCCTCTTTGGGAATGTATTTGTGCGAAAAGTTTTACAACCGGCCGCCGCCCGACGTTTACCCTCCTTGGGAATGCAATTTTAGCACGAGATGTTTATGCTTAGTCCTTAAGTTGCCTCTTACGACATCCACAGGAAGAGATGGAGTAGTCCTATTCTAACCCGGAACCTCACGGGTATATACTGTGGCCCTTATAACAACAAATACTAAAAAATAAGATAAATTAAAAAAAAACCGCCAAGTGCGTGTCGGACCACGCATAAGGTAGGGTTCCGTAGTCATTTATGGCACCGCGCTGTTTTGCATTTCTTGCATTTCAAGCTTCATTCAGTCCTGACAGTAAAATATGTAAAAAACTTTTAAGTTTATACTGTTCTTTTGGAAAAAAGTATATATTTTTATTTTATTTATAATTTCAGAAGTATTCATCACAGGATACTCGAAACAATTTTAAATAAGAGTTTCCGCGCCTGTATTTTTAAAAATGAGATCTATATGTAAATTATCCTCGAACCAAGTTACATGCAAATCAGTCCATAAACGTAGAAGATATTTTGCTGCCCAGACTAGGACGGACGGACGGACGGACTGAACGATCTTATAAGGGTTCCTTGTCGGACTACGGAACTCTAATTAAAGTGGGTCATCGCTCGTTGTACAAGAAACGTGTTCTTTTTTCAGCGTTTTAAATCATTGTACGGAGGTACGGAACCCTTTTTGTACGAATTCCACGCGATCATGACTGGTTTTTAAATAGGGACATATCACATAAATTGAGTTAGCCCCAAAGTAAGTTTTAAACTTGTGTAATGGGATACTAACTCAACGATACAATATAATATACATAAATAGAATATATTAACACCCAAGACTCAGGACAATTTAAAAAAGGCCATTTTCCAACCAACCCTGACCGGGGATCGTACGCGAAACCTCCGAGCGCACTTGCCTGTTTATCAATACGCCACGAACCACGAAGGTCGTCAAATCTCTCGATCAGCTCTTATGGTCTGCGCGGAAAGGGAACCAGCTGGTTCATTCAAAGTTTTTTCGTTTCTCCTAAACCTTCATTTCATTATTTCAATGAACATTGTAAATATACGATACCGTAACTATATTGATTGGTGTTCCGTATAATAAACGGGCAATCAAATAACACCAATAGCGTATTGACTCACTGAAATGCATAGTGAATAATTAAATTTCGGGATTAAACATGAGCCTTTACGCTTCACAAAAACTATGTTAACGATGTTATTTACTGCTTGTTTGATTATTACTTGTTATATTACGTACTATTTATTTGTTGACCAAAACATATGTTTAATTCTCTTTTTCCGCTTCTGGGCAAAGCCCCCTCTCTACGCTTCCCATCACCTCTGTCGATTGCTTTTTAACTCCCGACAAAAAACAGGGGTATTATAAGTTAAACGCTAATGTCTGTCTGTCAGTCTGTGGCATCGTAGCGCTCGAATGGATGGACCGGTTTCGATGCATTTTTTTTACGTGAAAGCAACTTCCCTCCCTTGCGGTGGTTCTTAACTATGTTTGATGAAAATCGGTTTAGCCATTTAAAAGTTATTGGGGGTCAACGCTTGAAAGACAGGGCTTTATCAAGCAAATAATAGATGGCGTTACGGATATCAAGTTGTATCGGTAGTTCCGCTACTCATCACTAGATGGCGTTCTTAACAGTCAGGGTTTTTTTTATTTGCCTAGCAAATAAACTTGTTCATACAAATCCTCTTCAAAATATTGCAGCTCATCCAACAAACTCGTTATAGCCATCTCTCTCTTCCTATTGCCGACAGATGTCGGAGTCCATACAGTGGCGATATGAGCATATGCTTTCTGTGGTATACGACAGACATGGTCAGCCCAATTTACAGACAGAGACGTATTTAGAAAAGATACCTTATGTGGCCGCCTGTGAGGTCACGGTCCTGGTTATTTTCTATACTTAGGAGATGATACAACAAAACTAAACCAGAATTTAACCTAATGTTCTCGTTGCTGCTTTTCCTTCGCAAATTGATAAGCCGATCGACGGAATGGGCAAAGATATCAAGGAGTCGCGTCATTAAATTATGCATTCATAAAACTGGTAAACCAGCAGTACGAGTCATATAAAAAGTACGTCATCAATATTAAACTGGGTATAATTTTCCTCTTTTACTTATTGTAGGTATAAGTACATACAGTTATAAATAAATCAGTTAATTGTGAATAGAGAATGTAGTGGAAGAGTATACAGCTGCAGAGGCTAAGAACGTAATGTGGGATTTTCTAAAAGGTTACAAAAACTTTAGTCTCGAAAGATGTCAGACGGATGCTAGAGTTATGTCACAGTGCGTTAAAACAATGTTCGTTGAAAGAACGCGCGAGTAACGGACAATAGGGTCAGAGAGACGAAGTGAGTAAAATATTATACAACATGGAAGGGACATACCTATACACGGGAAATTCTGCGAAGTTTCTTTCTTCATGCTAATTTGCACTGTATTCTCCTAGATTATAGAAGTTATTTTCCTCCATAAATTTCTCAAAATTTGCCTAGATTCTGCAGCAGTGTAAATTGAGCCTAACAGTCACAGAATTTAAATGACGTGTAACAAATTACACGTCATTTAAATTCTGTGACTTATACCAACAATATTTTAAGAGCACGTACATCCCATGATACTGAACAAAAATATATAATAACTTGGATCAACTTTTATGGAAAGCCAAAAAATATTTTTCATATTTCAGTATAATTATGTTCCTTAGGAAAAATTGTTCGGTATTTGGTATCATGGACTAAATTCAGCCCTACCTACCTAAAATAATTTCAGTATATTTTGTTAGATCCTGTATAAAAGTACAAACAAACAAATAAAACGCAAGCCCACACTCCACATAGGTACAAAATTACTTTCCTTAGTATTCTGGTGGCGATGGTGAATGGTCGGCAATTTCACGAATCGATCTGGCTAGAACAGACATACGAACTATTATTATTGCCCAAACTGAAACGGAGATGATTCGCTCGCTTGGTCAATAAAGCTTCAACTCTGTTCTGTAGCTACTCTACGATATACCGATAAATAAATCAGTCGAACGCGGGGGTAATTCCAATTGCATTCAATTAACATATTAGTGTCACATGAAGGGTTCATAAAAGCCGCGTTTGACAACCAATGGATTGCATTGCAATCAAAAAAATTAATTAAATAACGTATTCGAGTTTTATTAATTTATTTTCCAATTTATGTACACGGAGGATGTATAGAAATAATAAAAGTTGTACAAAGGCACTATGGAAGGAAGGAAGTAGCTCAAATTTAACTTGCAAGTTTAAGCCCAAAAAAATCAACAACAAACAGGGTAAGCTGAATAAAAAATAGTAGGCGAAAATTGCCATTCAATTGATTCTACAGCAATATTATGTAATAACGAAACATGATTCGTATTTTCACCCTTCTTCTTTGTCTAAGCGCGTTCCCGGTTGCATCCTCAGCTGTGCTGCTTCGGAGCCCTGAGTGCGCTTTCCCGCATTTTCGTCGCCAAATATAACATGCATGTCAGGTCACCCAAGGATGCCAAATACCTCGCAAAATGAAGAAGAAATACCCGGAACAGTTTAAGACGATACACGGAGACCAGTGCGGCTCCCATTTGAAATAAATTATTTGTAAGGAAACGGAGATATGATTTAAAATTTTAAGCTACTAAAACCCTTCAAACTATTTAATGAACCACTGTTTACGGTTTAAAGTGAGAACGTTAAGCTTTAGTTTGCATTTTTGCGAAAAACAGCCACTTTTAGCAAAAACGCCAACTAAAGTTGACTATAGTTTTACGACCGGCCGCCTGCCTGACGTCAACCCTCCTTGGGAATGCAATTGTAGCACGAGATGTTTGTGCTTAGTCCTTTAGTCGGCTCTTACGACATTCACAAGAAGAGATGGAGTGGTCCTATTCTAACCCGGAACCACATGGGTAACATTTTCACATTTTTGCCCATTTCCTCGAATCGGCTTTTACGATCTGCGCCGCAAAAGAAGCTGGTACATTCTTAGTTTTTTTCTTTTCCCCCGAACCAGCATAAGTATGTATAAAAAGAATAATATAGTCACTGAAAAATCTATAGAAACAAATTAGAGAGTCCGTATCACAATTTATGTACAACCTTTTTACCGTAATTGGAACTTAAAGGCCCTAAATTCAAAGCACTCTTAGTTCTACTGTACGTAAATACATTTACAAAACCCTCAAAAATTGTGCCGCTCGACCCCGCACGACAGCGATTTAGGGTTGACAGGCAAGGGTCTACTTGACCCACTGAGGGTTACTCGACTTGCGGGTTAACAAGAATAGGAGCACTACTGGTCCGGAAAAATGGAACGCTGTTATTTTAGTTTCGTTTATTAGTAAAATTATGGTAGTATTTATATTTTAGCCTCAAGGGGAAAAAAAAGGAGTACCGAGAGAGTCCTTCTGCAGCTAAATTACTAAAGTTTCTGTGATAACAGTAGACCTTGCTCGTAATCCGTCAAGAAATAACACAAACAGTAAAGTTCCCCCATTTTCCCCTTATTTCTGCCCCAATGAAAAATCGAGATCGACAAAAGAAAAAAAAATTCAATAAATCAAGGAACTTTTGAGAAAATCGGTTGAAAAATGACCTGTAGGCGAGAACACACAGACGGACAGAATCATTTTAGGCCAATCTCGAAACTGAGACGCTATGCTCGCTCGGTAATGATGCTTCGGTCGAAGATAGTCGAGCTATCATTGAACAAACACATTACATACATACAAATGCCGGATAGATCAAGTAGACTGAGAGAATTTGGCTCGCTTCGCAACAATTATTGTTTTTTTTTAATTAATGGCTTGACGCTACTGCGTATTTAGCCAGGAACAAGTTAGTAAAACGTGGGATATTCTTTTTTCCTAAAAAGTTACAATCAAAGGTTGGTGTAGGCCTTTTGTTGCGTATTTAGCTATTTTGTGACTGTCACTTCACTGGGTATTAAAGTCGGTTTTTTTGTTTTGAAAAAAATATATCATAAATTATTTTCTTGCCAGCCAGTGTATCGATTTCGTTTCATCGATTCTAAAGTATTGCGCCCGACTCAAAATGATTATTACAGAATTCCGTAGAATATACACATAGGTATAGCTTTTTTACGCAAATAACTAAATTGAATTCATCCTTAGGAGTACTGCTTCGGAGTCCAGGGTGCTTCCCGGTTTATTCTTCTCCAAATATAATGCATGCCAATGGTCAAGGACACTAACGACAATGTGGAAAAGTAATAGATAGCCGGACGTTAAGGCCGTACCTGAATTTTCCGGGGTCCAGTGCTGCCCCCATTTAAAATGAATCATTTCAAAGAAAACCGAGATATTATTTAAAATTTTGCTACTACCAAGACCTAGATAACCCTTCAAAGTATTTTATGAACTACTGTTTACAGTTTAAAGTGTGAACGTAAAGTTTTAAACTTTACTACGCACATTTGCGAAAAACGGCCACTTTTGGCAAATGTGAGTAGTAAAGCTTAACGTTCTCATTATAAAATGTAAACAGTAGTTCATAAAATACTTTGAAGGGTTACTTGGCAGTAGCAAAATTTAAAATAATGTCTCCGTTTTCTTTGAAATGATTTATTTTAAATGGGGGCAGCACTGGACCCGGAAAATTCAGGTACGGCCTTAAACGATTTGGCTATAGTTTTTCGACCAGCCGCATGCTCAAACCAAATTGGCAATGCATTCGTGTGAAAAATTTTACAACCGGCTGCCGCCCCTCGATTACGCCTTGGGATGCAGTTGTACCACGATATGGTCATGGTTAGTCTTTTAATCGCGTCTTACGACGTCCACAGGAAGAGATGAAGTGGTCCTATTACATACACGTTAGTCTTAAGTTCTGTTTCCAGTACTAACACTAAAATCTAATATGAATGAATTATGATCTCTAGTTGGTCGAAATAAAAAGATTTTATTTTATTTTATTCTACGCCGAAAACCACACGGTAGGTACCTATAAACGAAACTGGCAATCTTACCGATTTAATGGTCACTGGGGCGTTATGAAATTACCTGGTTTTCTCAAGCGAAGCTTAGTCGCCCAGATAATACTTTAAGACAACCTCATCCTTTTAGAAGTCAGTTAAAAATAGACAGTAAAATTGCAACTACCTATCGTTTTCTATTTTCATTGTAGATACTAATACAAAAGTTATTTCTAATTTTATTACAACGAAAAATAAGAAATATTTTTTATATATTTATTTATATGTATTTTTTTTGTAACCAATAGCGACGATAACGCATTTTTTCCAATTTTATTACTTGGCTGAGGATTCTCTTTTAATTTAGTACATTCCATATATGTTATCACGCCTGTTTCCCACAGGGGTAGGCACAGACCTCCTTCACTTTACCTACACTGATCAATCTCATCATAATTAATGAAGATATTTCATATCTGTATTTTAGTAGTATGCACTTAAAATCATGGACAATCAAACAATTAAAACAAGCAAACCAAAAATATATTAAAAGTTTTAGACAAAACACTTATTTCCAATGAAACATAATGTAGCCATCAAAATCTTCCTCAGAATGCTGATATTCTCCACTCTCATCACTTTTACCATGTTCTGACTCTTCAGAGGTTTCCAGTACGTCAGCAGAATCTGCTTCTCCGCCAGCATTTTCTGTAGTTCTTCCAACTTCATCATCTGTTGTATCTTCTACGTCTTGAGACAAAGCCAGAGCAATCACAAAAAATACAAAAAATATTGTAACTTTCATTTTGAGTTTTCAACGACTTTTTTTATTTTCATACACTGCACCTGTGTAGTTTCTAGTACTGATTTAATTGATAATGATCTTGTTGGTTATATACTCAGATGTGTATGTAAATCTATGGTAAATAAGTTGCACGAGGAAAAACTTGATAAGTACATACTTTATGCAGTGAATCATATCATATCATACGGTTTTCCCTATATTTTATGGCTTTGGTCGTTGGTTTGTTGGTTTCTGTATCGATGGTTTTGGCACCAAAATAAATAGGTACCTGTAAAAAAATTAATACTTACTTATTTTCAAAATAGGTAAGCATTTTTTTTCAAAAGTTTAGGGTCGGTGGTTTTGGAGATATCATGATCATTTTTCGCTTATTGTCTCAAATAACTTTAAAAATACCAAAAAAAAACCGCATCGAAATCTCTTTTTCGTCGGGGCTCAAAAACATACTCGTACCTTTTGAAATTTCTTATTTTCTCTACAATTTGTACCTATATTCTTCACTTCACAATTTATAACTAAAATAATTGCGGTCAATCTTATAAGTTTTGTATTATACTTAGATTGATATGTAAATATGTGGTAAATCGTCAAAACAAGGAAAAATAGGTATGTACTATTAAAGTGAATCACTTTGCAAGTCTTTAGTAAAAGCGAAACAGCTTTAATGTTATTTATCATAGATATAAAGTAATCATGAATTTATTATTGAGCTCATTCGTCATCATCATCATTGGCAGCCTTCTATATCCCACTGTTGGGAATAGGCCTCCCTCAATGTATGCCAACCATGTAGCTTATTCATATCAAGTAATTAAAATATACCAGCTGCTTCTCGTCCTAAGCTGAATCGCAAATCGTACAAATAAATTAATCTTTTAATTAATAATATATAATTAAAATAAATAATACAAATAATTAAGATGTACTAAAAACCGGTATTTTTAACTATCGTAAGGTACTTCACATGGGTACTTCAGGACAAAGCAAGTGGTAGTTATTTACTATATGCCCATAGAAATATTTTGGATTTTTGATTGTTATTATAATTTCATTATACTGTAATGATCTATGTAGTATAGCCCGTGGTTCGATTTATTACGGGTATGTCCACTTTGTATTACACCCACCTTTAGGGTTCCGTAGTAAACAAGAAACCCTTTTAGCTACGCCATGTCTGTCTGTCCGTGGTTTTACTCTGAGACTGTTAGTAATAGAAAGCTCGAATTTGACATGAGTATATAGTAATAAAATCTTGAGAAAATTTTTGGGTAGCTAAGAATCTTTTTCTATTCTTGACTTACACATGGTGTGGGATGTTGTTAAATAGGTATTTTAAAAATAATGTGAGTTTGTGAACACCATTTAGATTTCCGTTTAAGTAATAATATCAAAAATGTTGAAGTGAAAACTTCTTTAGCGTCGTTGTGCACTTTTTTGTAATGGGTAAAAAATGTTAAACTCGCGTCAGGACACGTGTCCTGATCGAAAATTCGTAGGACGAAGTGACAGCCGGCGCGGCGTAGGAGAGGAAGTATTTATACTATAATTTCGACTAAGCTGTCATCAGGCTCGTTGCTGGCCTAGGGGTATGATTTTCGCTTAGGGTGCAAGAGGTCCCGGGTTAAAATCCCGGACAAGCCCAAACCTTTTTGAAGTGAAAACTTCTTTAGCGGCGTTGTGCATTTTTGTAATGGGTAAAAAATGTTAAACTCGCGTCAGGACACTTTTTAATGTAAAATAAATTGACATGTTTGTGAACGATAGCGCAATAAATAAATATTGTATTCTACCACATAAATGATAGTACTTTTATACTGATAATTAAAGCAATTCGTGCAAAATTATTCCCTAACCATTCCAAAATATGCACAACGTTAATATTCAAGTTTTCACTTCTGCCGGCACTCCCGGAGTGCATCCCGTCGTTTTTTTTTAAAGTCTTTTATCTAAAGCAATGAAATAAAAAAAATTAAATGCTCCCCAAGACGAATCAATTAAGCCCAAACTAGGTGGGGTTATGTTGTTTTACCACAGCGATGCCGTGGCTACCTTCCACCATATACCATAATATTGCATTGTCACCCATAGATAGATAGATAGATAAGATGTTTATTTGTAGCTATAGTCACACACATACAGAAAATATACAACATAAGAACATACTAAAAAAACTCAAGAAAACACGGAAACATATATCAATATAATATTTGTATCTGTGTGCTACAGCAATCCAAAAAGGTCATAGCTCAGTGCTAAGTGCTGCTCAGAAAGCAGCTCTATCTTACGTAGGTACATCAAATATTAGATCAATCGAATAATGGGAATGGGGTCTGATTTAGCTTGCAAGATTTGATTACAGAAACACAAACAACGGGACAGGTGAAACTAAATAAAAGCTTGTATAAAATTAGCAATGATATATTTTATTCGTACATCCCACATGTAAGAAAAAATACATTTTCACGTCGAATCCAGGAGGTCTACAGTACCTACATCAGATTTATATCGCCGTTATCCGACGGCCTTGACGGAAGAACAAGCGGAGGCGGTAGCGGCTTAATAAAGCATTAAAAAAACTAACTTTAATATGGTACTTAGTATATAAAAAGTTAGAAATTCGTTCACGTAATAATCATCGAAATGCTATAAGAAGTTGAGAATTTTCCTCTATATCTCCAAAGTTCTGCATCATGTCTTCACTAACTTAATATGGGGAATTATTATCTAGCTGAAATAGTAAAAGCAAATAAAATAAAACCGACCAAGTGCGAGTTAAACTCGCGTGGAGAGGGTTCCGTACAATTGATTGAATTCTTATAGGTTTTCCTGTAATCTACAAGCAATGAACTATATTCCTTATTTTTTTCAAAATTTTAGGCTCAGTAGTGTCGGAGATCAGAGGGGGGAATTGTCAATTTTAGTCTTCTTTTATGAATAAAATCAAAACTATTTATTTTACAATTATAACAATAATATATTTGAGATCCTCATAACGAGACCTTTTATTTGAAATAAGACACAGTAAGGTTTGCAAAACTTTTTTTCTCAATTTCCTAATTTGTCCCTCGAAAATGACACTTATTAAAAAAATATATATTTATTTACTTTGCACATCTGTGGTTGGGTTTTTACACCATCCTACCAAATTTCACCTGATTCGGTCCAGTAGATACGGAGCAAATTGGCTGTGACAGACGGACGGACAGACAGACAGACGCACGAGTGATCGTATAAAAGTTCCGTTTTTTAATTTTTTGTACGGAACCCTAAAAATGAAAAATCTATATCGGTTCACAAATGGCATATCGCGTAACATAAGTACTAGTGGTTCTGTGAGAACAGTAGACCTCGCGATCTCTTCTAAGCTTGTAATAATAATAATAAATATATAGGCAAAAATCAAATGTAACCAGGCAATAACCAACAATTTCGCCTTTTGCTTTGCTTAGCAAAGCCATTTTAGTGAAATCTTCGTCCATAATATAACGCTACAGCAAATTTCCCCTCTTTTTCCCCCTCCACTGTATTTTGGAATATTTTTCATCATCTTGTGTAGACTGAAGTCTTTCGTGTGTCCCTCAAATTTGATTGAAATCCGTCAATAAATAACGTTACAGCAAAGTTTACCCCCTTTTACACCCTATTTCTCCCTCAGTCAGAAATTATAACTACAAACTTTAAATAAATCAAGAAACTTGTGTGCCGATTTTCGTCAAAATCGGTTGAAAAATGACTGACGGCCAAAAAAGCATTTTTGGTTAATCTAGAAACTGAGACGCTTCGCTTGCTCGGTCAACTACTGGACCAATTTTGATGTGGTATTTAATAAAGAGTCTTCCATAAAGAGCATTTCTCCCCAAAGGTTGACATGTAGAATTCATACCCATGCATAGTTATGCATAGGGGCTGGCCGCTAGTAAATAAGTACATTTTTTTTATGTCATAGGACGGCAAACGAACAAGCGGGTCACCTGATGGTAAGTGATCACCGGGATAAGGGGATGGGGGGGGGGGCTCCGGCTCTCTCACTCACCGAACGAAGCATAGAAGTGGTGAAGCTACTACTCAGACGTCGATTTTCTGTGAGAGTGTGGGACTTCTCCGGACGAGCCGTCCCATTCATGCTACTAGCAAAACTGAGTTTTGCCGATAGCGTGGCTCTGCCACAACTGTAATGAATATAATATACATATATATATATATATGAAATATCTTTAAAACTTTTTACTACTCATATCGCTTTCGCCTCCGCTCCTTTTACGAAGCAGGCCGCAGTCTGAGGTTCAGTACCGGCGGATTTATAAGCGTCAGATAACTTTATTTATGGTTTCGGAAGCCGGTTTTGCTATCTTTTATAGCCAATTCTAGTTCGGAGAGTTTGATCCCGGCTTTCTGAACTCAATTCAGTTTGCCAAAAACACATCTGAATTTTTTTTATTGTAGAAACATACGTACATACAAATATTCAGTACCTATGTCGAGGAACTTTGCGCGAGCAGGCAAATAAGGTTCTCAAATGGCGACCACGTATTGGCAAGCGCAGCGTAAGACACCCACCAAGGTAGTCAGACGACCTGACGATGGTCGTTGGTAAATGTAGGCCGCTTTAGATCGGTCATCTTGAAAAACTTTGGGAGAAGCCTATACCTAGTAAAACTAAATACAACGGTTTTCACCAATTACAGTATCTAAAATGCTAGAACTTTTTGCTAAATAAATGTGTGCGTCCAAGCAAAACGGATCCAAGAGGGCTAGCACGGACCCAATCACCATTGAAGTACTCAGATAAAGTTAAAATATTAATGGTTCCCGGAGGCTGGAATCAGAAATTATAATGATAGGTTGCTGATTTAGCTTCTAGAAGGACGCATGTTGACCTCCATTTCGTTTCATTAACGGCGTACCGAACCTTCTTTCAGCACGGAGGACCTCTAGCATTTTTATTCCACTTGTGGTCACCCATCCAAGTGCGGGCCACACCCGGGTTAACGTGCAAAAGCGCTCGTAATGCGTGTTTCCACCGAGCCACCGAGCTCCCTAAAAATTTACTAAAATGTTGGAACGCATTGTAAATATTTAAAAACTTTATATTTTTCTGAAAATTTTCTCCCTACCCTCCAATTATAATTACTCTTTTTATTCTAAAATGATCAAACGCTGTCGCGGGCGGATCAAAGCACGACAGTACTTACCAACGCGTGTGGTCCAAGTAAAAAGCTTACGATAAAATATAACCCCGTTTTCGCCTTGTCGACGGGCGAGAGCAGGCGAACACACACTGCATGGCGCACGCGGGCGCACAATAACGGGGGAGAGGTGCAGCGGCGGGGAACGGGGACGCATATTGATCGTACCTTAGGAGATTTCGTTCTGTATACTCTTACTTACGTATTCTGTGCTCCAGTTCAAGCGAAAAATTTGCCGTCCCAGGCAAACCTGGCGGCACACTATTGCGGTGGAGACGAATAGAATCTGGCTAATCTGGCCCTCTAAAGAGTGTTGAAGCCACTTTTAACTTCTTCATCTTAGCGTGTTCCCTTGTGCATACTAAGTTATCCCGTTCGCAGCCCATCTTAAGACGATACACGGTGTCCAGTGCCAAAAGTGGCCGTTTTTCGCAAAAATGCAAAGTAAAGCTTAACGTTCACACTTAAAACTGTAAACAGTGGTTCATAAAATAGTTTGAAGGGTTATCTAGGTTTTAGTAGCTTAACATTTTAAATGATATCTCCGTTTTCTTACAAATAATTTATTTGAAATGGGGGCAGCACTGGTCACCGTGTATCGTCTTAACTGTTGCTCCGCTTATAAGTTACACCACAAAACTGTCTAGCTTTAGTAAATTTCCACAATTTTACACTCCTCTCTAATAAGGCTTTTAAGTTGGGCGTGCGAGAATAACGTGATTGCTACCCAAAATAAATATCTTCTTTCTTTACAAGGTTGAAGGTTGTCTCAAGGTTTTAGAATTTATTGAGCCTTTTTTCAACCGATTTTCACGAAAATTGTCACAAAAATTTCTTGATTTATTTGACTTTTCATCGATCGCGGTTTTTGATTGGGGGAAAAGGGGGAAGTTTTTTGTAGCTTTATCGATATAATCGATGGATTCCAATTAAATTTAAGGCACACTAAGGACTTCATTCTACACAAGATGATGCAAAAAAAATTCCAAAAAGGGAGTGAAGGAGGGAAAACAGGGGGAAGTTTGCTTTAGACTTTTATGTACCTATTTAATTTTTTTTTTGGTAAATTTATACCTACCTACATTTACCAATCAGAATACGCCATCATCTCCGCCTTTACAATACGAACCTGCAGATATCAGATTCGACCTCCTAGGACCAAGGGAACGCGAGTTATCGCTAAAACTTTTAGGGACCCCTATATTTTGCTTTTTTTATGGTTAATCAACTTTATTTATGACTGCAGTCTTTGACCGTGGGAATTTTTGATTGAACACCCGAATCTATATTTTCTATCTACACATACGCATTGCGCTGTATTGTACATGCACTCTGGAGACGAATTTAGGCGAATTCAGAAGCGCAGCGAGCGGTCTGCCGTATCAGCGTTTTCGTTCCCATATTTATTTGAGAATTTCGGAGAACTTTAAATTTCTTCCTCTTCTTTCTTTCTTTTTACAAAAGACCAATTATTTTTATTTATTTATTGTACGTTTTTAAGCATGAATCAATCTTCATATAGTGTATTTTTTATTTTTTAACTCGCGCAAGAAATCCGACGTCGTATTCGCTTATATTTTCTTCAAAATACCTTTAAAAAAGAATTAACTTAAATCTTCTAATTTACGTTTTTGGATTTTCCTGTCTTTATTTCTGTGTAATTTATACACAACTTCATGTTTTAAATACCGTGTAAACAACAAAGACATGAACGTCGCGCACCGCAAAAAACACGTCTCAGGTTATTTGGAATTTAACAAAGTATTACAATGAAAATCAATAAATTGTCTCATTGACTTTTTTAATACTTCAAAAAACTTCAATTTAACGTATCCTAACATATTGTTACTAAGTCAGTTTTGCTCAAAAGTCTACATAGGTGAAATTCGATTTAAAATTGGACTTTCTTCGTTAACTTTGTAGCGCAAATTATTTTTTGGACTTGTATTTGCATTATACACAGCTCGTAAAACTGTGCGTTTTTGAAAAATCTATAATACCTAGTACCGTCTACCTATCTTAATATGGTCGTAGAAAAACTATTGTATGCAACGTTGTATAAGTACGTCAAAAAATACTCGTGGCACCTTTTTTATAGTGCTCGCCTAGGCTCGTACCATAACCCGCGCCACTCGTCTTTTTCGAACACTCTTATTTACAACTGTTTTATAAAGTAGTATAAATGAAAAATGCGACCTGTAGGCAAGAACACAGTCTCTCGCACGTCAATTGATCACACCTAGATAAAGTGTAAAATATTAAAAAATAATAATAAACACGGTGACGTAGGTAGGTAATACCAACGATGTATCACATGATATTATTGTCACTGTTGACCTGCATAGATATCATTCATTGCATTGGTAGGTATGTAGTTTGTTTATGTTTTCCCTTACAAAAAGTTTTAAAATGTAACCCATGTCAAAAATAATATTTTCTAAAAAATAATTTTTTCGTACAAGTTTTTATTGTGAGGCCTAATTATAATACTTATCAAGACAAATGTATTAATAAGCCCTAACTCGAAAGGCTTAACTCTTGCGTCGTTTTATTACAGGATCCTATAGCCACCTTCCGGCTCCATCATCAGATCATCTTCTTGTTAAAATGATATTGCATTGTCATAATCTCATTTACTAGCATACAAAATGTCATCTCAATCGGAAACCGGGAAGTGGCTCTTTAACTTGCAAGCTTTGACACAAACAAATAAACAACTAATAGGACAAACTTAATAAAAGTTTGTAATGCAATGAAAGCTGTAAGTTGTACCAAAGATTACATAATTATAAGGTTATAACGTAACGCCTCTTATGTACGATTAATTAATTTATATGAAAAGTAAAAATATCTCTCTACCTCTAAGACCTTTCATACACTAGTATGAAAGGTCTTAGAGGTAGAGAGTCACAGAGCCACTAGGCTCCTCCTGTAAACCTCGCGACACACCCCCATCCATTGATGTCTATCTATCAGATAAAAAAGTTGTTCAGCCAAAAAAGTTGCGTCTTAATAAGCGTAACAAAAAAGCTTTATGAAATATTTAAAAAAATTTCGAAATGGCTGAAATATGATTATTTTAAAGTTTTGAGCCCGCTAACTCCGCCTTTTTGAAAAAATTCCAAAAACTGAATCGCCAAAAAAGTCTAGGTATGTAATTATTAAACCTGTTTAAAAAAAATTCACGAGAATCGGTTGAGATATGCGACCTGTAGGCGAGAACAAACCGACAGACAAACTCACAACCGGACAAACTGACGGAAAAAAGCATTTTTTGCCAATTTCGAAACTCTGAGACGCTTCGCTCGGTTCACTCGCTCAGTCAAAAAAAATTGGTTGTCTGTAAAGTCGGTTTACGGACGGACATTCCGAACTGAGCCGATCGCTCGAGCCGATCATGCCTCTCTCTCGTTCGTGCCGCGCTCTCGCTTGCGGAACGCGACAATGAGCGTAACGGGACAATGACGTCATCTTTTTCGTACATGCAGCCCGTAGTATCGAGTTATTAGACGTTGTCACGTCAAAATAAAATAAATAACAGCTGCAATGGTAAAAGAAAATCCTACAAGTCTTGGGGCCCTGGGCTCTGTCTACTCTATTAGGCTTTCATACATGACAATTAATGATAATGAACTTTCTTTCTAAACTCAAGGACTTTTTTTCGCTTTTCTGGATCAGCCCGTAGAGAAATGAGTAGCTTTGTATGATCAAAGAAGTGCGTATTATAAATAGATATCTTCTCATTTCCAATTCTATAACGTTGTTATTAAGTTCATATTTCATTGCTGTATAAGTACTGTCTATCACCGGAATCATGATTTTTCTCTTCAAAAAGAATTCGGAAATTACTTCTAAACGATTTTTATATTGCCCTCTCAATAACTTAGTAGGGTCTAGCCCTATTAATAGTACAAGAGACAGCGTTCGAAATACTCATTTTTAATTGTATTTTGCGTCGCGTTTTTGAGCTAGGCATCTTACATGACTAGACTAAAAATGCAGTGTAGGGCAAGATTGCTGGATGCAGGACGCTTCCAAAAGACGTCGGCCCAAATATGCGTAGAGGGCATTTTATAAAAAGTATGGGTCCACAAAGTTGGAAGACACAAAATAAGTAAATATTGGTACATAAATGTACTGTAGAAAAAATTGTGTGTAATTTAATATTTTGCAAAATAAGGTTTTACAAAACAAAAAATTGTACAAGTTTTTATTGTAAGACCAAAGCTCGTGCTAATACAAAACAAATAAGCCATTCATTACAGAGTTCCTATGGCCACCTTCCAGCACCATCATCAGATCAGCTCCACGTCATCATAATATTGCATTGTCACGCGACATACATATGCGCGCAAAACGTCAGCTCAATCAGCTGAAGATGTCTGCTTCAAAATTGAGTTGCAAGATTCCACCCGAACAAACATAGTTACATACATACATTGCAAGTTAAATAAAAGCTTGTAAAAAAAATACTTTTTCATTTCTTTGAGGAGTTTCTTCCATACCTCTAAAGTTCTTCATTATGTCGTAACAAAATTAATGTGTTCAAATTGGTAATAAATCTTTAAAATAAAAAAGAATTATCAAAATTTCACAGTTCACAATTGGCGAAGATATCGCGTAACATTCCTACTCGTACAAGCAAAAAAAAAAACACACGAATCGAATTGATAACCTTCTTTTTTAACGTCAGTTAAAAAAGTGTATAAGGCTCCACCCTATTCGTCTGATCGATGATTGAAACAACCCCTTTAAACTAGCAAACGCCCTGCGGCGATGCCTGTGTTATTTGAAAATTGTTAACTCACCCCACGAAATACAAAAAAGATGGTTGTCTTGTAAACTTTTTGAGATAAACCATGATTAGGTCTTTTAGGGTTCCGTACCCAAAGGGTGCAAAGGGGACCCTATTACTGAGACTCCGCTGTCTGTCCGTCTGTCACAGGACTCTATCTCTTAAACCGTAATAGCTAGACACTTGAAATTTTAATCGATTATGTATTACTATGGCCGCTATAACATTAAATATTGAAAATAAAATAAAAGTTGAAAATTAATAAGGGTCGTCATACAAAAAACGTGATTTTTCAGCGTTTTTAACTAGATCTTTATAATGACATTGACTAGATACTTGAAATTTTTACAGATTAAATATTGCTATAGTTGCTATAACAACAAATACGAAAAACAAGATAAAGTAAAAAATTTAAGGGGGTCGTCATACAAAAAATGTGTTTTTTAAGCGTTTTTAACTCGATCTTTATAATGGCATTAACTAGATTCTTGAAATTTTCACCGATTATGTATTATACTATGACCACCATAACAACAAATACTAAAAATAACATAAAGTTAAAAATTAAAGGGGGTCGTCATGCAAGAAACGTGTTTCTTCAGCGTTTTAAAACATTATACGGAGCTACGGAACCTTTCATGTGCGAGTCCGACTCGCACTTGCCCGTTTATTCTAGATTGCTAGTTTCCTAATTAAAAAGCCAAAGCAGTCAGAGGATTATTTGGCTAATATATGGCTCTGGTAGTACAGAAAGGGCCATGCTCCTGCAGTGGAGATTTTGACAGCAAGTACGCCGACAAAGTAGCATAAAGCGTTGTGACATTCCAAGCCAGACGAAAGAAATATATAAGTTTTTATGAAAAAAATCATTTTTTGTACAAGATTTTATAGTGAGTGTGAGTGTGAAAAAAATATAAGTAAAGGTAAACATTCGGGCAAGTTCAAGTCGGACTCGTACGTGAAGGTTCCGTACCTCCGTACAATGTTTTAAAGCGCTGAAGAAACACGTTTCTTGTATGACGACCCCCTTTAATTTTTAACTTTATCTTATTTTTAGTGTTTGTTGTTATAGTGGTCATAGTAATACATAATCGGTGAAAATTTCAATTATCTAGTTAATGTCATTATAAAGATCGAGTTCAAAACGCTGAAAAAAACACGTTTCTTATATGACGACCCCCTTTAATTTTTAACTTTTTCTTATTTTTAGTATTTTTTGTTAAAGCGGCTACAATAATACATAATCGATAAAAATTTAAAGTGTCTAGCTATTACGGTTACGGACAGACAGCGGAGTCTCAGTAATAGGGTCCCGTTTGCACCCTATGGGTACGGAACCCTAAAAAGTGGCCAAGTGCGAGTCGGAATCGCCCATGAAGGGTTCTGTAGCAGCAACATAATGTAAAAGTTCTAAAGGTAAATTGCGGTTTACGATTAATGACATATTTAAAAAAACTACTTACTAGATCTCGTTGAAACCAATTTTCGGTGGAAGTTTGCATGTATATCATATATTTTTAGTTTTATCATTCTCTTGTTTTAGAAGTTACAGGGGGGGTGGGGGTTAATACATTTTACCTCTTTGGAAGTGTCTCCCGCGCAAACCAAGTTACAACAGTATTAGTTCTTATAGTTTCGGATAAAATTGGCTGTTACATACGGACGGACAGACAGACAGACATGACGAATCTATAAGGGTTCCGTTTTTTGCAATTTGGTTACGGAACCCTAAAAAAGACATTGCAAACTTGCTGTGGCCGGGGATCGAACCCAGAACCTCTGAGGGGCGGACTAGCGTGATTACCAATACACCACGGTGGTGGACATAGAAAAAACAATTTAAATTTTACGAGTAATATTAGTAAAATTTATGTAATTAAGAAAGTAGTGTTCTCGATATTAAAAAGTAATTTTAAACAGAAACAATTTTTATACGTCGTAGACTCGTGTCCTGATCATAAAATTGATCATTTCATGATATGGCCGATTTGAGGTAATGGTTGTATGTCATAATATTAATCAATTCTAAGATATGGCCACGACATACAGATCCGATCCCCAAGCAAAAAAATTTCCGGGGGGTAATTTTTTGCTTGGGGAATGTAGTCGGTAAACATAATTATGAATTTAAACCGCTATATGCAATAAATGAATCAATATTTTTATTACATAATGAGCACTCTGTGGTTTTCTATATAATTATAAATCTGATTTATTTATACACAAGTTTTAGATGATGTCATTACCCTAAAAAACCCTAACAATTCCCAAACATTTTCATTGCGTAATTTATTACACAAATTGATAATGGACGTCAAACTAGTGACTACATACGCAATACTATATTAATCACTGCAAACTATGATGAATCAAAAATTGTGTATAAAAGGGACAGTCATGTCTCTTTACCCACAGTTAAAACCAACCACCTGAGCCAACCAGAAACTATTAAGAAAATTAAAAAAAGCAATCACAATGAAGTTAAGAGTATTTTTTGCTATATTACTATTTGGAATGGCCTTATCACAAATTACACATGAAGAAGAAATTAAATCAAAATCTAACAATTTTGATGGAATCGAGAAATTAAATGAAAATTTACCCGCATATATTTACAAAAGCAGGTCCGGAAGATCAATCAAAAATTTAGAAGAACTGAAAGAGGTTGATTATGAAAACATATCTTTAGACGAGATAATTCAATGGCTGATTCAAGAAACGAAACAACATCACGAAAATAACAAACTGAATGAAACTTTGAAACTAAAAATTGTGAAGTGGCTGATTCAAAGAATAGCCAAGTCAGATAATGATAATCAAAAGAAACTAAGTGAAACAAGACAAACTGAAGATAAAACGAATGAGAACATTGGAGGATATAATAATGTTTGGGATAACTATATGTTTTTCTCTAAATAATTTACAATTACTAGTTTAGGGATTTCCAAATAAATGAATTACATAATTTTATTTACGATTGGTATTCTTGCTATTTAAATGATTTATTAATACTAATACTTGATGTTTAGCTATGGGCTGTGAGTAGGAAATAAATAAATATGAGGAAAAAATATATCTAGTTAGAGAGTTCGTTACACTGTTTAAACCGTTTAGCTGTGTTTTAAACCCAAGACAACGTATGTAGTTCATTTACAATAAACTGTCATTATTGTTATTTTTTTGAGAATTTTAATTGTGACAATATTCCTTTACTATTTTGAATGTAGTGTGTAATTAACGCAATCACCCAGCACTTTCTCGGTTGATTGTTTACAACACCCAGGTTTGATCATTTGTTTGTTATTATAATATAATATTATAATTTTTTAAAAATCATTTATACAAATACAACGTTCGAAAGAGCAAATATACAAAGGCGGATTAATTTATTTATTCATTTATCAAACTTTATTGTCCAAAGTAAAAATATACTTTTAACAAATGGCGGACTTAATGCTAAGAGCATTTTTTCCCAGTCAACCATAGGGATAAGCAGAGAAAATTGTGCGGCGCAAAAGCTATAAATACCTATATACTTACATCAAAAATACTAAGTACTTCATACACACTATTACTATACATATATATACATATATATAATATATATGTATATATATGTATATATATATATATTATATAAATATATCAGAGTAAATATAGATTTATCTCATGTAAGAGATCCCTTACAGTCAAACTGCGATAGATTGAGAGAATATTTACATACTCGTAATTACAAGCTTTTAGTTTCATGTCCCGTTGTCTATGTATCCGTAATTAAATCGAGCAAGCTAAATTCGACCCACTCACTACCCATTATTCGATCGAGTTACTTCACATACTTATGTAAGTTGGATAACAATGCAATATTATGGTAGGTACCAGTGTCCTGATATCATGATGAAACCGGAAGGTGGCCACGGTATCTCCATGATAAAAGAACATAACCCCACTGAGTTTGGGCTCAATTGATTCGTCTTGAGAAGCACTTTAAACTTTTTAGTTCATTGTTTTAGATAAAAGCTTGTTTTGAAAAATATTTTTCAAATAATTACTTTTAAATATAATCATACTTGACTGCCTCGGTGGTCAAGGCGTTTGCCTTGATCCAGAGGTTGTGGATTCAAATCCCACTGGGAAGGCATATTTTGCGAAAAATTGTTTTCAGTCTGGTTAGAATATTGCAGGCTTAAATCACCTGATTATCCGAAAAGAAAGATAATTCCGTGCTCCGGAAGGACCAACAGCTTTACGTAGCTGTTGGTCCTGAACGACATCTGGCGTTTGTACCTATCCTAGGATTGGTTCTGGTCTACCCTTTGGGTTGCGAAGGTCAGACGGCAGTTGCTCTGTGTAAAAAACATACTTCGTCAAATCACCTAGGTAAGGTAGCGGACCCCGGGCTCTGAAGCGTAATCGCTGACGATGCAACCGGGAATACGCTTATATGATGATACTCGTAAGGTAGAAGCAGTACGTACACATTTAACTATAAGATCATACTTACATATTTATCCAGGTTTTTTTCATTTTCTTTCACCATCGTTTTTATTCGAAAAAACATACAATATCACGAAATTAAAGATGGCAGATAATACGTATCTTTACCCTTAAAAGTTAAGTTCGCGGAAATGAATTTGTGTGACTTGTAAAATTTATGTCTCAAACTTGGGTCGCGACAACCCTAAATAATAAAGTTTTTACTCCTTCTTTCGGCTGAAAGGTGCCTGGTGGGAATGCGCGTGTTCCGTATAAATTATTCTGTGGCTTAACTACTCAATAGCTAATACATTTTTGGATAAATTTTGCAAATAAAGATTTACGTAAGTTTATCTAATAATGGGCAGAAAGGATGGATGAAAATAGATAAACAAAAAATATTTATAAGGCAAGTGTGAAAGGAAGAGCGGGACAGGGTCGACCTCGGCGAACGTTCTGCGATCAGATTGCAGACGTTCTGAAAAAGGGAGAGGTAAGAAGTACCCGTAACCGAAGGGCATGTATGAAGAGGTTGATGAGTGTAGGTGAAGCGAGAGAGGTCTGTCAGGATCGTAGCAAGTGAAGGTCCATAGTCTCTGCCTACCCCTGTGAGAAACAGGCGTGATAGTATGTATGTATCTATTAATCAGAACATGCTGGTTTTGAAGAAAAAAGTCTAGTACCAACTGCTTCACTTTCCACAGTAGATCGTAAATACTGATTAATTAACTTTATTCCCCTAAGTCTGAGTTTAGCTACCGTAGGCCCTGTCTACCCCATAAGGGATAAAGACGTGTTAGTATATGTTTATCCATTTAAAGTTACAGTATTACGTTTTCATTTATGTACGAGCTGGTTGTGTTTGCAAGTTTGCGCAGTTACCAAATTATTGGGTTACCAATGGGACCTCTCCAACTTGTCTGGCCAGCGTGGAGAGTGTAGGCCAAATACCCTGGCTGCTCTGGCCAATATATAGCTCTGGTAGTACAGAGTTGTTCGTGCTCCTGCAGTGGAGACTAAAAAAAGACCTGATGATGATGATGAATAATTTTATCCTAATGCATCGCGTTATTACGTCATAAAATAATGTTTATTTTATGACGAAATATTTTTGATGCTGGACATGTATTCCTTTATTTTTATAAAGCTATAAACAGGCTATGTAATAAAATCGCTTTTTCTGCACATTTGAGCAATATCTCGCGATTCGCCGAGCAATATCGATTAGACGTGACAATCGCCTCGCCTAGGGAACCATAAAAACGAGAGACACTCATATCGCCTGATGGATGACGCGTCAAATGCATGCGGCGGGTAGAGCAGCGAATAGTATAGAAGGATTTGCCTACTTAATAAATAAAGAAATAGTACTCTTTAATAAGGTCATTGTCTTTAATGCTAATTCGCTGCCTAACTAGGAAATTCACTGCTTTGCTTTCTTCTTTTATCCAGTTTCTTAATCATATCAACTCGAAAACGGATCGTAACCGTATAGCCTTTCACCTCGTCGCCAACCAGGCGTCAACCTTACGTAAGCAGGTAACCAGCCATCGACTCGGCTACGGCTAGGCGATGCCGAGCTTACGGTTTGCCCACCGCTGGTTGACGGCTCTGTCAACCAACTAGGTTAGCTAGCAGTTAAGTTAGTTAGTTAGTAAGTTAAGTAGCCAGTTAAGTGACCGCTGGTCACTTAAACCATATAAATATGGGTATTTTCTCACTTTTTCTACGAGTTTCATAGTTTATTTTGTTAAAATCTAACCTAACAAATCAAAACTAGTAAGTAGTAGTAGCAAATTCAGTCCATGATACTGAACTACTTTTCATAAAAACAATTAACGAAAAACGAAAAATTAAACTTAGTTGCCTCTTACCAACACCCGTGGGAGCAGAAACGTGTGGTGACAAATTATATTCTCAGACGTCACCACGCGGCTATAACAGCAGTGAATACAAGTTGATTTTGTATAAGAAATCAGAATCACTAATAAAACACAAAACCGTAAAAAAAAGATTTCTTTAAAATAAATTTCCCAAATTCCTGATAAATGGCTAACCTACTTTACTACACACGCAGCCGTTGCCCTCCTCACCACCCACCTGCCTACAGTATTAGCAGGCGGTGACATTAAAATGGGAGATTTTTGGTATGCACGTGTCGACTGATAACTTTGGTTCTTATTACGAAACAAAGTATATTACAGAACATATATTATTTATTTCACTTAAAGAGTACTTTCCTTCAATTTACAAGCTACTTTTCTTCGTACCAATATTTAGAATGCTAATTTCTGCTTCATTAAATAACCAATTTTCATGATGTTTTCAGAAAAAGATTTATTTTTAGTGTTATTTATTATTTTGTGTAAAATATTGTCCAAAAAACAACACAGTGAATTAAAAATTACCCTGTATAAAGGTGTCCATTCTACGCTATCATACTCTATGACTGTTCGAGGTACAGACTAGCACGTGAGGAATTCTATAAATTATTAATATTTCGCCTGCCATTGCCATCCTTGATTCGGGTATCTTGGACACGAAATATTGGAATTCATGAGTTTTTAAAACCAAGT
This sequence comes from Acrobasis repandana, assembly GCA_963576875.1. NCBI lineage: Eukaryota > Metazoa > Arthropoda > Insecta > Lepidoptera > Pyralidae > Acrobasis > Acrobasis repandana. Next base: position 8,829,346 of record OY756241.1, on the reverse strand, counting down.
TTTTACCCGACTGCGGCAAGATGTAACTAAAAATGTATGCTTTTTGCAATTTTCCCTTTATTTGTGCTAGAAGAAGTTAGTACTTCATACCAAATTTCAAGATTCTGAGTTCACGGGAAGTACCCTGTAGGTTTTAATTCCTTGAGAGTGTCCAAAATTTGCGGCATAAACGGCTGTATCTTTTGATTGCGTTGGCTTAGAAGTTTGATTTTTTCACAGCTCCAAGGGACAGTAGATTTGAGTATTTGATATAAATTCAGCTTGATATCTCCACGAGAGAAGAGAGGAATAGAGGCCTCTCCACTTAACTCCACCGACAAGAGCAAAAATGATATCGTTGATACCTAGACAAGTTTAAAAATTTGGAAAATGAAATAAAAAGAACGTCACTAAGTAATTGATAATTATATCGGGCGGTCCTGGCAGAATGCCCGGAAGTCAAAATTCTTATCTCGGAAAAATCCAAAATGGCGCATCTTCCTGTGATTTGTAGACTGTCATTTAAATTAGTTTTTGAAGTCTTCGTGCAAGGATTTGAATAAAAATAATGTCTTTTCTATTATTCCCGGAAATTAAACGAAATGAAGTAAATTTATTTGCAAGCAAAGTCAAAAGGGCAAATGAGTTGCCCCTTTGACTTTGCTGATATGATAAACATGACAGAAAATTAGTAGTGAATTTAATTAAAATTAGTGGATCTGTGAGCTATAAACCTCACGACTTACCACCAACCCGTTTATGTTTATCGGATAAAAAAGTTGTTCAGACAATATTTTACAAAACCAAAAGTGCACGCCTCATAATCTCATTTTTCACAATTAAATTGAAATTACGATTAAACTACATTGAATTAGACCGTGATCTTCGAAAGGACTTAGTTTTGGATAATACTGAAGCGTATAAAAAAAATGGACTTGATCAGATAAGTTTTTCGGGTGTTATCGTGACCACGCCAGTTTCCATACATACAGACACACGGACGTCCACAAAATGATTTTATTAAACATTGTTTTTTTATTTAAAAGGCAAAATGTCTTTTAAAAATGTCATAAGTGTTTAAACTGACCTCGTATCCTTGTTTGTAGCCCTGTATTCTGCTGTGTATCTATGAAATATGTATACATAGTGTTTGTAGTATAATATGACACTGATCCTTATAGGTATTATGTTTGGGTTTATATTGTGAATAAGGTCTCTTCATAAAATTCTATTAATTTAACATAAAAATTTCGAGCTCCTTTACCTTTGTGGCAGGGATTTTTGGATGCGTACTCGCACTTGACAGGCCGTAGCTGAAAATCAGTGAGCTGCTCTCTGAGCAGCACTAAGCACTGAGCTATGACCTTTTTGGGTTGCTGTAGCACACAGATACGAATATATTGTTATATGTTTTTTTTTCGTCTTTCTTGTGTTTTTTATTATGTTCTTATGTTGTATATTTTCTGTATGTGTGTGACTAAAGCTACAAATAAACATCTTATCTATCTATCAAACTAGTGTATTTCCTTGACATTTATGTAAATATTATTGTACAAGTGCGATAGAAAATAAATAGAGACACATTTAGTTAATTTCGAAATGGCTGAAATATTATTTTCTTACAGTTTTAAACCCGGGAAGTTGTTATATATATATATATATATATATATATATATATATATATATATATATATATATATATATATATAAATATATATATATGGACGGATTTCACTGAAATGGCTTTGCTAAGCCAGGGTAAAGGGGAAAGTGACGGTCATTGCATGGATACAAGTTCCAAGGCCTACAGCTGTTCTCACAGAACCACTGGTTATACGAGTATATATTGATAGTTTCGCCACTCTTCGAAAATAACTTATAATCTCGACTCGAGAAGAGCTTAAATTGCTCTTATCGGAAGTATAAGTATTACCGATGCTACAACTACAGTTATTACATCTCGCAGCCAATATTGTGTTATAGTCATCGCGGGTATTGTTTGAGAAACAGCACTACAATATTCGAAGTTTCCCAACTTTCATTATTCTTACAGAGACGTTATTAACACATCACTAGTGTTACCCGCGGGGATTCGCCCGCGATCATCAATTGTTATGTGATGTTTATACATATTGATTTTAAACTCCCTTTTAAAAATCTTGTAATCAGAATTAATAATAAAACTACAACAATCACCATCATCATTCTCCAGGTCTTTTTTAGTCTCCACTGCAGGAGCACGACCTCGACGTCAGAGGATTTGGCCTACACTCTCCACCCAGCTAGACGGGTCGGAGAGGTCTCATTGATATTTATAAGCTTTGTTTAATTTGTGTTTCCTAAGTCACCTTCTGCGACATCCACGGGAAGACTTGGAGTGGTCTTATTCTAATCTACCGGGAACCACACGGCTTTCATCAAAAACAGTCATTATTGAAGAAATATTTTTAAAAGTAACCTTTTATTTAAAAAGACTCAATTGAGCTCTAACTTGGTGGGGTTGTTTTATCACAGAGATGCCGTAGCCACCTTCCGGCTTCATCATGAGATCAGCTTAGTGGTTTAATAATATTGCATTGTCACCCAACTGACATACGTATGTGAAGTTTCAGCACATAATCAAATAATGGGAAGTTGGTTTAATTTAGCTTGCAAGATTTGATTACAGATTACAGACAACGGAAAAAGTGAAACTGAAAAAAATCTCCCAGTTTTCTGAGAAATGGCCAACCTACTAACTTTACTATATGCGCGGCCGATGCCTTTCCCGCTCGCCGGCCGCCCGCGCCGCCTGCCACAAGCCCGCTAGTGAGCGGTGACATTTAAATGGAAAATTTTTGGTATTCATTTATCGGCTGATATCTTTGATTTTTATTATGAAACATAATAATTATTTAAACAATTGTATATATACATATACGACATATTTTTCAAGTTATTTTCGTTTAAAAAACAAACCATACAACTGATTTTAATAAAATTTCTATGGGACCTCCGGAAAAGTAAACCCTTTCAAACAAACAAAGAATTTTTTAAATCGGTCCAGACGTCTTTGTGTATTCGGGGAACATACATAAAAAAAATAAAAGAATTGATAACCTCCTCCTTTTTTGAAGTCGGTTAAAAATAGGTATCTATGGCAGAATGTGTATTTTTTATTTCGCATAAAGAATACTTACCTTGAATATAGCTACGATATTCAGAATCACCTACAGTATGTTTAGGTACCTATATAGCTTTTCATTCTTTCAAATAGGTATTCAGCGCGTACCTGCCTATGTCATTACGATACGAGTCGTTAAAAGCGACTAAATGTTCCATTTTCTCGTAATAAACGCACACATAATGTCGTCGTGTCGCGAACACACCTTCTAATGTCCCCCATATGCTTTATTTTAGCCACTTCTCGCTTAGTACACGCTATATGTCGGAATTTCACAAAACATCAAGAAATATACTCTTAACAAATAAGGAAACATCTCTTAGTATTTACATAACAAAAAAAATTTGATTGAAATTTATTCTTATAATTTATTTATTGAATATAATAATATAATTGACCGAGCGAGCGAAGCGTCTAAGTTTTGAGATTGGTCAAAAATGCTTTTGTCCGTCAGTTTGTCAGTTTGTCTGTCGGTTTGTTCTCGCCTACAAGTCGAATTTCTCAACCGATTCTTTTTTTATTATATTTTTTTTTATAAACTGGTTCGATAATTAAGTATAATTTTATTGTCGATTCAGTTTTTGGAAAATTTTCAAAATGGCGGAAATATGGGGGTTTAAAACTTTTAAATAATCATATTTCAGCCATTTCAAAAAATTTTCAAATAGACATAAGACTTTTTTGTTACCCTTACTTAATAAGGGTAACGCAACTTTTTTCTCTGAACAACTTTTTTAACCTATAAAGTAGGATGGGGGTGAGTCGCGAGGTTTCCAGCTCACAGAGCCACTAGTAGTTTATTTATTAAGTGGAGAAACGAAGACGTAAAATCACTGTCTAAAACAATTAGATCATTCAAAATTTAATGGTCTACATATTCAATGTTAACAAGTTTATTGCTAGGTAAACAAAAAACTCCCGACTGACAAGAACGCCATCTAGTGATGAGTCGCGGAACTATCGATACGGCTTGATATCCGTAGCGCCATCTATTATTAGCTAGAGAAAGCCCTGACTTTCAAGCATTAACCCCCAATAAATTTTAAACAGCTAAACCGATTTACATCAAAGATAGCATATATCTTCTTATTTATCCTTCGCAATCATTTGCAGTCCAAAATTATAAACGATGGCTCCGATATCTCTTGATGAAAACAGCTATTCTCGGAACGCGGTGACATACATATTTTACTTATCTATTAATTTTGTTAGAATTTTTTGACCTGATATTCGCAATAATTGATCGATAATACTCTGTGACCATGAGATAAGAGTAAACTAGAATAAAGACCACTATTATTTATTAAAAAAATCTAGACACTCATAGATATAACGGATAATTGATTTCAATGAATTGAAAGATTAAATGATAAAATAGATAGAATTAATTTGTTATTATGATGGTGACAAATTCAAAAAATATAATATACACGGACAGACAGACAGACAGGCCTACAGATATTAGCGTCAAACATATAACAACCCTCATTGTATAAATTATGTCAGTATATATCATGAACTCGTATAATCAATAAATATATATATATATATATATACAAATCACACAGATTGAGCTAGCCCCAAAGTAAGTTCGAGACTTATGTTATGGGATCCTAACTCAACGATACTATATTTTATAACAAATACATTTATAGATAAACATTCACTAATAATAACTAGTGGCGCTGTGAGCTGTAAACCTCGCGACTTCCCCGATCTGTTGAAGTTTATCGGATAAAAAATTTGTTCAGACAAAAAAGTTGTTCATACAAAAAAAGTGTGTCTTAATAAGAGTAACAAAAAACTTTTATGACAAATTTGAAAATTTTTCGAAATGGCTGAAATATGATTACTTTAATGTTTAGAACCCACATATCGCCGCCATTTTGAAAATTTTTCAAAAACTGAATCGTAAAAAAAAAATCTGTATAATTATCAAACCTGCTTATAAAATTTTACGAGAATCGGTTGAGAAATGCGACCTGTAGGCGAGAACAAACCGACAGACGGACAGACGGACAAAAGCATTTTTGGCCAATCTCGAAACTAAGACGCTTCGCTCGCTCGGTCAATAATATAATGACAATACATTGTAAACTTTAAAATATTTAAAAAATAATATCATTATTTTATGATTAATAATAAATAAGTGTACTTACTTAATTAAAAAAAAAATATTATGCTCTTTTTTGTTGGGTAGTTACGGAAAAAGATAATTGTTTCCGTATAAATATTCACAAGATTTAATGGCGAGTAACGCATTTAAAAGTCTCTGATCGTCACAGACTTTCTTTACATAAGTGGGCTACGTTATTAATAAATCTTTTTATGTATAAATTATGTATTGTCTTCTTCTTCATCTGAACGCGTTCCCGGTTGCATCAGCTATGCTGCCAAAAAAGAAAAAGACTCTTTTTCTTTTCCAAATATAAAATGCATATCAATGGTCACCCAAGGATGCCAATAATGTAGCGATAGAAGAAGAAATAGCCAGAATTTTATTAATGATGTGGTTATATTTACAACCGGCCGCCTGCCTGACGTCAACCCTTCTTAGGAATGCTTTTGTAGCACGAGCTTTTTTTGATAAAGATAAATATTACAGATTATATGAGAGGTATGCTAATTTTCGTCAGTCGTTCAGGCCTTGAACCATTGCTCAATCTGCACACTTTCAAAGAAAAAGGCTCCACTTTTTATTATTGACTGTTCGAGACAGAATGATCTGATGAAAACTGGACCAATGGTGCACGTTTAGAAATTGAGGCGGCTTCTGTTTAATTAATAATCGTCTTTTTTAACACAAATCTTTAAGTAACATTGTACGCCATTCTGGTGCGTAGGCGACCAATACTAGGCTGTGTAAATGAGTTAATTTCGGCGTTTCCTCTCAGCAGTGGTCGTTGCAAAACGCTAGTATCGGTAGCTTGTGAACAAAGAAAAAAATTATTTAGATATAAATAAATTATCATCATCCTCACGTATTGGGAGGTTGCATCGTCAGCAGTTACGCTTCAGAGCCCGGGGTCCGCTACCTAACCTAGGTGATTGGACGAGGTTACTGGTTTTTACACAGAGCGACTGCCGTCTGACCTCCGCAACCCAAAGGGTAGACCAGAACCAATCCTAGGATCGGTACAAACGCTAGATAGCGTTCGGAACCAACGGCTTTACGTGCCTTCCGAAGCACGGAATCATCTTTCTTTTCTGATAATCAGGTGATTCAAGCCTGCAACATCCTAAACAGACTGGAAACTACTATTAACAAAGTATGCTTCCCAGTGGGATTTGAACCCATGACCTCCGGATCACAAGGCAAACGCCTTGACCACTGGACCGCGGAAACTAAATAAACATTACACGTAATGTACACTACAATTATTGACGTGTAAAAGTGCCTGCAAAGGCCTTATTACTGAATAAATATTTGATTTTGATTTGATTACCTACTCCTTTTTTTAAAGTCGGTTAAAAACAGTAATCCTTGATGTCTCATCATAACATAATGCAAATAGACCGATAATCAAAAAATATATACCTACTCAATACAAACGTGATAAAGGTACCTATATATAGTTAGTAATAATCTTCAATCAGCTAGTTGAAAGATATCTTACTAAATAAACTGTTGTGGATAACTCTTGACGTACATCTACTAGGACCATCCATTATGACTATAACCAGGTACCTATATAACTTATATACAATTATTTTACCCAACTACGGGACAGCCTACAGAGGGTAATGTTTTAGCAGTCTATGTATGTGGATATTTGTGTTCCACCGTAGCATCCGAACTACTTATCTTATTTACACAAATGAGATGTCAATCGATTCGTCATTATCGTGCGAGTGACATCTATTTTTTGTATGTATAAAAAGTTGGTCGCCTATAACCTTCAATTTGTAAACCCTACTTAGCCGTTACTTAGCTCTCATAGTTTTACTTTTGAATTCGTTATATATACTACCTCCATACTACCAAGTTTCCATATACAACCGTTTAGCTGACAGAGGGGGGGGACGGGGACGACACTTGGTTCCAACAAAAAATTGCACTTTAAATCCTAATATTTTACAAACGATTTACATCGATTATGTATTACTGTGGCCGCTGTAACAACAAATACTGAAAATAAAAAAGGTAAATGTTAAAGGGGGTCGCTATACAGAAAACGTGTTTTTTCAGCGTTTTTAACTAGATCTTTATAATGGCATTAACTAGATACTTGAAATGGTCACAGATTATGTATGTTTTTTTAGCGTTTTAAGACATTGTACGGAGGTACGGAACCCTTTCATGTACGAATCCGACTCGCACTTGCCCGTTTATTTATTTTTTATTTTTAAGGGAACTAAGTTTTGCAAACGCATTCAAACAAAAAGAAAATATGGGGGCCATGCCACATAATGAATCATCATCACCATAATTAAAAAACATTTGCAAACTCTGTCGTGTGCCATATCAAATGAATGGGCTTGTAAAAATCTCAAATATTCAATTTTAATTCAATTTTAATTTGATATATTTCAATTTTAATATAGATATTTTTTAAGTTATTTGAGAAAATAGGCGAAATTTTACCGCCCCTCGGTTATTTCCGAAAATACTGGACCTAAAATTATGTGGCACTCCGGGAGTGTTGACAGAAGTGAATACTTGAACAAGGTGGTGTCGGTACTGTAGGTTACGGTACCAGTGTCGCGAGTTCAATGGTTCTTTCTCATTTCAAAAATTGCCCAACGCGCCTAAAGAAGTTTTCACTTCAAAAATACATAAAATAGTTATTTACCTACTGATTTCAAGAAAACCCCTGTTTATATAATGAAGTAGATATTCAAATTTTAGAGTCAGAATTACTAATTGAACAAAACCCAAAAGCTATATATATACCTATCTTTCTACTTCCTATTGTAACCCCTTTTTCAGCGTGTTTAAATTAAATGCCCCAAATTACAGATTTCTAGGTACACGAAGTGACATGACGAAACTATTCCTATATAAATAATCCCTTGTCTTGACTTCAGGACCCTAAAAAGGTAAGGAAGATGATGATGACATCTCAAATTTAATCCATATTCAATATTAAAGTCTTACGCGATCGGCTCGCACTTTACTGGTTTATATTTATTTCGTAGGTTCTCCCTCCGGGCTACCGATATCCTCAACCTGTTAACATAAACATTACTTTGGTTTCATTTCAGATTAATAATGGTGTCTACAACCTTACTTCTCATGCTTCCTTCTTTCGTCCTTGCAAATATCAACGTGCAGTTGAAAGGAACATTTGACGGGAATAATCCCTCAAACCTACGCGTGTCCTGGTCTGGTAGCGAAGTTGCAACTGTTACTGCAGAGGAGAGAAATACCTTCGGCATACATTTTAGTAACTTGAGGGATGGTACAGCTAAATACTTTGGCAGACAGCCCGATTATTTCTATGTTTATAGCCCAACACCGCCATGGGGAGATATATACAAGGAATTCGGTTGGGGTCAAGTAAAGAGGACTCTTGTAGCAAAAAGCGGTAGGGTTTTAAGTATTAGCTCACAACCAACAGTCGTCGTTGAACAAGTCTTTGAAAATAACAGCTCATACCCAACCACGTTTAAAACTGAAATCCAGCAGAATGTGCAGAATACGGTTACATCATCTTGGAGTAAAGGAGGCGAGTTGAATGTCGGGCAAGACATCCATTACGGCTTCGATATTGATGTTTTGAATATTGGTGGCAGTATTTCTTTCTCTTACACGTCATCTTGGGGTAACAGTGTGCAGCAATCTCAAGCTATCACCATTGGTTCCGTGTCAGGAATGGAGATCAAACTGCAGCCACAGGAAGTCGTACATGCCAAACTCTTGGCTACAAGAGGAACAGTAAAATTAGAAATAGAATACGAAGCAAGCCTCTCCGGAGGTGTTGCTGTGAAATTCGTTAAGAAATTCAAGAACCATCACTTTTGGTTAACGAGCGTTCAAAGCGTACTGAATAAATTGAATCTACCTAATAAGAAGACGTCTCGTGAAGTCATCGAAATCGGTTTCTACACTCAGTCAAGAGTGGTAGTTGAAGATGTGAAAAAGAAATAAATTTAAATAAACATACTGCAACAAACAAAAGACATACTTTTAACATTTATTTATTTTTATTTAGATTGTAAACTACATACTTCAACATTTATTTATTTTTCATTAGATTGTACATTTTAATTTGTAAGTATTATTTTATTTTTCTTTCAAATAAAAATTTTATTACAAGACAAACTCTAAGCTTTTTTAAAAATTCGTCAGCTCAGTCCTGTCCAGTATCGGAACAAGGCACTAAGTTGATGTACACAGTCACAACTGTGGACGCCTAAACCTGTTAAAGATACAGCTATTAAAATGACTTGGCTGAAGTTTTCCGCCCGGCCTTTGGCCTAACTTTAATTCTCCTCGAGAATGGATTTGTGTTTTACGACATCCACATCAACATGGGAACACACGACCGATTTTCAATCTTATAACCATGACAAACTTAGTCAGATAATTTACACACACGAGCATTTTGGTCTGAGATTTCTGCTTAGATGTCTCTGTCGTATCCTCCCAATAAGATACTGCTGTCTCTTAAGTTTGTCTCTCACTCTACGTTTGTTCCTCTCATTGCAGAATCAAAATAGTCTCTACGTGCTTTCTTCTCCTCATGCGGCCCTCCTTAACTCTAGCAAGCATCAACGTGCAGCTGTCAGGAAATTTTGACGGAAGCGATCCCTCACGTCTAGTAGTATCCTGCTCTGGCAGTCAAGTTGAGTTTATCACTAATACGGAGAGAGATACTTTCGGCATAAGTGACAGTCGCTTGAAAGATGGAGTAGCTAAAGACTCCGGCAGAAAGCCCGATTATATATACGTTCGAAGACCAACACCACCGTGGGGAGATGTATACGAGGAATTCGGTTGGGGTCAAGTAAAGAGGACTCTTATCGGAAAAAACGTTAAGGTTTTGGGTACAAGTTCACGTCCTGCCGTCGTCATGGAACAATTCTTTGAGAATAATAGCTCTAACCCAGCTACTTTTAAAGCTGAAATCCAGCAAAGTGTACAGAATACGGTTACTTCATCTTGGAGCAAAGGAGGCGAATTGAGCATCGGTAAAGAAATCAACTATGGTTTTCATGTCTTTAATATCGGTGGTGCCACGTCTTTCTCTTATTCATCATCATGGGGTCACAGTGTGGAGAAATCTGAATCTATTACTATTGGTTCTTTATCAGGAATGGAGATTGAGCTGCAACCACAGCAAAAGGCACAGGTACAACTACTGGCTACAAAAGGATCTGTGAAATTAGAAGTAGAATACGAAGCGAGCCTCTCAGGAGGTGTTGCTATGAAATACGTTAAGAAATACAAGAACCATTACTTCTGGTTAAATGATGTTCGTTCCATACTGGATAGATTGGGTCTACCTAATAAGAAGACGTCTCGTGAAGTCATCGAAATCGGTTTCTACTCTCAGACAAGAGTTATCGTTAATGATTTCAAGAAAAAATAAAGTGTTTTTTTTTTTCAGGGTTCATATTAAGGAAATTAATTAAATGAATTTTGACAATAAATAGGAAGACGTTCTTCCTTCTTTCTTCTTTATTAAGCCTTTTTCGGTCCATTGTTGGAGAAAAGGCCTCTCCCAATAACGAAAGGATTTGCCTATAATCACAACGCTAGGCAGACGGGTTGGGGATTGCAGTAAATAGTTTTTGCACAGAGGGCTCTGCTGCCCATTCTCTGTAACCTTTACCTCCTCCTCTAATGAGAGAAAAATGGTAGCGACAAATAGAGTTCTACTCTGCCATCATCATAAGTGGCCACAGTAATTTGAAAAGATTTGTCTTTATTAATTGAACATTAAATTATGTTATTTTGCTCTTTTATCTAAAACACCCCCTTTCCCCCTTTCTCTCTTGTTTTTCCCCAATCAAAAATCGGGATCGCTAAAAAAATTAAATTAATCAAGAAACTTGTATGCCAATTTTCATCAAAATTGGCTGAAAAAGCGACCAGTAGGCGAGAACAGACATACGGACGTAGAAAAGCAATTTTCGGCCAATCTCGAACCATCCAACGAGGAAGATATTACATGAACTGAACATAATAAACGGGCAAGTGCGAGTCGGACTCGTACATGTAGGGTTCCGTCCCACCGTACAATGTTTTAAAACGCTGAAGAAACACGTTTCTTGTATGACGACCCCCTTTAATTTTTTACTTTATCTTATTTTTAGTATTTGTTGTTATAGTGGTCATAGTATTACATAATCAGTGAAAATTTCAAGTGTCTAGCTATTACGGTTCAAGAGATAGAGCCCTGTGACAGACGGGCAGACGGACAGACGGACAAACGGACAGACAGCGGAGTCTCAGTAATAGGGTCCTGTTTGCACCCTTTGGGTACGGAACCCTAAAAACATTGGGTCACAAAATATAGATGCGTGATACCGCATTTGTTCATTTCGTATTGACACCCAGATGTATTTGAATATTGTGTGGATGACGTCAGCATCTGGTTCTCCTGATGGCTCCTCGACAGCTGGGAGAGCACCCTTTTAGGGCGAGGTTATACTATCAGCGACAGCACACTATTGAATATTCTATTTCTACCTAAATGGTAGAAAGCTACCTAGTAGTCGTTACGGCATGTTTTTTGGCTACCCAACACGGTTTTACTACCATAGTGATTACATTTATTTTTTAATTTAAAGCACAGAAATGAATAAGAGTGTTTCATTCAGAATGGAATCTCCTAAGGTCCCGCGCAATACGAGTATGCGTCCCCGTTCCCTGTTCCCGCTCCTCTCCTCCGTTCTCGCCTTGCCAAAGGGTGAGAGCGGGCGAACACACACGCAATTACGTGTGCACGGATGTATAGTTTCGTTTGTAATAGTGTAGGCATAAATGATACTCCGCTTCTATGAAGTTTCATAGTCCACTTTTGTATGTCGGCCGCACGCGCCCCTGCTGTGGGGAAGTAAGCATCTATCGACGATGATGATACTTTTATTTTTTCTTAGCTTTTTACATCGTGGGTAACAGCTAGTACTAGCTAGCCTAACCTCACTTAGTAAAGAAGTACTGGAAAGTAACATAACAAATATCCAAGATACATACTCAAAACTACAGACTCAACTCACACAACACAGATCAGTGCAACAAACAAAGAAATAGTACACTCTGAGCGATACAACACTGCAACTTATAAGTGAAAGAAAACTTCTGCTTACCAGCAAAACGAAAAAGCAAAATGTAACGAGAATAACATATTTAAGCAAAAAAATTAAAGAAAACATTAGAAAAGATAGAAAAATAAAAATAATTCACACACTAGAAAAACACATCACATCTACTGGAGGAACGAAAAAGGCTCTTAAAGAACTACCTACAGGAAGCAAAATCATGGATACCGAACTTAAAAAAGGAACATATTAACATTACAAATCAAAAAGACATCAATAAATTAGCTACTGAGTTTTACCAGAGCCTTTACTCTAGCAAAAATAACAAAGTGGAACAAAGAAAATGTAATATGTAACAAAATAGATCATCCAAATTCAGAACCTGAAATCTTACAAAGTGAAGTTCGCAGAGCAATATTAACCTAAAAACCAGATAAGGCACCAGGTCCGGATAAGATTTCTAATGAGATATTAAGAGGTACTTTAGAAACAATAGTTCCTATACTTACAAAAATATTTAATGCAGTACTAAAATCAGGCGTTATTCCTGAGCAATGGGAAACTTCACATATCACCCTCATATACAAAAAAGGTCCTAAAGAAGACATAGGAAACTATAGACCGATTAGCTTGATGTCAAATATATACAAGGTTTTTTCTAAGATCATACTGGACGGACAGGGTTAGTTCCATACTTGATGAAAATCAGCCGATCGAACAAGCGGGCTTTAAAAAGAATTTTTCCACAGTTGACCATGTACACACAGTGAAACAAATCATAGAAAAATACAATGAGTACAACAAACCTTTGTATGTGGGCTTCGTTGATTACACTAAAGCATTTGACAGATTTAGTCATGAAGTCATATGGGAAAGCTTAAAAACACAAGAAATCCATGAAGCCTATATAGACATTATTATGAGCATATATTGTAAGAGTAAAGCAAGAATTAAGCTGGAAACTTTGGGTGAAACTTTTAGTATTGAAAGAGGAGTCCGGCAGGGTGACCCCCTGTCTCCCAAGCTGTTCTCTGCAGTGCTTGAAAATGTATTCCGCAAATTAGACTGGGACCAATATGGACTGTGTGTAAATGGTAAAAAGCTAAACCATCTCAGATTTGCAGATGATATTGTTCTCTTTGAAGAAAATCCCCATAACTTGGAGAAAATGATACAAGGTCTAAACAGAGAAAGTAAAAAAACTGGACTCTTCATAAATGTGCACAAAACTAAATTATTAACTAACTCAAACATTCACGAAAATAAAATAAACAATCAGCCCCTCGAGTATGTGGAAGAGTATATATATTTGGGTCAGATCATCTCCTACAACGATATAACCAGAAACGAAATCAAAAGACGTGTAACCAACAGCTGGAAAAAATACTGGTCGCTAAAAGAGGTGATGAAGTCCACTGATTTCAGCAATGGCATTAAACGAAGAGTTTTCAACACTTGCATATAATATTAGGTCCTTACATATGAAATTGCCGATTTTCAATACTGGCAACTTTAAAATCAAATATCTTGTGTTTCATTAGGAATTCCAAATTCAAATTTATTTCGAAATAAAGCCAGAAAAATATTGTTTTAAAATTCGTATTTCATTTGTTTTAACATCATTTGTTTGAGTTTCAACATTGCTATAACAACAACTATGGCCAAATTGAAAGTTCGCGGTATTTACGAATACGAGTTCCACCGTGGCACCAGTGCTGCAGAAACGACTTGAAGAATTAACGACGTGTATGGACCAGGCACCGCTAACGAACGAACGGTGCGTTTTTGGTTTCAACGTTTCCGTTCTGGAAATTTCGATTTACACAATGAGCCTCGTGGACGACCTGATACTCAAGTGAATAACGAAGAATTGAAGGCGATAGTGGAAGCGGATCCATCTCAAACCACTTCTGAACTAGCAGCAGCCTTCGGCGTAAGTGACAAAACGATACTTATCCACTTGCGCCAAATCGGAAAAATTAAAAAACTCAAAGAAGCAAACCAACAAACACGCGTTGCTTGCTGCGTTTATTTGCTTAATCGCCACAATAATGAGGGGATTTTGAACCGTATCGTGACTTGTGATGAGAAATGGATCCTGTACGACAATCGGAAGCGATCATCACAATGGCTTGACCCTGGAGAACCGGCAAAACCTTGCCCTAAGCGAAAACTGACCAAAAAGAAGATTCTGGTTAGTGTTTGGTGGACCAGTGCTGGTGTTATCCACTACAGCTTCTTGAGATCAGGCCAGACGATTACTGCAGACTTGTATTGCCAACAATTGCAAACAATGATGGAAAAGCTCGCCATTAAACAACCGAGACTGATGAATTGCTCTAGCCCACTGCTCCTTCAGGATAACGCTAGACCACACACTGCACATCAAACGATCGCCAAGTTAGAGGAGCTGCGACTGGAACCTCTGCGTCACCCACCATACTCTCCAGATCTCGCCCCAACCGATTACCACTTTTTTCAAAATTTGGATAACTTTTTACAAGGAAAAAATTTCAAATCTGATGAGGCAGTCAAAACCGCCTTTAAACAGTTCATAGACTCTCGCTCCCAGGATTTTTTTTCCAAAGGTATCAATGATCTGCCTATAAAATGGCGGAAGTGTATCGATAACAACGGCGCATACTTCGATTGATTAAATAATAATGTCATTAAAAAAAACTTGTTTCATTTTTTTTATACTGAACGGCAATTTCATATGTAAGGACCTAATATTACCATGCTTAACATACGGCTGTGAAACCTGGTCACTCTCAAAAATCCATAGAGACATGTTGCAGCACTGTCAGAGAGCTATGGAAAGAAGCATGTTAGAAATCAGGCGAAAAGACAAACACAGAAATACTTGGATACGAGCCAAAACAGGGTTAATAGATGTCCTTTCAAAAATAGATAAATTGAAGTGGAGATGGACCGGCCACATGTTACGAAGCAGACAAAAAAAGTGAAAAGAAGTGAAAGCAACCTGAGCTCAGGATAAAGGGCTAGTAGATAGATTGATAGAACAGCTAGTACTAAATTCAACTGGATACATTTATTAGTAAGATTAGATACAGTTGAGGAAGGAATTAATACTAAGGATTAAAATGAAAACCTATAGGTGGACTGGTGTGATAGTTTATTATATTTAATGATAATTTTAAACAATAATTAAATTTTTAACAACAAACACAACCGACTTAAATTTTTTTAGGAGTTTCTTCCATATCTCCAAAGTTCTTTATCATATCTAAAATAAGACCAACTTGGTAGTAAAGGCTTTCAAATAAAAAAAGAATTATCAAAATAGGTTCACAATTGGCGAAGATCGCGTAACAAACACACATAAAAAAATATACAAAAAATAAAAAACATACAGTCGAATTGAAAACCTTCTCCTTTTTTGAAGTCGGTTAAAAAGAAAGAGACTTCAATTTCTAGTCTTCTTCATCAGTTCCACTTAACCGAAACACACTTTCTGAATTGCAATTTCTCTATTATATATCACTATATTTGTGCTTATAATATTCTTCAATAGGAGTTTTTTGATTTCTCAAGGATTCCACCATCAGATCTTTTTTAGGGTTCCGTACCCAAAGGGTGCAAACGGGACCCTACTACTGTGACTCCGCTGTCTATCCGTCTGTCTGTCCGTTTGTCTGTCGGTCCATCAGTCACAGGGCTCTATCTCTTGAACCGTAATAACTAGACACTTGGAATTTTCACCGATTATGTATTACTGTGGCGGATATAACAACAAATACTAAAAATAAAAAAAACGACGGGTTGCACTCCGGGAGTGCCGGCAGAAGTGAAAACTTGAATATTAGACTTAACTTACTACTTAACGTTGTGCATTTTTGATATTTTGGAATGGTTAGGGAATAATTTTGCATGAGTTGCTTTAATTATCAGTATAAAAGTACTATCATTTAATAGGTAGAATACAATATTTATTTATTGCGCTATCGTACACAAACATGACAAAAAGTGCAAACGCCGCTAAAGAAGTTTTCACTTCAAAAAGGTTTGGGCTCGTCGGGGATTTAAACCCGGGACCTCTCGCACCCTAAGCGAAAATCATAACCCTGGACCAACGAGCCGGCTGACAGCTTCGTCGAAATTATAAAATAAATACTTCCTCTCCTACGCCACGCCGGCTGTCATTCCGTCTTACGAATTTTCGATCAGGACACGTGTCCTGACGTGAGTTTAACATATTTTACTCATTACAAAAAAAGTGCACAACGCCGCTAAAGAAGTTTTCACTTCAAAAATAGTTAAAAATTAAAGGGGGTCGTCATACAAAAAACTTTTTTTTTTTTCAGCGTTTTTAACTTGATCTTCTTGTACTTTTGAACTTGATGACTTGAAATTTTCACCAATTATGTATTACTATGACCACAATAACAACAAATACTAAAAAAAATGGTTGCCTGTAAAGTCGGTTTTACGGGCGAAGATTTTACGTGACAACGTCTCAACGAGAGAGACGCAAGGCATTCGGCGGGCCTCTCTCTCGTTCGGTGACTCATCGTAACGTTACCGAGCGTTACACTTTTTCATAAGTGACTCCCAGCCGCAACCTAATTTAAGACGTTGTCACGTCAAAATAAAATAAAGTTAAAAATTAAAGGGGGTCGTCATACAAGAAACGTGTTTCTTCAGCGTTTTTAAACATTGCATATGAGAAGCCCCATTCGAATTGAGAAGCTCCTCTTTTTTTTGTTAAGCTTTTATTTAACTTGCAATGTTACATACATGTATGTATGTAACTATGACGTTTGTTCGGGTGGCATCTTGCAACTCAATTTTGAAGCAGATATCTTCCACCGATTGGGCTGAAATTTTGCGCGCATATATTGTATACGCCTGACAATGCAATATTATGATGACTTGGAACTGATCTGATGACGGAGCTGGAAGGTGGCCATAGGAACTCTGTAATGAAACGACGGAATCCAATCGAGTTTGGGCTTGTTGGATCCGTCTTGACGAGGACTTTGTCCTTAGATGGTATCTGGGGTCTAATGATTGAGCTGGAAGGTAGTCATAATAACTTCGTAATAAAGCGTCGCAACCCCGTTGAGTTTAGGCTTATTTGTTTGTTGTAATACCTTTAGTCTTACAGTGAAAGCTTGTACAAAAAAAATATTTTTTTATATAATCTTATTTGAAGTCTAATATATAGGTATTCGTTAAGATGACAGACTTAATAAAATTGCAGAAGTGACCATATATCGCTTTCTCCCGCTAACATAACAACCCCACCCTACCCTGTCACACACAGGCCTGCCGGAATGCCCCATAATATCGAGCGCGCTGACACTTTCCCAAAGAAATCTGCGTTTGATGGTACACTTAGGCAACGTCTGACATTTTTCAATTTCCATCTCTACTCTGTTTAAAATAGAGATTAATTTTAGTTAGACGGAAATTTATATCAATTTTGTTTTACAAGGATTTTTGAATGCATTTGATTGGATCTGGATTTTTAAATATCGACTGTAATTTTCATTATTTGATGGTACAGATCTCGCCAAACTTCTAGTTCGCTCTAAAGTTGCCTCACTCAGGTTACAAACAGGGACAGAATATTTACCACAATAATATTTTTTTCAGAATGATTGTAAGAATGTAGATATATGATATATAACATAAACAAAAATAAAGCAAATTCTATCTGTTATGGGTATCTGTATTTTACTACTGCGACGCGAATCGCCTCAACTTCAGAGCGAACTAGAAGTTTGCCACTTTGAAAGTGTCTCGCGCAAACTATTCAGTTTAGAAAAAAATTATATTAGAAACCTCAATATCAGTTTTGAAGACCTATCAATAGATACCCCACAGTTATGGGTCCGATAAAAAACAAAATTTTGAGTTTCAGTTCTAAGTATGGTCCCCAAAATTTATTGTTTTTTTTTTCTATTTTTGTGTGAAAATCTTAATGCGGTTCACAGAATACATCTACTTACCAAGTTTCAACAGTATAGTTCTTATAGTTTCGGAAAAAGTGGCTGTGACAGGTGACATACGGCAGACAGACAGACAGACATGACAAATCCTTAAGGGTTCCGTTTTTTGCCATTTGGCTATGGAACCCTAAAAATTACCTTGGGGCTAGCTCAATCTGTGTGATTTGTATCTTCGGTTGATTTTGCACCACTATCTATATTGAAATATTGGAATCAGAATCAACGTAAGAAAATCCGGGCAAGTGCGAGTCGGACCCGTACATGAAGAGTTTCGTACCACCGTACAATGTTTTGAAACGCTCAAAAATCTCGTTTCTTGTACAACTTAAATTTTTAACTATCTCATTTTTAGTATTTGCTGTTATAGCGGCCATAGTAATACATAAATAGACACGTTTCTATACGTTTTACACGTGATTGGACACGATCTATACGTTTTACACCTAACTTAAATATAAACATTAAATTATCGTCCAATATGAAACAAAAACAAACTAGCTGTACCCCGCGTTTAAAAAAAAAAATATCCAATGTTACTCGCTGATAATGTAGCTTTTTATAGATGATTTTTTTTTTAAAACTGGTCAGTAAGTATAGTATTATAGTTAACCATTACAAAAAATACACAACAATCAAATCTTATTTTTTAAATATTAGTAGGTATAGATTATTTAATCTTATAGTAGAAAAAAATCACCATAATTTAAGACATTTTAGTTTTGTATTTCATCTGAATACAAACTAAATTAATGTCTAAATAACATTTGTATCTTCTATTCTATAAAGCCAGCCATAATTATAATTATCTTTTGTCTGGACTAGAATGCTATTAAGTAGTTAATTAATTCTGTGAATTACTAAGTCAATGTTCATAGTATACTAGCTTTTGCCCGCGGCTTCGCCCGCGTATCTCACGGGAACATTACATTTTCCTGGATGAAAGTTACCCTATGTCCTTCTCAGTACTCCTAACTATGTATATGCCAATTTTCAAGTAGATTAGATAAGTAGATAAAGCGTGAAGAGGTAACAAACAAACAAACAAATATACAAACTCACTTCGCATTTATAATATTAGTTAGGATTAGGATAGTTAGGATTAGGATTAGTATTCTTTCGTACTTAAAAGAGGGGTGCTATTAGTTTGACGTGTCTATCTGTGCGTCTCTATGTGACCTCGTCTCTCCCGAACTCCCGAACGAATAAATCAATTTTAATTAGATTTCTTTTGTCGTAATATGGGAATTAATCGACGATTCGTTTCGTTTTTATCGTGTGTATAAGTGGCTACCACTGCCGCAGATTTTTCAAGCTGCACAGAGATATACAATACAATACCCTTTATTGCACAAAATAAAAATACAGGACATAATTATCTTAAAATCTAGGAAATGCGCATGAGGCGGCCTTATCGCTAAGCAATTTCTTCTAGGCAACCTCGCTCAAATAGAAAAAGTGATGGGAAATTAGGTAGTGCGGGATGGTCAATATAATAAACATACTTATATACAATAAATTATAATCTGACATAAGTAGCTTGCCGACTGCCACACAACGATGACAACCGGGACCAACGACTTAACGTACCTTTTGAAGCACGGAGGAGCTCGAGAAATCTTTATTCCACTTGTGCTCACCCATCTAAGTGTGAACTTCGCCCCGTGTCACTTAACTTGCGAAAGAGCTAATGCCACCGAGCTTGACGTCACTTTGTTTTTGTTACATGTTTTTTACACCCCAAATTAGTTAGTTTACTTTTTTTTTAAAAACAAGCTCCTGTCTAAAACATTTAACTAAAAAGTTTAATATGCTCATCAAACTTGTTGTTTTATCTCAGAGATACCGTGGCCACCTTTCTGATTCACCATGAGATGAGGTCATCGGTACTATAATTTTGCTATTTATTTAACTTTATTACAAAAAATGTAATAGGTGGACTTACGGCCTAGGGGCGTTACGGACCTTTTCTACCAGTCAACCTACAGGCGGTGCTGATAAAAGCAAATTTTGGACGATTAGTACATTCAAATTAACTATTTGACCATAATAAACATTTACCTAAGACATATATTCATTTATATATTTTCTATATTTTATATATTCATTGTCGTTTGTCATCCAATTTACATAAGTATGTGAAGTTTTAACTTCATTGAATAATGGGAAGTGGGTCTAATTTAGCTTGCATGATTTCGACACACAGACAGACAAGGGACAGGTTAAAAACAAAACTAGTGGCTCTGTAAACTGTAAACCTTGCGACTCATTCTATATAATTATCGAACCTGCTCAAATAAATGGGTGAATTTCAACAGGTCTATTAAAATCTTCATTCCGTGGACTTTTTTTATCTTTAGGGTTTTTTTCAATAAATTAGTTTTTATTGCACGCCTCATAAGCGGAGCATTGAGGTAGTGCTCTACTCTCGCCTTACAAAAATCAAGTGATTTTTCGAACTAAAAATGTCGGTATTTATTTCTTATCGTACTTGTAGAATAATATTTACACACAAATGTCAAGAAAAAACACTAGTTTCAACAGTCATGATATTTTTAAAGGACATTTTGTTCTTTAAAATAATAAAACAAGTGTTTAAGAAAATTATTTCGTGGACGTCCGTGTGTCGGTACGTATGGAAACTGGCGTGGTCACGATAACGCCCGAAAAACTTAACAAATCGAACCCTTCTTTTTTTCATACGCTTAAGTATTATCTAAAACTAAGTCCTTTCGAAAATCATGGTCTAATTAAAAGTAGTTTAATTATAATTAGCAATAAACTGAAATCCACCTATCGTTGGTATATCTAAATCTATGTAAATAAGGTTCGTTGACATTGACAATTTTTATTTTTATTTTTTTTTACTGCGTTTAGCATCTGCCTTTTAGCCATTCTTAATTTGTATTCTTTTTTTGGATACAATGTTAATCTTTTCATTTTTCTTTTCTTCTTGACATTGACAATACATGCGCAGTACCTTTCTTTTCTGTGTGGGCAATGGCGCGAAGATTTAAAAGTAAATTTTTTATTTTGTTCATAATACACCGATAAATATGCAATATTCAAGTTCTGTTTTTTTTTGTGAAAATTGAGTGACCGCTATGAGGCGTGCTCTTTTGGATTTTCCAAACATTTTAAGACTGCAGTCTTCGACCGTGGGAATTTTCGATTGAACACCCGAATCTATATTTTCTATCTACACATACGTATTGCGCTGTATTGTACATGCACCCTGGAGACGAATTTAGACGAATTCAGAAGCGCAGCGAGCGGTCTGCCTTATCAGCGTTTTCGTCCCCATATTTATTTGAGAACTTTAAATTTCAAATCATTTTCACAAAAGACAAATTATTTTTATTTATTTATTGTACGTGTTTAAGCATGAATCAATCCACATATATGTGTATTTTTTATTTTTTTACTCAGTCGTATGCGCAAGAAATCCGACGACGTATTCGCTTATATTTTCTTCAAAGTTTAACCTTTTTAACTAAGTTTTTGAATAAATTAAAAAAAAAATACTAAAATCTTTTTATTCACTTTTTAGGATTTTCCTTTGTCTTTATTTCTCTATAATTTATACACAACTTCATGTTTTAAAATCCGTGTAAACAACAAAGACATGAACGTCGCGCACCGCAAAAAATTTGAACACGTCTCAGGTTATTTGGAATTAAACAAACTATTACAATGAAAATGAATAAATTGTCTCATTCACTTTTTTAATACTTAAATAAACTTCAATTTAACATATATAAACATATTGTTACTAAGATAGTTTGGCTCCAACCAGCTCCGAAAAAGTAGTTAAAATCACTAAAAATAAGGAACCCGCCCTTAAGTTTTTGATAATGTATGTATTCTTGCTTAATGTTTAGCAGACACTTTAAAAACTAACGAGATATAGCAGATAAAAAATTTCGTGCCACGGCAATGAAACAAGCGTCCACGGCAATGAAAGAACTGTGCCATGGAAATGAAAGAATCAATCCACGGAAATCAAAATCCATATAAAACATAATATTTTATATACTTATATACAATAGATACACGCCTGTCTCCGAGAGGGAAAGGCATACCCAGATATCTCTCCATCGGCTTCTATAAATTCATCCCATACCACAAACAATAGCTTGGTTCCACTCAAAGTTTGTGTATGGGAGTAAGATTTGAATAGATATTACAAAGGATGAATGGGAGTAGAATAAGAAAAGAAATTAAAAAAAACGACGGGTTGCACTCCGGAAGTGCCGGCAGAAGTGAAAACTTGAATATTAACGTTGTGCATTTTTGATTTTTTGAAATGGTTAGGGAATAATTTTGCACGAATTGCTTTAATTATCAGTATAAAAGTACTATCATTTATGTAGTAGAATATAATATTTATTTATTGCGCTATCGTACACAAACATGACAAAAAGTGCACAACGCCGCTAAAGAAGTTTTCACTTTAAAACTGTGGTATTGAGGTCTGTAAGAAGTGTGAAGTCCAAAGTCTTTCTTTACTTATTCTACTCTCATTCTTCTTTTGTAATTTCTCCCTAATAAATTTTACTCCCATACAAGTTTTGGCACCAAGACCTCCTCTGAACAGTCATTTTTAACGCCTATATCTACCCGCCTAGACATATTAATTTTTGTAAATTGACGAGTCCTGTACTGTTAGTATTCGGTACTACCTGTATTACAGGTAAAGATGTTTTCTTTGCCTAATCATACCATGGCGATGAAAACTTAAGTCATAGAAATGAAACACTTGGCCACGGCAATGAAACTAAATTGTTTTGCAAGACATGGCATTGAATTTTTTTTCATTGTCATGTCTATTTTTTCATTGCCATGCCATAGCAAATTTTGGGCACGGAAGCCACGGAAATGAAAGCACGGTGATGAAAATCAAGGCAAAAATATAAAATAACTAAAACCCTAATAATAATTCGAAGTAATAAACACTTCAACATAAATGGCGTTTTATCGAATGCATAATCAAGAGGATAAAATTATTCAAAAAGAAGTTAAGTATCCATGGCGATGAAAGAAAAAAATTCCAGTAACAAAAAATGGAATATTTACGTTTATGGCGCGAAAACGCAGGCACGTGTTGACGTCCTTCCACGTCGAGCACTTGGATGGCACTAATATGCAACGTTGAGCGCACAGGACGCAAGTCGTTAGATAAAACAATATTCCTAAAAATGTTTAGGACATGGCGATGAAAGGTAAATTTTATTAACCATTCGTTGTATTGTTTAAATAATCGAATAAATGTATTCCGTAACAATACTTTAACTGTTCACGTATCAAATAAAACTAGGTTTTAATATAAATAACCAATAGATTTTTATCAATGAGGTATAATACACATATCAAGGTGATGTGTGGACAAACACGGCAATGAAAGATTTCGAGTTTAATTTATTATTTTAGAGTAGCTACATAGGGCGCACTGTAAGTTTCCGGAACTGGCCACTTACATAAACAATATTTAAAAATTTATTGCAACATTTGAAAATAGAACTCTTTGGCTGTAGAATGCAGTTTGTTTCATCTGACTGTCTTTTGTTTTTACCTTGTGGCGCCATTTAAAAAATTGTGTGTCTGCATCAACATGGATTTAACTCGGGAAAATTTTCGTAGTATGATTTTCTACGATTTTAAGTGTAATTTGACAGCTCAACAGAGCATCGCTCGGCTTGAAACAGCTTTTGGCAATGAAGCACCATGCAAGACAACTGTTTATAGCTGGTTTGCAGAATTCAAGCGTGGTCGTATCAATCTCAGTGACGAATCTCGCGATGGTCGGCCGTCCACCGCTGTGACCAACAAAAACATCAATGCTGTGCGCCGTATGATTGAAACAGACAGGCATGTGACCTACCATGAAATTCGCGCATCCTTAGAAATAGGCATGAGTCAAATACAATTAATCCTACACAAACATTTGGGTGTGAGAAAGCTGTGCTCGCGGTGGATCCCACACAACTTGACCGAGGCTCAAAAAACGGACCGCGTCACTTGGTGCAGTGCCATGCTTACCAGATTCAACGAAGGTGCGTCAAATTTGGTGTGGGACATAGTAACAGGTGACGAAACATGGATTTATTGCTACGATCCCAAAACAAAGCAGCAATCGAGCGTATGGGTCTTTCAAGATGAGCCAAAACCAACCAAAGTGGCGCGCGTGAAAATTGCATCTAAGCGGATGATTGCTTCTTTTTTTAATAAAACTGGACACGTGGCTACTGTTGCTTTAGAGAATCGTCGTACAGTGAATAGTTACTGGTACACGACCATTTGTTTGCCGGAAGTTATTGACGAACTCCGTAAAAATAACCGTAAACGCCGTATCATCCTGCACCACGACAATGCTAGTTCTCACACGGCCAGACAGACAAACGACTTTTTGAAGGCGAAAAATGTAGAACTCATGAGTCATCCTGCATACAGTCCCGACCTGGCACCTTGTGACTTTTTTCTGTTCCCAAAAATTAAGAACCAATTACGCGGTCAACGATTTTCATCACCAGTAGAGGCTGTCGAGGAGTATGAAAAACACGTTTCAGAGGTCACCACAGAGGAGTGGCACAAAAGTTTTCAAAACTGGTTTCATCGAATGAAAAAGTGCATAGACGCCAAGGGAGATTATTTTGAAAAACAATAAATTAATTTTGTACCTTTAATAGTATTTTTTCATATTCATTCCGGAAACTTATAGTGCGCCCCACGTATTAATCCTATAATATTAGGTCCTTACATATGAAATTGCCGTTCAGTATCAAATAAGTGAAACAAGTTTTTTTTAATGAAATTATTATTTAATCAATCGAAGTATGCGCCGTTGTTATCGATACACTTCCGCCAATTTATAGGCAGATCATTAATACCTTTGGAAAAAAAATCCTGGGAGCGAGAGTCTATGAACTGTTTGAAGGCGGTTTTGAATGCCTCATCAGATTTGAAATTTTTTCCTTGTATAAAGTTATCCAAATTTTGAAAAAAGTTGTAATCGGTTGGGGCAAGATCTGGAGAGTATGGTGGGTAACGCAGAGGTTCCAGTCGCAGCTCCTCTAACTTGGCGATCGTTTGATGTGCAGTGTGTGGTCTAGCGTTATCCTGAAGGAGCAGTGGGCTAGAGCAATTCATCAGTCTCGGTTGTTTAATGGCGAGCTTTTCCATCATTGTTTGCAATTGTTGGCAATACAAGTCTGCAGTAATCGTCTGGCCTGATCTCAAGAAGCTGTAGTGGATAACACCAGCACTGATCCACCAAACACTAACCAGAATCTTCTTTTTGGTCAGTTTTCGCTTAGGGCAAGGTTTTGCCGGTTCTCCAGGGTCAAGCCATTGTGATGATCGCTTCCGATTGTCGTACAGGATCCATTTCTCATCACAAGTCACGATACGGTTCAAAATCCCCTCATTATTGTGGCGATTAAGCAAAGAAACGCAGCAAGCAACGCGTGTTTGTTGGTTTGCTTCAGTCAATTCGTGCGGTACCCACTTTTCGAGTTTTTTAATTTTTCCGATTTGGCGCAAGTGGATAAGTATCGTTTTGTCACTTACGCCGAAGGCTGCTGCTAATTCAGAAGTGGTTTGAGATGGATCCGCTTCCACTATCGCCTTCAATTCTTCATTATTCACTTGAGTATCAGATCGTCCACGAGGCTCATTGTGTAAATCGAAATTTCCAGAACGGAAACGTTGAAACCAAAAACGCACCGTTCGTTCGTTAGCGGTGCCTGGTCCATACACGTCGTTAATTCTTCGAGTCGTTTCTGCAGCACTGGTGCCACGGTGGAACTCGTATTCGTAAATACCGCGAATTTTCAATTTGTCCATAGTTGTTGTTATAGCAATGTTGAAACTCAAACAAATGATGTTATAACAAATGAAATACGAATTTTAAAACAATATTTTTCTGGCTTTATTTCGAAATAAATTTGAATTTGGAATTCCTAATGAAACGCAAGATATTTGATTTTAAAGTTGCCAGTATTGAAAATCGGCAATTTCATATGTAAGGACCTAATATTAATAAAATATTTAGTGCTACACATAGATAACTATTTCACCTAACTAGAAAAAAAGTTTAGAACATTGTATCTATGTTTTTTAGTACCGATTTCATTGATGCCACGCAATTTTTGGTCCCGAGAAATTCACCCAAATCACGAGAATGGGTTGATAAATGCGACCTGTAGGCGAAAGCAAACCGACAGACAGACAGACAAACTGAGGGACAAAAGCATTTTTGGCCATTTCTAAACTGAGACGCTTCGCTCGCTCAGCTCACTCGGTCAATAAAAGCTTTTGTATTAAAGTATAGGTATACAGGTATACAACCGCCAATTATAGGCGGGGAAAACATGAAAAAACTTAGGTTAACTATGGGGCCTAAGGTTTTTTGTAGACATAAATAGGCCAACAAAAAGCCATCTACAACATTTTTACTCCAATTTAATGTAAATAAAAGGGAAATAGGTCGAGAGTTAATTAGGCAATATTTTTCAGCGCCAAATTAACCATTACGCTAGTTAATTTGTTTTCCGGTGAAATGTAACGGAAAATTGAGGAAAATTTGAAAAATAAACGTTAACTACGAATTTAGGGCCAAATCGAAAAAATATAGAATATAAAAAATGGTTGCCTGTAAAGTCGGTTTTACGGGCGAAGATTTTACGTGACAACGTCTCAACGAGAGAGACGCAAGGCATTCGGCGGGCCTCTCTCTCGTTCGGTGACTCATCGTAACGTTACCGAGCGTTACACTTTTTCATAAGTGACTCCCAGCCGCAACCTAATTTAAGACGTTGTCACGTCAATAATAGTATCGGGTGTAACGTCACAGCTCTGAACCTCCATAAACTATATATACATGGTCATTACTTTTATACTAACATTGATTTACTAATATTAAAGATGTTGCTAAAAATGTTTGCGAACCAAATAAAAAAAAATGACGGAAAAAATAATATATTAATAATTAAATTCCTAACCTATTTTGTTAAGACGATACACGGAGTACAGTGCTGCCCCCATTTGAAATAAATTATTTGTAAGGTAAAGGAGATATGATTTAAAATATTAAGTTACTGAAACCTAGATAACCCTTCAAACTATTTTATGAACCACTGTTTACAGTTTAAAGTGAGAACGTTAAGCTTTAGTTTGCGTTTTTGCCAAAATTGGCCGTTTTTCGCAAAAATGCAAACTAAAGCTTAACGTTCTCACTTTAAACTGTAAACAGTGGTTCATAAAATAGTTTGAAGGGTTATCTAGGTTTCAGTAGCTTAAAATTTTAAATGATATCTCCGTTTCCTTTCAAATAATTTATTTCAAATAAGGGCAGCACTAGACACCGTGTTATTACCCGACAGTAGCAAAGACCAAAATGAGGATTATGTGTTTGACTTCTATATTAAAAATATAGTAACGTTAAGTTAGTATCCCAGTATACAAGTTTAGTGTTTAGTTTAGTTTAAACTTGTATTATGGGAATAAATATATAAATAAGGGGCTTAATAAGGTTGATTTGTCCTTACATATTTAATCGAGCAAGCGAAGCGAACGAAGCGGCTAGGTTTGGAGATTGGCCAAAAATGCTTTTGTCCGTCAGTCTGTCGGTTTGTTCTCGCCTAAAGGTCATATTTATCTACCGATTCTCGTGACATTTTATAAGCTGGTTTAAAAATTAAATAGAACTTTTTGTCGAATTAGTTTTGAAAGACTTAAAAATAATCATATTTAAGCCATTTCGAAAAAAAATCAAATATGTCAACTTTTTTGTCTGACCAACTTTTTTAACTTTTTGTTACCATTATTAAGACGCAACTTTTTTGTCTGAACAACTTTTTAAACTTTTTGTTACCCTTATTAAGACGCAACTTTTTTGTCTGAACAACTTTTTAGGGTTCCATAGCCAAATGGCAAAAAACGGAAACCTTATGGAATCGTCATGTCTGTCTGTCTGTCCGTCCATATGTC
This sequence comes from Acrobasis repandana, assembly GCA_963576875.1. NCBI lineage: Eukaryota > Metazoa > Arthropoda > Insecta > Lepidoptera > Pyralidae > Acrobasis > Acrobasis repandana. The sequence goes on along the minus strand of OY756241.1, from coordinate 8,801,035 downwards.
ACAGCCACTTTTTTCCGAAACTATAAGAACTATACTGTTGAAACTTGGTAAGTAGATGTATTCTGTAAACCGCATTAAGATAATGTGGGATCACTATTTTCAATACCGTGCGTGTTTTTGAAAAATCCTTGTTATTAAACGACTACAGTCGTTTACAAAAAAAAAAACAAAAAATTTACGTTATAATCTTAAGGATTTTTTACAGACAACCATAATAGCCAAAACACGATTGAGCATTTTTGGCTTGATAGAAAAAAATCACAAACAAACCTCTAAATTTGCCTAAATTTGCCTTTATAATACATGTTACTATTTCATACAATCACCTTTTTTAAATGAAAATTACACCAAAAAATGTATTATCTAAAAATCAATCCGTTTTGGCTTCAAAAAAAATTATAAATATAATACAAAAAAAATAATAAAATAAAACACAGTGCAATATTTGTCGAAAGAGAAGAGATACCCGGGGCCGTGCTCGACGATATTTCGCAGTGTTTTATTTATTATTACTTTTGTATTATATTTATAATTTTATTGTAGCCAAAACGGATAGATATTTAGATAATAAATTTTTTGGTATAATTTTCATATAAAAAAGTGATTGTATATAAAAGTAATATGTATTATAAAGGCAAATTTAGGCAAATTAGAGGTATGTTTGTGATTTTTTTCTATCAAGCCAAAAATGCTCAATCGTGCTTTGGCTATTGTGGGTGTCTGTAGAAAATCCTTAAGATATTTATGTAATTTTTTTGTAAACTGTAGTAGTTTAATAACAGTGATTTTTCAAAAACACGCACAGTTTTGCAAATTGTGAACCCATGTCGCCTTAAGATTTTCACATAAAAATAAAATAAAAAAACAATAAATTCCCCATATGGGTTCCCCATACTTAGAACTAAAACTCAAAAGTTTCTTTTTCATCAAACCACACGTATGTGTGGGGTATCTATGGATAGGTCTTTAAAAAATTATATTGAGGTTTTTAATATAATTTCTTTTTAAACTTAATAGTTTGCGCGAGAGACACTTCCGAAGTGGTAAAATGTGTGTTTGTGGTATATGATGTACATTACCATACAAACTTCCACCGAAAATTGGTTTGAATGAGACCTAGTAAGTAGTTTTTTTTTAATACGTCATAAATCGTAAACCGCAATTTACCTTTATAACTTTTATATTATGTTACTTGCTGCTACGGAACCTTTCATGGGCAAGTCCGACTTGCACTTGGCCACTTTTTAAGGTTCCGTACGGGTGCAAACGGTACCCTATTACTGAGACTCCGCTGTCTGTCACAGGGCTCTATCTCTTGAACCGTAATAGCTAGACACTTGAAATTTTCACCGATTATGTATTAGTGTGGCCGCTATAACAACAAATACTAAAAATAAAAAAATTAAAGGGGATCTTCATACAAGAAACGTGTTTTTTTAGCGTTTTTAATGCGATCTTTATAATGGCATTAACTAGATACTTGAAATTTTCACAGAATAGGTATTACTATGACCACTATAGAAACAAATACTAAAAATAAGATAAAGTTAAAAATTAAAGGGGGTCGTCATACAAGAAACGTGTTTCTTCAGCGTTTTAAAACATTGTATGGTGGTACGGAACCCTTCATGAACGAGTCTGACTCGCACTTGCCCGTTTATTTTTATCTGATAACCTTCAAAGGATGGGGGTGAGTCGCGCGCGAGGTATACAGCTTACATAGCAGCTCGTTATTTATTGTATGAACAGTTGTCAAGTTGTATGACAGAACATACGAAAAAAACAGTGGCACTCCGGGAGTGCTGACAGAAGTGAAAACTTCAAAAAGGTGGTTTCGTTTATTGTGTTGGTTCGCATGTCGCGAGTTCAATGTATGGTATTTTTCCATTTCAAAAAATGCTCAACACGCCTAAATAAGTTTTCACATAACAATACAACCGAATTGAGAACCTCCATTTTTAGGTTAGATAAAAACTAAGTACTTAGGAAAGTGGCTTTATTGTTAGGTATTTTCTATCTCAATTATCTTTTAATATTTTATTTTTTGACGTAGAAAACTTCCGCGCTGAAGGGACGGAAAACTTCTTCTCCCCTTTGTGCCCATATTTTGGGACAATCTCAAACGAGTTGTCGGGAACATTGTCTCGTGCATTGTTTCGTGCTGTAATTAATAACTTTTTGCATTTATTGTCACAGTTTCTGGGTAGACGAGGAGTATGTGGGTCATAAGTAGGTATAATTAGTTAGCAAAAAGCACTCCGGAGAGTGTCGACAGAAGGGAAAACTTGAACAAGTTGGTGTCGGTTATATAACAGTGTCGCGAGTTCAATGGTTTTTTCCCATCTCAAAAAACCCTCGACAAAAGCAGGGGTGTTATAAGTTTTAATGTCTGTCTGTCTGTAGCATCGTAGTGCTCGCACGGATGGACCGATTTCGATACGATTTTTTCACGCGAAGTTCCCTTGCGGTGGTTCTTAGCTACGTTTGATGAAATCCGTTTAGCTGTTCAAAAGTTATTGGGGGTTAACGCTTGACAGTCAGGGCTTTCTCTTGCAAATAATAGATGGCGCTACGGATATCAAGTCGTATCGGTAGTTCCGCTACTCATCACTAGATGGCATTCTTGACAGTTGGGGTTTTATTTTAATTTGCCTAGCAAATAATGTGTGCTGTACCTACGTACAATAAAGAGTTATCTACCTTCTGTCATTGAGACACATCGGATATTTGTAGGTACATCGGAAAAAAATTTTGTTTATTTTCATCCACAACAATAAACTAAATAGTATAGTGAAGATGTACGGTTGTTTGAACAGTCTTACGCGAGCGTTAGCTATTGACACACTTAATAAAAAAAAGAAAGAAGTACAAAAATCTACGTTATCTGGGAACAATATACCTAAACAGGCCGGCCACGTCTCTCGAATAAACCACGAGTTCTTGTTAATAAACTTTCGTTATCAAACACCGCGCGTGCCTACACAAAGAGCTTGTAACACACGGTCGAGAACATCGGGCAGCAAAAACTTCGGAGAGATTTTTTTATTGATGTAATAATATAATAATGATAAATAGGGGTATTTTTAAGGTCATCACAACACGTCTGATCGAGGGAACTGGCAGCTTTTTTCTTATATTGAATCAAATTCTAATCCTAATCCTAACTAATATTATAAATGCGAAAGTGAGTTTCTATATTTGTTTGTTTGTTACCTCTTCACGCTTTATCTACTAAATCAATCTTCTTGAAAATTCGCATACACATAGTTAGGAGTACCGAGAAGGACATAGGGTACCTTTCATCCCGGAAAAATGTATTGTGCCCGTGGGATACGCGAGCGAAGCCGTGGGCAAAAGCTAGTAAAACATATACCTAAGTTAAAGCGAACACGATACACATACTAAAATTGAAGTTATGTACAAATATTTTCGCGCACGGACACGAAATTAGTACTGTTCCTTGGCTAAATAAATAATTTTGTATTTTGTATATTTTTGTTTCATTCCTTGAGTAATATTCGTTTGTAGATTTGATAGATTTAATGCAAATAATAAATTGTTTATTAATAAAAACAGAAATAAATACAATTGAAATTAAACAAACTAGACCTAAACCTAATGCAATTAGATTTAGAGCAGCAAATTCGTCCCTTTCTAGATCATAACACCACAGCCAAAGCATTAAAAGGATATTAAGAGATTTAGTTATACCTCGCTAATGACGATGCGACAAAGATTAAATAAGTTTTTTGAAAAGAACGTTTTACCGTACAAGCTTTTATTGTGACGCCTAAGTACTAATAAAGACAAATGTAATAAATAAATCCAAATCCGATGTTGTTTCGTCGTTTTATTACAGGGTTCCTAAACCCACCTTCCTCCTCCATCATCAGATCAAATTTTTGTTATAATAATATTGCATTGTCATCTGATTCACATTAGCATACAAAATTTCACCTCAATTGGAAACTGGGAAGTGGCTCAAATTTAACTTGCAAGATTTGACCCAAAAACAAATTAACAGCAACAAACAGTGCAACATAATAAATGCTTATACAAATCTTTTGCACCTGACATTGACAAATGCGGCCGACCTCCTGAGAATTTGATAAACACGTGTTGATCGTTACTCGTTGCATGTGACTGTCGCAAAAAACATAAATGTGAAGTTGTGTCACCAATCTGCCAATGTGTCGAAATTTCACTTGACCTGTGCGGTCTACATCACATAATATCACTTCCATTCATCATACTATCGCTGCTAGATTTATACACTTTGAGGGTTTTCATTACCACTGAAACTATTGTCCATATTGGAGTCTTTCTTACGGTCTGCACTCATTATCATCAGGTCTTTTTTTTAGTCTTCACTGCAGGAGCACGACCCTCTCTATACTAATTTAGCCAGAACAGCCAGTGGATTTTGCATACACTCCACTCTGGCCAGACGGGAGAGGTCTTGTTGATCTTTATAAGATTTGTTCAGCTTGTGTTTCCTAAGTCGCCTTCTACGACATCCACGGGAAGGCTTGGAGTGGTCCTATTCTTCTCTGCCGGGAACCACACGGCTATCGGAACCCTGCACACGGCTGCACACACAAACACACACATTACAACATCTTTATCCCTTGCGGCAAAAGACAAAACATATACACGGTGACTTTCCATTGGCTTTGGAGCCGAAGGCCACTTCATAGGAATCGTTAGTAAGACCTAATTAGCAAGTCATAATAAAAATTCCGCAACAAAAAATGTTGACTAAAACTAGAAAGTAATAAAAGCGGCCAAGTGCGAGTCAAACTCGCCCATGAAGGGTTCCGTAGCAGCAAGTAACATAATATAAAAGTTCTAAAGGTAAATTGCGGTTTACGATTTATGACGTATTAAAAATAACTATGTATGATACCGAGACGGCTATAATTTTAATTGAAAGTACATACTTTGAGGTATATACCACATTTTTTTCAGAATTATTTTAGTTATATTTCAAAAGTTACGGTGGGGGACACCTCAAATTTTAACTTTGTATTAGATTATATCAAGACTGGGGGGTTTGATCTACATAGTTTTAAATCAGTTTTTGATGCATTTTAAAAGACCTTTTCAACGATACCCCACACGTTGGGGTTAGTCCAATTAAATTTTTTAAATTCTGTTTTCGTTATATGGGAGGGGGGCTAAAAAAAAACATTTTTTGATAATTTTAAAAACCAACTTTTGGAACTTCAATATCTATCTCTCCACCAATTGTCGTGACAATCGGTGCAGTAGCGGCGGAGTACGAGCCCGGACGGACAGACAGACGGACGGACGGACATGACGAAACTATAAGGGTTCCTTGTGGATTCGTCATGTCTGTCTGTCTGTCCGTCCGTATGTCACAACCATATTTTTCCGAAACTATAATATAAGAACTATACTGTTGAAACTTTGTAAGTAGATGTATTCTGTGAACCGCATTAAGATTTTCACACAAAAATAGAAAAAAAAAACGTGTGGCACTCGGGGACTGCCGCGGTAAATTTATAATTATAATAATTAAAAAATTATATTATAATTAGTGTTTCGGTTATAACTAGTGTTTTGGGTGCGGCGAGAGCTTCAAGCAGCTCCAACAGGTCCAGTTGAGAGATAAATAAATAAATATATACGGACAAATCACACTGATTAAGCTAGCCCCAAAGTAAGTTAGATAGGTGATCGTCTTTATGAAAAAAAAAATGTATACGGGTGGCCAGCTTGGATCCAAAATCAGATTTCAGTTTCGAGTTCCGCGAAGTAATTTACCACAGTACATACACAAAATTTCAGACCCCTACGAAGTCTCGGTGAGACGTTATAAACTAATTTTTTTTTTTTTCTAAAATCCGGACGCCATCTTGGACTTAAAAAAATAATTTAAGTTTCGATTTTTCAACCCTAAAGCCTTCCTCTATAAATGGACTACCCAACAAAAAAAGAATTTTTCAAATCGGACCATTAGTTCCTGAGATTAGCGCGTTTAAACAAACAAACAAACAAACTCTTCCGCTTTATAATATTAGTATAGATTTTAAGTTTAAAGTTTGTTAGTTGACGTCTTTGGAGAAAATGTGCAGTGCAGTTTATTGCCGCTTCTTCTGCACTTGCGCCTAGGAAGCGGCGTAAACTTAGCTGTAATGTAAGTAACGATTTGACGTCAACATTTGTGCAAAACAAAACAAAGTGACTATTATTAAGAGATATTATAAATATCCTATGATAATGAAGATATTTTGAAATACATTAAGAGTACAAACCAATACATAAAAAAAAAGATTCCGATGAATTGATAACATTTTTTGAAGACGATTTATAATAAAAGGACGAAAACCTGTCGTGTTTAGGCTTATTTGATATTTTTCTGACATAGATAATAGAATCAGGTGTTACTTTGCGAAAGTCAAAGTTACATGGTATTTGATCTAGATTACTTTGTATACCTACTTTGATAATAGATTTTTCGGACAAGCACTTGATCTCAAAACAAACATGTATATTTTTTTTACTTATTGATATATTCTTTTATTGACTGCTTTGCTGCGCTTTGTCCGTGCATCTCACGACATTCACAGAAAGATATACTTACTTAATTTTTTTTTGCAATAAAGTAGCAGATATTACCAACTTTTCTCAAACATTATGCAACTTTATACATTTAGACAATTACACTTTCCTTTGTACCACCCCGTTTCTGCAACTATGTAACTATAATCATTAACATTCGAAAATAAATCCAATCATCTTAGCAACAAAGCTGAAATTCCTAAAACATTGAAAATTATCTTGAATTGTGGTCTCAAAATGTGGATCTGGATACACAAATGCTATCAGTTTGTCGCTCGAAAATTTACCTTATTCGTATTGTACTTGAGTTCATATTTTTTGAGAATACTTTCGAGTAAAGTGTGATGTGAAAAATAAAGTTGTTCAAATGTCGCTAAAAGACTAGACAATAATGCATGTCCCCAGTGTAACGTGTGTAACGTGGTCCCAGCTTGACTCAAGCTGGGACCACGTTCGGTGAAACCCGAATGAAACGTCAGCAAAATAAATAAATAAAAGGTACGTTTCGCGTTAATTCCCGTATGCATTAATCTATCCATAAATATACCACAGGTATGGGTCTGATTAAAAAAAAATTTGAGTTTCAGTTCTAAGTATGGGGAACCAATATTTATTGCTTTTTTTCTATTTTTGTGTAAAAATCTTAATGCGGTTCACAGAATACATCTACTTACCAAGTTTCAACAGTATAGTCCTTATAGTGTTGAAACTTGGTAAGTACCCAAGGGTTCCGTTTTTTGCCATTTGGCTACGGAACCCTAAAAAGGTCCTCGCTTGCCACTTTCTGTTGAAGTAGGGTGGATACATTTTTTAATCTGTTTTTCTTTTTTTAGTGTTCCGTAGCTAAATGGCAAAAACGGAACCCTTATGGATTCGTCATGTCTGTCTGTCTGTCTGTCCGTCCGTATGTCACAGCCACTTTTTTCCGAAAATATAAGAACTATACTGTTGAAACTTGGTAATTGGATGTATTCTGTGAACCGCATTAAGATTTTCACACAAAAATAGAAAAAAAAAACAATAAATTTTGGGGGTTCCCCATACTAAATAAAAACTGAAACTCAAAAATTTTTTTTTCATCAAGCTCATACGTGTATCTATAGATAGGTCTTCAAAAATGATATTGAGGTTTCTTATATAATTTTTAGGGCTCCGTACCCAAAGGGTGCAAACGGGAACCCTATTACTGAGACTCCGCTTTCTGTCCGTCTGTCACAGGGCTCTATCTCTTGAACCGTTATAGCTAGACACTTGACATTTTCACCGATTATGAATTACCGATTATACACTGTAGCTGCTATAACAACAAATACTGAAAATAAAAAAAAATAAAAAATTAGATGTGGTCGCTATACAAAAAACGTGTTTTTTTTAGCGGTTTTCACTAGATATTTATAATGGCATTAACTAGATACTTGAAATTTTTACAGATTATCTATTACTATGGCCGCTGTAACAACAAATACTAAAAATAAAAAAAGTTAAAAATTAAAGGGGGTCGTCATACAAAAACCGTGTTTTTTTATCGTTTTAAAACATTGTACGGAGGTACGGAACCCTTCATGTACGAGTCCGACTCGCACTTGCCCGTTTATTTTCTAAACTGCAAGTTTGCGCGAGAGACACTCCAAAGTGGTAAAATGTGTGTGTGTAGCTTCTAAAATAAGAGAATGATAAAAAAAATATATGATGTACATTACCATGCAAACTTCCACCTAAAATTGGTTTGAACGAGATCTAATACTTAAGTAGTTTTTTTTAATACGTCATAAATCGTAAACCGCAATTTACCTTTAGAACTTTTATATTATGTTACTTGCTGCTACGGAACCCTTCATGGGCGAGTCCGACTCGCACTTGGCCGCTTTTATTATTATTTTTGTAACCGGCTAACAATGATGTCTTTTAAGCTTCTCTTTTCTTTATCAGCAAATATTAGTCCACTACTGGACTAAAGACTATTATCCTATATAAGGGGATTTGCCCACAATCACCATGCACGGGTTGGTGATCGCAGTAGATTAAATAAAGTCGTTGCCAGACTACGCTTCTGCCTGTTTTTTGTTAATCTCCCTTAATCACCTATTACGACACCCGCGAAAGAAAGAAGCGGTGGAACAAATTCTATATGCTAATCTTCTCCTTCTTATTGACCGAGTGAGTGAAGTGATTAGAGGTCCCCGTTTCGGCCTCGGCAAAAATTATTTCATGTCATATGTTTGAATTCCAGTTTTGACGTGACAACGTCTTATCTCAAATTCGATAGAGCCGGCTGCACGCACGAAAAATCATGACTCATGCGGCGTTACCTCGCTCTGAGGCGTTCCATGTAAGGCTTGAAGTGCAAGCGAGAGCGCGGAACGAGCGACAAAGAAGCACAATCGGCCTTTGCGTTCGGCAGCGTTCGACATCCGTCTCTCTCCTACTTGAGTGAGCGATGCGTCTGCGTGGACAGCTGCTATACTATAGTACATTTACATGTTTTGATCGAGTATCAAGTGCAGAGAAAAGTGAATGTGGTGTCAATTATTTATAGCAACGATAATTACAGCGACGTTGTCACGTTCAACTATCGTCAGTAAACCGACTTTACAGACAACCAATTTTTTTTTTGGTGGTTCTCGCCTACAAGTCATCTTTGTACTCTATGACATATCTCAACCGGTTCTAGTGAAATTTTGTAAGCAGGTTCGATAATTATGTAGATTATTTATATCGAGCCAGTTTGTCGGAATTTTTCAAAATGGCGGAAATATGGGGATTGAAAACTTAAGAAACATCAAATTATAGCAAATTCGAAAAATGACATAGTATTTTTTTGTTACCCTTATGAAGACGACAACTTTTTTGTTTAGACGACATTTTTATCCGATAAACTTCAAGTAGTTAAAAAATGTGATGCAGACAGACTCCTAGCGAGTCTGTAGACCACTGAAATAATACCACAGAAATAATACTAACGTACAGAAGTCTCACTCAGCAAAGAAATTCAAAGAAATATCTACTCAGTGTGGCTAGCGATATGGTTTAATTTAGCTCACGTCAGAACTCAGCACCTTTTCGTATAGATACCTAGACATCCATTGCAAGCCAATTTCATTCTTATTACTCTGGACAAACGATTCGTATAACTGAATTTACCACCCGGAGGGGCCGCCTGCGCGCATAGTAATAATGTAGGTACATTTTCGATACCTAAACGGGGAGTGACGCAGGCCTGCTAAAACTGGTGTCAGATTTTTCGTACTTAATCGGAGGTACTTACAATTCGCGCTTAGTGAGGATCCAATTCGTGCCTTACAGACGCAGGGCCAGTACTTGAACCGCTTGACCACTACCACAGAAATTAATAAGAGTATTGTATACAGAACAGAATCTCCTGCGGTCCCTTGCAATATGCGTCCCTGTTTCCCGTCCCCGCACCGCTCCCCCGCTCTCGCCTTGTCTCAGGGCGAGAGCGGGCGAACACACACGCATTGAAGTGTGCACGGATGTATAGTTTCGTTTGTAGTAGTGTAGGCATAAATGATACTCGACTTCTATAACGTTTCATACCCGTGCCACTACTTTAGATGCTAAAAAAATATAAAACGAGTCCTATTTTTTTCGTGAAATGTGGACCCCACCACAGGTGAGGTAATGTGAAAGTTCCGGATAGAATTGTAAAAAAGTTGTTCGTGATAGCTTCCAAGTTTGACATCAATAAAAACTACCGGTACGTGGTCTAAGCTTTTATTACTAAATTCTTCTGAGATAGCCCGAGTTGACGAAATTAAGTTTTATTACTGAAGTTAGTAGCGTTGTATAAGTTTCTTTATTAATTTACCTACTAGTGGGCTCTGTGAGCTGTAGACCTCGCGAGTCTGACTTTGCATAGATCAACCCCTGACCCCTTGAAGTTGTTCTGACAAAAAAGTTGCTTATTAATAAGTCTTAAGCCTATTTATTGTAACATCTTTCGAAATAGCCGAAGTATAATTTTCAACCCCCACATTTACGCCATTTTGAAAAATTTCGGAAAAATCAATAAAAATTCGAGATAATAAATTATCGAACCTGTTTACAAAATTTCACGAAAATCCGTTAAGAAATGCAACCTGTAGGCGAGAACAGACTGACAGACGGACAAAAGCATTTTTTGGCTTATTTCCAAACAAAGACGCTTCGCTCGGTTGGTCAATTACACTATCTATCATTACTACTTTTCATACAGGATGTTTCAAAAGGCCAAACTATATTTTAAGGGTATGCCTTGTCGGTGACACTAAACAGGTTTCATTGAAAAGAAACTTCGAAAAAAGATACTGGAAAATAATATTTTGATTTCCCCTACAAATTAAGTATCTATGAACAAGTATATAATTATTTTAATAAACGGACAAGTGCGAGTCGGACTCGTACATGAAGGGTTCCGTACCACCGTACAATGTTTTAAAACGCTGAAGAAACACGTTTCTTGTATGACGACCCCCTTTAATTTTTACCTTTATCTTATTTTAGTATTTTTTGTTATAGTGGTGGTAATACATAATCGGTGAAAATTTCAAGTATCTAGTTAATGCCATTATAAAGATCGAGTTAAAAACGCTGAAAAAAACACGGTTTTTGTACGACGACCCCCAACTATTAAAATTAAAAACTTCTATAATAGTTTCATTAGGCCCGGAGCCGTGCTTTTTTGAGGAATAAACTGTAGTAGTTTGTTTAATAACAGTGATTTTTCAAAAACACGCACACTATCGCAAATTTAAACTTTAAACGACATACGAATCCTTTTGTACGAAAACTTCAGATATTTTCATAGTTCACCTTGCTCTGGAGAAATTCTTTTAAAACATTGAATAATTCAGAATACCAGTTTTAACAAGTTCTCTTTGGAGCAGTTGAGTAAAGAAGCTAGCTTGACTGTGGAACTAAAAACTAGTGGTTCTGTGAAATCAGTAACCTTGCGAGCCCTTATAACCATGCAATAACCGACCCTTTCCCTTTCCCCTGGCTTCAAAGCCATTTCAGTGAAATCCGTCCATATATAACGCTACAGCTAACTTCCCCCCTTTTCTCCCCTCCAATCCCCCTTTTGGATTTCTTTTTTGCAACGTCTTATGCTGAATGTGTGTCTCTCAAACTGAGACGCTTTGCTCGCTTGGTCAATAATACAATACAATACCAATTATCTTTGTATTGCACCATAATAATTCATAAAATAACAAACACAAAGAAAATAAATAATAATAATGTCAGGAAGAGGTAGAACACTAGGAAATATTAATAAATACTTGTGGCGCCATCTATACCACTATGCAAGAACTACTGAGACAATAATGAAGACATAGTTCTCAGTCAGCATAGAAGATAGCGCTGACGCATCCTACAACTCGTTATCAGAGTTTCTTCGATGGCTGCATATAGGTTTAACATCTAACAAAATATACTTAAACTATTTTAAGGGTGAGTTCAGTCCATGATACTAAACAACTTTCCCCAAGGAACATACATGGAAATATGAAAATATTTTTTTTGCTTTCCATATAAGGTCGGATCAGCTGATCGCTCAACTTGTATAGGTGGTCAAAAATTATTTTCATATTTCGATGTATGTTCCTTGGAGAAAGTTGTTTAGTATCGTGGACTGAATTCACCATTAAAATAGTTTCAGTATATTTAGTTAGACCCTGTATACTGTTTGTTACATACATCCTCCTACAATACTGTTGGAGCGAATGTTCCCTAGGTATAACACCATGCTTGGCGGGAAGATCTTGCTTCTATGGCGGTCGAGCACATCATCTTGCTCCCTACAACAAACTCTACTTGCTACAATATCTTCACTACTTTATTATTTAACAAAATTATTTGCTCTGTGATGAAGTGTTATTCAGGGAGTCGAACCCTGGACGCGTCATCAACATAAATGAAGCGGACCACGTTACCTACCTAGTATAAGGGTCTGGAAGTCTAAACTAAAAAGGTAGCTTACCGGGGGAGGAGTGGGATATTAAACCAGCTATACCAACAGTTAAAAATATTTATTAAGGGTTCCACAATAGTAATCTTAACTAAGACTAACTTAGTCTACACTATCCTATCCTAGGTATACAGCTTTTTATACACCGCCTATCCAGCTAACCGAGAGGAAAGAGTGTATGTCATCGGCTCGTCGACCGCAGCATCAACTCACAATTTTTTTTCCTGTCTTCCTGCTATACCCGTTGTTATAATTAAAACACGAGATACCGATTTCACATCGACTATTACTAATTTTCCTTTACTAGGAAGTTGTGCTATCCTATTTTGTCATCTTTCTGTAAAAGTATTCTGTTAATAAATATCAGTTTTGGTCATTTTAAGGTGTTCGGGCATTTTTTCTTTTGCAGCAGAACTATCAATTATTCTCTTTTGACACCACTGTCTAATACACAATTGTATACAAATAAATATCAATATAATAGCACAAATATACACAGTGTACACTGCAAAATTGTTAGATTTATGAACCTTATTGAAGTCAGTTGCTGAGCCTTCATGGAACCTAATCTCAAAAGTGTTGTTGCCAAGTGCAACCACTCTACCTTTTGAGTTCGGACCAATTTCAATAACTTCACGAATTGTCTTCATAAAGGGACGATGAACAGTTGACATGACAACTTTAATGGGAATCCTATAAAAATAATGACCATTGTACTTAGGATAGAAGTTCACAGCGACATCTCCAGATAGCGTAACATTGTATTCAATCTCTATTTTAATGTGTTCTTTTAAAGAACGAAGTTCAGCAATTAACTTCTCATAAGAAGAAGAATCAACGACTCTCTTTACTTTGCCTTGTCTGTGATTCTCAAAGACTTGTTCAGGGAACCATAGCTTCGAATTGATATCCAAAATCCTTGCACTTTTTGGGTAAAGAGTACTTTTCACTGGAATCCAGCCATAACTTTTGTATAAATCACCCCAAGGCGTCGGACTATGAACGTAAACATCAGTAGGCCATCGTCCAAAATACGAATTTACAGCCATCTTTAACGAGAAGTCATTTATCTTGAAGGTATTTCTCTCAGAGTCAGTGATAACTCCTTCTTCACTTCCAGATACGCTTAAGTATGCTTGACCTTCAATGAATCTCACGTTGATCCCTGCTAGAGCTAGGGCCGGAAGCGCAAGAAGGATATAATATATTGACGTCATTTTAAGTCTGCAAAAGAAAATAAACTTGTCAATATAGATCTACTGGCTCAGTCAGACATGTTTGGGAAAGGTACATCCTTTCTTGCTGTTAGGGTTCAGTCAGAGATGTTTGACATCTGTAGTGAGCTGTAGACCTCGCGAGTCATACTTTGCATAGCCCGTCCAACCCCTAACCCCTTGAAGTTTACCAAATGAAAAAGTAGTTCAGACAAATATGTTTCGTCTTAGTAAGGGTGTCTTATGACATTTTGAACATTTTTCGAAATGGCTGGAATATGATAATTTCCTCCATTTTGAAAAATTTCAAATGATACATACTGATATTAATACACTATCACGTCTTTATTCCAAACGGGGCAGATAGAGCCTAGGGCGGCAAGGCCCCGGCCACTTTTAGTGTGATGGTGGGTATGAAGGTGGAAAAAGGAAATCATAATAGTTATGGGTTACTAACCGCATCGCCTATTGATATGATTCAGATTCGTGCCCATTCCCTCGATCAGCTTTTACGATCTGCGCGGGAAGAGAAGCAGCTGGTACATTCTATGTTTTTAATTTTTACCCAGACCAGCATGGAAGCATGTCTACATGTTTATTAAACCCGCTCAAAAATATTCACGAGATTCGGTTGAGAAATGCGTGCTTTGTGCGAAAACAAACGGAAAACTGGAATTCGGAGACACGAAAAATTTTTTTTGATAAATTTTCATTTCGTAACTTTTTTAAATATGTCATAAAATATACCCTTATTAAGACGCAACTTTTTTTACCCGATAAGCCACTAGTATACTAGTGGCTCTGTGAGCTGTAAACCTTGCGACTCACCCCTAACCCGTTCAAGTTCTTCAGACAAAAAAGTTGCGTCTTATTAAGAGGAAACCTCAAGGGCTAGAGAAATGAAAAATAGGTATTGGTAAAATCTATTGCTGTCGCGCTGTGCCCGAACTACAACCGAGCAAGTGCGATAGAGCCATACTGCAGCTTAGACTGAAAATACCTATTAAAAAAACAGAAAATCAACGATTCGTAGTCCCCTGATTTCTTCTCCAAAACTTAACCAATATGAGTACTTTTTTGATTACGAATTAACAAAGACTTGAGCGATGTCCCTATGTTTTAATTTTTTTTTTATATATTCTAGTCAAATTTGTTTTCTGGATGTTGGAACTCAGCGAAAAATCTGGCCATATTTTTAAGTTTTTGAACGTTCATATCTCTTTTAATAAATAATTTGTGAAAAAAAAAACAAAACATAGAGACATGCTAATAGTGGCTATAGATATTCAGGAAAAAAAGTATAACTCTACCAGCATTATCCAGGGAGAAAACAGGGGACAACGTTTGTATGGAAAAACGGCCCTTCTGTTTCGTCTTAAATAAAAACAAAAATGTTTTGACATGTTTAAAAATTTTGAAATGGCTGAAATATGATTTTCTTGAAATTTAGAACACATCTAAACCCCTAAACTTTTATATTCTACTTTACCCTTTTAAAGATTTTTTTTTAATTGTGATAGAATAAACTTTTGTATTGAAAGATGAGCTCATATGTATTTTTTTTACATTTCTAACTTCAAAATTGACCAAGTTTCATACAAATATTTAACCCTCATTTTAACCCCTTAGGGGATGAAATTCCAAAATTCTCTTCTTAGTGCACACTACGATTGTGCAAAATTTCATGCTTCTAGATGAAGCAGTTTCAGCTGTGCCTTGATCGATCAGTCAATATATCAGCCAGTCAGTTTTTTTTCTTATAATTAAATTTTTAACAAAAAAAAACAACCGACTTCACTTTTTTTAAGGAGTTTCTTCCATATCTCCAAAGTTCTTCATCATATCTTCACCAAATTGAAATGGATGTAAAAAAAGAATCATCATAATATTTGAGCTGCAGTTGTCTGGTGAGGAATTTCGGTCTCCAGCTCCAAGATCTTTTCTCCGATATTAAAAAAAATTACATGGGACCAACCTTGCAATGCATTCTTTACAACGAAAAATATATTTTTTAAATCGGTTCATATTTGACGGAGTTATGAGGTAACATACACAAAAAAAAATACATACCCGTCGAATTGATAACCTCCTCCTTTTTTTGAAGTCGGTTGATAAATAAATAGATTATTTTTAATATCCTTTTAAAGTAAATGGTACATTACCTACATTATTTGCACCTCCTTCTAAAGTTTTTTTCTCGGCATCACCACTGAGTTGACTGCTAGATAAAGTCTATTGCTAAGTCCGCCTATAACATTTGTAATAAAGTTAAATAAATAAATAAAAATACATACCAATTATTCTGTTTTAAATCAGCTTTCAGTTCCCGGTATTGCAGTGTGGTTCCCGGCAGAGTTGAATAGGACCACTCCAAGTCTTCCCGTGGATGTCGTAGAAGACGACTTACGAAACACAAGCTGAACAAAGAGACCTCTCCAATCCGTTTGGCTAGCCTGGACGGACAGTGTAAGCCAAATCAGATAGTCCAGACTAAATAGGGTCTAATGATGATGATAATAAAATCAGCTATCTACACTTTTTATCCTTTTGGTTAATGTAAGTTCATTTATGCATTAGTTTTTATATAGGACAAACTAATTTCAAGCCATTAACTTATGTACAGTACTGACATGCATATTAGTTATTTCCTACTAACTTGGTTAATATCTGCGTTTTCCTAGTTAACAACGTATACTGATAATAACGGAGCATTCATATTGGGTTTATACACAAAGCTCATGTAGTAGCTATAAAGACTTAGGGAATTATTTTTAGGGTTCCGTACCCAAAAATTCCAACGGGATCCTATTACTGAGACTCCGCTGTTTGTCCGTCTGTCACAGGGCTCTATCTCTTGAACCGTAATAGCTAGACACTTCAAATTTAAACCGATATTATTATTTTATTACTGTGGCCGCTATAACAACAAATACTAAAAATAAGATAAATAAAAAAATTAAAGGGGGTATTTCATACAAGAAATATTATTTTTTTCTCATTTTAAAATATTGTACGGAGGTACGGAACCCTTCGTGTACGAGGCCGACTCGTACTTGACCGTTATATGGCTTATCAATATTTTATATTGTGGTATATGTTCCATTTATGAGAATAATACCGTAACATACCTAATGTTACGGTTTGCCTTGTTTGTCTCATATAGGTACTCATATAGTGTTATTTAATTAACTATATAATTATTGTATGAATAGATGACCTCCGTGGCGTAGTAATTAACATGCCAGTCCGCCACTCCGGAGGTTTTGGGTGCGAAGAAAAGCTTCACGTTCTTACTTTAAACTGAAACAGTTGTTCATAAAATTAAGACGCAACTTTTTTGTCTGAACAACTCTTTTATCCGATAAACTTAAACGGTTTGGAGGTGAGTCACGAGGTTCACAGCTCACAGAGCCATTAATAGTTTAATTATTTTAAGATAAATATTTTATTACTAGGCTTTGTCTATCACTTTAGGGAAAAAGGCGTGTGTATTTTTACCCGAATGCGGCAAAGCCGAAAAGGAGGATATATGTGTTTGACCTGTATGTTTGTCCCTGTAATTCTGTGTTCCCTCGTAACTACTAATCGGCTAAACCGATTTTAATAAACTATACATGGTTAGATTTTTCTTAACCACTAGAGTAACAAAGAATACACACACACTTCAGTAACATAGGATATATTAAAATTATTGGAAATCAAAATGGCGGATTTTAGGCTTCATTTTGCGCGGCATTAAAAATCTTTTTAAATCGAGCGTGGTTTCAAATTAAAGGATTTTATTCAAGGATTACAAAAATATATGCAACATATGTTTAAATGAAATTTGAAATGAGAAATGCTAAAAAACAACATATAACATCGCTTCGCCAAGCGCATTACCAGTTGCGTCTTACCTAGGCCTGTGCCTAGGCCACAGAAGTCAGTAAGTGCCTAGGCATAGTAAGTACTGGTGTTGTATCACGCAGTCGGGTTTTTTTGTTTTTTTAATAATTACTTGTAACTATAAGTATTTATTGGTAATTAGTTCATAGGTTATATAAAAATTAAAACCAAAATCAAACACGAATATTTATTCAGAATCAAAGTCTTTCAAAGATACAATAACAATCTTTAAATTAATATATTTTTTTATTAATATAATTTCTTACACAAGTAATATTATATACACAAGATAGTGCTTTTATAAAAAGTAAAATATAAACTGTATTACATATTATTCATTAATCGTATTTTAAGAAAAAACTACAAACTAGCGTTTCGGATGGACCACTGTTGAGGAAAAACGCCGAATAGAAAGAAACTCATCGAGACAGTAAATTGGTGACCTATTCGCCTGAAGGGCTTTAATATACATAATATTATAATCCAAAGAACAACAATAATCTCTTATTAAGTCTCCGTTAAGCGCAGCGTACGACACCCACCTGCTAGGTGGTTAGACGACCTGAGCAAAGTTGCAGGAAACGCTGGATGCAGGCCGCTACCGATCGGTCGTTTTGGAAATCCTTGAGGGAGGCATAGGCCTCGGACATAGGTCCAGCAGTGGACTTCCTGTGGCTGATATGAATGAATGAAAAAAACATCTCTTATCTCTGATATATCTCTACGTAATCTCTGCGCCAGTTTTCAAAAAACTTGACATACAGTATTTTAACAAGAAAGTTTATTAAGTACTGTTTGTTTTCTTGCATTAGAACTGTAACTTACTTTATTTGTTAATATATCATATGCCGTGTGGTTCCCGGCAGAGTAGAATAGGACCACTCTAAGTCTTGCTGTGGATGTCGTACATGTTGACTTAGAAAACACAAGCTAAACAGAGCTTATAAACATCAATGAGACCTCTCCAACCCGTCTGGCCAGCGTGGAGAGTGAAGGCCAAATCCTCTGACTGCACTGGCTGATACATGGCTTTAGTAGTATGTACAGAGAGGAGACTAAAAAGACCTGATGATGATAATCATTTATCATCGTATCATATCATAATATTATATTATATAAAAATATCATATCATTTATCATCATGTCATCATATCATACATAATATAACTAGTGGTTCTAAAGGCCATATTAAAGATATTTAATTTACTGTTACGTTATATAGCCAGTACCAGCGGACAGCATTAAGGTGAAGATATAGGCAAATGGCCTTGAAATGTGAAATAAATTGTGGCGCCCTCATTTGAAATAAATTGTTAACTCGTAAATATGGTGATAATTTCCATATTGCTCTTCGTCTTCCCTTTAAATTATTTTATGAACTGCCGTTGAAACTATTATTGGTGAACCGTCTAGCTTTAAAACTTGCAGTGGCCACTTTTGGCGGAGGCAAGTTTTAAAGCTAGACGAACTAATGTAAATACTTTCAACGGTGGTTCATAAAATAATTTAAAGGGCTATCTAGTGCATGACGAAGAGCAATATGGAAATTATCACCATATTTACGAGTTAACAATTTATTTCAAATGAGGGCGCCACTTCAAGGCCTTTTGCCTATACCTTCACCTTAACAAGAAGTCGCTTGCAACAAGATTTATCAAGATATGGATATCATTGAAGATACGAGGGAAGAGATAAACATACATAGATTAATACATACATAGTGGCGAAATATACAACCCTCCATTTGGCTTTGCCGTAGACAGGTTAAAAACTGTTGATGAACTTCTAATTTATAAGATGATCCTACTTTGTGTTTTTTTAACCGCCACCTTACTCGTATCCATAATATTAAGTTTTGTCATACCATAGCCACTTGACTGAGAAGTGCTATCGCTATCAGTGTGCTACCACTCTCCCATTCCAATAAACAGCTATTTCAATAATTTCACGAGTCGTCTTCGAAAACGGAAGACCAGCACTGCTCATCACTTCGTTAATCGGAAGGGCCCAAAAATGATGATCCTTGTGAGGAGGATCGTAATTCACAGCGACGTTTCCAGATAGTGAAACTTCGTATTCTATCTCTACTGTAACGAATCCTCGCGAAGCTATGAGATCAACAGTTAACATCTCATAAGGCTTAAGAGTAAACGTCATGCCTGCTGGAGTACCTAATGTAACAGCTTCAGATATATACATACTCTTGCCCAATTCTGAGGCGTAAGAGACGGGGGCGCCGACGCTTGCAAAGTCAACATTATAGCCAATGAATACTCCAGAAAAGAACGCGTGTGATTCATTCCAAGTTGAAGAAATGGTGTTCTCGACTACCCAAGACATATTAAATGTATTAGTTATTTCATTTGATCTGTTATTCTCAAAGACTTGTGAGTGGACAACCACAGGTTTCACATATTTATTCAAAATCTTCGCACTCTTAAGACGTAGAGTCCTTGTGACTTGATCCCATCCATATCTCTTGTACAAATCTCCCCAAGGCGTCGGACTATGTACAAAAGCATCAGCAGGCTTACCATCGAAATATGTATTTACTGCCTCCTTTAAGTTGTAGTCATTTATGTTGAAGGTATATCTTTCAGCGTCAGAGATAATTGCTTTGTCAATTCCAGATACATAAACTTCGGGATGTGGCTTATGGCCGTCTATTGTTCCTTTGATGGCCACGTTGATCCCTGCTAGAACTACTGCCGGAAGCGCGAACATTAAGTATATTAACGCCATTTTGAATCTGTAAGAGAAAAATAAACTTAGATCACTTCAAAAACGTTTCTTTCCAGGTAACAACTTTCGCAGTGCAGCCTTTTTACCATAAAATGATCTAAGATCCATATTACTCGCAAATACCATTAAAAAATAAAATTCGTTGAAAATGGCACGGTAAGTTTGTTATAATATTAGTGAAAACTTTGTTGTCCTCAAAGAAAAAATACAAAAATACACGTAACGTCAAGACAACACTAGGTACAAAGGAGGACTTAGGGATCTCTTCCAGTCAACCTTGAATTGAAAGGAACATTTACAACACAGAGTAAAAAGTGGGTATAATACATAGACAAGAGTAAATTCCAAATACACTGGTAAAAATTATGTAATTTTACATGCAAAAAAATTACATAAACCTTTAAAATTCCCGAAAAATTTTACGGGTTTTTTGTCATTTTTACGTATTTTTCCGTATATTTCCCAGATTTTTCGGGAATTTTACAGGTTTATGTAATTTTTTGCATGTAAAATGACATAATTTTATGTAAAATTACATAATTTTTAACAGTGTAAGCACTCGGTGCAACAATCTACTATTTAATCGCGAAATAATAGGAATCAAGTCAGTACTTGTTAATCCCGATGGGTTGGAAAGCAATAATTAAATTTAAAAAAAAACAACCTAGTTCATTTTTTTTTAGGAATTTCTTCCATATCTCCAAAGTTCTTCGTCATATCTTCACCAAATTAAAATGGAACCAACTTGGTAGAAATGGCTTTCAAATAAAAAAATAATTATCAAAATCGGTTCACAATTGGCGAAGATATTGCGTAACAAACATACATAAAAAAAAAAAATAAACAAGTCGGTTAAAAAGAAAAGCAAGCATGGATAAAACAAATTGAAAACTGAACACGAATGTAATCTATATAGAATCAATAACAATGCTGGCAGAAAGTAGGTGTGCAAACTGAAGGTTTGTAACAGAACCATGAAGCGCAGTATTTTAGGTGTCAAACTGACTACGAGTTGATACTCGTAGTCAGTTTGACCCCTAAAATACCACGCTTAATGACTCTGTGCTGCTTTCTTACCTATATCCGAGTCTTTAATAATGAAGCGCAGTGGAGTGTTTCTAACCATATCATAATGATAAGGTTAGAAAAACCACACTGCGCTCCATCACTAAAGACTCGGATGTAGGTAAGAAAGCAGCTCCACTTAAGTGGGATTGGGTGTGTCACATGGTCGCATGTATCCGAAAAAACTTATCTACAAAATGGGTTCCATAGTTCCATCAGGTGGCTACAGGAAATGAGGAAAACCAAGGACGGCCAAGATGGGCTGATAAACGTATTTGAGAAGGATTGGACAGAAAAGACTGAATATAGGGTCTAAAAATATACTGAAACTATTTCAAGGGTGCAGGCCATAGATCCCTGTGACAGATGTATAGACGGACAGACAGCGGAGTCTCAGTAATAGGGTCCCGTTGGCACCCTTTGGATACGGAACCCTAAAAATAATTTATCAAAACTATGTATACATACCACCCAACCTGTATTCAATTTTCTCCACTTTCTAAGTTTTTATTTATTTATGATAATGTAATTGTAATAATACTAATTACGAAATTAAATTTGTCTGTACTAACGCTGTTAAAGTAATCAACGAATACTGATGATAATACAGAATCCATACTGGGTTTATATACAGGTGAATCCGACTGATGTAGCAGTCATAAAGATAAAATGAGACATTTTGGATATTCCTAGAAAAGTGCCTTTGTGTATCTGTGTCTTCTTGTTTCTTCTTTTTAACCAACTTCAAAAAAGGAGAAGGTTCTCAATTCGTCGGAATCTTTTATGTCTTTTTATGATCCCCGATTATTCAAAGACGCCTGGACCGATTTGGAAAAATCTTTTTTTTGTTTGAAAGGGATACTTCTCAGGTTGTCAGGTGGTTAGAAATTTTATCATAATCGGTTGTGGAGTTTGGTGTTGAAGTCAGCGTTTAGTTTTGAAAAATTATTCATTATATAACTAATTTTAAGTTTGTTAGTTGACGTCTTTGGAGAAAACGTGCAGTGCAGTTTGTTGCCGCTTCTTCTGCACTTGCGCCTAGGAAGCGTCGTAAAATTAGTTGTAAGTAACGATTTGACGTCAACATTTGTGCAAAACAAAACAAAGTGACTATTACTAAGAGATATTATAAATATCCTATGATAATAAAGATATTTTGAATTGAATTGAATTAAATATAGCCGTGATGGAATGTAACATTGAGTGACACTCTCGCATTGTGAGCGATGCAGAGTTGATGGTTGGTGATTTGAAAATAATTTACTTTACTTATTTGACCGAGCAAGCGAAGCGTCCCAGTTTCGAGGTTGGCCAAAAATGCTTTTGTCCGTCGGTCTGTCTGTCGGTTTGTTCTCGCCTGCACGTCGCAATTCTCAACCATTCTTGTGAAATTTTATAAGCAGGTTTTATAATATTATTAGGATTCAGTTTTTGAAAAATTTTCAAAATGGCGTAGATATAGGGGTCGTAAAACTTTAAAATAATCATATTTCAGCCATTTCGAAAAATTTTCAAATATATCATAAAAATTTTTTGTTACTCTTATTAAGACGCAACTTTATGTCTGAACAACTTTTTTATCCGATAAACTTCAATGTTTGGGGATAAGTTGCGAGGTTTACAGCTCACAGAGCCACCAGTTGTTACTCCAACTCGCACATTGATCAGGTAATCGCAATGGAGTCATCGTTATTGTTGACATTTGAGGTTTCCTGAAAATCTTTCAATATGGTAAAGTCAGGCCAGGCGCACTCCGCAGTTTAGGTATGAAGGCAACCAGTAAGTAATGGCGCGCCGCGCAAACGCGGCTTGTTACAAACATAAGGTTGAAAAATTGCACGGCGGCAATGAAATGGTACTTTAGTACGCTGTGACTGGTTAAATTTAGAAAATATCATCGTGCGAGGTCTTTAAGACCATCAACCAATTGGTATATTAAACACTTTGTATCATTATGTGATTCATGAACTCATTCATTCAAATTTATTCGCATAGTATATGCGATAAGTATATATGTACTTATAAGTTTATATATACTATTAGTTTAGTTACATATTTACTTTATGACGGTAACATTTTACTTAAATTTACCTATATGGAATTAATAATGATAAGCAGGTATATCCCATATCTATATTTAATTATACATATAAAATAACTAGGTACTTGTTATGGGAATTTGGGGATTAACAATACGGGTTTACCTAACGGGTAATAAATAATAAATAAAAATAAGTTTGGGAAAAATTACATACATAAATACGAAATGCCTACGTGGTATATCATATTTTTATAATATAATATTTTTTCCTCACCATAGGTAATACATACCTTATAATTTTTGGTAAAATATATTAAAACCAGTGGCTCTGTGAGCTGGTAACCTCGCGACTCACGCTAATCCGTTGAAGTTTATCGGATAAAAAAGTTGTTTAGACAAAAAAGATGTTTAGCCAAAAAAGTTGCGTGTAGCCGGTATATACCCGTGTGGTTCCGGGTAAGAATAGGACCACTCCATATCTTCGTGTGGATGTCGTAAAACGCGACTAAAGGACTAAACACAAACATCTCGTGCTACAATTACATTCCCAAGGAGGGTTTACGTCGGGCGGCGTCCGTATGTAAAACTTTTCGCATAAATACATTCCCGAAGAGGGTTGACGTCAGGAAGGCGGCCGGTCGTACAACTATAGTCAAATCATTTAAATTGTTCCGGCTATTTCTTCTACATTTTGCAAGGTCTTTGGCATCCTTGGGTGACCATTGACATGCATGATATATTTGGAGAAGAAAAAGCGGGAAAGCGAACCCCGGGCTCCGAAGCAGCCGCTTGTTACTCGTACATTACCAGCAATGTACAAGGAAAAAATATTCTTTGCACAATACCGGGTAATGTACTAAGAAACATTCGTTCTTTGTACATTACCAATTACATTGCCAGCTATGTACAAGGAAATAAATATTCTTTCTACATTACTCGGTTTCGTACGAAGAAATAATTGTTCCTGCTACAAAACCAAGGAGGTATATTTAATAAAAAAAATGCTGTTTCTTCGCACGACGTATTAGTATTGCGATTCCACATGGACACGATTTTTTAGACTAAATTTGTAATAAGCATTTAACTTTTCTATACCTGTAAATATGTAAATTATTTTATCTTTTCTTTCTTTTTTAAATAAACTTGGTACCCAAAAAAAAACAAATTAAACTTAAATATGTCATTTATTTCCAATAAAAATAAATAAATGATAACAGTGAAGTAGTCATATTTTTTCGAGACAATATCCCGTTGTTATAGAATGGCTTGTGAAAAAGAAATGGTTAAATTCATGTATTTTCATGCACCGTTATTATTTATTTACAAGCTACTAAAAATATAATATCTATTTGGTACTCGTAGCTTTCCTCTTTTATATTTTTTATATTATTAGAAAAAATAATAATATATATGTTAATCGTATTTATTAATTTAATTATTCAATTCAATTTAATTAATTATATTTATTTAATTATTATTATTATTCAATTGTAATTATTGGATTTTGTATTGGTACCTACTTAAAATTTAATATATTTTTTATTTTTATTTTATATTATTATTATTATTATTTTTTATTACAGATAATACAATTTTTGAAGTTATATTTAGCATTTATATATTTTCTTTTGGTGTAAAAGCATGGATGCTTACGGATAAACTTACAAGCTTCTAGAATATAAATGCTCGGTAAAGTAAAAATTTTATATTTTTTTAAAATAAGGTACACAACTGTCTCTTGGCCTTATATTTGCTATTATACGGACCACTCTTTTCTGTAACATGAAAGCTGTATCCCAGTCGGTTGCGCTTCGCCATAGAACTGTGCCGTAGCTAAGCCACGAGTGGGCGTAAGCATAGTAGGTGACAAGTGCCGTTTCGATGTCTGTTGTTTTCTTTACCTCTCTGAGCGCGTATGCGAACATGGATAATTTAGCGCAAAGTTTTTGGATGTGAGACTTCCAGTTTATGTTGCTATCTATGTCTACGCCCAACAAGGTGAACACATTTACTATTTCCAGATCCATTCCTTTAAAATTCAGATTTAAATTTAATGCAGGTTTTTGGTATGGGTGGAAAACCATTAATTTTGTTTTTGAATAGTTGACCTCCAAATTGTGGTCACTTAGCCAGTCCGTCGTTTTTGTTAGGATATCTGTAAGGTGTTCACAAAGATTTCTACAATTTTTAGCTGATGTTAGGATTGAGATGTCGTCAGCAAATAGGACACTGTGCTCTTTTATTATTTTTGGGAGATCGTTGAATTATATTAAGAATAAAAGGCACCCGAGCACGCTACCTTGGGGGATGGAAGAGTACATCGGTATACAGTTTGATCGAATATTTTGAATCGTGCAAGTATCATAATTATAATGCTCGATTTCTACAAACTGTTTTCTACCCAAAAGATATGAAGCGAACCATTGATGTGGAATTCCTCTTATCCCAATCCCATACAATTTATCTAATAGGATATTATACAGAACCCGGTCGTATGCCTTAGTCATATCTAACAGCATTCCAATGCCATATTTCCCGCTGTCCAGTGTTTTTAATATTTCTTGGACATATTTGTATACAGCCATTATAGTCGATCGGTTTTTCCGGAAACCGTTCTGGCATTCGTCAAGTAATTTATATTTTTCGCAGAAACTGTACACGCGGTTGGCCATTGCTCTTTCAAAAATTTTTGAGGCTGTAGGTAAGAGAGCTATTGGTCGATAGTTGTTGAGGTCAGTTTTTTCGTTTTTCTTATGGACAGGTTTTATTATAGTAATTTTTGATAGGTCTGGAAATACACCTTCATTAAATGACTGATTAATTAATAAGGTAAAAGGCAAGATCAGTTCATCCGCACACTCTCAAAATAAGTTTGGCGGCAATTCATCTATGCCGTGGCTTCGTTTATTTTTAAGCTTTTAATAATTTTATTTACTTCTTAGACATCTACAGGGCGGAGGAAAAGGGTATTACCAGAGAGGCAGTGTACTGGTCTTCCTTCTTTATTTCCCATGTCGTTTTCGCCAATAGATGCAAAAAAATTATTAAAATTATCGGCTATTTGTTTTGGATCAGTAATTAATGAATTATTTATATTTAATTTTATATTATTTTTTCTTTGAAAGTTCTCTTATTTGTACACTCATTTACTACACTCCACATTTTTTTTACTTCATGAGATGAATTTTTTATACGTTTTTTATAATGTAATTTTTTTGCTGTGGACACTGATTTTTTCAATATTTTTTCGTATTTTTTGTAGTATTTATTAAGTATTTCATTTTGTTCTTAAAGTGAGGAGTTTTAATAATCTTTTGTTTTTACAAGATTTTTTTATACCGACTGTCAACGTGGGAAACAGGCGTGATAGTATGTATGTATGTCAACCAATGTTTTTTAAATGTTTTGAGAATCTTAATTTTTTGCTTTGGAATAATTTATCTAAAATACCTATCATTATATTATGAATATTTCATAGTTTTTTGTTACATTTTTATTTTCTGTTAGGATTTCATGCCATTTTATTTCTTTTAATTTTAATTTAAAGGAATTCATATTTTTTGTGTTGAAGATTCTTTTTTCAGTATACCACGTATTTAAATTGTTTTTTGAATCGTATTAAAGCTTATTATTGTTGCAGATTGAGCGGAAAATCCTAGTTTTTCTTCCCTTGTTTTTATGTTATTGGTAAATTTTGTGAATATTAAATCTATACAGGTTGCAGAGGTTTTAGTGAAGTGCGTTGGTTGTTTTATATGTTGACTGAATTTATATTCTGCCATTTGATTAAGAAAATTTTTAGTTTTTGATTTTTGCTTTAAAGTATTTATATTGAAGTCGCCTCCTATGATTATTTCATGTGAAGAGTATTTATTATTTATGTAAACAAGTACTTTTTCTAATTGGTGCGTAAAAGTTTCAGCCCTTTTTCCATTCCAGTATAAAGAGATTAATATAATATTTTCTTTTGGCAATTCAGTAGCACATAATTCTAGATTAAACTCAATTGACATTTTTGTGATGTCGGTTATTTCTCTTGATTCTATTTGATCTTGTAGTAGGATGCAAACTCCACCGCCGTCACGTTCTTTCCTACAGTATGACGCTGCTATTTTATATCCATTAAAATTTATTAAGCTAATTTTTTCTTCTGTTAGCCATGATTCCGATATGCATATAGCTGTATAATTAGGATTTTGGTCAAGAAAAGCTTCCAGTAAGTGTTGTTTATTATTGATACTTTGAAAAATTTTGGAATAGAATTTTAAACTGCCGTCCTTCCGCGAAAGGAATGATTTTTTCCACTGGTTTTTGAGCTGCTTATGCCCATTAGATTATTATCAATTTTATTTTCATTTAATTCTATTTTCTTTTCTTCTATATATAATTTATTATTCCTTATTACCGCGTATTTTCCTTTGCTCCTAGCCTTAAACATTTCTTCTCTTAGTGCTTTTATTTTCTTTAATGCCTGTCCATCCATGAACTGTGAAACCGAAAGGCCGGTGCCGCGGAAACAATGGCTATTATTTATAATATATTTAGCCATTCTTTTGCTAATGAATTCAATCATTAGAGGACGATTTTTTGTGTCATGAAATCTTCCTATTCTATGAGTTTCTTCGATATATCCAAGTACATCTATATTAAGGATATTACGGAAGGCTTCAGCTACTCTACCATGTAGGTCGTATTCAGGTTGTCTATTGTATTCTTGTAAACCATAGATCACAATTTTTTTATCATTGCTTTCAGGACGCGGGAAAGTTGGTCTGTGGCTCATAGCTTTTGTATCAATTTCTTTAATTTCCTTTATAAGTATTTCGTTTTCTTTCCTTAGTGTTTCTATTTTAATACTAAGCTCTTTTATGTCTTTTTTCCATTCATTATTTTCATATTATAATGTATTAGTATCTTGTCTGATTTCTTCTCTAAATTTAGAGATAGCTTTATTTATTAATGTTGTAATTGTACTTTTAAGTCCTTTATTATTGTATTATTTATTATTATTCTAGTATTGTTCTCCTTCAGCTGTGAAACTATTAGATCGCTTAAGTTTTCTAAGGTCAATTCAGTTCTGGTGTTGGTACTTTCTTTATGTAAAGTATCCCCTAGTATGCTGATGTCTTCAGAACACACCGAGTCGTTTACCGGTAGGGCGTTTTTATTCCTCATTGTTACATTGTCTCCAGGCGTCGACGTTACGTGTTATTTTGATCACGATTGCGTAACCTAAGGGTAATAACACCAATACTCCCGGTATTGGTGTTATTACCCTTAGGTATTTTACAAAGACACGTTTGACAACCCCAAGCTTGTTTATGTTCCTTTGTCATTGTATTGTAAAATCTGTTGGTTGATACATTCGCACAGTCCAAGTCATAATGTTCATTGCACAGAGTACAGTTCAAGAACTCTTTACATAAGATATCTTGTTGACATCCGGCACATTTCTTGTGTTTTGACATTTTTATACTGGTTACTCCCTCTAGTGACGGTTCTGGTTAACTATCGTAGATCAATATTGTATATCAATGGTTTCAAAGTAAAATCTGTAGATGGCGCTGTTGTTTGTGCCTGTGATAGTGCCTTAGTGCTTATATGGTTCAAGTTTGTAGTTGCATGCGTGATCCTGTTCGGCGTCAGTAGATGGCGCTGTAATGGAATTTTAGCTGGCAAAGATGATCTTGCAATTTTTGATTTTAGATAGCAATTTCGTACCTTGGATCTTGATAATTTTTCATTCACCATAGAGCACTGTTATAGCACTTCATATATCGTCACGTCACAGATTATAATTGTCACTGCTTTTTTTGTTTCTCATTAGTTTTTATTATTATCTGCACTGAGTTTCTTCTATAATATATAACGCTTGCACAGTATAATTGTTTTGCCACAAATCTATATATAAACTTAATTTTGTTATTTACTATTGCACGCCTCATAAGCGGAGGGTTGAGGTAGTGCTCTACTCTCGCCTTACAAAAATCAAGTGATTTTTCGAACTACAAATGTCGATATTTATTTCTTATCGTACTTGTAGAATAATATTTACACACAAATGTCAAGAAAAAACACTAGTTTTAACAGTCATGATATTTTTAAAGGACATTTTGTTCTTTCAAATAATAAAACAAGTGTTTAAGAAAATTATTCCGTGGACGTCCGTGTGTCTGTATGTATGGAAACTGGCGTGGTCACGATAACGCCCGAAAAACTTAACAAATCGAACCCTTCTTTTTTTCATACGCTTAAGTTTTATCTAAAACTAAGTCCTTTCGAAAATCACGGTCTAATTAAAAGTAGTTTAATTATAATTAGCAATAAACTGAAATCCACCTATCGTTGGTATATCTAAATCTATGTAAATAAGGTTCGTTGACATTGACAGTACATGCGCAGTACCTTTCTTTTCTGTGTGGGCAATGGCGCGAAGATTTAAAAGTAAATTTTTTATTTTGTTCATAATACACCGATAAAATGTGACGACCTCCGTGGCGTAATGGTTAACACGCTAGACCGCTAATCCGGAGGTTCTGGGTTCGATCCCCAGCCAGGGCAAGTTGGAAAATGGCCTTTTTCAAATAGTCCTGGGTCTTGGATGTTTATCTACATATGTATTTATCATAAAATATAGTATCGTTGAGTTAGTATCCCATAACACAAGTTAAAAAAAAAACTTACTTCGGGGCTAGCTTAATCAGTGTGATTTGTCCCTATATATTTATTTATTATTTATAAATATGCAATATTCAAGTTCTGTTTTTTTTTTTGTGAAAATTGAGTGACCGCTATGAGGCGTACACTTTTTGATTTTCCAAACTTATTTTTAAATATTTAAATACACAGAGCTATTCATATGCTGCGCAGAGCTAGCGCCCTCTCCCAAAAAAAAATGAAAAAAAAAAGAAGAAAAAAATTAATATTATCTTTTGTTCTAAGCTATGGACATCTGCAGCTGTGGGGTAATTCAGTTGACATAGAGTCTTTATGATACAATAAATAAGCGTTGTTGGTATCAATAATGCTGGATTTATTATATTTATTTTATTTTATTGAAAAAACCTTATTGTACATCAGCGACATTTACACATCAAAATAACAAAGGTAATTGTACAAATAGTGGACTTATCCCAGAAGGGATGTCTTCCAGTCGACCAGTAGGGCAGCGGACAGTTACATATATAGGAAGGCAGAAGTACGTATAGAACAATGAAAAACACAAGTATAATAATTTATTAAAGCGTAAGCGTACTAAGAATATAATACACTAGCAGTCCACCCCGGCTTCGCCCGTGGTACACACATAGCCTATGTCACTCGGGAATAGTGTAGCTTTCCAACGGTGAAAGAATTTTTTAAATCGGCCCAGTACTTTTTAAGCCTATTCATTACAAACATACAAACATACAAAAATAGGTACAAATCTTTCCTCTTTATAATATTAGTGTAGATACATACCTAATGAATATACTACGTAAAACAAAACAAAATTCGGCATTTCCATACAAAAGTGTGCAGCCGTTCAGGCGATTTGTATGGGAACTGGTTGGGACTGGGAATGGTTAAATTTTAGTGATCTAGTATAGACACAGAATAAATAATAGTAACGTACAGAAGTCTCACTCAGCAAAGAAATTCAAAGAAATATCTACTCAATGTGGCTAGCGATATGGTTTAATTTAGCTCACGTCAGAACTCAGCACCTTTTCATATAGATACCTAGACATCCATTGCAAGCCAATTTCATTCTTATTACTCTGGTCAAACGATTCGTATAACTGAATTTACCACCCGGAGGGGCCGACTGCGCGCATAGCAATAATGTAGGTACATTTTCGATGACTAAACGGGGAGTGACACGGGTCTGGTATAGCCCATGGTTCGATTTATTACGGGTATGTCCCTTCCACTTTGTATATATGTCGGCGAGTTCAAAATTAATTCCTTTATTTTTTCGGTAATTTTACATGTTGTGATTATTACGCATTGCAACACATGATACGCGCTCGTCCAATGGGAGCGCAGCTCGATGGCAGGGGGTAGCCATCTAGGTAGTAATTAATTTTTACTCTAGCGGTATCAGACAGGTTAACAATTTTCTTAAAGCGTGGGGTTTGTGTTCAGATTAGGATTTCATACAACGTGCAAGAAGAAAGATGTTCGCTGCGATACGTCGTGGCTGTTTTGAGTAGCGGTCTGCGTGAAGATTTGAAGCCGTCGACCACCCGTAGAGTGAAAATTTGGATTGTTAGAGCGCCGTCGTGCTGGTGCACGAACTGTTTATGATGTCCAGGACCCAGGACATTACTGGTTTGATTGTTGTTATTATAATGAATGTGGCCTTGTATACCGATTTATTACAATGACATTCTTTTTCAGCTAGACGGACAAGCCATGTTGGACACTGAATACCTGTGCGAGCTAGAGAATAAGTTGCTGGGATGTGATTCATATATGTGGCTCTGGTAGTGCATAAACGACCTGCTCCTACAGTGGAGACTGATAAGGACCTGATGATGATGATGATATCTAGATATTGAAGAAAAAATGGAATATGAAAAAATAATTATGAGTTGCTGAAAAATATGCAAAATTAGGCTATAAAGTTTTATATAGGTACCTCACTTACTTATGTATGGTTACAAAATTAGAAACAAATGTAGGTTTATAACTATTGTATAATAAAATTTGAAAACCACACCCATGGCAGGTTTCGGATAACACAACCCACTAAGCAAAATGTGTATTACATACCTTTCAACCCAACAATACCTAGTCTAGCCATAAATATTGTAAAAAAAAAAATATTTTGCTATTACAAATAACATTTATTACTTTTACAATCTGTTTGTTTAATACATAAATATAAAACAATTTAAAATGTAAAAAGCTTATTCGAAGTGGTCTCCATTGGCTGCAATACAGTCCTTTAAACGTTGAGGCCAGTTATCAATAGAAGCACGCACTCTTTCCATGGGAAAATTCTTCACTGCCAATCGTATGGATTGTTTTAGGGACTCCAATTTATCATGACGTTTAGAGCAAGCCGTACTCTCTAAAACTGACCATAAATCATAATCCAGCGGATTAACCCTTAATTACTCGCATGGCGTCAAACCAGTTTCTCTTTAAAAAATGAAGCACATGGCCACGGTCTGAATTTCCCCGCGCCCCCGCTAGCTTCATAATTCGCGTCAAAGTTTGCATTCTAGTAGCGATCAAGTCACTGGAGTTGAAGCATACGTCTCGCTGCACTCTTGAGCGGTGACCCCGTGCGAGTAAATACGTTACTTTTTTGAAAGAGGTGAGTTGCTTTGTTTATGTATTTTTTATATGTATTATTATTTCAATTTATATTATTACTTGTACAGTGTATAAATTTATACTATAAATATGATTTTTACAGCTCTATACATACAGATACACTATCACGTCTTTATCCCTAACGGGGTAGACAGAACCAAGGGCGGCAAAGCCCAGG
Source organism: Acrobasis repandana (assembly GCA_963576875.1). Lineage (NCBI taxonomy): Eukaryota > Metazoa > Arthropoda > Insecta > Lepidoptera > Pyralidae > Acrobasis > Acrobasis repandana. The sequence continues at coordinate 8,768,054 of OY756241.1, read as the reverse complement.
CCACTTTTAGCGTAATGGTGGGCATGAAGGTGGAAAAGGGAAATCATAATAGTGATGGGTTGCTAACCGCATCGCCTATTCATATGATTCAGATTCTCGCCCATTCCCTCGATCGGCTTTTACGATCTGCACGGGAAGAGAAGCAGCTGGTACATTCTATGTTTTTTCTTTTCTCCCAGACCAGCAAAGAAGAATATACAGCTCTATAAAATGAAATTATCCAAAAATTACGTATTACCATAAGATTTTACTTTACTTTTTCTAGCATAAGTCATAGATATAGGAGAACAGCAAATTGTACAATGGTTGGCTGAGGTTTCTGACAAAGAACAAGTTGGAAGATCAGATTCTGATTTGGAGTTAAGACTAGATAACACAAAGGATCACGATAGTTCTAGTAAAATCGACAAATATTCGGCATAATCAAGATAACGAGTAAAGAAAAGTAATAAAAAAAACGTGTGGCACTCGGGGACTGCCGCGGTTAAGGCCGTACCTAAATTTTCCGGGACCAGTGCTGCCCCCATTTAAAATAAATCATTTCAAAGAAAACGGAGACATTATTTAAAATTTTGCTACTACCAAGTCCTAGATAACCCTTCAGAGTGTTTTATTAACTACTGTTTACAGTTTATAATGAGAAAGTTAAGCTTTACTACGTACATTTGCCAAAAGTGGCCGTTTTTCGCAAATGTGCGTAGTAAAGCTAAACGTTCTCACTTTAAACTGTAAACAGTAGTTCATAAAATACTCTGAAGGGTTATCTAGAATTTGGTAGTAGCAAAATTTAAATGATGTCTCCATTTTCTTTGTAATGATTTATTTTAAATGCAGCACTGGACCCCGGAAACTTCAGGTACGGCCTTAAGCTATTTATTGCATAGCATTTTTTATTAACTTATGCAATTATAATTAATGTTTCGGTTATAACTAGTGTTTCGGGTGCGGCGCGAGCTGCAAGCAGCTCGCAGTTTTTCGTGCAGCTGTTGAAATGGTCTATATTCCAGGTCCAGTTCAGAGATAGGTGAGGTTTTGCAGTCTAAATAAAAAAAATTAAAATGTATACGGGCGGCCATCTTATTCATCCTAAATCAGATTTTAGTTTCCGCAGTAAACAAAATTTCAGACCCCTACGAAGTCTCGTGGAGACGTTATAATAAACGAAATATTATTTTTTTCTAAAATCCAGACGCCATCTTGGATTTCAAAATAAATTTCGATTTTCTACCCAAAACACGCCTAGATATCGATTTTCATCAAATCGGAAGCAGTCGACTTTTGACGGCCATCTGGGATTTGCAGGGGGAGGGGAGGGGCTCGGTCTTTGGCCTCAGTCTGCGCCAGCTGCATCTTTTTTTTCCGAAAATTAAAAGTAAAACACCGGCTCTGGTAATTGCTTAGGTACCTCTTTCATTATGTCTATGGGGCCAAATCTCCAAGTCTTACTGTTTTGCCAAGCCATACCCCTTCCACATCAGGTTTCTGCAAATCCTCAAATGTAAGATTTTTCTGGTACCCCACCCCTCTATACATTCCACTAAATGCTATATAGCTTGTAAGCCTACATGGTAGGCGGAGTAGGGGGTGTAGGTTTTATTTTCGTTACGGAATTTCTTGATTCGGTCGCCGCGCTCAAAGCCCGCGATAAAAGCTATGCAATAGCTTAAAAATGCACAAAATGTGTGTGCAATGATCACTGACATATTATTATATATAATGTACACAAAAGTAATTCGGAGAGTTCCTAAACAAATAAAAATTTTGACTTTGATCTCAATATAAGAACATAAAATATTGTTAATTTTTGATCATTATTTTGATTTATTTTGTTTTGGTATAATAAGATATTAAATCATGTTATTTTTTTTGAATATTATAGAACGAATAAAGCACTTTAATAATAAAAAAGTTTCAATTGTTTATATATTCAATATATATTGAAAACAATTCATACAATTTGGGGTCACCTGTGACCCCATGCGAGCAGTTAATGTGATATTCTTTGTGCAAGTAATTAAGGGTTAAGATCGGGACTAGACGACGGCCAGTCTTCAGCTCTGATGAAGTCGGAAACGTTCGATTCCAACCAAGTGGACCGAGCTTTGTGACCCGGTGCCGAAACTTGCTGGAAAAATACTGAAAAAAATAATAAATAATTAAATAAATATATAGGGACAAATCACACTGATTAAGCTAGCCCCAAAGTAAGTTTTAAACTTGTGTTATGGGATACTACCTCAACGATACTATATTTTATGATTATTTATCATAAAATATATTTCAAATTGTCCTGGGTCTTGAGTGTTTATCTATATATGTATTTCATATATAGATAAACACCAAAGAACCAGGACTATTTGAAAAAGGCCATTTTCCAACTTGCCCTGGCTGGGGATCGAACCTAGAACCTCCGGATTAGCGGTCTAGCATGTTAACCATTACGCCACGGTGGTCGTCAAAATGTATACATGTGTGCCCTCGATTTTTCAAGAAATCCATCTTAACATCCTCATTTCCGCAGATTGGAGCCTCTTCTCGTCCTGCATTTTTGTGGCCCAGCATTCTGAGCCGTATAACATTACCGGCCGTATCACGGATTATGACCTTAAATATATGCCTATAAATTTTGCCCTTAACTTTTAAAGGTAATAAAAAACCAACTTTTTAGACTTTTTAGTTGTTTATCCGTGAGGCGTGAAGGCGTTAAGTCGGCATTCGCTACTACGGAACCCTACACTGCGCGTGGCCCAATACACACTTGGCCGGTTTTGTACCTTGTCTTAGTTCTTTATAAGATTAATTGTGGAGCAAAATACGTAAACCTTTTATTATTATTATATTAAGAGAAATATCCCTTGGCCCTAGGCTTTGTCTATCTAGGTGTACTGTTATGCGAAAATTAAAACCAAAATCAAACATGAATATTTATCCAGAATCAAGGTCTTTCATGTCGGTATACATGTCGCAGTTGACTGGTATAATCCGCTAATTCACTAAACCTCTAGCTGTTTGGCATTACAGCTCGGTTTTGTAAAACAGCGAACCTTAATACGCGGGATGGAATGATCGACTTGTATTCATCCATGCAGCTAGAGAAGTTGATGAACAGTTATATCTAAAGAAATTATAATACAATGTAGAATGCCTACGAAGTGGCAATGGCGAGCGAGTGAAGCGAGCGTGCCGTGGCAGCGGCCGGCGAGTGCTAGGAATGTTCTATTTATATTCATTTTCTAGGTTAGCACAAACCTATAGGTTAGGTTAGGTTAGAACTGCGACTAACACACGCACGAGCCGAGCGAGTGAAGCGAGCGTGCCGCGGTAGCGGCCGGCGAGTGCAAGAAAAGGGTTAGCCATTTTACTATGCTAACTGCGACATATATATATTACTAGCTTTTGCCCGCGGCTTCGCTCGCGTATCCCACGGGAACATTACACTTTTCCGGGATAAAAGGTACCCTATGTTACTTCTAGTACCTCCCAGGATATGTGTACAAAGTTTCATGATGATTCGTCAATTAGTTTTTGCGTGAAAAGGTAACAAACATCCACGCTTTCACATTTATAATATTATAAGTAAGGATTGGTTCTGTGAGCCATATTAAATATATTTAATTTACTGTGAATAAATAGCCAGTACCAGCGGACACCTAAGTCGCTTTGTCAAGATATCATGGATATCATTCTTTGAGCTGATGCTTTCGGGTTATGTGTGGGTGGTCTGTATTATATATAGACACTTTTATTACTAATAATTATTTATTACTGAAATTTACAAGACAACAATGTCCACACAAAGATGGTCGTCGATGGATAGATCACAGTAGTTGATGTTTCCGGTCCGCTCCGCACCGCGTCGCTTCTTCTGGTGTTGCCAGTGGCCGCAACATCATTAATATACAAGGTAACAGATGAACTGAACAAACATACATGTTTCAAAATCCTCTTTTAGGCTTCGCCGTAGTCGGGTAAAAACTGTTGAGGAATTTCCATTGGATTATGCTATTTTGTGTTTTTTTTTGTGTCACCTTACGCGTATTCTTAATAGTTATGAAGTTTTTTCATACCATAGCCACTTGACTGAGAAGTGCTATCACCATCAGTGTCTGACCACTCTCCCATTCGAATAAACAGCAATTTCAATGATTTCACGAATCGTCTTCTTATACGGAAGACCAGCACTGCTCATCACTTCGTCAATCGAAAGGGCCCAAAAATGATGACCTTTGTGCGTAGGATTGTAATTCACAGCGACGTGTCCAGATAGTGAAATTTCGTATTCTATCTCTACTTTAACGATTCCTCGTGAAGCTGTGAGATCAGCCGTGACTTTCTCATAAGGCTTAAGAGTAAACGCCATGTATGTTGAAGCGCCTAAGGTAATAGATTCAGATTTATACGTACTCTTGCCCCATTGTGAGGTGTAAGAGGTGTATGTGCCGACGTCTATAAAGGAAAATTTATAGTCGACGGCTACTCCGGAAGAGGACATGTGTGATTCACTCCAAGTTGAAGAAACGGTGTTCTCGACTACCCAAGACATATCAAATGAATTTGTCATTTCAGTTGGTCTGTCATTCTCAAAGACTTGTGAGTGGACAACCACAGGTCTCACATATGTACGCAAAATCTTTGCCCTCTTGGGACGTACAGTCCTTTTGACTTGATGCCATCCATATGACTGGTACAAATCGCCCCAAGGCGTAGGACTACGAACATAAATATCTTCAGGCCATCTTCCGTTATACGCGTCTACTCCCCTCTTCACATTAAAGTCATTTAAGTTAAAGTTATATATGTCATCGTCAGTGATAATTGATTTTTCCCTTCCAGATACATGAACTTGAGGTTTTGAGTTATTGTCGTTGATTGTTCCGGTGATTTCCACGTTGATCCCTGCTAGAGCTACTGCCGGAAGTGCGAACATTAAGTATATTAGCGTCATTTTTAATCTGAAAGAGAAAAATATACTTAGATCCCTTCAAAAACGTTTTTTGTTAGGAAATCCCAGATGACAATTTTCGCAATGCAGTCTTTTTTACCATAATTTGTTTTAAGGCCATACTTGAATTTTCTGGGGTCCAATGCTGCCTCCATTTGAAATAAATTATTTGAAAGGACCCCGGAAAATTCAAGTATGGCCTTAAGATCACAATCCATATTACCCGCAAATACCAAAACTTACTTTAATTTATAGACTATGAGTACCAATTTTATCAATATTTCTCATATAATATGATTAAATTGTGGCTGTTGAATTGCCAAGTAACTTTATTTTTAACCGACTTGGATTTTTATCTGGATTGCTAATCATTTCAAAATCTAAATACATATACAAAATAAAAAGCGTATTATCCAAAGGAAAAATATTGTACTAAGAGTGATGGATCTGCTCCGTTAAATATTTTTTCTACTCATCTATTTGAAAAATGATGTTTTTATCACTAAATAATAGGACTCAAGTCACTACGCTGGATTGAAAAGTAAAAAGAAAAGCACAAGGGATTAAAAAAAAAACTGAACACGAATGTAATATATATAGAATCAATAATAATGCTGGAACACAGTAAGAGTCCAAACTGAAGGTTTGTCGAAGAGCCATGAAGCGCAATATTTTAAGTGTCAAATGACTATGATACGATTAGGATCACCACACTGCGCTAAAGACTCGGATGTAGGTAAGAAAGCAGCTCAACTAAAGTGGAATTGCGTGTGTCACGTTGGTCGCATATATTCGGAAAGATGGGCTTCCTTATCTACAGAAACGAGGTTTAGATGAGCTGATAAACTGAAAGTGTTTCAGAAGGATTTGACAGGAATGACCAAATACAAGGTGTAACAAAATAAACTGAAACTATTTTATGGGTGTAATCAGTCCATGATACTGAACAACTCTCCCCAAGGAACATATATCAAAACATGAAAAAGGTTTTATGGCTTCCCATACAAGTTGACCGAACAGCTGATCCATGTTTGTATGGAAAGCCAAAAAATATTTTTCATATTTGGATATATGTATCTTGGGGAAAATTGTTCAGTATCATGGACTGAATTCGCTCTTTGAATAGTTTCAGTATATTTTGTTACATGTTTTATAGAGAGTACGGGAAGGAAAGAAGGAAGGCCCTTGCCCAGCAGTGGGACATGCATGGCTTACAAAAAAGTATAATTTATCAAAACTATGTATGATGCATATTACATACCACTTAACCAGTTTTCAATCAGTTTTCTCCGCTTTCTAAGTTTTTTTTATGCAACTGTAATTGCAACAGTACTAATAACTATTTTTATTTTTCTGTACTAATCCTGTTTAAGTAAACAACGAATACTGATGATATTGCAGAATCCATACTGGGTTTATATACAGGTGAATCTGACTGATGTAGCAGTCATAAAGATAAAATGAGACATCCTAGAATAGTACCAATTTAGGTACATTGGTAGTATTGGTACATACAAAATTTACAAATGGACATTATTACAAATCTCGTAATTCTAATAATTTAATTTAAATTATGACATATTCTCAGTCCACATATCTAATTTTAAGTTTTAAATTTGTTAGTTGACGTCTTTGGAAAAAATGCTGCAGTGCAGTATGTTGCCGCTTTTAAACATAGTTAAGTAGCGATTTGACGTCAACATTTGTGCAAAAAAAAACATTTATAAATATCCTATAATAATAAAGATATTTTGAATTGAATTTGAATTAAAACAGAGTTGATGGTTGGTGATTTGAAAGAAATTATTTAGCACTTACTTACTTTACTTAATTTTTACTCCAACTAACACATTGATTAAGTAATCGCAATGAAAATCCATGTCCGATTCATCGTTATGGTTGACACTTGAGGTTTACTGAAAATCCTTCAATTTGGTAATGTCAGTACAGGCGCAGTCCGCAGTTTAGGCACAGAAGACGTAAGTAAGAGTACGGAGAACGGGGAAGAGGTGCGGGGACGGGGAACGGAGACGCATATTGCGCGTATCTTAGGAGATTCCATTCTGTATGTAATACTCTTACTGTCTTCTGAGGTTTAGGTATGAAGCAACAAGTACATGGCGCGCCACGCAAACGCGGCTTATTCACAAACATAAGGATGAAATTATTAAAAAATTTGAATCAACAACCCCGCTAAAGATGAACGGACTATCACTTCATAAATATAAGTTACATTTTTACAGGTTGCGAGCGCACCGGCGCTCGGTAGGATGATTATGTCCAAAGTCGCTTGCACGGCGTGCAAACTGAATGTGACTTTATTACGCTGTAACTGGGTTTAATTGAGCAAGTTTCCTATCTAAGAGGGATACCTTGGTACTATTAAGTATTCTTTAATTTGGCATCCATTACACAGACATTATAGGTACATTTTAAAAGCGTCGATTCTACGAGATGCAAATTTTAAATAAGAAGTAGCTGCCTCGCAAAGTGGAAAAAAAACAAATAAAAAAGTTATTTTATCATCATGCGAAATCTTTTATACCATCAACCAATTGGTATTAAACACTTTGTATCATTTCATTCAAATAGTGTACACAATAAAACTAGTACTTCACATATTATTACGGTAACATTTTACATAAATGAACCTATATGGAATTAATAATGATAAGCAGGTGGTTTAGGATAAACTTTACGGGTTTACCTAACGGATAATGAATAATAAATATAAATTAATTCATTGGGAAAAATTACATACGTGCTATAGGTATAATATTTTTATAATTTAATATTTTTTCCTTACCATAGTACCTGCCTAATTAATTTTAAGTAAAATAAATTAAAATTAAAATTCATTATGTACATCATCATCCGAGCGTATTCCCGGTTGCATCCTCCGGATCACAAGGCAAACGCCTTGACCACTGGACCACGGAGGCAGTCAAAAATTCATTATGTACAATTTAGCCAAATCCTCTGACTGCTCTGGCCAATATACATGGCTCTGGTAGTACAGAGATGGTCGTGCTTCTGCAGTGGAGACTAAATAAACGGGCAAGTGCGAGTCGGACTCGTACATGATGGGTTCCGTACCACCGTACAATGTTTTAAAACGCTGAAGAAACACGTTTCTTGTACAAAGACCTCCTCTAATTTTTAACTTTATTTCATTTTTAGTATTTGTTGTTATTGTGGTCATAGTAATACATTATTGGTGAAAATTTAAAGTATCTAGTTAATGCCATTATAAAGATCAAGTTAAAAACGCTGAAAATAAAACGTTTCTTGTATGAGGACCCCCTTTAATTTTTAACTATTTTTTATTTTAGTATTTGCTGTTATAGCGGCCACAGTAATACATAATCGGTGAAAAATTCAAATGTCTAGCTATTACGGTTCAAGAGATAGAGCCCTGTGACAGACGGACAGACGGACAGACAGCGGAGTCTCGGTAATAGGGTCCCGTTTGCACGATGATGAAGATGATGAAGTACAATTTAATTTCATTCAGTGCAGTTTGATTTTGAAGTCGTTAAATGACTTCAAAATCAAAAAATCATTCAGTTGTAAAAAAAATAATTTCATGTACAAACTTTTATAGAAGGTACTTAAGGCAGTAGGTATTAAATAAAATAAACCCAAACTCGATAGGGTTACGTTATTTTATTACATTCTATAGTTACCTTCCAGCTCCATTATCAGATCAGCTTCTTGTTATAATAATATTGCAATGTCATCTGATTTACATTTGCATACAAAATTTCATCTCGATTGGAAACCGGGAAGTGGCCCAAATTTAACTCTATACTTACAATTGATGAAGATTAAAAATTGATTTATATATTGATTTAAGATGTACGTAAGTACATAGTATCTCAATGAGATTGAATGACTAACACCTAAATTGAAAGGTTAAAAAACTATATCGATATAAGTACATATGCACTATGCAGGTTACGTCCATTGACATGAATATATAGAGTCGGCATCTTCAAACACGGCCATGTCCTTTTTGTTAATATAGACTAAACACGAGAGTAGTACAGAAAGGTCAATATATTTTTACATACCTACGAGTACGTGGTTCAAATTAAATCCTACATATATTTAAATAAATGCGGATGTTGATAAGTATGGCTGGATGTACGGATGGGTATATGGATGGTTGTATGGTTGTATAGATTTTTAGATTGTAGACTCACGACTATCATATTTATAAAGGTAAAAGTTAAACTGCACATATCTGTTTCTTTGGTAACCTTTTATTATTCTTACTTAATTTCTTAACATAAGTTTTGCACTAGACGAAAGTGATTTCTTGTACTTGTATACCTTTTTTTTCTTTGTTAGCTATCTCTGTATTTAATGTATTATATAATCATATACGTAGGTATTGGGTCTAAATTACATATGTTTATTTAGATTACATATATGAAGATTTGTAATTGGCTTATAGTTATATAATAATTTATCAAAATAGATTTGAATTATAGGGACAAACATAATAAAACATCAAAAATGTGTAAGCGGCCATCTTGGATCCAAAATCTGATAGCAGTTTCAAGTTGCACAGGGCACTTTTAGGGGTACAGCCCCCACATACAAAATTTTTGAGCCCTCGGATCGGAGGTCCTAGTGAGACGTTACGAGATATGACTTAATTTTATAAAGGATTTATAGGATTTTAGGAAACTTTTGTAAAGCATTTATAGCATATGTAGATAAAAATTATAAAACTTAAACATTTTTAAACGTTTAACAAACATTAGTAACTGAGTAGCAAACAAATAGTTTTTCGATGCTTCCATGAAGAAAGTGAAATGTAGGCATATTTATGATGTCTACATTTCACTTCTGTTTTGTTAGTCTATGACGAATCATTCCATCGGATGACAGATCATTCACTCATTACATTCATTATGGCAGCCGAAATTTTGCAATCCGTATTTAATTTTCAATCAATGAAATCTAGTTACTTACCGATTGAAAGTTATTCCTTCATATTTTGCTTTGTTCTTTGAATAACTAGTGCAGTATCTCAACACACTTAAAGGTTTGTATACTTAGACATGTCATAATTTAGGTACATTACATTGGTACATACTAAATTTACAAATTGACATTATTTTAAATTTCGTAATTCTTCTAATTCAATTTAATTATGACATAATAAACAATGTAATCTCTGTCCATCTATATAGCTAATTTTAAGTTTTTAGTTTGTTAGTTGACGTCTTTGGAGAAAACGTGCAGTGCAGTTTGTTGCCGCTTCTTCTGCACTTGCGCCTAGGAAGCGGCGTAAACTTAGCTTTAAGTAACGATTTGACGTCAACATTTGTGCAAAACAAAACAAAGTGACTATTATTAAGAGATATTATAAATATCCTATGATAATAAAGATATTTTGAATTTTGAATTTTTGACACACACCAGGGCATTTTTGACTAAGTTGACAGTGTTTTCTTTAATGAATTGTGGAGTGTTTTATGCGCGTATTGCTAGCGAGTGACTAATGTGATGTTAACAGTGATAGCATATGATGAACAGAACACAACTGTTGTATGTGGCGTCTTCTCTAGTACGTAAGTACATAGATCTCGTTGGTTACGTCAGACTGTATCAATGGCATGGTCCGTGGTATGGTTATGTATCTTCAGTACTAACACAGAATAAGAATCAGTACTCACGTACAGAAGTCTCACTCAGCAAAAAAAAATTCAAAGAAATAACTACTCAATTTGGTTGGCAATATGGTTTAATTTAGCTCACGTCAGAACTCAGCACCTTTTTTTTAGATACCTAGACATCCATTGCAGGCCAAATTAATTCTTATTAGTCTGGACAAACTATTCGTATAACTGAATTTACCACTCCGAGGGGCCGCTGCGCGCACAGTCATAATGTAGGTATATTTTCGATACCTAAACGGGAAGTGACACAGGGTTGGTACATACTAAGCTTTTACTTGCTGTGGGGTTATTCGGTTGATATAGATATTCTTTAACATATAGAAAGAAAATAAGCGTTGTTGACATAAACAATGCTGGATTTATTGATTTCTTATAAATAAATAAATATATACGGACAAATCACAAAGATTAAGTTGAGACACTAGCCCCAAAGTATGTTCGAGACTTGTGTTATGGGATACTAACTTAACGATACTATATTTTATAACAAATACATATAGGTATATAGATAAACATTCAAGACCCAGGACAATCTGAAAAAGATCATTTTCCATCTTGACCTGACCGGGGATCGAACCCGGACACGGACCCGGGACCTCCGGTGTGACAGCCTGGCATGATTGACCACTATAGGCCACAGAGGTCATCATGTGAACCATTGTTTGAAAAAATTAATATTTTCCCGTTGCCATGTATGTAGTGTACCACATACATGGCAACGGGAAAATATTATTTTTTTAAGGTTAGGTACATCAGAGAGTATGAATGTTTGTAAAGTCTCACCCAAATTATTATAAAACTAGAGGAGAATATAATTCAAGATTGACTACAAAGAATTAAAGACTCTTTTGACCAATAAAAAGTATTATACATTAGCTGAGTACTGGAATGATAAATTATAGGACTGACATTTTATTTTATTATTATTCATTATATAATTTTATTTTATTGATTAACATGTAAATACCTATAGACAATAAAAAATAAATACATGATTAATATAATTGGGACTTAGCACGAACCTTTTTTATTATTTTGTCTAACGTTTCGAATAAGAGTTACATCTAAATTAAAAATTTCGAGCATTATAATCCTGTATAAATCAGAGTATCCTGTATAATTAAGAGTTACATCTTTCGTGGTCGCAGACTGGCTCCTGTTATATATTTAAATATATAAATCAAGGGATCTAAGCGCGCTATTTTAAAAATCAATAAGTCTGATTCGACTAGGCAAACATACATGAAGTTGCTATATAAACCTTCCTCAAACGGTGTACTATAATAGTAGATTGTGCTACAAGGGATAAAGGTAATATTTTTAAGGCGAGGGCGCTACTTTGAATTCATGGGATTCATGTATACCTATCGCCCTAGTTAAAAAAATATTACCGTACACCGCGTAGCACATCACATTCTACTTTTCATCTCCATCTATGAGAAAAAATTACAGCGTGAGCATAAAGAAGAGTAAAACACCTACATTAAAATTTAAATTATTTATTCATAAAATTTTTTGCTAATCTAACACAGGTAGCAGGGGCTCGCCAATTAAGTTTATATAGACCTATTCTGGTAATTTACGGGTAAATGAGCGGGATAAACTACATATACCTAATCAGAGTTTAACAGGCATTTACTAACCTTTATTTAGTGTTGTTTTCACTAAAGAAGTTTTCAAAAAGAAGAAAAAGAAGAATGGCTGAACATAAAAGCTGGCAACATATTCAAAGTCAAAGATGATTTGAAATTGAAGCTACAGTTAAACCATTTCGACAAAATTTTTCTGTTTCTCCATCTATGAGAAAAAGCAAATATATACCTATAACGAAAGTAGAATACCTACATATACCTAATCAGAGTTTAACAGTCAGCTAGGACATACTATCTTATTTGTGACAGTTAGTTACTAACCTTTATTTGGTGGCGTTTTCACTGAAGAAGTACTATAAAAATATTTTTCTAGGACCACCACATCTTATACATTTTCCAGTCATTAGAATCGTTTCATTACTTTTTCCTTGTGCGTAATTCTTTATATATTTAAATATGTAGGTATATTATACGTAAACTTTATATTTATTTACTATCGGTCTCATCAAGAAATTACTCACATTTAAAATAGTTCTAAAAATAACCTAATAGTTCCCTAATAAAATTACTATATAAATTGTAAGATTTTGTATAATAAAGTCGTTGAAACGGACATGACTAAGAGTGGACGAGTCTTAGTGGTTGGAGATCTAAAATACCTTGTATGGAAATACAAAGATCCAAAAATAATTAACTTGCGAATGCAGTCCTCCATTAATCAACTCTTCTTCTTCTTAGTCTAAGCGCGTTCTCGGTTGCATCTTCAGCTGTGCTGCTTCGGAGCCCGGGGTGCGCTTTCCCGCTTTTTCTTCTCCAAATATAACATGCATGTCAATGCTCACCCAAGGATGCCAAACACCTTGCAAAATGGAGAAGAAATAACCGGAACAGTTTAAATGATTTGGCTATAGTTTTACGACCGGCTGATGTCAACCCTCTTTGGGAATGTATTTGTGCGAAAAGTTCTACACCGGCTGCCGCCCGACGTTTACCCTCCGAGAGAACGCAATTGTAGCACGAGATGTTTGTGCTTAGTCCTTTAGTCGCCTCTTACGACATCCACAGGAAGGAAGAGATGAACTGGTCCTATTCCAACCCGGAACCACACGGGTAAATAAATTTATTTATTTTTATTTAAAAAACTTTATTGTTCCCCAATAAAAAAATGGTACAATTGGCGGACTTAACTTAACTTAATTGGTAACTTGTATTTATTTATTTATTTAACTTTATTACAAAAATTGTAAACGGCGGACTTAAAGCCTTAGGCTTTATCTACCAGCTTTATTTAGGCCAGTCAACCGACAGGTGGTGCAGAGACAAGTGAGGCTAAAGTAGGAGCAAAATTTATCATTACTTTCCAAATAGTATTTGAACTTTAAACTTACATATATATTGCATAGCTATGAATAAATTACATAAACTACAAAATATAATACTTAAATATAGTATATTAATTTAAATTACCTACTACCTAATAAATATGTATCTAAATGAACTTACTCATTGTTAGGTTAGGTTCAAGTAAATTTTTGTCTTCTCGCATGAATAAAGAAACTATTTAGTTTACAATAATTTAGAATATATATTTGAGATCCTTATAACAAGCCCTTTTATTAGGGTTCCGTAGCCAAATGGCAAAAACCGGACCCCTATGGATTCGTCATGTCTCTCTGTCCGTCCGTATGTCACAGCCACTTTTTTCCGAAACTATAAGGACTATAATACTGTTAAAAATTGGTAAGTAGATGTATTCTGTAAACCGCATTAAGATTTTCACACAAAAATAGAAAAAAAAACCCGTACGTGTGGGGTATCTATAGATAGGTCTTTAAAAATGGTATTAATGTTTTGAATATCATTTTTTTCTAAACTGAATAGTTTTCGCGAGAGACACTTCCAAAGTGGTAAAATGTGTCCCCCCTCCCCCCCGTAACTTCTAAAATAAGAGAATGATAAAACTAAAAAAATATATGATGTACATTACCATGCAAACTTCCACCGAAAATTGGTTTGAACGAGTTCTAGTAAGTAGTTTTTTTTTAATTCGTTATAAATCGTAAACCGCAATTTACCTTTCATTCAATCAACAACGAACTACAAGAACTTTCATATTATGTTACTTGCTGCTGCGGAACCCTTCATGGGCGAGTATGACTTGCACTTGGCCGCTTTTGTGATATATGACACAGTAAAACTTTCTTTTATTAACCCTCATTTAAAAAAATATATTTACGAGACTTTGCACATCTGTGTTTGGGTCATAGGATTCCACCATCCTACCAAATTTCACTTGATTTGGCCCAGTAGATTCGGAGCAAATTGGCTGTAACAGTCGGACGTACAGACAGACAGACGCACAAGTGATCCTATAAGGGTTCCGTTTTTAATTTTTTGTACGGAACCCTATGAAGTCGGTAAAAAATATAACGAGAAGGAAGGAACCAAGAATAGATAAGTAAGTACCTACTTGAGTTGCCTACTTTGCTATTCCTAGGTTACTACGTGTAATTTGTATGAAAAATTAGTCTCCAGCCAACAGAATGGTAAGCTTAAAATATCAAACGGAGACGACGTTAAGTGTAACTTTTTCAAACTTAATAAAAACTTTTAGAAATCTGAAACTTTATGTTACATCGAGAAAAAGAAGTTAACATTTGAAATTCGAAATTTCGAAACTTTCTTGGATTGCATGAAAACTGCATTCCCAAGTACCTACTTTTAAAATAAGTTTGTTTTCAAAAATAATAATTGACTCATACCAAACCAATACTGTTGATATACGTACCTACATAAGTACTTATTACGTCTTTACCCTCAATGGGGCAGACAGAGCATTTTGGTTCTTGCGGCTCTAAGCAGACAGAGCCCAATACCGCAAGATTCAAAGGCTACTTTTAGCGTAGTGGTGGGCGAGAAGGTGGAAAAAGGAATCAAAATAGTGATGGGTTGCTAGCCGCATCGCCTGTTAACTTGATTAGCATTTTCGCCCATTCCGTCGATCGGCTTTCAAGATCTGCGCGGGAAGAGAAGTAGCTGGTACATTCTAAGTTTTTTATTTTCTCCTAGACCACCTTGGAAGGATGTTGATAATGATTGTAATGTCATCTCTTTATTATGGCTTCTACAGATTTTCGATCAGGCTGTGTAGGGGAAACATGTTTGGACACCATACGACACGATAATTTCATCAAAAATACGAGTATGTGACGTTCCACGGGTAAGACGGTGGCGTTTAGGACGTTTAGAAAAACAATTCGTACAACTTAGCTTGAATAAACACAATGTCGTAACGTCGTAAGTGCCACCGTCCATAAGGTACCTTTACTCGTGGAACGTCACATATCATGGAAGGAAAGATCGAAGCAAGAAGAGGAAAAGGAAGGCCAGAAGGGCTTCATGGATGAAGTAAAAGAAAAGGCAGAAGTCGTGTCGTATAGGGAAGTCGAGCATTTGGCTGAGGATCGGGAGACATGGAAAATACTCCACCGACAAGAACATAGTTCTTAAATATAGTGATGATGATATGTAGTCTGAAGCCTAGGGCGGCAGATTTTAGGGCGCGCCAATTTGCCCGCTGTCAACCTGCAATTACAGGCCCACCGCTAGCTGTTTAAACGCCTGTGTGCAATACCGATTAAGCCGCGAAGTGTGAAGCCGATGAGCTTTTTAGGGTTCCGTACCCAAAGGGTACGAACGGGACCCTATTTCTGAGACTCCGCTGTCCGTCCGTCTGTCTTTTACCGGGCTGTAGGTATTTCATGAACCGTGATAGCAAGACAGTTGAAATTTTCACAGATGATGTATTTTTGTGTCTAATGTTGTATAGATAAACCCTTCGTGCGCAAGTCCGACTCGCACTTGGCCGGTTTTTTATATGAATATATACTGGCGGCAAATGTGTAAAACCACCACTGTTCCTAATTATAAAATTGTTGATTCCATTTTGCGTTCATTGTAAACGTCTAATTCTATATTTGCTATTTGATTCTGTTAGGCGTGGCGTGACGCTTGAAGTTGGTAAAAATATCAAAGAATTTTTTTTTACTTGCATAATAGGAATACAGTGTGGTCTTATTAATCAAATATAATCCTTCTTATTGACCCTTTTGGGTTACCGGGTTACGGTGAACTTATAGCAAAATGTTAACAAAATTATCTATTTCTCCAGCATAGAAAAAAATATTAACAATATTATTAATTGCAATACAACTATCTATGATACCGAGACCGTTATAGTTTTAATTGAAAGTACATACTTTGAGGTATATACCACATTTTTTTCAGAATTATTTTAATAATATTTCAAA
Source organism: Acrobasis repandana (assembly GCA_963576875.1). Taxonomy (NCBI): domain Eukaryota; kingdom Metazoa; phylum Arthropoda; class Insecta; order Lepidoptera; family Pyralidae; genus Acrobasis; species Acrobasis repandana. The sequence goes on along the minus strand of OY756241.1, from coordinate 8,751,517 downwards.
AGTTACGGTGGCCCACCTCAAATTTTAACTTTGTATTAGATTATCTCAAGACTGGGGGGTTTGATCTACATAGTTTCAAAGCAGTTTTTGTTGCATTTTAAAATACCTTTTTAACGATACCCCACACGTTGGGGTTAGTCCAATTTAATTTTTTTAATTCATTTTCGTTGTATGGGAGGGAGGCCGAAAAAAAAAATTTTTTTGGAACTTCAATATCTATCTCTCCACCAATTTTCGTGACAATCGGTGCAGTAGCTACGGAGTACGAGCCCGGACGGACAGACGGACGGACGGACGGACGGACATGACGAAACTATAAGGGTTCCTTGTGGACTACGGAACCCTAAAAAGATAGGTAGGCTGGCTGATGTAGGTGAATGAATGAATGAATGAAAAACTCTTTATTGCACCTAAAAAAATAAATTAAAAATAAAAAATTAACAAAACACAAATATATATACATAGGTACAATGGGCGGTCTTATCGCTGACAGCGATCTCTTCCAGACAACCAGTGGATGGAGAGAAATGTAAGCACGTGAAAAAGAAACGGTGGCGCAAAGAAAACGATAAAATGAGATTAATAGTTACATAAATAAGGCTACTTTTAAATTAGCATATATCAATACACTACACATATAGGTATTCTATAATATACTTACACATAAAAACTACATATTTATAATACAATATATCTACATATATAGGTATAATTAATATAGTATACATAAATATATATATATAAATACTGGCTGATGTAGGTGTCCCTTTCTATTTTATTGCACTGGCAGTTTGCAGGAAATGCCCTTTAACTTTATAATGCAAAATTCTTCTTCTCAAATAGGTACCTATTTCAGAGAAAGGTCCACACGCACCTTTTGACCAAGCAAGCGAAGCGATCGAAGCGTCTCAGTTTCGAAATTGGCCAAAAATGCTTAAAAGTCCGTAAGTTGATCAGTTTGTTGGTCGCCTACAGATCGCATTTATCAACTAACTATTCTCGTGAAAGTGTATATATAGGTAAGCACGTTCGATAATTATATATAATTTTTTTGTTGATCCAATTTTTTTGTCGTGCCATGTGGTTTTCGGCCTAGAATAGGACCACTCCATCTCTTCCTGTAGATGTCGTAAGAGGCGACTAAAGTAATAAGCACAAACATCTTGTGCTACAACTGCATTCCCAAGGAGGGTTAAGAAGGCGCCTGATGTCAGTAATATAAATTTTACTCCCGCTTCCACGCACACAAATTTACTCTTGCCTAAGCGAGACAGCGAGCCATGCGGGGCGTCGGGAATCGCGGTGGGTCAATGAGGCTGGTTCTGGTTTTGAGGTTTTTTTTCGTTTTACAAAAAATATTTCTTATCCATTTTGCTAGGTCTTTGGCATCCTTGGATTACTATTGTCATGCATAATATTATATTTTATCATCATCATCATCATCAGGTCCTTTTTAGGGTTCCGTACCCAAAGGGTGCAAACGGGACCCTATTACTGAGACTCCGCTGTCTGTCCGTCTGTCCGTCTATCACAGGGCTCTATCTCTTGAACCGTAATAGCTAGACACTTGAAATTTTCACCGATTATGTATTACTGTGGCCGTTATAGCAACAAATACTGAAAATAAAAAAGTTAAAAATTAAAGGGGGTCGCCATACAAAAAACGTGTTCTTTCAGCGTTTTAAACTAGATCTTTATAATAGCATTAACTAAATACTTGAAATTTTCATAGATTATGTATTACTATGGCCGCTATAACAACAAATATTAAAAATAAAAAAAATTAAAGAGGTCATCATACAAAAAACGTGTTTTTTTACCGTTTTTAAACATTGTATGGAGGTACGGAACCCTTCATATATGAGTTCGACTCGCACTTGCCAGTTTATTAGTCTACACTGCAGGAGCACGAGAGAATAGCCAGAGGTTTTGGCCTACACTCTCCACGCTGGCCAGACGGGTTGGAGAGATCTCATTATGTTTATTAGCTTTGTTTAGCTTGTGTTTCCTAAGTCGCCTTCTACGACATCCGCGGGAAGACTTGAAGTGGTCTTAATATACTCTGCCAGGAACCACACGGCGCCGTTACCAATTTTATATTTGGTAAGGAAAAATTTGTTGCAGCTGCAATGCAACCGGCATTCAGTCCACCTTTTGTACTAATAAATTTTAACAAATAAATAAATGAAACAGTCAAAACCACATTGGTATTTTTCTTAGTCACTCGGTAAGCACCTTCGTACCTACTTGACCACTGTGAACAGACTTGTAATTCGCTTGTGACACATGAGTCATACCCTTCACACAATTATGAGGTGAGTCATCATAATAACCACTATGAGTAACAGGGTACATAACCTGATATAAGATGCGGAAACTTCGATGTTTTCCTTAAAACTTGAAATGAGCTTTTAACCGACTTAAAAAAGGAGGAGTTTATCAATTCGTCAAAATCTTTTATTTATTTTTGAAGTGAAAACTTCTCTATGCGCGTTGGGCATTTTTTGGGATGGGATAAAACCGCTGAGCTTTCGACACTGTTACCGTGTAATCGACACCACCTTGTTCAAGTTTTCACTTCTGTCCCCACTCCCAGAGTGCCACTGTTTTTTTTTATATAAGTATGTTCACCGATTACTCGAAAACGCCTGGACTGATTTGGAAAATTCTTATTTTGTTTGAAAGGGTCTTTCCAGGTGGTCCCATAGAAATTTTATTAAAATCTGTTGTATAGTTTGTTTTTAAAACGAAAATAACAAGAAAATATATGTCGTCTAAGTATACAATTGTTTTCATATTTAGCTTTTCTAGTGTTGAAGTCGGTTTTTTGTTTTGAAAAAACAAACATAAGTATATAAATTTAATAATATTAAAAAAAAAATTCAGTTAGAAGGGTAGAGAAGAGACAAGTACCATAAGACTCAAAGGCGTTAAGCATTTAGTAGGCGTACTGTCGTACAGGTTTAACACAAAGCCTATATATATCTTAAACACAATTAAAATTATATCAACAATTCCACACTTATTCCGCAATGGCGATTTTTTTTCTAGCCAGCTTTGGCGAGACATTAGAAATCGCATTACAGCAAGTCAGATAAAACGTCCCCGGGTGGTAATTTACCCGAATCGGGGTAATCTCCCAGGAACGGGTAATTACTTGCTGACGATCGTAAAACTTATTCGCGCGGTCCGGTGGCCGGGAAACTTTTGTAACCCCGATAAAAATTGTAGATTGTGCTACTAAGCGTAAAGGTATAATTTTAAGGCAAGAGCGCTTGCTCAGGACTAATCCTGCAGACATGCCAACACTAATGTTGCAAACGATCTGTTTTTTTTTTCATCTTGAAAAAACTTAAAAATAAACGGGCAAGTGCGAGTCGGACTCGTACATGAAGGGTTCCGTACCTCCGTACAATGTTTTAAAGCGCTGAAGAAACACGTTTTGAAGAACACCAAAATTTTGTTACATACGGATCTAGTACGAAACACGTTTCTTGTATGACGACCCCCTTTAATTATTAACTTTATCTTATGTTTAGTATTTGTTGTTAAAGTTGTCATAGTAATACATAATCGGTGAAAATTTCAGGTGGGTAGCTATTACGGTTCAAAAGATAGAGCCCTGTGACAGACGGACAGACGGACAGATTGGATCCCGTTTGCACCCTTCGGGTGTACGTAACGTAACGTACGTACGTAACCCTAAAAAGACATGAAAAAAGCCGGTTTTTTTTCTGGAGTAGGTATGTTTCTCTTTTCAAGAGAGAGTATTAAAAATATTGTATAAGTACATTTTTTATCTTTTGTCTGATATGCAAATAGGTAATGACGAAGACACAGCGCATTTAAATTTCGCGTGACGTCACGATCTGATTTTGCCACAGTTGTAATGATAATTGTATTTTTTTTTATCGCGTTTATCCCATAGTGCAATATGAGTATGAACAAACCTTTTTACAAACAACAACAAACAAACCTAATCCATATGGATTTAAAAAAAAAGATAAAAAAATATATCTATTATAAATATACAGATATCCGTATTTTTTTTCAAAAATTATGTAATATTTTAGGCGGCTGTGTAACTTTAAAGTAACAAAGGTAACTCAACCGGCATTTATTTCCTAGTTTTTCTAAGTTTCAAAGTTTCAGTTTACATATGTACTTCTATCACGACTTTTTTATTTTGTTTTTAATATTTTAGGGGGGACGCTCCACCCGAACAAGAATTAGTTTAATATTTCAAAAACGGGCCATTAAATCGAAAAGTTGTCTCTGCAAACCCTCAATGGTTAAGACCTACCTAACGATATCAATCATTAAGGGGTACATGCGAATAAAAAATATCATCCCTACTTTCAACTGCCGGATCGTGTGACAAGGGCCTTACACGTTATCGTATGCACAAGAAAAGTGCCTGTTATAATTGGGTACGGAATAATAGAAGACCTTTAGATAAGATCGGTGGAGCGAAAGGGCAAAAAGGGCGTTTCCAGCCGAAAGATTTTGCCCTTTGGGGTTATCTGCTAATTTTGGATTTGAGGTGCAAAAAAGGTGGCTTTCTGAATATTTTCGGTGTTGGAAAATAAACGTTTTACCTAGGTAAATAGGCACTAAAAATCCCGGCTTAAATTCATCCTAGCGCGTTCCCAGTTGCATCCTTAGGTGTGCTGCTTCGGAGCCTTTCCCGCTTTTTTTCTCGAAATATAATGCATGTCAATGTTCGGTTATGGATGACGAAGACCAAGCGAAATCAGGAATAAATAGCTAGAATAGTTTGATGAATACATTAATTTTTCAGGCTCCAGTGCCATTTGAAATAAATTATTTGAAAGGAAACAGAGATATCATTTTAAATTTTGTAACATACGGATCTAGATAATCTTTCAAAATATTTTATGAACTACTGTGATTTGTCCCTATATATTTAATTATTTATTACTTTTTTTACAGTTTAAGGCGAGATGAGTTCCCCGATTACTCGAGGACGCCTGGACTAATTTGGCTAATTCTTTTTATGTTTGAAAGGGTATACTTTTTAGGTGCTCCCATTGAAATTTTATTAAAATCGGTTGTGTGGTTTGTTTATTAAACGAAAATAACTAGAAAAATATGTCGTCTAAGTATACAATTGTTTAAATATTCAGCTTTTCTGGTTTTAAAATCGGTTCTTTGTTTTGAAAAAATATCGATAATTATCATTTAAAGGTTGTGATAACACCTATTCCTTTTCTTGTAAAGGCATTAAATAGAAACAGAATTTCTAACTACTCGTAGCATCTTATATTGAACTTTAAATCTGACTCGAACTAGAAAAAACCGGAAAAATCCGGATCGCACTGCCCCGGGCTATTTAATTAGATTCCTTTGTCTTTTGTAAGAGACAGCTAAACGCCGGGACAATATCATGGATTTTGGAGGAATTTCAGATTTAAGTATAAACACTCTTCTTTCAAATAGTTTGAATAATCGATATAAGTATGTGCATAAGTACATGTTTTTTGTACAAGCTTTTATTGTGAGGGTTAAGTATGTATCAATCAATCGGAAACTAAATTTTGCTTGCAAGATTTGACCCAAAAATCAAATAAAGAACAACATACAGGGCATGTGGGGTTGAACACGTGATTGCTCAGTTGGTTAGAGCATGGTCGTATTGAGACCAAGGTCACGGGTTCAATTCCTGCTCACGTTGTATTTTTCACCATTACTTATTTATTACCTATTTAATTTGAGTACTTTAGTACTGCATCTTAACTTTTAACTAAATATGTCTCCATTTATATTCAATCGCACTAGTACAATAATATTTAGTTAGCGGTAAGTTAGTTAATATTTTTTATTTAATTTGCATTAACTAATTGAGAATGAAAAGAACAATCAGTGGTAACACTTTTCTTGACATTCGTGACGTAGTCTTGCGTCTTTTTCTTGTTTTTGCTTAGTTTTTTTGAGATTTCTCAAAATCTTCCGGTCCGAATCGGTTTAAATTCACAGGAAACCTGAGTTGTATAGAACTCTTTGGAAAGCTACTTGTTTGGTTCTAATCGGTTTAGTTGTTCAAGAGTTATAAGCGGGTCACATACACACCCACACACACATACGGATAGGGTGCATGACACTTGCTCGTGAGTGGTCAGGGAAGATTCCTGAGACCTTTAAACGTCGAGATCTGATGAAAACGCGACTTTTCAAAAACGGGGTGAAACTAATAACGTCCTGAATTTTGAAAATTTTCAATTTTCTCAGCGGGAAGTTAAAAATAAAAGTTAAAATAATGTCCAGTCGTGCGTTAAAGCCGACACATACTTTTCTTCGTTTTAAGTTAGCAATAAAACAATCAAAATCAATTTAATTGTGAAAAATGAGATTATGAGGCGTGCACTTTTGGATTTTTCAAACTATTTAAGAACTATGTTCTTGTCGGTGGAGTATTTTCCATGTCTCCCGATCCTCAGCCTAATGCTCGACTTCACTATACGACACGACTTCTGCCTTTTCCTTTACTTCATCCATGAACGCCCTTCTTGGCCTTCCTTTTGCTCTTCTTGCCTCGATCTTTCCTTAGAACTACAAAAAAGTTTTATGACTCAAAAAAATTCAAAATTCAAAATATCTTTATTATCATAGGATATTTATAATATCTCTTAATAATAGTCACTTTGTTTTGTTTTGCGCAAATGTTGACGTCAAATCGTTACTTACAGCTAAGTTTACGCCGCTTTTAGGTTTTACTTATTTGTAATTATCGAACCTGCTTATAAAGTTTCACGAGTATTGGTTGAGAAATGCGACCTGTAGGCGAGAACAAACCGACAGACAGACAGACTGAGAAACTGACGGACAAAAGCACTTTTGGCCAATCTCGAACTGAGACACTTCGCTCATTTCACTCGCTCCGTCAAAAAAACCGGTCAAGTGCGAGTCGAACTCGTACATGAAGGGTTCAGTACCTTCGTACAATGTTTTATAAAAACATGTTTATTGTATATACAATCACAATCCCCTTTAATTAGGGTTCCGTAGTCCACAAGGAACCCTGGCACCCTCCTAAGGCCCAAGCATTTTTTTCTTAGTTCAGAGTAATAGCCCAATGTTCTTATACAAGTACTTAATTTGTGAAGTACTAACAACCCACACAAAAAAATGTCTTAATAACTATATAATGGTTTTCTTTTTTTTGCGATATTTTTTTCTGGTATTCATGACATGGTAAAGGATAAATATAAGTCATAAAAAATTTAAGTTATTTTGTTCTCATGGAAGAACATTGGGCTGCAGGACCAATAGTAGGTATAATTTTTATGTTCTCGTAGAAGGACATTGGGCTGGTAGACGAATCAAACAAATTATTTATTTATATATTTGTTTTTATTACTATAGAAAATATGACAAAAAAAATCAACTTAAATAGTCTCTCCTAAACAAAAAAACCGGCCAAGTGCGAGTCGGACTCGCGCACCGAGGGTTCCGTACAAACCTGCAAGGTTTAGTATTTGGTATGAATTTCAATTTAATACCTCTACGCGTTTATGAGGAAATGGGTAGTAAGTTTAAAATTATTAAAAAAAAATATATTATGTGATGTAACTAAAAATTTATGGTTTTCGTAATTTTTCCTTTATCTATGCTATAAGACGTTGCTTCGTACCAAATTTCAAGATTCTGAGTTCACGGGAAGCACCCTGTAGGTTTTGATTCCCTTGCAAGTGTCGAAAATTTGCGGCATAAACGGCTGTATCTTTTGATTGCGTTGGCTTAGAAGTTTGATTTTTTCACAGCTTCAAGGGACAGTAGACCTGAGTAATTGATATAAATTTCAGCTTCATACCTCCACGCGTTCCTGAGAAAAAGGGTCTTGACAGACGGACGGACGGACGGACAGACGGACAACAAAGTGATCCTATAAGGGTTCCGTTTTTTCCTTTTGAGGTACGGAACCCTAAAAATCAACACTAAACAAATTATAATAACGTAAGCGATCAAATTTTCTTTTTAAAATAACCATCCTTTGATAAAAATTATGGAGATCCACTTAGGAACTTAATCAGAAAAAAGTATCTAATATTTTAACAAGAACAGGTCGTCGTCTAACCCGAGTGAAAATCAACAAAACAGTTTCGAGCAAAAGTTAAGCATAAAGACGTATTACATGTACTACATTGAACACGAGATTTTTTGTAGTGACAATGTCGGCACCTAGACTGACTGACTTTTGTTCAAATAAAGGCATATGATCTGCAGCGTGCAAACGTCGTCTTTTGGATGGAAGCGGAGCAGCTGGCTTGCCTCTTTTACGTTTTGCAGGTTCATTCGGTTCTGTTTCAAGGTCAAAATCGTCCAATTCAGCAATCTCTGGCAATGAATAAAGTATCCAACAGGTATTCTCCAAGCTCCATTTTAAATTCTCTTAGCTGTGGGATTTTCTTTAAAGGTATATTTTGCTGTAATTGTTCTTTTTTATATTGAATCCATGAATTAGTAACCGCCAAGTCTATCATGTGAGAGAGAAAGCGTTGTGTCCATTTTTTGGTTTTATATCTGTAGGGACACACGGCTAACAATCTGTCGGCTAGATCAACACCACCCATATTCATATTGTAATTACGAATAACCTGTGGTCTATTAACAGGCACATATTGCTTCTCTTGCTTGGACCATCTATTACATACATCCATATCTTCGCTGGCTTCAACGGAAGATAATAACGTAACGGCTTTGTTATCATACCATTTTGTAAGTGCCATTTTTCTGTTATTTCTAACCAGTACCTGAACACTTCCTCTACCACGATTTTTGAGGTCACGGTCATCTATTATAAATTGCCTGGAAGCTGCAGGTATCCTATTTTTCATAATAGTACCAGAGCATCCTATCCCCCTGCTAAGAAGTTCGTCAACCAACCTTTCGCTGGTGAAATATCTATCAAAATATAGTATATGACCTGGAACGAGATTATCAGCCAACGTTAAAACAGCCTTTTCTCCAAGCCCAAAACGAGATTCTTCATATTCGGGATAAGTAGTGCAGCCCTCATATACATGAAAATCGCACACAAGTCCGTCAGGGTTTGCTAATACAAAAACTTTAAGCCCTTCAGGATTTGGCTTTCCCGGACAATATTGCTTAATTCCACAAGTGCCAGTAAAAGGTATTATCATCTCATCAATGCATAACTTGTCCTGCTTTTCTTGAGAACGACAACCCTCCTGCATTCTTTTAATAAGAGGTCGTACCTTCCAAAGTTTATCTTTGTCTCTGGTTTCAGGAGTCACATCGTCATCGATCGACACGCCACTTCTTTTCCCAGTACATGCGCAAGTTTGGATAGTGTACAGTAGCCATTATCATTGTAATTCCAATATAAGGGTAGCATTCTTTTAAATCAAAATTAAGACTTTTTCCAGTTAATTTAACTGCTGTCTGATTAGTTTTCGCGACAATCAAATTTATTATTTCATCGTTTATATATTGATGAAAATAGTCGATTTTGTTAAAGTTATCTTTTGCAGTAGGGATGTATGAAGGTTCTCAACGCAAAAGTTCTTTCGGGAGGAAGTTCTCATCAATCCAGATGTCCGTTGATCCACTTGTAGATGGAGCATCTTCTGCTGACGAAATATTCTGTCCACTATCATTTTGTCTGGAAAATTTTGACCCTGTATTTGGATGTTACGACCACCTCTTCTTAATACTCTTCTAGTTGTTCGGTTACCACCTCGGCTACAGCGTGAGTTATTATTTGTCGCACTTAAAACTATTGGAGCATGTTCATCATCAGTCTCTTCATCATCGCTTGAGGCGGTCGGTACATTTTCTAATTCAATGTTGAATAGCGGATCGCCAATATCTTCGTCAGAAGGTGCAAAGTCTTCTATATCTGATTCAGCTAGTAGTTGTTCTATATCCAGCGTCCGCAAACCTACAACAAATTAACAAATAAATATATAGGTACAAATGAAATGATTAAACTAGCCTCATTGTAAGTTTTGAACTTGTATCGTGGGATACTAACTATGATACTATATTGTCTAACATATATTTAAATACGTAAACATCCAATACCATTATTATAAATAACCTTAATAACTGCCCACTGTTCTTGAGCAAGAACATAAAAATATATGCAATTATTAGACTTAAGGCCTACTGTTCTCGCACAAGAACATAATCATTGAATGAAAAATAAATATAGGTTACACGTAATTTTATATCAAAATACACACGTACATACACGATTCAATATTTTTTACTGTATTTAATATCATATCATATAAACATGAAACCAGTAGATTACAAAGATATTAATAAATTAAACTCACCGACACGTCGCGTGCGCCCCATTGTTGACAGCTCGACATCGCATGACATCTGACCTCTGATTGGCTCAAACACCACTAAAAAATGACACAGACCTATCCTCCAATCAGATAAGATCTACGACAATGGCCGACGAGCGCCAAAATTTGAAATATCATATGATTTAGAATATGTTCTCACATGAGAACACTGGGTTACGAGGACAACAAAGCATGATTTGAGTTTGGGTGGTAATCAGTTCCGATTATGTACTTGGGAAAGAACATTGGGCCTCAGGAGGAAGTTTCGTCATGTCCGTCCGTGCGTCCGTCCGTCTGTCTGTCCGTCCACGGTCGTACTCCGCCGCTACTGCACCGATTGTCACGAAAATTGGTGGAGAGATAGATATTGAAGTTCCAAAAGTTGGTTTTTAAAATTATGAAAAAATATTTTTTTTTCAGCCTATACGAGGGAAAGTGAATTTAAAAATTAAAATGGACTAACCCCAACGTGTGGGGTATTGTTGAAAAGGTCTTTTAAAATGCAACAAAAACTGCTTTAAAACTATGTAGATCAAACCCCCCAGTCTTGAGATAATCTAATACAAAGTTAGCTTCCCATCAGGCTAGATAGAGGTCAAACGCACTCAAATTTATAATAAAAAAAATAATAATAAAAAATTTGAGGTCCCCCCCCCCACCGTAACTTTTGAAATATTACTAAAATTATTCTGAAAAAAATTTGGTATATACCTTAAAGTATGTACTTTCAATTAAAACTATAGCGGTCTCGGTATCATAGAAAGTTATTTTTATACAACTCGACCAACTTATGTAGTTACAGTTGGCCGAACAAAATGTATGGAGTTAGCTACGGAACCCTTCCATATGCGTGTCCGACACGCTCTTGGTCGGTTTAATTTTTAACTTTATCTTATGTTTTGTTATATTATTTTTATTTTTGTTATAGCGGCCACAGTAATGTATAATCGGTAAAAATTTCAAGTATTCGCTATTACGGTTCAAGAGATAGAGCCCTGTGACAGACTGAGTTCGCTAAACGTTTCAGTAACCATTCCTTTCCTTACATCTACCAAAAGGTCCTCAACAATTGTGAAATTCGCGACACAAGCTCAGCTCAAGCGAAATCAACGATCTGTTCTTGGCTTAAGACCTAAACTATGATGAGACTGAATCGCTGCTCATAAGTGTCTATTTTCCCCGCCGCTCATCCTAAACTGTAAAAAGTATTGTGCTAATTCGTTCTGATTGCCCGCGATACAGGCTTTTGCCTAGTGCGGGAGTCGTTGGTTAAGCTCATTGTCAATTTCTTTTTGGTAAATAAATGATTTTGTATTTGTATTTTTGTATTTGTATTAGACGGAAAGATTGAACGGACAGACGGACAGACAGCGGAGTCTCAGTAATAGGGTCCCGTTGGCACCATTTGGGTACAAAACCCTAAAAATTCTACAAAATCAGTTCCAACTACGTGCATACTGTATACTTACGTGCAAAAGTGCTTGCGAATAGTTCTAAAGAAAGATATACCTATTTCTTTGTTTGAGATAATAAAGAAAGGAGCTTTCAAAATATATCAAGAAAAGCTTACGATACAAGTATACAAATTACAAGTAGAACTAGCAGAAGCTTGGATAAGTTTATGCGTATTCTAAAGAAAGAGCAAAGCCAGTACTGAACGAAAACAAAACTATACTATTGAAAAGTGTCAAAAATTGCACAATACTGGAAACATTCTAACAACAAAAAGTGCAACTTTGTTTGACATGGAACGCAGTGCCAACTGTGCACGTGACAGTTGCAGTGGTTTTGAGGGGTACGGCCATTGTACACGGCCAACTTATCAGAAATTTAAAAATAGACTTATATTTTTTGTGTTTCGTACATTAAAAGGTAATAAAAAACCGGCCAAGTGCGAGTTAAACTCGCGTGGAGAGGGTTCCGTACAGTTGATTGAATTCTTACAAGTTTTCCTGTAATCTACAAGCAATGAACTATATTTCATATTTTTTTCAAAATTTTAGGCTCAGTAGTTTCGGAGATCAGGGGGGGGGGGGGGAATAGTCAATTTTCGTCTTCTTTCATTAATAAAATCAAAACTATTTATTTTAGAATTATAACAAAAATATATTTGAGATCCTCATAACGAGCGCTTTTATTTGATATATGACACAGTAAGGTTTGCAAAACTTTTTTTTCAATTTCCTAATTTATCCCCCGAAAATGACCCTTATTTTTAAAAAAAATATTTATTTACTTTGCACATATGTGTTTGGGTCATAGGATTACACCATCCTACCAAATTTCATCTGATTCGGTCCAGTAGATTTGGAGTAAATTGGCTGTGACAGACGGATGGACAAACAGACGCACGAGAGGTCCTATAAGGGTTCCGTTTTTAAATTTTTTGTAGGGAACCCTAAAAATGTCTGGAACCCTTAGTGCGTCCACCAACGATAAGCTGGCGCACGCGACAGGTTCAGTCTATCCCTGACACAAACTGTGAACTGACAAAAACTATCCCTGACAACGTGCGAAAGAGATAGCAGAATCCGTCGCGTGATGCCGTGTCTATCGGACGTAGCAGTTTGTGGCAGAGATAGACTAAACCCGTCGCGTGCGCTATACGTAGCAAATGCCCTTATAGGATCACTCACTTGTCTGTCTGTCCATCGTTCACAGTGAATTTGCTACGAAGCTACTAAACCGAGTGACTTGAAATTTGATACACAATATGTATTTAAGTCAGTGGCCCAAAGACGTACGTATGACGTAAATAAATAAAGTTCAAATATATTAAACATTAAAAACAAGTTTTGTGAACTATATCGTGGGACATATCAAATGAAAGGGCTGGTTGTAAGAATTTCAAGTATTTTTTTATAATTTTAAAATAAGTATTTTTGGAGTTAATTAAGCAAATAGGCGAAATTTTACCACCCCTCCTTAACGCCGAAACTCATCATCATCAAAATTTAAGAGCGGCGCTCTTGTCGGTGGAGTTTCTTTCATTTTTTTCTATTTTCCGTCATCTTCTTGACATCTTGATCTCTGCTATCACTTTTTCTTTGACTTGCAACATATACCTGGGCTTTCCTCTTCCCCTCCTTCCTTCTATTTTGCCTTGTAAACAAATAGATTGTCATGCCGTATCAAGTGTGAAACTATTGGGCCTAAAATGTTGAAAAAATACAGAAAGCAGATATTTACCCAGATTTTAGTACGGAACCCTCTTCACTTCACTAAGCACACAGATACAAATATATTGTTGTATGTTCCCATGTTTTCTTATGTTTTGTATTATGTTCTTATGTTGTGTATTTTCTGTTTGTGTGTATTGCTACAAATAAACGTCTTATCTATCACTTGTAGGAAGATTTACATACATAGTGTCGTGTCTCGTGTGGTGACAGCGGAGTAAGAGGATATGATTGTCACCATCACTTTTATCACCCACGGGTGTAAAACTAAAGACGTCTCTCAATAAAGGTAAGACTTGCCCATAATCACCACGCTGATCTGAATCTGGAAGAAAAGAAAAATGTTAGAATGTGTCAGCTGTTTTACTTCACGCACAGATCGTAAAAGCCGATCGAGAGAATGGGTGCAAATGCTAATCATTGTTTTCTTGCCCACCATAACGTTAAGAGTGGCCTTATACGCCTCTGGGCTCTGTCTGCTCTGAGCCGCAAAATCTAAAATGTTCTGTCTAAAAAGACGTGATGATGTATTTGTATCTAAGCAGACGGGTTGGTTTATAACACGTAAAACAACGACACCCGCGGGAGAGGAAAATAATCGTATTCTTCTCTCCCGTCACCACATGGCCAAATGTGCCGTGAATCGTGTACAATCCCCTTAACATTTCCATGGTGATATAGCTACTAGTTTGTCACAACGAGACTCCGCAGCGCGTGAACGGCAAGCGAGGGTGCTAAAATGTTATTTGATGAATGTTTTGGGATATTTAACAAGTTTTTCTTTAGTTTCACCGTCCGTTATCTATGTGTCCGTAATCAAATCTTGCAGGCTAAATTAGACCCACTTCTCATTATTCGATAGAGTTGAAACTTCACATACTTATATAAAACAACATAACCCCACCGAGTATGGGCTCAATTGATTCGTCATAAGGAGCACTAAACTTTTTACATCATTTAGATCTTCTTCATCCAAGCGCGTTCCCGGTTGTATCCTCAGCTGTGCTGCTTCGGAGCCCGGATGCGCAGTGTATGTCAATGGTCACCCAAAGATGCCGAAGACCTTGCGTTGGAGAAAAAATAGCCGGAAGAGTTTAAAGATTTGGCTACAGTGTTACGACCGGCCGCCTGCCTGACGTCAACAACCCTCTTTGGGAATGCATTTGGGTGAAAAGTTTTACAATAGGCTGCCGGCCGACGGTAACCCTCCTTGGGAACGAAATTGTAACACAAGAATTTTGTGCTTAAGGCGAAGATATAGGCAAATGGCCTTGAAGTGTGAAATAAATTGTTAACTCGTAAATATGGTAATAATTTCCATAATATTGCTCTTCGTCATGCACTAGATAGCCCTTTAAATTATTTTATGAACTGCCGTTGAAACTATTATTGGTGATCCGTCTAGCTTTAAAACTTGCCGTGGCCACTTTTGGCGGAAGCAAGTTTTAAAGCTAGACGGACCAATGTAAATACTTTCAATGGTGGTTCATTAAATAATTTAAAGGGCTATCTAGTGCATGACGAAGAGCAATATGGAAATTATCTCCATATTTACGAGTTAATAATTTATTTTAAATGAGGGCGCCACTTCAAGGTCATTTGCCTATACCTCCACCTTAAGTAAATTAGTCGCCTCTTATGCAATCCACAAAAAGAGATGGAGTGGTCCTATTCTAACCCAAAACCACACGGGGAATTACTTATGTCTATAGAATACTAGACGATATAACTCTTGAAGTCATCATTGAACTTTTTTTTAACTCTCCGCGTCTAACGTCTCCCTCCATCTCTTTTAAATATCTCGATTGTGTACCACTTCCAAAATACAAGTTTATCCTGTAGGTATTTGGAAATATATTTTATTGAAAGCTATCTGATGTCACAGTCTTGTGACTGTGCATTATATTTTCGTTTTCCCCCCTAAAGATTAAAATCAACAAATACAATTCTGCCAAAATATTTTCTTATTAAAATGATAAACAAAAAAAAGTTTTTTTCAACTCGATTCAGATTTATTGCGGAACATTTTAGCGGCCCGACGTACGGATGGCCGAAAATTGGGAAAACTGAGGGAATTTATGCTTTTAATATTCTTTTGCCAGAGATAGGATGGACAGAGCTCCAATTATGTTCGTTACATGTGTGTGTATTGCATCATCTACTGACGCTGTCTGCGTCAGTATTTAACTTAGGTACATACTTATGCGTCAGACAATAAAAATGTAATAAGTACTTAATAATTTTTTATTTAACAAAAAAAAAACCGACTTAATTTTCTTTGAGGAGTTTCTTCCATATCTCCAAAGTTCTTGATCATGTCTTCACTAAATTAATATGGGACTAACTTGGTAGACAGAGGCTTCTAAAGTATACAGTCGAATTGATGACACTTTTTGATGTCGGTTAAAAACAAAAAATGATTTGAACGAACAACAAATGGCCACTTTGGACAAATGGACACGTAGTAAGTTAGGTAGACAACGAAAAGCTTAGGATAAGTATATTAAGTAATTTAAAAATAAATCGTAAAAAACTTATTTGGTGAGGTCTAAGAACTCATCAAAACCAATGTAATAAACCCAAACTCGATGGGGTTGTGTTTTATTACAGGGTTCCTATAGCCACCTTCAGGCTCCATCATCAGATCAGCTTCTTTATTAGCCTACAAAATGTCATCTTAATCAGAAATTGGGAAGTGGTTCAAAAACTTACACTATTTGACCCAAACAAATAAACAACAAACAGGGCAAGTTAAATAATAAAAGCGGCCAAGTGCTAGTCGGTCTCGTCCATGAAGGGTTCCGTAGCAGCAAGTAACCTAATATAAAAGTTCTAAAGGTAAATTGCGGTTTACGATTTATGACGTATTAAAAAATAACTATCTATGATACCGAGACCGCTGTAGTTTTAATTGAAAGTACATACTTTGAGGTATATACCACATTTTTTTTAGAATTATTTTAGTAATATTTCAAAAGTTACGGTGGGGGGACAACTCAAATTTTAACTTTGTATAAGATTATCTCAAGACTGGGGGTTTGATCTACATTACATAGTTTCAAAGCAATTTTTGTTGCATTTTAAAAGACATTTTCAACAATACCCCACACGTTGGGGTTTGTCCAATTTAATTTTCCAAATTCCCTTTTCGTTGTATGGGACGGGGGCTAAAAAAACATTTTTTTTCATAATTTTAAAAACCAACTTTTGGAACTTCAATATCTCTCTCCACCAATTTTCGTGACAATCGGTGCAGTGGCGGCGGAGTACGAGCCCGGACGGATAGATAGACGGACGGACGGACATGACGAAACTATAAGGGTTCCTTGTGGACTACGGAACCCTAAAAACTTTAACAAAAAGAGTTTTAACAACATATCTGAATAGTTTTTTTTTTTGGTTACTCTTTTTTGAGTCAATCTAAAAATAACTGGCCAAGTGTGTGTTTTTTTTACGACCTTGTTAACGTACGTAATATATACCTATATATCCATGCTGTCTGCTGCAGGCTTAACACACGGACAGACGGACATAAGTACCAAAACATAAGAGTTCCATATACAGGGAATAAAAGAACACACATCGTGTTAAGTAAAGAACGCAAAACCTCTCAGATGGTATCTCAGCCCATGTACCTAACTGAACAACGAAGGAAACTAAAAAAAAATTGAATTTTCATACAAACTGATCAGCTGATCGAGTCAATTTGTATGAAAATCCGAATTTATTTTTTGGATTTCATGAAAGTTGTTGAAAAAAAGTTGTTCAGTTTCATGGGCTGTGGTATCATCTGAGAGGTTTTGCGTTCTTTAATTAAGGCCGTACCTGAATTTTCCGGGGTCCAGTGCTGCCCCCATTTAAAATAATTCATTTCAAAGAAAACGGAGACATTATTTAAAATTTTGCTACTACCAAATCCTAGATAACTCTTCAAAGTTTTTTATGAACTACTGTTTACAATTTAAAGTGAGAACGTTAAGCTTTACTACGCACATTTGGTCAATTTTCGTGTTCTTTCATGAATAAAATCAAAACTATTTATTTTAGAATTATAACAAAAATATATTTAAAATCCTCATAACAAGCTCTTTCTTTTGATGCAAACCTTACTGTGTCATTAACACAGTAAGGTTTGCAAAACTTTTTTTTTCAATTTTCTAATTTGTCCCCCAAAAATGACCCTTATTTTATAAAAATATTTGTTAACTTTGCACATGTTTGTTTGGGTCATAGGATTACAATATTCTACCAAATTTCACCTGATTTGGTCCAGTAGATTCGGAGCAAATTGGCTGTGACAGACGGACGGACAGACAGACGCACGAGTGATCCTTTATGGATTCCGTTTTTTAATTTTTTGTACGGAACCCTAAAAATGTTTTTCGCAAGTACACATTTAATTATTTGTATGCACAATCACGTCTTTATCCCTAATGGGGCAGACAGAGCATTTTTGGCCTTGCGACTCTAAGCAGACAGAGCCCAGGCCGCAAGACTTAAAGTAAAAAGGAATCAAACTTATATTAACTTAATAGATTACTCACATTTCGCCCATTCCCTCGATCGACTTTTACGATCTGCGCGTGAAGAGAAGCAGCTGGTGCATTCCAAGTGTTTTCTTTTCTCCCAGACCAGCTTGGAATTATTTTGTAAAAATTCAACACAGTTGCGAACCAACACTGCATTTAGATATTCAAATCAGAGCGTGCGGCAGTTTTGCTAAACAGGGGAAGTAGCCACAACAGCACAGTTGCGTTGAAAAGTGCTCGTTTTGGAAATTATCAAATAGTCAAAATAAAACAAAAATGGGATTCTCACCTATCAAGCAAGACTACTTAATGAGTACGTAGAACTATTGGTTCATTTGAATGCCTCCGTGGTCCAGTGGTCAAGGCGATCGCCTTGTGATCATGGTCGTGGGTTCAGATACCACTGGAAAGCATACTTTGTGAAAAGTTGTTTCTAGTCTTGTTAGAATAGTGCAGGCTTGAATCACCTGATTATCCGAAAAGAAAGGTGAATCCTTGCTTCAGAAGGCACGTCAGGCTGTGGGTCCCGAACGGCACCAAGCGATTGAGTAAACCTATCCTAGGATTGGTTCTGGTCTATCCTTTGGGTTGCGGAGGTCAGACAGTAGTCGCTCTGTGTAAAAACCAGTAACCTCGTCATATCACCTAGGTTAGGTAGCGGACCCCGGGCTCTGAAGCGTA
Organism: Acrobasis repandana; assembly: GCA_963576875.1. NCBI lineage: Eukaryota > Metazoa > Arthropoda > Insecta > Lepidoptera > Pyralidae > Acrobasis > Acrobasis repandana. Next base: position 8,732,788 of record OY756241.1, on the reverse strand, counting down.
ACCGCTGAGGATGCAACCGGGAATACGCTCGGATGATGATGAGAACTATTGGTTCATCGCCACATGTCTCGGCAACGGGTTAAGTAATTAAACCATTTTGCGACGCCTTTTTTCTTAAAATCTACATACGTCGATGCTGTGTTAGTTTAGTGCCTTATTACCAGTGCCTTATATTAACTTTAACCAATATAAAGAGAATTTAAATCGTTTCATAGAGTCTCGAGTAGTTTAACTTGGACAATAAAATTTATCAACTTTCATAAAATTAATGAGAATGCCAGAAGGGCCAAGTTTTTTTGTCAAATAATCCAAATAAGCTCATTTCACTTTGGAGCCAAAAATATTGACAGACACAGATACACGTAAGTTTACAATTTATAACATCCACTTTTTTTTCGGGGATTAAAGATTTCATACTTGAACATTGCATAGGATTTCCAAACAAGAGTTACATGTTCTCGATAAATGAACCCGTTCGAACTGACAATATAATTAACTTACAATAGATCGCGGCACGCCTCTTCCCACACAATCCTGCGTCACTGATCTAACATAATATTGATAGTATTGTATTGTTATACCTATACAGTGGCGTAGCTACCAAGAGGCTAGACGATGCCGTGCACCGGGCGGGACCCCAAGTTAGGGCGCCTTCGGATCCTGACCAACAAAAGTCAACATAATATCTTCCGGTTGGATACTCCTTACTTCACCTTTCTTAAGAACATGTGATCTTGATATTTGTAATTTTTTTTATTAGCTTTGAGATCATTTACTTACAGCTAAGATACTAGTGGCTTTGTGAGCTGTAGACCTCGCGAGTCTGTATTTGCATAGCCCCATATAAATACTGACCCCTTGAAGTTTATCGGATGAAAAAGTTGTTCGGACATAATAGTTGCGTTTTTAAGGGTACAAAAAAGTTTTATGACATTTTTGAATATTTTTTAGAAACGGCTGAAATATGATATTTTTTACGTTTTCAAGTCCATATTTCCACCATTTAAAAAAAAACCGGCCAAGTGCGAGTCGGACTCGCGCATCGAGGGTTCCGTACAAACCTGCAAGGTTTAGTATTTGGTATGAATTTCAATTTAATACCTCTACGCGTTTATGAGGAAATGGGTAGTAAGTTTAAAATTATTAAAAAAATATATATTATGTGATGTAACTAAAAATTTATGGTTTTCGTAATTTTTCCTTTATCTATGGTATAAGACGTTGCTTCGTACCAAATTTCAAGATTCTGAGTTCACGGGAAGCATCCTGTAGGTTTTGATTCCCTTGCAAGTGTCGAAAATTTGCGGCATAAACGGCTGTATCTTTTGATTGCGTTGGCTTAGAAGTTTGATTTTTTCACAGCTTCAAGGGACAGTAGACCTGAGTAATTGATATAAATTTCAGCTTCATACCTCCACGCGTTCCTGAGAAAAAGGGTCTTGACAGACGGACGGACGGACGGACAGACGGACAACAAAGTGATCCTATAAGGGTTCCGTTTTTTCCTTTTGAGGTACGGAACCCTAAAAACCAAAACTAGCTCGAGAAAACGTTCTACATAAATATCAAACCTGCTCACAAACATGAGAATCGGTTGAGTAATGTGACTTAAAAGCAAGAACAACCAGAAAACTGAAATTCGGGCACATAAAAGAATTTTGGTCGAAGCTGAAATGGACACCTTTGTGCGCTTCGCTTACTCGGTCAATTAGCTGCCGCGTGTCTAGACAGGTCAAAGCTAATTTAAATCTGGATACTAGGCTATGTGTAATGAATGCCTAACATTTTCTTTGCCGCCCCCTAAAAACAGAATATGCCGCCCTCTTTCACCATCCACCACCTATGATGGTAATGGGAAAGAGTACATGCTTGATTCTAGATAAACAGTTTAGTTAGGGCGACGATTTATTTTGTGCACCAGGGCCTTTGGTTATAGCTAAACTACCTACGCCTTAGTAACCTATGTAACGTACGATTACCTCTATGAGTAATTTGTAAACCAGTATATGTACTCTTATGTACATTGTACAGTTAAATTATTATGTGGCGTTAGAATGCCTTGTAACCATATTCTTGTGACTTATTTTTTTCCTAGCCATTCAGATCCTATAGTTGGTGCTGGAGGAGAATGAAATAAATAAATTGGACAGATAAAGTAACATACGAAAAGGTACTCGTATTAGAGGCAATGCTTGGAACCGGTACCAAAAATACCGGTTCACTACCGGTATTTAGAGGTTCTTTTTTTGACGTAGAGCTTGATACGACACGAGTCGACGTCGTCCGAGTTTGGTTTATGTTATTATTGATGAAATTATTTTCCTTAACCCTTTCACTAATTTCTGCTTTCTCACTCTGACGCAAATATTTAATTAGTACCGACACTGGTACCTGTAACGTACGGGTACTGTAGGTTAGTACTGGTACCATGTCTCGTATCGGTATCTCACCAATGTCAATGATACCGGTTCCCATAAATACCGGTATTTCAAGCTTTAATTAGAGTACGAGGGAGAGAAAAGGTAAATATTACAAATTATAGAAAATAGAAGACGGAAAATGTTCGGTCATCTACTACGACACGATGCGTTCTTTAAAACAATAATGGAGGGAAAGATAGAAGGAAAAAAAAGTGTAGGAAAACCCAAAAGAAAATTTATTAATCAAATAAAAAAAAACCGGCCAAGTGCGAGTTAAACTCGCGTGGAGAGGGTTCCGTACAATTGATTGAATTCTTATAGGTTTTCCTGTAATCTACAATCTTTCATGAACAAAATCAAAACTATTTATTTTATAATTATAACAAAAATATATTTGAGATCCTTATAACGAGCCCTTACATTTGATATATGACACAGTAAGATTTGCAAAACTTTTTTTTTTTCAGTTTCCTAATTTATCCCCCGAAAATGACCCTTATTTTAAAAAAATATTTATTTACTTTGCACATATTATATGTGTTTGGGTCATAGGATTACACCATCCTACCAAATTTCACCTGATTCGGTCCAGTAGATTCGGAGCAAATTGGCTGTGACAGACGGACGGACAGACAGACTCACAAGTGATCCTATAAGGATTCCGTTTTTTCAGTTTTTGTACGGAACCCTAAAAACGACGGGTTGCACTCCGGGAGGGCCGGCAGAAGTGAAAACTTGAATATTAACGTTGTGCATTTTTGATATTTTGGAATGGTTAGGGAATAATTTTGCACGAATTGCTTTAGTTATCAGTATAAAAGTACTATCATGTATGTGGTAGAATACAATATTTATTTATTGCGCTATCGTACACAAACATGACAATTTATATTACATTAAAAAGTTTATCTCTCAGCTAAACTAAACAGCAGGCGCGGGCATACATTAGAGGGGGATACTTCCTCTCCTACGCCGCGCCGGCTGTCTACTCTCCATCCGTCTTACGAATGTTCGATCAGGACACGTCTCCTGACGCGAGTTTAACATTTTTTACCCATTACAAATAAAGAGCACAACGCCGCTAAAGAAGTTTACATTTCAAAAATGTGAATACATGTTAGGAGGTTAAGAACTTAGCGAAGAACTTAGCGAAGGAAAGAGAGACGCAACCAATCACTATTTTGATTCCCTTTATCCACCTCAATATCTGAACTAATGAATTGCCATACACGGACTAAAAGTGACGATCCTAAATGAAGTCAATTTGACGTCAGATTGAGATGCAAATTCATACAGAGGTTGTGTCTATCTTGATCCATGGTCTGTGCCTTTATCACACCAAATGTGGCATTTTGGGTCTTACGGCTCTGGGCTCTATCTACCCCGTTAATATCTTAATTTATCTGTATTAAAAAAAGTTTAAGTATTTCAATTATGTACGCTATTGTACTTGACTAGGGTACTAGGAGGAAGAGATAGTAGATATGAAACGGGGTGATTTACTGCAGGCTATCTCCGCCTGACGTCACTCGTGTCACAAAAAAACCGGTCAAGTGCGAATCCGACTCGTACATAAATGGGTCCGTACCTCCGTTTAAACACAGAATAAATAATACTAACATACAGAAGTCTCACTCAGCAAAGAAATTCAAAGAAATATCTACTCAATGTGGCTAGCGATATGGTTTAATTTAGCTCACGTCAGAACTCAGCATCTTTTCGTATAGATACCTAGACATCCATTGCAAGCCAATTTCATTCTTATTACTCTGGACAAACGATTCGTATAACTGAATTTACCACCCGGAGTGGCCGCCTGCGCGCATAGTAATAAAGTAGGTAGGTACATTTTCGATACCTAAACCGGGAGTGGAGTGACACAGGCCTGGTTTAAAACGCTTAAAAAAAAAGGTTTCTTGTATGAAGTTTACCTTATTTTTAGTATTTGTTGTTATAGCGACTACAGTAATACATAATCGGTGAAAAATTCAAGTATCTTATGAATGCCATTATAAAGATCGAGTTCAAAATGCCGAAAAATACGTTCTTGTATGACGACCACCATTAATTTAACTTTATCTTAAGCAGCCACAGTAATACACAATCGGTAAAAATTTCAATTGTCATTACGGTTCAAGAGATAGAGCCCTGTGACAGACGGACGGACAGACAGTGGAGTCTCTAGGGTCCCGTTAGCACCCTTTCGGTACGGAACCCTAAAAAGGAATAAAGGAAAAACAAATTCGCTTGTCTATATGTCTTGTCCCAAGTACGTGACTCAACGAGAAAAAAGTTTCCAAGCTAAAGATTCCGTCTTATTATAAACAGGACTAACTTTGTTACTAGGTTTAAACCATTATCCGCCCAAATCAAGTTGACATTGACAAGTGAGATAGTTAATAAGTTAATCCTGTTTTTATAAAAAGACGGATTGTGTAGATTGATCTATAAAATCGCAACATACCTATAACTATTAGTAAGTGCCGAACTGTGAACTCGCGAACCCCATATTTTGATAACCCCTTGTATTGACCGATTTTGCACATGTTCGAAATAAAAAATTCTATTTATTATTTTTTTGCCAAAAACTTTATTTTTTTGCCACAAAGCTATATTTTAATCCAAATAAAGTACATAAAAGTAAAGCAAAACTATATATCACAAGCAAAATATTATTTGTAGATTACCTCGTTTTCAGATTGGAAGCAAGCTTGTTATATAAAGTGCACCAATTTTGTGATCCGCCATTTCATTTCACGGCGTCCATTTTGTGGCGCGCAGATTTCGGCGCGTAAATACCGGTTGGATTCTTTCAGGAATTTATATCCATCGTAGAAATTGTTGACCGCTTATTCTTTATTGATGTCAATTTTTTTTAAACAGTTTCAAAAGTACAGTGTAAGTATTGGTATTTCGTGACTTAGAATGCGAGCGGTGATCTTAGAAAACTACGTTTTGTGGTTCGCTGACTCCCGCATTCAAAAAAAGAGCTGTTTTCTCGTCTTCACATAGTGTGACGAATGTCTCCCTCAGCGAATTTCGTTTGCTCGCTCACTACTATTTGACTAGAAAAAAAAGGTGCCTTGATTATAAGACTAGACTAAGACGAGCTAAAACCATGCTTTGCACACAGCTTTTAATTTATCCAGCCAACCCATAAGTTGTCAGCCGTGAACAACAAAGTTAGTTTAAACTGTTGCGAACTAACGTGGACCTTACATTTGCAAGTTGGTCAACAATATGCCGCCAAAACTGTAGAATGCCTGTCGCACAAGTTATGAAAACTTTTGATTGTATTGGTACAGTGTGGCTGACCGAAGTTATGCCTAACCTATTATATATAAGACTAGCGGCTCTGTCAGCTGTACACCTTCTTTTTTTTTTAGAGATTTGAGTGCGTTTGACCTCTATCTAGCCTTATGGGAAGCTAAGATGAGGTCTAAGGTGTAACACGCAGACTCAAAAAAAGCCTATTCACTCTTGCCTTGAAAATCTCTAAATCATATGTATGGGGAAACATCGACGACGCAGGGAGGGAATTCCACACCTCAGCGGTTCGCACAATGAATGAGGAGGCGAATCGAAAGGTACGATGAGGAGGACTATCGACCACAAATGGGTGGAATCCCTGTCCACGTCGTGTTGTCCGATGATGAAATGGTGCAGGGGGAAAACCGTCGGGACCACTGGCTTTATTCACATCTAAGTTGCGTAGAGTCTTGAAAACCTCCTTTTGGTGAATGCGGACTTCAGGCATTTTACATCCACAAGGAGGTAACTGGAGGTACCTCGCAAGTCTGTCTTTGCATAGGGTCACATACTGATCCCTTGAAGTTTATCGGATGAAAAAGTTGTTCAGACAAAAAAATGCGTCTTAAAAAGGGTAAGAAAAAAAGCGGCCAAGTGCGAGTCAGACTCGCCCATGAAGGGTTGCGTAGCAGCAAGTAACATAATATAAAAGTTCTAAAAAAGAAACTACTTACTAGATCTCGTTCAAACCAATTTTCGGTGGAAGTTTGCATGATAATGTACATCATATATTTTTTTTAGTTTTATCATTGTCTTATTTTAGAAGTTACAAGGGGGGTGGGGGACACGCATTTTACCACTTTGGAAGTGTCTCTCGCGCAAATTCCGGTTGCACTCCGAGAGTGCCAGCAGAAGTGAAAACTTGAATATTAACGTTGTGCATTTTTGATATTTTGGAATGGTTAGGGAATAATTTTGCACGAATTGCTTTAATTATCAGTATAAAAGTACTATCATTTATGTGGTAGAATACAATATTTATTTATTGCGCTATCGTACACAAACATGACAAAAAGTGCACAACGCCGCTAAAGAAGTTTTCACTTCAAAAAGGTTTGGGCTCGTCGGGAATTTGAACCTGGGACCTCTTGCACCCTTAGCGAAAATCATATTAGCGGCGTTGTGCACTTTTTTTGTAATGAGTAAAAAATGTTAAACTCGCGTCAGGACACGTGTCCTGATCGAAAATGCGTAAGACGGATGGAGAGTAGACAGCCGGCTACCCATGCAATGAATATTTGACGTAGCGCCATCTAGTTATTCCTTTCAACATTAATGATAACATTACAAGCATTGAAAATTATTACAACGCCATCTATGTACGAGTAGCAAAACTATTTCGTTGAAGTGAATGTTCTTTAGCGGCGTTGTGCACTTTTTTATAATGGGTAAAAAATGTTAAACTCGCGTCAGGACTATGGTATCAATGGTGGTATGGTAAAAAATATGGTATGGTATCGCAGGTATGCCTGCGCCTGCTGTTTCGTTTAGCTGAGAGATAAACTTTTTAATGTAATATAAATTGTCATGTTTGTGTACGATAGCGCAATAATAAAATATTGTATTCTACCACATAAATGATAGTCCTTTGAAAAAAGTAAATCACACACGTGACTTAGGCATAATAATGGATGAAAAACTGTCTTTTAATCTTCATATAGACTCAATTACTCAGAAAGCTTATAAAAACTTGGTTTTCATCAACAGAGTTACCAGGCCTTTCACTAATACAACTACTTTAATGGTTTTTACTTTTCTTTAGTTAGATCTATATTGGACTTTGGATGCGTCGTATGGTCCCCATGTTACCAGCTTCATGTCGATAGAATAGAAAAAAATCAGAAAAAGTTTATAAAAACTCTAAATTTCCGTAATAATCTCCAAATTAGCTATTCCGACTCTCTGAATCTTTATAAACTACTAAGCCTGCAAGACCGTCGCAATTTTTTTGATATTTTGTTTATATTTAAGATAGTTAACAATAAGATAAATTCATCAGCACTGTTATCATCAGTGTGCTTAAATGCATCAAAACGAAGACCGTTTCGCCTTTCACGACCTAGTGAGCCTTTGTTTGCACCTCCCACTTTGAAATAAATTACACTAATAATACTTTTTTCCCTCGTTCGCTCAACTCTTATAACAAAGAATTATTCGAACTTGATCTATTTAGTTCCTCCTTATTGGGTTTTAAGAAATCATTGTTCCTAAAATTGTTTCAAACAATAAATAACAGCAGACTTTATTTTTCCTAATATTGTTGTGTTAGTAATTTCACATATGGGTATAATTATTTACTAATGTACCTATTAGATTATCTATTTATATATTTCTATTTAACGATATTATAAGCGATCCACTATATGAAGCTGTATCTGAAAAAATGTTTTATAAATAGTTAAGCTTCGACAGTCAATGTCTGCTACTTAGAAATTAATTTTAGTTATATAAATATTTTTGTAATGACTGTTTGTGTCACAATAAAGAGAAAAAAAAAAGAAGTATAGAAGAAAAGGCTGGTACTGTTAAAATTTGGCTCTGGTTTTTGGAATGGCCGCCTGCCTAACGTCAATCCTCCTAGGAAATGCATTTGTACGAACGAAGATACGACACTACGTCGTACATACAATATTATCTTTGAAGAAGACAAGATATAATTTTAAAGACTAAATCCTGACTAACGGTCGGTTAACAAAGCCGGAAGCGCACCCCCGGGCTCCAAAGCAGCAAAGCAAAGAGTGCAACTTGTATTGTATCTTACACATTGAAGTGTACTTGAAGATTGACAAATAGAATTACCTGATTTTTAAAAGTATTCTTGTATTTTTGTTAAAAAGTATTAGTACGTATGCCACTATGTGAGTTTTATATTAATCCTGTGGAATATAAAATATTAAAAAAATGCAAGCTAGTTATTCACAAGCAAAATTCTGCATTGCATCCTTCCTAGAAATCTTTTGAAGGAATTTTTATTTCTGACACCAGCGTATATATTGTAGTTTGGCCAGGCGTCCGGATAAAGCCGGACACAGTCAGGTCGCGTGTCCGGCTTGTCGAGATTTTTATCCGACTTCAATAAAGGAGAAGGTTATCAATTCCATCCATATGATTATTTTATTTAATTATTTTGTATGTATGTTACGCAATATCTTCGCCAATTATAACTTTTTAATAAAGATTTTGATCATTATTTTTTATGTGAAAGCCTTTATATACCAAGTTGGTCTCGTATTAATTTGGTGAAGACATGATTAAGAACTTTGGAGAAAATAGTTTGGTTTATTTTAATTTATAAAGACTAAAAAATTAAGGGTATCCGGCCTTTTTTACCCAAATTTCCAGCTAAACTGGATGGTTTGTTTGTTGTTTGTTTGTTTTATATCTTTATTGTACAAAAAATAGTTACAGTTAAATAGTTAAGTAATAATAGACCAAAATATTTTGTACAATGGTGGACTTATCCCATAGTGGGATCTCTTCCAGTCAACCAAGTATCAGCGAAAGAATACAATCAATGGACATAAGGGGCAAAAGTCAACGTACAATCGCAATAAAATACATTTAAAGTTTTAAACCTAAAATAAATTATGTATTATATATCTATAATACATAAACTAATACATAAGAAAATAAAGTATCTATAAATATTACCAACTTAAATTGTTTGTCCGTCCTTTAGGTGTTTAGAACTGGGAACCCTAAGCGTATGCATATTTAAACATCATAAAAGTGGAGTATATGCAGAAGTTTCTTATGAAATGAAGAGAACACGCAGTTACCAGTACTTTACTGTGTGTTATATTTTAGCTTTGCTTTTGCTATATTTGTTTAATGTACCTATTCGTAGACAGTAAAATATAGTTTCGTCATAAAATATACCTATACAGACTTGTTTTAGCAATCTTCCTTGCTGGTCTGGAAGAAAAGAAAAAAACTAAGAATGTACTAGATGCACTTCCCACGCAGATCGTAAAAGCCAACTGAGGGAATAGGAATTGGGAAAAATGCGAATGATGTTAATAGGCGATGCGGCCTATTTTAACTCCTTTCCCACCTTTTCACCCACCATCAAGCTAAAAGTGGCGTTTGGGTCTTGCGGCCCTGGGTCATGTCTGCTTAGAGCCGCAAGACACATGTGCTCTGTCTGTCTCATCAGCGATGTAGACGTGATAGCGTATTTGTATTTTGTTTAAGCACATTTTTAATATTTTTAAACCAACGCAAAAAGTAAACAAAGGACTCAGTTCCTTGACTTTTTTATCTGACTAGTGTTTATTGTACCATCTAGCAGTAGTATTCATAAAACGTCTGTACTCCTTAAATCAGTTTTATAGTACAATGCTACCAATTTCAGGACCGCATTTTTTTGCTAACTTTGTGGCGACGTCTACGCCACTTCGAGGAACTACAACATAGTTCAGAAGAAGCATACGAGATGGCGCTAACAGTATTCTGCATCTCGATATGAGAGTTTTGGTTGCAACCTAACAGCCAGGCGTGGTGTTGCGTCTGGGGAACTGCGGCTCCATCGGAGGTCGTATACAACGTGTAACAAAAAGGGGGTATCAACCCGAAAGGGAGTTAACGTACTAACCAATGTGAACCACTTTTACTATGGGACCATCCCTGAAATCGCAAAAAAAAATCTACAACTCTATACAAAATTAAATATCAAAATGTATTAACAAATGTAAAAGTTGTTTACATTGGTTAGTACGTTAACACCTTTTCGCGTTGACACCCCCTTTTTGTTACACGGTGTATACGACCTCCGATGGAGCCGCAGTTCCCCAGACGCAACACCACGCCTGGCGGGAAGGTCTTCAAGATCTTCCGTTTGTGTCGGTCAAGCATATCACCTCGCTCCCGCTACAACTTCTTAAATGAGGATCAATCACGTTTTTTGTTAAGTATGTAGATTGATATAATGAAGAAAACCATAACATACAGTGAAAAAAATATCCAAATCCGACCAAAAATGACGAAGATACAGCGATTATACTGCAGCAGTTCAAAAAACGGCCGAGATTACGAGTCTCGATCGCTGTGACGTCATTAAACCCATCCCGTACTGCCCGCCGCGCGCGCTCACCTGTTTTGTGGGTAATATTCCGTACTTACCCACATTTTTGAGTCGTGTTTGGCCTCTTTTGTTTTGTTGTGGGTTTATTATTGAGTTGTGGTGTGAACAATAGCGTAAAATATTTCCAATATATTATATTGTATCGTGATCGTGCCATAGTAGAGTATACCTACAACTAATAGAAGGTACTCCAAACTGTTTTTTTCGTGTAGCAAGTTGAGGTCCATAGTCTCTGCCTACCCCTGTGGGAAACAGGCGTAGATGTATATTTTTGTAATCCTTGAATAAAATTCTTTAATTTGATATCCCACTCGATATGTTTTGAAAAGAAAAGATTTTTCATGCTGCGCAATTTGGCGCCTGAAATCCGCCATTTTGATTTCCATTAATTTTAATATAGCCTATGAAACTAGTTGTTAAGACGAATCTTACCACGTATAATTAATAAAAATCAGTTTAGCCGTTTAGTATGTAGTAACGGAGGAACATAGAGTCGGACATACATACAGGTCAAACACATAACCCTCCTTTGGGCTTTGCCGCAGTCGGGTAAAAATAAAAGAAAGTTAAAAATAAAAGGGGGTCATCATACAAGAGACGTCTATTTTTCAGGGGTTGAAAACATTGTACGTAGGTACCTACGTAACCAAAGTACGAAACCCTTCATGTACAAGTCCGACTCACACTTGACCGGTTTTATTTTACACGTCTTCCGTATCCTTATCTACGCATAGAGTCAGAACTTTGCTAAAAAGATTAGATAATATTATTAAATTTTAGTTATGTAGCTCTAGTATCAATCAACATAATGTTAACTATTTTATAGGTGGAAAATTATATAAAATACTGATTTATGGGTAATCATTTTTCAAACCCATCTTTCAATTTGTTGCTCATTATTACAGTCCCAGAAATAATGTAAAAAACCAACAGCGTCCACCACTGACCACGAATATCTGTACTAAACGAATGCGATGGCGCGCGGACGGCGTGTCGCTTGGAGATACTCGTAGTGACGTCATCGCTACTTTCGGTCGGCAGACGCGTGTTTTAAAATAGCGGTCAATGAAATGTTAAATAACTTCTGCATTTCTGATCGGATTTTAAATATTCAAAAAGTGCCGTATTTAGAAAATCACGAGGCATGCGAAATACTAGTCAAAATTGGATTTTTCTGTCTACTGATTGATCCTCATTAGTAGATTACTTTTTATGAAGGCTTGAAACTACGTCAAGCGGACACCCGCTATGGGGTCAGTCCGTCTCTGTCACAAACCCTGTGCGATAGAAATAGCTTTAACCGTTGCGGGTCACGTGTCTTTGTCGCACGTAGAGTTTTTGACAGAGACGGACTGATACCGTCGCGGGTCTTCGCTTAATGCAGTTTCAAGCCTAAGAGCGGTTTCGCACTACGTCCGATCCGAATCCGATCCAAATCTGTGAAGTAGTGCGAAACCGCTCTTTTCTGATGTGTGAGAGTGGTTTCGCACTACTTCACGGATTCGGATCGGATTAGGCGGTAGAAATATAATAGGTATTCGTCAAGACAATTCGAAGTAGTTCATACTCGATGGGGTTACACCGTTTCCTTACTGAGATATGTATAATAGGAACATCTTCTATCTGAAATAAATCGGCCAAGTGCGAGTTAAACTTGCGTGGAGAGGGTTCCGTACAATTGATTGAATTATTATAGGTTTTCCTGTAATCAACAAACAAAGAAATATATTTTGTATTTTTTTCAAAATTTTAGGCTCAGTAGTTTCGGATATCAGGGGGGGGGATGCTCAATTTTCGTCTTCTTTCGTGAATATATTTGAGATCCTCATAACAAGCCCTTCATTTGATACATGACACAGTAAGGTTTGCAAAACTTTTATTTTCAATTTCCTTGTTTGTAAAAAAGACCCTTATTTTAAAAAAATATTTATTTACTTTGCACATATGTGTTTGGGTCATAGGATTACAACATTCTACTAAATTTCACCTGATTCGGTGCCGTAGATTCGGAGCAAATTGGCTGTGATAGACGGACGAAAGGCAGACGCACGAGTGATCCGATAAGGGTTCCGTTTTTTAATTTTTTGTACGGAACCCTAAAAAGATTATTAGTTTTTAAATCTTGTAGAACTTTACAAGCTTTTATTTAGCTTTTTCTGTTTGTTGTTGTTGTTAATTTGTTTTTTGGGTCAAATCGTGTAAGTTTATTTTGAGCCACTTCCCGGTTTCCAATTGAGATAGAATTTTATATGCTACACTGCAATATTATTATAACAAGAAGCTGATCTGATGATGGAGCCGGAAGGTGGCTACCGGAACCCTGTAAAAACACTACGCAACCCCATCGAGTTTGGGCTTAGTACAATTGTTTTGATAAGTACTTATATAGGCCTCACAGTAAAAGCTTGTATGAAATGATAGCTTTTTTTCGAAAAACTTATTCATTAATAAGCATAAATCAATAACTGTTTGAACAGCAGCTATTTGACCTAGACATACTTCAAAAGCTCACCAGGTTGCTAGCCTCGAAGGTCGACAAGCTTTGCTCTGCGACTTTCACTAGCATATTGGCGAAATACCAATGAGATGAGTTACGAATTAATTCTGACAAACATGATAGTATTGCTAATATTTATATTTTTTTAACAAAACAAATTTGACTTTTTTCTTTAAGGAGTTTCTTCCATATCTCCACATGTCTTCACCAAATTAACCCTTTGAACGCCGCAAGAAAAAATTACAAGCGTGCCTACTACGCCGCGACCAGTTTATGTGACACGAATGTTGGCGTTTCAGGACAGTTTCCAACGGACGCCTAAAGGTGTCCATGGCGTTCAAAGGGTTAAATGAGACCAACTTAGATGTAAAGGCTTTCAAATAAAATAAGAATCATCAAGATTAATTCACAATTGGCGAATATTTGAACTAACGTAGGTGTGTTATATACAAAAAAAAAACATACGAGTCGAATTAATAACTTACTTCTTTTTTGAATTCGGTTAAAAATGCAGATTTTTGCATTTTTAGAACAGGATCATAGTTAGGTTGTTATTTTATTTTATAAGGATTGTAAGCAAGCTTTTATTGACCGAGCGAGCGAAGCGTCTCAGTTTCGAGATTGGCCAAAAATGCTTTTGTCTGTCTGTTCTGGCCCTAAGGTCGCATCTTTCAATCGATTTTGACAAAAATTAGCACACAAGATCCTTAATTTATTTTATTTCTTTTTGTCGACATTTTAATTCGTTTCGCAGTTGATTCAGGGAGAATTGGGGAGAAAAAGGGGGGGGACTTTGCTGTTGCGTTATTTATTGATGGATTTCAATCAAATTTGAGAAGCACACAAGTACTTACTTCTTCACAAGATATTGTAAAAAAAATCCGAAAGGAGGGAGTGGAGGGGGAAAACGGGGAAGTTTGCTAAGGAAAGGAGTTCAATAAGGAAGTTAAAACGCTTTATTTCCCAAGGAATAAAGACGTGATTGGCATTTAAATATTATCTAAAGTAGAATAGATAAGATACGTAGAGATATTTAAAGAATCTAGTCGGGCTAATTGCCGATTTTCAAGCTATACAAACCTTCAAATACGAGCAAAGGGATTTCGCCCCTTACATGTTCTTGAACAAAGAAAATTCTATGAAGCGATTGAATATGTTTCGAGTGAAAAGGTAAGCAAATATACTGGGAATTTAATTGAGGAAATGCTTACGACTTTCAGATCAAACCATTATCGGAGGGACAAAGTGAACACGGCCTAAAGCAAAATAGTGAAAGTACTGAAGTTGTAATCATAAATTTAAATAATAATATTTCAGTAATATAGGGCAAACAAACCGTGTGGTGTCCGGCCTAGAATAGTCCCACCCTACCTCTTTACAAAAGGCAACTAATGGACTAAGAATAAACCAAACATCTTGTGTCAATAGTGCACTTCCGAGGAGGATTTATATCAGGCTGGCCGTTTTTATGATTCCGGCTTATTAGAAGAAACAGAAGTGTGCGTCGAGGAACCCCCCATCAGAACCTTTCCTTTAATTCCGAAAGTAATAAGATAGATAGATAAATAGATAGTGATGTGATTTTAAAAAACTATATAATAATTCTATCTAACATGCTCACAAAATTTCACGAGAATCGGTTAAGAAATGCGACCTGTAGCCGAGAACAACCGGAAAACTGGAATTCGGACACACGAAAGAATTTTTGCTAAAGCTGAAACGAAGACCTTCGTTCTGTCCTCTCTCTGTTTTTGTGATTTCCGCGTCATAACACTCACATTGTCAAAGAACGCCCAAATGTATCGACAAAGATGAGAATTTCGACAATTTGCGTTAAAAGCGAAATGTAAAATAAACTTGCGCGATATATTTTAAAAGTTTCGTTTTACGCGCGATTAATTTGAACTGTTTGTATCCTGTGTTTGTATACTATATCTGTGTATAGACTTCAGTGTACGATTGCGCGATTGCTTTTGCTTGGCACTGGTTTTTGTTTGTAGGGTCGATGTAGACGCGCTACTTTCAAACATTGATGGATGTGACTGTCCCACGGCCTGAGAGAATTTAATAATATCTCGCTCTTTGTTTTCAAACGATGTTTGCTCTAAAATTGCAGAGTGGAAGAAGTTTTTCAGTCAGAAGTCTCAAGATACTTTTTATCGTCTACGGGTAGACATGTCATATCCGAGCTGCCCTACGTCATGAGGACCTTGATGAGGCTAACGACAGAGGAATCGCCGTGGACAGATACCTACTGGTCAAAGATGATTCTTAATTGAAGCTTCAGTGAAACCATTTCGACTCGTTATGAAAGAAAGACGGGGAGTCGTAAGGCTATGCTAAGCAAGTAAGTGGGCATATAGATAGAAAATCGGAAAAAGAAATACATATTTGCAATATGATAATTATGATAAAATAGATTTCTAGGTTAACGCCCATTGCCCTGTTTAACTTCTGTGTAAAGGAGGAAAAGCATCTGGTACATTTTTTGTTTTCTACTAGATCAGCATTGAAGTTCTCTAGTTTATTGACAGGGCGAGCGAAGCGAGCAAAACGTCTCAGTTTCAAGATGCTTTTGTCCGTCAGTCAGTCTGTCTGTCTGTCGGTTTGTTCTCGCCTACATGTCGCGTTTATCAACCTATTCTCATGAAATTTTATAAACAGATTTGATAGTTATATAGATTTTTTTGTCGATTCAGTTTTTGGAAATTTTTCAAAATGGCGGAGATATGGGGGTTTAAAACTATATTTCAGCCATTTCGGAATTTTTTTGAATATGTCATAAAACTTTATTATTACCTACCCTTATTAACACGCAACTTTTTTGTTTGAACAACTTTATACAAATCAATTACAACGGGTTGGGGGTGAGTCGCGAGGTTCACAGCTCACATATAGCCACTAGTTTGTATATCTGCTCTCTAGGGCTTCGTAACATTTGTTTACGCTTGATATTTTGTTTTTTCACAGTTTTTCACAACATCCATACCCATACTTATCCATTCATTTACTCATTATAAATTAAAGGTGCGCCGGCGCTTATATCTATCTTTACTTGATAAACTCTAAATCTACAAAGCCAATATTGTTATGGTTTTTCCGAATAGAGAATTTCTACCCGAAGGTTAAGATGTACAATATATGCAAAGCCGGAACTGACCTGTAGAAAAAAAAAATATTAGCTCGTCTACTCAAGTCTGTACAAACGCAATCTCCAACACTCTTCACGCGTCCACTAAACGATTTTAAACCTAAAATCAATGAGACAGAAGCTACCAATTCATTTGGCGTAGTATATTGGCTCGTCCAATCGTTTTGGGCTATTGCGATTTTTTTTAAACGTCGCCCTGTCCATTGTCCGAAATTAGAATTTGGTGTTTCTAATCAAACTTCAAAGTTCTGTTTTTAATTAATTTTTGGAATGTCGCAACATTTGGTAGCTTTTGTATTAACCATTATAATAGGCATAATGACTGACAAATTTATTTTTGGCCCATCGGTTAGATTATTAAAAAATATTGTACACATATTCTTCTTTTCTCTGAGAAACAATAAATGACGATGATACAGCGCATTTAAATTACGCGTGACGTCACGCTTTCGTACGTGATTTTTTACTATTTGATAAACTGAAAAACATGGGTACATTATTTTTGGATAATCTAATTAACGGACTAATAAGAATAATACTTTTCTGACTCAGTCATTGTTTTTGCAACTAGGATGCTGACTATGCGAAGTGGTGAATACATAACCTGAAAAAGCAGTTTCTAAATAATGTCACACACCTTCGAACCAGTCATATCTCAAACAAGAAACAAGATATAGTTTTAAAAACTAAAAACCTTCTAAAACCCGTCTACGGAAAAATCTATACTGAAAATATGTTTATCCAGTTCATGCAAGCACAGCAGGGAGCAACAGCTCATAACGTATACAGGATCTAAAAAAAAGCGGCCAAGTGCGAGTCGGACTCGCCCATGAAGGGTTCCGTAGCAGCAAGTAACATAATATAAAAGTTCTAAATATAAATTGCGGTTTACGATTTATGACGTATTAAAAAATAACTATCTATGATACCGAGACCGCTATAGTTTTAATTGAAAGTACATACTTTGAGGTATATACCACATTTTTTTCAGAATTATTTTAGTAATATTTCAAAAGTTACGGGAGACACCTCAAGTTTTAACTTTGTATTAGATTATCTCAAGACTGGGGGTTTTGATCTACATAGTTTCAAAGCAGTTTTTGTTGCATTTTAAAAGACCTTTTCAACAATACCCCACACGTTGGGGTTAGTCCAATTTAATTTTCAAATTCACGTTTCGTTTCGTGGAGGGGGGCTGAAAAAAAAACATTTTTTCATAATTTTAAAAAGAAACTTTTGGAACTTCAGTATCTATCTCTCCACCAATTTTCGTGACAATCGGTGCAGTAGCGGCGGAGTTCGATCCCGGATGGACAGACAGACGGACGGACATGACGAAACTATAAGGGTTCCTTGTGGACTACGGAACCCTAACAAAAAGGGTGTATTCAGTCCATAATAATGAACAACTTTCCCCATAGAACATATATTGAAATATGAAAAATAATTTTTGGCTTTCTATACATGTTGGCTGATCAGCTGATCAAAGTTTATATGGAAAGTCAAAATTTATTTTTTATATATTTCGATCTAAGTTTATTTGGGAATATTGTTCAGTATCATGGTCTGAGTTCACCTTTAAATAGTATCACTATGAAATGTGCTTTTTAAGCCCTTTCATTTCATCCCCACTCGGTATGATTTGATTTAAGTATTATATTTTTTAGGTGACTACTTTATAGTCTATAGAGGGCGCCACAGTGGGTTTACTATAACGACATTACAGATCTGTACTTGATCTTTGGTCTGTGGACGTCACCATAGCCAAGACAGCCAAGACGATTCCGATGATACCTCATTTGTTAAGGTATCATGGAAAGCTTTAAAGACACGCTGGAACAGATGAACATATGTAGTTACATATATACATAGCGGTGAAATACATAACTAGGGTTATGTATTTCGCCGCTATGTATATATGTGGCTTTTGGCTTCACCTTAGTCGGGTAAAAAAACATAATTAAACAATGATTTTAACTAAATCTGCTGTATGTATGAGGAAAGTTGAACTATATCAACTCTATCTCGGTTTAGGGTTAAAAATACTCGACCTGAGGAAAAATAACCCAAATTTTATCACACCCCGTTTTATTGGTTGAGTGACACGCGTCAAAGCACCTCGCTAACGACGTGACGTATCGGCGAAAATACAAAAATATAGACAAAATAAAAGCGGTAAGGGAAACTTGTATGACAGTTTGACGGTTCCGTAGGTTTTATCAACATTGAACAAAATATACATTTAAATTCAAAATTGATATAGGTATGTCAATGGTTCCTATAATACTACTACTATTGTACTACTACTAATATATGTGTAAACATATAAGTAGAGAAAGGACAAAAAAAAATTTTGCTAATCATTTGAACTAGGTTTTATTTTAAGGTTAATTTTGTAGTTTAATTTTAACTTAATTTGGAGATATAACTGCAATGTTCTGCCGCCAGAGAGCAGCATAAGCGCAGACCGTAAACAAATGTTTGACAATGAGAAGAACATCAAAGTCGCAATAAATTTGTCAAATTAATACAATACAATACAAATTATCTTTAGTGCACTATAATAATTCATAAAATAAAAATAACAAACACAAAAAAAATATTCTATATATTATAAATATATTAAGTAGAGTATTAGGTATTTACATGGCCGTAGGAAGCGATTACACCAGGGCTTGTTAACGATACCAAATTCACACTAAAAGTAACGTTAAATAACGTTATTTTCATACGGGTATTTGAAGTAACGTTATAAGGGGTATTGATAATACAGTTTATAACGTTATCAATTAACGATATAAGTAACGATACTTTTTTCAATACTTGTAAAATATTATATAAATAGCCTTAGTAGCCTACTAGACAAACTCTCATCAATTTATTCTGTCAAATATCGAAAAGAAATACAGTGTTAACAATACCTTTTACCGTTAATATCATTGGTAACGTTATCTGATTTATCGGTAAATGGTTGGAAAAATACCGTTACCCAGCATAACGTTATCTTTGCTGATAACGTTAACGCCGTTTGACAAAATTAACGTTACCAGATTTTTAACGGTATTCCAAGCCCTGGATTACACCACAGCACAGGTTTTAAATAAAAATAATTAATTTTATAATAATTATTTGTTGCGATAAAATATGAAATGTAGAATGACAGCAGATTATTTATTTTATTATTAGGTGCTAGTGCCGCGATTTGCGCCAAGTTTTGAGTAATATGTCCTATTGTATTTCTTTTTCTCTTATTAAACATTTTCATACCGAACCCTAAAACCTTCATGTGAGTAAACACGATGTTGGCTGATGTTGTTGGTGACGAGTGATAACTTTAGCGAATGTGTGTCAATCATTGTCATGGCGCAAATAATCTGTCACTTTACTTAAAAAGATTTTTAACCCCTGATGAAAAAGAGGGGTGTCATAAGTTTGACGTGTCTAATGTGTATCTGTGTGTCTGTTGTCTGTGTGTGTAGAACCTAAACAAATAGACCGATTTCAAGACGTTTTTAGGGTTCGGGTAGGTTACCCTTATAGGATCACTCACTTGTCGGTCTGTCCGTCGGCCACAGCCGTGCTACGAAACTACTGGACCAATTGAGTTGAAATTTGGTACATATCCTAATATACGGGCAAGTGCGAGTCGGACTCGTACATTAAGGGTTCCGTACCTCCGTACAATGTTTTAAAACGCTGAAGAAACACGTTTTTGTATGACGACCCCTTTAATTTTTAACCGACTTCAAAAAAGAAGGAGGTTATCAATTCGACTGTATTTTTTTTTTTTATTTTTTTTTTAATGTATGTTTGTTACGCGATATCTTCGCCAATTGTAGATCGATTTTGATGATTCTTTTTTTATTTGAAAGCCTTTACTACCAAGTTGGTCCCATTTTAATTTGGTGAAGATATGATAAAGAACTTCGGAGATATGGAACAAAGTCCTTAAAAAAAATTGAAGTCGGTTGTTTTTTTTGTTAAAAATTTAATTATTAACTTTAAGGTATATTGCGGTTTACGATTTATGACGTATTAAAAAAAACTACTTACTAGATCTGTTTCAAACCAATTTTCGGTAGAAGTTTGCATGGTAATGTACATCATATATTTTTTTTTGTTTTATCATTCTCCTATTTTACAAGTTACGGGCGAACGGGGGGACACACATTGTACCATTTTGGAAGTGTCTCTCGCGCAAACTAGAAAAAAATGACATTAGAAACCTCAATATCATTTTTTAAGACCTATCCATAGATACCCCAAACGTATGGGTATAATAAAAAAAAATTTGAGTTTCAGTTCTAAGTATGGGAAACTCCAAATTTTTTTGTTTTTTTTTTTCTATTTTTGTGTAAAAATCTTAATGCGATTCACAGAATACATCTACTTACCAAGTTTCAACAGTATAGTTCTTATAGTTTCGGAAAAAGTGGCTGTGACATACGGACGGACAGACAGACATGACGAATCCATAAGGGTTCCGTTTTTTGCCTTTGACTACGGAACCCTAAAAACACCCTATAAAAATATTGTATGGCTTCCTACACTTTAATTTAATTTGAACTTCATTGCAACATGGGTTAAATTAAATAGGTACCTAATTTGTAATAGTGGGTATTAGTGTTAGACTGTTAGGTGACCCAAGCCTATGCGTGCGATTTTGCAGGTGGATAAAAAGTCAGCCTGTATATTTATTTATTCGTGGTATTTTGTGACATTTCTTATTTCATTATTTTATTTCTGTACTTATAGTGCTGCGTCTTGAATGCCTAAAAACCCTATTTATATATGAACCTACTCATCTTGGCATTACATTACATAGAAATGTTTTGGAGAAATATTGTATATTCACTCAGCCGTCACCACTCGTGTAAACCTTTTATAAAGTGTAAATAAAATGTATACAAAAAGGCCCAGCCTTCCTTCACAATACCCACGAAAGCCTCCAATCCATAAACCATAACTAAGAGAGTTATTTCATAAAGTGTGAACCGCTAGGGTTGCCACACGTCCGCGATTTATTGGACATATCCAGGTATTCGCTGCTTTGTTCGGTGTACGGAGTTATGGGGTTTAGTGGAGTAAAACTGGGGTTTATACTATGGCGAGTGGTTTTGATTCTTCATCTAGGTGGCGCTAGAAGAAAAACATTTCAAAGGTTATTTAAAGTAGACAGTTATACATTACTCGTACGTACGTCCACACACACAAATGTCGTCTTTATAAAACGACAATACAGTCATTATGCATCTGTCAGATGAGATGTCTTTAAACAATTTTAAAAGTCCATTATTGACGACTAACATTTAAAGTAAAACTATTCTAAAGAAAGAAAAAGTATGGTACAGTAAAATGAATACTATATTTTTTTACAGTGATGACAATTGACATTCATTACTTTTACTTACTACTCGTATACTCGTATTACCTAACATTCGCAGGTTTACTTTTAATTTGTAATCTCTGTGAGCAGTTGGCATGACCGAGCGAGCGAAGCGTTTTAGTTTCGAGATTGGCCAAAAATGCAGTCCGTCAGTTTATCAGTTTGATTAACTTCAACGGGTTGGGGGTGAGTCGCGAAGTTTACAGCTCACAGAGCTCGCGAGTCTGGCATTGTATATATTGACCCCTTGAAATTTATCGCATGAAAAAAATGTTAAGACCAAAAAAATTGCGTCTTCTATCGTCTAAACATAAAGGTAACAAAAAAAATTATGGCATTTTTATATATTTTTCGAAATGGCTGCAATATTATATTTTTTACGTTCTTAAACCCCATATTTCTGCGATTTTGAAAACAATCTATGTAATTATCGCACTATCTAATTTCCCATCACTTTTTCAATTTGAGCGAGGTTGCCTGGAAGAAATTGCTTAGCAAAAAGGCCGCCCTTCGCGTATTTTCTTGTTTTTAAGATAATTATGTCCTGTATTTTTATGCTGTGCAATAAAGGGTATTGTATTGTATTGTATCGAAACTGCTTACAAAATTTCACGAGAATTGGTTAAGAAATGCGATCTATAGATCTTCGATCTTCACTCGGGTTTGTATGAGGTTAGGTATCTGTTACGTTAGTAATTATTATTATCTTTGACTCCGGGTTACTTGGTTAGGTTTTTGAAAACTTCTTTAGCGGCGTTGTGCACTTTTTTGTAATAAGTAAAAAATTTAAACTCGCGTCAGGACACGTGTCCTGATCGAAAATTCGTAAGACGGCAGCCGGCGCGGCGTAGGAGAGGAAGTAGGTATTTATACTATAATTTCAATGAAGCTGTCAGCCGGCTCGCTGGTCTAGGGGTATGATTTTCGCTTAGGGTGCGAGAGGTCCCGGTTTCAAATCCCTGACGAGCCCAAACCTTTTTGAAATGAAAACTTCTTTAGCGGCGTTGTGCACTTTTTGTCATATTTGTGTACGATAGCGCAATAAATAAATATTGTATTCTACCACATAAATGATAGTACTTTTATACTGATAATTAAAGCAATTCGTGCAAAATTATTCCCTAACCATTCCAAAATATCAAAAATGCACAACGTTAATACTCAAGTTTTTGACGTGACAACGTCTTAAATTAGGTTGCGGCTGGGAGTCACTTATGAAAAAGTGTAACGCTCGGTAACGTTACGATGAGTCACCGAACGAGAGAGAGGCCCGCCGAATGCCTTGCGTCTCTCTCCCACTCAACTATGATCGGTCTGCCGCCGTTGTCACGTAAAATCTTCGCCCGTAAAACCGACTTTACAGGCAACCATTTTTTACTTCTGCCGGCACTCCCGGAGTGCAACCCGTCGTTTTTTTTCTGGCAGCCCTGTAATCTGGTGGCCGTTTTTTCTTCGCCGCCGGCTGTTCCCATTCCGTGACATTTTCACGAGGCTCCTTCGTATTCGTGGTGTCACTTGCAGCTTATCAAGGCCCTTTTTATTTCGTTATAATATCTCTACTGTAAATCTAATCTCGTTTCAAGACATGTACAACACTGCTGAATTATTCTTTCTGTACTTCATATTATACGTACATGTATGTATGTATGAACCCCCCGTGTGGTTCCGGGTCAGAATTGGACCACTCCATCTCTTCCTGTGGATCTCGTAAGAGGCGACTAAAGGTCCCCGTGCTACAATTACATTCCCAAGGAGGGCTAACGTCGGGCCGCGGCCGGTTGTAAAACTTTTCGCACAAATACATTCCAAAAGAGGGTTGACGTCAGGCAGGCGGCCGGTCGTAAAATTACAGCCGAATCATTTTAACTGTTCCGACAATTTCTTCCACTTCGCAAGGTCTTTGGCATCCTTGGGTGATCGACCATTAACGGCATATATTTAGAGAAGAAAAAGCGGGAAAGCACACCCGGGCTCCAAAGCAGCACAGCTGAAGATGCAACCGGAAATGCGCTTAGATGAAGAAGAAGACATGTATGTATATTAATCACGACTTTATCCCCTACTAGCAGTCCACCCCGGCTTCGCCCGTGGTACACACATAGCCTATGTCACTCGGGAATAGTGTAGCTTTCCTCAACGGTGAAAGAATTTTTTAAATCGGCCCAGTACTTTTTGAGCCTATTCATTACAAACATACAAACATACAAAAATAGGTACAAATCTTTCCTCTTTATAATATTAGTATAGACAATCCTACATGTTAGACAGAACCAAAGGCCACATTCGGCATGAAAGTTGTGGAAAAGATTCTGTAAGTGTTCTGTGAGATTAGTGTCTAGACCTCGCTAGCTCTTATAACCAATAACCGACACTTTCCCTTTTACAATGGTTTAGGAAAGCCATTTCAGTGAAATCCATCCTTATATAACGCTACAGGAAACTTACCCCCTTTCCGTCTACTCCCCCTTTTGGAATTTTTGAAGTGAAAACTTCTTTAAGCGCGTTGGGCATTTTTTGAGATGGGAAAAACCATTTAACTCGACACTGTTACCATAACCGACACCACCTTTTCAAGTTTTCACTTCTGTTGGCTACTTGGCTATTTAGGGCTCCGTAGTCCACAAGGAACCCTTATAGTTTCGTCATGTCCGTCCGTCCGTCTGTCTGTACGTCCGTCCGGGCTCGTACTCCGCCGCTACTGCACCGATTGTCACGAAAATTGGTGGAGAGATAGATATTGAAGTTCCAAAAGTTAGTTTTTAAAATTATGAAAAAACAACAACGAATAGTGAATTCAAAAAATTAAATTGGACTAACCCCAACGTTTGGGGTATTGTTGAAAAGGTCTTTTAAAATGCAACAAAAACTGCTTTAAAACTATGTAGATCAAACTCCACAGTCTTGAGATAATCTAATATAATCAATAAATACAAAGTTAAAATTTGAGGTGTCCCTCCACCGTAACTTTTGAAATATTACTAAAATAATTCTGAAAAAAATGTGGTATATACCTCAAAGTATGTACTTTCAATTAAAACTATGTGGTCTCGGTATCATAGATAGTTATTTTTTAATACGTCATAAATCGAAAACCGCAATTTACCTTTAGAACTTTTATATTACGAGTATGTTACTTGCTGCTACGGAACCCTTCATGGGCGAGTCTGACTCGCACTTGGCCGCTTTTTTTTGTAGATTCATCTTGTGTAGATTAAGTCCTTAGTGTACTTCTCAAAAATCCGTCAATAAATAACGCTACAGTTAAGTTCCCCTTATCCCCCCTATTTCTTCCTCAATCAAAAATCGCGATGGACTCCTTCTTCGTCTTTCCCTTTTCCCACTTTAGGTGGGGTCGGTTCTTCTTGTCAGTGCATTAAGATTTTCTAATTTCATTGCTCTGGAATCGCGATTGACTAAAAAAATTAAATAGTTTGGAAAATCCAAAAGTGCACGCCTCATAATCTCATTTTTCACAATTAAATTGATTTTGATTGTTTTATTGCTTACTTAAAACGAAGAAAAGTATGTGTCGGCTTTAACGCACGACTGGAGATTATTTTTAACTTTTATTTTTAACTTCCCGCTGAGAAAGATATAGCGGGCACTGTGAAGGAGGACCCATTGCAAACCTCTTTGCCTACACCCCGACGATCTACGCGTGCGCGAAGAGCAGCTCAAGTTCTGTCACCCTGATTTGTTTTTGACAGTAAGATTTTGGTTTGTAACAAAATGGCGAGCTCACGCGCGACGATTTGATTTTTTTTGTTGCTCGCTATAACTAAACTACATTGAATTAGACCGTGATCTTCGAAAGGAATTAGTTTTGGATAATACTGAAGCGTATAAAAAAAAAACCGGCCAAGTGCGAGTCAGACTCGCGCACCGAGGGTTCCGTACAAACCTGCAAGGTTTAGTATTTGGTATGAATTTCAATTTAATACCTCTACGCGTTTATGAGGAAATGGGTAGTAAGTTTAAAATTATTAAAAAAAAATATATTATGTGATGTAACTAAAAATTTATGGTTTTCGTAATTTTTCCTTTATCTATGCTATAAGACGTTGCTTCGTACCAAATTTCAAGATTCTGAGTTCACGGGAAGCACCCTGTAGGTTTTGATTCCCTTGCAAGTGTCGAAAATTTGCGGCATAAACGGCTGTATCTTTTGATTGCGTTGGCTTAGAAGTTTGATTTTTTCACAGCTTCAAGGGACAGTAGACCTGAGTAATTGATATAAATTTCAGCTTCATACCTCCACGCGTTCCTGAGAAAAAGGGTCTTGACAGACGGACGGACGGACGGACAGACGGACAACAAAGTGATCCTATAAGGGTTCCGTTTTTTCCTTTTGAGGTACGGAACCCTAAAAATGGACTTGATCAGATAAGTTTTTCGGGAGTTATCGTGACCACGCCTGTTTCCATACATACAGACACACGGACGTCCACAAAATGATTTTATTAAACATTGTTTTTATTTATTTAAAAGGCAAAATGTCTTTTAAAAATGTCATAAGTGTTGAAACTAGTGTTTTTGTAAGGCGAGAGTAAAGCACTACCTCATGCGCTTCGCTTATGAGGCGTGTAACAAATCAAGGAACTTGTGTGCTAATTTTCGTCAAAATCGGTAGAAAAATGCGACCTGTAGGCGAGAACAGACAGACAGACTAAAGCAATTTTGGCCAATCTCGAAACTGAGATGCTTTGCTCGCTCCTAAAAAGTGGCGGGCTGCTAGCCGCATCGCCATAGTCATAATCCAGACTCGCGCCCATACCCTCGATGCCTTTTACAAACTGCGCGTCGAGAGAAGCAACTGTTAAAATACGATCTTTCTTTTCTCCTAGTTGCCATGTTTGTAAATACTATTCAGTTTGAGTTTGGCCAGTTAGCAGCGGCCTACCCTACAAAATGGTTTTGTACACATTTATTTTTGTGCTTAAAATAACTGTCATAGTTTGTTCCAATTATTTATCTAAAAACATCAGACCTAAACTGCCAAAATGTGAGATTAATTAAAGCATAAAAATAGCGTCTTACACCACGAAGATAATTTACCAAGAATAGCGGCATGACCGCCGTGGATAAGTGGCGCATCCTCCCCGCCTACTTAGTCATTTCCACCCAATTTGAGCTCAATGGTCACTGTTTTCTTTCATTAGGTTTTTAGGAGTCACGTGCCAAATGGATACAGATACACTATCACGTCTATATCCAGGCAGACAGAGCCTAGGGCGGTAAAACTCAGGCCACTTTTAGCGTGATGATGGGCATGAAGGTGGAATAAGGAAATCATAATAGTGATGGGTTGCTAACCGCATCGCCTATTGATTTGATTAAGATTCTTGCCCATTCCCTCGATCGGCTTTTACGATCTGCACGGGAAGAGAAGCAGCTGGTACATTCTATATTTTTTATTTTCTCCCAGACCATCAGAGTGATTCAAGCCTGCAATATCCTAACCAGACTGAAAACAACTTTTCCCAAAGTATGCTTCCTAGTGGAATTTGAACCTACAACCTCCGGATCACAAGGCAAACGCCTTGACCACTGGACCACGGAGGCAGTCAAAGATTAGTCAAAATTGTTTTCTAATATACTTTGGTGATAAAGTCACCTTGTTTGACTCCATACCATAATGACAGACAGCATAAGGCAGTCGAGTCAAATGTTTCGATCTACGGTAACCCTGCTTTTTACTCACACGTATGTAATTATATCAGAAATTGCAGGAACGAAATCCTCGGAGTCTAATTTAAATCCTCAGACATTTACCTATAGTTTACGACATCTAAAGTAGAGCATGGTCAAAGATAATATAATGCATGGTGCAATGTGGTTTCCGGTAGGACCAATGTTGTATCTATATTTGAATTAATGAATGAATAAAAACTACTTCATACCTATTTCCTTCTTAAGTACGCATCACTAGTGCATCAAGATTTAAATTTTACAACATCAAAATTCTGGCGATGCCTTAAAAAAAGTTCATTCGCTTTGCCAAAAAGCCTGACAAAAGCCGGACAAAGGTCATCCGCTTTGCCAAAAAGCTTAACAAAAGTCAGTATTAGCCATAAAAATCTAAGTCTATGGTGTTAGCTAATAACATACTCGCTATGAAAAAAATTATGGTTATTCTATATTTATTCATATACATATTATTCATTTAATGTACCTATAAAATTTTAACAAGTTCAGTCCGTGATACTGAACCACTTTCCATAAAAACAATTATTAAAAACGAAAAAAAAATTTCGACTTTCCAAACAAATCGGCGGTCAACCAAATGGATTTTGTATGGGAGGACGAAATTTTGTTTTCGTTTTTCGATAGTTGTTTTTATGGAAAGTGGTTCAGTATCACGGCCTGAACTTGCTCCAAAAAGGTTGCCGGTTAATTAAAAATAACCATGTATACTTCGCACTCCTTCTCTAATGGTTGCCTGTTAGTTTCAAAAATATGACCCCAGTTTTGGCACACGCCAAGAATATGCTACGTATTCCATCAAACTTTGGGACAGTCGTGAGATAGGTAGTGGATAAATAGACGGTATGTAGGTTACATATGTTTTGAGTTTTACGAAACAATTGATCGTCACTTGGTGTAATGTTTGTGTAAGTGAAATAGAAATTGTTATTTTCGGGTTTGTAGGCCAATGTACTCGGTTATGAAACGTAATTGTTGGGTAAATGTTTAATTAACAAATTGTCATTAGAGTTTGGTGACTACCATATGGTATAATAAATTAACTTAAAAAAATACTATTTTAAAGTTTTATAGTATCTCTGAAACGGATCGCTCAATCGTAAAGTAATCTACTCATGAATGTTCTTGAAAGACCTATTATATGGACGAACAAATACAAAATGACTACTTCTTCATCTTCAACAAAAGTCCTGACAACCAAGATACAGAAAGCCAAATTCGTGTATTATTTCTAGATGTCGCTAGTGTCGCTACTATTTCGCCCGCTAGCCATGCAAAGCATGCTGGGTACTTAGGCTGACGGTATGCACGAAAAATCTGAGAAGGCGCTTGTTTGATCGTAGAAAATGAACGCTTATACCGCCATCTTTCCGAAATTAAGTGGCACCACTACGAAACTACCTTCTTTCAAACTAGAACTACAACATTTAAATTAAAAATCAAATTACGCTTCAAAGAATGAAGGTTCAGTCCTCTGTGTATTTTTTTGTCCATGATAGACAAGTTGTCCACCATGGACAAAAGTTTGTAGTCTACAAAATAAAATGATCCTTACTTTTATCTACAGGGACTATAGAGGCCATAATTAAGGTGGTATCAGGCCTGTGCCATGCCCCGTTTAGGTATCGAAAATGTCCCTACATTATTACTATGCGCGCAGGCGGCCCCTCCGGGTGGTAAATTTAGTTATACGAATCGTTTTTCCAGAGTAATAAGAATGAAATTAGCTTGTAATGGATGTCTAGGTATCTATAAGAAAAGGTGCTGAGTTCTGACGTGAGCTAAATTAAACCATATCGCTAGCTACATTGAGTAGATATTTCTTTGAATTTCTGTGCTGAGTGAGACTTCTGTACGTTAGTATTATTTATTCTGTGGTGGTATCTACGATGTCACTACAAGTACTTTCATCACTGTCATGTATTCACGACCAAACCGTTTGCAAATTGGTAAAATTTAATAAATTTTCCATCAGGAAACCATTATTTATCAAGGACCGCAAATAGAGCAGCACACACAGTTTAGGAACAAAATAGACACAGTACAGAAATGAAGCTGTTGTAGTAGAAATACATACATAGTCACTACTATTCTTTGGTTGTTAACTCAACGTTGAAAAGATAAAACGATTAAAGACCATCAGGAAACCATTCCAACCAACCAACATCACGCTGAGGGTCGTGAAGCTGGAGTCGCGCCACAACGTGAACTTCGCGTCTTTTATGGAGCGAGTCCCGACGGAGAAGCTGACGACCTTCATGGACCCGAAGTTTTGGCCGAAGGGTGTGGTATATCGTCGTTTTCGCGGAACGATACCCGACACCCCGATACCGCGCACACGTCGTCGCAACCTTAACGTGTGCCGTCCGTACTCGTAGTATTAAGTTGTATTACTTATATCTATTTTAGGTTAAGGTATATAACGTCTAACGAAATGTACTGAAACTATTTTAAGGGTGGATTCAGTCCATGATACTGAACAACTTTCCCTAAGGAACATATGTCGAAATATGAAAAAAAATTTTTGGCTTTCCCTACAAACTCGGATCAGCTAATCGGTCAACTTGTATGGGAGGTCAAAAATTATTTTTCATATTTCGGTATATGTTCCATGGGGAAAGTTGTTCAATATCATGGACTGAATCCACCCTTAAAATAGTTTCAGTATATTTAGTTAGACTCTGTATATTGATATGGGCCTTTGAATGTTTATTCTATGTAAACTTTTATTGCCTGAAATAAAATGGATTGATTGATTGAAAGGCATGGCAGTCGACAATAATTTTAAAAAAAGGTTACAAAATTAACGGGCAAGTTTGAGTCGGACTCGTACATGAAGGGTTCGGTACCACCGTACAATGTTTTAAAACGCTGAAGAAACACGTTTCTTGTATGACGACTCCCTTTAATTTTTAACTTTATTTTATTTTTATTATCTGTCATAGTAATACATAATTGGTGAAAATTTCAAGTATCTAGTTAATGCCATTATAAAGATCAAGTTAAAAACGCTGAAAAAAACACGTCTCTTGTATTTTTACGACCCCCTTTAATTTTTAACTATTTTTTTATTTTTAGTATTTGTTGTTATAGCCTCCACAGTAATACATGTATTCTGTGGTAATACATAATCGGTGAAAAGTTCAAGTGTCTAGCTATTACGGTTCAAGAGATAGAGCCCTGTGACTGACAGACAGACAGACAGACTGACGGACAGACAGACGGACAGACGGACAGAGAGCGGAGTCACAGTAATAGGGTCCCGTTTGCACCCTTTGGGTACGGAACCCTAAAAATGAGCGAAGCGTATCCATTTCAGCTTCGGCAAAAAATATTTTGCGTGTGTGTGTTTTTGTCGTTTGGATGTCTACATTTCCGGCTGTTCTCGCCTACAGGTCGTATACGTGAAATTATTAATATCACTAGTGGCTCTGTGAAATGTTATATATCTTTGAATCACACCACTAACCACTTGAAGTTTATCGGAAAAAAATTGCCCAAAATCACTTCGTTTACACGGTTTCTCTTATGTCTTCACATTATGACACTTGATCATTTTTCGAAATAGCTAAAATATGATATTTTTTGTTTCACCACGTTTCCAACCTCCATTGCTGCACCGCCATTTTATTAAGTTTCGAAAAACGGAATCGACAAAACATCTATATAATTATCGAGCCTGCTCACAAAATTTCACGAGAATCGGTAAAGAAATGCAACCTGTAGCCGTAAACAACCGGAAAACTGGAATTTGAACACACGAAAGAACTTTTGCTGAAGCTTAAACGAAGACGCTTTGCTCGCGCGGTCAATTATCTTTAAATTACTTTTGTACTCTCAGTATTTCGTGCCTACCCTAGGTAAATCTTCCCATACAATAGTTTAGCATAATATCCCCACATAAGGGCCGGTCTGCCAGTTTCGAACGAGGGACGCATACAAAGTGAACCGAACTGTGGGTAACGTATCATAAATGTTCTTGCGAAGTTCTTCGGATTAAGACTCCGTTTTGTGCGACTGGCTGTGGGTATTGGGATCAGATTTGAAGGTAGAGGTTGGAAATTTCCACGACCAATCTGAAGGAAAGTGGTTACGCATGTTCCTGACCCTGAAGAATGATATCGCTTTATTAAAAAGACTTAGTTTTAAAACGTTTGAAAGATCTGACAGCAGTGTAATCATCAACTCACTGAAAAGAAGAAAAAGGCGATATAACTAACTCTATTTACTAACAATTTCTTATTTGTCAAACTAAGCGTGGACTAAAGACCCCAGACCAGTGGCGGCCTTAGGGAGCGGCGAGCCAGGGGCCTCGCTCTTGCAGCCTCGCTCTTGGGCCTCGCGCAACAACCCGAGCTGATCTATTTTTATTAATTTTGTATGTTGATTCCTCGCTCTTAGGACACGAGGCGGCACATTCAGGGGCAGCAAAATATGATCCCAGGGCCTCGCAATGGTTAGGGCCGCCGCTGCCCCAGACACTAACTAGTCCGGTCCGGAAGGAAAAAAGGCGCAACTGTGTATTTCATTTAAGCATTATTTATTGTCCCAACAGTAAACAGAAGCCTTCGAAATATGTAAAGAAGACATTGATCTATTTATTGTCCTAACATTAGTATGGACGTCACATACCTGTAATAAGTTGTATGACAATCATACACGCGGCCAAGGTCAACAAACTGAGACAATTTGACGGAATCACAGACACTTAAAGCTATAAAGGCGACGCTCTCAAATCTCCATATTTTTAACTGACTTCAAAATAGAAAGAGTTGTAGTCAGATAAGTCTGTTACGCGATATCTTCGCCAAAATGTGAACCGATTTTGATGGTTATTTATTATTCTATTTAAAACCGTTTTTTTTTTTAGTTGGTTCCATATTAATCTGGTGAAGATATGATGAAGAACTTTGGAGTAAGGGTTCCTTTGCCTGGCGCGGCGGGAGTACGTATATTCGCAAGTCGGCCAACCCCCGGGCATGGTCCATTTATATTGAAGACTAAAAAAGTAAATAGCATAATAAATTATCAAACTCCTCCAAGCTTCGGAAGTAACGTTCGTTCGACAGTCCCGGCTGTCATTATTAGTACTCGTAGTCAAGCTACGTCACGCTACACAAACTACGACGCCTTCAAGCTTAAAAATATCACAGCAGTGCTGATGGCTCAAAGATACATGAAGTAAGTTTAAAGGAAATTTTGTGAGCAGGTTTGATAATAAATATGCAGAAAAAAATCTAACATTTTGAACAAATTTTTTCGAAATTTCTCAAAATGGCGAAAATATTGGGGTTGAAAACTTAAAAACAACAAATTTTAGCCATTTTTCGTGAAGTATTTCCAAAACTATCAGTCATCCTCTTAACATACATAAAGAGAAACAAGTACCCACAAATACTTACAAGCAGTGTGGGAACTTACCTGAAGGCTTTAATAATTTGCATGAATGGCAACAACGGTGTCTTTGTGTACAAATTGAGTGTTTTTTTGCTGGTTTGTGATGTGTGTGAAGTGAAGATTTAAACAATTTTCTCGTCATTTTAACATTTAAATGTTTCCTGTTCCGGTTTTCTTTACAAATTCTTGTGTTTTCAAAACGGTATTATAAATCAAAGTTTGGCTTAGTTGATCGAGCGAGCGAAGCGTCTCAGTTTCAAGATTGGCCAAAAATGCTTTTTTCCGTCAGTTTGTCTGTCGGTTTGTTCTCACCTTGCAGGTGCATTTATCAACAGATTCTCGTGAAATTTTATAAGCAAGTTTGATAATTATATACCTACTAGGATTTTTTTTGTCTATTCAGATTTTGGAAATTTTTCAAAATGGCTGTGATATGGGGGTTTAAAACTTTGATAAATTGATATTTCAGCCATCTCCAACAATTTTCAAATACTTATGTCATAAAACTGTTTTGTTATCCTTATTAAGACGCACCTTTTTTGTCTGAACAACTTTTTTATCCGATAAACTTCAACTGGATGGGGGTGAGTCGCGAGGTTTACAGCTCACAGAGCCGCTAGTTTTATAAAATACTTACACAAATACATACATACTCGTACTATCACGATTGTTTCCCACAGGGGTAGGCATAGACTATGGACGATCTCAGGATCGTAGCACGTGGAGGATGAAGCAAATGAGGTCTGTCAGTCACCTGACAGACCTCTTTCGCTTTGTCGACCTCCGTGGCGTATGGCGTATGGTTAACACGCTAGACCGCTAATCCGGAGGTTCTGGGTTCGATCCCCAGCCAGGGCAAGTTGGAAAATGGCCTTTTTCAAATTGTCCTGGGTCTTGGGTGTTTATCTATATATGTATTTATCATAAAATATAGTGTCGTTGAGTTAGTATCCCATAAAACAAGTTAAAAAAGAACTTACTTTTGGGCTATATATAAACTATAGATAAACACCCAAGACCCAGAACAATTTGAAAAAGGCCATTTTCCAACTTGCCCTGGCTGGGGATCGAACCCAGAACCTCCGGATTGGCGGACTAGCGTGTTGACCATTACACCACGGAGGCCGTCTCTACCATCATCTATGTATCTACAATACTACACTCATCTCTTAATATGTGCATGCCCTTCCGTTACGGGTACTTCTTACCTCTACGAACAATATCACGTATTTATCCTTAAAGGAGCAGACAGAGCATTTCTGGCCTTACGGCTCTAAGCTGACACTTCTGCGCGGGAAGAGAAGCAGTTGGTACATTCTATGTTTTTTCTTTTTACAAGACCAGCCTGGAAGCGTTGTTTATCCTGCTGTATGACAAAGTACTGTTTCCAACATGTGTTAAAAACAAGCGCGCCCATGACACAACTATTGTCAACAAGGTACCAGTTACCATATTAAGTCCATGCTAACGACAAACTCACTCTTCACACTACCGAATATTTGTGCCGAGGACATATGCACAAAATATGTACATTGTCATAGCATATAGTACTCATACACGTCAAAAAATATATACAGCACAAAGTGAAATGGACTTTAATTAAACGTACTGAAGTCGAATTTATTATTTTCGCTTGTTCATTGTATGTAGTATACACACATTTTATTCTTTAAACAAAACAAAACAAATCAAAATTAACTCTATTATACAAAATTTAGAGATGAATTTTTGTTTTCACTTCTTCGTTACGTCTAAAAACTTGAAAATGTTGTTTGAAAGCCCTAAGGCAATGATAATAGAGTTGAATTTAAAGGTAGAAATTGTTTGTTTGTTTCGACATGCATGCTTGAATGTTTGATTCACCGTAAATGTTGAATGAAATTGATGTAACTCGATGCCTTTGTGATCAAGTTACCTATTTACCGTTAGATTTACAACTACTGACATGCGTTTTATAAATAGGTATTTTGAAATAGGAACTTTCTTTAATTACTTAAAAGATATTTTTTTAAAACAAGATTTTATCTAAAACAATGAACTGAGAAGTTTAAACCACCCGTGTGGTTCCGGGTTAGAATAGGACCACTCTATCTTTTCCTGTGGATGTAGTAAGAGGCGACTAAACGATAAGCACAAACATCTCGTGCTACAATTGAATTTCCATTTCTCCAAAGTTCTTCATCATATCTTCGTCAAATTAAAATGGGACCAAAATGATTCTTTTTTTAATTGAAAGCTTTTACTTTGGTAGTAAAGGCTTCCAAATAAAAAAAGAATCATCAAAATCGGTTCACAATTGGCGAAGATATCGCGTAACAAATATACATAAAAAAAAAAAACATACAGTCGAATTGATAACCTCCTCCTTTTTTGAAGTTGGTTAAAAAGACGTAAAAAATACAATTTCCCTAGTGGGGGGCAGCTGAAAATTTCTACAAAGTTACTATCTATCACTATCACTGGATATACCAGGATTATTTGTCTCTATAGACTACCAGTTGGTGTAATCTCACAGCGCCTTCCTGCTGACCGTACGGTTCGTAATTCATAAAGTAGGTACAGTCAGTTGAACCTTGACCGGCAGATGTCCACTCAATCCTGGCTAATTTGATAAATTTTGATCCTTATTACGCTGCTCTTAGAGGATACTGCATTTAGCCTAAAGAAAGTTTAGGGAGAGGATTTAGTAACAAGAGCGGTTTAGTCGAGGATTTAGTAAAAAGACGTTTACTTCTTCCTCTCTTTTAGCGTGTTCCCAGTTGCATCCTCTGCTTTTTCTTTCGATCTTTCGTGGCGTAATGCCCAACACGCTAGTCCGCCAATCCGGAGGTTGATTTCCTGTGAATTTAAACCAATTCGGACCGGTAGATTTTGAGAAATCTCAAAAAAACTAAACAAAAACAAGAAAAAGACACAAGACTACGTCACGAATGTCAAGAAAAGTGTTACCACTGATTGTTCTTTTCATTCTCAATTAGTTAATGCAAATTAAATAAAATATTAACTAACTTATCGCTTCTTTTACATTTATTCGTCTTTCATATTTAATAAAACAAACAAAATCACAACATTCTTTATTCAAATTTCTTTTTACTTTTTTTCTTACTTGCCAGTTACACATTCGTACTCATCATACATAGGTATTAACTCTTTCAACAAACCTCACATCCAAAATTATTTTTAATATGTCACCTGTATTTTTATAATAATAATTACGATTAAACTACATTGAATTAGACCGTGATCTTCGAAAGGACTTAGTTTTGGATAATACTGAAGCGTATAAAAAATGGACTTGATCAGATAAGTTTTTCGGGAGTTATCGTGACCACGCCAGTTTCCATACATACAGACACACGGACGTCCACAAAATGATTTTATTAAACATTGTTTTTATTTATTTAAAAGGCAAAATGTCTTTTAAAAATGTCATAAGTGTTGAAACTAGTGTTTTTCCTTGACATTGATGTGTAAATATTATTGTACAAGTGCGATAGAAAATAAATAGAGACACATTTAGTTTAAAAAGTCACTTGATTTTTGTAAGGCGAGAGTAGAGCACTACCTCATGCGCTTCGCTTATGAGGCGTGCAATAGGAACCTACATTACACATTCATACATACATTATATACGTATTTATTCCCCACGGGGTAGACGCAGCCTAACGTCTTAGTAGCTTTTTGCTCAATAAAAGTTTAAATCTACTTCTTTATCATACCGCATTTCCGGTTGCATCCTAAGCTGTGCTGCGTTGGAGCCCGAGCTGCGCTTTCCTGCTTTTTCTTCTCCAAATATAATATGAATTCCAATGGTCACCCAAGGATTCCAACGACATTGCAAAGTGAAGAAGAAATATCAGGAACAGTTTATACGATTTGGCTATAGTTTTACGACCGGCCGGGGCCGCCTACCTGACGTCACCCTCCTTGAGAATGCAGATGTAGCACAAGATGTTGGTGCTAGTCCTTTAGTCGCCTCTTACGACATCTACAGGAAGAAATGGAGTGGTTCTATTTTTGGCCAGAACCCACACTGCACTTTTTAGGGTTCCGTACAAAAAAGAAAAAACGGAACCCTTATAGGATCACTCGTGCGTCTGTCTGTCCGTCCGTCTGTCACAGCCAATTTGCCCCAAATCAACTGGACCGAATCAGGTGAAATTTAGTAGAATGTTGTAATCCTATGACCCAAACACATAAATAAATAAACAAATATATAGGGACAAATCACACTGATCAAGCTAGCCCCAAAGTAAGTTTTTTTTTTAAACTTGTGTTATAGGATACTAACTTAACGAAACTATATTTTATGATAATTACATATATAGATAAACACCCAAGACCCAGGACAATTTGAAAAAGGCCATTTTCCAACTCGCCCTGGCTGGGGATCGAACCCAGAACCTCTGGATTAGCGGTCTAGCGTGCTAACCATTACATCACTGAGGTCCTCAAATATATGTGCAAATATATGTATAACATATGTGCAAAGTAAATGAATATTTTTATAAAATAAGGGTCATTTTCGGGGGACAAATTAGGAAATTAAAAAAAAAAGTTTTGCAAACCTTACTTGTGTCATATATCACATGAAAGGGCTCGTTATGAGGATCTCAAATATATTTTTGTTATTATTGTAAAATGAATAGTTTTGATTTTATTTTTGAAAGAAGACGAAAATTGACCATTCCTCCCTCTGATCACCGAAACTACTGAGACTAAAATTTAAAAAAAAAATACAAAATATAGTTCATTGCTTGTAGATTACATGAAAACCTATAAGAATTCAATCAATTGTACGGAACCCTCTCCATGCGAGTTTAACTCGCACTTGGCCGGTTTATTTTTTAATTAAAGTTCATATATGAGTAAATAAAATTAGATCCAGCCAGCATCGCAATCCAGCGAGAATCAAATTATTGATGGGTACATCGCTACTCTTTCCACTATTTCACTACCCATCCCAACAACTGCAGCAATTATTCGTCCATTCCGAGATCACGGGAGTAATTGAATAATTGTGCCTTCCGGCAAAGTGAGTCGACACTCGGCTTTGCAGCTTGGCAGTCACATGCCTTTATCATGGCAATCAACACTTCCCATTTAAGGCTAAAGTGACACAAGTACCTACTAATGTGCTCACTTCTTTTTAGCAAATCAACTCAAGTTCGTGCATTTTTTTTATACAACTTTTTATTTAGTCTTACCTGTCCAATTCAAAATATCTTTATTATCATAGGATATTTATAATATCTCTTAATAATAGTCACTTTGTTTTGTTTTGCACAAATGTTGACGTCAAATCGTTACTTAAAGCTAAGTTTACGCCGCTTCTAGGCGCAAGTGCAGAAGAAGCGGCAACAAACTGCACTGCACGTTTTCTCCAAAGACGTCAACTAACAAACTAAAAACTTAAAATTAGTTATATAGATAGACAGAGATTACATTGTTTATTATGTCATAATTAAATTGAATTATAAGAATTACGAAATTTAAAATAATGTCAATTTGTAAATTTAGTATGTACCAATGTACCTAAATTATGACATGTCTAAGTATACAAACCTTTAAGAGGGACCCGCGCCAAGCTCAAGCCAGACCTTTTTGTCTTTAAGATAGTCATCGGTCCTATAATAAGCCTTCTCACAAAGTACTTTCTTTACATAAGCTTTGAATTTTCTGTCTGGCATATCAAGGACCGATTCTGACAATTTATTATAAAAAAGTATACACTTCCCCATAAAAGACTTACTGACTGTATTCAGCCTGTAATACGGGCTAACTAAGTCATTCTTATTATGTAAATTTCTATCTGTAAAATCACTTACTTTATTGAACAAGGAAATATTTTTCCTTACATACATTATATTTTCAAATTTTTTTTTTCTTTTTTTTATCACATGAAAGATCTTACAAAACAATCAGTTGACTTAGCATAGAAATATGAATTGTGATGCAAAAGTAAGTATACCTATTTCCTTGAATAATTCCCTCAGTGAGTCTCTCGATCCTAAACCGTAAATAGCACGAATTGCTCTTTTTTGTAAAAGAAAAATAGTCTGAATGTCGGCTGCACTCCCCCATAGAAGTATCCCGTAAGACATTAGACTGTGAAAGTAACTAAAGTACACTTGTCTAGCAGTTGCTACATCTGTCAATTGTCTTATTCTCCTAACAGCGTAAGCCGCAGAGCTAAGCCTATTAGAAAGTTTAGTTATATGAGCGCCCCATTGAAGTTTCGAATCAATTTTGATTCCTAAAAAGGTAGTACTTTCAACCAGATCGAGTTTCTGACCATTAATTAGTATGTCAACGCAGGCTTGATTCACATTAGGAAGAGAAAATCGAATGCATTGGGTCTTATTCGCATTTAACATGAGGTTATTGGCCGAAAACCAATCAGAAATTAAAGATAAGGTGCTGTTCACCGCGCTAGCATCACTGTTATGTCGATCTATTTTAAATATTAGCGAGGTGTCATCAGCAAACAGCACCATGTCAGCCTCTTTCTCAACCATGTAAGGCAAGTCATTGACATAAACTAAGAAAAGGAACGGTCCTAGAATTGAACCTTGGGGAACGCCCATTTTCACATTAGACCCGTGTGATTTTACGCCGTTTATATCAACAGTTTGAAGCCTATCTGTTAAGTAAGATTCTATTAATTTAATTGACTTATCATCAAAACCGTATTGACGAAATTTGAGCAAAAGTGTTGGATGATCAACGCAATCAAATGCTTTAGAAAGATCGCAAAATGATCCAATTGCATCATTTCTGTTTTCCCACGCGTCGTAGATATTAGTAATAAGTGCTACTCCTGCATCGGTGGTCGATTTTCCAGCAGTAAAGCCGTATTGTTGGCTATGGAAAAGATTATTGGTCTTAAAGTGAAGTAGCATTTGATTGAGCATTATCTTTTCGAACACCTTACTCAAAACTGGCAGAATAGAGATAGGTCTGTAGTTGCCAGGGTCTGTTTTTTCTCCTTTTTTGAATAAGGGGATTAGTTTACTACATTTCATTAAGTTAGGAAATATGCCTTCATCAATACATTCGTTAAATATGAAAGCTAAATTGGCAGCAATTATGTGTATAATATGACTTACTACGGCTACTGACATGCCCCAGTAATCTTCTGATTTTTTTAAATTTAACTGTTTAAAAGCATCTATTATATCGCTAGGGCTAACATGCTTAAAATTAAATTTAGAATCACAAGGGCTAACATTACTCTTAAGCAAAGCCTCAGCACGCTGGGCGCTAGAACTCACATTAGAAAAGAGTTCCAAAGGAATGTTAGTAAAATAATCATCAAATATATTTACTATTTCTTCAGTTTTTGAAGTATTTTTACCACTACATTTGATTCGGCAAATATTTTCTTTGGTTTTATTTTTACCTGTTTCCTTATTTATGACACTCCATGTTTCTTTAATTTTATTAGGAGCATTATTTATTTTTTTGCTAATACTATTCGACTTGGCTCGTCTACAAACTTTTTTAAATATTTTAGAATAATTTCTAACATATTTTATAAAAGAAGGATTAAAGTTATATTGTTTTTGGGCATATAGATCATATAACCTGTTTCTACTTATGTAGATGCCGGTAGTAGCCCATTCACTAAACTGTGATTTACTATGAACTACTACTCTTTTTTGTTTCAATGTTTTAGAATACTCCCGTTGTCTGTGTCCGTAATCAAATCTTGCAAGCTAAATTAAACCCACTTCCCATTATTCGATTGAGTTGAAACTTCACATACTTATGTAAGTTTGGTGAGAATGCAATATAGTACCAATGACCTGATCTCATGATGAATCCAGAAGGTTAACAACGTAACCTCACCGAGTTCGGGCTCAATTGTTTTGTCTTGAGGAGCATTTTAAACTTTAAGGTTAATTGTTTTAGATAAAAGTTTGTTTTGAAAAATATTTTTAAATATAATCGCTTGTTTTCAACCGACTTCACAAAAGGAGGAGGTTATCAATTCGACGTGTATGTATTTTTTTTTTTGTGTATGTTACCTCATAACTCCGTCAAATACGAACCGATTCAAAAAATATATGTTTCGTTTTAAAGAATGCATTGCAAGGTTGGTCCCATGTAAATTTTTTTAAGATCGGAGAAAAGATCTTGGAGCTGGAGACCGAAATTCCTCACCAGACAACTGCAGCTCAAATATTATGATGATTCTTTTTTGACTTGAAAGCCTTCACTACCAAATTGGTCCCATTTTAATTTGGTGAAGATATGATGAAGAACTTTGGAGATATGGAAGAAACTCCTTAAAAAAATTGAAGTCGGTTGTTTTTTTTGTAAAAAATTTAATTATCTAATAAAACAAGATACACATGAACTAATACGTTTTTATCTCTATCGAGGGTAGTCAGGGCTGTAAAAACAAAAGGCTATGTACCTATAGCGTGCGTGATAGTATGCCTGAAGATGGAAAAAGAGAATAAAAAAATTGTAATGGGTAATATCAGCTGGTACATTATTAGTGGCTGTGTGAGCTGTAAACCTCGAGACTCACCCCTATCCGCTGAAGTTTATCGGGTAAAAAAGTTATTCAGACAAAAAAAAATCGTACAAAATGTTGCGTCTTAATAAGGGTAACAAAAAAGTTTTACGACATATTTGAAAATTTTTCAAAATGGCTGAAATATGATTATTTTAAAGTTTTAAACCCGCATATCTGCCATATTTAAAAATTTCCAAAAAACTGAATCAACAAAGAAACTATATAATTATCAAATCTGTTTATAAAATTTCACGAGAAGTTGAGAAATGCGACAGAACAAACCGACAAACTGACGGTCAAAAGCATTTGTGGCCAATCTAAAAACTTAGATGCTTCGCTCACTCAGTCAATTAATGTATCAGCTGCTTCTCTTCCCGCGCAAATCGAATAGTCGAGCGAGGGAACGGGCAAAAATCCGAATTATGTCAATAGGCAATGCGGCAAGCAAACCATCACTATTTTTTATTTCCATTTTCCACCTTAACCCCTAATATCACGGTAAGGGTGGCCTTTGGCTCTGTTTATTTATTTATTGAAGTGAAAACTTCTTTAGCGGCGTTGTGCACTTTTTTGTAATGGGTAAAAAATGTTAAACTCGCGTCAGGACACGTGTTCTGATCGAAAATTCGTAAGACGGAATGACAGCCGGCGCGGCGTAGGAGAGGAAGTATTTATACTATAATTTCGACGAAGCTGTTAGCCGGCTCGTTGGTCTAGGGGTACGATTAGGGTGCGAGAAGTCCCGGGTTCAAATCACGAACGAGCCCAAACCTCTTTAAAGTGAAAACTTCTTTAGCGGCGTTGTGCACTTTTTGTCATGTTTGTGTACGATAGCGCAATAAATAAATATTGAATTCTACCACATAAGTGACAGTACTTTTATACTGATTATTAAAGCAATTCGTGCAAAATTATTCCCTAACCATTCCAAAATATCAAAAATGCACTACGTTCAAGTATTCAAGTTTTTATTTCTGCCGGCACTCCCGGAGTGCAACCCGTCGTTTTTTTTATTTAAACTTTATTGAGCCAAAAGCTACAATAGGTAGACTTAATGCTAAAGCATTATCTCCCTGTCAACCTTTAGGAGAAGAGAAACAGAATAGTTGGCGTCTAAAATAGATAGAAACAATCCAGAAATAATAAGTACTTTTAAATGATCATACATAAATATCACCAGTTTACCAGTTTATGGATAAATATGTGATGTATAGATCTCATTTATTTAAAACATACCTAGTTATAGGTACGAAAAATGACGATTAAATGATGAAAACCCTAAAATCTTAACAAAAAATTTCAAAACACCTTACATATTTCGTGTTCTAGAATATTCGAGACACGATCCTGTTTGACATAGATTTTCTAGCATTTTATAATATCGGTATGCCGTCCACATCTGCATACAGACCGGTTGCAGGAAAACGCAGTGGTTACGTCATCAGCACAAAATATAGAGGAGCAGAAGAGAAGCTTATTTTGAATTTAGGAAAATCACTTTCTTGTCGAGTATGTGTACTGGTGTCAGATTTTTGAGCTGCGTAAAGGCATCTGACGTAGTTCAATCATCATCATCATCCGAGCGTATTCCCGGTTGCATCCTCAGCGGTTATGCTTCAAAGCGCAGGGTCCGCTACCTAAACCTAGGTGATTTGACTAGGTTTTTACACAGAGCGACTGCCGTCTGACTTCCGCAACCCAAAGGGTACACTGGAACCAGTCCTAGGATCACAGAATAAATAATACTAACGTACAGAAGTCTCACTCAGCAAAGAAATTTATAGAAATATCTACTCAATGTAGCTAGAACACAACTTCACTTACTCGTGCTAGAACAACGCATCTTTTCGTATAGATACCCAGACATACATTGCAAGCCAATTTCATTCTTATTACTGGACAAACGATTCGTCTAACTGAATTTACCACCCGGAGGGGGCGCCTGCGCGCATAATAATAATGTAGGTACATTTTCGATACCTAAACGGGGAGTGACACAGGCCTAGGATAGGTTAGATGGCGTTCTAGAGCCACAGCTATACGTGCTTTCCGAAGCACGGAATCATCTTTCATTTTGGATAATCAGACTGGAAACTTGATGGAAATCTGACGTTGTCCAATATTGATAATAGTCAAGTGCATTGTGCAGGTTTCTTTACGATATTTTCATTCAACGGAAGCAAGTGTTGGTAGTTAAAAATTACCGTATATGGCGCCGTCCTAATTGGCAACGATCGTACGAGCAAACATTGCATTCATCGTCGTGCGATGGTCCAAAAGTGTCCTAATAGCTCCCACAATGCCCATCGCGCGATGAGCTTGCACGTTTGCACTATCAAATCTATCGTACGATCGTTATAAGCATTTATTATGCTCGCGCGATGAATTGCAAGCTAAATAAATGTGTGTTTAATGATCTAGTCATGCGACAAAATCACATCGTTAAAGAACTCTTACGATCACGGAATACCGAGCTTACAATTGTTCCCAATAGGCATGATGAATGGAAAAATATTTTTGGCACATCGGTAAGATTAATTAATAAAACATATGGTACTCATATTTTTCCTTTTCTCTG
Source organism: Acrobasis repandana (assembly GCA_963576875.1). Classification (NCBI taxonomy): domain Eukaryota; kingdom Metazoa; phylum Arthropoda; class Insecta; order Lepidoptera; family Pyralidae; genus Acrobasis; species Acrobasis repandana. Next base: position 8,688,737 of record OY756241.1, on the reverse strand, counting down.
AGAAACAAAAATTGACGGAGATACAGCGCATTTAAATTTCGCATGACGTCACAGCTAATTACGATTTTTACATAGCGGTGACGTAACAAGCCCCGGCTCTGGAACTAAGATGCTCTGTACCTTTATGAATTTTTACTTTTATGATAAACTGAAAAACATGACTCCATTATTTTTGGATAATCTATAAGATGGACTTATGAGAATAATACTTTTCTGACCCGGTCATCATCTCTACAAACTCAGAGTAAAAGTCACGCCTAGCGACTCTAGCGAGAATCGAATTCTTGTCTCACAGACGCACAGCCAATGCGTAAATCGCTGGGCCACCACCGCTTCAGGAAAATCCCCATAAAATGGATAAGACCACTATTTTAATTATTTCTCTTATTTTGAAGCACAAACAAATTGATCCTATTAATTTATTTAAAATGTTTTGATTGTTCTTATTGTTAAATACACTATCTGTTTAAACACAATAAATTTTGATAACCTTAAAATATTTTGTTTTTATTTTTACATGTTCTTGTTATCTCGTGAACATGGACAAGATAACCCTATTCCTCCAATAGGTATATAAATTACGCGTATGTTAACAAAATAAAAACGATGTCTGGTAGTTTTATTTTTGGTCTAATATATAGACGAGCAAGCCACATACGTACTTACAACTGCCCGTGAGTAAAACATTTCGACTTATTATAAAAAGTTATCAGATCTCATGGAGAGCCGAGCTCCTAACTCTACTCGCCCTGACCTAACACTCTCTCTTCTTTTTCATCTAAGCACGTTCCCGGTTGAATCCTCAGCTGTGCTGCTTCGGAGCCCGGGATACGCTTTCTCGCTGTTTCTTCTCCAAATGTAACATGCTTGCCAATGGTCACCCAAAGATGCCAAAGACCTTGCGATGTGGAGAAGAAATAGCCGGACAGTTCAAACGATACCAGCGGCCTGCCTGACTACAACCCTCTTTCAAAATGTAACACAAAGTTTTAGAAACGCCACCGCCAGAAGTTAACCCTCCTTGGGGATGCAATTGTAGCACAAGATGTTTGTGCGTAGCCCTTTAGTCACCTCTTACGACATTCACTGGAAGAGATGGAATCTATGGATGAAATGGTCCTATTCTAACCCGGAACCACACGTGGGAACCTAACAGTCTCTAAGGGGTGGGACACATCTACCAGCACGGAACAGCACTTTCCTATGCTGTCATCCTTTTTCGTTGCTCAAAAGCGTCATTTTCTAGAGCGAGAGAGAGCTACGGAACGCTTCAGCATGGCCGGTACTTCATCATAGCGTATAGCGTTTAAGTTATGTCTAATATCATGGACAGGTTTGAAATCTGTCACCAGTGTAGCCAACATTGGCGGGGAAACATTTGTCGAAGATACTCGTACGTTTCAGAATCTATTGCGGTAGACGCTGCAAGTTTCCGTTCTGTACGTTAATGTTTTATTTTTTTCGTAATTTAGTTTTTATAGTTATTGTTAATTTTAAAGATTTAATTTTAAGGCAATATAGTGTATCTTATATTAATTCTGTGACAATGGTGAACATACAATACTGTGGCGCAATTTCTGTAAGTTATTTTATTTTATGTCAAGGCTCCAAGGACTTCGGCTACCTTTGACAAAATGATTGTAAGAACATACTGAGGTTGAAGGTCCATTACTACTTAGTAAAATTGTTCCTCAATACTATATGCTTCTCTTTCACACCACAAGGGTTTATTATATGCTTACGAGTGAGAGGCAAATAGAGACCAGTCCTATTCAGTTTAAACATTGTAGGTGGTATCTTAGAATACCTACAATGTAGGTTACTTAACAATATTATAAAATGTACTAGTCAATTCGCATGTAAGTATCTACTACGCGTACATCATACAGGGTCTAAAAAAATATACTGAAACTAATTTATGCCTGATTCGAATTTATATTTGTTTTATAAAAAACAAACAGTAAAATCATGTACAATACATGACCAAAATATCACATACCTATATGTTCTAGACTTGTAATCCGAAATGTGTTTACAGCATGATTAGATTACAGTTGCTTCATTTATATAAACATGAGTACCTACTTACTTTTTATAAATATCTAATAAATGACCATGATATCTACTGAAAAATTTCTTTTGGAAAACATGCGTGATAGTATGTTTGGACTACCACAACGTGGAAGGGACATACCCGTAATAAATTGAACCACGGTCTATACTAGATCAATACGAGTATAGTATATTGAAATTAAAATAACAGTCGAAAAACAAAAAAATCGACATTTCCATACATTGGCTTGTTTTGAATTAGTCAAAACTATCACTGAAAGCATCAATAATAAGATCCCTGTGCCAATAATGTCATCATTTCTTGATATGAGCAAGGCATTCGACCTTGTCAATCAAAATATACTTTTAGATAAGCTTTACAATTATGGCATTAGAGGTCCAGCACTTGATTGGATAAAAAGTTATTTGGAAAATCGACCACAATGCACGGAAATAGTTAAGTTTAAAAAAACACAAAATATACCAATTAAAGAGAAGTTTAGATCCACATTCAGAAATTGCAATGTGGGTATTCCTCAAGGAAGTATACTTGGACCACTCCTATTTTTATTATATATTAATGACCTTCCTAATTCAACTGAACACAAAACCATAATGTTTGCTGACGACACTACTTTAATTATAAAATGTGACGATAAAGATAAATACGAAGGTGAAATAAACAATTCTCTACGCGATGTTGTCGATTGAATGGATGCAAATGATTTGCGTGTTAACTTAGACAAAACAAAATTCATCCAATTTTCATGTTACAATTCTAATCAGATGCCGATTACACTAAATTATAATAGAGACATAGTCGAAAAAGTAAACCACCACAAATTTTTGGGTATTGTTATAGATGAGCACTTGAACTGGAAGACACACATTGACCAGTTATGCAGTAAATTGAACCGCTTTGCTTTTGCACTAAGACGATTGAGGCAAACCGTCTCCGTGGAAGCTTCAATTACTGCATATCATGGACACGTGTCGTCTATACTTAGTTACGGTTTAGTTATATGGGGCAATTCGGTACACATGGAACAAGCCTTTATGGTACAAAAGAAATGTATTCGTGCTATTTGCAATGCATGGGTTGATGATAGTTGCATACCATTGTTCAAAAGACTAAACATATTACCATTGCCATGCCTTTACATTCGAGATATCTGCGTATTTGTAGAATCGCATCCGGAATTTTGGCAAAAAAGAAGCGAAGTAATTTTGAGGGTAACTCGACCTAATATCATGAATAGAATATATCAGCCTAGATGCTACAAGGATATGTATAAAAAAAAAAATATTTTTAACATGTGTATTTACTTATTCAATTACTTACCAGCTAACATTAAATCATTGAAAGGAAGAGCGTTTAAAAAAGGACTGACAAAATGGTTACTAGAGCATTGCTTTTACTCTATATCGGAGTAGGTACACAGACTTCAGTAAGCGGAAAAAATAATATTGGAACTTATGAAATTGTATTAATTAAAATTTATTGTGTTTTCAATTGTACCCATGTAAATCATATTTTAATAGATTATTAATTTGACTACCTACATATAATTTTGCATGCCTTAGTTTAGGTTGGATACATGATACTAATTATGCAATTCACATCTTATGTACTGTATTTGAGCAAATAAATTATTCTTATTCTTATTCTTATTCTTACAAAAGTGTGCAGCCGCCCGGGCGATTTGTATGGGAATGTCGAATTTTTTTTTTGGTTTTTTTACTTTTATTTTAATTTCATTATACTTTAGTGATCTAGGATAGCCCGTGGTCCGATTTATTACGGGTATGTCCCTTCCACGTTGTATATTGAACAACTACCCCTAATGAACAATATCGTGAAAAATATTTTTTTGCCTCCCATACAAATTGACCAATCAGTTGATCAGATTTTCTATAGTAAATCATATTTCGATATATGTTCCTTGGGGAAAGTTTTTGATTATCATGGAATTAATCTACCCTTAAAAAAGTTTCAGTATATTTTGTTAGACGATTCATACATACACTTTCACGTATATTTATCCACGACGGGGCAAGCAGTGCGCTAAACGTGGCCTTAGGTTTTCCAGCCCTGGGCTCTGTCTGCGCCGTTAGGGGTAAAGACGTGAAAGAGTATCTGTATCTGGGGCAGACAGGATATTATGTCCTTAGGGAAAGTTGTTCAGTACCATGGACTGAATCTACCCTTAAAATAAGTGAATAAATTATACTTTATTAATTTATTAAATTACATAATTTAGCTATTAGTTTTAATTTAGTTAGATTAATTTAATTTTATAATTATTCTATTGTATTCTATTATTTATTAATAAAAATATTGTAATACTTAAATAGTATTTTTGTTATTATTTCGCAGTTCGAGTATACTTGTTAGGGTTCCGTAGTCCGACAAGGAACCCTTATAAGATCGTTCAGTCCGTTCGTCCGTCCTAGTCTGTCACAGCAGAATATCTTCTACGTTTATGGACTGATTTGCATATAACTTGGTTCGAGGATACTTCACATATAGATCTCATTTTTAAAAATACAAAAAATTAAAATAACCCCTTTTTAATGGTACCTCCCCATACATGTAAAGGGGTGGGTGAATTATTTTTTTGTGTGCACCCCCTTGTGTGGGGTATCGTTGAAAAGGACTATAAAAATAGGGTAGGGTTTCCATACAACACTTTTTTATCAGCTTTACCATTTGCGAGATATAGCCCGCCAAAGTCGTTTACACGGTGTCGTCGTCGTCCCCCGTCCCCCCCTGTAATTTCTAAAGTCTTGGACCTATAAACTTCAAATCACTCACGTAAAGAAACAGGTGCGGAAACTCTCATTTAAAATTGGTTCGAGTATCCTGTGATAATTACTTTTGAAATTATAAATAAAATATAAATGTATACTTTTTTCCAAAAGAACAGTATAAACTTTAAAAGTTTTTTAAAATATTTTTCTTTTAGGACTGAATGAAGCTTGAAATGCAAGAAATGCAAAACAGCGCGATGCCGAAAATGACTACGGAACCCTACTTTATGCGTGGTCCGACACGCACTTGGCCGGTTTTTATTTTTATTTTTGAATATCCTTTTGTTTTATTTTTGTTCATAATGGTATTTCGCAGTACACTTGTTTTTGAATTTAAACAATAAGGAATGCACAACTAAAGCAGTCGACCTCGAATGATGTCAAATCGAAGGTTACAATACATAGCTCTACAACGAATGCAGTTAAGAGGAAATCGATGGGCCGTATTTCCATACAAGCGTAGTCATTGTAGCTGGATCGATAGGTGCCAGGAGCGCAATTATTTTTTTTACTTCCGTCTGTCCGTCTCTACGTCCGTTTGTCACAGGGCTCTATCTCTTGAACCGTAATAGCTAGCACTTGAAATTTTCACCGATTATGTATTACAGTGGCCGCTATATCAACAAATATACTAAAAGTTAGATAAAGTAAAAAATTAAAGGGGGTCATCATACAAGAAACGTGTTTTTATCAACGTTTTAAAACATTGTACGGAAGTACGGAACCTTTCTTGTACGAGTCCGACTCGCACTTGACCGGTTTTTATATTTTAGTAGTTATTTAAAAATGCTTGATATATTCTGTTTTGCTGACTCTATCTACGTGAATAACCTGTTTATGTCATATTAATTAATGCTATAGATACCTACGTTTCTGTGGTGACGGCGCCTTAATAGTTACGTGGAAACTGCATCTGTAGTACATGTAGATCTGTATGTATTTGGAATGAGAATGGGTCACGTTCGTGTGCTAGTATAAGTGCGGTTCCACACTGAGCGTGTGAACGAGCAAGGCAGAGTACTTGGCAATCGTTTGTATGTATATGTATACAGGGTCAAACAAAATATACTTAAACTATTTTAAGGGTAGATTAAGTCCACGTTACTCAACAACTGTCTTTAACATAATTCATCATCATCATCAGGGCTTTTTAGGGTTCCGTACCCAAAGGGTGCAAACGGGACCCTATTACTGAGACTTTGCTGTCTATTCCGCTGTCTATCCGTCTGTCCGTCTGTCTGTCTGTCTGTCTGTCCGTCTGTCACAGGGCTCTATCTCTTGAACCGTAATAGCTAGACACTTGAAATGAAAATGAAAATTTCACCGATTATGTATTACATCAGGTCTTTTTAGGGTTCCGTACCCAAAGGGTGCAAACGGAACCCTATTACTGAGACTCCGCTGTCTATCCGTTTGTCTGTCTGTCTGTCTGTCTGTCCGTCTGTCACAGGGCTCTATCTCTTGAACCGTAATAGCTAGACACTTAAGAGTCGCCTTACCCTAGACAGAATCAGAGTTTCCCATACAAACGTAGTCTACGTTTTATTTTGAAACGACTATAATGCATTACATCATTTTTGACTTGTATGGAAAACTTTTACACCTGTATATTTTCTTTCAAGTTCATATTTTGACTGCGAAAACCAATTATAACCCTAGGTATATGCAATTTCTTTGAAGTTACAAATTTTTACCGAAATCTGACATGTCGTTTCAAAATAAAACGTAGACTACGTTTGTATAGGAAAGTCTAGGGTAAGGGGGTTCTTAAAATAAAATGAAAATTTCACCGATTATGTATTACTGTGGCCGCTATAACAACAAATACTGTAAATAGAAAAAAGTTAAATATTAAAGAGGGTTGCCATACAAAAAACGTCTCTTTTCAGCGTTTTTAACTAGATCTTTATAATGGCATTAACTAGATAGGTACTTTAAATTTTCACAGATTATGTATTACTACGGCCGCTATAACAACATGACGTACGTGTTCCTTGAGGATAATCGTTCAGTATCATGGACTGAATCTAACCTAAAAATTGGTTCCAGTACATTTTGTTAGATGCTATAAGTAGGACGATAACTCGAGTGTCCTTGGTCGGAACTTCATGAGGCAGACAAGCCGTAAGTGGTATACTTGCCTTTCTCATGAAGTTTCAACTGCTTCGTTACATATTTCGTTTTTGTAAGGGGTACAGCTGGCCAGAGTGGAGAGTGTAGGTGTAGTCTGTCGTGTCATATAATGAAGTAAGGCCACAGAAGACAGTAAGAGTACATAGTAAGGCTTGAAACTACGTCAAGCGGACGCCCTGGACGGGTTCAGTCCGTCTCTGTCACAAACCCTACGTGCGATAGAGATAGCTGTAATCGTCGCGGGTCACGTGTCTCTGTCGGTTGTAGGTAGACAGAGACGGATTGAACCCGTCCGGGGCTTGCTGCTTGACGTAGTTTAATTTCAAGCCTCAAGGTGAGTAAAGTGTTTGGTTTGTGTTGCAACTAGCAACACTAGATTACAGATTTTTGTGTAATGGCAACATAGCGTTATTTATTTATTTATTTAACTTTATTACAAAAAATGTAACAGGCGGACTTAAGGCCTAGGGCCTTTTCTACCAGTCAACCTACAGGTGGTGCGGATAAAAGCAAATTTTGGATGATTAGTACATTCAAATTAGCTATTTGACCATTATTAAACATTTACCTAAGACACATATTCATATATATACTTTCTTATACATTCATAGACCTACATATAAAAATACATAAATATTTTTTAAATTCATACACCCTACATAAACTACATAAATATTTATAATACTCTATGACAATATATATAGAATGCCTTATTGTCAAAATCTCTTCCTTGCTTGAAAACCGCGCCGTGCTCCAGATCACTAACAAACACGAGAGTTCTGTTTGAGTAGTATTCGTCTCTCTTAATGTGTATTTAGTGTTATCCTACAATTCTAGATTATACGACATTTTCTTCTTATTTTAACGACCACAGAAAGATGGCCGTAGTTTTATAAAAAGCGGCCAAGTGCGAGTCGGACTCGCCCATGAAGGGTTCCGTAGCAGCAAGTAACATACTATAAAAGTTCTAAAGGTAAATTGCGGGTTACGATTTATGACGTATTAAAAAAAAACTACTAACTAGATCTCGTTCAAACCAATTTTCTGGGGAAGTTTGCATGGTATAAATGGACATCATATATTTTTTTTTAGTTTTATCATTCTCTTATTTTAGAAGTTACTTTGAAAGTGTCTCTCGCGCAAAACTATTTAGTTTAGAAAAAATATATATTAGAAACATCAATATCATTTTTAAAGATCTATCCAATCCATAGATACCCCACATGGGTTTGATGAAAAATCTATTTTTGAGTTTCAGTTCTAAGTGACCCCCAAAATTTATTGTTTTTTTTCTATTTTTGTGTGAAAATCTTAATGCGGTTCACAGAATACATCTACTTACCAAGTTTCAACAGTATAGTTCTTATAGTTTTGGAAAAAAGTGGACAGACAGACAGACATGACGAATCCATAAGGGTTCCGTTTTTTGCCTTTGGCTACGGAACCCTTAAAAAGAGTGTAGGTGGAAACGGGAATCAAATATTCTTTACATATTTTCATTAGGATCCGAGCATTGTAATGCTCTTAAAAATAATAATTCTTTACAAGCTTTTACTTAGTTTCACCTGTCCCGTTGTCTGTGTCCGTAATCAAATCTTGCAAGCTAAATAAGACCCACTTCCCATTATTCGATTGAGTTGAAACTTAACATACTCATGTAAGTTGGGTGACAATGCAATATTATGGTGCCAATGACCTGATCTCATGATGAAGCCGGAAGGTAGCCACGGCATCTCTGTGATACAACAACATATCCCCACCGAGTTTGGTCTTGACTTTTCATTGTTGTAAATAAAAGCTTGTTTTCAAAAATAATTTTATATTTCTTCTTAATCCTTATTTTTTCAATAATCCTTATTTTTTTTAAAACCCTTATTAAAAAACAACAATTGACTTAATTTTCATTGAGGAGTTTCTTCAATATCTCCAAAGTTATTCATCATATCAAATTAAAATGGAACGGACTATTTCATTAGTATGGCGGCTGTTAATCTTAAATTAACAAAGCTAACTTAGCCGGCATAGGTTTCCTTTAAAGTTCAGTACATAAACTATTATCAAGACTTTATTTTTAGATTTTTTAATTTAACAGTGTAGCTTTTTTAAGGGTCGGACGCTATACTTGACCGAACAGTTTAATTATTACGAAAACGGGTAACTAAATCGAAAAGTTGTCTTTGCAAACCCCTAAATGATTTCAAAAGCCTCACTACGAGTATAAGAAAAGAAAAAAAAAACATTGAACGTAAGAATAGGGCCGCTACCTTAAAAAAAATTAAGTCGTTAAAATACTTAGCCGTATCGCTCATTGACATGAATTCTCGGGAGTTTCTTCCTTTGCTGCAATAGGCTTTGACGATCACTGTACTCTACGGGAAGAGAAGCAGCGGTTACATTCAACCTATTTTATTTTCTGCCAAACCATCTATGCTTTGCTATTCAGAATATTATTCATTTTATTGCTAAAAACTCTATCGGAATCGTAGTACTACTTATAATAGGAAACGTAGAAAGATTGGTATATAATTACGTGGAAAGATAATGGTGATTGTTTACTAATTTGTTTGTGGTTGCGGTAATGAGAGGTCGCTATGTAGTCAATTATGTTGTACTACGAAATGACGAGGGCACAGAAGTGCATCACATATTTATACAATGACCTACGGAGTTAGCATGGCACCATTGATAAACGAAGATAAAGTTTATATTGCGTAACGGACTAGTGCCATTCCACTCGTTATTATTATGAAGAGCCAGATAGTAATAGATGATAGCGCTAAATAAACGCTGTCTCCGGTGCAACAATTTATTATAGTACAAAAGTAATTAAATTTTATTACAAAACAAAACAAACAGACTTGATTTATTTGTGGAGTTTATACCATATCTCCAAAGTTCTGTATCACCAAATTCATAATTGGACCAATTCCGTAGTAAAGGCTTTTAAATAAAAAAAAGCGGCTAAGTGCGAGTCGGTCTCGCTCATGAAGGGTTCCGTAGCAGAAAGTAACAATTTACGATTTATGACTACTAGGTGGAAGTTTGCATGGTAATGTACATCATATATTTTTTTTATTTTATCATTCTCTTATTTTAGAAGTTACAGGGCCGACCAACATTTTACCACTTTGGAAGTGTCTCTCGCGCAAACTATTCAGTTTAGAAAAAAATTATATTAAAAACCTCAATATCATTTTTGAAGACCTATCCATAGATACCCCAAATGTATGGGTTTGATAAAAAAAATTGAGTTTTAGTTCTAAGTATGTGGAACCGCCAAAATTTATTGTTTTTTTTTTTCTATTTTTGTGTGAAAATCTTAATGCAGTTCACAGAATACATCAAGTTTCAACAGTACAGTTCTTATAGTTTCGGAAAAAAGTGGCTGTGACATACGGCAGACAGACATAACGAATCTATAAGGGTTCCGTTTTTTGCCATTTGGCTACGGAACCCTAAGAAGAATCATCAAAATCGGTTCACAATCGGCGAAGATATCGCATTACATACACAAAAAACATTCGGGTAGAATTCACAACCTCCTCCTTTTTTGAAGTCGTTTAAAAAGACACGAAAAACCATTGCCAAAAAAGCGTTTCCTATATACCATTGATGTACATATATATCATTGCCATATACACTACTTTAATGTCGTTTTTCTAATGTCAAATAACATGCGATAGATATAGGTACAACGTGTAACAAAAAGGGGGTATCAACCCGAAAGGGTGTTAACGTACTAACCAATGTGAACAACTTTTACTATGGGACCATCCCTGAAATCGCAAAAAGTAACTGCAGCTCCATACATTTTGGTATTTGAAGAATCTACAAACATTCGTCTAGGCCTCTTGTTGTGCTTGGCCTCTCAACTAATTCATTTTGTTTTCCACTTATTCTCGGTTAGTCCACTTCCTGTGTTCTGTTCACTATTTGGCACGGTATCTTTGAACGTTATGCATTTTGCGCATTGAAAAAATTAATCTACGCAAAGTGGGCGCTACATCAGTCATAATTTACACATGTTTACTACTTGTGAATCAATTGAACTACCTATAGGCCGTTGTGCTACATCACAATTTTATTTTGCTGTTTTTCAGTATTTACCAAAGTTAAAGTGCGATAGTCAACATGGTCAAAGTCCAATATCATATAATAGCCACAGGTCACAGGCCTTGAATTAAGATTTTCTAAGTGGCCGTGAGGAGCTAGTTGGCCATTTGGGACTACGCATTGCTAGCGCTTTGTCAAATTAAGCAACCCCAGGCGTGGTTTCCACTTGGATTGGTTGACCACGAAAAGCATGCTACGGCTGAGCGGGGGCAGTACTGTGACCCATGTTACCACATCATATCAGCCACATTAAGTTCACTGCTAGACATAGGCGATAGGCCTCCCCCAAGAATTCCCAAAACGACTGATCGGAAGCGGCCTGCATCCAGCGTCTTCCTGCAACCTTGCTCAAGTCGTTCGACCACCTATCAGATGAGTGTCCTACGATGCGCTTGTCGGTACGTGCCCGCCATTTGAGAACCCTTTTACCCCATCGGTCATCGATTCTTCGTGCTATGTACCCAGATATATTTCTTAGCATTTTTGCGGAAAACAGCCACTTTTGGCAAAAATGCTAAGAAAAGCTTAACGTTCTCACTCAGTAGTTTATAAAATAGTTTGAAGTAGTTTGAAGGGAACTAGGGCTTCACAAAGACAAAATTTTAAATGATACCTATCTCCCTTTCCTTTCATATAATTTATTTCAAATGGGGGCAGCATTGGACCCCGAAAAATTCATAATCCCCTTAAGAAATAACAATTCAAATTCCAGTTTGCCCAAAAAGATGACCTCATAGGTATAAAATGGTAAATATGTTACGAAACGCCATAGAAAGCGGCTATGTCGCAAGCTTTATTTAAAAATCCATGGAGCTATGGCATATACTATAATAGAACCTCACATAAAAATATGATCTTTATTATGTAGCGTCATAAAGTCTATTTTAGATTGAAAATGAGAACAAAGGTGTTGAGAGAATGTTTATTACGCAATTTCAAAAGTTAATCGCTTTATTGAATGAGTAGATGAAGTAGGCACATTAACGTTTAATAGAATTAAGTAGGTCTGTAGGTTGCTGAAGGTGCTTTATGTTCATACTACTTTGCAATATATTATGTAATTATAGCTGTTGGTCATCCGAATGTATAAAATAAAAAAAATAAAATAAAAATGAAGTACCTATTTACTTACATTGTGACAGACACGATACTTACCTAGTTGTAAAGTGTAATAATTGATATTTTTTCAAAACAAAAAACCGACTTCTATACCAGAAAATCTAAATATTCAAGCAATTGTATACTTAGACGACTATTTTTTCTAGTTATTTTCGTTTGAAAAACAAATTACACAACCGACTTTAATAAAACTTCTATGGGACCACCTGGAAAGTAGGTATAGGTACTTACCATTTCAAATAAAAAAAAAATTTCCAATGTTCAGGCGTCTTCGAGTAATCGGGAACATACCTACATAAAAAATCCGATGAATTGATAACCTCCTCCTAATGCGAAGTCGGTTAAAAAGAAGCCGAATAAAAGCTCATAATAATAAAAGCGTAGTGGCCTTTATTTACTAACATAGCTTAATGTTTGTGGCAAATAATACATGAGCACAGCTCTTTACATCTTTGTAAACCCTGAATGCACCTAATCACGGTACCTAACCATTTGTTCACGATTATTTAACGGGTCACCGACCTTAAGCATATTTCACATTGGGTTAGTAAAATTAAACGCCCGAGTAGCTAGTAGTAGCCGGACAAACCTTCGTGGTTTATGGTTTGCATAAAATTTAATAAATATTATTTTTGGAAATAAATAAAAAAAATTAAAGCTGAAATTATGTTTACTACTAAACGAACAGGCCAGTGGCGGAGAGGCGCTAGGCTTCGACGACGCGACGGCCTCGCGCCTTACGGGGGCCTGGCGCGTGAAGCGGATGAGCTTTTTAGGGTTCCGTAGTCCACAAGGAACCCTTATAGTTACGTCATGTCCGTCCGTCCGTCCGTCCGTCTGTCGGGCTCGTACTCCGTAGCTACTGCACCGATTGTCACGAAAATTGGTGGAGAGATAGATATTGAAGTTCCAAAAGTTTGTTTTTCAAATTATGAAAAAATGATTTTTTTTAGCCATTTTTTCTCATACAACGAAAAGTGAATTTAAAAAATTAAATTGGACTAACCTCAAAGTGTGGGGTATCGTTGAAAAGGTCTTTTAAAATGCAACAAAAACTGCTTTGAAACTATGTAGATCAAACCCCCCAGTCTTGAGATAATCTAATACAAAATTAAAATTTGAGGTGTCCTCCCCACCGTAACTTTTGAAATATTACTAAAATAATTCTAAAAAAAATGTGGTATATACCTCAAAGTATGTACTTTCAACTAAAACTATAGCGGTCTTGGTATCATAGATAGTTATTTTTTAATACGTCATAAATCGTAAACCGCAATTTACCTTTAGAACTTTTATTATTATGTTACTTGCTGCTACGGAACCCGCTTCATGGGCAAGTCCGACTCGCACTTGGCCGCTTTTTTTTTGCTTCATCACTGTGACCCATCTCACCACAATCTGTCTGTCGGTTTGTTCTAGCCTACAGGTCGCATATCTAAACCAATTCTCGTAAATTTTATAAGCAAGTTCGATAATTATACAGGCTGACTTTTTAACTACCAGCCAAAGTTTTGGAGCAAGTTCTGTTCATGATACTGAACTACTTTGCGGCTAAAAAAATTACTAAAAAAGCGGCCAAGTGCGAGTCGGACTCGCCCATGAAGGGTTCCGTAGCAGCAAGTAACATAATATAAAAGTTCTAAAGGTTAATTGCGGTTTACGATTTATGAAGTATGGAAAAATAACTATTTATGATACCGAGACTGCTATAGTTTTAATTGAAAGTACATACTTTGAGGTATATACCACATTTTTTCAGAATTATTTTAGTAATATTTCAAAAGTTACGGTGGGGAGGACACCTCAAATTTTAATTTTGTATTAGATTATCTCAAGACTGGGGGGTTTGATCTACATAGTTTTAAAGCAGTTTTTGTTGCATTTTAAAAGAACTTTTCAACGATACGCCACACGTTGGGGTTAGTCCAATTTAATTTTTTAAATTCACTTTTCGTTGTATGGGCTGAAAAAAGAACTTTTCATAATTTTAAAAATCAACTTTTAGAACTTCAATATCTATCTCTCCACCAATTTTCGTGACAATCGGTGCAGTAGCTACGGAGTACGAGCCCGGACGGACAGACGGACGGACGGACGGACGGACATGACGAAACTATAAGGGTTCCTTGTGGACTACGGAACCCTAGAAACGATTAAAAAAATTCGCCTTCCCATACAGATTGGCGCTCAGGCTAACTGATTTTGTATGGGAGGACGAAAAATTTTTATCTATTTTCAATACATTTTTTTATAGAAAGTAGTTCAGTATCATGGACTGAACTTGCTTCAAAAATTTGGCTGGTGGATAAAAAGTCACCCTGTATAGAATGTTCCACCGACCCAATGTGAACAATGTCAGAGTCCCATCACATAATGCCTAGTAATTCTCGTATATTGTTCGTACGAAAGTAGGTCATATGACCGTTTATGATGTAGCCTCGGCCTGCGGTTTTCATTGTTTTTACTACTTGTTAAGTACCTGATGACTCTAAAGTTGAGTAATATTACTTGTGTTAAGTTGGCATTAAGTAAATAAAATTATATCATTACATATGTAACTTTTTTATACAATTAATTTCTTTTTTCCATGCTCGTCTAGATGAAAAAAATTGTAGAATGTACTAGCTACTTATCTTCCCGTGCGAATCGTATACGCTAATTAAAGGAATGAGCGAGAACCTAGCAAGCAACTCGTCACTATTTTGACTCCCTTTTCAATATCCGCCTTGTTTACTGCCTGCTGCGTAAAAAAATGACGTAAAAAAAAGAAAATTATAAATGTTATTTATGTGTTTTGTGTACGGCTACCCTAACATACACCAGGCTGGCGTACATTCAATGTAATGTAATGATATTGCATTGCATTGCATTGTTTTGCATTGAATTACATTACATTACATTACTTATTTATTTATTAACCTACTTCAAAAAGGGAAACCGACTATGGCCGCTATAACAACAAATACTAAAAATAAGAGTTACAAATTAAAGGGGTCGTCATACAAAAAAAAAATTGGTTGCCTGTAAAGTCGGTATACGGGCGAAAGTTTTACGTGACAACGACTTCACTCCACTTCACTCCAAACTTGACTTCCACTCGGGCATGGTTAGCCCGCCTAAGAGCGAGAGAGACAGACATAAAAAGTGAAAGGCACGCGTGCCTCTCACTCGCTCTCATTGTGAGCGCATAACGTGAGCGGAGCGTAACGCAGTTTCTTGAAGTATCACCCGGCTAACCAATTTATAAGACGTTGTCACGTCAAAAATATATTTACAAATATAAAAATATTAATATTTTAATAGTGTATGGCTAGCCTAAAATTCGTCATACGCCAACTAACGTACCACAAAGTAAAACTACAGTTATACCTAGGTACTACATCATACCTACTCGTATATACTATATATTATACATGCACGGTACGAACATAGGATCACGTCCGCGTACCGATGCATCATCGGCGAGCGCCATTTGGCACGAACTGTAAGTTATTTATGGGAAGATAATGACCATAATGACTTGTATAATGATACGTGATTAAGTGTCACAGAATGGATTGGATTCTAAGGGCATTAAAAGTCAGTATTTAATCATTTATAATAGGTGCCTTTATAAACTAGTGGCTATGTGAGCTGTAGACGCCAAGTCTGACAGTATGTGACCTCTTGAAGTTTATAGGATGAAAAAGTGTGGACTTAAAAGTTAAGTAGGTAGGTATATAGAATATTTTAGTCAAACCAATTTTTTGAAGTTTTTTAAAATGGCTGAAAAATTTAGGTATTTCAGCCATTTGAAAAATATATATTAAAAACCGTTTTTTTGTTACCCTTATTAAGACGCAACTTTTTTCTTACCCTTATGATGAGGGTCTTAATAAGGGTAACAAAAAAACGGCTTGAATATATTTTTTAAATGGCTGAAATATTATAATAATTCATTCATTATTTATTGGAAAAAAATTAATACAAATTTCACAACAGTTTCGTTAATATGAAATAAATTTGTCAAAAATACCACCCCGAATTGTACCCGGCTCAAAAGTATTATGCTTGCCGCATTTCCTCTTTGACCAGGTACCATCCGGAGCGGTGGTACCTGGTAAATTGAAGTATTTGTTACATAATGGGGACCCTTAATAACATGCACGCAGAAAGTAATGTCAATGCATTGTTTTCTGTTGCCGTACTGACCTAACAAACACACTTTCACGCACGTTGAAATATTAGTATGGTTAACTCGTCAAGTGTGATTCCAACTTTCTAGGAGTTTGTTCCAAATCGTTCTATTCATATTTTTGTCACCCCTGATGACTGGGGTGTTATAAGTTTGACGTGTCTGTCTGTGTGTCTCTGTATCTGTGTGTCTGTCTGTGGCATTGTAGCTCCTAAACGAATAGACCGATTTCGATGTGGTTTTTTTAATCGAAAACTTTGTCTGTCGAGATGGTTCTTAGCTACGAGTATGTTTGATGATGATAAAAATCGGTTTAGCCGTTCAAAAGTTATTGGGGGTGAACGCTTAAAAGTCTGGGGCTTATATTTATATCTGGCAAATAAACTTGTTCCAGGATTACTAAGGATTTTGTAAAGACATATTTATAATATTTCTAATACTAGTGGCCCTATGAGTTGTAAACCTCGCGACTCACCCCAAACCCGTTGAAGTTTATCGGATAAAGAAGTTGTTCAGATAAAAAAGTTGCGTTGCGTCTTAAATAAGGGTAACAAAAAAGTTTAATGACATAGGTACCTATTTGAAAAATTAAAGAAATGGCTGAAATATGATTTTCTTATAGTTTTAAACCCCCATATCACCGCCATTTTAGGGTTCCGTACCCGAAGGGTGCAAACGAGACCCTATTACTGAGACTCCGCTGTCTGTCCGTCTGTCTGTCTGTCCGTCTGTCCGTCTGTCCGTCTGTCCGTCTGTCTGTCTGTCCGTCAGTCACAGGGCTCTATCTCTTGAACCGTAATAGCTAGACACTTGAAATTTTCACCGATTATGTATAACTGTGGCGGATATAACGACAAATACTAAAAATAAAAAATAGTTAAAAATTAAAGGGGGTCGTCATACAAGAAACGTGTTTTTTTCAGCGTTTTTAACTTGATCTTTATAATGGCATTAACTAGATACTTGAAATTTTCACCAATTATGTATTACTATGACCACCATAACAACAAATACTAAAAATAAAATAAAGCTAAAAATTAAAGGGGGCCGTCATACAAGAAACGTGTTTATTCAGCATTTTAAAACATTGTACGGTGGCACGGAACCCTTCATGTACGAGTCCGACTCGCACTAGCCCGTTTATGAAATATTTCCAAAAACTGTATCAACGAAAAAATCCTATATAATTATCGGACCTGCTTGAAAAATTTCACGAGAATCGGTTGATAAATGCGACCTGTAGGCGAGGACAAACCGACAGACAGACTGACGGACAAAAGCATTTTTGGCCATCTCGAAACTGAGACGCTTCGCTTTATTCGCTTGTGCAAAAAATATATACGTATGTAATTAAGCATATTTTTGTTTTACTTTAATAGGTAAACAGAATAAAGTTGTTCATATTGGCGGGCTAAGTAGCCCCTCAATAAAAAAATCTTTAATCAATAATTAAATTTTTAACAAATAAAAAGCGGTCAAGTGCGTTTCGGACTCGCCCATGAAGGGTTCCGTAGCAGCAAGTAACATTTTACGATTTATGAAGTATTAAAAAATACCTATCTATGATACCGAGACCGCTATAGTTTTAATCGAAAGTACATACTTTGAGGTATATACCACATTTTTTTCAGAATTATTTTAGTAATATTTCAGAAGCTACGGTGGGGGGATACCTCAAATTTTAACTTTGTATTAGATTATCTCAAAACTGGGGGGTTTGATCTACATAGTTTCAAAGCAGTTTTTGTTGCATTTTAAAAGACCTTTTCAACGATACCCCACACGTTGGAGTTAGTCCAATTTATTTTTTTTAAATTCACTCTTCGTTGTATGGGCTGAAAAAAGAACTTTTCATAATTTTAAAAATCAACTTTTGGAACTTCAATATCTATCTCTCCACCAATTTTCGTGACAATCGGTGCAGTAGCGGCGGAGTACGAGCCCGGACGGACAGACGGACGGACGGACGGACATGACGAAACTATAAGGGTTCCTTGTGGACTACGGAACCCTAAAAAACCAACCGAATTCAATTTTTTTTTAGGAGTTTCTTCCATATCTCCAAAGTTCTTCATCATATCTTCACCAAATTTAAATCGAACCAACTTGGTAGTAAGGCTTTCAAATAAAAAAAGAATTATCAAAATCGGTTTACAGTTGGCGAAGATATCGCGTAACAAACATACATAAAAAAAAACATACAGTCGAATTGATAACCTCCTCCTTTTTTGAAGTCGGTTGAAAATAGGCAATCACCTGACTGCGCCGGGACAGGTCGAGGGCCCACAAACTGTTCTCACACAAGTAGTGTGTATGTATGGATGTAGTTAACTTACGTATATACATTCATTTACATCATATTATAAACGGGATTGTGTTAGTACTATCGTACATAGTACCCACAAGATAGGTATGTGACAAATCAGGTTTTTCTAAGACTTTGAGATTGTTATTTGAATGAGTCAGTGTTATTTCCCTTTATGTTACCACGTTTTGTAATATAATCCCTTATTAAGGAAGAATACAAATAACTCAAATAACATTAAAGAGGCGCCTCATATTTACTTGTAAGTCATTTACGCCCGTGAGAATAAAATTCTATAGTTACGCCTACATGCCTAAATAATGTTTTGGGTGAAAGGTCAAAGATTTGATTGACATCTGGCGCCTATCTTGATAGAATAGTATGCTGTTATATAAAGTTATGATATTAGATTTGTTGGAAAGGAGGTCACCTTCTCATCAGTAAACAACTTTTGCAAGGGAATGGTTTTGCACTGCATACAACTTAAAGCAATAGTTATGCAATTAAAATGTTTTTGGTAAATAAAGTTTTTAGATAAAAATAATGCTTATTAATATAATATTTAAAAAACCAGCCAAGTGCGTGCCGGGCCACGCGCAGTATAGGGTTCCGTAGTCAGTACTTGTTTTACGTAGGTAACTAATGTTTTCAATTGAATTTGTATGCAATTTTTCTTTTCCGAGTAGGTACATTTTAAAAGTTGGTCAACTATAATTTAATTTGTAAGCCCTTAGCTCTGAATTTTCATTTTACATACTACTGCCGTGAATTTTTTTACATTTCCATATACAAACGTTGAGCTGACAGAGGACGAAATTTGCATTTTGAGACCTAACATTTCACAAACCTATTCAACGAATTTGACTACGTTTTGAAACCTATTTAACGACAATCCACAACATGGGTTGGTCGAGAAAAAAAAAATAGCTCCCATTTTACATGTATGGGAGCTACTATATTTTTTTTTTTTTAATAAATTTCACCTCTGTCGGTGTGATTAGTCTACATGTCCTTGCCGAATTGGCGCCTTTTAATACTAATAGTCTCTGAGTAAAACCGCAGACAGACAGACAGACATGGCGAAGCTATAAGGGTTCCTTTACTACGGCACCCTAAAAAAGTGGAAGTAGTGAATGTAGTAAAAAGTGAAAGAAGTAGTGTTTGTAAGTTTGTTTGTGTTTTTCTTTAAAATGAAACAAACTGATTTTAACCGTTAGGTGCGCACAAACGAAGAGTACGGTAAATGCTATTTTCAATAAAAAATTTAATATGACTAGGTAAGTATGTAAATTTAAAATATATGATGAAAAATTTCGCCACGAGTCAGACTCGAACTCACGCAAGTGGACTTAAGTTCAAAAAAAATATAGCTCTTACAAGCTGGACGTATCTGAAATTCCAAATCATGACACTACAGGAAACTGGAATTTTTTAATAAAAAAGCAACATAATATAATCGAAGACCCATGAGTCGCTCCTTTGGTACCACTACCTAAAACTACTTAAACCACATCATAAGGAAAACCGATGATTTGGACTGTTGGTATGCCAGGCTGGCACTGTCTTAAATTTCCGTATGAATTAGATAATCAAGCCAAATCAAAGAGGAAAGCACAAAAAAGAATACCATATTCCATAAAGAAAGAAGTTTGGTTTGTTTTCCGTGTGTGTGTTTTTTTTTATGCCATAGGACGGCAAACGAACAAGCGGGTCACCTGATGGTAAGTGGAGGGATGTAACAAAAGCGTTACCAGCCTGTTAGGGGGAGGGGGAAGGGTAGGGGGTGATGGGGGGAGGGGAGGGCTCCGGCTCTTTCACTCACCGAACGAAGCATAGAAGCGGTGAAGTCTACTATTCAGACGTCGATTTTCTGTGAGAGTGCGTAAGTGGCAGTGTAACTTTGCAGCACTGATGTTAGATTTTTCAAGCTTCCTTAAGGCATCTAATATAGCTGATTCTGATGACTGCCATGCTATGATTACAGCCAGGAGTGCCGGGACCAACGGATTAAGTTAGGAACTAAAGGCCATGTATGAACTGAAGAGATTGAAGAGTGAAGACAAAGATAATATAATTAGTAACGTAACAGATACCAAACGTCATACAAACTATTGAAGGGACGTAAATACCAGAAACTTGGTAACAAATTATTAGTAGGTGCAGCTGCTCACAGAGGACAAACCAGCGAAAGGTAATAATGTTCCTAGTGTGCCTCTCAAATTTTATTGAAATCCGTCAATAAATAACGCTACAGCAAAGTTCCCCCTTTTCCCTCTATTTCTCTACCATTCAAGAATCGTGATAGACTAAATATATAAATACCAAAACCAAGGAACTTGTATGCCAATTTTCGTCAAAATCGGTAGCAAAATGCCACTTGCAGGCGAGAATATACAGACGGACAAAAGTGATTTTGGCCAGTCTCGAATCT
The DNA here is from genome assembly GCA_963576875.1 of Acrobasis repandana. NCBI lineage: Eukaryota > Metazoa > Arthropoda > Insecta > Lepidoptera > Pyralidae > Acrobasis > Acrobasis repandana. The sequence goes on along the minus strand of OY756241.1, from coordinate 8,667,599 downwards.
GAGACGCTTCGCTCGCTTCGTTCTCTCGGTCAATAAATTACGAGTATGTGCATGAACTGTAAACTCAGTAAATTTGGTTCATATTGTTGTTCTGGGTTCGATCCCCAGCCAGGGCAAGTTGGAAAATGGCCTTTTTCAAATTGTCCTGGGTCTTGGGTATTTATCTATATATGTATTTATCATCAAATATAGTATCGTTGAGTTAGTATCCCATAACACAAGTTTAAACTTACTTTGGGGCTAGCTTAATCAGTGTGATTTGTCCATATACATTTATTTATTTATTCTCACTCGCGTACCAAATTTAAAGTTCCGATCAAAGGTACTAGGGCTATCAAAATACAAACGCTGAAATGTCGAAGACTGTCAACTTAACTGGCTTCGTGCAGCTGTTACAATATGAGGAAGACTATACTTATACTTGCAAGGAAGTAGCTAAAAGCGCTCGCTAAAAACGCCAAGCCCCCACTCTAAAATAGTAGGTCAACGCAGCGGTCCTACGCGGTCTCAAGGGCGACGGGCTCGCCTGTAGAAAGTGAGATTTCTAAGGTTCTCGAAACGAGTTTGTTCACTCAGATCAAAATTGATCTTTGAGTTGAAATGGATCATACGCATGACTTTCATCAAAATAGGGTTTAAAACAGTAATGCACTATTTAAACCTTGTTATGCAGTGTATTAAAAACCTCAGAATATAGGCTAACTAATAGATCTGGTAGCGCGCTAAAAAGGCAATATTTTCGCTGTTCGACCATCTGTTCAAACAAATTGAACATCCATATAATAAGTGTAGGTATCGAGTTACTCATACTAAAAATTGATCTTTTTTATTACTGCATATATTGACTTCTTTGGTTTGATTTTCTCCTTAAGCCCAACCTCGTAGATTAGTGTAGAAACTAACGTATGTACTTAATTTTTTTTGTAAAATAATATCTAAGTATTAGAAACGCAGAAGCTATCATAAAATTAGATTATTATAGATAAACATTTATGACTATAAATTAGATCATTTATACAACACTTTTTGTTTCTACAAGTAATAGTTTCCTCCAAAATCGGTACCGTCATTTTCAGCTCCGCAGTATATGACAGGTTGTCTTTAAGGTGTCAAAAACATTTATCTAAGGAATGAAACAACGCTATCTTGTTTACATATAAGTACAACGATTTAGTGATGTCATTCAGCGCTATATTGCGGCCGTCATGTAGCAACACCGCTATTAGAGGGACCGAGCTTTTGCGATGGATCAGATCTTTCGAGTGGACATACCCGAGTTTTCTAGCAGGTACATACCGTCGTTATGCAATCATGTGAGAATTGGTACCTCATTTTTCGAATGTGTTTAGCTTCCGAGACATTTACTTTAATGGTTTCACGTTTATTTCTAGTTTAGCAGTATTAATGCTGGTAAACAAACATTTAACATATTATCTAATTCCACTTAGGAAATACAAGCTAAACAAAGCTTACTCGTATAAACATCAGTGAGACCTCTAACCCGTCTGGCCAACGCAACGTGGAGAGTGTAGGCCAAATATTCTGGCTGCTCTGGTATTTATTTAGCTTACCCTGGCAAGCCAAACAAAAACTTGTAAAAATTAATGAAACATTTACATAAAATAATAATAGTTCATAAAATTATTTTAATAATTATCTAAACATTGATTAAACTAAATTCCGATTTACTTTCGATAACATTTATTTCAAACTAGCTGTGCCCGCGACTTCGTTCGCGTGGTTGTCGGAACTTAATGTTATATAGCCTAAAGCCTTCCTCTATAAATGGACTACCCAACCAAAAAAGAATTTTTCAAATCGGACCATTAGTTCCTGAGAGTAGCGCATTTAAACAAACAAACAAACAAACTCTTCCGCTTTATAATATTAGTATAGATTAGTATAGATTATGGCAGTACTGAGTTCTACACCAGAACACTTACCCACACAAGAAAATGGGTTTGGATAGCCCTTTGTATATATAGCCTACGAGTAATATAATCCGTGACTAGTAAAGCAAATATGTTCAACCCAGCTTTCTATTTTCTTTATTTGGTCCTACAACCCAATCGAGAGCAGTCTTATCACACGACATAAGCAAGTAAAGGCGTAACCGCTTCGACTAAGTTTGCGTGGTGGGCGCCAATGCAATTTTTCATTCCTCGCTTAATTGTCACTGTGGATCGTTCTCACAACGATATCGTCGGCACAACAAAGGTGGGTGATATTCTCACCGTTGATGTTAATGCCCAGTTCTTCTCATTTGAGCATGAAGGCATCTTCCAGAGCAGCAGTGAACAGTTTCGGAGATATGATATCTTCATGTCTCACGCCTCTTTGCTCTTACTCATGAGAACTTACTTACGTACAGAACGGAAGCTCACACCAACTTGCGATTATTTAATGTAATATCACCATTATATGCGTTATACGCAGTCCTCTCCGTCTTTACTAGACGAAACCGTAGTTACCAGATTCAACCTCCTAGAACCAAGGGAACGAGAGTAATCACTAAAACTTATACCCCTATTTTGCTCAAAAGTCTACATAGGTAAGCCTATTGGAAAATTCAAGCACCTGAAATTCGATGTAAAATTGGTTTCCCTCGTTAATTTTGTTGCGCCAATTACTTTTTGGACTTGTATTTGCATTATTTATATACATAAAAGCAAAAATCACTTACTCATCACGAAATCTCGAAAACTACTTAGCCAAAGAATTATTAGCAGGAAGGTAGATTGTGACTAGGAGACGTCCGCTAAGAAAGGATTTTTGGAAATTCCATCCCTAAGGGGGTGAAATAGGGATTAGCAGTTTGTATGAAACTTCGTAATTTTTAAAGTGAGACATGAATTTTTTAATGTATTTTAGTATATAGTAGAAAATAATAATGCAATTATTAGATTTTCTATATATATATATATATATATATATATATATATATAGAAAATCTAAATATATATATATAAACCGTTCTTTATATATATATAAATGTTCCGCCGTTCGTATATATATATATATATATATATAAATGTTCCGCGAAAACGACGATATACTACACCCTTCGGCCAAAACTTCGGGTCCATGATTATTAAAAATTTAGTGTATTATTAAAAATTGCCAGCGCCACTAAAATTGCCAAACCTCCGCCTTTTTCCCAAGATTCTTCTCATTATATCACACAAATCTTATGGCATAATGATCTATTACCAGGACATTACTTCATATCTTATATCTTATCAGTCATCAACCTTACGCATGATATCTTAATAAGTTAGAATAGATTACACCTCTGAACTAGTAATTATGTTTTCATTATGATAGCGCCCCGCCTTGGCTTCGCTCAGGTATATATGTAAACGAAGCTTACGATTCTTTTATTATATTCTATATTCATTTAAGTTTTTATCTGTGCATCCTCTTAGGTAATTTATATTTTTATAAATATCTCGTTTAAGTATACTATACAATATATACAATTGTGTGAATATTTAGCTTTCTGGGATTAATTCCGAGACAAATTACATCAGAAGGAAATTATAAGAAGTTCTTTAAAAAACTAAAAGGGTTAATATTGGCGAAGGGGTATTACTCGGTCAAGGAGTATTTAAAAGATAAATTTTAATATGAATAAGTTAGTTAGTTTTCAGAGTTTAAAAATCCAAATTGCATAGGACCACTGTTGTAGTAATTGTATAATTATTTTTCAGTCTATAAGTCTTTTTAATTATCTATTGACATTGATTTAATTTAATACTACTATTATCACAATTATTGTTATACAACGTGGAACGGACATACCCGTAATAAATCGAACCACAGGCTATACTAGATCACTATAGTGTAATGAAATTAAAATAACAGCCAAAGAACAAAACAAAATTTTGCCGTGTGCAGCCGCACGGACGTTTTGTATGGAAAAGCCAAAATTTTATTTGGTTCTTTGGCTGTTATTTCTATTAGGGTTCCGTACAAAAAATGAAAAAACGGAACCCTTATAGGATCACGTGATCATCGTGCGTCTGTCTGTCCGTCCGTCTGTCACAGCCAACTTGCTCCGAATCTACTGGACCGAATCAGGTGAAATTTGGTAGAATGTTGTAATCCTATGACCCAAACACATATGTGCAAAGTAAATAAATATGTTTTTTAAATAAGGGTTATTTTCGGGGGACAAATTAGGCAATTAAAACAAAAAGTTTTGCAAACCTTACTTGTGTCATATATCAAATGAAAGGGCTCGTTATGAGGATCTCAAATATATTTTTGTTATTATTGTAAGATGAATAGTTTTGATTTAATTCACGAAAGAAGACGAAAATTTAACATTCCCCCCCCCCTGATCGCCGAAACTACTGAGCCTAAAATTTTGAAAAAAATACAAAACATAGTTCATTGTTTGTACTCGTAGATTACATGAAAACCTATAAGAATTCAATCAATTGTACGGAACCCTCTCTACGCGAGTTAAACTCGCACTTGGCCGGTTTTTTTTATTATACTATAGTGATCTAGTATAGCCCGTGGTTCGATTAATAACGGGTGTGTCCCTTCCACGTTGTATAAACTCAAGTACCTTTAACTTCGCAATACCCTGCCAGGATCTATGTACTTACCTAATACCTTACTTATAAGTACATGTAAGCGAATAATAAAGAAATAAAGAAATTAATGTCGGTTTTTTGTTTTGAAAAAATACCCCTTCGGTTCCAAAGTAAAAAATATTTTCATTGATTGACTCACTATAACTATTCTTTTAAATAATGTCAAATAACCTAACAAGAACACTGATATTTCTATATCAGTGTTCTTGTTAGGTTATTTGACATTATTTTATAACCAACTTCAAAAAAAGAGGAGGTTATCAATTCGTAAACAGTAAATTTTCAAATAGGATGTCAATGACGTGCGGGCATTGGTTTGTCAAATCGGTTCACTGCCTATTTGGATCACTGAGCGGAGACAATAATGCAGCAAAAAGTGACATTACCGAGCTATGGCTCGGAGATAAAATGGTCCATGATATCAATTCGTGGATAAAACTAGTAGTCCAAACAATGAACTCGCGGTTTAGGTGTTTAATTCTCCGACACAAGGCGGTTATCCCACTGCTCCCGCGCGGAGACGCGTTTTCAGTGGGTTCCAGTAGGCGTGTTTTCTATACAAACTGAGCTATTTTCATACAATGTTAAAAATCTGCCACGCGCGCCGCGCTCCACGACGGTGCGCGGTGCAGAGATGTGTTTTAAGTTTGACGTGTCTGTGAATCCGTCTGTGGCATTAAAACTCCCAAACTGATGAAGCAATTAAAAATGCATAAACATTTTTAGGGTTCCGAGCCCAGAGGGTGCAAACGGGACCTTATTACTGAGACTCCGCTGTCTGTCCGTCTGTCACAAGGCTCTATCTCTTGAACCGTAATAGCTAGAAAATTGAAATTTTCACCGATTATGTATTACTGTGGCCGCTATAACAACAAATACTAAAAAAAAAGTTAAAAATTAAAGGGGGTCGCCATACAAAAAACGTATTTTTTTTAGCGTTTAAGAGATTGCGCCCTGTGACAGACGGATAGACGGACAGACAGCGGAGTCACAGTAATAGTGTCCCGTTTGCACCCTCTAGGTACGGAACCCTAAAAATGGACACTAGATCACCGCGCTTGGAAGGTAAGGTACCCAAGAGGCTAGCGACATTTCCTCGTTGAATGGCTAGGCTTAGCCACAGTTCGAAATGCGCGCCAGCTCTTTGATCTTGACGTCGATAAGGCGTGCGGAAATCTCTGCCCTGGCCCTGAGGTGCAGAAGCTGACTGGCTTCCGCACCCCAGGGCCCCAAGGTCTCCACGGCGAAAGGCGCAAATATAGGCTCTTTAAGGGCGGCATATTTGCGACTCTTTAAAGCTTCTGCCGTCGTCGCTGCAGCCGCGCTAGACCTGTCAGCGTCTGTTAGAGTCCTTAGTCAAGTCAAGAGTGTTCTGAACTATAATATGTTTGATCGAAATACGTTCGCCCTTACTGGTGAAAGTCGGGGGGTTATTGCAGGTTTTTTCAACAAAATTGAAGTACAAAAAAGTACTAAAATTTTAACTAAACAGTAATCGTAAGAATAACCCATTTCACTCTACCTAGTGATTGATTTGGATCATGTTCGAACTTGGTGGAGGCCTATGTCCACCAGTGGACTTCCTGTGGCTGATATGATGATAATGTTCGAACTTCGTAATTCTTTCTACTAGAAGCCTAATTTGCCCCGTAACCCTTACAACCCCTTATCGCCAATCCTACAACGAAAACATAGCATGTTCCCTACGACATGTACCATACGCTGTAGTCTTAAATGAAGCTCTACGAAATGTTGTCTTTATAGAAATCGAAAATACTCGTTACGCAACGACCGTCTCGAACCAAAACCAGTTTTTCTCCGCTTTTCTAAGACATAAACAAATTATGTAAATGTAGGCAATAAAATGACAATAATCGTTTTCTAAGTACCAATATATTGAGGGCTTACAAGAATTACCACAATAGAAAATAAAAGTTGGAAATCTTCAAATTCACTTTACTTGACTTCTTTTTTAACCCCCTACAAGAAATAGGGGTGTTATAAGTTTGACGCTATTGCTATCTGCCTGTCTGTGGCATCGTAGCGCTCGAACGGATGGACCGATTTCGATGAGGTTTTTTTGACGTGACATCGTCTAATAACTTGATACTACGGGCTGCGTGCACGAAAAAGATGACGACATTGTCGCGTTCCGCAAGCGAGAGCGCGGCACGAACGAGAGAGAGGCATGATCGGCTCGAGCGATGGGCTCAGTTCGGAATGTTTGACGTTGTCACGTCAAACTACCGTCCGTAAACCGACTTTACAGACAACCAATTTCTTTTTTTTACGTAAAAAAAAATTGCGGTGCTTAAAAGTAAGTATGTAAGTAACGATTTGACATGAACATTTGTGCAAAACAAAACAAAGTGATAATTAATAAATAAGAGATGTTATTAAATATCCTATGATAATAAGGTTATTTTGAATTTAATTGAACCGGGAATGCGCTGAGATGAGAGTCCTACCTACTTCCTCTACTATCGCTAGTACATACATATGACTCATTCCCGCTTTCATCTCGCTAGAAGAATCTAACTGTATCCTTAGCGCAGCCTGATTCAGCATATAATATGTATATCTATGACTCATACTCAAGAATTTCTGACTAATCACGTAAGTATATAGGTAAATAATAACGCTAGAACCTCACAACGTGATATATACATTAGATATAGTAATGTAGTATGATCAATAATTATAATGAATAATATATTTTATGTTAGTCACGTTTGTTTTAACCCCCGAACAAAAAGAGTAGTGTTATATATTTTTTCCAAATGTTAAAATGTTCCTGATACACGTGTAACAAAATATACTTACTGAAAATATTTTAAGGAGAATTCAGCCCATGATACTGAACAACTTTCCCCAAGGAACATGTATCAAAATATGAAAAATAATTTTGGCTTCCCATACAAGTTGACCGATCAGCTGATCCAAGTTTCTACGGAAAGCAAAAAATATATATTGATACATGTAATTCCTGGGGAAATGGGAATGGGAATGGACTGAATTCAGCCTAAAAATAGTTTCAGAATATTTTGTTAGACATTTTATACCTATAACTAGCCCGCGGCTTCGCTCGCGTTAAGAAGTATAGTTTTTGCGGCTTTATTTTTTACATCCTCCATCATCCCTTATTTTATCCCCATGGGGGTTGAATTTATCAAAATCCTATTTAAGCGAACGTCTTCATCATAGTAGCTCCAATCTTTAATTTCAGTTCAATCAGTTGAAAATCTGAGAAGATTTATACAAACTTTCATCACCTATTTTATCCCCTTAGGGGTAGGATTGATCAAAATCCTTTCTAAAGGTATGATTACGTCATAGTAGCTTTATACATGCAAAGTCTCAGCCCGATCAGTTTAAAATTGACAAAGTTTCATACAAACTTTCATCCCCTATTTTATCCCCTTGGGGGTAGAATTGATCAAAATCCTTTCTTAGCGGATGCCTACGTCATAACATCTACCTGTATGCCAAATTTCAGCCCGATCCGTCCAGTGGTTTGGGCTGTGCGTTGATAGATCACTATGTCAGTCAGTCAGTCAGTCACCTTTGAGTTATATATATTTGGATGTTATAGGTACTAAGAGCAATGTGTCAGTTTTGCTGTTACCCATTTCCATTCCATCATTCCAATTGGTCAAGGGCCAGTTTCAAAAGGCAGTACTCCTGGAAACGGCGCGCATTGTCAGGAGGTTTCTTTCTCTGTGGCCCTAATCCATGGTAGATTGGGCCTTTACATTGTCAACGGACAACCAGGTTATCTTATCTTATTTTGCATATGGGGACCCCATACAGGGAAGCACGTCGAACCTACCTTTGGGTTATATTGTTTACCCTCGCCTTACTCACCCGCATCAGGATGTCTGAATAAGGACTGCATAAGCTTCAGAATATCACCTGGTGTGCAGTGCCTGTAATCCTCTAACTCAGGATATGCTGATCCAAACAGGTCTATGCGCTTACCAGCCATTGAGTCGCAGCTACACATAAGTGTCTCATTGGCTCCTCTGATTCTTCACATGCCCGACATTTTGGGCTCCCAACAAGTCTCATTTTGCACGCCTCATAAGCGAAGCGCATGAGGTAGTGCTCTACTCTCGCCTTACAAAAATCAAGTGATTTTTTTAACTAAATGTGCCTCTATTTATTTTCTATCGCACTTGTACAATAATATTTACACATAAATGTCAAGGAAAAACACTTGTTTCAACACATGACATTTTTAAAAGACATTTTGCCTTTTAAATAGATAAAAACAATGTTTAATAAAATCATTTTGTGGACGTCCGTGTGTCTGTATGTATGGAAACTGGCGTGGTCACGATAACTCCCGAAAAACTTATCTGATCAAGTCCATTTTTTTTTATACGCTTCAGTATTATCCAAAACTAAGTCCTTTCGAAGATCACGGTCTATTTAATGTAGTTATATCGTAATTTCAATTTAATTGTGAAAAATGAGATTATGAGGCGTGCACTTTTGGATTTTCCAAACTTATTTTGTACTTTATAAAACCCTAGCCTAAGAATGAAAAATAAATAAAGACAAAATTCAAGCTCAGACAATGTCTCAAGTTTGTATACGAGTATGTATACCTTACTAGAGGTAGACTAGACAACTTTGTACCTACTTTGTATGTCAAAAGCAAAATCCCAAACCTCTATTTTGAGTATAAGGAAAAACTTAATTAAAGAATATACTTTGATATCTACGCAACATCTGGCGAAACAATTTATAATTGATACTTCTTTAAATAAAAATAAAATAATTGTCTGAATAGTGTTGTTTAGCAACTGTTCATTGGATCATCATTTTTTATATCATTGGCTCTCATCGTGTTGATTGCTAATAAAACAAGTATAATTCGGATTACAGGTCATGACCTATGTAGTCATTATGTACAATCAACAGCAAAATAAGTTACGCTTTACATCTTTTGTCAGTGGCAATAGAGGTAAATTTGCAATGAATTTGAAAGATTTTATGGCTGTTGAATGTAGATAAGTATATATTTTTTCTATAATATTAACATGAGCGATTATCTAAGTACATAATCTATATTTTGTATCCATACTACCCTAAGGTTGCCTGGAAGAGATTGCTGTGCGATAAGGCCGCCTTTTGTATGCTAACATTTATCTCTATTATTTGTGTCTAATTTGTTAAATTGTGTGCAATTATAAAGAGTAAAATCAATAAATAAATAATCTAAAGAAAGAAGAGTATTATAGGAAAGTATATTCATATTATCTGCCCTTCATATGCAAAATTTCATAGTTATGAATTGAAATACTGATGTCTATGGTTAATGACATTATATTAAGTTTGTAAATTGTAAGTATTTCTTAACTTATTATTTTTAATCTAGTAAACTAAATAAAATTGTCTAGTTACTTTTATTAAGTAAAAATAAAAAATAAAAAGAAATATAAAAGATAGAAAAATAAAAGATATTACTAACGAGGTCAGTAAATATTGAAAAACGACATCTTCAAAATATATTTTATTACAAACGAAACGAAACCTTAAGACTAGTTTCGACTTATTTAAATTAATTATCGTATAAAAATAACTTATCACTAAATACTTATAAATTCAGTAGTGTGATTTCGTGATTCTTAATATATTCTTAAATACGGATATATTATATGTTTTTTGCATGCAAAAAATATATTTTTATGCTTTCATGATATTTTGTATTTCTACATTTTTCTTTGGTATGTGGTAAACACACTGTTACAATTCATTTAACATTTTTACTAAATTAATAAAAAAATATATTAAAAGATCTGTATGGCTTCGTAGAGGACGGAAATTCAAAATACACAGATGTAACTTATAAATATTACAATCACAACATTAAGACGGATATTATATAATCAAGATCTAAAATATTGGCACTCATGATTAAAATATACAAAACAACAAAAGTTTCTAAATCGTAGATGACGTAACGTAAAATCAGCTGGTTACGTAAAAAAATTACATATTCGACCAATGGTCCGCACAGACTCTCAGAATAAAAGATTGCTCATTCTTAACATTATCAGACATAACGTTGCTTAACCGAAAGTAAGAAAGAACTTGCAACTTATACTACTCCAACAACACTACGCAATCGAATTGAGGTCAATTTTTTCTCATGAACGGCCTCCCACTATTGGCAAACGTCCATGGCAGCGCATGTACTCTTGGAAGGCTTATACGCTCTTACGAAACAAGCAGTCGAAGTAACATGTTACTAAAATTACGCTATACGTGTGTCTCTAGACACTTGGTGGGGGCGAGGTCGCTAAAGGCACGATCTTAGGTACCTACAATTGAGTTTCATCAAACGTGAGTCAAAGGTACATATGAATCATTGAAGATTATTGAAGTTACTGCTCCATGACATATGACCTGAGGCGCGGTCACAATGCAATCAACTGTTCACAGATTAACCAATGGAATGTATGACTACTAACAAAGATTTCTGATTCCTTTCATCAAGGAATCGAACTTTATTCCTACAAATGCAACACTCAAAGAACTTTCGCTGAATGAAAATAAAAGTTGCGCGAGCGCGATCGGCTCTCGAGTCGTTATGGCGAATTGTGACGATATTCGACTGATTTTCGGAGGTTTAGTAATACTGACTTACAGCCTAACACTCAGTCTCTCCTTCCTTTCTCTCACTTGGTAAATAATGTTCCACTTCCCTCATATAATGGAATAGTTTCCAAGCAAGTACCACTCCTGTAATTTCCACAATAGCAATAAGTAGCGACGCACCGGCAACTGAAGAACTGATGATTTTAGTGTAAACTGACGCCACTTTAGCACAACCTAATCTTTCATTGGCTTCCTTGTCAGTGAACTCACAGGTAGCTCGGTAGTAACTGTCCAAACAGCAGGTCAAAGGCAAATCGTTTCTCCAGCTTCTGTAATCTCGGGCATCATTAGCACCACAGCACTTTAATTTCCTTTCGATTCTTCCGAAAGCTTTGAACACGTCAGGGTTAGATTGGGAATTGTAGTATCCATCGTATACAGTATCCTTGATGAACCGATCCGTGTCTTCACCATCAACGAACACGAAGATCAAAGTCGCTGCGATGAATTGCAGCAGGATAATAATGATCAGGCACAATCCGTATATTCCGAGTAATCCCCTGCTTTCTCTATTAGCACCGCAGTATCCACAGAACGCCACAATCATAATGAATAATCCAATCAAGATGAACAGCCATGGCGCCAGCTGTGGCCAGTAAACACGGTAGTCGAGTAGATAATGGTTGATATTTCTCAATGCAACGAATTCCGATAGATGCACAAAGAACCAGATGCCAGTAGCTGCAGATACGAGGCCGAACACTGCATAGATGATGTTTAAGACGTAAAGGACGGATTTTATGAAGTCTTCTTTAGCCATAGTGGAAGGCTATCGACCGAGCGCGAAGATCGTTGTCAACAGAATGAGGGGTGCGGCGGTGATGCAACTGGTTTTTATGAAGAGTGGACGTGCGCGCGCGCGTTCAACATCAAGCCTCAAGACTGACTGCGGCCGATGGGCGAGATAGCCTGCGACACAGTTAAGGTAGGTACATGATTTCCCCTCGATCGCAAGGTGATCTTGCGTAATGCATATTTTAGCATTTAGAGCTTTTAAAGCTACCGCAGCGCGTTTTATTGCAAATATTTTTGGTTGTAAATATTTTCGTCAGTAAATCTTAGTTTTATTATAAGCAAATGTAAGGTCACGTCAATTAAACTGATTAAGGTCTGATTCAGTTAATTATACTTCTGATAAATTTTCCTCAGGGAACATTATATCCAAATTTCTCTTTTTTTATCGCTTTCTATAGAAATTAGGTACGTTTGAAAATCGATTTACTTTCAAAAGTTTTTTATAATTCATTATAAGAGTAGTAGTAGTTGTAAGGATGTTTCTAAGGAAAAATTATTCAGTATCATGTATTAAAACTTTCCTTTAACATTGTTTTAGTATCTGCCAATATATTTAAAAAATATATATTTTAAAGGTTTATTTAATATAAATACTATGTAAGTATATAAGATCTCTATTTATTTACAGTCATTTCACACAGGTACTTATTTACTAATTATTTGGTACATAAATTAAATTAAATACTTAAGCTAAGATGACTTAAAACAGAGAAATGCGACTTCATTCATCACAATATTAGTAACTTACATATTTTCCTATCTATCCCTTAAAAAGTTAAACAAACTATGTTCACATAGTCTTTAATACAGTTTCACACATTCACTTTCTTCTTTATGTCCCAATACACTTTCATACCCAGCTGTGCATACATAACACCATTCAATACAAATCAGTCGCGTGTCCAAGCCCTTACTATGACGTAACGTTAAGTTAGAAATTTTCTTCTGAGACAAGAAAATAAAAACTTTCACATTAGAGGAGCACACATACGGCCCACCTACGACCGTGTTATTCGTGAACATAGGTCTTGCGGTCAATAAACTTTTTATAAAGGTACTTATTGTAATTCGTAGTCATAAATATAGTCATAATGCTACTAAACAAAATATACATATTTTAATTGTGTGTTTTGTAGATAACCTACGCTATTTGTAACCATTCTTCTTCTTTAACTTAAGAGCTTGTAACAATTATAAGACGTAAACGATGTCGTACAGAATTTAGCTATGCAACTGTTTGCAGACTTGCAATTTTTAGTTAATTATTTCATAAAATTGTTACAAAATTTTAAAAAAATCGTTCCTACTTAAATTATATTACTCCTACGAGGATAAAACTTTATCTTTTTTTGAAAGTAGTGGATGACAAAATGTGAAATTTATAAATGTCAATGTGTGAAGAATGGCTTTAAGTTGCGAAATGAAAAAGTCAAAAACAAAAACCGGTCACGCTTCATACAAGTTGCGTAACGTCTTCTAACATTAGTATAACAAATTGAGAACATCATTTACGAAATGACTCATAATATTACTAATCGACTTTTCCATTCGACAACTTTATACGTCGTCATCGCTACAAAAGCTATGCATCTGTTCTAGTTGTGCACCACACCGAAACTAATTTATATACTTATTGACCAACCACTTTCAATTTCGGTGGGGATAGGTGGGGTCACAAACATTTATACAAGCTACACTACCAGTTAAAAAAGCGCTTCATCAACAGCTTACGCGTTAAATTATCAGACATTTTAACTTTGCGAGATAATACTCCCTTATAAACATGAGACATGACTACATCCACACTGGAAATGATGTAAATTGCTCATAATTGTACGGACAATTTACGAGATTCATCGCTATACCTAAAGTGCCTCTTTAGCTGTACTTGAGAACCTCGACACGCACTACTATTCGACATGCTTGACGAATAAGACCTTTACGGTTATCACAATAACGACACAAAAACACAAGTACGTGCGACATATTACACGGTTGATTGAACACTATTTAGTTTATATTAGTCCTTTTTTGCTCTCCGACTCTTGGTGGGTTTGGATCACTCGCGGTCGTCTTAAAACAGATCTTAACATTCTAATAGATGTTACAAGAATAAAGATACTGAAGAAAGCAATGAAAATTGAAACACCTGATAGCACTTTGATGATGATTCTTGAATACTGCGAGGCGACTGCAGCACAGCCGTGTCGTTCGTTCGCCAATTTATTTGTAATTTCGCAGTTAATGGTGTACGGTTCCAACCATCCGTGGTAGAACACATCGCAGCAGGAATTCGGGAAGTCATTCTTCCAGTTGACGTAATCCCTTGGACTTTCGGCACCACAACACTGCATCCTCCTTTCAATCCTCCCAAAAGACTCTTCAACTTCATGTTGTTCCTTCATTTGGTAAAAGGCGTCCCAAATCGTATCCTTAATGAAGTTGTCCGACGATTTGCTATCAGCAAACACTAGAGCAATCACAGCGACTACTAATGACACTATAATAGTGATAGAAACGAAGGTAACGTGAACTCTAAGTAGACTTTTGCTCTTCTTTGTGGCACCGGAAAATCCGCACCCGGAAACTCCGAGAACGAGGAGTCCGACGATGATAAACAGCCATGGTATTACTTGCGGCCAATACAGGTTGTAATCCAACAGGTAGTGGTTAGAGTTGCGTAAATTGGTCACTTCTTTCACTTCAACAAAGAACCAAATGGCTACAGCGGTTAACGCTAAGCCGAGGAACGCGTAGATAGTATTTAGAACGTGTGAACACACTTTAGAGCCCATTTTCGCTTGCACTATCACTCACAACTTCACAGCGATACGTGTGTCTCCTTGCGGGGTTTACAATTAAATGGCGTAACTCCTCGCCTCCGAGTGGTTTTATGATGGACGCCGCTTCCGATCAAGGTCTTAAGGATTGATTTCCTTGCGCGTGAGTCAGAAGGGTCGGTTTTCCATGAACAATGACGTGTTCTAATTATGATTCTGGTATAGTTTGTTTACAAAGATCTGCGGACGGAAAACGCTGGCTTATCAGCTATGCAGGTTAATAGTTGTTGCAATTGTGTCGCTATATTTTCTCACAGAGCTAGTTGTGAGTTCTTGCAAATCTTTTACGGTAATTATAGATATGTTTTGGCCCAGTTTTCCTCGTTTTGCTTGGAATGGATTGGCCGTATTGAATTGAAATCAAATTTATTAGTCTATAATAATGTGTGCTGGTGTAAAACTTGGTTATAAGTTGATTGTAGATTTCTACATGCAGGATTTACGTCTTGTTGTATACACACCGATACAATACTTGTATACCGAGGATAAAAGGAAGCTTAAGAGTCCTTTTGCCCTAGACAGAATCAGTGTGTGTCACAAAAGTGTAAGGGCATATGGTCATGTCACACGAATTGAAGTCGATATTTAATTACTTGCGTACTCGTATATCTATTGTGTGTCTTTTTCCTTTTGATTACCCCTGTACCTACGTCAACGTCTATTATACACCAACTAGATATTGTAAGAGTATGGAAGTAAATTCTTCATAACGTGTGACATAGGCTATAATTTATATGTATAAATTAAAAGGCAATCTTTTTTTTAGGGTTCCGTACCCAAAGGGTGTAAACGGGACCCTATTACTGTGACTCCGCTGTGTGTCCGTCTGTCCGTCTGTCACAGGTCTCTATCTCTTGAACCGTAATAGCTAGACACTTGAAATTTTTAACCGATTATGTATTACTCGTTTGTTTTTTTTATTAAAAATTATATTATTAATTTGATCTTTATAATGGCATTAACTAGATACTTGACATTTTCACCAATTATGTATAACTATGACCACAATAACAACAAATATCAAAAATAAAATAAAGTTAAAAATTAAAGGGAGTCGTCATACAAGAAACATGTACGGAACCCTTCATGTACGAGTCCGACTCGCACTTGCCCGTTTATTTATTTATAAGTACTTGTATACAATATTTTTAAAATTTTGTGTCATCTAGGGATTGTCGAGTCAAGGGTTTACAGGTCGTGGTGACATGAGTACTTTAGTTTTAGTACTCCGTATGATTTTGAACCTATAACGCTAAGTTAAGGCCATACATGAATTTTCCGGGGTCCAATGCTGCCCCCATTTGAAATAAATCATTTCAAAGGAAACGGAGATATCGATTAAAATTTTGTCTTTGTGAAGCTCTAGATAACCCTTCAAACTTTTTATGAACTACTGTTTACAGTTTAACGTGAGAATGTTAAACTTTTCAACGCATTTTTGGGGAAAACAGCCACTTTTGGCGAAAAAGCGTAGCAAAGCTTAACGTTCTCACCCGTCAGTTCAGAGCCAAGAATACTGTGAGTGTTTTTTAAAAATCACTGTAAATAAACTACTACAGTTTATTTCTCAATAACTTTACATAGGAATCTTAAGGCTTTTTACAGACACCCACAATATCCAAAACACAATTTTCATTTTTGGCTCTATCGAAAAAAACCTCAAACATACCCCAAATTTGCCTAAATTTACCTTTAAGGCCGTACCTGAATTTTCCGGGGTCCAGTGCTGCCCCCATTTAAAATAAATCATTTCAAAGAAAACGGAGACATTATTTAAAATGTTGCTACTATCAAATCCTAGATAACCTTTCAAAGTATTTTTTGAACTACTGTTTACAGTTTATCATGAGAACGTTAAGCTTTACTACGCACATTTGCAAAAAGTGGCCGTTTTTCGCAAATGTGCGTAGTCGAATTCGAAATCGACTAGTAATTTAGATTATACATTTTTTGTTATAACTTTCATATAAAAAGGTGATTGTATAAAATAGTAATATCTTTTTTAAAGGTAAATTTAGGCAAATTTAGAGGTATGTTTGTGATTTTTTTCTATCGAGACAAAAATGCTCAATCGTGTTTTGGATATTGTGGGTGTCTATAAAAAAGCCTTAAGATTTCTATGTAAATTTTTTGAGAAATAAACTGTTGTAGTTTAGTTACAGTAATTTTTCAAAAACACGTACAGTATTGCGACCTGTGAACCCATCTCGCCTTAAAACTGTAAACAGTAGTTCATACAATAGTTTGAAGGCTTTTTTTAAATGACATCTCAGTTTGCTTTGAAATGATTTCTTCAAATGGGGGAGGGCAGCACTGGACCCCGGAAAATTCGAGTATACCCTTAACTTGTTGAATTAGTTAAAACTAAGAAAATGACTTAATTGCCCTGACAGAGCTTTACATCTAAAGACATAGGCGTATCTAAAGGGGACTGTTGTAGATGAAATCCAGAGCTTGCAGTTACATTGTTTATTCGGGTTTTCACTGATTTATCAGCGCTACATTCTTCTTGTAGAGACACAGTCATTACAAGAAGAATGAACAGACAACTTACCAAAAACACAATGAAAACTATTCACACAGGCAAAAAATTGACGTAAGTCAATCGTGGTATCGCCGAGATGATATCGCTGTGTGGAGACACGTTCATAAAACCCACAACGATAATATCGCAGCGATGAACTCATCCATGCTGTTCTGGGAGCTAATAAAAAACTAAGAATGTACCAGCTTCTTTTCATCCCACGCAAATTGTAAAAGCCAATAGAGGTAATGGGCGAGAATCTGAATCAATTCAATAGGCGATGCGGCTAGGAACACATTATTATTTTGATTCTCTTTTTCCATCATCATCACTCTAGAGGGGGTCTTAACACTCGTGGTGTTAAGACCCCATTCTCTGTCTTCCCCATGAGGAATAAAGACGTGACTTTACAACCGGCCGCCAGACAGACGTCAAACTACCTTCGGAAGGGATAGGTGCCCTTTAGAAAAATTCCCTAGATACGCCGAAACCAAAAGGACTGTAAATTGCCGCTCATGCGGTCGTAAGTACCAATTTAAGGGCTCACTATATTTCCGGGTTCAAAATCCTGAGCTATGCGTAATGTTTGCTCAACTTGTTAGAAGTGATGTCATGTTTTGTTAGTTCATTAAAACTGACTATCGCGTTGTAAGCTATGATGGATGGAATTTTATTTATTTTTCGTGTGTATAAGAGGCCAGTGTCAGATTTTTCAAGCTTCCTAAAAGCACCTGACATAGCTTGACAACTTCCGTACAATGACCAACGGCTTACCATAAGTTCAATTCAAAATATCTTTATTATCATAGGATATTTACAATACCTCTTAATAATAGTCACTTTCTTTTGTTTTGCACAAATGTTGACGTCAAATCGTTACTTACAGCTAAGTTTACGCCGCTTCCTACGCGCAAGTGCAGAAGAAGCGGCAAACTAACTGCACTGCACGTTTTCTCCAAAGACGTCAACTAACAAACTTAAAACTTAAAATTAGTTATATGAATTGACTGAGATTACATTGTTGGTTATGTCATAATTAAATTGAATTATAAGAATTACGAAACTAAAAATAATGTCAATTTGTAAATTTAGTATGTACCAATGTACCTAAATTATGACATGTCTAAGTATACAAATCTTTAAGAGGGACCCGCGCCAAGCTCAAGCCAGACTTTTTTGTCTTTAAGATTGTTAAGTGGCATAAATATTCCTCAATTACTGTCGCACTGTCATGTAAGTCGCATATCGCAGTGCAGTGATCTATTAGCACTGCAGCGGATACTGAAGTGCTAATAGAGAAAGCAGTGAATTACTCGAAATGTATGGATTGTGCCTGATCTTTATTAGCCGTGTGGTTTACAGCAGAGTAGAATTGGACCACTCTAAGTCATCCCGTGGATGTTGTAGATAAGTCATCCCGTGGATGTTGTAGAAAGCGACTTAGGAAACATAAACTAAACAAAGCTTATAAATATCGACCTCTCCAGTATGAGTGTCGGCCAAATCCTCTGACTGCTCTGGCCAAGTATAGCTCTGGTAGTTCAGAGTGGGTCGTGCTCCTGCACTAAAAAAGACCTAATTATAATGGTAATGATTATTATCCTTCTGCAATTAATCGCAGCGACTCTGATCTTCGTTTTCGTTGATGGTGAAGACACGGATCGGTTGATGCTAATTATGCTCGAGCTTACAGAAGCTGGCGAAAGGACTTGCCTTTGAACTGCTATTTGGATAGTTACTACAGAAATTCTTGTGAGTTTTCTGACAAGGAAGCTGTGAAAAGATTAGGTTGTGCTAAAGTGCGTTAATCAACTTAAAAATTAAAAGTCCACACCTTTTCGGTGCGTCATTGTTACGTAGTCTCCTATTTTTGTTTTTAAATTGTTCTATCATGATCTTTGTTTGAAATCATTTTAATAAGCTGTGACGTATACACGTAACAAACTTTGGTAGCTATTTGACATTGACATACCTATCTCTTGAAAATATTTTTACAATGGCAATATAGGTCCAGGAATCAACGCTAGAACAGTAATTGACAAAAGTTCAATTTAATAACTGTTAATAGCCAACTACGCAATGTAGCCTTGATAGCCTTGTATTGCTATTGGAGCTGTCAAATTTAACAGATTTGTTGCCAAAGAACAATAACTCAGCTTGTTGCTTGGCCCAAGATTGGTTATTATTTTTAGGACTTGGCCCAATTTTTAATTAATTTTTAAATTTCTTAAGGCCTTATTGATATCAGACCAAACCGAACCTGTTAATAGTTGTTAATACCACATTAACAACTCTGTTCGGTTACATTGATATTCGCTTCTTGTCAATGTTTTAAGTAATGGTAAATTAAACTAGATATTGTTATGAAATTGATAAAAAATATTTTATTTTTAAATTATAACACGTTTTTACATTAATATAAAATAAAGTTTGACTACAACTAAAAAACAGCCTTTTAATATGATTATTATAATTAATTCTATTATATTACCTAACTCGACGTCAACACCACTCCGACATGAGATGACACTCACAATCATTGAAACATTATAGTATATGCTACCTCTAGAATTTCCAAATAAGAAATGAAGAAGTCATGAACCACTGGTGTTCCACGCATCGTACACTTTATAAGGATCAAATTTTGGAAATTTACTGTAAGAAGACAGACGAACGTAATTTTGTGAGTTGTGAGTCGCGTAAAATAAGTCGCGAAAATGATTTTCCACAAAAATTTAAGACTGAATTGACAAAAGGATTTGGAGCATAAACAGAATGCAGGGTTAATTTTCCCTACTGACTTTACGCGACTTACAACTCAAAAATTACGGTGGTTTGCCTGGGTCCATAGGATCACGCAATAATGTTTGCAGTTAATTATTTACTATGACTTCAGTATTTATTGGAGAAATATATTTCCTATCCACGGTTTAACCTACAAACAAATCAATAACAAATAATTATTTAAAGCTATGACTATGATAAAAGTTAAAGCAAAAGTATTGAGATGACATCATATTTTAAGGAAAACTGGACTAACATATAAACATAAAAATTTGTACTATACAATTCACAGGGGACAATTATAGAAAATACTGTAGTATAAATGATGTTTTACATCAGCGTTAGTATTATATGGTGGAGAATTATATGACCATGGTAATGAGGATGATACAATATAATGAGATGATAATACAATATCAACCTATGCGGGAAATTACTAAGAAATGTATATGTTTTTTATACATTTCTTATCATACTTCCCTAATTGACGTAACTTGTGACTTCATCGGAACGTCGGATACTATCGTTTTATATCGTAACATTACATTTCAAATTGGTCTTTATCGCTACACTACAGAGTTTTAAGATACTGAAGATAATGCAAACAGGTTGCTTAGTGTAGAAATCAGAGTACTAAGACCTGGAGGCCTACCCTTATTTTGGGACTAACCGCGACCACAGCTGTTAGTCTTTAGAAGATTGTCCTGCTGAACTTTGTCAGGTATTTACACAGTCACACTAGCACACACGCCATTAATGTTCAACTGTGTTTCTTGGACGTTTCTTCTCTCTTCTTTCTTTTGATCCTTAACCCCTTTTAGCACTAACGCAAGAACTGCTACCACTAAATTGACGAAACCTATCGATGATACACTGGCTCCTCCCCACCACAGATGTTTGATGAAAAGTCTAGTTTTATTTATCACGACTTTTTTGCACCCAGTTAAATTTTTAACAGTAACTCCATGACTTGATTCTGAGCACGGCCTGTCACTTCTGCAGCAAGATTTTGGATATAATTTATCAGGGGAAAATTTTAAATAGTCGTTAGAATTCTCGGAACCACAACAAGTGTATTTCCTTTCTAAATTCCCGAAAGCTGTGTCGTTAGCTGATTCTATTTTCTTATAATCTATTTGTTGAAAGCCTTCTTGGATGATATCTGATATAACTTGATCGGTTTTCTCGCAGCCAGCATTTTCGGAGACAATTATAGTAGCAGTGGTTGAAGCAACTACAGCAACGGAAAGGAATGTTATATACACTATGAGTATTGCTTTGGAGTAAGCACTACCAAAGCCACACAGTGAGACGGTAGCCACAATAACACCAACACCAATGAAGATATACGGGACGATTTCAGTCCAGCTCATTCCAGAACTTATAACGTGTAGATCTTTGTTTCTCACATGTTTTATCTCTTCAAATTCCATATAATATGACACTGAAGCTATCACTAATAATATGGCTGCTGCTACGTATATAATGTTTAGGATGAAAGAAATTATCGTTAACGCTGATTTAGCCATTTTGTTTTGAGAACACAACTATCCCGTTTGAAGACACACAATTCAGTGATTGTTTTGCGTCATTATTATAGCTTATATAGTAAATGTTTCAGCTAATTAATCACTTGTGACAATAACTGGTACAACACAACAGCGAATGTGTTGATCAAATAAAAATCCAGAAACGTCAAACGTATTTTCCTGTATTCGTGTTTGATTGTTTATTTATAGCAACAATATACAATATTATAATATATAACAATATTATATAATAAACTATAATAACAATATTTAATCTAATAAACTGAACTTAAACTAAAAAGAAGAAAAGATAAACTATTTTTTTTTATTAAATTAATATAAAAAACCAGCCAAGTGCGTGTCGGACCACGCATAAAGTAGGGTTCCGTAGTAATTTTTGGCACCACGCTGTTTTGCATATTTAAAATTATTAAGCTTCATTCAGTCCTAACAGTAAAATATGTAAAAAACTTTTTAAGTTTATACTGTTCTTTTGGAAAAAAAAAATTATATTTTTATTTTATTTATAATTTCAAAAGTATTCATCACAGGATACCCGAAACAATTTTAAATAAGAGTTTCCGCGCCTGTTTCTTTACGAGAGTGATTTGAAGTTTATAGGTCCAAGACTTTAGAAATTACAGGGGGGGGGGACACCGTGTAAACGACTGGCGGGCTATATCTCGCAAATGGTAAATCTGATAAAAAAGTGTTGTATGAAAACCCTACTTTATTTTCCTAGTCCTTTTCAACGATACCCCACACAAGGGGGTGCACTCAAAAAAATAATTCAACCCCCCCCCCCCCCTTTACATGTATGGGGAGGTACCCTCAAAAAGGGGTAATTTTAATTTTTTGTATTTTTAAAAATGAGATCTATATGTGAAGTATCCTCGAACCAAGTTACATGCAAATCGGTCCATAAACGTAGAAGATATTCTGCTGTGACAGACTAGGATGGACGGACGAACTGAACGATCTTATAAGGGTTCCTTGTCGGACTACGGAACCCTAAAAATGGACCCAAGATCAATGAGTTCAGAAAGTAAGGTACCCAAGAGGCTGGTGCCATTTCCTTGTGTTTCCTAAGGACTACAAAGGCGCTGGAAT
This sequence comes from Acrobasis repandana, assembly GCA_963576875.1. Lineage (NCBI taxonomy): Eukaryota > Metazoa > Arthropoda > Insecta > Lepidoptera > Pyralidae > Acrobasis > Acrobasis repandana. The sequence goes on along the minus strand of OY756241.1, from coordinate 8,644,747 downwards.
GTAATATCAAAGAGGTCAGAATGAAACTCTGGGAAAGGGACCACACTTTGCCCAATTTTGATAAACCAAAAGAAGGGTTGCCGCATGGACGGGATTTGCCCTGGCCTGCATGGAAATCACTCAATGGATTGCGAACCCAAGTAGGTCGTTGTGGAGAGCTTGTGTCCAAGTGGAATTTGATTGATAGCTCATGGAACGTGTGCGAGTGTTCCTCCCCACAGACTATGGCGCACCTGCTTTCCTGTCCCGGATGCCCTACCACCTGCACGCTGGAAGATTTACTTGCGGCTAATGATAACGCCGTCGAAGTGGCACTCTACTGGGCTGACAAAATATGGAGACAAAAATAGACCATCGACACGCAAAGAAGAAGTTGAATGGCCAAACTCAGCCTCTAGCCGATATGTACACCAGCTCTTGGCTCCCCTGAGACGTCAATTTGTATTTATGTTTTCTTATCAGAGGAAAACCGGTAAAAATCAAGTCGTACTCGTACATGAAGGGTTCCGTACCTCCGTAAAACGTTATAAAACGCAGGAAAAAACCAGTTTCTTGTATGCCGATCCCTTTAATTTTTTACTTTATCTTATTTTTAGTATTTGTGATTATAGCGGCTATAGTAGTAATACATAATCGGTGAAAATTTCAATTGGTAGCTATTACGGTTCAAAATATCCCTGTGACAGATTGACAGACATCGGAGTCTCTGTAATAGGGTCCCGTTGGCACCCTTTGGGAGTGGAACCCTACAAACATTGTTGCTCAGAGTACACGTTACAGCTGCTCGTTCTATGTTACGTCAAGTAAGGGTCAGTTCCCACCGAGACGCGACGCGACGCGACATAGCGTGCACTTTGGAAGAAATATAGAACTTGTTTACTAGACAAAAAGATACTGATTTCAGCGACAGCCCGCGTTTCGGCGAGCGATGCATAGCGAGGCACATCACTCTTTTTGTCTAGTAAACAAGTTCTATATTTCTTTCACGTGCGCGCAACGTCGCGTCGCGTTGCGTCTCGGTGTGAACTAACCCTTACGTCTATTAGGGAGTATGAAGAAATGTATATTGTGCTGCCAAATTAACCAAAATTACAAACAAGGAAAAACATACTAAATAATAAACATACGTTGTCATTTTACTTTGTACTGTTGTTTTTGTCTTCAATTATGTGATTTCTAAGTACAATAAAGTTATTACGAACATACAAACAAACATACCTACTATCCTACTTTGTTTAAAAATAGCCCAAAGGGTTATAATTACACTTCCGAGTAAGATAGGCATCAACATTTGATACGAATGTGTAAACGGGAATCCCAAAGCCATATGTAATAAGGTCAACAACTGTTGTAGGGAGTTTTAGAGGGGTAATGGCACTCGGGGTATGCTAATTGATTTCAGTGGACATGATTATGTTAGAACTTTCCGAACACTGACATCTACAGACTAATTAAGCTAGTCCCAAAGTAAGTTTTAAGCTTGTATTATTTTATTTCATTTCATTTCATTATAGGATACTAATTCAACGATACTATATTTTATAATAAATATCACCCAAGACCCAGGTCAATTTGAAAAAGGCCATTTTCCAACTTGCCCTGGCTGGGGATCGCACCCAGAACCTCCGGATTGGTTGGATAGCGTTTTAACCATTACGCCACGGAGGTCGTCAAAAGGAGCTAAAAAAAGGATAAGCTTCTCAATTTAAATGTGGAGGTTAGGTTAGGGCAAGTTAGTCCCATTGACACCAGATGACGATCTGATGATAGAATCCTAAAGAGAGAAAGAGAACGTCCCAAATATTCTAGGCACACTGCATATAGTGATTTTGATGTTTTGTTAGTAAATCAAACATTTGCATTCAGAAAGAACGGATGAAGATGCCAAGAAATTGAAGTCGCTTCTTTTGTTTAAAATTATATGTTATGCAATGATTTGTGAAGATTAGAGAGACTACGATTAGTAAAATCGTCTGCCTACGATGAAAAACGGGAATCAGAAGTAGTGGCAGGCTTAGGGTATAAGGCAGACGGACCGCACTCCGACTGTACGCTAGCCGCGCAGTCGTTTTGCAGTATTTTTATTTATTTTATTTATTTCTATATCATCTTTACCGAAGAACCGATGGCCGATGGGGCAGAAAGGTTCTCGAATGGCGGCCACATACCGGCAGGCGCAGCGTAGGACACCCACCTGCTAGGTGGTCAGACGACCGGAGAAAGGTTGCAGGAAAACGCTGGATGCAGGCCGCTTCCGCTAGGTCGTTTTGGAAATCCTTGGGGGAGGCCTATGTCCAGCAGTGGACTTCCTGTGGCTGACATGATGATGATGATTCATCTTTACAGGGCAATCCTAATGCGATAGAAGTTGCTTAACCTAATAACATATGACGAAATATGCCACCCATAAGAATTCATTTAGAGAACAACCGAATAAGTCCAAATGACTGGCAATGACGTTGAGTGTGTGAACCGCACGCGTCAGTGGCGCCTTTTTGACGAGGTTGGTCCGTCCGCGCGCACACACAGCAACTGCGGCTGTCGCCGCCGCCCCACATAACCTTCTGTACTTTACCTCGGAGAAACTTAAATACGTAGGACACCAGCGCTATTTCCCTCCTAACTTCTTATTGCATGACAACCGTGCCGCTAGCGTGCAGTCGGAGCGTGGTTGGTATGAAAAGTGATCCATGAGCAAGCAAATTGGTGATCGCAGTTAATGGTATACTCGTAAAGTCTTAGAACGAAGGACGCTGCTGACCGTTCTCTGTTTCCTTTACATTGTCTACACGTGCAAGAGTATTTCCGGTTATTTCTTCTCCTCTTTGGAAGGTCTTCGGCATCCTTGGGTGACCATTGATATATATTGACCGAGTGAGCGAGACGAACGAAGGTTTCCGTTTCAGCTTCGGCAAAAATTTTACATTATTAGTTAGCGCGCGGCGGCCCCTCAGGGTGGTAAATTCAGTTATACGAATCGTTTGCCCAGAGTAATAAGAATGAAATTGGCCTGCAATTAATGTCTAGGTATCTTAACGAAAAAGTGCTGAGTTCTGACATGAGCTAAATTAAACCATATCGCTAACCACATTGATTAGATATTTATTTGAATGTCTTTGCTGAGTGAGACTTCTATACGTGAGTACCTACTGGTTGAAAATGTTAAAAATTAGGATTCCGTACAAAAATGAAATAAACGGGCAAGTGCGAGTCGGAATCGTACATGAAAGGTTCCGTACCACCGTACAATGTTTTAAAACGCTGAAAAAACACGTTTCTTATATGACGACCCCCTTTAATTATTAATTACTTTATCTTATTTTTAGTATTTGTTGTTATAGTGGTCATAGTAAAACATAATCAGTGAAAATTTCAGGTGTCTAGCTATTACAGTTAAAAAGATAGAGCCCTGTGACAGATCGAGTTAGAAACGCTGAAAAAACACGTTTTTTGTTTGACGACCCCCTTTAATTTTTAACTTTTTTTATTTTTAGTATTTGTTGGCCACAGTAATACATAATCGGTGAAAATTTTAGGTGTCTCGCTATTACGGTTCAAGAGATAGAGTCCTGGGACAGACGGACAGACGGACAGACAGCGGAGTCTTAGTAATAGGGTTGCGTTTGCACCCTTCGGGTACGGAACTCTACAAACGGAACCCTTATAGGATCACTCGTGCGTCTGTCTGTCCGTCCGTCTGTCACAGCCAATTTGCTCCGAATCTACTGGACCGAATCAGGTAAAAATTTGTAGGATGGTGTATCCTATGCCCCAAACACATATGTGCAAAGTAAATAAATATTTTTTTTTAAATAAGGGTGGGTCATTTTCGAGGGATAAATTAGGAAATTGAAAAAAGAAGTTTTGCAAACCCTACTGTGTCATATATCAAATGAAAGGGCTCGTTATGAGGATCTTGAATATATATTTTTTTATAAGTAATTATAAAATAAATAGTTTTGATTTTATTCATGAAAGAAGACGAAAATTGACCCCCCCCCCCCCTGATCTCCGAAACTACTAAGCCTAAAATTTTGAAAAAAATACGAAATTTGCTTGTAGATTACAGGAAAACCTATAAGAATTCAATCAATTGTACGGAACCCTCTCCTCGCGAGTTTAAGTCGCACTTGGCCGGTTTAATTTTTTTGTTACCCTTATTAAGACGCAACTTTTTTGTTCGAGTAACTTTTTCATCCAATACCTAAACCTATGCGAAGACAGACTCGCGAAGTCTACAGCTCACAGAGCCACTAGTATTATATATGGAGAAGAAAAAGCGGGAAAGCACACCACGGTTTCCGAAGCAGCACAGCTCTGGAACGCGCTAAGATTGCTCTTATAATATCAGTGACATCGTTACATCATTTGTGTAACATTGCAAGTGCACTGAGCCATAGCGGTGACTCAAGGTCGTGTCGTGACTCTGTTTGCAAGAGTGGGCTGCTGTATATTTTCTTTATTATTTAAAAAAGGTAAGTAAATCGTTGTATGAAGTATACTGCCTCACCACATTCTTTGTCATTCTCTTTTTTCGCTCTTATCTCTTCACACATTTGCGTCAAGAAATGTATTAGCTTTTATTTAGAAACGACATGTCAGATGTCGGAAAAATTTTGTAATTTTAAAGAAATAGGTATAATGACTGGGTCAGAAAAGTATATTCTAATTAGTCCGTTAGTTAGATAATCCAAAAATAATGTACGTACCCATATTTTGTAGTTTATCAAAAAAGTGAAAATTCACAAAGATACAGAGTATCTAAGTTCCAGAGTAGAGGCTTGTGACATCACCGATCGTAAAAATCGTACGAAAGCGTGACATCATGCGAAGTTTAATTGCGCTATATCTTCGTCATTTATTGTTTCTCAGAGAAAAAAAAAAGTGTATTTTTACAATATTTTTTAATAATCTAACCGATGGGCCAAAAATATTTTTTCAGTCATCATGTCTAGGATTCTAACATCACCATGTACCATCAAAATTGAAAACTTCTACAAACTATATTTTCTTTTAAGTTCATATTATGACTGTGGAGAACCAGCAATTGTATCAATTTCTTTGAAATTAAATCTAACATGTCGATTTAAATTAAAAGCTATAGACTACGTTTGTATGGGAAAGTCTGATTCTATCTAGCGTAACTTAAGAGTAGACAGGTAGATGAGACAATCAAAAAAACTTTGTTTTTCATTCCACGCTCTAATTGTCACGTAGCCAACATTTTTCTATCTTTCCTCCAAACAATATGTCCCCATTACGTAGCCGCTCATTCACTGGGTTTATTTACTACGCGGTAAACAAATGAGTAGTTTTTGTTTACGATATTGCGACCACGTGATTTCATTCATAACTTTCAGGACGTGGTATTGCACACATATGGTAGGTAGGTATTGGGTTTCCCTGCCTGTTCGTCATATGAGAACCTTACCTAAGTAATTTGAACCCATCATTAGCGCTTATACAATACTGAGTGTAAATGTACTGCCCGATAAGGACCTTCCCCCCCCCCCCCTTCTGTTCCTAAATTGGGGTTTACGATTTATGACAAAATAAAAAAAAAAATTATTAGATCTCGTTCAAACCAATTTTCGGTGGAAGTTTGCATGGTAATGTACCAACATCATATATTTTTTTATGTTTCATCATTCTCTTATTTTAGAAGTTACAGGGGGGGGGGGGGGGAAACATTTTAACACTTTGAAAGTGTCTCTCGCGCAAACTATTAGTTTAGAAAAAAGGATATTAGAAACCTCAATATAATTTTTGAAGAACTATCCATAGATACACACACACATATGGGTTTGATGAATAAAAAATTTTGAGTTTCAGTTCTAAGTATGGGGAACCCCTAAAATTTATTGTTCTTTTTTTTCTATTTTCGTGTGAAAATCTTAATGCGGTATACAGAAAACATCTACTTACCAAGTTTCAACAGTATAGTTCTTATAGTTTCGAAAAAAAGTGGCTGTGACATACGGCAGACAGACATGACGAATCTAACCTAAAAAGTTGCATCTTAACTTGAAGGGTAACAAAAAAGATTTATGACATTTTTTGTAATAGCTAATATAATATATCAGCTATTTCAAAAAATGTTTACGTTTTTAATCCCCATATTTCAGCCATTTTGAAAAATTTCGGAAAACTGAATATCAAGGAAACTCTTTATGATTATTGAACCTGCTCGAGTGTTTTTAGCTGTATACTTGCGATACACTATGTATAACATAATTTAGTTTAATCATTTAAATTTAAGTTACAAATGTTATTTTTACTTATGTTATAAATTAAAAATTAGTATTAGCGCGTATTTTATACGTAAAAACTAAAATAATAAATGAGATTAAAAAAATAAAGTCATTATAACTTAAGCAAATATTAATTGATTTGCGTCTAATAGCTGAGAGTGTCTTGTAAAGAGTTAATTATGTTTAATTCAATCGTGTGACAATAAATAACTTGTTATTTTAATTTCATCATATATCTGAGGAAATGCCTATATTTATCTTGTATGTGTCAAGAAACTGTTCAAGTCGTAAAAATGAGGAAGTGGCGCCTTAAACGGCATGAGATCTCCGTGGTGACTCACGGTTAAAGCCAAGGTTGGGAAGTAATTGATCAATGAGGCTCATCATTGGACCAATCATGAATCATGGTATACTTAGAACGTTTTTCCAGTGTACAAATTTAAAGCTAGTTCAGTCCTACTTCTTTCCATAAGAAGTAGTCAAAATTATAGCAAATTATTGATTTCATTTATTTTTCTATAAATTCATATGTAACAAAATTTTCCTTAAGTCAATTCCTTTCAATATTTCTTTTTTGTTCATCAATATCAACTTTGAACAAAACTAGGTGTACCCCATAAGGAATAAAGACGTGATCAGTTTATATTAATATGTATGTTAGCTTAGTATGTTAGTTTGTTATTCGGAAAGGATAATATGTTTATGAATCGAGGGCATTGTACTCTAAAACTCTAAACTTAAGGCCGTACCTGAATTTTCCTGGGTCCAGTGCTGCCCCCATTTAAAATAAATCATTTCAAAGAAAACGGAGACACCATTAAAAATTTTGCTACTACCAATTCCTAGATAACCCTTCAAAGTATTTTATGAACTACTATTTAGAGTTTAAAGTGAGAACATTAAGCTTTACTACGCACATTTGCGAAAAACGGCCACTTTTGGCCGACTTTTTGAACTGACCCGACTTTTTTGAAATTTGCTTTTAAGGTGAATGCAAAGCGCCCTCATTTAAAAAAACATTGTTACCTCGTAAATATGGTAAAAATTTCCATGTTAGGCACTAGATAGCCCTTTAAATTATTTTATGAACTGCCGTTGAAACTATTATTGGTGATCCGTCTAGCTTAAAAGTGGCCACTTTTGGCGGAAGCGGGTTTTACAGCTAGACTGACTAATACGTAATACTTTTAACGGTGGTTCATAAAATAAATTAAAGGGCTATCTAGTGCCTTACATTTAGCAAACAATATGGAATTTTTTACCATATTTACGAGTTGACAATTTTTTGCACCACTTCTTCTTGGTTCAAGGCTTTAGCCTTAAAGCCCTTTCATTTTGATGATAATTAAACGCCAAACATCTTTGCACATTATTAAAAAGTAAAATGTCACTGTCATGTACCTACCTGTCATTGTTGTCATTTACTGACTTAAAAAATATACGTCACTCTTCATCTTGTCTTTGGCTAAACTAAACAGTGTTTCATTTATTGTCCTCAAATCTCAAATTAATTATAAAATTATTAATTGAAATAAAAAGCTTAGGAGCTAAATTTTATCAGGCTATGGGCCCATCACCTTCATTTGAATTAACTTTCATTTGATCCCCCGCACGGTATGATTAGATTTATTTTATTTTTTAGTTCATTACTTAATGGCCTATATGGGGCGCCATATTCAATTTTCTGTGACGCCATATAATCTATAAGTATAAGTTTGTCAAGGTATCATGGATATCATTGAAGACACGAGGGAACAGATGAACATACATATATAGCAGCAAAACACATAATCCTCCTTTTGGCTTCGCCGTAAACAGGTAAAAACAAAACAGCCTCACGCACTACCAACTAATAAAATAATCCACTACGCGCATAGTATATTATGACTCATTCACTATGCGTAAATTATGTGTAATACTGTGTCACGTTCTAGGAAAATATAGTAGGTTTGTCAGAAACACAGTTCGTTAATAGACGCCATCAATGTCTTTATGTTACTCATCTCGAGACGTCATCTCATTCATAAATTGATTGAATGAAAAACAGGAAGAAGTACGGTCGATACGGCCCTGTCGTGTGATGACTGCTCCACATTTGTTGATGCATCACACAAAATTTATTGGACGAGCAAGCGTAATTCTCCGAGTCGAGTCTTCTGCTTATCGACCGTTGCTAACACTGGTAACATATTTTCGAGCTGCCTAAATACATCCTTACTCTACATTACGACACGCGGCACGGTGGCAGTCCCGCGTGGCAGCCCACATCGCACACCGCGCCGCGTGTCCGTGGACGCGGCCTAAAGATGTATTTAGGCAGCTCAATGACTGTCATCCAGTAAGAAAAGTCATTTTTAGCCGACTTCAAAAAAGGAGAAGATTATTAATTCGACCCGTATGTTTTTTTTGTATTTGTTTTACGCGATATCTTCGCCAATTGTGAACCAATTTTGTTTTTTTATTTGAAAGCCTTTACTACCAATTTGACGAAAAAAAAACCGGCTTTATTTTCTGGAGTTTCTTCCATATCTCCAAAGTTCTTAATCATATCGTTACCAAATTAATATGAAACCATTTAGACAGTAATGGCTGTAAAAAAGATTCACGAAGATATCGCGTAACATACAATACCTACAACAAATACATACGGGTTCCTTTTGAGCTGGGCTGCTGGGTACAAGCTGGGATTTTTAAATAATTTTTAATTTATTTTTGGTTTATTTTTTGATTTAGTTATTATGGATTTTATTGACTGTGAAGTTATGTATTTTGATAACAAATGACGTCAGTAGTACCACGTAGTAGGTACTTAGGTAGGTACAGTGTGCCACCTCACGTAGTGCGCGATGCGCGCGGTGGCACAGGTATCTGATTAACCGTCTGTACATATGATAAATAAATAAACCGGCAAGTACGAGTCGGACTCGTACATGAAGGGTTCCGTACCACCGTACAATGTTTTAAAACGCTACAAAACACGTTTTTTGTATGACGACCAACTTTAATTTTTAACTTTATTTTATTTTTAGTATTTGTTGTTATTGGGATCATAGTAATACATAATTGGTGAAAATTTCAAGTATCTATTTAATGCCATTATGAAGATCAAGTTAAAAACGCTGAAAAATAACACGTTTCTTGTTGACGACCCCCTTTAATTTTTAACAATTTTTATTTTTAGTATTTGTTGTTATATCCGCCACAGTAATACATAATCGGTGAAAATTACAAGTGTCTAGCTATTACGGTTCAAGAGATAGAGCCCTATGACTGACGGACAGACAGACAGACAGACGGACAGACAGCGGAGTCTCAGTAATTGGGTCCCGTTTGCACCCTTTGGATACGGAACCCTAAAAAGACATACAGTCGAATTGAAGACCTCCTTTTTTAAAGTCAGTTTAAAAGCGAAAGTCAGAAAGCGCATCCCGGGTTCCGAAGCAGCACAGCTAAGCATGAACTGGGTACGCGAAAAGACGGGTAAGTTGAATGAGAGTGAAAATAGAATGAGTAAAAAACCTTCAATAAGACAAGACCACACAAGATCGTCTTTTGTGATATATTGCATTGTTTTGTTTCTTATTCGAGCTAAAAATAGTTCATTCATTGTAACGCCGAGGTCACATTGATTGTTTGTAGATTAAACCAATTATTGTTACCACAGATACAGTCTATGTGTTAGTTCTGATATAAATTACCTAATTAACTTATTTTAAAGGACAAATCATTTTATTAAAAGTAACATATTGAAGTCTGTACCTAATTCATTCAAATAAGTTACCAGATTGATTTATTTTATTAAATAGAACCAACCACCTTGAAACTGTTTATTTTATAAGGTCGCTAACTAATATGTATCGTATAGTATGTTTACTATAGTGATTTCCTATAGCCTTTGGTACATTGAAGATGAGTTAGTGCTTGCTATATTTATTTATTTTTAAAATTTGTATTGTTTTGTTCTACAATCGACATCATCATCCGGTCTTTTGTAGTCTCCACTGCAGGAGCACGACCCTCTCTGTACTACCAGAGCTATATATTAGCCAGAGCAGTCAGAGGATTTGGCCTACACTCTCCACGCTGGCCAGACGGGTTGGAAAGCTCTCATTGATGTTTATAAGCTTTGTTTAGCTTGTGTTTCCTAAGTCATGTTCTACGACATCCACGGAAAGACTTGTTGGTTTTAACGCTTAAAGCGTTCTCTCCCATATATAGGTATATATACACAATTACCTCTTTATCCATAATGGACCAGACAGAGCATTACTTTAATTTTAAAAATGTGACTGCATAGCTACTCGTATAGATTATGACATTATTGTTTGACTACCTTGGACAACTTAAAATTTCGACTTTTTTTTATAATAAAATGCATTTATATTCCTCCAACAAATTAATTACACTTATACAATAAATAAGTAAAATGAGAAATTACATATTGACTAATATAATTGACTTTGCATATGTAATTAATTATTTTCGAATGCATATTAACAAAATAGGTACTTTTATTTACGATTTATACTTTATACATATACATTTAAGTATACATTTTTATATTTCATATTAAATCGATGTAAGTTAAACAGTTCTGATAATTGTATCGCCACACCCAAACTGGGTACATGTAGTACTGCACCGACATTTGTTATCTTATATTATGCAACATGTTAGCGATGAATAAATGATTATGATTACCTATGGGTTTGGCGGCTCTAAGCAGAAAGAGCCCAAGGCCGCAAGACCCAAAGACCTATTTTAGCGTGACGGTGGGCGAGAACGTGGAAAAATAAATCAAAATAGTGATGAGTTGCTAGACGCATCGCCTATTCACATAATTCATATTAAGCCGATTTCCTTGATCGGCTTCTACAATCTGCGCGGAAAGAGAAACAGCTGGTACATTCAAAGGTTTTACTTTTCTTTTAAGACCCTCAGTTCACTATACTGAATTTAAATCCATTATTAAATAAATAGGTACTTAAATAAAAATGTAAATCTAAATAATTAAACCAAGTACTAAAATTACTCAATACTCAATAATTTATTGCTTCCTTAAATGACAAATGAATACATGCAAACTAGATAGCAAGATGATTCCACAATCACTTAAGGACCCTGTTGGGCGCTGCAATAGGAGAGAGGAGGAATCGTATCACTGTTAGTATAGTTCCTTGAAGTAAATTAGTTCTCGTTTTATTTACTTTATACTTATAATAAGACGGAATATAAATTCCATTCATCTAAAATACTACGAATTCGATAGGAGTTTGTACATACTAAATGAGACATAGTTTGTATCCATTTAGGCTAATGTAGATATTACTCATAAGGTCGTTTATAGAGTGACGATAACAAAATATGGAAGTGTGACTATTGAACAGGTTTACTTATGCTTACTTAAGTCGTTAGAGTTAGAGACAATATATGACTCACGATTGCAAATAATCAAACAAATATTTTCTACGTTAGTCAAAGAATTAACCGGCTACTTCTTCTCACCTTCCTACGTCTTCAGCGTCCCTGGGTGACCGTTAAACGCATGTTATATTTGGAGAAGAAAAAGCCGGAAAGCGCACCCCGGGCTCCAAAACAGCACAGCCAAGAACGCACCCTACTGTAGCTAGTATCAACCTTTTTTGGTCCCTACTAATTTATAGTTAGTTTATGAATAAAATTCATGAACGTACAGTTTTTTCGTCCAAATGATTTGTACACCCACCCACAAGCTATTTCAGAAACTAAATAAAAATAATAAATATATTTTTTAATCAATTGTTTATTTCAATTAATAAGGAACAGAAAATCAAAATATTATCCTATAAAAATAGGATTTAATGTATTTTGATTTTTTAAATCACTTTGAATACATATTAATTATAAAAGTTGAGCTGTTGAGATCAATGTTCATAACAAATACAAACCAATCGGCGTAACGCACCAATATCCTCTGCGGTGGTGTACAGCGCAGGCGGCCTCTTTGAATGAGCCGGGGCGCCGCGCGCTCTGCCTTTGTTGGACCGCAGACAAAGCAACGAGTGCCAACCATTTGGGCGAAGGAACTGTTTGTAAAACAATTTATACAAATCACTTCTCTATTCCTTAAAGGCTATAAGATCCGAGAGATTTTTCTATTTATCCCGAAGGTTGACTGGTATAGAATGCCGCCTTTGGTACCATTTTGTTTTAGTTTATAAAATTTAAAATAAATAAATAAGGACACTTTCAGCGTGATGTTAGCCGTACAGATGGAAAATCGAACTAATCAAAATGATAATAAAGGTTGCTTTTATATGCTCATCGAACATGATTTCCAGAATTTCGCCCATTTCCTTTACCGACTTCTACGATTTGTATAAGTAGCTAGAGACGCACTTGACGAATTCTGTTTTTTTTTTCATTGTTCCATAGGAAGAGACGTAAATACCAGACCCTTTCATCGTACCAACTTTCAAAACTTTTCTATAAAAAATAATTTATGAAAGTGTTTGAAAGTCGTTAAAGTAAAATGTTGTCGCTTGTTTGTTTTTATCTCCTAAACTTCGTAATAGGCGTCGAGGATGCTTGAATACAAAGCAAAGGACCCTCACTGTTTCACAAAATTAATGGCACTGGGTCAATGAAATGTTATTTTTTGTTTAAAGAAAAAAAAACATATTTTTCTAAATTTCAATTTATGAGATACTTAGTGAAAATCGTAATATTTCGTTTCTTTATTTGTTAAACTCAATCAATAACTAGTAAATAAATACTGTGGGCGAGTCATTGACCGAGAGCGAGCGAGATTGGCGGAAAATGCTTTTGTCCGTCTGTCTGTCTGTCTGTCTGTCGGTTTGTTCTCGCCTACAGGTCGCATTTCACAACCGATTCTCGTGAAATTTTTCAAGCAGGTACGATATCCATATAGATTTTTTTTGTTTATTCAGTTTTCGGAAATTCTTCAAAATGGCGGAGATATGCGGGATTAAAACCCCCATGTCTCCGCCATTCCAAAAATAATCACATTTTAGCCATTTCGAAAGATTTTCAAATAATTTCATAAAACTTTTTTGTTACTCTTATTAAGACGCAACTTTTTGTCTGAACAACTTTTTTGACTGAACAACTTTTTTGACTGGACAACTTTTTAATCCGATAAACTTCAACGGATCGGGTGAGTCGCGAGGTTTACAGCTCACAGAGCCACTAGTATAATTGTTGTTTGACCATGATCCAAATTGATCGAGGAGTTGCCGAGGTATAGGGTTGTCGAAGCGACGTATAAAAATGTCTGTTGGTATACTACATTTTGTCCAAGGATAATTCTGATAGTTTCGCACGATTGAAGTCACGGATAAAACCTACTTAGTATACCAAGCGAACATGATTTTCCTATTGTGCAATTACAGCAAGCTCAATCTATCTACGGCGGAAACTTTTGACTACATGAAAAACATAACCGAACGAATAACTGCATATTTCCCTATTGTTTTAGTACTATCACCTACGTCAAGCAACGTAATAGAACATCCCAGGTTTATTGCGACTAGGTACTTGAATATGTTTGTAAACATCCTGTTGATTACCATATGAAACTGGTGGCTCTGTGAGCTGTGAACCTCGTGACTCACCCCCAACCAGTTAAAGTTTATCGGATAAAAAAGTTGCTGAGACAAAAAAGTTACTTCTTAATAAGGGTAACAATAAAAGCGGCCAAGTGCGAGTCGGACTTGCCCATTAAGGGTTCCGTAGAAGCAAGTAACATAATATAAAAATTCTAAAGGTAAATTGCGGTTTACGATTTATGACATATTAAAAAAGTACTTACTAGATCTCGTTCTAACCAATTTTCGGTGGAAGTTTGCATAGTTAATGTACATCATATATTTTTTTTAATTTTATCATTCTCTTATTTTAGAAGTTACAGGGGGACAAATTTTGCCACTTTGGAAGTGTCTCTCGCGCAAACTATTCAGTTTAGAAAAAAATGATATGAGAAACCTCAATATCATTTTTGAAAACCTATCCATAGATAACACACAGGTATGGGTTTGATGAAAAAAAAAAATTAAGTTTCAGTTCTAAGTATGGGGAACCCCAAAATTTATCGTTTTTTTTCTATTTTTGTGTAAAAATCTTAATGCGGTTCACATAATACATCTATGTACTTACCAAGTTTCAACAGTATAAATCTTATAGATTCGGTAAAAAGTGGCTGTGTCATACGGACGGAAAGACAGACAGACAGACATGACGAATCTATAAGGGTTCCGTTTTTAGGGTTCCGTAGTCCACAAGGAACCCTTATAGTTTCGTAATGTCCGTCCGACCGTCTGTCCGTCCGGGCTCGTACTCCGCCGCTACTGCACCGATTGTCACGAAAATTGGTGGAGAGATAGATATTGAAGTTCAAAAGTTGCTTTTTAAAATTATGAAAAAATGTTTTTTTTTCAGCCCCCCTCCCATACAACGAAAAGTGAATTTGAAAATTAAATTGGACTAACCCCAACGTGTGGGGTATCGTTGAAAAGGTCTTTTAAAATGCTAGGTCACTAGGTCACAAAGGTCGTCAATTGTACGAATAAACCGTAGTGGGTCGTAGACAGTTACTAATTTTTTAAAACTCATTTTGGATATACAAATGAAAAATCTAGGTACCCTTGAACCTGTTCCGGCAGGAAAAGGATCTATTCCAAGAAAAAGGGAAGGTTATGGTTTGTGGAATGATGTTGGGATGAACTAATGCTGGGCTATTGCAATAGAAACTTCTTCATCGGCCATAATCATGGTTACTGACTTTTGTAGGCAGGTATTCTATACATATATATGTTAATCATGTCTTTATTCCTTGTAACCCACAAAGAACCTAGGGTCGTACGACCCAAATGACACGTTCTGTGGTGGTGGGTATGCGAATTAATCTCGCGTGAAGAGAGATTCGTACTTTTAATTTCCTAAAATCTATACTTATTTGTAATAGGTAACGAACTATTTTTTGGGTTTTTTTTCTTATATTTCAGACATAGTAGTTCGGTTTTAGTTTTAGCCTGTGGTCAAATTTTACCGTTTTTTTAAATAACTTCAAAAATATTTAACTTAAAATTATAAATAAATACGACTAACCCTTTCATTTGATGTCACGCGATATAGTTTGCAGATCTTTTTTTTAATGACTAATTAACCCACTATAAATGCCCCCCATTTTTAAATTCATTTAATTACGTTAAACGTCCGTCTTTGGGTCATTAACTTACATATGTGTACCAAATTTCAACTTAACCGGTCCAGTAGTTTCGTAAGAATTTGGCTGTGATAGACGCACGGGCAGACAAGTGAGTGATCTTATAAGGGCTCAGTTTTAACCTTTTGAGGTACGGAACCCTAAAAAGGGTATCAAAATAGAGACGGGTTGCTAGTCTCATAGCGAATTGATTGAAAATCTTTAAAAGATTTCTCCGCTTATTCCCTCGATCTGTTTTTACGATCAACGCGGGAAGATAAGCTTTAGAACATTCTACATCCCAGAACATTACAGAAGAAAGGCTTTTCAAATAGTGTGCCAGAGACAGCTGTAATTTCGTCAAAATAATTGGCCCAATTTAAAATCTAAAAAGTTAGTTTCAGTCGGCATTAAAAAGCTATTATAATAAGATCCTTAACAATAAACTCAAATGAACGCCACTCCATTGTCCACAGTAAAGATATCCAGTCCAGTGCATTAAATTCGAGTCCATTTATCCGACGAAGCTTACTGTAAGCCTGTAAGGGCTAGAGGCCATTGTGAGCGACACAAAGTAGCGAGACTATAGAAAACGCACGCATAACTTAAGCGAGGTTACCGGTAACTGGGACTGTAAACAACTCGGACCGCGGTTCCAGTTGCCGGATCCAATAATTTTAATATTTTTCTTCCGGCGATGGGGACCAAAACATTTTAAAGTAGTAATAATTAAAGAACAAACTCTTTGACAAATAACGCAAAATTTGACCTTCTTAAACTGATAAGCATCTTGGCAGTGATTAATCGAGTGAGTTATCAAGCGATGCAAATTCCTATTTTACAACAAAAGGGCTTTGAAACCTTGAGACCGACAGGTAAAAGGGACTGAAGTAAGAAAGGGACATTTTAACGAGTTGGCATAATGAATTAAAATCTAGGATAAGTAACATTTTTTCGTTTGACTGTACTGTTTTTGGATTGAACAATAGATTTTTTTTTAATTTATGAGTCCCAGTCTCCAGTAGAAAAATATATTAAAATTATTGGATCCGGCATCTGGGACCACGGTCCGTGTTGCCGGATTTTACGATCGGCGCGGGAAAAGAAGTAGCTGGTACATTCTAAGTTTTTTCTTTTCTCCGAGATCAGCTTGGAAGAGCCTGTTACTTTATAGTTGATAAGCTACAAGCCTGAATTTCAGTGACCAAGAATACGCACTATATATAATTATATTCCAAAATATGTATGTACTTTGTCTACTTATAAAGAGCATTTTTAGCGTTCCGTACCAAAAGGGTGACGGGACTCTATTACTGAGACTCCACTGTCTGTCCGTCTGTCACAGGGCTCTATTTCTTGAACCGTAAATTATCGCCGATATGTATTACTGTGGCCGAAAAAATAATATGCTTAAAGTTAAAAATTTAAGGTTGTCGTCATACAAGAAACGTGATTTTTTTCAGCGTTTTTAACTCGATCTTTATAACGGCATTAACTAGATATTTGAAATGTTCACCGATTATGTATTACTGTGGCCGCTATAACAAATACTTAAAATAAAATAAAGTTCAAAATTAAAGGGGGTGTCCGACAAGAAACGTGTTTTTTCAGCGTATCAATTCATCATACGGAGATAAGGAACCCATCATATACGAGTCCAACTTGCACTTGATCGGTGTTTATAGTAAAACGCCCTTCTGTACCCTCTCTATTTCCCGCCGGCCACAGTAATCAGGGCATCCAATGATTTACGTTGGGGTCGGCCTATCTGTATAAATTAAAACAAAGCTATATAAATTACATTTAGAATAACACATGGCTTAATTTAAATATGATAAAGGAACGTTGACAACGTAATTAGAATGTTGTAACCGACTAGAAAAAGGAGTTTCTCAATTTGTGATCTTTAAAAAAAAAAGCGAACCGCGCGCTTTCTTTTGTTTTTTTTTAGTTTCCTATTTAGTCTGTGGTTATATTTTGATGTGTTTTGTTGTGCTAATCTATACTTATATTATAAAGTGGAAGAGTTTGTTTGTTTGTTTGTTTAAACGCGCTAATCTCAGGAACTAATGGTCCGATTTGAAAAATTATTTTTTTGTTGGGTAGTCCATTTATAGAGGAAGGCTTTAGGCTATATAACATTACGTTCCGACAACCACGCGAACGAAGTCGCGGGCACAGCTAGTAAATTATATTTAATTACTGAGTAGGCCTCTGGATTACACTGTTATTTTAATATAATAAACTAGCAGTCTACCCCGGCTTCGCCCGTGGTACACACATAGCCTATGTCACTCGGGAATAGTGTAGCTTTCCAACGGTGAAAGAATTTTTTAAATCGGCCCAGTACTTTTTGAGCCTATTCATTACAAACATACAAACATACAAAAATAGGTACAAATCTTTCCTCTTTATAATATTATAGTATAGATATAGAAGTATAGATAAAACTAAATCAAACCAAAACAAGTAATTATATTCCCGAATATAATATAATAGTCATTCATTATAAAACCAAATGCGATTGTATTGTGGTGGTCAATGAGTTGTAATTACATTCGTAGTATATTGCCTAATTAGGTTTTATTGTCATTTTATACCGTATAGAGTGGGTATAATATACAAGCTTATTTTTAGGGTTCTGTACAAAAAATGAAAAAACGGAAACCTTTTAGGATAATTCGTGCGTCTGTCTGTCCGTCCGTCTGTCACAGCCAATTTGCTCCGAATCTACTGGACCGAATCAGGTGAAATTTAATAGGATGGTGTAATCCTATGACCCAAACACATATATGCAAAGTAAATAAATATTTTTTATTAAAATAAGGGAAATTTTCGGGGGACAAATTAGGAAATAAAAAAAAAAGTTTTGCAGACCTTGCTGTGTCATATGTCAAATAAAAGGGCTCATTATGAGGATTGATATTTTTGTAAAGTTAATAGTTTTGATTTTATTCATGAAAAAAGACGAGAATTGACCATTCCCCCCCTCCCCCATCCCCCCCTGATCTCCGAAACAACTGAGCCTAAAATTTTGAAAAAAAAATACAAAATATAGTTCATTGCTTGTAATATTATAGATTACAAGAAAACCTATAAGAATTCAATCAATTGTACGGAACCCTCTCCACGCGAGTTTAACTCGCACTTGGCCGGTTTATTAATTAAGTAAGTAGGTACAAATATTTTAAGGGATGATTCACTCCATCATTTTGAACAACTTTACCAGGTGTATCACAGCAAATATAAGTACATACAAATCGATGTAGTCACGTGATCTAGTTAGCACGGGAGTGATTTTTTTTTGTATTTCGATATCTATACATTTATTGGGCAAAGTTGTTTAAAATGATGTAATGAATCACCCTTTAAAATATTTGTACTTGATTAAAAATATCGTTGTATACATACGTCTTTATTCCTTACGGAGTAGACTGAACAGAAGGCAACGCAAAGCAAAATATATAGATTATAGGTACTGATATTTTACTCATATTTTCATAGGTATCTAAAGTTATTTTATTGCTAATTATGAAACCATTGTACCTAATGCTGTATAAATTAATAATTAAAATACAGCCTTCTTCACTCTAATCGACTTTCAATTCATCTAATATTCATTAAGTTGAATACAACTTCTAAATAGTGGGTAGTAATACCAGGCCTGTGTCACTCCTCGTTTAGGTATCGAAAATGTACCTATATTATTACTATGCGCGCAGCGGCCCCTCCGGGTGGTAAATTCAGTTATACGAATCGTTTTTCCAGAGTAATAAGAATGAAATTGGCTTGCAATGGATGTCTAGGCATCTATACAAAAAGGTGCTGAGTTCTGGCGTGAGCTAAATTAAACCATATCGCTAGCCACATTGAGTAGATATTTCTGTACGTAAGTATTATTTATTCTGTGGTAATACTAGTAATGAAGAAATACGCATGCTTAAAATGCGTAAATACGTCTGGCGGCACCCGTCCATGCGTTAACTCTTCAAGGTTTTTTACAAGCTTTTATTTAACTTGCAATGTATGTATGTATGTAACTATGATTGTTCGGGTGGAATCTTGCAACTCAATTTTGAAACAGATATCTTCAACTGATTGAGCTGAAATTTTGCGCGCATATGTATATCACGTGACAATGCAATATTATGATGACTTGGAGCTGATCTGATGATGGAGCTGGAAGGTGGTCATAGGAACTGGCTAATGAAACGACGGAACCCCATCGAGTTTAAGCTCGTTGGATTTGTATTAGATGGTATCAGGGGTCTGATGATTGAGCTGGAAGGTGACCATAAGAACTCCGTAATAAAACGACGCAACCTCGTTGAGTTTGGGCTGATTTGTTTTGTGTTGACAAGACCTTTGGTCTCACAATAAAAGCTTGTACAAAAAATGTTTTTTTTTTTTATAAAAACTTATTTATAATCAACTCACACACCAACATAATCAAGTTATATTTTGATAACATTGTATTAGGCATAAGTACCTAATATTAATACCTTTGTAAACTGACAAAGCCCTTCTGGCGCGTAGGCGACTGTGTAAATGAGTTTCTTTCGGCGTTTCCTCTCAGTAGTGATCGTTGCGAAGCGATGCGATACTAGGTATATATATTTTTTAATAATTATTTAAATATATATAAACATTACACGTACAGATCGGTGATTACACCTAATGTACACTAAAATTGTTGAAGTGAAAAAGTGCCTGCGAAGGCACTTCTTTGATTCGAATCTCACTTTTTTCATAACATATTTTTCATTTAGATATTGTTCCGAGTATAATCATTGTAATCTATAAGTACTAATATTATAAAGAGGAAAGATTTGTTTGTTTGTTTGCATTGAATAGGTTTCGAAACTACTGGACCAATTTAAAAAATTCTTACACCATTGGAAAGCTACACTATCCCCGAGTAACATAGATAGACTATGTGTGTACCATGGGCGAAGCCGGGGTGGACTGCTAGTGCTGTATAAATTAATAAATAAATTATGAAACCATATTTATCAAGATGCGTCAACATTCTAGCATGCAGGTGTCGCGAACCTGCCCGTGTATGGACTGTTATTGTTTGATATTACGTGATATGACATACAAGCCATACAACGCGGAAGATATAGCGGTTCTCACGACTAGAATTTAGAATGTTATAACGTTATTGATGTAATTAATAAACAAACATAAACACTGTTTGATTCTTAACATTTCTAGAATTTATTAATTTACAATATGCTATCGCCGTGTGGTTCCCGGCAGAGTAGAATAGGACCACTCCAAGTCTTCCCGTGGATGTCGTAGAGGGCGACTTAGGAAACACAAGCTAAACAAGGCTTATAAATATCAATGCCACCAACCCGTCTGGCCAGCGTGGAGAGTGTAGGCGCCCTTTGGCTGCTCTGGCCAAGTATGGCTCTGGCAGTGCAGAGAGGGTTGTGCTCCTGCAATAGAGACTAAAACAGACCTGATAATGATGATGACAATAAGCTATAGGGTAAAACCCGGATAGTTGCCCCACTTTTTGAAATTACTTTGTAAAAATAAAAACTAATTAGGGATTTTATAATAACACCTCAGTTGTTGTAATGCATTTAGGTTTGTTTGTGGTGTAAAATATCTTAGTTTTATTATTTTTTATATAGTGTTTATAATATATGTATAATCGCAAATTAAGATGGCAATTTCCGATGCAAGGTAAATCTCAAAAGAGATTATGATG
This sequence comes from Acrobasis repandana, assembly GCA_963576875.1. NCBI lineage: Eukaryota > Metazoa > Arthropoda > Insecta > Lepidoptera > Pyralidae > Acrobasis > Acrobasis repandana. The sequence continues at coordinate 8,623,572 of OY756241.1, read as the reverse complement.
GCATTGTAAATGGACTAAACATTAATGTATTAAATGTATTGTGTAAATAAGTTTGAAATATCCAAAAGTGCACGCCTCATAGCGGTCACTCAATTTTCACAAAAAAAAAAACAGAACTTGAATATTGCATATTTATCGGTGTATTATGAACAAAATAAAAAAATTACTTTTAAATCTTCGCGCCATTGCCCACACAGAAAAGAAAGGTACTGCGCATGTATTGTCAATGTCAAGAAGAAAAGAAAAATGAAAAGATTAACATTGTATCCAGAAAAAGAATGGAAATTAAGAATGGCTAAAAGGCAGATGCTAAACGCCGTAAAAAAATTTAAAAAAAAATTGACAATGTCAACGAACCTTATTTACATAGATTTAGATATACCAACGATAGGTGGATTTCAGTTTATTGCTAATTATAATTAAACTACTTTTAATTAGACCGTGATTTTCGAAAGGACTTAGTTTTAGATAATACTTAAGCGTATGAAAAAAAGAAGGGTTCGATTTGTTAAGTTTTTCGGGCGTTATCGTGACCACGCCAGTTTCCATACGTACCGACACACGGACGTCCACGAAATAATTTTCTTAAACACTTGTTTTATTATTTTAAAGAACAAAATGTCCTTTAAAAATATCATGACTGTTGAAACTAGTGTTTTTTCTTGACATTTGTGTGTAAATATTATTCTACAAGTACGATAATAAATAAATACCGACATTTTTAGTTCGAAAAATCACTTGATTTTTGTAAGGCGAGAGTAGAGCACTACCTCAACGCTCCGCTTATGAGGCGTGCAATAAATACATATATATATTACATTGTCAATTAATTAATGTTAAAGCCTACAGTATTATCTTTGTATTCATGTTCAGAGAAATAAATAAATTTATTATTATTATTATCTCTTTGTACAAAAAGCAAGATACTTTATTTGTCAAACGGGTAGGTACTCTGGTTTATTATCTTCAAATTTATAAAAGGAATAAACATTATCTTTGATATTGCCTAAGTGTTGGCGATTTTTGCAGACCTCTAAATTTTGGGACAACTATCCCATATAGGGGATAGTTGCCTATTCCATGTAAATTACGTTTAGGATAGATTGCTTCTAGATTGTTCTATTCTAGATTGTCCTGTCGTGAAAGAGGACATCTATCCCGCAAAAACTTTGATCGCACCTAGCCGTCCCATGCAATCGCACAGAGACATGCAACACGGTCAACTTAGTCGTAGATGCAGAGTCTCTCGATAGATACATTTAATAACATGTGTTTCATTTGCGAAACTGGAGTAATTGCAATCAAGGCAACTATACCCCCGGGACAACTATCCGGGTTTTACCCTATGTAATACATTTAAAAACTTAAAATGTATTATGTGTTAAGCGGGACATGGTGGACAGAGGGGTTAGCACAGATATAATAAATGATAGAAAAGTGGACATAGCTGACATAAAGAGCCGACCCAAATAGGGAGAAGGCGGAGAAGGCGAGGAAGATGATGATGATGATAAAATGTACCACTTGCTCTTCCCGCGTAGATCCTACAAGCCGATCAAGGGAAATGCAAATCATGTTCATAGGCGATGCGGCTAGCACCCATTACTATTTTGATTCCTTTTTCCACCTTCTCTCCCACCACGCTAAAAGTGGCCTTTGGGTCTTGCGGCCTTAGGTTATGTCTGCTTGGAGCTGCAAGACCCAAAATGTTCTGTGTGCCTCTTTAGGAATAAAGATTTGATAGTATTTTATACATTATAGCAATATAATTATCACCATCATTTTCCTTTTGTCACAATACGTTATGAAACACTCGCTTGCCGTTCCATATTGTGTTTGCCAATAGAGTAAAGTTCATTTTGTACTTAAATAGGAACAGTGCTAATATTTCTAAGACTAAGAAAGAACTGTTGCATGATACGAGTATGACTAGTCTGTATGAGTGCAATAAATGTTTTAAAATTTAAAACAACTCATTTAATTATGAAATATCATACACTATGGGTGAATGAAGTATGGGACTCCGATTAAGAAATAAAGTCGCGGATTGAAGTCGCTCGAGCTCCATTTAATAAGATGAGGAAAGTGTTGTGCTGCCGACGCATGGCTAAGATACAACTCCGTGTACGAATACTCCAATGCTATATTTGACCAGTTGTCCTCTATGGCAGCGAAGCATGGACTATTAAAGAAGACGAGAGACGACGGCTTGAAGCCTTCAAGATGTGGTTTTACCGTCGCATGCTTCGTATTAGCTGGACACAAAAAGTCAGCAATGAAAAAGTGCTCCAACGTATTTCAATGCAGCGAAAGTTATTGCAAACCATCAGAAAGCGCAAGGTTGAATATTTGGACCACGTTCTGCGACATGGCCGATATCAGCTGCTTCAACTTATTATGATGGGCAAAGTCGAAGGCAAAAGACGCGTTGGAAGACGCAAAAAATCGTGGCTGAGGAACATTTAAGAGAGTGGACCGTAAAAACCAAAGTGGAGAAATTATTCCGCTTGGCAATGGATAGAGAGGAGTTTGGAAAGCTGACGGCCAACATCCAGTAATGGAGAGGCACTAAGAGAAGAGTAGAAGATACACTATCACGTTTTTATCCCAAACGGGGCAGACAGGATATTATTTGGGGTAATTTTCACCTTCAAATTCATTTGAGCATCTTGAAGCTTACTAGAAACAAATTTCAACATTTCTAAAAAAGTAAGTAGGTACGTGCGAAATGATAGATAAATATCTCCTACTAGCTTTTACCCGCGGCTTCGCCCGCATTATTTTTTACTAACCACTGATTCAAAAATGTCATGTGTCTCGCTTCAAAAATGACGAAGATTCATACAAACTTGCAACCCCTATTTCTCCTCTATAGGGATGTAATTTTCAAAATCTAATAAAAGCATTATTATTTTCTATTAACTACTAAAATACATTAAGAATTTCATGTGTCTCACTTTAAAAATTACGAAGTTTCATACAAGTTGCCAACCATAGGGGTTGGCAACTTGTACCCCCCCTTAGGGACGGAATTTCCAAAAATCCTTTCTTAGCGGACGTCCTAATCACAACCTTCCTGCCAAATTTCATCTTCATTGGTAAGTTAAATTGGTAGGTTAAGGTAAGTAGTTTTTGAGATTTCGTGACGAGTAAGTGATTTTCGCTTTTATATATATTGATTTCTAAAATAATAAGAATAATTAAAGTTTTACTTTAATTTTTTTTTAGGAGTTTCTTCCATATTTCCAAAGTTCTTCATTATATCTTCACCAAATTAAAATGGGACCAACTTGGTAATATAAAGGCTTTCAAATAAAAAAAGAATCATCAAAATCGGTTCACAATTGGCGAAGATATCGCGTAACAAACATGCATAAAAAATAAAAAAACAGACAGTCGAATTGATAACCTCCTCCTTTTTTGAAGTCGGTTAAAAATAATAACCTACATATTATGTAGATTTTAACAAAACTTACTAGTGATTTTAGTTTAAAATCACCAGACGTAGACACAATAGATATAATGTCCCACTTGAGGTCATAATCTTCTTCGCCAGGTGTACAATCTTCAAGATATAGGTAATTTTTTTTCCGGAAGTCCACCAGACGGCCATCTTGTATTCTGGGAAACGTGCAAAAACGCGCAAACAATGGCAGTACGTGCGTGGTACGTGCAAAATAATGACAGCTCCTGGCCACCTGTCAGTTGGGATCACGTGCGGCGCCGTGACTCACTGGCACGTGTTAGTGGACTTATGGGCTGGCCACGGACTTAAGTACGGATACTGGAAGTGGTCGTTATTTGATGTCTAAAAAAATATACTGAAACTATTTTAAGGGTAAATTAAATTCATTATATCGAAATATTTTTCTTTCTTCTCATACAAACTCGGAGCTGAATGGCCAACTTGTATGGCAGGCCAAAAATGATTTTCATATTTCTATACATGTTCCTTGAGTAAAGTTGTTCTGTATCATGGACTGAATTGATCCTTAAAATAGTTTCAGCGAGTGAAGCGTCTCAGTTTCGAGATAGGCCAAAAATACTTTTGTCCGTCAGTTTGTCGGTCTGGCCGGTTGTTCTCGCCTACAGGTCGCATTTCTCAACCGATTCTCTTGTAATTTTACAAGTAGGTTCGATATTATATTGAATTTTTGATCTATTCAATTTTTGGAAATTTTTCAAAACGGCGGAGATATGGGGGTTTAAAACTTTAAGAAAATCATATTTCAGCCATTTCGAAAAATTCTCAAATATAATTACGTCATAAAACTTTTTTACCATTATTAAGACGTAACTGTTTTGCATAAACAACTTTCTTATCCGATAAATTTAACGGGTTTTGAGGTTAGTCGCGAGGTTTACAGCTTACAGAGCCACTAGTCGATTCTATTTATTTACTACTAGCAGTCCACCCCGGCTTCGCCCGTGGTACACACATAGCCTATGTCACTCGGGAATAGTGTAGCTTTCCAACGGTGAAAGAATTTTTTAAATCGGCCCAGTACTTTTTGAGCCTATTTATTACAAACATACAAACATACAAAAATAGGTACAAATCTTTCCTCTTTATAATATTAGTATAGAAGTATAGATTTACTTAGACTCCTGCGTTAAAAAATAAATTTCCAAGCAGCTTGATAAATCTTATAGCAGTATTGGCCACAACACAACTGCCACATCTAGAAGCCTATATCCTGTTTATTCGGTCCCCCGCCTGACTAACGGTCATGATTCATACATCAACATGCAAGCGGGTAATGTAATGAATTCCGCTATTATAATGTAACCCGAAATGGATTAGAGAAAGGTCTGCTATGCTATGAGTCAGTGAACCATTTGTTGTTTATTACGCAACCCTTGTTTTCATTTTAATAGGTTGCCAAACGGCTATTATGTTTTCTTTTTAATTGGTTGGCAATGTAAAACATTGCTATTACTTGTTGCGTTGCGCGCGTTTCTTAATTCTTCCATGCTAGTCTGGGAGAAAATAAAAACTTTGATTGTTTCAGTTTATTCTCTTCCTGCGCAGATCTTAAAAGCCGATCAAGGGAATGGATAAAGGGCTAGCAACATATCTCTATTTTGATTCCTTTTTCCATCTTTTCGCCCACAATCACGCTAACAGTGATCGTTGGGTTGCGGCCCTGGAATCTGCCCAATTAGGGATAAAGTCGTGATAGTATATGTTATGTAGTTCATTATTTGGCAATCCATTAGGGATCTCACATTTAAAAGGGATAAAATGGCTATAGCTTTGTGGTGACGGCAAATTAGAATAAGATTAGTCTAGTCACCACCCCTTTCTTTTTGCACGGGTGTCGTAAGAGGCGACTAAGGGAGTTGTAGGTAACAGAGAACGGGCAGCAGCGTCCTCTGTGCGAAGACTATCTACAGCGATTCTGGTGATCGCCCAGCGTGGGGATTATGGGGAAATCCTCAGTTTACTGCGAGAAGCCTTGAGTCCAGCAGTGGACTTATTTAGGCTGTAAAGAATGTAAAGAAGAAGAATGATCGGTGTGGAGTGAAAGAGGACGTAGTGACAAAAGTAGAGAAAGGGATGTTAAGATGGTTTGGGCATGTAGAAAAGATGGATAAAAAGAGATTAACAAAAATTATTTATAAGTCAAGTGTGAAAGGAAGAAAGGGACAGGGTCGACTTTGGCAAACTTTCTGCGATCAGATTGCAGACGTTCGAAAAGGAGAGGTTAGAAGTACCCGTAACTGAAGGGTATGTATGAAGAGGTTGATGAGTGTAAGTGAAGCGAAAGAGGTCCGTCAGGATCGTAGCAAGTGGATGTCCATAGTCTCTGCCTTAAAAAAAAAATACGATCAAATCTAATCTTTTTAATACTTCATAAAAGATTATAAGAAAGGGTCAGCATAAGAAGTACACATTCATCTAAAGATAACACTATCACGACGCCTCAATAACCTACCGATAAGTTAATTAGATATATCGAACATAAGCAGAGATTATCACTATTAGTCTATTCGTAAACAGCGGAATGTGTGAGTAGATTGTTTTATAATTTTTTAACAAATTACGTGAATAAACCAATAATATTCAGTATTATTGTGATTCCTGTTTCCTGTAAAAGTGTGGCTGTGTGGAATGTGAAGTGCTACTTATTTAGTTACTTAGGTAACATAAGAGGAGCAGTGGATGTCGTAAGATGCGACTAAAGGACTAAGCTCAAAGATCTTGTGCTGTATTTGCATTTCTATAGAGGGTTTATGGCCGATTTCCCTTAAGGCAATAGGCCCGGGCTGTCGAGACTATGGACCTCCACTTGCTACGATCCTGACAGACCTCTTTCGCTTCATCTACACTCATCAAACTCTTCATACATGCCCTTTGATTACGGTTAATTCTAAGGGTTGGATCTCATCTATCAGCACGGAACAGCACTTTCCTATGCTGCTATCCTTTTCATAGCAGCATATTAAAGTGCTGTTCCGTGCTGATAGATGAGATCCAACCCTTACCTTTCCTTTTGCCAGAACGTCTAAATCGTATAGAATAATTGTAGAGAAAACCTTTCTCATGGTAATGCCTTTACATAATATCTCATTGTAAGTTCCAGAAAGCCTAGTATTAGAATTGAGATTAATACCTTTGTAGGCCGTATTCCAAACCATTCTCTTTTATGAAATAGGCTCTAAAATCTCCGGTGGAAATTGACTTTGCATAGGAATTAACTTGGCTTATTATTAACCTCTATTAGCTTTAACGGAACACAATAAACCAGAAAATTCAGATTACAACAATTTAATAAAAATCTAATCGACAATTTGTCGAGTATATTGTCAATTCATATATTCTTCCTTATTAGGTACATCAAATAGGTACAACTGCATACTTCAAAGAAAAATAATAAGATCGCTTCAAATCGCTTTTTGTCATTACCAGTTTTTTTTTCTATCTACCTCCAACGTTATCGGAGCCTATGGTTGCTGTTTTCATTGCTTTCATACTTCTTCTTTCAATCACTTCGGGTACGGTACGACTCGCGCTTACCTGCTCTACGCTATTTTATTAATTTTTACTTCTTTCTTTCTTCAGAATTACCTTATATATATATATATATTTTTTTTTACCAACATTTAACTTACGGTTAATCTAGTTATACATATTTTCTACTTATGTGTTATTATATGATGTTATCTAATATATTACATATTTGAGCATCATACAGTTAATTACTTATTTCTATTGTTAACGGTTTTAACTAATTTATAACAGTAGTTTATGAATGTCATTACCAGTTTAGTAGTAGGTAGGTAACTAAAGTATAGCTTATATTTAGTTTCTCCTGTCCCGTTGTCTGCATCCGTAATTAAATCTTGCAAGCTAAATTAGACCCAGTTTCCATTATTCGATTGAGTTGAAACTTCACATACTTAAACGTAAGTTGGGCTCCAATGCAATATCATGGTACCAATGACCTAATCTCATGATGAAGCCGGAAGGTGGCCACGGCATGTCTGTAATAAAACAACATAACCCCACCGAGTTTGAGATCCGTCCTGAGGAGGAACAAAGATTGTTGTTTTTTTTTTAAATACTTATGTACTTTTATTCTCTCATTTACCATGTTTTTTTAAATTAAAATAAATCCTTTTTTAGGGTTCAGAAGTCCAGACAAGGAATCCTTAGTTTTTCCATGTCCGTCTGTCGGTCCGTTCGCGGTTTAACCCTGAGACTGTTACTTAGTACTAGAATGTTTTTTTTTGCAAGAGTATAAACTAGTGAATCTGTGAGAACAGTAGACCTCGCGAGATCTTATAATCATGCAATAACCACACTTTCCCCTTTCGCCTGTGCAAAGCCATTCATACTCGTATACAGCCAACTTACCCCATTTCCCTCCAACCTTTTTTTTTTGGCAAGATTATAAATTTTATTCACGCCGAAACAAAGATTTAAAATGTAGAAAAAAAATTTTTGGTTTACCTCTATACATAAAATGTAAAATGAAAGTGTAAACATGTAAAAATTAAAATAAATAAATAGTGCATTATAAGTGAAGGCAAGCCATGCCTACTCACATGGGTCTTCTGAAAACCAGCGTCTTGGCCCCAGAACGCCTCGACATAATGCTGAGAGTAGCCATTTTGGCAGCATATTTTGTTTTTCTTTTACATTCGATGTCATTTGTTGTATTTTTATTCTTTATTTGGAGCATAAAAATGCTCCAAATAAATATTTTCTATTTAAATTGTAACTACGGAACCCTATAGTGTGCGTGGCCCGAAAATTAAAACGTACAAATTCATTATTTAGGATTATGTATGACAGATAATATGCGTGAAATAATTTAGATAAAATTTATCTAGCGATAAGTGTTAGTGGGCTAATAAGTTTATCTTATTTTTGTTTGACCATTGTGATTGTTGGTTACTATGAATAAGGATTGGAGGAGCTCTTGACACGTGTGGTTTCCAGTCTAAAACAGATCTAAAATGACGTAAATGGCGACTAAAGAACTGAGCGTCGTTGTGAAGTTGACCTCAAGTGGCAAATAAAATGTATCAAGCACCTCCGTACTTCACAAGGAACGCTGTGTCAGATGCTTTTAGATTGCTTGAAAAATCTAACACAAATGTTGGCCACTTACATACATGAAAAACAAATAACAATGGGCAAAGCCACGGCAAAATTATCTTACAGTTTTTTTTGTTTTATTTTTTTATTTTTAACAGTATTCTATCATACAAATGATCAGAACTTAAATTATATCTACGCGCCTCGGAGTTCGGTACACACGCGGTCCGTGACTCGGTACACAAAAGTAGGGATGTGCCGCAGTGACAAACTAAAACAGTAAAAAAAATTGTAAACAGTAAGCGTGCTATTTGTTAATATTATTTTGTTTCACATAAGTCCTATTACCTGCTTACATTGAAAGTGACGCTCAAATAACCTAAATTACCTACCCTTTCGATAAAAAAAGCTAGTAGAAGTTTTCTAGGCTACATATCTACTTACTACTTACATATATGAAATAGACGAAATATCATTATGAAGAGATTATAGTAGTAATAACAAAAATACAAAAATAAATAAAGAAACTCAAGTAGGTACATAAAATTGAAATATTGTAGGCGGCCAACCCTAGCGCACATGTGGCTGTACTGTAGGTATTTATTTTTAGAAAAGGACCAAGTTGCAATACTGTTCGATAGGCATTATCGTGGCAAAGCGTACACGACTCACCGAAGGTAAGTAGTTGCCGTTACCAGTCGTTGATGTCGATGTTGTTATGAAATAGATGAATATACCTACTAACTTAATTAATGTTATTATAAATTACGTCACCCATTAGACTAACTAATGGGTGATGCAATTAGAAGAACCAGAAAAGGTATTCGGCATAAACAGACAATGGTTTGTAAATAAATAAAAATACGGAGTAGTGTGTAGTTTTATCCACCCATTGGCGCTCATCATTTCAATCTCCTAACTTGGTTAGTAAACTCTTCACACCAATGTACGTATCTAGTACGGGTTTTCAACATGCAATAAAATAGTTAATAGTTATCAGTCGACAATTTGTGCTCATTTTTCTAGGAAACGTGGCGTATTCCATATATGGTTGTTAGGTAATGAGTAACGAATAAACCACAAATACAGGAGAATAGGACGTCAATAGATTGACTCATAACATACGAGTAACAGTGCATAATACAAGTTAGATTTACTCGTACATATAATAGTATTCAGCGTGAAGAAAAAAAAAGTTGGAATGTATCACCTGAAATTGCCGCAGACCGCGTGAAAAGAAAGACCCGGAATCACATTTTTTATAAAGAATTATTTTACGGCTCTGGATACGAGTACTTTGGATCCATAATATCTCTACTTTTTCGTTTCTGTATTCCTAACAAATTTCAAACAAAAGGTGGTGTAGATGCTTTGATTGCTTCAAGGGAGCTACTGGCGACAAATATATAAGAGTACACTGGTTTTTCATAGCCGATTGAGTGGCGGACGGCGACTAAAGATGGGCATCTTTAGTCGCCGTACAACACAAACATACATTCAAAAAACATCTCAACCCACCACTGTCCGCATAACAAATATCACTACAGCCCTATGGCTGTCCACTTTAACTATTTACCATATTGTTAATGAGTATGAGCATTTATTACACCAAACTACGCCAATTTCACATTTTAAAGACCACTAGAATCAATTTGCGAAATAAATTTAAACAAATCGTCAGTTGGCGATTTGTTCTTGACTTCCCGCCAAAAACTCCCGGGATCACTAAAAGGTTTTGGCTTACTGTCACTGTTACGTCAACCACTCTATCTCATCCTATGGATGTCAAAAGCGGCGTCTAAAGACTCAGCAGAATCTCATAGTACCACTGAATTTTTAAGGAGAGTTGACGTCAGGTGACAGGCAGCACGTCAAGAGATCTTTTACTATCCGTCTTTTCCAGGGCCGCTCCTCCTATCAACCCTGTTCGCGGGCGCCCTGGGTCTCCACACCCTGGAGCCGGTTCCTCCACCACACACCTTTAGGAACGACGTCCAAGAACATTGGCTTGACGTCAGACTGGATCACTTCTCTGCCTTCAACAATGATACTTTTCCAATGGTGAGCACTTCTTACTTTGTTAATCCAATTCTTCTTATCGAGTCGAAATGGTTTTACTGTAGCTTCAATTTCAAATCATCTTTGACCAGTATTTGGCCACGGCGATCCCTCTGTCGTTAGCCTCATTAAGGTCTTCTCGTCTTCTAACTCGGTTTTCCCGACACCTCCCAACACCAGCCCGAAGTCTATTGAGAGACTTCCAGACTGACCAGGGGAGGTTTCTATGGTGGTGGTAGTTTTTCCTATAGCTGCTTGCGAAGGAAACCGTCGTAAGGAAAATAACTTGCATTTTATACAAGCTTTAATTGTGCTTGCCCTGTTTGTTGTTGTTGAATGAAATCTTGCAAGTTAAAGAGCTTACCTTAATCAGATGACAATGCAATATTATTATGACCAGAAGCTGATCTGACGATGGAGCCGGAAGGTGGCTATAGGAACCCTGTAATAAAACGACGGAACCGCATCGAGTTATGGGCTTATTACATTTGTCTTGTTAAGTTCTGGGTCCTGACAATAAAAGCTTGTACAAAAAAAATGTTTTTTCCAAAAAAACTTATTTTGTGAAAAGCTAAATGATTCATTTATTTACGTTATTCGTCCGTCTTTGGGTCATCGACTAACATATGTGTACCCAATTTCAACTCGACCGGTCCAGAAGTTTCGTAGCAAATTGGCTGTGACTGACGGACGGATAGACAAGTCAGTGATCGGGATTCTAAAATGGGAATCAAAATAGTGATGGGTTGGGGGCCGCATCGCTATATTGATATGATTCAGATTCTCGCCCATACCCTGGTACATACTGGTACGTTGGGTTCCATACCCAAAGGTTGCCAACGGAATCCTATTACTGAGACTCCGTCTGTTCGTCCGTCTGTCACAGGGCTCTATCTCTTGAAACATGATAGCTAGACACTTGAAATTTTCCCCGATTATGTATTACTGTGGCCGCTATTACAACAAATACTAAAAATAAGATAAAGTTAAAAATTTAAGGGGTTATCATACAAGAAACATGTTTTTTGGAATCCTTCATGTACGAGTCCGACTCGCACTTGACCAGTTTATTTCTTGTTTGTTTGTTTGTTTTATATCTTTATTGTACAAGAAATAGTTACAGTTAAATAGTTAAGTAATAATAGACCAAAATATTTATCAGACCATCATAAAATGTACCTAATTCTTATTTTCAGAGGTTTTACTACAACGGCGAGTTCGCTTACCAAGCCCCCGCCAACATTGTCATCTTTGTAGGGGGAGAGTGGTCCATATCCCCAGGATGGGTGACAGCGGGCCTGGCACATGAACTGGCGAGCTTCATCGAAGCTGGAGTGTTCTACACAGAGCACCGGTACTATGGACTTACCAGACCTACCGAGTAAGTGTTTTTATGTATTATATTTGGTGGTTGACAATTGGCGAAGATATCGCGTAACAATCATACATTTAAAAAACATACAGTCTAATTGACAACCTCCTCCTTTTTTGATGTCGGTTAAAAAGAGACACACACACAATGACTATTTTCTGGCAGAGATAATGAAGTGGTTTGCCATTGCCTCCTTCTAAGCGAATAGGTATTTATTATAAGTAAAGTTAAGAACATAACTACATTAGAGTAGGTAGATTCGCTTCGATGATGCATATATGTATTTACGTCAATCAAGACGGATTTACGAACTCGCGAATAACAAAAGCAAACAAGCAGTATTTTTGCACTGACTGCAAACACGGCTCACCTTGACAATGACACGAGCTGTGATTCATTGTGGTTAAATGTAGGTATTTATTTATTTATTTATTTAACTTTACTACAAACGTAATAGGCGGACTTAAGGCCATAGGCTTTATCTACCAGTCAACCCACTGGTGATGCCGAGAAAAAGAAAATTTTAGAAGGAGGTGCAAGTTATGTAGATATTGTCACATTTACCTTATGAGGATAGCAGTAACAATATAATATATATATAAATATACATATATATATATATATATACATATGAATAAACCTACATTCAAAATATACATGGTTATAATATATAATATAATAAACTATACGTAAACTACATATTATATCATAATATCTATATTCTATCTGAAAGTTCACGAAGATAATGAGCACGCACTGCACTCTTGAACGCTACACGAGTACGGGCCTTCCGGACATTAATTGGTAGGGCGTTCCAAAGCTTTACCGCTTGAACAGTAAACGAACGCTCAAAGAACCCACTCCGGTGATTTGGTATAGCGAGACGGAGATTGCTAGAAGAGCGAAGATTTTTTACATGAGTATTACCAAGAAAAGTGAATTTTGATTTGAGATACCATGGAGTTTTAGGGTCAAATATATCTTACCTTATACGATCGAGCAAAGAAGTTACTAACAATGTAATAATGCTGACGTAAATTTTGTACGTACATACTGTTACGTCTTTATCCCTAATGGGGCAGACAGAGCATTTTGGGTCTTGCGGCTTTAAGCTCAGAGCCGCAAGACTCACAGGTCACTTTTAGCGTGATGGTGGGTGAGAAGGTGAAAAGAGGAATCAAAAAAGTGATGGGTTGCTTTAACAAGATTTACATTTTCACCCATTCCTGATCGGCTTTTATGATCTCCGCGGGACGAGAATCAGCTAGTTCATTCTAAGTTTTTTCTTTGCTCGCAGACCCAGCATGAAAGAAATTAAATAAGTAGGTAAATTTTGTTTTTTCATATTTTCCATATTGTTCTGATCTGTTCTGGTCCATATATGGGAATGGGCGAAAATGCGAATAGGCGATGCGGCAGCAACCCATCACTATTTTGATTCCTTTTTCTATCTTCTCGCCCACCATGATGCTACAAGTGACCTTAGAGTCTTGTCGAAAATGTAACGCGACATAAGTTTTGATCCAGTTGCAAGGAAATTCGACAAGATCTTAAATCTGTAATAAATATCAATTATAATGTAGACTTAGTAACGATAGAGGTCATTGCATTAGTCAGTGGGAGCTTGGGCATAGATATAGCTTCTCCATGGGGGGAGCATCCATGTAAGGATGAATTTAATTTAGATAAATGTTTGCTTGTTTGAAATCACCAAGAATGACTTAAAAAGTATTTATTTTTACGAGATGCACTTTCAATTTTTATCCGACTACGGCAAAGCCAAAAGGAGGGTTATGTGTTTCACCGCTATATATGTATATGTTCATCTGTTCCCTCGTATCTTTGAAGATATCCATTATATTTTGAATTCTTGACATATGAGGTGTCGCCCGAAGTGTCTTGGCCGTTCGCTGGTTATAGCTATGTGACGTCGCAGTAAATTTATGGTGGCGCTCTCTGTAGGTTATAAAGTAATGAATTAAAAAAAAATCGATCGAATCATGCCGTGTGGGATATCAAACGAAACGGCTTTAAAAGCAGTTAAGTAACTATTAAAATATTAATTTTGCTCCTACTTTGGCCTCACTTGTCTCTGCACTAACTGTCGGTTGACTGGTAGAGAAAGCCTAAGGCTTTAAGTCCGCCGTTTACAATTTTTGTAATAAAATTGAATAAATAAATAAATAAATAAATAAAAGTACATTTAAAAAATATATACTCGTACATTATGACCTATTACTCCGTGCTGTGTTTGCTGAATATGTACTTTTCAGCAAGAATCCTGAGGTCGGTTTAAGTTTTTTAAAACTATATCTTGTACAACAAAAACACAAGAAGGCTATACAGGCTGATTTTTTAAACACTGGCCAAATTTTTGGAGCAAGTTCATTCTATGATACTTAACTACTTTCTATAAAATAAGTTATTAAAAATCGATAAAAATTGTTCGCCCTCCCTTACAAATCAGCGCTCAGACAGGTGGATTTTGTATGGGAGGACGAAAAATTTTTATCGAATTTTAATAACTTTTTTTGTAGAAAGTAATTCAGTATCGTGGACTGAACTTGCTCCAAAAATTTGGACAGTGTTTAAAAAGTCACCCTGTATAATACGGTGCCCGACTCTACCGTCACATTGGCAAAGTTTAAAAATTATAATCAACTATTGATTGGCGTTAGAATTGATTCGCATACAGACATCTTATTTCAAATATTTATTATAACATGCGTGCCAATGATATCACAATCACAGACGGCGAACACCGAAATACGAAAAATATTGTAGTTACTTACATTTATGCCATATGCATAAATTAAACTATTTACTGCAGGACTTTCAATGTTTATGTTTCTGGTGCGAATATGATTATCCAACCCCTCCCTCCCCTCTTTATATACGTCCCAGAATGGATGTCTGGGAGTCAGTAGGGCGCCCCCCACTTGACCCGCGGCAGCTAATTCTGATTACTATTCATCAGGTTTAACACCCCTGTAATTGGATGTTGCTCATTTATTAAGTTATTTTTGTGAATCCATTTCACTACATTACAAAGATAGCCTACAGATTGCCTTGGCTGTGACTTGGCGATAAGGCCGCCTATTGTATACCTATAGCTACTGTATATAACATGTAACAAAATATACTTTCAGCCCATGATACTGAACAACTTTCTAGGAACGTATATCGAAATAGAAAAAAAGTATATGCTTTTCCTAGAAACTTGGATCAAACGATGAGTCAACTTGGGAGGTAAAATTTTATTTTTGCATATTTCGATATAGGTAGTTGCTCAGGGAGCAAACGCTGATTTTCAGTCATCACCATCAAGTATTAGAAATTCCAACACATTATAAATTGGGAGACTCGAACTCGAGACGTCTCGGATTTATAACACTTGAATAATGTGCAATTTAACATAGGTATGCGTAATAAATCGAAAACGGGATATCGGAAATTAAAATTACAATAAATAAACCGGCCAAGTGCGAGTTAATCTCGCGTGGAGAGGGTTCCGTACATTTAATTGAATTCTTATAGGTTTTCCTGTAATCTACAAGCAATGAACTATATTTTGTATTGTTTTCAATATTTTAGGTAAAGTAGTTTTGGAGATTAGGGGGGGGGGGGGGGATGGTCAATTTTCGTTTTCTTTCATGAATAAAATCAAAACTATTCATTTTACAATAATAACAAAAATATATTTGAGATCCTCATAACGAGCCCTTTCATTTGATATATGACACAGTAAGGTTTGCAAATCTTTTTTTTTTAATTTCCTAATTCGTCCCCCGAAATTGACCCTTATTTTAAAAAAATATAAATCCTATGACCCAAACACATATGTGTTTGGGTCATAGGATTGCAACATTCTACCAAATTTCACCTGATTCGGTCCAGTAGATTCGGAGCGAATTGGCTGTGACAGACGGACGGACAGACATACGCACGAGTGATCCTTTAAGGGTTCCGTTTTTTAATTTTTTGTACGGAACCCTAAAAAAAACAATATACTTAATTAAATTTTTAACAAAAAAACCGACTTCAATTTTTTTAGGAGTTTCTTCCATATGTTCACCTTCACCAAAGTTCTTCATCATATCTTCACCAAATTAAAATGGGACCAAGTTGGTAGTGAAGGATTTCAATTTAATCATCAAAATCGTTTTACAATTGGCGAAGATATCGCGTAACAAACATACATAAAAATATAAATAAAAAAAATATACAGTCGAATTGTTAACCTTCTCCTATTTTGAAGTCGGTTAAAAATATTCGGCATTTCCATACAAAATTTCATAATAGATAATAATAAATTACAAAAATTTAAAAAAAATACGAAATATAGTTCATTGCTTGTAGATTACAGGAAAACCTATAAGAATACAATCAATTGTACGGAACCCTCTCCACGCGAGTTTAACTCGCACTTGGCCGGTTTTATTTGACTGTTATTTTAATATCATTAAACTATAAGTGATCTAGTATAGCCCGTGGTTCAATTTATAACGCATATGTCCCTGAAAAATATACAGGGTCCAACAAAATATACTGAAACTATTTTAAGAGTGAATTCAGTCCATTATACTAAACAACTTTTTCCAAGGAACATAGGTATATAGGAGTCACTGCCTTTTTGTGTCACTGCGGTACCTACACCGAATGTCGACGTATATTGTTTATTTTAGTGTTAATTTATTTATATAATGTATGTGCCTCAGTTACACAAATAAAGTATCTATCTAATTTAATAACCCTTGAGGGAAGTGAGTGTGGTATGGTTTGAGAGCAATTATCATATGTTTACCCACTTCTGATATCGGCTTATATTTGGCTCGTCGCCAAATCGACATAATTGTCAACTGCAGCGATAATAAACACAGGATGTCGTAACCGATTGTGAATGGATGGGTCATGTGTATAACTGAAGGTTATTCTGCATGACATACTTGAGTATGTGACATAGCTTGATGACTACTATCTAAGGACCGAGATTGGTCAAAAATGCTTTTGTCCGTCTGTTTGTCTGTCGGTTTGTTCTCGCCTACAGGTCGCATTTGTAAACCGATTCTCGTGAAATTTTATAAGCAGGTTCGATAATTATCGATATAAAATTATATTGATTTTTTTTGTATTGATCGATTCCGTTTTTAGAAATTTTTTAAATGGCGGATATAATGCAAGTGGCGTAGCGTAGAGGGGGGCCGGGGGGGCATGACCCCGGGCCGCATAGGTAAGGGGGGCGGCGGCAAAGTCACAATGTGGCGGCAACTCCTTGCATTTTCGGGCAAATTTCCGGTTGGTACCCCACGCTACGCCACTGTATATGGGGGTTTAAAAGTTTAAGAATAGAATATTTCAGCCATTTCGAAAAAAATTCAAATAGTTCATAAAACTATTTTGTTACCCTTAATAAGACGCAACTTTTTTATCCGATAAACTTTAAAGGTTAGGGGTGAGTCGCGAGGTTTACAGCTCGAAGAGCCTTAAACCACTATACCTCCGCCATTTCCAAAAAAACTCCCAAATCTGAATCGAAAAAAAAAATTCTATATAAATATCGAACCTAGTTATAAAATTTCACGAGAATCGGTTGATAAATGCGACCTGTAGGCGAGAACTAACCGACTGACAGACAGACAGACTGATGGACAAAAGCATTTTTGGCCAATCTCGAAACTGAGACGCTTTGCTCGCTCAATAATAGCCTAGGTCACGTTCAACGCGACATTTTATGACTTTCTCATTATACAGAAGCTTAAAAATCGAATTCGATCTCATTTCGCCCGCCCTAATAACTACCCTTACTAATTAGCACTTAAATTACTACCGCGTTAGATTACATCTTAAATTATGCAAAAATTAACCTTGTTTTTGAACAGATAAGGTGCAGTACAGTGCTTGGTTAAAATTGTATTCGAATTACTATGCATGAGGCAGAGTGGTAATTCTCATATTTTTGCCGAATTAAATTCCTTGATAGAGAAATGGTTTTAGCGTTTTCGAAAACAGAGATGAACAACTAGCGATAGATCCTGGCTTTGCATGTGTCTTTGGAAAGATGTTCTCAGCGATACCTCCTTTGTACCAGTAATCATGGAAGATATGAGGGAACAAATAAACATCATCCATACAAACATACATAGCGGCGAAACACATACATAAGCCTCTTTGGCTTTAATCGCACACACGCACGCACACACGCACGCACACACGCACGCACACACGCACGCCCGCACGCACGCACACACACACGAACGCGCACGCGAGCTAGTTTGTTCAAGTAGACTCGGAGAACTTCACTAAATCTTCCATGCTGGTCTGGGAGAAAAGATAAAACTCAGAATGTACCAATTGCTTCTTTTCCCGCGCAGATCATAAAAGCCGGTCGAGGGAATGGGCAAAACTGCGGCTAACAAACCATCACTATTTTTAATTCTTGTTTCTACCTTCTCGCTCATCATCACGTTTAAAGTGGTTTTTGGGTCTTGTGGCCCTGCTGGGTTCTATATCATCATCATCATCAGGTCTTTTTTTAGGGTTCCGTATGCAAAGGGTGCAAACGGGACCCTATTACTAAGACTCCGCTGTCTGTCCGTCTTTCACAGGGCTCTATCTCTTGAAACACACAACTCTTGAATCGTAATAGCTAGAAACTTGAAATTTTCACCGATTATGTATTATTGTGGCCGCTATAGTTACAAATACTAAAAATAAAAAAACTTTAAAATAAAGGGGGTCGTCATACAAAAAACTTGTTTTTTCGGCATAAATTTATAATGGTATTAATATAGTTAAAATTTTCACCTATTACGTATTACTAAATTACTATAGCCGCTATAACAACAAATACTAAAAATAAGCTAATGTTAAAAATTAAAGGGGGTCGTAATACAAGAAACGTGTTTCATCAGCGTTTTTAAACATTGTACGGAGGTCATAAAAGAAACGTGTTTCTTCAGCGTTTTAAAACATTGTACGGAGGTACGGAACCCTTCATGTACGAGTCCGACTCACACTTTCCCGTTTATTAGTCTCCACTGCAGGAGCACGACTCTGACTGACCTAGCTAATATGGCTCTGGCAGTACATAGAGGGTTCTTTATAATGTCTAACAAAATATACTGAGACTATTTTAAGGGTGGGAAGGGCAACTTTCCCCATACAATCTCGGATCAGCTGATCGGTCAACTTGTATAAGAGATATATGTTCATTGGAGGAAGTTGTTCAGAATCATAGACTGAATTCACCCTTGAACAGTTTTAGTATATTTTTTAGACCCATGTACGCGCAGGCCCGCAAGAGTCATAGGGCTCTGTCTGTCCCATTAAGGACAAAGACGTGATAGTATATGTAAGTGTTCACGTACTCCATGTCCCGATTAAGAGCCAAATGCTTATTGTTTCGCATTTTGGTATTGTATGAGTAACGATAGCGGTGTTAATCCCACTTCTGATATCGGCGTATATTTGGCTGGTGGCCAACTCGACGGTACTGCCAAACGCAGCGGTAATGCAGTCTGTCTTAACCGATTACGAATGGATGTGTTATTGACAGTGGAAATATTTGAAGGGATACCTACTTACCTAGCTTTATGTATGTATACATAATATGTGATTAGTCATAATATGTGATTAGTCAGAGTGCCGTTAGAACCCCTTGTGGTTTCAGGTTAGAATAGGACCACTGCATCTCTTCCTGTGGATGTCGTATGAGGCGACTAAAGGAATTATCACAAACATGTGCTACAATTGCATTCCCAAGGAGGGTTAACGTCGGGCGGCGGCCGGTTGTAAAACTTTTCGCCCAAATACATCCCAAAGAGGGTGGACGTCAGTCAAGTCGTAAAACTAAAGCCAAATCTTGAAACTTTTCCGGCTATTTCTTCTCCAACACAAGGTCTTGGGCATCCTTAGGGTGACCATTGTAATAATTGGCATGTAATATTTGGAGAAGAAAAAGCGGGAAAGCGCACCCCGGGCTCTGAAGCAGCACAGCTGGAGATGCAACCAGGAACGCGCTAAGATGAAGAAGAGTCAAAGTAATTTTTTTTTATTCAATGTAAGATAAATAGATCACTTATTTTTTAGTGCCAAAGCTACAAACTAAACGTTTCGGAACATTAAATTCGGATTACAAAATAGTTAGTTAGTTAAGATCTTTATTGCACCAAAACATAATGATAAAATATAACGTTTTAAACAAAATTTGAGGAAACTATTTAGAAATTAAGGTCCACCATGACACTGAACACCTATCCCCAAGGAGTATTATTAGTACCAACAAGTTACTTACTTAAAATAACTCTGTGGCACTACCGTAATTCGGAGCGTATTACTAGTTTTGTACTTACATAGTATTAATATTAATTACTCCAGTTATCTATAACGGAATCTCTAAAACTCGTTGACAATTAATATCCGCGATGATCCGTCATGATTATCATCCAGCTACCATCCGCAATCAAACGCCGCGTCGCCGAGCGGTTACATATCATTCGGCCGAAACTTACTTAGGTACATTTTCTTTGTTCTTATAGACGCCCTACTCGTCGAAAATCCTCTATTGGAAGATTTGACGAAATTGATTCGATCCCTCTGTTGCACGTTTGACTGATGTTTGACATACTTATTTACAGGTATCTATTTTATCAAACTGAACCTAAAAACCTTTTATAAATATGGAAGTACTTCAACGTAGCCTAAATGGCCGCTTACGCCCCGTTTGCTCGTAGCTCACTCGGTCCGCTTGCTCGCTTATGTGCTGAAAACTGCTGTAAGTACCGTTAAATATGCATATAATAAAACATGAAGAATTTTGACTGTAAAGTACAACTTAGACTATATGTATTCTACAGACTAACCGGCCGTTAGACCAATTTATTCGATTATTCATATCATTATGTGAATAAATATGAGACTGACTCGTTTTTGACGTAATAATACAAAAGACCAGCCAAAAATTCGGGGAGGAGTTAGTTAAAATCTTTATTCTACCAAAACAGTGATGTATATTATTAGGTAGATTATAAAAGCCACAGGAGATATTCGACGAGTCGAACTTTTAACTTGTAGTCGAGTAAACATAGATAAGTCGGCTTTCTGCCGAGTGATATGTAACCTGTCGCTCGTGCTGCAGAATCCAAACTCGGTAATTATGCTCAAATAGTTGATGCCGCTATCTCTAGGCACGCACTCACACCGGAAGGAAAGCGATCAACTTCAAGTAGATTTCAGGATGGACTGTTTGTTTTTTGTTTGCTCTTTGAGCTTATGCCCTACAATTTGTTGTTGTTGTTTTTTGGCTCGAATCTTGCAAATCAAATTTGACCCACTTCCCGGTTTTAGTTATTATAACAAGAATCTGGTCTGATGATGGAGCTGGAAGCGGTGGCTATAGGAACCCTGTAAGACGACGCCAGCCCATCTAGTTTGGGCTTATTACATTTGTCTTAATAAGTACTTAGGCCTCACAATAAAAGTTTGTATGAAACAATTTTTTTTAGGTTTCCATACAAAAACTGAAGAAACGAAACCTTTATAGGATCACTCGTGCGTCTGTCTGTCCGTCCGTCTTTCACAGCCAATTTGCTCCGAATCTATCGGAACCGAATCAGGTGAAATTTGGTAGAATGTTGTAATCCTATGACCAAAACACATATGTGCAAACTAAATAAATATTTTTTTCAAATAAGGGTAATTTTTGGGGGACAAATTAGAAAATTTAAAAAAAAGTTTTGCAAACCTTACTGTGTCATATATCATATCCTCGTTATGAGGATTTCAAAGATATTTTTGTTATTATTGTAAAATGAATAGTTTTGATTTTATTCATGAAAGAAGACGAAAATTGACCATCCCCCCCCCCCCCCCTGATCTCCGAAACTACTAAGCCTAAAATTTTTAAAAAAGTATAGAATATAGTTTATTGCTTGTAGATTACAGGAAAACCTATAAGAATTCAATCCTACGTCACTCGGGGATAGTGTAGCTTTCCAACGGTGAAATATTTTTTTTAAATCGGTCCAGTAGTTTCGGAGCCTATTTAATGCAAACTATGTATAGATAGTATAGAAGTATAGATAACATTTGACGAATTTTTGCTTACACGTTCGAGGCCCCTGTAGCCGTGTGCCCCGCACCTTTGATACGGCTGATACAGCGGTAGCTACGCCTCTGCTTCTCCTGCTTCTGAATGAAAAATTCAACGAAATCATCCTCAAAATAAATGGACCGTGTGATGTTCAGGGTCTAACAAAATATACTGAAACTATTTTAAGGGAGAATTCAGTCCATGATACTAAACAACTTTCCCCAAGGAACACATATCGAAATCTGAGAAATATTTTTTTGCCTCCCCTACGTTGACCCGAGTTTGTATGAAAAGTTTATATTATTTTTCATAAATATGTGTTCCTTGGGGAAAGTTGTTCAGTATCATAGATTGAATACTCCCTTAAAATAGTTTCAGCATATTTTATAAGACGTTATAAATACAACAATTTAATATTTTTAGATTGTATTTTTCCAATTTCAAGTTTACCATCACGAAAAACGCGGCCTTTGAGTCTAACAGCCCCAGGGTCTGACTACCCCGTTAGGAATGAAGACGTGATAGTGTATCTGTATCTAATATTTTTAGCTAACTAGAATGCATTTTTATAATTAAGGCAAGATCAACAACGTGTAATTTTTTTCAAAAAATACAACTCCTTTTAATTCTTTAAGATTTATGTAGATGGCGCTGGCAGCTAAAGTAAAACGCGCTATGGTTTGTTTTGCATTATACAATCCAATTGGATAATACAATTTTGAAGTAAGTCAAATTCAAATTCAAAATCAAAATTTTTGAAAGGATTGCGTTCAAGAAACGAATCCTAGAATACTTACTAACGTTATATATGTTCAAATTTTTGTCATTTTCTTAGAGGAGTTTCTTTCATATCCAAAGTTTTTCATCACGTCACGTCTCAAATTAAGGCCGTACCTGAATTTTCCCGGGTTCAGTGCTGCCCCCATTTAAAATAAATCATTTCAAAGGAAACGGAGACATTATTTAAAATTTTGCTACTACCAAATGCTAGATAACCCTTCAAAGTATTTTATGAACTACTTACTGTTTACAGTTTAAAGTGAGAACGTTAAGCTTTACCACGCACATTTGCGAAAAACGGCCACTTTTGTAGTAAATGTGCATAGTAAAGCTTAACGTTCTCATTATAAATTGTAAACAGTAGTTCATAAAATACTTTAAAGGGTTATCTAGCATTTGGTAGTAGCAAAATTTTAAATAATGTCTCCGTTTCCTTTGAAATGATTTATTTTAAATGGGGGCAGCACTGGACCCCGGAAAATTCAGGTACGGCCTTAAGAGTTTTATGTAAATTTTTTGAGGAATAAACTGTAGTAGTACGAAATATTCGTCAAGCGCGAAGAAAGGCCCGGAGCCGTGCTCGACGATATATCGCAGTGTTTTTTTTTTTGTATTATATTTATAATTTTTTCTGTAGCCAAAACGGATAGATATTTAAATAATAAATTTTTTGGTATAATTGTCATATAAAAAGGTGATTGTATAAAATAGTAATACGTATTATAAAGGCAAATTTAGGCAAATTTAGAGGTATGTTTGTGATTTTTTTTATCAAGCCGAAAATGCTTAATCGTGTTTTGGCTATTGTGAGTGTCTGTAGAAAATCCTTAAAATTTTTATGTAAATTTTTTGAGGAATAAACTGGAGTAATTTAATTACAGTGTTTTTTTAAAAACACTCACAGTTTTCTTGGTTCCGTTCACTGGACCGTTTTGGCTTTGACGCACACATATTTCTTTGGCACGCTCGAGCTCTGCAGCCAGAGATGTTGGTTGGGGAAGGTACATTCTTTCTTGCTCTTAGTCTGCAGCCTAAACCATAAACTAAACAGCTTGATGGATTTTAGATTGAGGTATCGTCGTTAGATTTGTCTTAATTGAGCGTGAGTGACACTGGGTCAAAAATTTTATAAAAAAGACGGATTTTAGGCGCCAAATTATGTATGTCTTTAACCCTAGATAACTAAACTATCCTGGGAGTTACTCAATAACTAAACATTCGTCTAGCGGACTACGCATTAAAAAATCTTATATTATCAACATAATTTAACGTGAGGAAGAAATTGTTACATGATTCGTATAAAGTGCTCGTTGTGAATAGAGATAGGTAGAAATAATTTTATACTAATGATGCCACATACCTTTTATACACATCTACATTATGGGTGTCACAAATTGCATTTTTTACATCTAAGGCATCAATTTTTGGTCTTCCTTAGCAATTTCGACGGGCAAACGTAT
This sequence comes from Acrobasis repandana, assembly GCA_963576875.1. Classification (NCBI taxonomy): domain Eukaryota; kingdom Metazoa; phylum Arthropoda; class Insecta; order Lepidoptera; family Pyralidae; genus Acrobasis; species Acrobasis repandana. Next base: position 8,599,264 of record OY756241.1, on the reverse strand, counting down.
AATTTTTTTGTAATATTTCATACATAAGGAAATGGAGCAGATTCTTCATATGATTTCACCAAGGATATCTCCTATCATGACCTTGATGTCACGTCTTAAAGTTACCGTCCGAGCAAGTTGCCGCAACCAAGGCTCCATGAGGTGGTTTGTCAGTTTCAAAACAAAATCTCGCCGTGTTATTTGTTAATTATTTTTGATGTTATTCGCGACGTATAATAACATAAGTAGGAGTAGTCTTAGTGCAGATGACCATTTATGATGAGTTTTACTGGATAAAAATCGAAGAGTTGCTAAAGCACATGTCGAATGCTACGTTGTAGCATCTGACGTAGTATGTAGTACGTTTCTTTCCATGTTTGACAATATAAAATCATCCGGTTTAATAATTTGGGTTCTGTTGTCTTTTACTTGATACTAAAAAATCATCTTCAGAACCCAAAGATTGGCACGAGACATCAGTATTAATGCTGATATTGTATTGACTTTCAACCTTCCAATGATTTGTCATCACCACAGAAGTTAAATTATCTTGTTTCTTTTATCAAAGTAATCAATCTTAATAAACGTGAATTTCTACTTTCAGCCTAGGACATATGTTTCCATTTATAAATCCATCAATAATATTAGGTATATGAGAAAAAGTTGAAAGCAATTAGTAGTATGAATGACATCTTACTAATAAACCCTAGTCATTAAAAAATAACCGTTTTTATGAAATTCATATTATTTGTATATTATCTAATTATAATACAAACATTTATTAATTTTTTTTATTTGAAAATACTAATATAAAATAAAATGCAATTTAGATACCTTTGAAAATCTGCACCTGTTATAACTAAACTTTCGTCATCTAGGCGACGCGGTGGTTATAAATCACAAGTAAAGACAATTGTTTGCGCAAACGCCGCATTTGTGCAACTTTTTACTCTAATTATGAAGGTATACAAAGGCGTGCAAGCAGGGGGTACGCGAAAGTATGTGAACTAGACTTATGCAAGGGGTCGCGTAGTCTGCCAGACGAATGTTTAGTTATCTAGGGTTAATATATTTTTTATATTTACTTATTATATTTAATTTCTTAGTTCGACTGCCTCTGTTACCTTTTATTTTGTCTTTTATTGGTGTAAGAGAATGACCGTCACAATGGATTCAAAGCGAATATTGCACGCGTAATAGGGGTGTAACTATCAGCGGTGCGGCTCCAATCGGAGTCGTTAGAGCTCAAATATTAATGTTATTCGGGTTGTGGTGTCAAATCATATCTCAGGCCAACCTGTCCTCCATACTAATAGCGGTTTTGCTATCCCTTTGTCTGTAAAAACTATTTAGGAATTGAACCTAGTTAAAACTAGTGGTTCTTCTTCTTAGCGAGTCAGAATGGCTGATATTATTATATGTATAAGAACCGTCTCTATTCATCATCACAGCATTCCAATAAAAGCGGTGTTCTCTTTTAAAATTGTATATCTGTGTCGTTCATTACATGGTCTTATCTTCACTTATCTTTTTCATGACTCAACACTGAGTATATATCAGCCTTGATGGCGTGTCCTAGGCTGCTCGCTGATCGCTCCTTGCCGAAACCAACCGCCCGTTTTTACCTTTCGCGAACCACAACATGTGACGACATCTTTCCAGCAAATAAATTTTCATGAGCTAACATATGAGTGTGGACCAATGCGTGGCCAGTGGCCACACTTGCTCCTGTCATTAGTTGAATTTAGGTCGTCTATTGTACAAGGGGTTGGGCAGCTGGGGCCTGATAGTAGGTGGGCCATGGTTTGAACAGCTCCACATTCGCATCGATTGTTGTTTGAGGAACCCCACTAGTGGTTCTGTGAGAACAATAGACCTCGCGAGCTGTTATAACCATGTTATTACCGACACTTTGCTTTAAAAAAGAAAGGTGAAGATCTGATGATGGGATCCTCGAGAAATCGAGGGAACTCCTTTATTATTCCATGCCCACATATAGTGACTTTGGTGTTTTCATTTAGAATTTGCATTTAGAACTTTCTGAATCCAACCCTTCGCTTGCCAGTACGTGGTCGCCATTCGAGAACCTTTTTGCCCCATCGGCCATAGGTTCGTCGCGCTATGTGTCCCGCCCACTGCCACTTCAACAAGCTAATCCGCTGGGCTATATCAGTGGCTTTTGTTCTCCTACGAATTTCCTCATTTCTGATTCGATCACGTAGAGAAACACCGAGCATAGCCCTCTCCATAGCGCTTTGAGCGACCTTGAGCCTTCTTATGAGACCCATAGTAAGGGACCACGTTTCAGAGCCATAAGTCATCACTGTATGTATATTATAATGTAACTAGGCTGTGTTTGTTCGGGTGGAATCTTGCAACTCGATTTTGAAGCAGATATCTTCAACTGATTGAGCTGACATTTTGCGCGCATATGTATATCGCGTGACAATGCAATATTATGATGACTTGGAGCTGATCTGATGATAGAGCTGGAAGGTGTCCATAGAAACTCTGTAATGAAACGATGGAACCCCATCGAGTTTGGGTTCGTTGGATTTTTCTTGACGAGTACTTTGTCCTTAGATAGTATCTAGGGTCTGATGATTGAGCTGGAAGATGGCCATAAGAACTACGTAATAAAACGACCCAACCCCTTTGAGTTTAGTGTTGACTTATTTGTTTTGTGTTGACAAGACACTTAGTCTCACAATAAAAGCTTGTACAAAAAATGTTTTTTTTTTATAAAAACTTATTTTGTTAAAATTATTATTTATTTGTTCTAGCGATTCAAGCACGAGCAACCTCCGCTACCTAACGGTGGACCAGGCTTTGGCAGACCTTGCTCAGTTCATCGAATATGTCAAGAGTGATCAGTTCGAAAATGGATTATTTAGGTAAGACATTTTTTCAAAAAATTCCAGAGCGACGAAGAACTACGTAACTAAAGGATTATGCACGAACTTCTCGTGCTATAACTGCATTTCCTAGAAGGGTTAACGTTAGGCGGCCGGCTGTAAAACTTTTTGCACAACTGCATTCTTTTAAAGAGCGGCTGGTCGTAAAACTATAGCCAAATCGTTTAAAATGATCCGGCTATTTCTTCTCCACTTCGCTAGGCCATTGACATGCATAATGCATATTATATTTGGAGAATAAAATTGCGAGAAAGCGCACCCCGGACTCCGAAACAGCACAGCTGAGGATGAAACCGGGAACGTGTTAAGATGAAAGGATGAAAAGTATTATAGTTCGTTGCATTAAGAGGAAATAGGAAAGCATTAAAAAATGCATGCATAGCATTGCATGCTATTTTTATTAGCAAAACATGTGCTCTCGATTATTGTTAAGTTACATGATAACATGTACGATGTTTTCAAGTAAATAAAACATCTTAGCTTATCTTGTCTTGTGGATCGGCCATGTTTCCGTACAAGCGTAGTCCCTAATTCCTTGCCGAATACTACCAGCACAGCAAAATTTTTTCCAAAAAAAATCTATGGATATATTGGCATGTCCGTATGTTTTCTTTTTCTATATTTTAAATAATAAAAGAGATACAAACCTTCATAAACCTGAAAAATTTGTAAGATTTTCCACTCTGTTCAAACATCTGGCAAACAAATTTGGCGAAATTATAATATCATTAGAAAACATAAGAACACAGTCATAGTTTTTGTTCAATTTTTAATGAAAAAATAATAAAATCGGTTAGGTTTTGAAGAAGAAATCAGGAAACTACGAAACATTGATTTTGTGTGCCTACTTTTTGACCGAGCGAGCGAAGCGTCTCAATTTCGAGATTGGCCAAAATTGCTTTTGTCCGTCTGTCTGTCTGTCTGTCGGTTTGTTCTCGCCTGCAGGTCACATTTATCAACCAATACTCATGAAATTTTATAAGCGGGTTCGATATTTTCATAGAATTTTTTTCGATTCAGTTTTTGGAAATTTTTCAAAATGGCGGTGATTTTGTTGTTTAAAACTTAAAGAAAATCACATTTTAGCCATTTCGAAATTTTTTTAAATATGTTTTACTTTTTTGTTACCCTTAATAAGACAAAACTTTTTTATCCGATAAACTTCAACGGGTTGGGAGTGAGTCGCGAGGTTTACAGCTCACAGAGCCACTAGTCATAGGTATTTTCGGTCCGAGCTGCAGTTGTCTCTATCGCACAGCGCGACTGGTTGTTTGGGCACAGCGCGACAGCAATAGATTTTACAAATACCTATTTTTCAATTTTCCCGACCTTAGTGGTTCCTCTTAAGTAAATTCGTCATATTGCAATAAACAAAATCTATGTCGGTGGTATACTGTGGTCATATTCATATGTCAACTATCTGCTAAATTATTGATTCTTTCCGCTCGTGGTCATACGTTTGTTTGAATGAATCATTACAACCTGTTGACATTGCATGACTCTTCAGTCAGTGATCTTTGATGATCAAATAGGTACACAGTAATGTCGTATAACTTGTGTGTACCCGATTATTCATGAGATCATTGTTTTTCAGTTCTAAGGAAATGAGATCTAAATGAATGTATGACACTAGTCCCACTAGTTATACTCGTTTCAAGTTTGACCAACCAGTAGGAGAACTGGGGATTTTTGTCCCAATAGAGCTAGCAGCAGGACTACTGGGACGGATATTCCCAGTAGTCCTACTGGTAGGTCTATTGGAACAAAAATTCCCAGTACTCCTACTAACTCCTTTGATGCCTCTAGGGACCTTATTCACAATCTTTATTTTAAGGTGAAGATATAGGCAAATGACCTTGAAGTGGCGCCCTCATTTGAAATAAATTGTTAACTCGTAATAATAGAGATTATTTTTCCGACCCAAATATCGACCAATAGAATTGCACCATTCGACGTCACGTGGTACAACCTACATGGTATTATACTGATAATTTTTTGAATATTTTCTCTGGTCGTTGCTATACATAAAAAACAATTTTATTCATTATGAAATTCTTATTTGTTAACTGTTCATTTCATCTCATGGTGCAATTCTATTGGCCGACATTTGGGACGGAAAAATAATCCCCCGAAGTCGTCAAGTTTTTCAGGAAAAATCACTCGCGCTTCGCGCTCGTGATTTTTTAACCTGAAAAACTTGACTCCTTCATTTGTTTGCAACGAACCTATCGGGAAATACCCGATAATTTTGAAGCTCGTGTGGTATTATAAGTGATAATTTCTATATTGCTCTTCGTCATGCACTAGATAGCCCTTTAAATTATTTCATGAACCACCGTTGAAAGTATTTACATTAGTCCGTCTAGTTTTAAAACTTGCCTCCGCCAAAAGTGGCCACGGCAAGTTTTAAAGCTAGACGGATCACCAATAATAGTTTCAACGGCAGTTCATAAAATAATTTAAAGGGCTATCTAGTGCATGACGAAGAGCAATATGGAAATTATCACCATATTTACGAGTTAACAATTTATTTCACACTTCAAGGCCATTTGCCTATATCTTCACCTTAAGAGTAGCTATAACAGCAAATACTAAAAATAAAATAAAGTTAAAATTAAAAGGGGGTCGACATATAAGAAACGTGTTTTTTCAGCGTTTTAAAACATTGTACGGAGGTACGAAACTCTTCATTTACGAGTACAACTTATTATTTAACACCTTTACTGTAATACGTAAACCACGAAATTACTAAGTAATTGTTTATTACCGACCCGCAAATACCTAAGTGCGGTTTTGCGTACATGTTAATTATCATGAATGTAATAAGTTGAAATAGGTGCTTTCCTTTAGGTAAATAATATATTATGAGTAATTATGTAAGTTAGGTGGGTGTCCTTTATTGTGCTTGTTACGATATCACTATTTGTATGTAAGTGACAAATGTTGTTATTTATTTATTCAAGAATAAAGGAAAAACAAGGTATACCTTACGATATAAATACATCCCGACTACGGGAAAATTATTACTGAAAATTACGTTGATCCAGTTAATCCAAGCATAGCAGGATGCAACGGTTAATATTTTATATATTTTTGAAATGTGCTAATTAAACCCTTCTATTTCATACCAATCACGGTATGATTTGATTTGATTTATTTTATTTATTAGTTCATTACTTTATGGCCTATAGAGAGCGTAACAAAGACTAGCGGGCAGCCAAGACGACTCCGGCGATACCTCGTTTGTCAAGGTATCGTGGATATCTTTGAAGATACGAGGGAACAAATGAACACACATACATACATAACGGTGAAACACATTACCCTTCTTTGACTTCGCCCTAGTCGGGTAGAGCTAAAATCTTGAATTAATAACTAGTTTGTAATATTAAATCAATCATAATCTAAAGGTGAATGCCCACAAGGCATCATGGTATCTATCCTCTCTGAATAATTGGGTATTTTACTGGGTCAAAAATAAATTATTGGTACTGTTATTAGAATAAAACGTAACAAAATTATACCGCTTTGAACGTGATTTTAGATTTAACGGACATTAAGAGCGCTATTTGACTCCAAGGAATTATCACGTCATAATTCGATATTTCATACAAATCCCATAGAAAATGTTTGTTTTTGACGTTAAGAAAAAAGTATCTGATTTGACTTGTTGCAAAGTAGCGTAGGTATTGCTTATTCGTTGAGGGAAGAAGCAGCCAGCCTCTCTCTAGAAGTAGGTACTTACTCTGAATTAAGATGATATCTAAATCTAGTCCTGGGGCTGATGATAAATTAAGGTTTGCAAAACTTTTTTTTTTCAATTTCCTAATTTAGTCCCCGAAAATGACCCTTATTTAAAAAAAAAATTATTTACTTTGCACATATGTGTTTGGGTCATAGGATTACAACATTCTACCAAATTTCACCTCATTCGGTCCAGTAGATTCAGAGCAAATTGGCTGTGACAGACGGACGGACAGACAGACGTACGAGTGGTCCTATAAGGGTTCCGTTTTTAATTTTTTGTACGGAACCCTAAAAATATTTGATAAAAAATATTTCGCCACGACACGAATGAGAAACGAACTCACGCCCCTCACATTTGTGGTACCAATGACCTGATCTCACGATGAAGCCGGAAGGTGGACACGGCATCTTTGTAATAAAACAATATAACCCCACCGAGTTTGTGCTTAATTGATTCGTCTAGAAGAGCTTTAAAGCTTATTTTTAAAATAATTACTTGTTATGGACTCTTGTCGTCTGATAATAAATTATTTTTATTTTATTTCGGCAATATTCTCGATGACTGTTCGTTTCCACAGCGGCGGCAAGGTTGTCCTAGTAGGTTGTTCCTACGCGGGCAGCATGGCCACCTGGATGAGGCTCGGGTACCCCCATCTCATCGACGCGGCCTTCTCCGACAGCGGGCCTTTACATGCTCAGGTGGATTTTGTTGGTAAGTATAGTGATATTGTATCGAGAGCTCCTATGTGTATTAGGCAGTGGTTGTTAGTGGCACACAATCAAGATTTTTGGAGGGATATGGGGAATACAACGGCCCAGCCGTACGACAGATAGGTTAAAAAAATTATGATACTCGTATACTTAATTGTTAATTTCAGAGTACGTAGAGAAAATTAACTCGGTGCTCCTGGAACAAGGCGGTTCAGAATGTGTGAACACCATACAGAATGCCATGGACGAGATAGTTCCTCTTTTGGAGACTCAAGCTGGGGCCACCACCGTCTCGGAGATTTTCAAGTTAGTTTTATTTATTTATAAAAAGAAAATTTTACGGAAAATTATCTTTGATGTCAACGGGTAAAGCATTTCAGAACCGTAAAGCTTGTAAGATAAAAGAGTTTGCCATAAAATTGGTGCGATGTATAGGAACAGAGAGGTTTTAATCACCATTTACAACATAAAATAGACTTTCTTTATCATTTTATTTTATTTATTTATTTATTGTAAAAACTAAATACAACGGCTTTCACCAATTAAAGTATATAGAAAGAACTTATAGCTAAATGTAATTATAATATTTTAGTATTGGTACATATTATAGTTGGTACGACGGGTGTCATTACTAATAATGTACAGTAAAAACTTATTATAATATACAAGTTGACTCACTTTCGTCATTCTCGCAATATATTAATAGGTTCCTTACAACCATATTCGCTCCATCAACAAACACATCACACTCAGGTTGCTGATTCAGAAATGTGTTAAGGTCTGTAAGCATGTGACATAGAGGAGATTGCTCATATGATACCGTGCGTTTGACCGGTGGGGCAAACAGTTTTCGCGGCTGACACGAGCGTTGCACCAAATCATCTCTGCCGCTCCTATGGGTTTCCTCATTTCTGATTTGATCATGATCCAGAACGAGTTTTTGAACGTATGGCTGTTCCATATGACCTCCTGTAGCCTAACCGGCTTGACAGATTTCGGAGAGTGAGGTGTCACTTTTGTATTATTCTCCAGAGTATCATATCACCTTGTTGGTCAGAAGTTACTTGACTGGCCAACAAGGAGAGTAATGTTGACATCTTTTTTCAGTCACGCAGTCAGATTTTTTTGATGTTAAAACATCAAAAACTATGTAGTTTTAAAAAATACTTATGGACATTAAATTATAAAATGTCTTCCCTTCTAAACAAAGCTGTAGGAATATCCTTAATTTCCCAGCGTCTGCTCTCCGCTGACGACCAGCGCGATGGACATCTCTACCTTCTTCTGGTTCGGCATCACCGAAGCCTTCGCCTACCTGGTGCAGTACGCAGTTCCTGGCAATATTCCTGACGCCTGCGCCGTGCTCACCAACCCTAATGAACGTAAGTCTAGAAGAGTCTTTACCTTCGTAGATTTGGAAAAAGTCTATGAAAAAATGGTGAGAAATGAATTGAACTCAGCAACTCGTAGTTAGACATTCAACCCGTCTGGCCAGCGTGGAGAGTGTAGACCAAATCCTCTGGCTGCTCTGGTCAAGTATGGCTCTGGCAGTACAGAAAGGGTCGTGCTCCAACAGTGGAAACTAGAAAGACCTGATGATGAAACATACAATTTAATTATTTCAAACTTTTCTCCATTTCCAGCGAGTGCCATGCGTCGTCTGGCTAACTACGTGAACAACCATCCTTGGAACCAGCCTTGCATCAGGAGCTCGTACAGCGAGGTGGTGGCCGGTCACAGCAACACTAGTTTTGACGCCAATGATGCTGTCAGTAAGTATACTACGTCCTCCAATAATTAAATTTTTAACAAAAAAAAACAACCGACTTCAATTTTTTTTAGGAGTTTCTTCCATATCTCTCTGAAATAGGGGTTGGCAGTTTGTATGAAATTTCGTAATTTTTAAAGTGTGGCACATGAAATGTTTAATGTATTTTAGTAGTTAGTAGAAAATAATAATGCGTTTATTAGATTTTGAAAATTACACCTCTAAAGGGGTGAAATAGGGGTTGCAAGTTTGTATGAATCTTCGTCATTTTTGAAGCGAGACACATGACATATTTGAATTACTGGTTAGGAAAAAATAATAATACACTTATTAGATTTTAATGAATTGCAACTCTATTTTAAAATAAACAATCAAATGCTAGTCTGTAATATTTTCGTCAGTAGCACTCTAAGTACTAAGCCTATTGTTGTAAGATGTACTCTGCAATGTAGATGACATGCTAATTGCCACCAACAGGCATTACCATGCAAACTACACACGGTCATAAAAACAGCGAGCAATTGGTGTTTTACAAACGACGACGGTCACATTTCGCTACAAAATAGAGATCTTCAATATGGGACGCAAAAATAAAGTTAAGACTAGATAGGTCACTTCGGCCGAATACAAAAAAAGCGGCAGACCGGGGATACGATGAAGTAACAAATTTAAAAAAAAATATGAAAAACTGTGTACGGGAGGGAATAAGCAGGCCTTTGCCCAGTAGTGGGACAATACATGTTAAGAAACAAGAGATACGTAACGTTACATGTCGGCTAGTGACTTTCTACGTAAGTAAACCATACATCGCATATTTATTTATTTATTTAATCTTCATTCCACAATAAAATAAAAGTACAAGTGGCGGACCTAATGCCATATGGCATATTAAGGCCGTACCTGAATTTTCCGGGGTCCAGTGCTGCCCCCATTTAAAAAAAAATCATTTTAAAGAAAACGAAGACATTATTTAAAATTTTGCTACTATCAAATCCTAGATAATGAGAACGTTAAGCTTTACTACGCACATTTGCCAAAAGTGGCCGTTTTTCGCAAATGTGCATAGTAAAGCTTAACGTTCTCACTTTAAACTGTAAACAGTAGTTCATAAAATACTTTGAAGGGTTATCTAGGATTTGGTAGTTGCAAAATTTTAAATAATGTCTTCGTTTTCTTTAAAATGATTTATTTTAAATGGGGGCAGCACTGGACCCCAGAAAATTTAGGTACGGCCTTAACAAGAAATCGACCACTTTAAAGAGTGGAGATCAAGAGTTGAGACTTAATGAATTTGACAGAAAAATCAGAGTTTCTAAAATCGGTAGCGTTGTATTGGCGGCTAATCTTTTTGTCTCTAATTTTAAGTTGTAAGTTTGTTAGTAGATGTCATTGAAGAAAATGATGCAGTGCATTGTGTTTTTTGCCACTTCTTCTGCACTTGCGCCTAGGAAGCGACATAAACTTAGCTGTAAGTAACAATTTGACGTCAACATTTGTGCAAAACAAAACAAAGTGACTATTATTTAGAGATATTATAAATATCCTATGATAATAAAGATATTTTAAATTGAATTGAATTGAATTCTCTACGAAGTTCTCCTAGTTTTCTATCTGTGCTCTCCGTGTGTCCATCCTTCGCAGTCCCGGCATTTGATTTGCAGATTGCAGCATCTCTTACATTACCGTATAGCCACTTAACAACTGTTGCAGTTGGTCCAGTGTAGTTGTCGCTTTAAACTTGTCTTTACCAGCTTCAAATGAGACCACAGAGTTTTAGTAACATGGAATATTAAGTTTTAGAAATATAACATTTTTTCGTACAAAATTTTATTGTACTTATCAAAACAAAAGACCAAACTCGATGGGACCGCGTCATTTTATTGCAGAGTTCCTATAGCCACCTTTTTTTTTATATGTTTATTTCTATTTACCTCCAACGTTATCGGAGCCTATGGTTGCTGTTTTCATTGCATTCATACGTCATCTTTCAATCACTACGGGTACGACTCGCGTCTACCCGCCCTATAGCCACCTTCCGGCACCATCATCAGATCAGCTTCTTGATTGTTCTGATTTAGCATATAAAATTTCATCTCAATCGAAAACCGGGAAGTGGCTCAAATTTAAACTGCACGATTTGACCCAAACAACAAATAAACAACAACAAACAAGGCAAGTTTTTACAAGCATATATTAATAAAAGCTTAAAAACTTTCTCGTAGCAGTAGTTTCCGGCCTAGATTGAACCACTCCATCTCTTCCAAAGGATGTCATTGGAGGTTACTTAAAGATTAAGCAGAACCATCTCGTTCATAAACTGCATTTCTATGGAAGGCCCCTAAACGTCGAGCAAGCGGCCGTTCGTAAAACAATACAGCCGAATCGTATTTGATCGGAATATTTTTTTAAAGCAATCTTATTACACGTACCGGTAGGTCTATTACTAGTGGTTCTGTGAGAACAGTAGACCTCGCTAACCCTTATAACCATGCAATAACCGACACAGTCCCCTTTCCCCTGGCTTAGCAAAGCCATTTCACCATTGCACCAGCTAAGATCCTGGAATCAGCCATAAATATCTCGGTGTACTCACAAGTAAAGGCGCATATGTCGGACGCACAGCATGGATTCAGACCAGAACGAAGCACAACAAGTAATCTGCTTAAGTTGATGATGCAGCTAGCACCGTCGGTAGATTCGGGGGCCCAAGTGGATGTGGCCTATTTCGACTATCAAAAGGCGTTCGACACAGTAGACAATGACACATTACTCATGAGCTTGGCAGAGGCGGGCTTTACGCCGAAAACACTATCTTTCTTCGCCAGCTACTTAAAGGATAGGCGACAATACGTGGACTGGGCTGGCCAGCAATCTGAGCCATACTTTACAAGGTCAGGAGTAAATCAAGGGAGTAATTTAGGACCCCTTGAATTCAATCTACTCATTAATAACTTGCCAAAAGTAGTATCCGAGTCAACTTGCCTTCTTTTTGCAGATGACCTTAAACTAGTGAAGGAAATAAGAGATCCATCAGACAGTGAGAAACTGCAAATGGATATAAACAGGGTGGTGGAATGGAGCCACAGAAACGGGCTCAACTTTAATGTATCGAAGTGCTCGGTAATATCATTCACCCGAGCTAGGCAGCATTACGTACACCCTTATCATATTAATAACGAACCGCTGCAGAGAGTTACGGAAACAAAAGATCTTGGTGTTCACTTCACTAGTGATCTAAATTTCCGGGAACATGTCGTAAAGGCTTGCAAGAAAGCTTACCGGAATTTAGGGTTTGTTATGCGTCAGACTCGAGAATTCACGAATCTTAATGCAGTGAGAGCATTATATGATGCACTGGTGAGAAGCCACCTAGAGAGCAATGCGTGTATTTGGGCACCACACGAAGCGAAGTACAAGTTGATGGTAGAACGGATACAAAACAAATTTACAAGATTTGTGTACCTCAAATTGTACGGAGTGTATCCGTTTTATCCATTAATGTACCCAACGTTGTTTGTATTGGGGATGGTGGGGTATAATTCACTCGAAGTGAGACGGAGTCTGTACTTGGCGACATACCTGTTTAAAGTATGGAGGGGACGTCTCTACAACCCAGATGTTTTGGGATGGATGGCGCTGTGCGTGCCGAACCGGTACGTTTGGCGACGACATCAGCCACATATGTTCGCAATACCCCGCGGTCGTACGAATTTGATGAAAAAGGCGCCACTCACAAGAACTTTGAAAACACTGAACGAGGTCGCCAATAAGATCGATATGAACTGTTGCTCCTTGACTGAGCTCACAAGGGCCACACTATATGTGTTATGTTATAAATAATTAAATAGATGAAGCTAAATGATGTAAATATAAACTGTACGCTATTGCATTAGGATAATCCTGTAATAATAGTGTATACACATGTATTGAAAATAAACAAATAAACAAATAACAAATAATTTCAGTGAAATCCGTCCAAATATAACGCTACGGAAAACTTTACTTCTTTTCCCCGCTCCACTCCCCCTTTTGGATTTTTTACAACATCTTGTGTACAATGAAGTCCATAGTGTGCCTCTCCTCTCAAATTTGATTGAAATCCGTCAGTAAATAACGCTACAGTAAAATTCTCCCTTTTTTCCTCCTATTTCTGCTCTAATAAAATATTGCGAACGATCAAAAAATTTAATTAAATCAAGGAACTTGTGTGCAAATTTTCGTCCAAAGGCACCTGTAGGCGAGAACATACAGCCTTTTTGGCCAATCCCAAAGGTGAGACGCTTCGCTCGCTTCGCTTGCTCGGTCGATAAGGGCTAAAATTTCTGTTGTAATGGATCCACTAGTTTATGCTTTATTTTATCAGGGGTTCCATTATTATGTGTTTTCGCTTATTTTTAGGTTCGAAGCCAGGATTATCAGGTGCATTTATTCCAAACAATTAATTTTAAATTCGAAACCATTTGTTTTCTCAAAATCACTGTAATTATTTTCGATTCTAAATTGGAGTAATAAATAACCAATAATGACTAGATTGTGTTGTTTCGGCTAGACTCATAAATCAAGCGTAATTTAATGCCCACAACATGGTCCAGTGGCGCTTTTTATTGAATTAAAATATTTTATTTTATGCATTACAATTTATAAATGTACATGAAATTATTAGTTTTAGTTCATTTAGTTTGGCTAAAGGTATTCGCAAAGGCTACTTTTCATCCAAGCGATTTGCTTATCCATACTTAATATAAAATAAATCCTGGCCATTCAACGTTGGAATGCAGCCTCTTGGATATCCTGCGAGCGCAGCGATTTGGGGTACATTTTTTATATTCATCTTTAGGTCTTTTTTAGTCTCCATTGCAGGAGCACGATCTTCTTGTACTACCAGAGCCATATATTAGCCAGAGCAGTCAGAGGTCTTATTGCTGTTTATAAACTTTGTTTAGCTTGTGTTTCCTAAGTCGCTATACACGGGAAGACTTGGAATGATCCTATTCTACTCTGCGTGGAACCACACGGCATTTTTTATATTATTTAATGTTATTTAAGGCGACGTGGGTTCACAATTTGCAATACTGTGCGTGTTTTTGAAAAATCACTGTTATTAAACTACTACAGTTTATTCCTCAAAAAATTTACCTAAAAATCTTAAGGATTTTCTACAGACACCCACAATAGCCAAAATATGACTAAGCATTTTTGGTTTGATAGAAAAAAATCAGAAACATACCTCTAAATTTGCCTTTATAATACGTAATACTATTTTATAAAATCACCTTTTCATATGAAAATTATACCAAAAATGTATTATCTAAATATCTATCCGTTTTGGCTACAAACAAAATTATAAATATAATACAAAAAAAATAATAAATACAACACAGTGAAATATTCATCGAGAGCGAAGGAAGGGCCAGAGCCGTGCTCGACAATATTTCGCAGTGTTTTATTTACAATTTTTTTTTTTATTATATTTATAATTTTTTTTTGTAGCCAAAATAGATAGATATTTAGATAATACAATTTTTGGTATATCTTTCATATAAAAATGTGATTGTATAAAATAGTAATATGTATTATAAAGGCAAATTTAGGCAAATTTAGAGGTATGTTTGTGATTTTTTTCTATCGAGCCAACAATGCTTAATCGTATTTTGGCTATTGTGGGTGTCTGTAGAAAATCTTTAAGATTTTTATGTATTTTTTTTTTGAGGAATAAACTGTGGTAGTTTAATAACAGTGATTTTTCAAAAACACGCACAGTATTGCAAATTGTGAACCCACGTCACCTTAAGTAAAAATATATAGTTTAGTTTTTTAAGCATAGTTAAGTATAATCAGTTTTATTTTAGTTAAATAATGTTATTTGAGAGAAGCGTCGATTGATTTTGGGTTTATTACATTTGTGTTCTTAGACCTCACAATAGAAGCTTGAACGAAAAATTGTTTTTTTTTTTTAATCTTTTATTATTTCTAAATAATGGTGCCACTGAACCGACATACCGCCTTAAACTACTCGTTAATTATCCTGTGGCTTAATGAAATCACAGTCATTTGATTTCTTTGAAGCTAGGTACTTAACGAGCTATGAAACTCGTTAATTTTGTTCTAACAATGTCCAACTATTTGCTGAGAAGTTTTTGAACCCTTTTACGATTTCACAACTGAATGGAGATTAGGAACTCTTCATTTCTTGGTGATTACAAAATTACTAGTAGTTCGCCGCGAACCTCGCGATTTTTTATTAATATTTCAAAAACTACTTAACCGATTTTGATACCCAACGAACTTGAAAATTCTATTGATATTTCCTACATGCCTACCAAATTTCATCAAAATCGGGCCATCGGTTCGGCAGTTATCGCGGAACAAACATACATACATACAAAGAATGTGTTTTCGCCTCAACTTGAATTATAGCCCTCGCTCGCTTCGCTCGCTCGGTCAATTATTACTTAGTCCGTTAAAAATGTGTTATACTTAACTATTGAAAGCGCGGTCACCCATCCAAGTTGCGACTAAGCTTGACTGTTGTCCTTGTAGTGCAGACTTGTTAAGCCGATGAACCAATGAGCAGTGTTATGTGGTTGGGAGGCGGTACTCTCACGAAAAAAAATCATTTTTTTTATTGTTTAGGCACGTTTAAGAAATACTAGCCTAGCTAGTCCAAACTAGGCTTAAGGTACCTACCAGATATAACGTATACTTTTCCGAGTCGTTTGAATATTATAGTACATTTTTTTTCAGTGGTAATCAAGGTGCGGATGATGATGTAATATTTTTTCAGTGCGTTTATGGACGTACCAGTCGTGCGTGGAGTTTGGCTGGTTTCAGACCACCAACGGCGCCAACCACGTGTTCTCTAGCGTCATCCCCTTAGAGTACTTCCAGCAGATGTGCCAGGATTTCTTCTCGCTATAGTAAGTAGTTCTCATAAACCAGTTACCCTGTAGTGTATATAATAGTATGTATTCAAAACAGGGCACATAACCTGAAAGAGGTAATGGGCCCAAGTGCGAAGTGTCCAAGGTTACTCAGAGGTTTAAGTCGCTTTCTAATTGAAATGCTAGGTCAATACGCCACATGTGAAGATACTTTGGGTTGCAGTCTTGGCTGGTCCTGGATTCAGTCAGACCACCAATGACGCCAAATACGTGTTCTGCAGCTCCATCTCCTTTTTGTAGGTACTTTCGGCATGTAGCTAGCTATGAGTAGATCTTATTAACCTCTATTTACTATTAGAACAACTGCCAGTTGGCAAGATGCTGGTCCCATAACCTAAAGGAGATTATTGGCCCTGTACATTAATTTTCGCGTAGGTACTAGATACTGAATAACTTCCCTCAAAACTGCTGTTAATGACTGACTGAGTGTCTAAGACTGCCAACCTTATCTTTTTACTCCACTGAAATCAACCAAGTCCAAACTTGGTTGATTTCAGTGGAGTAAAAAGATTTACACGCTCCATACCTCATATTTGTAAGCTCTTTATTTAACTACAGTCAATTACCTTGTGGTGAAAACATGCTGGGCCTATAATCTCCTCTCCTCCGACTCTGGACACGGGCAGTTCTTCAGAAGATGTACCGTTTTATTTTATGAAAACGACGCCAGTGTTAGTAAACAACAATGTGTCATCGCCAGCCTGACACATTACCTACCTACTTCCCACACATTTTCCTCCTCATTTCCTTGTCATCCTCATTTAAGGCCGTACTTGAAACATATAATAAAAACAATAATTTAATTTAATTTTAGTTTGGCGTATTGCGCATCGCTTTTGGAGTAAATATATTTACTTGGCGAACCAATAGCAGATGTACCTACTTATGAAAATAAGATTCTTAGAAATATTGACTTACAATTATTTAATTACTCAGTTGTTATCTAAACCACATTAATTGACGCAAATTTAGTTCGTCAATAGGCAGAAATAATATTCTAAGAAAATAATTATACTTACTTAAAACTTTGATGTGGAAACTTAATTGCCCTTAACCTTAAAACTAAGGAAAATTGTTCAATCTTCTTAATTATGTAGACTTTCTTACATGATTTGTTATGATGACGAACAATGTTGTGTTGAACAGTTTAGTTAGGTAGGTGTAGTGTCCTGTAGGCTAGTAACAACCCTATTAAGTACCTATACCTCTTTCATTACCTACCTACAGAGTTAATTTAAAACTTACCTATTTAAATATCCACTTATTATGTTTTTATGTATTTAAGTACCTATCTATTTATGTAATTTCACTAAAGTAGCTAAATATTTACAATTTCACAGTAAAAATATTTGGCCTGTGATTAAAGTACTAATATTTTACATGATTTTTAGGGTTCCGTACCCAAAGGGTGTCAACGAGACTCCGCTATCTGTCTGTCTGTCCGTCCGTCTATCACAGATCGCTAGCTATCTCTTGAACCATAATAGCTAGACCCTTGAATTTTCACCGATTATGTATTATGTACTGGGGCCGCTATAACAACAAATTATGTAATTATAGCTGTTGGTTATCCGAATGTATAAAATAAAATAAATAAAAATACTAAAAATAAGATAGTTATAAATTAATGGGAATTACAAGAAACGTGCTTTTTTCAGCATTATAATACATTGTATGGAGGTACAGAACCCTTCATGTACGGTTCCGACTCGCACTTGACCGGTTTTATTTAATAATAATTCATTTTCTTATCTTCCATCCTTCTAGCTTCAACCCATCCCTAACTACAGCGGGAGTGGAGCGCACTAACCTCTTCTTCGCCGGCCTGAGCCACCTCCCTGACTACGCGGTATCGGTGGCGGGGGGCAGCGACCCCTGGTCTCCGATGGGACCCATGGAGGTCCATGGTCACGCTCTAGCGCCCGTCTTTGTGGTGCCTGGGGTGTCTCACTGCAGAGCTATTCGGTAAAGGCAAATACTTACTATTTAAGAGGTTATTTACATACATACATACTGGGTTTTTTATTGTACTTTCATCACACATAATTTTAAACACATATGGTTCATTTCAGTTTTTGCACTATTTCCAAAATGATCTAATTTTAGCAAGAAGAAAAGGCATGTTACAATTCTCTGTAATAAAGTTAAATAAAATAAATAAATGATACAAATGGTGGCCAAGGACAGTTAGAGAGAAATATGTTCTTCTACAAATCTGATTTCTAAAATTATTAATGCTTTGAAATCGTAGAGAAATTATATAAGAAGACAAGCTTTTGCATAGCTTCCTTTCTTTTCCAGGCCTACTGGTGACAGCGAGTCAGACGAGCTGGACCGCACCAAGTGGGAGGTGATCAACGTTCTCAGCGAGTACACCACTGGAAGCAGGGTGAGCGGGGCGAGCAGCGTGCTTGCGTCGCTGGCTCTTGTACTATGCGCGGCGATAACAGTCATCTAATACAAATATTCATCATCGCTACAGCCGCGGGTGGGCCTGGACCTGCACCCATAGAATGGCAGCGTTGAAAAACCCAGATAAGTTTATATCGCGCAACGGACTAGTGCCATCCCGCTCGTTATCATGACGTAGAGCGAGATAGTGATAGATGATAGCGCTCGTACGCTGTCGACGTTACCATGCTAAGGGGACAGGTCTAGTATTTTTTTAATACATATAAGTTATGTTAATAATAAAATTTATTTTCAAGATTATGTACATAACCTTTTTATATCCTTATCTTGGCAACTCCCCGGTACATCACCAATGCTAGGGTTAGTGGGGACGAGCAGTATGCTTGCATCGCTTGCTCTTGTACTATGCGCAGTGTTTGCTGCCTTGTTTTATTTATTTTTCCAAAGTAAAAAAAAATTGACGAATA
Organism: Acrobasis repandana; assembly: GCA_963576875.1. Lineage (NCBI taxonomy): Eukaryota > Metazoa > Arthropoda > Insecta > Lepidoptera > Pyralidae > Acrobasis > Acrobasis repandana. Next base: position 8,580,324 of record OY756241.1, on the reverse strand, counting down.
AATACATAAATACTCTGAAATAAAGCCCATAATTTCACAGGTTTTTTTTAAATTAAAAATTTGTCAACAGAATAGCTGTTCGGTGTTGTTTATAAAACGCCCCGTACAAAGATGTACTTGTAATAACTTCGATACGTTCAAAATAGTGTAACTATGTAGAAAAAAGGTTCTCGAATGCCGACCACGTACTGTCAACCAAAGCGTAGAACACCCACACGCAAGGTGGTCAGTCGACCTGACCAAGGTCGCTGGAAAACGCTGGATGCAGGCCGCTTTAGATCGGTTGTTTTGGAAATCATTGAGAGGCCTATGTCATGCGGCTGTGATGATGAAAATAAATCAAAATAGTGTCCGATAGATCATCAACAGATCTTTTTTAGTCTCCACTGCAGGAACAGACCCTCTCTGCACTGCCAGAGCCATATATTAGCCAGAGCCATATATTAGCCAGAGAGGATTTAGAGAGGACTCTGCCTACACTCTCCACGCTGGCCAGACGGGTTGGAGAGGTCTCATTGATGTTTATAAGCTTTGTTTAGCTTGTGTTTCCTAAGTCGGCTTCTACGACATCCACGAGAAGACTTAGAGTGGCAAAACCACACGGCAAATAATCCGATAGTTAGATGTTTCCCCATACACATGATTAAGGGATTTTCAAGGCAAGAGTAAATAGGCATTTTTTGAGTCTGCGTGTTACACCTTACACCTCATCTTAGCTTCCCATCAGGCTAGATAGAGGTCAAACGCACTCAAATCTCTAATAAAAAAAAATAAAAGAAAGTTATGCATAGGTTAATATTAATAAAACGCACAAATACATTTGTATAACGGTATTTTATTAATACCACTAACTATTTATTACAATATTTGTCATATGCAGGGTTAAGCGAACAGGAAGCAATGAATGGGGCTCTTGGTCACCATATGAGGTCTGAAAGACCCCGTTTAGACCCCGATGGATACACCCCGATGGCGTTAGTAAGAGAATGTTTACTATTTCATATTTAAAATTTAGGCTTCACATAGTGATCGCATGATAAAATAAAATTTCTATGTGACCACCTAGAAAGTATACCCTTTCAAACAAAAAAAAATATTTTCCAAATCGGTCCAGGCGTCTCCGAGTAAACGTATAAAAAAAATCCGACAGATTGATAACCTCCTCCTTTTTTGAAGTCGGTTAAATACTATAATGTATACAAAATGAAATTTGAATGCTTTGTGGAACCGATTTTTATTAACAGTCATAAAATTGTAGCGATTGTATATATTCTTCATCTTAGCGCATTACCGGTAGCATCCTCAGCTGTGCTGCTTCGGAGCCCGGCCTGCGCCTTCCAGCTTTATCTTCTCCAAATATACATGGACGTCAAATAGTCACCCAAGGATGCGGAAAACGATGCGAAATCGTGAAGAAATAGCCGAAACAATTTAAACGATTTGGATATATATATAAATATAAATATATATAGGGACAAATCACACTGATATAGTATCTATTTATATTTTTTTTTATATAATGTGAATTGAGTTTATAGTAAATTAAGATTGATTTGCAAGATTTCAAGTTACATATATAGGTATTCTCTTTTTATTTTTTTCTTTACCAGTTTAACAGACTTTTATGTATATTCACTCATGCTACCACTATGTCGAAGCCCGATCATACAATATGCCACGAAAGCCTAACATATATAAAAAGGGAAATGGAGGGTTCATTTTGGTCTACACCTAGCCTACGGTATAAAATATATATATTTATATATATTTGTATATTTGCATGTATATATTTATAAAACGTGGCTGTTACATGGCGTTATACTATGTTACAATAGGTACATGGATTACTATCGGGTAAACAAGCTATTTAACATATAACAAGCCTAATTTATTTATATACAGACGTTGTAGTATTTAATCAAATAAATTAATAGGTAATTTGGATTACATTTCGGAACCAAACAAATCATGGAAAATAGAAATCAATTATTTTTAATTTAATAATAAGAAAATGTTTTGAAGATATCTATATATTAAAAAAAAATCATAGGCGGTCAAATAATGTTGTAGAAACAAAAAAAAATTGTCTTTACTGATTATTTGTGAGCGAAAAAGTCCTTTGCTCATTTGCCATTGGAACAAAAATGGCTAATAATAAAATATAATAAATATTTGTGCATGCTTTTTTTCATGAAAAAAGAACCTTTTTAAAACAGTTATCCTTTACAATAATGGCAACTACAACGTCGTATATGTCCCTTATATAAATTAAACAGCTTATAACGTCGGAGTCAATGTATGAGCACAAAATATGGCGTGTTCAAGGTACTGGTAGTTAGGGCACTTCGTGTGTACATACAACTTACATCTACGTATAGACCCGCGAGTAGAAATGAGGGATGTGAAAAACGAAAGGGCGATATTTTTTATACATTTTTAAAAGTGAAATATTTAAAAAATTGTGCCGGGCATGCATATCTTATAGTTTACAATAAACAAGTGTAATATGATGAAAACACTTCACAACGTCTCATGCAAATTCTAACAGTCTATTTCTACATTTGTATGAATCGTGATATTTTTTGTTTTGATTGTAACTGAAAGGCGAAATAATCTTTGAAGGCCATGCTAAGCATTGTATAATACAACATTTCCGAGTGAACTAATGTTTAAAAAATACTTTGCTTGTAATACAAATAATTTGCATAATTCTCATTGGATATAAAAATAATTTTCTTTTTTTGGCCCAGGAAGCGTTGGGAGTGACGACTTACGACAGTTTGAGAGGAAATGGTTTTTAGTGGCACACAATCGAGATGTTTGGAAAGAGATGGGAGAGACCGATGCCCAGCAGTGGGACAGTATAGATTATTTTAAAAAAATAGACTGGAGAAAGTTGTGCCAGTTGAATAGATCCTTCGCTTAATATCGCCATTCTGTGACAGTCTATATGTATACGTTGCAAAACACTAATCTTACTTGAATATCTGTTGGCTCAAAATAATTCAAGCTTGTGCTAATAATCACACAATGAACTAGAAAACAGTTAACACCGAGTTACTAAGTGTACCAAACAATCATATTTAACACACTTTTTTTTTTACTTTTTACTGGTGGTTAAATATAAAACTACTTTTTAAATGCATGCAATCTTGAATACTATTTTCAGTGTTTTTTTTTATATATACCTATATAAGTTAAACATGCACATCGTATTAGAATAGTTCTAGTAAAATATTAAAATATCTATCCCTCATTTCTACTACATACAAGCGAATATTAATATTATTTGAAAACGCATTGCACGCATCAAACAAATATTAAAAAAAACAATTGGAACACTCGATATACAAAAAAATCACGACAAAATTTTAGACGAAACATTGATTTATAAACAATTTAATTTTAACACAGATTCGAGCGTCCCAAATATCTCATTTTTTAATTTCAAAAATCCGTGTTGATTCTTTAAATGAGACATATTGTCATACGTAATACTTTCAAATCCAATACATTCATAAATACATCCAAAAAGTGAATAATCGTATCGAATAACAGTTAATATGTTTTTATACAGAAAAATATAACATACAATATATGGTCGCGTTATATATCATCTAAAACATGTACTTATTTACATCAACTATCAAAACATATAACTTAAGATTCATAATTTTGGAAAAATATATAATAATTACACGATAAACTAAATCTTCCACATAATGATCACATATAACTTATTTATGGAATAAATCATAATTTTTAATACTACGTTTAGTACTTACAAGGTTAAATTTTAACAGAACAAAAAAAAAACAATTATTACAAAATATACACAAGTTTTGGATCCTATGCGATTCGAGTCTACGTAAAATTCGAATAGAACCGATGACATTTGGGGGAAAAATTACAAAAAAAAAATATATATATAAATGCTGAATTCGAAAAAGTCGTATCGCTCGCGTTTGTATGTCAACACGTTTACGTCAAACCGCGAGGGCGCCACCGTACATACAAAAAGCGAATTGTTAAAATTAGTTACGGTTTTCTCCGCTTGGCGGCGCCAGTTCGCTGGACCAGCCATGTGTTACGTTAGTTGATGTCATCGCTGAAGTCAATTCGATTAAATTAGTCTCCGATGCGAGATCAACCCCCATTGCTCGGTTGATCCTAAAAAATAAAAATAAAAATATCTAAAATTACTTTTCTTTTGAAATACAACGGTGGATTACCTTAACGAAATAAATGAAAGCACATACATACTTATACTAATATTTAACGACGGTATGCAATTCACGCTGTAGTTTTCGAAAAAATCAATTCTGAAATTTCAGCTGCTGAACATAATGAAAAGCGATGAATCTTTTTTTTTTGAAAATGGGTTTTTTTATATTTTACTTATTTTACTATTTAGGGTTCCGTACCCAAAGGGTGCCAACCTGCTGAGAGTCCGCTGTTTATCCCTCTGTCTGTCACACTCTATCTCGTCATACAAGAAACGTGTCTTTTTCAGCGTTTTAAAACATTGTACGGAGGTACGAAACCCTTCATGTACGAGTCCGACTCGCACTTGCCCGGCTTTTTATCATTTGATATTTATGTAGTGGTACAGTATAGCCTGTGCTCATCCTGTGCATCATTTATTACGCTAATGTCTTTTCCACTTTGTAAACGTTGACCTTTGAAGAAAGTAAGTTTTTTTATTTTCGTATTTGTACTTTTGTACAAGGTATTTTGTAATTGTGCTGAATAGAACTTGATTGTACCTGTATGGATTGGTCCGGGCCCGCCTTTGGTAAGGAAGTCTCTTCTGTCATTTGGTGTTCTGAAATAAATGAAAAAAAAAAAAATAATTTGAAGACTAACACAGGAAAGTAAAAAAAAAACAATATATTATAACCAACCACTAAAAAGCCTAAAAGCTATGTAAGAGCCATTTAAACTACTTAACAACCATAGACCTTCAAGTTGCTTACAAGCTGTGTAGACCAAGCGGTAAAGGCCCTGGTTGTGAGTCTATGAGGCACGACTTCGGTTCTCACTAGGCGCGACTTTTATCTCTGAATATGTAATCAGTACGGTAATTTTCAACTTCCACTACTTGCTTCCAGTGAAGGCAAACATCGTGAGGAAACCTGCACACCACTTCAGTGGTGTGTAATAATGACTGTTGTCCTTATTACACTCTACACTTACACTCATTGAGCTACGTCATGTGTCTTTTAGGCAGCTCAAAAATCTGACAGCAGTGTTAGCTATTAATACACTGATCCCGATATACAATCAACCACCGGAGCCTAAAGCTATGTAAGAGTCAATTTATCTACTGGGGTAATTTATCTACTATACAACCGTTTTAGAGCTTAAAGTTGCTTACCCGTCCGGTATCGCGCTCGTAGCGCATCGTTCGCTTCCCTCACAGCACTGAGTTCGTTCCGCAGCGCCCTCCTGGAGGCTTCCAGCGCCGGGTAGGCAGCCAGCAGTCGGGAGAGGGTCCCCGTCAGGCCGCTGGCCATGCTTGATAGACGGGCCGCCATTTCTGCGCTAGGTAGGTTGGTATCTGCAAGTAATTGATGTTTTGTTAGATAAATTATTGTGCTAAATAAAAATATTCAATCTGGTGTTACATGAATGCTCGCTCAATGCAGATACAAACGTCTATCTCACGTGTCGCACCATGTCTATAAATTGACACTTAAGACCACGGGGCAAATTACAGGGATAAAAACAAGACTCAAGAAAAAGAAATCATGCAGGGCAATAGCAATAGCTTTGCAATGTATGGGTGGAGGCCCCTAGTGCCCAACAATGGCCCCTAGATTAGAGTAGAGTGGGGGGACAGGGGACAAACAAAATCTTGGTTTTGGATTGTACGGGGTATATATATTATCCTTAAGGGACTCGTTTAGGCCGTTGGGTATATCTTCATCTATTGTCATCAAAATCATCTATTGCTTTAATCAAATAGTATGCAACAGGCAAGAAACTTGAAACGTGTAATTGGGCCATTACTTTCATCCGATCATCGAGATCGGACAGCATGTCAAACGACAAGCGAGGGTAATATATACCTTCCTTTTAGAATAATCATCATCATTTCAGCCGCATATCGTCCACTGCTGGACATAGGCCTCTCCCAAGGATTGCGTCCAGCGCTTTCCAGCGACCGTGGTCAGGTCGACACACTTTACTTGCCAGATCGCCATTCGAAAACATCTGTCCTTTTTTAATAGACCTTCCTTTTTATAAAAAGAGAGAGAGGAGGGGGGGGGAACCTACCAAGCGCATCGTCGATGTCATCTTCGACATCCACACCGACGTCGAGATCGGACAGCATGTCAAACGACGTGTCACTCAAGATGTCCACCGCGCTCGCCGTTGACAGCTGCGGTCGGTGACGGGTCTCCTCAAAGCTCGCTTCTTCTGGTGGGAGGGACCTCTCTAAGACCGGTGGTGGTTCCATGGATTCTGAAAAAGGAAATGACAGTTTAAGAGGTAATTGTTAGGTGACACAAGCTTAATGCGTGTTAAAGGAATAGGAATTCTGCGTGCAATTTAAACCGTGATAGCTCAGTTGGTAATAGCATGGTCGTATTTAGAGGAAGGTCGCGAATTCAAGTCCCGCTCAATTCCCGTCCCGCCCGTTATTAAATTTTGAGTACTTAAGTATTGCATCTTCAATAAAAAATCCTATAAAAATACTTACTACTTACTTACGAAGGATTCTAAAGTAGAATCACGAGCGTAGCAAGGGATTCTGCTATTAAATCCTTCGTTTCGCTCTAGATTCAGTGTGCCTTAAAAATAATCTTTACGCCTTGCAGCACGATCTATTGTCCAACAATGGACATAAGATGGAAAATAACTGACCGTAATGACTGCATAAGGGGAGATCCTCAAAATCTTCTGACAGCAGCGGTCGCAGCGACCGCGCCGACACCCCCGCGGTCTCGCTCACGTTATTCATCTTTGATGCACCCATTTTGTCATCGTCATCAGGACTTTTTTAGTCTCCACTGCAGGAACACGACCCTCTCTGTACTACCAGAGCCATACTTGGCCCAATCCTCTGGCTACTCTAGCTTACACTCTCCACGCTGGCCAGACGGTTCGAGAGGCTTTATTGATGTTTATTTTTTTAAATTTTGTTTAGCATGCGTTTCTTTAGTCGCATTTTACGACATCCACGGGAAGACTTGGAGTGGTCTTTTTCTACTGTACGGGGAACCACACGGCGTCATTTAACCAAATGAGTGGACTGTGTGCGAGTTACAGACTTATTTATACAAAAATACAAAACTTTGCTAAACTTATTTCAGTTAAAATCTGTTTTGTCCCTATCACTCTTTTGAATATTTGACATTTTAAGAACAAGACAAAATATGCGGGCCCTATTCATAAAAATGTTTGTAATTTTTTATGAATAAGGGGGTAAGAAAGAGAGGTAGATTTGCGTGCATTTGATAAGGAATGGAAAGTGAAGACCAAGGATAGGGAATTGTGGAAGGAAAGAGGGGAGGCCTTTGCTCAGCAGTGGGACATTAATGGCTTCATAAAAAAGGGGGTTAGTCTCACCGTCGTGGCTGCGCATGGTGGAGCTCCGCCCGACCTTCCTCCAGCAGCGGTCGCAGCGCCCGCGCCGGCTGCGCGCCGACAGCGCCGCCGTCTCGCTCACGTTCATCATCTTCGACAGCCCTTCTAGGAGGTGGCTGGCTGGAAATTACAATCATCATGTTTAAAATACGACCAGTAACGTTTGATCAAGCGTGTACCTATCCTAGGGTTGGTTCTGGTCTACCCTTTGAATTGCGGAGGTCAGACGGCTGTCGCTCTGTGTTAAAACCAGTAACCTCGGTTACTGGTTTTAACACAGAGCGACTCGGAGTTAGGTAGCGAACCCAGGGCTCTGAAGCGTTACCGCAGAGGATGCAACCGGGAAATACGTAAGGATAATGATGATGAGAGTATGTAGTCATAAGCTTAATTTTCGAGTAAAGCTATCACAATCACTAGTGATTCATTTTAAGCTGACTAGAAGCACACGAAATAGGTTTATTTATTATTTAAAATAAAATAAATAAATAAGTTTAAAAGATACAAAAATTACAAAGATAAAAATAAATTTATTTTCACATTCCGTTATCCAATCATGTTTACCATCACCGGTGTGCAAATTTAGTCAAAATATCTATCATCTACTACTATAAAAATATACTGAATCTATGAATCTAGAATTTAAGACAAAGTCATTTACAATTTATCAGATAAAAATCCTTAATCTACTCAGGATCAGTTAAAACTGGACAAACAATAAAAAAATAATGATAACTCACTCTGCGCATGCGCAGCCAGTAACAGCTGGTGCAGATCGGGTTCCACGCTGTCGCTCTCGTCCGCGCTGCTGCCGCGCGACGACTGCCGCCACAGGCGGAGCTCGTTGCGGACGTCTGTGGGGAATATACGCAATATTATTTATTGATTTATATCGCCAACTGACGCGCACTATAAAAAATCTCGTTTGCGTGTCGATGGTTTGTTTTTCTAACTTTATATTTTATCAACCCAGTGGAGAGCCACTCCAACGGCGTTATTAGTGATGTGCCGCTAGTAATAATCCAAATTTATTATTAGTAATTTCTACTTTACTTTTATTAATATTCCCAATATTTCCGTAAATATTCTCCTAAATTCCCATTTTTAGGAAATATTCCTAATATTTCCTAAAAATGGGAATGTTTACTAGTTTATATTCCCAAAGTTTCCAGGGATGGCACATCACTAGTTGTATCATTAGCCGCAAGTAAATCTTCCAAGGGTGCAGCGTAGGGCACCCGGGCTATGACAGCTTTCAAGTCTTCGAGGTACTGGTAGAGCGGGGGTCGGGAAAGAATAGCAGGTGCTAGTTAGCGTTAGTAAGGCAAACTTCTTTTGTCATGTCCGAGGTGTCCAAACACCTGCACCATGGATTACCTACATACTCGTACCGCTTCCGACAATTCAATAGAAGTGGCCCGTTTCTGGTCAAATAAAATTTTAAACAAAAAAAAAGCAAATACAATTTCTTGTTTTCTTCATTTGTTTCACTTCACCAAAACTCACTTTCTAAATTTATTGACAAAAACATTAAAAATACTATATGTGTGCATAGAATATAAGAGGAGTTCCCACGATTTCCCGAGGATCCCATCATCAGATCTTCACCGGGTGACAATGGGACCGAATTGCATTAAACGCTTTCAAACAAAAAAAAGATTTTCTAAATTGGTTCAAAACGGACAAGTTATCGGGAAACATATAAATAAGAAAAAATAATAAATAAACCTTGCAACCCACATTTAGACTTTCTGTATAACCCAAAGGTTGACTGGTGGACAACGCTTTTGGCGTTAAGTTCGCCTATTGTTCTGTACAATTTGTATTTGATGGACAATAAAGATTAAGGAGAGGTTAGAAGCAAATGACCATAAAGTGGCGCTAAAATAAATAGTTAACTCGTAAATGTGGTAAAAATTTCCATATTTCTCAATGTTAGGCACTAGATAGCCCTTTAAATTATTTTATGAACTGCCGTTGAAACTATTATTGGTGATCCGTCTAGAAATCTAACCATCAACATCAAACCATAGATATGCGAAGAAGAGTCAAACACACACGCTGAACTGTAGTTATACTACAACATATACACTTACACATATTTACAATCTTCATTTGGAAGATGAACACTTGTAAAGTACATAACTTTAATTTTAACACCTTAACATACTCCCAAAAGCAACCGATACTCACCAACTTGTCCCAAAGTATCAGCGACTGCCAATTCGGACACCTGGGCATAGCAATTAGGTGGCACTCCCAGTAGGTCAGCTACTACAGCGCTCTTGGCGCGTAGCATCTTCGAGATGCCGTCGTCAAGGCGACGAAGCCGTTCTATGGACAAGACCATAATACCAGGGGTTAGGCTGTGCGTTGCGAGAGGTTGTGGGTTAGTACTACTTTATCCCTTCATTCATATCAAAATATACAAGATTTAGGTACAAGACGTACGATTCCTGAAATATTCTGTTAAAAACAGAGTATTTCGTATACACGTGATTAGCCGAAGAAAACGTCACCAGTTGGCGATGTTGCCATCATGTGTTATTGAGTTACCCGAGCAAAATGCATTTATTAACTCAACAAACCAATTATAAACTAATACTTCAATATATGCATACATTTATAAAGAATTTAACTATTATTAAGAGATATTATATATATATATATCCTATGATAATAAAGATATTTTGAATTTTTGAATTGAATAGAAATACTCAATACTTTATTGCTCCTCAAATTATATTACATGCAGATTACATAAACAGTGTTGTATGATGGGCACTGCAAAGCATAGAGAAATAGTTAATTCAATAACTAATTATAAAAGTCTTTTAATTTACTGAAAAAATCAGTTAGTCGTAACAATTATCGTAACTGTCGTGACGTGTAGTCTAGGGCCATCATCGCGAAAAGGGAATACCTTGTTTTATGGTTAAAACAAAAAGTGTCATTACTTTTCTTGACCTTATTTCAGTTTTATGTCACACGGACTCAAACCTAAAACTATTATCCAAATAAAAAGCATATTATAGTGATTTGATTTAAACGAATCGGTCGATCTTCAGTGCCTAGCATTTATGATTTGACTTAGTATAACTTTATGAATAAATTTTCAGTCAAAATGAAACGCATCGAAATTATGTACAGTATGCACGCCTACACTTCTGCAATGAGGAGTTCATGAAGTACTTATTTAATCTAGCTAGAATATAAAAACAGAAAAGACCTGATGATGACGAATTAATTCTACTTAATGTAACGAAGCAATAAATTTGTATTATATTGAAGTAATCATCATCAAGTCATCTTTTGCATATCAATCACTGTATGTTGTTGTATTTTTTAGTTTCCCATATTTTGTCATATACACAGTTCACCCCACACAGTACGATATATATATTTACATAGCTATGAGTGAGCCACTCACCGTGTTGCGTGAGCGCAGTGCTGGCGGTGTGCGCGGCGGGCGCCACCACGGTGAGCGCGGCCGCCGTGTCCAGCGACACGGGCGAGCCCGCGTGCGTGCTGATGCGGCCCACTGTGGGGCGTCGCGGGCTGGGGGGAGAGAAGAGAGGGGGGGGGTTAGTCACGAAACTCGTTTTACATACATCAATATAAATAAATAGACTAAGCCAACCCTAAAGTAAGTTTATACTTGTGTTATGGGTAGAAATCGGATATTCGCATAAAGTGTAGATGTTGACTATTTAATTATGAAAAGCACTTTTATCTAATCTTATGTCGTAAAATTCGAATTGTAAACTTGAAAACGTTTTTTTTTATATTGACGTACTTTATGAACACAATCCCAAAATTTTAAAATAGTATCACATTATTACAATATTTCTCGAGCAAAATAATGTTATAATATTTACATTATAACACTTTCTTGATCAAAATAATATTATAATATTTACATTATAACACTTTCTCGAACAAAATAATGTTATAACATAATTTGTTAACCGTTACGATACACGTAAATTACAGTTACGGCCCTGAATATATATTATTTGAGCCTTATAAAATGGTAACACCGTTTATGCGTTCCGAATCCCTAGTCATTGACGATGATCAATCTATTTTTGTCAATGGAACGCTATTATACGCGGCTCACCATATTTATGGCGTATCAAACAAGTTTTGATTCCTGTATGATGGCCAAAAAGGATTCGTATCCAAGTCTAGTAAAATAAATGTTTTGTAATCTCATTTTCTATGCCTTTTTTGTATGTAAATGTGTAGTATATATGTCTGATAGTAATGAATATGAACAAAATAGAACTCCGCCCGATAAAGAGAAGTCGAAAAAACTATATAATAAAATGACTTGGCATGGAAAATGCAAAAAACTCACGTGTGTTTCTCCTCTCTCTCCGCAACCTCCCCCTCCTTGTCACATGATCTCCTCTCCTCTTTCTCTCCCTTTTCGTCCTTGTCTCTCTCGGCAGAACTTCTTTCCACCGATGCTCTATCTCGCTCGCTCTCGGACGGGACGTCCTCAGTGGGCGGGATGGATTTCTCGGACTTTTCAGATTTTTCTGACTTCTCCGATGCGTCGGAGGGGTTGCGCGATACGTTGATACCTGTAAAATACCGTCAATCTAAACAACTTTTGACGGGACCAATAAATACATATAAATATATAGCCCCAAAGCAAGTTTTTAAACTTTTGTTATGGGATACTAATTTAACGATACTTATTTTATGATTAATACATATATAGATAACAGGAGCGTCGTCTCATTATAACACGATTCCTTTCGAGTTGCCTTGGCGAATCCTAATATATACAATTTTTTTTATTATAAAAAAATATATCTTACCCTCGCTAGTTCATCTCCGTACTGCGCTTTAATTTTTTTTTCCCATCTCATAAGCCGACTAATTCACGGCTTTAGTTAATCGTACACACTCAAATATTAACAAATAGAAATAATAAACATACACACATACACTTTAACTCGCAATCCTACAGATAAAACCTGCAAACAACTCGGCCGATCTACCAGGAATTCTATTAAGCTCACACAATGTCATTTTTCTATGAACACACGCACACAGACGCACTACTTACCTAGAGACAATTTGTGCATATATACAGCAAAATAGTGCTCAGGTAACTCGGTTCTTTTGCGGCTTATGCATTTTAAAAGTTAATTTAATGTACACGTAACTAAAGTCATTTTTCTCTGGCGCTAGTGTGTCGATTTTTAAATATCCAATCAAAATCACTTATCAACATCGCGGCCAATTAAAATACTCTTACTGTGTTGCGGTGTTGGCTGCAGTGTTTTGTTTACACGTTGTGTTTATAGCAAAATAATATGATAGATGTTACTAAAAACAGTGAAGGTGAGTGAATTAACTTGAGAAATGCCGTTTTTTAGTTAATTAAGGTGTGTATGTAGTGATCTTCTTAATCAATGGATGTTTATGTGATAAGTGATTTGTTTTGTTTTGTCGTAACTGCGGTCGGCGCGGCGACCGTCGATGGGCGCGCGATGAGGCAGGTCTGTTTATTGTTTTAAGTAACTACATAATTAAAAAAGGTTACTTCGATGGCGTCTGTACCGAGCCAAAGAAGAACGATTGTCTATATTTTATTTATGTCCGTTTTTTGGTCCGGGTTCACTTGTCATTTTTTTCACGCTACGCCACTGATAGATAAACACCCAAAACCCAGGACAATTTGAAAAAGGCAATTTTTAAATTTTCCTTGGCTTCATTAATAGGATCCTGAAAAAAATTGACATTTCCATACGATTCATCCAGCTAACTATTTCGTATAAAAAGTTAAAAACGAGGCTCTGTACTGACCGGAGTCGTCGGTGGACCGGCTGGGCTGGTGCGACGGCGTGATGTTGGCCTTGGCTTCCGCCAGCTTCGCCAGCGGAGAGTCTTGGATGTGCTTCACCCAGCTGCAATTAAAAAAATGGTTCACAACGAACATTCATATTCATCATTGTCATAATAAAGTAATAACTTCATTATGACACGATTATAAGGGTATCTATTATAATATTGTTAAAACTGACGTAAGATAATTCATTTAGTGAAGTGCCGTAAGATTTTTGCCTCGGAGTCCAGGGCCAGTCAATAAATTTTCATAAAAACTTTTGAAAGGTGTTTTTGACAGTAGAGAGAAAACTGTTAAACAAAGTTGATAAAGTATATAATTATTATTTTTTAAAAATTTTAAATTAAGAAAAGTCTTATTATTACTTAGATACTATCAAGTTTTATTTTTAAAAGGAGAAATAACATACTTTTCCTTTTGGCCTTAAAAGTTTAGCTTTTAGGGAAGGGATGCTATACTCGAACAAGAACTAGTTTAATACTTCGAAAACGGGTCACTAAATCGAAAAGTTTACTTTGCAAACCCTTAATAGTTTTCAAATACCTATCTAACGATACCCTTACAATGGAGTACACCCAAAAAAAAAATCCCCACTTTTCTACATAGTGAAGGGACCTTCCTACATAAGAATTAAAGGTCAATATCGCATGGCACTTACTTTGCGTATTCAGAAGGCGTAGATGAAAGCTCGTGCATCTGAATACCGTTGATGTTCATCAAAAAGAATGTGTGCTTGACAGCAGCGTTTGGCCGGAACAGCACCTTATCCCTGAGGAATACAGATCAAAATTTTAAAAGTATTAAGCATACTTATTTAAATAGTACATTACGATATGCGTTATGGTGGTTATAACACACAAAGCGGAATTTCAGCCCGAGCGAACGCGAGGGCGTAAGGAGCTGAGTGTGTTTAACCAATATACGCACGTATATCGTACGACGTTTCTCAACATACTAGCGAGGAAAAATACCTAATAAACTGATATTTTTGATTTAAAATAAACTCAACCATAAAACTTCGATGCAGTGCTGCTTGCCCGCCGTTTTACTTTTTAAATTCAGCACGGCGCGCGGCCTACTTGACGGCGTCGCACAGCAAATTCGAAATAAAAAAAATAAAAAAAATTGAAGCGTATGTAAGATACAAAGATAAATATTGAAACAATGATGACGTTCGATGTCTGATTTATTCTTTTTCTTTGTCTTACCTTCACCTTATGTTATCTAACTATCTCGATCACACACAACTGTCAAACTTTCTTAATCTCTCATTCATACTGGATTTACCTTTAATTCTGTCCCTTTCTTTCGCAATAGCAAATCGTGAGTTAATAGAAATATAACTTCACTATTTGCGTTTCTAACACAGGCGTGTTTTATAGGCTGCTTTATATATCTAAAACCGGTGAAATTATATCGAATTTATGAGCAAGGGTGTTGAAAAATCTTTTACTTTAAAAATATTATAAAGATAGCTTAAATCATGCTCTTTTCAGGTTGATTACGCTTATGCTTTAAATTATTCAGCAAATTGATGTTAGTGCACTTTACAATATGAAATTGGTGTAGTTTGGTGTTATAAATGCTCATGCTAATGAACAATACGTGAAATAGTTAAAGTGGACAGTCATAGTACGTAGGCGTCTTTAGGCGCCGTTCGTGGCCAACACCAACTTTTGATTGGAATTTTTTAGGAATAAAGAAGCAACAAAACTAAAAATAGGCTCTAAAGGATCCAGAGCCGTAAAATGATTCTAAAAGAAAAACAATTGCTACTTTGCTAATTATTTCACTTTCCATGTCAAGTTTATAATTCCCCAATAACTTACCATTTAATGAGAGGCGAAAGCAGGCCGGGCTGGCTGGGCTGCGGGATGGGTTTCAGTAGGAACCTGTCCCCTTCGCGGTGGAGCAACACCAAGCAGTCTTCAAACATCAGAGCCTGAAAACAAAGACTATTTTTGAGGCCACAAATCTCCACCATGTTCAAAAAAGTTAAAGGGTGAAACGAAGAAATATAACCCGTCGAATGAGGTCGATAAAGAAATATAACCCGCGCACGCGACAGGTTTAGTCTATCTCAAACCTCACGTGCGAAAGAGAAAGCAGAACCGTCACTTGGTGCTGTGTCACTGTCGCACGTGGAGTTTGTGACAGAGATAGACTGAACAAGCCGCGTGCGCCCGTTTAACGTAGCGGACGCCCTGAACTAGCGTGAGGACGGTTTCGCGTATAATTCCTTGATACCTATACATACATACTACTTTTAGCTTTGTTTTTATTTTTCTTTTTATGTGTGGCAGTGTTGGACAAAGGCCTCATGTTTACCCGACTACGGTGAAACCAAGAGGAGGTTGTATGTATGCATTAATCTATTTATTTATATATATACTTATGTTCATCTGTTCCCTCATATCTTCTACTAGCTTTTGCCCGCGGCTTCGCCCGCGTAGACTACACAAATTAGATTTTTTTTTTTAACTGGGTCAGCAATTTATTAAAATCCAATGAAATGTCTCGCTTAAAAAATTACGAAGTTTCATACAAACTGCCAACCCCTATTTCGCCTTAGAGATGGAATTTCCAAATATTCTTTCTCAGCGGACGTCTCCTAGTTACAATCTACCTTCCTGCCAAATTTCATCTTCATTGGCTAAGTAGTTTCCGAGATTTCGTGATATGTGAGTGATTTTCGCTTTTATATAATATGCACGATACCTCAGTTGTCAGCCTACAGAGGGCGCCATATTGAACTAAACCATAATGCCAAAAATTGGCCATAATGAACTTAAAAATAAAATTAATCTAATCATGCCGTAATACGAGTAAGTATACGCAAACTATTCCAAGGGTGAATTCGGTCAATGATACTGACCAGCATTCCCCACCCACTTCAGTATATTGTATTAGACCCTGTATAATATATTATTAGCAGACCTCGCTGCTGTGCTTATATTAACTGGATAATTGTACCTTTTAGTAAGAATTTCCCGTAGTCGGGTTTTAGTTTAAACATATATGTTGTTACTTACCAACACAGTGAACTTCTTATTACTGTCGTTTCTCATAGTCAGCTCTCCTTCGTACCGCAGCGTGTGATGCGTGAGGTCGAACCTTCGCACCTCGTCCCACTCCACCCCACTGCTGGGCACGCGGACTTCCAACTTGTTCTGTATCGTTCGTAATCTGGAAGGGAACAAATTCGATATAAAAAGATTAGAAGATTCGATTCGTCCTGAGGAAGACGTCGGGATGATGTCGAAACACGTCCGCCAGTAGCTAGCTTTCTACATATTTCTACATCACTTTTCTATATTTTATATAATTGTTGCACAGCTTTACATCAGAGGTTTAGGAATGTTGAATTGATTGTATTAAATTGTTTTAATCAGACTAAAATCAATTTTGTAAATAAAACAAAACTATAGATATAAAGATTATTATTTATCGGAATCATCATAGTTGTACTTTATATATTATATATTTAGTATATTTATTTCTAAATAGACATATGTATTTATTTAAGTATGTATGTAACATATGTATATGTATGTTTATCTGTAGTTTATAGTATGTTAATTTCTTCTTCCTTTATTTAACGAACACGCCTGTATGCCTTTCATATATGACCATCTCCTCTCACGGGCCTACTGGAAAAGATCTCTTTTGGGATAAGTAGTGCCTTTGTACAACTTTTTGTTTATGTATTCTCTGTATATATTGTCCGTGTACATAAATTGGTAAATAAATAAATATAGTCTGGAAATATGGTGGAGAAGGGATGATTTTTTTTTTTCATATGTATAAAAAAACGGCCAAGTACGAGTCGGACTCGTACATTAAGGGTTCCGACCTCCGTACAATATTTAAAAAAGTTATTCTAGTAAGACGTTTGTTTGTACGTAGGTATATAATAATAAATATCGAGCAAAAAACGCTGAAAAAAAAACACGTTTCTTTTTTGGCAACCCCTTTTAATTTTTAACTTTATCTTGTTTTTAGTATTTGTTGTTATATTTTATTTTTATTTTTAAACTTTATTGTTTAACAATGAAATTGTCTTACAATTGGCGGACTTAACGCTAAAAGCGTTCTCTCCCAGTCAACCATAGGGGTTATAGGTGAAAAATTCAAGTGTCTAGCTATTACGGTTCAACCTGTGACAGATAGACGGACGGACGGACAGCGGAGTCTCAGTAATAAGGTGCCGTTGGCACCCTTTGGGTACGAAGCCCTAAAAACGGAAAAGGCATATGTTCAGCAATGGAACTAAATATGCTGAGAAGAAGTATAGGCAAAATAAAATTAGAAGTACCTGTGATCATTCTCAGCTGTCCGTATAGCAGTGTCGACACTGTGGAGGACATCTTTGGCGGTGTCGAGAGCGCGCTTGAGAGTCGCGATGTCGTCGGGAGAGTCGCCCTCGCCCTCGTTCACTGTCTTGATCACGCTCTCGAGCAGGAGTTGATATTTTGTTAACCTGCAACAGATAAAAAAATAAGATTTGAACACCCACTATGCAGGTTGATTTTGTGATAGTCAAACATGCTGTTCATTCGTTCAAATGATTTGCAGTACACCCACAAGCTACTTTAGAAACTTCATAAAAATATATAATAGGTATATGGATTTTTATCATTTGTTTATTTCGATTAATAAAACAATGAAAAATCAAAATAAGTATTAGTTACATCCTCCGAATCACTTTGAGTGTTAATTATAAACGTTAAGCTCTTGGACCTTAGTCCGCCTGTAATTTTTTTTTATTGAAATAAAGTTAATAAATAAATAAACCGGTCAAGTGAGAGTTAAACGCGCTTGGGGAGGGTTCCGTACAATTGATTGAATTCTTATAGGTTTTCCTGTAATCTACAAGCAATGAACTATATTCTGTATTTTTTTCAAAATTTTAGGCTCAGTAGTTTCGGAGATAAGGGGGGGGGAATGGTCAATTTTCGTCTTCTTTCATAAATAAAATCAAAACTATTCATTTTACAATAATAACAAAAATATATTTGAGATCCTCATAACGAGCCCTTTCATTTGATATATGACACAGTAAGGTTTGTCCTCCGAAAATGACCCTTTTAAAAAAATATTTACTTTGCACATATGTGTTTGGGTCATAGGATTACAACATTCTACCAAATTTCACCTGATTCGGTCCAGTAGATTCGGAGCAAATTGGCTGTGACAGACGGACGGACAGACAGACGCACGAGTGATCCTATAAGGGTTCCGTTTTTTAATTTTTTGTACGGAATCCTAAAAATAATGTTAACAACGAAAACAAACGGTCGGCGCAACGCATCAATGTACTTTGATACAGTACAGCATCAGGCTTTGAACGAGCCGACATTGTTTTTGTCGGATCGCCGACGAAGCGTGAAAACCATTTGGGCGAACGGACAGCACCACCCTGCTCCCACTACTGACCTCTGCCAGACGCACGCCAGCAGGTCCCTGAGCTGCAGCCGGCCGCACAGCGGCAGCTGCTCCCGGGAGGCCAGGAACTGGTGCAGGTCCTTGTTCTTCCGCCGCCTCTCCCGCAGCGAGTCCAGGGCCATGCGCTGTCCGCGACAGAAGCGCGCCAAACACGCCGAGTAGCCGGACTCGCCGAGCTGGAAATACATTACAATCAATCAATCAATCATTTATTTGCTAGAATACATAAATACAATAACACTAATGGTTCTGTGAGAACAGTAGACCTCGCGAGCTTTTATTACCATGGAATAACCGACAGTTTCCCCCGGCTTAGCAAAGCCATTACATTGAAATCCGTCCATGTATAACGCTACAGCAAACTTCCCCCCTTTTTCCCTCCACTCCCCCTTTTTGATTTTATTTTGCAATGTCTTGTGTAGAACAAATATTCTTAGTGTGCCTCTCATATGTGGTTAAAATCTGGCAGTATATAACGCTAAAGCAAAGTTCCCCATTTTCACCACTATTTATCCCCGAATCAAAAATCGACAATATAAATTAAAGTACTTGTGTGCCAATTTTCGTCAAAATCAGTTGTAAAATGCGACATGTAGGTGAGAACACACAGACGGATAAAAGCATTTTTCTGACTCGAAACTAAGACGCTTCGCTCGCTCAGTCAATAAATATTTCTTACCGTGTTCAACAAGGCATTAGCCAATGGTCGTATCGGCACGATATGCGCTGGCGCCTCGTTCCTCAGCGACTTAAGGTCAGCGTACAGCCTCGCGTGGCGGTCCTTCACGCCGGGCAGGTTGGGGAACAGCGCCCTGAGCTCCTCTGGGGGGAGCAGCGCTGGGTGACTCTCTAGGGCCTTGAGGAACACGCGGCCGAGGACTTTGAGCCAGCGGACATGGGACCCTTCGGATACGATGAGCTCTGAAAGACGGAACATGTTTTAAATTAGACACAAAATTGAAACTATAACTCATTTATGCTGATTTAGTATATTTTTTGTATGTTCGTTATTATAATACGTAGGCAACCCGTACGGGAAGCGCACACAGTACTTTTAAGAAAGTGTTTAGTAAGATTGAACGGGTGGCATTGTACGGGCTTTACCCAGAGTCCCGGTGCGTGTTCCGTACGGAACGTTCCGCGTCGCTGTGAAAGGATGTGTCCATCCGTTCCGTCAGGGTCCGCCCGCTCGGGCGACCCGTACGGATCTCCAGTACAGCTGTGAAACCAGCCTCGAATTACTCTATGATTACTCTCTACTGTAAAATCATATTTTTTAACCTTTTTAGTTAGTGCGAAAGATGTTGAATAAAAAAACATAAATAGTCGATATAATTAGATTTTTCAATAAGTTTTTATAAAAAATGACATTTTTAGGGTTCCGTAGTCCGACAAGGAACCCTTATAAGATCGTTCAGTCCGTCCGTCCGTCCTAGTCTGTCACAGCAGAATATCTTCTACGTTTATGGACTGATTTGCATGTAAGTTGATTCGAGGATACTTCACATATAGATCTCATTATTAAAAATACAAAAAATTAAAATTACCCCTTTTTAAGGGTACCTCCCCATACATGTAAAGGGGGGGGTGAATTATTTTTTTGAGTGCACCCCCTTGTGTCGTATCGTTGAAAAGAACTATAAAAATAAGGTAGGGTTTCCATACAACACTTTTTTATCAGCTTTACCATTTGCGAGATATAGCCCGCCAAAGTCGTTTACACGCCCCCCCCCCCCTGTAATTTCTAAAGTCTTGGACCTATAAACTTCAAATCACTCACGTAAAGAAACAGGCGCGGAAACTCTTGTTTCGGGTATCCCGTGATGAATACTTTTGAAATTATAAATAAAATAAAAATATATACTTTTTTCCAAAAGAACAGTATAAACTTAAAAAGTTTTTTTACATATTTTACTGTTAGGACTGAATGAAGCTTGAAATGCAAGAAATGCAAAACAGCGCGGTGCCAAAAATGACTACGGAACCCTACTTTATGCGTGGTCCGACACGCACTTGGCCGGTTTTTTGTACAAGCTTTTATTGTGAGGCCAAAGGTCTTGTCAACACAACGGGGTTGCGTCGTTTTATTACGGAGTTCTTATGGCCACCTTTCAGCTCAATCATCAGACCCCAGATACCATCTAAGGACAAAGTACTCGTCAAGGAGAATCCAACAAGCCCAAACTGAATGGGGTTCCGCCGTTTCATTACATCAGATCAGCTCCGAGTCATCATAATATTGCACGCGATATACATATGCGCGCAAAATGTCAGCTCAATCAGTTGATGATATCTGCTTCAAAATTGAGTTGCAAGATTCCACCCGAACAAACATAGTTAACGAACCTACATACATGCATACAAGCATTGCAAGTTAAATAAAAGCTTGTAAAAAAGGATTTTTTTTTTACGATTATTTTATTAAAACTAACTTGAGATATATTCATTAGTAATAACACGATTTACTCACGTAATGTTATCGAAAAGGCCGACTAGATTTCGATCGATGCGATAATCTTCAGGGCGAGTGTTAACAGCGGCGACGCGACGGCGTCGTTTCTCTTTTGTAATATCGTATCGAGTCCTAAGAAGAAACAAAAATAGTCTCTCACCGTGTATGACCTCCTGTCGCTTCCTCTGCGTGTGCGACAGAGACAGAATAGAGTCGAGCACGTGCGGCGGCAGGCTGTCGGCCCACTGAGCCGCCAGGGGCTCGTCCTCCTCAGACCAGTCCGACGGCGACGCTGGAAATAAATTATAAATAAATATATAGGGACAAATCACACTGAATGAGCTAGCCCCAAAGTAAAATCGAGATACAAACTCAATGATTCTATATTTTATAACAAATACCTACATACCTATATAGATAAACATCCAAAACCAAGGTCAATCTAAAAAGATCATTTTCCATCTTGACCTGATCGGGGATCGAATCCGGTAGTCATCAAAAAGGAAAAGTGGAATAATAAAGGCAAAATTTTAAAATACATTATCAGGTATTTCCTTATTTGAACGTAAAATATCTAATTAGCAAAATGTCCTACAGAAAAACAGTTTCAAATATCTATTTCTTTTCGTTATCTGACGGTTTGAATTTTTTTTATTTCAAACCATCACAATAAGAATACCCTTCCAAATAATCTTCAGATTTTTGGCAAGCACGACTTAACATCAAGCTGAACAGTCTATATAATGATCAGACACACGCGCTTTCACATTATTTACATTTTTGAAAACCTGTAGACGCTTCTCCGACCGGTGAAAAGGTACATCTTGTATAACCTTTTATTCTTTTTATTATCTAATCTTCAAAATCTAATAGGTCACAACGACGCTCGAGTAAATCCCCTTTAGCGTATCCGCTACTGCGTGCGACAGAGACGGCAACACGTGACGGATTCTGCTGTCTCTTTCGCACGCAGAGTTTGTGACAGAGATAGACTGAACTCGTCGCGTGCGCCCGCTTAACGCAGCAGACGCCCTTAGCATCATGGGCGCCCATACTAATAACAAAGAAGACCCCCCGACCGACCCTCCTCCACTATTTCCACATATTTGACGACCCCTGTCGCCTAGTGGTCATCATGCCAGGCTGTCACACAGGAGGTCCCGGGTTCGATCCCCGGTCAGGTCAAGATGAAAAATAGTCTTTTTCAGATTGACCTGGGTTTTGGATGTTTACCTATTGTATTTGTTATAAAATATAGAATCGTTAAGTTAGTACCTATCCAATAACTCAAGTCCCGAACTTACTTTGGGGCTAGCTCAATCTGTCTGATTTGTCCGTATATATTTATTTATTTATTAATTATTTGACATACTGAAGACGATGTGCTTTGACGCTAGCCGGTCGTAAAACTATAGCCAAATCATTTGAACTGTTTTGGCTATTTCTCCATTTTGCAAGGTCTTTGGCATCCTTGGGTGACCACACATGTGACATGCATGTTATATTTGGAGAAGAAAAAGCGGGAAAGCGCACCCCGGGCTCCGAAGCAGTAAAGCTAAGGATGCAACCGGAAACGTGATTAGACGAAGAAGAAAAAGAAGATGTGCTTTAGACTTAAACTTGATTAAAAACTCACCCTGCTGGTCCGCAGCGACGGTGTTGCTCTCGTTGCTCCGCGAAGAGAGACTGGAGCTGCTTGAGCTCCCGGAAGGCGCGGTGGCGGCGCACGGCTCCAGGTCACTAGGGGAGAAATGACTACAATCAATATAGAAGAACAACTTCTAGTTTACAGGGTACTAAAGTAGGTGGTTTGGACACATAGACAGATAGGGAAAGTAGAATGGTCGGTCACGTTGGACAAGAAGACCAATGCGGAAAGTATACCGTTGAGTCAAGTAGACCGATTAGAAAAGTAGGCCATTTAGACAAGTGGACCAAATGGGTAAGTAAACCGTTTAGACAAGTAGACTGATGAGAAAAATAAACTAGATAGTTCCGGAGGGAAAAATAGACAATTAAAAACAAAATTGTCTAAATATAAGTAGTGCTAGATTTTAAAACAGTTTCCCTTAAAATCTTATCCATTTTAATGTTGCATACTATTTTCAGCTTTTCCTGGATGAAATAAGGTTAATATTTAATTACCACATAAAAAGTCCTCGAGCATTTTTCCGCCTGATGTGAATTGACTCTTATTCTTGTCAAGTTGAAAATAAGAAGTCGAGTCCCCTAAATAGTAAAAAGGACATTAGGATCTTATGCCATTGATATAGCTATATCACTGACCTAAGTCAGTGCCTCAACCAAACTCAGACAAAACCAGTAGCCTCGTCAAATCACCCAGGTTTAGCGGACCCCGGGCTCTGAAGCGTTACTGCTGAGGATGCAATCGGGAATACGCTCGGATGATGATGACTGTCGATATGATAGGACATAGGATGGTAGTAGCTATATCACTGTCACAAGACAGTGATATAGTTACTCATGCCTTGAATGAGTAATGGGCTTATGTGTAAGAGCATAACTCTCAGTGAATGATGAATGAACCAAAATCCGGCAACATTCTAACACGTGCCACAAGCCTTGATACGCAATCTGCAGCAAACACCGAGCTATATTAAGGAGCCGTAATGAACGAATACAAAGGTCATAGGAAACAGAACTCCAAACACGCGAAGGAAGTAGTAAAACGATGCCGGCGGTGGAAAAGAGTTGTGATTCGATTTACGACGATTCAGTGGGAAAGTGGGTCGATGTGAGGAATGTAGGGGAAATAATCTTATATACTCTCTCTAAATCTCCACTTAACTCCACCGACAAGAGCAAGCTCATAAATTACAAGAAGAAAAAGGAACCCAGATTTTTGAAGCAAAGTTCCTTAACGCAGTTCGAAAATATTTTTTTTAAGAAAGGCAATCGGATGGTATGATGTCCTCTCTTTTTTCTGTCTACTTCAAAGAATATTACTCCACAAAATAATAGGTTGGGGAAAAAGTCTTTTCGCATTTTATATGAAAATTCAAAACATTTTTTAATATAGTTTATTTACATTTAACTAAAGTATGT
Organism: Acrobasis repandana; assembly: GCA_963576875.1. Lineage (NCBI taxonomy): Eukaryota > Metazoa > Arthropoda > Insecta > Lepidoptera > Pyralidae > Acrobasis > Acrobasis repandana. The sequence continues at coordinate 8,555,905 of OY756241.1, read as the reverse complement.
AGGTACCATTTTGTTCGATAACTTTTTTCCATCTTATAGGTAGGGACATGATCCCATTGCTATAGAAATTTTGGGGCTTCTGATCAAAAAACTGCGTCAAGTAGTTTTGGCAGTCCTCTCGTGATGTTAACCTGACACTGCCTTAAGAATTCTGAAGAGACCGAAACAGGTGGAAATCTGAAGGTCAGGACTATACGGCGGATGCATTAACACCTCCCAGCCAAACTCTCTTAATTTTTGCTGAGTGGTTAAAGATGTGTGAGGTCTGGCGTTATCATGATGAAAAACCACACCCCTTCTGTTGATTAATTCCGGCCGCTTTCTCTCAACTTCTTGCTTTAATCTTATCAGTTGTTCGCAGTAGAGTTCTGAATCGATGGTCCTGCCTGGTGGTAACAGCTCATAATAAATAATGCCCTTCCAATCCCACCACACACACAGCATCACCTTGTTGCGAGTTAACCCGGGTTTCGCCACAGTCTGTGAAGCCTGACCGGCCTTTGACCATGACCTTTTTCGCACGTTCTTGTCGTACGTGATCCACTTTTCATCACCAGTTATTAATTTCTTCAAAAATGGTTCGATCTCATTACGTCGTATTAAGAATCACAAATGAGTACACGATTCATTAGGTTTCTTTCAGAGAGCTCGTGAGGTACCCAAATATCGAGCTTTTTTGTGTACCCATTTTTTTTCAAATGCGCCAAAACTGTTTTGTGGTCAATTCCCAGTTCTTCAGCTACGTCGTAACTACTGATATGCCGATCTTGCTCCACTTTTTCAAAAATAGCATCCTTTTTAACTGTAACAGGGCGACCAGAGCAACGTGCATCTTTGACATCAAAATTTCCGGATTGAAAACGTTTAAACCAAATTTGTGCTACTCTCACAGACACTGCACTAGGTCCATAAACATCGCAAATTTTTTTCGCGGCTTGCGTTGCATTTTTAACTTTTTAGTAGTAAAATTTTAAAATGTATCTAATTTCTTCATTAGATTTACTCATCTTGACGGTAAGAAAAACAAATGAAAATCACGCATTTTCCTAATTTGAATTTGGAATTATCTTCTTTAAAATTTAAACTTTTAAATGATACCAAAACCAGCCAGGTACAAATAGTATAGCCAAAGTGGTTTTATTACAAGTTCATACATACTATATGCGAAAAGACTTTTTCCCCAACCTAATATAACATTTTTATAACCGGAAAGGTTTATATGATAGCAATAGATCAAATTCAATATGCAAGCAAGGGTATACATTTTGCGTTCTTTCATTAACACGACGTAGAGGTCTCTCTCTCTAAAAAGGACCTCTAAAAGGGTTTTTATTTACGGCTGTGTTAATAAAAACCTTTTCTGTTATAAAAATTACAAAAATCAACCAAAACCAACAGAATCACTCAGCCAATAAAATCTGATTCAAGGTACGTCAAAGATAAAACGAGAGCGAATGGTCGTGTAACTAATCAAAAGCGAGCGGCTACTTAAACCTAATGTTAGTGCCGCACGGACATAAAACATATTAATAATTCATAAAGCATTCGCCACGTATGGACTACTGAAAGAGAAAATACATAGGATCGTAGGTAAGTACACAATAAGAATTGTTACCACTACAGGTACATTTCCAATCACACTGTCAAGTGGAAACGACATTTCAAATTGTTTTCAACCATTTTCTCTAAAAGCTAAACTGTTAGCTGGAAAAATATTTAAAACTAGCAGTCCACCCCGGCTTCGCCCGTGGTACACACATAGCCTATGTCACTCGGGAATAGTGTAGCTTTCCAACGGTGAAAGAATTTTTTAAATCGGCCCAGTACTTTTTGAGCCTATTCATTACAAACATACAAAAATAGGTACAAATCTTTCCTCTTTATAATATTAGTATAGATATCGTGATTGTAGTATAACAAGGATAGGGACATAACCTATCGAACTTAAAAGAAAGGCATGTCGACTCGAAGGATATTTTTGGCCCATTTTTTTTCTCTAAGTAACAAAAATTGATGAAGATATAGCGCATTTAAATTTCGCATGACGTCACGGTCACGGCTAAAAACGAATTTTACATAGCCTTGACGTCACAAGCAAGCAAGTGAATTTTCACTTTTTTGATAAACTAAAAAATATGAGTCCATTAATTTTGAATAATACTTAACTGACCCTATCATTACCCCTAATGATGCTGTGGACATTTCTATAGTGTGGACGTTTTGAAACAGTGGACATTTTGATATAGTTGACTTTATGCGACTGAAGGAAACTATGAAAACAATAACTTAGATCAAGATAGTAAACCTTGTTCGAAATGGGTAGTAAATAATGTCCCCATGTTCTATTTCGTAACTTAGGTACTCTCTCAGCATCACCTGTTGATTGACTGGTAGAAAAGGCCCCTGGCCTTAAGTCCGCCATCTACATTTAATGTAATGAAGTTAAATAAATATTCTGAACGTGGCCCGCCACGCAATTGGCCAGTAATTTATTTATTCATTTATATGGCGCATACATTTTAAATTTCTCATCTTCATTTATTTATTTAAAAAGCTTTATTGTACATCAGCGATAGTTACACATAATAAAACAAAGGTAATTTTACAAATGGATTATCCATCTTTATCAACTTCACTAGCTGTGCCCGCGACTTCGTTCGCGTGGTTGTCGGAATGTTATATAGCCTAAAGCCTTCCTCTATAAATGGACTACCCAACAAAAAAAAATATTTTTCAAATCGGACCATTAGTTCCTGAGATTAGCGCGTTCAAACAAACAAACAAACAAACTCTTCCGCTTTATAATATTAGTATAGATTAATCAAAGCATTTTTCACCGCATAAATAGAAAAGTTAAAAATACTCTAAGTGAATGCAAACAAACAGGTAGGTAATGGGTGAATGACTAAGTGTTGATGGGCATCCAATAGAGTAAATGGAATAACGTAAACACAATTTCTCTTTCAAACAATGGATGGACGAGAACATTGTATGCGTACAAACAGTAACGAGGTACTCTTACTAGTAAATAAATAAATAAAAATAAACCGGTAAAGTGCGAGTCGAACTCGTACATGAAGGGTACCGTACCTCCGTGCAATGTTTTTGAAACGCTGACAAAAAAACACGTTTGTTGTATGATGGATGACCCCCCCCCCCCCCCCCCCCTATAACTTTGTCTTTAGTATTTGTTGTTATAGCGGCCACAGTACTAATAATCGGTAGGCTAGCGAAGCGTGCGAAGTACTTGGTATGTTCAAAGATAACTTAGTTACTATAGTAGATGCTATACTAGTACGTATCGTAGACCATAATTATGTAAAATTTTGTAAGCCAGTACATGAGACCAATAGAATTTTAAAGCTCAAATTTACTTTGAATGGTTATCTGAATGGTTCAGACAGACGGGCGTGAGTGCGCCAGCGCTGTTGTCGCGCACTGCCACGCGACTGACGGCGACAGTTCGCGAGGAACCCTAAATATTCACTTTCGGAATTCTAGACAATTTTCATTCGTTCTAAGTCCTAAATAAATTAACTCTAAATATTCGAAAATTAAATCGCATCAACAATAACTATTACAAGTGGCCATTAGGCCACGGTGTATTAACACCGTTCCCCAAGGGCTGGCTCTAATTCGCCCATTAATAGTTTCAGGGAAATTTCAACTATGAGAAATGTTTTAAGAGAAATTTGAGAAACTACCAGTTTACAGCAAACCGCTAGACATAACTGCGGTTAATTAAATGGGGATGTTTATTGACACAATTATCTATTTAATGGAAGCACGTAATCGAGTTTATGCAAATTGCCTTCCAGTTGAAAAACTGTGTCAAACGCTTTCAGCATTCGATTTAATTCTAATATTTTTGATATTTATTGAAAAAAAGAACTTGTTGTCAGTGGGGATTTTCATATTCTCTGTCATTTCTATTTTCCTACTAAATAAGACATTTATTATTTAACTTTTTTTTATTAGCCATTTATGTTCCACTGTTGGACAAAGGCCTCCCCTCTTTCTTTCCACAATTCCCTATCCTTGGTCTTCACTTTCCATTCCTTATCAAATGCACGCAAATCGTCTGCCCATCTCGTCCTCATTCTTTAACGAAACGTCGTCATTATTTAACTAAAAAATTAAAAATAAACTAATTACCATGTAAAAAGTTTGAAAGGTGCAGAATGTCCTATTCCAAGATCACGATAATTAATTCATTATTATTCACATGCGAAGCATCTCAGTTTCCACATTGCCCAAAAATGCTTTTGTCCGTCTGTGTGTGCTCGCCTACAGGTCTCATTTTTCAACTGATTTTGACGGTTTCTTGAATTATTAAATTTTTTTTAGTCGATAGCTATTTTTGATTGGGGGAGAAATAGGGGGGAAAGGGGGAAACTTTGTTGTAGCGTTATTTATTGACTGATTTCACTGAAATGAAATTTACTAAGCCGAGGGAAAGGGGAAAGTGTCGGTTATTGCATGGTTATAGGAGCTCGCGAGGTCTACTGTTCTCACAGAACCACTAGTATACATACATAACATGGATTATTGGATTGAAATTTTTTTTTTTTGACATCCTCCGTGGCGTAATGGCACTGGTATGACTCTCCATTGATTCTGAGTAACATATATACCTACTACTACTACAAACGAAACAATTTATCTGTACACACGTCGATGTGTGAGTTTTATACTTAGGGTCGCACCGCAGAATTATTTTAATACTTACCTACTAACGAGTTCGACATATTTACGATTATATTTTTCCATCCCGGAAGATTTGCGAACACTATGACGTAAAAAATATTCTGTTTTATATGTATTAAATGTTACAGAAAAGTCGGAAACAGCTACATAATATCACTTCACAAATATTTTTCATTATGTCCATTGTCCATTTCACCATTAGTTCACTTTACTGATTATTATTGAGTCATTTATAATGTAACGCACTAATTTCACTATTGTAATATAGTAATTTGCATATTCGGCGCAAAACTATACGGTAATTATATGAATAAATTCAATAAAAAAAACCAAATGTTTTCACTCTTACACGCACAGCATGTCAAGTTATCATTGTCAACAATGGCATTTAGCACTATAACCCGCGTGAATCTAGTTGGCATCTGCGTGTATGTGATTACCTGTGAGCGAGGAGCCTATGTAACATTACCGGATTGCTTATTAGCAATCCGGTAATGTTACAATCTCGCTCTTGTGTATCTCCCGCCAATGCGAGAGAGCGAGAAGGGTATATATATCAAGATGGTTGCTGGGTAATAACGTGAAATTATATTGTTGCTTTGCTTACTTGTTTTCATCATTTGGAAATGTATGAAATATACGTTCTTTAGAGTATTGGGTGGATAAACAATTATTATACGCGCACCTTCTCACCATGATGGTTACTATTGGTTGACAGCTCTCAAGACAACACACGTCGCGTATTGCGTGCGGCTAGTAATTAAACCCTGGTTTGGAGCTGTCAAAGCTCACAAAGTGCGGGGGAGAGGTGCGGGGACGCCAATTTGCGGGAGACGCTGTGAGATACCATTCTGTTTGACTCTTATGTATTCTGTGGTAATGGTTAACACGCTAGACCGCTAATCCGGAGGTTCTAGGTTTGATTCCCAGCCAGGGCAAGTTAGAAAAAAGGCCTTTTTCAAATTTTCCTGGGTCTTGTGTGTTTATCTATATATGTATTTATCATAAAATATAGTGTAGTTGAGTTAGTATCCCATAACACAAGTTTAAAACTTACTTTGGGGCTAGCTCAATCAGTGTGATTTGTCCTTATATATTTATTTATTTATTAAATATGTACAACACCGGCTTAAAAAATGTACCCCTGAAATGTCAATTTTTCCGTCGCCTAATCGCCTTGACACTCAAAATACTGAATGGAGATAAGTATTATCTCGCAGTGTGGTATGCGGACAGGTCGTCATCCCACGTATCTGTGACGGGAGCAATTAGCAGCGACATACAGACGGACAGACTGACCGACGCCCGGTGCGGCGCTAGCTTGAACCTCTTACTGTTCTTTAATATTTTGGTATCAAGTATTTTAGGACTCACTTTTCATTACAAATATATAAAGTTTCTCAACTTCACTAACTTTTAGAAAAAAATATAAACGAGTCAGTGTAATAAACGGTCAAGTGCAAGTCAAACTTAAACATGAAGGGTTCCGTTCCTCCGTAAAATGTTCTGAAACGCTGAAAAAAACACGTTTCTTGTATGACTATATATGTTGCTATAGCGGCCACAGTAATACATAATCGGTGAAAATTTCAAGTCCCTAGCTCGGTAGTACGGTCCAAGATATATCTATGGCAGACAGCAGTCTCAGTAATTGGGTTCTGTTGGCACCCTTTGGATACGAAACCCAAAAAAGGCTACAGAAACACTTTCAAACATACATATATATCAAAAATAATTCTTTAGACGTCTTTTTACAGACAACATCTTAAAACAAAATCAAATTTTTGTACGTAAAAAATAGCTGCCATCTTGAACTTTTTTTACAGAAAATTCTAGCTACGAAATAAACTTTCAAGAAAAATGTTGTTTCTCAAAATTCACAAAGAAATATTTTTCAACGCGAAAAGAAAGACAAAGATATGCAAATGTACTAATCCCCTGGGCTCTTTGTTGTTTGATGAATTTAAAGCAACACGAGGAATATTCTTGTCAAAGATAAATTCAAGTTTGAAAGAACAGCAATTTCTTTTACAACACTTTTTCTTTAAAACAGTTGAATTAATTTTAAATAATTTCGACTATTAACTTACAAAAAGCACCTTAAATAAACACTTACTTAGTTACAATTTATTTGGTTAAAATGAAGGTAAAAATAATATATTTTAAATTAGACTTTTAAATATGACTGACAACATACTGTACGTTGTATTTTATCACATGTTATGTAAATGTCATATCAAAATTACTTCAATCCAATGCCCTTTGATCCTAATCAAATCGTTTGCCCTTGCAAATGACAACCGTCCTGAAACATTCATTTGTAGAGCCCTATTTTTAAAATCGAATCACTGTTTTTTTTTAATCCTTTTTAGGGTTTCTTAATAACGTTTCTGGTAAGTATCGCAACGACGGCATATTTAGATTAAAACACTAAAACCGACTACTAACGGGAAAATTCCTACTGAAAAGTACGTTTATCCAGTTAATGCAAGTAAAACAGGAATTAACAGCTATAATGTATACAATAAAAATGTATACATTGTTGAAATAAATAAATTCAGCCCTTTCATTTAATACCCAACACGGTATGATTATATTTATTTTATTTTTGAGTTCATCACTTTTTGGCCTATAGAGGCCGCCATGTTGTATTTAGTATGACGTCACATAGCCTTTAACCAGCGGAAAGCCAAGAGGCTGCCGCCAATAACTTATTTATCGATATACCATTTATTAATGGTATATCGATAAATGAGTTATTGGCATGAAAGATTCGAGGGAACAGATTAATATACATACACACATACATATCATCGAAACACATAACGCCATAATGGGGTACTTTTTACACTACAAAATTGCATCACACGAATAAATAGATACCTTTCAGACAGCGTGCGCCTCGCGAGCAATCCAACAGTGGGCGGCTGCCTCCCAGCGGGCAGGGAAACATTTCTGGAAACCCTCGGTGGAGCTGACGTCGCCATTTCGATACCAGTTCTAAATCACTGACACTGTATCACGGTATCATCACTTAATCACGTTCCGATATTTCAATGTCCCATCACTATACTTCAGGTTTCAGAGGTTCATATATTATGTAATGTCACTGTACATCGAGAAAACCATAAAGATAAAGATGAAATTTGTAATGCTATTAAAATAATAATTATATCAAATTATATATATATATATTAAAATATCACTTTTTTACAAGATATTCAGAGCCATGGCTCTATATACGGTATATAGAGCCATGGATCTGGTATATAATGTACCTCTTGACGGATAAGTAAGGGTTAGGTAAGGAGATAAGATTTGGGTTTGCCGAGATATACAACGCAAATTCACATTTCGGGTCGAACTACTGTTGTCTCTATAATTTAAAATATTATAAAAAAAATCAGTCAAAAGAAAAATTTTAAAAGTTTATTTTTCAAATCAAAATATATATCTACTCTCATTCAACATTCATTGAATAAAAACTGTTTTTCAATAATATTTACTTCGGTTTATTCAGGAATCCCACACCTGTATTGTACGAGTAAATAAACGTTCACTCGATAAATTGCTTTAGTTTGACCATTAAACTATTAGCAGTTTATACTTCAGTCAGAAAATATATTTTTACATCATTCTGTATATCCCTTACGGGGTAACAAACCCTAGTCATAACTAGATAGGTATCGGATATTCGGATGCATATTTACCTAAAGTAATTTTTTGGCTAACAAATTATGGAAACGGATTCTTAGTATATTTTTATTTAAAATAAAATCCCGGGATTCCGTGCAACCATATTACGCTATAACAGGGCAACTGTCATTTGTGTCGAATTGGATTTTATTATCTCACGGAGTATACTATTTAATTTGTATATAATATATTTTTAACGTGATTACGGAATTTTTTCGATAAAAAAGGGACTTTCCATAATAACCAACATCTCAACTTGAGCACAGGTATGGTACTTCATAGAAGCGGAGTATCATTTATGCCTACACTACTACAAACGAAACTATTCATCCGTGCACACGTCAATGCGTGTGTGTGTTCGCCCGCTCTCGCCCTGAAACAAGGCGAATACGGCAGGACCTTAGGAGATTCGCTTCTGTATGAAAGACTCTTATTAATTTCTGTGACTTGAGGTAAATATTTATTTTTAACTAACCTAACATGGAGGAAATTATAATTACAAAAAAATTGCTATCCGTAGGTACATTCGAACGATATTGCTAGTATGGAGTGTAACACAGAAGTGTATCACATGCCCATAAAATCGTTCCTATTCAGTTCTACACCATGATACCTAACACCATGTTTAGAGTGGTAAGGACGACGTCTAATTAATATCAAAATAGGTAGTCATATCAGGTAGTCATTAGCACTAGGCATTGCCTGAATATGGGCAAATTATGAAATTTTATCGCTTACTACGTTATATATCTTTGGAGCAAAAAATGTTGTACCAAGTTTAGGATCTTGATCAAGTAACATGACAGCTAATATGTCTTCCTCTGTGCTGATTTAGAACCCAGGGTGCGCTTACCCGCTTTATCTTCTCTAAATATAATATGCATGCCAATGGTCACCCAAGGATTCCTAATACTATGCAAAATCGAGAAAAGCCGGAACTGCTTAAACGATTTGACTATAGTTTTACGACCGTCGCCTGCCCGACGTCAACCCTCTTTGGGAATGCATTTGTGCAAAAAGGTTAACAACCGGCCGCCGATATCCTTGGGAATGTAGTTGTAGCACTAAATGCTCAGTTCTTTAGTCGCCTCTTACGACAACCACACATAGAGATGGAGTGGTCCTATTCTAGGCCGAAAGTCACGGCCTAATGACAACTAATATGTATTTATGAGTATTTATTCACTTTTCTAGGTGTCTTCTGATTGTCACTTTCCGAAACTCTTCCTAGTCATCTAAGCGCATTGTCGGTTGCACCCTTTACTGTGCTGCTTATTATTTTAATTTGTATTTAATTTGAGATGAGAAAATCGATTCTATTACATATCAAACCACCTAACGATGCCAAAGACCATGGAAAGTGGAGAAGAAAAAGCCGGACCTATTGAACATTTGGCTTTAGTTTTACAACCGACTGCCTGCTTGACATTAAGCCTCTTGGAAAGGCAGCATAAGCCCGCCCCTTTGTTTTGTTTTTCGTGTAAGTGGCCAACACTGTTGTCAGATTTGGCAAACTACCTCAAAGTACTATCGATCTTAAGATTTACTTTGTACGTTCTCTCTAATAGCTATGTTTTGATCTGTCATAATTAATTTATACACGTAGTTCTGAATTTCCATAAGGCTGCGCGCACACTGGCACACTTTCTTAATTTCTCCGCCGTTAATTACACATATACTCGTAATCACCTTTTACTTTTATCCGGTGGTTTACCGACGTTTGCTTAAGAAATGTTTACTTTAATTATCTCTGAGCCCTTAATATGATATGTTGAAGCGTTGCATCATGTTTTTATGACACCAACGATGTTACAACGATCGTCTTAATTTATTACCATGTGTGGCAATTAAACTTTTCTATATTGAAAGTAAGCAATAATTATACCCGATTGAACATAATGTTTATTTTTAAAATGTGGGATTTTGACTTAGAAACAAAACGCATCGCCAAAAATAAATCAACATAGATGTAAATTATAGGTTGTGAAAAAATAGAAAGTGACATCATAATTTTAGGTACATAGGTAACAAAACATCAATGAAGAAATATCCCTACAAAAATGTGACAAGAGTGTTGAAGAAAAATCAAGAAAAAACACTGTTTGATGTGTTTTACCTAATCAATTAATTTATTTGCATTGAGAGCGGCACGACCCAAAATGCTCTGTCTGCCTTGTTAGGGATAAAGACATGATAGTGCATATATATTTGCATAAGAATAGAAAGTGCCAAGACTTCCTTTCTATTCCCTCAGGGATCATGATGGTGGAATGTCTGTCATGTTTAGAGTTCTAATTAAAAGTATCAATCGTAGAAACGCTACGTATATTTATACATAACATTTCTACGATGGACACTTTATACTTATTCCATGAAGGTTCATTGAATAAGTAGGTATACAGACTGCTGGTCCTCTCACGCTTGTACAAGTCAGGCGTGGCCTTTGGGTTTTGCGAGCATCAACTCGTGATAGTATCTAAGTAGACTATATTTAGAATTAGTAATAATAGATTTAGACTAAGTTAGACCAGATTTTGACTATGTCTACATACACTAATTTAGACTACGTTCGATCAAAGTATCTAAGAAGTATACAAATATATGCATAAATAGTAATACTAGATTTAGACTATTTCAAACCAAATTTAGACTAAATTCGACCAGATTTAAACTAAGGTTGACAACATTTGCCTGCTGTTTTTGTCGCAAAAAAATCATATGTATCGCGACTAAGTTGAGTTCTATTGCAATGACTGTGACTGTATACTATACTAGAGCATAATCTGTCATTTTTATCAAAACAGGATGCGTATAGGTCAGACATATTAATCACAAATCCTGTCCATTCACACCAGTAACATATTTATAAATCTTTAGACAGCGTTACAAATTAAAAATAACGATTTTTTTTAAATTCATAATTTCTAACAGGGATTTCACACTTGGCTGAACAGAACATGCAATGTCGACCTGAAGATACCTTGAAGTACCTAACACTTAAATTTTAGCATTAAAAGTAGCTTACCAGCGAATAAATCTTCCAATAGCATAAAAACCTTCAAAACTTAAAAAGAGTATCTTAAAACCAGTAATTTTCTCCAAAAATTTATAATCTCAAACCTCGATCACCAAGACGAAACTCACTTTCCGCTATCACAAAACTAATTAATACCGCTCATCTCCGAAACACTTATCACCAAAATAGCCCACGCAATTCCACGCCGATAACCTTCAATCACGGATAAAAGAGCAAAAAGGAAATAATTGTACAATGAAAATGCGAAATTGCAACAATTATTGTGAACAATAGGGTTTATGAAGACGTAGATGAAAAACGCGGCGGGCGCGACTCGGGCGTACCGCGTGAGGATCGTATCGCGACTGACGACTGATACAATTTTATACCATCGAGTTAGAACAGATGATATAGATACAGTACTTCGAAAATGCGCATGGCAAGCGCAGCGTGGGTTGTCTATTGCCGAGATGGGTCGACCACATCAGAAAGATGTCGAACGTGGATGAGATTAGCACAGAACCATTGATAATGGCATTCCTTCAAGAAGGTCTAATCTGAACAGTGGAAGGTTGAATGCTGCAGATGAAGATGATGACATAAGAGATACAGTCTTACTATTATGTTACTAGGGTTGAATTATCCATGACAGGGCAATAAAACTAGATGTAGCAAGATACAAAAGCATAACGAAATGGTTTTGACTCGTTAGAAGAAGCCATACGAGCTCACAGATTGTCCAGGATGCGCTAGACGTACAGTAGACTCAGTACGTCACTCGGTAAGGCTCCTTTCCATGAAAAGCATGATTAGCCAGCGAGATAAAAACATTATCTAACAGATTAATGGTTCATACCTAAGAAATTTTTGGTTTTCGGCCTATGTTAACAATCTATAGGGGAGGAAATATTTTCGTAAATCATGCAGCGTTTCAATTTTTTACTGATGTGAGCAATAGTATTTATGAGGACGAAAAACGCGGAGACCACGTTTTTCCAAATAATAAAATCGTTCCACTAATATTGCCAACTTTAAAAACAGTTGCACGAGTATTAAATCAAATTGTATCAAATAAAATCAACATAGAAAGTAACAGACGACAATGTAAACAAAGTGATGAAAGCCCAGAATTCCGATGTTTTCATCAAAAAATTTCAATATAAGTATGTTTACGAACAAGATGTCAAAAGAAGATTTTCGAGGAAGAGTGTCTTTGTATAAAATATGTTAATGTGGCCTATTATATTAAGCGCATGTAGTAACTACTAATTTAAACCTGCAATCTAAATATACAGGAATTTTACGCCTATGTCTGTAGCATTATACGTTTGTACGGATTATAGAATTTCTTCATATACGAGATGAATTAACGTTATACAGATATGAAAAATAATGATAATAATCATGAAATAGGTATTTTCTTTTAATATTGAAAAATTGAAATAACTGCTGATAGGTACTAAATGCTTAGAAATAGAAAATAAATAACTGGAAATTTAGAAGCTAGCAGTGCTGGAATGGTGCGAAATGTCACGTTTAACGAGGATACTGAAAGGGGAAGCGTGTTCATAATTTTTTTTATCGTAGGAATTATTTCATCTCTCTTGCTGACCACTTGTGCGCAACTTATTTACAGAAAGGTTAAAGAGAAGCAGACCCTTGAAGCGTTAGCAGAAAGCTCGATCTCTTGATTCTGTGTCACTTCCTTGAACGTGACGCAGAATCAATTTTAAGAGAAATGGAGGACATCTTTGAGAAGAAGAATTTTGAGTAGAGATGGGGGACAATTGACAACTCTATTTAGAAGTGGGATAGTATAGGCAAATATAATATAATTACTCTAATTAAAGTAACAGATAACCAAGGCCATACAAACTTTTGTAGAAAACGTAAAAAGCACAAACTTGATAACAAATTATTACTACCAGCTGCTCTCCGAGATGGCAGCACAGAAATTACAAGCCCACTGTTACATATATGTTAAAAAGGAATTTCATTTATCTGACTATATTTTTTCAAGGCAGATTATGGCTAAATACCTATGTATGTCTGAAAAAGTTCGCACTTTCAACCAAAACAAGACCACGAGTTTGTAAGGCAAGTTAAATATATTTAAGTCTTAAGAAACTTAACGTCTGACAAGAACTATAATCAATCCCAACAAAATACCAATTGAGTGACTAGTTTTTACGTACCACATACATAATATCACGTCTGTTCCCCACAGAGGTAGACAGAGACTATTAACTATATCGTATCCCATTCATTCGAAAACTATAGCATTACAGGAACATTTTCATATTTCTGCGGCATTGCGGCCAGCGCGCCTGTTGTTTGTAAATATAGCCGACTCTTGACCGATGCGGACTGGATTCTATCCCGAGAATTCGTAAGTGCATCTAAAGAGGTTGGTGTAACGTACAGTTTAAATAATGTAAAGATAAATTAAATATTGACATTTTTTCCACGGCACAGATTAATTTGTGTGCAAATTCGACTTTAATTGGAAGGTTTTTTTTTTAAATCGAAACTACATCAGAATTAATTTCACACACACACACTATCACGTCTTTATTTCTAATGAGACAGACAGAGCATTTTGGCAGCACAGGGCTGCAAGACCCAAGCCACTTATAGTGTGATGATGCGTGAATTTCTAACTCATTTTAAATTTAGGAAAACTGACCCTTAATCAGCAATGGAATGTAGAAGAACATTTACTTTTACCAGACATTTCAGAACAATATTTAAAATACTGTAAGTACATTGCAATAATCATTGTCGTTATACTTATATTCTTTCTTTCATACTTTGAAAATACATACTTTTATTTATTATAAGGAAATATTGTATCCCATATAAAACACCAGCTCATTATCGGTACTGAGAAGCATGTAGAATCTGCGAAGTGGCTACTTGACCCTAATTTGGCAGCTCCTAAGTGACTGAGGTGTGGGTGAATAGAAAAACGTACGGTCAGCTCATTAGGGGAACAGCAAATAGGGAGCGACCTCGCGGAAAGAGCTACCTTTAATGGATGGAAAATTATGTGATGATATTGGTAAATTAAATATTGATGGGCGATAAAAAATCAAAAAGGTATTGGCGTTTTTTTGACAAGACTGCCTCCGTGCCTTGTGTTCAAATTCCACTGGGAAAGCATACTTTGTAAAGAGTTGTTTTCAGTTTGGTTAGAATATTGCAGGCCTATCCTAGGAGTGGTGCTGGTCATCCCTTTGGGTTACGGAGTTCAGACGGCAGTTGCTCTGTGTAAAACCCAGAAACCTGGTCAAATCCCCTAGGTTAGGTAGCGGACCCCGGGCTCTGAAGCGTTACCGCTGATGATGCAACCAAGAATGATGATGTATTGGCTTTTTAACTTAGTCGTAATAGCACAGAATTATTTATTCTGTGCTATTACGACTAAGTTAAAAAGCCAATACATCATTATTCTCGTAACACTATCGTACAGAAGTCTCACTCAAAGAAAAGAAATTCAAAGAAAAATCTACTCAATGTGGCTAGCGATATGGTTTAATTTAACTCACGTCATAACTCAGCACCTTTTCGTTTAGATACCTTGACATCCATTGCAAGCCAATTTCATTCTTATTACTCTGGAAAAACGATTCGTATTACTGAAATTACCACCCGGAGGGGCCGCTGCGCGCATTGTAATAATGCAGGTACATTTTCGATACCTAAACGGGGAGTGACACAGGCCTAGTTATAGGTACAGACGGTTAATCAGATACCTGTGCCACCGCGCGCGTCGCGCACTACGTGAGGTGGCACAGGTATCTTAACTTTCCTCTGTACATTTTACTATCATATAACTGAAAAAATAAATTCTACAAAAACTACTAAGATAACATAACTGCGCTTACTGATGATCCTAAAAAGTCTTATTAATTCCATTAAACCAATATCTTACTGTTTTAAAAGGCACAATTTTAGATTCTTCAGCTGTTTAACATTTACCAAAATATTTTATGCCAAATGTGTCGAAAGACTAAAATACCCCAACCATTAAAAGTTTTAAAAATCCATAAAGTTCGGTATTTATTAGCTAACTTTCTAAAATTAGGCCATCACAGGCGCAGATCGGAAGCAAATGAACATTTCAGGGCACAACAACAAACATAACGAATCTCCATCGCGGTAAATGTTTAGAAGTTAACTAAGTATACGCAATAAATCACATTGTTAATCGACTTCTGTTCCGATACTCTATTAAAATTATTAAGTACTGAACTATTGTGTTTTGATAACATATCAAAGTTCTAAATTGTTGGAAAATTGCACACCTACGCAAATCTTTTGAAATTACAATGACTGCTCAAAAGTGGAACTAATTGAATAATAGAATTATAAAGATAAAATTAAAGATTGACATTGCATTGACATTTTAAGTTATGTTTAGATGTAAGCCAAAAGTCATTACAAGAAACTTAAATGACACAACCACCGTCTTGCCGTGTGGTTCCCGGCAGAGTAGAATAGGACCAATCCAAGTCTTCCCGTGGATGTTGTAGAAGGCGACTTAGGAAACATAAGTTAAACAAAGATTATAAATATCAATTAGACCTCCCGTCTGGCCAGCGTGGAAAGTGTAGGCCAAATCATCTGGCTCCTCTGACCAAGTATAGCTCTGGTAGTACATAGAGGGTCATGCTCCTGCAGTGGAGACTAAAAAAGACCTGTTGATGCTATGACCCAACGGAAGTTTTAAAAGGCGTATTTCGGCACTAAGACTATGTTTCAAATCTTGATCTAACTATTGCAGAAAATTAAATTTAGAACTTAAAATGTTGTAGAAAATAACCTTCCGTACTCAGTAAGGAAGAGATAATTTCCATTGCTATTTGAGATGCGGTCATTTAAGTGAATAAAAGCAATTACTACTTACAAATACATTATACATAGTGTATATGTACATACGTTGTAATTTACATTGTACAAAAGAAGACAATCATCATCTAAGCGTATTCCCGGTTGCATTCTCTGCGGTAGCGCTTCAGAACCCGGGGTCCGGTACCTAACCTAGGTGATTTGACGAGGTTACTATTTTTTACAGAAGACAATATATAACAGATATTATACTTGTACCAAGTGCGACCACAAATAAAATATGAAACCTAATGCGTAGAACACTTGGCATATATCAGCCCTTCAAACACAAGGCGCAGGGTGCGCTGCTGACGTCAGAGGGTGTGTGAGCAAACCTCGTCTTGGAAATGGAACGCATAAAGATAGCAAGCCACATAACCCTGTTTGACGTCCAGACGTTTGGCCACTTAAGCGAGGCTTGTTTGGCCGCCTGCAATTTGAACAAGGTTTCTGTTTATAGCTTGTTTTGCTTGCGACTTTATGCTGCTAAGGTAGACTGTATTTTTATTATTTTTTCAACTTCAATAGCATAAGCCACCTGGTTTCTAGATCTCATTAGAATTTGAGACTAATCCAAACGCATTAAGTTCTTAATTGACACACTTCCAAAAAGGAAGGGGCTATGTCATTCAGTTTTCTTTATATGTACCTATTTGTGTTATTTCCTTTTGGTTCATAAGGTGACCTGTAAACATTTTTACAAACTTTTATTTAGTTTCACCTGTCCCGTTGTCTGTATGATTGTAATCAAATCTTGCAAGCTACATTAGAACCACTTCCCATTCAACTGAATGGGTCACCCAACTGGGTGACAATGCAATATTATGGTACCGATGACCTGATATCATTATGAAGCCGAAAGGTGGCCATAGCAACTCTGTGATAAAACAAAACCGCACCGAATTCGGGCTTCATTGATTCGTCTTGAGGAGCACTTTAAACTTTTTAGTTCATTGTTTTAGATAAAAGCTTTTTTTAAAATATTTTTTTAATAATTACTTGTTTATGTATGAAATAAATCTAAAACACTAATAGGTAATATTCATAGTAAGTTTTGTCTTCTTAGTTCAGACAGATGAAATTCTGAGTGAGTTTATCGAATTCGGCAGTCAGTTTTTCGAAATTTCAAAAACTTAGATAAGCAACTAAGGAAATCAATTGTACTATAGAATATTTTTTCAAACGTCAGAGCTATCAAAGCTTCACGAAAATTGGCAACGAAAACATAGTATCGGTTTTGTTAATCGACGTGATATTGGAAATCCATCCCCTCCTACCCCAAGGGACATGCCAACTCGGTTCAGAAAACCCCATCCAATCCCGGCCACCGATCCATTGACATTCCGCCGTCCTTTAGGCACAATAACTTTTAATGCGATTGTTTTACCCATTATAATGTCAGCTCCAATTCTAGCAAATGTCAACACTGGTCGTTACTTTTATTATAAACGCGCGAGCCTTTCGTTTTGATGGTGTTAAAGTAATTTGATAAAAGAAACAATTAGGGCTAGAGCTATCATCAATTTCTAATTTGGCTTTTTGAAATTTTCCGCCATCAGTAAATGTCTATGGTGTTAAAAGCTAGCTATTTGAAGACTATAATAGTTGCCCGAAACCGTTCAAATATTACGTAAGCTCTTTAAGGTGGTAGGGGGGGGGTCTTTGATTTGCTTATTTTTGATGACATGGGGGCCGGGGGGACTTCCGTTACGTCCGCATTCTTTTTTATTTATTTTTTACATTTCTTGGCAATTATTTTAAATTGTGGTTTAAAATTAAATGCATAAACATCTTGTTTATGAACATAATGAAAAAACTTAAGCAGATTATGTAAAAACACATTATATTAAGAATATACTGCAAAGGTTTAGTAGCCCGTCTGTACTCTTAAACTTACTCAAACCTTAAACGGGAAACTCACGTAAAAATTCAGCTACTGGCCGATTGAGTGCGGCTCGGGAAGTCTTAGTGTACGCGTCGCGAGTTTCGCCCTGAGGAAGATCTCCGGATGAGGTCGAAACATAGCTGTAGCTAACTTTTTACGTGAGTTTCCGGTTTATCGCATATTAATGTCTGTCTCAAGTTAGTATTAACCAAAAAAAAATTAAGATTTTTGTTCCCATCCAATAAAAAGATATTCCATTGAAGAGGGCGTAATCGAAAATCGATCATCACAGTAATTTTATTAGCAGACCACGAAAGGCTTAAGTCAGTGATGTCGAGTAGGGCAAGATACTTGAGGGGGCTGGAGTAAGTCGAGTGGAATTTTCTTTGTATCTTATTTTCACTAGCATAAGAGTGAATTTAATTCCCAAGTAAGACGAGAGAAGCCTTTGAATTGACTTCATGAAATATTAAAAATCCTATACCAGGATTAGTGTTCAAGTTTAGGTTTCACCTACCAACGACGACGTCTTTTCCTTTCTTATTTCGAATGACAAAATATCATATAATTTAAAAAAAAAATCAAAATAAATACCTACTTCATTCCCAGTGACCGTAGACATCAGGGAAAAAACAATTAAAGCTAAATATGCAATATTGATGTTAACTTAGATGACATATTTTTACAGTTATTTTGGTTTAAAAACTAAAATACTAAGGAACCGATTTTGATAACATTGTATAGGACCAATCTGTAAGTAGGTATATGCTTTCAAACAAAAAAAAATATCGATTTACAAACGACGGAGTTCTGAGGCAACAAACGTTAGATAAAATCAACCTCCTTTTTAAATCGGTTAAAATATACGATACTCTTATGAAACCCGCACTCTTGTTGCTATTTTATGATTATTGCAAATTTGTAAGTTTTATTTAAGGTGAAATGGTAGCATAAGTGGCGCCCTCATTTGAAATAAATTGTTTAAAACTAAATATGGTGATATTTAAAAATTTTATTTGGATCAATGTCTAAAAAGACCTTCAAACTATTTTATGAATAACCTTTGAAATTATTACTAATAGTTCGTCTAGTTTTAAACCGGTTTTTCGCCAAAAGTGGTTTATTTAGTTTTAAACAATTTATTTCAAATGAGGGCGCCACTTATGCTACCAGTTCACCTTAATTTCGCTTATTCCCGTGTTAAAATTGTGTGTAAAATTCTCAACTTCTATAGCAACATGATTCAGAGATTCAATTTCAACGTAAATACATTACAAAATCGTATATTTTGTGTAAATAAAGAAAACATAAGGACACGCGCACCGGACGAACCAGAATAAACCGGGAATGGGTCAATGATATATAGCTGACTCAAACGAGGGCCGTGCTGCGCGCAAACGCCTGTCAAAATTGACAGCTGTCAAACATGGCCGCCAACTGCCCGGGTATTTAGCACTCCGCTAATCCAAATCTCAGCCTTGGCAGATCGCATTAAGATTTTGCGGCATATTTAGATTTTTTTAATTTCCGCTCCTTCACCGCTAATTTCGTTCATTTTTAAACATCTCGGAGTTCTAAATCTCCAACCAGTAAGTGCAACACTGCCAGATCCGCTTTTCGCGCAGAAATTGAGCCGGTAGCGAAATTTTATCTGCGTGTTTATTCAAAAACTTGCAAATAAATCATACTATAGCAAGTGGGAGTCTTTTGATCATCGGCCAATCGTATAATTTATCTATCGTTATAAAAGTTATTAACGTGTGCGTCAAAGTATGATCGGGATTCACTTTTTAGTTATTTTTGCCGTCTTATTTATATAATCTTCCAGTGATATTGGAAAGCTTATGCCAAGAAACCTACTCAAAATTGTAGTAAAATAAATAAAAAAGCAGACTAAAAACTTCAATAAACCTAACAGGAACGGACCAAAAACCAAATGATACTTAAGGTGAATATAGAAGCAAATGGCCTTGAAGTGGCGCCCTCATTTTAAATAAATTGTTAACTCGTAAATATAGAGATAATTTCCATATTGCTAATCGTTAGGCACTAGATAGCCCTTTAAATTATTTTATAAATCACCGTTAAAAGTATTTACATTAGTCCGTCTAGCTTTAAAACTTGCCTCCGCCAAAGTGGCCACGGCAAGTTTTAAAGCTAGATGGATCACCAATAATAGTTTCAATGGCAGTTCATAAAATAATTTAAAGGGCTATCTAGTGCCCGACGATTAGCAATATGGAAAGTATCACCATATTTACGAGTTAACAATTTATTTCACACTTCAAGGTCATTTGCTTCTATATTCACCTTAAATATAAAAAGTAAAAAGGAAGAGACAAACATTAACTCCGTTTTAATGACATCCATTAAATCGCTATTATTGTATTCTTGGGAGAATCTTATAGTGTCCAACAGAAGACTTTTTGCTTCTGAAAAATGATAATGAATAAGAAAAAACGATAAGCTCTTGAATGGAAATAATAAGAATAATCTAGACAGATATCAGAAAATGAAACGAAAAATACAAAAAGCTGTTCCCATCGCAATGCGACTTACGTTTGGCAACATAACAACAACATACACGATATCAGTACAATGTAAATCCCTGTCTATTGGCCGACGGTCGGGGAGTGACGCGTGACGCAGCGTGACAGATCAGACAGACGAACGCTTCTATTTGGACGAAATCCCGAAAATTTCACTTGGGAAATTCCTGAATGATTTTCAGAGTACACAACATTCAACGAATGGCTTCATTGAAAGTTCCAAGAATATGTTTTCTCATTTCCTTCTGCTAAATCTAATGAGTTATCATATTTCTGTACAAACTAAAATATCATCTGACAAATATTTCTTACGAAATTTAAGAACATCATCAGCGTCAATCTTCTGCTCAAAACAGCTACAGCTACAGCAAAAAATATGCAGAAAATTCCATGTATATGTAAGTAGGAAGGGATACTTCTCGAAATAATGCATGAGATCAGTTGACACATTTATGACCAACACGACGGAAATCAAAGCGTTGACAACTCACAGTGCATCGAAAATTAGAAACATGAAAAAAGAGCGAATGAATAGAATGTCGCTACTATAACTAGGGACTGATTAAAAACTGTACAAATAGTCTAAAATTCGATTTCGATCATATCTTTTTGTATTTGTTTATTTTCACTCAATCAAAAAAATGCTATGCCATGGAGACCGTCAGTTTATTTCTTCTGTTTATTTTACACAATTCCAAAGGTCATCCAAGAGAATCTACGCGTCTCTTCAATGTCTCAAATAAAAATAATCGTCACCTTGCGATTGTCTCGCCATGATTCACTGCTGCGGACTGTTTACTCAGATGTCTTTTCTTAAACAGTATAGATTCCTCTTGTTCATTAAGGTCGTCATTAATTAGCTGAATTATATATGTTGTGTTTATTTTACAATCAAGGATCTGATCGTTCAATTCGAAATTGGGACTGAATAAAAATATCCAAAATTGAAACATTTTATTAGTCAAAAGTCTTCACTCTAAAATCGCGAAAAGGCTCATTTATGAGTATCTGCACCATTGCACCAATAAATATATCTCTATCAAAAATAGACTAGTGATTCAGACAATCTTCAGGTATACCCACCGATGGTCGTCGTCACAGGAGAAAGCCGAGAAAGAGATAGTACGACGACCTTGATACTTTTCAGCGTGGTTGGTAGGCAATGGCAATACACAGGGACTGATGAAAAAAAATGAGACCTTTGCTAAGGTTAATAAAAAAAAGACGGGTTGCACTCCGGGAGTGCCGGCAGAAGTGAAAACTTGAATATTAACGTTGTGCATTTTTGATATTTTGGATTGGTTAGGGAATCATTTTGCACGAATTGCTTTAATTATCAGTATAAAAGTACTATCATTTATGTGGTAGAATACAATATTTATTTATTGAGCTATCGTACACAAACATGACAATTTATATTACATTAAAAAGTTTATCTCTCAGCTAAATGAAACAGCAGGCGCAGGCATACATTTTCGCCGCGCCGTAGAAAGAGAGGGGGATACATCCTCTCCTGCGCCGCGCTGGCTGTCTACTCTCCATCCGTCTTACGAATTATTGATCAGGACACGTGGCCTGTCGCGAGTTTAACATTTTTTACCCATTACAAAAAAAAACACAACACACAACACAACGCCGCAAAAGAAGTTTTCACTTCAACGAAATAGTTTTGCTACTCGTTCATAGATGGCGTTGTAATAATTTTCAATGCTTGTAATGTTATCATTAATGTTGAAAGGAATAACTAGATGGCGCTACGTCAAATATTCAATGCATGGGTAACCGGCTGTCTACTCTCCATCCGTCTTACGAATTTTCGATCAGGACACGTGTCCTGACGCGAGTTTAACATTTTTTACCCATAACAAAAAAAAGTGCACAATGCCGCTAAAGAAGTTTTCACTTCAAAAGTTATTTAGAAACATAGCCGTTAATATCTACCAAGGCATTTCATGATTTTTATATCTTCCATAAGAAAATTAATTCCGACTTCTATATGTAATATGTTGATAATAAAAATGAAATGAATCTATTAGTTTATGCGAAAAAAATATCCTCCATAAAATCAGTCATCCCACTTTCACACCTAATTTTTCATTATCAATATTTACTCGTTCCCGATCTCCTCTTCCTCACTCCAGTCTCCAGCAGTCAATGGTCCCCTGACCTAGTAGTTTATTTCGAACGCGACCGCAACTCTGATGAAATCATTGCAGCGAAAATTTCAACAATTTTCACTTTACGAATTTGCTCGACGATCCATCTTTAATTCAATGCAGTCAAAGTAAACACTAAATTAACCTGTCACCGAACAAAACAGGTAGGATTCTACAGCAGATGGGAAGATGTGTCCTTAACTTTGGAGGTGAAAAATAAAACTGAAAGAATTAATAAATTTTCATTCACATATTCCGCAGACTTCATACAAAATCAGTTATCTGATAGCAAAAGAACAAGGAAGGCTAATGGCAAAACATTTAAAATAAAGACAGCAATAAATCTCATACAAGCAGCTCTACAAAATATTTAAACGAGCCACTATTAGATTGAAGTATTTATTTACTTAAAATTTGTTCAAGTATTTGCCGGCCAGACATCGGGAACATGATAGGAAACTTGCAATAAATATTTCAAATTGAACACAGAAAATTTCCAACACATAAAACGTTTAGTATCCAGTGTCAGTAGGTGCTAACAATAACAATTTAGTTTATTATAAACACGAATATGTGAGTCACATGGATTGGAGAATCCGGGAAATAAAAATCATAGCGAATGAGATTGAAAGAAACCAATCCCGGAATAAACGCACTCATCAGCCGCATTATGATCTTACTAACAGTAAAACGATGAACACTTGACAGGTGTCCTATATTTTGGACTAGCTGTGCCCGCGACTTCGTTCGCGTGGTTGTCGGAACTTAATGTTATATAGCCTAAAGCCTTCATCTATAAATGGACTACCCAACAAAAAAAGAATTTTTCAAATCGGACCATTAGTTCCTGAGATTAGCGCGTTTAAACAAACAAACAACCAAACTCTTCCGCTTTATAATATTAGTATAGATAGTCGCCACGTCAACAACGATAATGTCAGTAGTCCAGACTAAATAGGATAAGAAAGAACGAAAAAGGAAAGAAAGCCTCACGGATGTGATAAATATGTGCCTTAAATTAGGGTCCATGTGACTCGAACTACGACTAGGTACTTGTGCTATTTGATAAGCCTATATCTTGGCAACACCTTGACTGAATCGGCTCATCTTCAAACTTAAAAGTTCTTTCATTTCAAATAATGATCCTGACTGAAGAAAAACTGGAAGCACGACATATCGTTTTCATAATTTGCTATCGGCAATTATCAGGAAACTATTTACATTAACCTATATCTTTTACCACGTTGGTCGGTATTATCTGTTCAGTTACTTTGTCAACCAAACTATGGATAATACTATAGAAGCATAATCAAGCGCAAGAAATGACCCCATCAAAAGTACAATTAATTAAACGGTACTTAAAAATTACATCTCATTTTCTGCCACCACTGTTACTAACGTTACTTCATTCCAATTGTAAGAGCAATCAGTAGCTGCTGTATGACGCTGAATCATAGCGGACATTGGCAGACAGTTGACGCAAATTTCGTGGGGCGATTATGCGCGATCATAATGTTTGAAGTTACACTCCCATAGTATTATAGTTCGCTCCTGAAGCTCCTTAAGCAGGAGTTGAGCGGTGGATAAACAAATATCCTGGTCTGGTCAAAGATGATTGGAAATTGAAGCTACTCGTACAGTGAAACCATTTCGACTCGACAAGAAGAGGAATAGTTCGCTGTCGTCAACACCTAAAATATTTTTAGGTCCAATCGTGTCAGAAACATCGGAGCATCAAATCGTCTAGTCATTCCAGTCTGCCCGGTTACAAAATCCCTTCAAATCCAGTGACGCCCGGTATTTTCCACGAGCCCCCTGCCAATCAATCAACTATATCTATATTATCTGCCGGACAGTAAGTGCATGTTTTAGCACAATCTGTGGATCAGCTAGTTAATTGAAACTACGTCAAATGAGTGGACGATAGCGGGTGGTGGGCGTCGGGGTGGATTTGGTACGCTAAACCTTTCCATTGATACCGAATTTAAAATTTCCAAAGTGATTTTGTGTCTAAAGACGACGGTTCTTGTTAGATATTTGTATCTTAGAGTAGATTCAGTCTATAATGAACAACTTACTCCAAGGAAACCATATCAATAAGTATAGGTACAATGCCATTTGAAGTGTCGATTCATGATAGGCACTGACATAATAGGTACTTTTTCCCATAAAACATAGCGAAATGCAGAAAATATATTGTCTTTTCATGCGAATTGACCAATAGTGTCGATGGATTTGATTCTAAAAAACTGACTAATCTTACATACAATACTTTTGAGGTACTCATCACACAGGGAGACGTTTAAGGATGTATACTTTTAACCCTAATGAACGGAAAATGGTTTGCTGAACTAATTGCAGTGGAAACTTACCTAGAGAGGCGAGTGGAAGGCCGCGTCGTCGTGACACATTATAAGTGGCCTTAGCTCATCTTTTTTTAATCACGCTAACATCATAGTTATTAACTTTATTAAATACATATTACAGAATAAATAAGATTTTTTGTCTAATATATAGGTACTTAAAAACATAATCTGACTGATATAGAAACCTATCTGTACATGAAATTTAATTAAACTTTCATCAAAAAAATATTGAAAGATCTTATGGTACAAGTATCTGATGATCTTAAAAGGATTAGTATCAAAGATATGAAACAAAATATGACAAAAAAACTGTGCCGACGTAAAACAGTTTATGGAAGATATTTCATCTTGGGGCAAACAATAAGCTTACAACTAACGACGTTGACATCCTAATTCCACTAAGAACATGTCAGGATAACATAGTAAACATACCTGACATAGCATTATTTCCTTATAAAATAGAGCACGGGCTAAGTCATGAGAAATCAAAATGCCCGCTGATCGTCACGCTACAATTTCATGGAATCTATGCTAGATGATTGGCTTTTAGAGAAACTTTTACAACTTGCGAGGTTAATAAGATTTATAATAACGTTGATTAACATGACTAATCTGACTTTAATCACGACAATAAACGGAGTATAAAAAGGTGGAACGAAATGTAAGGACCTAAAATGTTGTGTCGACGTAACAGTCCTGTATAAGATATTTCAACTACATGCTCTACAACAATTAGCAAACAACTAACAACGGTTCCACCTTTCATGGATCCGAATTCCGCAGCCACCTAAGAACATGTCAGAATAACATCGTAAACATAGTTGCGCGCATAACTGACATCGCATTATTTCCCGATAAAATAAACCACGGTCTAAGTCAAAAGAGATGTCTTACACACGATGATTGTTGCATTAATTTTGTGAAAAGAAATGGACGAAAAAATACAAGAGGACTGACAACGTTCATACTTTGAAGGGTAATTCGATTTTAAGGTGAATACCAAGCAGAAGTGGCGCCCTCATTTTAAATAAATAACAATTTATTTATTTAAAATGAGGGCGCCACTTCTGCTTGGCTTTACTCGTAAATATGGTGGAAATTTCCATATTTCTCAATGTTAAGCACTAGATCGCCCTTTAAATTATTTTATGAACTGCCGTTGAAATTATTATTGGTGATTTAAAACTTGCCTCCGCCAAAAGTGGCCACTTTTGGCGGAGGCAAGTTTTTGCTTGCTGGATTTTGGCTTTCTATTATTTATTTAAAATGAGGGCGCCACTTCTGCTTGGCATTACTCGTAAATATGGTGGAAATTTCCATATTTCTTAATGTTAAGCACTAGATCGCCCTTTAAATTATTTTATGAACTGCCGTTGAAATTATTATTGGTGATTTAAAACTTGCCTCCGCCAAAAGTGGCCACTTTTGGCGGAGGCAAGTTTTTGCTTGCTGGATTTTGGCTTTCTAGCAGAGTACTTTTTTTTTAAGTGAAAACTTCTTTAGCGGCGTTGTGCACTTTTTTTGTAATGGGTAAAAAATTTTAAATTCGCGTCAGGACACGTGTCCTGATCAAAAATTCGTAAGACGGATGACAGCCGGCGCGGCGTAGGAGAGGAAGTATTTATACTATAATTTCGACTAAGCTGTCAGCCGGCTCGTTGGTCTAGGAGTATGATTTTAGCTTAGGGTGCGAGAGTTCCCGGGTTCAAATCCCGGACGAGCCCAAACCTTTTTGAAGTGAAAACTTCTTTAGCGGCGTTGTGCACTTTTTTTGTAATGGGTAAAAAATGTTAAACTCGCGTCAGGACACTTTTTAATGTAATATAAATTGTCATGTTTGTGTACGATAGCTCAATAATAAATATTGTATTCTACCACATAAATGATAGTACTTTTATACTGATAATTAAAGCAATTCGTGCAAAATTATTCCCTAACCATTCCAAAATATCAAAAATGCACAACGTTAATATTCAAGTTTCACTTCTGCCGGCACTCCCGGAGTGCAACGCGTCGTTTTTTTATATGGGATTGGCAGTCCTCTTGTATTTTTCGTCCATGATTTTGGAGATACTTTGATAAATGTGAATAATTTTATCTTTTTATTTATTTATTTGTTCAACTTTATTACAAAAAAATGTTAACGGCGGACTTAAAGGCTTTATATATAGGCAACCAAAGAAAAGCTATTCTCTAATCTATTGCTTTAAAGTGATCACTTTTTACAGTAGTTCTCTACTGTAACGCTACATCCCTTGTTCTACACCCTACCTTAGTTGGGACACGAAGTCTGGCTTTAAGCCAACGTTTCATTGGAATTATCGTACCGAGGTGCAGTAAACCCGTTCGGATGCAATTTCTGACAAATTTCGAATTTTCATATTCTGCGTATGTCAAGTGACACTACGAATATTCTATTATGTAATTTAAATAGCCGTAGGCTTTCGAGTAGTAGGTACAAGTAATTTCATTTCGGTAGTTTAGTTGCTAGAGCGGGTAATGCGGCCGGCTCTGAGTCTATGCTCAACAAAAAATGCATTCAATGAAACTACAAGAATTCTTAACACCAAATCAGTCAAGGGGTTGCTGAGATATAGGATGTAGAAGTCCGAACTTCGGGACGAATTAATAGAGATAATAACTATCAAATTCAAATATAGTGTCACTAATAAGGACAACAATTACTAAGTAAGACCCAGTGCACGCTTTAGTCATAGTCCCTATTATTAGAAAACTACTGCCATTCAGAGAATCCAAGATAATAGCACCGTGCCTATGCCTAGTCTTCCATTTATAAAGTAAACAACTTTGCAGCTTTATCGTGAAAGTTGAGTGCTATTGTTTCAGCATGAAACGCATTCACGGAGAGGAAATGATAGAACAGCGGCCGAGGCGCAACCCTGCTCGCACTCTATACAACTAGATTCAACGCAATGTCGAGGCAGTGGAAAATTACTTTTCATCTGCCGGGTAAGGTTAGTAGTGGGTTACGAAGATGTTTCATGATGCATTTATTTCAGTGCAAATATTTTTTATAGCATATTGAATTTATATCACAGAATACAGTAAGAGTAAACAGAACGGAATCTCCTAAGGTACGCGCAATATGCGTCCCCGTTCCCCGCACCCGCACCTCTCCCCCGGTTTATGTGAGCCAACGTGCGTCATCGAGGCGAAAACGTTGGAGAGGTGCGGGGACGGGGAACGGGGACGCATATTGCGCGTACCTTAGGAGATTCCGTTCTGTTTACTCTTACTGTATTCTGTGTCTATATTATACAACGTGTTTATGAACTAACGCAAAACCTCTCAGATAGTACTCCAGCCCATGAAATTGAACAAATTTTGTTCTACAACATTCCCAAAATGCCAAAAATAAAATTCGGATTTTCATACAAATTGACTCGATCAGCTGATCAGTTTGTATGAAAATACAAATATATTTTTTTTGGTTTCGTGAAAGTTGTAGAACAAAAGTTGTTCAGTTTCATGGGCTGAGGTACCATCTGAGAGGTTTTGCGTTATTTCATTAACACGTTGTATATGAGTAGTTAAACTGAACCTTGGGCAACTCCAGAAAGTAAAATACTGTAAATATGAAAAGTTGCAATTAATATGCGATAAGTTAGGGGTAACTCACATAAAAAGCCAGCTACCGGCCGACATGTTTCGACCTCATCCGGAAGCCTTCCTCAGGGCAAATGTGACAACTTCCCGAGCCGCACTTTTTACGTGAGTTGCCCGTTTATCGCATATTGATCATGTCTGAAACTCACGTTAGTTTTAATGAAAATTTACAAAATATTATCAAAATTCAAATCAAGAAATTGTATTTTTTGTTTTTCGTAAAAAATGTGATTTATATTGCTAAGTCAAGATAAAAATTTGCAGTTTTCTTACAAGAATGAAGATCAAAGTACCTGCATATGTAATGTAAATATATAGCATATGTAATGCAGATGACAATGTCGTATGCACAAGGATTCATAACAAAGCGGCCATTGTTGCGCGAGCTACGTATTCATACGGAACGATAACATGAGACTTACTATTTCCATCATGAAAAAGGTCTATCTATCCGAAGATGATATTCGGTATAACGTTTTCATCATCACAAAAATAAATTAAAAATGTTATTAATTCCTCAAATGTCTCGTTTTCACTGAATATTGTTTCCACTTTAAAAACATGGGTTCTAAGTTTTTGGAAAGATAACTACATGATAGAAGCCATATATTTTTTTTTTAATAATAATAACATTTATTGTCAAGTAATACATGTGCATATTACATGAAGTCTCTGGTTTCCGAGTTAGTTCGCACTGTGTTTCGGGAACCAGCGTCTTCTCCCATTGGTGTGAACTTATGCCAATACTAACAATGTTTTTATCGGATTATAAGAGTTTTTTTTTACCAATTAGAATTTGCAAGCAACAAACGTGTGTATGTGAGTGTGTGTGATTTAAAACATGGCAATTAGCGCCATCTTGTGTGGAACACATTATAACTATGGGAAAGTAAAATTTACTAGAGAGGGTAGGTGCGGAAACGTGGCAAATGGAGAAAAATTATAGAAGAGACCAAAGCCCACAGAGTATGGTATCTCCGAAAAAAAGTAAACCTAGCGTCATCTATAAGAGATCCCCATGCGAAATTAAATTCACTGAAGTTGTGGCCTGTAGGGCCAATCACTCTGAGTTTTGGCCTTTATGCATTGACGCAGCACATACACTTATCTCTTGCAACTACTTGTCATTTTAAAGCAATATTTAATTATTTACTCCAGATGTCCAGAGATTCACGTCTGGTTATTTAATAAGTTACAAATTTTTGACCTAACAAAAATGAAGAATGTCCACCCACATAATGATATCCATTATACCACTCTCGGCCTACTACGTTTACTAGAACGACCGCGGTTGGTACATGTCGTGAAATATGACCAAACAAATGTAATGAAGCAACAATATTAGCAAATGAACACTAATCAATGAGTGTCCTCATACACGAATCATAATTAGTCGATGTGTAACACATACAGTTGTGATACATATAGTTGTAATACATACACATACAGGTAGGGTACGTAAGAGTAAGTATTCAGACGTCAGGAGTTGAGCTATCGACTGAATGAAGGTAAGGTCTATTGGAAAAACCATACATAATACGTTTATATTCATATGGTCCATCAATAATTTAAATTTGCCAAAAAAATCTCAATTTTCCTTGAGGAGTTTATTCCATATCTCCATAGTTCTTCATCATATCTACACCAAATGAATATGGGACCATACATACAGACGAATGGTTACCTCCTTCTTCAAGTCGGTTAATAAAAATAGGTAATGAAAACCATACAAAGAGAAAGTATTTCGTCTTAAAATCCACTCTCGGAAATCTTAATAAGCATTGAAATGAAAAGTATCTCCTTAGGGAAATAAATGAGTAAGTAGCGAAATGTTACGATATTCAAGAATTACAATACTCGTAAGTATCTCTACGACAAATATTGCGAATAAAAAGCAGAGGTAAATTAAAAATAAAAATAACCCAAAAAATAAAAACAGAATAATTCTTTTTCCATTGCGATTAAACATACTCGTACCAAGGTCTTGATCTGAGATTTTCAAATTAGAATAAACGAATAAAAAGTTTTCTACCGTTTTTGATAATATAAAAGATTTTAAAAATAACAGATTAAACAGAAATTCAATTCACGGCAAAGGACCGCATTGCGTCTGCGATCAAGTCGCGCACGAAACTGAAAACTGAAACTGTCACACCTTCCTGCAACCCGTAATGCAACCCTACCAGATAACATTGCCCCCTGACCAATACGTGTCTTCTTACACCCCTGGGATCAATTTAAACTGATCGCTTAGCATAACAACCAGAAATTTAAGATCTTGCATTTAAAAGATGCACCTCACTGATCGCAGGTCTCATGATAATGGTGCAATAATATTGAAGGAGAACGAACTTTGAAAACTGTGTGACAAGGTCTATTTTAGGATGGAATTTCATTGTTTACACGATATTTAATGAATCCTTAGTACCGCGACCAAATAGTGTCTAAATTCGAACGCTGCGGAAAAACTTCGATAGAATGCATTGTGACATTACGTAACATAGTTGAAACTATTCTTTAATACCAGATAAGAGTCTATTTTGGTTTTGGTGCAACGTGAGTTACGATGTTTTAGTGTCTGCCGGGTTTCAGCGCTGAATTCAGTTTGGAGATAGTTTCAGAAAAGGAAAGCGTCGGAATTAATGTCTGTCTCGAGATCGAGTTGGGTTGGATGTCTGTCTGCAACTCTGCAGACTATTTTCAATAAGTGCTGTTATGCGA
This sequence comes from Acrobasis repandana, assembly GCA_963576875.1. Taxonomy (NCBI): domain Eukaryota; kingdom Metazoa; phylum Arthropoda; class Insecta; order Lepidoptera; family Pyralidae; genus Acrobasis; species Acrobasis repandana. Next base: position 8,524,292 of record OY756241.1, on the reverse strand, counting down.
AGTTTAATGTTTGTTGGGAAGACACCTATCTTTTTAGCTGCTGAATTTAAACTTTCCTTGAAGGCTGTCATCACATTTCATAATACAAAAAGACATGATGTGGATGGAGCTTAGCTTACAACTTTTTTTTATTTTATTTTGACAGTTTGTAATTATTTGCTTTTACAAAAAAAAATACTTAGTTGATGCAAAACAAGGCAAGCAAAATATAAAGTTACATAAAAATAAATCTTTAAATCCTAAAAACATACGAGTTCTGGTATGTGTAAGTTTTAGCGAAAAAAATGGATATATTATACATAATATTTAATAAAAAACAAAACGTTCTGCAGTACCATCATATATAATTTCCTCTACATAAAACCCTCAAAATCGGAGTAGGTTTAAAGGGATGGAAACCGTTATCGCATTTTGTATAAAAAAATTACCGGGTAGCAAAAGATAAGTCCAAAGGTACTCACTGGTTGTTGTGCGCGGTCAAGCGGTTGGGGTCGGAAGCGTTCCTGTGCTTGCCGCGTCGCGGCGCGTCGCGCTCCCGGCAACTCTCTGCGCGGTTCACGCCGCGCCCGCTAGGTGTCGCCGTGCGCCAGCTGGAAACGGTTCTTTGGCGAGTTACGGGGAACGTTCACAGATGGCGACACAAGGTTTATTGTTACAAATACCTACCTGGCTATTCAGGATACTATCTGACATACAATGCAGTGACAATCAGGTGCTGTACTACCAGATTGTAACATGCGTAGACGTGTGTGTTGTGACCCAGAACACGTCTACCTACACACATTACAAAATCTGTAGAGTGTATTGTAATACAGCACCAGATTGTAACTGCATTGTTTAGTCGTGTGTAGCCTTTTTACCTTTTAACCTTTACAATCCTATAAGTAGTCTGAAATGACCCAACAGTCTCCCTCTCGTCTTAGTGCGTTGCCGGTTGAATCCTCAGCTGTGCTGCTTCGGAGCCTGGGGTGCGCCTTTCGCATTTTTCTTCTCCAAAATGATTGTCATATTGAGGTAACATTATACCTCTATTATATCTTCAAATTCAAAAGCAATGTAAATAAAACTTTGGGTCATTTCAGACTTTTCAAATTTTAAATGATGTCTCCTATTTCTTTAAAATGATTTATTTAAAATGGGGGCAGCACTGGACCCCGGAAAATTCAGGTACGGCCTTAAGAAGTTACTCTAAACTTTAGACAAACAGTCAATAGCGCTTTCTAGATGCATAAATAACAATCGTTTTTCATGTATAGCAAAATGTAAATAGATTGTTATTTTTATTGTTTCGTTAAATGTCTTGCAAAGATGTAAGATGATAAAATAGTATCAATTATATTTTTCTTTAAGCACCTACATAGTTATTCTGTTGTATATATAGTATACTAATTTATTATTTCCATCGATTAGTCATAAAATATTTACAAGACTCATAGCGCCCTCTAGACGTGAGTAGTAGAACTAAACTATTTTAGCCACCGCCTACTAGGTGGCGCAACACGTATCACATAAAAGAGATTACTTATCTTTTCAAAAAGCGCGCTCACATTTTTATTGAATCTATCCTGTATAGCTATAAATATCTTCTTCATCTTAGCGCATTCCCGGTTGCATCCTCAGCTTGCAGCTGCTTCGGAGCCCGGGGTGCGCTTTCCTGCTTCTTCTCCAAATATAATTATGCATGTCAATGGTCACCCAAAGATGCCAAAGACCTTGCGAAGTGGAGAAGAAATAGCCGGAACAGACAAAACGATTTAGCTATATTTTTTTCGACCAAGCGCCTGCCTGACATTAACCCTCCTTAGGAATGCAGATGTAGCACGAGATGTTTGTGCTTAGTACTTGAGTCGCCTCTTACGATATCCACAGGAAGAGATGAAGTGGTCCTATTCTAGGCCGAAAACCACAATGCGCATAGCTATAAATATCATCATCAGGTCTTTTTTACTCTCCACTGCAGAAGCACCAGAGCCATATATTAGCCAAAGCAGTCAGAGGATTTAGCCTACACTCTCCACGCTGGCCATACGGGTTGGGGAGGTCTCGCTGATGTTTATAAGCTTTGTTTAGCTTGTGTTTCCTAAGTCGCCCTGTACGACATCCACGGGAAGACTTGGAGTGGTCCTATTCTACTCTGCCGGGAACCATCCGGCTCATGCCGGGAATACCCGCTATAAATATACTAACTTGTTATCCTTGTCTGGTGCGTCTTTAGTGTTGGCGTCGCTGGTGTCGACGTCCGCGTCAGGCGCAGTCTGCTCTTCCGTAGAACCTTCCCTTCTGGATTCTCCTGCAAATTAGAAAGATTTCAAATTAGATTAGATTAGACACATTATGATTATTTAGCATTTAAATGCTAGCTAGAACGTAAGCTTTCTTTTTTTATTATTATGACACTAACTGAGCTAGCCCAAAAGTTTAAACTTGTATTTTAGGATACTAACTCAACCATACTATGATAACACCCAAGACCCAGGATAATTTGAAAAATGCCATTTTCCAACTTGCCCTGGCTAGGGATTGAACCCAGAACCTCAGAATTGGCGGACTAGCGTGTTTACCATTACGCCACGGAGGTCATCTTACAAATATGCAATGTCAGTTAATCGGTGAGAGATGTGGGCATTTTTTTTAAATAGATATTTCACGTGTTCGACGTGACTATAAAACACATCGCATTAAAGTCATATGATGATACCACAAGTACATAAGAGTGACAGTTAAATACAAAACTATATAAAAACAATTATGAGCGCCATCTGTGATATGAAAATAGCTTTATCATTATTAAAAGGGAAACCTTTCCTTCCGCCTTAATTAATGCTAAGTAGGTACCGTCCACAAAAATAATGTTTTTTGAGAAACACCTGTTCAATAATACCATCACGATCATTATTAGAATATAATTTGAAATGTATACCTACGCAAGAAGGTAAAATTTAAAAGGGAATGGTAGGTACCTCGAGTAACCTTTATGTAGGTAGATTTATTTTATGCAAATATAAAATTTGATTGATTGATGCCCTGAAGGCTACTAACGGAGTCCACAGAAGGCGCATAGTGGAACGGCCATTAGATCTAATGGTTAGCTGCGAAAACAAAAATAACCAGTCCCCGGCCAATCAGCGGCAGGGATAGCAGGACGTAGTAAGAAGTTCGGTAGAGCGGGTTTACCTAAAAAATGCCACATAGGTTCAATGACGGCTCTGTGTTATGGCGTATCAATGCCGCCAGTGTATAGGCATTCCTCTGTCTCAAGGCAGCAGTGGTGACAGTATTGACAGAAGGCCGAAGATGCGGGATCTGGAAGGGTTTCTGGCGAACTCAAATACTGCGGTACACAAGGCAAATGGAGAACCCGGCCACCTTACTTATAATACCTAAAATTGAATCAAAAGGCATTCCACCGAGTGGCTTTTAAACATTGGTTGGATTTCATCTATCAGCACGGAACAGCATGGGGCGTCCGCTTAACGTAGTTTCAACCTACCACCATAAAATTTTACCATCAAAACGTGACCTTATCCTCTACACACATGTCGACCAGTCACGGACAAGGTCACGTCGTGACAAATAATGATATTAATATAGAAATAAACCGTATTTAATTGTTATGGAATTATCAGCAGGATGAGTCAGTGCCTATATCCCGTTGCAGGAAGTCAGCGGATTAACTAAATATACGGTTTAGTTTAAATCGCGGCGGACATGGCAACTAGATAAACATTAAATATTAATTTATGTTACATTAGGTATAAGAACCACAGACTAAAAAACTTAGCAAGTCATTTCATTTATAAGTTTTAAAGATTTTAAGCGCTTCAGTTTGAGATTGGTTTTTTCATGCTACGACTCCGCACCGCCCCAGCTTCGCTTCAATCGAAATGCTTAAAGCTACACTTAAAATTATTTTTTTCATTGTGTAATGCTACAGAGCCTGGGCTCCGCTTCTTAGCATTTCCGCCTCCAAAGAATTAGCGAAGAAAAATCCAAAAATACAAATACTGTTATCTTACACGACCAATCTGCCTGAGACGTCAATCTTCCTTACGAATGTTTTATTCTAGAGTGTGTACTGTACATCCACCACAATCAATACGCCAAAAAAAATGTTACCTACCTATGTCTTAATACTTGTTATCTGCTAAGGTTATCTTACACAACTAGAAAACTATGCCTTTTCATAGCCTCTAGCAAAGTTCTACATAATAAAACCAATTTACTAGCTGGTATCAGTGAGATCATCACCAGTTATAAGTACTTGTGTGTTATTCGTATGTCTTGGCGACTGAATGCTTGAGCGTGAAATGATAACTGAGTACTTGTCATTAACTTATTGTTGAACGATACTTGTTAAAAAATAATCTAGAACTCTGAAGTGATGATTTCCAAGTGATAAAGGTAACACATGATTTATATATATAACGGGACTTAGCACGAACCTTTTTTATTGTTTTGTCTAACGTTTCGAAAATCCAATATTGCAAACTGATAAAGGTAAGTTAACTTTAACTAACCTGACTGACGCGCACTGCGCTACCTAAACCAAATTGCCAAAAGAATAGACCTCTTTGCCCGAAAATGTGTATGATCAATGACAAGTGACACTATTTTGTGACGTTTTATTATCTTAACAGTACCAAATAATTTATTTTTGACCCAGTAATCTACCCAATTTATTGCTTCTCTATCGTATTGATTCACACATGGCTATGTTAAAAAAATATATTATTGTAATCTAAACTAAGTGATAGTACCTATAGACGCTGATGCATAAGACATCAACACCGGACAAAACCTCCCCTAAAAGAAATATAATTTAAAAACTACTTACAACTTTAATACAATTTAGTTTAATTTTTTAATTCAATTTGAAACATACATCTTGCAAAAACAATTCAAACAACGAAATTGGATGAAATCTTTATAAATTTAAAATTTTAGATGACATAACGAAACCAAAAAAAAAACTGTGGCAGGCAGAATAATGAGATTTAAAATCATACAAAATAAATAAATAAATAAATAGGATTTTGGATCGGCACAAAATGTAAGAATGATGAGAAATTAATACTTAATGAAAGATCCTATATATAGGACAAAGATCGAACGGCAGCAACAGGCAAAAGAAAATTACCTAAATATTTTGACCTCGTAGAAAACAAACAAACGAATTTAAATAACTTAAGTTAAAAACGATGTAACAACAGATAACTTTTACACTTAATTTATAAATATTGGAAAATACTGCAAAATTTTTGTATTTGTCTCGTAAAAATTCATCCCTAACCTAAAGAACCTAAAAGCAATCCACCGACAAGAGCGCAGCTTTTTTTTTTAATACAGGAAGAACCTAAAGAACTGAAGCAATCTCTATCTTTGGTGCTTGAAGATTTGCTTGGAGTTGTTTGAAGCATCACACACAAGAAAGCAAAAAATTAAATGTAAGGAACTTACTCGTAGTAAGGAACATTAAGGTGCGCAGGTTGGTCATGCAAATAAATATGTATGACGTCACGCCCCACGTACCGGGGTCAACAACACAGTTACAACTCAGGAGTTAATTGCCCATTAGTGGACAATACTGTTACCATGCAATAACTTACCGTTAATATGGGACTCATAGCAAAAAATGTCTAGCGGAAATACATATTGATCACGTCTGTTTCCCTAACAAGGTAGACAGAGCCCAGGGGCATAAGACCAAAAGGCACGTTCAGCAAGATAGTGGGCACAGTCTTCGAAAATTGATATGCATATCATCATTGGAGAAGAAAATATTGGAAAGGACACCCCAAGCGTCAAAGCAGCACAGCTAAGGATGTAACTAGGCTCGCGCTAACATGAGAAAAGCGTGGTGGAAAAGGGACTCTGGGGAAAATAACAACGGGTTACTAGCCGCATTACTGGCGGAAACGGATAGTGATATAATAGGAAATTATGACGACGGACGCAAGTAGGAAAACCACAGGGTTACTTGATCATAATCGAAAAAGGAAAATGAAATGTATGAAAGCAGGGAAACTAATAGACTAGTAGTTCGCCTCGACATGTAAACTCGCGAAACCTATATCTCGGCAACTACAGATTTGGCTCATGGTCGAACTTAAAAGTCGTATTCTACATCTACACGCCTACCAAATTTCATAAAGCTCCGATCTAAATTACTCAAGTTAACGTCGAACAAACATACATATGTATATAATCATCATCAGGTCTTTATTTTGTCTCCATTGCAGGAGCACGACCTCTCTGTACTACCAGAGCCATATATTGGCCAGAGCAGTCTGAGAATTTAGCCTATACTCTCCACACTGGCTAGATGGGTTGGAGAGGTCTCATTGATGTTTATAATAAGCTTTGTTTAGCTTGTGTTTCCTAAGTCGCCTACGATATCAACGGGTAGACTTGGAGTGTTCCTATTCTTCACATTTTGATGTATTTTCATGTCCAGTGCGTGAAATACCGATATTATTTGGCGCATGTACTCTTTAGAAATACCGATATTTCAAATTGTCTTAATTAAAATCCGCCGGTCTACTTAGCGACTTGACAGGTTAGTAAACAGTTCGTGCAATACAATTGCCCTTTATTGCACAAAAGTAAAAAAAAATACAAGACAAGAAATAATTAGCTAGGAACCTAACCTCAAGCTTGGAAAAGCGCAAAAGGCGGACTTATCACTTACCGATGTTTTCCCAGCTCCTCTTATCAAATTACTATGATAAATATACTCGTATAATAAATGTTGTTCAAAAATTATTTTATAAATATTATATAATTATTTTATAAATACAACAAAACAGGTATAGGTAATTAAATAGCTTTTTTTATACCTAAAAACTAAGTTGCTTTTACTTAGTCCTCCTTCCAGTTTTGTTACTCGTTAGTAAACTCGTACATAACTTAATAGGAAGTATACTTAATAAAACCTCGATAGTTCACGATGTGTAATACGAGTAACAATAACTTCGCCCTAAAAATACACTGCCATATAAAATGATAATAAAAGTCTCCCCTGAGCGCTGCAGTTACGCCCTGAATTAACTACTACCCCCATTACCTTAGGTATAAATCCTGTTCAAAGTATAAATGATATATAATCAATAATAACCATACTAAATATATATGTTGTAATTTTTTAACCTACCTGATAAAATGTAATATCACTATGATTTATAGTGATTTATATTAGGGGTTGTAATCCATAGGTCGCTGGTTCAGATCCTGCTCGAAGGACCAAATCAAATATAGGGGTTGCAATTCTCTACACTGATGATAATGATAAATGATAAGGGTCGGGGATGATATAAAACAAACGAATTGAGTGAATATTTGTATTGCACCGATTTGATAATTTAAAATTAGGTCGCTAAAAATTTGCGCCACTACCAATAAAATTAACTAAGGGTTCTGTTATTCTGAACGGTGTTCCATCCAATGGCAGTTGACAGATTTAGTACAAGGAGTATATTATTTTAATATTATAATAGACAGCCTTTCTGACGAAATTTGTACACCCGTGGTACCCATGGTAAAACATGATTAGGCGTAACGAAACGTAAATATCTTGCTTGTAACACATGTTTGGCAAATCAATTTATTTTTATCTAAAATATGTAATTATATCCTCCCTACCTTACCACAGGTAAGTATAATATGGGAGGGAGACCAATTTATGCCCTCGGAATTACAGTCGTTGACTCAATAGTTCCTCGAAACGCCAATGTTGATTCGGGTCGAGAGGATACTATTTTAAACTAATTTGTTTGTTTGCATTGAAATCATTACTCACTGGAAGCAAGGGAAATTACGTACCTAACCACTGTTCTTAGAAGATCACTCCATTTTCGCTTAGTTTTCACAACAAAATACAATGATTGTAACTTTAGATTCATTTAGCAATAAGGTATTTGGGGCTAGGCTCAGGATATAGTTACGGGTCTGTCTTAAGTACCTGATGCGGTCATATACTGCATCGTGCATCTTATTTCCTTCACTAGTCGTACAGGGCTCCCAAACTCCTGGTGCAAAAAAATTATGGATGATATGTTTTTGTATAGTCTGCAGATCAGTGTGCGTTCGTCCACTAATGTAAAATCGCCATCGACTAAAAAAAAAAAAATAAGGAACTTGTGTGCCAATTTTCGTCGAATTCGGTTGAAAAATGCGACTTGTAGGCGAGAACAAACTGACACAAAAGCATTTTTTAGCTAATCTCGAAACTGAGACGATTCGCTTGCTTGATCATTTATCTTAAGGGCAGATAGACCTTTGACCCTTGAACTATTTATTAATCTGTGCCCTTGCATCGTAGCGCGTTCTCAGGAACTTATAAGTATAGCATTGTTTTTAACTTCTCCCTTATATCATGATATTGCCATTGAAAGTTCAAAAGCGACACACGACGTTCTACATTAAGAATATCATGCTGATCACTAATTTGCAGTTCTTCCACGGTGATGTAAATTACATGTACGAAATTAAACTTGGTATTCCGAGGATGCGGGGTCGACGGCCATCGAGGTGCATGCGGTGACGTCATCGGGCTTCATTGATGCGAATTATTGAGTATTAATCATGAGAGCGACAAATAAGAGGGCGACGGCACATCCTTGCAGCTAACGCTGGCGCGAAAGAATTCTTTTACATGTTTTGATTGTAATAACGACGAGGCAGAATCATATTGTGATGGCACAGCTGAAACAATCATGTTTCTGATCACAATATTTTTTTAATGAGAATGAATAGATAAATAGGACAAAGACAAAGATAGCTACGACTGCAATAAGTCATTTAGTAACCTAGACTATTTTCCTACATTTAGTTATTTTGTCTACACAGACGTTATAAAATTTTACCTTTTCTACTCTGACTCAATTTATTGGCGAACGATGGAGTTAATGGTGCGACACAATGATGGCTTGATAGAAAGACATTTCACTAATGTGAAGCGCGAAATAGTATGGCAATCTTTGTAACGGATTCATCGCATCCCCTTTCTTTGACTGCCTCCGCAGTCCAGTGGTCAAGGCGTTTGCCTTGTGATCCGGAGGTCATGGGTTCGAATCCCACTGGGAAGCATACTTTGTTAAAAGTTGTTTTCAGTCTGTTTAGGATATTACAGGCTTGAGTCACCTAATTATCCGAAAAGAAAGATGATTCCATGCTTCGGAAGGCACGTAAAGCCGGCGGAGGTCAGACGGCAGTCGCTCTGTGTAAAAAACCAGTAACCTCGTCAAATCGCCTAGGTTAGGTAGCGGACCCCGGGCTCTGAAGCGTAATCGCTGACGATGTAACCGGGAACACGCTCGGATGATGATGATTGATTCATCGCATCCCCAGAAGTCAGTCGCGACCTTAGAACATAAAGATCTGAGGTCGCGACAAACAAGATGTCATGTCGCGTATATGTTTGTCGCTACTATGATACGGGCTATGAGAATTGAGGCGCGTCTTGAATAACCCTCAATCAAATTAAGGCCAGAGATGCACTAGACGGCTGCATTGGATGGAATTAAAAGCAATTGGTTTGGATATTGAGATGAATAGTTTGAAACTTCTTCATTTAAAAGCCGATGTAATCCAACACATATGAGCTTTTGTTAGCTGTTTTTTGTTGATATAAAGGTATCTCTTTAAATTACATACAAAAAGAACACTACTCGATAGGCCATACACCGAATAGTTCTAGATAATCCGAAAGCTTTTTACAAGCCTTTATTAAATTTCACCTGTCCCGTTGTGTGTCTGTAATCAAATCCACTGCCACTGTTTTTACAAGCTTTTATTTAACTTGCAATGTATGTTTGTTCGGGTGGAATCTTGCAACTCAATTTTAAAGCAGATATCTTCAACTGATTGAGCTGAAATTTTGCGCGCATATGTATGTATATCACGTGACAATGCAATATTATGATGACTTGGAGCTGATCTGATGATTAAGCTGGAAGGTGGCCATAAGAACTCAGTAATAAAACGACGCAACCCCGTTGAGTTTGGGCTTATTTGTTTTGTGTTGACAAGACCTTTGGTTTCATAATAAAAGCTTGTACAAAAAATGTTTTTTTTTATAAAACTTATTTTAAATAATTATCTTCTTGTAAAAACGTGTGTGTTCGTGTAAAGGCATATTACCCTTATATGAAATAAAACGGGATATTTACCGTGATTATTATTTTTAAGTTAAATAATAATCTGTTGTCAATTTGAGTTGACAACCGTGAAAGTTTAAGAAGCTATATTACCATTGTAAATTCAAAAAGCTAAATCCAATCAACCACTTCGAGCAAATTACTTCCGAATGGTTTATTATAATGCGTATTTATAATTGCTTGTCACATTTCTGTGTTATTAACGTCGTCTACATCAAGTGCTTTCGACCTTCTGAGGTTACTGTACTGCAACTTTATGGATTCTAATTGATATGCATGTAAACATATCAAAACCAGGAAGGAGAAAAATTATGTTTCTGTCATTTCACAATGGGGGCAGCGACATACCGACTAAGGAGGCTGTTTTGCCATGAGAATAAACGCGATATTAATAAATTTATATAGTATAAAATATTAACTATTGTTTTATAAAAATGTATGTCTGCTTGTTCATAAAGCATAAAATTGTAAGGATAGAGTAAAACTGATTCTCCAAAGCCACTTTACAAGCTTTGAATGAGGTAATTTTGCTGTAATGTAACGCTATATGGACGGACTTCCCTGAAATGGCTTTGCTAAGCCACTGTAAAGGGGAGAGTGTCGGTTATTGCATGGTTATAAGAGCTCACGAGATCTATTGTTCTCACAGAACCACTAGTTTATTTATTTATCATTCTGCTGATTTACTGATTGTTAGATACTGTACACAACCGAGGTATATCAATCTATTGTTAAAAGCCTTTTGACCTTCCGAGGTCGGTGTACCGAACACTATTGATACTAATTGATATGCACGAATGCATCTCACAGCCGGAAGATTATAAACAGTGCCATCCTTGCGCGGTGAGTCACGTCCCGAATTCGCATTGTCTCGGGTTCGACTCCCGCCAATTTGAGCTGCGCTAATCGTTTGAGTAATACGGTTTTTATTAGGTACTTTATTTCTGTTGCGAGTGACTCGAGAGTTCTTCCATGCTGGTCTGGGAGAGAATAAATAAACGGGCAAGAGCGAATCGGACTCGTACATGAAGGATTCCGTACCTCCGTACAATGTTTTAAAACGCTAAAGAAACACGTTTCTTGCATGACAACCCCCTTTAATTTTTAACATTATCTTATTTTTAATATTTGTTGTTATAGCGGCCATAAAAATACATAATCTGTGAAAATTTCAAGTGTCTAGCTATTACGGTTCAAGAGATTAGAGCCCTGTGACAGACGGACAGACAGACAGACGGACAGACAGCGGAGTCTCAATAATAGGGTAAGGGTAGAATGTATTCGCTGCTTCCCTTTCAGTGCAGATCGTAAAAGCCGATCGGGGGAATGGGAGAGATTCTGAATCGTGTTAATAGGCGATGCGGCTAGAAACCTATCACTAATTTGATCCCCTTTCCCATCTTTACCATTTACTTTTACTAATATGTATTCTGTGTCTTTACGCACATCATCACGTACGCTAAACGTAATTATAGACGTAATACTCGTAGTGTTACTGTAATGAAACAAATAACAATTTGCATTAATAACAATATTAATATTTCGGGTTCCGTACCCAAAGTGTGCCAACGGGACCATATTACTGAGACTCTGCTGCCTGGCAGTCTGTCCGTCCGTCTGTCACAGGGCTCTATCTCTTGAACCGTGGTAGCAATACTTGAATTTTCACTGATAATATATTACTGTGGCCGCTAAAACAACAAATATAAGACAAAGATAAAAATTAAAAAGGGGTCGCCAAACGTATTTTTTTCTGCGTTTTAAAAAATTACGAGTATACGGAAGTACGGAACTCTAAATGTACGAGTCCGACTCGCACTTGACTGGTTTTTACTATAAAGAAGAAATGAAACTATATGCTCGTAGACGTGAAATATATGTCGATGCATAATATGGATGTCATACACGGTGATTTGTACTAATGACCGCGTTTATGTCAACATACATACCTAAACAATGTAGGGTACAGTAGGAATACTCATTCAAGATTTTTTGACGGCAAAATTTATAATTCGTCATGAAAAAATTATAAATTTTGCCGTTTTCCCCATACATTGAAATCTACAATGAATACACGGGATGATCGGCGACAAAGTTATTAGTCTGCAATACCAGAGCCCTCTTCCGCTATACCGTTTCCCTGGAGGACTTAGCGAACTCCATAATTGAAACCCGGCAGCCAAACCTACCATTGAGTATTTTAGGATTCATGCAGTAACATGCCATACGACATGATGATGATGACCCCCCCTATTCAAATTGAAATTTAAAGACTTTCGTAAGATCTTTCGGGGAGGCTTATGTTATGACTTCTTGAGGTTGAAATGTATAAATACTCAATTTCAAGGCCCTTCAAAATCTGGTGTGATCATAAAATATTTGAGACTACAAATATGAATAATAGCCTAAATCACTGTAGTATAATTATTGTTATTTTTAACACCCGACAAAAAAGAGGGGTGTTATTTTTAAATAAAATATTTAATAAGAAATTCACTTACAAACGGAAGGAATCTTATTTATCACTTCAACGTTTTTCGACGAGTTTCTACGGCTCAAAACGGCAGATTAAGATATTTTACAGTAGAGAGCTCAATGTCCGATCTAATGAATTGAAACACATACGGACTAAAAGTAATGATCCTAAATGAAGTCAATTTGACGTCAGATCGACACGCAAATTCATACAGAGGCTGTGTCTATCTTGATCCATGGTCTGTGCTTTTAACAGCTGAACAAGAACATATGGCATGACATTTACAGGGAGCATTTTATAAACGATAAACAACGTGCGTAATACGCTTCACAAAGAGTAATAAAGGCAATTACTTGAACGTGAAATAGGTATTAAATCAGTTTTATAGATAACAGTGTTATTTCTCAGAAGTATAAAACACTGAAGATACTCGTACCTTGGCATTGACCTTAGCTTTTGAACTACGAGTAACAAGATAAAATCTAGGACACAATACAGGCAAACAAACAGCTGACATCTGACTCGCAAATTGTAAAGGATTAAATGAAACGAAATTTATTTATTTATGTTACAATATTGTGTTGCGCTGATTTTCACAGTAGGTTTTCGTGTGGTATGGGAATCAGGCTCCTTCATAATAAACTATTACATTACTCAAAGTAATATTATAATTAATTCTTCATTTTTAATTTCTTTATTAAATTAAAAAGCATTAGAATTAGAATTAAACATTACATTCGAATATGGTGTTATATGCAATTTATAGATTAAAATTAATCAATGATTCTAAAATCTACATATCATAACATTATTAAGTTATTCATTCTAACAGGGAAAAGCGAGAGAAGTATGTAAGGATCATAGCAAGTGGAGGTCCATAGTCTCTACTTAGCCCTGTGGGAAACAGGCTTGCTAGTATGTATGTATGTACATGGAAAAGGAACACAGTATATGTAAACGAATATAATAAAATTGCATACATACATATAATATATTTATGTGTTACTTGTACACAACAAATACATTTCCTGTCTCATCGTAAGTCATCTCAATCAGCCAAATAACGAGGAATTTTTTAAATTAATTGTTACTATAAAATTTATACTTTTGTCTGTCGATAATAGTTTTTTGTAGAAAGTTATGCGAAACACCGATATATCGATAAAATAAACGAATATTACATGGGCGGCGTATAATACCGTCACTTTATAAAAGAAAGAAAAAGCTCAAAAACAACAAGTCATGTTGTATATCAAGATCCCTAAATTCATTTCAATTTCGTTCCTATTTATTACTGCTTTTTGCAATATTAAATAATACATAGTTTTATTGGTTCAGGATTTTTCTTCTTTGCATAAGCGAAAAATAACTTAAAAGGTTAACCTTGGAGAAGAAAAAGCCGGTGTGCGGACCCCGAGCTCCGAAGCAGCACAGCTGATGCAACCAGTGACGCGCTGACATATGGAGGTCTCACAAATGAATGAAATGAATGTATGTATGTATTGTTTTTAAAAGACTATGACTATTTTGTATGGATGAATGGTGCCTTTTTTTTAGCGCGGCGGTTAACCATTTTATGTATGCTTCTACAAAAAAATACAAGAAGCAATATTCATTAAGGAATGATATTTGTAAACTCAGTCGGGACGGAGTTATATTGGCTCAAAGATGAAGAAAAAAATATGTTTAATTAATTGAATTATGGACTTACCATATATTTTCCTGAGCTATTGATGCTAAACTAGCTATTATATTAGATGATTATTGTAATGATACATGATTAAGACACGATTACAAATATTTTTTTCCCATCTATAGTTGTTTTCCCATCTGCAGCTGTCTTTCCTACTCGACAATTTGACATGAAGCGATGTATGGCCTCGTTATTAAAGATACCCTTGCTGCATGGCGTTGCCCACGGCGGTCTGGCCCACTGAGTGAGACCCATTGGGGAGGCCCAGTGAGCCGCCAGCTAACAGGCTATGACTTACGTGCTGGGTGGCAAGGGGAAGGATGGGGGAGGAATCATTAAACTTCCCTATCGCTGGGCTCGTCGTAAGCTTCATTTTCGACATCATGTCTTACTATTATATTATCTAAGACGGTGCTTCTGGGCCAATCAAAATGCAGGAAGCCAGATAGCCAGCGAAGTGCTCACCAAATTCGAGTTCTATTATCTCAAGAAATAAAAATCAAATACTCTAAAAACTTAGAAAATATAAAATATGTTTCAAATTTGAAGTCATAAGTCGATTTGGACTGTTAATACACTGTTATAATATATATTACATTTTTTTGTTTGCAATAACTTTTTCATAAGATTCATCGACCGCGCTTCAAATAAAAGAAAGGCACCAATCATCACACTATACATAACTATAGATAGGAAAAAATATTTGTAATCGTGACTTAATCTTGTATCATCACAATAATCATCTAATATAATAGCTAGTATGGCATCAATAGCTCAGGAAAATGTATGGTAAGTCCATAATTCAATTAATTAAAAATATTTTTTTCTTCATCTTTGAGCCGATATAACTCCGCCCCGACTGAGTTTACAAATATCATTCCTTAATGAATATTGCTTCTTGTATTTTTTTACATTCACAAAAAACGGTTGACCGCCGCGCTAAAAAAAAGGCACCAATTTTTGGCAATGGCTTTTTATCGTAGTATGAAATGTACCCATATTTAAACAACAACCTGAGTATCTTACATAGGTAGCAATAAAAATTTGTTTCATTTGTTTTTGAACCACGTATAATAATATAATGTTTTATCCACTTCCCTGTACGCGTCGAGTGGATTTTTCCTCAAGTGGTGAACATAGTTTATTAGCTGGCAAGCATCAAGGTGAACATCTCTGCATAAGGAGGCTGTCTATTACAGAAAGGCATACAGCTTGCTTTGTGAGAGAATGGATCGTAATTCGTAATAGATCCTAAGAATTGAAAAAATAATAATGAGGAAATAGAAAACATATTTTAAAAAGAACGTGAGACGTAAATTTTGTGGCCGGGTTTTAAAATCAAATAAGGAAAGAAGTAAATGGAGACTAAAGCTTTTAAAAGTTGCATTTGTGTATTGCGTGTAGTTTTGTAATACTAACAAATTGATTGTATAAATTATACAATAGCTACTGCAAAACGATACATACGCGAATTACGGAACTGGAAGATATAACACATTACTATATAATGGTCAAGGGCTAGACATACACATAAATCATTTCACGCCTGCGGCAAAATCTACAAATCTCCATAGACCGAACGAAAGAACTAATTCATGTACATAGATAACGTACGAGTAAAACGGCTAATAGGTACATGCAATGCAAAGTTCTCGTAATAGGCCTGCTATATTTAAAAACGTCGAGGCGTTTAAGACCCGGACGGCAAAAAACACGCTTCAACACGCCACGATTTAGACACAAGATAGTTGACAGCAGAATCTAGACCGAGTGGAACCGTCACACGGCTGACGGCGAGGACAAAAAACAACGTGAACGAACCTGGACGAAACTGGCACAAGAACCTTTAAGGTAGGACAAAAAATACATGAATCTATATTTAGAGTTTAAAAGATGATTTCATCGATGCAACGTTACAAATGGGTTGTCAAAAGATGACATTTCTCAAAGGACTTGACATTATACATAGATTACTAGCTAAGATAAAATATCTGAGGCAGTAATAAAAGCATTATCTAGTTACCATGTCCAATAGGACAACCTGGACAAAGGACAAATACAAAAGCAACAAATAAATTACTTAGGTGATTTAAGGTCTCTTTAGTGCCTGCAATTCAGATTCTAAATGCAACTCGTGTACAAATAAAAAGCAATCGTGACCTGAGCAAGGAGAGGACCAGTTCTCGAGAGCATTGTAAGGTCAGAGCGAAAATGATCTGCAGTGTAATAAATTATTTGATGAATCGATCGCCACGGCTAGCTTCATAAATAAGATTAATTTATCAACATTTTAAGTGAATGAAGATATTAACGTAACGAAATATGAAGGTCAAACAATGATTAATAGTACATATATTGTAATACTTAAATTTCTACATGACTCACCTTTGTTCCCACTGAAAAGCCACGAATTATGCTTCATGGAATCGGAATTCTTCTTCTTGACTAAAGGAGTTTGCTCCACAATGCTAGCTTGTCTGCTTCTAGTAGCCAACGGTGTCTTTACGCCTTTCTTCTTAGCTTTTTTCAAAGTCCCACTGTGTGATTTTCTGAGAGTATTGACTTTGACACTTTGGCTTTTGCCACGAACTTTACTCTTGCTCCTAGATGTTTGACGACTTAGTCTTCTTCTGTGTTCTCCTACTAATTTAGGAGCAGGAGGTTCATCATCTGAGTCGGTTTCTACTGGGGGAGGAGGAGGTGGTTTGTTTTCAGAAATAGCTGCATGATGCTTCTCTCCTTCAAGAAACAATCTTGTATAGTTTAAAATTTCTTCTGTACTTATAACTTTATCGGTTGTCTCGGGAACGACTTCCACGGGTTTTAAAGATGTAGGTGTCTTTTTCCTCCTAAAAAGGTTCAATGCACTGACTGACGAACCTTTACTAGACTTCCTTGACTTCGGCTGATCAGCAGTACTGCTTTTCCTGCTGTTTGCCTGACTTTTGTCTTCCTTTTTACTATTTTTCCTTATCTGATCCAACTTCATAGTAGAACCATGGATAGAATCTTTATCTTCTTCACTCCAAAGGCTTTCCCTAGACTTTTTCTTATCTGAATGTTTGTCTAGTTCTTTCTTTGCATGATCAAAAAACTCATCGCCTAAGGATTTTACCATTTCTAATGGATTAGATAAGGACATTGTTTTACGGTGACCTTTCTTTTTGTTGACTAGATCAACTTCTTCATCTGTGACTGCTAGTTTGAGAGATTCTTTGCTAATAGTTGGAGTTTTGAGTCTAGGAAGAGCATCATCACTAGCCGATATAGCATCACTGTGGCAGTCAGCTGATTCGTATAGAGATTCATCGCTTTCATCTCGCCGCTCTGTAGAAGACACATAACATTATAACTCTTGAGTTCTCGATCGGTTTCCTTGCCAACAAAACTGAAGTTTGATACATAATTGCTGCTAATTCAGACGCTGTGAAGAAAAACTAAGATAATAACCTGACAAGAATTGTTTCGTTGTTTGTTCGTCGATCGAACGCAATGTCAAGACTACATGAGTCATGCAGTTACGGCGAACGCATTGCGAAAAAAAAGTTATTCGCTTAATTAAGATTACCATACAATAACGTGGTCGTATAAAGTCATGGCTAAATAACCGTGCGAATACACTTTCTAGGGGCAGAGCAAAACGACCCTATCTATTCGAGCATGAAAGAGGTTTTATGCTAATCATGTTTTTGTTTCATTTATTTAAGTACCTGGGAGTAAATGTAGACGTTTAAAGGAAAGTATAAGTTCACTAGCTGTTAGCCCGCGGCTTCGCTCGCGTAAAACCGATCACCTTCCTCTACTTATAGTTTTTTAATTCTCTTATTCCAGCTGGTAACTTTTATGTAAAGGTTATTGTGAAAAAGAAAGATACCTATGCACATTTTTAAATTAATTTTCTACTACGCAAGAATCTCTTTATAAACCACATTCACGGTAGTACGAGTAGCATTGGGAGAAAGGATTATGAGAATATTAGCAGAACTTACTCTGGAACATGCCACATAGAATTGTCCGTGTGAGAAACAGTCAGATCTTAAATCTATCCCAGCGACTTACAATGACTGCCTTGGGCTTTTCTTATGGTCATTGCGAAGCATATTTTAAGGAGAAACTGCAATCTCTTGAACTCAAATGGATACCCTGAGGGTATCAATGGTATGCGAGGAATGAAAACAGTTTCCCCTTGACCACATCCAGTGAGCACAGTAGCTTCGACAATGTTCCCATGGTTTTTTTTTTGTAGTCTTGTTCCCTTGCATAATTTCGGAGGTTTTAGGTTTCTTAGCAACATCACTGGTGCGCCAATTTTAAGTACCAAATTATCTGGAGGGAGACCAGCTGGATTTAGAGAATTAAGAAATTCTACCTGGTAATCACTGCGTCCTTTGTTTGCAATATAGAATCTAGTGATTTACTGCATTTCAGTCGATTTGAATGACTTCAACAATGTATCATTTATAACAGCAGCTGTATCATTATTATATCCCCCATAGAGATGGAATTTAAAAAAATGCTGAAACACGCACGTGCTTCATTATTTTTGTTAGGTAACATTTATGGCTAACACCAACAGGCTAGAAAAAAAAATTAAGGGCAAGTTTCAAGTAAATCAGTAAAGATTTTAATTTTTTTTCATACAAACTTTGCCCCCGATTTTTACCCCCTTAGGAGTTGAATTTTGAAAAAGACTTTCTTATCTTAGCACTGTATAATAACATAAAATTACTGTTTAAATTTCACGTTTATAGCTTTTATGGTTTAGACTGGGCGTCACCCTTGTTCTTTTATACATATAGACTAGCTTTTGCTCGCGGCTCCGCCCGCGTAGACTACAAAAATTAGATTGCAACCCCTAATACACCCCCGGGGATGCAATTTATTAAAATCCAACTAATGGATTATTATTTTTCACTAACCACTAATTCAAAAATGTCAAGTGTCTCCCTTCAACCCCTATTTCACCCCTATAGGGATGTAATTTTCAAATCTAATAAATGCATTATTATTTTCTAACTACTAAAATACATTAAAAATTTAATGTGTCTTACTTTGAAAATTACGAAGTTTCATACAAACTGCCAACCCCTATTTCACCCCCTTAGGGATGGAATTTCCAAAAATTCTTTCTTAGCGGACGTCTCCTAGTCACAATCTACCTTTCTGCCAAATTTCATCTTTATTGGCTAAGTAGTTTTTCAGATTTCGTGATAAGTGAGTGATTTTCGCTTTTATATATATGGAAGAATAATATTTGTTCTTGAATTTACCTTTTATTTTAGTAAAATTAATTCTCTAGCTGCAAAACAAATATAGTTCTAATCAGTAAAAATTGCGCGTTTACTAAATAGATGATAAATAACTTAGATTGCCAAAGATTTTCTAACAACGCCAATTCAAATATACCTCCTAGTAATTTCGCATTATTGGTTATGATGACAAACTTGATCAATCTGAGAGATATACATATAAATCTCAAACACACTTGAGAAATCAAATCGCAAATAAAAATTATTCAGTACTTTGAAATTTGCTCTAAATCTGAAGAGAGAACGAGATAACAATATTCACGTTTCATATAAGAATGAGAGAGACCAAACAACAACACAATCAGTAAACAAAGCGTTACAAAACTTACTAACTGTTACTCTAATCCAGATAACGGTTATCTTATCAAGTGCAATAAAATGTAATCTGTTTGCTTGCAAACTTCAGACAAGTGGACAATGTTGACATTATGAAGTTCTTTGCTGCTCCTTTATTTCTTAACAATATACTAGAACCTTATCATTATCACAAATTTATCAAAAAGGGAAGAGGGCAGAATAACACTTTAGCTAGAAGCAATTACCGTTAGAACTTTATATTTTTTGTAAACAAAATTTCGATAAGGACAAAGTTACTTGTAAGTAATCTACGAAACAATCGTCTGTAAATAAATATAAACTAAAAAGACAAATTTAAAAGCGTTACAGCAAACATCACGTTCATATTTACAACAAAAATCTTTTCTAGCACAACAATGAATATGAATTACGATCTTAATATTCCAAACACCGTTTGGAAAATCGGTTGACATCCGTTGGCACGTTGAGCATGGGCAAACTTGTGAGCCAACATATGATCCTTAAAATGATAGACTTAAGACTCATTTGCAAATAAATGTTGCTAGATATCGGTTTATAAATCTGGTTTGTGATTCACCGATTTTAGAATGCATGGGAAGAACTGTTGGTAAGATAGATAATGTTTGATAGATTATACTCGTAAGGAGACATATTCAAGATACCTACGAAAGTAAAAATTACATCTTCTGAAAGTTGTCATTTCAAATTACATTTTAAATAAACATATATATGTATATGTTTAACATTCAACCAAAATATGTGGTTAATAATTTCAAAATTTGAAAAAAGATGTCGGGGCAAGTTCGCCACAATTTACAAATTTCGATACAAAATCTTCAGGTCAAACAAAATCGTAAAAACGTAAAAGTCGTAAGTTATCGAACAATTGTGCACTCGTAACGAAGGTCTTTGTTATCAAGCATTGAGTACGATAAACTGTGTTTAAACAAAGCTGGTTGTAGGTTAAATTTGTTTTGGTCAGTTGTCAGTTTCCGTACATTTTCCTAGTAACAATATCTTTGGGGATTATGTTTATTTCCAACACTATACTGAGGGAAGGAATAAACGCAGAATCGAACCCAGAATTAGAAAACCAAGTCATTAAAAGAAACCAAAATACATCGTTTCAAAGATAGACGTGAAAAGAGATCCTAAGCATTTTGTGTTGGGGTTCAGGATATTACTACTGAAGGAATACGGATTATAAAGAAATTTAAAAACAAAATTTATGCAAACTCGGTAATTAATTATATAAACTCCTACGAATGATAAGTATCATATTAACATTAAGTTAATATCGTTCCAAAATATAAATATTTAGAACAAATTGTATGACCTAGATTTCTCAATCAATATTCTCAAAGAATGCAAATGCAATAAAAGCAATATCGAGACCGAATCTCCATTCAACTGGGCGAAGAGTAAGGTCTCGGAGACGGAGAAATAAAATGAAAAAAAAGTAACGGCGAGACGTCTACAAGCTATAGCCATGACGTCATCCAGTCGGTTATTAACCGAACCGAGTTTTTTGTAGTCGCACACCGCTTTTGTGCTGTGCGGGAGAAAATTTCAATCAGGCTATGATTGGGGACGTAATAAGCGACGAAGCTTTGGACAAAACGGATGATGAGTTTTCTCTTTACCAGCTTCTCTTAAGAACTGGTTTTAGAGGCCTCTTAAGAAAGGGTGAATTATGGAAGGTTGATGAGTATGAAGAATAAAACTTTGGGAATTGCCAGTGTACTGGGAAAGAACGACGAAATGAATGCCGATCCATGGACAAGGTTCATGAGATTGAACAACTTGCTGAACTTGGATGTAAGTTGGTAACATATACGCAACAAAATTTCTTTAAGTACATCATTCTTATTAAACGATAGACTAATCAAAATTATGAACAAACTGGCTTTGAAATCCTCTTTTTTACCACAAATATAAACATTCTTTCAAAAGAGCTCGTAATATTTTGTATAGCAGATATAATGTTAAAGCAAAAATAGAAAATGTAAAGCCATTCAGAATATGAAACCAGTTTTAATGGATCACGGGTCAAGGTTCCCAGTTAATATCCTTTATGCACGCATTGTATGGCCACCTAATTTTCCGGTATCTATTAAAGATAACAGCCATTTGTTGAACTACATTTTGAATTCAGGTATGTCCAACATTTGCTTGATTCTAGTTTATTTTGTGGTAGTATTTTTATAAATTTATTACACTTTATTGTTTCAAAGTTAAAATATACTATGTATTGTATAAGTCTAATTTGTTTACATAGAGGTATCAATAAGGAAAATTTTGGGCCTTAAAACGCAATAAACATACACACACAACACATACACAACACAAACTTACAACGCAACAAATATAACCTTGCTCTATATATTAATGAGTTATGTTTTAATAAAAACAGTTCTTGTTGTTGTTCTTTGAAATATTATGTACAAAAAAAAACAAAAGCAAAAGCTCATTATCACGGGCAAGACATTATTCAGTCTCCTACTCCAAAAGCTTTAAGTAATAATAATAATGTGGGCAAGAAAGTATCAAAAGATAAATTTTATGACTTTCATAGAGCTAAATCAAACTGGACTGATTGAACATGTAAAAATGGGATACGGTCCAGAAAATTGCTGTTTCATAAAAACAAACTGGACTGATTAAACATGTGAAAATGGGATACGGTCCAGAAAATTGTTGTTTCGTAAAAAAAGATTTTTCTGAATGAAATAAAGACTCATTGCAACTCAATGGGCAGGAGGTAGTACTAAGTATCCAATTAAAACACCGTTATTTCCTTGCGGGCGTGACTTCGCAAATGCATGTGACATACACAATACATGCAGAAATATGTTAAACGTAGTCTAACGTATGCAACGAATGTCGATAAAATACGCGATTGCTCATATGCCGTGAGAAATCTATAACCATACGATAAAATAGACATAAATAATAGAGTCTCTATAGTTTTACACGCATTAAAAATACGCTTATAAATAGGGTATTTTATGAAAAGCACGTCAATGTCTACTAAAACCATAACTATATTTCATTATAACTACGATAAAGCAATCAAAATAAATGCATTCCCTACAATGTCGTAAAATTTTATCCCGAAAATAATTTACTGCCTTGTGTTGCTTTTAAATATCAGTTTGGATGGAATTACTAATATTACTTCCTATATCATAAAATTACGTTATGTAATAATTTTGCTCTGCTATTTTATTACTCTTTTATAACTTGGCTAATGCGTTCGCCGTAAGTATATACATAAAATTACTTTTATCATCCTTACAACTTAGATTTACTTGGATTTGTAATTTAAAGGACAAGGAAACCTCTCATTGTCTATTGAAAAACAAATAAAATTCCATACATACCCAAAGACACCTTCATATCAAGAATATCTGAATACCGTCTCCTCTCCTTGTCACTTTCTGTTGATGTCTCCCTTTCACTGGATTCTCTAGTAGGTTTGAGTAGCGAGCCTTTCTTCTTTCTCAATTTGCTCACTACTCCATTCTCCACCGTTTTCTCGGAGACCGGTTTCGGTTCTCTCTTAAACCACATCATCCCGACCATAGATGTAGCTTCCTCTTCTTTAGCTGTTATCCGTGTTTTTTAAATTATTATTGTTAACATAAATCCGCTTCGTTATCACTTCACTAGCACTTCACTTGATTTGCACAAACAATTTGTCGTTTTTATCACTGCCCACATGGTTTTTGGCAGATCTTCAGTGATCCTACAAAATTGATCAATCAATACCTGACGTTTTTGGCAGAGTTGGTAAAGTTATTAATAAACGCGGATTGTCGCCCTCTGAATACGTTTCTAATTATAAAATGTACATATGTAGATGACATGTTTAATAAACAATTATTCATTCGTATGAAGGTTAATATGTTGAATATAAAGAGCTTTATTGTATAATGGACTGAATTAATTCACATTAAGATACTGCTTGTTTTCAATTACGCTATCTGGCAGTACATTAGCATGTTGTACACACATGCATGCATAATAAATTTATCAAGTCAATGTAAACGTTATTTTAATCATGGAACCGTGCTATATTATGTATATTAAGTTTTTTCAACGTCAACGTTAGCCTTAAAATTTATATCAATTTACATGTTTTGTTGTTTCAGCGCCACTATACCTTATACTAACCCAACTTTTTCCTTTAAAAACATGAGTGTCGTCATCGAACCAAACCGCAATGTAAAACTATTGATTTTCAAACGCGTCCAGCCAGGGGTGAGTAAGCATATCCTTTTAACGAAACCCAACTCACGCGATCCCATTTTACAACAATTCACATACTTTCTATACCATACATTAAAGAACTTTTAGTTAACTATTGGCTATTAGATATAAATAAATATATAAGGACAAATCACACTGATTGAGCTAGCCCCAAAGTAAGTTTTAAACTTGTGTTATGGGATACTAACTCAACGATACTATATTTTATAATAAATACATATATAAATAAACACCCAAGACCCAGGAAAATTTGAAAAAGGCCATTTTCCAAATTGACCTGGCTGGGGATCGAACCCAGAACCTCCGGATTGGCGGACTAGCGTGTTGACCATTACACCACGGAGGTCGTCATATGAAGATATGAAGATGCACTGACTTTAGAACGAAAAAAG
The DNA here is from genome assembly GCA_963576875.1 of Acrobasis repandana. Taxonomy (NCBI): domain Eukaryota; kingdom Metazoa; phylum Arthropoda; class Insecta; order Lepidoptera; family Pyralidae; genus Acrobasis; species Acrobasis repandana. Next base: position 8,499,678 of record OY756241.1, on the reverse strand, counting down.
TTTAATAAAACATTATCTGTTTTAGAAGTAAAATGATTGAGAAAATGTGTGCTTTGGAAATAAGCGATGATAAAAACATATACTAACATTTTGTGCTCTCATCATATAAAAGCAGAGAAGACAAATGAACTAAAAGAGAGCTATTTAGAATAAGTAATAAAACGCAGTATATAAAAGCTTGGACCCAGTACAAAGCTTTTATTAGTATCGCTGCAGAAGTACCAGCAACAAACTGAATTTTTTGGATCAAAGGAGACCTCGACATACGTTGCCAATGATAACCCCCTGTCATTTAACCTAGGTCCTCGTAAACTATCTAACTAGAATAGATTGTGTGAGTGCAGGACGAGGAACGGAAGCAACGCGGATGCGGCCTCCGCACTTCCGCACGATACTCTTGTCAAGCCCCACTTTGTTAGACACTGGATACACACTACTTATAGTAAGTGTGTCTATACTGTACAAAACCCTTATAAGGCGATAAAACAAATGAATTTCTGGACTTAGAAGTAATGTCAATCTAGAAAATTGTGTGGTTTTCATTATTACCGACCTTGCTAGATACAACAGTCATTTTGACAGCGACATAGTTTGCAATTGCTGTATCAACGGTTGTATCACAGGCAACATTATGTTCTGTCGTTCGTTCAACCCATCAGTCGTTCATATTCTAAGTCCTTTTAGAATACACGCGACTCCTGTTACTTTCATTTAACTGAGGAGAAACCAACTGAGAATTATAAATGGTCTGGTTTATTTGTTACTTGTTTGGTTTTTTTATATTCTGCCACCCGAAAGTTTTTTTTTCATCACAAGATTTGGAAATACGCTATCAATACCATCGTCTTTTTAAAATAAAAGCTATCATGAGCACATAATTGATGTACTTAACGTGTCATTAAAGACCTCGTCAAGTTTTTAAAGAATGCTCATCTATCAATTCACATAGATCCGTTTCCGATATCACTCGGCCAGTAACGGATCCTGCACAGCCTTGCATTGTATCCGGACGTGTATCAGGAAGAACATTCGTGATCGATACCCGTGTGTCATTATCATTAATCATAAAGGTGTCGACACAAGTTCGTTGATATGGTGTCGTTTAACATAGTGTGATTGATTTATCGATCTATTAAATAACTTTCAATTAAGTATGGAGTCGTGATGTAAATGTAATAAAAAACGTTTAAAAACAAGTACTTAAATAAGGGCTTTTAGCATCGAATTGTGTATGTAAGTATATCACTTCCATACCTTCCGAAGCTCAAAAACCATGGCGCTCCTAGAGCGGGTAAAAAAGACAATGCGTGTGGTCAGGTTACTCGGTTCCTTGAAAATAGACAAATGATTCAATCAATGAATACACATCTCAAAACCAAACTGATATTTCTGTGTTTTCTATAGTCACTTACATACATTGACAGCAGCCGTTACCATATTTTACCATTTTACAATCAAATAAGGCAAACTTAGTCTAGTGTCGGGCACATCCTTCTTTTTACTGCCACGATCTACGGTTATCAGTTTAAGTCACTACTTTCAGTCAGATATACATCATCAGCTACCACACAATCAGTTTTGGTCCCTCTACTGTCTTGTACCCATGCCGTGTTTGTTTCATTGCTTACAACATTTGACAAAACAATGGTAACAGCCAATATATTTCGATTATTTAAATCCGTGTTCTAATAGGATTTTCCCTGACCTGACCACTCCAATAAAAGATTAAATCTCTAATTCGTCAACACCATACTTTGTGTCTTTGACGTCCGGCGCACGTAGCGTATAGATACGTAAATATCTGGACCTGTGCCAGTCGACAAAAATGGGTATCGTATTTATAAAAAATGCCTCGAGTCGCAGACTGGTTCGCTTGTGTTCCGGCCCTTTGTTTACTCCGAGATTGGTTACGTTACGTCACTTACATTATATGGAACATGGGACGAAAGATTTGATGATGTTGACACTGCAAATATTTACAAAGTATGAGAATCAAAGAAATTGTGTAATGATTAAATTTGTCCATTCAGTACCAAAATGAATGGTCATAATGGAGTTCAAGTCATCATAAATGATTTTGCAAATAACGTACTTAATTGTGAAAAAATAGAAACTATAACGATATTAAATTAATTAGTCAAATGCAAAAGCCTACTACTAAACAAATGTAGCAAATAGGTACTAAACATGAATTAAAACGTTTTAAAACAACTCTCTTTTAGATGTTTTGTTTAGTTACGTACTCAGCTTTTTCTACGTTTATAGATACGTAGAAAAAGCTGATGTATCAAATAATATTTCTGATAATATGAACAAACGTAAACGACAATCTAACAAATCACATAATTTAATTAATTAATTGTTTTCAATAAATACTCTCATATCTGGAAGCGACAAGTGACCTACCAACAGCCAATAAATTTAAAGCGCGACAGCAAATCACTCACTTACTATCAAACAATATAGATTAAATCATGTGTTTTGTAGTTAACGTAGTGGTATTACACGCATTAAACTTTTGCTATTGTACTTTGCGCTTTGCTACTAATGCAAATCTTTTGGTCTAAATAGTTATGGTATAAACCTTTTTCAATTCATCAAAATCAAGTTTTTTAACAAACTTGCATTGCACTTCCTAAATATACTTTCCGAAATCAAGATAATAATAAAGAAATAGGCAAAAATGTTTCCAACGATCTGACGTCAGCAAGTGCTTCAAAAATAGACTAAACACAAGAAAGAACTGAATTCATTTACGTGTTCTGTTTACATTTTTTAATGAAAACACACGTACTCGTACTGAACTTTTATGATAACTGCGTTGTATTAGTCTGTCGTTTGCAGGTTTCAGGTTCATACAGTAAACAAGGTTGAAGCAAAAGCCTCTGAGCGAATATTAAATCTCGACTAGACGCAGCCTATTAAAAATAATAAACGGGCAAGTGCGAGTCGAACTCGTACATGAAGGGTTCCCGTACCTCCGTACAATGTTTTAAAACGCTGAAACGAGTTTTTTGTATGACAACCCCCTTTAATTTTTAACTTTATCTTATTTTTAGTATTTGTTGTAATAGCGGCCATAATAATACATAATCTGTGAAAATTTCAAGTTTCTAGTTAATTCCATTATAAAGATCTAGTTAAAAAGGCTGAAAAAACACGTTTTTTGTATGACGACCCCCTTTAATTTTTAACTTTTTTTTATTTTTAGTATTTGTTGTTATAGCGGCCACAATAACACATAATCAGTGAAAATTTTAAGTGTCTTGCTATTACGGTTCAAGAGATAGAGCCCTGTGACAGACGAACAGACAGCGGAGTCTCAGTAATAGGGTCCCGTTTGCACCCTTTGGGTACGGAACCCTAAAAACACCGCTTCATGCTGTTGGAGAGAGGGTGAGTCTACCACTACCTCTGGAAAATTGTGCAGAAATTTCACTAAAAGCGATACAAAATACGATTTACAAAGCTAAGTGCTTATATTAATGAAAACTATAAACTTTGTCTAAATGAGGAAACAGAATATGTATGACGATTTAAACTTTAATTACTGCATGATTACGATATTAATGTTCCAAGACAAAATACTTTAAATGAAAAGCTTGAAGACGACGTGAAAATATTCAACTTCCAGTGATTCACGGGAGGAAATGAAACTTTGTAAACAATTTGGTAAATATGACAAAACGAAAATTAAAAGGCTGGTGTTAATTCAACAATATATAACGACTCTGACTTGGGAATTCGTTTTAAAGCGAACAAACGTCAATAAAGACTGATGTGCTATAATATTTGGTTTCCTCGTAAGATGCGGTTATTCCTAAACAAGAAAACACGTCATTAGAGTCACGATTATGGTCATCATTGTGATGCTTGAATCACAGTTCAATACACTTAATAGTAAATAACTTTTGTTAAACAAAATCACATAAAACACTTTATCATTGAATTTGATGACAATGCATCTGTTATTTGTATTTAATCAAAGGTTACGTTAACTTTTTCTTTTCTTAAAAATCTTTAAGTTACTTTAAAGATCTCTTTATTTGATGCCATCTACCTTATATCAAACTTTTCGTTTATTAATAACATGATTATATAAAAATATACACAAACATGAATTTTAATAAATCAAACGAACACCTAAAAGCTACAAAGGAAATAGACGTTAAAATAGCAATTGCCACACCTATCAAGACAGACAATAAAAATCAATTTGAAATAATTAAAAGCACACAAGAATCACCCCGTACAAAATTAACCGCGGAAGCGCATCCTGCCACTAAAAACGGAGTCCCCTACAGAGGTAAGGGATACAGACCGTATAAATACATTACCGGTTGGTCTGCACAAACGAAACGGAGAGCATTAGATGGGAATTGATTGGCACTTAGTCCAAGATTTTTCCTTTTAAGTTGACATGAATGGTGTTTTATCTTTAGAAGGGCACGTGGCCCCCATTATAACATTTATAACTACTAGCATGACTTTCATATTTATTGTTTGATTGGAATATATTAGCCAGAAGAAAAATAAATAATAGACCTGCTGTAGAATTAACTATGATATGGTGGAAACGCTAGATAGCAAAAACAATTGAATATGATTATTATTCGAGCAAAAAATACCAACAGATGTAATTGCACATATGATACCGCCAAAACAACGGATCCTATGACTAATTACAAAATTCACAGTGGGTGATCATCTCCGAGATGAATCACAGAATTCACTGTCTATGAACCTCGATTAAAACCTTCCAGTTTTAATTACAGCTCTAGTAAACGATAACACCCTTATAACTTTGGCAATAGAGATGGAAATAACAAATCTAAAGGAGGATATAAATTCAAATGGTAATAAAAACTCGACTAGTATAAGATATGAAGACCATAATAGATTAAAGTAAGTGATTATTACGGTCTTCCGTAATTATTTGATGTAACTCAGCGTCATAAATAAGATTGAGGGGTGGAGGAAGTAAAATATCAAAGAGATGTAAACTTTGGCATCCTTGGTTCTTCGTTTAGCATTTGGCTCGATTTGTAACGTTTCGTGGTAATATCATGTTATGAGTTTTCAATCATACGTATGTGTCAAATATACATAAATTCTAGGAAAATCAACGCTTACAATCATCTTTGATTATTGTTAGAAATGGCAGAAAAGATGTTTAACAGAAGGTGCAGTGTGCTTTTGAAGATCAAATAAATCATTTTTGATGACTTTTGACTTTCCGGAAACAAGATTGTCAAAGACATTCTAGAGATAATTTATTTTTATAAGAGTATTACAAGTAGATATAAAAATTCTCATTCATACCTACGCGGAGTCCTTTGCTGTGCTCGTTGCGCGTTTATGGAACGCTTTACCAGTGGAAATAAGAATGTCTCAATCACTTCTTCTTCTTATTTAAGAGCTTAGTGGCTCTCGTCGGTGGAGTATGCGCCAAACTTCTCGGTTCTCTGTGTTACTCTTTAGTGCTTGATCTCAATCACTAGGCTCCTTTAAATCCAGAGTTCAGAAATTCTATGCAGAGTCATAAATTTAGTTATATAAAATATTTATTTTTATATTATATGTAGTATATTCATTAGGTGTGTATACATACACACCTAATGAACCTAATACATACACACCTAATTACACTACAGTGTATTCATAGTGTTTAAGCTTTAATATTATACTTGTTTTTTTCATTGCTCTGTACGTACTTCTGCCTTCCTACTAAATTTTTAACTGTCGTCTGTCCTCTGGCCGACTGGAAGTCCCTTCTGGGATAAATCCACCATTTGTAAAATTACCTTCTTTTTATTATGTGTAACTATCGCTGATGTGCAATAAAGTTTTTTAAATAAAAATTAATAGATTTTAAGTGTGGTCGCCACAGCAATGTGAGTCGCCTACATTTTTTTTTATTTTTAGTTGTCTCATTTATTTTCATATTTAGTACTTCCATGCTGATCTGGAAAATAGGGTAAAAAATAAATGTACCAGCTGCTTTTCTTTCCGTGCAGATCGTAATAGAAAATTGAGAGGATTCGAAATTCCGAATCATATTAATCGGCGATGCGGCTAGCAATCTACTACTATTTAGATTCTCTTTGTTCACCTAATATGATAAGCACACCATCATGCAAAAATGGTCGTCGCCTTACGACACCAGGCTAAGTCTACCCAATTAGGGACAAAGACGTGATAGTATATATCTATATCATATCATTTAGTACTTTTATCTTATACTGTGATTAATCAATTTTAAAGGCAAAGGGGATGTTGCACAACGGGCCAGGTCATGAACACTTCCCCAAAACTCAGAAAAAATATTAAAATCCGATTAAGACCATCATTTTTTTTAGTGATTTTAATAGTGTACAAAATACATTTCAAATCGCTTTTTATCGTGTAATGGCGATACTGACATGGCACCTATACGTACGCAACCTGATTTAAACGTCACTTGCAGTTACTGTCAATGTCAGGTCTGTTGACATAAAGGGTGTCGTCGGCCATTTTGGCGGATCTCACCTAACCTTTAATTACGATATTTTGATAGAAAGGGTTGTGAAAGATACAAATGAAGATATGGTATGTACAAGCGGGATTTAGAAAGGGTATGGAATGCACGGATCAGGTAGAGAAACTTTTGGCCAAAGATCGAAAAGTCTATTGCATCTTCGTAGATTTAAAAAATGCCTATGATAGAGTGGTGAGGAATGAACTGTGGTCAACACTGTCTACATATGGGTTGAGCAGCCATCTGATCCAGGCACTGAAATCTCTTTATAAGGATTCTAGTGCTTGTGTCAGAATTGACGGCGGATACACAGACTGGTTTAACATCGAAAAAGGTGTTAGACAGGGATATGTAGCGTCGCCTTGGCTGTTCAACTTATTCATGGACAGTTGTTTGACAGATTTGAAAGAAGATGAATGTGGTGTTAGAATAGATGAGTTATTTATCAAATGCCTTCTCTATGCCAGTGACCAAGTGATACTTGCGGACTCAGAGGAGGAATTACAGAAGATAATAACTGTTATGAATAATGCATTAGAAAAAAAGGGTATATAAGTTAATGTAAGTAAGACTAAAGTTATGGTTTTTGAAAGGGATGATAGTTCAACAGAATGTAATATTTTAATAAATGGGGTGAGAGTGGAGCAAGTGAAAGAGTTTGTATATTTAGGATGTAAGTTTACAAAAGATGGCAAGCACGAGGGTGATGTGGAAAGAAGAGTGAATGCGGGTAAACAAGTGAATGGAGCGTTGCATTCCTTTATGACCAGCAGGAAGGTATCAGATAAGGCACGTCTTGCTGTTCATAAAGGAGTACTAATACCTACTTTAATGTACGGTAGTGAGAGTTGGGTATGGCAGAGAAAGCATGAAAGTAGAATAAATGCAGTTGAAATGCGAGCGCTGAGGAGTATGTGTGGTGTTACCTTGAAAGACCGAATTAGAAATGATGTTATAAGGGATCGGTGTGAAGTGAAAGAGGAGACATAGTGACAAAAGTAGAACAAGGCTTGTTAAGATGGTTTGGGCATTTAGAAAGGATGGATGAAAATAGATTAACAAAATATATATAAGGCAAGTGTGAAAGGAAGAGCGGGACAGGGTCGACCTCGGCGAACGTTCTGCGATCAAGTTGCAGACGTTCTGAAAAAGGGAGAGGTAAGAAGTACACGTAACCGAAGGGCATGTATGAAGAGGTTAATGAGTGTAGATGAAGCGAAAGAGGTTTGTCAAGATCGTAGCAAGTGGAGGTCCCTTGTCTCTGCCTACCCCTGTGGGAAACAGGCGTGATAGTATGTATGTATGAATGTACGATATTTTGATCTAAATGTACCATAGAAAGGCTACGAATTTATCGGATTTACTTATAAGGCATTGATACCGACCCAAAAATGCAAATTTCAGGTAGGTGTTCAGTGACCTAGCCGGCTCCCCATACATTTGTGCAACAAGTCATTATAATAAATGGCAAAGAATATATTTTTTAGTGACGCGCGTACCCGACAATCTGTTGGAAACGGGAGATTTATCTTCAGACCTGTCAATGAGGAATTTTGTGGAGAACCGATGGAATGTTGCAATGTGGTTTATTCTGGCACATCCGTTACATTTCTATTGCATCAAGCAAAAAGTATGTCACTAAACTATGGTAAATTGAAAACTATGTTGCTGAATTATGTTATAATGTTCTTTTCAGGGGCCAAAATAACCTTTCTACAAAAACTGATGCTTTGTAAGATTACATTCAATGACCAGTTTAAGATTTAATAACTTAAGCATAATTACCCCACATCTAGTTGGGTACTTATGCTTAACCACAAAGTGTGTCACAAGTTCACAACTTGTTATATGAGGTAAATGAATAATTTATGAAAAATGTTTTTTGATGATCGCATCATTATATATCGGCCCTGAACCACCCTGAACTAAAAATAAGTATATAATTCAAGAAACGATATATTTTTGTTCGAAATATAAATATGTATACACAACTTATATAATAGGAAACAAACTAGACAATACAATACCAAGTAAGATATAAAATATATATGTATTGCTTACATTTTAGCATTATAAATAAATAAATAAATATGTAGGGACAAATCACACTGATTGAGCAAGCCCCAAAATAAGTACTTGTGTTATGGGATACTAACTCAACGATACTATATTTTATAATAAATAAATATATAGATAAACACCCAAGACCCAGGTCAATTTGAAAAAGGCCATTTTCCAACTTGCCCTGGCTGGGAATTGAACCAGAACCTCCGGAGTGGCGGACTGGCGTGTTAACCACTACGCCACGGAGGTCGTCTCTTTGTTGCTAAATTATCAAAGCATGTAGCAACAAAGAGAGGATAATTCAAATATTGTTATCACCGGCCATTACAAAACAGCCCTAACTTGCGGAAACACCAACGCGTCTAGTTTATCAATTGACCACCGCGCGCCGATCTGAGAATTTTATACTCATTTGCAATGTTGTTCCGATTGTGAAGGTTACCACCTGTGCGCTTGTTACATCTTTCGAATGCAGGAAGCAGAAGCTAGGTATTTGTATATCTTTTAAATTAATTTCTGAAATATTTACGGATACGTCCAGGAAACAGATGATTACTATATTATGATGATTACTATATTAACTGTGATATATTTATTCGAATTCAATGCTGACTTCTAAACAAAGAAGGTATTATAAATGCCAGATAGGTAAACTTCTTCTTGCACAGACAGTTAAGTTAAATCAAGAAGATTCTTGACTAAGATTCCCCATAAACCAGCTTTGCGCCAGCAATCAGTCATACTCTGTAGTGATCTCTTTATCAGTTCACCATCTTTATGTTCTGAACATTTATGCCTTGCGTCCTTTGACTAAGTTTATAATTTTGAGTTTAATGTGTATACTACATTCACATAAAAATCAAAGTTATTAACTAATAACTCTGCCAAGTTGCAAACTTCTGAAATTCCTGTTATTTGTGGCACTTCAAAACGTGACAAATTACCACAAGCAAGAAACGGTAGTTCCCTTAGCCCTTAACTAGTTACAGAACATGTAAACGATACAACAGTCGAAGACGTGACACTATGCAGATTCCATTTGCTTCTATTTCTGAGAATTCCTTCCGAATGGGAGCGGCCGATGCCGAACCGACGGGTTTGGGGCGTCAGATGTGATACTAGTTTTTGCTTTGAAATTTGATATTTTTTGTCACCTCCGAACATTGGTGCTCGCTCCCATATGGCTGAGGAAAAAACCTTTGGCACGGATTTTGCGAGATTTTAATGACAGAGTTTTCGTTTTATAATTTACAATTCATGTATACATCAAAGTAAATTCTTCAATTATAATAATATTGAAATTTGATAATAATTAACCAACTCCGATTATTTTCAGCACCAGTTTTTGTACCTTACGTTAAATTATTAACACTAGTTCACAGCAACCGTGACAGCTTCTAACAAAAAGATGGAATAATAGACGAATAATAGACGAACTACGTTCACATTGGGATATCGGGGTTGAATACCAGGTTCGAGCATGAAAATTGCCAACGCATTTCCAGTAGAAAACCAAAAAACATCTTAGCACTAAAAACTTCTGTATCAAACGACCAGTACGGGCATTTTTGTAACTAATAGTGTAAAAAATACGACTGTTTATACAAGCCAGTAAGTACTTTTATGAGACTTCGGTCTACCATAAGGCTTTGATTGAACTGTATGGTGCTATCAAATAATTTAAATAGTTATGATAAAATACAGGAATAGCAAGTATTATTTATATTTAATTTTTTTGGCAGACGAATTTACTCGTACAGTAGTTAATCCCAAATTTTCCTTAACCCCAAACATATCTCTAACAAACCACTTCAAACAACACGCCTATCTGTAATAGCAACGGAGCAGACGCGTCTGTTTATAAAAGCCGACCTTGTGGGCCACACTCGAAATAGTTAACGATCAACGGTAAAACGCAGAGTTGTTCAATGAACGACAGTTGTTACGACACGGTAAGGTGTCTCATTATGAAAATTGAAAGTAAATACATAATGTAAATGAACTAGCGACACAAATATAAAGGTTCAGCTTAACTATATGAATAACTTTTCACTAATTAAAATTCAAAGTTAATTCACTACAGGCAGACATTCTAATCAGTATGGATAGAAATCCTCCGGCGTGTATATGTCTGTACAGCATAAACCCAGAAATTTTTAGCGCGGCTTACACTTACGTGAATTATGTTGCTTCCAATCGGTAATTTTCGAAATCTTTGGGGGACTATGACGAGCAGGTAATTTCTTGTTTCCTACGTTTTAAAATTATGATGACATTGGTTCCGATACCACGTATAACCTCGACATGTCCAATATCTATTACAGAAGCGTCAGTAATATCATTATTGAGAACTTTGTCAGACTCCGGCGGTTTGCACGCTTGAGTGCGCGACGAATATTGAAATGGATATTGCTTTTCGTATACGAGTATGTTGCGTTAAGGTCTGTGTCTGTGTCTACGCATATTTTAGACGTTTTGTCTGCGGAATGCGATCGTGTAGACAACAGAAGCTTTGGTATCCTATCGTTTGAATTTCAAATGTGTTGTCTTTGCTTTTAATAACATGTTTCTACACGTAAAGTGCGTATTTTTTTGTTAAGCTTGAAATGTTTGTTATGAGTATCTCGTAATTTTACGTCGTTGTTTAGTTGAATCAATGCTTTTTTTATCGTCTGTAGAATAGATAGTACTATAGTAACAAAATCGTAAACTTCATTATCTAATTCATATTGATTCATATTGACTATTTCATTTGTAAATTCATGGCCTTCATCGAAATCTTTTTTTAAGTATATTTCTTGATTACTCGAAGACGCCTGGACTGATTTGAAAAATTCTTTTTTATTTCAAAGGTATTCTTGTCAGTTGATTCCATTACAATATCAAAATCGGTTGCGTAGTTTAGTTTTTAATAAACTAGAAAAAATATGTCGTCTAAGTATGCAATTGTTGCGTAGTTAGCTTTTATGTGACTGTTACAGGCCTTGAAGTCGGTTTTTAAGTCGATTTAAAAATTATTACGATATACCAATTCAGTTAGCTCGTAAACGAGGTACCTACAGTCATCAGCAGGGTTAAGATACCATTCACGTACTTTTATGCAGTAGCAAATATAGTGATTAACGTTACACACCCTTACGCAGCGGCAATAGAGACGAAATCTCAAAGAATTTAAGTAGCGACCACCGCACGCAGGAATTCCGCACATTATAAAACAATCGCACGTGCTTTTCTCCCAAGAAACCCAACAATGGGACTCCTCGGTACTGGACAATGGCTGTACGACGATGTTGACAAACACTCCATAGTAACAGCCGTACCTGCTAATATGGGAGACGACCTCGATAGACAGGTGATGGCGACAGGTGGAATGCAGTTGGGCAATGGGGAAAGTCGGGTCGAAATTACGGGTATTCCGGATATCGATGTGGGTGCAGCTTTTTGAAGAAAATAATCAAGATGAGTAAATGTTGACGGTTATTTTAACATTGGCTTTTGCCCGTTAACCTGACGCTGTTCAAAAGAATGAAAATCACTGATGCAATGCATGTAAGTTTTTTTATAAAATTTGTATTTACTGTATTTTTTTTAAAACTAGATACTTATAGTAATTGAGTTGCAAGTTATATAAGTAAAATTTATGATTATAAAACTTGTTGGTGTACAGAATAAATAAAGAATCTCTTTTAGGCGGATATATGGCAAATGGCACTTGTTTTTTTTAAGAAGGGAAATACAAAACATGTTTGTACGTTACTTCACTAAACTCATAGCAGGTACTCTTTATTTGTCCCGAAAACAGATTGAACCAATACATTCTAACTCCCTAAAGAAATCTGCGAAACATATTGAACCGAAAAGAGTAATTACACCCATAATGGAGGTAACATAAACATTGGCGAAGCGAACTTGGCAATATGAAGTTGAGAACCAAATGAGATTCCTTTTTAGGCATATTTGGCAAAAGCAGTTCAATTTGTCCAAGATTCTGCATATGTATGTTTGTTATTCGACAACTCGAGTAGGTAAAGTATATTCAATTTAATCGGAACTTATACTACCTACGATCGGACTATTTAAGACAAATAGATTTTTGTAATCGAACATAAGTCAAATCGGTTAAGAAGTTGAGATTATGTGGTTGGAAATGCGAATTCACAGTTCAGAAGCGGTGGCCAAACGGTTGAGGCACTGGCTGTGCATCTGTGAGGTTGGAGTACGAGCTCCACTAGACGCGACTCATGCACAGTCATTTTTAACTACCACTACTTGCTTCGGGTGAAGGAAAACATGGCAAGGAAACCTGCACTAGTGTAATGATGACTGTTTTCATGAGATGACTGTCATTAAGCCACATCAAAAACCTTTACTTTAGCAGCACAAAAAATCAGACATCAGTGTGTTTAACTCACCCGATAAAAAGAAATTCAGGGCTAACTACTAGTGCTAACAGATCTGAACTCTTCATCTTAATTTGGTTCTATATGTTTCTATGCTCCGGAATCAGAAACAGCCACAGCAGCTCACAGCTGTGCTGCTAATTCTGTGTATTCGCGTCTATATTCGCCGTTTCACACATGTCTGCGTAGTAGGGGGTGACCTCATCAACTTATGGTGACACACCACGTATTATTAGACTAACGTGTATAGAGATAATTAGCTCGAGACAAAATAATATCCGTAAACGTTTGCATAAAGAATTTGAACCGGTTAAGGATTTATATAGTAGAACGATGAAGCTACTCGTATCCATACTATAGTTGATAACTTACACCTATCACGTGATGAAGAAGTAGGATTCTAAACCAAAGGCGCTATTTCATAACCTTTCTAACTTAAAAGATTCTAAGCCAAACCCAATAAGCAACTATTTGTAAACTACATAGAATCGCAATCGCAAAAATCAAGGAACATAAAAGCAAACCGTGCTATGCTCAGATCAAGACAAAAAATCCGCTTGTACACAAAGGTTTTTCTTACCTCTATCATCTAGAAACCAAACAAAAGGTCACAAAAACTCTGAGCGCATTTTATCAAACATTTTAATGTGCTGTCATTCGGCGGCCACTTCGTAACAAATCGTCGAGATAACGCTAGTAATGTTAAAAGAATCACTGCTGTGGGTGGTTCTGATAAAGAGTTCTGGGAAACAATGGTGGTAGGCGCTTTAGAGACAATACGAGGGTGTAATGACATGGGAGATAAGAGCGAAGTGTTGGAAAAACAGGAATTTCTTTATGGCGGTTTGTCACTAAATTATTTCACGTTTGTTTCTTAGTCACTATTTTACAGGTAGACTAAGTATCCATGACTCTGTGCTAGAGGGTTAATTTTGTCTTGGTTTAAAGACTACTTACCGCGATATTCTTTGAATACCTACATAAATATTGATGATCTTTAGGAACTATAAAGCTCCTAAAACTATTAAATTAAAAAATTCATACGCTTGTAAATCCCCCAGGGGCTTTAAGATCGACCTTTACTGTTTGCGTCAGCGGAAGCAACTCTTAATTTCTAGGTTTTACTTAACATCAATATCGCACTTAAAATAATGATGTATTTTGACCACACGTGGACATGTGTCAAAAGTATGTATTTAGAGTACTAGCTATAAAAGAACCCCAGTCATCTGTGTATAGATACATTATCACTTCATCCCTAACGGGGTAGGTCGAGCCTATGACCATAAAGATCAACTCTCACATTTAGCGTGATGGTGCGCGTGAAATTTAAAAAAGGGAATCAAAATAATATTGATGGGTTGCTAGCCGCATCATCTACAATATTAACATGATTTAGATTCTTGTCCATTATATTACCTTGATCGGTTTTTGCTGGTACATTCCTAGATTTTTCTTTTCCCACAGACCAGACAGACAGAGATAAAGATAATAAAATTACAAACGATACGTTATCTTTAATAGCCACTATTATGTAATCAGATATTAATGATAATAGTAATTTTATCGCATTTCTCGTTGAGGCGAAATAGGCACAGCGGCAGACTGACTGACTCTCAGATCATATAAAGCCTATAAGGGAAAACCTTATTTTATGTTCTGAGAACTGTTTTTTTTCTATCAAGGCAATTTGTAGGAATCGTGTTTTGGCTTCCGCCACCTGAATATATACAGGGTCTAACAGAATATACTGGAACTATTTCAAGGGTGGAATCAGTCCATGATACTAAACAACTTTCCCCACAGAACATATATCGATATATGAAAAAATATTTTTGTCCTTCCATATAAGCTGATCCAAGTTTGTATGGAAAGCTAAAAAATATTTTTCATATTTCGATATATGTTCCTTGGGGAAATTTGTTCAGTACCATGGACTGAATTGACCCTTAAAATAGTTTCAGTATATTTTTTTAGACGTTATATATTTTTAACAGTATCATGCAAAACTTATGGCGGCAAATTCGTTGTTTTTGAAAGCAAATAAATGGTTTTGCTTACGGTGAAACGTATCAAAATCAAATCTGTTTTGGATGGCACTTGGCCTTAAACACCATACGCTACACGATATAACAAATATTATGATTTAAGATATGTAGATCATGATCATAAAAATACTCAAATCTACAAAGTCATACACAGCAGCGGGTGTAACCCGTGTATATATATATCTTCCCTGGCCGTTTTCCGCTATGGTGACTGACTTCGTTTAATAACAAACAAAAATTCATTGTTGACGTCGTTCATGTGCCCTGATGTGGCTGACATACCCTATTTTTTAAAGGTGAATGTAAGTGCACAGTATAACCCGTGTAACTGGTGACTGAATCTCTTGTCAATCATGAATGATGAATCTTCTAAAATCAGTCATATAGTCTACGAATAAATATAATACAATTCTTCCGATTAAAATACAGACATTTACATTAAAATTTTCAAGTCTGATCTACTCATATTGATAGCGCCCCCCTCAATGGGGGGGCAGATTATTCATGAAGGTTACATATGTTTACAAAGTGAAGTAAGGTAATTCGCGCGATGTGCTGTTATAAAACACGTGAACAATTAAAAGGAACATTAGATCAGTCAAGCTGTATATCTACAACTACATTAATACATATTTTATCATTTCCGCTTCAAAGGAATTCACTTATTGCTCGTACTATAATATGTTTTGCAATATCTACAAGTTAGATGCATTTACCAGCGAGATAATACGGGTATAAGCTTTTTGTTTCTAATTATTACTGTGGAATTAATCCTGCAGATTTGAGTAGGCAACGTTTAATCAGGCCTGTTTCACTCCCCGTTTAGGTATCGAAAATGTACATTATTACTATGCGCGGAGGCGGTCCCACGGGGTGGTAAATTCAGTTATACTAATCGTTTGTCCAGAGTCATAAGGATGAAATTGGCTTGCAATGGATGTCTAGGTATCTAAACAAAAAGGTGCTGAGTTCAGACGTGAGCTTAATTAAACCGTATCACTAACAACATTGAGTAGATATTTCTTTGAATTTCTTTGCTGAGTGAGACTTCTGTACGGAGTATTATTATCTATTCTGTGGTTTAATGTGAATAAATAGCGACGGTGTGACTACACCAAGCACAGCACATGAAAGGATTCCACGCAAGTTGTATTTAATCAACAAAAGAGCTTAAAAATCAGTGGCACTCCGGGAGTGCCGACAGAAGTGAAAACTTGAACAAAGTGGTGTTGGTTATGGTAACGCCGTCGCGATTCAAGTTTTTTTAGGGTTCCGTACCCGAAGGGTGCAAACGGGACCCTATTACTGAGACTCCGCTGTCTGTCCGTCTGTCTGTCCATCTGTCTGTCTGTCCGTCAGTCACAGGGCTCTATCTCTTGAACCGTAATATCTAGACACTTGAAATTTTCACCGATTATGTATTACTGTGGCGGATATAACAACAAATACTAAAAATAAAAAATAGTTAAAAATTAAAGTGGGTCGTCATACAAGAAACGTGTTTTTTTCTGCGTTTTTAACTTGATTTTAATGGTATTAACTAGATACTTGAAATTTTTACCAATTATGTATTACTATGACCACAATAACAACAAATACTAAAAATAAAATAAAGTTAACAATTAAAGGGGGTCGTCATACAAAAAACGTGTTTTTTATCGTTTTAAAACATTGTACGGTGGTACGGAACCCTTCATGTACGAGTCCGACTCGCACTTGCCCATTTATTTTCATATCAGAAATGTCCAAAGCACCTAAAGAAGTTTTTATTTTAAAAATGTCGTCTTAAGGCGACGTGGGTTCACAATTTGCAATACCGTGCGTGTTTTTGAAAAATCACTGTTATTAAAAAACTACAGTTTACGAGTATTCCACAAAAAAATTACATAAAAATCTTAAGGATTTTCTACAGACACCCACACTAGCCAAAACAGGATTGAGCATTTTTGGCTCGATAGAAAAAATCACAAACATACCTATAATTTACCTTAAGTTTGTCTTTATAATACACTAGCTGTGCCCGCGACTTCGTTCGCGTGGTTGTCGGAACGTAATGTTATATAGCCTAAAGCCTTCCTCTATAAATGGACTACCCAACAAAAAAAGATTTTTTCAAATCGGACCATTAGTTCCCGAGATTAGCGCGTACAAACAAACAAACAAACAAACAAACAAACAAACTCTTCCGCTTTATAATATTAGTATAAATATCACTTTTTTTTACGATCACTTTTTTATATGAAAATTATACCACAAAATGCATCATCATAATATCTATCCGTTTTGGCTACAAAAAAAAATATAAACATAATACAAAAAAATAATAATAAATAAAATACTGCAAAATATCGTCGAGCACGGCTCCTATTCCGCCACGGGGCCTTTCTTCTCTTTCGACGAATATTTCACTGTGTTTTATTTTTTTTATATTATATTTATAATTTTTTTTGTAGCCAAAACGGATAGATATTTAGATAATATTTTTTTTTGTATAATTTTCATATAAAAAGGTGATTGTATAAAATAGTAATATGTATTATAAAGGCAAATTTAGGCAAATTTAGAGGTATTTTTGTGATTTTTTTTTCTATCGAGCCAAAAATGCTCAATCGTGTTTTGGCTATTATGGGTGTCTGAAGAAAATCCTAAAGATTTTTATGTAATCTTTTTTAAGGAATAAACTGTAGAAGTTTAATAACAGTGATTTTTTCAAAAACACGCACGTTATTGCAAATTGTGAACCCACGTCACCTTAAAGACAATTAAGTCCATGTAAGTGGACAATTTAATGTAAGTGGATCCAAATAATACAACCGATATGTTTAATAAACAAGCCCAAAAAACCAGTGGCCACACTGAAATCCTTAGAAATCAAAGACTAAACAGGAGCGAATATTTAGAAGGAGATGGGGATTGCTAAAAATACGTGAGTAATATCATATTATACGATGTGGAAATTCGTCAGGATGATTCGAAGGCACGACAGCATAGTTGGTAGTGCAATTCATGGTACAGACTTGAGGGGCGTGGGTTCAATTTCATATGTTCAATTTAGAGAAGATGTGGGTTAAAAGCGCCTAACATAAAACTGCGAATAAAAACCAATTGGCACGTCGGATCAGCGTGCGCCGTTCACTGCTTCTATCGCAAGTTTACGGCTTTACACAAATAAAGCATGAGCTCATACCGTATTCTACATGACGCTATTGTTAAACCAGTATAATAAGGACTCTTGACTCTCGACAACTCGAAGGACAAGGTCGACATGATTAAGTTCTCAGGGGTCAATGTTGGTTGGACACTTGGGTGGTCACTTGTGTAGATCAAACGTCATTTCGTGCGGTTTTATTTCTCATTATTGTGTTGTGTCATCAAAGGAGTCGAGACTTATTCAAGGAATATTCCTTAATACGCAAGTCAGCCTAAATGGTGATTTCCCACTATTGTAATGTCATTTAATTAAGTGCATACAACAATAAGGCTTTCTTTTTGATAATAATAATAAAGTGTCAATGACCTCCGAATCATAGATGGAACTACCTCATAATAATCAGGCCTTTTACCGCCCAATGCTGAGCGGTCTCTCTTTTGGTTGACGCCGCCGCCTACGAGTCGCTAGGACCTTACTGCTCTCGTCCACTCGTGCGTGACTATTATGGAACTACATAGTTAAATTGTAGATGACGATTTAGAACTGCATCTTGAATACCTAAAAATCCCTATAAAAATAAAGATGACGATTGGTCAAACGTACTCGTCTATTCAATCCATCATCAATAAAAATCTTAATAGTTCCAAAATAATTTTCCTCTCCAATTTCCATTTCTACAAAGAAACCGTGATTCGGAAACAAAATGGTGTTTATGAAATTGTTCTAACACTAATCGCTGGCTGTAAAATTAACAGCCCGACGTAAAAGATGCCTCCTACTTTCGCGGACAGTTTAATGGGTATATGGAATTGTGCTACCGGCAATAGGGAAATAAGGAAAAATTCCAATAAATGTAAAAGCTCATGTTGTTGTAAGTGGTTAAGACAAAACAATAGGTGATGTGTACCCTATATTTGTTGAACGTAAAAAAGTTTTCGTTGGTCAAGTATATCTGGACTTGATAATTGTAACATAAGAAGAAATTATCCTGAGATTAATTTCAACATCTTGGGAGGAAATAGGGTCATGCTGAGCACCAAGATCGACGCATGTGGGCTAAGCCAACATTGCTCCAAATATTTAAATGAGAACAAAGTTTATACATTTCATATTTCACTCTCCCAACCAGGGTTATAGATGTAATAGAAAATCTATTGAGGGCTAGCAGCGGACCACTAGGAGGCTAAAGTTGAGAGGAGAATGAAATGATCAACTTTGTAAACTAACTAACTGTGACATTTGAAGGTAAAACGTATAGTAGTAATAGTGAAGTTACAGAAGTATTTAATAATTATTTTTCTAGTATGTTCTCTAAACCAAACGATAATGACAATACTTATAACCGAAATTTGCCTCCTCCAAAGAACGGCGTAACGAGACATATTAGCAACTTTTATATCACAAAAGAAGCCATACATAAAGCCTTGGAATCACTGGATATATCCAAAGGGCCCGGTAGTGATGGACTGCCTCCTTACTTCATTCGTAGTTGTGCCTCAGCTCTTGTTACACCGCTATATATCATATTTAATAGATCACTAAAAGAAGGTGTATTTCCTGCACGGTGGAAGGAAGCACACATAGTACCGGTACACAAAAAAGGTTCTAAGTTGAAGGTCGAGAACTACAGACCTATATCTATACTTAATATATTTGCTAAGATCTTTGAAAAACTAGTTTATGATTTTATTTATCCTAATATCGCACAAGGTATCACTACTGAACAACATGGTTTTCTGAAAGGCCGTTCTACTTTATCTAATCTTCTTCACTTAGTAGATTTTTCGCTTAAACATATGGCAAAAGGTAGGCAGGTTGATGTGATCTACACGGACTACGAAAAAGCTTTCGACCGTGTGGTTCACAGCATCCTGCTTCTTAAATTAGACCAGCTCGGAATTCACGGAGATTTGCTGAGATGGGTTGAGTCGTATCTAAGCAATAGATCACAGGCTGTTGTAATTGGTGGTCTTAGGTCTAACTTTGTGTCAGTGCCCTCTGGCGTCCCACAAGGTTCGCACTTAGGGCCTCTTTTCTACTGCGCGTATTTATATGACATTTATACATGTTTTGATAATTCTAATTATTTACTTTACGCCGACGACAAGAAAATTTTTTTGGACATAGGAAACGTCAGAGACTGCACTAAACTCCAGAATGACCTGAACCGTTTGGAACAGTACTGTGATATGAATAAAATCACTGTGAATTCTTCAAAATGCCAATGTATAACATTTTCTAGAAGCCCTAATCCTATTAATTTCTCTTATAAAATTAATGATAATATAATTAATCGCGTAAATACTGTGAATGATCTTGGCATCTTGTTAGATCATAAACTAACCTTCAACCCTCAATACGAAAATGTATTTAATAAAGCTTACAGGAATCTTGGATTTGTCACTAGAGTATGTAAACCACTAACAGACGTTAACTGTATCAAATTTGTCTATTTTGCATACGTACGTAATGTACTAGAGTATGCTAGTTGTGCTTGGTCGCCTAAATATAAGACACATATTGACCATCTAGAATTAATACAGAAAAGGTTCCTAAAGCACTTACAGTTCCGTACTCGTGCACGTTTGGAGACCTATGAAGATAGGTGTGGTCATTTCAAAATTCTATCATTGGAGAATCGTAGAACCATGGTTGATATGACCCTGTTTCATGCGTTGACCAATGGTTACTTTGGTAACGAACATCTTGTCTCTGAAGTTCGTCTGAATGTACCCACTAAGCGCACCAGGCACTCTAGCTCTAAACTATTTCATGTACCATTTAGCCGTACAAATTACGTCCAAAACTCCCCTATTATCAGAATGAGTACAACTTATAATGATCTTTTCTCGGATGTTGATATCTTTTCCAATTCTAAAACCTCATTCAAAAATAAAATTTTACAATATTATATGGGATAGCAGATTCAAACAATCACATAGAAATAAACACTCATACTTCTTTGTTACAATTACACCACAGACACACACACACCGTCTCTCTCACACCCACACACACACACTACACACATACACACGCACTTGTGCTTGGGTCAATACGTCCTACGTTTAAAAAAAAAAAAAAAAACCTTTTATTGGCTAAAAAATGTCATTTATATGTAACTTAACATACTGTTTGTAAAAAGCTGTTGGTTTTTTTTGAATAAATAGAAAAAAAAAAAAAAAAAAAAAAACTAAAATAAAAAAAGAAATCAAGATACATATGCACTATTCTAACTATACCCATAGATCAACCCCAAACAAAAGAAATAAGGCGTCCCTTCCTTGCTTACAACTCTGAAGACTGGACTCCTTAGGTGTTACGCTCACTTTTCAAAGATTATGTATTACCATAGTCATGTTTTGTATCTATGACTAATGCACAACATAATATTTGGCACGATGCAAGCAATTATACGACTGTAGCACCCTGTGAGTGTTGTAAAAAATCGGTCACGGATTGTTGCTTTTTCACGCATTTTATATGAAAGACACGTCTGTTTTACACTCTTGAACAGCAAATATAAGCCCACTCTGCTGGACTAAAGGTAGTACAGGGAGGGTTTGCCTATAATCACCAAGGGTGGGTTGATGACCGCAGTAGGTATAAATTCGTTGCATAGAAGACACTGCTACCCGTTCTCTGTTACTTACTACTAGTCGCGTCTTAGGACACCCGAACGAGAGGATAGTGTTTTTTCATCTCATGTATTCGAAAAACGATGATTTTATCTTAAATATATGGGGCTAAAATCACTGGTAATTCTCTAGACACTGAAAAGTAAAAAGTAAATTCCCTAGGCGTTAAAACACATTTGAAAACCGAACACGAATGTAGAATCAAAAATAATATTGGCACTCAGCTAAAAAAAAGGAGAATTTAGTTTTAAAATTATAAAATATAGGCATGGTCGTCGTAATTTTTTAAAATTGGAATACAACACGTTTTACGTGGATGACTGTAGGTCAAAATATTTTGGTTCTCTTGCTTCAAAATAATAATTTAATAAAAACCAATAAAAACGCGCAATTGTTGTCTTTGATTTAAATAGTAATTTTATAGGTTATTTTTACAACTATTTTAAATGTGACTAATTTCTTGATGAGGCCGATAGTACTCGTAAATGCATATGAAGTTTACGTATAATATACATATTTAAATATATAAAGAATTGACACACAAGGAAAAAGTAATGAAACGATTCTAATGACTGGAAAATGTATAAGATGTGGTGGTCCTAGAAAAATATTTTCATAGTACTTCTTCAGTGAAAACGCCACCAAATAAAGGTTAGTAACTGACTGTTAAACTCTGATTAGGTATATGTAGGTATTCTACTTTCGTTATAGGTATATATTAGCTTTTTCTCATAGATGGAGATGAAAAGAAGAATGTGTACGGTAATAGTTTTATCTCGGGCGATATACTTGAATCCTTCGCTTCACTCAGGATTCCACCGTAGAATCCTTCGCTACGCTCGTGATTCTATAGTGGCATCCTTCGTTTCGCTCTGGATTCAAAGTAGCGCCCTCGCGTTAAAACTATTACCTTTACGCCTTGTAGCACAATCTACTATTGTGTCATCTGATGACGGCAGAATAGAATACATTTTACTATATGATACTACCAATTTATAACTCACTCTTGTTACAAAAAATTATACAAAAGGCAATACGTTTGGCCTAAAATAGGATCGCTAAGAGAAAATCTTAATTAGAAATTGCCCATGACAGTCACGTAACTCAGTTATGAAGAAGCAACGAAGAGAAGAACGCGCTCGTAATTATAAGAGCCAGCCGCCGTATAATGGCACCGTAGATAAACGAAGATAAAGTTTATATCGCGCGACAGACTTGTGCCGTGTGAGAGCTATATAGCGATAGATGACAGCGCTCGATAAACGCTGTCGCCGGTGTCATGCCATAGGAATCATTGTGTGTAAAGAATTCTAGTCGAGTCGAAATGTTTCGGTATATATTGATTTCAAATGATCGTTGGCTTGTATGTGACCAATGCGATCCCTCTCTCTCTTGTTAGCCTCATTAAGGTCCTCGATAGTAAAGAATACTTGACAGCTAATGACAAATTTTGGCAAAGATAATAGAGTGCATTTCCATGGCATTTTCCATTTCACACCAAAGAATTTGCAAGTTCCGACGCGATATTTTCCTTCATTGGACGAGTTCGAGATCACATTCAGAGGTACAAGAATTCACTTTACTACAAAACAAATGTTGACAATTCCGGTCATTCGAGTCATTAGTTATGTCCAGGGAAAAGGATCTCTGTAATGCCAAAATTTAACCACAACGTGATCTTAAATTCCTCACGTTTCCTTAACAGCTTCCTAAATTCCTAACCACGTAACCGCAAATCAGCCAAGATTCCGCTGTGACGTATCAACCTTAACTTTGTAGGAAGCAATACATTAGCAATTGCCTGTCGGTTAGTTTCAACTAGGTAATTACAGCAATTCACGACCGCGGGGACCGTTCGCTGAATTTATTGCTCCGATGCCTAATCGAATTATTCGTTTTGGGTGATGGCTTCTCGATATTTCATGACAATATCTTGGTATTCTGTCTCTTTTAATAATCTTAACACATTTTTTTTTGTTTTCCTTTAGATCACAACCCTCATATTCATGTCAAAATCAGAATTGGCAATCCATTCCATCTTAGGTTTCCTTATTTCATTAGGTATTATTAATGTTATTCATATAGGTACGTAATACTGATTTTAAAAATAGATTTACACGTGACCCAAGCTCAAAATTGAGGGCATGAATGTTGCCAGTCCTGGCAGATCAAATGTTTGCCAAGTGAAACTGGTAATCAGAGGTCCTGATTCCTGAATTTTACTTGATATAATTGTCATATTGAGCCAATGCTCGTTGTCCTTCTGGATGGATACAGTGTTGGTCACAACGCCCAATGATGTACATTTATTATGATTCAATTAAAATAAGTATAAATTAATGTAATAATACCTAGAAACAACAATTTGCGTCATCGGGACACAAACTTAATAAATAGCAATGGGTAAAACATATTGCTATTATCAACTGCAGCATAGTCATCGACCATCCATCATAGAATTCACTACTATGCTATGATATTAATGACATACTTGTGTGTACTTTGTGTGCATTCTTTCCATTGTAAGTGCTATAATTTTACATCGTGTCGTAACTGTCACTAAGTAAAACTTCTGTTTCATAACAATTCTAAGCGAGTAGGTACCCTGTATCCACTATACCATTACCTAGCTATAGTAACCATTACAATCGTTACTTCATTTGACTTATTCAACTTATTATAATAATTGTTATAAAAAACATCAAAGAAAATGTTTTAAAAAGTTTTATTAGAACAGTCATCATCATCATCACCATAATAATCGTTTAAACATCATTTTAATGATATGTTAGATGAACGTTATCTTCCAGGGCGTCAAACCTTTTTTTTTTTATTCTTTATAACTAAACCGTTTAGCATACCAAAAAACGCCGGGGCTCCAGAACAATAGGACATCCAAAAAATACCAACAAGGCCAAAAACGTCACTTTAAAACACATCAAACACTGCACTATCTTGCATAAAGCCTCTTTGTCATTGACGGCACAGGCTTTTCGAAAAAAAAAACACATACACAAGCACTTTCTAAAAAGCTTTTGAACAATTCAAATTTGGTATAGCGCGTCGGTCGCGCGCCGCTCACTCCCGAAGACTGACCTACGAGCAGAACAACAAGATAAACAAGTGGAGCGAGCGAGACCACAATACATGCACCTGTGCACTTAAAATTGAATTATTGTTAAAACGAAACAGATATAAAACAATACGTATATTAGAAAGGGACAGTGAGACCGGCAAGCCTCGCGTATAGCCATCTATCAGAACGAAGTAACTGGAATTTAACGTAATGTAATTTTACATTTATGGATCCGTACAATAAAGTCTATATTGGTTTCGATGAGGAAAACTTTAACCGCTTTATCATACGTGTTGGTCATTTTATTGTCAGGGTCAACATATGGCGAAATGGTAGGTACATCGTGGTACTTCGCCAAATTCCATCGCCGGCGCGTCGAACAATATGTTGTTTAATTTTGATATTATTTAACTAGGGCTGTTATTATTTCCAGCCGCGATAACTCGAGAACAAGAGAACAATTGGTATTGTATGAATATGAAATGGAAATTCATTGATCGATTAGTTTTGTCGTAACTGCTTCGTTATTTTGGGTTAAGGAGTAGTGAGTCACCCCAGTCCAAAAGAGCCATGCATGCCATGGAGGGAGGGGCACAAACTACTAAAATGCATTTGAAATAATTTTGAAGTAGCCAACTTTCTGTTACTTAAATGATTTTTGTCACGCACGAGTTCGTCCATTATTTTATTGTTGCATTTAGACAGATTAGATCAATATAAGAATTTTTATAATATGTACTTGCTTATTGTAATATAAATTATACGTAGGTATCCATTATAAAATGGCTATTTGAAATACGATGTTTATATCCCAAAATATTTGGGACTAAAGCCTCTGGAAATTCTCGCGGGACTGAAAAGTTAAAAAGAAAAACTCATTAGATTAAAAAAAAATCAAACAAATACGAATATAATCTATATAAATTTCAAAATAATGTCTAGCTAAAAAAAATAAAAGTTTAGTTTTAAAACAATAACGTATTTCTTTTTTATTTGGAATATATTTCGATTTACATGGATGAATGAAGATAAGAATTTTTTGGTTCTTTTGCTTCACAAAAACTTTTATATTTTTTTAATTTCGTATAAATACTTACAACATTTTTTGAACCATAAGAACCATACAAAATTAAAGAAATGAAATGACACAAATTAATTAATCTAATAAGGAAATCGTTTCAAAATACATATTTTATAGTGTTACCCTTAATAAATGTCTGTTATCAAACTTCGAGCATGACATCATTTAACCTTTGAAAACTTGATTAGCAAGTTGAAAAATATATATCTACCATGATAATGTTACTTACGAGGTTTTTATTAACAACTACTAAATCATGACAGACTTGTAATATATAACAAATATTTGATAAACAGTGTAAATGGTGGAAATAGACATACAGAATTCAAGAATCTATGTATCATGGTATAATAAAATATGGTATTATCTTCCCACGATAGCCCAAGACTACGTCACGAATGTCATGAAAAGTGTTACCATTACAACTGCACTGATTGTTTTTTTTTAGTAAATTAAAGGACTTTCTCAATGATTTAATGAATTATTTTACAAGCTTTTATTTAACTTGCAATGTATGTACTCGTATGTAACTATGTTTGTTCGGGTGGAATCTTGCAACTCAATTTTGAAGCAGATATCTTCAACTGATTGAGCTGAAATTTTGCTTGCATATGTACTCGTATGTCGCGTGACAATGCAATATTATGATGACTTGGAGCTGATCTGATGATGGAGCTGGAAGGTGGCCATAGGAATTTTGTAATGAAACGACGGAACCCCAACAAATATGGGCTTATTTGTTTTGTGTTGACAAGACCTTTGGTCTCACAATAAAAGCTTGTACAAAAAATGCATTTTTTTTTATAAAAACTTATTATTATACCATACTGTATATTAATCTTTAAGAATTTTTCTTCTTATCGAGTCCAAATAGTTTCACTGTAGCTTCAATTACAAACCTCAGAACCTTTATCATCTTTGACCAGTATGTGGTCACGGCGATCCCTCTGTCGTCATTTATGGTCCATCGACTAAATGGCACCGCAATCGCAAAGGTCGTTACCAGCATATAAGAACTATGAAGTCGCGATGTACCTACCTACTACTTTATCTTGGCGGCGGCTCATGTAATAATTATTTGACTTAAGGGTTAACTGGAGGGACGAAATCCCATACAAACGTACTTTCGTTTTAATTTCGAAACCATAAAACTCATCGTATTCAAATTTTTTACAAGAATTAAGATGATAAATATCTAGATCTGTAATTAGTTTTGGTTCGAAAATAATAAACAAAAAAAAAGTTATAGCAACTTAAAATTTGCCTTTTTTATCGACGAAATCGAGTAATATTTAGACGCCTATTACACTTATAATTATATTTTCGATCCTTATGGAAACTAATTATACGACTAGAGTGAAGACTCTAAATTCCAAATAATTTAGTTTTATTTGGGTATGTATCGTATTTATCGAAATAAACGAAAACTACGAAAACTACGATTCATGGCCTATAACGGCCCGTTTCGCTGACGTTCAGTGCACTCTCTTTGTCGTACGCGGGGGTGTAGCTCTCACATGCGGGGGTCGGGACGGAGCTACATTTTTTAGCGCCCTTTCTCTTTCTCGACGAAATAGCAACACGACGAAGCGCGTCGGTAGGCAACTCGCTGTGGAGTTCGCCCGCGCCTCCAGTACCACCTTAAGTTCTAACTTATATTCTCGTTTCATGTAATCAAACATACAGATCCAATCAAAGATAAATCTAATGCCAGACAAAAGTACATGCAAATCAAAGATGCAAACATCGGATTGTTACTGGATTTTAAAAACAGCCTTTATTTCTCTCTTTCGTTCAAAAGTGTAATTAGTAACAAAGAACAAGTGCAGTTTTATATTAGTAAAGGTGACTTACGAGTAACATACCTCCGCAGCGAAGATGACATCACCGCTAGACTAACAAACACTCCTCTTGAATGTTCTGCTATGACACGTGTTCTCTGGAAAACCTATACGCGAGTTCTATGTATGTATGAGTCCCCAATAATATAGCTGGAGGTAATTCGGTAGTTCTTAATTAAATATACAATCAATTTGTGCTACTAGTGTAATAAAAAGTCACGAAACAATACCAACGAGACCTGGCTTTGGTCAAATTAGTTTCAATTGGTTTCAGATTTCTGATTGATAAAAAATACGTACTTATATGTACTAAAATAATAATTTAACTCGGATTGATATAATCAGAACAAAGTTGAAGTCAATATGTTAAATCACTATCAATATGTTGATGTTTAGGGGGCATTGCTTATATCCATATTGCTCTATTGCATTACCGCCTGGGGAGGATGTGCCAAAACTGATCTCCTTGAATTAGAAAGGGCGCTAAGACTGGCTCTAACAGTCATTCATTCTAAACCACCTGTGACGTCTCTATCCAACCATAAGGCTCTATGTAGTGGCTGGTGTACTAACCGTGGCAACTATGCATCCTTTCGACAATTTTGCGTAGGCATGCAAATTTCTTGATGGTTGAAAGTAAAGCCTTAGGTGAGAAAAGAAGATATCACGCAGTGTGTATGCGCAAATTCGTCGAGACGTCGTATCCTTTACAGAAAAAAAATACCTATTTCGTAGTAGACAATATACAATAATGGAATCAACAAAATATTGGAAATTTACACCCGCAAAAAAAGAGAATTTAAAATAAAACTGACTATATGACTACAAAACCTAGACTATGATAGCACGAAAAAACTATTGGAAATTATAGCAAAAATAAGTTGTAAAATGAAATACCTACATTTAAACGAGTAAATAAATAATAGATTTTATTTTATTAAATAAATAAATAAATACCGTCTTCGGATTGGTTTGGTGTCTCCAGTGCTCCCATAAGTTCTAAATTTAAGTTAATTTAATATATTAAAATTGTACCTACTTAATTGTTATAACTTTGTGAAGTGAAATAAAAACTTGTACGAGCATTTTGTACTGTAGGAAAACGCAGGATTTACTGTTTGTCTTAAAATCATTGTTTTTATTCTTCTTCCTAATCGAGTGTGACTTCTACTCGTAACACTGGTGTCAGATTCTTCGTGCTGTCTAAAGGCACTTGACGTAGCTCAATGACTGCCGTCTAGTGTCAACAGTCACCATTACACACTAGTGAACTAGCGTGCAGGTTTCCTCACCATGTTTTCCTTCACCGGAAGCAAGTGGTGATAGTTGGAAATGACCGCACATGAGTATATACTCAGAGATACAAGTCGCGCCTAGTGAGGATCGAAGAACTTTTGCTTCATCAAACTCTTGGCCACCACCGCTTTAATTCAGTGTCTCATGTACGAGTATATGCATTGCCTGTTCTGTAATGAATATGATCGATCAGGTGTATTTCAATTGTAACAAACCAGGCAATGTAGGTACTTACATATATAAAATCAGCATCAGTGAGGGCAGCGAAACTCTCAGATACAATGTAAATCATAATCATAAACCACGCAATCCGTACAAAAGCTTACATAAACACCGAAAGATTTACAAATTGCATACAATGAACGCAAATTAACAAAGTGGGTATTAAAGAACAATACAAATTCATATACGTTTTCCCACAAGACTTTCTCGGAACAATCTAACTGCTTCCTTCGATTGAGTTGAGATTAAAACGAGAAGAGCGAATTTGCCAGAAATCATGTTTACGTCGGAAACACTTGGAAATGCTCTAAATGCTGATTTGCATCGTCGTCGTGGCGCCGCTGGAAAGACGTTTCCTGTGAAATAGTGAGTTTAGAGATTTGCGAATAAAGAAAGACAGGTGACGGATAGGTGCCTGATATTTCTATAAATTTATTTGTATAGGTAATGCATTCTGGGAAGGTTTTGTACTAGCAACATTACGTAGCCGTAGCCTTCCTCATCCCACTAGAAAAAGGGGAGAATCTTTTCAATCTCAGAATCTTTTACATATATTCACATAGGTTGTTATTTTTTACGCAATGTCTTACTAAACTTTAGAGAAAGGTTTACTACACTATTTTATTGTACTAGTTCGACAGACACTAACAGAGACATTCACAACACTACACCCAGAACTGCAGAAAATGAGTACAACCAGCGATGCAAATCAAACCCAGGACCTCCAGGTAAAGGATGATTGTGGTAAAAAAACGCTACTGAGGTCGTTAGAGGACATCGAAATGGAACCACCACAAAGAGTAATTTTTCTCTTGATTATAAATTTAAAAGATAAGGACAAGATTGAGCAAGCCCCAAAGTAAGTTTTAAACATGGGATACTAACTCAACAATGCGATAACACGTGTAAACACCCAAGAACAAGGAAAAATTGAAAGGCATTTTTGAACTTGCCCTGGCTGGGGATCAAACTCAGAACCTCCGAGTGGCGGACTAACAAAGTTATCAATAAATATGCTACGTATGTCTTCAAAAAATCTATGCTAACAAATCTATAAAAATAATATTTATAACTGTATCTCAACTGGAGTCTACAAACGATCATTCGTTTTTCATTCAAACCAATTTCCGGTGAAATAAATAAACAATCTGATTCCCGACATTCAGTACTGGCCTACGAAAAACACCGCTTCTTCGTAATCTTAACGGTATAACGTTTCTTAAGAAGAAATAATGATCGCCTGTCGATATATTACGAGTGGTTCTCTGAGAACAGTAGAACTCGCGCTAAAATTTCAATAAATCTAAGAACTGCGGTGACAATTTTCATCAAAATCGGCTGGAATATGCGACCTGACCTGTAGGCGAGAACAGTCAGACGGACAAAATAATTTTTAGGCAATATCGAATCGAAACAGACGCTTCGCTCGCTCAGTCAATTATAACGTCAAAAAATTACCAAAATTAGTTTAAGGGCAGATAATAAGGAAAATCTCGATAGAAATAAATTCAGTTTTTAAAGTGATGAAATTACGGTAAGCGAAACAGTAACTTTGAATTCAAGGACCACTAATGAGAATTAATTTCATCTTAAATTGTGACATTCGTG
Organism: Acrobasis repandana; assembly: GCA_963576875.1. NCBI lineage: Eukaryota > Metazoa > Arthropoda > Insecta > Lepidoptera > Pyralidae > Acrobasis > Acrobasis repandana. The sequence continues at coordinate 8,468,736 of OY756241.1, read as the reverse complement.
ACGGAACGTAACGACTGATTTAATAGGATAGGAAAACATTATGTAAGTCATTAATATTATCTGGATTTATTCCAGATAATATTAATGACTTACATAATGTTTTCCCGGTAACAATATCCATTTATGAGTACTCGGAAATTTGAGATCTCCGCCACTACAAGTCGCTGATTCGACATTATAATAATCACAATTTTATGGGATGCTAATACTATGCTAATACTAGAGCAGACTATGAATACATGATTTTAACGAGTCATATCTATTTTAAGTTGTTACTAAGTTGGTAGAAATATATCATTAGGGGCCTCCTATTCTTTCTATTCATTTCGTCAAGTTGACATGTTATACTGGTAATAATAAAGATCTATTTGAAGCCGAACGGAACCAGAAATAAAGGAAGACCCAAAAACTCTTAAACGGAGTGTGCTAATGGGAGTATAGAAATAAACGGGCAAGTGCGAGTCGGACTCGTACATGAAGGGTTCCGTACCTCCGTACAATGTTTTAAAACGCTAAGGAAACACGGTTCTTGTATGACGACCCCCTTTAATTATTAACTTCATCTTAGTTTTAGAATTTGTTGTCATAGTAGTCACAGTAATACATAATCGGTGAAAATTTAAAGTATCTAGTTAATGCCATTATAAAGATCTAGTTAAAAACGCTGAAAAAGCACGTTTTTTGTATGACCACGACCCCCTGTAATTTTTACCTTTTTTAGTTTTAGTATTTGTTGTTATAGTGGCTACAGTAATACATACCTGGTGAAAATTTCAAGCGTCTATTACGGTTCAAGAGATAGAGCCCTGTGACAGACGGACAGACAGCGGAGTCTCAGTAATAGGGTCCCGTTTGCACCCTTTGGGTAACGAACCCTAAAAAAGTGTAATAGATATGTATAATCAAATGACAAAAGAACCTAAAATATTGACATTGACCATACATAAAAGAGGGAAATGGTCAATTAGAAGAGACATACGTATATGTATTAAAATTATTTAAAATCTTATGTACTGAACTTGCTCCAAATATTTTCACAATTAAAAAATTTTTCATTTCAAAACAATAGCCAACTGTGATCCAATGAGGCAAGGCAGAAACCCAATTGTGCATTTTCCCAAAGCGACATTAAAGTCAATTTTTTTTTTTAACTATACAGGCTGACTTTTAAACCACCAGCCAAATTTCTGGAGCAAGTTCAGTCCATGATACTGAACTACTTTCCATAAAAACAATTAACGAAAATCTAAAATAAAAATTCGCCTTTTCATACAAATCAGCGCTCAGTCAAACGGATTTTCTATGGGAGGACAAAAAATTTTCATCGATTTTTAATAACTTTTTTTATAGAAAGTAGTTCAGTATCATGGACTGAACTTGCTCCAAAAATTTGGCTGGTGGTTTAAAAGTCAGCCTGTATATATTCTTTATTTCTAAAAAAGTCAATACATAGGTCACATTACAAATTAATAAAATAAAATAAAAATAACAAATAAAAAAGAGACTCCAACACCTCGCCGCGAGGCAGGGTACCCAAAAGGCTGGCAGCATTACCCCTCTGCACCGCGATAGAAATCCTTTGTGCAAAGTAGCTGCCCGCCCTTGGATCGCCCGTGACATCGCGGAGACGCGTTGAAATCTCAGTCACAAAGGATTTTGCTTCTGGGCCCAATGGACCCATCGTCTCTACGGCGAAGGGCACAAAAATATAATTTCCAAGGAGATCTTCATACTTCCTATGTTTCAGGGCTTCCGCCGAAACAGCCGCACCACCAGCTCGCACAGACGTTGACGCCACATGCGTGGACGCAAGAATATCTACGCAAGTGGCGTCCCAAATCAGGCATTTGCCCAGCCTCCACGGTATCAGTGACATTCCGTCAGGCCTTTTGCCATCTGATCTCAGTAAACCGCTCGGTTCCAAGATGGCTGGAACGTTTACAGAGACAAGGGCCCTTCGGATGATGTCATTTAATGTAACATGTCGGGATAAACGACCAGCGCTCCTTTGGCAGGCTAATCCGTAGTGGCCCAACTCATTTACCGTTCTAACACAGACACACTGATGGGGCTGATTCACTTTTAAACCTAGTCTAAGTCCCACCGCTAGATACAAAGTACAATTGTCCAATAAAGTGCCTAAACTAGCGGAAGGAAGCGCCTGCAGCCATAAACCCGATTCCCGCTCGGAAACCGCAATTAATCTAGCGCGATTTGCTGGACTAGTAGCTCCAGAGAGCAGACCTTGTAATATTTTTCTGCATAAAGGCTCTTCCCATCCTCTCTTGTGATGTACATTAGCTGGAAGTGGTACGCCGGGACAGACACTCAGCCAGACATCCAAAGTCCCCGCCAGTCCACAGATCCCCACGGCACCCAATGAAGGGCCTAGAATGTTACCGCATAGAGGACCCGCAGCATGGACTGAGGACAAGAACGCCGGCAAAGAGACCTCCGACACTTTCCTGACTCGGGCAGCGATGCCTGTATCCAAGATCTATCATCTAGTTGACAGTTTAATATTATTATCAGTGTATCTTATATAATACTAGCTGTACCCGCGACTTCATCCGCGTGGAATACTGAGTTTTGTTTTATAGCCTATGTCCATTTCTAGGTTATCATCTATCACCATACCAAATTTCATCAAAATCCGTTCAGCCGTTTAGGCGTGAAAGAGTAACAGACAGACAGAGTTACTTTCGCATTTATAATATTAGTAAGGAAGTAAGGATTATCTAAGCCTTGAAGGAGGTTATGATATTTCCAAAATTGCGCACATCGTAACATACTATTCCATGTTTACTAATTATGTATCTTTACAAAATGTGCTTGCGCCAACGTCACCTTTGAAAACATCTTTAGTTTAAATTTTAAAATCGTTAACAAAACTCTTAGAATTCAGTGATTTCTTATTATTCGCTATAGTTACAGAATCTACGCCTAGTGAAAGCCGACCGAACCCGAACCGAACATCCATCTACATATATATTCGTTTATACCGCCCGGTGCCGATTAATGCCGCTTATGTGTATAGCAACCTTTACTGCATCTCATGCGCTAATGACATAAGCATTATCGACCTTGTTATATTTATTCAAAGTTTACATAACTGCCCCGGAGTGGAATGATGTCACCTAGACTCTAGACACTTATTATTCCGTGTGTTTGTTTGTGACTGAGTACTTTTATTTTCACAATAGGTGATGGCAGCGCTACGTCACCTATTTTTTTGCGAACAATGACTGCATAACAATCACCGCCGTATAGGGTAGGTGGGAAGAGACAATACACATTATAAGCAATTCAATTACAGAGTTTTGTCAAGTGAATGTAAGAATAAGAATCACTCGTAACTAGATCAATACATAGTATAAAACCGGCCAAGTGCGAGTCGGACTCGCCCATGAAGGGTTCCGTAGCAACAAGTAACATTTTACGATTTAAGACGTATTAAAAAATAACTATCTATGATACCGAGACCGCTATAGTTTTAATTGAAAGTACATACTTTGAGGTATATACCACATTTTTTTCAGAATTATTTTAGTAATATTTCAAAAAGTTACGGTGAGGGGACACCTCAAATTTTAACTTTGTATTAGATTATCTCAAGACTGGGGGGTTTGATCTACATAGTTTTAAAGCAGTTTTTATTGCATTTTAAAATACCTTTTCAACGATACCCCACACGTTGGGGTTAGTCCAATTTAATTTTTTAAATTCACTTTTCGTTGTATGGGAGGGAGGCTGAAAAAAAAACATTTTTTCATAATTTTAAAAACCAACTTTTGGAACTTCAATATCTATCTCTCCACCAATTTTCGTGATAATCGGTGCAGTAGCGGTGGAGTACGAGCCCGGACGGACAGACAGACGGACGGACAGACGGACGGACGGACATGACGAAACGATAAGGGTTCCTTGTGGACTACGGAACCCTAATAAAACAGTCGCTTTATGCTGTCTGTCTGTCCCTATGTATGCTTAGATCTTTAAAACTACGCAACGGATTTTGATGCGGTTCATGAGGAAGGTTTATATTACTCGTATAATACATACCCCGTGCAAAGCCGGGGCAGGCCGCTAGTATATTATATTTTACTTGGTTAAAAATATGTGGTGGCAATATAGGTAAGACCAACTTTGAGACAAAAAAGGCCGCTATAATTATTTATCGATCACTTAAGTACCTTCTCGTTCCTCGCGAGATTTTCCTTATTTTGATGTGTATTTCGTAAGTTTTCATTGCTATGCAACACATTTTTACCGGGTGATTCTTGTATTTTTTTCAAATAGAGCTTTACCATAATAAGATAAAAAAAGGGCATAAAAAGTAAAGCAAAAAATAAGTTTGGAAAATCCAAAAGTGCACGCCTCATAATCTCATTTTTCACAATTAAATTGAAATTACGATTAAACTACAATGAATTAGACCGTAATCTTCGAAAGGACTTAGTTTTGGATAATACTGAAGCGTATAAAAAAAATGGACTTGATCAGATAAATTTTTCGGGAGTTATCGTGACCACGCCAGTTTCCATACATACAGACACACGGACGTCCACAAAATGATTTTATTAAACATTGTTTTTATTTATTTAAAAGGCAAAATGTCTTTTAAAAATGTCATTTGAAACTAGTGTTTTTCCTTGACATTTATGTGTAAATATTATTGTACAAGTGCGATAGAAAATAAATAGAGACACATTTAGTTAAAAAAATCACTTGATTTTTGTAAGGCGAGAGTAGACCACTACCTCATGCGCTTCGCTTATGAGGCGTGCAAAAGAACTTTCTTACTTTCTACTAGATAACAAATAATTTTTCAAAACTAAAAACCGACTTCAGCTCCAGTGTATACTTAGAAGACATATTTCTTCCAGTTATTTTGGTTTAAAAACCAAAGTACACACCCGATCTTGATAAAAGTTCTATGGGACCACCTGACAAGTATACCCTTTTGAACAAAAAAAGAATTTTTCAAATCGGTCCATGCGTCTTCGAGTAATGGGGGAACATACATTAAAAAAAAAAGGTTCCGATGAATTGATAACCTCCTCTTTTTTTAAGTCGTTTAATTACTACACGTAATCTATACATATTACCTACCTTTCGCAGATTAGCTAGTAATTTGTGTGCTGCCATCTATGTGACCAGTTGGTACTAAAATATATTTAGTCTACAAGTTTGCTATTTAGATGCGTTCCAATAGTTTGTATATCATTGGGTATCTGTTACGTAATTATAGTATCTTTGATACAAACTAACGCTAAAACCAATCAAAATAAAGCCCCCAAAATCAAACCTCCTTTTTAATAAAGATGATGTCATCTTAATATACTCATCGAATATAACTCAGATGGTGGGTGTAGAGATCTAGACTGTAACTAAAATACTAAATTGATCTATTGTGACTATTGGAATAGCGTTAGAGCAATATTTGGTTGCATAAAGAAAAGGAACGAATTTCAAAAACTTGTGTCAAAGTATGTCAAATATTTTTGCGAACATTATAATATGACTAGTAACTCGGTAAGTAAGCGAAATTTCTGTTATATCAGATACCAGCAAATGTACGAATAATTAAATAAAAAAAAACAAACGACTTCATTTTCTTTGTGAAGTTTCTTCCGTATCTCCAAAGTTCTTTACCATGTCTTCACCGAATTAATATGGGATTTGGTAGTAAAGGCTTTCAAATAATAATAAAAAGAATCATTAAAATCAGTTCACAATTGGCGAAGATATCGCGTAATCTAAATAATACGAAAAAATAAAAAATACGGTTTGAATTGATAACCTCCTCCTTTTTTGAAGTTGGTTGCACACCAATATGAAACCGGCCATAATTACACTTGTAGAACATGGCAAAACCTTGTAAAAATACATATTTTTTCAAATTGCCTATTATTTAGTATTTTGCCATATATCCTACAGAAGAGGAAAATGTCAAATTTTCCTTCAAACGATATGATATGCCCGCGCCACTCAAGCAAGTTAAATAATAATTTTATCGAAATCCGCTGCGTAAGTTATCCTTCATCACAATTTACTTGGCCATTCTGGCGTTTACACTCATAGGTATGTATGTTGGTGCGATGATAACTCTAGTATATTTGATTGGAAGTTCATGAAAAGCCAGCAAATGAGACAAAAATATTTTTAGGTAGGAACATGAGCTAAAACAGTGAAAGAATTGCTGAGATATGGGATTGCTAAACTTGGCTTACTATCATCATCATCATCATCGTCTTAACAGTCACAAGAACGACTGCTGGATAGGCATTCAATACGACCGATCGAAACGGCAGCGGGCGGGGCACATAGCGCGCAGAATGGCCGATGGGGCAGAAAGGTTCTCAAATGGCGGCCACGTACCAGCAAGCGCAGCGTAAAACACCTTGCTAGGTGGTCGAACGACCTGAGCTAGGTTACAGGAAATCCCTGACTCCATATGCCTATTAACATGCTTTTAACTATTAATATCGATATATATGTGGCATATATGTACTAATGCTGATCCAAACTACGTCACTATGAATGAATATTTTTTACGCGGTGCTATAAAATCCCAATTTACGGAAGCGAAGTGTGTGGTCAGAAAAAAATAACAAGAAATAAGAAACATGCAAGTAATCTTTAAAACGGCAGGAGTAATCAATCAATGTAATTTTATTTACGTTATCGCAAACTTGTTCGGAGCCTGAATGTCGAATTAAAGGTAAATATGATGTCATTCCATATAATAAGACAGCCTGTGTTAAAGATATACGTAGATACGCAGGCGGCGCTCGGAAAACTACAAACTTATGAGTGCTTTTACTACGCTTAAAATACGCAGCATCTACTGCTTCGGGGCGCGTGTGAAAACGCTCTAAAGAGTGCTTAAAAGCACTAATTCGATCCGAGTATTCGTATGTACTCGTAATAACGTTATACACTACAGTTATGCTATAATGTCTACTTTTTAACCGACTACCGACACGAAATTTATTTATAACAAGTATCTATATTTGCGAGGCAAATTAAGAAAACCCCAACTGTCAAGAACGCCATCTAGTGATGAGTAGCGGAAGTAACGATACGACTTGATATCCGTAGCGCCATCTATTATTTACTAGAGAAAGCCGTGACTTTCAAGCGTTAACCCCCAATAATTTTTAAACGGCTGAACCAAATTTCATAAAAAAATAGCTAAGAACCACCGCAAAGGAACTTGCTTTCACGTAAGAACCGCATCGAAACCGGTCCTTCCGTTCGATCGCTACGATGCCACAGGCAGGCAGACAGACAGACAGACTGCCAGACATTAGCGTCAAACTAATAGCACCCTCTTCTTGACAGTCCGAGGTATTTTAATTTGCCTTGCAAATAAACTTGTTTAATAATTACTTATGAACTGCAAGTACATATGTATATGAACGTATATTTCTTTATGGCTACTTAGCTTTTGTAAGTAATTGACCGAGTGAGCGAAGCGAACGAAGGTCTCCGTTTCAGCTTCGGCAAAACTTCGTGTGTTTGAATTCCAGTTTTCCGGTTGTTCTCGCCTACAGGTCGTATTTGTCGTGTAATTTTGTGAGCAGGTTCGAAGATGATGTAGGTAAATATGTATTTTCTGTCGAGTCAGATTTTCGAAATTTTTAAATATGGCGGAAATATGTGCCACAGTGAACAGAGCCACTAGTGCCAATGAGGAATCTTAACAAAATATAACATCAATGAAGAATAAGGCTTACGAACTTTTTATGTATGTATGTATTTTCCTGAGATTCGAGGGTTATCTTCGAGGTGTTGGGAGCTACAAGAATTTATCTGTTATTTAGACATAAATAAAAGTTCATGTAAATTATTATTTTTATCTCAAGGGGTCATGTCATGTGGCACAAAGCTATAAGTATAATCTTGTTTTGTTTATTGTAGTTTCCTAGAATAAATGATAAAAAAACATTTTTTTTTTTTTTCATCATCATCATCATCATCCCAGCCCTTCTTCCGCCCACTGCTGAGCATGCCTGTATGTATGTCAATATGTATGCAAGTATGTCAATACTACGGTCAAATTTTTTGAGTACAACGAGATACATTGCATTGCACTAGATATCACGTCTTTATCCTAAATGGGGCATACAGAGCATTATGGATTACAAAAAGATACAATTTCGCTGAAATAATTCTAAATAGTATGGAAAATCCAAAAGTGCACGCCTCATAATCTCATTTTTCACAATTAAATTGATTTTGATTGTTTTATTGCTAACTTAAAACGAAGAAAAGTATGTGTCGGCTTTAACGCACGACTGGAGATTATTTTTAACTTCCCGCTGAGAAAATTGAAAATTTTCAAAATTCGGGACGTTATTAGTTTCACCCCGTTTTTGAAAAGTGGAGTTTTCATCAGATCTCGACGTTTAAAGGTCTCAGGAATCTTCCCTGACCACTCACGAGCAAGTGTCATGCACCCTATCCGTATGTGTGTGTGGGTGTGTATGTGACCCGCTTATAACTCTTGAACAACTAAACCGATCGGAACCAAAAAGTAGCTTTCCAAAGAGTTCTATACAACTCAGATTTCCTGTGAATTTAAACCGATTCGGATTGAGAAATCTCAAAAAAGCTAAGCAAAAACAAGAAAAAGACACAAGACTACGTCACGAATGTCAAGAAAGGTGTTACCACTGATTGTTCTTTTCATTCTCAATTAGTTAATGCAAATTAAATAAAATATTAACTAACTTATCGCTTCATTTACATTTATTCGTCTTTCATATTTAATAAAACAAACAAAATCACAACATTCTTTATTCAAATTTCTTTTTACTTCTTTTCTTACTTGCCAGTTACACATTCGTACTCATCATACATAGGTATTAACTCTTTCAACAAACCTAACATCCAAAATTATTTTTAATATGTCACCTGTATTTTTATAATAATAATTACGATTAAACTACATTGAATTAGACCGTGATCTTCGAAAGGACTTAGTTTTGGATAATACTGAAGCGTATATGGACTTGATCAGATTCCATACATACAGACACACGGACGTCCACAAAATGATTTTATTAAACATTGTTTTTATTTATTTAAAAGGCAAAATGTCTTTTAAAAATGTCATGAGTGTTGAGACTAGTGTTTTTCCTTGACATTTATGTGTAAATATTATTGTACAAGTGCGATAGAAAATAAATAGAGACACATTTAGTTAAAAAAATCACTTGATTTTTGTAAGGCGAGAGTAGAGCACTAGCTCATGCGCTTCGCTTATGAGGCGTGCAATATATAATATGTAACAAAACTTTGGGTCGGCTTTGCAATCAAAGAATATAACACATTAACTTTTATTTATTGAAACTTTTTTGCACGTAGAAAGTGTACAATGGAGGACTTAACGCCTGAAGGTGAAGATATAGGCAAATAGCCTTGAAGTGTGAAATAAATTGTTAACTCTTAATATGGTGATAATTTCCATAGTGCTATCTAGTGCATGACGAAGAGTCATGCACTAGATAGCCCTTTAAATTATTTTATGAACTGCCGTTGAAACTATAATTGGTGATCCGTCTAGCTTTAAAACTTGCCGTGGCCACTTTTGGCGGAGGCAAGTTTTAAGGCGACGTGGGTTCACAATTTGCAATACTGTGCGTGTTTTTGAAAAATCACTGTTATGTTTACTACTACAGTTTATTCCTCAAAAAATTTACATAAAAATCTTAAGGATTTTCTACAGACACCCACAATAGCCAAAACACGATTGAGCATTTTTGGCTCGATAGAAAAAAATCACAAACATACCTCTAAATTTGCCTAAATTTGCCTTTATAATACGTATTACTATTTAATACAATCATTTATACGAAAATTATACCAAAAAATGTATTATCTAAATATCTATCCGTTTTGTTTACAGAAAAAATTATAAATACAAAAAAAAAAAAACTGCGAAATATTGTCGCGCACGGCTTCGGGCCTTTCTTCGCGCTTGAAAAATAACCCACGAAAGCCACGTCACGTTAAGGGCCTAGTCCTTATTTTTCATGATTTTGACTGCTTTTTCGGAGCTGATTGGAGCCAAACTATCTTAGTAACAATATGTTAAGATATGTTAAATTGAAGTTTATTTAAGTATTAAAAAAGTGAATTAGACAATTTATTGATTTTCATTGTAATAGTTTATTTAATTCCCAATTACCTGAGACGTGTTTCGATTTTTTGCGGTGTGCGACGTTCATGTCATTGTTGTTTACACGGAATTCAAAACATGAAGTTGTGTTTAAATTACAGAGAAATAAAGACAAAGGAAAATCCTAAAAAGTGAATGAGAAGATTTTAATAAAAAAAAATTTATTCATTCAAAACCTTAGTTAAAAAGGTTAAACTTTGAAGAAAATATAAGCGAATACGTCGTCGGATTTCTTGCGCATACGACTGAGTTAAAAAATTAAAAAATACACATATATGACGATTGATTCATGCTTAAACACGTACAATAAATAAATAAAAATAATTTGTCTTTTGTAAAAAGATAGAAAAATTTAAAGTTCTCCGAAATTCTCAAATACATATGGGGACGAAAACGCTGATAAGGCAGACCGCTCGCTGCGCTTCTGAATTCGTCCATGTCGAATTGTGTCCATGGTGCATGTACAATACAGCGCAATGCGTATTTGTAGATAGATAATATAGATTCGGGTGTTCAATCAAAAATTCCCACGGTCGAAGACTGCAGTCTTAAAGCTAGACGGACTAATGTAAATACTTTCAACGGTGGTTCATAAAATAATTTAAAGGGCTATCTAGTGCATGACGAAGAGCAATATGGAAATTATCTCCATATTTACGAGTTAACAATTTATTTCAAATGAAGGCGCCACTTCAAGGCCATTTGCCTATACCTTCACCTTCATAAATAGTTACTACGCTTACGGCTCTGACTACAACGTTAGGAATGAAGACATGATAGTGTGTAAATTCTCGAACATTCAGCAATGATTAGGCATTGTGTGGTTATCGCTTAAATTTGTATAAATATGATTAATATGTGCCTGGGGCCCGGCCTTCGCCGGAGGTCAGCAGTGCCAAATGCTATCGCCAGTATACGAGTAGCTTCAGAGCTTCTGACAAATAGGTTACGTTACTAAGTGTGTTTGACTTTCCTTGAGACACAGTGTAGTCAAAAAAATATGTTTGAAGCTACGAATAATAATCCATAGAAGCATAACTAATCCCGAAAAATCATTCCACGCGATATGTACCGCGGCGGGCGGGGCTTAAAATATGAACCGGGCGGCGCCACAGTTCGCTGTGACACTCGAGTCGTGCGGTTGCGTCGCAAAAAGTTTCCTTTGAGAATATTGCTGTGTTTTTACGATAATTGATTCATTAAAAATGCCGTCATGTGCCGTGAAGTAGTGTAGAAGCCATACAGACATAAAAAAAACACAGGACTCACCTTTCATAAAAATTTTAATAATCCATACTTGACATCTATGGAAAGTGTTTTGCAAAATGTACCTAAGCCACGCGTTGTACTTCACCGTTCGTTGCGGTGACCGCCCCCACCCGACGACGAAGCGTGACCTTGTCGCGACCAATCGCATGCATATTTATCTATGTGTGTGTTTGAGTGTTTCGTTGTTATTACTGTTAGCTTGTTTGCGTAAATGGAATCAGAATCAAAGCGGTGAATGTAGGAGCGTTACATTTCTAGAGAATTTATTATTCGTAGGTTTGAAGTCTTTATGATTTGATTGAAGACATTTGAGGTGTTTTGTTACTTATCAAAACCTTATAACAACCTTTTATTAAGTTACTTACATAAAACTACATGTCCTGTTGTACAGTGTGTTCGTAATCAAATCTTGCAAGCTAAAGTACAATCCACTTCCAATTATTCGATTTAGCTGAAACTTCACATACTTATGTAAGTTGGGTTGGGTGACAATACAATATTATGGTACCAATGACCTTATCTCATGATGAAGCCGGAAGGTGGCCATGGTATCTCTGTGATAACAACAAAACCCTACCGAGTTTGGGTTCATTTGATTCGTCTTGAGGAGCACTTTTCATTGTTTTAGGTCATTATTAGCATCAGGTCTTTTATAGTCTCCACTACAGGAGCACGACCCTCTCTGTATTACCAGAGACATATATTAGCCAGAGCTGTCAGAGGATTTGGCCTACACTCTCCACGCTGGCCAGACGGGTTGGAGAGGTCTCATTTGATGTTTAAGCTTGGTGTAGCTTGTGTTTCCTAAGTCGCCTTCTACATCATCCACAGAAAGACTTGGAGTGGTCCTATTGTACTCTGCCGGGAACCACACGGAATTGTTTTAGATAAAAGCTTGTTTTTATTTAAAATATTTTTGAATACGAGTAAGTACTTCTTTAATCAAATTTTGAACTAACAACTTTTGAACGAGCGAGATGTTCAACGATAAGATCTTTGATTGGAGTTCCATGAATATTTGGTAAAAATTCAAATTTTTGCGTGACGTTATATATGGAATGCCCCTACTATTAAAAGGCCTATCACTCTTGTCTTCCTGTCTTTATTTGTCAATGAGAAATTTTTGGAGACCTGAAAACACCCAAATCAATGGCCGTGCCAGTTCACGGCTACAAAATACGAGTGGGTTGACGTAAACCGAGCTAAAGTTGAATGTTTTGTGTCGCGGAAGCTATGTTTACCATCAAACGCGTTCTAGCGTGCCTTTAGCTGTTCCATCGTAAATACGAGTACATACGTTCTACTAATTGCGAGCGAGCGCGTACATAGCGCGAAGAACCGATGGCCGATGGGGCAGAAAGGTTCTCGAATGGCGGAGGCTCTGGCGACTTTGACTAATCGGGAAACATAAAAAAAAAAACTCTTTTTTTAAATTTTTACGTCGGTTATAAATGGTAATATTGAGCAGGGTGTAAATGTATGACCAACATATTACTTGAAGAGACGCAGTCAGTCCGTCAATAAAAAATTCTTAAAGGATTGTTCGATACCGGTCAACAGCATTGAACCCACGACCTGTCTTCACATTTGGCCTCTGTGACGTCATGATCATCACGTCATTTTTAGGGTTCCGTACCCAAAAGGTGCAAACGGGACCCTATTACTGAGATTCCGCTGTCTGTCCGTCTGTCACAGGGCTCTATCTCCGTATTTATTTATTTTTATTTTATTTTAAAATTTTAAAATTTTTAAAATTGGGTAACTAAAAAATGTTTACAATATTTTGTATAGCTACACTTGAAATTATCACCGATTATATAACTTCTAACATAATATACCTACTGAAACTATGTTATGGGTGAATTAGTTCATAATACTGAACAACTTTCCCCAAGGAACATAATATATCGAAATATGAAAAATATTTTTTGGCTTTTCATACAAACTCAAATCAGCTGATCGGTCAAATTCCCATACAAGTCAAGGTCAAAAATTATTTTTTATATTTCGATATAATATGTTCTTTGGGGAAAGTTGTTATTAGTATTATGGACTGAATTCACCCTTAAAATAGTTTCAGTATATTTTGTTAGACCCTGAATATTCTGTGGCCGCTATAACAACAAATACTAAAAATAAGATAAAGTTTAAAATTAAAGGAGTCGTCAATGTCGTCATACAAGAAACGTGTTTTGTCAGCGTTTTAAACCATTCTACGAAGGTGCGGAACCCTTCATGTACGAGTCCGACTCGCACGGTTTTTTAGTCTCCACTGCAGGAGTACGACCCTGGTGGTACACCACCAGAGCCATATATTAGCCAGAGCAGTCAGAGGATTTGGCCTACACTCTCCACGCTGGTCATACGGGTCGGAGAGGTCTCACTGATGTTTATAAGCTTTGTTCAGCTTGTGATTCCTAAGTCGTCTTCTACGACATCCACGGGAAGACTTGGAGTTGTTGGTACTATTCTACTCTGCCGGGAACCACGCGGCTAAACTTTTAATTACCTACCTTTATACCGAGTGACCCGTATTGCAAAATAGCTGCAAAACAATTTCCATCCCACTTTAGCTTTATTAATAGAATCCAAAAGAGCGCCGCCATATATACAAAAAAAAATAGAACAGGGGCCAATGTTTGAGATAGCTGGTCCATACAGGATCTTTTTAAACACCAGCCAAATTTTTGGTGCAAGTTCAGTCCATGATACTGAACTACTTTCTTTAAAAAAGTTATTAAAAATCGATAAAAATTTTTCGTCCTTTCATACAAAATCCGTTTGGCTGAGCGCTGATTTGTATGGGAAGGCGAACTTTTATTTTAGTTTTTCGCTAATTGTTTTTTTGGAAAGTAGTTTAGTAACATGGACTGCAGTTGCTCCAAAAATTTGGCTGGTGGCTAAAAAGTCAGCCTGTATATTCTATAAAAACAGAAGCATCTAATAAATCTTTAAGAGGTAAGTATCAGAAAACCGCAGTTCTTTTGAAGTGGACGCTTCCGTATACTGTATTGTATGAAAACAAAGACTTATGAATGGGGATTGCGTAATAACACGCACGTCTTTTATGCGGTTGGCTTCCACCGGGCATTATTTATAATTTTAAGTCCATAGTATTTAAATGCAAATGACACATAGCTCGTCGAACTGATGGCCGATGGGGCAAAGAGGTTCTCGAATGGCGACCACGTACTGGCAAGCGAAGCGTAGGACACTGACCAACAAGGTGGTCAGATTACCTGAACAAGGTCGTTGAAAAACGCTGGCCGCTTTAGATTAGTCAATTTGGAAATCCTTGGAGAAGTTTATTTCCAGCAGTGGACGTTATGCGGTTGAAATGATAACGGATTTAATTGTAAATGTAGCTGAATTCCATCCAATAATATATCCAATAATAAAAAAAGATAAAAGAAGTTCACGAGCTGTGCTTTTCTTAATCGACTTTTTTTGTCTTAATCGTCGATTCTGAGACCATTGACACGTACACCGATGTCAAACCAGAAGAGAAAAAGAAGGATGTAGTAGGTACATGTGTGACAACATGGTGACAACATGGTGACAATGCCAACTCTAACCATCAACTTGGTATCTGAGTATTTGAACGAGAGAGCTAAATGAAGTTCTCAGATTCGAATAATCCGGCGTTTGTATGTTTGTCCGACGATAACTCGAGTATTCTATGGTCGGAGCTTCACGAAACTTAGTACGCGTGTATAAATAGCTAATAGAATGTTTAGTTCGAACAATGAGCAAATCAGACAAGGGGTCGCTAAGATATGGGGTCCGCGAGTTCGAACTACTAGTAGTGAATACGAGAGCTACTAGTAGTGAATTCGAGAACTACTAGTAGTGAATTCGAGAACTACTAGTAGTGAATTCGAGAAATACTAGTAGTAAATTTGAGACCTACTGGTAAAAATTTGAGACGTACTAGTAGTGTTGAGACAACGATGGGAGATCACCTTTATTTCGCACATAAGCATGAGACACGACGAAGACGCAAATCTCCGTCGATTGAGTTGGATGGCCGCCAGAAATTAATACAAAAGGCTGGCTTTCCATTAGATTGACTGTTGCGACCTTGGCAGTCGTGCTGCGAGGATCGAGTAACATGTAATGTATGCTATGTTGTATGTATGTATATGTTTATCTACATACGTAATAAAGAAATCTAAACATATTTTGGCACCTGTGTTGAGTTTTCTTATAAATTTGTCTTTTGAACAAGGACAATTTCCAGAAAATCTGAAGAAAACTGTCATAAAACCACTTCCTAAAGATAATAATGCAAACTGTTTGGAAAATTATAGACCGATAGCTTTGGTGTCTATCATATCAAAAATTTTTGAAAAAGCTATGTATTTTAGGCTTATTACATTTATAACTAAGTACAATATATTAAACATAAATCAGAATGGATTTCAGAAAGGTAAATCAACTGTATTAGCCATGTTCAAATTGGTAAATGAGGTGCTAAGTCATGTAGACAATAGTACTGAAGTTATGGCGTTGTTTATTGATATGACAAAAGCTTTTAATTATGTTTTACATAAAATATTGCTTGCTAAATGTGATAGGTATGGAATTCGGGGGAAGGCTAATAGCTGGATTAAATCCTTCCTTGAAAATAGGAAGCAGCAAGTAGTAGTGACTAATCTGGATAAGAATCAAAATGAGACTTCATTTATGTCTGGTGAGAAATTAAATAATATTGGCGTGCCTCAAGGAAGTATACTAGGTCCTTTATTGTTTTTACTATACATTAATGATCTTCCAAAAGCTACTGAACACTTCTGCACGTTATTTGCCGACGATCTTTCTGTAGTGATACCTAATTTATCAAATTCAATTGACGCATATAATACGGACATAAATAAAACGTTAAATGACATAATAAATTGGCTTGACAAAAATAATTTACAAATAAACACTAAAAAGACCAAATACGTACAATTTCATAATCAAAGGAATAATAAAAATGCAGATTTAACAATAACACATAATGGACAGACTATTGATGAATGTAATGATGTACAATTTCTGGGAGTTACTTTGGACAAAAACTTAACATGGAAATCTCATATCGATCAAGTATGTAGTAAATTAAATAAATTTTCTTTTGTTTTGTGGAGACTGGTCAATATAACAGAGCTTAAAACAGCCTTGTTGGCGTATCATGGGTACGTAGCGTCTGTATTACGATATGGAATTGTAGTATGGGGAAATTCGACAGAATTGGACAGAGCGTTTATGGCACAGAAAAACTGTGTAAGGTCTTTATGTAAGTTGCCTCAGAGAACTAGCTGTAGACCGCATTTCATAAAACTTAAATTGTTGACACTACCATCCATCTACATTTATGAAATGTGTCACTTTGTAAAGGTACACTCATATTTATTTCAAAGAAATTGTGAGGTAATTTCTAATTATCGTGGCAGATACCCCAACAGGCTTGTGTTATCTAATGTATCAACAGCTTTATGTGACCAAAATAGCTGTCGGATGGCTGTTCGTATCTACAACAGGCTGCCGGAAGATATCAAAGTATTGCCGTTGCCAGTCTTTAAGAACAGGCTGCGTAGTTTCCTGCTGGAGAAGGGTTTCTACTCGATACAGGAATATCTTTGGTCATAGAATTGTTACTTATAAAATACTTATTACTAATTAAATTTTTTAAACGTTAGTAATAACAAATTAGACCAAATACTAATATAATTATAGAATAGAAGATATGAATACAATAAATAATTAAATTAATGATACCTTAATT
The DNA here is from genome assembly GCA_963576875.1 of Acrobasis repandana. Classification (NCBI taxonomy): domain Eukaryota; kingdom Metazoa; phylum Arthropoda; class Insecta; order Lepidoptera; family Pyralidae; genus Acrobasis; species Acrobasis repandana. Next base: position 8,451,508 of record OY756241.1, on the reverse strand, counting down.
GACATTTGCATGCCTAGACAGGTTAGAAGTGTGATCTAAAAATTGTAATTAACAACTATTGTAACCACTTTTACAGCAAATAAATATATTATTATTATTATTATTATTAAGGACGTCACCAATTTTCATATGAATCAGAGTAATTAACGATATTGTACCTACTGAATGTTGAATGCCTTCTTTTACACATATATGCGATCTCAGTTTCGCGATTGACTAGCTTTTGTCCGTCTGTCTGTTCTAGCCTAAAGGTCGCAATTTTCAACCGATTTTGACGAAAATTGACACACAAGTTAATTGTTTTATTTAATTTTTTTAGTCGACTGCGATTTTTGATTGAGGGAGAAACAGGGGCGAACGGGGGGAACTTTGGTATAGCGTTAGTTATTGATAATTTCATATAAATTTTAACCTTTTTAATAGGGACTTCAGGCGACAGAATGTTACAAAAAATCCAAAAGGAAGGGAAGGTTTGCTGTAGCGTTATTTATGGACGGATTTAACTGAAATGGCTTTGCTTAGCCAGGGGAACGGGGAAAAGTCGGTTATTGCATAGTTATAGGAGCTCGCGGGGGCTACTGCTCTCAAAAAAAAAACGTACCTTCTTTCAATCAGTAAAAGGTGTCCTATACACGGACCAACGGCGAACTACTAGATATACAGAGCCTAGGCCCATAAGACGGCTACGTTTGGCGAATACTTTGTACCAACTGTAAATAAGCATAAAAGACAAAGTAACAGACAGTTGTTTACCATAATTGAGCAAATAAAGGAGCGCGCACTGATTTATTCTGCGCGGGCGCAGCTGTCACCGCGCCATCTGCCGTACGCGAGTTAAATTTAGCGGCACCTGCATCCGGGCGCAGCGGGAAGAATCGACAAACGATTTTGAGGAAGACGCGGTTGCTGGACGTTTTGGAATTTCGGATGTTTGAATTTCCTTATTATCTTTGTTTGACGTTAAACGGTAGATATTCTTACATCGTTGGGTGTAAGCGTACGTAGGTAAATAAATAAATAAATAAATAAATAAATATATAGAGACAAATCACACTGATTGAGCTAGCCCCAAAGTAAGTTTAAACTTGTGTTATGGGATACTAACTCAACGATACTATATTTTATAATAAATACATATATAGATAAACATCCAAGACCAAGAGGTAAGTATAGTGGGCCACATAGAAAAGTATACCATCAATAGTATAATATAGTAGTACTAAATTACCAATAATTTAACCAAAGGTTGACTGGTAGAGAATGCTATAAGCATTAAGTCCGCCTTTTGTACCATTTTTTATTGCTAAATTAACTTTTTTTTACACAAAAAGAACAACCGACTTCATATTTCTAAAGTTCTTCATCATATCTTCACACACATTTTGATATGGGACGAACGAGATAGTTAAAATAAAAAAGAATCATCTAAATCTGTTCACAATTGGCGAAGATATCGGGTAACATACATGCAAAAACAACATGGTCCAATTAATAACACTTTTTGAAGTCTGTTTAAATGGCGGAACACGGACACGATTCTCCGAAGCAGCACATCTTAGGCTGCAGCAGGGATCGTACTGAAATGAGGAGGAGGATAAACGCTAGATAAGATACATCAATGTTCTTTGGACTTCTTATAGCATTTCTAGCACGTCAAATTGCAGGCAAGGATTTTTTGACCAAGTAGTCGGGAGCAGATCATAGAGGGCAAGTCGTCCAGGGAGCGAAATATTCTCATACTTAACGAATATGTAATTCAAGAAACTAAATTCAATAAATCTCAATACCAGATAGGAAATTGATACAAAGCAAGTTACACAACATATGGCAGGACAATATGCACTAAACAAGTAATTGTTTGTACAACAACTAAGATCTAGACGCCAAGTGCAATAAAAACAAAGGTCAGCGCTTTCCCGCGCTGGTTATGCTGCGAGGAAATGTGCAACGGCCGAAACACACGCGCGGCAACAGATGGGCCGTACGCTCGTAGCGTGGAAACCTGCGGGATACTACTGTCTAGATAAAAGACGCGATTTACAATTTGAAGAAAACATCCCCGTTCGCTCTACAGTTTTGAAAATATCATTTTCACATGCAAACCACAGAATGAGCTCTTTTGCTACACTTACCACAATTTTTACGCGCTCTGCAGTAAGAGTAAAATAAACGGGCAAGTGCGAGTCGGACTCGTACATAAAGGGTTCCGTACCTCCGTACAATGTTTTAAAACGCTAAAAAAACACGTTTTTTGTATGACGACCCCCTTTAATTTTAACTTTTTTTTATTTTTAGTATTTTTTGTTATAGCAGCCATAGTAATACATAATCGGTGAAAATTTGAAGTGTCTAGCTATTACGGTTCAAGAGATAGAGCCCTGTGACAGACGGACAGACGGACAGACAGCGGAGTCTCAGTAATAGGGTCCCGTTTGCACCCTTTGGGTACGGAACCCTAAAAATACATGGGTTAAAATTAGAAGGACGGTGCCCAGTACCACGTCATGGTGTTATTATATTACTCATGCTTCATACATTAGCATTATTAATGTATTTCATTTAGTTGGCACATCCTCATTGCTCAATGTTTGTATTCCTGACATGCAAATATTAATTTTAGTTTTACATAAAGATTATTGTGCATGTGATATGTCTTCGAGATGGTGCAGCATCGCCAATTATTGAGGGAGTTGATATACTGAGCAAACCCCAAACAGGGAAAGGGCACGGAAGAAGAAAAAAAGTATTTATTTTAAAATATTTAAAAAAATAATCGTTTATGTAAAACGTTAAAAAGTTATCCTCAAGACGAATCAATTGAGTCCAATCTCGGTGGAGTTGTGTTGTTTTATCACAGAAATGCCCTGTCCACCTTCCGGCTTCATATCATAAGATCATGTCATTGGTACAATAATATTGCATTGTCACCTGACCTACATAAGTATGTGAAAAAAGAAATGCATAAAATGAATAGTAAAGCTTTCCTTTTCATAATCAACACAATCTAGACAAGTGACTTTCTAAAATTAGAACAAATAAGGCATCAATGTTTTAATAACTATGTACAGTAATTGTTGTTGCAACTTTAATCATGTAGGCAATGTAATTATCTCATCAACAAAAATAATAGCACAATACAACAGATATGATCAAGCAGTGACGTACGCGCACGTAATACACGCGGGTTAAACCTTGTTCTGTTTTTCATTAATTGTCCATAAGACGAGATTATGTTAACTCAATAAAAACTACTTACTTAATAATAAATTTCTAGAAGGACAAACTTAGCAAGGACCTCGACTTGGCCCACAAGGTGTTTGCTATGTGGGATGAAAGTTCGACTATCATTGTCCCGATAGTCGCATCGGCGAACGGTCTTATAGCGACCAACATCTCTTGCTCTAGACAGCTAGGTCAACGGCATTTATTTATTTAACTTTATTACAAAAATGTAACAGGCGGACTTAAGGCCCAGGGCCTTTTTTACGAGTCAACTTGCGAGGTGGTGCTGATAAAAACAAATTTTGGTCGATAAGAACATTTTGACTAAACTAAAATAAACTCTAAATTGTTATAAGGCAGTACTCCTGGACACGGCACGCATTGTCAGGAGGTTTCTCTCTCTGTGGCCCTAATCGCCGTGCCGCCGGTAACTTGGGCCTTATCCCGTTGCCAGCGGGCAACTAGGTTAGGCTTGTATAATATGTTTGTATTTTCTTTTATTTCACTTTTTATAAATGTATTATGAAAATATATGAATGAATGAATAATAATTGGCTTTAAGTTTTCAGTTTTCTAAATTTGCAACTTTTAAACAAGATACCAACGAAACATGTATGCAAATGATATTTGTTTTTAGCAAATGATATCATCAACAACATGCATAGCACAATAGAAACACGCCAGATCTGATATGACCATGCAGCGACGTGAGCGCACGTAATTCACACCCGTGTGTTTCACCAGTCACCTGTTCGGGGTTAACCCCTGTTCTGTTCCTCATTAATTGGTCATAAGAGGAGATTACGTTAACTCAATAAAAAAAACAAAATAACAAAATATAAATTAGCTTTAAGTCCTCATATTTATAAATAGGTGTCGGACGTGACCGTGGTTTTAGGATTATGGAAATGTTTCGCAAAACAAAGTTTTTGTAAGATGTGATCATGTTCATGTCATGTGTTTTCTTAGACCAAATTTATTTTACAAACGACCTTATTTGTCTGTAAAAAAACGGGGCAAACACAGCGCTGGGCCGCAAGACGCAAAGGCCACGCTTATCGTACGTGACCCCACGTAATGTAAAGCAAAATAGTGGTGAGTTGCTAGCCGCAATGCCGCATCGCCTATTGATATAATTCAGATCCTCGCTCATTTAATCGATTGACTTTTCCCTTTCTCCCGGACCAGCATGTAAGTGTTTAACCGCAACATGACGAGTTTTTTTAAAGTTCTCATTGTAACTATCTAAACTGTTTACAAATAAACAAACTATCTAAACTGATATAGTAAATATTTCCTCTTGCCTGCACTCGAACCAATTTACGTTTAAACTATTCAGAAAACTTGTAATAACATTTTCAGATCGAAATATCCAGGAACCATTATTCTCTGAATAAAGTCTTACAACTACCTTGTTGATAGATAATGCCAAACAACGAATTTAGAAGGAATACGTATGAATGAACGAACCGGAGTGACGTAGTGCGATGGCCAGTCGGCCAGGCTATTTCTGGATCGTGTATACAACTAAGGTAACCCTCATTTTGCAGTCGGGTAAAAGAGGATGTTGGTCCAATTTAACGAAGTACTTTTTTTACAAATTGGGTAGATGACTGGCTCAAAAATAAATTATTTGTTCACAAAATAGTTTGAAGGGTTATCTAGAACTTGGTAGTAGCAAAATTTTAAATGATGTCTTCGTTTTCTTTAAAATTATTTATTTTAAATGGGGGCAGCACTGGACCCCGGAAAATTCAGGTACGGCCTTAAGAGAATAGAATATCACAAAATAGTGTCACTTGTCATTGATTATATCCATTTTCAACATGATTTTAGAGGGGACAGTGAGCGTTTGTACCGACGGAAATAACGTTCATCGAGTGATTATGGCTTGCGTAAATTTTTACGAGAGCGTTCGGCGCTCCTCTTTACGCTCTGTTTATCTCTTTATTAAAATTTTACTATGGTTATATTGGGAAAATGTAATTGAGAAAAATTACATGACGTCAGGAAGTTTGTCAGTAAAATTGTAGTTATCGACAGGATGAAAATGCTAATCATGTAGGCGATGAGGCTAACAATCCATCACTATCTTGATTCCATTTCCATCTTCACCATAACGCTAAACGCCTTTGGATCTTACGTCTGCTTAGAGCCGCAAAACCTGAAATACTCTATCTGCCCCTATCTATTAGGGATAAAGACGTGATAATGTATCTATATGTATCGACAGAATATAAAAATACTAGCTTTTGCCCGCGGCTTCGCTCGCGTATCCCACGGGAACATAACTTTTTTGCGGAATGAAAGTTATGTCCCTCAGATTAAATATAGGTTCAGATACCATATACGCCACCCAAAAGTGACGCCAGTTAAAAGACACCAAAATTGGTGTCTTTGTTCTTAGCCCCGCCCACAGCTTGTCATTACGCTATGGAAGTTCACGGCGTCACTACGTAACGACACGGTGATAATTTATTGTAAAACTGACTGTTTGTGCAGTGAAATCGTGCAAAAATTACACTAAAAACGGCCAAAAGTGGCCGTTTTTCGCAAATGTGCGTAGTAAAGCTTAACGTCCTTACTTTAAACTGTAAACATTAGTTCATAAAATACTTTGAAGGATGATCTAGGACTTAATAGTAGCAAAATTTCAAATGATGTTTCCGTTTTCCTTAAAATGATTTATTTAAAATGGGGGCAGCACTGGACCCTGGAAAATTCAGGTACGGCCTTAAGGAAACCAAATTAATTTACCAGTATTTATAGTGACTCTCAGTAGCTATTTGGAAGCAATGGTTCGGTGTACCAACTACTAGCGCCATCGAGCGGCGAGTAGTGAAACTCCACGAAAACCGTATTCTTGCGTAAAAATCAGATTAAATTATAAAGTACTTATATGTCTTTCAAACATCATCGCTGTTGTATACTTCTAGAAAAGGCATAGAAGTTTTATTAAGAGAAATTTCGTAATTCGCTGCAGCTTTCATGGAAGCGTTCTTGCACTTTCAAATAAAAATCACTTGTGGACCAATTCATAAAAAATCTTTATTTATAGAAAATAGATAATTTAATGTAGAAAGATAAGACGAGTAAATTAGAAAATAAATATGCTCCAAACCAGCATCGCCATCAGGCGGCGAGTAGCGGTACTACTCGCAAATAAAACACCGGCGTTTATAGCGTATCGTTATGGAAAAATATCACAGATGGCGCTTCAAGTATTTCAGGAAACATAAGGCCAATATTCCAATCACTCATATGACTTAGATATCTACTACATACACTCAAATCATTTGCATATTTGGGTACTAGACTCAGCTATTAGTGATTGGCACGGAATCAAAGACACGAGTCTTCCATGTATTTTATAGGGAACAATGGCCCGCCTCAACACAATACACTAGGCCTACACTATAGCTAGTCGACTCGCGATTAGTGGTGCGAAAACTTACTGAAAACTAACCCAATTTAATGTTGAACAGTCCACAGTTGACTTACCTGGAACAAACAAATTGATATTAGTAATTATTTAATTAACATAGGTGAGGTATATAAATTAGATCTACGTTCAAAACGTTAACATTAGTAAAATGCGGATATAGATCTTACAGAACAAAGAATAAAACCTAACTTCGAATTCTACAAATAATCGAATATAAACAGTTATTATATTATTTCTCCGTATAATTATACAGGCTGACTTTTTACCAACATGGAATATAGTTCAGTATCATGGACTGAACTTGCTCCAAAAATTTGGCTGGTAGATAAAAAGTCACCCTGTATACCATACGACGCGCCGCCACATAAATTAATATTGCGGCTTCTTTTGCACTAGCGCCTAGGAAGAAGCTCTAAACTTGGTAAGTAACGATTTGACGTCAACATTTGTGCAAAACAAAATAGTTACTATTGTTAAGAGATATTATGAATATCCTATGATAATAAATATATTTTGAAGTGAATTTAATTCTTTAATAACTAGATTAAGTTAATATCAGTGGGTACCTATGAACAACATAGAACATAGGTCGCTGAAAACATTTATAGTCCATGTTGGAAATTCTTCAGAAAGGCATTTGTCCAGCCGTAAACGCCATCCGTCTTATTATAAAACGCAGACTAACTTTACGACTAGGTTTAAACTATTTTCCACCCAAAACAAAAAGAGAAAAGGAGGCATATTGCGGGCGGTAGATGATCTCAGCAGTATGCCTCCTTTTCTCTTGTCACTTTTCTTTTGTCACTGTCAATTTCATTTGGGTGAATAATAGTTTAAACCAAGTATCAAAGTTAGTCTGCCTTTTAAAATAAGAGTTCAAAATTAGAATCTTTTGAATATTATAAATTACAAAATGAAAGAATTGGCAGTAAGTAATAGTTCTTAAAATAAAATAATAATATTGTAAAGTGCTGTTGATTCTGTGATGAATAAAAAAAAATATATGTTTATTGAACTGGAAAAGTATTTCTATCTATATTAAGGGACTACATCACAATGTATAGTATAACTATATATCTATTAAGATGCAAACAATGGGCCGCCTACCACCTAGGCACTCTTAATTAAAAGGTTGAGCCGTACACCTCGCCTTTGTGGCTCTGATTGAAAACGTATGCCATTCCATTCCGTTATAAAATATATCTAACGGATTCTAAAGGTAAGGAATACGTGTTTAAGTTAGAGTTAGGAATATTGCCTACTTACTACACTATATAGTATAACTATACCTATTAAGAAGCAAACAATGCGGCCGCCTACCGCCTAGGCACTCTTAATTAAAAGGTGGTGAGCCGTACACCTCGCCTTTGTGGCTCTGATTGAAAACGTATGTGATTCCGTTCGATTAGATGTCTAATGGATTTTACCTATAGGCAAGAAGACGTACCTATTTACGTAGATATCGTCTAATATGTATAAAACAAATGATTACCACACTACACTATCACAATGATCGAGGATCACAGTACAATTATTCCTATAAATATGCAAATAATGCTACAGCAAGTTCAGTCCCTGAAACTAATTGCAAGAATAGCGAAATACGAAAAAAACTGGCTTTCCATTCCATACAAAAATTTTGTATTGTACCAGTATTTTGTATGAAACAATGAGTTTTCTTTAGGGAAACAAGAGTTTAAACAATTTAAAGGACTAACCAAAATGTGGAAAGCTAAAATAATTCAAGTAATGTCAAGCTATTCTCCAGCATCTGCCGAAACAGAAATTTTAATAATTTCTAGAGACAAAATGCTTCAACTAAATTCCATACCTACATAACAAGATATGTGTTACCAATTTTTATTGATGATAAAGAAATGATGTCCTTTTAAGGCAGGGGTTCCCAACGTGGGCGATAACGCCCCCTTGTGGGGGCTGCAGGCCTTAATGGGGGCGGTAAGAGACCCAGAAAAAAAAGGGGACGTTGTGTAGGGCTTTGGGGTCGATTTATAATTTCATCTACCTAGCTAGGAAGACTCTTAGACACCGACTGAGCTCTCGACTACATCTTGTGAATATCAACTAATATTAATTAAGATATAGTTCAAACTTGGTTCGATATAATAGACCGCGGGCAATCATGTTTTAACAAGTTTTTGTTAAATAATCCGATTTTTACATTCCTGTATCAATCGGCTGGTTGGCTATAATACTTGTTCTTGCTTGTCGAGTACGATTAGGCGTCGAATGAGATAAACGAGTTTATGCACGTTTGTCTTATTCCTGTTGGTGCGTGCTGCTTATGCAATCCTATATAAACGACGTAAATTTATTTTATTTTCATTTGCGGTTTCGCGCATAATAGATAAGCAGTACTTGATTTCAACACTTACGTATTTCTCAAAACAAAACAATGTCGGAAGTAAAAAAGAAGAGACGGCAATACTCTGCGGAATATATTAAATTCGGATTTATTGAAAATCCCACAAACTGTCCGAATACTATAAAGTACTTAGCGGTTTTTAAGTATGTTTAAAAAGGGGGGCGTTAAAAAATAATTTATTCTTAAAGTGGGCAATAGACAAAAAAAGGTTGGGAACCCCTGTTTTAAGGGATGTGGAGCTCGGTGGCCCAGTGGGAGTACGCATTGCTTACACAAGCTAAGCAACCCCGGACGTGGTCCGTACTGGATGGGTGACCACAAGTGGTACAAAATTTTCTTGAGCTTCATCGTGCTTCGGAAAGCTCATAAAGCCGTTGGTCCCGGCTGTCATATTGTATGGCAGTCGTCAAGCTAAGTCAGATGCCTTTAGGAGCTTAAAAAATCTGACATCAGTGTTGGCCACTCACACACAAAAACCAAACCAACAAAGGGATAATGAAACATGTAATTATTCAAAACTTTTTTAAAAAAAAAAAGCTTTTATCTAAAACAATGAAAAGTGCTCATCAATCCACCACCCGTGTGGTTTCGGGTTAGAATAGGACCACTCCATCTCTTCCTGTGGATGTCGTAAGAGGCGACTAAAGGATTAAGCACAAACATCTCGTGCTACAATTGCATTCCCAAAGAGGCGTGACGTCAGGCAGGCGGCCGGTCGTAAAACTATACCTAGCCAAATCATTTAAAGTGTTCCGGCTATTTCTTCTCCATTTTGCAAGGTCTTTGGCATCCTTGGGTGACCATTGACATGCATGTTATATTTGGAGAAGAGAAAGCGGGAAAGCGCACCCCGGGCTCCGAAGCAGCACAGCTGAGGATGCAACCGGAAACGCGCTTGGATAAAGAAGAATGAAAAGTGCTCCTCAAAACAAGTCAGTCGGTGAGGTTATGTTGGTTTACGAGTATCACAGGGATGCCATAGCCACCTTCCGGCTTTAATATGAAATCAGGTCCATAACATTGCATTGTCACCCAACTTACATAAGTATGTGAAGTTTCAGCTCCATCGAATAATGGAAAGTGGGTCTAATTTAGCTTGCAATATTTGATTTATAAGTAGACTAAATAAAAGCTTGTAAAAAGATATGAAAGAAGTGGAATGACAAGAAAGGATACGATAAGAGAAGAGTAGGTATGTGACCCCGATAATAATATTTTTTTCTTCTATCTCATTATTCTATTCGCTATGTCAACTGACTGCGGTTTTTCACAATGGTTCTGAAAAAGATAACGCTCTTGAAGACAGCTCTGAGACAACAGAGCTCCTAGACAGCTCCAGATCACAAATTAAAGTGATGAACAGATGGGGCCAGAGTCGTAAGACAAGTTCGAGCGCATTTATGCGAAAAGGGCATCAAATATATCCTTACATATGAAATTGCCGATTTTCAATACTGGCAACTTTAAAATCAAATATCTTGCGTTTCATTAGGAATTCCAAATTCAAATTTATTTCGAAATAAAGCCAGAAAAATATTGTTTTAAAATTCGTATTTCATTTGTTTTAACATCATTTGTTTGAGTTTCAACATTGCTATAACAACAACTATGGACAAATTGAAAATTCGCGGTATTTACGAATACGAGTTCCACCGTGGCACCAGTGCTGCAGAAACGACTCGAAGAATTAACGACGTGTATGGACCAGGCACCGCTAACGAACAAACGGTGCGTTTTTGGTTACAACGTTTCCGTTCTGGAAATTTCGATTTACACAATGAGCCTCGTGGACGACCTGATACTCAAGTGAATAACGAAGTATTGAAGGCGATAGTGGAAGCGGATCCATCTCAAACTACTTCTGAATTAGCAGCAGCCTTCGGCGTAAGTGACAAAACGATACTTATCCACTTGCGCCAAATCGGAAAAATTAAAAAACTCGAAAGTGGGTACCGCACGAATTGACTGAAGCAAACCAACAAACACGCGTTGCTTGCTGCGTTTCTTTGCTTAATCGCCACAATAATGAGGGGATTTTGAACCGTATCGTGACTTGTGATGAGAAATGGATCCTGTACGACAATCGGAAGCGATCATCACAATGGCTTGACCCTGGAGAACCGGCAAAACCTTGCCCTAAGCGAAAACTGACCAAAAAGAAGATTCTGGTTAGTGTTTGGTGGACCAGTGCTGGTGTTATCCACTACAGCTTCTTGAGATCAGGCCAGACGATTACTGCAAACTTGTATTGCCAACAATTGCAAACAATGATGGAAAAGCTCGCCATTAAACAACCGAGACTGATGAATTGCTCTAGCCCACTGCTCCTTCAGGATAACGCTAGACCACACACTGCACATCAAACGATCGCCAAGTTAGAGGAGCTGCGACTGGAACCTCTGCGTCACCCACCATACTCTCCAGATCTTGCCCCAACCGATTACCACTTTTTTCAAAATTTGGATAACTTTTTACAAGGAAAAAATTTCAAATCTGATGAGGCAGTCAAAACCGCCTTCAAACAGTTCATAGACTCTCGCTCCCAGGATTTTTTTTCCAAAGGTATCAATGATCTGCCTATAAAATGGCGGAAGTGTATCGATAACAACGGCGCATACTTCGATTGATTAAATAATAATTTCATTAAAAAAAACTTGTTTCACTTTTTTGATACTGAACGGCAATTTCATATGTAAGGACCTAATAGTAGCGGGTTATTAGCCACATCGCCTAATAACACTACTCCGATTCGATTGTACCACAGTTTTGCGACAAAAAGTTGCCCAGCAGACCTATGACCGACGTAACCTATGATCGGCACTACTATTGCACGATCTCACCCCTTCTGTCGATCGAATTTTAAGATCCGCGTGGAAAGAGAAGCCTTCGGTACACTGTACGTTTCTTTTTCTCCCAATGGAATTTATAATAGGACAGCTTAGAAAAAGTGACTCAAATTATGGTAACTAAAACATGTACCATGCAGTGTCATCTTTACTCATGATATTTTGCTTCCAATATTTGCTGACGCCCACAGGCTCCCAGATAGCACTAATTAGACACCCGCCGAAGTCAACGCTGGTTGGAATATATATAATCCTTATGATATTTCATGGAAACTAAGGATGAAGCTCGAAGGGCATGATGGCGTTATACATACAAATGAGAATTTTGATAGTTAATTAAACACACTTTTATGTAAAATCTTTATATCTAAGGGGCTTGATATGACACGTGATATTATTAATGCATATGAATAAAACGGATAAGTTGGTTTGAAAAAAAGTTACAAATGAGGAGGTCCGGAAAGAGTAGAAGAGAAAACATATAATAGAGAATAGGAGAGGAAAGATGTCAGGTCATGTGCTGCGACACGACGATTTCATAAAGACTATCATTGAAGGAATGATAGATGGGAAAAGAAGACCATGAAGATCGAGACAGTGTAGCTATGAAACAGATAAAGGAGAAGGTAAACGTCGTGTCATATAGCGAAGTAAAACAACTGGTGGATGAAGAGACAAATGGAAGAGAGTTTATACTTCACCGACAAGCGCATAACTCTTAAATATAGATAAAAAAACACTCACAGTTTTCTTGGCTCTGAACTGACAGGGCCTTAACCATCAGTCATCATTGACAACCTTCCTTGAAGTCAACGTGTGTTACAAACACGCGTAAGGTAATGAAACTTTGGACAACCAAAATGATATCGTTATCACTTGAGAAAGTCATGAATACGTGCGAGTTGAACCTGACTTGTATTGTCCCAAAAAAAGGGAAGCCTAAGGCATTGTATGAGAGGTACGAGTTTGATCATCTGTAGTACTCCGATACCAGTTCACAAAATACACTCGATCGATGAATTAAACATGAAAAGAATTCTAAAACAACACACTGATGTTCGATTGGACGCTTAGTCGATGAATGTGTGTGAATGTAGATGATGAATGCATCGAAACAATTCTAAAACGAGGCGCGACATGTGCCTCTAAGTTTGTACATATGATATCTAGTTGCTCTAAAAATCATTAAGGTGACGTGGGTTCACAATTTGCAAAACTGTGCGTGTTTTTGAAAAATCACTGTTATTAAACTACTACAGTTTATTCCTCAAAAAAATTACATAAAAACTTAAGGATTTTCCACGGACATTTAAGGACACCCACAATAGCCAAAACAAGATTGAGCATCTTTGGCTCAATAAAAAAAATCACAAACATACCTCTAAATTTTCCTAAATTTGCCTTTATTATTATACGTATTACTATTTTATACAATCACCTTTTTATATGAAAATTATACCAAAAAATGTATTATCGGCAATAGCTCTGGCTGCAAAAAAAAATATAAATGTAATACAAAAAAAATAATAAATAAAACACAGTGAAATATATGCCGAGAGGGAAGGAAGGGTCGGAGCCGTGCCCGAGTAATACGTATTATAAAGGCAAATTTAGGCAAATTTAGAGGTATGTTTGTGATTTTTTTCTAATCGTGTTTTGGCTATTGTGGGTGTCAGTAGAAAATCCTTAAAATTTTTATGTAATTTTTTTGAGGAATAAACTGTAGTAGTTTAATAACAGTGATTTTTTAAAAACACTCACAGTTTTCTTGGTTCTGAACTGGCGGGGCCTTAACAATTTGCAAACCATTTGTCGAACACATAACCTTAACCTACATCACTCGTTGATTGGTAGCGTCGGAGTCGAGAGGTGTCTGCATTGGATCAGCTTCACTCAATAACCGGTGCTTTGTAAACACGCGAGTTTTACGACATCGTCTATTTACGGAAAAAACTGCGGACTATCTGCATGTTTACGTACGGCGTCTGGTGAACTGTAGATGGGGTAAAATACGAGGTATGGAAACTTGGATAGATCGAATGTGATTGTGCTCTCCTGGCCTACTACTTATAATGTTATGGCACCTTATTAGTCAAGTCGAGTTTTCAAAATAATATTGGAGGGACAAATATAAGAAAAAAGAGAAAAAGGAAGATCTAGAAAGATCCTGAAAATCAAAATGCATGTCTCACCTACAAAAATGTAAATATTTTTGTTAAGGTGAAGATTTCAAATGGCCTTGAATTGTAAAATAAATTGTTAACTCGTAAATTGTGATAATTTCCATATTGCTCTTCGTCATGCACTAGATAGCCCTTAAAATTATTTTATGAACTGCCGTTGAAACTATTATTGGTGATCCGTCTAGCTTTAAAACTTGCCGTGGCCACTTTTGGCGGAGGCAAGCTTTAAAGCTAGACGGACTTATGTAAATACTTTCAACGGTGGTTCATAAAATAATTTAAAGGGCTATCTAGTGCATGACGAAGAGCAATATGGAAATTATCTCCATATTTACGAGTTAACAATTTATTTCAAATGAGGGCGCCACTTAAAGGCCATTTGCCTATACCTTCACCTTAAGATAATTTTTTTAATTAATTATAAAAGTCTAATTAATAAATAGTAGAGATAGCTCTACTATCTACATTGAAGTAATAAATCCCACCAAGGAAGAGGACTCTCTGGTTCCACTACAAAGTACTACTGCTGCATTTCTATGTATATGAAGTTTTTGGCGGAGATAATGGAGCGTTTTTCCATTGTATTCTCCATTGCAAACACTAGTAAACTTAATAGTCACTAAGTTCAAGTTTCTTTACGATGTATTTCTTCACCGGAGTCACATTTTATTTTTAACCGACTTCAAAAAAAGAGGAGGTTATCAATTCGTCGGAATCTTTTATGTTTTTTTATGTATGTTCCCCGATTTCTCGAGGACGAGTATACTTTTCAAGTGGTCCCATAGAAATTTTATCAAAATTGATTATGGAGTTTGGTTTATAAACAAAAATAACTGAAAAATATATTTTCTAAGTATACAATTGTTGCGTATTTAGCTATTCTGTGACTGTCACTTCACTGTATAGAAGTCGGTTTTTTGTTTTGAAAAAATATCATAAATTATTGCACTACCTAAACCTATTTACTCTTCACTTACTTTCCATTACCGGCACGGAAATGGAAAGAGCATTCACAGCGAAGGAATCAAAGAAATTACAATACAATCTAGAATAACTACGAGTAATAATCTAAAAAAAGAGACAATATTGAAAATATCATCATCATCATCATCATATCAGCCACAGGAAGTCCACTGCTGGACATAGGCCTCCCCCAAGAATTTCCAAAACGACCGATCGGAAGCGGCCTGCATCCAGCGTTTTCCCGCAACCTTGCTCAGGTCGTCTGACCACCTAGCAGGTGGGTGTCCTACGCTGCGCCTGCCGGTACGTGGTCGCCATTCGAGAACCTTTCTGCCCCATCGGCCATCGGTTCTTCGCGCTATGTGCCCCGCCCACTGCCACTTTAATGAGCTAATCCGCTGGGCTATGTCTGTGACCTTAGTTCTTCTACGAATCTCCTCATTTCTGATTCGATCACGTAAAGAAACACCTAGCATAGCCCTCTCCATAGCCCGTTGAGCGACCTTGAGCCTTCTTATGAGACCCATAGTAAGGGACCACGTTTCAGAGCCATAAGTCATCACTGGTAACACACATTGATTAAGCACTTTCGTCTTGAGGCACTGGGGTATTTTGGACGAGAAGACACTGCGTAACTTCCCGAACGCTGCCCAGCCGAGTCGGATTCGTCGAAAGACCTCTTCCTCGAAGCTGGAACTTCCTGCCTGGATCAATTGACCCAGGTAGATATACTGGTCTACAACTTCGAGGGTGGAGCTCCTAACAGAAACAGGTAAAGGCGTTACGTGCATATTCGACATGACCTTCGTCTTGTCAATGTTCATTTTCAGGCCGACCTGTTGGGAAACTCGATTTAGGTCTTCAAGCATCGTACTTAAGTCCTCCATCGATTCTGCCATGACAACGATATCGTCGGCAAATCGAAGGTGAGTGATATACTCGCCATTGATGTTAATGCCCAGTCCTTTCCATTCTAGAAGCTTGAAGGCATCTTCCAGAGCAGCGGTGAACAGTTTTGGAGATATGACATCTCCCTGTCTCACGCCTCTTTGCAATGGAATAGCCTTCGTACTGAGCTCCTGTACTCGGACCGACATAGTGGCTTTGTTGTATAAACACTTCAACACTTCGATATACCGATAGTCAATACGGCACCGCTGGAGAGACTGAAGCACGGCCCATGTTTCGATCGAATCGAAGGCTTTCTCATAGTCCACGAACCCCAAGCATAACGGCTGGTTATACTCCCTCGTTTTCTCTATAACCTGCCGCAGCGTATGGATGTGGTCCATGGTACTATAGCCTTTTCGGAACCCGGCTTGTTCGGGAGGTTGGAAGGCATCAAATCTGTTAGCGAGACGGTTCGTGATGACTCTCGAAAACAACTTATAGACATGACTCAGAAGTGTGATGGGCCTATAGTTCTTCAAGAGAGTGTTGTCACACTTTTTGAAGAACAGAACCACCACACCCCCGCTCCACGCCTCTGGCGTCACTCCCTCGAGTAGAACGGAATTAAAGAGCCTTTGAAGGACTTTCAGTACCGGCGTTCCGCCCGCTTTCAAAAGCTCTGCTGTGATTCCGTCCTCGCCCGGCGCCTTGTTGTTTTTAAGCTGTTTGAGAGCCATCCTAATCTCGTACAGACTGATGTCCGGGATATCTTCGGTATGGTGTCGGGTTAACTTGGCTCTTGGATCTTTTGCCGTATTTATGTTAGGTTTTGCAACGGATGTATATAACTGCCCATAGAACCTCTCGATCTCTCCCAGAACCCCCTCCCCCGTCGACACAACGTTTCCGCCCTCCGTCTTCAGCTTAGTCAATCGGCTCTGCCCAGTAGACATAGCCCTTGCAAACACTTTGGAACCTTTGTTTTGTTCTATCGTCTCCTTAATACATTGAGTATTAAAGGAGCGAATGTCGTGTCGCAAGGACTTTTGAATTTGTCGGTTAAGCTTTCGATATGACTTAGCGTCTTCGGAGGTTTGCAGCGGCATGGATCGTCGCTGTGTCATAAGGTCTAGGGTCTGAGCAGAGATTTTTTGAGGTTTACTTTTAGGGCGGGACTTAAAAAACTTAGATCCCACTGCTTGGACAGTTTCTATAAACCCGTTGCTTATCTCGTCCACTGAAACGCAATCCTGGAGAAGTTCAAAGCAATTGGAGAGTTCAACTTGAAAGCTTTCGGGGTTTTGGATCTGGCTCAGCGATGGTCGGAGCGTAGACTTCATAAGCCTTGACCTTTCAAGTCGGAGGTCGATATTCAAGATGCCTCTTACAATTCGGTGATCGCTGCCGGTTTTAATCATATTAATCACGGAGACATCATTGAATATCTGCCTCTTCGCTGTCAGGAAGAAGTCTATCTCGTTCTTGACTGGGGGCTGGTTATTCTTACTAGGACCCATCCAGGTCCACTTCTTCTGTAGCGGCTTCTTGAAGAAAGAGTTCATCGCAAAGAGTCCCTCTTCCTCCAGAAAATCAGCCAGCCTGTGCCCCCTGTCATTGCGCTTACCATATCCAAATTGCCCTACCCTGATCTCTCCATCGCGTCCCTTCCCCAGTTTTGCGTTAAAGTCCCCCATAATAACCGTGAAATGGGTTTTGGAGGCGTGTATGGCTCTACTAATGTCCTCATACACTACCTCAACCTCCGCATCTGAGTGTGTTGCGGTCGGCATGTATACCTGTATGACCTTCAACGAGTATCTTTTGGATACTCTGAGTATCAGGTATATTACCCTGCTGGAAACACTGTCGATGGTCACTACGTTATTTATGAGGGACCTGTGAACGAGAAACCCGACACCATGCTGGGACTTCTTTTCGTCTCCCTACCGGTGATAGAGTAGGTTACCGGACTCTAAGGTTGTCGTGCCCTCGCCCTCTCTTCG
Source organism: Acrobasis repandana (assembly GCA_963576875.1). NCBI lineage: Eukaryota > Metazoa > Arthropoda > Insecta > Lepidoptera > Pyralidae > Acrobasis > Acrobasis repandana. Next base: position 8,433,572 of record OY756241.1, on the reverse strand, counting down.
GACTTCAGACAACCCCACTATGTCCCACCGTAACCTACTCATCTCCTCTTCCACCTCAGTCGGTTTCTCGTCTGTCCTCAAAGTGCAGACGTTGTGTGTTACCAGGGCCAGTTTTCGCCGGTGGTGGTAGCCGGATCCCATCCGGGGATTCTTAGCACCCCCTGCCCTGCCGTTACCATGACCGCTACCGGAGTCAGGAATAGCAGGGCTGCCGGGTACTGGGGGCCTGGTCGCATTTTGTACCTTCATTGAGGGGTTTTGCCATACTCGCCACGCTTGGCAGGCGGGTTGGCGAGCGCAGTGGGGGGTCACTATCGCACTTCCGACGCTGCTGTCCATCGGAAGTCTGTTCATGTGCAGTGACGGAACTCTCCTTTAGTCGCCTCTTACGACATCCACAGGAAGACTTGGAGTGGTCCTATTCTACTCTGCCGAGAACCACATGGCAACTAAAATTGAAAATAAAAAAAATATAAATTTTGAAAATCTAAAATTTAAAAATTGAAAATATAATTACAACTTAATACCACGTTATTAAAGCTTATATTTCCATAACGCTTATATGTTATTCCTCACGTTCCCAAAAAAGTTATAGGCATCCCTGTCCCGCAAACTACCAGTGCAATAAAATAAAAAGGGACACCTATAACTTCAGGTTTGTTTTTGGGTACGGTTTGCCACTTCGTAGGCATTTTAGATTGAATATAATTTCTTTGGAAGGAATCGAACACGAAAGCTTTGGATGCGCGCCAATATAAGTCAAATCGTTGCGGATCAATGGACAAACAAACGTGGGAGAAAACAAGTGGAATCTTCAAGGACGAGGACGCAATGCTTGAGATAATATGAACTGAACATACATATATTACCACATCTGTTTCTATGGACCTCCACTTTCGCTTCCCCTACACTCATAACTCTCTTCATACATGCCGCTGATTACGGGTCTGACCTCTCCTTTTTATAAATCTCTGAAATCTGGTTGCAGTACGTTCGTCGAGGACGACTCTGACCAAGTTTTCCACTCACATTCGCTTCGTGGACCATTTTAGTAAATCTCCTTTCATCTATCTTTTCTACATGCCCGAACCATCTCATCATTTCTTTCTTAATTTTTGTCACTTATCGTTATGCGGCTGAAATGATGATCTTCTATGTCACCTTTTGACTTCGAAACACCCCCGCCTCCGTCACGCTTTTCCCGGTCCCTTTAACACGTACTGTCACATTTGGCATGACCAGCGAATCGCTTTGACGCAATATCCCCTAAGTGGTCGCGTATTAGATGACCTTTCCTTCAGTATTCTTCGTCTAAAGGTTGAAGCCGGTAAAAACGTCAACGTATTGCAAATGACAGGCGTCCGAACAATATGAAGCTTTGCGTAACACCGCGAGTATAAATAACAGCAGGAAATCTGTTCGCGATACGGATGTTATGCGATAGTATAAAGAATATAAAATCTTGATCTTGATATCGATTCCTTGGCAAAGAAAAACATCGTCAGACAACCGGAAATTTCAAACGAGGTTCAAGTTCATCGGGTCACTGTATCTGTGACTCTTAAAAACTTGCAAAACTAACCTTAACATTCACAAGTATATTCAAATACTGATATTTATAACAGGTAACTTGTTGGGAAGAACTGGATCGAGTGGCCGGGGACAGAACAGGGTGGCGCAGATAAATGGAGGATACCTACTCCGGCAGACGATTTTTGAAAATAGCTAATCCTATTACGACTCTGATCATTATGACTCATATAATTTAAAATGCTGTACTATGTTTCATTTACACGACTACGTCATTCCGGTCATTCAGCTTTCTTCGAAAAAACATACATACAAAAGCCGAACTAACCAAGTAAATACATGCTGAAAACTTCGCTTGTTTAATGTACAAAGTGCGCGACACACTATTCATAGTTTAACTCTCAGATTAATCTAAGGTTTAACTAATACTAAAGTCTAATATGTGTTTCGTATAAGCCCAAACGATAGAAACTATGCTGTAACACGATTCGAAATTAAGGTTTCAGTTGTAAAAAGACAAAAATTATTTTAAGTATTTATTTTTAGTATATTAATTTCATTTTAAGGTGAAGGGGTAAGCAAATGACCTTGAAGTTTAAAATAAATTGTTAACTCGTAAATATGGTGATAATTTCCATATTGCTCTTCGTCATGCACTAGATATCCTTTTAAATTATTTTATGAACTGCCGTTGAAACTATTATTGGTGATCCGTCTAGCTTTAAAACTTGCCGTGGCCACTTTTGGCGGAGGCAAGTTTTAAAGCTAGACGGACTAATGTAAATACTTTCAACGGTGGTTCATAAAATAATTTTAAGTGCTATCTAGTGCATGACGAAGAGCAATATGGAAATATGTATATATATATCACCATATTTACAAGTTAACAATTTATTTCACACTTCAAGGCCATTTGCTTATCTCTTCACCTTAAGCCAGACGAATTTTACCTTCCCCATGAAATATCTATTCGAATTTAATATAATGGATCCACGCACGACTTATTGCCAGTAGGACTACCTGCCTTGCTTGACACGTAGAAGCTTGTAGGAAACCCTTTTAGATCAAAAGAACATTCCATTCTACACGTGTTGAACACAATTAAGTCATTAGCAGATATAATGTTTTCCTTGACAAGTCGTGGAGAAATTAGCCCGACTATAAAATTTACTAAACAAAATTATCGCAAAACAATCCAGTACTATTTTATTTTATTCCTGTAAGTACTATTATTTCCTTGTTTATTTCCTATTATTCAGAAACTAGTTCAAGGACACAATTGTAGCAACAAACAAATTTTTTACATTTATATCAGACTTTAACTCAACATTTAGTACTTTTTTCTACACGAATAATATTTTATTCCTAGCGATAAAGCTAGAGGATTTTAAATTACTGAAAAACACGCAACCGCCTTTTATACAGACAAAAACCTACGTTACGAAGGTCAAGGCTTCTTCGTTTAAAAATTAAGATCCCTGGCACTGATTAGTCTTTACAAAATAAATGGAAGAAATTAAAGCCTTCAGTAAATAGCTGAACAAGAGAGTAAATTGTAAGGCTAAATTGTTGATATTTTATGTAATAGATCAATAATCCTAAGTTTTTTCTCTACAGTACGCTGTATGCTATATAAACTTTATAGACATAAAAACAATTGGACGATCTGTAAAAATCGCTACAGGACTAGTAACTTTAAAAAAAATCTGAGATCTTGATGACTCACCGTCTCGATATGGAGTAATATGGAGGCGGATTCTACCCGTGTTCAGATTTGCAAAAATGACAAAAAAACAATTCTAATGTTTGTGCTTTTATTGTAAGTACATCACCAGGCCCTGAATTATCAAACGTATCACCTTGATATAATAGTAAGCAAACAACTAGTCAAGATAAATCAAACAAATACAAAATCGATAGTTATTCGTCGTGGAGTTTCTATCGACGAGGACGAACTTATGACACTGTCACATAATGAGGGGCGAGTGTGATAATACCGAGTTATGTGCAGTGTCATACACTACTTTATCTGATCTCATAAACTAGAATCAAAGCTATTAAATAAAATATCAAAGTTGAAAGAGAAAGAAGTAGTTGTTTGCTATAATAAGGAACGCTTAATCCTGATAACACTTATCATATAGTTTTCTCGACTTTGCAGGTAAAAAATAAAGTCATCGAAAAATCTTGGGCGGAGTCCTATTTTCTTCAAATTCTCTACTACTCGTATAAGACATTTTTACAAGAATTAGGCAAGGAGATTACACGTTTTTAAGTAAAAAATAAATAAGATATTTTATACTTAAAAATGTATGAGGCATAATAACACATAATAAATTATAAGGACACAGATAATTAATTTGTTTTTTTAACGGCCCTGAATACGAATCCTTTTGAGCCATCATACAGCAATCAAAACTTATTTGTAACGCTATAAAAATGGTGAACAGCGTCTATAGCGTTCCATTAATAAAATAAATTGATCCCCAAGGATTTCCACCACCAATTACAAGGTTTCGAACACAAACGGTGTCACCATTTTTATGTGGCTCTAATGATATGTATCCAGGGCCATAACAATAAGTGACCTGTATCGTAATGGTTAAAAAATTTCATTATAACATTGTTTTGTTCAAGAAAAAGTGTTGTAATGGGATTCTATTTTTAAATTTTGGTATTGTGTTCATGAAGTACGTCAATATAAAATTGTTCTAAAGTTTATAATTAGAATTTTATGACATGAGATTAGATAAATAGTGTTATTCGAGTGACGATTTACATTATTTATGTAGGTATGCAAAATTTTACTATAAGGCGAAATGCCACCCAAAATAGATTTTTGACGCGTTTTACCTGCAAGCAAAACCATTTATTTGCTCTCAAAAACTTAGAATTCACCATAGGTTTCATCCACGCCAACAAACGTACCATTTTTTATTTATTTTGCTGACGTTTCGTTCAGGTTTCACCGAACGTGGTCCCAGCTTGACTGAATTAATTTAATAATAATGCAACGCGATAGTTTAAAAGTATTTATTCACGCTAACAAACGTTACAAAACTTGAAAGTTAAATAAAAGCATGTAAAAAAGCATAGGGTAAAGAATGCAGTCACGGAGTGGCCGCAATGTACCACTTAAACTATGTAGTTGACCAAAATGTAATACGGAATAACGATGGTAGTATCAAACTACAGCTACATTATCTGTTTATTTTTATGCGTAATAAAAAAAATACTATCATGGGTTCCAGAGAATTCCAGCGATGTAGGCCAATAAAATGTCTTATATATATTGCTATGATCGACACTTGATAAATTTATTAAAGGAATGCATAGAAAAGTAAAATTTCGCGCCGAAAAAAATTCATAAACAATACACCAATTTCAGAAGTATGGAATCAATCATACTAATATTTAAAAATACATATAATCGGATGAAAATTGCAAAGTTTAAGTGAAAGCTAGGTGGGCTTATTTGCCGAATGCGTTTCGAAAGATGGGCCAAATCGTCCACAAATCCACATTTAGGATTCCAGACGGGCGCAGGGGAAGGGGTATCTAGGACAAGATGGCGGGACGAACTCGACAATTTTTTGTGCGGGTGGCAGGAAATCGCAGAAGACAGGAACGTGTGGATAATATAGATGGAAAGCCTTTGCTCAGTAGTGGGACATAAGACCTACAGGCTAGTATAGTATAATCGCATACACGCCAATGCATCAGGGTTTCAATCATCTAAATATTGCAAATGATGGTTTTAATAAGTGTTCAATTGTACATACGAGTACAATAGCCATTAACTTTAAAGATTTTTTTATCAGTTAAAGTAATAATATCTGACAATCAAAATTTCTTATTACTCTCCGGGACACTTGCAGATAGCTGTAACACGTAACTCAATTTATTTTTATTAGGATTGGGACTGACTGACTGTCTCGCAAGGTGTTATTTTTGAACAAAATATGGCTGACTCAACAAATATGTATAAGAGCAACCGCAAAAGTAGTGGCACATATTGAAGCGTAGTTCAAATTCCTTGTTTACAAAATTTAAATCAATGAACGAGTGGAATTCTACTGAATGGTGTAGTACAAACATAAACAGTAAAGATATTCGCGAGTCTGTAATAGCTCACAAACTGCTATGATTGTTAAATTTACATGCACGTGCCTTGTTAGGTAGACCAATGTTTATCGTTGTCAATATCCAAGGTGTATTCTGGGAAATGGAATGTTTGTATTCGTATGTATGTTAAATATACAGTAATTAGGGAGTTACTCAAATATAACAAATGTACGAATAAATAAATAAAGCTTCCGAAGGTTTCAAACAGGTATAAAATGATAAGGTAAATATTGTGTTTGGAAGAGAAGTGTCCTTAAGAACTGAAATACAAAAATTGGAGGATGCCAAAGACTGTGCGAAAGTGGAGAAGAAAAAGTCAAAACTAGCTGGTATTAAATTCGGCCCTACCACAATCACCAGATATATTGGAGGTACATATACATCGTGTTAATTAAAGAACGCAAAACCTCTCAGATGGTACCTCAGCCCATGACACTAAACAACTTTCCCGAAACTAAAAAAACTTCTTTAATTAACACGATGTATAGATTCCGCGATGATGTGTCAAAAGCGTTACCTGTTTTTAAACGTAGTTCCGTATTTTCTTTAACGCGGTACGTGTAAGACGCTAGTAATTAAAAAAGTCACCTGGACCCTGGACAGAAGTCAATTACATTTAAATTTTATCTTATCAAGCAAAAAATAGTTTGAAGCAGGCTACATTTTTACTATTCACGTTTAGCGAAGTCTTATTCTAGCTACAGTAAGTGCCGATAAGAGGGAAAGAGACAAAAGTTGGGTTTTAACCAGATTATCTCTAAAAGAAGGTACTTTTTTTGCTCTTTGACAATACAACAAGGTCGTCATTACCGTCAATCCCACCTGTTTGCAGCTTGTCGGCGGTTAGGCTCCGAAGCAGCCTCTTGATGCTGCGCCGTCGGCGGACACCGGCACTAGCACCATCATCAGGAGAACTCATAGCACTAACACATTGTTCACTTTTCTCACTATCACTTTTGCTTTTACACTAGCTTTAATTTCTTCGCACTTATTTTCATGTCGTTTATGTTACTATTTTTACTTACTTTTGCATGTACTTCTATCTTATTTAAAGTAGAAACATTTAGACCCTTTCCTCACTCGCTCTTCCTGTTTACTGGCTTCAGTTGTTCATAGTTATAATCATGTTGATTACTCAATATTCAAATATTTATTGCTTTCTTAATGTACAATTAGGTTTGTTACTATTTTTATTACTTAGCTATGTTTCTAGTTTAGCATATTGATTTATTTTACAGTTATAATCACGTTTATTAGGTTTGTTTTTACTTGAAAATGTAGACAAATTTGTCAGTATGGCTTTGTCAAATAATTGTTAAAATGACGGGCAAAATAAAATAAAAAATACAATGCTTTTATTTAAAAGATAAGAGTTGTAAAAATGTTTGTTCAACTATCAATTACATCCTTAAATACATAGTTGCTAAATATCTCATAGTCAATGTCGTAAAGTGCTACTATGTCTAGCGGAATGTGAATTATTTTTGTACATATAATAATTTAAGTAAGTTCTTAGGTGTTTTTCAAAAACAGTAGATCGCCCAGCGAGTTATAATCCTAAAGAAACTGTTATCAGTGTCTGCTCGTATACCTTCTTCCTTTTTCCGTATTAGGGAGTATTGTTTTCCTTTTTTATCAGACTTATGTACCTACAAGCCTACAGGATAATCATACGTTTGAATACGGCCGTTCGCTAATGCTATGCTTTGTTAAAATCAAAATAAAATATTTATTCAGTAATTAGGCGTTTGCAGGCACTTTTACACGTCCATAATTTTAGTGTACATTACGTGTCATGTTTATTTATATCTGAATTATTATTTTTCTTTGTTTAAAAGCTACCGATTTTAGCGTTTCGCAACGACCACTGCTGAGAAGAAACGCCGAAAGAAACTCATTTACACAGTATTGGTCGCCTACGCGCCAGAAGGGCTTTGTCAGTTTACAAAGTTATGCCTAGTACAATGTTAACACAACATAATACGAGTAAGTAAAGCTTGCGAACTAAATTATGTGACGATATGACACATTTATGTCTTCTGTCATTTATATCTATGTTTGAGGTCTTGATGTTTTAAGCTATGTTTAGCTTGTGATTCCTAAGTTTGCCTTCTACTCTGCCGGGAACGACACACTACACGGCAACACGGCAGTAGAGTGAAACAGTTTACTATAGACATTGTTTGACTACCTTGGACAACTTAAAATTACGACTTAGCATATGTAATTAATTATTTTCGAATGCATATTAACAAAATAGGTTCTTTTATTTATAATTTATATTTTCTCATACATACATTACATACATGGATACATTTTTAGATTTCATATTAAATCGATGTAAATTAGTTCTGACAATTGTATCGCCACACCCAAACTGGGTACATGTAGTACTGCACAGACATTTGTCATCTTATATTATGCAACATGTTAGCGATGAATAAATGATTATGATTATGATTATAACTATATAAACATTTAACTAAAAGAGGCGTGCCAAAGAGCTAAAGCTAGTTCTTCAGTTAATAATTTTAACTCTGAAGAGAAACTTCATGACTAAAACTCATCGCAATTTTCTTCTCACACTTCGTTAATGTTCTAGTGCATTATGTTTGCATTGATTTATTAAAAAATGGATTTGAAAAATATGTATTTAAATAACAAACAGCTATTTATACTGTTTCCGAGGCATAGCTACATGAAACAGTTTAAGGGGAAAATGAACGTCGTGTCATACAGCGAAATAAAACAGCTGGCGGATGAGACACAAATGAAAGAGAATCCACCGACAAGAGCATAGCTCTTAAATATAGATATATATTTACCAGTAGTACATAGATCTTCCCGATTTAAATGTACTGTCGAAACATAATCCAACGAATGAATAAAAAACGGGACCAATGCCTTGAACCTTAAAGAAAATTTCAAAATACTTATGAAAACTGTCCGTTCAAGTAAACTATTTTATATGAAAAATTAAACAATTTTCGACTGATTCCAGTATCTTTTCCACAGGAAAATGTGTTCAGTCACATCCTCATGTGTCGTAGAATTTTTTGATTAGACTAGCTTTAAATGTATACGTTTAAAGCTAGTCTAATCAGAAAATTCTATCGAATCTATACAATCCGATTTTACAGATCCATCTTTTCACGTGCCTACAATTTGGCGATCTAAAAGCGAACCGTTTTTGCGAAAAAACCTCACGGTCATGTAAGGGATTACGACTTACGACCCTAAGACTGCGAGTGACGTCTTTAGAAAAGTAGTCCTGGATGACTTTATGATTGATAGCCGTTGCCGACTCCGAAAATACATATCAAGTAGTACAGTCTGTTAATCAGATACCTGTGCCACGTAAATCGAGATAATGGACAAATACAAATCGAGGAATCATGTTAATAGGTAATATTACTAGCAACTCATCGCTACTTTGATTCCCTTTTCCACCCACACGAGCGGGCGTGTGGGTGGAATCACGATGACAGTGGCATTTTGGAACTTAAGGCACTGGGCTCTGTGTTACCGATTTTATTATCAGAAAACACATGCACACATGCACACATACAGAAATTCATAAATCGGACTTTCACGATCGTTCTTTTCGCTTGTAATTTAGAGATTCAACCGTTTTTGCGAATAACCCGGTGGTCACGGTAGGGATTAGAGCCCCTAGACTGCAAGTGACGTCTTCACAGAGGTAATCCTGAGTAATTGATAGCCCGATCTCGACGACGTCGGCTCCACGGTCACGTATAATTCTCTCAATTTAAGTGGACCAAACCCTACGTTCGCTAAAGGGCAACTTCGCTAAAGGCTTATTTGCTAAACGGCAATCTGTCTAAACGGCAATTTCAGGCAACTTTAGTACAGGTATAATCAGTCAAAATTTTTGACCAGGTACGTATTTCCGCCACTTCTGTGCCTGTCTGTACCCAGTCAACCATCAGTCAACGCAGGGAATGTTATTCGTCTTGAATTCGAATTCTATACTACGTCTACCTGAGTCTATGTTACTTATTTTTAACCGACATCAAAAAAGGAGGAGGGCATCAATTCATCGGAATCTTTTTTTATGTATGTTCCCCGATTACTCAAAGGCGCCTAGACCGATTGGGAAAATTTTTTTGTTTGATAGGGATACAGATTTCTTTTCAGGTAGTCCCATAAAAAAATATGGTATTATAAATAAATAAAAAAACATCAATAATTATCTTTTTGCAGAACCGTCAAAAACAAAATGATCACAAAGTCAGATCATAATATTTCATACAGATTTTCCCGCAACGCGTTAAAGCGCTTAAGGCCGTACCCGAATTTTCCGGGGTCCAGTGCTGCCCCCATTTAAAATAAATCATTTCAAAGGAAACGGAGACACCATTAAAAAATATGCTACTACCAATTCCTAGATAACCCTTCAAATTATTTTATGAACTACTGTTTAAAGTTTATAATGAGAACGTTAAGCTTTACTACGCACATTAGCCAAAAGTGGCCGTTTTTTGCAAATATGCGTAGTAAAGCTTAACGTTCTCACTTTAAACTGTAAACAGTAGTTCATCAAGGGTTATCTACGAATTGGTAGTAGCAAAATTTTAAATAATGTCTCCGTTTTCTTTGAAATTATTTATTTTAAATGGGGGCAGCACTGGACCCTTGACGTCGACGTTTGAGGGTTTTCGTGGAACTTACGGAGCAAAGGGTTTCTGGTCTGTCTTGACCTGAGTGCACTAATGGCCTGTTATCTAACAGCTTAGCTTTAAGGCTAGACATTTTTCAAAGCATTAAATCTCTGCGCATCAAAATATATAATGTAATAAAGTAAGTTCGAGACTTGTGTTATGGGATACTAACTCAACTATACTATATTTTATAACAAATACATATACAAAGTGGAAGGGACATACCCGTAATAAATCAAACCACGGGCTTTACTAGATCTCATATACGTTTTATAATATATAATATTATACTGACTAACAGCTGTGCCCACAAAGGCGTGTACAATAACAGGCTCGCCATAATGAGCTGACAGTATAAACACAACACAAATATTATCTTACTTATTATTCCAGTTACGGCCACAAACAAAATTGTAAATATTAGTTTTGATATTATATGAGAATTGTTTGAAGTTATGTCTTTGATACTGCTAAATGATAAAAAAAAGTAGATATCAACATAATTAGCGTTTATAATTTATTATAAATATACTTAATTTAATTTCTTAACCAAACTGTATTATGTAAATAAGAAAATAGGAGTCACACAAGGTAATATTTTAGGACCACTGATATTAATTTATTATTTTCTCAATAAATGAATTCGTTAAAATACTTGATGCGACTTAATTTTTAACTTCTAACGTGGACTAAATCCATCTAGGTGTTGTCGAGAAGTTGGAGAAGAACAACTAGTTACAGAACCGTTATGACACAGAACAGCGTGATGTGTTTTGCTGATAACATAAAATCTCAAATTAATTGAATAATAACAAGTGGTTTCATAAAATTTTACAAGCCGAAAGGAATGCCTCATAAACCGCTGAAAATACGAAACATTGACATTCCAGCACAGAGGTCGACATAAAGTGGATTTGACGAGGAAGGCCGAGGTAGTTAAATGTCTCTCTAGATATTCCGGGTACCGCGTTGGGCGCCAATATTAACGATCGGGTCCTGTCCATCAAGCTATTACATGTTCAGATCAATGAATTAGAAACACGCGTAAGCTTCATTGTTGTACTTAAATAAGAACAGTGGTATGTTGACTAAAAACAGATGATACGAGTGCAATAAATGATTTGAAATTGAAAGCGGAACTGGCTTTATAGTCTACTAGCTTTTGCCCGCGGCTTCGCTCGCGTATCCCACGGGAACATTAAATTTTTCCGGGATGAAAGGTGCCCTATGTCCTTCTCAGTACTCCTAACTATGTGTATGCGAATTTTCAAGAAGATTGGTTCAGTAGATAAAGCGTGAGGAGGTAACAAACAAACAAACAAATATACAAACTCACTTTCGCATTTATAATATTAGTTAGGATTAGGATAGGATACAACATCGGAAAGTGTATAATCAAGTTGAAACTCTTGTTAATGTGATCAGCTTTAACAATGAATTGCATGTTTTTTTAATCTGCTAATTTCACGAAATTAAATAAACGGTTTCGAGATTGGTCGGTTTCGACTTTAAAATACGTTATACATGCGAAGACGCATCAAATTTTTATGTCGGTGATCTAGGTTCAAATCGCGACATCGTATCATCCATAAAATGACACTATATGAACCACAACACGCGAGGTCAACGAACACTGTAATATTACGGGGTGCGCTCGGTCATGGGCGCATCGCCCCGTGAGATCAAAGAGTTAGGTACACCCTGTATACCTGGGACCTATTGTGAAAACGTGTATGAAATTTATTTTTACATTGCAAGATACATTATAAGATACAAAGTATTATCGTACACACGCGTACGTGTGTGAGTAAAACGGGCTACCATAGGCCGACACATTATATCCCGACTTTTTAATGCTGTCTATCATTTATTATCTTTTTAAAAATTATATTACGACCCTGGATAAGGGTCCTATAAAGCATATCTTCTAATAGACCCCCTCCACAGTCCACTTAAAAAATATCACTACTATGATGTTTACTATTTCACATATATTGTTCATGAGTTTATATTATAACACCAAACTACACCAATTTCACATTATAAAGTCCACTAGAATCAAACCCCAACCCCAACTGCACCCTTTGACTTCCCGGCGAAAACTCTGTCATTATTGGAAGGTATTTGCCAAGCTGTCAGATTCATAGCGATAACCTTATTTCATGTCTCTCCGTATTATTATACCGATAATAATAAACTATGCGGATTAGCGGGGGACACAGGGGAAAGGGGTGAGCTTCCGTTCGGTACGTTAGTACTTATTTAAATTTTATGCCTATCCATGTAGTGTGATGACATTTTTCAACCTGGAACTTTAGCCTGACTAGACTGTATTAGTTCATTACACTTCCATACAAAAAATGTTTTGACATAATCAGAGATGGGCCCGGAAGACTACCTTGTATACCAGAAGGGCACAGGAGTAGAGCGCGACCAAGAAGGAGATGGCGAGACGACATCGACAGTTTCATGAGGGAATGGCAGCAGGTTGCAACGGACAGGGATCAGTGCAAAAGGAAAGGGGAGGCCTTTGCCCAGCAGTGGGACACAAACACAGGCTAATAAAATAAAAATAGTAAGAATCAGCATACGATTAAAATAATCTCACAAACGTTTATTGTAACATCAACACAATAAGAAACGTTAAAGTACTCGTATAACATAAACTGTTTTGAAAAGTTTTACAATGTGAAACTGCAAAAATAAACTATTACAAGATCGTATGCTTTGAAGATTTTTTTATTAATAAACCGAATAACTCTTTATTATTCGTATGTTACAATGTCAAAGTCAAAACGTCCTGTTACGTAACGTGATACGCCGTTAGGGTTATCACAGTCCACTACGTATTACATGAGGGGTGACTTTACTCGTAGTAAACATTCGGTAGAGCCGCGCTTCCTGATTTTTTTGCCTGATCTACTCAAATAGTGTAGTAACATAAGTATGTCTAGTTTTAAGTATGTACAAGTATTAAGAGAAACATAAATAGAGTCCTAATCAAACCGTGTTTCAATAAATACGCACGCACGGCGACCCGGCCAATCGGCGCAGGGATGTGGCGTCTTTGTTGGATTAGAACTGCCTTTATTTTTAAGTAAAGTTTAAGTTTCTTTTATTACATGCTTAAAACTAGACAAACGTATGTTGCTACACTACACTCACCTACTTTTGGTAAAGCTACACTAGCTAGAATATTACAAACTGGCACTAGCATTCTAAAGTACGACGGGAACACACTCCCTTTTCCGGATAAAAAATCCTCAACCAGAAGCAATACGTATCGATATGTTTATGGATATAGAGGTGATACTAATTTCTATATGAGTCTTATTTCATTTCACAATGATTCAAAAATGGGCCCTCGATCCAGATGCACGTGAATCAAGAATCAAATAGTTATTCAATAACCAGGCCAGGCCATTGCAGGCACGATTTATTGACGTGTAAAACACGTCATTAAGTTTAGTATACATTACGTGTAATGTTCATTTATATTTAAATTATTAATTATTTTAAAGAAGCACCGAAAAAAATCATTAAAACAGTTTTGGTCGCCCACTCGCCTGAAGAGCTTTGTCAATATCTGTGTCAGTTTACAAAGAATAAAACTAATCTTCTTCTTCTTAGCGAGTCGGAATGGCTAATATTATTATATGAGTGTGGACATTTGTGTGGCCACACTTACTACTACTTATATCTAATAGCCTGATAGAATGTTATCACAATATGTAAAGGTTGCGAACGAGTGACCAAATCCAATTAACAGAACCATAAGACCAGTCCCTCCTGGCGGAACTCGTTCACGAGTTAACGCGTGGATCAGCCATCGCTGAACTCAACCTATATCAGAAATACCAGAGGGAAAGTCTCGATCGGCAAGTGTCAATGTTTCACATACATCTCATGATTTTTTCGGTGTCTTCCTTCCCTTCCAACCCCTCCGCATATGCCAGCATTGCCAGCCCTAGTACATCTCGTAAATTGTTGCTATTACACGACTTTTATGCCGTTGTATAAAGGCGAATCATCTTTATCGTACAGTCGAGGTAAATAGAAATATGTTCCAATAATCTCCTAAGGCTCCGGTGGCGAAGTAGTTCTTGTCTCTTATCCACCAGGTCTGCGGTTCGACACTTGGCATAATCATTTCAGATCTACTTAGAGCAATATAAGCTGTTGTGGTGACCTTTACGCCACTTTAAAAAACTATACAAAGAGCAAAGCTTCGACATAGTTCACGATGAGCATACGAGATGGCGCTGACTTATTCTACAACTCGATCTTAGAGTTACTTTGATGGGCTGCGTAGAAACAACCCCCGGAAAGGCGGAAAGATCTTCCCTTTATGGTGGTCGAGCAGACCACCTCGCTCCCACTACACCGCTATTACACAGTCTTCTTCGAGTGTCTGTTTTAAATACACTGCGTTTTTTGAAAGATGACATTCAGATTGTTTATAACAAGGCAAGCAACATGACACATCATAATAGGCAGTCTACGTCTCATTATCAGGTCTTTTTAGTCACCACTGCAAGAGCACGACCCTCTCTGTACTACCAGAGCCATATATTAACCAGAGCAGTCAGAGGATTTGGCCTACACTCTCCACGCTGGCCAGACAGGTTGGAGAGGTCTCACTGATATTTATAGGCTTTGTTTAGCTTGTGTTTCCTAAGTCGCCTTCTACGACATCCACGGGAAGACTTGGAGTGGTCCTATTCTACTCTACCGGGAACCACACGGCTACGTGTAATAGCGACTAAAGGCATACGTACGAAAAATCTTTGTGACTTTCCTAGTGCTTAATACCTATCCTATGACACGATTTACGGATCTGCATTACAGTCCAAAGCGCAGTGTTAGCGCAGTATGCAAACCATTTGCCAAAACAACCTATTGATTAATGTTCACTTGCCATGCGATTATTCGAATGACCCGAATAGGTTATGATGATAGAAAACATTCACGCTAAGAATAAACTAGTGGTTCTGTGAGAACAGTAGTAGCTCTTATAACCATGCAATACCCAACACTTTCCCTGGTTTAGCTAAGCCATTGCAGTGATATCTGTCCATATATAACCCCTCCCCTCCCCCTCCCCCTTTTGAATTTGTTTTTCAACATCTTATGTAGAATGAAGTCCTTAGTGTGCCTAATAATAAATAAATTCGACCTGCAAGCGAAAACTTACGATACTATCTCGGCAGCCCCGTCACCTATTGGCTCATATTCGAACTCAATTATTTTTCTGATCTTCTCACGAACACTCATACATACAAACGCCGGATTGTCAAAGTTCACTCAGAGAATTTTGCTCAGTCCGACAGAATTTTCTTTAGAGAAAAACTTCTCTAAGGAAATTTCCGTCAGACTGTACCTCTTGACGGATGCCTCAGTAATCTGGCTGGCGGCCAAACAATCAGCTCGTTGCCATGCCATATTTTATTGTTCTGTAAGCGCCTAACTCGCTGATGCAACACTGCTCTTGAATGTTAATTTAAGCTTACAGCCAGCGTGACGACATGGTCAGTTTGGACATGTCCATAGAAATGTGTACGAATCTTGTCTAACGTTCCTTATTGTCTTAGCGCGAAAGCGCTGGAAAGTTATACAACGTAGAAGGGACATACCCGTAATAAATGAAACCACGGACTATACAAGATCATTATAGTATAATGCAATCAAAATAACAGCCAAAAAACAAAAATAAATTTCGGCATTTCCGTACAAAAGTGTGCAGCCGCCCGGGCGATTTGTATGGGAATGTCGATTTTTTTTTTGGTTTTTTGACTGTTATTTTAATTTCATTATACTTTAGTGATCTAGTATAGCCTGTGGTTCGATTTATTACCGAGATGTCCCTTACACTTTGTATATACTAAGTTCTGACCTACAGTTCCCTACGCACATTTGTTGCCCGCTGTATCCTAAACAAGTTGACATCTAGTAAACTCATATTTCCGCCATTTTGAAAAATTTCGAAGAACTGGCCCGACGAGTAAATTCTACATAATTATCGAACCTGGTCACAAAATCTCACGAGAATCGGTTGAGAAATGCGACCTGCAGGCGAGAACAACCGGAAAACTGTTAAAGTTCGGACACACAAAAGAATTTTTGCCGAAGCTGAAACGAAGACCGTCGTTCGCTTCGCTCACTCCGTCAATCATACACGAAAGCTCATCATTCAATCCAATCCAACCTCGATTACTGTATGGATTGTCGATTTATAACAATGCAGAGCTGCATGTTAATGTATCAATAGCATTGGGACCTGGCAGGCGGCCAGCTGGTCAAGGTCTGTAGGGAACCGTAACTTTAAGATCCTACTCCTAAACGACGAAAAACTGCAGCGAGGAACAAACACGAAACATTGTTACAAATAGTTTTAAATGAGACTCGATTTTCATCAGTTTGATTTAACGTTAGATTGAAAACATCACAGTTGTAACACATCTAACATCAACAAAAATGCTTAGTACTTACATATTTTTTAGTAAAACGGGGGACACACAACTTCAAAAATATGTTTAAAGATTTCATTCGATTTACAGGCAATCAATGTTGGTTACAAAAAATATTATACAAGTAATACTTACTCGTTAGGTGTAAAATTTAACTGTTACTAAAACAATCTGTTAGTACTGACACAAGTAACTCATGAACATACTAAAGTTTATCTTTGTAATCGTATTTGAATAAATAAAATAGTTTTTTTCATTAGCCTATTTCAGTGTCCCACTGCTGGGCAAAGGTCTCCCCTTCCTGCTTCCAATAGTCCTGTCACTGCCTAGGGCAACGGTTGAAATTGGGTAAAAAAATAAAATTGAAATTAGATGAAACTGAAACGATATCGTCACAAAGCATACCAATTTATTTTTCATAGTACATCCCTGGAAAGGGTATTTCAAGATGACGTAAGTAACGCTATAGAAGACAATTGGTGATGAATAATGAATGACGCGATTTTCGTGTGATGAAGTTACGAATAGCTGTATTCGTGAGAATGTTGATCGAATATAAATAAGAATTGTCGACTTTATGAAAGAGGTTAGGATGTGGTGTTTTTACGAAAATAAACTTTGTTCTTTGAATATTAGTTAATATTGATGAAAAATTTCGCAACGAGTGAGATTCGAACTCACGCCCCTCACATTTGTACTGTGGGGCGTGAGTTCGAATCTTACTCCTAGCGAAATTTATCATTACATATTTATTATTTAGATATTTAAGATAGAGGACGACCTAGAAAGACGTGGGGGGGAATATGTTAAGCTGGACATGATGGAGAGGGGGGCTAGTACAGATATGGTAAATGATAGAAAACGATGGAGAGAGTTGACATACAGAGCCGACCCCAAATAGGGAAAAAGCGAGGAAGATGATGATATTTAAGATATTGTTCCGAGCATTGTAATGCTGTAAATCAATAATTAAAATGGTAATCCAATTCCTTTCTTGTTCCTATGGCCAACATACAGCTCCATCATCAGATTAGCTCCAAGTCATCATAATATTGCATTGTCACGAAATATACATATGCGCGCAAAATTTCAGCTCAATCATTAGATTAGAATCAGAAGATATCTGTTTCAAAATTGAATTGCAAGATTCCACCCGAACAAACATAGTTACAGACATACATTGTAAGTTAAATATAAGCTTGTAAAAACGTTAATTATCAAGGGTTGGGGGAGTTTGCTACCCTATACAATGTACTTAAAATCGATCAATGTAAATCCAGGAATTTTCGCGGAACACCCGCAACTTATTGACAAAATAATGGCCATCAACCGACGGAAAGAGCTTTCAGTCCCTAAACTTTGCTATTAACCACCGATACCTCATTACGAAAGTCCTTTCGTTTTCATTATTGATATAAAACAGTAGGTGTTATTGTTTCAGTATTCGTGGAGCAGTTAATTAAACGAGCGAGCGAAGAGAGCTAAAAAAACAGTGGAACTCCGGGAGTGCCGACAAAAGTGTAAACTTAAACAAGGTGGTGTCGGTTACGGTAACGGTGTCGCGAATTCAATGGTTTTTTTCCCATCTCAAAAATGCCCAACGCGCCTAAAGAAGTTTTCGCTTCAAAAATAATACTTTTAACGATTGTTCATGAAATAATTTAAAAGGCTATAATTAAAAAATATGTACAAATCACACTGATTGAGCTAGCCCCAAAGTAAGTTTGAGACTTGTGTTATGGGATACTAACTCAACGATACTACATATATTTTATAGCAAATACATACATAGATTGTTCTGTACCCGTGGTCAGATTGCATTGTTAGATCAATCTAACCAGGTCCACTGTTTTGTGACACCACGAAAGTCGTCCAATTAATATCAGAATGTTAACGATTTTAATTAATTTTTTTAACAATTAAAACAACCTACTTCATTTTTTTTCAGGAGTTTCTTCACTATCTCCAAAATTCATTCATATTTTCACCAAATTAATATGGGACCACCCATATTATTTGATTATTATGTATTTATTTATTTATTTGAAAGACTTTACTTGGCAGTAAGTTTTTCAAATAAAAAAGAATCATCGCAAAATCGGTTTAAAATTGGCAAATATATCGCGTAACAAACATACATAAAAAAGCATACAGTCGAATTGATAAACTCCTTTTTTGAAGTCGGTTAAAAATCAATTTATTTCAAATGAGGCCGCTACTTCGGAACATTCTTAGACTTAGAATTTCACGTTAAAAAAATCAGAATTAGGGTGAGCCAGACGAAGCCTTATACTCATTGTAATTTAAGTAACTGGTAAAGTTAAACGAAACATTTTAGTGCTTAAGGTCGCAAGTAAATTCAAATTATGCTTATTTATTACTTTTGAGAATAGAGACGAGTGGAAGAGGAAGGGGGAGGCCTTTGCTCAGCACTGGGACATAACACCAACAGACTAGAAGAAAAAAAAAATTACTTTTTCTAAGCAAACCTTTTTGTTATACTTTTACTTGTGACACGAGACATTTGTGCTTAGCCCTCTTTAGTCGCCTCTTAAGACATCCAGAGGAAAATATGGATTAGTTCTATTCTAGGACAAATACGACGCGGCCATTACAGAAAAGCTAGGCATTCTTGGTAAATAACGAAGCTGTCTTCAACATTCCATTTCGAAAGCAGAAATAAATGAAAAAAATATATCCAGCGTTTTCGTGCAGCCTTGCTCAGGTCATATGGTGTCATCTAACTGGAACAAACGTTCAAATCACTTCGTACGTGGTGTCTTGCTAACTTCATTGACCGAGCGAGCGAAGAGTCTGTTTCGAGATTGGGCAAAATGCTTTCGTCCGTCTGTCTGTTCTCGCCTACTAGTCGCATTTTACAACCGATTCTAACAAAAATTTGCATACGTTCCTTAATCTATTTTATTTTTTAGTCGATCGCGATTTTTGATTGGGGGAGAAATAGGGGGGAAAGGAGAGGGTAAGGGTTATTTACGAATTTCCATCAAATTTGAGAGGCACACTAAGGACTTCATTTTACACAAGATGTTGCAAAAAAAAGAGGAGATTGGAGGAGGGAAGTTTGCTGTAGCGTTATATATGGACGGATTTCACTGAAATGGCTTTGACATGTCAGGGGGAAAGTGTCGTTATTGCATGGTTATAAAAGCTCACGAGGTCTACTGTTCTCTCAGAACCATTAGTATACTACTAAACAGCTCGAGTTTCCTCACGCCAGTTTTCTCGCGAAGTTTTTCATAAAATCCCTGCTGTATCATTCCCTTTGACAACACTCAGTAGCACCATGTAGCACCTTCAATCGAGTGTTTACACGCACTCAAAGCCTATTGTTATTGCATGGCCATCCAATCCCCTCGTCTAGACAACCCCTGTGTAAGCAAAGCCGCGTGACTGTATTTGTATATATTGAACACAAAATATTGAAAGAAGATAAAGATAACCAATAAATGTTGGTATCATTTATTGGTTTACTTTTTCTTTTTACTCTATTCTGACGGGTGTGAATGCACCACGCCGTTCTTTTATGGTTTTTACAAGCTTTTTTAAGTGAAAACTTCTTTAGCGGCGTTGTGCACTTTTTTGTAATGGGTAAAAAAATGTTAAACTCGCGTCAGGACACGTGTCCTGATCGAAAATTCGTAAGACGGATGGAGAGTAGACAGCCGGCGCGGCGTAGGAGAGGAAGTATCCCCCTCTCTTCATACGGCGAGGCGAAAATGTATGCCTGCGCCTGCTGTTTCGTTTAGCTGAGAGATAAACTTTTTAATGTAATATAAATTGTCATGATTGTGTACGATAGCGCAATAAATAAATATTGTATTCTACCACACTTGATAGTACTTTTATACAATTACTTTACAACTACTTTTATACAAAGCAATTCGTGCAAAATTATTCCCTAACCATTCCAAAATATCAAAAATGCACAACGTTAATATTCAAGTTTTCACTTCTGCCGGCACTCCCGGAGTGCAACCCGTCGTTTTTTTTAGCTTGCTTGCCCTGTTTTTGTTATTAATTTGTTTTTTGGGTCAAATCTTGCTAGTTAAATTTGAGCCAATTTTGTGTGCTAATGACAATCAGATGACAATGCACTATTATAATAACAAGAAGCTGATCTGATGATGGAGCCGAAAAGTGACTATAGGAACCCTGTAATAAAACGACGCAACCCAGTCGAGTATGGGCTTATTAAATTTGTCCTGATAAGTACCTATGCCTCATAATAAAAGCTGGTACGAAAAAAATATGGCTTTTTTTCGAAAAACTTATACTTCCTGGATTCGATGTCTTATCGTAGATTGAATGAATGTAAGTTTATTTATAGTGCCATGCGTTATCGCGGCATTTCTTTATTCGGGAAACGAGCGGCGTGAAACAAGGGCCGAGTTTGGCTATAATTCAAGTTGAGGCGAAAACACATTGTATGTATGTATGTTTGATTGTTCCGCGATAACTGCCTAACCGATGGTCCGATTTTGATGAAATTTGGTAGTCATATAGGAAATATCAATAGAATTTTCAAGTTCGTTGGGCATCAAAATCGGTTCAGTAGTTTTTGAAATAATAATAAAAAATCGCGAGGTCTAAGTTCGCGGCGAACTACTAGTATAATAAAAGTCGTACAATAAACATTGGTGGGTTTAAGGTTGATTGAACGAAGTTCTCCTAATCAACTTGAATAATCCGGCGTATGTATGTGAGTATGTAAGTATGTTTGTTCAACGATAACTCGAGTAGTTTTGATCAGAGCTTCATGAGATTTGGTACGCGTGTAGATGTAGTTAAAAGAATTTACCCGTCCGATCCACCGATCTGTCGACCGACTGGTCCTCGTGTCCTCTGCCACTAAGCGCAGCGAACTTGAACTACATACAATGATGGAGAAGTGCCAACTGAGTCACGCAGGGTTCCCTCTCAGTGACTCACTGTCAAATTGCAGTGATTGACATATTATTTCGTGGCAAGATATTAAGCAAAGGTAAGTAAAACAGTTAAAACTGTCTCACATTTAAAAAAATTGGCTTTAACTACACGTTTACCAAATTTCACGAGAATCCGCTCAAAGATAATCTAGTTATCGTCTTACATACTTCCAAAGCCCCGAAATTATACGTATTATTTTTTGTTTTAATTTTATTTGAACGTCGCTTCCGCGGTAGACCAATGTGGTTCACACCACAACATTCGCTGAGCGGACACCATCATTTTGGTGCATTTATTATTTCTTTCTTTCTTTCTTCCAAAGTTATTTTACTTGTTCGACTAGTAACTACAGCTCAGTTGACTTTAACTACTACAGCTAAATAAGTGCTCCCAGTCGTCTATTAACTGCTGAGCGTCGTGATGTGCCCGACCTAACTTCTTTACCATCTACCTCCGTTTGTTACGACCTTTTGCCTGTTCCAATGCCTTGGTATTCAGGATTATTTCATTGGTGGCGTAGTGAACGAGACCAAACACTGGGCATGACACCAAAAACAATACGCAACACAGTTCAATTCGCCAATGAAAAACAACGTTACGTCTTAATTCAGGTGTCATAAAATCGCCATAAAATTTATCGAGTCAATATTAATGCTTTCTCGGGGATATTGCTGACTTTAAACTCTCGACTACAGAACTCAATTTAAAATATTGACGATTTTCTTTGAAGCTAAATTCGGACGGCCTTCAAACTTCGGCTTTGATAGATAAATCTGTAGATATAGCAGTAATATACAGATCTGTGGCACTAACCCTCAAAAACATCAAACAAATTAAATTATTAAATAAGAATACTTTAGTACTGCATCTTAATTGCCTAAAAACCCTATAAGACTAAGGCATTTACTATGGGCAAGCACTCGATTATCCAGAAAGTGTTTATTAGAAATTGCACTTTAGATCGACTTTCGGGACATAAGTTACTTTTGTTAACGACGACGCCGAACCTATCAATATACAGTGTCGGACACTTCAGCATAGAGTTTCTAGACATGGACTAGAAATGAGAGGAAGGGTCTCTTCCTCTCGTGTTATTAGAAAAGTATACAACATGCAAAAACATAAGAATGTACAAAGAAAAGCTGGTCAGAGTACTTCTCGCACTCTATCCTTTTCTTTTGGATACGGTTAAAAAGAATGTGTCAACTACGACAAGTGACGACAGGGATAGAGGGATATGAATGAGACTCACACAGTTTTGAACATAAAACATATGAGTATATCAGAGATATGGGATATAATAGATATCGTATTATTTTGTCATTATAAGTAATAACTTAGCATTAGCAATCTTACTCACATGGCGTAAATGATTTTTGAAACGAGTGCGAACGAAACAAGTAAACGCATTCAGTTCTTGATTGTATCGTGTTGTCACAAGATGAATGTCAAATGGATGTCTTAATGCTGACAATTTAAATAACGCACCTTTTCTTGATGTCATTGTCTTCCAATTTAACTTGGTTGAATTACAATGACTGATGTCATTTGGATGTATTTGCAAGTTTTACAATGTTTTGTTGACGAAAATAATAAAAAACTAATGTTATTTCTATTATAATTATAAAAAACGTGCCTAATACCTGTTCAAAATACTGTGTGTGCTTTTCTATAAAATGTCTTGTGTCATTTAATGCTGTAATTCCCATACAGGAAGAAAAGAAAATAGCGAAGAGCTAATAAGTTTTCATTGGTAAGTTTCGTTTATTTCTAATTTTGTAATGATAATAATATAACTTAAAATTAAAAAAAACAGTATTTATAATTTATGTTAATCGTCACTGTGTTAAATTATATATAGTTTTTGTAATGTTTAAATGGATTTTCATTATGTTGTTAGAGGTTATGTTTTTCTGTATAGTGATGTGCATATTTTTATCGATATATTTTACGTATCATACAACCCCCCGTAAATATAAACCCAGATAATGTTTATATTACTTAAATCCTAACAACACTATATATATAAAAAAATTAAGTCTGATATGATTTTAAATTTCTGGTTCTATTCGTTTTTTTTTGTATCCTCACTTATTTTGACTACATGACCTAGTGTTATTGTAGTATATTAATCAATGAATCAAATTTATTTAAGTCGTTATTTTTGTTACAGTTTTCCTAAGAATGACAAATGAAAACAAGAATGGATACTACGCGACGGAAGACCAAAATCAACATAGATTAATATATAAACGCGAAATATTTTGCATGGATGAATGAGTAACACTGTATAATTTCTTAAAAGTTCTGGATGATAGTGATTTTCAAGTTAACGTATGAAAATATAAAGAGCCGGAAATTGTGACGCTTAACGAAATACGATATATGTGTCATGAACAACATCTAGAGGAAAATTTAAGATGTATTAATTTTGTTTAAGTAATAAAGAAATAAATACATATCAATATACACTATACACAGACAGAGTCTAGGGCGATAAGGCCTAGGCCACTTTTTGATAATAGTGATGCGTTATTTCATATAACGCAGTATTCACAGCCACAGTACACCAAATATAATATGCCTTATTTATATGTAAACTATTTATATTTTACTATATTTTTTATGTTTATTGTTTTTATTTTGAAAATTAAATAAATGCAAGGTCAGATAGTAATTATATGTATTGAAATTATCGATACAAAACATATCGATAATGGACAACACTAGCAAGCAAAAAATCTTGTGACACCCTACCGAAATGAGAAATAAAATATCTATTGAGATCTCATTCTAACGCATTACATATGCCATAAGAAAATGAACGATGTTTATACGAGTATTTCATCGCGTGCTAATTTAGCACTCCTTCTATTGGTTTTATTGTTCTGAAGAGTATATGTTGCTTGGTCCCGTCCCCATTCGAGTAAGATGGCGGTGAACGAAGAATTTGTATGTAATGCGCTATCTTACAAAAATATATCATCATTGCCCGAGAACTACAGGAATTCGGTGGCATTTGAAAGGGGACTTAATTTTAAATTCAGAGCTTTTGGATCAACTCTGGAAAAGTCATTTAAGCCGTTTGACATTTAAGGATACTTTGGTAATTTAAATTACAACGGCTGACATTTTGGATATTTTAAGATTTAATTTCACTACTAGTTAGACAGTTTTTGTTAGGAATTTTTAGAATTTCTCGGAATTTCGGGCTTCTTGTAGTTTTTCACTGAACACTTTTGACGTTTTGTACAAAGAACGAAACAATAATATCACTCTTTGTGTAGAAACAGAATTCACGAATTACCTAGAAAGAAGAAACAAAATGGTGAAAAAAATAATCGGCAAAAAAACTTTCTGGCTATTTCAGTAGTCGAATAAATATACTGGCCTATTCGTATACGATTTTTAAGATAGGCTTGAATCCATATAATTGTTCCTAGCCCTAATACTTACATATATAAAATTCTAAATAATTTGCTAAAACGATAATAATCCTATATAACACAAAGGCTTTAAGAAGTTCTTTTAAAATTGTAACAATGTTCTACCACAAAGAAAACACAAAACATCTTTTTTGTCCCTACCCTATCACAAAACAAAACAAAAACAAAATCAGGTAACTTTAGTAACTCGAGCCTGAAGCAAGTTATTTTGTAGCTTCTATTCAGAAGTTTTGGTAAAGAGATTGTTAATTGTGCCGTGTATATAGCATGTGATGATGGACACTGCCAATCTCGGCTTTTGTCCATCTGTCTGTTCTCGCCTACAGATTGCATTTTTACGAAAATTGCAAGCAATTTTGGCGAAAATTGGCAAACAAATTCCTTGATTTATTAAAAACATTTAGTTGATCGCGACTTTTGATTGGGGGAGAAAGAAATAGGAGGAGTAAAAGGGGGAACTTTGCTGTAGCTTTATTTATTAAAGGATTTTTATCAAATTTGAGAGGCACACTAAGGCCTACTACATTCTAAACAAAACTTTGCAAAAAAAATCGAAAAGGCAGTGGAAGGGAGAAAAGGGAAAAGTTTTCTGTAGCATTATATATGGACGAATTTCACTGAAATGGCTTTGCTAAGCCAGGGCAAGGGGACTGTTGGTTATTGCATTGTTATAAGATCTCGCTAGGTCTACTGTTCTCACAGAACCACTAGTACTAGAATACCTAACTTGTAAACTAAAACTCGCGACGTAACTAAAACCATGATTGAAACCTAATCAACCCCGTTATGGATTTGGCTCATGTTCGAACTTTAAAAAAAGTCTCATCTCCTCGCCTAGCACATTTTATAAAGTTCCGACCAAATCTTGACACACCTACACACTCGAATGTCGAACATAACAACAAATTATTCCCAAGTAGATATACTTGGAGAACTTCGCTCGTTCAATTATCTTGGTGTCACAAAAGGTGTGGGACGGTTGGCTCGGAATACAAAACACGCAGGAAACTTTCAAGTCTTCAATGCTATAGAAGTTCCGATGAAGTTTGAATTTGTTTAAAGGGCAAATTCAGAATTCTAGTAGATAAACACATAACTAAATATATGATACGAGACGCTACAGCAAACTTACCCCTTTTACCCACTCGACTCCCTTTTTAAAGGGTTCCTTACAAAAAATGAAAAAACGGAACCCTTATAGGATCACTCGTGACTCACACTCAAATACATATGTGCAAAGTAAATACATATTTTTTTAAAATAAGGGTAATTTTCGGGGAACAAATTAGGAAATTAAAAAAAAAGTTTTGCAAACCTTACTGTGTTATATATCAAATGAAAGGGCTCGTTATGAGGATCTCAAATATATTTTTGTTATTATTGTAAAATGAATAGTTTTGATGTTATTCATGAAAGAAGACGAAAATTGAACATTCCCCCCTCCCCGATCTCCGAAACTACTGAGGCTAAAATTTTGAAAAAAAAATACAAAATATAGATCATTGCTTGTAGATTACAGGAAAACCTATAAGAATTCAATCAATTGCACGGAACCCTCTCCACGCGAGTTTAACTCGCACTTGGCCGATTTATTTGGATTCATTTTGCCACATCTTGTGTAGAATGAAGTCCTTAGTGTGCCTCACAAATTTGGTTAAAATTCGTCAATAAATAACGCAACAGTAAAGTTCCTCCTATTTCTCCCCCAATTAAAAGTAGCTATCAAAAAAAAAAACAATGCACTTGTGTGCCAATTTCCGTCCAAATGATTTGATTTAATTGGAAAATTGGTTGAAACATGCGACCTGTAGACAAGAACAGACAGACGTACATTGCATTTTTGGCCAATCTCGAAACTGAGACGCTTCCCTCAAATAACACACTTGATTCGAAGAAGAATACTGGTGTATTTTTTCTTACTAATGCCATACGAGTAAGTATGCTTATTGCTTTGAAAGACATGTGACCAGGGTTTTCTCATAGTTTGGAAGGGACTATAGCCGTCAAAATATTAAGGAGTATATTTTAGTAGATTCAAACTCAGCAGCAACAGTAGCAGGTCATATACGCAAAAACTATATGTTATTCTTGTCATCTTTGAAGTACTCAATTAATAGATTGTGTTTAATTGCCGTGCACATAGGTAATGAACCATTGCAAAATTAACTGGCCTGTAAAATATCGACAAAGTCCTGAGATATTTTTGGCAATTGACTACGAGTAGGACTTTCGATACAATTTGGATATTAAACAGATGTTTTATTTTAAGTCCTTCGAGTTTTGACGTGACAACGTCTTAAATTAGGTTGCGGCTGGGAGTCACTTATGAAAAAGTGTAACGCTCGGTAACGTTACGATGAGTCACCGAACGAGAGAGAGGCCCGCCGAATGCCTTGCGTCTCTCTCCCACTCAACTATGATCGGTCTGCCGCGAGAAAAAGACGTTGTCACGTAAAATCTTCGCCCGTAAAACCGACTTTACAGGCAACCATTTTTTTTGCTTTATTAATACAATTTATGTAAAACCCAGTAAAACTAGCAGCAAAGCAAGCGAAGTCTCCGAGCCTACTTCATGATCCGGCGTTAGTATAACTATATATGTTAAGTTAGTTGAGTATCTTTGATCGAAATTTCATGAAATAGTAGAAATTATCAGATACCAAAATATACACATACAAATAGATGTCGCTAGCAGCTGTAGGCATGCGTATGCATACGTTCCGACGCGGCGCGATACGAGCCGATCGGTCTGAATGGTGCCATACTTCATTTCATATCTATCCATATACCGATTTGCGGAGGACATTCAGGAACGTCAGCTTACTTTATGCACGTTAGTCAAGTTAGTACTTATACTAATTCTGTGCCTATAGTATGTCTGTTAAAAAAATATATTCTCCCCTCCTTTGCACTAATGATAACAATAAACAGTTACGCACACTGAAATAGTGTTTGTGGATCGATGTCCGCTTCTATTCCCGGCTGGGGAGAGTACCGACAGCAAAACAACACTAATTGAGATTTATGGTTACAGAGAGAACACATTTTTTAATTTATATAGGTAGTAAAGGCTGTGATTGTGGTTTACGTAACTTGGAATGTAAGTAGTGTACTCGAGTCTTGAACTTTAGTTTTATAAATTAAAATTGTATTATATTAGAAAATTGTAAAAAGTATGAAACTAGGGCTCTGTGAGAACAGTAAGACCTCGCAAGCTCTTATAACCATGCAATAACCAAATCATGGGAATATGAACTTTTTTAAATATTTTAAGAATAAAGTCAAAAATAAAAAGATCTTTCTGTTATAACATTTAAAGAAAACAGTGGCACTCCGGGAGTGCCGACAGAAGTAAAAACTTGAACAAGGTGGTGTCGGCAACTGTGTCGCGAGTTCAATGGCAAAAATCTAAAAAATCTCATCTCAAAAAGTGCCCAACGTGCCTAAAGAAGTTTTCACTTAAAAAATTGGCATGTTTGTTTTGCTGTCCGTCCAAACCTGCACCGCATCGCAGACTGCCACGTGGTATTATTTATTTTCGATATAATAGCCCGGTATTTGGACATACGAAACGGGAATACAGGCTGATGCTCGAATAGGTAGGTTAATTACGTGCATCTCTGATTACAATTACATTATGGCAAATAAGTAGACAGAACACGAATGCTAGAATGGGAGGCCTTTGCCCTGCACTGGGCCATAGGGTGAAAAAAACTAGAAATTAGTAGCTCTTTAAGCTGTAGAGCTCACGAGTCTGTGTTTGCATAGTTAAAACTGAATAAATGTTTATAGTACATTTTAAAACGCCCATGGCTCCGCAATTTTCACGCTCGCCGAAACATTCCAAAAACTGAATCAAAAAAAATCTATACTAGTGGTTTTGTAAGTACAGTAGACCTCGCGAGGCCTTATAACTATGCAATAACCACGTTACACTTTATCCTTTCCTCTGGCTCCTCGCTCGGTCAATAATTAACGAAACAGCTCAGAAAATTTCACGAGAATCGGTTGAGAAATGCGACCGAAATGTAGAAGAGAACAGCCGGCAGCTGGACATACACACGTACGAATGCATTTTTGTCCAAGCTGAAACGGACACGCTGTTCCTACTTTATATTAATTCTCCGCGAGTCTAGGACGATGCATTAGGAATCCCTTCCAAAATTTAATAACAAAAATTAGCAAGTCAGTAAAACAGAAATGAAAATTGAAGAAAAAATAAAATTTTTGTTACAAGCATTCTTTAAAACTAACATTATGACTAATATCTCGTCTCGTATCTTGACTAATAGTCTTTCAGCTCAGAAACGGCATGATGAATAATGCACCGCCAATGTCTAGGCCTTGTCTAATTAGAGAACGCAAAAATGTGCGTCGGAAGACAAATCATATAGGGCTGACACTCACTGAAAAAGTTAACATTTTCAGCAAATGGCGTCAATGGCCGATTAAACTCTTCGACCACATATTTCCGCCATTTTGGAAAATTTCGAAGAACTGAATCGAAAAATAAATTATATATAATTATTCTACCTGCTCACAAAATTTTAGAAGAATCAGTTTACGACTTGTATGCGAAAACAGGACTGACTGACAACGAACTAAAGCATATTTTGGCTAATCTCAAAATTTAGACGCTTCGCTCGCTCAGTCAAATACATAAATAATCTTTAACACCAGATAATTTTAGTGCGGCGAGTTGGTATTGGCACCTACAGCGCCACTCAAGGACAAAACACGCTATGTCAATTTTAAATTTTATTATTTGTATTAATATGACTATGAGACGGCCAGCTGACTGATAAACAGAAACAAGGCAAAAAGTAAAAAAAAAACAAACGAAAATCAGCATTAAGAAAAACAACATCATTGCAGTCCAAATCAAACATCTAACAGATTTTAACTAGATACTCATTGCTTTTGCTTGAACGACTGCAAGTTATTTTTGTATATTTATAAGCCGACATGTCGAACCTCAAAAAGCGTGTATGGACGTGGATTCATTCATCAGTATGCGCATATTGATTAATGGAAATAAAAACAAAACGATACCGAATAGATACGGCGGCGTATCGAAATAATATCTCGAGTATGTTTTTGTAATATTCAAGATCTTTATGATTTGTGTTCAGATACATATGGTGTACGTATTGTATTGTGGATAAAGACCTCTTAAGATAGCTTACCTATACTTACCTATACGGGCCGGCATTGCAAATTCGACCGTATTTGTCAAACAAAAAAGCCGACCCGAAGTAATTATATCGGCTTTTCCCCCGAATATTAATCTACATATATTCGATTTTACTACCCGGCTGTGCCGATTAATGCCGGCCAGTATAAGTATGTAGCAACAATTACTTTAGAACGCACGTTAATTGGTCAATGTAAATCAAATGGTAACTTTAGACGTTTACGTGTTTACTACCTTTGACACATTTATTTTACAGATATTAAAGATTCGGTGACAGCCCTGTGCGACCTGCGGTGCGCTAGCGCCGAGCGCAGTTCGCGGAAGTGCGCAAATAGAGAAGCGCGGGTGAAGTCACGCGTCTCCGCCATATTTACGCGACGGACTTTCAGTGAGACATTCGCGAAGGCGAACAAAGACATTCGTCACTGCTTGTAGGCGGTGACTTCTCATGTCTTGTATCCTTTCTCTTATATTTACCATCTAGTATCTTCTCAGATCAGAAACGCAATTACGACTTCATCCCTTGTGGAGTAGATAGATATAGAGCCTGGGCTATTTTATAGGCTCTCTTACCGAGCAGATGAAAGATAATTTTAAACATTTAATTTCTGGTCTTCATCAGTTCCACTTCATCAAAACTCACTTTCTGAATGCAAATGCTTGATTTCTCGACAAAAACATCAAAATCACTATATGTGTACATAGAACATTAGAGGAGTTCCCTCGAATTCTCGAGGACCCCATCATCAGACCTTTACCTGGTGACAATGGGACCAACTTGCATTTATACCCTTTCGAACCAAAAAATAATTTTCTAAATGGTCCAAAAACGGAGAAGTTATGGGGAACATACATAAAAAAACAAATATGTACTTGTACATTCGAATTCAAAAGCTCCTCCTTTTTTGAAGTCGCTTAAAAATCTGAGTAATCATACTTATAATCAATAGACGATGCGGCTAGCGACTTGTCAATATCTGATTCCCTTTTCTACCTACGTGCCCACCATCATTGGACATGGCTTTTGGTTTATATAGCCCTGGGCTCTGCCTCTTGACCAGCAAGGGATAAAGACGAGATTGAAAGGTGTATCTGATCTGAAAAGATGAAGGTTTTACCTAGATGCAAGATACAGAGAAAGATCTTAGGAGAATAAGCAGGAAAACATCTTGGAGAAGAAAGGAAAGGCCATAGAGCAAAATGTAAGATAATCGTAAAGACGGCAAAGGGTTGAAGCGTCGAAGAAAGTAAGAAGTAAGGTGAAATACAAATATCCTCAATATTAGAGCTAAATTACAGATAATAAACCAAATGAATTCGGTTTCTGTAAACTATCTTCTTCATTTTAGCGCGTTCCCGGTTGCATCCTCAGCTGTGCTGCTTTGGCGCCTGGGGTGCGCTTTCCCGCTTTTTCTTCTCCAAATATATTATGCACGTCAATGGTCACCCAAGATAGGTATATATATATATATGGTCACCAAAGTGAAGAAGAAATAACCGAACGGAACAGATAAACGATTTGGCTATAGTTTTACGACCGGCCGCTGCCCGACGTCAACCCAACTTGGGAATGCAATTGTAGCTCAAGATTTTGGTGCTTATTCCTTTAGTCGCCTCTCACTGCCCCAAGAAGAGATGGCGTGGTCCTGTTCTAGGCCAGAAGCCACAAAATACAACTTCTGTAAACTATATCCATACAATATGCCCCTTACATCTCCGCTTTACATGGTAACATTACATTTGACACGCATGGCGACCCGAATTAGGCAAAATGCAATATGTCCGGAATGCCATATTACTGGGACCTTGTAGTAAACGTTACATCCGACGCGACGTTCATGTGCCGCCGTGACACGCTTCTTGCGGATGTGACAACGCACGGGGAACTTAATTAAAATTGGGACATGTACACATTATTTGGATAGAACCATGAAGTTAATTTGGAATATAGAAATGATTATACGGTTTTAGATGATATTTCTTGTCTACGTATAAAGGTAGAAAAAAAACCAGTTATTCTCATAATGTTTTGTAAGATTTTTTGGCATTTACATAAAAAAACGTTTGTCTTCTCAATTGAACGAGCAATCGAAGGGGTGATATTCTCCCAGTCTACTGAAAAATCCGCCGTTTATTTGTATCTATGTGAGTATGTATGTTTGACGATAACTTGATAATGTTGATCAGAGCTTTATGACATAAGGTACACGTGTAGATGTAGCTAATACAATTTTTAACTTCGAACATGTGCCAAATCGCCATTGGACTGTTCGATAGCAAAGGAGGCGTATAATCATTCTCCATCCAGCCCGATATCTTCCAACGGACAACCTAAGCAATTATTAAAAAACCATCCTCCGACGCAAATTACATTGTGAAGGGTCCGCTGAAAGGCCGATGTATGAAAGATTAAGTGTAGCAATTAGATTCGCTGTGGGTTCTATTTGTTTTGGTAAGGTATGGAAATTAATATTACTACTACTATACAGGCTGACTTTTTATCCACCTGATTGGAGCAAGTTCAGTCCATGATACTGAACTACTTTCTATAAAAAAAGTATTAAAACTTGATAAAAATTTTTCGCCCTCCCATACGAAATCCGTTTGGCTGAGCGCTGATTTGTATGGGAGGAGTTGTTCAGTATCATGGACTGACCTTGCTCCAAAAATTTAGCAGGTGGATAAAAAGTCAGCCTGTATAATGCCCTTGTGCTCTCTAGCTGCATCTCTTCTTCTGCATCAAAAAAATGTTTTTTTAAATAGTTAAGCTTCGGCACCCAATGTCTGCTACTTAAGAGTCCCCTTGCCCTAGACTTTTCCGTACAAACGTAGTCTACATTTTATTTTGAAATTACACGTCATATTTCGTCAGTATTTTGTAATTTCAAAGAAATTGCAGAAATGAAGTGAATAGGCATTTTTTGAGTCTGCGTGTTACACCTTAGACCTCAGCTTCCCATCAGGCTAGATAAATGTCAAACGCACTCAAATCTCTAATAAAAAATTAATAAAAAAATCTAGGCATAAGACAAAGAGATCTGTAAACAAGAAATTCGTCCAAGTTATTTTGTTATTAGCTTGATCCCAATCCCAAATAAACAAGACGGCTAGCAGTAATGACTAATGAAAAATGGTTCGTAAAAACGCCTATTGATCCCTGATTTAATTATCCCGGTCCCTTTTAGCGACCATCAGGGCGTTAGTTAAAGATGCCGTTTGCGTATTAAACTCGGGGGTCCGGTTGGAATATGCATTACTAGCTTTTGCAAATTAAGCAATCGCGGGCGTGGTCCGCACTTAGATGGGTGACCACACGTGGCATAGAAATTTCTTCATCTTCTCCGTGCTTCGGAAGGCACATTAAGTTGTGTACACACTCCCGGCTGTTATCATTGTATAATATAGCAGTCGTCAAGCTATGGCAGATGCCTTAGGCAGGTTGAAAAATCTGACACACCAGTGCAGTGTTGGCCACTTACACTGCACACACGAAAAACAAGAAATATATGGCGAAATACGACGTTTCTTTCAAACACACAGCAACTTATCAAACAATATCAACAAAAGATGGTCTAATATCCTTTGTAAGGACTACCCTTTGTCTTGTACAACATTATCATCCGAGCGTATTCCCGTCCCGGATGCATCCTCAGCGGTTATGCTTTAGAGTTCCGGGGTCCGCTACCTAACCTAGGTGATTTGCCGAGGTTACTGGTTTTTGCACAGAGCGACTGCCGTCTGACCTCCGCAACCCAAAGGGTAGACTAGAACCAATCCGATAGGTTTAAACAAATGCTAGATGGCGTTCAGGACCCACAGCTTTTCGTGCCTTCAAAAGCATGGAATCATCTTTCTTTTCGGATAATCAGGTGATTCAAGCCTGCAATATCCTAACCAGACTGGAGACAACTTTTCATCACGAGGCGAACGCCTTGACTCAGCATCCTTTGTTTTATACATAGAAAGATGAATGTCGTTTGAAAAAAAGTCAATGAGCAGGACGACCTCCTTTCGCCCGATTAGAGCGGACTGAGTAGGGCTTAGCGATTATTGTACTACCGTCAAATCTTGTTAATTAAAATAAACCTGTGGTTCTGTAAAAAAGTAGACCTCGCGAGCTCTTATAACCATGCATTAACAGACACTTTCCCCTTTACCCTGGCTTAGCAAAGCCATTTCAGTGAAATCCATTAGGTATAACGCTACAGCAAACTTCCCTCCTTTTACCTCTCTACACTTCTTCCTATAGAAATTTTTTTGCAACTCAAGTCCTTAGTGAGCCTCTCAAATATGATTGATCAGTCAATAAATAACGCTACAGCAACTTTTCCTCTTAAGGCTATACTATTTTCCGGGGTGCAGTTCTGCCCCCATTTGAAATAAATTATTTGAAAACAAACGGAGATATTACTAAAAAATTTGTCTCTACCAAGCCCTAAATAACCCTTCAAACTATTTTATGAACTACTGTTTACAGTTTAAAGTGAGAACGTGAAGCTTTTCTTCGCACATTTGCGAAAAACGGCCACTAGCCCCAACGTGTGGGGTATCGTTGAAAAGGTCTTTTAAAATGCAACAAAAACTGCTTTGAAACTATGTAGATCAAACCCCCAGTCTTGAGATAATCTAATACAAAGTTAAAATTTGAGGTGTCCCCCACCGTAACTTTTGAAATATTACTAAAATAATTCTGAAAAAAATGTGGTATATACCTCAAAGTATGTACTTTCAATTAAAACTATAGCGGTCTCGGTTTCATAGATAGTTATTTTTTAATACGGCATAAATCGTAAACCGCAATTTACCTTTAGAACTTTTATATAATGTTACTTGCTGCTACGGAACCCTTCATGGGCGAGTCCGACTCGCACTTGGCCGCTTTTTTTTCTCACTTTAAACTGGAAACAGTACTTTATAAAATAGTTTGAAGGGTCACTCGAAACTGATAAAAGACAAATCACACTGATTGAGCTAGTCCCAAAGTAAGTTTTAAACTTGTATTATGGGACCTGAACCTCCGGAATAGCGGACTTGCGTGTTAACCATTAACATCAAGGTCAGGATCGTAGCAAGTGGAGGTCCATAGTCTCTGCCTACTACTGTGGAAAACAGGCGTGATAGTATGTATGTATCACGGAGGTCGTTGATTAACTGAAACGGATTTCGGGGCTAAAAGCCTTTTTTCGTTTCTTGTGTCCCTGGCAGCAGAATGGTTTGATTAAAAGACAGGATTGCTGATTTTAATTCTTAAAAAAATATAGCTCGATACACGAAGGCGGGGAGTTTTTGGCGGGAAGTTATAAGCTTTGGTTGGGGTATGCTTTAAATTATTTTGCAAATTGATTTTAGTGGACTTTACATATGAAATTGGTACACCAATTTCATATCTTTGGTGTTATAAATGCCCATGCTCATGAACAATGTGTGAAATAGTTAAAATGGACAGTCATAGTATATAGTATAGTTTAACTTGTTAGGAATGAAGAAGCAACAAAACTAGAGGATTTTAAGGACTTGTATCTAGGGCCGTCTGTCTGAAAGTTTTCAGCTTTTGTTTAGTCGTCTATTGCCGTACGCGTGACGTTGTGATTTGCATCTTATATCATCTTATATCTCGCGTCAGAGT
Source organism: Acrobasis repandana (assembly GCA_963576875.1). Classification (NCBI taxonomy): domain Eukaryota; kingdom Metazoa; phylum Arthropoda; class Insecta; order Lepidoptera; family Pyralidae; genus Acrobasis; species Acrobasis repandana. The sequence goes on along the minus strand of OY756241.1, from coordinate 8,397,555 downwards.
TTAGAAAAATAGTTTGGAAAATCCAAAAGTGCACGCCTCATAATCTAATTTTTTTTATACAGTGGTATATTAGTTTTTTATAAATTATAATTAAACGACAGTACTTAGAACGCTAATATTAACTAGGAATCAGCACAGTGTAATACTTTATATATTAAAAACAAAAGTATTCCGGTAAGATGAATTTTTCGACCAATTTCTCTGCCACATACATGGTCACATAAACACAGACTCATGGACGTCCAAGAATGATTAGTTTTAATGTTATTATTTATTATATTAAACAAATTAATTGTTTATAAAATGTACCATATGTGCTAGACAGATTATTTAACTTCATATTAGTGCACTCATATTATCCTGTAAGAGTTATGTTAAAAAAAAAACGTCATTTAAGTTTCGAAAGACTGGGTTTTTTGACATGTCGAGAGTAGAGCACTACCTCAACGCTCCGCTTATGAGGCGTGCAATATCTTTTAATTATTTGACAAATATTTAATCATCATCATCAGGACCTTTTTTTGTCTCCACTGCAGGAGCACGATCCTCTCTAGAACAGAGAGATATATTAGCCAAAGCAGCCAGAAGATTTGGCCTACACTATCCACGCTGGCCAGACAGGTTGGAGAGGTCTCATTGATGTTTTGTTTAGCTTGTTTTCTAAGTCGCCTTCTAAGACATCTATACGGGAAGACTTGCAGTAGTCCTAGTCTACTCTGCCAGGAACCACAAGGCACCAATATTTAATAAGAATATTCAAAACAGATGGGACCCGAATATACTCGGTCGCCATTTATACGAGTATGTAATATATATGTATACCGTTTGAATTGAATAATAATAAATGTACGACAACAATTTACTTATTCCACAAATGTGTATTTACTGTGGTATTTATGTATTTGTAAATAAACAATTTCGAAAATCTGTCTCGTATCGTACACTATCTGAACAGGATGCAGAGTTCGCATTGGACCGATAACGTGACAGTATGTCTGTCTATATATTTGTCGTAAAGATATAGGTAGCCGTAGGTCGGTCGTTCAGGGTATGAGGATACATGAAGGGCGTAAATATACGGCCGACCTACGGCTGACACACGACAGTAATACTTTATACTAATAATTTTCAGGTCATATAATTAACATAATACTACAGGTGTTCCACAAGGCAGCATATTGGGTCCCTTATTATTTATTTTATATTTAAATGACTTGCCTGTTATTATACTCAATTACTAGGATTACATATTGATGAATTTTTGAATTGGAAGAAATAACTGGGATCACTAGAGAAGTCTATCTCGTCGGCTTGCTATGCTATCAGGACATTAAGGAACGAAATATCGTTGATACATCTAAAAAGTCTACCATGCCCTAGTGGAGTCAAAACTACGATATAGCATTAAACTATGGGGAAACAGCTATCTTTACAATCAAGACCGAGCTTTTGTGATACAGAAGAGCGCCATACGTGCAATGGTAGGAATCCCACCGTGGAAGTCTTGTAAAAATATTTTATCTCTCTGGGCATACTAACTGTTCCAAGTCTGTACTTATTTTTTCTTTTAACGGATCTGAAAAATCGATTACCGGCAATAGAGACAAATGGAATAAGGCAAGCACGCGAAGAGACTCGCAGGAGGGCTCTTAAACACAACTTAATGCCGAATTTAAAAATAATGGAACACAGTGTGCAATATTTGGCTTTTAAAGCTTATAACAAATTGCCCAACGAGATCAAAAAGGCAGAAAGTCTTAAGCTCTTTAAACAGAAATTGAAGGCGTTATTGTTGAAAAAAACTATTACTCTGTTAAGGAATATTTTAAGTGATCCTCATTTTATACATTTTTTGAAAAATTATTGCATTATTGTTGACATGTATTTATTAATTAATTGATGGTTTAACGTAAATTTTAATATATTTACTAGTGTAATTTTTCTAATATGTTATCGTATGGACTTAAATTTATATTATGACATAGGTATATCAGACACAGTGTAAAAATTGTTTGTGATTAAATAAATGAAAATGAATTGACTTTAAATTTGTTTTATTTGTTGATGATTTGGCTATAGGTAGTTATAATATTTATAAACATACAGTTCAACTTTAATTGACAGCACTATTGTTAGTGCCTTAGCAATTAGTGAGACCGTCAAGACCTTGACCCGACAGCAGTAGGCAGGCATCGCAAGCATCCCGATTCCCTATCAGATGTGAAGAATTTTTTAATGAAATTTATAACGAAGGTGTATGGCAATAATATCGGGTAAGCTTGAAGGTCTACCGGGCATTTTCTCGTTTACATAGTATCGGGATTAAACCCCTTGATTGATAGGCACATATTGTAGTTTTGGATTTGGCTAAAAAGCTCTGGCTAAAAAGATGCAATAGTGTATAGTATCGCATATTCTTTGTTTAAAGTTGGTAAAAAATACTTAGCAACAATTGGAATCCCGTTTGAAAAGAAAAGACCAAACGAAAGCTGAAAAGAAGAGACCATTAAGGTCTTTTCTTTTCAAACGGAAGATAATACTTTTAGAGAAAATGTGTTTAATTTATTTCGTCACACAATTTACCATCAAACAATTCGTGGAATCGGACGCTTTTGTTTGATTTTGAATTGAAATGTGAACAAAACAAATATACTGTTTCCACGTGAACGTATTACACGTGCTCCTAATCAAGGCTTTTGCTTCGGTTACTCCTATTGTTTCAACCTTTTATTAATTGACGACTTTGTAAAACAGTATGAATTTCATTTTGACTTGTTACACTTATGAAAGTCGGGTATTTTTTGGAAGCTTTATAAGTATTTAAGAGTAACATTAATAGATTAACCTGATTGGTAGATGAAATGAATTGACGAAAATTAAAAGAAAAATTAATAATTTTTGCAGCAATGCAAATAACTAGATGGTTTGAGTATTTAGAAAGGATGGATAAAGAGAGATTAACAAAAAATAATTATAAGGCAAGTGTGAATGAAAGAGTTGGCTGGCTGGCTTGGGTTGGTTGGCAAACATCCTGCGGTCAAATTGCAGACGATCAAAGAAAGGAGAAGTAAGAAACCGTAACCGAAGAGCATGTATGAAGAGATTGATGAGTAGATAAAGCAAAAGAGGTCTGTCAGGATCGTAGCAAGTGGAGGTCCATTGTCTGTGCCTGCCGCTACGGAAAACAGGCGTGATAGTATGTATGTATGCAAATATCTACAAAGAAACTGTAGCTAAACAATGTAGTAAAAGAATAAAGGAAAAAATGCTCTGACCAGTTCTAAATTTCCGTACAAGAGTGATCCTTGTCTGATCACATAAATTAAAAAGATAACACCACGGTTTACTTCAAATTACTAGGATCTGATAGAGGAAGGACGAAAAAGCTTAATATAAAGAAAATTCAGGTGGTGCAAGACAAATGATAGGGGATAAATCCTATAAGTTATCCGACGAGGCCAAGAAAAGAGCGAATTTAAAGTTTACAAAATTTACAACTTTTGCTGCTTACATATATGTATGATTGCTAACACGATAACTATTTAGAAGTTTATGTTGTAACTGTAGGCAAAGTGTGTAAGGTAAGTGTATACCGAAACAGAGAATAAAAACACAATAAGACAAATATTTATTAATTAACACTTCGCCTGCTGAAAACGCACCGTATATGTTTTACTCTTTGGCAAAACACACACGGTGCATTTTTCAGCAGTCGAAGTGGACTGTTTACTCACGATTATTATCAGTTCTTAATAACACTCGCCCTGATTATCATCATCGACAGAAACCTGATCCGCCTTTCCGACTATATTACGTGAGCCGTAATTCTTAATTAATTAAAAATGAATTTATCTGACGTTAGTTTTAATAAAATAAGTATAAGACCTATCCAAGACAAAAGTTTCTTACAGTAAATTATCTATTATTATTTATCATACATGATAATCTTACTAACAAAAAATCGCTACATCTTACAGCATTCCACGGATCAATTTTATCTATTAACGATTTCATACTAAATATACAAATTCAGTGTTGTGAGTGTTATTTCTCGAACCACCTTACAAATCTTACCCCAAAACAAAGCGATAACAGATAACACTAACTACATCGACCTTCAATAATCCAACAAATCTCCTCCTCAATTATTTCCAAGGTCACATAACACATCGTCCTAACACCATTACCCACCCGCAGTCTTTGTGGCCACACACATTTTTTCCTACAAATAGCGCAAATTTGGGCTTTATGTTCTTAGTGATAAGAGTTATGTTTGTCAAAGAGTTCGGTATGCGGGTTCGCCCTTCGCCCTTGGGTGCGCCCTTTGCCGACAAAATCAGAGGCATTCCTTCACCACTCTCATGCAAACAGTGTGATTTATTATGAAAGCCCATTCTACAGACAAATAAGTATAAGCGGTGAAAAAAATTAGAAAATGTAATAATAATAGCACAAAATGTTGCGGTTCTTTTTTATCAAATGTGTGACAATAGCTAACACTGGAACCAGATTTTTCGAACTGTCTAAAGATACAGATCAAATAATTTTAAAAAAAAGACTTTAATTTCTGGTCTTCTACATCAGTTTCAGTTCACCAAAACTCACTTTCTGAATGCAAATGACAAAAACATCAAATTCACCATATGTGTGCATAGAATATTATGAGAGTTCCCTCGATTTCCCGAGGATCACATCATCAGATCTTTACCTGGTGACAATGGGACCAACTTGCATGTATACCCTTTCAAACAAAAAAAGATTTCTCTAAATCGGTTCAAAAATGTAGAAGTTATGGGGGAACATACAAAAAAAGCACATTAGCATTCAAGGTTTCCTCACGATGTTTTTCACCGGCCATAGATGAGTAGAATCTCAGAGGCACAAGTCTACTAGTGAGGATCGAATTCTTGCCTCACAGACGCACAGGCAGAGCTTAAACCAATTGACTACCGCTTCAAAAATGTTGCGGCACACGAGTAATATAACTATGGCCAAGCCTCTAATAGCCTCAAGATGAACTAGGCTGTGCTGTTTGTTACACTTGTTCGCCTGGAAGTATCTCAATAGACTCCAGGCTGGTGTTGGGAGGTGTCGAAAAAACCAGGGTTAGGTGGCGTCACTCTGACAACGACCTTTGCGAATGCGGTGCCATTCAGTCCATGGACCACCGACCACCATCTGTCATATCCGAGCTGCCCGACGTCATGTCCCATCGAGTACCTTAACGAGGCTAACGACAGAGGGTTCGCCGTGACCACATACTAGTCAAAGATAATTTAAAATTGAAACTACAGTGAAACCATTTCGACTCGATAAGAAGAAGACACACCCGGTGCGTTTTTCAGCAGTCGAGGTGTCAACCAAAGAGACTGCGTTATTGACACATCAAAATAGAGAGAGATAGTATATCTATCTAGTGAAATCTTATTGGTTGACAATACACAGCACATCGTTGCACATCCTACTCGAGCACATCTTTTTATTTAGTTTCACCTGTCCCGTTGTCCGTAATCAAATCTTGCAAGCTAAATGAAACCCATTTCCCATTACTCGATTGAGCTGAAACCACCCAACTTATGCAAGTTGGGTAACAATGCAATATTATGGTACCAATGACGTGATCTTATGATGAAGCCGGAAGGGGGCCACGGAATCTTTATGTTTTCTTTTTGTTTCTTTATATCATAGGTTAATAAAATTAAAACAACACAACCCAACCGAGTTTGGGCTCAATTGATTCGTCTTGAGGAGCACTTTACATTGTTTTAGATATCAGTTTATTTTTGAAAATAATATTAAATAGGTACTTACTTGATTCAGAATTTGTGATATGACAATGTCAATTCCACTCGGAACCGGAAAGATTCACAACTTTTCCCTGATTATCCTTTTCGAAATGCCATCTTAGTTCCTATATATAGAGAATCAATATCGAACTAGCGATCCCTTGGTAACAGAAAGCCTATATATGACGAAAAAAACCATATTCGTATAAGCGGATTTGAAGCAAGGCCGAGGTTGGCAGTTAAGAGGCAGCTCAAACTTACTTGATTCAGAATTTGTGATATGACAATGTCAATTCCACTCGGAACCGGAAAGATTCACAACTTTTCCCTGATTATCCTTTTCGAAATGCCATCTTAGTTCCTATATATAGAGAATCAATATCGAACTAGCGATCCCTTGGTAACAGAAAGCCTATATATGACGAAAAAACCATATTCGTATAAGCGGATTTGAAGCAAGGCCGAGGTTGGCAGTTAAGAGGCAGCTCAAACACTGCGGTATACTTGACTCGGTGATATACGTATACGACATAAGTAGTGCATTTCATTTCATCTTTAAAGTTTAAATTCTAGGGAATTTTAGTACTAGACACTAGCAAGGTTCATGAATAAAATCGAAAGTAAACTTAAAAGTTTATATCTAACTAGGTAGACAGAGCCCCGGGCCCGTGAGACACAAAGGCCACGTTTAGGTTGAAGGTGGACGTAAAGATGGAACAAGGGAATGAAAATAATGATGGGTTGCTAGCCGCATCGCCTGTTATCATCGTTCAATGTCTCACCCGTTCCCTCGATCAGCTTTGACAATATGCGTAGGAAGAGAAGCAGCTGGTATATTCTATGTTTTTTTATTTTCTCGCAGAAAGAAAGAAATACAAATAGACGTGTTATACATCACTTAAGAGTCAATTACTCACTAGCAAGGAGCCTGGACTCTATGAAGGAAGTTCAAAAGGTTTCCCAAACCAAATAAAAATCCTTTTCAGTTTCGAAGACCATACTTTACATACTTAGATAACGATTTATTTTCCAAGACGAAAACATAGGAAAAAAAACAAATTTATCTTGACAATGGAGTTCGTAAGAGGCAGTTGTAAAGTATCCCCTGTAACTGAAAAACTAACAGAGACCCGTCTAAGATGGTACGGGCATGTGATGTGAAGGGACCGCGACTATGTCGCGAGCATGGCCCGAGCAATGAAAAAGGAAAATCTTGATGCACTGACAACCCAGAATAGAACAACCTGGCGAAGAAGGATTAGAAGAACCGACCCCACCTAAAGTGGGAAAAGGGAAAGACGAAGAAGAAGAAGAATGAAAGTTCAAGAGGTTTCCCAAATCTCATAAAAATCCTTTTAAGTTTCGAAGACCAAACTTAACATACGTAGATAACGATTTATTTTCCAATACGAAAAAAACATAGGAAAAAAAATCGAATTTATCTTGAAAATTTAATTTATTGCACACATCTGACATCGCAGACGGACTCATACCAGATAGGGATCTCTTCTTCTCTCTAGTCAGCCTTGAATTGAGAGAAGAATTTATACGATGATAAATGTTTGAGGGCAGTTTCCGACGACTGTATATCTGGGGTAATAATCCTAGTTTTAACTTCTTGTTTGCCTCAACTTAAAACTGGAACTTTCCTCTACGCAAACAAGGATTTTAACTTTTCTGGGTCCTCAAGTCCTCCTTTTCTCGAAGATTTTAAGTATTCTCCTTCTTTCCCGTTTCTTGAAGGTTAAGGCCGAAAATGCTTTGAATATTAACCATAACCATTAAATCCGCATTCTCGGCGTAGTTGCTAACTTTTCAGATACGTACAGTCAAAACCACATCGAGCTATGCAAATTCATTGCAATTTCGCCACTATTACTGCTACATAAAGAGCAACTTACCCGTGATGGTACTAAATGTAGATCATCGGGTTAATTGCACTTGTGAAATAGTTAAGTTAACCCTAGTAAGATGTGAGCATTCCACTCTTAAAACAGAAACAACTATTAGAGGTTCTATGCAGAATTAGGGGCTAAAGTGTCCTTTTCGTCCCTCACAGGGATTAGTTATCGGCCGGCTTTTGTCAATGTGGACTCATTTCGCCACTGTCTGGACTGCGATAGTTGGCAAGAGGAAAAGTGGTAAACCTAGAACGAAGTGGTCGGATAAACTGAGATTTTGAAGGGGATTAAAATAAGAAAAAGAAGATCAGAGAAGGGTAGAGGGGAGGCTCTTGTCCAGCAGTGTGACATAGCCAAATAAAACCGCCTAACTCAAAAAATATGTATTCATATTTATAAGTTAGGCGGTTATTCCTCCATGCTGGTCTAGGAGAAAAGAAAAAAAAAATATGTTTATAACCAGCCTCTTCTCTTCCCGCGCAGCTCGTAGAAGCCGATCGAAGGAATAGGCAAAAATGCGAAACATGTTAATGACCGATGCGGCTAGCAACCCATCACTATTTTGATTCCTTTTTCTACATCCTCGCCCACCATGACGCTAAAAGTAGCGTTTAAGTCTTGTGGCTCTCCCTGCTTAGAGCCGCAAGACCCAAAATGCTCTATCTGCCCCATTAGGGATAAAGACTTGATAGTATGTATGTATGTAAGTTTAGCTTAGTTTAGTTTAGTTTAGCGGCTTTAACTCCTAAATGAACAAAGCTAACTTAGCCGGTATAATATATTATTTAAGGTTAAAATATGTATAATTAAATTAGTAATTTCTCAATTATGCCTGGGTCACATGTATGACTGTACATATACGTCTGTTGACTACAATGCCGTCAATATAAACTCTATAAAGACAATTGAACTATTGCATGCAATTGATCTGCTCAATATTCAAGTGTAATGACGCAATACCTATAGGGACTAATTTATACTAGTAGTTCGCCCCGAATTGCGCAGATCCATTTACAACCCTATTTATCAGCAACCACTTAAAGGTACATAGATATACTACGTGACCCTTTCTGTGGGGGGGGGGGGCTTTGACTTGGCATTTATTACGGATGGTCACCGAAAGGGGTAAAATATTGTAAAAAATGTCACGTTCATGGTATGGGTACGTTCCCTAACCGATTTGACGTGTTATACTCAATTATGTATGAAGCAAATATGGCAGTCAACTTAAAAATTTATTTTTAAAACCTTATTAATTGTTATAGTGAGCAAAAACAATTATTTTCATGTAATGAGCAACTTTTCAACGACAGTTTACAGTACCAATCTTAAGTCTTTAGTAAAATTGGTACCTAACACTGTGTTTGGGAACTGTTTGTTGTTCTGTTATAAATAAATAAATAAAATAATAAATTCTTATTTACGGCGGATTAAAACTACCTAATAAAATATCATTTTAATACCTAATAAACATAATTATAACATTAAATTGCATAAATGTTTACCATCAAACCTTACTCATCCATAACAATCCCAATATTTATGCCACAATTATACAAAATCAAAACACGCGTTCATACTGCGAGTGTCCCGTTTAGCGCGGGACAGCGGGCGAGGTTATGGGCCGGGACACGCGCGACGATACAGAGCGGCCACGACCGAGCTACTGAAAGCTGAACAGCTGAAACTTAAAGCTCTGAAAGCTCGCCGACCACCAAAATCGAGGCTATAGAAGTGGCGACATAATAATATATGAGTACTAGCTTTTACCCGCGGCTTCGCTCGCGTATCCCTAATCCCACGGGAACAGTCCACCTCACCAGTGGGTTGACTGGTAGATAAAGCCTATGGCTTTAAGTCCGCCTATTACGTTTGTAATAAAGTTAAATAAATAAATAACAGTACTTTTTTTCGGGATGGAAGGTACCCTATATCCTTCTCAGTACTCCTAACTATGTGTATGCGAGTTTTCAAGAAGATTTGTACAGTACATAAAGCGTGAAGAGGTAACAAATAAACAAACATACAAACTCACTTTCACATTTATAATATTAGTTGGGATTGGGATAGTTTGTCTAGCCTAAAAATTAACTCGGTCTCTCGCTCGTACGACCCACTAGAAGCACTAGTTGGTCAACAGATCCGGCTATTCGGGATTTCGACTAGCAGTCAACGAATACCAAATGAAAAAATATATATATATATTATTGAGAATGAACACTTTTTTTACTTGTGAGCGTAAACCGAAGAATGGGGAGAGCACTTTTAAATACCAAATAACAATATTTTTTAGTACGCCACTCTTTACAGCAAGTTTAGTCTATGATTCGATACCCGACCCTGGAATTTTTATTGACTTAGGTACATTGGGATTATTCGATTTAAATTTTCATTAGGTGCCGTAAACAAAAACCCATATTAAATTAGCTACCGATAACGCGTAATTTGGTACCGCGATGAACATCTCGATGAAGTCGGGATGTTGGTATTAGTTCCACCGCTAAGAGGGCTCTGATCTGTTGATTGGTTTGGAAACGCGATATCGCGATTAAATAAATGAAAAGTGGTGTTAATACACCAAGTGTCGCTGCATTCTCTGAATTATCTTTAATTTATACCTCGGGGGTGTTTTGATCGCTCCGAAGCCGATACCGAGCTCCAATACAATAATGGACATAGAAACGCGATATTGCAGTAAAATAATTAAAAACTTGTTTTTATTTAAATATCGATAATATACACAAGTGATTATTAAAAAAACTAAAAACCTGACTGCGTGACACAACAGCACTACTTACCTACGCCTAAGCACTTCCTGTCTTCTGTGGTAAGGTAAGACGCAACTGGGAATGCGCTTGGCGAAGCGATGTTATATGTTGTTTTTTAGCATTTCTCATTTCAAATTTCATTTAAACATATAAGTTGTATATATTTTTGTAATCCTCGAATAAAATCCTTTAATTTGAAACCCCACTCGATAGGTTTAAAAAGATTCTCACTTCGCTAAGATCAGTTTGGCTCGGGACGTCTTCGTGTCTCACATTCGCCGCGAGGAAGACCTTCAGATGAGGTCGAAACATGTCGGCCAGTAGCTGACTTTTGACATGAATTACCCGTAAAAAAAACTTTATCTTGTCCTTTCTCTGTATTTTCTTTAATCTATAACTTGGGAGTGTTCGGAACGCTTCGACGCCGATGGGAGCTCCAATAATTTCATAATTGGCGTGGAAACGAGATATTGTGATAAGATTGATAAAGTGGTCTGTTTTGATAAATCGTTGTATATTAATACGTTTCCTTTCTACTTATCTTTATTACAAAATTGTATAGTTTTCTGGAATTTGTTGTTAAATTCGTTAAATAAACTGATCAAGTGCGAGTTAAACTTGCGTTTCTTACTACGGTACCCAAGAGGGTTCCGTAGTTCTCATAGGTTTTTTTTTTTGCTTGGCTTGGCCTTGGCCCAGTACATTTGATATGTAACACGAATCACGATATAGTTTACAATTTTTTTTAAATTCACTTACTTTCGTTATGCGTCTGTCTTTGGGTCACTCATCACTTACATATGTGTTCTTCTTGTCGAGTCGAAATGGTTTCACTGTAGCTTCAATTTCAAATCATATGTACATTCTTCTTCTTCTTCTTATTTAAGAGCTTAGTGGCTCTTGTCGATGGAGTATGCGCCAAACTTCTCGGTTCTCTGCCTTACTTTTTAGTGCTTGATACGACATGACCCCTGCTTTTTCTTTCAGTTGGTCTACATAGCTCTTTCTTGGTCGACCTGGACCTCTTCTACCTTTTATCTTTCCTTCTAGTATGTTTTTAAATAAGGAGTCGTGTCGTATTAAGTGACCAATCATTTTCCCTCTCCTATTTTCTATTTCGCCCAGCAGTCTTCTTTTCTCTCCTACTATTTCTAATACTTCCTCATTGGTTTTCCTTTCCATCCAACTGATCTTTTCCATTCTCCTCCAGCACCACATCTCGAAAGCTGCCAGCTTGTCACTATCTTTTTTATTCAATATCCATGTTTCGCATCCATAAAGTGCTATGCTCCAGATATACGTTTTTATAAGGCGTTTGCGTATTTTTCTGGATATATTTGCTGTGAAAAGTTTCTTTTTACTATTGTATGCTCCTTTGGCCATGGCAATTTTGGTTTTAATATCTGCAGTACATCTAGAGTCTTCTGTTAATATGCTTCCTAAGTACTTAAATTGGTACGTACCAAATTTCAACTTGGCTTAGACAGACGGATGGTCACTATGGACCTACGAATAATAACCTAAAGGTTGACTGGTAAACAACGCTTTTAGCGTTAAGTTCACCTATTGTTCTGTACAATTTGTATTTGATGGACTATAAAGATTAAATAAATAAAAAAATAAATTCTCTAGAATTGTAACGCTCCTACATTCACCGCTTCGATTCTGATTCCATTTACGCAAACAAACTTACAGTAATAACAACGCAACACTCAAACACACACATAGACAAATATGCATGCGATTGGTCGCGACAAGGTCACGCTTCGTCGTCGGGTGGGGGCGGTCACCGCGGTGAGGTGGTACAACGTGTGTCTTAGGTACATTTTGCATAACACTTTCCACAGATGTCAAGTATGGATTATTAAAATGTTTATGAAAGGTGAGTCCTGTGTTTTTCATGTCTGTATGGCTTCTACACTACTTCACGGCACATGACGGCATTTTTAATGAATCAATTATCGCAAAAACACAGCAATATTCTCTTTTTTATTAGGAAACTTTGCGACGCAACCGCACGACTCGAGTGTCACAGCGAACTGTCGCGCCGCGCGGTTCAAATTTCAAGCCCCGCCCGCCCCGGTACATATCGCATGGAATGATTTTTCGGGATTAGTTACGCTTCTAGGGATTATTATTCGTAGCTATGGACAGACAAATGAGTGATCCTATAAAGGATCCGTTTTTACCTTTTAAGGTACGAAACTTTCAAAATATTGTAATTTGTCTAAACAAGATAAATATATAATGTGAACCCTCACACATACATGGCAACTTTGCACTAGCGAACAGTATTGGTCCCCCCTTGTCGTATAAGCGCCCCAATCCATGAATCGCAAACTTTACTGAAAACCGTGTACGTATCACAATCGGTCAATCGTTTAAGAGATCAATGGATAACATTTCTTTGCTAAAACATCCGTTCAAAAGCGTACATACGAGTATAACTTATATAAAAATTACAAAATATCAACAGATTTACACAGATTTATAGAAGGATAGAAATCCACAACCGAATAACTCGTGTCGACCGGCTTGCACCGCCAAAGCAATTAAAAGCCTATTTATATCGCGTATTAACTTAGATTGACGCCGCAACCATTATATCGCGCGCTGTGTGTATTGTGAAACTGGACGCTGAAGGCATTGTAAGAAGCTGTAGACATAAAAATATTCTAGATGGTTCCGATAAAAAAGACCAAATCAGAATGAAATAAATGATGAAATAGTGGCAATCTTGTTTTCGGTTGACTATTACTAATAGATACTTCGTATTACCATTGATACTGATACTTCCATCCAGAGCTATACTTCGCGGATTACTGACTTTACGGCCGAATACACAGGGACATAATTAAATTTTGAACAAAAAAAGAACAAACGATTTCAATTTTTTTAAGGAGTCTCGTATTACCATTTATATTGATACTTCCATCCAGAGCTATACTTCGCGATTACTGACTTTACGGCAAATACACAGGGACATAATTAAATGTTTAACAAAAAAAAACAAACGATTTCAATTTTTTTAAGGAGTTTCTTCCATATCTCCAAAGTTCTTCATCATATCTTCACCAAATAATAATGGGACTAACTTGGTAGTAAAGGCTTTCAAATAAAAAAAGAATCATCAAAATCGGTCCACAATTGGCGAAGATATCGCGTAACAAACATTTAAAAAAAATATTTTGGAAAATCAAAAAGTGCACGCCTCATAATCTCATTTTTCACAATTAAATTGAAATTACGATTAAACTACATTAAATTAGACCGTGATCTTCGAAAGGACTTAGCTTTGGATAATACTGAAGCGTATAAAAAAAATGGACTTGATCAGATAAGTTTTTCGGGAGTTATCGTGACCACGCCAGTTTCCATACATACAGACACACGGACGTCCACAAAATGATTTTATTAAACATTGTTTTTATTTATTTAAAAGGCAAAATGTCTTTTAAAAATGTCATAAGTGTTGAAACTAGTGTTTTTCCTTGACATTTATGTGTATATATTATTGTACAAGTGCGATAGAAAATAAATAGAGACACATTTAGTTAAAAAAATCACTTGCTTTTTGTAAGGCGAGAGTAGACCACTACCTCATGCGCTTTGCTTATAAGGCGTGCAATTAAAGGGGGTCGTCACGTCATACAAGAAATGTGTTTGTTTAGCGTTTTAAAACATTATTGTACGGAGGTACGGAACCCTTTATGTACGAGTTCGACTCGCACATGCCCATTTATTTTTCTTTAATCTCAACAAATACGCCAACACATCCGGCCGTCTCCACTCAAGTCTACTTTAGCATTACGTGTTCGCGGAACAAAAACCGTCAAAGCGCCTCGATGACGGACACGTCGCAAATAGCCGGTCATGTAATGTAAGTACCTATGTTTGTTTGCAGCTTGACACACGCATGTGACGCATGTGAGACTATATTTTCCAATTATGATTTATATTTTTATTAACATTTTTTTTTAATTTTCCGGCTTCGATCTGCGGGGAAGAGAAGCAGCTGGTACATTCTTTATTCGGGCCGGAAAATATATATAGATAGTTTCGAACAATATACTATATAATTCTCTAGAAATCTAACGCTCCTACATTCACCGCTTCGATTCTGATCTGGGGGCACGGCAGTGCCCCCGCCAAGTCGAGCGCGAAGCAAACACTGCCGTAACATCCTTTACTGGAACCATTTCGCCGTATTTTCAGGCCCCTATTTGAGAACCTCTGGATAAGACCAGAACGCAGAAATTTTCGTCATCCAGTAAGCTATAATCACATACTTAAAATCCAAAATTTCAAGTCTGTAGGTCATTTAGTTCCGAAGTTAAGCGAAACCAAAGTTTCGCATTTATGACACTCACTCACTCATGATCATCAGAATAAAACTAGTACTTCCCATAAACTCAGAGAGCTTAAATTTGGTACAGAGTTAGGGTTTAATGGCCACATAAAGGGAAAACTATAAAAACTAGGATAATTGAAGATCTTAACATGATGGAGTACTTGGTGACCCTGATAAGAAAACACAAGAGCCCAACCAATTATGCCCACGTTTCTACAAAAAAAAGTGAAATCCCACCAAAAACATTCTGTAAAAAACTAGCCAAGTCTCGATGGAGCTGCTTGTTTATCTCTAAAAAGTAAGGAAATCTAGACAAAGTCGTGCCAAGTCTAAGGTTCCTTACTGCGATTTTTTTATTATTATAGTTAATGTTGTGTGACTTAGCAGTTCAACATTCTTTATACGTTAGTGGGTACAAGTCAATTTTGTTTACATAGCCTACAATTGACTGGTTATTGAATCAACGCTTTCCAAGTGGCAATTTTCCATCGTCAATGGGTAGCGGTTCTGGCGACAGATTTGTGCAATGGTGTCATGGAGCACCGGGTTTTGTACCCTTGTGTACTCTTCAACGGCTAAGTCTCACAACACTAACTATAATAATAAAGAAATCGCAGTAAGGAACCTTAGACTTGGCACGACTTTGTCTAGATTTCATTACTTTTTAGAGATAAACAAGCAGCTCCATCGAGACTTGGCTAGTTTTTTACAGAATGTTTTTGGTGGGATTCCATTTACGAAAACAAACTAACAGTAATTACAACGAAACACTCAAACGCACACATAAACAAAGATGCATGCGATTAGTCGCGACAAGGTCACGCACGCGTCATCGCAACGAACGGTGAGGCGTCAACCAACAGATGTCAAGTATGGATTATTAAAATGTTTATTTACTTACATATGAAAGGCGAGTCCTGTGTTTTTCATGTCTGTATGGCTTCTACACCACTTCACGGCAAATGACAGCTTTTTTAGGGTTCCGTAGCCAAATGGGAAAAAACAGAACCCTAGATTCGTCATGTCTGTCTATATGTTTTTTCCGAAACTATCAGAACTATATTAACCCAAAATTTTTTGTTTTTTTTTCTATTCTTGTGTGAAAATAGAAAAAAAAACAAAAAATTTTGGGGGTTCAATACTTAGAACTGAATCTCAAAAATTTTTTTTTCATTAATCCCATACGTGTGTGATATCTATGGATAGGTATTCAAAAATGATATTGAGGTTTCTAATATCATCTTTTTCTAAACTGAATAGTTTGCGCGAGAGACACTTCCAAAGTGGTAAAATGTTGGTCCCCCCCCTGTAACTTCTAAAATAAGAGAAAGAAAAAATATATATGATGTACATTACCATGCAAACTTCCACCGAAAATTTGGTTTAAACGAGATCTAGTAAGTAGTTTTTTTTAATACGTCATAAATTGTAAAATGTTACTTGCTGCTACGGAACCCGTCATGGGCGAGTCCGACTCGCACTTGACCGCTTTTTAATGAATCGATTATCGCAAAAACTCAGCAATATTCTCAAAGGAAACTTTTTGCGACGCAACCGCACGACTCCAGTGTCACGGCGAAATGTCGCGCCGCGCGGTTCATATATTAAGCCCCGCCCGCCGCGGTACATATTACGTGGAATGATTTTTCGGGATTAGTTAGGCTTCTAGAGAATTATATTTTGATGGTTAAAACTAACGTGAGACACAGACATTAGTACTTAATTAATATAAGCGGGTCACTCACGTAAAAAATTAGCTACTGGCATATGGAATTTTTTACACAAATATACGTAAATATACGAGTACTTGCTCATGAAAAAGTAAAAAATGTTCAGAAGATTTTATAAAAAATAACTAATGCTTACGTAAGCATAGGAGGGAGGGGGCAAGAGATATGCTTACTTTTGCTGAGACGGGGTGCTTAAAAATGGCTCAAACTCTGCATACATATCGATCATACGAGTACAAACCGCTACAAAAACCGCCATAGCGCTATGATGACGGACACGTCGAATATAGCCGCCCGTATAATGAGACTCTGTTTACAGCTTTTCAGTCAGACAAGACACAAGGTAAATTTTAAACTCGGTTGAACTGATATCAGGAACCAAATTCGCAAATCCGCACTCGCGTTTTCGATGTCTTTCGTTCCGATTTTTTTTCTCAGCTGAAGCCTACCTTCGCATTACGTGTTCACAGTACGGTTCTCTATTTATTATCTTAAGATCATTTGTCATAATGTAGCTTTACATAATGTATTTTAACCTCATTTTAATTTCTTATATTATTTACTAAACACATATTTAAAAAATACACTTTTTTTGTTCAACATAACGATTAACACACCCAAATCATAATTTTATTCAAATATAAAAAAATATATATTCGCGACTTAGTTACCCCTAAGGGCCACCCCTGCCGCACCTTAAATTATACTATAGTTTTTGACATATCATATATTATAACATCATGAGACTCAAAATTAGCAACTAAATTTAATAAAGTTTGACTACAAAAACATTGAGAAAAACATCATGTCAAACTATTGCTATGATAAAAAAAAAAAAAAAAATGGTTGCCTGTAAAGTCGGTTTTACGGGCGAAGATTTTACGTGACAACGCGCGCGGCAGACCGATCATAGTTGAGTGGGAGAGAGACGCAAGGCATTCGGCGGGCCTCTCTCTCGTTCGGTGACTCATCGTAACGTTACCGAGCGTTACACTTTTTCATAAGTGACTCCCAGCCGCAACCTAATTTAAGACGTTGTCACGTCAAAAACGAACAATATTATGAATTAAAAATTTAGGAGAATCAAGGGGATCTCTTCGCAGAACAAAGTCCGTCAAAGCGCGTCGATGACGGACACGTCGGAAATAGCCGGTCATGTAATGAAAGTGTGTTTGTTTACAAATTTACAGACAAGGAGACGCAAGGTAGAATTTCTAACTCGATCGAACGTGCGTAACGTTGGTTTGTACGTAACTTGGTACATTTTATATTTGTAACTTGTTTTGCTTCGTCTATCGATAACAAGAGGTAAATTTTTTGACTTGATCGTATTGATCGCACACGAAAGTCTCAAATCCACTCATTATTATCTGAATTGAATTAATACAATACGCAGTAAAGAATTAAAAAAGGATATTAAGTATTCAAAGTCAAAATCATTAGGTTAATTTATCTGTGGATATTTTGATTAATTGATAATTTTCAATTTTGCTATCGATTTCAGAAAAGTTGTTGACGTCAGATCATTTACTTACAGCAAAGTTTAGTGCCGCTTCCAAAGCGCAAGTGCAGAAGAAGCGGCATAAAACTACACTGCAGCATTTTCTCCAAATAAGTCAACTTACAATACGCATGATGACTGAGTAAATATTTTTGGCCCATCGGTTAGATTATTTGAAATTGTACACGTATTTTACAGATACAGCGCATCTAAATTTCGCATGACGTCAGGCTTTCGTACGATTTTTATACATCGGTGACGTCACAAGCCCCTACCCTGTAACTTTGATACTCTGTATCTTTGCGATTTTTTTCTTTTTTGATAAACTGAAAAATATGGGTACATTATTTTTGGATAATATAACTAACGGACTAATTAGAATAATACTTTTCTGACCCAGTCATCATCCCTATTAAACTAATTTTAAATTACATTTAAAATTCGGGTACGGTTTAAAGTATTTCGTGCACGATTTCAATATGAGATAACATGCTGCTGCAATGATCTGCCGCCAGAATACAGCATTAGGACCGACCGTAAACAAATGTTTGACAATGAAAAGTATATAAATGTCGCAATAAATTTGTAAAATTATAAATACCTATATTTAAATGGCCGTAGGGAGCCATAACACCACAGCACAGGTTTGAAAGAGTAATAATAATAATTTATTATACAGGATTATTTTTAATTAACCGGCAACCTTTTTGGAGCTGACAAAAAAAATCGACTTTCCATACAAATCGGCGCTCAACCAAATAGATTTTGTATGGGAGGACGAAATTTTGTTTTCGTTTTTCGATAATCGTTTTTATGGAATGTGGTTCAGTATCACGGACTGAACTTGCTCCGAAATAAGCGTAAGTCCTATTCCATCGAGTTCAAAAATCCTTCAGTTACTGTTAAAGGCATAATTTTTTTGCTGGCAACATTGCGTCGTTGTCTCATTGGAAAAGTCACGATAAGTGCCGCCTTGCCTTCTTTATCAATAAATAATTAAAATTATACATTTTTTTCCATTAAATCCACAAAATAGTAGGACATCGCCCGTCCTCAACAGTTACTTTTTATTCTCCTTATTCTCTTTATCCTGAAATTTCAAGCTGAATATGAATCATGTACCGCATGTACTCCTGAAATACCGCTAAAAATGACGTCTAAAGTCCATATCCGTATTTCACAAATCAAAAAACCACGTTTGTACAGAACAGACACTAACCTGGTATTGAAGTCGGCGTTAGAGTCTGGTCCCATAAAGGCTCGTCCTCCATTTTGCGAAAGCTCCGCTCCACTGGAACAAACAAATTAAAATTTCACTTTTCTAAATGAATAAAAGAAAACACTTATGTATTAACGACGCAAAAAAAACCCGAGTGCATGCTAAATGAACTGAAGTTGAAATTGCAGTAACTGCCTAGGATACAACTGGGAACACGTGAACAGACTCGATATAGAAACAACTTTTTATATGTGTAGGTGTAGTTTACACGCAACCTCTTTGTTGCTGCGTGTTTTAAAAAAAAGAAAAAGAAATTTGACAGTCTGTTGTGTTGACATATTACGAAGGTTGTGATATTTGTTTTGAGAAAAATTATTGTTAATATTTATAATATTTATTCTTTCCTTGTGTGCCAAAAATATAATTTAACTAATATTGAATTTCTCTTTCCTTCTTTCACCTTCTGACTATCTTATATCGGAACTCTACTTTTCCTGTACTGGTGACCTCTCATTAAAACACTATGGAGAAGGAATTCGAGGATGCAAAAGGTGATGGTGCGCGACAAGAATATACAACGTGTAAGGGACATGTGCGTAATAAATCAATTCACGTTCTATGCTAGATCACTATAACTCTAGTATAATGATATTCAAATAATAGCCAAAAAAAGCCGGTTTTTGGAAAAAAAATTATATAGGTTGCCGATCTTGGGTTAATTGGATAATACATACTTTGCAGTAATATTTTTCCCGTAGTCGGGTATTCGTTCTTAACCCCCCGATAAAAAAGAGGGGTGTTATACGTTTGACGCTAATGTCTGTCTGTCTGTCTGTGGCATCGTAGCGCTCGAACGAATGGACCGATTTCGATGCGGTTTTTAGGGTTCCGTACCTCAAAAGGAAAAAACGGAACCCTTATAGGATCACTTTGTTGTCCGTCTGTCCGTCCGTCCGTCCGTCTGTCAAGACCCTTTTTCTCAGGAACGCGTGGAGGTATGAAGCTGAAATTTATATCAATTACTGAGGTCTACTGTCCCTTGAAGCTGTGAAAAAATCAAACTTCTAAGCCAACGCAATCAAAAGATACAGCCGTTTATGCCGCAAATTTTCGACACTTGCAAGGGAATCAAAACCTACAGGGTGCTTCCCGTGAACTCAGAATCTTGAAATTTGGTACGAAGCAACGTCTTATAGCATAGATAAAGGAAAAATTACGAAAACCATAAATTTTTAGTTACATCACATAATATATTTTACGGAACCCTCGGTGCGCGAGTCCGACTCGCACTTGGCCGGTTTTTTTTACATGAAAGCAAATTCCCTTGCGGTTATTCTTAGCTATTGCAAATCGGTTCAGCCGTTTAAAAGTTATTGGGGGTTAACGCTTGAAAGTCAGGGCTTTCTCTAGCAAATAATAGATGGCGCTACAGATAACAAGTCGTATCGGTAGTTCCGCTACTTATCACTAGATGGCGTTCTTGACAGTCGGAGGTTTTTTTTAATTTACCTATCAAATAAACTTGTATAGACGTATATCGTGTATACTGTGTATTGATGTTAAAGTGATTACTCACTATTCAGAAAGTGTGTGTTCGTCGACGCCTTCCTCGATTTCTTGTCTCCTGTATCTTGATCTGTAAACAAAAACCCTATTAAAACAATCTGCAAGATTCCAACAAGTCAAATCAGATAATTTTTACTTAACGTCAAACAAACATTTTCTATAGGATTTGTGCTCCTCCTTTTTGAAGTTGCTACATAATAAAAACCACTCACTATTTGGCTGATTACTGTGTATCCTCTCCATGAACCGTGAGATCCTGTTGTTGTGGTGTTCTCCGTCGAGACAACAGCCTTCTTCTACTTGCTTTGCGCATGCGCGATGCACTCGTAGTTTACAATCTGTTGGGAAGATATAATTTGTTAATTAGATTAATAATTCTGAGATTTTACAATTACGAGTATACCCTAACTGGTAAGAAATGGCGACAATGCATTTGTGCGCCTCATTGAGCCATTTGATGCACGAGCATTCCACTTAGTCCCCTAAGGCTCATATACACATTGCAAGTTTCTTGCCTGTTGCATACTTACAATTTTGCATAAAAATAACAAGTAATAGAGTTTTTGGCGGGAAGTCAAGGGGTTCGGTTGGGGTTTGCTTCAAATATTTTGCAAATTGATTTTAGTAATCAGTAATCAGTCATTTATTTACTATAAATATGATTGTATACTATGGTCTTAAATACTAATATCATATTTTGCCAACAACTCAGCGTGTGAATATTTAATTTCATTTCATTATCCTATTTATTATTATTTTTGATATGTCCTATGCAATTTATGAATCACTTGTAATAAGTCAACAATTTAACGTTAAATTAATATAGTTGTACGAGCAAGCCGTACAATAGAATGCTGCATCGGCACAAATGTGTTCGATGCGCATTTTTACGTAATTCAACGAAATCAGTTCGCAATTAGCCGGCCAGCAAGAGTGTCGCGCGTACTCACGTCATACCCACATCAAGTTCCATACCTCAAATAAGTTTCGGGAAATACAGTTCAGTTCCAATTTATCAGTGACTTTCATTCATAAATCTTATCATCAGTCTATGCCGGTATCTCCCGGTACAATAGTTAATCTTAAATAATAATAATATCAGTCAAGTAAATTAAAAAGAAAATAAAACAATACATACGGTCAATAATTTTAAATCTTTAAAGGTACTCAAAATGCAACTATCCTATATTTTTAGTTGTCCGTAAAAATTCAGTGATTGAGTAAAACAGTTCTCCGACAGCCACTCTCAATTAGTGGACTTTTTAATATGAAATTGGTGTTGTTTAGTTATAAATGCTCATGCTCATGAACAATGTGTGAAATAGTTAAGGTGGACAGTCATAGTACGGCTGCAGTGATATTTATTTGTTTCGCGGACTGTGTGGGCGTCCTCGGGTGTCGTCCACCACTCAATCGTCTATGAAAACCAGTGGACTCGTATAGATTTGTCACCAGAAGCTCCCTTGAAGCAATCAAAGGCCTATACCACCTTTTGATTGTAACTTGTTAGGATAAGGTTAGGTAGGTAGGAAAAAAGAAGCAACAAAACTAAAGATAGGCTTTAAAGGACTTGTATCCAGAGCCGTAAAATTATTCTACAAAAAACTGCATGATATCGCAGCACGGTTGGATGAGCGATTTAATATATTTTTAGGCTGCAAAGCGTGCGACAGAAATATACATACACTAGCTGTGCCCGCGACTTCGTTCGCGTGGTTGTCGGAACGTAATGTTATATAGCCTAAAGCCTTCCTCTATAAATGGACTACCCAACAAAAAAAGAATTTTGCAAATCGGACCATTAGTTCCTGAGATTAGCGCGTTTAAACAAACAAACAAACAAACAAACAAACTCTTCCGCTTTATAATATAATAATATAATATCGCATAAACAAATTAGCGCTGCATTCAAAATGAAAACAAAAAAGTGTTATTATTGTGTAACTAAATACTATCCTAAAACAAATAAAGTACCTACTATATAGAAAACAACTACAAAATGAAACTGTGTTTAAAAAGTAATATTACGATGATAATTATATCGCATAAACAAATTAGCGCAGCATTCAACCGTTCAGTAGGGAGCCGACCGCGCGAGTGAGCCGCGCGGCATGGTATCTCGTTGAGCTACACCCCCCTCCCGGCTTGCCCGCAAGCACCGCCTCTCTCCCGCCGCGCCGGCCAGCGCAGAGAGCGAGTTGGTTTTGTTTCGGAGTTATTTATCATTGTAATCTTAAAAGTTTTTTGTTGAAATTAAGTTATGTCAAAGACAATTTTATTTACAATGAAGTACTCTTAACCAACAACATATTTATTTGAATAAAGATTAATATTATTATGTTGATACAACTTAAACAAATTATTTCGACCAAATTAGGTACCATAAAAACGGTTTTTGTGAGTTAATCTTAAAAGATAGACATATACTATCGCGGACTGTTTTTTAGATCATTAAAAGAGCTATTATTCTTTAATACATATTTTTTGTGTATCTTGAACCGTTTTCACGGCGCACGCAACGGAAGGCTTCAAAGATGAAATAATTTCTCCCGTTTTTTACACACTTACCACTATATCTTTACTCCTATTGGTAGCGTGATGTTATATAGCCTATAGCCTTCCTCGATAACTGGACTATCCAACACAAAAAGAATTATTCAATTCGAACCAGTAGTTTCGGAGATTAGCGCGTTCAAACAAACAAACAAACAAACAAACAAACAAACAAACTCTTCAGCTTTATAATATTAGTATAGATACAATCGAAATACATAACCCTCCTTCTGTCGCAGTCGGGTAAAAAGGTATTTAAAGTACGTCTCTACTCACATGTACAGACGTACGCCTGCGGCGCGAGCCCCCAGATGGCGTTGTCGCAGTGGTGGCAGTGGCCCACCGACGTCAGCGCCTGCAGCTGCAAGTTGTGGCCGCGGACCACGAACTGCACAGTAGGGTAGTATCCAGGGTCAAATATTCATTATTTTGTAATGATACGAGAACAAAACGTCAAAAATAATGACACTTGTCATTCATCATATCGATGTTGAACGTGATTTTAGATTTTTTAATGCCGAAAAACTGATATTAAGAGCGCTTATTGACTCCAAGAAACTATGACGTCACGCCTTGCGTTTTTCATAGAAATCCCATAGAAAATATTTGTTTTGACGTTTAGAAATAAAGTATCTGGTTTGACTTGATGGCAACTAGCGGATTGAGACAATTTCATGATGACTTTTTAACCACCAGACATTATAGAAGCAGGTTCAGTCCATGATTCTACTACTTTCATCATCAGGTCTTTTTAAGTCTCCACTGCAAAAGAACGACCCTCCCTGTACTACCAGAGCCATACTTGGCCAGAGCAGTCAGAGGATTTGGCCTACACTTTCCACGCTGGCCAGACGGATTGGAGAGGTCTCATTGATGTTCATAAGCTTTGTTTAGCTTGTGTTTCCTAAGTCGCCTTCTACGACATACTAGGGAAGACTTGGAGTGATCCTATTCTACTCTACCGGTAACCACACGTTTAAATTAACTTAGTAAAAGTAACAAGACCTATCTCCCTTAAGCCCAGCATACACAAGTAATACAACTCATTTCAAAGTAGTGTATAGAACTGTGTACAGGTAACTGACCGGTTGTGGATGTTGTTTCGACAGCTGTTTCACTTTTTGTTTGTAAAGTTTGTCTCGTTGCAGGAAGGAAGCTCGGGAATTGCCCACCGCCGCCGCCACTGACGCAGCTCTGAAAGTAAGGAAATGAGCTTAACTTTACTGAACGAGCAAACGAAGCATGCGAATTTCTCCGAGTCCACAAAATGTAAAAGACATAATCATAAATATATATATATATCATAAAATCATAAATGATAGCATAATTATATAAAATTATAATAAATATGAATTAAATAAACTTTCACGTTTTATCAAACAAAATAATGCATCACTTTTTATGGAAACGGCTGAAATTTCAAAATAGATTTTCTCGAAACTACTGCGTGGATTTCAATGATTCTTTGCATACCGTCGTTAAATATCAGTACAAGTATGTGCTTTCACTCATTACGCTAATGTCTTTTCCACTTTGTATACAACGTGTTAATGAAATAACGCAAAACCTCTCAGATGGTACCTCAGCCCACGAAACTAAACAACTTTTGTTCTACAACATTCCCAAAATGCCAAAAATATAATTCGGATTTCCATACAAATTGACTCGATCAGCTGATCAGTTTGTATGATAATTCAATTTTTTTTTTGGGTTTCGTGAAATTTGTAGAACAAAAGTTGTTCAGTTTCATGGGCTGAGGTACCATCTGATAGGTTTTGCGTTGGTTCATTAACACATTATATAGACAATCCATTTGTATGTTTATTCGACGATAACTCGATTATCTTTGAGCAGATCTTCATAAAATTTACCGTAAGTCGTATACAACGTCCAACAAAATAAACTAAAACCTTATAATTAAACCTTTTTATAGGTAGATCAGTCTATGGTACTGAACAACTGTCCCTAAAAACACATATCAAAAATCTTTTTTTGTGTGTCCTTAAAAGGGTGGTACTTGTACCTTCGGCTTTATTTTTCAGCTATAAAATTTAGAATTATCATCATAGGTACTTAGGCACCAAAAATATATTCATCAGCAACATACTTCGTCAAAAATGTAAAAAATTTCACTTTTAGGGTTCCGTACCCGAAGGGTGCAAACGGGACCCTATTACTGAGACTCCGCTGTGTGTCCGTCTGTCTGTCTATCCGTCTGTCCGTCTGTCTATCTGTCCGTCTGTCCTTCTGTCACAGGGCTCTATCTCTTGAACCGAAATAGCTAGACACCTAAAATTTTTACAGATTATGTATTACTATGACCACTATAACAACAAATACTAAAAATAAGATAAAGTTAATAATTAAAGGGGGTCGTCATACAAGAAACGTGTTTCTTCAGCGTTTTAAAACATTGTACGGTGGTATGGAACCCTTCATGTACGAGTCCGACTCGCACGTTTATTTTTTAACTGACTTGGATTTTCATGTGGATTATGATCTCAAAACTTTTTACGATGGGAAAGAGTTCGTTGCAATTTACGAGAGTGGCATTCCATTAGAATTACATAACTCACTTCGCTTGCTTGGCCAGCTTAGCCTTTTTCGACTTGTGCGACTGCCACCATTTCAACCTGACCGCCCTCGCTTTTTCCTCAGATATTACCACTAAGTTCACCATTTTATTCACTACACTACGGTCAATTATATTTACTAAAGCTCTCTCGACCACCCACACAAGTATATTCGCATTATAAAAGAAAAGTTACAGAAAACAAACTAGGTAGTACTTATTTTATTTATTTTTATTTGCAACAAATCAACTGTCAAAATAATATATCAATCTCACTAGCACATCATAAACACAAAATTTAATTTACACAAACATTGTAATTTTCGATTTAATATAAAAACATGTTGTTGTTAATATTAAATTATTAAAATTGCACCAATTTCCTCAACACCACATATTTCTATCTTTCATCTCGTTCTAAGAACGTAAATTCGCAAAGAAAGAAAGAGATAGAGTTATGAGTTAATACAATTAAGAATGCACTGTACAAGTTTAGTATTAACAATGAGTAATTGAAATGTACAAACAATACAGGAAAGTGTGTTATTTATGTAACCCGCAAGACAAGTTTCCTCTTAGGGTCAGTTCACAACGAAACGCGACGCGACGCGACGCAGCGCGCACTTTGGAAGAAATATAGAACTTGTTTACTAGACAAAAAGATACTAATTTCAGCGACAACCCGCTTAGTAATGCATAGCGAGGCGCAGCGGGCTCTCACTCTTGTTGTCTGGTAAACAAGTTCTATATTTCTTTCACGTGCGCGCTACGTCGCGTCGCGTCGCGTCTCGGTGTGAACTGACCCTTAGTATGTTTTAAAATTAAATTACTTGGGGAAATACATTAGTTTCTTAAAGAGCAATTTATTTTTGTATCTGAGGATTCTGTACAGTAGTTTGGCAAACAATTCGTCCCTATTCAAACTAACGGCACGATTTCGAGGAATAAAATAAATATATACAGGGTTATTTTTAATTAACTTGCAACCTTTTTGGAGCAAGTTCAGTCCGTGATACTGAACCACTTTCCATAAAAACAATTATCGAAAAACGAAAACAAAATTTTGTCCTTCCATACAAAATCCATTTGGTTGAGCGCCGATTTGTTGTTTTTTTCGTTTTTTAATAATTATTTTTATGGAAAGTGGTTCAGTATCACGGACTGAACATGCTCCAAAAAGGTTGCAAGTTAATTAAAAATAACCCTGTATAGGGACAAATCACTGATTGAGCTAACCCCAAAGTAAGTTTAAGCTTGTGTTAGGGGATACTAACCTAACGATACTATATTTTATAATAAATACTTCTTCTTCTTCTTCTAAGCGCATTCCCGTGCTGCTTCGGAGCCCGGTGAGCTTTCCCGCTTTTTCTTCTTCAAATATAATATGCATGTCAGTGGTCACCCAAGGATGCCAAAGACCTTGTAAAATTGATAGAAATAGCCGGAACAGTTTAAATGATTTGACTTTATTTACAACCGGCCGCCTGCCTGACGTTAACCCTTCTTGGAAATGCAATTGTAGCACGAGATGTTTGTGCTTAGTCCTCTAGTCGCCTCTTACGACATCCACAGGAAGAGATGGAGTGGTCCTATTCTAACCCGGAACCACACGGGTAACAATATAATATTTTATAATAAATACATATATAGATGTATTTATCATCCAAGAACCAGGACAATTTGAAAAAGGCCATTTTCCAACTTACCCTGGCTGGGGATCGAACCCAGTACCTCCAGATTGGTGGACTAGCGTGTTGACCATTACGCCACGGAGGTTGTAAAAAATAGGCTTTAGAAATGGTTTTCACTAAACAAACAGAGTTCACAGAACAAAACAGTAGTTTATAAAATAATCTCAAGTGTTATCTAAACATTCATGAAAGTAGAATTTTATTTATCGCCTTTGTTAACTATTACATAATTTATTGAGTCGCCACTGGACTGTGTGCGGGAGGAGCGAGCGAAGCGAGCTCAAATGTCTAAAGTTGAAAATTATTGCCTTTTACCTTAAGTCTTTCCATCAAAAATATGTAAGTTATCGTCGAATAGACAAACAAGCAATCACCGGATTGCCCAAGTAGACTCGGACAACTTCGCTCGCTTGTTGAACAATGTAGCTTTTATAGGGTTATTAGCGGCCCGCCCCGGCTTTGCACATGTATGTATTATGAATCACTATATCTACAAAAAAAACAGCATCAAAATTCGTTGTAAGTAGTAAGTTTTAAAGATCTAAGCATAAATAGGTACAGACAGACAGCCGGAAGCGACTTTGTGTTATACTATACAGTGATAAGGCATTCAAGATGCAGTACTACAGTACTCAAATCTATACTAATATTATAAAGAGGAAAGATTTGTACCTATTTTTGTATGTTTGTATGTTTGTAATGAATAGGCTCAAAAAGTACTGGGCCGATTTAAAAAATTCTTTCACCGTTGGAAAGCTACACTATTCCACGTGTGTACCACGGGCGAAGCCGGGGTGGACTGCTAGTTAAATAATAAAATAAGAAATGGTGAAAAAATACCACACCAGAAACTTAAAACTCCTTGCTGGAGACCTTGCTCTAAATACAACCATGCTCTAACCAACTGAGTTATCACGTGTCCAACCCCGCACGCTGAATCTCTCCACCATTTCCTATTACTTTAACGTGCATGAGGCTTGCGTCACCTAACTCTAACATGAAGTTGAAAATAAATTTAAAGTGTAGAAAGCCATACAATATTTTTATAAGGTTTTTAAGCATTCAAGATGCAGTACTGTACTCAAATTAAACAATGTAATAAGAAATGGTAAAACATACCACGTAAGAGTAGAATGTAGGCTTCAGTGTAAACTTTTGTTGTCAGTGTATCTCACCTGCACTGTAAGCATATAGCAGCTGCAATCACAGCGGCCAGCAGTGCTGAGTGCGCGTCACTGGACTGCCCGCTCGGCGGGCCACTCGTGGCCAAACTGCTTAGTCGCTGGCACATAAGTCGCTCTATAACGACCACCTCCTGAAACAAAAATAAGTTTTAACCGACTTCAAAAAAAGGAGGTTATCAATTCGACTGTATGATTTTTTTTTATGTATGTTTGTTACGCAATATCTTCGTCAATTGTGAACCGATTTTGATTTTTCTTTTTTTATTAGAAAGCCTTTACTACCAAGTTGGTCCCATTTTAATTTGGTGAAGATATGATAAAGAACTTTGGAGATATGGAAGAAACTCCTTAAAAAAACTGAAGTCGGTTGTTTTGTTTGTTAAAAATTTAATTATTATAAGAACAATCATTTTTGGACAAGCTTTTATTGTGAGACCAAAGTTCTTGTCAACACAAAAAAAATAGGCCTAAACTCGATGGGGTTCCGTCGTTTAATTACAGATTTCCAATAGCCACCTTCCAGCTTCATCATAAGATCAGCTCCAAATTTTCATAATATTGCATTGTCACGCAATATACATATGCGCGCAAAATGTCAGCTCAATCAGTTGAAGACATCTGCTTTAAAATTGAGTTGCAAGATTCCACCCGAACAAACATAGTTACATACATACATTGCAAGTTAAATAAAAGCTTGGAATTAATACATCACATCTTCGTTAGTGCCTGCTACGACTACGTGCCTACGTGATCCAGTAGTCAAAACAAAGGTCGTGGATTCAAATCCAACTGGGAAGTATTACTTCGTGAATAGAATAGTTGTTTCCAGTCTGATTAGGATATTGCAGGCTTAAGAATCTCCTTACCCTAGACTTTCCCATACAAACGTAGTCTACGTTTTATTTCGAAACGACATGTCAGATTTCGGTAAAAATTTGTAACTTTAAAGAAATTGCATAATAGGGTTATAATTGGTTTTCACAGTCAAAATACGAACTTGAAAGAAAATATAAGGGTATAAAAGTTTTCCATACTAATGGTCAAAAATGATATAATGCACTATATTCTCTTTCATGGTCACATTTTGAATGTGAAAACCAATTATAACCCTAGATATGTGCAATTTTTTAAAGTTACAAATTTTTACCGAAACCTGACATGTTGTTTCAAAATAAAACGTAGACTACGTTTGTACGGGAAACTCTTATTCTGTCTTGAGTAAGGGGACTCTTAAATCACCTGATTATCCGAAAAGAAAGATGATTCCGCGCTTCGGAAGGCATGTAAAGCTGTGGGTTTCAAATGCCATCTAGCGTTTGTTTAAACATATCCTAGGATTGGTTCTCTTTGTAACAAGTTTATTAACTAGGCAAAATAAAAAATAAACCAATTGTCAAGAATGCCATCTAGTGATACCCGTAGCGCTGTCTATTATTTGCTAGAGAAAGCCCTGACCCCCAATAACTATTAAACGGCTGAACCGATTTTCATCAAACATAGCCAAGAACCACCGCATGGGAACTTGCTTTCACTTAAAAAAATAAGAGGCCAAGTGCGAGTCGGACTCGCCCATGAAGGGTTCCGTAGCAGCAAGTAACATAATATAAAAGTTCTAAAGGTAAATTGCGGTTTACGATTTATGACGTATTAAAAAAAACTACTTACTAGATCTCGTTTAAACCAATTTTCGGTGGAAGTTTGCATGGTAATGTACATCATATATTTTTTTTAGTTTAGTTTAGTTTTATCATTCTCTTATTTAAGAAGTTAAAGGGGGGGGACACATTTTACCGCTTTGAAAGTGTCTCTCGCGCAAACTATTCAGTTTAGAAAAAATTATATTAGAAGCCTCAATATCATTTTTGAAGACCTATCCATAGATACCCCAAAACGTATGGGTTTGATAAAAAAAAAATTAGTTCCAGTTCTAAGTATATAAACCCCAAAATTTATTGTTGTTTTTTTATTTTTGTGTGAAAATCTTAATGCGGTTCACAGAATACATCTAATTACCAAGTTTCAACAGTATAGTTCTTAGTTTCGGAAAAAAGTGGCTGTGACATATGGTCGGACAGACAGACAGACATGACGAATCCATAAGGGTTCTGTTTTTTGCCATTTGGCTAAAAACGGGAACGCACGATGCAAGGGACCGCAGGAGATCCCGCGTTCTGTATAAAATACTCTTATTAATTTCTGTGCCTAAAGGTCCCTTACCTGCGCCTTATCGACGTCGCACCTCTCCAGCACAGCGTCCTCGGGCCCATACAAGGTCCCCAGCCCGACCTGCCTCTTCACTTGGAATTCACTAAGCTGCCGACAGAGTTCCTCCTTCGCTTTCTGCCGCGCTTTTCGGAACACGTTGCGAAGGAGTTCATCTTTGTCGTATTCTGAAATGGGACATGATACATTCAAAGGTATAAAATAATGGTAGTTTATCTAATCTCATGTCGTAAAATTCAAATTATAAACTTAATATTTACTTACTTAATGAACAAAATACCAAAATTAGAATCACTATTATAACACTTCTTCCTGAACAAAATATATGATATAAGGAATTGTTTTAATCCTTACGATACAGTTTATTTTTGTTACGGCTCTGGATACTCATAATTTGAGCCTCATAAAAATGGTGACACTGTTTATGCGTTCCGAATCCTTATAATTGACGCTGGCCTCCTTGGGGATCAATTTATTTTGTTAATGGAACGCTATAGACATAGTTCACCATTTTTATGGCGTTACAAACAAGTTTTGATTGCTGTATGATGGCTCAAATTCGGATCCAGGGCCGTAAAAAAAGAATTAATTATCATAATCATCTTACCATTCACTAATACATGTTCGATTTCATTCGCCATGTTCTCGTCTACACCGTTTAGTTGTAAAACCTGAAAAACATAATTAGCATTAAAATCACAGTGTAAATTAATATAGACTCAAGGATTGAAACCAAGGCGTAGTGTTGCTTCGGCATTTAGGCTGCCTCTTGTACCTCACTTTATTTGTATCTTTAGCCATGTTATAATAGTACATATGACGCAAAACTCGGCGCAGATGGCGGCACTAGCACATACAGTAAACAATCTGCTGTCATATTTTTCGCAACAAATAATTATTATAAAAGCTGTGGTGTTATGGCTTCCCACGGCCATTTCAATATCTAATACTTTTATAATTTCACAAATTTATTGCGACTTTGTTGTGCTTGTCATTGCCAAACATTTGTTTCCGGTCTGAGCTAATGCTGCACTCTGGCGGCAGAACATTACAGTAATTGCACTGTACATATTTTTGAATATTATTTGTATCTGTGTTTTTGGTGCAATAAAGTGTTACTTACGTTAATATCTCCTATTGTAAATGTCATATGTTGGTGCAATATTTTTTTTATTGTATGTATTGTATTTTTCGTATCGTATTGTAAAGTCGCTCACCGCATTTGGCATTAAGAAGGTGGAATGTATCTCGTAGGCCCACCGCCGGAGCGTGGCGTTGGTGACCCCGCTCGCACCGCGGTACCCGTCCGTTAGTACTAAAACTAGACCTGCGTGTGCGCTTCTGAAAAAAAAATATGTTTATTATACAGTATATAAATAAATAAATAAATAAATAAATAAATAAAATATAACAAAATATACTGAAACTTTTAAAGAGTGGATTCAGACCATGATTCTGAACAAGTTTATCGAAATATGAAAAACTAAATTGACCTCCCATTCTAAGCAAAAAACTTTTTTAGGGTTCCGTACCCGAAGGGTGCAAACGGGACCCTATTGCTGAGACTCTGCTGTCTGTCCGTCTGTCTGTCTGTCCGTCTGTCACAGGGCTCTATCTCTTGAACCGTAATAGATAGACACCTGAAATTTTCACGGACTATGTATTACTGTGGCCGCTATAACAACAAATACTAAAAATAAAAAAAAGTTGAATATTAAAGGGGGTCGTCATACAAGAAACGTGTTTCTTCAGCGTTTTAAAACATTGTACGGTGTTACGGAACCCTTTATGTACGAGTCCGACTCGCACTTGCCCGTTTATTTATTTTTCATATTCCGATATATGTTCCTTGGGAAAAGTTGTTCAGTATCATGGACTGCATCTACCCTTATAATAGTTTAAGTGTATTTTTTTAGACCAAACCGCAAAGAGGTTGCAATTGATGCACTTTGCTACTAACAACAACGACACTTTATACACTAACTAGCTGTGCCCGCGACTTCGTTCGCGTGGTTGTCGGAACGTAATGTTATATAGCCTAAAGCCTTCCTCTATAAATGGACTACCCAACAAAAAAAGGAATTTTTCAAATTGGACCATTAGTTCCTGAGATTAGCGCGTTTAAACAAACAAACAAACAAACAAACAAACAAACAAACAAACAAACAAACAAACAAACAAACAAACAAACAAACAAACAAACAAACAAACAAACAAACAAACAAACAAACAAACTCTTTCGCTTTATAATATTAGTATAGATAATGCGTAATCCCATCGGGCTACCGAGCTTCTGAAAGCCCGCTAGACATATGATATGACCGACAAAACCGGGAAGAGGCTGAGGAGGAATTTAAACAAATAATTACAGTGATACTTGCCTCCTCTCCCCTAATAACCAGTTGAGCAACACGGCCGTTCTCGCTTTGGATTCTCGCACGCAGCGAAGATTCGAAAACAGGCCGGAGTACGTCGAATTGTCCTGGAAAACCAATATCTGTTACAAATACACAGAACAATGATCTGAAACAAACAAAAAAAGCGGCCAAGTGCGAGTCGGACTCGCCCATGGAGGGTTCCGTAGCAGCAAGTAACATAATATAAAAGTTCTAAAGGTAAATTGCGGTTTACGATTTATGACGTATTCAAAAAAAACTACTTACTAGTCTCGTTCAAACCAATTTTCGGTGGAAGTTTGCATGGTAATGTACTCGTACATCATATATTTTTTTTAGTTTTATCATTCTCTTATTTTAGAAGTTAGAGTGGGGGGGGGACACATTTTACCACTTTGGAAGTATCTCTCGCGCAACCTCAATATCATTTTTAAAGACCTATCCATAAATCCCCACACGTATGAGTCTCATGAAAAAATATTTTTGAGTTTCAATTCTAAGTATGGGAAACCCCCAAAATTTTTTATTTTTTTTTTGTTTGAAAATCCTAATGCGGTTCACAGAATACATCTACTTACCAAGTTTCAACAGTGTAGTTCTTATAGTTTCGGGAAAAAGTGGCTGTGACATACGGACGGACAGACAGACAGACATGACGAATCCATAAGGGTTCCGTTTGTTGCCATTTGGCTACGGAACCCTAAAAAAGCTACTTCAATTTCTGGTCTTCTTCATCAGTTCCACTTCATCAAAACTCACTTTCTGAATGCCTATATGTGTGCGTAGAATATAACAGGAGTTCCCATGATTTCTCGAGGATCACCATCATCAGATCTTTACCTGGTGACAATGGTACCTGCCAACGCATATGCGCACGCATTCGCTAGCATTAGAAGTAGTAGTGAAACAGATGGACAGACAAATATGAAAGCTATTTTTAACCGACTTCAAAAAAGGAGGAGGTTATGTCATGCTCTGCTGCAGAGCCGCGATTTTAGAAACCGATTAATTATATCTTATAATGATGTACGTTTCAACCTTTGATTTTTTTAACCGACTTCAAAAAAGGAGGTTATCAATTCGACCGTATGATTTTTTTTATTATTATTTTTATGTATGTTTGTTACGCGATATCTTCGCCAATTGTGAACCGTTTTTGATGATTCTTTTTTTTTATTTGAAAGCCTTTACTACCAAGTTGGTCCCATTTTAATTTGGTGAAGATATGATGAAGAACTTTGGAGATATGGAAGAAACTCCTTAAAAAAAATTAAGTCGGTTGTTTTTATTTTGTTAAAAATTTAATTACTTTTTATAATGTGTTTTGATTTATTTATACTTACAGAAGCCGGTGAATCGTCTTCTTCCATCGATATTATTGCTCTTTGAGGGTCGGCGCAGGGCTGTAATTGAGAAAAAATATATTACAAAATGTCCACAATTTATTCATAAGAATGGACTGTGTGCAAGGCGTCGCTAAGATGTGCAGGGGCAGTTGTCGAAATTCGTGAAATTAGAGCGAATAGCAGAGTAGAATAGGGCCACTCCAAGTCTTCCCGTGGATGTCGTAGGCCACTTAGGAAACACAAGCTGAACAAAGCTTATAAACATCAATGAGACCTCTCCAACCCGTCCGGCCAGCGTGGAGAAGGCCAAATCATCTGGCTACTCCGGCTTAGTATGGCTCTGTTAGTACAGAGAGGGTCGTGCTCCTGCAGTGGAGACTAAAAAGACCTCGATGATGATGATGATGATGGAAGCAGAAAGCACTCCACCGACAAGAACGCAACTCTTAGATATAAGAGAAGCATCTTCGTTGCCCTTAGATCATTTAATACGTGATAAGCCTTACCTGCGCGTTCCCCTCTGCCGAAGTATAAGATCGCATGCTCTAATACGTTCATAAAAACTAGTTGCGTAATCGATTATGATCATTATGTGCATCGGTAAAGTATCGAAAGGACGTCTACAAGTGCTCGATTAAAAATGCCAAATTGTGCAGTGAACTAATAAAACTTGTAAAACTAAATAGATACTAAACAAGTTCTATTATTTAAACTGCTCACGTGGCGCCTCACGTGACGTATTAACTTCTATCCCGAATTTCCGACATAATTATATGAAAACATTCCAGAGTTAAAACGAACGTAATTTTTTTTTCCGAAATATCGATGTCGATATTTTTTTTTGTTGTTGAATCCTTTTGCACTAGGGTGTATTATTAGGTCCTTACATATGAAATTGCCGTTCAGTATCACAAAAGTGAAACAAGTTTTTTTTAATGAAATTATTATTTAATCAATCGAAGTATGCGCCGTTGTTATCGATACACTTCCGCCATTTTATAGGCAGATCATTGATACCTTTGGAAAAAAAATCCTGGGAGCGAGAGTCTATGAACTGTTTAAAGGCGGTTTTGACTGCCTCATCAGATTTGAAATTTTTTCCTTGTAAAAAGTTATCCAAATTTTGAAAAAAATGGTAATCGGTTGGGGCAAGATCTGGAGAGTATGGTGGGTGACGCAGAGGTTCCAGTCGCAGCTCCTCTAACTTGGCGATCGTTTGATGTGCAGTGTGTGGTCTAGCGTTATCCTGAAGGAGCAGTGGGCTAGAGCAATTCATCAGTCTCGGTTGTTTAATGGCGAGCTTTTCCATCATTGTTTGCAATTGTTGGCAATACAAGTCTGCAGTAATCGTCTGGCCTGATCTCAAGAAGCTGTAGTGGATAACACCAGCACTGGTCCACCAAACACTAACCAGAATCTTCTTTTTGGTCAGTTTTCGCTCAGGGCAAGGTTTTGCCGGTTCTCCAGGGTCAAGCCATTGTGATGATCGCTTCCGATTGTCGTACAGGATCCATTTCTCATCACAAGTCACGATACGGTTCAAAATCCCCTCATTATTGTGGCGATTAAGCAAAGAAACGCAGCAAGCAACGCGTGTTTGTTGGTTTGCTTCAGTCAATTCGTGCGGTACCCACTTTTCGAGTTTTTTAATTTTTCCGATTTGGCGCAAGTGGATAAGTATCGTTTTGTCACTTACGCCGAAGGCTGCTGCTAATTCATAAGTGGTTTGAGATGGATCCGCTTCCACTATCGCCTTCAATTCTTTGTTATTCACTTGAGTATCAGGTCGTCCACGAGGCTCATTGTGTAAATCGAAATTTCCAGAACGGAAACGTTGAAACCAAAAACGCACCGTTCGTTCGTTAGCGGTGCCTGGTCCATACACGTCGTTAATTCTTCGAGTCGTTTCTGCAGCACTGGTGCCACGGTGGAACTCGTATTCGTAAATACCGCGAATTTTCAATTTGTCCATAGTTGTTGTTATAGCAATGTTGAAACTCAAACAAATTATGTTAAAACAAATGAAATACGAATTTTAAAACAATATTTTTCTGGCTTTATTTCGAAATAAATTTGAATTTGGAATTCCTAATGAAACGCAAGATATTTGATTTTAAAGTTGCCAGTATTGAAAATCGGCAATTTCATATGTAAGGACCTAATATTACGTGTACATACACATTTGTTTTAGTGTGAGTCTTGCTAGTGTGCAGAAAATAAACTAGTGTGTCAATTTTACGTAAGTGTGCGTTTATAACGACACAAATTATTTTGCAGAAAGTTTTGTAAGAAGATTTGTCTGCGTAACTTATCCTGTATTAAATGATCTAAGTCGTTGCCCCAGGGTCTTCCAGACCGTCAAACCTGGCCGTAGTCACAGGTATGAAACTTCATATTAGCGGAGTATCATTTATGCCAACACTACTACAAACGAAACTATACATCCGTGCACACGTCAATGCGTGTGTGTTCGCCCGCTCTCGCCCTGATACAAGGCGAGAGCGGGGGAGAGGTGCGGGTACGGGGAACGGGGACGCATATTTCAAAGGATCGCAGAAAATTCCGTTCTGTATGAAATACTCTTATTAATTTATGTGCCCTAGTCGATCGCTTCTCTTTCTCATTCAATCAATTCAGCGACTTACCTGTGTGTTGTGCGCGTACGGCGGCGGCGGAGTCCCCGGCGGCGGCGTCCCCCTCTCCCACGCCTCCTTCTCCTCGCTGCACGGGAGCCCCACTACGCACGGGATTCCCACGCCCTCTGTGAACATTTAGACAATCATTTATACGGCGAGACGGGTTCAGAACCCACAATACTGTGCCTGTTTTTGAAAAATCATTGTAATTAAACTATTGGTTCATTTCTCAAAAAAATTACATAAAAATCTTCAGGCTTATGCAGACACCTACAATATACAAAATACGACTGAGCATTTTTGACTCCATAATGTAGCGAAATTAACTAGTAATTTACATTATACATTATTGGTATAATTTTCATATAAAAAAATTATTAGATAATGTAGTATCTTTTTTAAAGGTAAATTTAGTCAAATTTAGAGGTATGTTTGATAATGTTTGTGATCTTTAATATATCGAGCCAAAAATGCTTAATCGTGTTTTGGATATTTTAGGTGTCTGCAGAAAAGCCTGAAGATTCCTATGTAAATCTTTTGAGAAATAAAATGTTGTAGTATATTTACATATTCTTGGCTCTGAACTGACGGGGCCTTAACAGTATGATGCAAGGCTTGAAACTACGGCAAGCGGACGCCGCGGACGGGTTCTGTCCGTCTCTGTCACAAACCCTACTTGCGATAGAGATAGCTGTAACCGTCACAGGTCACGTGTCTCTGTCGCACGTAGGGTTTGTGACAGAGACCGACTGAACCCGTCCGGGGCGTCCGCTTGACGTAGTTTCACGCAAGAGTCCCCTCACCCTAGACAGAATCAAACGTTTCCATACAAACGTAGTCCTAGCTTTTATTTTGACACAATATGTAAGATTTCGGCAAATAATGTAATTTTCAAGAAATTGCATATATCTAAACATATAACTGGTTTTCACAGTCAAAATATGAACTTCAGACTTTCACAGTCAAAGGATAAAGTCGAAACATGTCGGCCAATAGATGAGTTTTTAAGTGAGTAACCTATATCGCATATAAATAATATGTGTCTCGCGTTAGTTTTAACCAAAAAATAATCCTGGCGCAGTCGGGTAAATTATAATATACTTTATTTCGGATATCTCGATAGTTACAATTAAAAAGAATAAAATTATAATTAGCTATATGCGACCCCCTATGGCCACCCGCATGCAATTTTTCAGCATGGGGCAGTCGGGACGCAAGGATATCCTCCTTAGGATGCTGTTATGGCTGTTCCGCACACGCTGCAATAAAGAGGCGGCCTTTTTCCGCACTATCGCGTGAAACCCGTCTGTACGGGCCTCTGCGAACATGCCTGAGGCACTGCATCTAGGTGGCAACCTAAACAGCATCCTAAAGATGTTATTATACTGGATGCGCAGGTCTCCAATGGTCCGGCACTTATATTGCACCCATAGACTGCTTGTGTAAAAGCTTTGGCAGAAGGCTTTGAAAATGGTTATTTTAACCGGAGTGGTACAAGAGTTAAATAGACGTGCTACCATATTTCCCTTAACCTCTAGCGCCCTGCGCTCCCTCTCAATGTCAGCATCATCAGACAGAGCTGAATTTACAATATGTCCCAAGTACTTGAAACTAGTGACCCGCTTCAATTCATTTTCATATAAAGTAACAGGTGGCACAAACGAAGGCTCCTTTGTGCCGGCCCTGAATACTCATACTTCACTTTTTCTACAGTTATACACCAGACCATGATCCTTGGCATAGGCTTCACATATGGACACTAGTCTCCTTAATCCGCTGATTGATGGGCTCAGCAATACCATGTCATCGGCAAAACTTAAGTTGTTAACACTGACATCGTAAAAAATATTCATCATCATTCATCAGTTTTCAGGGACCCACTGCTGGGCATATGCTTCTTTCTGTCTACGTCATCTTGTGTTTATGTTCATAATGTCCAATTCTCAAAATGTCCAGTGGTTTTAAAATATTCAGTTCTCAGAATGTCCAATCTCCAAAATGTCCAAGTCTTAAAATGCCCAAATCTCAAAATGTCGTCGTTAAAATTTTAAAAATAAAATAAACTTAATCAAACCGTGTGGAGAGTACCGTGTAGTCGGGTTTTAATTTTTAAAACCATGTCTTGCGAGTTTATTTATTTGCCTATCCAATTTGAAAGACTGGACATTTTGACTATTGGACATTCTGAGAACTGGACTTTTTAAACCGCTGGACATTTTGACAATTGGACACTATGAACTTAAACGCCATCTTGTTCTGTCCCTGGTTAATATTATATAAAAAATACTCACGCCTCGGCAGCTCATGGTCCAGCTGCTCAGGCGACGACCGACTCCTCACATGCAACACCGGCACGCCCGTCCGGTTGTCCGTCTGTCGGAAACACACACGTCAATGTACGGCTTCGTACGAAGGTATGGCAACACTTGTTAGTCACAGTTGAAAGGTTAGACGTTAATGCTTTCATTTTGTACATGTACAATACATAGATCTTTACAGTGTTGATATGTGTGTAATGTGTATATTACAGGTATGGTATTTTTCAGTGTATATGTCGCAGTTGGATGGTATAAACCGCTAATTCACTAAATCTCTAGCTGTTTGGCATTACAGCTCGGTTTTGTTAAACAGCTGAATATCGTTCAGCTGGATTGGCAATGTGTCACGTTTAACAAACAAGCTAACCACTTTTAGTTATAAACAAATTTATTACGGGGCATTAAAATAAAACCTCAATTCAACTTTTTACTATGTTATCTAGTCTCCAACGTCATAGAATGCCAATAAAAAATTATGCAAAGTTCGATGCAAGTGGATACAGAAAAGTTTGTTAACGCGACATAATCTCAATGGCGGCGTAGCGGTTTCTCTCGGCCTTCATTTGATTCACGTAAATTCTCCATCTTGCCGGAAGGCGGGCGTCGAAATAACTATATGGGAACCAAGCTGAAGATCTGCTTTACTTTTCCTAACCATTTGCAGTCCAAAATCATAAACGATGTCTCCTATATATCTCGATGAAAACAGCTTACTCTCTGAACGCTGTGAAGAATTCCTAACTAAATCTACAATCTTACGTCTTGCGCCGCGGCATTGATGAATACAAATCGTTTATGCTATTCTGCGTATGAGGTGTCAGTTATTTAACGCTGTTTTACGAAACCGAGCTGTAATGCCAAACAGTTAGAGGTTTAGTGAATTGGCGGATTATCCCATTCAACTGCGTCATATATACAGGCTGACTTTTAAACCACCAGCCAAATTTCTGGAGCAAGTTCAGTCCATGACACTAAACTACTTTCCATAAAAAAAATTAACGAAAAACTAAAACAAAAATTCGCCTTTACATACAAATCAGCGCTCAGTCAAACGGATTTTCTATGGGAGGCCGAAAAATTTTCATAGATTTTTAATAACTTTTTTTATAGAAAGTAGTTCAGTATCATGGACTGAACTTGCTCCAAAAATTTGGATGGTGGTTTAAAAGTCAGCCTGTATAACGTCTAACAAAATATACTGAAACTTTTTAAGAGTGAATAGGCATGACGACTGGCAGAACATTTGGCCCATCGGTTAGATTATTTAAAAAAATTGTACAAGTATTTTTTATTTTCTCTGAGAAAAAAAAATTGGCGAAGATACAGCGCATTTAAATTTTGCATGACGTCACGGCTAAGTACGATTTTTACATAGCGGTGACGACACAAGCCCCAACTCTGTACCTTAGATGCTCTGTATCTTTGGGAATTTTTACTTTTATAATAAACTAAAAAATATGGGTCCATTATTTTTTGGATAATTTACAAGACGGACTAATTAGAATCATACTTTTCTGACCCAGTTGTCACCCATATTCAGTCCATGATACTGAACCACTTTCCTCAAGGAACAATTATCAAGATATGAAAAGTAATTTTTGGCCTCCCATACCTATACATAGTTGACCAATCATCGGATCCGAGTTTGTATAGAAAGCCAAGAAATATTTTTCATATTTCGATATATGTTCCTTGGGGAAAGTTGTTCGGTATCATGGACTGAATCCACCCTTAAAATAGTTTCATTATATTTTGTTAGACCCTGTATGCAAATTTTGTTAGCAAGTCCGATCTACTGAACAACTTTTCCTTTTACTTTTATACTTTGTTATTGTGACGAAGTCATCAGTTGATCGAAGTTGTAATAAAATTTATTCAATGCGAACAAATTTCGCAAAATGTTTTTTGTCGTTCAATATCACGTACCTTGTATTTTCTTAAAAAATGTGCAAAAATTAACAGACATTTTGAATGTGTTGTATATTTAGAGGTATAATGTTCAGAGACAAGTGTAAGTGTAAGTGTATGTACTTAATTATACAATAATTTTTCTTGGAAAAAAAAAGTATAGGGTCAAGCTTCGGCCAATAATTGAGAAAGAAACAAACACATCCAAAACATTCAGCGGTTAAACTTTTCTAAGCGTACTGTGACAATACAGTTAGAAAACCTTCACCTAGTTGGCGGTTATATTGAGATATTTCAACGACTCTAATATACTACATATATTCGTCTCTGTCTAAAAGACTATACTTGTAACTAGTTAACTAGTCAACAGAGGACATTGACCCACATCTAGGACTCTATCTCTGAGTCTTTACTGTATCTACGAGATTTAAGGTTGAACAAGCATCAGAGAATGTAAACATTCGTTGGGTCAATGATTTTTATAGACTGTCAAACTGGAAACTACTTTACTGACTGGTATATCTTTTAACACATATTTTACGGATAACTTCAGTGCATAATACCGGACAATTATCTCCAATGAATAAACATGTAGTGACAACCGAAGAAACACCACTGAGCGATCAGCTGATAAAATTCAGGTTTTCTTATCATATTTTTTTGAAAAGTCGTTCAGCATCATGGACTGAAGTTACATTTAAAATACATCAAATTAACCAGTTCCAAAAGACAGAAATAAAACGTTGAAATATCTCAACCAAACCGCGGGTTACCTGCACTGGCGGCGGCGGTTGGTTCACCAACGGATAGCTCATTTGCAACGCTATCGAATTAGGTTGAGGCCCCTCCAGATCCCCGTCCAACGAATGCGACGACCTCCTAAACTGCTTCGAGTTATCGTCCCTATACGGCGGCATCGACTGATGCATCGGGTACGGTTTCTCTGGTCGTTTGTAATATTGTTTGTGTGGAGATATCGAGCTCGAAGGTTTCGGCTTCGCTAGAGGATTCATCGGTGCGGTCATGGTTGGACTTAGAGGGTTT
This sequence comes from Acrobasis repandana, assembly GCA_963576875.1. Taxonomy (NCBI): domain Eukaryota; kingdom Metazoa; phylum Arthropoda; class Insecta; order Lepidoptera; family Pyralidae; genus Acrobasis; species Acrobasis repandana. The sequence goes on along the minus strand of OY756241.1, from coordinate 8,354,862 downwards.
CTCTTCAAGTCTTCGGGTCTTCGCGGTCGTTCTATTGACCTCGGCGGTAAAGGAGGGGGTGTGACGTTATCCAGACACGTGGTAGGTACGATCGGCACCGTATTGTTGTGCCTCCTCTTATTGTTAGATTCGTCTGAGTTCTGGCGAACTAAAGGCGGTTGGTTTTCCTGTCTGCTCTGTTTCTGTCGAAGGTTTCTCAAGCTCTGTCCGGTGAGGTTGCTGAGGGAGCGCGGGAGGGCGCTGAGGAAGCTGTTCTGCGGGGATGTTTTGTCGTTGTGCTTGCGCGGGGCGAGGCGCGGGGTGGCGGGCGCGGGGAGCGCGCTCTCCGACAGCTGGAGGTTAATGAAGCGTGGGACATTGCACTATTGTGATGTGCTGGTACTGATGGGGTGGTCGTCGTGTGGAGGTCGATAGCTTTGTTTACTTCATTTACTCCAAAATATACGTTATATTAATGCATATAATTAATGCAAGCTCGGCCGCCATTTACGGCTAGCAATGTATATATTTTTGAAATATGCTTATATTATTTTAATGCCTAATTACCTTTCAATATATTTGTTTGAATATACTAGTCACCTTTTAGCATGTCAACAGCGAACATTGACTCGTATATGTCTCTGTCACTCTTTTAGATATACGGCTTGTGGGCGAGCGAGAGATATAAGGGTCTATGTCCGCAATATTAACGCGTAAGTGGTTACTAATATAACAAAGACCTGACCATTCAAAGATTAAAAACTTATTTCTAAAATCCAAAGCAAAATGTTTATTTATAGAATATCGATTCCAAACGTAAACAACTGCAATTATAAACATCATGCACACATTTGTAAAAAAAAAAATATTTTTACTGCAAAGAATAATACGAACGATTTTCGACAGAGAGGCAATAGTCTTTCATTAGTTCATTACAAAAGATTTCGTTAAAAAACAGAAATGCGACCTCCACACGAACTGTCTATCAAACAGTGACAAGAGTACATAGTACATAATATTGCAATGTTTGTACATTGTTACCCATCCCCACTTGGTGAGGCGAAAGTTGTATGTTTTAATTCCATGGATGTATGTTAATCTGTCTGGCTGGATCTATGCACGCCGAATGTTCCGCTTGTCTAGGGGTTCTAGATATTTATATGTATAAACCAATTGCCTCAAAAATATGCGCATATCTATAGCAATATAATAATAAATATATTAAAACACTGGACCGCCTTGTTTTCCATCCGCAACTCTTGCCATTATCCACTTTCCAATTCCGTGTATTATTTAATTATCTTAGAATAATTACGAGTCATAACTTTAAAAATATATCATAGGATAAAAATTATGTGGCCTCAAAAATAAATACAAAATTTTAATAGTTATTACTAAAATACATAACATTAAGTTTAAAAATAAACGATTAAAAAAAGTTAAAAATACAACCAGGATTGTTCTAAAGTCTATACCATTAGCAAAAAGAATTACGTCTGTTGACTCCAAACAGGGATCCTTTCTTTGCATACAGACATATTGACGTTTAATTCGCATAACGATTTACAATTATGGAAATGAAAAAACTGTATATACATATACAACGTAGAACAGCACACTAACAGGCTAGGCTCGACTAGACTAAACCACTACATTAATATAAAATTGAAAAATTTGTAAAGTTTAAAAAACGTACTTTTCAAGCAAAAAAAATCATTACTTTTCATTATGCTCGAAGCAGCGAATTTCAAATTAGATTTTCTCGAAACTACTGCGTGGATTTCAATGATTCTTTGCCGGATGCAAATACTTGTACTAATATTTAATGAAAGTATTAAATATTTAAAGTATTTTCCACGTTGTATGACATGTAAGTGACCGATCCTACATAATTCTCTACACATCAAGCAGATTCTTTAGCACAATATGTAAACCCAAAAAATGGACATCACATAGACATGCACAGAAGCAGACAGACATGGTACGAGACGAGGTTATTGACCCTTGATGTGTCCCGTTAGATGTTAGTACGACAGTTACCATGATGGAATGGGCCGACGATTATTTCACTTTCGCCTCAGGTAAATACGGTTGCGATGCGAAAAACAAAAATTTAAATAAAAAAATATTCGCGTAGCATAAAATATCATAAAGCTCAAGAAACTGAAGTTATTCTTTATATACTGTGGCGAAACTTATAGTTGATTGACCATAATTGACTGGCAAAAAGGCACCTAGTATAGTAAATACATTCTTTGAACGTGAGAAAAATATGGATTTTAAACGAAACTTTGTTTCTATATAATAAATATTCGCATCGCAACCGTAACAAATCATTGCACATTAGTAACAATATAAAAAGTAATAAAACCAGCTGCAACATAGATAAAATAGTTGCAAAAAATAACGTGAATTGAAGAAAAAAAAGAGAGCTAACTTTGTGTAGTTACATTTACGACAAGAAAATGTTCAAAAATAATAATGAATAGTTACATTGATTCTACTTACCCATATAAAAACATTATTATTTCTAAATAATTCCATTTACTTGCAATTTTCAATTTTTAAGAACGATCTGACAGTGAATCGCCGAACACACTAACCGCCAATAAAACACATTGACCAATATCTAACTATCTCTGTCATTCGCGAATATTTTGTAGTGCCACCTTGTTAACCCGATATTGCAGTACAAATATACGTGAAAAGAAAGATAGATAAAGCTCAATGACCAAATTGACCCTCCAACAGGCCGCCTAGCGTAATTTCGCTTAAGTTTTTCAAACTTATTGTCTCTTAAAGTCAGATCATTCTAAGTTTCTAAAAACATAACCAATGAGATATTCATACCAACTCTATACGATAAACAACAGTGAAATGAGCTCTATGTGCAGTACATAAGATTCATTTTCAACTTTATTTAAATACCGGTACTACCCGACTATACGACAAACTATCAAAGTGAAGTGAGCGTTATGTACAAAACATAAGGTTCGCAATCACTTTTCAAAATACTTTACACGACAATATCGATCAACGTGAAGTGAGCGTTATGTACAAATTATAAGGTTGATAATCACCTGTCCCGCTCTGATGATGTCGATCTCGTGCTGAAGCGTTGCGCATCTCTTCTCGGCCATTTCGAGCTGAGTCTGTTTTCTCACGTCTGGCACTTTTAACAGTTCGCCTGAAAAATAGTAGATAAAATATCTTGAATTACAAGGATGTTGGGTACAAAAATTAGAAGTGAAACTAGATACATATTTTATCTCCTCATTTTTTTAATGGCTTCGCTTGCAATGGCTTCGGCATCTGAAAAGAATGAAGGAAGATCGTGGCGTCAAGGCAGCCTATATGGGAAAGGTATCAGGCCGAAGACCAGTGGGTCGACCCAGATGTCGCTGGAGCGATAAGGTGTAGACTGAGCTGCGGGAGATGAAAGCTGTCAGCTGGCAAGATATCGCTCAAAATAGAAAAGTATGGCGCTCTCTCGTCTCGGAGGTCAAGATCCACTTCGGGTCGCTAAGCCAGCGGAGTAAGTAGTAAGTAATCACAGTAAATGCAATGTGGGCGGCTCAACCACAGAATAAATACTAGTAGTACAGAAGTCTCACTCCGCAAACATTTTCAAAGAAATATCTACTCACAGTGGTTAGCAATATGGTGTAATTTAGCTCGCGTCAAAACGCAGCTACTTTTCGTTTAGACACCTGCAGAAATCCATTGCAAGCCAATTTTATCCTTATGACTCTGGACAAACGATACATAATACACACAAAACCGACTAAAATAGACTCAGCGAGCGACGCGCTAGGGTTGACTACTACAAGAAGCTACTATCGCCATTTAACGCACCGTATTATCGGTCTTCCATGCTGGTCTGGGAGACAAAAATAAAACTTAAATATAAATATGTAAGGACAAATCACACAGATTTAGCTAGCCCCAAAGTATTAAACTTATGTTATGGGATGCTAAACTAACTCAACGATAGTATATTTTATAATAAATACATATATAGATAAACATCCAAGACCCAGGACAATTTGAAAAAGGCCATTTTCGAACTTGCCCTGGCTGGGGATCGAACCCAGAACCTCCAGATTGGCGGACTAGCGTGTTGACCATTACACCACGGAGGTCAGAACTGCTTCTCTCCCCGCGCAAATCGTAGAAACCGATTAAAAGTATGGGCGAAAATGCAAATCATGTTAATAGGCGATGCGGCTAGCAACCCATCACTATTTTGATTCCTTTTTCCACCTAGGTACTTATAACGAAACAGATCGTCAATCTCAAACCAAACATCAGAAATTTCAAAAGAATAATATACTTATACCTACGTTCCTACTTATTTTCGTAACCTAAGTAGGTACCTAGGTCCTAGTCCTAGGTATTAAACCTACTTAATGTACCTATCATGAATGACAACATAATTTATTTATTTATTTATTTAAACTTTATTGCACATAAAAAAAGCGTACAAATGGCGGACTTAACGCCTTATGGCGTTCTCTGCCAGTCAACCATTGGACCAAGTAGACAAATAATTTGGGTGGTGCGACAGAGTGTGTAAACAAAATTTAAAAGTATCTATAAATACCTACAAGAATAAATCAAGAATATACATAAAGATTAATTTTAAAGAAATATATACCAATACAATAACTATAGATAAAATAAATATACAAAATATATAATTATGTAAATATAATACATAAAGAACTAATTATATATGTATGCGGATAGATAAATACATGTATGGATGACTACTAATTACCGCGCAGGGACACGATGAAAAGAAGAGACTTCTTGGAGAAACCGTTTTTGAACCGCCCGTTCAAAAGTAACCATTTTAAAGTAGATCTTACCTTTCAGCGTCCTTAGGAAAAAAAAAATTTGGATCGCAATCCTTGTTTTTGTTTAACAGTTATAAACTGCGCAGTATTCTTTAGCCTTCTTTTTATTTTACTCCATTTTTAAAACGGCCGGATCGGTGAAGTATCTAGGCGACGAACAAAGCTCGCGCGTGCGTCACTGCTCGCACGTGAGCCCCGACTGAATTAGCCACCCGCGGTGGCCGCCGCGCGTAGGTATATTTTTGATACCTACACAGGGAGTGACACAGGCCTGGCTCAACTGACCGCCGCCACCAAAGTAGATCGAGCAACCGTTGGATATAGGCAGCTTCCAAGGAATCATTTAGGCAATACGGATGCTTGCTTTGGCGTAAGGTCAATGCTGATTTTAATATGTGCTCTGTTAAATAGTTGTATTTATTTAGTCTATTGCTATCCGGGAACCTTTTATTGGCTCTCCGATATCCATTCAAATTTTAGTTTTGTTTCGTACAGCTGTTGGCTCCCCTTAAAAATCAATTTAAAAAAATACTTTGGAAGTCTCATGTAAAGTAGCTGACTTCTTGCGGCTGAAGTGATGACGATGAGTACTTAACTACACAATGATGAATACTTACTTCGCAACTGCCTGATATAGTCTTGTTCTTGCCTCAGCATCCTTTGTACCGTCTCGATTTTGGATGCCTCGAGCTGTCTTTGTTTTTCAAGCTGAAAACATTAAACACGTTCATCAAGCAAGAGTTCATCAATCAAGAATCAAGAAACAAAAATCAAGAATCTAAAATCTAGAATCAAGATTCATTTATTTGCATTATACATGTCAATGATTTTAGTATGTACATTGTATAAACCTGCAGACAGGTATGCAAACATGTTTATCGTTTAAAACAGGGCTTGGAATACCGTTAAAAATCTGGTAACATTAATTCTGTCTAACGGCGTTAACGTTATCAACAAAGATAACGTTATGCTGGGTAACGGTATTTTTCCAACCATTTACCGATAAATCAGGTAACGTTACCAATGATATTACCGGTAAAAGGTATTGTTGACACTGTATTTCTTTTGGATATTTAACAGAATAAATTGATGAGAGTTTGTCTAGTAGGCTACTAGAGCTACACGGATGTCGTGATAGTCTGTGCTACCTTGTGTTCGATTCCCAGCGCGATGCAATACACTTGTATAATATTTATATAATATTTTACAAGTATTGAAAAAAGTATCGTTACTTATATTGTTAATTAATAACGTTTTACAACTGTATTATCGATACCCCTTATAACGTTACCACTAATACCTGTATGAAAATAACTTTATCTCACGTTACTTTTAGTGTGAATTTGGTTTAACAAGCCCTGGTTTAAAATCGTTCAAACCGCCGAAATCTCCAATTAGGCTGGGAGAAATTGGCTCGCTTCGTTCGTTCGTTCAATAAATTTTACTTTTGGGTTTCTTTAGGTCTCCCAAATTTATTCAAGAAGAATGTACAGTTTGCAAGATGTGTGTTATTGCAGTTCAAGGTAGTGTGGACTCAGCTGGCACGAACGTACAATACTATCACTAAATAATGAGAGTACAGAAAAAACATCTCCAATGTATAAGGAAGGAGGTTCGATTATCTCTTCAAAAAATTTACTTATTGTGCGATCCTGTCTATACAAGGATACCGATACAACTCTTAACCCTTCACCTATCGATGGGAACATTATGGGCTCAACCCAAGAAAATTAAGTAAACGATTTTGTTTTTAATTTATCGACCGAAAAGATAAAGAAACTACGTGATACGCCTGACAGGAAGGAATCGGAAAAAGATGCATGCGATACACGGGCACGTAGCTGGCAAGTGGCAAATTGACCTTATTATAAGTAGAACAAAGGAATGCAAGACCCTGAAGACAATTTCTATTTATACTGGTTTAATTTTTACCCCTTAGCCACATTGAAATCTTGGAATCAAAATCACTAAACAAACAAAACACTAAGAATTGTTTGTTGTTCGTGTGGTTAAGTGGCCAACACTGGTGTCAGATTTTCCAAGCTGCCGAAAGGCATCTGACATAGCTTAACGTCTGTCATACAATGATGACAGCCGGGACCAACGGCTTTACGTGCCTTCCGAAGCACGGAGAAGCTCAAGTATTTTTGTGCCACTTTTTGGCCAACCAACCAGGTGCGGACCACGCCCAGCGTTGCTTAACTTGCGAAAGCGCTAGCAATGCGTACTCCCACCGAGCCACAGAGCTCCTCATACTTATTTTTTGTAAAATCTCCCAAATTTCTAATACATGGCCAACTTACTGATTTTACTAAATAAGCGGCCGTTGCCCTCTATGCTAGCTGGCGGTCACCCGCCACGACCCTAGTGGCGGACGGAGACATTCAAATGGGAGATTTTTGGTATGCATTTTGCGACTAATATCTTTGGACTATTCTTGAATATAGCTAGGAGATTCATAATTACCATGTATTATATTAGGTTCAGGGGTTTGAAATTGCTGAATCAAACATAGAGCAATAAATAAATGAATCCCAATGGGGACAATTCCATGGTTGGTTCCACGGTTGAAAATGACCCATTGGAAAACTTGTTCGTCAGGGATAAGCCAAGTATGTGTCAACTGGAAAGGAGCTCCTTCCGTAGTTCTTTATTTTGTGATACTATTCAAGGAGCAACAATGCTCAACATTGTTGTTAAGAGTATGTGACCTACAATTTATTATTGGTACCGAAACGGTATTTCACAGTATATTTTGTGCAGATTTGAATAAAAAATATTAGGATTTTACGATTAAGTAGGTAACGAGATTAGACGAACATATTTGGTGAAAATGCTCGTGACTTGCTAAAACTGAATCATGAAGCAATTACATCAATACTATTCCATGCTGGTCAGAGTAACAAAGAAAACAAGTAATTATTTAAAATATATTTTTTATTAAAACAAGCTTTTATGTATAACAATTAACTAAAAAGTTTAAAATGCTCCGTAACACTAATCAATCTAGCCCAAACTCGGTGGGGTTATGATGATTTACCAAAGATATGGCGTGGTAATCTTCCGGCTTCATCATGAGATCAGGTAATTGGTAACATAACATTGCATTGTCACCCAGCTTACATAAGTATTTAAATTTTCAGCTCAATTGTGTAATGGGTAGTGGGTCTATTTTAGCTTGCAAGATTTGATTTAGGGAAACGCAGACAACGGGACAGGGGAAACTAAACAAAAGCTTGTAAAATTAAAAGTGTGTATGTGTAGTCTTACATTCACTGGGAATGGCGCTGTGACGGTGATCGGCTTTTTGTGACGCGACGTGTTCTGCTGCACCGTCAGAACTGTCGTTGGATTGGCTGGAAAACACATACAAATTGTATTAGTAATAGATATATACATTCACATTCTTCTTCATCTTAGCGCGTTCTCGGTTGCAACCTCTGACACAGAATTAATAAAAGTATAATACATACAGAACGGAGACTCGCAGCCACGCTTATATGGCGTCCCGCTCCTCTCCCCCGTTTTCAGGTGCGTTTGATCGCTTTGAACACTGAAACGCACACATTGACGTGTCCACAGATGTATAGTTTCGTTAAATGTTACTCCGCTTATATGAAGAGCCATAACTATGGCTCAGGTATGCTCTGCTTCGGAGCCCGGGGTGCGCTTTTCCACCTTTTCTTCCCCAAATATAATATGCATGTCTCCTAGCTATGATTGCTCCACAGACAAGAGCTGAGCTCTTGTCTGTGGAATATTTGATTACTTCTTAACATCTTTGTAGGTTGAAACATGAATTTGATCAGAGGGAAAATATTAGGAACTTATTCGACATAACGAGTTGTTCAAAATAATATTAGATGGGAATATAGAAGGAATGCAAAGGAAGATCTAGAGACAGACAGACAAAACAAGTAATTGTCTCATCACATCATCATCACTGCTGGGAATAGGCCTCTTTCAATGATTGCCATTTACCACGGTCCTGAAGCTATTCTCATCTACGCTCGACCTGCGAACTTTCTGATGTCGTCAACCCATCTTGCTAACGGACAATCTATGCTGCGCTTATTGTCTTAGCAGAAGATAAATAAATAATAATATATTACAAACTACACAGATTGAGCTAGCCCCAAAGTAAGGTTTAAACTTGTGTTATGGAATACTAACTTAACGATACTATATGTTTATAATAAATACAGATAATATATATGTATATACATATTATGTACATCGTGTAAATTAAAAAACGCAAAACCTCTCAGATGGTACGTCAGCTCATGAAACTGAACAACTTTTGTTCAACAACTTTCACGAAATCAAATCGGATTTTCATACAAATTGACTATACCAGCTGATCAGTTTGTATGAAAATTCAAATGTTTTTTAACAAAAGTTGTTCAGTTACATGGGCTGAGGCACCATTTGAGAGGTTTTGCATTCTTTCGATTACGATGTATAAAGACCCAAGACCCAGGACAATTTGAAAAAGGCCATTTTCCTACTTGCCCTGGCTGGGGATCGAACCCAGAACCTCCGGTATGGTGGACTAGCGTGTTGACCATTACACCACAGGGGTCGGCGATAATCGAGTAGGAGATAATGATGAATACCTCGTATCATGTGCACGACCTCCTGGTGCGTGTGATTGTGCACGGGTACCGTGTCGACGCGCAGTATGCGGTCTCCGGCCCGGAGCCCCGCGCGCCACGCCGCGCCATGCTCCTTCACCGATTGGACGTACACGGGGTTGTCACCTGGAACGTTAAACGATGAAGATCAGCCCCCGTACTATTGATAAACCCCGTAGCATGTCGCGCACGAAAGATAAAATACCAGTGACACCTCCTGCGGTGCGCGACGGACGGGGTGACACAGGTATGTTATCTTCGTGCGTATACATACACACCTAATGAATTTATCCCTAATTTTTCTGTGGTAGATAGAGCCCCATGGATCTTGCGGCCCAGAGCAGACAGGCAAAAGGCCACTTCCAGCGTGATGATGGGAGAGTAGGTGGAAAAACGGAATCAAATACTGAAGGATGGCTAACCGCAGCGCCTATTAACATGATTCGCATTTTTGTTCATTTTATCGATCGGCTTTTACGATCTATGCGGGAAGAGAAGCAGCTCCTAAGCTTTTTCTTTTATCCCCGACCAGCATGGAAGAGGTACCTTTCGTGCGTACCATTGATAAACCCAGATAAAGTTTATGTCGCGCGACGGACTAGCGCCATCCCGCTCATTACTATTACGCAGGGCGAAATAGTAATAGGTAAAATAGCGCTCGACAAAAGTCGCCGTTTTAAGTAAAACATTAATGACAATCTAAGAACAATATAAATCGGCCATACAGTTACAAACGGGGCAGACAGAGCCCAAAGCCGCAACACACAAAGGCCACACACAAGTAAGATATATGTTACCTAGTGTTGAGTGGAGAACCGTTGCATCCTAACTGTGCTGTTTCGGCGCCGGAGTGCACCTTCCCTTTCAAATATAATGTGCACGGCAATTAGTCACCCAATGATCCCAGATCAGAATTAAAACGATTTGAAACGTGTCAACACTCCTTGGGAATGCAGTTGTTGCACGAGACGTTTGTGCTTAGTTCTTAGACCTTTAGTCGCCTCTTACATACGTTCTCCACAAGAAGGAATGGAATGAACACCCATCCCTCCTTTAAATACATACGAGAAAAAGAGAATTTCAAATACGCACCTGACACCTTCATGCCATACCCGTGCTCGTCCTTGATCACCGTCACCGTGAGCAGGTCGTCGCCACCAGGCGACGCAGCCCCGCCCAACATCACCTGCAATGGGGAGAAATCGGTGAACTCTTGTGATGATAAGCTGATCAATGTTTATGCAGTAAAGGAATTTTTTACTCTTAAAGTAATTAACCTCCAAGGGATATCGGTTCCTGCTAATTGATACAGAAATGTAGTGTTAAGCGTAATGTTGTTTTGGTGGTAGGATTTGGGGTTTAATTGTTCAAAACGACCGGTGTAACAAAACCTAAATAAACCAGCCAAGTGCGAGTTAAACTCGCGTGGAGAGGGTTCCGTACAATTTATGAATTCTTATAGGTTTTCCTGTAATCTACTAGAAATTAACGATATTTTGTATTTTTTTCAAAATTTTAGGCTCAGTAGTTTCGGAGATAAGGGGGGGGGAATGGTCAATTTTCGTCTTCTTTCATAAATAAAATCGAAACTATTCATTTTACAATAATTGATAAAATTAATAACAAAAATATATTTGAGATCCTTATAACGAGCCCTTTCATTTAAAATATGACGAAGTAAGGTTTGCAAAACTTTTTTTTTTAATTTCCTAAATTGTCCCCCGAAAAAGACACTTACTTTAAAAAAAAAATATTTACTTTGCACATATGTATTTGGGTCATAGGATTAAAACATTCTACCAAACTTCACCTGATTTGGTCTAGTAGATTCGGAACAAATTGACTGTGACAGACGGAAGGACAGACAGACGCACGAGTGATTCCATAAGGGTTCCGTTTTTTAATTTTTTGTACGGAACCCTAAAAATGACTCCCCGAATGCGCTTCCAGGTTGTGTTCTCCGTCTGCTCATTCAGTACGACGGACGGATCTGCGGATAGATCGGAGCCCACAATTTACGATAGTGTACAATAGCGAACTTACACTTGATCACAGGCTCGATTCCAAATCTAATACTAATTTGCGAAAAGTAATCAACAATATATATGATGTAGTTTCTTCTAATTAACCTTATTTAGGCTCCCCACATAAAAAAATATGTGGCTTTTGGTTTTTGCAGCCCCTAAGCTCTGTCTACTCTATGAGAGATAAAGACGTGATTATTCAATCTCATAGACCAAATATAAATCGAGAGCAATCTATAATGTCGCATTGCCAATTAATTCCAACATCAATACGTCGACTTATAAACAACAACAAATCGTAAAGCGTAATCGGGTAATCGATTGCTCGCGTCCGATATGTCCGAGTTTACGATTCCAGTCGCACACTGACCTGGACTCGGCCTAAATAACATTGGCTCTGGGTCTGAGTCCAGTAGTTAATTGGCGTGCAGTGCAAATATAAAGGATGGATGGAACTAAGCGCAGAAATTACCACGACCAAGTTTTTAAGCATTTAGAACATAGAACCGGCTCTCCCGTCTAGATATTTTAGAATACTCGGTCAGCCTCTTCATGCACACTCACACTACGCCTAGCTGACTTCCACCTGAAGATTCCACTGAGCGCAAAAAAGTCAGGTGTAATTCAATATTTTAGACAATGCTTGCTTATTATGGGCATGTTCATAGAAATATTAAATAAACCGGCCAAGTGCGAGTTGAACTCGCGTGGAGAGGGTGCCATACAATTAATTGAATTCTTATAGGTTTTCCTGTAATCTTTAAGCAATGAACTATATTTTGATTTTTTTTTATTTTTGTCTCAGTAGTTTCGGAGATCAGGGGAATGGTCAATTTTCGTCTTCTTTCATGAATAAAATCAAAACTATTTATTTTACAATAATAAAAAGAATATATTTGAGGTCCTGATAACGAGCCCTATTCATTTGATATATGACACAGTAAGGATTGCAAAACTTTTTTTTTAATTTGCTAATTTGATCCCCGAAATTTACCCTTATTTTAAAAAAAAATATTTACTTTGCACATCTGTGTTTGGGTTATAGGATTACACCATCCTACCAAATTTCACCTGATTTGGTCCAGTAGATTCAGAGCAAATTGGCTGTGACAGACGGACGGACAGACAGAAAAGACGAACCCTAAAAACATACATCTACGGAAACAGGCCGGTTCTATCTAATATAACTCTGCTACTTGTTTAAGAAACTCAAAACATAAAGTATGCAGAAAAGTATATTTAAAAATAAAACAATCAGCAAGGGTTTTCTATATAATATTTTTTTTGCTAAAGGCTATATCGCCCTCTCTCACTCTGCTGTGTTGTCATAAAGACGTGCTTTGTTGAAATAATTAAAAATAAAAATACAGTCCATAAAAATTACCCCAGCATTTTATTTATTACTAGCAGTCCACCCCGGCTTCGCCCGTGGTACACACATAGCCTATGTCACTCGGGAATAGTGTAGCTTTCCAACGGTGAAAGAATTTTTTAAATCGGCCCAGTACTTTTTGAGCCTATTCATTACAAACATACAAACATACAAAAATAGGTACAAATCTTTCCTCTTTATAATATTAGTATAGATACATACTACTACCATTACAATGACACATCTATTGAGTAGGGTCTACGACATGGGCCAATGATATAAGCGACTCGGGCCCTACAACCGCTATTTACGCATTAGATATGCTTATCGATAATCTTTGTAATTCTTACAAAAGAACAACAGGTGTGTTGTGTAGGCGTGCCTACTCAGTTTATTGTTTGCCAAAGCTCTAATAATAATAGACAGATGGATTCACTGGGGATTGGTTAAATAAGGGTACAAGAATGTATAGTGCTGTTACATAAGTAATGTTCAATTTCTCTTTAATCATGCAATAACTTAATGGAACGAGCGAGCTGAATTGACAACGACGCCACGAGCTGTTTAATAACAAGACATTATAAGCTTTATGTACAATGTAATAAGATATAGAAACGCTTGATAGAATGAGCGGGGCGCGATGCTCGAGCCGGAGCGAGCCGCTTATCTTATGACAGTTTATGACTAACTACTTGAACAATCCGCAGTTTGTTCGAAGATAACTTGAATATATATGATCGGAACATTATAAACTTCTTAATAAGATGAGACGAATAGAATTATAAAGTTCGAACATGAGCCAAATCGGTAAAAGGGTTGCCGAGGTAAGAAATTGTAAATGGATCGCGAGTTTACAGTTGGGGCGGACTACTAGATAACATTAGTATTTCACAGAATTAATGTACCTTTTCACCTTAAGTTGTGCTAGGGAAGCAAACACGCAAGAGCTCACCCAAACAACAACAGACAAGCAACTTACGCTGAGTAAAGTCCTCGTAATGTGTCCACTGCACTGCATCAAAATGCAACAAAGATCTGGGTGCATTGATTTTTGGTAAATAGTTACTACGTGTGGTACACTACAAGTTACCATAAGTCTTTGAAATGAGACTTGATGATAGCCCAAAATGACGGGCATGTGAGGAATCAGAGGAGACAATGTGACACATTATGTGTAGCTGGGACTCAATGGCTGGTAAGCGCGTGGACCTCTTCGAATCAGCATATCTTGAGCTAGAGGAGTACAGGCACAACGCACCAGGTGATATTCTGAAGCTTATGCATGCAGTATTTCTTCAGAAATCCCGACGCGGTTGAGTAAGGCAAGGGGGTAAGTACAATATAACCTAAAAGTTCGACGGGCTTCCCAATGTGGACCCCAAATACAAGATAAGATTCAACAAGTCTAGAATTTCAAATCTAAATATGCTGGATAAACATGCTTAAGCTCACCCAAACAACAACAAACAGTCAACTTATGTTACGAGCACAGTGCTACTAGCCCATTATTTCTGGCTGGCTGTCGTAATAGTTGCGCACTGCACCAAAACGCAAGAAATGCAGCAGACGTCTGGGACTCTGGGTGCATTGACTTTTTGTAAGCGCAGTGTGTAAAGTTGAAACTTACAATGTCATCGTCACAATCATTTCAGCCGCAGGATGCCTACAGCTGGACATATCCTCCTCCAAGGGTTAAAATTAACGGTATATAAAGCGATATGTATAAAAACAAGATTTTCGACAAAATTCATGTTTACGTACAAGCTTTCATTATGAGGCCTAAGTACTAATCAAAACAAATAAAGTTCTTCATCATGTCTTATCCACAGAGTAATAATATACTACGTTTACCACTTGGTAATAGAGGCTTTCAAATAAAATAAAAAAATTGACGACTTTTTCGAATCGGTTCACAATTGGCGAAGAATTGGCGTAACAAACATACAAAAATAAAATTTTAAAAAATACGGGTCCATTGGTAACTTGCTCCTTTTTTGAATTCGGTTAAAAAGAAGCTTGTATCTTATAATTTCCATAGTAACTTCTATCATTGTCGTTCGGTAAATAATTTAAAACATAGTGCGGGCTATACGAGTATTCAATGCCAGCCAATTAAATTTTGTCAGTAATTTATCCTTCTCATTTGATATCTTCTGAGAATTCATCTGTTGGTAATAAGAAAATCGTATTTCCAATAATTACCTCCTCCGTATTTTATGCCTTGGCTACAAATAAACTAAAATACAGAAGTATAACTCATGTGTGTTAGTACAACCTTACCTACTCCTACTGACGACAACAAGCGAAGATTAAATCTCCCTTTGAAGCTTACGTAGTTTCCTAGTCACAAAGCAAACACTGTCTTAATTCTGTCATTATAATACTGACTGTCTAAGATTTAATTCTGTAAAAGATTAAACTGATTCTTCTTTTTGATTTCAATTACAACCGGAGCATACTGATAAAAGTCTACTAATAACAAGTTATTATTTATAAAAACAAGCTTTTATCTGGAACAATGAACTAAAAAGTTTAAAGTGCTCCTTAAGCAAGACGAAATAATTGTGCTCAAACTCGGTGGGGTTACGTTGTTAAATCATAGAGATGCAGTTGCCACTTTCCGGCTTCATCATGAGACCTGATCTCATGGTACTATAATACTATATATCAATGGTACTATAATATTGCATTGTCGCCCAACTGACATAAGTATGTAAACTTTCAACTCGATCAAATAATAGGATAATGGGACTCATAGCAAAAACTTCTAACCATGGAGGTTTTAACAGTAACCAAATAAAAGTGCGAAATCTCGCATCTGTACTCTTTTAAATGTACACCCCGGCGTTGACGTCTAACGTCTTCCTCCATTATTAAATCCAGTGCGACGACAATTTGGTGTATATTCGTATGGAGCTGCTGTCATTGTGATGATGACCGTGACGCGCGCCGCTGACTGCCAAATGCTCGCTGGATTTATTATGTAATGCTTACTGAAATAGTCCATTTTCCTTAGAATATCTAGTCATCTGGCGACGCGTGGCCTTTGGGTTTTGCCTTTTCAACCTTAGGTTTTTTAGACAAAGGCAAAGGTCAAATCAAAACCCCGCGTAGATGATTCCGTGGATAAAGTCGTGATAGTATGCGCAATATGTGTTATGTTAATAACTTAGATTTCTTTTCACTGAGAGCTATTATCATTTCAGCCATTGCCAGACCCATACCGGATAAAAAACTTTAGTTGGAACTTTATACTATGCACAATTGAATTCTTCTTCTTATCGAGTCGAAATGGTGTCACTGTAGCTGTAGCTTCATTTTTAGGGTACCGTACCCGAAGGGTGCAAACGGGACCCTATTACTGAGACTCAGCTGTCTGTCTGGACAGACGGACAGACGGACAGACAGTCACAGGGCTCTATCTCTAGAACCGTAATAGCTAGATACTTAAAATTTTCACCGATCATGTATTACTGTGGCCGCAATAACAACAAATACTAAAAATAAAAAAAAAGTTAAAAATTAAAGGGGATCGTCATACAAAAAATGTGTTTTTTCAGCGTTTTTAACTAGATCTTTATAATGGCATTAACTAGATACTTGAAATTTTCACAGATTATGTATTACTATGGCCGCTATAACAACAAATACTAAAAATTTAAAAAAAGTTACAAATTAAAGGGGGTCGTCATACAAAAAACGTGTTTCTTCAGCGTTTTAAAACATTGTACGGTGGTACGAAACCCTTCATGTACGAGTCCAACTCGCACTAGCCCGTTTATTTTTAAATCTTCTTTGACCAGTATGTGGCCACGGGCGCCACGGCAATCCCTCTGTCGTTCCCTCGTTAAGGTCATCTTTGGTACATGACATAGGGCAGCTAGACACGACAGAAGGTGGTCCATCGACTAAATGGCTCCGCAGTCGCAAAGGTCGTAATCAGCGAGTTTGAACGTAGGTTTTGTAGACAAGGTTCGAAAAGACAAATGGAGATGATTCCGTGGATAATGACGTGATAGTATGTGTAATATATAAAAAAGAGAACTATTTATTATTTTTTCACCCATCCCTCATACAAGTCATTAGGTGGAACTTTATACCTGAATAGGACTCGAAAACAGTTTTCGAGTCTGTTATCTAACACATGACACGACCACCAAAACAATCGTATCATATATGAATGTATTCGATAAGACGGAAAGTTGACCAAATGGATCGGCCCTTAAAACAGCAACCCTTCGTTTCGTCACGATTAATCATAATTAATTCTCGATAGTCGTCATAGTTCACGTAACAACACCAACTTGCGTGTGACCTACTGGTCCGACTAGACGTATGGCCTCATGTACAGTAATGTGTTTGTGAGGCCGCAGCTCCATTGAAGCGGAATCGAGAAAGAAAAGAGTTTATTTGTAGTCAGAAACCATTGATAAAACGCTACACTCTAGTTCAATCAAAGCATACTCTTACCACAACCGCTAATTATCATCATCCGAGTATTCCCAGTTGCATCCTCAGCGCTAACGCTTCAATACTCGTGGTCCACTACCTAAACCTATCTGATTTGACGAGGTTACTGGTTTTACACAGAGCGACTGCCGTCTGACCTCCGCAACCCAAAGGGTAGACCAGATCCAATCCTAGGATAGGTTTAAACAAACGCTAGATGGCGATTGGGACGTACAGCTTTACGTGCCTTCCGGAGTACTAATACCTACTTTAATGTACGGTAGTGAGAGTTGGGTATGGCAGAGAAAGCATGAAAGCAGAATAAATGCAGTTGAAATGCGAGCGCTGAGGAGTATGTGTGGTGTTACCTTGAAAGACCAAATAAGAAATGATGTTATAAGAGATCGGTGTGGAGTGAAAGAGGACGTAGTGACAAAAGTAGAACAAGGGATGTTAAGATGGTTTGGGCATTTAGAAAGGATGGATGAAAATAGATTAATAAAAAATATTTATAAGGTAAGTGTGAAAGGAAGAGCGGTACAGGGTCGACCTCGGCGAACGTTCTGCGATCAGATTGCAGACGTTCTGAAAAAGGGAGAGGTAAGAAGTACACGTAACCGAAGGGCATGTATGAAGAGGTTGATGAGTGTAGATGAAGCGAAAGAGGTCTGTCAAGATCGTAGCAAGTGGAGGTCCATAGTCTCTGCCTACCCCTGTGGGAAACAGGCGTGATAGTATGTATGTATGTATGTATGTGCCTTCCGAAGCATGGAATCATCTTTCTTTTCGGACAATCGGGTGACTCAAGCCTGCAATATCCTAACCAGACTGAAAACAACTTTTCACAAAGTATGCTTCCCAGTGGGATTTGAACCCACGACCTCCGGATCACAAGGCAAACGCCTTAACCACTGGACCCACGGAGGCAGTTAGCACTTACTGTGGTAAGTGCTAACTGCCTCCGTGGCAGACCTACCGCTAAGTACGCCCCTACGCTACTACGCTAACTGTGCCTATCGAAGATCAATCAGTGTTTTTCTTAGGTAGGTACTATCATATTTCCGCTGCGCGTCAGCAAAACCACAGCCTACTCATCAATGCAAATGACGTCACGACGTCAACAGTCGTCTACAACTTGGTCCTTCGTGGTCCCAGTAACTATGCAAGTCGATACGCTGGAAAGTATGTCCTGTTTGCTTTCTTCGCGACGCGTGATGAATAAATTCTTGTCCATGTGATTGATATTCAAATATGTTTGATTGTTATTCAGATACCGATATACAAACACAATATCACGTCTTTATCTCTAACGGAGTTAATAGAGCCTATCCAGACAGCCTAACTAGGCTCTAAGACCCATAAGTCATGTTGTAGGCGTCATGTTAGGACATACACAAAATATTTTTAAAATCAAACTATTATCTAAAGCAATGAACTAAAGTTTAAAGTGCTCCTCGAGACGAATTAATGACGCGAAACTCAGTGGAGTTATGGTGTGTGATCACAGAGATGCCGTGGCCACCTTCCGGCTTCATCATGAGATCAGGTCATTGGCACCATAATATTGCATTGTCACCCAACTTACATAAGTATGTGAGGTTTCAGCTCAATCGAATAATGGGAAGTGGGTTTAATTTAGCTTACAAGATTTTATTATGGACGGACCCACAGACAACGGGACAGGTGCAACTTAAGGTGAAGATATAGGCAAATGGCCTTGAAGTGTAAAATAAATTGTTAACTCGTAAATATGGTGATAATTTTCATATTGCTCTTCGTCATGCATTAGATAGCCCTTTAAATTATTTTATGAACTGCCGTTGAAACTATTATTGGTGATCCGTCTAGCTTTAAAACTTGCCGTGGCCACTTTTGGCGTGGCAAGTTTTAAAGCTAGACGGACTTATGTAAATACTTTCAACGGTGGTTCATAATACGAGCAGTAGATTGTGCTACAACGCGTAAAGATAATAGTTTTAACGCGAGGGCGCTACTTTGAATCCAGAGCGAAACGAAGGATGCCACAATATATAGTAGCAATCTACGGTGGAATCCTGAGTGAAGCGAGGGATTAAAGTAAATTATTAAGATTCTCACTCATTCCCTCAATCAGCTATTACGATTCGCGTGTGAAGAGAAGCAGCTGATACCAGCTCCTCCGAGACCAGCATGAAAGTACGCCCTAGTCGCTTTCTTCGCGACGCGTGATGAATAATGCTTGATATTCAAATGTTCGATTATAAATCACGACATTCACGACTATTAAAATGGTTTGTGGTACGTGCTGTATTGTTTATTGTTATTGGTTTGGATTGGATTCTAAGTAGTTGCATATTTGTTGCACAGTTTCTCACGAAGGCTGTACTATTGTTGAAAAAGACGTGTGTCATCATTTTGAGTAAAGAGAAATAAAGACAAAAGAGGGGTGTTACAAGGTTGACGCTAATGTCTGTCGGTCTGTCTGACGCATCGTAGCGCTGGAACGGATGGACCGATTTCGATGCGGTTTTTTTATGTGAAAGCAAGTTCTCTTGCGGTGGTTCTTAACTATGTTTGATAAAAATCGGTTCAGCCGTTTAAAAGTTATTGGGGGTTAACGCTTGAAAGTCAGGGCTTTCTCTTTTAAATAATAGATGGCGCTTTCCTTAGCGCAACTTGATATCCGTATCAAGTCGTATCGGTAGTACCACTACTCATCACTAGATAGCGTTCTTGACAGTCGGGGTTTTTTTTTTAATTTGCCTAGCAAATCAACTTGTCTTTTTAGAATTTGTAACAAAATAAAAAAAAATTAAACGAATGAATGGAGTTTCGAACTTTCAAACAAGAAACCTATTTGGATAGATGACTGGGGTCAAAAATAAATTATTTGGTACTGTTAAGAGGATAACACGTCACAAAATAGAGTCACATTTCAACATGATTTTAGATTTATTAATGCAGGAAAAATTAAGATGTCACGGTTGTGATTTTCATATTAATCTCATAGAAAATGTTTGTTTAGACATTTAGAAAAAAGTGTCTGATTTGACTTGTTGTCATCTAGCGGATTGACAAATTGTCAAAAAATTTAATATCAATATCACCACAATGTATAATTACGTCACCGAGCCCGTCAAAACTCAAAAAACTAAATTCTTTTTATTAACATTACGAAACTTACAAATAAGCTGGAGAGCTCTCTCTTGTGTGCGTGAGTTTGTAAGAATGTCGTAATAAGCGGGGGATGACACCTATATTTGACTGATAACATGAGCCGCGTAGCCAGCAGTAACACAACTCCTAAGTACTATTTAAAAGAGCTGCTAATACACTTGGAATGTAGAGAGACAGGACAGACAGTAAAACAAATCGGTGTTGCCGTAAATCTATTCGCGTACAGTAAACAACTGACTAAACTACTAAGAGTTGAGAAGAAAGGCGTTGAGAACAAACTCTAATGTTAAGAGAATAAAACTTACAAAATAATGTCACTTGTTATTGATCATATTCATTTTGAACTTGATTGCAGATTTTTAATGCATAAAAACTGTCATTAAGAGAGTTATTTGACGCCACGAAGCTAAATATGGCGTCATGGTTTGCTATTTCATGCAAATCCCATAGAAAATGCGACCTTGGGCCTTCTTATGAGACCCATAGACCACGTTTCAAAGCCATAAGTTATCCTGGTAACACACATTAATTGAACACTTTCGTATTAAGGAACTGATGTATTTTAGATGAGAAAACACTGCGGCTGGGCAGCCGAGTTTAATTCGTCGCAAGACCTTTTCCTCGAAGCTAAAACTTTTTGCCTGGATCAATTGACCCAGGTAGAAACCCTGGTCTACAATTTCGAGAGTAGAGCTCCCAGCAGAAACAGGCAAGGGCGTAACATTTAATGACCTTGATTGTGTTAATATTCATTATGCACATAACACGTCTTTATCCCTAATAGGGCAGACAGATTTTTGAGACATTTTTGATCTTAGCAGACAGAGCCCAGACCCAAAGGCCACTTTTAAAACAAACTATTCTGAAAAGTGAAATTTCATCTGAACGGAGATTTTTCCTAAAACGAAAACATTAAAACCCCTTTCGTGCTTCAAATGCTACAATTATCACGGATGATGAGACCAACGAAGCAGACGGCACGAAATTAATATAAATACTAACGCACAGACGGTCAACGACCAGTTAAATGAACGTGTAGTAATCAAACGAAACTGTATAGGGAGACGATATGGCACCGGCTTTAGTAGAAGCGCTGTATTTGTTAAGATTTTGTTTTCTGTTTATAAATGTTTAAAACGATTTAGAAATATAAGTATGTATTTTAAAACCAAAACTAATTGTTAAATACTCTATGTACATGCCTTGCCCTAAACTTCTCCATATAAACGTAATCTAGCTTTTATTTTGAAGCGACATGTTAGATTTCGAAAAAAAAATGTAATTTTACATCTAAATATATATAACTCAAAGGTGACTGACTGACATAGTGATCTATCAACGCACATCCCAAACCACTGGACGGATCGGGCTGAAATTTGGCATGCAAGTAGATGTTATGACGTAGGCATCCGCTAAGAAAGGACGCGAGCGAAGCCGCGGGCAAAAGCTAGTGTATTATATTTTTCGATACTGGTCTAAGAGCAAAAGAATACATATAATGATCACACTCCTCTTATATTAGGAGATTGTATTGGCGAAAAGGCCGCCTCTTGTCCTTAGATGTACGTGGACATGTCACATGTTGGAGCAATAAGTTTACTGTAGATTGTATTTTACTGACGATTTCATTAAGACTATAATTGAAGGAAACATAGAAGGGAAAAGAGGGCCAGAAAGACCGAGGCATAGCATAGCTACATTAAACAGATAAAGGAGAAGGTGAACGTCGTATCGTACAGCGAAGTAAAACAGCTGGCGAACGAGAGAGACAAATAGAAGTCAATTCATACTCCACCAAGAGCATAGCTCTTAAAGATAGACAAATAGATAGTATTGTATTGTACCAACTACATCTCCCGCAGATCACAACACAAGTCAATAGTGAGAATGGTTGTAAACCTGAGGCTCGATCTGAATACGTCACGAAAGAAAAACAATTCATATTCCATCAATCCTTGGTAAGATACTGGAAAGCGTTATATCTCCTTCACTGAAGCATAGTATTGCAATCGACGATGCACAGTTTGGTTTTCAGCCCGGACTCTCAACGGATTCTGCAATCTTTAGTCTCAAAAGTACGGTTAGTTATTACATAGCAAGGGGAACATCGGTTTACGCGTGCTTTTTAGACCTTAGTAGGGCTTTCGACAAAAAAAAACTGGGGAAAAACTTGCTGAGTCTAATGTACCTAAAGTTACCGTGGACCTGTTGAGATACTGGTTATGAGAACCAAACCAATCACGTAAAATGGGGCGACAGCGCTTCTGACGATTACAGGTAGTGTAGTGTCCATCAGGGAGGGTTGACCTCTCCGGACCTCTTCAGTCTCTACGTTAACGACCTGACTGAGGAACTGAGGAGTAGCAAAGTCGGGTGTCATATTGGCACTTTGTGTAAATAATGTCAATTATGCTGATGACATGGTACTTCTCAGTCCCTCTATCAGTGGTTTGAGAAAGCTTCTGGAAATTTGCGAACGCTATGCTAAGAGACATGGACTCAAATATAACGTCGCAAAAACTCAGATGATGGTATTCCATGGCGGAAAAGGTCCGGAGAAGGTTCCACCAGTGTTTTTGGGTGGTGCGTCGGTGGAGAGAGTGAAGCGCTTCAGATACCTGGGGCATATAGTTACAGAGGATCTTCGCGATGAGGAGGACGTGGAACGCGAGCGTAGAGCTCTGGCCGTACGGTGCAACATGATCGCACGTAGGTTTGCGCGATGTACGGACCGCGTGAAGCTGACTCTGTTTAGAGCATATTGCCAATGTTTCTACACAAGTCAGCTGTGGGTGAACTGTACCAAGCGAATTCGTAATGCCATCAGGGTGCAGTATAATAATGCATTCTGCATCTTGATGCGCTTGCCTCGCTATTGCAGCGCGTCGGGCATGTTCGCCGCTGCCGGAGTCCCAGATTACTACGCGATAATAAGGTCGCGCGTCGCATCATTCTGGTCCCGTGTCAGAGACTCGAGGAATGAGATCCTTCGGACTTTGTCAGAGTATTTAGATAGTCGGATTTATAAGTACTGGTCTTCCTTACACCGCGACGGCAACAGTAGATAATATGGTTGATCCTATATAGTAGGTACCATTTAAATTTTATAGTTTATTTTTAATCATATAATTCAAATGTTTATTTATTATTTTATATACGAAATTTTGTTAAAAACTTCTACTTGTGTATTTTTTTGTAACGGACATTTGATATGGGTTTTTGTGCCTGAAATAAATGACTTATTATTATTATTATTAATATGTTTTCCATTTCATTTGCAATCCCACTTCCCCAAACGAAGTTTACTGCGTTCGCTGCACTGCATCCTGGCGTCCAATGTTTCCTGAAGATACGATCTTTATTTACCGCGGGACGTGACCCGGCGCCGCCACGTCTGGCGCATTCACTCCACGAGTGTGTAAACGATCGTTCAATTTATAATGTCTGTATTATCAACATTTTGATTTCACTCGAGCAATATAATCTTTTTCTTCAAGTTCCGTTCTAGCTTATTCAATGAATGCAATGCTTTGGTCCATGTTAGATCGGCGATCGTTCTGATGTTGACCATCTCGATCGTTTCGCTCGCGTTTAATTATTTTTATAAAATACTATCGGCTTGCCCTGGCTTCGCATTATCACAGCAATATACATGTAAACTTTTACGATGAAATGCTCTACATGTTAGTGAAAACCGCATCGAATCGTTTGTTTATCGCGTCAGTAACACAGGCGCTGAGATACACACCGAGGGACTTCATTTTATAATAAGTATGGATTTTTATTGGGTTTTTAGGCATTCAAGATGCAGAAAAAATCATGCATTCCCTTAATAGAAATTATTAAAGAATCTTTCGCGCTCGTGACTCACATAGCAAAGAGTGCATCATTTGAGATTCCTCGTCGATTACGTTATGTTGCCCACAACAAAACCCTTTCCTTTTTCTTACCATCGCCCATCATTTTAATTTCTGGTTGGAGATGTGGTTCGAGTGCATACCTTCCCAGTGAGTCATACCACGGCATCCAGGTTAATTTGCTTCTTTATCGTTTTAGTTATTGCTGTGATCAGTAATATTAATTTTCACCTAACGACCGCGCAAAATTTTTATATAGTATTGGCTTTGAAGTTCGATTAGTTAGTGGTACTTAGCTATTAAATTTCTGTTGCAGTTTTAGGTATCGTTTCTTTATTAAAATTCTAAGAAATAGATGATGATATGCATTTGCATATAGAGTGACACATCAAATACCGCTTATAATTATAATTGGGTAGATAACAGGGTCAAAAATAAATTCTTTGGTACTGTTAATAGAATAAAACGTCACAAAATAGTGTCCATTGTCATTACTCATATCCATTCATCCATCATGTTGAAACATGATTGTAGATTTATTAATGCAGAAAAACTGATAATAATAACTCGAAAAAAATATGACGTCACGGTTCTGATTTTCATACAAATTCCACAGAAAATTATTGTTATATGTTTATATAATTTATGATTTTGGGTTTTAAACTATCGCGACAGAAAGTCTGCGACCACGAAAGATTTAGCTCTTATTTGAAACGTTACAATAAAAACCGGCCAAGTGCGAGTCGGCCTCGCCCATGAAGGGTTCCGTAGCAGCAAGTAACATTTTACGATTTAAGACGTATTATAAAATAACTATCTATGATACCGAGACCGCTATAGTTTTAATTGAAAGTACATACTTTGAGGTATATACCACATTTTTTTCAGAATTATTTTAGTAATATTTCAAAAGTTACGGTGGGGGAACACCTCAAATTTTAACTTTGTATTAGATTATCTCAAGACTGGGGAGTTTGATTTACATAGTTTCAAAGCAGTTTTTGTTGCATTTTAAAAGACCTTTTCAACGATACCTCACACGTTGGGGTTAGTCCAATTTAATTTTTTAAATTCACTTTTCGTTGTATGGGAAATGTGGGGGGGGGGGGCTGAAATGGGGTACTGAAAAAAAATCATTTTTTCATTATTTTAAAAACCAACTTTTGGAACTTCAATATCTATCTTTCCACCAATTTTCGTGACAATCGGTGCAGTAGCGGCGGAGTACGAGCCCGGACGGACGGACATGACGAAACTATAAGGGTTCCTCGTGGACTAAGGAACCCTAAAAAGGTTCGTGCTAAGTCCCCATTATCCTCAATACCTCAACTGCAATCCCAAGGATGGTTGACGTCAGGCCGGTCATAAAACTAAAGCCAAATCGTTTAAACTGTTTCGGCTATTTTTTCTCAATTTCGCAAGGTCTTCGACATCTTTATGTGACCATCGACATGCATAATATATTTGTAGAAGAATAAACCAGCCAAGTGCGAGTTAAACTCGCGTGGAGAGGGTTTCGTACAATTGATTGAATTCATATAGGTTTTCCTGTAACCTACAAACAATGAACTATATTTTGTATTTATTTCAAAATTTTAGGCTCAGTAGTTATATATTTGAGATCCTCATAACGAGCCCTTTCATTTGATATATGACACAGTAAGGTTGGCAAAACTTTTTTTATTTATTTCCTAATTTGTCCCCCGAAAATGACCCTTTTTTAAAAAAAAAAATTTACTTTGCACATATGTGTTTGGGTCATAGGATTACAACATTCTACCAAATTTCACTTGATTCGGTGACGAGTAGATTCGGAGCAAATTGGCTGTGACAGACGGACGGACAGACAGACGCACGAGTGATCCTATAAGGGTTCCGTTTTTTAATTTTTTGTACGGAACCCTAAAAAGCGGGAAAGCGCAGCCCGGGCTCCGAAGCAGCACAGCTGATGTTACAACCAGGAACGCGCTAAGATAAAGAAGGCTAAAGGGATAACGCCTTACTTATTTGTATGTTTGCGGAATGTATTGTTGACGAGGCGCGAGGCCGGCGGTGCAGCCACGGGCGCGGCCGTGGGAACGTGATGTTCGCGTTGTAGTGCTGCTCCAGTTTTAGTGCCAGTGACTCACTCGAAGAGAAGTGCACGGTGATGCGGTGCTTGTAGTAGTGTGAATATATTACAAGCTTTTATTTAGCATGCCCTGTTTGGTAATTGTTTTTTGGGTCAAATCTTGCAAGTTAAATTTGAGCCAATTCCCGGTTTCCGATTGAAGTGGAAATTGAAGTGAAATTTTGTATGTTAATGTAAATCAGATGACAGTGGCCGTGAGGTTCCCGGCAGAGTAGAATAGGACCAGTCCAAGTCTTCCCGTGGATGACGTAAAAGGCGACTTATGAAACACAAGCTGAACAAAGCTTATGAACACCAGTGAGACTTCTCCAACCCGTCTGGCCAGCGTGGAGAGTATAGGCCAAATCCTCTGACTGCTCTGGCTAACATATGGCTCTGGTAGTACAGATAGGGTCGTGCTCCTGCATTGAAGACTAAAAAAGACATGATGATGATAAGATGACAATGTAATATTATTGTAACAAGAAGCTGATCTGATGATGAAGTCGGAAGGTAGTCATAGGAACCCTGTAATAAAACAACGCAACCCCATCGAGTTTGGGCTTATAACATTTGTCTTGATAAGTACGAGTAGGTACTTAGGCCTTAC
The DNA here is from genome assembly GCA_963576875.1 of Acrobasis repandana. NCBI lineage: Eukaryota > Metazoa > Arthropoda > Insecta > Lepidoptera > Pyralidae > Acrobasis > Acrobasis repandana. The sequence continues at coordinate 8,327,812 of OY756241.1, read as the reverse complement.
AATAAAAGCTTGTACGAAAAATTGCTTTTTTTCTAAAATGAGAAAACCGTAACCCGAATAAGTAAGAATTGCTGAAATCCGTAAAGTTGGCCAACGTTGCTTGACATACGATGTGGTAGTCTAAAGGACGATATTGCTTGTGTTTGGATATGTGAACCCAGACCCTCCGGATTGGCGGGCTAGCGCATTGACCATTACACCAAGGAGAAGTCTAAAATGTCGGAAACCACACGGCACGCTGTACACTCTCGTCATACGAATCGTATATAGTTTAGATTAAGCGCTGAAAACATAATTCAAAACAGCAAGATAAATGATAACCACTTAAGGTTGCCGGCCACAAATCACAATACATTCACTTTTGTTAATATTCATCGAGCGATCTTTACCAAAGCTCGTTGGACCAATTGCGTAGTCATTTTGTTATTTAGGTCGCCAGCTCGCCAAAACATCAACTATGGTGGTCATGTGCGTCGCATTCGCCAAATTCCTGAACATGCAAACGTAAACTTAAACATAACTATTTATATTCGTATCCTTATGTACGATTGTAATATTAGGTAGCTACATTTGCCAAAGAATCAAGCTTATCGTGACTACTCCCGTGTTGTGATCATACATATCAAAGGTTGGAAGAAAAGCTGCCGGGCGGCAGCTGCAGTGCTGCAGGGCGGCTGAAGTGGAACTGGGCAGAACATGTAGGCCCGACGAACTCTAGGCCAAAGCAGTTACACAGATCGTGGAAGGCAGGAAGGAGCTAGGTTCACGACATCCACTGTAACAGTATGACCCAGCTCTTCGAAGACTAAAAAGCCGTCACAGTTTTTTAAAATGCACAATTGCCCTAGACTGTAACATCAAAGAGGCCAGGAATAAACTCTGGGAAAGGCACTACACTGTGCCGAACTTCATAACACCAAAAGAGGAATTACCTCCTGGACGCGATCTATCCTGGCCTGCATGGAAGTCGCTTAACAGACTGCGAACCCAAGTAAGTCGCTGTAGAGATTGTTTGTCCAGGTGGAAAATAATTTTAATTGCTCACTAAATGTGTGCGAGTGTGGCTCCTCTCCACAAAATATCTTTCACCCATAGGTGACGGGGGACTTTGCCGGGAGAAAGTACATATACTTTCTTGTCTAGGGTAACACCTGTATTCTCGAGGATGTTTCTGCGCCTACTGAGCACGCAGTCAAAGTGGTCCATTATTGGAATGACAGAATATAGTTAATACAAGAAAAAACCATCGACACGCAAAGAAGAATAAGCAATTGCACAATATAAAAGCCAAAGATGGAAGGACATACTCCTACTGCAAAGTTAGGCTTAGAAGGCCCTTAATCGAGAGATTTGGAGTACTATAATAGTAGAATAGAAAAACAGGCAGTGAAACTACATGGAAATGTACTAAGCCGATAACGCATCAGCAGCGGTGTTGATGTTAAAGGATTTGGATATCTCTTACCATCTACCAACAGGCTGGGAGGAACCTATATTGAACTGGGTTTTTTTTCGGCGTATCATCCCAGCACTAGTCGTTCCGAAACACTAGTAGTTGGTAGCTTTTTCACTCAAAATAATTTAAAAAAATGACCTTCAAATAAGTGATATATTTATCCTACATTAAATAAAAATAAACGGGCAAGTGCGAGTCGGACTCGTACACAAAGGGTTCCGTACCATCGTACAATATTTTAAAACGCTGAAGAAACACGTTTCTTGTATGACGACCCCCTTTAATTCTTAACTATTTTTTATTTTTAGTATTTGTTGTTATATCCGCCACAGTAATACATAATCGGTGAAAATTTCAAGTGTCTAGCTATTACGGTTCAAGAGATAGAGCCCTGTGACTGACGGACAGATAGACGGACAGACAGACGGACAGACAGACGGACAGACGGACAGACGGACAGACAGACGGACAGACGGACAGACAGCGGAGTCTCAGTAATAGGGTCCCGTTTGCACCCTTCGGGTACGGAACCCTAAAAATAGATTTTTACTTTGAATCTCGTGCATTCACGCTCGTGGCATAAATGGCAAACAGTATGTCTATACTAATATTATAAAGAGGAAAGATTTGTACCTATTTTTGTATGTTTGTATGTTTGTAATGAATAGGCTCAAAAAGTACTGGGCCGATTTAAAAAATTCTTTCACCGTTGGAAAGCTACACTATTCCACGTGTGTACCACGGGCGAAGCCGGGGTGGACTGCTCGTATAATATATAATTCCTCTCAGTACATAAATATTAAAATTTGAGTGAGTGCGACCTAAATAAATCGTGATTTACCTAAAAGTCAATGTTCACGACGCCGGCGAGCAGACACCGAGGTAACTGGTGAGGTGGGATTTGATAAAGAGATAAGGTGCTATCAATAAAGTTTATATATACTGTTGATCATTGGAAGATGATAGATCAACATCATAGAAGCATACTCGTATATAATAAGTCTGTTTGACCTTTTCATCAGTTACTAGAAATTATCTAAGAAAAGTACTTTTCGGTCCAAATTATACAAGCCCAAACTCTAAACGTAGACGCCATGGACTCTTATGTATTCTGTGGCCATGGTCTCAGGCGAACGTATTGTTATTAAGTGATTATAACCGTGAAAGTGTATTATATTAATAAAAGCTTATAAAACCTGAAAAGGTGTCTTGTTATAAATACAACCAATCCAATAGCCACTACCTTAACTATAAGATACATCGAAATAGGCAGTACCACGCAGACATTTCCAAAAATGGACATTGGCCACCAATTCGAGTTGAAATGCCCGTAAAAGTGACACGCAACCGAGCATGTTTGTACACTTACGCAGCATTTGAGTAGATTTCAAATACATATTCGTTAAGATTTCATTTTGCCTTGAACATGACATGAAACACCAATTTACATTCTGATGATAAATATCACGCACTTATACTCATTTTATTTTTTTAATTTTTAGTAAGCCAAAAGCTACAATAGGTAGACTTAATGCTAGAGCATTCTCTCCCTGTCAACCTTTAGGAGAAGAGAAACAGATAGAATAGTTGGCGTCTAAAATAGTTAGAAACAATTCAGAAATAATAAGTACTTTTAAATGATCATACATAAATATCGTATAAAATAAATACTATATTTATACATACAACATATTATATACATACATATATTTGAAGATCAGAAAGAAACGATGAATTCTCCTAATTGTTGAAAGATTCAAAAAGTAAATCATGCACTTTTTTCTTGTATAAATGTCTACTAGATATTTGTCTGATGTCCTCGGGCAATGCATTCCAAAGCCGTATGGCTTGAGAAGTAAAGGAGTTGGACATGAAGCTAGATCGACTCATCTAAGAGCGTTCTGAATTACTCTGGTTAGCCCGGGGATAGCTTTTCGGTTTTTCTTTTTCAAAGATAATTGAAAAAGTAAACCACAATATAAATAAAACTATTTGGATGTGATTTTACAACCGGGGCGCCTGAAGTCAAGTGTTCTTAGTGATGCAGTTACTGTACGATATGTCTGTGGCACTGACTCCTAAGTTCTTTATTCGCCTTTTACAGCATAAAATGAGATGAAGTGTTCCTATTCTAAGCCAGAAACTACACGACACATATCACTCACTTCACTTACGCATAAGTCTTCTTCATCTCGAATCGAAAGGCTCGTAATTTACTAAAATATTCGTAATTTTATTATTTTATTATAATAACCTTGACCAGTGTTTGGCTACGGTGACACTCTGGTCATTCAGTAAGGTCCTGCATTGTTCACGATGTGGTAATTTTGGGCAGGACATAACTAAGTGTACAATAGTCTCTAGTGTCGTGTCTTCATTTTGCTGGTCGTGCAACACTACTTCACATTCTGGGTGACATATATTGCACGCCTTATAAGCGAAGCGCATGAGGTAGTGCTCTACTCTCGCCTTACAAAAATCAAGTGATTTTTTAACTAAATGTGTCTCTATTTATTTTCTATCGCATTTGTACAATAATATTTACACATAAATGTCAAGGAAAAACACTAGTTTCAACACTTATGACATTTTTAAGACATTTTGCCTTTTATATAAATAAAAACAATGTTTAATAAAATCATTTTGTGGACGTCCGTGTGTCTGTATGGAAACTGGCGTGGTCACGATAACTCCCGAAAAACTTATCTGATCAAGTCCATTTTTTTTTATACGCTTCAGTATTATCCAAAACTAAGTCCTTTCGAAGAACACGGTCTAATTCAATGTATTTTAATCGTAATTTCAATTTAATTGTGAAAAATGAGATTATGAGGCGTGCACTTTTGGATTTTCCAAACTATCACTAATATATTGTCTCTCGCGAACCAATAACCCCATTTCGCTAATTGATGCAGCGACAGACCCGAGTAACGATGAGCGATCGATTCGCGTTGCACATTTTGGTGTCGTGGTGGGTGGTATGTTTAAAATTGGTAGGAGGCATGTTGTGTACTTACGTTTTGTTTGTGCTTTGTTTATTGCGATTTTCATTTCTTTTAGAAAAACAGTAAGTAATTATTAGATTTTTATGCTACCCATTTCAGTCATGTTCGGTAGGTATAGGTACATCAGAGAAGTCTACGTAACCTTTAATGTTCTAAGCTTCCTATAGTTAGGTAGATATGTTCTCCAATTCTCTTTGTAAAATAAAGGATCATTGAGATATTAAATTTTTAGATATAGTTATGACAAAATATCACCGGAAATCATAAAGTCAAGAATTTAAGGGATGAAAACAATGTAGAATAGACTCAAAATAAAAAAATAAAAACATTATTTCATATTTTCAATGCTGTTAAGTTACTGCCTATTGCTATACTCGTAGTAGTAAATAAAGGGTAAATTCTACGGCTAAATGAGACGGAGCTAAATGTCTGAGTTAATTTGTCGCGCCTACGAATTCTAAAAGTATTGAACGGCCTACTTTCAAAACGCTTTAGTTTTGAGCGACAAAATCTAGAATAAATGATACGAGAGATGAACGATAATTTGTATACATATTCTTATGAATATTTTACTTTTTTTATGCTATATATAGGTCCTATTGTTGAGCAAAATTCTCCCCTCTCTGCTTCCATCTTTTGCGGTCCCTAGACGTGCCTTGTTATTTTTTTATCGAACTGTTGAAGGTCTTCCGCCCATCTCTTCTTTGGTCTTCCTCTCTTTCTTCCGTCCGTCCAGTCAGTGGTTATAAATTGTAATGCCCATCTTTCAAGACGCATGCGACAGACATAACCCGTCCAAATGCCATTTTAATTTAGCCGCTTTTACTCCCACATTAGTTATCTTGGTGATAGTAATATATTTATATTCATTAAATATATACTTAATGATTATTGTTTTAGTTCCGATGATACCTTTAAAAGGTTTTTTTATTCCAATATAGAACTATTTCAATCAATAACTCTCCCGCTTACCTAAATATAACTAGCGGCCGGCCCCGGCTTCGCACGGATATGTATTATACATATAAACCTTTCTCATGAATCACTTTATCTATTAAAAAAAACCGCATCAAAATCCGTTGCGTAGTTTTAAAGATCTAAGCATACATAGGGACAGACAGCGGGAAACGACTTTGTTTTATACTATGTAGTGATGCTCATTCATATGAATGTCGTAATTCCAATTTGTCAAGTCGAAAGCTTAAACTTTTAGCATTCATCTTACAATACTCCGAAAACACGAGTGCGCTATCGTATAAATTAATTGCAAACATTTAGGAATTTGCCGAGTGCAACTTATCTTGGCGGCATTAAGGCTACAGTACCACGATACGAGTATAAAACAAATAAATTAGTGATAACCTGAAGCAAGGTATCTAGAACAACGGGACGTACGTCTGCGCGCGATGACTCATAGCGCGAGAATGAACGCGATTAGGTTTTTATAATATTATTTCTTTTTTCGTCGCGCTGTTTCGGACAAGATGACAAGGCCATTCTGCCAACTCGGTTTCGACGTAATCACGTAACTCCGCAAAAAGGAAACGACGTAATCATTGTATCTAACCTCTGTGAGGTTAAGCAAATAGAGCATTTGTTTATTATGATTTTTTTGGGATAATAGATTTAACGAGTTGTTAGTGGTCCAATATGTATTCACGTCTTTTATACATGTCATTGAAGGCCTCTACAGCGTAGTGGTAACATTCTTGCTTCTGAACAACGGGATCTGTGACTTCATTGTATTGTTAACCTTGATGTACAAGTTCATGTAATATATCAACTCAATCGTACACCAGGAAATGTGTCAAATTCACTATATCTATATATATATATATATATAGATATAGTGAATTTGACAACATTAACGATAAGTTAGTATTTGATATATATATATATATATATATGTATATCAAATACTAACTTATCGTTAATGTTGTTATTTTACAACACAATCTGTGTGTCTATTTGAACTAGCGAGCGAAGTTCTCACTTTAAACCCACAACTAAATCAAAATTTGTAGGCGAGTAGATGAGACAAAAATATTTTATAAGCTAAATCGGAGAACGATTGGTTGGTGGGATGAAGAGTTATTCTTAAAACAGTACAACATGCTTAGCTAGTTTTCTGATTAAAGTTCATCTTCAATTCAGTAAAGATTCATGTAAATAAATATTTATTGCATGACTACTTATAATATAACGCATTTGATATTTAGCTTAGAACGTTAGGACACGTCTAGGACCTATTGCAACAGCCCGCTTGAAGGTTTACTATAATTTGTGCTTTTAATGAGATTTACACAAGATATGCAAATTTTAGAAAGGTTATTAATGTATTGTAATAACACGCTAAGAACTCAGTTTTGTATTCTAGCTTTTTTATGAGATCTTTTTTAGTCTCTACTGCAAGAGCACGACCCTCTCTGTACCACCAGAGCAGCTAGAGGATTTGGCCTGCACTCTCCAAGCTGGCCAGACGGGTTGGAGAGGTCTCATTGATGTTTATAAGCTTTGTTTTGCTTGTAGATCCTAAGTCGCCGTCTACGTCATCCACGGGAAGACTTGGAGTGGTCTCCTCTGCCGGAAACCACACGGATAAACCTCCCTCGTTCCCAGAAATAAAATAAACACGTTTGTTTTATAAAAATAAACGGGCAAGTGCGAGTCGGACTCGTACATGAAGGGTTCCGTACCACCGTACAATGTTTTAAAACGCTGAAGAAACACGTTTCTTGTATGACGACCCCCTTTAATTTTTAACTTTATTTTATTTTTAGTATTTGTTGTAATTGTGTTCATAGTACTTAATGCATAATTGTTTAAAATTTCAAGTATCTAGTTAATGCCATTATGAAGATCAAGTTAAAAACGCTGAAAAAAACACGTTTCTTGTATGACGATACCCCTTTAATTTTTAACTATTTTTTTTTTAGTATTTGTTGTTATATCCGCCACAGTTATACATAATCGGTGAAAATTTCAAGTGTTATTATTACTATTACGGTTCAAGAGATAGAGCCCTGTGACTGACGGACAGACAGACGGACAGACAGACGGACAGACAGACAGACAGACGGACAGACAGACAAACAGACGGACAGACAGCGGAGTCTCAGTAATAGGGTCCCGTTTTCACCGTTCGGGTACGGAACCCTAAAAACCATAAGAACCTTCGTTATACTTTTATGCTATAGGTACTGAAATGTCTTTTGTCGATTTAAGTTGATAAAGAATGTCTTAATGTCTTTGTGCATAGTTATTTTTAGTGAATTTTTTACTCCTATTAAATAGTCAAGGTTCCCATTTGTGCTTCCGAATTATCATTCTCGTAATGTATGCCGGCGTAATTAACAAATTCAAGTAAAGTACATCTAATTAGACAATGACCGACAAAGGTTAGTGCACTTCATACGAAAATGGACCAGATTTATTGAGAGCTCCTAGGTGTGTTCCTTGTGGTACTCAAGAAGTTGGGCAGAAATTTAACTGATTAATAAATAAATAATTGACTCCGTAAGTAAAGCTAGCGAAGAACAGCTAAGCTTCATTTTTAGTAAATTCATTTATTTATTTTATTTAATATTTATTGCACAATAATCTAACGATTATAATACAAATAAAATAAATTAAATTCCCCATGATAAAGGTATACACAATACACGTGGAAGGAAAATGAACGGCAGCTTCATAAATTCCTTCAAGCGTTTCAATATAAACTTTGTTAGCGAGAAAAGTGGGTTACTGCGGGCTCCTATTAACTGCAACTGGAAATTGCATTCCAGGACTATCGATCCCGTACAGGTGCATCCAGAATTGTATCTTTTAGTAACGGAATACGGAACAGATTGCAATGAAACTGTTATTAAATCTAGGAGCAGCCAACGGTGAGGTAAATAAAAATATCTAGCTGGAATTAATAACATTGTTACGTTGCTAGTTATAGTTGTTTCCTCTTATTATTTTTACTCCGGAATTTAGAATAAAACGAATGAAGGTTTCTAATTTTTTTTTTCGAAATATTTTTTTAAGGGAACCATACTCTAAGTTCATTGGAAATGTCTTGACTCCAGTCAAAAAGTTGAAGGCCCTGTCACAACGGACAATATATGCAACAACATTTGCAATATAAATTTGTCAGTAACATTTTTTGGAAGATGTAATAATACCTTGCCAGACAAGGAGGGAGGTATAATAAAACAATTATTTACGTCTCTAATAGCTATTACTGTCTGAGAAAAAGAGCCATTTCTATCTAGAGAAAGAGGTATTTGCTCAGCATTGGGACAGAAACGGCTCGTTATAATAATAATCATATAATAATAAAAGCCGGAAGTAGGCATCCCAGAAAGTTCAAAACACAAATGCAATCAAAAATGAACACCGCATTTAAACCAATGACATAATTGCGATTCTAAAAATACGAGATCAAAGCGATACGTGCATTCGGGGCATCTATTTTCAGCATGCAAAAGTAAAATTAGCACTTCACAAAAAAATTTTTTGCTAAACGAATCTCAGTTTGTTTTCATTTTTAATCTCGCGGGAGAAAAATATTTATGTGAGGAACTAGTGTAGACGTCAATTAGCAGTTTGAAACATTTCGTTTTGTTTATTTTGTAGTGTGAAATATTTCCTCGTTTTATGAACCGAAATAGTTGGAAATTGGGGCCAATGAAAGCTAACAAATAAGACTTTATTGATTTCATACAGTTTATAATTATTACACATCGACATTGAGGATCTAAAATTCTAAACAATCAACATCATGAAGACGGAATGCAAAATATAAATTTCAACAAGTAAGTTAACATAACATACAATTTGAGATTCCAGTTATTGCAACCTATGGATCTTAGGTACCTGAAGAAATAATTTCACACCGCTTGTGACTAACTAGGAGAATATGGTCTACTATAATGGTCATGGCAACGTTTTTAAAAATATTTTATATATTAATATTTTTAAAATATTATCATGTTAATATGCGTTGCGGCTAGCCACCCATTACTATTTTGATTACCTTTTTACACCTTCACGCCCACCATCACGCTAAACGTAGCCTTTGGGTCTTGTAGCCCTAGTCTCTATTTACCACGTTAGGAATAAAGACGCGATCTGTATTTTAAGACCTTGGATAACTAAGAAAGAAATATTGTAACGACTAAAAATGATCAAACCACGTAATAATATAATTTTACTTTTGAAACATTACTCGCATGGTCGCTAAATCTGTAATTGTTAGTCACGAGCGTGACGGATAGACAAGCGGGCGATTTTGCCAAGTGAACATCTAAACGGAGACCAATATCAAAGCAACATGATGCCAACACTGCAAATAAACCTTGTTGTGTTTGATCTGACCCCTGTGATAAGTATGGAGTGAAGTATGAAAACACGTCTAATACCTGAGACTTAGTAATGTTCTAATTTGATATGCTTGGCAAGGATTCGGAGAAAATTTAATTATTTTCGTTCGCCAATGTTTAGAATTAACAGAAATATTACGATGATGCAATTATGTAGTGTGAATCGTCGAAATAAAAATCGATTGGTTTTAATCTTGCTAGTGACGTACAAAGAAAATAGTGTGATTTTGAAGATAATCATACAAGTGTTTAGGTTTTGCTTGTTAAGCAATTATTAGGTTTAGTTAGGACGATCAAGACAAAAAAAAAGCATAAGTTACGCCTACACAAAACTATATAATTATTAAATCACTTATTTACCTACCTATATGAACTCCTGACACTAAATGTTTTATATATACAAAAGACCTGAGAAAAAGACAAGAATCTTCATTCTATCTTCACCTAATACATAAATTAGAATAGAGGCACTACTCGTACTTTTACAACAGAAAACGAATTAAATGGTGAACTAAAAATAAAATGATAAACCAAATCCATTCAAGAACTGTACGTGGAAGCAACAAAAGCAAAACGCGCAATACGATCCATGCCAACTTGATTGACGGATCGCTTTTACCGTCCAGCGTTGAAACTAGTTAAAATACTTAGCCCCCAGTTATTAACCTTTCGTTGCAATTAGCTCGGAACTCTATTAATCTTAAAATCATTCGAATCTCAAGCTCGTTTATTCGATATGATCGTGACAAATAATCAAGTGTTTATCGCGTAGCCTTCTTGCCTGTCTGTGTTTCGTAAGAATCATAATTCTTCGCGTTTGCGATTGGAATTTCACGTTTTTGTGATAATCTTTGCGATGAAAGCCGTTTCGTTATAGACATCATGTTGATGGAAATGGTCAATGGTTATGCCCCCTAGCATTTTCGGAGAACTATCAGTTCCATCGGATTTGCTTATTTTTATGGCATTTTTGCCAAACAGTTTGACGTCCAACACGATTTGTAGGGACACGTTTCATTTTGAATTATAAAAAGGCAAGCTTGGCAAATAAATATTAGCAATGAAGATTAAAATAACCGATCAAATCTAGTGTTCCATCATATATGATGAATATATACATTTTTACTTAGGTATACCCATCACAATTCCAAGGCCACTAACATCGCCTCGTGCTTTGGGATATACGATCTATATCAGTACAGGTAAAAGAGTTCCAGGAAAACCATGGAAGAACTCCGGTAGACCAACCAAAAGAAAAGGCAGAAGACACGTTGTATCAAGCGCTAAAGATAAGAGCTGAAGACCGACAAGGTTCACAAGGTTAACGCATACTTCGATCAAGTTCCGACACTAAGCTCTAGTAGTAGGTAGTAGTAATAAGTAGAAAAAGGAGAAGTCAGACCAAATCTCCTTAAGGATTTAAAAAGGATATCAGTACCACTTACAAGTTGTAATAAATTCTCTTTGAATAGTTTAACGCCGCCGTCGATGTAAGTGTTATCACGATCGGGGTCACGGACCGTTTAGTTGTTACGCGAATGACCTCCGAATACCGTAGTTAATACAGCCGGATCTTCCATTTCAGGGCTGTCTCTCATCATCTTTATCGGAAAGCGAAGTTCTGGACTTCCACTTTACGACATCTGTCGGTATCTCTTTTTTGGTGGTCTATAAGGAAAGAGTAAAGAGAGCCAGGGATTGCAAGGCCATGTTCAGTGAAATGGTAGGAACCCGAAGTATTCAACACCTTCGTGGTATCCTTTTGTTTTGTAGATGTTTGTTAGTGCAAGTTTCAACTTACTTTGGAGCTAGCTCAATCAGTGTGATTTGTCCGTATAAAAAAATTTATATCGCAGAACAAAGCATAGTCATTTCGTTTCAAAAACTTATGAATTCCAGTTATGTAAAATGCAAAATCTTGCAATCTCAAGTCTAAATTTTAGACTTGAGATTGCATGATTTTGCAAAATTAAAGTTATAATTAAATTAATATTAATAATAAAAGTTATATTTACTTTGAGTAGATATATCAGACTATTTTTACTCCTCTTTACTTCTTTCTCTGTCATCATCGTAATGAATCATGTTCTTCAAATCTAAATTTGTTAAGGTGTTAACTTAGTTATGGCAAATATAATTTCTAACGTAACAGATACCCAACGTCATACAAACTATGGAGGGCACGTAAATAGCAAACTTGTAGACTAAATACAAATATGGGTTCCAACTGCTCACATAGATGGCACACGAATGACTAGTAAACCTGCGAAAGGTAGGTAATATAGGTTCAATACTAGGTAAGTATTAAAATTTTATTTTCGCTCCTACTTTGGTCTTACTTGTCTCTGCACCACCTTTCGGTTGATCTTTTACAATTTTTGTAATAAAGTGTGAATTGTGTAATATTGTACTTAATAATTAAAATAAATTGCGTAATGACGCAACGTAAAATTTAAAAGGGAATGGTAATCATTTTAAGATCTGTATGTACCTACATTTTATGCAAATAAACAACTGATTAATTGACTGAAAGTTACCTTTCGCAGGTTTGATAGTAATTTGTGTGCTGCCATCTATGTGAGCAGTTTGTACTAAAATGTATTTAGTCTACAAGTTTGCTATTTACGTGCCGTATATTACGTACGTTAGTTTGTATGACGTTGGCACCCACTGGTTATGGGCCTCATACGATAGGTGGCAGGCAGCCCTACTTACTACTGCGTCGTTATAGCCCAGTTATCTTCGTTTCACTCTTTAAATTACACGACGAATTCAATGCAAAAGTATGCAAATATTTTCGCGCGGAGAAACTTTAAGGGTCCCACGTACTTGGGTGGATAATGATGATAAAGGTTTGGAACTGGTAATAAATTTTTAGCAAATGACCATACGAAGAAAGTTTAAGGGTCCCACGAACTTGGGTGTATAATGATGATAAAGTTTTGGAACTGGTGATCAATTTTTGGCAAATGACCATACCAAAAAGCATACATCGTGAGGCCTATTCCCAGTGGTAGGCTGAAGGCTGGGGATGATGATGACGAATCTCATTTTATTGTTCAGAAGATTTAGAATCTTTACTATTAGCCGTCCAAATTAATGTGATGACACTGATGAGTTTCATATTATTATTAAAATGGTAACAGCTTAAAAATCGTCGGTTGTCAATAACTTAGCAGCAAAAGGGGCTAAGTTTTTCGCTACTTCAATTGCAACCTCTTAACCAATTTCACTCACATAATCACATTGGAATTCAAAACTCATGAAGCCGCGATCTCGATACTCGAATTACACGGAGAACTTAGTTCGCCCGTACAAAAACCAGCGGGGTCGATGTCTCCCGATGAGATTATTAAATTCCTCTCCCATTAGCCGCCACACTCATCAGGGTCTCACTTTCAGTGCAAGTTACTCGTGTCAATTGGCACGACCTTACTCGAAACTACACTATAAAACAATGACATTACAGAAATACCGCTCAGTGCAATGAGTAGTCTAGTTTGCAGTGTGCCGTGTGGCTTTCGTTCTGCCTACAAAATAAACACTTCGCTTCCTGTCATAAGAAACGACCCGAAATTACATGCAGGCGGCTGGTCGCAAAACGCAGCCAAATCATTGTGTTGGTTTCGGAGTGTTGTTCTCCACTTACATGTTATTATGTGTCAAACAAGACCCTGGGCTCTAAAGCACCACAGAACGCGCTTAGATGAGAAGAAAAGCAGTGTCGTGTCAGTTATATTTTATTGGACCAGAAACGGGCTATTGCATTGTTAGAAGCGGTGTAAAGGTCATCCAAGGTGCAGATGTTCGGACACCTTGGACATGACAAAAGGTGGGACATCGTTTATGGAGAGAAGCCGCACTCGCACTGTGTCATGCGAACTGTCCAGTATTTTCCACCTGACCAAATTGTCTTTGCTGCGCCCTACCTGGGTTCGCAGTCTATTAAGCGCTCCACCAGGGGGAGTTCCTCGCTTAGTGGTTCTAGTTGGTTAAATTGGTAACATGTCTGGTCATGCCGGCCCAGGTAGGAACTGGCTGAAGGACTTAACGTCTTCAAGGATGATATGCGTGCAAAGTTCTCACAATCAAGGATCCCGAAGAACAGAAGAGAAAAATTTGATGATGTGCATAATGATCTCATGATGCATTGCATTTCTTTTTCATACTCTATGTTTTGTGGCTAGACTGCACCGGCCATCCTAAATAGGAAGGAATAATTAGTGCCAGCGCGTTTAGTAATTTTGGAGCGTCAATTGTACTGCAAGGTCTATTGTTTGGACTTCCTGGATAACCTAGGTCGTTGAAATTAACTGCACTGGGTTAATTATTAATTATGGTCCTAGCGAGCACAGCGTCACATTTTAGCGCGTTCCTGTTTGCACACTTAGTTGTGCTGCTTCGGAGCTCGGGATGCGATTTCCTGTTTTTTCTTCACTAAAGCTAACATACATGTCAATAATCAGTTGATAACCCAAGGATGCCGCAGCAGACTGACCGTCTTGTCTTGCAATGCAATGCCCTAATCATCATCATCATCACGTACTGACAAGCGAAGCGTTGAACATCCACCCACAAGGTAGTCAGGCGACCTGACCAAGGTCGCTGCAAGGCACTGGACGCAAGGCGCTCTAGATCAGTCATTTTCGAAATCTTTGGGAGAGGCCTGTTTCCAGCAGTGGACAATATGCGGCTGAAATGATGATGATGACTCAGGTACGGTCATTTTCAACTACGACCACTAGTAAAACATTGAAGGAAAACATTTTAAGGACACCTGCATACTAGTTCACTAGTGTGTAATAATGTCTGTTGTCATGATGACAGTCACAAACAGTAGCTAGGTCAGATGCCTTTAGGCAGGTCGAAATATCTGACAATAGTGTTACACACACACGATAAGAAAAAATATGATTAAGGCATCGTAACTCCAACTGGGAAGTGGGGCCAATTTAGCTTGCAAGATTTGATTACGGACACAGACAACGGGACAGGAAAATAAAAAGCTTGTCAAATAGTTGTGGGATCACAATTCTCTCACCGTCGCATTTCATACTTCACTAGACAGAAGCAAACTTGTCAGTAATCTGTGACAGAAGTCTATCGAAACGTGCTTGAAACATTTCTACGAATAGTGACTCCAATAAAATATTGTCAGAGTCATTTCATTACACGAGTTTACACGTTTGGCCTCAAGGATACTTCTGTCACGATTTCAGTAAACGTGTTTATTTTAGCGATGAAATATTTACTTTTATGCTGTACCGAAATACCTACTGTAAAGTAATGGAAAGCAATCATATTTAAAAGGAAGAGATTTAGATGAATCAATTAACAATCCGTCAAATCGGTAGTTCTGGTATAGGACGCAGTTTCTTAAATAACATGTAATTATGTAAAAGTTTGTATCTAAAACAATGAACAAATATAACCGGCCAAGTGCGTGTCGGACCACGCATAAAGTAGGGTTCCGTAGTCATTTTTGGCACCGCGCTGTTTTGAATTTCTTGCATTTCAATCTTCATTCAGTCCTAACAGTAAAATATGTAAAAAAACTTTTTAAGTTTATACTGTTCTTTTGGAAAAAAGTATATATTTTTATTTTATTTATAATTTCAAAAGTATTCATCACAGGATACCCGAAACAATTTTAAATAAGAGTTTCCGCACCTGTTTCTTTACGTGAGTGATTTGAAGTTTATAGGTCCAAGACTTTAGAAATTACAGGGGGGGGGACACCGTGTAAACGACTTTGGCGGGCTATATCTCGCAAATGGTAAAGCTGAGAAAAAAGTGTTGTATGGAAACCCTACCTTATTTTCATAGTCCTTTTCAACGATACCCCACACAAGGGAGTGCACTCAAAAAGGGGTTATTTAAATTTTTTGTATTTTTTAAAATGAGATCTATATGTGAAGTAACCTCGAACCAAGTTAAATGCAAATCAGTCCATAAACGAAGAAGATATTCTGCTGTGACAGACTAGGACGGACGGACGGACTGAACGATCTTATAAGGGTTCCTTGTCGGACTACGGAACCCTAAAAAGTTTAAAGTGCTCCGCAATACGAAATAATTAACGAACAAAAAAGAGCCCAGACTCGGTGGGGTTATGATGTTTTATCACAGAGATGCCGTGGCCAACTACCGGCTTCATTATGAGATCAGGTCATTGTCACCCAACTTACATAAGTATGTGATGTTTCAACTCGATCGTATAATGGGAAGTGGGTCTAATTTAGTGTGCAAGATTTGATTACGGGCACACAGAAGAGGTGAAACTAAATAAAAGCTTGTATTAAATACCGCAATACATACTACTAGTTACTAACTATAGTAGCTTAAACATAACACTTAATAAGCAGTAGCATCTCTTTAGCAGATTATGAGTAATAAAGACGTAAACATACGTTCAGTTTAAAATACATAAAGGCACGTCGGATGAGTGGTATAACCCGAGATCTTTAATCAGGTGATTCAAGCCTGCAATATCCTAACCAGACTGGAAACAACTTTTATAAAGTATGCTTCCCAGTGGGATTTGAACCCATGACCTCCGGCTCACAAAGCAAACGCCTTGACCACTGGACCACGGAGGCAGTCACATATAAATTCGCCGATGAGGTATGCAAAAAAATTTGGCACTGGACGGCTTCCATGACATACAGCACTATTACAGGAATAGTTTTGATGCCAGATTTTTGCGACCGCCGTCTAGTCTGCTATCGATTTTTAGATTTCATATTTACTTCATACGTAAACGAAGACAGTTTAATGCGCAATTTATTAAAGCATGTTTAATGCATGGCGAGACAAAAAGTTTTTTCATTTAATACAAACGCGATCTAATAAGTATGGCTAAAATAGCAAATAATGTATAAGTTTAGACAAAAAGCGGTGCCATGGTGCCAAGACGACATGATGTTGCCATTTTACTACCAGAAGTAGGTAAGTTTAAAAGCAAAATTCTTCTGAGACATCTTTCAAAGAGTCGAAATACTTTGAAATAAAGTAAAAATACTTTTGTAAAATTGTGATGTACACATCGACGACACAGATGACAGAATGTAGTAGATATCAGAATCTAGTTCACTAATTAAATAGCACGATTTGTTTTGATTAACGGCAAGGTTTATCAAATTGATGACTCTGTTTACTTGTTAGCGGCGTAACCTTTCTTTGAAGTATCGGTATTTAATAAAGGATCGTACAATTAAATGGCAAGCATTAAGAAAACTGCACAAGTAATGTCATATAATAATTGTAATTAATTACGCTTATGTCATTTGCGAAACTTTCCATATGATTGATAATTGAAATCTGATTCCTCTTCCCGGTTGCATCCTTAGCTGAGCGGCTTCGGAGCCTGGCGAATTAATGAAGAAGCCTGATGTCCATACCAAAGGGCAACCTATTGTGGGTATCAGCGCAACACATAATAACATATAAAAATATTATTAAATTAATTAAATTTCAAAGATGATATAGGCCGAGACAATAGGATACCAATGTCACTAGACAGATCTATATACTATCTCTTTCAATGTATCAATAACAAAATTACTTTTGTGGTTAAAACACATCCCATTCTCGTCTAGGCTCAATAGTCTCGTCTATTGGATGCTAAGTCTGAAAGCGCACCACGAAGCGACTTGACTGCACGAAGTGCACTACAAAGATGACATGAATGTCAATGCTCACCCAAAGACTGTGCGAAGTGGTGAAGAAAAAGCCGAAACCAAAAACGTAGCGAAGATTAAAATCTAATTGTTAAACAGCACCTAACTAACATCAGGACTTAAGTACTTTTAATTATTATGAATCAACTAGGAAGTAGGACTTCAGCTTGTCAAATCTGAAATTAAAGTAGGTAATAATGTACGCAATTAGGTATATAAAAACCCCAAAAAAAAAATTATATATGTCTATTCAAGGTGAAACAGGGCCTAGGACTGGGAAATTTGGCAAGACTAGGAATAAAAAAACGACGGGTTGCACTCCGGGAGTGCCGGCAGAAGTGAAAACTTGAATATTGACGTGTTGTGCATTTTTGATATTTTGGAATGGTTAGGGAATAATTTTGCACGAATTGCTTTAATTATCAGTATAAAAGTACTGTCATTTATGTGGTAAAATACAATATTTTTTTATTGCGCTATCGTACAAACATGACAATTTGTATTACATTAAAAAGTGTCCTGACGCGAGTTTAACATTTTTTACCCATTACAAAAAAAATGCACAACGCATCTAAAGAAGTTTTCACTTCAAAAAGGTTTGGGCTTGTCCGGGATTTGAACCCGAGACCTCTCGCACCCTAAGCGAAAATCATACCCTATAGACCAACGAGCCGGCTGACAGCTTAGTCGAAATTATAGTATAAATACTTCCTCTCCTACGCCGCGCCGGCTGTCATTTCGTCTTACGAATTTTCGATCAGGACACGTGTCCTGACGCGAGTTTAACATTTTTTATCCATTACAAAAAAAGTGCACAACGCCGCTAAAGAAGTTTTCACTTCAAAAAAACTTCAAAGTTTTTTCTTTTTCTAGTCTTGTGGTATTAGTCAATCAATTACATAACATACTAGCTGTGCCCGCGACTTCGTTCGCGTGGTTGTCGGAACGTAATGTTATATAGCCTAAAGCCTTCCTCTATAAATGGACTACCCAACAAAAAAAGAATTTTTTAAATCGGACCATTAGTTCCTGAGATTAGCGCGTTTAAACAAACAAACAAACTCTTCCGCTTTATAATATTAGTATAGATGAGATCCGAAACTTCCAGCTTGTCTGTCTTTGCCTGATATCAGAAGTGGGATAAACGAGAAATTTAAAGAATATCATATCTGCACTAAACTTGTTATAAAATTAAGTTTACCGGTGCGTATGTCTTTGTCTCTCTGTCAAGTTGATTTTATCGATCGAAAATATAGTGCATTTCTCCGGGAAGGTTCACAAGTAGAATACAAACCCGCGCAAGGTCGGGGCCGCAGACCATGGATCAAGATAGACACAGCCTCTGTACGAATTTGCATGTTAATCTGACGTAAAATTCACTTTATTTAGGATTGTCACTTTTACTCGTAGTCCGTGTATGTTATTTCATTAGATCGGACATAGGGCTCTCTACTGTAAAATATCTAAATCTGCCGTTTTGAGCCGTAGAAACTCGTCGAAAAACGTTGAAGGAAGTAATAAAAACAGATTCCTTCCGTTTAAAAAATAAAAATAACAGTTTGTAAGTGAATTTCTTATTAAATATTGTATTGAAAATTGGCACGCCAGGTTTTCATACAAATTGAAGGACTTTCTTTATCTAGTAGTATATACAGATCTGTGGTCGGGGCTGCCCACTAGGTAACTATAAAACAAACCAATACGTGTAAAAGCTTTATAAATTAAATATAAGCCCATGTGATACATAATAAATCAACAGAAGTAGAGATTACGTCATATTTTATACAAACCGTTACGTACGATTACCATGTGTTTATCTATCTATTGCGTATAGATCGATAGGAGTTGGATTGAGTTATCGCCGCGTTCCAGGAAAGAGTTGATTGAGCATGATTGGAGTCGTATTTGAAAGACTTGAGGGTTCATAAATGGTGCATATGTCGTGAGGCGGTCGATATCTGCCTTGGCAGATACTCGTAATACCGGCTACATCGTTCAAAGATTAACAATTGTCAATTCGCCTGACCATGTTTTTAATTTATATTATTGAATTTTACGTTAATGTCGTATCGCAATGATGGACAATGAAACATCGGATCAATCGCATCTATCAACGTGTTTTCTGAAGCTCTGAAAAGCTAAGTTTAAAAAAGCCAAAGATCTCTTCGCTCGGCCATTGCGCTCCTTGGAGTACTGAAACGGCGTTATGTTATGTGATTGATTTATTATTTACTGACAATACAACATCAAATAGACACAACCTTGTCACCAATATGCAAGACAGTCTCCAAACCCAGCAAATAGACCCTCCGCACATTATACAAGTGGTATGTTGTTTCTCGTCTATTTAAGTGGTCAACACTGGCGGCAAATTTTTCAAGCTGCCTTACTATTAAAGTCCTCTGACATAGCTCAACGACTACCATCTAATAATACCAACGGCTTGACGTGTCTTCCCAGTGTAATAAAAATATCTCGAGCTCCTCCGAGCTTTGAAAAACCACAAGCAAAATGGAAGCGCCAACGCCTAGTAAAAAAAAAACTAATAGACTGAGACTATAGTAGCCTCGACTATCCACTTTTGGTCGCGACTAGAGTATCAATGTGTGAAATCTCTAAGCACAGCAATATCTGTTAATTTATCCGTCAAATGTATCAGTGTGGCGTCACTGCGCTTGCGTCACCATCTGCTTAGCTCATCGCGCGACCGGTCCTGGGACTGACATTTGTTGTGCTATCTCGCGAATATACTCGCGATGCGAAAAGCCTGTATTTAACATCGAATAACTGTTCTTTTACTGTTATGTTCGATAAAAAACTGGATACGAATAGTACATTGATATGATGATATGCCAGGTAAACAGGTAAAAAAAAAGAAAATAAGACAAGTAAGTAAAGTGTTACGGAATAGGTTTACACTCGCACCAATAGATAAACATTGTGTGGCAATCTGGGAGCTCCTAATCAGAACTGGAGGTTTATCGTACATGACAAACAGGGGGAAGGCCTTTGTCCAGCAATGGATCACTTTTTTAACTATCCTATGGTATCCCATCATTGGTCAAAGGCATATAGGGCCTATACTGAAAGGCAGAGCCGGTCCAAGGGTAGAAGGAGAGGAGCGGTCGCTCCAGCCACCACATGCAAACCTGCAACGTATAGACAATTGAACGCAACGAAAAAATTATTTAGCTCTACCGTGATCAAGGGCCGACGCTGACTATAGGCTAATAAAAAACTAGGGAGATACAAAGTTTACTTACCCACATATCCAGAAGACCAGTAACGCAGGGGAATACCAACCGACTGAGCTACGTTGTACAGGATAGATAAAATAAACAGCTCCAATGCGTGGATAATCTTGTTTAATAGACTGTATGTTTCTCGGGGGTGAATGTGGAGTAACAGTAAGTTATTTCTATCCCCTTTTGCCCTCTGACCTTCATACCAAGCTGAACTGATTATAAAATTAAATTAGAGTATAAAGAGCTAAAGTGTAAACTATAATAATCTTAAAATTGTATTGCTAGAGTGAAGTTCTTGCATTAATTTAATCTCCGAATTAACAGTATTCCCCAAAAGATACACAACGAAACGCAAAAGTTTTTCAAGATGAAAGACAAATCATTCGACAAGTCATACACATATACATATTCCTAGCAAGTTGGTGGGCTTATATATTAGAAACGGGAATCAGAAATAGTGACAGGTTGCAATAGATCCCCAAGTATACATACGCACATTTCCTTGGCTGATTTCTACGAATAGCGCGGCAGAAGCACTAGTCATCATCATCATCTAAGGCTCTACAGCCGCGGGTGGGCCTGGGCCTGGTTAAGTAAATTGTTCCAGATAGTCCGGTTTTGGGCTTTCTGTCTCCAGCCTTTGACGCCGACGTTATTAAGGTCTTGTTCGACGCCATCCAGCCATCTGAGCTTGGGTCTGCCTCGGCTTCTGTAACCCTCGGGTCGACTCCCCAGTATACGTTTTTGTACTCTGGCCTCGTCCATTCTTGCTACGTGCCCTGCCCATCGTAGGCGTCCAAGCTTAATGGTTTTTATGACGTTCGGTTCATCGTACAACTGGTACAGCTCGTGGTTGTAGCGCCAACGCCATCGCTCTTGCTCACAGACAGCTCCGTAGATGCGCCGAAGCACTTTTCGCTCGAATACCAAAAGGCGGTCCTCATCCTTCTTACTCAAAACCCAACATTCAGAACCGTAGGTCAATATGGGCCTCAGTAGGGCTTTGTACAAGAGAATCTTAGAGTTTCTTCTAAGTATTTTTGAGCGGAAATATTTCGAGACACCAAAAGAGCACTTGTTGGCCGCCATTATTCTACTTCCAATCTCCGAAGAAATGTCGTTATCTCTTGTGACCAATGATCCAAGATATACGAAGCTATTTACGTTAGCGAAGGTGTCATTGCCAACGGTGATGGATGATGGTCGCGGTTTCTGAGATCTTGTCACACTCATGTACTTTGTTTTGGCCATATTAACCTCAAGACCGGCCTCCGCAGATGTTTCCTTCAGGGCAAGATAAGAGTCCTCTACAGCAAGCTGAGTCCTACCGATTAAGTCCAGGTCATCGGCGTACCCCAAAATCTGTACTGACTTGAAAAAAATAGTTCCCGACCTCTCAACGCATGAATCGCGAACACACCTGTCAAGTGCTATGTTGAATAGGAGACAAGAAAGAGCGTCGCCTTGCCTGAGGCCATCGTGGGTTCTGAAGGATTCCGATACGTTAGACTGTATCCTGACAATGCTGCGCGATTGAAGCACTAGTACTAAGTATATATGTATGTGAAGTTTCAACTCATTCGAATAATGGGAAGTGGGTCTTATTTAGCTTGCAAGATTTTGATTACATAAGAGAAACTAAATAAAAGCTTGCAAGTAAAAATTAAACGAAAAACAACTTAAGATATTCTTACTAACTTAAGATTGATTTCCGTAGTTTCATAAACGAGAAATGTTTTTCAGCCTTTAGCTGTTTTCGTGACCTCTTGAACACTCGATATTTTTGCAATAGTAAGTTATTATATGTATACTTCGTCAAGTAAGTTACTATTAAATTTCCACTGAGAGATTAGAATCTTTAGTCTGATAGTCTCAGTTACAAAACCTCATAAGACTAGGCAGAGGCACAAGCCTTTTGAGAGTTTTAAACAATTTCATTACGTAAACACAATATACACATTGTTTCTCCATCCAAAAATAATTCCCATTAGATAGGCGTAAAATTTGATGTTCTCTGTTCGCAACCACGGTTGCTTGCGGAGTAGGTAACGATTAAAATTGACGCGCGGAACCAATGGTTTACTGCTGTTTAATGGAGACTATGATACTCAATATACCTACCTTCGAGATAGCCTGGGACGGCCGTGACACGCTACGTGACGAAGTTGGAAAAGCATGCACCGTCAATACCGTCATCCACCGTAGTTAAGTTTTATTTCCGTGTTACTTTATTAGGGTTCCGTACAAAAAATGAAAAAACGGAACCCTTATTATTACCTTAGGATCACTCGTGCGTCTGTCTGTCCGTCAGTCTGTCACAGCCAATTTTCTCCGAATCTACTGGACCGAATCAGGTGAAATTTGGTAGAATGTTGTAATCCTATGACCCAAACACATATGTGCAAAGTAAATATATTTCTTTTTAAAATTAGGGGGTCATTTTCGGGGGACAAATTAGAAAATTAAAAAAAAAGTTTTGCAAACCTTACTGTGTCACATATCAAATGAAAGGGCTCGCTAAGAGGATTTCAAATATATTTTTATTATTATTGTAAAATGAATAGTTTTGATTTTATTCATGACAGACGAAAATTCATTCATTGTAGGTATGCATGTATGTATTTGTATTTATTTAATCATGTACATATATATATATATATATATATGTATATATATTTTATATGTATGCGTATATATATATCTTAATTATGAGTATATATGCATGAATGCGTATTATTTGGTATAAGTATGTAATTATTTAATTATTTTGCGCCGCAACGAATTATCTGTTTATCCCTATGGTTGACTGGGAGAGAACGCTTTTAGCGTTAATTCCGCCAATTGTAAAACAATTTCATTGTCAAAAAATAAAGTTTAAAAAAAAAAAAATTTACCATTCCCCCCCCCCCTGATCTCCGAAACTACTGAGCCTAAATTTTGGAAAAAATACAAAATATAGTTCATTGCTTGTAGATTACAGGAAAACCTATAAGAATTCAATCAATTGTACGGAACCCTCTCCACGCGAGTTTAACTCGCACTTGGCCGGTTTATTCTTCATGCTGTGGAGATAAAAGCAATCGGGATGTCTTGGCCAGAAGTGAAGCGCGTTGTTTGAGAGAGAAAGAAACGGAGAAGCACTGTAGCGACCCTCAGCGCCCCGTGTCCCCTCCGGGAAGAGCATATGAAAATAAATTAAGCTATTATTGTAATGGTTCACACGCTAGACCGCTAATCCGGAGATTCTGGGTTCAATCCCCAGCCAGGGCAAGTTGGAAAATGGCCTTTTTCAAATTGTCCTGGGTCTTGGATGTTTATCTATATATGTATTTATAAAACTTACTTTGGGGCTAGCTTAATCAGTGTGATTTGTCCCTGTATATTTATTTATTTATAACTGATAGGATATTTATATATACTGATGATTTACATATATTTATTTATACTGATCCAAGCGGCAACAATCTGCTTGGTACTTCTTTTGAGTAGGTTTCAAGGACGTAATTAAGTACCTAGGTGTATTTTTGTTTCTATTTAGGAATAAATAAGTAGAATACTACTACTACTAGAAAACACTACTGGAAAAAATCTCTTTTGAGATAAGTAGTGCCTATGTACAACGTTTGTTTATGTATTCTCTGTATATATTGTCCGTGTACATAAATTGATAAGTAAAATAAATAAATATATAAAGACAAAACACACTGATTGAGCTAGACCCAAGGTGAGTTAGACTTGTATCAGTTAAAGTTAAAGTCAACGATACTGGAATGCTTCGAGCTTGTATTCTTGCTTCCGATAAGTACAAAACTTGTGATTTGAGAGATACATTACAAGCACCCGTTTTACAGTCCCTAGACAGTTGGCAAACCAATGACTGGAATTTAATTTTGCAGTTATCAACTTCAGAAGAAATAATGCAAATAAGACACAACGACAAGAAGAATATCCCAGCCTGTCCACTGGAGCGTATACCACCGTAATTGCTTTAATTACTCACCCATCCAAGCACTAATCGGGCACATCGTCTCTTAACTTTCTTAATCAAGTACAGACACAATCAATTATTACGTCGTCATTTAAGTACAATCTTATTTTTACAAGCTTTTATTTAGTTTCACCTGTCCTGTTTGTGTGTCCGCAATCAATTCTTACAAGCTATATTTGACCCACTTCCCATTATTCGATCTAGTTGAAACTTCACATACTTATGTAAGTTGTGTGACAATGACAATGCAATATTATGGTACCAATGACCTGATCTCATGATGAAGCCGCAACGTGGCCATGGACACATCGACTTCGTTATACTTATACTATACCTCCTAAGTATTCTGTGACTATACACTTTATGCACTCTTTAACATTGAGTATTTAGACCATAATGAGGAACACTTCTTAAACAATTTCTGGAAAAAGGCCAATAGTACCTTTTCCGAAAACAAAGAAGCTTGTTTTTGCATTTTCCATATCATATAGTTTTCTCGACTTTGCTGGTAGCGTTCCATTAATAAAATAAATTGATCCCCAAGGATTTCCACCGTCAATTACAAGGTTTCGGAACGCAAAAAGGTGTCACCATTTTTATGTGGCTCAAATGACATGTATTCAGGGCCGTAACAATTATTGACCTGTATCGTAATAGTTAAAAAATTCATTATAACATTGTTTTGTTCGAAAAAAAAAGTGTTATAATTGGATTCTATTTTTAAATTTTGATATTGTGTTCATAAAGTAAATCGTTGTGAAGTCTATAATTTGAATTTTATGACATGAGATTAGATAAATATTTTTTATATAATTACTTGTTCATATGGCTGTAAAATATAGAAGAATTTGTTGAAACTCAATATTTACCTATATGTTTAACATACAATTCACGGACTTATTGCTTTAAGGTCATAGCACTCATAGCTCATTAGAGCCACTCGACACCCGATCAGGACCGCGTCACCTCGAGCGGTCAGTATTCTTTGTATGGAGTACTCTGGGTGTACGCTCACTACATCAATTCTGGAGCGCCTTGCCGGCGGGCTGACCACCTCTTGCTCGCGCGCTTTCCACGATTGGCTCATGCACCTAATAAGCATTCCTTTTTCTCTTGCGTCTTTGATTTTCTTCTTCATCAAGCGTGACAGCTATGAGAGCCAATTCACAGTTTGCAAAGTTAGACATAACAATACATACGTGTAGACTTAGTGACGATCCCTTACAATCTACTCATCTATTCGCGGAAAACGCAATGTCCACTCGTTGACCACGCGACGTTTACTGGTTGACACAACGCGTGGTGGCCCCCGTGGATCACCTATCGACAACGAATGAACACCCGAGCGACAAGTTGGTGCAGATCGGGTATCAGATCAGCTTAGAACATTCAATCAGGTAGTCTATCTATTACCTTAAAGTAACGCTGTAAATAGCTACACAGGTTAAATAAAGCCTAGAGTTAAATCCAAAATCCTGTTATACAATAAGACCAATTAACGTCGTTCTTTTTCTTTCCCACGCTAAACGGGTTCAGAGCAATGGACCAAATTGCGGAAAAATGTCCTCGAGGGAAGTAACATCGTTCTTTCTAACTCGAAACTGCTGCAGGATTCAATCTCAATTATACGAATTATATAAACCGTTTCTCAATGTATTTACACGGAACTACAAGAGACGCACGACGCACCGATCTATGTCCATCAGTATTTGCGCTCATCAATTCATTAATAGCACCTATAAAATCGAGTCTACATGCCTGCATGCTCTATTACATCTCACGATACGTGACGGAGATCGTAAAACCATAGTAAAACTATTCCAGCAAATCTAACGCGTTTTCAATTTCGACAGGAATTCATCAGAAGTTTATGATTACGAGGCACGAGCCCTTGTTACAGTTTCAATGTCAGAACATTTAGCCACTCTCTCTCTACAGCCGATATCACTCCAGATGGACATAAGGTCTTTCCCAATAAAAGAAGAAATTGTCCATAATCACGACGCTTCGTGTTAGTGATCGCTATATATTTACATGGAGGACTCGACGGAAATCGTGAAAGCCATAGTAAAACTATTCTAGCAAATCTACCGCAATTTCAATTATGAGTTAAAGTTTATATTTATGAAAAATTTATGATTACAGAACATTTACATAGCGCGAAGAACCGATGGCCGATGGGGCAGAAAGGATCTCGAATGGCGGCCACGTACCGGCAGGCGCAGCGTAGGACACCCACCTGCTAGGTGGTCAGACGACCTGAGCAAGGTTGCAAGAAAACGCTGGATGCAGGCCGCTTCCGATCGGTCGTTTTGGAAATCCGTGGGGGAGGCCTATGTCCAGCAGTGGACTTCCTGTGGCTGATATGATGATGATGATGATGACAGAACATTTATTTAACGTTATCATCTTAGCGCGATCCCTATTGCATCCTTAGTTGCTTCGGAGCCTAGGGTATGATTTCCAGCTTTTTCTTCTCCAACAGAACAGGGAGCAAAGGAAAACGTATGTAAGTTGGGTGACAATGCAATATTATGGTACTAATATGACCTGATATCAGAATGAAGCCCCGCCTGAAGAATGTGGCCCCGGCATCTCTGTGATAAAACAATATAACTCCACCGAGTTTGGGCTCAATGGATTCGTCTCGAAGAGCACGTAAAACTTTTTAGTGCAAGTTCATTGTTTCAAATAAAAGCGATCATTGTTTCAAATATTTTAAAATAATATTTTTAAATAATTACTTGTTACCTAGCATTAATAGGTCAAACTGACTTTATCCAAGAATAGTAACCCAATACGGTGAGCTAAATGTCTGACAAAACCACCACTATACACATCCCGTACCGTTCCAAACCACATAAAGCCCCGATAAACAAACCAGTAATCCCCGCCCGGGACTACAATGTGCCTGTGTTACTTTAGGGCTGTAAACAGTCACATGTACAACATCATAAAAATTATTTGGACGAATATGTTACTTTTGTGTAATTCGCAATTATAAATAATGAAAAGTCTCTGAAACGAGTGGTTTTGTAATAACAGTTGACCTCGCGAGATCTTATAGACATGCAATAACCGACTCTTTCCCCCTTGCCCTGAGTGAAATCCGTCCATATACTCTACATTAAACTTCCCCCCTATTTCTCCCCCAATTAAAAATAGCGAGCGACAAAAAAATTCAAATAAATCAAAGAACATGTGTACCAATTTTCGTCAAAATACCGTCGTCGGTTGAAAAATGCGACCTGTAGGCGAGAAGACGGACAAAAACATATTTGCCCAATCTCGAAATTGACACGGTTCGCTCCTTCGGTCAATAATTCGCAACTACTACCTTTTTTCCTGATTCAAAATTTATTAGAGGAAGACGGCATTTGTAGAAGACAGACTGCGCTTTACAACCTTTATACGGTTAAATATTTGTTTAAAGAAGTTTATGCTTTTCTTATTTAATATAATGTACAGCCCTAACTCAGTCTCATGCGTCGGGCGAGTGTCAGATTTCATTCATCGCGTACTGCAGCACACAATACATAATGCGTCCACCGCGGACTAAGGTCAAATGCCGTGAACCCGTCCTATATGTATGAAGGCGGCATTAGTAGCAGACAGATCAAAACTTCATAACGCTGTTACTCGATCGATTTACTCACGTTCACTCTGTTAACAACATTTGGCGATGTGCAGTATTGTGCAGACCGCAATAAACTATCATTCAATTGCCATGCCACCGAGCTCGCGTCTGTAACTACAGAGGCTACACAAGAAATAAAGTTTTACACGTATACAAGTGAAAAAAAAGTCGGGTTCTAAGTATTTTGAAACCTCCTGTAGGCCTGTATCTCTCAACCCATTGAGGTATAAACGAAAAAAATACAACAAACAAGTACATACCGAGTACAAACCTAAACGTTTAAAAATTTCAATTTCTTCAAGTCAGGATCCAGGTTTACACAGGTTTTCTGTTTCTGCTGTAAAATAAAGCCAGTAGAGACCTCCACCTACAATGTAGATGCACGGATCGCGACGTACGTTTTTACTCGAGCGATTCATTCACGTTTACTTTGTAAACAACATTTGGCGATGTGCAGTCGGCACAAACTATCAGTCAGTCGCCGCCGAGCTAATTGATTCGCTCACGTCTCTGACTACAAAGGCTACACCCGAATTTACACATCCGCCCAGTTCGATGTCTGTAACTATAAAATAAGGAGTAGAGATTTCACTTCGTAAAAGTTTCCTACTTATCATTTTAACGCGTTGTTAGATGTACTGTACTGCTTCAGAGTTTAGGGGGAACTTACCAGCCTTATATTCCCCAAATATTATTTACATGTTGATTGTTACATTGTGCTTGAGCCGCAAAACCCAAAATGGTCTGTCTACCCCATTAGGGACAAAGACATGATAGTGTATGTATGTATTGTCACTCAAGGATTAATATACGCATTCGTAGGCATCGCATCAGTAACCTGCCTAGATTTTGTATGGCAACGAACCAAAATATCAGTTGAAGGGAGATAACGTGTTTTAAGTAAAGTTAAGGAAAAAAAAATTATAAATACAATACTACCTACTCAGGCGGTTGTATCGTGACCTGAAGTTTTATGTATCTGTATCATCTACTCTACTACAAAGCTAACGTGTTATATTGTTTGCTTGTAGACCGCCTCCCAGTTTAAAGGAGAGTGGGCAGATCTGGTCCAAGAGCTCTGAAAGGTCACACATACCTCGGATCATAGGCCTTAATACAGTCTTTAAACAGTCCGAAGGACATCAAATTATTTTCAAAAACTCTTTAGTTATTCGCGACCGAACTAAGACCCCTTCACACTAAGGGGCTACGTACAAATGGGAGGTCTATATATACTGGACTAATACTAGACATCAAATATTTTCGGTAATTGAAAGTGTGCAGGAATGAAACATATATCAAATGAAAGGCTTTAATCTATCCTTGAATCATACAGAACATCATAAAATCTGTCCCGGTGGAGTTGTGTTATTAGCATTTAAAACTGATAAATGTTTAAAACATAGACGATTGTTTTAGATTATCTTAAAAAAAGTAAAGTGTGCAGGTATGAAATATATCTCGAATAAAAGGTTTTAATCTACTTTTTCATCAATCAAAAAAACATAAAAATATGTCCCGGTGGAGTTCAGTTATTAGCATTTAAAACTGTGAAATGGTTGAAACATGAACCATTGTTTCAGATTTCCTTAAAAAAGTAAAAGTGTGCATGAATGAAATATATGTCGAATGAAAGGCTTTAATCTACTCTTTCATCAATAAGAAAACCATAAAAATCTGTCCCGGTGGAGTTGAGTTATTAGCATTTAAAACTGTGAATGTTTAAAACATAGACGATTGTTTCAGATTTTCTTAAGAAACTTAAAGTGTGCAGGAATACAATATATTCCATATCAAAGGCTTTGATCTTTTCTATTATCTAACAGAAAAACATAAAAATCTGTCCAGGTGGAGTTAAGTTATTAGCATTTAAAACTGTGAAATGTTTGAAACATAGACCATTGTTTCAGATTTTCTTAAGAAATTGGAATTGTGCAGGAAGAAAATATATGCCATGTAAAAGGCTTTAATCTTTTCTTTTATCAAACAGAAAAACATAAAAATCTGTCCTGGTGAAGTTAAGTTATTAACATTTAAAACCGAGAGATGTTCATGGGCAGATCTGGTCCAAGGGCTCTAAAAGGTCAAACATACTTTGAATAATAGGCCATGATGCAGTATTTTAACAGTCCGAAAGGCATTAAAATATTTCAAAAACGTTGAGTTATTATCATTTAAAGAGTTATGGCAGAGTCTTTGGAAGACTTAAGTACTATGGGGACACATAGCGCGACGTACCGATATAGTTTTAGTTGCAAATAACTTAACCGGTACGCATTTCAATGTTCTTTCTGTGTTATTAAAGATAAGATATCAAATATTTAAGAATAAAGAAACAAATAGGGATAAATCACACTGATTGAGCTAACCCCAAAATAAGTTTATAACTTGAGTTATGGGATACTAACTCAATGATACTAATAGATAAACATCCAAGACCCAAGACCATTTGAAAAAGTTCTTTTTTCCAACTTGCCCTGGCTGGGGATCGAACCCAGAACCTCCGGAGTGATGAACTAGCATGTTAAACGAAGGTCGTTTGAAATCATAAAGGTATGTTTCGAAGGTTCCATAGTTTTAGTTGCTAATAACTTAACTCCACCGATACAGATTTTTATGATCTTCTGTGTTATTAAAGACAAGACTTATTAGATAGACTCTTCATTTGACATATGTTTCATTCTGGCAAACCTTCAGTTTCCGAAAATATTAACGTCCAGCATAGTGAGATCTCTCATTTGTAAGTAAGTAGATACTAGCGAGAAGTATTTGTTTTGGTAGTTATTAACTACAGATTTTCTAAAAATAATTTGATGCACCTCGGCTCGTTTTAAGATTACATTATGGCCTATCATTTGAAGTATAGTGATCTGTCAGAGCTCTTGGACCAGCATCCATAGCGCCGTGCTCTTTTTTTTTATTTGACTTCTTTACTGCTACACCGTTTGATGCAAGAACGTTGACGTCATTGCATGGTTAAACAACATCGATAATTTTATTACAACATCGGATCAATGTCTATCTATAGGACCAGTTAAGTATCAGTATAGTTACATCCATCTTACTTTTACCTTACCTATATTTAGTCATTCGGCTTGAACTGTTACATCGAGACCCTTTTACGCCATTTACCGGCAACCCCTTACCCCTTGGTTTTATCTTCTGACCAGATGTCAACCGCTACGTAGTTACAGAATTTGTAGACACCGCGTTTTCGATATTAAATAACTGTACTGTACCTCAGGGGCGGTCTGGGCCTGAAGGGCCTAGGTAGAGGTCGTAGGAAGTTATATGTTGTGGTAACAACTTTCCATCCAGTATGCCTGTTGGTACATAAAAGATCGGCAATACAATATCACACACGCTCGTGTGTAGAACCGTGAAGGCGTGAAGGGCAGAGCGGGTCTCTCAACACGGCAGCCATTGTTTTCTAAATAAATAATAGCTTTGCAAGTAGCTAGCAACAAATTACTTTCATGGAGTGGGTTGGAATAAATTAGAAACATTAACATTTTGAAATCAGTTGAGCAACTGAAGATGTTTTGATGGTAGGGATGTTGCCATCGAACGAATAAACAAAAACAAGCAGCCCCAGAATCAAAAAGAAACAAAACTAATTGACGTCAAAGATGAAACAAACCCAGTCTGAAGTAGACCTTTAATCTACAACTTTGCAACAGAGATTAATACAATTAGACTTTTGCGGTCCGAATCAAAGCTAGTATCGACAGTTGTTCAGTCAGACCCAAACACAAAGCTATAATTTAGACAAGATACCTAACAAAGCGGTTTAGATGCGGTATCTATCACACAGGTTTTGTGCGAG
This sequence comes from Acrobasis repandana, assembly GCA_963576875.1. Taxonomy (NCBI): domain Eukaryota; kingdom Metazoa; phylum Arthropoda; class Insecta; order Lepidoptera; family Pyralidae; genus Acrobasis; species Acrobasis repandana. The sequence goes on along the minus strand of OY756241.1, from coordinate 8,295,607 downwards.
CAAAATATCATCATGCTACGTGTTTTATAAATACTTAAGTAGGTATATATTCTTCTTATTTATTTTATTTAAACTTTATTGAGCCAATAGCTACAATTGGTATACTTAATGCTAAAGTATTCTCTCCCTGTCAACCTTTATAGTTCTTCTTCTTCTTAGCGTGTCGATAGTACTTTTAATTTATATTTGGTTGCTTTGCTTCAGTAAAGGGCAACCTCAAGAGGACTATCGCTGCTTCGACAGGTCCTCCAACCAAAGTGCAGGTATTTGTTCTTGGAGACAAGACCCTATGTATGATCTTGTAGATCTCTCTTGATACATTAACGAGTCGTTCTTGTACATGAATGGTTCTATTCCGTACCTCCGTACAATGTTATAAAACACTGATAGATCAAGTTTCTTATTTTATTTATTTAAGTAGGTACACTTGAAAATTAAGAAACATACACAATAAAAAATAAGAAAAGCATAGTACTTATTTCTAAAGAAGTTTTTTGTATGACAACCCTCTTTAATATTAACTTTATCTTATTTCTAGTATTTGTTGTTATAGCGGCGGATACATAATCGGTGAAAATTTCAAATGTATAGCTAGTTTAGTCTAGGTTGAAGAGCCCTGTGACAGACGGACGGACAGACAGCGGAGTCTCAGTGATAGGGTCCTGTTGGCACCATTTGGGTAAAGAAATGAAACAACAATACAACCAGAGACGCTGATACTAGTATTATTTATTATTCCGTGGCTAGACTGCCAGACAGGCTTAGCAAAAAACAAAAACAAACCTTTGTGCAAGTAACTGGAGCAAGTTAACGGTACACAGATTCACACGCGTGCTTGAGGTATCGCTGACGAGCATCCGATTCTAGTACAGGCATGTAGTTGTTGGTATGTAAAAAATATTAACGTAACTTTTTGTTCCATTGGAAAGACAACATACACAGAAGTACTAAATTCTTAATAGATGAAATGGAAAAGTGAGATATTTATATTATGTCGTATTTTTACTTGCCCTTTTGTTGTAGTAGGGGAGCCCAAGATAGAATTTTGGGATTTAATTGAGCGCGTCAGATAAACATGCAGACGTCTCATGTTAGTATGACAGTACAATATAATGATATATTCGTAAACTGATGGTGGAGCCGGGAGGTACCCATAGGAACTCAGTAATAAAACGACGAAAATCTATCGTGTTTGGGCTCATTTGATTTGTCTTGACTAGTACTTTGGTCTCACAATAAAAGCTTTTACAAAAAAACCGGCCAAGTGCGAGTCGGACTCGCGCACCGAGGGTTCCGTACAAACCTGCAAGGTTTAGTATTTGGTATGAATTTCAATTTAATACCTCTACGCGTTTATGAGGAAATGGGTAGTGTTTAAAATTATTTAAAAAAAATATATTATGTGATGTAACTAAAAATTTATGGTTTTCGTAATTTTTCCTTTATCTATGCTATAAGACGTTGCTTCGTACCAAATTTCAAGATTCTGAGTTCACGGGAAGCACCCTGTAGGTTTTGATTCCCTTGCAAGTGTCGAAAATTTGCGGCATAAACGGCTGTATCTTTTGATTGCGTTGGCTTAGAAGTTTGATTTTTTCACAGCTTCAAGGGACAGTAGACCTGAGTAATTGATATAAATTTCAGCTTCATACCTCCACGCGTTCCTGAGAAAAAGGGTCTTGACAGACGGACGGACGGACGGACAGACGGGCAATAAAGTGATCCTATAAGGGTTCTGTTTTTTCCTTTTGATACCTCAAACCGGAACCCTAAAAAAAATATTCTTTTCTTAATCTGACGGTCTGAAATAATATGGTCGATAGATTTTCGTCATTTCATTACTGAGTTCCTATGGTTGTTTACTTTTCAATGCAGTAAGTGCATCGTAGGTATTTACAACTTTACGACTTTGTGAAGAAGTTACATATACCTAGCAGTAATCACAGTGACATCATGTATGTGTTTTCTTGATATGGATTAGAAGAGCTTATTCAAAGATTGTGATTGTCTATTTGTATTCCTAGCATAGTAAAAAATATTTAATTATACAATTAAGTAATTACACATTGCCCTCGCCATTCAGCGTGGCAATGCGGCTGGCGTTATGGGTACTTTTGAGCCCGGTATGCTCCGAGGTGGGCTCTTCGATTAGCATTATATTTAATATTTTTATTATTATTCCTTCTTCTGTTTTGTTTTCTTTGTTTGTTGTTTGTAATATTAGTTTTAGATTTAATTTATTATTGTTATATTTAAATATATAAGTTGTATATAAAGACATAAATAAATATTACTTTACTTATAGGTAAATGTGCAAATTAATAACAAATCAATTTACTTTGATGATTAATAATTAATTTTTTTAACAAAAAAACAACCGACTTCATTCTCTTTGAAGAGTTTTTTCCATATATCCAAAGTACATCATGTCTATCCCAAATGAATATAGGACCAACATGGTAGTAAAGGCTTTAAGGCGAGATGGGTTCACAATTTGCAATACTGTGCGTGTTTTTGAATAAACGGGCAAATGCGAGTCCGACTCATACATGAAGGGTTCCGTACCACCGTACAATGTTTTAAAACGCTGAAGAAACACGTTTCTTGTATGATGACCACCTTAAATTTTTAACTTTATCTTATTTTTAGTATTTGTTGTTATAGTAGTTATAATACCTAATACATAATCGGTGAAAATTTCAAGTATCTGGTAAATGCCATTATAAAGATCGAGTTAAAAACGCTGAAAATAACAATTTTTTTGTATGACGACCCCCTTTAATTTTCAGCTTTTTTTTATTTTTTGATTTTCTACAGATACCCACAATTGCCAAAACACGATTGAGAACTTTTGGCTCGATAGAAAAAAATCAAAAACATACCTCTAAATTTGCCTTTATAATACATATTACTATTTTATACAATCACCTTTTTATATGAAAATTATACCAAAAAATGTGTAACTAAATTAGATATTTAGATTTAGACCGCTTTGGGTACAAAAAAAAATTATAAATATATTAAGTACTGCAGTGTGGTTACCGGCAGAGTAGAATAGGACCACTCCAAGTCTTCCTGTGGATGTCGTAAAAGGCGACTAAAGCACAGGCCGGAAACTCCTAAGTTACGCGCAATATGCGTCACCCAGGCGTCCCCGTTCCCCGTCCCCGTACCTCTCCCCCGTTTTCGCCTCGATTTCTCACGTTGGCCGTCAAGAACCGGGGGAGAGGTGCGGGTGCGGGGAACGGGGACGTATATTGCGCGTACCTTAGAAGAGTCCCTTCTGTTTACTCTTACTGTATTCTGTGACTAAAGGACAGTTCCGTCACTGCACATAAACGGACTTCCGATGGGCAGCAGCGTCGGAAGTGCGATAGTGACCCCCCACTGCGCTCGCCAACCCGCCTGCCAAGCGTGGCGAGTATGGCAAAACCCCTCAATGGAAGTACAAAATACGACCAGGCCCCCAGTACCCGGCAGCCCTGCTATTCCTGACTCCGGTAGCGGTCATGGTAACGGCAGGGCAGGGGGTGCTAAGAATCCCCGGATGGGATCCGGCTACCACCACCGGCGAAAACTGGCCCTGGTAACACACAATGTCTGCACTTTGAGGACAGACGAGAAACTGGCTGAGGTGGAAGAGGAGATGAGTAGGCTACTGTGGGACATAGTGGGGTTGTCTGAAGTCTGAAGAGAGGGCGAGGGCACGACAAACTTAGAGTCCGGTAACCTACTCTATCACCGGGAGGGAGACGAAAAGAAGTCCCAGCATGGTGTCGGGTTTCTCGTTCACAGGTCCCTCATAAATAATGTAGTGACCATCGACAGTGTTTCCAGCAGGGTAATATACCTGATACTCAGAGTATCCAAAAGATACTCGTTGAAGGTCATACAGGTATACATGCCGACCGGAACACACTCAGATGCGGAGGTTGAGGTAGTGTATGAGGACATTAGTAGAGCCATACACGCCTCCAAAACCCATTTCACGGTTATTATGGGGGATTTTAACGCAAAACTGGGCAAGGGACGCGATGGAGAGATCAGGGTGGGGCAATTTGGATATGGTAAGCGTAATGACAGGGGGCACAGGCTGGCTGATTATCTGGAGGAAGAGGGACTCTTTGCGATGAACTCTTTCTTCAAGAAGCCGTCACAAAGGAAGTGGACCTGGATGGGTCCCAGTAAAAATAACCAGCCCCCAGTCAAGAACGAGATAGACTTCTTCCTGACAGCGAAGAAGCAGATATTCAATGATGTCTCCGTGATCAATAGGATTAAAACCGGCAGCGATCACCGAATTGTAAGAGGCATCTTGAAAATCGACCTCCGACTCAAAATGTCAAGGCTTATGAAGTCTACGCTCCGACCATCGCTGAGCCAGATCCAAAACCCCGAAAGCTTTCAAGTTGAACTTTCCAATCGCTTTGAACTTCTCCAGGATTGCGTTTCAGTGGACGACATAAGCAACGGGTTTATAGAAACTGTCCAAGCAGTGGGATCTAAGTTATGTAAGTCCCGCCCTAAAAGAAAGCCTCAAAAAATCTCTGCTCAGACCCTAGACCTAATGACACAGCGACGATCCATGCCGCTGCAAACCTCCGAAGACGCTAAGTCATATCGAAAGCTCAACCAACAAATTCAAAAGTCCTTGCGACACGACATTCGCTCCTTTAATACTAAATGTTTTAAGGAGACGATAGAACAAAACAAAGGTTCCAAAGTGTTTGCAAGGGCCATGTCTACTGGGCAATGCCGATTGACTAAGCTGAAGACGGAGGGCGGAAACGTTGTGTCGACAAAGGAGGGGGTGCTGGGAGAGATCGAGAGGTTTTATGGGCAGTTATATACATCCGTTGCAAAACCTAACATAAATAAGAGATCCAAGACACTCTCAAACAGCTTAAAAACAACAAGGCGCCGGGCGAGGACGGAATCACAGCAGAGCTTTGAAAAGCGGGCGGAACGCTGGTACTGAAAGTCCTTCAAAGGACTTTAATTCCGTTCTACTCAAGGGAGTGACGCCAGAGGCGTGAAACGGGGGTGTGGTGGTTCTGTTCTTAAAAAAGGGTGACAACACTCTTTTGAAGAACTATAGGCCCATCACACTTCTGAGTCATGTCTATAAGTTGTTTTCGAGAGTCATCACGAACCGTCTCGCTAACAGATTTGATGCCTTCCAACCTCCTGAACAAGCCTGGTTCTGAAAAGGCTATAGTACCATGGACCATATCCATACGCTGCGGCAGGTTATAGAGAAGACGAGGGAGTATAACCAGCCGTTATGCTTGGGGTTCGTGGACTATGAGAAAGCCTTCGATTCGATCGAAACATGGGTCGTGCTTCAGTCTCTCCAGCGGTGCCGTATTGACTATCGGTATATCGAGGTGTTGAAGTGTTTATACAACAAAGCCACTATGTCGGTCCGAGTACAGAAGCTCAGTACGAAGGCTATTCCATTGCAAAGAGGCGTGAGACAGGGAGATGTCATATCTCCAAAACTGTTTACCGCTGCTCTGGAAGATGCCTTCAAGCTTCTAGAATGGAAAGGACTGGGAATTAACATCAATGGCGAGTATATCACTCACCCTCGATTTGCCGACGATATCGTTGAAATGGCAGAATCGATGGAGGACGTAAGTACGATGCTTGAAGACCTTAATCGAGTTTCCCAACAGGTTGGCCTGAAAATGAACATTGACAAGACGAAGGTCATGTCGAACATGCACGTAACGCCTTTACCTGTTACTGTTGGGAGCTCCACCCTCGAAGTTGTAGACCAGTATATCTACCTGGGTCAATTGATCCAGGCAGGAAGTTCCAGCTTCGAGGAAAAGGTCTTTCGACGAATCCGACTCGGCTGGGTAGCGTTCGGGAAGTTACGCAGTGTCTTCTCGTCCAAAATACCCCAGTGCCTCAAGACGAAAGTGCTTAATCAATGTGTGTTACCAGTGATGACTTATAACTCTGAAACGTGGTCCCTTACTATGGGTCTCATAAGAAGGCTCAAAGTCGCTCAACGGGCTACGGAGAGGGCTATGCTAGGTGTTTCTTTAAGTGATCGAATAAGAAATGAGATTCGTAGAAGAACAAAGGTCACAGACATAGCCCAGCGGATTAGCTCATTAAAGTGGCAGTGGGCGGGGCACATAGCGCGAAGAACCGATGGCCGATGGGGCAGAAAGGTTCTCGAATGGCGGCCACGTCCTTGGAAGTCCTTGGGGAAGGCCTATGTCCAGCAGTGGACTTCCTGTAGCTGATATGATGATGATGATATTAAGTACAAAATAATAAATAAAACACTGCGAAATATCGCCGAGCACGGCTCCGGGCCTTTCTTCGCTCTCGACGAATATGTCACTGTTTTTTTTTTAGCCTAAACGGATAGTTATTTAATATTTTAATTTTGTGTTATATGTATTACTTGTAATGGCAAATTTAGAGGTATGTTAGTGACTTTTTTCTATCGAGACAAAAATGCTCAATCGTGTTTTGGATATTGTGGGTGTCTGTTAAGCCTTAAGGTGAAGATGTAGGCAAATGGCCTTGAAGTGTGAAATAAATTGTTAACTCTTAAATATGGTGATAATTTCCATATTGCTCTTCGTCATGCACTAGATAGCCCTTTAAATTATTTTATGAACTGCCTTTGAAACTATTATTGGTGATCCATCTAGCTTTAAAACTTGCCTCCGCCAAAAGTGGCCACAGACGGACTAATGTAAATACTTTCAACGGTGGTTCATAAAATAATTTAAAGGGCTATCTAGTGCATGACGAAGAGCAATATGGAAATTATATGCATATTTACGAGTTCACAATTTATTTCAAATGAGGGCGCCACTTCAAGGCCATTTGCCTATACCTTCACCTTAAGATTCTTATGTATTTTTGAGGAATAAACTGTAGTAGTTTCATTACAGTGATTTTTTAAAAACACTAACAGTTTTCTTAGCTCTGAACTTAATGTCAGCCATACCGACTCGCTAAGAAGATAGGCGTGTTGTGTTGAAACACAAAGTACTTAGGTACCATGATAGGTAGGCACATCTAACCGCGAGGAAGTGAAACCGGCCAATTAGATGCGTACAACAAGAGGCGTTACGCAACCAATCATCGTAAGCTTGTCGAGCAGAGCAGGTATGAACCTAGATACTGTGTAACCTACATTGAGGCTTGATTTAACTACATACATAGTTGTTCGCCCTAAACTTTGAACTCGCGACTTATGTCTTATCCACGAAAAATCTGATCAGATCAGTGTTTAGATCAGTTCTTCAGACCTTAAGGAGTAGACAGTACCTTGGGCCATATGACCCAAAGGCCACATTCAGCGTGAAGATGGAAAAGGTAATCAAAATAGTGCTGGTTGACTAATAGCATCACCTATTGGCGTGATACCTCGAGATTTTTGTTTTGAAAAATTTACGGAGACAGCGCATTGAAGTTTCGGGGCCCTCTGAAAATCGTGCTAGAAAGTGACGTCATGCGTTTAAATATGCTGTATTTTCGTAATTTTTTGCTAATCAAAGAAAAGAAAAAAAATTGTATAAAAATACAATACAACAAACACGGGACCCTATTACTGAGACTCCACTGTCTGTCCGTCTGTCACAGATAAAAAAAAATAAGTTAAAAATTAAAGGGGGTTGTCATACAAGAAACGTGTTTTTTTCAACGTTTTTAACTCGATCTTTATAATGGCATTAACTAGATACTTGAAATTTTCACCGATCATGTATTACTATGACCACCATAACAACAAATACTAAAAATAAGATAAAGTTAAAAATTAAAGGGGGTCGTCATACAAGAAACGTGTTTCTTTAGCGTTTTAAAACATTGTACGGAGGTACGGAACCCTTCATGCACGAGTCCGATTCGCACTTGCCCATTTATTTAATAATCTTCCTGTTGAGCCAAAACTATTAGTCCACAAAGCTACCTAAGGGCGCAATCAGAGATATGCTTAAGATGAGATAACTTTGATAAATCTAGCTTACAGTAAGTACTTAATTACTTTTTTGACACTTAAGTACCTGTAACTATGCTCAGCTTTAAAATGTGGAATAAAAAGTTTATTTACATCAAGAAATTGTTTGTTTAACCTCTCAGCCGCCAAGCCGGCGTCGCGTGTGACGTACAAGTCAAACCCCAAGCGAAGTGAAGCCGGCTGTCGCTCTATCCCACTTGACTTTGCACCTTATTTTAAGTACTTACAGACTACTTTAGTACAAAGAATACTTCTGAATCCAGCCGATTGGTATCTTGCTTGGCCGCTTGGGGGCTGAGAGCTAACCTCTCCACACATTTCTCCTTAGAGCACCAATCATAGATGGAGAATTGGTTGCATACACATAGTTCCATGGCAGAGGCATCCATTTTAATAGTGCTTCATGTTTATTTTGATTGTTCAAACTTAATTGTTTTACAATATATAAACAATTGGTGGACAAAAATTTCATCAAGACAAATGTAAAAAGCCCAAACTCGATGGGGTTGCGTCGTTTTATCACAGGGTTCCTATTGCCACCTTCCAGCTCTATCATCAGGTCAGTTTCTTGTTATAATAATATTGCATACAAAATTTCATCTCTATCTGAAACCGTGAAGTGGCTCAAATTTAACTTTAAGATTTGACCTAAAAATCAAATAAACAACAACAAACAAGGCATATAAATAAAAGCTTGTAAAAATATCACTTTCTCCCAGATCCCAGTCACACAGACTGCAATGAGGATCAATTCGACAAAAGGATATATCAATTTTGCATACCACATCAAATAGAATATAAGCATCTGAGTAAATTTCTTTTTAAATTACTCAAATCCATCAAGAAATGATTAAGTTATTAAAGTTTTAAAAAGTAAGTAATAAGTAGATTCCTTAATAGAGAAACTAATTTGGACTCTCAATATTTTTTAAAATATACATATCAGCAGTAAGATGTGTCTTTAATAAAATAAAATAAATATATATATATATATATATATATATATATGTCGCAGTTGGATGGTATAAACCGCTAATTCACGAAACCTCTAGTTGTTTGGCATTACAGCTCGGTTTTGTTAAATAGCCGAATATAGTTCAGCTGGATTGTCTAAGATTGCGCAATGTGTTACGTTCATTGAAACCGCTAACCACGTTTCCAAACGGCTAGCGGTTTTGTGAAACAGTAGCGGTAATCCACTGTTTGACGAAACCGTTAAACAATCCAACTGCGACACATGCATGATAAGAATTTGGTGTAGGGTTACCATAATGAAATACAACTGGGTGTTTATTAAAATAAAGATTTTTTCGACATACAATTTCATTCCCCAGAAAACTATTCCACGCTTTTTATTGCTATAGGTTTGCCCGAACCTAGTAAAATGGATAGAATTCATTCCTCTAGCACTCGCCGGCCGCTGCCGCAACACGTTCGCTTAGCTCGCTCGCCATTGCCACTTCGTAGGCATTCTAAATTTTATATAATTTCTTTAGATCGAATTGTTCAACAACTTCTCTAGCCGCATGGATGAATACAAGTTGTTCATTCCATTCCGCGTATTAGGGTTCGTTGTTTTACAAAACCAAGCTGTAATGCCAAACAGCTAGAGAATTAGCAGTTTATACCATCCAACTGCGACATATACATCGTGTTAATGAAAGAACGCAAAACCTCTCGGATGGTTTCTCAGCCCATGTAACTGAACAACTTTTGTTTAACAGCTTTCAGGAAATCCAAAAAAAAAATTCGGATTTTCATACAAATTGACGCGATCAGCTTATATGAAAATACGAAATTTTTTTTTTTTAGTTTCGTGAGTGAAAACTTGTAGTGTGAAAATAGGCCTTAAGTGCCATCATCATCAGATCTTTATAGTCTTCACTGCAGCGGCACGATTAGAGGTGAAAACTTCGAAATAATTCCGAAACTTTTTAATATTTTAGGAATACTTCCGGAAGTATTCCTCATAACTTCCAAACATACCAGCAACTTTGAAAATTTTTAAAATATATTATTGACTTAGAAAAACTGAGGATACTATTGATAGACAGTGAATATTACAAATTACCTATTTTTATTGTCATTGGGTACCTATTATAAGTAAATGCCTATAACACATACATATTAAAATTAATATTTCAACACATTTATATTAATATTTAAGAAAATCATATTCACTTTAATCGCCTTCTTATAGGTAGACTTAAAAATTGTTAAGCTTCGTGTTTTCAAGTGCCTACCTATATACCATTTAAGAATCTTATTATTTAACTAAATGTAACGAAATTAACCTATTTTTTGGTAAAAAAATATTTTTAAAAACTTTTAAAAAGTTTTCAGGAATACTTCCTTAGAAGTGGAATGTTTCCTGGAAGTTTTCACCTCTAGACACGATCCTCTCTGTACTATATGGCTCTGGAGCCATATAGGTATTTGCCAGAGCATTCAAAGGATTTGGAGAGGTCTAATTGATGTCTATAAGCTTTGTTTAGCTTGTGTTTCCTAAGTCGCCTTTTTACGACATCCACAAGAAGGACTTGGAGTGTTCCTATTCTACTCTGCCGGGAACTACACGGCACGTAAGTGTAAGTCTAAACACAAATACATATTATAGATAACATTTTAATAACTTTTTGCAATGCTTTTTATTTGGCATCAATGAATCATGCTGAGAAACCACTCACGTTTGAGATAAGATAAAATGGGCAGTTCTAAAATAATTATTTACGAAATGATAAGGTTACAAGCATGATTCACATAAATTGTGTCACAAAACGATTACATATTTAAAAATGTGCATGTACTTACATTAACTTAGTAATAAAAACTGAGCATATTCATACATGTGATTGAATATGCGTCTACATATATCTTGGAATCCCATTTGTCATGTTTGTAAGTTTCAAACGGACCCCATGAAAGAAGTATGGTGATTAGAGTGGGGTGTAGTGTTGTCTATTTGATTATTGTTATTGAAGTTTTTAAAGAGTAGTCACAAATATTGTATTTATTTATTTATTTAATCTTTATTGCACAATACAATAAATGTACAAGTGGCGGACCTAATACCATATGGCTCTCTCAGTCAACTATTAGACCAAGCAGAAAATATGTGTGATTGTGTAGGGTAGGTACGTAAGAAGGAAATAGTACTTTTGATGTGAGCTATTGTTGTAGCTAGGCAATGAATGTTACTGTGTCTCGAAAGATTGTAAACAACAAATCAAACCTTTGTTTTAGTAGTACTAGCATTATTTACTACTACTAACAACGTATACAAATACGCCAGCGCAGTAAATATTTATAAATTGTCGAATTGTTCCTAAAACATAAAATGCTGTGACTATTGTAGAAAACCAGCGTTCTACCTACGCGACTCGTGTCATGCATGCAGTGATAAGATCTTGCAACTACTTCTCGTTGACCTCCGACACGGCGTAAACTCCACGGAACTAAAATTTTGTAATAGGTCACCACCAAAACAACAATACATGGCACACTTTCCATCAGGGATAGGGACAATATAAGTTTGTGATTTTATACTGTCTACCATCTGTCTCCCTTCAACATGCGACAAATTGCAAGCGAGGAAAGAGACAAAAAGTTGTCAAAACTTTACACGAAATAAAAGTATTTACTGTGCATAACACAAAACTATTATAAAGTTTAAAATTACGAATGAAACTATGAAAAACACGTGCTGGCTTACCGTAATCAGGTATACATAAATCCAAAACAGATGTCAGGGCAAAATTATGATTGAAAACAAGGCACAAAACACTGTCAAACACCTTTCCAGAATAACGTGCAGTTATAACGAAAACACTTAGAAAATCACAAGGTGAACAAACACTGATAACTACACATAACACAGCACTTGCACTGATGTTTTTATTTACGACAGCTAACACACGAAAATACGTTAAATCGCGAAGACGTCTACCGAACTCCGACAAACCTCGGCCATTTTGCTTGATGTTGTAAAAGAAGACAGCATGAAGACAGATTATTTTTTATCAACCAATGGGCATTGAGTTTGTGAAACCATAGAGCTAACATAGAGTATGTGCCATAGACACAGACGAATTAAGTCGCGTTCCAAATCAAAATAAAATAAAAACTATTTTTGGCGAAGATGGAACGCAAATATATTCCGTTTTGTTTTCATTTACGTAGCACGAAATTGACAGGATTAAAAATCAGATTATGTTTCTGTAAAAAAAATTCTACTGATAAAATTTTGATAATTTGTCCAAATGTTTGCTTGTTGAATGTTGATTCAGAATTTTATGGACTCTTACTAACATTTTACAATGTTTTCTTTGTTAATATTGTCATTATTTGTAAGTACATTATTAATTTTTTTTTAGAAAAAGTAACATGAATGTTCCCCTTTCTGATCTCTCTCTATTGCATTTTATTTCCAAAATTATTTAGTAGGTTTAATAAGTAAGGATAATTTTACGGCTCCTGAATATAAGTTCTTTAGAGCCTATCTTTAGTTTTCTTGCTTATTAGGGTTCCGTACTAAAAATGAAAAAACGGAACCCTTATAGGATCTCTCGTGCGTCTGTCTGTCCGTCCGTCTGTCACAGCCAATTTTCTCCGAATCTACTGGACCGAATCAGGTCAAAACTTAGAGCAACACGGAAGGGAGTAGCCATTCGCAGCGTTCCCCTCTGTCAAAGTACAAGCCCAAATGGGCATACGCGTTTAATAAAACTAGTTGCGCTCGGATTTCTTACTAGACCGAATCCAGTCGCGCGAGTGAACGCTGCCGTCGCTGCCGTACTTAAAATGCCAAATTGCTCAGTTTTCTGCTGCATAAAGAGGTCTGGGACATCAAACTTACAAAAAAATGGTGTGACCTTTAACATATTAGTAAATCGTAATCGTAATAATGCTATTTAATTACATTTAGACACCTAATTCCTTTATTTTAATAAAATATTATTGTTGGATTTGTTTACCAACATCGGGTACGCTCTCGTACAATTTTCGGATCGGTTGAGCGATAAATCCAACTTCTCGCCGATAGACAAACTAGTGATGCTACCTTTACAAATTAAGTGTCGATGAATTTGGGTGGCGGGCGACGTAATATGACTGTGTTAAATAAATTGTTGTTATGGTTTTATTTATATGAACTACCACTGTACATGGAATAAAAGAAATCCTTCTAAAATGCATATGATTGTCTTTGAGTGTAGATTATGCTAGAAACTAAAAATTAAATTTACCCTAAATTAAGCTAATAAATACGATATTTTATACTTATAATGTTTCAGTTCGTTACCTTTGTTCTTTCCTCCTTAATATGATAAATTTCGAAATTTATCGATATGCTGTGTCGATAGTGCCAGTCCAGCCTTATTTATATCGAAAACGTGTCAATGTGTGTGTTGTGATTTATGCGTTAACAAAAATTTATCGAGGTGTGCAATATTTGTTGATGTATTGTTTCATTTTGTATGTATTGGTGTCGTCGTTACAATTTTGTTTGCTTTGCCTGCGAAAGTGCACTAGTGTGCGCATTTCCCCCCGCAAAATATGCCAGACGTATTTGAATGGTAATTGATCGCTAAGGCTACTCCCTTCCGTGTTGCTCTAAGGGTCAAAATGGTCAGGCTACGAAAAAGCGGCCGTTTCATACTTAAGCGTAACCATCTCAAAATAATGGTATAATAGTCTTATTATATACAGTCGCATACAAAAAGTTTACTGCGTTTTTCACAATAATCGTATGCTATTTAACTACTTAAACTAGGAAAATCACAGATAAATTGAGTATTATTAAACATGTGTTCTATCACTAGTTTTAAACTTAAATAATATTAAATGCTTTTCAGTACAATTTCAAATCACAGTTTGTTGAGGTAATTAGTTTGCTTTGTTACCACACTTTACTTAACTAGGTAAGATAAGATCAGAGTAAAATGGACACAAAATAATCTGATTATCTGGCTTTCTTACATAGCCGGCTAAACGATCATATCTTGCTTGTAGTAGAACTTTTAACAAGAATCCAGAAAGAAGAAGAACTCCCCGTGTGGTTCCGGGTCAGAATAGGACTACTCCATCTCTTCCTGTGGATGTCGTAAGGCGACCAAAGGACTTAAGCACAAACATCTTGTGCTACAATTGCATTCCCAACGAAGGCTAACGTCGGGCGGCAACCGGTTGTAAAACTTTTCGCACAGATACATTCCCAAAGAGGGTTGACGTCAGGCAGGCGGCCGGTCGTAAAATTACAGTCGAATAATTTTAACTGTTCCGGAAATTTACTCTCCACTTCGTAGGGTCTTTGGCATCCTTGATTGACCATTGGCACTCCTCGGTCACTGGCGCTAAAATGTATGAAACAAACGCGTTTCTACGCACACAGTCTAATTTCGTGTAGGTGAACGCGTACCATGCTTGTGTGAGTGAGATAAGACATGCTAGGTTTAACGCCGCGCGCCACGCCGCCGCCCGCGTTCATGTTTAATGACCTTAATGACTTAAAACTCATTGCGCGAATTAGGAAGAAATAATGCATATACGAGTATCATATTATGCTGTAAGGTGGGTATCTAAGCTCGATTTATACAATAGTTTCCCATTTTGAATCAGTATAAACGAAGTAACAAAATTTTAGTATGGAAATTCAGGCCACCAAAATATTACGTAAGTTTAAAACATGATTTTTTGTTTATATAGAATAGTATACTTATTGTGTTGTTTTCAGTGTGATCTGATAGGTTTAGGTCTAAAACGGATAGGGTAAAAGAAATACTAAACATAAGTACCTATTGTAAGTTGGTTTTCTACTAAAACGTCCTATCGTAAATAACACTTAAATAAGGGTTGGATCTCATCTATCAGCACTTTCCTATGCTGTAATCCTTTTCTGTCGCTCAGAACAGTAATATGCAAGAACGAGAGCGAGTCGAGTCGAGTCGAGCGAGAGCAACTCTCTCAAACTAACTAAGTAGTAAACTCGTTGCTTGTTGATTGCAATTTGCAGAGAAACAGTTTTAAATTTTCACCTTTTCAACACAAAAACTTTGTAGGGTAGGCAACAACAAAAAAAGCGGGCGCACGTACAGGTGGATAACCATGTTTCTGGTTACCTCATACTTATGACGACAAGGAATTAAAAATCTGTCTCGTAGATAATAATAAAATATAAAACTCGTATTTATTGCTTTGTTTGAGTGGGGATTGCGACATTCATTAATTTGCCCGACATACACGCTAGAGTTGTCAACTCTATTGCTAAAAACTAATTACGTCACAAATGTATGAATTCACACCAAATAATAATAGAGTACATAGGTATTTAAAACATTTGAAATATCGGCTACATGAATATTATTCTGCTTGACTGTACTTTTTATCGATTATTACGTTGCTAATTTGCGTAGGAAACCAGCAAGTATGAAATGGCCGCTTTTTCGTAGCCTCCGTTATTTAGTCGGTTTATAGGAGAATTGATGATATTTTCTTATTTTTTTTAATAACTTTTATTTCATCCGGGATTTGAAGCCGAAACTTTCAGGCATGTTTTGTAACAAAATGAACATCAATGTTCACTATAGTTTATCTTTTTGTATTTAGAGAGAACTGCGTATTCGATGGCCAAAGTCACACCGCTAGAAATTCGATGAAATGCCTTTATATCTTAATATCACGTAATGTTTGTTCATCCGAATTTGTACACGGAAGGCTATATCATACGTATATGTAACTGCTTTTGATTTGTTAGTAAATGTACTAGTTTACGAGTAAACCGGAATTTTCAGATTTTTCAAAATTATAAATTACTTCGATATTTTTTTATTTTTTTTTATGTTATAGGGCGGCAAACGAACAAGCGGGTCACCTGATGGTAAGTGATCACCACTGTCCATGGACAACTGCAACACCAGGGGTGTGACAAGAGCGTTACCGGCCTTTCAGGAAGATATAGACTCGTTTTTTGAAGGTTTCAATGTCGTATCGGTTCGGGAACACCGCTGCAGGAAGTTGATTCCACAGTTCGGTCGTTCGTGGCAGGAAGCTCCTTTTAAAACGTACGGTGGTTGATTGCCAACTATCCAGGTGGTGTGGATGGTATTTTAATTTCAGGCGGGTGGTGTAGTGGTGAAATTTTGCAGCAGGTATATATTTGTTGATAAATCGAAATACTTATATTTGAACACATTTGAACAAATGAAGGCCTATAAACAGTATTTAACAGGAAAATTGCAAAACGTTACCCCAGCAAAATCTTGAATTTCTCAAAAAGTATAAGATGAACAGATTTTGCTATTGGTATACATTTACAACTTATTAAGAGCTATCTTTTCATATACTTGATTTAGGCTAAACGCTTTTTTTGAAAAAGGTTTTGCTGAGGTAACGTTACCCCAGCAAAATCAGTTTTTCTCGAATAACTTCGAAAATACAACGTGAACGAATTTTGCTATAGTTGTTTACATTGAGGCTTACTACCTATGAACCATTAATCTGTAATACTCTCATTTCTCTAACATTTTGCTGGGGTTACACATACCTAAGACGCGATTACATTACACTAAATAGTGGCCACTATTTTGCTTATCACGAAAAAAATAGTATGTACCTCAAAAGTATTAGGAATAATTAGCATTAAAAGTGGTTCCGCCACAGAGTAGTGCTTACCAGCCGCGCCACCCCGTATTATACGGAAAACCATAAAAATAATACACAGGTTCTTATTAAATGGCACGCCAGGTTTACATACATTAACATGTTGATTCTCATTGAAGAACTTTCTTTATCTTTTAGTATATGTATACAGATCTGTGGCTTTGTCAATACATATAGGTACCTACTAACTAAGTCATCCAAATTAAAATTATTTAAATTTAATTTTGTTTTAGTTATTTGTCTCTGAAATCATGGGCAAGAATTTAACAAATGACATATCAATTTGTAAGTATGATTCATAAATAAAAATATCTAATATCTGTGAATGTATTTATGTAAGTAATCAATAACTAAAACCAAATAGAAATTTAAATATAACTGACTAGCAGTCCACCCCGGCTTCGCCCGTGGTACACACATAGCCTATGTCACTCGGGGATAGTGTAGCTTTCAAATGGTGAAAGAATTTTTTAAATCGGCCCAGTACTTTTTGAGCCTATTCATTACAAACATACAAAAATAGGTACAAATCTTTCCTCTTTATAATATTAGTATAGATATTCTGTCATAAAAAAAGTAATGTTCTAAAAGCAATATATTTTTGTTACAGCATTCTTGGATGGAATACCACTAAATTTCTTTCAAGTAGTTTCTGATGCTTCTGACATATTTAGAAAATTTGTGGGCAAAATAGTAACCAGTAAGAGATTGGTGGGAATCGAAAAAGAATGGAACATTTTGCCAGAATGATTTTTGAAAAGTTCATAAAAAAAAACAGATATTGTATACAATTTATTAAAAAAATATATACAATGTGTGCATCAAAGTTATTTATTTCAAGTCATCATATACCTACAGCTTTTTCTTCAGCCATGTATAATCTACTGCTGGACTTAACATGTCTCTTTTTATGTTTCCGCATGTACTCCACAGTTTTAAATTTACTATGGCATAAATCACACTCAAATGTAGACTCCGCATGGAGTCTTGTCATGTGTGCATGTTTCCGTGAAGTTGTAGCAAAATTTTTTTCACAGTAGTCACATGGATATGGTTTTCCACCAGTGTGAGTCTTTGAGTGGCACTGCAGTGCATATTTAGATGCAAACTTTTTTCCACAGTGATCACAGCTAAATTTCTGCTCATGTGTATGTGTCACAATGTGTCTTTTCAGGAGGCTTAAAGCGGAAAACTTTTTATTACACCAAGAGCAAACAAAACGGTTGTCATTTAGATGTTCCACTTGAATGTGTGAACTTAGACTTGATTTCTGAAAATAGTTTTTATTGCAATAGTGGCATTGATATGTTGGTTTATCCACTGTGATTCCCTTTTGATTACATAGTTTAAGATGAACATTAAAAGATTTCTTTGTCTTGTACAGTTTTCCACAAAGATGGCATGTATATATTAATTTATGGCTGGCTTCATGGATATTTGCAACTGACTTTTTACTAAAAGATTTGCCACACTCTGAGCAGAGAAATGATTTACCACACTTGCGTCGATGATATTTTAATAACTGCCTTGACTGAAAATTTGAATTGCAATTTGAACACTTGATTTCTTTTACATTTTCATTAAGTTTCCTTTTATTCATGACATGATGTTTTTTCTTCACATGTCCAAGACAATTGTCTACCATTTTTCCAGATGTAGACATAAGTAGTTGCTGT
This sequence comes from Acrobasis repandana, assembly GCA_963576875.1. Taxonomy (NCBI): domain Eukaryota; kingdom Metazoa; phylum Arthropoda; class Insecta; order Lepidoptera; family Pyralidae; genus Acrobasis; species Acrobasis repandana. The sequence goes on along the minus strand of OY756241.1, from coordinate 8,277,283 downwards.
TTATTATTGTTTGAAATGTGGCTAAATCTATTCAATCCTGGCAAGTGGTCTACACTTGTTGAGTCATAAAATTGTTGACTAACCAGGTGATCTCCATCAAAATGCATAGAGATATATAGTATGTCATAATCAGCTTGTTTGTTTTCTTTTGTTATACAATTTTGTACACATTCAACAGTGTTTTCCAGGCTCTGTAAATTGTTTTTACACATTTTAATGAACTTGTACGCATTCACTGCTGTTTCAGTACATTTTAGACACATTATTGCTGAGAAAATTGTATGCTGAAAGATAAATAGGTAGTTTTTAATTTTAGAGGTATAAACTTAAAGGAGGAAGGTATATGGTTTACATACAATACTGATCCCAATCAAAAAACACAAGGAAGAAAGTAGGTACCAGTTTATTGAACTACTTTTTAATATTGTCGCTAACTATATAGGTCAGTATATACAATATTAATTTATGATATAGGTAATCATCTATCAATGGGTCAGCCACACGTCAGACTTACTGTAGTGTTTATATCAGTTAAATTTACTTACATTAATCCCTAAAGTATTTAAGATATTTTTTAGTTCTACATCGCTTTCTTCCTCCAAGAACACTTTATCTTGAAGACAAAAATAGGTATCTTCGTCAAGCGTTGAAAAACAAAGGCAACAGTCATTAATTCGATCATTTTTGAGAATATTAAACAATGCATTTTTTACTGCTACTGATCTCTGCATTTAGTTAATCGTACTCTTCAAAGAAAATTAGAAATTGGTACCTAGTTTTAAATTCATTTCACTTTTTACACTTTGTTTACAAAGTAACATTTATGGTATGATTTCCACGACACCAAAGAGAAATCACTATTTTACCTACGTTTTGAGAAACGGGACTCCATACAAAAAAAATTAACTCCACTTGCTGGTCTTATAAATACCAAAATTAAGTAAAAAAACGTCAAACGTGACTTGTTAGAGGTTGACGCTTATTTAGATTGTATCGATATCGACACAAGTCTATTCAATATTTTTATCGATATCGATACTACAGGATGACGCATGGTACCTCCCTAGTCTCATATATTATATATATTTTACTTATTTATACACATAAATGAGAACTAGAAAATAAAACGAAAATACTTTTATAACTATTTAATTAACGATTATGAACGACATAAAAATGCAAATAAAAACATAAATATTATAACTTTTTCACTGCTTGCTTATCGTGCTTCATCCGAAGGAAATTTTGCCATAAATATTATTTTCTTGTTACCTACTCTATTGGTTTATAATACCACATATTTGTAAAGTTTTTAGTGGAGGCATTTAATAGATCTAAGTCACTTTTACAGAATTACACCACTGTATCACTAATTTACTGAATTTAATTGCAAAAATACACTTTTCAATTTCTCACAGTGTTAGGATAGAAAACAAGATGGCGAACACGAACGACAACATGACGAAACGAGCAGCTTTTTTTTTTAAAACAAAAGAGTAACTCGACCGAGATTGAGATAGTAATAGCTGCCATCTTGGTCGCCATGAAAAACGACGCAAACTCCATACAAAATTTATGGTCTTCGTAGTTTCAGCGCACTGCACGACAGTGTTGCCAGTATGATGTACCAAAAAAGTATGGTTGCCTTCATGGAGTAATATTAATATCAGTCATTCTATTCCTTAAAACAAATTGTTTGTCAAAAAAATAATGTTTTAGTAACTAATACAATTCCATCTAAGTAATTTGTGTTTATTAAAAGCAAATGATTAACTACTTTCAAACCAACTCAACCGAAACAAAAAGATTTGTTTGTAAACAAACAGCCTCCTCACTTATCTTGTATTGTAAGCCTAAGTTGTAAGCCGCCTATTTATAAAAGACAATGACAGTGACACATTCAGTGTCGCCATTTTTTTTAATTCATCGCTCCTGAGGAAGGAAGGCAAGGAATGTAATCCAAACAGCCAAGTCTTATTTGGTTGGAACAAAAGTTTTTTAAACGCAAATTCAGAATGTTGACAAAAACAGGAGGTGATTTTTTTCTACCCTTTGTAGGAAGCAGCAACAAAAAAAAAACCTAATATAGAAAAGGTACGAAAAAGGTACGGTCTACGCTGAGGTACGGTTGTAGTACGGTTGTGTGATGAATAGTACGGAAAACCGTACTTTTTGGTACGGTCTGGCAACGCTGTGCACGACACAACCTAATTTGTGAACACAACAGGCCTTGCAAAAAAAACTGTCAACGTCAAACCAAAATGACTTACGACGCTTGTGCACTACACCGAATCCGATTCAAACGATTCCAATCCTTCCAATCCATTCCTTGTGATTGTATGGACGCTTGTGCACTCAGTCGTAAACGGTTTAAATTCGATTCGTATTCATACCAAGAATTCTAACTTCGGGTCGTTTTGTTTCCGGATCAAAACTGACTCGAATTGGCCGCCGTAGAAATTGTACGTACGCGTGTGCACTACACCCGATTCGTATTCGAATTTTGGTTTCAAGGATGAAGAGTGACGTACGGGGAGGGAAGCAATAGCAAAAATTACCTGGTTCCCACCGCGTAAAATTCAGTTTTACTGTGCACGCTGTTTGGCAAATTGAAAAATTTAGTTGCCTTGCATAATTTAGAGTCCGAATTTTTTATTGCGATTCTGCTCATAGATTACTCATATGTTTCTCTTCATCTTTATCAGAAGTTGAACTTTCATAACGAGTAATAAATTTTTCAAAGTTCAAAGTTTGGTTGTAATTTTATATAACTAATACTATTATTTTTTACTTTTATATCCAATAGCTCTAACATTTAAGAATATAAAACAATCGAAATTGTTGGTTTTGTTTTTCGTGTATGTAAGTCGCCAACACTGGTGTCAGATTTTTCAAGGTCGCGAAGTAAGCAGCTATGTGAAATTGTGTGCGCTAGAACTGGGATGGGATATGGAATATTGTTCCCATCTCTGGGCCGGGGCACCTAAATACCAACTTCTTCCTTTTGACCGTATTCAAAATCGCGCAACTCGTATAATCGATGATGAGACTCTCGTCAGCCGTCTCGATCCTCTGGCTCTACGTAGGGATGTTGCATCCTTGTGCATTTTTGACGTGACAACGTCTTAAATTAGGTTGCGGCTGGGAGTCACTTATGAAAAAGTGTAACGCTCGGTAACGTTACGATGAGTCACCGAACGAGAGAGAGGCCCGCCGAATGCCTTGCGTCTCTCTCCCAGTTGTCACGTAAAATCTTCGCCCGTAAAACCGACTTTACAGGCAACCATTTTTTTTATCGCATTTATCATGGGGAATGTTCTGAAGAATTGTTCGACCTAATACCTGCTGCAAAATTTCACCACTACACCACCCGCCTGAAATTAAAATACCATCCACACCACCTGGATAGTTGGCAATCAACCACCGTACGTTTTAAAAGGAACTTCCTGCCACGAACGACCGAACTGTGGAATCAACTTCCAGCAGCGGTGTTCCCGAACCGATACGACATTGAAACCTTCAAAAAACGAGTCTAAATCTTCCAGAAAGGCCGGTAACGCTCTTGTTACACCCCTGGTGTTGCAGTTGTCCATGGACAGTGGTGATCACTTACCATCAGGTGACTCGCTTGTTCGTTTGCCGCCCTATAACATAAAAAAAAAATTGTTGGGAATCAGTGGTGTGGTGTCTACATTTTGTGGTATGAACACAGTTTCATCTGAAATAAATCCACTGAGAATCGCAGTTTTTATGACGTTCCTTTGAAAAGTAGTTATGATAACTTTTTTAGCTGTGGTAGAGCCACGCTACCGGCAAAACACAGTTTTGCTAGTAGTATGAATGGGCCGACTCGTCCGGGGAAGTACCACACTCTCACAGAAAATCGACGTCTGAGTATTAGCTTCACCGCTTCTATGCTTCGTTCGGTTAGTGAGCCGAAATTTTTCATCGTCCCATACAAAATCCGTTTGGCAAAGCACTGATTTGTATAGGATGATTTTTTTTATCGATTTTTAATAACTTTTTTATAGAAAGTAGTTAAGTCAGTAATCAGTATCATGGACTGAATTTGCTCCAAAAATTTTGCCGGTGGATAAAAAGTCACCCTGTATATTATTGAAAAAAATTTTTTTAAGATTTTTCATTTGTGGTACGAAAACGCTTTATGTCTTGATGTCCAGAGTGGATCTACCCAAAATTCCTTTTTTCTCCTGTGTCTTTCCCGTCGTCAATTGCTTGCACTATTATTATTATACCTGATAATTATAGGGCAAGCAACTGACTCTTAAATGCAGGACACATAGTGAATGCGGCCTCTCATCAAAATCTGTTGGGTCTGTAAATTCACGAATTCAAATCGGATTCGGGTGCAGTGCACAAATGCTACTCAAGAATTTTCCATCCGAATTTTTCTCGTTTTGGATTTGATTTGAATACGAATTGGATTTGGTGCAGTGCACAACCGCACTTAGGTTGACAGCTGTCAAGCAAAAAAGAAAGTAGACAAAAAACAAAACGCAGTTATAGTGTTAATTTATTATATTTTAATTTATTATGTTCCTGATTTTGTCCTATAACGTTAAATACCTACCTACAAACTTAAAAATAAAAAAATACTTAAATTTAATTTCAACTTCCATAGTCCAATGCAAAGTGCAAAGCAAACAGGGGACGTCTGCCATCTTTAATAAATGGCGGTTGGTTTCTGTCCATCTGTCTGCCTGCCTGCTTTCGATTGTTGTCAATGCAGTTCTTGAACGAAAAAAAGTTTATGAACAGAAAACCTGTCGCGCGGATTTTGATTTAATTTCAAAGTTAGTGTAATTTTTATCATATAATTATCGAAAATGTTTGAAGGTGCAGACTTTGATATGAATGTTCTCGTGTCGAATGTCATAGGACGAAATCGGTATAGCCATTGTAGGTTATGCTTGAAAGAAATTCAAACCCAATATTTACGTTTTGGCGAACATATAAACGTAAATAAATCAAAGGGCATCGTTTGTCGTCTACATGACATTTTTAACACTGTTCTTGGGGATCATCAGGTAAGATCACTTAATCACTTTACTGTGTTTGTACAATTTAAAATTGAAATAAAGCTAGACCTTACCAACAAGGAGAACCTTATTCCCTACCTGCTCCTACACTATATATAAGTATATTTAAATTAATTCTTAAGCAACCCCTTTGTTTATTTTTGCAGATAACAGAAGAGGTGCCCGGCATTGATGCAGTGTGTGTGGACTGCGTTGAAAAATGCCTGGAAGCATACCATTTTGTAAATCAGTGTAGAAATGCTACAAATACCCTAAACCAAGTTTTTGGTAATATTTTAGACACACTCAATGTTGATATTGATTCAATTTCCAAAGATAAAACTCTTTACATCAGTGTAAATGAAGAAGACACACAATGTCTTCTATTTCTTAAAGAAAATGACCAAGAGATTAGATACAATCATGAAACACCAAGAAAAAAAAGGAAGATACGAGAAAATTTACACTGTTTTGACTGTGACGAGATATTGGACAATTTTGCCATACTGAAAGTCCATAATATTTCGTGCCATGGAAAGGTTACATGTGAGATTTGCTACAAAACTTTTGAAAATGATGATGAATTAGGAAATCATTTCGAAGCTACTCATGTCCACCCATGCCCTGATTGCCAAGTCGTCAAAACGAATGCTCAGAGCTTGAAGGATCACCAAGATAAATTCCACAACAACTTCATCTGTAAGGACTGCGGAAAATCTTGCCAAGGGTTAGACAGGTTGCATGCTCATGAAAAAAAACACACTTTGAAAAGCGAATGTCCGAAATGTGGAAAATATTATGCTACTAAAGAATTCTATGAAAAACATGTGAAGTTATGCCTAGAGGACCGTTTAGATCCCCATCCAATTCGGAGTAAAATTAAGAAAACACACTTCTGTGAATCTTGTGGCAAGGGGTACAGCACTGTGGGTGGTTTAAGAGTCCACATAAGGTTTGTACATGGCAGTGCCAAGCCTCACGAGTGCCTACAGTGCGGCAAGAAGTTTACAGCACCAAGCTACTTAAAAATTCACATGGTAACACATACAGGCGAGAAGAATTTTAAGTGTGACATTTGTAACAATAGATTTGTATCAAAAGAAGCACTCCTGTATCACACTCGAAGGCATACGGGTGAAAAACCTTACTCTTGTTATATTTGCAATGAGAAATTCGTAAATGCGTCAACTAGAGCCGAGCACATAAAGTATAGACATGTTGGTCCTACTTTGATGTGTGACATTTGTTCACGGAAATTTGTTACTGCCAACTTCTTGAAGCAGCATATGAGTAGGCACCACGACCCGGCCAGCAAACTGTATACTGGAAGGAGTCTGGTCCCACCTAATGTGCCAGATGAGCAAAATATGCGAATTGTAGAAAGAACATCAAAATGAAATTTTAGTTTTATAGACTAGTGGCTCTGTGAGCTGTAAACCTTGCGACTCACCTGCATCTGTTGAAGTTTATCATATAAAAAAGTTGTTCAGACAAAAAAGTTGCGTCTTAAGGGTTGGATCTCTGCGATGCTTCAGCACCGGCCGTGCTGCAGCGTTCCGTTGCTCTCTCTCGCAGCTCGCTCTATTAAATTACTGTTCTGAGCGACAGAAAAGGATAGAAGCATAGGAAATTGCTGTTCCGTGCTGATAGATAAGATCCAACCCTAAGGGTAACAAACAAGTTTCATGATATATTTGAACATTTTTCAAAATGGCTGAAATATGATTATTTTAAAGTTTTAAACCCCCATATCTCGGCTATTTTGAAAAATTTCCAAAAACTGAATCTATAAAAAATTCTATATAATTATCGAACCTGCTTATAAAATTTCACGAAAATCGGTTATGAAATGCGACCTGTAGTGTTGGCGAGAACAAACCGACAGACAAACCAATAGACAAACTGACGGACAAAAGCATTTTTGGCTCTTCTCGAAATTGAGACACTTAGCTCGCTTCGCTCGCTCGGTTCGACGCTTAGCTCAATAAAAAAAAATTGTGGCAAAAATTTTATTTTTTATATTAAACACATTATATTTATTTTTTCTTGTATATCTAAAAATTAACAACCGTTTGCTTTTAGGGTTAAAATATGTTGGGCTTAACCAAATCTCTAATATATTTTAGGGTTCCATACCTCTATGGTATATAAAATAGGTAAAAACGCAACCTTTATAGGACAACTCACTTGTCTGTCACACACATAGCCAATTTGCTATGAAACTACTGGACCGATTGAGTTGAAATTTGGTACACATATGTAAGTTTGTGACTTAAAGACGGATGTATAACGTGGTATAACGTAAATAAATGAATTTTAAATATGGGGGCCACTTATATGGTTTAGATTTAACATTTTAAAAAAGTTTTATAAAGTAAAATATTGTAATTCTTTTTGTAAGTACGAAAATAATAAAAAATATAGCAATAATTGGATGAGCTGCCGTACAAGTTATATGTAAAGTTAAGATTATGCCGTGTTAAAGATTATGTATCATTGTATAAGTTTTAGTGTTATTATGTTTCAAATTATGCCCAATCATATTTTTAACAGATTTTCGCTTATTTGAACAATAAATAAGTTATCATCACAGATTTTGTTCCTTATATTATTATTTGTGAATGGTTTTCTCAATATTTAAATGACCTGGGCCTGGGACCTGAAATGGGCTTTAAATGACCAAAAAATAAAAAGGTAAACGAGGGAATTCATTGAGCTATGTCCGAACATATGGTGATGGTTAGCAGAATTAAACTTTTTGCTAACTCAATGTTTTGGGATAAAACATTCTGGGAATTCCAACTTTTTGGGAAAAGATAATTCAACTTTTTGCATAAAGATAATTCAAATTTTTGCATATTTAACCCTTTCACCGCGAGACTTTATATCAGTTGTCGTGCTTCCAGCGCGAGGACGACGCTCGCGAAATGGGGACGAAAATGTTTGTCGGATTAATCCGACGTTCGCAGTTAAAGGGTTAACATTTTGGGATACAACATTCTGAAAATTCAACTTATTGCAGTCAATATTTTAAGAATTCAACTTTCTGGTCCTAACGGAAATAAACCATACACATACAAGTTCATGTATAATAAAATTATCTAAAATGTTACTAATTCATTATTAAATCTAAGATCATTCAATGCTGTGATTTTAATTCCATTTTTAGCTAGTTTAGCATTGGAATCATCAAGCGCCTGAATATTAGGTGCATATAGTTTACTATGAGGGTTAGAATGCCGCTCAACATGTTTCCGTAGCTGATTCCCAGTCACAAACTTCACATGACAAACAGGGCATTCTTTTGTAGGCCCAAAATGCTTCCTCCGTTTATGCTCCATACGTCTTGATGCTGATAAAAAGCTTTCATTGCACAAATCACAGGGAAACGGTCTTTCTCCAGTGTGCAGCCTGGAATGATACACTAAGGCCGCCTGAGTGACGAAACGCCCTCCACACTGTTCACAGTGAAACTTTTTCTCTTTGGTGTGTTTCACTATATGATTCTTAAGTCTACTAATAGCATCAAATTTCTTCCCACACCAACTGCAAGACAATGCTTGCCCAAACCCATGACTAGTCTTCAAATGAGTTTTTAATCCATTCTTTTGAAAATAACCCTTTTCGCAAATATCACAAAAGAATCTGGCAGTTTTGTCCATGTTGCCACAAATCGTTTGATGGGCTTTGAATGTGTGTTTGTTATAGAAACTCTTGTCACACTTTGGGCATTTGTTAACATCATGTTTATCCATGTGAGCCCTCAAATCCTTTTTAGATGGGAACTGTACGAAGCAAAGTTTGCAAAGAGCTGCTATGTGGTTGAATTTGTCATGATAGCGTAGCAGTCTTTCTGTGCTGAACATTTTAGAACACTTAGGACATTGTATTTTTTTAGAATAATGAACTCTCTCAGCATGTCCTTCTAGAAGCACTGGAGAAGAAAACATTTTGGTGCAATGTCGGCAAGGATAGTTAGTTTTATTATGAGCTTTTTCGTGATGTTTTACAAGGCGACAGTTTGAACTGAATTTTTCTTTGCAGACCTCGCATCTTATAATTTTTGGCCTCTTTGTCACTCTGACATATGTTTCTCTATTTTTAATAATGTTTTTCAACTTTGCAAGTGCAGTCTTCTTGTTCCTTAACCCTCGGTTTTTTCGGCTCGTGAACATTACATTCTCTGTGTCATTTACTACGAGATAAGCCATCAACACATTAGGGCTAGCAGTGTCTGCTAGATCTAAGCTTTTGGAGAATTTCCCCATAAGTTCATTCCACTTCTTATCTGAATGTTGGCAGAGTTTGTTGAATAAATAGGAATTGGTAAGTGTAGTTGCACAGTTTACACAGAGGACTTGTGGTAAAGATGGCTCCAGTGTTACCTGTAACATGGAAAATATTCAATTAAACATACAACAAAACAAAGTATTTGTTAGTGTATTTTATTCATTTAATCCATGCAAATTATGCCTGCCAGATTATACATGCCAGTTTCTCTACAGTTTTCCGCGAAAAAGCTGTAGGTGCAAGTACCAAACATGAAGAATCCATGGTTAACAACTGCGTTAACAACGCCATCGTTATATATACTATAGAATGTAACATACACAAGTATGTTACATTCTATAGTAATGATCTCCTCTCCCAAAAACGAAGAATATGACAGAACCGAACAAAAAGTGGGTACCTACCTGTCCAAGATATATGCAATCTACTATACTTACACCAAGATCATCTAGCATGTCTATAAATGCAACGGTTTCGTCCAAATAAGGTTTTTGAAACTTTGCTTGGTCTTCTATGGAGACTTCTTCGTTTTCTGTTGTTGCGAAGCATAACCTACAAATATGCTCAGTGTCTCCTGTAATATATCTGAATGCCGACCGTGTTGTTTCAATATCATAACTCATATTTAAAGAAATAAGGCGGTATGTTAAATATTATATAAATTAAATGTCTTATTTCTCAAGATATTTGTGATTTCTATGTAATAAAATCTGTCAAACAAATGTCATCACAAAACAATCACTCAATCGCAATAGTGTTGTGCTGACTGTGCAGAGCCAAAGAAAAAGAAACAGAATCGATATACTTACTAGGTGAATATTATAAGCAAACTAGCTTTTGCCCGCGGATTCGCTCGCGTCCTTTCTTAGCGGATGCCTACGTCATAACATCTACCTGCATGCCAAATTTCAGCCCGATCCGTCCAGTGGTTTGGGCTGTGCGTTGATAGATCACTATGTCAGTCAGTCACCTTTGAGTTATATATATTTAGATGGCCTTGAAGTGTGAAATAAATTGTTAACTCATAAATATGGTGATAATTTCCATATTGCTCTTCGTCATGCACTAGATATCCTTTTAAATTATTTTATGAACTGCCGTTGAAACTATTATTGGTGATCCGCCTAGCTTTAAAACTTGCCGTGGCCACTTTTGGCGGAGGCAAGTTTTAAAGCTAGACGGACTAATGTAAATACTTTTAACGGTGGTTCATAAAATATTACGCCACGGAGGTCGTCTACGTTATCTTACGAAAAGGATTTGCAACGAGTGGTTTCACACGATACTTTTGATACGATACTCGTATCGAGTAAAGTATCAAGAATTTTAAAATTTTGCGGCTCCCTAGTTTCGCATAAGCACTCACAAGTTGTGCTGACAAGTTCACACAATACAACCCCAGACACACAACCCCCATATCTCTGACACAACACAACCAATATTTTAGTCAATGTCATATGGTTGAGTGAGTTCTGAGTGAGTTTAACTCGTATCGTACGTGTTAGATGTTGGAGCGGCCAAATCTGCCCGCTTCGCTGGTGTAACGATAATCGATAAGGCACATCACTATGTGTTTACTCCGTCCGAAATCCGAATTATTACGAATGATCCGAATCTGACTCATTCATTCAGTTTTGGTTTTGCAGAACCGCAAGAGGTGAGGTGATGTTTCTATTGATTATTATATTATTATCGATATATTTTATAAACTGAGTTAGTGCCTTAGCGGTACACAGTAAATGGTCATCAAAAAGATGAAGGTAAGTTTTCCATCGCAAGTTTCCTTTCTCGTCTCGCAATGCTGATAAACGGGTGGGGTACTTAATACTACCTGGTGGATGGTGAATAATTTCATAGGTGGTAGGTACTGAGGGTAACCAGGATAAACCCATTTGAGGTAGGTAAGTAATCCTAATTTCGACTATGGATTATAGTTTGATCTCTTTTGACGATTGTCACCTTTCAGCAGTCTGCACACAGACTAATGAATTTGTGAGTTCATTCATACAAATAAACGGGCAAGTGCGAGTCCGACTCGTACATTAAGGGTTCCGTACCTCCGTACAATGTTTTAAAACGCTAAAGAAACACGTTACTTGTATGACGACCACCCTTTAATTTTTATCTTTATCTTATTTTTAACCGACTTCAAAAAAGGAGGAAGTTATCAATTCGACAGTGTTTTATACGTTACGTTTAAGTTGGTCCCATTTCAATTTGGTGAAGATATGATGAAAAACTTTGGAGATATGGAAGAAAACTCCTAAAAATAAACGGGCAAGTGCGAGTCGGACTCGTACATTAAGGGTTCCGTATAATGTTTTAAAACGCTAAAAAAACATGTTTTTTGTATGAAGACCCTCTTTAATTTTTAACTTTTTTTATTTTCAGTATTTGATGTTATAGCAGCCATAGTAATACATAATCGGTAAAAAATTCAAGTGTCTAGCTATTAAGGTTCAAGAGAAAGAGCCCTGTGACAGACGGACGACAGACAGACGGACAGACAGCGGAGTCTCAGTAATAGGGTCCCGTTTGCACCCTAGATAAACCGGCCAAGTGCGAGTTAAATTCGCGTGGAGAGGGTTCCGTACAATTGATTGAATTCTTATAGGTTTTCCTGTAATCTACAAGCAATGCACTATATATTGTATTTTTTTTCAAAATTTTAGGCTCAGTAGTTTCGGAGATCAGGGGGCAATTTTCGTCTTCTTTCATGAATAAAATCAAAACTATACATTTTACAATAATAACAAGAATATATCTGAGATCCTCATAACAAGCCCTTTCATTTGATATATGACACAGTAAGGTTTGCAAAACTTTTTTTTTTAATTTCCTAATTTGTCCCCCGAAAATGACCCTTATTTAAAAAAAAATATTTATTTACTTCGCACATATGTGTTTGGGTCATAGGATTACAACATTCTACCAAATTTCACCTGATTCGGTCCAGTAGATTCGGAGCAAATTGGCTGTGACAGACGGACGGACAGACAGACGCACGAGTGATCCTATAAGGGTTACGTTTTTTCATTTTATGTACAGAACCCTAAAAATCACAAAAATAAGTAAAACACTGCGAAATATCGTTGAGCACGGCTCCGGCCCTTCCTTCGCTCTCGACGAATATTTCATTGTGTTTTATATATTATTTCTTTTGTATTATATTTATAATATTTTTTGTAGCCAAAACGGATAGATATTAAGATTAAACATTTTTTGGTATAATTTTCATATAAAAAGGTGATTGTATAAAATAGTAATACGTATTATAAAGGCTAATTTAGGCGATTTAGAGGTATGTTTGTGATTTTTTTCTATCGAGCCAAAAGTGCTTAATCGTATTTTGGCTATTGTGGGTGTCTGTAGAAAATCCTTAAGATTTTTATGTCATTTTTGAAGTGAAAACTTTTTTAGCGGCGTTGTGCACTTTTTTTGTAATGGGTAAAAAATGTTAAACTCGCGTCAGGACACGTGTCCCGATCGAAAATTCGTAAGACGGATGGAGAGTAGAGAGCCGGCGCGGCGTAGGAGAGGAAGTATCCCCCTCTCTTTCTACGGCGCGGCAAAAATGTATGCCTGCGCCTGCCGTTTCGTTTAGCTGAGAGATAAACTTATTAAAAAGTTTATCTCTCTAAATAATATAAATTGTCATGTTTGTGTACGATAGCGCAATAGATAAATATTGTATTCTACCACATAAATAAAAGTACTTATATACTGATAAATTAAAGCAATTCCTGCAAAATTATTCCCTAACCATTCCAAAATATCAAAAATGCACAACGTTAATATTCAAGTTTTAACTTCTGCCGGCACTCCCGGAGTGCAACCCGTCTGTTTTTTTGAGGAATAAACTGTTAGTAGTTTAATAACAGTGATTTTCCAAAACCACGCACAGAATTGCAAATTGTGAACCCACGTCACCTTAATGCTATTTTCATACTCCAATAACCTGTAGGGCACAGCCCGGCCGAAACGCTCTGGGGTATGGAGTGTTGATTTCAACTACAAAAGCCTGTAGCTTTCCGCCGTCAGACCGGCCGAAACGCTTTGGGGTTTGGCGTGTGAATTTTAACTACAAAATCCTGTGCGCTTCCTGGTCGAAATCAAAGGGCTTATGGAATGTCGCGACCAAGCGAGCGAAGCGTCTCAGTTTCGAGATTGGCCGAAAATGCTTTTTAGGGTTCCGTAGCCAAATGGCAAAAAACGGAACTCTTATAGATTCGTCATGTCTGTCTGTCTGTCTGTCTGTCTGTCTGTCCGTCCGTATGTCACAGCCACTTTTTTCCGAAACTATGAAAACTATACTGTTGAAACTTGGTACGCAGATGTATTCTGTGAACCGCATTAAGATTTTTACACGAAAATAGAAAAAAACATTAAATTTTGGGGGTTCCCCATACTTAGATCTGAAACTTAATTTTTTTTCCTTCATACCCCTACATATTGGGTATCTATGGATAGGTCTTCAAAAATGATATTGAGGTTTCTTATATATATTTTTTTTAAACTGAGTAGTATGCGCGAGAGACACTTCCAAAGTGGTAAAATGTGAGTGTGTGTGTCCCTGTAACTTCTAAAATAAGAGAATGATAAAACTAAAAAATATATATGATGTACATTACCATGCAAACTTCTACCGAATTTTGGTTTGAACGAGATCTAGTAAGTAGTTTTTTTTAATACGTCATAAATCGTAATATACCGTATAATAAACCGCAATTTACCTTTAGAACTTTTATATTATGTTGTTACTTGCTGCTACGGAACCCTTCATGGGCGACTCCGACTCGCACTTGGTACTTTTTTTCCGTAAGTCTGTCTGTCTGTCGTCGGTTTGTTCTCGCCTACAGGTCGCATTTATCAACCGTTTCTCTTAAAATTTTATAATAGGTTCGTTATTAATATAGATTTTTTCCAAAATGGCGGAGATATGGGTTTAAAACTTTAAGAAATTCATGTTTCAGCCATGTCGAAAAATTTTCAAATATGTCATCGAACTAACTGTCAGTTAAATAATACAGCGAATAAAACCAAAGCTGCACATTTTCACTTTCTTAGTAACAGAGTGGTCAATAATTAAATAGGAATCTTTTTTTAATCTTGAGATGTCATCAAACTTTTTGTTACCCTTATTAAGACGCAACTTTTTTATCCGATAAACATCACCGGGTTGGGGCCTTGAGGGTGACTCGCGAGGTCAGACACTGTACTAGTAGTACTGTAACCTGTATACACATACAGGATGATTTTAAACCTCGTAGCTATATTCATGAGAAATAAAAAAAACCGGCCAAGTGCGAGTAAAACTCGCGTGGAGAGGGTTCCGTACAATTGATTGAATTCTTATATATTTATTATTATTCTAATTTTAGGCTCAGTACTTTCGGAGATCAGGGGGGAATGGTCTAATAAAATCAAAACTTTTTATTTTACAATAACAACAAAAATATATTTAAGATCCTCATAACGAGCCCTTTCTTTTGATATATAACACAGTAAGGTTTGCAAAACTTTTTTTTTTTAATTTTCTAATTTGTCCACCGAGTATGACCCTTATTTTAAAAAAAATATTTATTTACTTTGCACATATGTGTTTGGGTCATAGGATTACAACATTCTACCAAATTTCACCTGATTCGGTCCAGTAGATTCGGAGCAAATTGGCTGTGACAGACGGACGGACAGACAGACGCACGAGTGATCCTATAAGGGTTCGGTTTTTTCATTTTTTGTACGGAACCCTAAAAACTACTTACTAGATCTCGTTCAAACCAATTTTCGGTGGAAGTTTGCAATACATCATATATTTTTTTTAGTTTTATCATTCTCTATTTTAGAAGTTACAGGACACATTTCACCACTTTGGAAGTGTCTCTCGCGCAAACTATTCAGTTTAGAAAAAAATTATATTAGAAACCTCAATAGCATTTTTGAAGACTTATCCATAGATACCCCACACGAATGGGTTTGCTGTAAAAAAAAATTTGAGTTTCAGTTAGTATGGGGAACCCCCAAAATTTATTGTTTTTTTTTCTATTTTTGTGTGAAAAATTTAATGCGGTTCACAGAATACATCTACTTACCAGGTTTCAACAGTATAGTTCTTATAGTTTCGGAAAAAAGTGGCTGTGATATATGAACGGACTGACAGACAGACATGACGAATCCATAAGGGTTCCGTTTTTTGCCATTTGGCTACGGAACCCTATAAAAACAATAAATTTTGGGTTCCCCATACTTAACTGATGGTCAAATTTTTTTTTCATCAAACCGATACCTTTGGGGTATCTATGGGTAGGTCTTCAAAAATGGTATTGAGGTTTCTAATATAATTTTTTTCTAAACTGAATAGTTTGCGCGAGAGACACTTCCAAAGTGGTGAAATGTGTGTCCCCCCTGTAACTTCTAAAATAAGAGAACGATAAAACTTAAAAAAATATATAATGTATATTACTATGCAAACTTCTATCAAAAATTGGTTTGAACGAGATCTAGTAAGTAGTTTTTTTAATACGTCATAAATCGTAAACCGCAATAGAACTTTTATAATAATAAATAATAATAATAATAAATAAATATAAATATATACGGACAAATCACATTATATTATGTTACTTGCTGCTACGGAACCCTTTATGGGCGAATCTGACTCGCACTTGGCGGCTTTTTGTTTGCTATCCGGCTGGATATGTTTTCAATGGGATATTATTAATTGCACATCTAATAAATAATCACCCATCAATTTAATCTCATCATTTATATACTTTTTTACATCAAATAAATCAACAATCTTATCATAAGTACTGATTGCACAGCAAATAAATACTGACTGCACATCAAATTTATTAGGTTAGGGCAAACCTATAGGTTAGGTTATGTTAGAACTGCGACCAACACACGCACGAGCCGAGCGAGCGAAGCGAGCGTGCCGCAGCAGCGGCCGGCGAGTGCTAGGAAAGTTCTATCCATTTTACTGCGCCACAAATATAAATTGCAGTTTGTTTAGTAATATTTTCAGTTGAGTGTTTTGCTGTGCAATCAGTAATTTTGATTTGCGTTTAAATACTACCCGTTTTCAATGCAGTGATAAAAAAAATACAGATATAAATAGTTCTGTATCTAGACTAGCTTTTACCCGCGGCTTCGCTCGCGTATCCTAAATCTTACGGAAACAGTACATTTTTCCGGGATGAAAGGTACCCTAGGTATGTCCTTCTCAGGACTCCTAACTATGTGTATGCGAAATTTCAAGAAGATTGGTTCAGTAAATAAAGCGTGAAGAGGTAACAAACAAACAAGTACACAAACTCACTTTCGCATTTAGGTATAATATTAGTAAGGAAGTTAGGATTAGGATAGTTAGAATTACAGGAAAACCTATGAGAAGTACGGAACCCTCTCGCACTTGACCGGTTTATTGTTATTTCATTTAGCTCTTCTCACGAGACACGAGAGTAAGGTTAAGTGTGAGAAGTTAAACGTTTTAAAACTAGACGGACTATTAGTAATAATTTGAAAGGTTATTCATAAAATAGTTTGAAGGTCTTTTTAGACATTGATACAATTCAAATTTTTAAAAATCAGTTTATATATTTAGTTTTTAACAATTTATTTCAATTGAGGGCGCCACTTATGCTACCATTTTACATTAACCACATCTGTAGCAAATCTCTCTTCGCTTCCTATGTCCCCCTGTCGGGACAAAGGGCAGATACAACACGTCGCCAATTCGATCTGTCAACCGCTGCGTTCTTGATCTCACTCCAGGACAATCCAAGCTGCTTAGCTTCTGAGTTAACGGTGCGGCGCCAAGTTTGTTTAGGGCGACCACGCTTACGCCTGCCCTGTGGATTCCAATCAAGGGCTCTACGGGGAATATGATCGTGAGGCCGACGCAACACATGACCGATCCAGCTCCACGTGCGTCTACGGATTTGTACGTCAATTGGATCTTCCCTGCATAGATTCCACAAGTCCTCGTTCGAGATAACTGTGTCCGGCCAAAAAATACCCATTATATAGCGTAGGCAACGGTTTACGAAGACCTGGAGTTGATGAGTTAGGTCTTTCAGCACCTTCCAAGTCTCACACCCATATAGGAGTACCGATTTCACATTGTGTAGCACATCTGTAGCAAATAGGTGTTGGCTATTGGTCTTCTTTGGCAGGCTCTTGATTGCTTAGATTAGAAGTCACAGAAGAATTTATGTTCTGTGACTTCTCGTAACTTATGTTCGCGTTCGCGAATGTCATGTCTAAACGCTTCGTGCTCTAGAGCGTGTGCCAGGGCATCTTTAAGTAATTAAGTAAGTCTTTAAGTGCAGTCTTCAAGTGATGCAGTATTTACATTTACCAAATTAATAATAAACGATATTTCTCTTTGTTTTTAGATGACATTATACATACCAATTACACTGGTGGGTAACAGCTTAGGCGAGCGTCACCGCCAGATCAACGCGTTGGTCAGCGATGCTTACCAAAAGGCGGTGCCATTTCACACCATACGAGACGGCCCTGAACATTCCGCCGTCGACCGCTTGTTCAAGATAGACCTCGCGTCCAAACATCGTCACCTGGAGTACATCCTCGCCAATCTCAAAGATGAGGACATGCTGTACGTCAGCAGGGCGCTCCAGTCCACCTGGCTCCTGGACCCTCAATATCGTGACGTCATTAATCCCTCGAATTTAGAAGATGTTTTTTACCCAGACATGACGACTACAGCTGTTAACAAAGTGAACAACTGGCTACACGTCCATTTGAAGGACTCTGATCGATGTCTAGAGTTCTTTCAGTATTATTCTCCCAAAAACTTGGATTTAGCCTTGAAATTCCTTTGGAATTGTCCCAAAGCTGTAATTGCTGATACAGTCACGAAAATATTAAACAAGATAACACCGAAACGTATGAAGCTGCTCTGTGAGAAGTGTCCGCGAGCTGTTCGCATTTTCTACGAATTAATGCCGAAAAATAAAGATATTTTGTACGAGTACTCGCAGCATGAAGGTTATTACTACCTTTGTCTCACAAACCTCATCAATACTGACTCCGATTTGCTTTTAGACATTGCCGAAAAGTATTATAACTCCAATTGCTGTGGGTCTTTCAGTTCTACTATTACCCGGGTCATTATGAATAAGCATAAGGACCGGTATGTTAAGAAACCTGAGCTGTACGCCGCCTGGCTCCTCCACTTGCCGACGCTAGCGAAGTGCTTAAACAGTGATGAGATTAAAGACATTGTACTACGACTTGCCAGAGCAAAGTACCTCGGTAGTAATTACTTCTCATATAAACGAGTCGAACCCTTGATCAAACGACTTGGTTATAAGGAAAGAGCGGATTTCAAAAAAATGGTATTTGAAGACAAGTGTATCGGAGACAAAGTTAAAGATTGGCCATACGACCCTCCGTCAGCGCCCAACTCTGAATGGGACTACAGCCAACATGTGTTTGATGATATTATATATTCTAATGATATCTTCCACGGTGAAATGTATAATATAGCGAGATGCTCAATGAAATGTGTAGGAATGAGTAATTATTTTCGTGAAGAGACACTTTTAGACAAGCTTTTCAATAAATACAGGTGCATTAGCTTCAAAACCACTTTCTTTGAGCTAAGTAAAAAGATACCGGCCGAGAGTTCTGTTCAGACGCGTGAGTACATGATGTTAGTATTAGTCAGCAAGACTGGTGGGCACGTGGAGAACGTCAAGGTGCTCTTAGAGCTTCTGGTTTCGAGACACAGTAATGAAGCTGAGAATTTCCGCGCAACCATCGTCCGCAGTTTGGTGAAACGAGCTAAAGTGTGGCAGCTGCCCAGCGACCTCTGGCAGCAGCTTTTGAAGTTCGCACGCGGCCTCGGCCTGGACGGAGAGGAATCAGACGAGAACTGTGTGGAGGGGCTGCACGCTGTTGTACTTCGGAATATTTTGGTGGGCGAGCAGTGCTCGCCAATAGTATTTTCTACATTTATTAGCAAGTTTTCAACGTTTGCTGAATACACTTTGAACGAAGACGAGAAACTTAAAGTGGCAGACAAACTGCCGTTATTGCTTGTGGCTTCTGCGAGGGAGCAGACCAAGACAAAAGAAGCAGTCACGAGGCTCGATGCTCTACTGAAAGTACTGGACGATTATAATTTAAAGATCGAGCAATTCCCGGAGGTCGTTCCTGCTATTTCAGCTCTCGCCCATAAGGATCCCGAGCCATGCGCAAAGTTATTAAAGCAGCTGTACAAGGCACGAATAGCGAGAAAGGACTTATATCGTGAAAACTTTTCGTTCTTGCAGAGCAATGAATCGTACTTGAATATCTTGCGGCATGACTCACAGCTGCTTGGGGACACTGATAAATTTGAAAAACTTGTTGGTGACAAGCTGGATCATGATGGTTTTTTGCACAAGTTGGCAATATATTTCTCTGAAGATCAAGGATTAGCGGCGAACTATCTGAATAAGGTAGAAAAAGAAATAGCAAAAGACCCTCGCGCTGATCTTTCACGTTCTTTCGCGGTATTAGGTGGATCGTCACTTTTCAAACAACTACAAGAAGTGGATAAAGTGATTGTAAAAACTGCTGAGCAGAAACGATTGGCGGCTGCATTGAGGGCTTATGGACACTTAGCCAGGCCGAAAATGAATTTGATTGCTTTGGGCTGGCGTGCCGCGGGAGTTAAAGCAGTTGCAAACCAAATATCTATTTGTAGTGCAAACAAAGCTGAAGAGCACATGAGAGTGCTTTTAGAGTGGCCGCGAGCGGCTCGTCTCGCATTTTCACTGGCGGAGAGAATAGGCAGAGAAGCTGAAGTTCTGGCAATTATAGCGCGCATTAGGCCTACTGTAGCGGTCAAGATTACTCTCCGGTACTTGAAACAACAAGGCAAAGGGTTCGATCTGAAAGTCTGGACAGTGGCCAAACCTCTTTTTGAGAACATCGATCTATCGCAGCCCAAACAATTTCACCTACGAGACAGGCTCACGGAACTGAGTAAGACTCCAGAAAGTCTCAGAGCTGATTATGCAACAGCAGTGTACAGAGCGTTCAGGAAGATGTCGAGAGAAGAAGCGATGCGAATTTTGGTGAATATGGAAGACTATTTTCCAAAAGTCGAGGATTCGTTCTTTATTGATGTCATACAAGAATTCCTGAACAACGAACTGACCTTGGAAAAGGCTTTGAAAGCTCAATATTCGCGTAACCAACTCAGGTCTTATAATAATAATGGTAATTTGCTTATGCGTATGATCGCGAAGTATCTGTTGTTGTGTAAAAGTAAAGAGATACAAAACCAAAGAATGGAGAAGATTGGTAAACCATTTTTGAGTGCCATGAAGTTAATTTCCGATGGAGCTAACAATAAAGATTCACGGCGAGCGTTTAGACTTTTCTGGAATAGCTTTATGTATCCTTTGAAATTTTCATATGTATTTTTTGATACTTCATATGTGTCGCCTTTACCGGTAATGATGCATCTTGTGGAATGGCTGAAAGAAGTATTGCCTATTATAGAACACTTCGATGTTTATGTCACGATGCATCTGATAATGCTCTACTTCAAGGCGGTAAGGCAAAGTGTTAAGGAAAATCCGGAAATATTCGCGGACAAAGAGAAGAGAAACAAGATCGGAATTGAATTAGTTGGTGTTATTTACGGAAAATACATCGCCCATGAAATGGTGCAGCTAAAAATGCAATACTTTGAGTCGATTGTTGGAATTTACGCTGAAGCGTTGATCGAATATTTTCAAGGATGCTTCTACGAATGCAATACCTTTGCTCCTTTTGTGTCTGCGTTGGTCAGGGGACTGTTGGAGCAAAATAAAGATGGTTCGCCCCTGCTATTGGCTGAAAAAATATTTTTAAGATACCAGTATTCCCTAAAGCAACTGAAGGGCGATAAGACGTTGGACACACTGAAAGGAATAGACGATAAACAACTGAAATTCTTTATGCACGCAGATTTGAACCAGTCATTCGTCGATTGGAAAGAATGTGACAGTGTGTCAAACTCAGCTGTGTTATAATTATCACAAACTAAATAGCACTCGAATTGAAAATAACAAATATTTATGTTGATTAGTATGTTATTTAGAATCTGTGGATCCAAAGAAACAATACCTACTCGGTCATTCCCCAGTATGTTTCGTTACCTAACGTGTCACCTTTTTTTCCCCACTTGCTTTTTGACAAAATTAACACCAAATGTAAAAAAAATACTACAAGTCAATAGTTTAAAATACTAATATACAATTTATTGTTTTGTCCGTGAGTATAATTATTAACGCGTCACTTTTTTTTTTAAAGTGGAAAAAAGGTGTGTTAATTAGGTAACGAAAAAGAAGGCACGTAAAGCCGTTGGTCCCGAACGCCATCTAGCGTTTTAGGTACAAACGCTCCTAGGATTGGTTCTGGTCTACCCTTTGGGTTGCGGAGGTCAAACGGCAGTCGCTCTGTGTAAAAACCAGTAACTTCGTCGAATCACCTATCGTAGGTAGCGGACCCCGGGCTCTGAAGCGTAACTGCTGACGATGCAACCGGGAATACTTTCGGATGATGATGATGAAAGATTAAATAAATAAAAAATAAATATATTTACTTTCAGTGAAATGTTAAAAAACTACATAATAAGTACCAAAGTTTTAAATCAGTTTAAGCACAGTTTTAAGTCTACACTATTCCATTTTTAATAAGTACCTACTTATGTAACTACTGTCTGTTGCTTGCTTTGAAATAAACGTGTCATTATAAAAAATGTAGACATTTATTTTTATATTTTTAACCCCCGACAAACAAGTAAGTTTGCAAGGCAAATTATAAAAAACCTCCGATTGTCAAAACCGTCTTCTAGTGATGAGTAGCGGAATTACCGATACGACTTGCTATCCGTAGCGCCATCTATTTTTTGTTAGAGAAAGCCCTGACTTTCAAGCGTTAACCCTCAATAACTTTTAAACGGCTGAACCGATTTTCATCAAACATAACAAAACCACTGACGGGAACTTGATTTCACGTAAAAAAAACGCATCGAAATCGATCCATCCGTTCGAGCACTACGATGCCACAGACAGACCGACAGACACTTATATCACCCCTCTTTTTTGTCGGGGGTAAAAAGATGTTATAGTTTGACGCTAATGTCTGACGGTCTGTCATACAAGAAACCTGTTTCTTCAGCGTCTTAAAACATTGTACGGTGGTACGGAACCCATCATGTACGAGTCCGACTCGCACTTGCCCGTTTATTATAACTTATTCCTTGTGCGTAATTCTTTATATATTTAAATATGTATATTATACGTAAAATTCATACTTATTGATTTTTACTGATTTTGACTACATTTAAAATAGTTTACATACATTTAAAATCGTAAGTAAAAATAACCTAATAGTTCCTTAATAAAATTATTATTTAAATCAAACACAACAATTGCGCGTTTTTATTGGTTTCTAGGGTTCCGTACAAAAATGATAAAACGGAACCCTTATAGGATCACTCGTGCGTCTGTCTGTCCGTCCGTCTGTCACAGCCAATTTGCTCCAAATCTACTGGACCGAATAAGGTGAAATTTGGTAGGATAGTGTAATCCTATGACCTAAATACATATGTGCAAAGTAAATAAATATTTTTGTAAAATAAGGGTCATTTTCGGGGGACAAATTAGGAAATAAAAAAACAAGTTTTGCAAAACTTACTGTGTCATATATCAATGAAAGGGCTCGTTATGAGGATCTCAAATATATTTTTGTTATAATTCTAAAATAAATAGTTTTGATTTTATTCATGAAAGAAGACGATATTTGACCATTCCCCCCCCCCTGATCTCGAAACTACTGAGCCTAAAATTATGAAAAAAAATACAAAATATAGTTCATTGCTTGTAGATTACAGGAAAACCTATAAGAATTCAATCAATTGTACGGAACCCTCTCCACGCGAGTTTAACTCGCACTTGGCCTGCTTGTAGATTACAGGAAAACCTATAAGAATTCAATCAATTGTACGGAACCCTCTCCACGCGAGTTTAACTCGCACTTGGCCGATTTATTAATAATATAGTATCATTAAGTTAGTATCCCATAACACAAGTTTAAAACTTACTTTGGGTGCTTTGGGGCTAGCTTAACCTTTTAGCCGCGAACGTCACGTATATGTGACAAACATTTTCGAGCCCATTCCGCGAGCGTTGCATATACGTGACATAAAACCAGTCCTTATAAAATCCAAATTTTCTGTTTCATTTTGTTGTATTCGGATAAAAAAATATTCATATTAGATATATAAGTAGTCTAGTAATCATTTACAATAACATTCACTATAATCGTATAATTAGAAGACTCAAAAATAACTTCAAAAGTTTGACGAATTATCAGATATATTTTTCATAACTTTGTATTAATGTCCACCGCGAACGTCGCATATACGTGACACGCGGGATGGGACATTTACGATTTATTTACTGATAAAAATTAAACGTAAATTAAAATATTCTTTCTTATACCGACTATATCACCATAAAAAGATCTAAAATTATCACATATATTATTAATAAACAATTTTGATACTAATATTTGTGTATATTTTATTTAATGTCCTTGAAACTTAGTAAATGAACTATCGAAATGTCAGCAATGGATTTGATTTTCCCATCCCTAAGCCTAGATGTTTAGAATATAATGTTGGTAGTTCCCCAGCGCGAACGTCTCATATACGCGACAGCTTGTGACGTCACAGGCGAGCGCCGTCTTCTTTAGTGTTGGGCTTGCGTTCGTGTGGTTAAATTCTCTTTGGTGGTGATGACTTCTGCGGAGGAATTGATAAGAATTCTTGAAGGCGACGATAATGAAGAATTCAATACAGATGATGAATTTGATATTGATAATGAGGTAAGTTTTTTAATACATGGTTTTTTTTTACCTATTTCAATTGCGAGAGTAGTAAATACCTACGGACTTATAATTTTGTTACCAACTGCTATAAAAGTAGAGTAATTTAAGAAGTTAATGTACATGTATGTTTGCGAATTTCTTTATCACTAAATAGTATAAAACAAAGTCGTTTACCGCTGTCAGTATGTAGGTATGTATGTCGCCGCTGTTATAGCAGCTCGTTCGTACCTACGTTCATCAAAAAGTTAGGTAGCCGACCCCGACCTCCGGTGTGCGA
Organism: Acrobasis repandana; assembly: GCA_963576875.1. Taxonomy (NCBI): domain Eukaryota; kingdom Metazoa; phylum Arthropoda; class Insecta; order Lepidoptera; family Pyralidae; genus Acrobasis; species Acrobasis repandana. The sequence goes on along the minus strand of OY756241.1, from coordinate 8,252,776 downwards.
ATCGGGAGTGCGCTTTGATGATATATTATCATCGTTTTCCATTCACGCCTTGATTTCCATTTTTGCCAGTTGAAAGTTGCCTACATTGACTGTTTGTCATATGTTTAGGTAGTATCGTTGGGATGGAAACACTCGCACATACTTAGATATTGTAATTTACAACCTATAATATCGCAGCTATACCTGGGAGCTGCGACCGCGGATTATTATGTATTATAAGTACTTAAATAAAACGTATCCGGATAAATGTTCTTAATAGTAAAAACGTCATCAAGATCGCCCCAGTCATTTCTAAGCCTATATAGACAGCCAGATAAATGGTATATCCAATCCGCGCGGAGACTTAAGTTTATGCTATACTTATACCTATTGTAATCATTATCGATATCTTAATACGTAAGTATTGCACATCCCTATTTTTTGTAGGTACTTATTTTCGATTCACTACGCTTCGCGCTGGGGGCACGACAACTGACATAACGTCTCGCGGTGAAAAGGTTAATCAGTGTGATTTGTCCCTATATATTTATATTTATTTATTTTATATTATTTTGAAGCAAGAGAACCAAAAAATTTTGACCTACCTACAGACATCCAAGTAAAAAGTGTTGTATTCCAATTTTAAATAATTACGATGCCGCCGTTGCCTTGTTGTTCGAATATACCTAACCCTATGGTTCGAATAGATGAGATAATAAACGGGCAAGTGCGAGTTGGATTCGTGCATGAAGGGTTCCGTACCACCGTACAATTTTTTAAAGCGCTGAAGAAACACGTGTCTTGTATGACGACCCCCTTTAATTTTTAACTATTGCACGCCTCATAAGCGAAGCGCATGAGGTAGTGCTCTACTCTCGCCTTACAAAAATCAAGTGATTTTTTTAACTAAATGTGTCTCTATTCATTTTCTATCGCACTTGTACAATAATATTTACACATAAATGTCAAGGAAAAACACTTTCAATTCAAATTCAATTCAAAATATCTTTATTATCGTAGGATATTTATAATATCTCTTAATATTAGTCACTTTGTTTTGTTTTGACTAGTTTCAACACTTATGACATTTTTAAAAGGGTAGTATTTAAACGCAAATCAAAATTACTGATTGCACAGCAAAATACTCAACTGAAAATATTACTAAACAAACTGCAATTTATATTTGTGGCGCAGTAAAATGGATAGAACTTTCCTAGCACTCGCCGGCCGCTGCCGCGGCACGCTCGCTTCGCTCGCTCGGCTCGTGCGTGTGTTGGTCGCAGTTCTAACATAACCTAACCTATAGGTTTGCCCTAACCTAATAAATTTGATGTGCAGTCAGTATTTATTTGCTGTGCAATCAGTACTTATGATAAGATTGTTGATTTATTTGATGTAAAAAAGTATATAAATGATGAGATTAAATTGATGGGTGATTATTTATTAGATGTGCAATTAATAATATCCCTTTTTAAAAGACATTTTGCCTTTTAAATAAATAAAAACAATGTTTAATAAAATCATTTTGTGGACGTCCGTGTGTCTGTATGTATGGAAACTGGCGTGGTCACGATAACTCCCGAAAAACTTATCTGATCAAGTCCATTTTTTTTTATACGCTTCAGTATTATCCAATACTAAGTCCTTCCGAAGATCACGGTCTAATTCAATGTAGTTCAATCGTAATTATTATTATAAAAATACAGGTGACATATTAAAATTAATTTTGGGTGTGAGGTTTGAAAAGAAATTTGAATAAAGAATGTTGTGATTTTGTTTGTTTTATTAAATATGAAAGACGAATAAATGTAAAAGAAGCGATAAGTTAGTTAATATTTTATTTAATTTGCATTAACTAATTGAGAATGAAAAGAACAATCAGTGGTAACACTTTTCTTGACATTCGTGACGTAGTCTTGTGTCTTTCTTGTTTTTGCTTAGTTTTTTTGAGATTTCTCAAAATCTACCGGTCCGAATCGGTTTAAATTCACAGGAAATCTGAGTTGTATAGTACTCTTAGTAAAGCTACTTGTTTGGTTCCGATCGGTTTAGTTGTTCAAGAGTTATAAGCGTGTCACATACACACCCACACACACATACGGATAGGGTGCATGACACTTGCTCGTGAGTGGTCAGGGAAGATTCCTGAGACCTTTAAACGTCGAGATCTGATGAAAACTCGACTTTTCAAAAACGGGGTGAAACTAATAACGTCCCGAATTTTGAAAATTTTCAATTTTCTCAGCGGGAAGTTAAAAATAATCTCCAGTCGTGCGTTAAAGCCGACACATACTTTTCTTCGTTTTAAGTTAACAATAAAACAATCAAAATCAATTTAATTTTGAAAAATGAGATTATGAGGCGTGCACTTTTGGATTTTCCAAACTATTTTTTATTTTTAGTATTTGTTGTTATAGCGGCCATAGTAATACCAATACATAATCAGTAAAAATTTCAAGAATCTAGTTAATGCCATTATAAAAATCTAGTTAAAAACGCTGAAAAAACACGGTTTTTTGTATGACGACCCCCTTTAATTTTTAACTTTTTTTTATTTTTAGTATTTGTTGTTATAGCGGCCATAGTTTAGCTATTATGGTTCAAGAGATAGAGCCCTGTGACAGACGGGCAGACAGCCGAGTCTCAGTAATAGGGTCCCGTTTGCATCCTTTGGGTACGGAACACTAAAAATGAAATTCGAATGAGAAATGCTAAAAAAACAACGATTTTTGTGTCCGATTCTATGTTCCTCGTAACTACTAAACGGCCAAACAGATTTTAAATTATTCGGTTAGATTGGAGTGGCTAGGCTATATTAAAATTATTGTAAATCAAAATCGCGGATTATTTGCGCCAAATTGCGCGGCATGAAAAAACTTTTCTTTTTAAAAACTATCGAGTGGGGTATCAAATTAAAGGATTATTTAGGGATACTAAAATAGCAACATTTTACCTGAAAATAAAATGTATATAAACAAACTTACCTTATTCGAAGCCTATATAATGAGAGAGAGCATCCATTTCCGGTTGGAGTACTAGTCATGACTTCCGGTTTAGGTCCACGCCCCTCCATTTCCGCTCCATTCGTTGCGTTGTGTCCTTCTGCCACGCGACACTAGCGCCACCTAGATAGTTGGGTTTTGTAACCCAGTTTGTTCGTCATTGGATCGTCTTTTGTGACACCAGGTAGAACTACAAACTATAGGCTTCGAATAAGGTAAGTGTAGCAATGCGGACGCGGATACTTGGAAATGTTCGTTGCTACTTTGGATCGAATGTCTGAGGAGGACACTCAACGTTGAAGGGAACGATAATAGTCACAATTAACCAAAAAGACACATGCAATAGTCTTACCAGAGGGTGGTCTTCTTGGCTTCGATCGCGTAGCGGTTCTTATTTTAAAAAAGGTCCTTGGATAATAGCCGGCCGGCTGTGGTGGTCGTCGAGTACACTTAGTCACATTCACCAATATAGTCTAGGCACACAACTGACACTCAATTAGAGAGAATTGTAGAAAAGGTTAATTTAATTTCGCTCGCTCAACCAAACGCGGCGATGGCGGTTTTTCGATTATAACAGTTCCTCTTCCTGCCACCAGAGGCTCCATGCATGCACGCGGAATACGAGCCGCGTGATCTAATTGGCCGAATTGTGACATCGTTGGAAAAGAGCGCTAAATTTAAAAATGATGAGAAATAAATACGATAATAACGGAACATTCCGCCCACCAAAATACCAATGGGATTTTCCCAATTAAACGGTAATCTAATACTAACGATACTAAGACAAACAAAAAACAAAACTAAAGAAAGTGGATAATAAACGTTTACACGGATGGTAGAGGGCAAAGTTTGACTAAAGGTCTCTTAATCAACAGGCCCTTGTCCGTTTTTACGGTTGCAACCCGAACCACTCCATCAGGGCCGGGGTGTAAGGAGACAACACGACCAAGCACCCACTGAAGGGGAGGTCGGTTGTCCTCCTTGATAAGAACTACTGAATTTACGCTTAACGTTGTTGAGTCCTTAGTCCATTTCGCCCGCTGAGTTAACCCATGCAAGTACTCATTTTTCCAGCGTTTCCAAAATTGCTGTTGAAAGGATTGAATAAGTTGCCATCGATTAAGTCGATTGAGATTCACGTCCGTATAGTCAGAATCAGGAACCGCTGTAAGTGGTTCCAGTGTTAAAAAGTGACCGGGCGTGAGAACGTTTAAATCGTTAGGGTCGGAGCTTAATGGACACATAGGTCTCGAGTTTAAGATAGATTCAATCTGAGCGAAGAGCGTGGTAAGCTCTTCAAATGTTAGAGTCTGATCGCCAACAATTCGATATAAATGACTTTTTGCGGCTTTAATTTGAATCTCCCACACTCCGCCGAAGTGCGGGCTCGAGGGCGGATTACGTTTAAAGGAAATTTTTTCTACATGCGAAGCTTGCTCGATAGAAGATGCCAGCTGTGAACTCGCGCCTACGAAGTTAGTACCGCAGTCTGAATGAATAACATTGCAACGACCGCGACGAGCAACGAAACGACGTAATGCCGCGATGAATCCGTCAGTCGATAACGTCGATACGACCTCAAGATGCACTGCCTTTGTGCTTAAGCATACAAACAAGCAAAGGTAAGCCTTATCAACTTTCGCACTACGATGATGGCCAAGCTTAATTCGGAAGGGTCCACCCACATCAACGCCGACGACCGAAAATGCCTTTGTTTGATTCACGCGGAATGACGGAAGGTCGCTCATAAATGGTTGCAAGGGTTGCGAATGGAGACGATAGCATTTTATGCATTTAGAAAGTTGGTGTCGTATGACATTCCTAGCCGCAAGTATCCAAAATTGTTGTAAAATCAGATAATGGGTTGTGTTCAGACCGGGATGAAAGTTATTTTTATGAATTGATTCGACTACGGCTGCTGTAAGCATACATTTTTTAGGCAATAATGCCGGATGCTTATGTTCAAACTCAAGGCCAGAACGAGCGAGCCGTCCGCCCACCCTGAGCACACCCTGCTCGTCTAAGAAAGGATTTAATTTGCGAAAGCTGCGGGGCAACTGCTTCCGCTGCGTTAACTTCGAAATAACGTCGGAAAAATAACGATTTTGGAAATGTTTGACGACAACTAACAATGCACGATGACGCTCACTGTCCGATATGAACAGGTTTTCTGTTCGTGAACCGGCATCACGCACGCTGCTGCAAAACCTACGAACGTAAGCTACAATACGGCAAATTTTGTCTAACGATGAATATTTCTCAAATAAATGATCGATTATTGACGTTTGACTTGCGATATCGAGTTTATCTGTAACAAGAGCTACGGAGCGACGCTGTTCAGAAAGCACTACGTTATCCTTGGAACTATCCTTTGATGTGTCAATGGGCCACTCAGATTGTGGTTGAGCCAACCACTCGGGTCCCGCCCACCATAGCTTGTTATGCAAAAAGTCGTGTGGCAGCTGTCCGCGCGAACAAATATCTGCAGGATTCATGGCAGAGGAAATATGCCTCCAATACTCCGTTGGTACGATATCTTGGATGTGACTGACACGATTTGCAACGAATGTCACCCGACGAGCAGAAGGAGCCCGCAACCAAGCCAAAGTAACGGTTGAATCACACCATAGATAAGTGTCGTGGACAGGTATTCGCATCGTCTCCTTGACAAATTTAATGAGGTCTGCAAGCAAGACCGCGCCACAGAGCTCTAGGCGAGGCAGCGATTGTCGTTTCAAAGGAGCTACACGAGCCTTTGAACAGACGAGAAAAACGCGAACAGAACCGTCAGAGCCGGTAACACGAAGATAAATGACGGCACCATACGCTGCCTCAGAACTGTCGCAGAAACCATGAAGTTGATACGATTGAGTGCCTTCAGTTACAAATTGACGAGGAATTTTAAGAATTTTAACTTCTGGAAGTTGTTGAGAGAATTTTCTCCATTGAGAAACAACATCTGGTGGAGGAGGTTCATCCCACGAAACTCCAAGAATCCAAAGTTTTTGAATTAAGCATTTAGCTTGGATTGTTAAGGGAGATAAGAAACCCAGAGGATCGAAAATTCTAGCAACCTCACTTAGAATCGTTCGCTTGGTACATGGTTGATTAGACGGATTGACGTTAAAAACAAACGAATCTGAGGCAGGCTCCCACTTAAGACCGAGAACCTTAATGGTTGTGTCTTCAGCCTCGGTGAAGGTTATGGCTTCTGACAAACACGCCTCTGTAGGAAGGTCACTAAGAAGTTCGGTTCGATTGCTCGCCCATTTTCGTAACTCAAACGAGCCACAAGCAAGAAGAGCAATGATTTGCGTTTTTATTTCACGAGCATCTACCAGGGAAGAGCTACCGGAAACGACGTCATCTACATATACATCAGATGTCAAGACGATTTTGGCCTTAGGGTACTTGTGCCCCTCTTCATTAGCCAGTTGTTGGATGGTGCGACATGCCAAGAAGGGAGCCGAAGATACCCCGTACGTTACGGTGTTTAAAACGTATTCTTGAAGCGGTTCATCTGGGTGAGCTCGCCAGAGAATACGCTGGTAATCACGATGATGAGGAGTTACGTTAATTTGACGGTACATTTGGCGCACGTCGGCCATGAAGACAATTTGATGTTCACGAAAGTGAAGAAGAATTTCTACGATATTCGATTGTAATTTCGATCCCGTCAGCAACGTGTCGTTCAGCGATTTGGAGTTGGCATCCTTAGCCGAAGCGTCAAAGACGACGCGAAGTTTCGTTGTGGCGCTTTCGGGACGCAGAATGCAATGATGCGGTATGTAGTATTTGCCTTGACCCATTTGTTTGGCAGGCACTACGGTCATGTGACCACTTTCTTTGTAGTCAGACATGAATTCGACGTATTGTTGTTTTAAATTATGATCACGAGACAGACGCCTCTCAATGGCATGAAAACGTCGTAAGGCAATCGCTCGAGAACCTTCAAAGACTGGCTCCTCATTTTCCTTGAAAGGAAGACAAACGACATATCTGCCCGTCTCGTCGCGGTAATGATTGTTGATAAAACTGTTTTCACAGAGTTGGTCATCTGGGGTCAATCGGGAAGATTGCGGAACGTTATCGATTTCCCAGAAACGTTGAACGATATTGTTTAAGCTATTGTCTACAGTAGGAGGTGCTACTCCTAGTAAACAGGAAGACGCGAGTCGAGACTTTCCAAGAAGAAGCCAGCCGAAAACTGAGTTAAGGGCTTGCGGTTGAGAGGCACTGCCTTTCAGACGTTGTTCGAGAAGTGACTCGGCAAAGACATCGGCGCCTAACAAGACGTCGATCGGGCCAGGGATGTCAAAACCAGGATCTGCTAGCGGTAATGTCATGACTTTATCCCATCCCTTCGTGTTGAGTCTTGCTATAGGTTGATCACCGCAAATGCTTGGCATGATCAACATATCCAAACGGAATTTGACGTTACGATTACTACCAACATCACACGTGACTACACCACTAACAGATGCCGGACTGCCACCCAGGCCATAAACGTTAATACAACCTGCTCGAGGCTGTAGGTTCAGCCGTTGAGCCGCATGAGTTGTGAGGAAATTATTCTGACTTCCGGTATCAAATAACGCGTGAAATGTGTGAAATTCACCAGATGCGTCACGAATTTGGACTAGGGCAGTGGCCAGCAACACGGTAGTAGGTCCCGAGTCAGGCTGTGTTCCTGATTCCTTAGCGATTAAGGCGACTGAACTTGACACAGCACTAACCGGGCTTGGCTTGCTAGCCGCTTGCTCTCGATGTAACAGAGTATGGTGTTTACGTTTACATTTCTGACACGTAAATATCGATGTGCAATCTCGCATTGAGTGAGATGCATTAAGGCAGTTATAGCACCATCTCTTGTCGCTGGCTACAGCCATGCGCTCGTCTACTGATTTAGCTAAAAAATCCTTACAAGCTGATATGGGATGTGCGTCACCACAATAACTACATTTACGAATTAACTTTGGGGCGGTCGTATTGTTGGTAGGCTTCGCCTCCTGTTTGTCACCAACCTTATTAGGACTATTTACAGCGGGAGCGATAAGAGAATGCGTAAAATTTTGTCGCTTCGGTTTCTGTGGAAAACCCGGTGCTTCCCTCGAGGCACTAGCGCCTTTATTGGTGACCAGCGCGGGAAAATGAGTATCACGTATTAACGCTTCACATTTCGAATGTAAAAATGCCCTTAACTGCTTATATTGTGGAAGCTCGATGTCGGTGTGTTTTTCCTCAAACTCGAGTCTTAATTTAGTATCGAGTTTAGCCAGAATGTTATAACAAAGTATAAAATCCCAGTGTTCGGTCGGTAGATTTAATGTTTTTAAAATTGTTAAGTTTTTGTCGATCGTGTCGATCTATAGCGCGTCTAAATTCTTGAGCGTTTGTAGTTTTTAAATTAACATCTAAGATTTCACGCCAGCATGTAAAAGCTAAGTCGCGTTTATCCTCATAACGTGACTTGAGAGCGTTGTATGCGCTTAAATAATGCTCGCTTCCAATAGGGAATGTTCTAATTAACGATAAAGCATCACCGTGCAATGCTGACACTAAATAATGAAACTTCTCAATATTACTTAATAAAGGGGAGGCGTGAATCAACGCGTCATAAGTGGAAATAAACTCGGGCCATTCTGTGACCACACCTGCAAAGGTTGGCAAAGTAATTTTCGGTAATCGCATGTTGCTGCTGTGTAAACTGTTCAAGGAATCACGATTAAAATTATTTAATTGTTGAGATGATGAACACGGCTGAAGCCTACGTTGGATGGCTGAAACTTGGAAGTATGTGTCATCGAAATGTTCCTGAATGTCATTCTCATTTTCAGTAGCATCATCCTTCAGGAGATCCAAAATAATCAAATGAGCCTCTTGAAAACTATCAGCAATATTTTTTATTTCCTGACAATACGAAAGGAACAACTCGATTTGCGATTCATCGGTAACGGCCAAGTTCCCTATTTCCAAAGCCTTCGAAATACGATTATAAGCTATCGTTCGTTTACGTCGCAAACTCGGCAAGTTATTGACTGAGTAAGTATGTTCGGTACATTTTTTAGACTTGGACTTGCGCCTTGCCAAATAAGACATGGTAAAACACAAATGAAACTATCACTAATGCGAGTATAATATTTTACCAAGTATACGCAATTGGTAAACAACAATTTTTAATGCAACGCAATGTTAACAACATTCACACTCGAAATTGTCAGTAACTTAGTGCTGGACGTTAGCAACGATCACGTTATAAGTAGCTATGTGCGTAGTCGAGTTTACAATATCATCGGTGCTCGCATAGCAACACGCAAACTACCTCGAGCCCACAACGTCGGTAGTTATGAATGAACCAAGTTGAATAGTTTGAATAAAATGTACCCAGACCCACTTTCGGAGTTTCCGATATTATCACGTTTAGATAATAAGAAATGTAATTTTATATTGCGGTACGGTGTTGCGGTACACGGAACTCAAAATAAGTTTTTATGATAGGTATGTGGTAAAAATCGGTAAAACGTTACGAATGTTATTTACGATACGAAAAAATCGGTAAAACGTTACGATACGATATTACCTATTAGAAATTTAACTAAATTGAAATTTCAAAAAGGTAGGTATGCAAATGAATTGTTGAACGATCGAAATGAAGTATGTAGGTACTCAGTCGAGTTATGCACCACTGATTGCATAAAATATAATTGGTAGGTAATTGAATATTATCAAGGTAATTTGATGCGATATAATTGGTAATTTGGCGGGCCGACTGTTTGTAGGTATCCAAGGTCCCGGGTTTCGGCACCATAAAATGTAGCAATGCGGACGCGGATACTTGGAAATGTTCGTTGCTACTTTGGATCGAATGTCTGAGGAGGACACTCAACGTTGAAGGGAACGATAATAGTCACAATTAACCAAAAAGACACATGCAATAGTCTTACCAGAGGGTGGTCTTCTTGGCTTCGATCGCGTAGCGGTTCTTATTTTAAAAAAGGTCCTTGGATAATAGCCGGCCGGCTGTGGTGGTCGTCGAGTACACTTAGTCACATTCACCAATATAGTCTAGGCACACAACTGACACTCAATTAGAGAAAATTGTAGAAAAGGTTAATTTAATTTCGCTCGCTCAACCAAACGCGGCGATGGCGGTTTTTCGATTATAACAGTTCCTCTTCCTGCCACCAGAGGCTCCATGCATGCACGCGGAATACGAGCCGCGTGATCTAATTGGCCGAATTGTGACATCGTTGGAAAAGAGCGCTAAATTTAAAAATGATGAGAAATAAATAAGATAATAACGGAACAGTAAGTATGTTTAATATACATTTTATTTTCAGGTAAAATGTTGCTATTAAACTCACTGTACCGTTATTCGAAGCCTATATAATAGGAGACGTGTTTATTATCTCCTGGTGGTGCTAGTTACGTCAATGTGATTTTAATTATTTAGTGAGCAGGTTAGCACCTGCGATAAAAAGTTTATCACATGTAGATCGATACATTTATGTGCCATACGTAGTGATTATTTAACAAAATATACTGTTATGTTGTGATAAGCAAACAGTAAAATGATGTCTTATCTGGTGGATAGACAAAGAGTCTTACAGATATTGATGATAAAAAAAAACAAGTAGCTAGAGGTATCACGCCTCTCATATGGTATGACAAACCAAATGGTACTTTTTTGTATATTCGGGAATTTCAGTATTCCATTAAAATAAAGTCATCTACATGGATATTTTCCAGCAAGTACTTAGGTACTGCGATTAATCTAACTGGTAGCATTTACAACAGGTGCATTATAGTTAAACTATTGTGCGCGTAGCAGATGGTTCGTAAGAGCCCAATAAAAATCCGCTAAAGTTTTCTATGTTGCCCACACTAAACATTTAGGTAGTACAATGCACATTAGGTGTAAATATTTACTATGTTTTGTTAAACAAGAACAAAAACAGTTTTATAAGAACTACGAGGCGAAGTACACAGTTACATTACATGCATGTACGGTATTACGCATGTATATCACGTCTTACTTGCAAGACTTTTGCGCTTGTGTTCGATTCGACATGAAACGTTACATCCAATTAAAGACGTTTATGCTAAGACACGCTAATTAAAGCTTTCTTTAATCAACTTTCACGAAGTGTGTATACTTAAATGCGTGAACCCGTAAAGGGTTGATATGTCATGAAGAAGTTCGACAGGGTGATTCGAAATCACAAAGGCTCAGTTAGTTGAGCGCTCACAGTACGGAAGAGAGAGTTCGAATCCCACGCATTTATACTTATTATGCAATGCTTCGTGGTGTACGTCTGATAGGAAGCGTAAATGCTTCTGCTGAGATCCTGATATTCGCATTCTGACTATCATACTATTTGTATCTACATGTTTCACTGTAGGGATATTCATTTTAAATTATTCTGGTTGGAAATAAAACTATGTCAAAGCATACATTAAGTGAGCGTATGTAGCTACAAGCGTTACCGGCTACTATTTTAAGCGACTTTGGGTACCGAGTGAACCCAGGTGAGAGCTACGGGTACCATAATTGTCAATGTTTGCTTGCCATATTTAGGCAGGCTGATGATAAATGTGACCAAGGCACGTGTATGCAAACATTTTGGGCACACAAACTCTTGAATAGCATTTGTATAATACGTCCTGCACTTGTCCGTTCGGTCGCCTAATGCCTTCTTACAGTTTAATAGACGATGATGATGGGCGTGGACCTACGTCAGCGTGATGATAGAACTCCTCGGCTCCTCTGGGGTACTTGTGTGAATGTCAGAACAGCACTCAAATCGAATTCATATGTAACATGTTTAAAAATATTGCAAGTGATCACATTTTCTTGCATCTTAACCACTGAAGATGCGTGCCACTTCAGTGGTTAATTTAAATTTATTAGTAATATTTTATTAAATATTAACTCTGAATAAGTTTATTGTGTCACACAAATTTTTATGAGTAAAAATGCGGTTTTGGCATTTGACATTTAATTTTATGTCAATAAAAGACAGTTATAGTGACGATATTTACACCATTCGTGCATGAATTCTGTTACTAACGCGTGTAGTACAAGGTTTTAATTTGTATGCCACTGGCAACTTATAAAAAAGAAAAATGTCATGTTTGACTTTTGACGTTCCAATTTTGATGTGCCGCATAAATATTTTGTTCGTCAGCTTTTGTTTTTTCTTCTCGCTGTAAAAATCCTAGAAAACAAATGTACAACATAATTTTGGTTGTGATTACTAAAATAAACCCATTTTAAACTAGCTTCCTTGTTTATCTTGTGTAAAAATACGCGCATCGTTAACAAAGTGGTCCTCTCGCCGGATCTGGACTAGCCACAAAATGACAACGCGTACTCCACCAATCGGCACGAAACCAATTACTAGAAGTGCCGTGAGGAAAGCGATGGCGAAATCCGAAGCTGCCGTTGATGTCCCCATGTCTCAAGCCCAAGAAGTTCCGCCGAAGATGCCGTCGTCAATCTCTGCGGCGGCCGGCATAACATCGCAAAGTGAGGTTAAGAGTGTGAAAAATGAAACACGTTCAGTGCACCGGTCGAGAACTAAGTCCAAGGCTTCATATATCGCTCAAAAGAGACAGCTGGAACTACAGGCGGCACAAGAAAAAGCGCGTATTCAAATGGAATTGGTAGACAAGAAGTTAGCAGCAGATGTTGCTGCCCTTGTTTAATACAGTTCACTATCGGAGGGTTCGCACATAAGTCAGTGCACCAGAAGGAGTGATATTGAAAGGTGGATAGAGCACAGCCATCAAGAGTTGAAAAATCAACCGGCCCACCAGATGGACATCAAACAGGACCTGTTGAACCCGTTGGAGAAGTTACCCTCCGGCCCAGATGGTACAACTCTACAATTGTCGGCTGCTCTCCAACAGTTGACCACTATCACTAATAATAATCATAACCAAAACCTAATCAGCCGTCTTAACACACCAAAGGACCTGCCATCATTTTATGGCGACCCAATGGAATGGCTCCAGTTTGAACAGGCTTACGAAGAATCAAATGAGCTGTGTAAGTTCAATGAAAAAGATAAACTATGGCGGCTGCGGAAATGTTTACATGGAGCAGCACGTGAGTCAGTCTCAGCATTACTCATTACTCCTACAACACCAAAAAAATAATGAATACTTTAAGATTATTGTTTGGAGATCCAGATATAATTTTAACTAAAATAGTTAATGACCTTAAGAAATTATCACCACTACCACCTGATTACCATAAAGAAATAATTAAATTCTCAATTTAAGTATCCAATTTCATAACAGCAGTTCAGGCATTAGGCCATGAGGAGTACTTGCAAGGTACAAATATGACTACTCTCATATTAAGCAAACTGCCCACAACACTCATTGCAAAATGGAATGATTATGCCTACCTAAAGAACAATACAAAGGGTATCAACAGATTATCTAATTTAGCTGAATTCTTACATGAAGAAGCTGTCAAGTTAACTAAGTCTGGTGCCAACCTATTGTACTTAGCAGCCAATCGAAGTGAGAAAAAACACACTTCACAGATACACAATGGAACAGTGTTGGTGCAGGAGGAAAAGGGAAGCGACACAGATAGCTGTAAATTCTGTAAACAATCGGCACACAAGTTGACTGACTGTAAGAAGTTTAAGAAAGCTCTACGGAAGGACCGCTGGCAACATGTAAAGCGCAATAGGCTATGTTATAAGTGCCTTGTGTCACGACATGAAAGAGCAACTTGCCCTGCACCTACCTGCGATGCTGAGGGCTGTGGCCAGAACCATCATCGTTGGCTGCACTACATCCCACGTTCGACGCAGGATAGCGCCGCGTCAGCCTCGGATCGGGATCCTGTGAAGCACCTAAGTAAGACGGAAACAGTGACCCATATAGACACAGACAAGTGTGCAGTGTTATTGAAAGTAGTGCCTATAGACATTCACTGTGCCAATGGACAAATAGTGCGCACTGCGGCGTTGCTGGATGACGGATCCACTGTGTCGCTGATTAGTGCAAACTTAGCCTCCCGTGCCGGACTACGTGGTCGCCAGGAATCTTTACGTGTGCATGGCGCGTGGGTTAGTACTTCATTAACATGTAAAAGTGAGATAGTTGTTTTGAATAAAAGTGCTTTGTAAGGAGACTAGCGCCATCTGCGTGTGATCTCCACAAACACGGGCAAGATTATCGATTCATCGATATCCCGTGCGCGGATTGTCTTTGCCCGACCGGGAAAATAATCATTGTCTTTACGTCAAAATAATGGACTTGCCTGTGTGAAAAGATTCGGTGTGCCCCTACCGCGTGCTTTGGAAGCATTAAGTTTGTAATTTTGATATATAAAATCGAAAGTTTCGTGGAGAATCGTCGGTAATTGTTTGGTGGCCAATTCATTTGAACGGCGGGGAGCCGAAATTGTTTGTATTACTTAAAGAACATTGATTTGTGTGACAATTGTGAACCGCGTGTCATGCGCTTTGAAAATTGTTAGTTTGTGATACTGTGAGTGAACAATAGTGAAGTATCGAAAGAAGAACAAGAAAATTATTGTGTTATGGCAGTGGTGTAATAAATACTAAAATAATACGTATTCATCTTGGGGCAAGTACATGAGCTCATGGGTTTAGGTTATTGTAGGGACCCAATTCTTCTGCACCACTGACCTTGGGTCTATGAAGAGACCTGAGGCCGTCGCCAGCCCTGAGGAGGACTTCAGACACGACGCGAAGGCCAGGCGAGGCCGCCTGAAGACTGCGTGGACGCGGTGAGTTTTATAATTAGTATAACTACATTTAATTAGAATTAAGTTCAACTCATAATTAAGTTAAGTTAGGTTAGGAAAGGTCCCTGTACCGTATATACAGGGTGGTAGCAGACTGCGTAGGTTGTTTGTGTGTTTGTTTGTTGCCGGTGAGATTGCCGGACTCGTACCAAGAGCGTATTCACAAAATCTCTTGGTACAAAAAACGTAATCTTAGCTATCTGCGCCCACAATAGTAAATGTTGATGTATCTAATACACTAGGTGAACAATTTAATTTCAAAGCTCGTAGTGTTAAGCAACTTGACTTGCCTGTTCATAATAATGTAAACTGTAATAATTATAAACATTTATATAAACTTAAAAATCAATTGTCTTTAGGGCTCTTAAAGCCAGAGATACTTATAGGTCAGGATAATTGTCATTTGCTGTTGCCTTTAGAATCCGTAGTAGGAGCTGTGAATGAACCATGTGCTACCCGTACCCCTCTTGGCTGGTGTTTGCATGGACGGGCAGTCAAAGCTCCGCAACTTAGCACTCTGCACACATCCTTGTTGATCTTGAGGGACAATGAGCTTCGTTTACTTCACAATCAGGTAAGTCACTTCTTTTCAGTTGAATCATTAGGCATTGCGTCCAAACCACGTCAAAATGTTAAAGATTTGCGCGCACTGGAAATTTTGGAGCAAACTTCAACACTTAAGGACAACAAATGGTACGTAAGATTACCATGGAAAGACCTGAACTGCAGGATGCCTGATACCTTTCCTATGGCTATCACACGACTTAGAGGAGTAGAACGAAAAATGAAGAAAAATGAAGACTTCGCGATACGGTATTGTGAGCGCATACATCACCTTTTCGAGAATGACTATGCTCGGCAGCTGTCAAAGGAGGAAGTTGAAACTACTGAGACGAAGAACCCTAAGACTTGGTACCTGCCTCACTTTGGGGTGGATAACCCGAATAAAAAGAAGCTTCGTCTTGTGTTTGATGCAGCTGCTCAATCCGATGGCCGATCTCTGAATGACTATATGCTCACGGGACCGGATTTTCTCCAGTCTTTGTTTGGCATTATGCTACGATTTAGGGAGAATAGGGTGGGGATAACCGGCGACATTAAAGACATGTTTCTTCGGGTGAAGATCAGACCTGAAGATCAAGATGCCTTCCGTTTTCTGTTCCGAGACATTGATGGATCTTTAAGGACTAATGTGATGACTTCATTGATATTTGGGGCCAACTGTTCACCTTTCATAGCCCAGTATGTGAAAAACAAGAATGCTGAAAGGTTCAAGGAGGATTTTTCCCAAGCTTATACTGCTATAGTCCAATCACATTATATGGACGACTACATTGACAGCGTTCCTGATGAAAAATCTACTATGGAGCTAGTCCGTGATGTTACACACATCCACAGCCAGGGAAATTTCCACATTAGAAATTGGACATCAAACAGTGAAGTTGTACTTAAAAGTATTCCACCAGAACATTTGGGTGAAACAGCAAAGACCTTTTGCAGTGGGAAAAAGACACTTTCCAATGGAGAAAGAACTTTAGGTCTTATATGGGAGCCGCTACAAGATTTGTTGAAAATTGACATCTCATTCAAACGACTTCCACATAGTTTAGTTGATGGAACAGAGAAACCAACAAAGAGACAGATGTTGCAAATGGTTATGTCAATATTTGACATTTATGGAGTATTAGCACCTGTTACCATAACAGGGAAAATTATTCTACAAGAATGTTGGAAAGCAAACATTGGATGGGATGAGCAGGTGTCTGATGACTTGAATGACAAGTGGATTAAGTGGTTGCAGATGTTGAGCACATTACAGGATGTTGGTTTGCCTCGTTACTATGGTTTAACAGGTATGATTGTGGGCGCAGATAGCTAAGATTACGTTCTGATACCAAGATATTTTACTAACTACGCTCTTGGTACGAGTCCGGCAATCCCACCGGCAATAAACAAACACCCAAACAACCTACGCAGTCTGCTACCACCCTGTATAAGGTACAGGGAACCTACTTACCTAACTTAACCTAATTATGAGTTGAACTTAATTCTAATTAAGTTTAATTACACTAATTATAAAACTTACCGCGTCCACGCAGTCTTCAGGCAGCCTCGCCTGGCCTTCGCGTCGAGCCTGAGGTCCTCCTCAGGGCTGGCGACGGCCTTAGGTCCCACTATGGGTCCCAAGGTCAGTGGTGAGGAGAATTGGGTCCCTACACTAACCTCCCCATGAGCTCATGTATGTCGCCCCAAACGAATACGTCGTATTTATAACACCACTTCAAAACCGCACAATAAGTTTCTTGTTCTTCTTTTGACACTTCAAGATTATTCACATAACCTAACAGCGGAACGTAACATGGAACGTCCCTCGCTCCGATTCAAGCACTTATCACTGTTTATAGATTTGTGGGCATTCACGCCACCAAAATTAGTTCCTTTTATAGTCAATTTACAAATACTTCCGTATCACACGGGAAATAGACAAAACCAATTTACAAGGCCGCATGGCACGCGTTTTACATTTGACACAAATCACTGTTCTTTACGTAATACAAATAATTTCGGCTCCACGCCGTTCCAAACAAATTGGGCACAAAACAATTAACGACAATTCTCCACGAAACATTCGCTATATATATCAAAATTACAAGATTAATGCCGCCATGGCACGCGACAGGACCACACCCAAGTTCTATTACACAATGTGCTCGCTCGCAACTTGACATTCCCAATGTCAGTTGAGACTTTGACGTAAAGACAATGATTATTTTTCTGGTCGGGCAAAGACAATCCGCGCAGGGCGGGATATCGATGAATCGATAATCTTGCCCGTGTTTGTGGAGATCACACGCAGATGGCGCTAGTCTCCTAACAAAGCACTTTTATTCAAAACAATGATGAATAGCGAGATGGTATCAAGCCAGCAGTGCACCTACTCATGTTTACAGCTGCATGTGTTTTGTGACGCGTCTTCACACGCAATGAATGCAGTAGCGTATTGGCGTTGGCAAAATAATGGCAATTGGTTTGTAGCATTCATAGCCAGTAAAAGCCGCGTTGCTAAATTAAAGGCTATGACTATCCCACGTATGGAATTACAGGCTGGGGTGCTTGCCGCGCGCTTAGCGGAAACAATAGTTCAGGAACATCGAATAAAACCAGAACAGAAGTTCTTATGGAGTGATTCTACCACAGTTCTTTATTGGATAAAAAATTTCAATAAGACTTACAAGACTTTTGTTGCAAACAGATTAGGTGAAATAGATGAATTATCTAAACCAAATGAGTGGCGATATGTTCCTACGAAGTTAAACGTTGCTGATGTGGCTACCCGGAAAAACTACGACGTATCTACGGTTCAAGGCGAGTGGTTGCATGGTCCTGCCTTTCTTCGTAACTCAGAGGATGATTGGCCTAATGACGTCACACAACCGGAGGTGGATACGGCACTATTGGAACATGTTTTTGTAGTTTCATCAGTTCCAGGTGATTTCTCGGTTCCTGATCCCACTCGTTTCTCTTCATGGCTGAAAATAGTTCGTGTTATGTACACAGTTTTAAAATTTATTAATAAATTAAAGAAAATACTTACTGAAGATGACTTTACGCTGATGGAGAAGGCTGAATGCACTCTGCTACTATACTCGCAGGCGCTAACATTCAGTGAAGATATCTGGAAAATAAAAAACAGACAAGAATTGAGTAAAACCAGTAAGCTACGGACCTTGACACCTTACCTTGACTCACACGGAATTCTACGAGCTGATGGACGAATAGCCGATGCTGACGTTGCACCTGAAACAAAAAATCCTATCATATTAGACGGAGGTGACTACATTGCCAGATTGATTGTTCGAGCTTATCATGTCAAAGCTGCCCATGGAAATCAAGAGTTGGTTGTGGACGAACTGAAGCAAAGGTATTGGGTTATCAGACTACGGCCGACTGTACAATATGTCGTTTCCAAATGTAATTTCTGTCGATTGAGGAAAAGTAAACCTGAAATTCCAAGGATGGGAGATCTTCCAGAAGCCAGAATGGCACATCATCAGCGCCCGTTCACATTCTGTGGTGTAGATCTGTTCGGACCCTTCGAGGTAACTGTTGGAAGGAGTTGCCTAAAAAGTTATGGTGTGCTGTTCACTTGCTTGACAGTACGAGCAATCCATGTGGAACTGGTGACATCGCTCACCACTGATTCATTTATCATGGCTCTTCGCAGGATGGCTGCACGTCGCGGTTGGCCTCAGCAGCTCTTTTCAGACAACGGGACGAATCTTAGGGGTGCAGACAAAGAACTCAAAAGGTCAATTGCCCAGCTGGACGAGAAGGCTCTGAAAGCTGAAGCTTTGAATCGAGGAATAAGATGGACATTCATTCCGCCAGCAAGCCCACATTGGGGAGGAACCTGGGAGCGTCTCATTCGCAGTGTAAAAACTTCGCTTAAAGTAATCCTGAAAGAACGTGCACCACGAGAGGAGACTCTCACCACTCTTTTAGCTAAAGTGGAAAAAATGGTGAATAGCCGTCCCTTAACTCATGTTTCAGTAGAGCCAGGCAGTTCAGAAGCTTTAACACCAAACCATTTCCTCATAGGGACTTCGTCAAACTTGCCACGCTTAGGAATCTTTGACGATAAAGACATCCTCCTTAGGAAGCAGTGGCGTATGTCCCAGCGACTTGCAGATATGTTTTGGCATAGGTGGGTGCGCGAAGTGTTGCCGGAGATGGTGCCGAGAAAGAAGTGGCTCACTGAACAAAGGTCGTATCAGGTTGGAGATTTAGTGTTCATCGCTGACCCAAACAGTCCCCGGAACACTTGGCCAAGAGGTTTGATTACGGAAGTCTTTCCTGGGAAAGACGGTCGTGTACGTATGGTGAAGGTATACACTCAGTCGGGTACTATAACTAGATCAGCTACACGCGTATTACGGATTCCAATGGTTAATGAGTGCTGCTAGAGCAGCACTAGGGGTGGGAAATGTTACTAACGCGTGTAGTACAAGGTTTTAATTTGTATGCCACTGGCAACTTATAAAAAAGAAAAATGTCATGTTTGACTTTTGACGTTCCAATTTTGATGTGCCGCATAAATATTTTGTTCGTCGGCTTTTATTTTTCTTCTCCTTGTAAAAATCCTAGAAAACAAATGTACAACATAATTTTGGTTGTGATTACTAAAATAAACCCAGTTTAAACTAGCTTCCTTGTTTATCTTGTGTAAAAATACGCGCATCGTTAACAAATTCGTTTCGATCGAGTTGGAAATTAAACTCCTGGTCGTTTATGGCAAAACTACACCGAATTACTAATGCACTGACATTAAATGTTCTAATAAGCGAGGGCAAGGTTCCCAGGTATGCATAGCCCTTTAGCACGGTAATATCTGATAAGGGACACCGGTGTAGTACGTACATTGCACAAGTGTATACATTTTGTCGTGTCTCAATATGTATGGCTTGAGATGCGTAGCATCTAAGTACCATGGTAAAAGCATTTTTATAAACAGTTTTAAAATCAGAAATTGTGATTGTAAAATAAGGAACTATCGCTCAATTGATATTCAGGGATTTGTTAAAATTCACGTGAATTGATGATGTACTGGGTGGGTAGGTCTCACTAGTATGACCCCCCCCCCCGCTCTCCGAACTGTGGAGACAACTAAACTGCATACATCATTTCATTGAGTGATGCTAGACTCGAAATTATCAAGAGTAGATTCCGAGATGGATTAACACGTAAACAAAAACTGCGCCTTTATCCATAAAATAACGCGAGATTTTTCCGATAGTTTCGTCGTCTTTCGGGCTGAGAAAACGACTGTCGTGACGTACCCGTCAACCTCGTTCCTAGGTTTTTATGCTGGGTAACAGTGAAAAACGCCTAACCAGACATTGGTGTGCTTGGATCTATGTACATACATATTATTATTAATATGTATAGGCTTTCATGAAAAACAATAGTGTTACCCTTTTTACTTTGATCGTTGACCAAAGTAGAAGATTTTTATTTATTTTTGCCTACTAGCGGTACTAGGGCTTGCTATACATTAATGCACCGGGATCGTCCAGCGGAGCAGAGGTGCGATCCGTATTTTGTGATATCACATTCACATTATGCACGGTAGCAGTACGTTAGCTCGGCATACATTTAAGCACTCAAATCATCCTGCGGAGCAGAGGTACGATCTATTTTAAGTCGATATTTCCAGATCCGTTTGCAGAAAGGGCGACTTGCCCTTTTCACATGCGATTTCCTCGGAGAATTATGTGATGCAGTAGTTCACCTTCGTTAACCTTTTCGAAACTAAATGTTCCTGGGTCCTTAAGCAGCAGGTTTTGCAAGCCGGCTCGCTCGGAACATAAGCGCGACCTACTATTTGTCGTTGGTCAATACGCCCGGAATATTCTGCGGAGCAGAAGTTCCTACATGGTTACTTTCCTTACAGTAAAATATTTCTGGATCGTGCTGCGTAACAGGTATGCGACCCATGCTTTTATTAAATGCTACATGTACATCATCATATTCACCTATGTTTACAAAACAATGTGGTGATTTATGAATAAATATAAATATAAATGTTGTACGCTCTGCGGAGCAGAAAAAATATTCCAGTTTTTGTCGTAAATGAACACAAAAGGAACTCTGCGGAGCAGGAGTTCCCATTTGTCACATTGTCAAGCAGGGCAGGAGAGCCGTTCCAGATTTTGACGTAAATCAATGCGGTAGGAACTCTGTGGAGCAGGGGTTCCAGTATGATTACATTTGTTACGTCGCTGTGCAGGGCAGAAGAGCGATTCCAGGTTTTGTCGTAAATCAATACGGTAGAAACTCTGCGGAGCAGGAGTCTCAGTATGATTACGTTTGTCACGTCCCTGTGCAGGGCAAAAAAGGCGATTCTAGGTTTTGTCGTAAAACAATACGATAGGAACTCTGCGGAGCAGGGGTCAAGTATGATTTTACGTTTGTCACGGCGCTGTGCAGGGCAGAAGAGCGGTTCCAGGTTTTTTCATAAATCACTACGACAGAAACTCTGCGGAGCAGGGGTTCCAGTATGATTTTACGCTTGTAATGTCGCTGTGCAAGGCAGAAGTGCGAAACCCAGGTTTTGTCGTAAATCTATACGATAGGAACTCTGCGGAGCAGGGGTTCCAGTATGATTTTACGTTTGTCACGTCACTGTGCAGAGCAGAAGTGCGATTCCAGGTTTTGTCGTAAATCAACACGATTGAAACTCTGCGGAGCAGGGGTTCCAGTATGATTTTACGTTTGTCACATCGAGATTGCTCCTTTTCACAATTCATCATTTTCCAAAAATCAGTAACACAGGAATGTGGCTTTTCGCCAGCTAATGTTACACTTGCACACAATACTGTCATTATCCGCACACACTTATTTTAATTATAAGCAACTTTGGTACATCGATGGTTCCTTGCTGTAAGAAAGCGTTAGTAGTACCTGCAAATTCATGTTATCAACAAGAATTATCATGCTACAGACTGGTTAAACCTGTAGGTTTGTCTGTATTTTGGATAAACTGTTAAAAACTAATAGTATATTGAAAAGATTAGTATCAGGACTTATCAGGCAGGAGTGCTTGGCAGCGAAGCTATCTAGCACGTTAAAATTATTAAAAAATTTTAAGGTTGTTGATGCTAGCGCGGTGAACAGCACCTTATCTTTAATTTCTGATTGGTTTTCGGCCAATAACCTCATGTTAAATGCGAACAAGACCCAATGCATTCGATTCTCTCTTCCTAATGTGAATCAAGCCTGCGTTGACATACTAATTAATGGTCAGAAACTCGATCTGGTTGAAAGTACTACCTTTTTAGGAATCACAATTGATTCGAAACTTCAATGGGGTGAAATTTACGTAATAAGAATGACTTAGTTAGCCCGTATTACAGGCTGAATACAGTCAGTAAGTCTTTTATGGGGAAGTGTATACTTTTTTATAATAAATTGTCAGAATCGGTCCTTGATATGCCAGACAGAAAATTCAAAGCTTATGTAAAGAAAGTACTTTGTGAGAAGGCTTATTATAGGACCGATGACTATCTTAAAGACAAAAAGGTCTGGCTTGAGCTTGGCGCGGGTCCCTTTTAAAGGTTTTTATACTTAGACATGTCATAATTTAGGTACATTGGTACATACTAAATTTACAAATTGACATTATTTTAAATTTCGTAATTCTTATAATTCAATTTAATTATGACATAATAAACAATGTAATCTCTGTCCATCTATATAACTAATTTTAAGTTTTTAGTTTGTTAGTTGACGTCTTTGGAGAAAACGTGCAGTGCAGTTTGTTGCCGCTTCTTCTGCACTCGCGCCTAGGAAGCGGCGTAAACTTAGCTTTAAGTAACGATTTGACGTCAACATTTGTGCAAAACAAAACAAAGTGACTATTATTAAGAGATATTATAAATATCCTATGATAATAAAGATATTTTGAATTGAAAAAAAATTGAATTGAGAAACTTCATATTTATCAAGAATAAGATCGTTTTATTATGGCCATATTGCAAGTGTATCGTTCTACACGTAGAGGCCACGCCGTAGTGGCGTTTACATCACTTGTACATAAGTTTAAGCATATGGTTACTCACGTGATTTTCCTTTTCTGAGTCAATTTTCCTTTACCAAAAAGCTATTTCCGAGCTTTTATCACTAGATTATGACACACTAAAAAGGTTTAAGCTTAGGAGATTTCCATCCCTGTATCAATAACACTGAGCTGCGAAAACCGTTAAGAACAAAAATAAAATTTTAAATTTAGCAATAGTCCTGATTGCCAAACAAAGTAAAACATACTTATGTATGTTTCCGACGTAATCAAATCTAAAAACAAATTTAGACTCTTAAGGTAGCAGTAATTATTTAATACCTATAAACTGTAACAAGGTTAAAATATAGAAAAAACAATAACCGGAATAAACTGGAGAAAAAGTAATGGTTCAAAGTACTTACGGTTTAAACACGTGTACATATTATAATTTGTTACCTCAAATAACCTTAAAATTTTATTCACAATCACAGCGGGTATTTTTCCGCCGATATTACCACTTTTCCTCCTGAAGTTTTTGGCTAGTACCGGCGAGGCGGTTTGAATTATGCGTTGCATATTAGATAACCGTTTTGAAAGGAATCAAAAACGTTAATGACGAACAAACTGGGTTACAAAACCCAACTACCTAGGTGGCGCTAGTGTCGCGTGGCAGAAGGACACAACGCAACGAATGGAGCGGAAATGGAGGGGCGTGGACCTAAACCGGAAGTCATGACTAGTACTCCAACCGGAAATGGATGCTCTCTCTCATTATATAGGCTTCGAATAACGGTACAGTCAGTTTAATAGTATGTTTTCCCTGAAGTGCTCCTTCTCGACAAATATCTCGTCATCATTGAAATATAGTTATAATATAATATAATACTTTTAATAATGATATAACCTAAAATTAATAAATTTTTATTAAAATTATGAAATCAATTAACTATAATATACTACAAAATTATATACAACTGATGGTTTTAAATTAAATTTGGAATGAGATACAGATACAGATACACTATCACGTCTTTATCCCTAACGGGGTAGACAGAGCCAAGGGCGGTAAAGCCCAGGCCACTTTTAGCGTAATGGTGGGCATGAAGGTGGAAAAGGGAAATCATAATAGTGATGGGTTGCTAACCGCATCGCCTATTCATATGATTCAGATTATCGCCCATTCCCTCGATCGGCTTTTACGATCTGCACGGGAAGAGAAGCAGCTAGTACATTCTACGTTTTTTCTTTTCTCCCAGACCAGCAAAGAAGAATGAGAAATGCTAAAAAACAAAGATTTTTATGTCCGATTCTATGTTCCCTTGTAACTACCTAACGTACTACCTAAACTGCTAAACCGATTTTGATAAATTATACGTGTGAGACAAATCTAAGAGTATGACGTGTGAGGCTTTTCTACAGACACCTACAATATCCAAAACACGATTGGTCAATACGAGTATTGGCTCGATAGGAAAAAATCTCAAACATACCTCTAAATTTGCCTTTTACCTTTTAAAAAGATATAACTACTTTATACAATCACTATTTTATATGAAAATTATACCAAAAAATTTATAATCTAAATTGCACGCCTCATAAGCGGAGCGTAGTGCTCTACTCTCGACATGTCAAAAAACCCAGTCTTTCGAAACTTAAATGACGTTTTTTTTTTAATATAACACTTACAGGATAATATGAGTGCACTAATATGAAGTTAAATAATCTGTCTAGCACATATGGTACATTTTATAAACAATTAATTTGTTTAATATAATAAATAATAACATTAAAACTAATAATTCTTGGACGTCCGTGAGTCTGTGTTTATGTGACCATGTATGTGGCAGAGAAATTGGTCGAAAAATTCATCTTACTGGAATACTTTTGTTTTTAATATATAAAGTATTACACTGTGCTGATTCCTAGTTAATATTAGCGTTCTAAGTACTGTCGTTTAATTATAATTTATAAAAAACTAATATACCACTGTATAAAAAAAATTAGATTATGAGGCGTGCACTTTTGGATTTTCCAAAGTATTTCTAGTTAATTTCGCTACACAGAAAATTATAAATATTATCAAAAAAAAAATGTCCATGTGCGAGTCGGACACGCCCATGAAGGGTTCCGTAGCAGCAAGTAACTTTTTACGATTTATGACGTATTAAATAAAAACTACTAACTAGATCTCGTTCAAACCAATTTTCGGTAGAAGTTTGCATGTTAATGTACATCAAATAGTTTTTTTAGTTTTATCATTCTCTTATTTTAGAAGTTACATGGGGGGGGGGGGGGGGACACATTTTACCACTTTGGAAGTGTCTCTCGCGCAAACTATTCAATATCATCTCAATATCATTTTTGAAGAACTATCCACAGATGGGTTTGATAAAAAAAAAAATAATTTTAATTCTAAGTATGGGGAACCCCCAAAATTTATTGTTTTTTTCTTTATTTTTGTGTGAAAATCTTAGTGCGGTTTACAGAATACATCTACTTACCAAGTTTCAACAGTATAGTTCTTATAGTTTCGGAAAAAAGTGGCTGTGACATACGGACTGACAGACAGACAGACATGACGAATCCATAAGGGTTCCGTTTTTTGTCATTTGGCTACGGAACCCTAAAAACAGCGAAATATCGTCGAGCTCGGGTTCGGGCCTTTGCCCGCTGTCGACGAATATTTCAGTTTTCTTTTTGTATAATATTTATAATTTTTTGTGTACCGAAATTAACTACTAATTGTGTGAAGAACTCAAGCTTCACGGTGTGAAGAACAAGAAAAGTTTTATGACATTTAGCAAAAATTATATATAATTATCGAACCGGCTTATAAAATTTCACGAGAATCGGTTGATAAATGCGACCTATAGGCGAGAACAAACTCACAAACTGACCAACTGACGGAAAAGCATTTTTGGCTAATCTCGAAACTGAAACGCTTCGCTCGCTAGGTCAATCAATTCTTATGGAGAGCCAAGCTCCTAACTCTACACGCCCTAATCTAATACTCCATAACTCTCATATCATAGCGTATGCATTCTGCGTAAATCCTAGTCTGTTCTCTAGAAACCCTACACAATGTGTGGCGTGGCCGTTTCGTTCTTCACATTTACACAACATTCATTCAAGTTTTAGGTTACTAAATAACAAGCTACTTTTGTACAAAAAAATTGCCACTTAGTAAACGATATTTCTCTTTATTTTCAGATGACATCATACATACCAATTACACTGGTGGGTAACAGCTTAGGCGAGCGTCACCGCCAGCTCAACGCGTTGGTCAGCGATGCTTACCAAAAGGCGGTGCCATTTCACACCATACGAGACGGCCCTGAACATTCCGCCGTCGACCGCTTGTTCAAGATAGACCTCGCGTCCAAACATCGTCATCTGGAGTACATCCTCGCCAATCTCAAAGATGAGGACATGTTGTACGTCAGCAGGGCGCTCCAGTCCACCTGGCTCCTGGACCCTCAATATCGTGACGTCATTAATCCCTCGCATTTAGAAGATGTCCTATACCCAGAGATGACGACTACAGCTGTTAACAAAGTGAACAACTGGCTACACATCCATTTGAAGGACTCTGATCGATGTCTAGAGTTCTTTCAGTATTATTCTCCCAAAAACTTAGATTTAGCCTTGAAATTCCTTTGGAATTGTCCCGAAGCTGTAATTGCTGATACAGTCACGAAAATATTAAACAAGATAACACCGAAACGTATGAAGCTGCTCTGTGAGAAGTGTCCGCGAGCTGTTCGCATTTTCTACGAATTAATGCCGAAAAATAAAGATATTTTGTACGAGTACTTGCAACATGAAGGTTATTACTACCTTTGTCTCACAAACCTCATCAATACTGACTCCGATTTGCTTTTAGACATTGCCGAAAAGTATTATAACTCCAATTGCTGTGGGTCTTTCAGTTCTACTATAACCCGGGTCATTATGAATAAGCATAAGGACCGGTATGTAAAGAAACCTGAGCTCTACGCCGCCTGGCTCCTCCACTTGCCGACGCTAGCGAAGTGCTTGAACAGTGATGAGATTAAAGACCTTGTTCTACGACTTGCCAGAGCAGAGTACCTCGGTGGCTACTACTTCTCTTACAAACGAGTCGAACCTTTGATTAAACGACTTGGTCAGGACGAAAAGGCAGATTTCAAGAAATTGGTATTTGTAGACAAATGTATCGGAGACAAAGTCAAAGATTGGCCATACGATTCTCCTTCATCGCCAAAATCTGAATTTGCATATGGCCAACATGTGTTTGATGATAAAATATTTGTACCTGATGATGAATGCAACCATCAGCTGTTTAGGTGTCGTATGATGAGAAAATCAGACAAGTTGAAAGGATTTAATTTATGTCGCGAGGAGACGCTTTTAGACAAGCTTTTCAATAAATATAGATGCATTAGCTTCAAAACTACTTTCTTTGAGCTAAGCAAAAATATTGCGGCCGAGAGTTCGGTTCAGACGCGTGAGTACATGATGTTAGTATTAGTCAGCAAGACTGGTGGGCACGTAGAGAACATCAAGATGCTCTTAGAGCTGCTGGTTTCGAGACACAGTAACGAAGCTGAGAATTTCCGTGCAACTATCGTCCGCAGTTTGGTGAAACGAGCTAAAGTGTGGCAGCTGCCGAGCCACCTCTGGCAGCAGCTTCTGAAGTTCGCACGCGGCCTCGGCCTGGACGGAGAGGAATCAGACGAGAACTGTGTCGAGGGGCTGCACGCTGTTGTACTTCGGAATATTTTGGAGGGCGAGCAGTGCTCGCCAAAAGTATTTTCTACATTTACCAGCAAGTTTTCAACGTTTGTTGAATACCCTTTAAAAGAAGACGAGAAACGTAAAGTTGCAGACAAACTGCCGTTATTGCTTGTGGGTTCTGCGAGGGAACAGTCCAAGACAAACGAATCAGTCATGAGGCTCGAATCTGTCCTGAAAGTACTGAACGATTATAATTTAAAGATCGAGCAATGCCCGGAGGTCGTTCCTGCGATTTCAGCTCTCGCCCATAAGGATCCCGAGCCATGCGCAAAGTTATTGAAGCAGCTGTACGAGGCACGAATTGCTAGGAAGGATTTATATTGTGAAAACTTTACGTTCTTGCAGAGCAATGAGTCGTATTTGAATGTCTTGCGGCATGACTCACAGCTGCTTGTGGACACTGATAAATTTGAAAAACTTGTTGGTGACAAGCTGGACCATGATGGTTTTCTGCGCAAGTTGGCAATATATTTCTCTGAAGATCAAGGTTTAGCTGTGAACTATTTGAATAAGGTAGAAAAAGAAATCGCAAAAGATCCACGCGCTGATCTTTCACGTTCTTTCGCGTTATTAGGTGGATCATCACTTTTCAAACAACTACAAGAAGTCGATAAAGTGATTGAAAAAACTGCTGAGCAGAAACGATTGGCGGCTGCATTGAGGGCTTATGGACACTTAGCCAGGCCGAAATTGAATTTGATTGCATTGGGCTGGCGTGCCGCGGGAGTTAAAGCAGTTGCAAACCAAATGTCTATTTGTAGTGCAAACAAAGCTGTAGAGCACATGAAAGTGCTTTCAGAGTGGCCGCGAGCGGCTCGTCTCGCATTTTCACTGGCGGAGAGGATAGGCAGAGAAGCTGAAGTTCTGGAAATTATAGCGCGCGCTAGGCCTACTGTAGCGGTCAAGATTACTCTCCAGTACTTGACAACGAGGCGAAGGGTTTGATCCGAAAGTCTGGATAGTGGCCAAACCTCTTTTTCAGAACATCGGTCTATCGCAGCCGAAACACTTTCACCTACGAGACAGGCTTACGGAACTGAGTAAGACTCCTGAAAGTCTGAGAGCTGATTATGCAGCAGCAGTTTACAGAGCGTTCAGGAAGGTGTCGCGAGAAGAAGCAATGCGAATTTTGGTGAATATGGAAGCCTATTTACCGAAAGTGGAGGAATCATTCTTTGTAGATGTCATACAAGAATTCCTGGACAACGAACTGACCTTGGAGAAGACTTTGAAAGCTCAATGTCCGCGTAACAAACATAGGTATTTGCTTATGCGTATGATCGCGAAGTATCTGTTGTTGTGTAAAAGTGAAGAGATACAAAACAAACGAATGGAGAAGATTGGTAAACCATTTTTGAGTGCCATGAAGCTATTTTCCGATGGAGCTGACGATAAAAATTCACGGCGAGCGTTTATACACCACTGGAATAGCTTTATGTATTCTTTGAAATTGTCATATGTATTTTTTGATACGTCCTATGTTTCGCCTATACCGGTAATGATCCATCTTGTGGAATGGCTAAAAGAAGTGTTGCCTATTATTGAACACTTCGATGTTTATATAACTATGAATCTGATAATGCTCTACTTCAAGGCGGTAAGGCAAAGTGTTAAAGAAAATCCGGAAATATTCGCGGACAAAGAGAAGAGAAACAAGATCGGAATTGAAGTAGTTGGTGTCATTTACGGAAAATACATCGCCCATGAAATGGTGCAGCTAAAAATGCAATACTTTGAGTCGATTGTTGGAATTTACGCTAAAGCGTTGATCGGATATTTTCAAAGATGCTTCTACGAATGCAAAACCTTTGCACCTTTTGTGTCTGCGTTGGTCAGGGGACTATTGGAGCAAAAAAAAGATAATTCGCTTCTGCTATTGGCTGAAAAGATTTTTTTAAGATACCAGAATTCCCTAATGCAACTGAAGGGCGATAAGACGTTGGACATCCTGAAAAGAATAGACGATAAACAACTGAAATTCTTTATGCACGCAGATTTGGACCAGTCATCTGTCAACGCGCCCCGAGCGTTGACGAATGACTGGTCTGACACAGCGAATGCGCTGTTGCAGCGCATGCACTATTAATTATAAATATGGCCGCCAATGCCGCCATTCGGTTGCAAAATTACCGCGATAAAATTCCTTAGTATTTTAATTATAACAAACAGTTATGTTACTTACCGACGATACGATATTCCATGTAGGGGGAGGCCGGGGCTGAAAGTTCCGATTTTCAAATAACATGAAATTTTATGATAAAATGATAAGATTTCAATTTTGATATTTGATTTTATTAAAAAGTCTTAATCGGTCTCTGTAATAGTATAGTCATTTCTGCTAGTTTCTCAATATCTTTTTTTGTACAGGCATATTTTTGCTAAATTTCGGAAGGAAACATTCAACCCCACTTTGGGGCAAGTTGTTCCATGTGTGGGGCAAATTGTGCCACTTGGATAATATAAATAAAGTATAAGGATCATGTATGGTTTCTTTGAAATAAAACAATAATTTCTATAGTTACATTTATTTCGTTGTTATGCAATGCTATAAACTTTAAAAAACAACGAAAAATCATTACTAGCTACATCTAGATTAACATTTTGTATTGGTTAACAAAAATTGAGATCTATTAGCTTATAAATCTTACTACCTACAAACTTAAGGATACAAAAAATCTTACTGAAAAGGATACTCGAGATAAACACTTTTTTATAACTAAGAAATATTGGCACTTCCATAACAGAACTTAAAAAAAGACAACAAAATATAACTGGAAATCTTCAGATAAATGTTTCTTTTATTAATTCAACTAAAATAGAGATTCATCAAGTTAAATACCTTATTACCAACATAACTGCACTTATTTTAACTACATAACACAACAGGCAACCTTCTTGCAAACGTTTCATTAATAAATTTAATGGAAAGTGAGATCAAAACTTACAATTATAATTAAATAACAAAACTAAACTCCTAACGTTAATATTATTTATCATCTTGAAGTTATCAAATTATTTTTATTAAGTGAAATAAAATTACAATGAAGACAAATCAACAGTCTTGTTTTAATCAGTCGTAATCAATTTTGGTAACTTTTATTCTTATTCATCGTTAAATTCTTCATCTGACTCACAGTTGGGACACACATAAGTAATATTATCAGTTTCATTTATACATTTAACATGTGCCCAATTTTTACACATTCTACATTCTATCCACTGTTCTCATGGAAGTGAATTTGAATATGTATCACAACAAATTATGCAGTACCATTCCAGATCCTCATCATCACTATCACTCTCGCTTTCTTGTAATACTCTTCGTTTAGCTTTTTCTTGAGCTTTTCCTTTTCCCTTGCCTTTACCTTTTCCTTTATTATTGTTGTTTTCTTTCCCCTTGTTTCTATTGGCTTCGTCTTTCCTTGCTTTCTTCTTTACCTGTTCTTCAGCTAATGCATTTTTTTCTGGCGTATCGGTCAAAACAGCTGTCTTTCTTATACGGCGTTTTGTAGCCGTCTGCAATCTTGAACCTGAAATTGTAAAGCCTTTACCAAAGGGGGTGCCTTTGGTAAAGGCTTTACAATTTCAGGATTAAACACAACTGAAGCATTTGTCTTTACTGTTGTAAATTGAAGTTCTTGGGCACTATTAATGGTCACAGAGGCAGCCTGAGATAAATCACACTGATCTTTTGCAGATTGTTGAGTTGGTTCACCAATCTGACCCGATGTTGAAGTGTTTATGGTTATAGATTCCGGCTGCAAATTAATCTGAGGTAATATTTGAATATTGGATGGTCCTGGCTGGTTATCCATTTCAATCGTCTGCTAGAAGGCTGGAGGGGTTCCTCATTTGATTCAGCTTGAGACGACGCAGCTTGTAACAGTGGCCGATCTGTCACGAAAGATGGTGCATAATTCTCCTCTGTAAAAACGCCAGGGTTAAAGGGACATATTCCAGCCTTTTTAAAAGCGTTTATAATTGTTACAGGTGTTGCTGCTAAAGGCCATGCCGATTTAACAATTGGGTAGTTTCCTGGGTCAAAAATAAATTATTTGGTACTGTTACGAGAATAGAACGTCACAAAATAATGTCATGTAAGAAGGTGATAACTTATATTTGAGTAGAATATCGCCGAGCTTTGTGAAAAATTCATCTACATTATGTTTGTTAAATGCAGATACACGTCCTGCACTGGTCACTTCTGGTGTTCGTATAGACAATACTGGGTTCCTTTTTATAAAGCCAGTGAACCAATCCGACCCAGCTTCTCGATTCTTATGCCATGAAGGTGGAATGTTTCCTAAAGAAAATTTAACTGCAATTCATACGCAAGTTTTCGCACCTCTCCTGGCAGCAAACCGAAGTATATTGATGAACACTTTAAAATGTAGTTAACTAGCTCTTTTTCCTGTTCCGTGGTAAACACTGATCTGCTTTTATAACCTACGGTAAGATCTTTACCAGCTCTCATTCTTTTTACAAATCGATGTAATGTCATGTCATGTGGCAAATTTCCAGTTCTCTGGCTACCGTTTTTACTTTTCTTCCATCTTGTATGACAGCATGGACAGCTTGGCGTAATAACGTTTCGGATGTTTTCCCGCTCTCAGTTTTCCGTTTGTAGGTACGTACCATCCTAAAAAAAATTAAAAATATACCGTAAAAATGTATAGAAAATTTAAGGATCGATTGGGGTAAGTTGTTCCGGGGAACAACCAGCCCCTTTGGGAGGGAACTTGTAGCCCCAAATTATGTTTTTGTATAAAAACTGTCATGCTAGCAAATTAACAAATTGAATCGAAAAAACATTGAAGCTATAAAATACCTCACTGATGCCACTCTAAAATTGGAAAGATGCACATCAATCGGTCAATAATTAAGAAAAATAGACCAAAAAGTTTAAATACGAAAAAATTTACTCACGTGGTGTTCCAATAGCGCGGTGCACACAGCCACTCGTCCGCCGCCGTCGAAGCAACGCCAGCGTGGCGCGTCACCTGATGCTTCAACGACGCACTTTCACGTGTATTGCTATCTCTTTTCTTTACAAAGTTATTACTGTCGGAACAACGTGCCCCGGTAACTTTCAGTCCCGGCCTCCCCTACTTTTTTAAACTATATCGTAGTTTTTGCAGCCTTTAAATGCGCAACCAGGCATTTTTATGGCATTTACAAGTATGAAACAAAAACAAATGAACTCTTCCGCGGACCGAGGACGACTAAGTCGCGTTGGTCCAAAAACTGACTTTTTTTGGGTCAACGAGTTAGTGCCATTTCTTCGTGCGGTTGGCCTAGTCCTTACGCTATAAATATACTTATATAAGTCAATGGCTGTATCATAATTATCTTAAAATAACACTTGAAAATAACAAATATGTTGATTAGTGTAAAATCTGTGGAACATAGAAAACCATATTCGGTTATTCCTCAGTATTTTTCGATAGCTACCTAATTAACGCGCATTTTGTCCCCACTTGCTTTTTGACAAAATTAACACCAAAGTAAAAAACTATTGACTAAGATAAGTTTTTTATTTGCAATAAATAGGGTTAAACAGGTGTTGGGAAAATACAATTAAATACAGTAGCTTTACCTATTAAGCCATATTCAATAGCATGCAAATTTTTCACACATTATTAAAATATTATTAAATCAAATTATTCATGCATCGAATTCGCAGTCTTTAACTTTATGTTCTAAAAACTTTTTAATTGACTACAAGTCAACATTTGGAAAAAACTTCTGAAATACAATTTATTGTTTTGTCCACAGTTTTGGCCGTAATTATAAAATTAATGCGTCACTTTCTTTTAAAGTTGTAAAAGGTGACGTGTCTATTAGGTAACGAAAAAAAAACTAGAGAAAACCCCTACTGGTATTTTGTTTTCTATATGCACGTATTTGTACTGCAAGTTCAGTCTATGAACGAAATAAGGAAATGTTTATCATCGCTACTTAAAGATCAGCTGACGAAGCGCATAAATGGAAAATCGAAAAACTAAATTCGTACTTATTGACCATGATTTTCTTGGGCGGTGTAATTATTACGAGTATGGGCTACTTTTACGAATTTGTTAAAGATGTTTTATAATAAAAGTACAAAAGTTTTAAAACAGTTTGTCTATTACATTTTTAAATTAGTAGGTACCCATTTATGTACCTACTGTTTGTTAGACTGCTTTTAAATAAACGTGCCATTAGGTATAAAATGAAATGTAGACCTTTTATTTTTGTCATTCTATCCTATGTATTATATACTACTACTTATCTCGTGTTTTATTTTATACAATTTGAATTTATTCCCATATTGGTAATGAAATGTAGACCTTTTATTTTTGTCATTCTATCCTATGTATTATATACTACTACTTATCTCGTGTTTTATTTTATACAATTTGAATTTATTCCCATATTGGTAGGTAAGTTGTCCAGCTTCATTGTTCTTGTTAATTATGTGTTTCAGTTTCTGTTCTTCTTATCAAAACGGTATTTCTAGCAGGGATGTTATGGATATGATATTTCGGATCTGGATATAGAAACGGATATGGTAACGTATACCTACGGTTATGGATATTTATTACGGGTATCCGTTAGTTTCAGGCAGTTTCGAGAGTGGCCAAAAATACTTTTGTCTTTTGTTCTCGCCTACAGATCGCATTTCTCAACCGATTATCGTGAAAATTTTTAAGCAAGTTTTCTATTCAGTTTTTGGAAAGTTTTCAAAATGGCGGAAATATTAGAGTTGAAAACCTAAAAAAGATCATATAATTATGTAATATGTATATTCCAGGCATTTGTAGTTTTATTACGTTTTATTAGATATAGTTTTACATCGGATTCGGTTAGGTACGTACCTATGGTTACGGGTAAACTTTCCATTTCGCACGTCCGTGAGTTTC
The DNA here is from genome assembly GCA_963576875.1 of Acrobasis repandana. Taxonomy (NCBI): domain Eukaryota; kingdom Metazoa; phylum Arthropoda; class Insecta; order Lepidoptera; family Pyralidae; genus Acrobasis; species Acrobasis repandana. Next base: position 8,217,766 of record OY756241.1, on the reverse strand, counting down.
GGTTACGGTTAGGTACAGATCTTACTAATTATTCGTACTTTTTTATCGGATTCGGTTTCAAATAGATGTCTGAAACCCGTAAGTTTCAGCACAGAATAAGAACCAGTACATACTACAAGGCGCACCAGCCCGACCTGGTTATAACTGGTCTTCAAGTTTCTTGCGCCATAATTGCTTCAATATATTTACTTTTTGCTGTGTGGCTCCCGGTTTTGGTACGGATAGGTACGGACGAGTACGAGTACATAATATAATCCGTGATAATCAGCTTAAAAATTGGAAATTAGTAATGTCGACTTGAAAAACAAACAAAACTCCAGTCTTAAAATACATTATTTTTATCCGCTGCGTCCGCGGGCGTCGCAGATTTCGGAGAATTTAGAATAGACTATCTACGTAATGCATTACAAAATTTTGCTGTTCGAATGACGTTCAGTAATAAATTGAAGCGCACTGTGGGTGTTGGCTTAAAGACAAGGTAAAATTTGTTTTAATTGTACTGTACAAAATTGGCGTTATTAGAGTTGTATTGTAGTTTATCTTTAGAATTTAAAATTCCTTTGGTTAACTTCTTGTGCCATTGGAAAATAATAGAAATAATCTGGCAAAGTTTATCGTGAGTGTTCAAAAAGAATTTAATAATTATGGGTTATGGGATTATTTAATCACTGAGAAATTATTAAAAAATCTAATAGAAACTGCAGCGTTCTTGGCACCATGCCTCACGGAGAAAATCTTTTAGGTAAGAGTAGGTTTTAATTTTAGTTTACTTAATAGTTTAAATTTAGCCATCTGGGCGCACGGCAGTGCCCCCGCCAAGACGAGACAACGGAAACCCAGAGCACGATTTATCTTTTCTCGAAGCGTTTCGTCGTATTTTTGTACACTTATAGATTCGGTCTGTATAGGTACTGCTAGAAAGTCCAAATTCTCAGGATAAGTACCTATGATGTCATTAGAGTATTCTGACTGATAATTAGCAAAATAGGGTACTTCCTAAAGCCATAGAAAACTGAAATTTTGCGTGAAAGCTAAGATTTGCACACAGACGTCATAAAATTAAGAAATCTGTAAATTTTGCCCACAAACTTTCACTCCAGGGTTCATCTCTGAAAACAGTTAAAGTTTGTAGGCAAAATTAAAATTGAAAGTTTGTATGGAACTTAGTAAATTTTCAAGTTAGAAACAAAAATTGGTATTTTGAATATAGGTTTTGGGTACCGGGAGGTCGGGTTCTGAGACTTTCGGGCCAAGACTCCAGATGAGACACGGTTGTCGAAACTTTATTGTAATAATTTTTATTTTTAAATAATTGTAAGAGCCTAGCGCCCTAAATAGATCTTTTTATATGGAGCGTGCAGCAAAAGTGTGGAAACATTATAAAAAAAGTAACGAATCTATCCGGACAGTACAAGATTTAATTGCTAACAAGTAATTATTAAAAAAACAAAAAACCCGACTGCGTGATACGATACAACAGCAGTACTAACCTATGCCTACATGCCTAGGCACTTACTGTCTTCTGTGGCCTAGGTAAGACGCAACTGGGAATGCGCTTGGCGAAGCGATGTTATATGTTGTTTTTTAGCATTTCTCATTTAAAATTTCATTTAAACATATAAGTTGTATATATTTTTGTAATCCTTGAATAAAATCCTTTAATCGATAGGTTTGAAAAAAAAAATTTAATGCCGCGCAATTTGGCGCCTAAAATCCGCCATTAATTTTAATATATCCTATGTTACTCTAGTGGTTAAGACGAATCTAACCATGTATAATTTATTAAAATCGGTTTAGCGATTTAGTAGTGTAATATGGGGTAATGGGAATCACTTAAGCGAAAATGCAAATAAAAAAAAATTGGTTGCCTGTAAAGTCGGTATACGGGCGAAAGTTTTACGTGACAACGACTGCTCACTCTCTCTCTCTCGCTCTGTCTCTCTCGCTCTTAGGCGGGCTAACTGTGCTCGAGTGGAAGGGACGCGTGCCTTTCACTTTTTATGTCTGTCTCTCTCGCTCTTAGGCGGGCTAACCATGCCCGAGTGGAAGGGACGCGTGCCTCTCACTCGCTCTCATTGTGAGCGCATAACGTAAGCGGAGCGTAACGCAGTTTCTTGAAGTGTCACCCGGCTAACCAATTTAAGACGTTGTCACGTCAAAATTATTACAAAATAAAATCTTTATTGCAACAACAAAAATGAGAAAAAAAATTATAGAAAAATACACATTAGTTACACACATGATTTAGGTTTCGCATCATACTTTTGAATGTCCGGCTAAACGTGTAAAAAAATACAAGCAAATAGTTCAACACCACTTTCCGTTTATTTTCAGTGGTTGAAAAATTATATCGACGCGGCGCAAAAACGAAAAACTTATCTCATTCCCGCTGTTGCGGCCATATTGGCGCGAGCGACTTACACCGACAGCAAAGGGTCAAGAGCGTCGGGGGCGATCGTATATTCGTCACTAGTGTTTTCGGTTTTGTAGATATGTGGGTGATTGCCATTGCCCGCTGACTCCAATTACCCCATTTTCCCCTACTAGGGAACATAGAACCGGACATAAAAATCGTTGTTTTTTAGCATTACAAAAATATATGCAACTTATATGTTTAAATGAAATTTGAAATAAGAAATGCTAAAACACAACATAAAACATTGCTTCGCCAAGCGCATTCCCAGTTGCGTCTTACCTAGACCACAGAAGACAGTAAGTGCCTAGGCATAGGTAGGTAAATACTGATGTTGTATCACGCAATCAGGTTTTTTGTTTTTTTTAATAATTACTAAGTATTTGTTGTTATATCGGCTATAGTAATACATAATAGGTGAAAATTTCAAGTATTTACCTAGCGAATGCCATTATAAAGATAGAGTTTAAAACGCTGAAAAAAACGTTTCTTGTATGACGACCCCCTTTAATTTTTAACTTTATCTTATTTGTAGTATTTATTGTTGTTGTTTGTGTCTAGCTTTTACGGTTCAAGAGATAGAGCCCTGTGACAGACGGACAGACAGCGGAGTCTCAGTAATAGGGTCCCGTATGCACGCTTTGGGTACGGAACCCTAAAATTACTCCTCATCCCCTTATATAGGATCTAATAAATATACGTGCTGAAACTATTTTAAAAGTGTGTTCAGCATTGCAGTCCATGATACTGAACACCTCCCTTGAGAAACATTATCGAAATATGAAAAATATTTTTTGGCCAACCCATACAAGTCGACCGGTCAGCTGATCCGAGTTGTATGGAAAGCCAAAAACTATTTTTCATATTTGGAAATATGTTTCGTGGGGAAAGTGTTTCAGCATATTTCGTTAGGTTAGGCGTTATACACCTAAGGGTTGAGGCGTAATTTTTGAAATATGCGAAGTACTACTCGTAGGTACGCATTTATTTATTTTTAGCCATTGTTCTAAATACCAATTTTTATGATTCTTACATGAAAGTTGACGAAAGATCCATAAAAACTTTTTCTGGGTGCATATTGTTTGCACTAACTTACCTATGCACCTGCTTGTAAAAAGTAATATAGGTATAGTTAGTTATCAATTCTTATGGAGAGAATTCTAAAAAACACAACTCAACAATAAAACTCCTAACTCTACACGCCCTAATCTGATACTCCATAACTCTCATCATAGCGTATAGCAATTTGCGTGAATCCTAGTCTCTAGTTTTCTAGAAACCCTACACAATGTTTTTTTTACATTTTGTTACTGTTTTGTTTTTATATTGTTTTATGATACAAAATAAAAAGCTAGTTTAAAAAAAAATTGCCACTTCGTGAAGGAACGATATTTCTCTTTATTTTCAGATGACATCATACATACCAATTACATTGGTGGGTAACTGCTTAGGCGAGCGTCACCGCCAGCTCAACGTGTTGGTCAACGATGCTTACCAAAATGCGGTGCCATTTCACACCATACGAAACGGCCCTGAACATTACGCCGTCGACCGCTTGTTCAAGATAGACCTCGCGTCCAAACATCGTCACCTGGAGTACATCCTCGCCAATCTCAAAGATGAGGACATGCTGTACGTCAGCAGGGCGCTCCAGTCCACCTGGCTCCTGGACCCTCAATATCGTGACGTCATTAATCCCTCGAATTTAGAAGATGTTTTTTACCCAGACATGACGACTACAGCTGTTAACAAAATGAACAACTGGCTACACGTCCATTTGAAGGACTCTGATCGATGTCTAGAGTTCTTTCAGTATTATTCTCCTAAAAACTTGGATTTAGCCTTGAAATTCCTTTGGAATTGTCCCGAAGCTGTAATTGCTGATACAGTCACGAAAATATTAAACAAGATAACACCAAAACGTATTAAGCTGCTCTGTGAGAAGTGTCCGCGAGCTGTTCGCATTTTCTACGAATTAATGCCGAAAAATATAGATATTTTATACGAGTACTTGCAGCATAAAGGTTATTACTACCTTTGTCTCACAAACCTCATCAATACTGACTCCGATTTGCTTTTAGACATTGCCGAAAAGTATTATAACTCTAATTGCTGTGGGTCTTTCAGTTCTAACATTACCCGGGTCATTATGAATAAGCATAAGGACCGGTATGTGAAGAAACCTGAGCTGTACGCCGCCTGGCTCCTCCACTTGCCGACGCTAGCGAAGTGCTTGAACAGTGATGAGATTAAAGATCTTGTTCTACGACTTGCCAGAGCAGAGTACCTCGGTAGCTACTACTTTTCGTACAAACGAGTCGAACCCTTGCTCAAACGACTTGGTTATAAGGAAAGAGCAGATTTCAAAAAATTGGTATTTAAAGACAAGTGGATCGGAGACAAAGTCAAAAATTGGCCATACGACCCTCCGTCAGCGCCCAACTCTGATTGGGACTACGGCCAACGGGTGTTTAATGATAAAATATTTGTACCTGATGATGGTTGCATGTCGCCTTGGTATCGTATGATGAGAAGATGTAAAGGAGATAATTTTTGTCTCGAGGAGACGCTTTTAGACAAACTTTTCAATAAATATAGGTGCATTAGCTTCAAAACTACTTTCTTTGAGCTAAGCAAAAAGATTTCGGCCGAGAGTTCGGTTCAGACGCGGGAGTACATGATGTTAGTATTAGTCAGCAAGGCTGGTGGGCACGTGGAGAACGTCAAGATGCTCTTAGAGCTGCTGGTTTCGAGACACAGTAACGAAGCTGAGAATTTCCGTGCAACTATCGTCCGCAGTTTAGTGAAACGAGCTAAGGTGTGGCAGCTGCCGAGCGACCTCTGGCAGCAGCTTCTGAAGTTCGCACGTGGCCTCGGCCTGGACGGTGAGGAGTCTGACGAGAACTGTGTGGAAGGGCTGCACGCTGTTGTACTTCGTAACATTTTGGAGGGCGAACAGTGCTCGCCAAAAGTATTTTCTACATTTATTAGCAAGTTTTCATCGTTTGCTGAATACTCTTTGAACGAAGACGATAAACTTAAAGTTGCAGACAAACTGCCGTTAATGCTTCTGGCTTCTGCAAGGGAACAGACAAAGACAAACGAAGCAGTCTCGAGGCTGGAAGCTGTCCTCCAAGTACTGAACGATTATAATTTAAAGATTGAGCAATGCCCAGAGGTCATTCCTGCTATTTCAGCTCTCGCTCAGGATCCCGAGCCATGCGCAAAGTTATTGAAGCAGCTGTACGAGGCACGAATTGCGAGAAAGGACTTATATCGTGAAAACTTTTCGTTCTTGCAGAGCAATGAGTCGTACTTGAATATCTTGCGGCATGACTCACAGCTGCTTGTGGACACTGATAAATTTGAAAAACTTGTTGGTAACAAGCTGGACCATGATGGGTTTCTGCGCAAGTTGGCAATATATTTCTCTGAAGATCAAGGATTAGCGGCGAACTATCTGAATATAGTAGAAAAAGAAATCGAAAAAGACCCTCACGCTGATCTTTTACGTTCTTTTGCGGTATTAGGCGGGTTTTCACTTTTCAAACAATTGCAAGAATTTGATAAAGTGATTGAAATAACTGCTCAGCAAAAACGATTGGCGGCTTCTCTGAGAGCTTATGGACATTTAACTAAGCCGAAATTGAATTTGAATGCATTGGGCTGGCGTGCCGCAGGAGTTAAAGCAGTTGCAAACCAAATATCCATTTGTAGTGCAAACAAAGCTGAAGAGCACATGATAGTGCTTTCAGAGTGGCCGCGGGCGGCTCGACTCGCATTCTCACTGGCGGAGAGAATAGGCAGAGAAGCTGAAGTTCTGGCAATTATAGCGCGCGCTAGGCCTACTGTAGCGGTCAAGATTACTCTCCGGTACTTGAAACAACAAGGCGAAGGGTTCGATCTGAAAGTCTGGACAGTGGCCAAACCTCTTTTTGAGAACATCGATCTATCGCAGCCCAAACAATTTCACCTACGAGACAGGCTCACGGAACTGAGTAAGACTCCAGAAAGTCTCAGAGCTGATTATGCAACAGCAGTGTACAGAGCGTTCAGGAAGATGTCGAGAGAAGAAGCGATGCGAATTTTGGTGAACATGGAAGACTATTTTCCAAAAGTAAAGGATTCGTTCTTTATTGATGTCATACAAGAATTCCTGAACAACGAACTGACCTTGGAAAAGGCTTTGAAAGCTCAATATCCGCGTAACAAACATAGGTATTTGCTTATGCGTATGATCGCGAAGTATCTGTTGTTGTGTAAAAGTGAAGAGATACAAAACCAAAGAATGGAGAAGGTTGGTAAACCATTTTTAAATGCCATGAAGTCATTTTCCGATGGAGCTAACAATAAAAATTCACGGCTAGCGTTTATACACCACTGGAATAGCTTTATGTATCCTTTGAAATTTTCATATGTATTTTTTGATACGTCATATGTGTCGCCTTTACCGGTAATGATGCATCTTGTGGAATGGCTGAAAGAAGTGTTGCCTATTATAGAACACTTCGATGTTTATGTCACGATGCATCTGATAATGCTCTACTTCAAGGCAGTAAGGCAAAGTGTTAAGGAAAATCCGGAAATATTCGCGGACAAAGAGAAGAGAAACAAGATCGGAATTGAATTAGTTGGTGTTATTTACGGAAAATACATCGCCCATGAAATAGTGGAGCTAAAAATGCAATACTTTGAGTCGATTGTTGGAATTTACGCTAAAGCGTTGATCGGATATTTTGAAGGTTGCTTCTACGAATGCGATACCTTTTTACTATTCATGTCTGCTTTTATAAGGGGATTGTTAGAGCAAAACAAAGATAGTTCACCTCTGCTATTGGCTGAAAAGATATTTTTAAGATACCAGTATTCCCTAAAGCAACTAAAGGTCGATAAGACGTTGGACATCCTGAAAGGAATAGACGATAAACAACTGAAATTCTTTATGCACGCAGATTTTGGTCGGCAAGACATTCGTCGATTGGATTGAAATTGCCAGTATGTCAAACTCATTATAATTATCGTTAACTAACAGTTGAAGATTATAACTATGTAGATTAATACGACATGACTCCTTATTTAAACTAGAAGGAAAGATAAAAGGTAGAAGAGGTCCAGGACTACCAAGAAAGAGCTATGTAGACCAACTGAAAGAAAAAGCAGGGGTCGTGTCGTATCAAGCACTAAAGAGTAAGGCAGAGAACCGAGAAGTTTGGCGCATACTCCACCGACAAGAGCCACTAAGCTCTTAAATAAGAAGAAGATTAATAAGTTTAATAACCTTCAGTTAGATGCTTTGATAATCTTACCTACTTTTTATCTTCTATATTTTTACGCATTTGTTCAATTGCGTGTAGGTACTTGCGCTCAAAACAGTAATTCGCTAGAGCGAGAGAAAGCGACGGAAGGATGCTTATTGTTTCAATCAATCTACAAACCTAAAAATAAAAGGAATAGAACAAAGAGGTCCTCCTTCTAATATTTTTGACAAAAATATTAACAACAAAAGAGGAGGGTACTTCGCGGACAGCGGACCGGTCGCGTTGTCGTTCGAAGCTGCGCCCGAGCTGAGTCATGCGCTTGCCGAGTGTACTACGCAAACTCAAGGGGGGTTTGACCTCACCAAGTTTGTTTAACTTGTACATAAATGACTTGATAGTTGAATTGTGCGACATGTATGTTGGTTGTAATGTCGAGGGTGTTTGTGTCAACAATATAAATTATGCTGATGACATGGCAATTCTCGCGTCATCGGTCAGTGCTGTGCGCAAACTATTAAGTGTATGTGAGATTTTTGCAAGCAAACATGGACTAAAATATAATACAAAGAAAAGCCAATTCATGGTTTACAAGGCAGGAAATAAATGCCCAGAAAATGTGCCTCCTATTATGCTCAATGGTACTGCTCTCTGTAGAGTCTCAGAGTTTAAATATCTTGGTCACTACTTGACTGAAGATAGCAAAGATAATAGGGCTATTGAGAGGGAGCGGAGGGCGTTGTCGGTGGGGGGAATATGGTGACCCGCAGGTTTGCACGATGTAGCAAGGAAGACAAAATTACATTGTTTAAAGCTTACTGTCAATCTTTTTATGCCAGCAGCCTGTGGACCTCATACACCCAACGCGCCTACAGTGATCTTCGTGTCCTATATAATAATGTTTTCAGGGCCCTGTTGGGGCTGCCGCGCTTCTGCAGTGCATCAGGGATGTTTGCAGAAGCACGTACTTTTACGATTTCTACGCCATAATGCGGAAAAAGGTGCATTCCCTGATGACCAGAATGCGTGGCAGCTGTAATGGGATCCTGAAGATATTAGCAGGGAGAAATGACAGCCATATGCAGTCCCACTGGGACTGTCTACTACAAAGCCCTTTTGTACATGTCCGTAACTAACATCTAGATTTAAGGTGAAGATGTAGGCAAATGGCCTTGAAGTGTGAAATAAATTGTTAACTCGTAAATATGGTGATAATTTCCATATTGCTCTTCGTCATGCACTAGATAACCCTTTAAATTATTTTATGAACTGCCGTTGAAACTATTATTGGTGATCCATCTAGCTTTAAAACTTGCCGTGGTCACTTTTGGCGGAGGCAAGTTTTAAAGCTAGACGGATTAATGTAAATACTTTCAACGGTGGTTCATAAAATAATTTAAAGGACTATCTAGTGCATGCCGAAGAGTAATATGAAAATTATCTCCATATTTACGAGTTAACAATTTATTTCAAATGAGGGCGCCACTTCAAGGCCATTTGCCTATACCTCCACCTTAAGATAATTATGTACTACTAACAATATAATATGGACTTGGTCTGAAATAAATGAATATTATTATTATTATAAACAACTGAAATTCTTTATGCACGCAGATTTTGGTCGGCAAGACATTCGTCGATTGGAATGAAAATGCCAGTATGTCAAACTCATTATAATTATCGTTAACTAACAGTTGAAGATTAAGAAGGCTGCAGCACGGCCGGTACTGAAGCGTTCCGTCGCTCTCTCTCGCTCTAGCGAATGACGCTTCTGAGCGACACAAAAGGATAGCAGCGAAAGTGCTGTTCCGTGCTGATAGATGTGATCCAACCCTAATAGGTATATTTCCGTCGTGTCATCTTCACATAAAAAAAATATTTTTATTACAAGCTTTTATTAAGCTTGCCCTTGCTTGTTTTTTGTTGGTTTTTGGGTCAAATCTTGCAAGTTTTTGAGCCACTTCCCGGTTTCTGATTGACATGAAATGTTGTATGCTAATGTAAATCAGATGGCATTGCAATAAAAATATGACAAGAAGCTGATCTGATGATGGAGCCGGAAGGTGGCTATAGGAACCCTGTGATAAAACGACGCAACCCCATCGAGTTTGGGCTTATTACATTTGTCTTGATAAGTACTTAGGCCTCACAATAAAAGCTTGAACGAAAGATTTTTTTTTCACCAAACGTACTTTCCTCGTGTTGGACACGTACGCACGGTGTCGGTCGGACTAAGCCTTATTTATCGTCTCACAAAATATATTAAAACTATTTTTAAGACTTATTCTAATGTTACTTATTTTTGTAAATTGGATTTCTTTCGCAAGCTTCACATGTTATATTGTGATAACATTTTATTAGGCATAATAACTTTGTTAACTGACAGAGCCCTTTTGGCGCATAGGCGACTGTATAATTGAGTTTCTTTCGGCGTTTCTTCTCAGCAGAGTGGTAATTACGAAATGCTAGCGGTTTCTTCAAAAACAAAACAAAAAAAGAATATAAATAAACATTACACGCAATGTACTAAAGTTATTGACGTGTAAAAGTGCCTGCAAAGGTCTTATCAGTGAATAAATATTTAATCCTTTATTTTAAGAGCGAGTCCGTCCATGATACTGAACAACTTTTTAATTGTAGAGTCATGTGTATAGTTCATAGCAAATGAACTGTGTTACTTGTAATAATTATGCAACGCGATAGTTTAGTTCAGTAGTGCTGGTTCGTTAATATGAACAACTTCTGATTTGGGAAAATCGTTTTTTTTTTGTACAAAAAAGTTTAGCTGACCGTCCGGGCAAGTGTATGGGAATGTCGCAAATTTTTTCGAGGTCCTCGCATTGGTCTCGTCGTAAAAGTTGTTTATAACAACGGGCTAAGTCACGCTTTTGTTTGATGGTTCTCAAATAAAACATGCGATTATAAAATTACAAGGACCAAACATATTATATGAAACATTTTCTGCGAAACGTCATTTTATGAAACCATCTGCGAAGATCACCACGTAACAAAAAGAACTTTAAATTTGTCTGTTAATGGAACAAGAGGAAGGGGAAGACCAATAAGAGGTGGATGGAATGCGTAAGGCAGGATATGGGTATAGTGTGAGTAGATGTTAATACAACGGGAAATAGAGGAATGTGGAAGGAGACATACTACGCTGACCCCAGATGATGGGATAAGGTGAGGCAGATGATGACGATGATCTGCGAAACAAGAGAACACCCCAAATATTATATGAACATTTTTCTGCGAAACGAAATTCTATGCGAAACAAGGGAACGAACGAAATTCTATGGAATTTCTGTGTGCGAAACAGAACACCTATGTAATAACGGAAGTTTTTTAAGTTCAGAAAAAATGTTATTTTTAACGCAACATTTTATTACAAGATAACTTATATCAAGCGGTTAAATTAGTAACAGAATAACACAACGTACAATAAGTGTGTGCAATGGCCAAAACAGGCATGCCATAGACTTGTTTGAATTATGTTACAAAATCACCAAATTTCATCCTTAAATCTGCGACATAAGTTTCACAATCGTTCGGCATTATATTTGCCATCGCCTTAATACCTACTTAAGCTGTGAATCGACATGCTGAAATTCAGTAACTGAATTTAAATACATTGCTGGTTTTATAATGATACAACTTTTGACCGACGTTGGAAAACAGGTAATGTATACAGGGTCTAAAGAAAATATGTGAACTGAAACTATTTTAATGGTGAATTCAGTCCATTATACTGAACAACTTTTCCCAAGGAACATAAAGTGTAATACAAAAAAAAAACAAAGGCCTCCCATAAAAATTTATTGATCGTCTGATCCGAGTTTTAATGGGAAGCAAATTTCCTTTTTCATTTTTCCATATTAGGTCCTCGGGGAAAGTTTTTTAATATCATGGACTGAATTCAGCCTTAAATATTTTCAGTATATTTTGTTAGGTACAGTATAACCTTGTATAGCCAATAAAATATTTTAGTACTATACTCGGCTTTAAAAACGGCTGCCTTTTAAAATGTTATTGTAAACAATTGTAGTTTTTTTTTCTAAATATTAAAAAAATGCTTACATCTGTTTATACAGTGTTTTATTTCATCTGAACTGCATTGTTTTGATACACGGTAATTCTTTTGGCTTTTTCGTCTCACCAAAAATGGCCGTTTTTGGCGAAAAAGTCCATTTTTTACCTAAAAATTATTGGAGAAAAATGGGGGCGCCCCACTTGTAAGTACGTAAGTAGGTATTTAACTCTTGCCAATTAAATAAATATATATAGGGACACTATATATTTATATATATGTATATGTCATGATTACTCTGAAACCATGGCATGGCTGTGTCACCGTATGTACGTTGACTATATACATATATCGTGGGCCGTACAGTTAGCGGTATTTCTGTCATATAAACCTATAAAAACAGTTTTGCCAATTTTTTTATAAATAACACGATATGGTTAAATACGTGTAAATAATGGTGTCGTTTTTGTTTATCTATCATCTACAGAATAATTCATAGGCTAAAACGGAAAAATAAAATAAAAAAACCATTATCTGTACTTACCAAAAATTTTCAACAAAAGTATTTAAGGGGCTACATGAATTTTCCGGGGTCCAGTGCTGCCGCCATTTGATATAAATCATTTGAAAGGAAACGGAGATATCACTTAAAATTTTAACGTGAAGCTTTTCTTCGCACATTTGCAAAAATTTGCGACCACTTTTGGCAAATGTGCGAAGAAAAACTTAACGTTTTTATTCTCACTTTAACCTGTAAACAGTAGTTCGTAAAATAGTTTGAAGGATTATCTAGGGCTTACTCGAACAAAATTTTAAATGATATTTCCGTTTTTTTAAATAATTTAAATGGGGTCAGCACTGGACCCCAGAAAATTCATGTAGTAAGCATCAAATTACCACCCCTTAAGCATCAAATTAACTAATATTTTTCTGCAAAATGAGCAAAGTTAATTTATAAAAAATCGCTCAAAAAATTATATAAATGTAAAATTAAAAAATGCATTTGAGTTATTATAAGAAAAAAAAAACTTACAATCATAAGAACCTATATCCACTAAAATACAAGGTAAGGTATACAAAAAATAACAATATTATCAGCTTAAACGTATTTAAATATAACATGCTCTTTCAGAGACCTAAATAAACTAATAAAAAAGAAAAAAAAAGTATTTAGTCCCATTTAAATAAATAAAATAAATAAATATTTAGGGACAAATCACACTCATTGAGCAAGTCGCAAAGTAGTTTAAACTTGTTATGGGCAATGATCGGAATCTGGGTGCTATTTGGGACGATATCACTAATATGTAATGACGACAATCCCGGAATTTTTTTCCGAGCTATTTATATCCAACAAGTCTTACTTAATAGAAAAAAAAAATATTTTTCGTACAATTAAAATAAAATTTTCTGACAATATTCATTTTTTTATTACGTGAAATATCATACAGAGAAAAACGTTGTTATAGAAGGTACCGATTCTGATTCCCGAGAATGTTGGTCATATCCATACTTTTGATAGTAATAGCATCCATCCGATCACTGGTTATGGGATACTAACTCAACGATACTATATATTATGATAAATACATATACAAAACTAGCTTTTGCCCGCAGCTTCGCCCGCGTAGATTCGGGGTATGAAAAATAGATGTTGGCCGATTCTCAGACCTACTCAATATGCTCACAAAATTTCATGAGAATCGGTCAAGCCGTTTCGGAGGAGTACGGGAACGAACATTGTGACACGAGAATTTTATATATACGATAAATGTATCATATAATAAATATATACATAAACACCCATTTTAACGCTTTCCAAGGAGAGGTACCATAGAGACCTCATGTCTTGGTCGACACCTACCCCAGGGAAAACAGGCGTCATAATATGTCTAGGAAAAAAAATCTAGAAAAACTTATGAAAAAAGAATACCAACGATGCCTCCCTAAGGGTACCGAATATCATATTGTTGTAAAAAAAACTTTTATTCTTTTTGTATAAAACCTCTCACAGGCCTACTAGAAGAGATCTCTTTTGATATAAGTAGTGCTTTGTACAACTTATATTTTATATATTGCCTGTATACATTTTCTGTGTGCATAAATTGGTAAATAAATGAAAAACGGAACCAATACATATCGAGTATGACAGAAATACCGCCAACTGAGTCTTGCCGTAGACTACCAACGATTGCTATACATAGCGCCAGTTAGGCGAAAAACATACAAAAGAGACATGGCGGAGACGTGTAGTCGAAGCAACACAATATAAACCTTAATAATATCTGACATAAAGTCGTTTTTGTCGTACGGAGAATTAAGCGGCGGGACGTCGCCTATATGTTTTTCGCCTTAGGCTGTCAATAGTGTTCATTGACCTCGAAATCAACCGCAGTAAAGATTTCACTTTGCAGTAACTTCTAGGAGCTTGGTGGCTGGGAGTACCCATTTTAGCGCTTTCGCTAGTTAAGTGACACTGGGCGTGGTCCGAACTTGGATGGGTGACCACAAGTGGCATAAACATTTCACAAGCTCCTCCGTGCTTCGGAAGGCACGTGAGGCCGTTGGTCCCGCTGTCATTATTGTATGGCAGTCGTCGAGGTATGTCAGAAGCCTGTGGGCAGCTTGAAAAACCTGACATCAGTGTTGGCTACTTACACACACCAAAAACCAATAAACATCAGTGACTTCTACATTAAAGAGCCAGGTCGCGTCTAGTGAGGATCGAACTTATGCCTCACGGACGCTAGTGCCTAACCGCTTCACACTTCGTAGTGACACTTTGTTCAACAAATAAAACGCCACAGTTACTTTAACTCTGACAAACTAAACTTGATTGAAAAGTATATGCCACTTAAACAATGCACCAATCATGATTCTTTAACAGCAATATTACTTACTAGTGTTTGCCTAAACTCCACGCGGGTACATAACATAGAGTTGATACAACCACCAACCTGTCAAAAATAAATATCGAATCTCCCTTAGTTTTGCTTTTATGGTGTATCTAGATGCTAGATACTATCTAGATGTACATGGAATAACTATAAGTATCTAGTGCTGACTTTGTTAAAAATACTACTTATAAAATGTTGTAGAATTAATTGCGACAAAATAATAGTATTTTAATTAAATGCTGACGTGCTCTCAACTGGGCTATTTTTAAGTTTATAACCATAGCAAAACCAACCATACCATAGCAAAGTTGAACTAAGAGAGATTTATATTTATTTTGATAAGGTCGGTGGTTGTATCAACGCTGCGTTATGTACCCGCGTGTTTACATTACACTCAGGTCAATGACCGCTATTGACACGCTAGCCGACGCTTGTTATTTAAGTCCTTAATAAGAATTTACAAAGCCTATTTCTCTTTATTTAAAGCCTCTATAAATTCTTCTAACCGCTCTTGCACTTGCCGCACTCGCTCTGAAAACAACAAAAAAAACATATATTTACGTATATACTATCACGTCTTATCCCTAATGGGGCAGACAGAGCATTTTGTGTCTTGCGGCTCTAAGCAGACAGATCCCAGGGCCGCAAGAATCAAAGACCACTTTTAGCAGTGCAAGTCGAACTCGTACATAAAGAGTTCCGTACCTCCGTACAATGTTTTAAAACGCTGAAAAAAAGGACAGACGGACAGACAGCGGAGTTTCAGTAACAGGGTCCCGTTAGCAACCTTTGGGTATGTGACCCTAAAAAAGAAATCAAAACAGTGATCGTCTATAAATATAATTCGCATTTGCCCCTTCCGTCGATCGGTTTTAAGGACCTACGCGGGAAGATCTTAAGACGATACACGGTGTCCAGTGCTGCCCCATTTGAAATAAATTATTTGTAAGGAAACGGAGATATCATTTAAAATTTTGAGCTAGCAAAAGCTAGATAACCCTTCAAACTATTTTATGAACCACTGTTTACAGTTTAAAGTGAGAACCAAAAGTGGCCGTTTTTCGCAAAAATGCAGACTAAAGCTTAACGTTCTCACTTTAAACAGTAAACAGTTTTTTTTACTAGCCGCTTTCTGTTTCCAATCATTTCTGTCGAAGGCAGTAGTTTGCCACTCGCCCAAATTTATTTTTTAAAGTTTTCACTTAAATTAAAATAAAAAAACATTTATGTACAAATTAGTCCCTTCCTTATCCCTTCCCGTCTGCTACAGGTGTTGTAAGCGTCATCTATGCAAGGACTTTATACTATCTACTGCGATCAACTTTATGGCGTGTATAAGGCCTAATTTTGCTTGCATTCACCACTCACCATTATGACGTATTTTTCTGGACTCCTGCTCGCGAAATTTCTACGTTTATCTCGTGACAATACTAATACCAAAATTGCTTCATCCGTTCGGTACATACGATGTTACAGTAACGTCAAATTTATAACATTTAAAACTGCGTAACGCGGAGACCTGCGACGGGTTGACACACAAACCCTACGTGCAACAGAGACACGTGACCCGTGACGGTTATAGCTATCTCTATCGCACGTAGGGTTTGTGACAGAGGTGGAATAAACCCGTCGCGGGCGTCAATTTGACGTAGTTTCAAGCCTAACACTTCTATTTCTATTTGAACCCGCTACTCCTGCATACCTCAAGTCTAACTTTCAGTTTCTGGATGACACCCATGTCAGACATCTTCGTTCCTCTAACAATCTCAGCCTTTCTATACCAGTTCACTGGAGTGGGTTCTTTTCACATTCGTTTATTGTCCAAGCTATAAAGCTCTGGAACGCCTTACCAGTTGATGTTCGAAAGGGTAAAACCCGCTTTTCATTTAAAAAACAGGCGAAAGCACATTTTCTTAAACGACTGTCAGATAGTTCCTAGTGTATGTAGTATATGTGAATGGTATATCTTAGTATAATAATAGTGTGTATTATTTGTATGTAGTTTATGGTTTATTATTCATATTTAAGTATACTCGGTTCATTTTTCACCATTTCTTTTTGAGTTTTTGCACTACCCATGTCTTTCTCAACATCACCCGGTTGGTTGACTGGTAGATAAGGCCTTAGGCTTTAAGTCTGCCATTACACTTGTACGCCATTAAACTTGTATTTGTGTATAAAGTTAAATAAATAAATAACATCCTTGTTTTTGGATCGGGGGTTAAACAAATGAAATCTATACTCACTTAATTCTTCCGCTAGTTCTACTCGTCGTCCGGACAACAGTTTCTTCTTGAGCTCAGGTTCCGCCGACATCTAACAAAAAAAAAACACAAATTTGAATATGTTGCAGTACATTCTATGAAAGGTATATGGCAGGTTAAGGTGTATGTAAAAAAATATACTAGGGGACTAAACTATACTATAAACGTTTTGGATGCAGGCCGCTTTAAAACGATCATTTTGGAATTCTTTGGGAGAGGCCTATGTCCAGCAGTGGACGTCATGCGGCTAAAATTACAATGATGATGATGACAAAACTATACTAGGAACTAACTATTAGAGGAACATTCTTATCCAGTGCAAGGTTTGCGGATATAGAATGTCCTTCATGCAGTGGCGGATTTGCCCTAAGGCCCAGTAGGCCCGGGCCTAGGGCGGCCAGATAGGCCGACAAATATGATAGATGAAAGGCGGCAAACCGAGCAAAAAGTTTTTTTTTTTAAATGTACAGGGCGGCAAACGAACAAGTGGCCCACTTTTGTGGCCACTTTAAACGGGCCATACTCGTAAGTTTAAAATGCCTCTTAACGTAACCCCTAAAAATACTGCACTGACCTCGTCCAGCACTTCCCGCAGCTCTCTGTCGAGCCGCGTGGCCTCTCTGTTGCCAATCTGCTGCCTCAGCGCGTTGGCCGTGGTGCGCAGAGTCTGCTGCACGCGCCAGAACATCACCACCTCGCAGCATTCCTTCTGTAATCAAAGGAATATCTTATATACTTAGCACTCCTTCTCTATAATATATATATTACAGGAGCTCGGTGGCACGGTGGGAGTACGCATTGCTAGCGCTTTCGCAAGTTAAACAACCCCGGACGTGGTCCGTACTTGGATGGGTGGCATACAAAGCTCCTCCGTGCTTCGTCTAGCTATCTCAGATACCATTAGGTAGCTTGATAAATCTGACACCAGTGTTGGCCACTTATTGTTGCCTGTTTGATAAGGCCGGCTCTTGTACCTTACATTATATGTTGTCCTTTAATTTTTGCAATTACATATAAGTAAATGTTATTTGGTGCAATAAAGTTTTTTGTATTTTATTGTATCGACCACTCTACATCTTTGATCTTTTTACAAGCTTTTATTTAGCTTGTCCTGTTAATTGTTTTTTGGGTCAAATCTTGTAAGTTAAAGAGCTGAATTGTATGTTTACTTAATTGAGATGAAATTTTGTATGCTAATGTAAATGGGTATATCCCATTTGTCCCCAGTGGGTCACGTCCCAACTGTGGACAAATAGGATAAGTTTTAGTTTTGTGTGTTTCAATTGTCACCACGACAAATAGAAGACTTCCAATAATATTCCCATTTGTCACCACTGGGGACAAATGGGAATATTATTGGAAGTACAAGACGATATAAGACGAATGGGAATTGTCGTTTTTTGAAATGGTAGTATCGATAGATATGGATATTATTTCGTCCCCAGTTATGTTAAATATATATTAACTGATAATGACTTTTAAAAAGTATATTTTTTAGGATAAATGGAAAGGAGGGCAAACAGAACATCAAAATGTTTGAATGATCGTGTTTGTAAGGCTTAAGAATTAAAACAAAATAAAAAAAAAATTGCCTTGTACCTATGTCAATATACATTAAACTCTCCATCTTGTCAACGATATGAAAGTGTTGCAGTTGCCTTTAATCGAAAATATAGAAAATTTTAAGAAGACAAACGTGTTACTCAGAAATTCTTAATACCATTTTAACATTACATTACACCAGAAGTGACGACAATCGATGTCATAATTAAAACACTTAGCCTAAACTTAAAAAAACAATTAACATCTGCCAACTGTCAATGTCAACATGGGATGGAGGCTGGATACCTAATTTTGAACACGGGAGTCAGCGAAACACAAAACGTCTTCATGTTAAATGTTTTGAAAAACATTGACAGACTTTCTAAGTTTTCTGCGTGAAGAATATTATTATTCGCTGACGCGATTGTTTCAAAGACTTTCATGACTCAGAAAGTGAGCGATGACTTGGAAAACTAAAAGTATTGTTTCGCTTACTACCGCGTTCAAAAAAGGGTCTCCAGAAAATTGTAGATGACAGTGACAGAGCACCACACTACTACACCACCAAGCTACTTTCGTCCGTGTACTCACCCCCTGCCCGTTCTGCTGGCTGTACAAGTAAAAGCTCTTCTTGCAATCGCGAGCCCGCGTCTGCGCACTCTGTAGGAAATTTCTGAAATATAAAATAATGTGACTTGTTTATTTATTTATTTATTTAATACTCTTTATTGTTCTAAAGTAAAACATACTTTTAACAAATGGCGGACTTAATGCTAAGAGCATTTTCTCACAGTCAACCATAAGGATAAACAGAAAAGTAATTTGTTCGGCGCAAAAAGCAAAATTAATCAATTATGACTACCGATTTAATAAATGCTTCATATAACATATTAAGAACATATACATAAAACATTACATTACTACATACTATATAATATATATCAGAGTAAACATCTACTTATACAACACGTACCATTATATTATACCTACATATATAATTACATATATAATCTATTTTGAGAACTGAATGATGATGACTTTCCGGAGGAAGGGAGTTCAAAAGATGAGCGTGAACTTTCCTTTTAAAACTTTACTTACTTTACTCTTTACTTTAGTTTTTTACTTGTCATTGTACATATCCATTTTACGTGATTTGAGATTGAATAATACAGAATAAACGGGCAATTGCGAGTCGGACTCGAACATGAAGGGTTCCGTACCACCGTACAATGTTTTAAAACGCTGAAGAAACTTTATCTTATTTTTAGTATTTGTTGTTATAGTGGTCATAGTAATACATAATCGGTGAACATTTCAGGTGTCTAGCTATTACGGTTCAAGAGATAGAGCCCTGTGACAGACGGACAGACAGACAGCGGAGTCTCAGTAATAGGGTCCCATTTGCACCCTTCGGGTACGGAACCCTAAAAATTGATATTAAGAACGCTATATCACTGTTTTATATATATATGTATATATATAACGGGAAAACTTTATTGTACATCAAAGATAGTTAAATACACATAATAAAATAACAAAGATAATTTTAAAAATGGTGGACTTATCCCAGAAGGGATCTCTTCCAGTCGACCAGAGGGCAGAGGACAGTTACAAATTTAGTAGGAAGGCAGAAAGAAGTACGGACAGAGCAATGAAAAAAGCAAAATAATAAAACTTAAACACTACGAATACACTACATACATACCTAAAGAATATACTACTCGTACATATAATATAAAAATAAATATTTTATAAAACTCAATTTATGACTCTGCAAAGAATTTCTGAACTCTTGATTTAAAGGAGCCTAGTGATGGAGACATTCTTATCTCCACTGGTAAAGCGTTCCATAAACGCGCAGAGACCACAACGAAGGACTTCGCGTAGGTCTGTGAGAAATGAGAAGGGATCTGTAGAAGTGGTTGACCACGAGCACGAAGACGGCTATCAAAAACTTTAATGGAGAATTTTTCATGAAGATATACAGGTGACCGAGGATTAAATAGAATGTAAAAGAGAAAGAGAAGAACGTGAGTGTGACGGCGTTGTCTGATAGGTAACCACTTCAACATCTGGCGGTACTCAGAGATGTGATCATACTTTCTAAGGCCAAATGTGTAGCGAATGCAAATGTTTTGCAACCTCTCTAGCTTGCTCAGTAACTCCTCATTCAAATCCAAGTATGCCACGTCAGCATAGTCAAAAAGAGGCAGCAGTAATGTTCGAACCACAGAATTAATAACTACAGAATCCATCATCATGCCCAAAACTGACGAGCCAAAAACCACTCTTATATAGTGTTGATCTACTTTGACGCGAGCAGTTAGTCTATGGTCGACAACCGTGTGAACGTGTGGAAACCATAGAAATTTTAATTTTATTATGCCGTGTTGTGCTGTCCAAAACGTGCAAAAATGCTGTTGGACTGAAGAGTAAGCAGCATGGGATTACATTTCATCTGTAAGTACCTAATCCAATAATCAATTTATTTAATTATTCAATTTTTTTCATTTAATGTAATTACAAAAGGGTGAGTCCATTTTGTCATACAAAAAGGCGAGTCCATTTTGTGAGTGTTGCCAGTATAATCAAAATATTTTCCCGGATTGTACTTTTTTATAATAATATTTTTTAGGATAATATTTTTTTACACAACTGTCACTGGAAAGATTTCAGGGTCCATGTATTATATTTTTTATATTATTATTTTATTTTCATATCTACTTTTACATAAGGCTAAACTTAAATTATCACTGACTAATTTGACTCACTCATTGACATAGTTGTTTGACCTGTTCCCGGATGACTGTGGGAACGACTTTTATTGGAATGTATAGGGGGTGGGGAGTCGAGTACCAGAAAAATCTGAAAGTTGAAGATTTGAAGAAATCTGACGTGAAAGGGGTACAGCCTGGCTAAACGGTAGCACTTGGAGATTTGGCCCCATAGACAAAATGAAAGGTGTACCTGATCAATTACCAGAGCCCATATTTTTTTTAATTTTAGAAAAATAGTCCCCCCCTCTTACAAATTTGATAAAAGCGCCCCCAAAGTCACTTGGTGGAGAGAAGCCCTCCCCCTCCACAAGTAATTTTCACGAGGCCACAGGAGGAGCCGGAAGGGCGAGACCGAGCTATCCACACCAAGGCTTGCTTTTTTTTTACATTTTTGGAAATCCAAGACGGCCGCCTAAAGTCGACTGCTTCCGATTTGCATGAAACTCGATGGCTAGGCGTATTGTGGGTTCTAAAATCCAAATTTGTCATTTTTTGGTAATCCAAGATGGCGTCTGGATTTTAGTAAAAAAAACTGATGTCGTTCATATCGTCTCACTGGGAACTCGTAGGGGTCTGAAATTTTGTATACTAGGGTAAAGAATCTTGCGGAACTTGAAACTGGAATCAAATTTTGGATTCAAGATAACCGAGGATTTTATTATAAATTCAAACAAGGTACGTTTAACAATCGTCGTTGCCATATTCAAGAAGTTTATTGGAACACACAATATATTTGTAGTTGATGAAAACCATGTAAATGGTTATATGCACAGAAATAATCTTACTAGAGCGGTTATTGAAAAATTTTTAGATATAAGATTACATTATATTTCTAAACGTAAGTCACAGCAAATTAGTTCCGAGTCTAAACGACAATATTATAAAAAGCTAACTCAACAAAAGGGTACCTAGTATAATTCAAATTACATGTTTAGTTTTGGTCCCTTCACATTTGTATTTTACCATAATTCTTAATTTTAATCATACTAATTTTTTTTTTAATTGTTCACTGTGTTACTCTAATTCTTCGTAATTGTAAGACATGTTGCAACTAATTAGCCTTTTTCCTCTAAAGATTCCAAAAAAATCTGCCAGATGCCACTAGTGGGGGTAAATTTATTTTTGATTTCCCTAATACTTTTCTGGTCAACTTTAAAGTTTTATAAATGGCAAGTTTGTTTTTGTAACTCATTTCAGTGATAAAAAATACATTTGACGTTATTATCAGATGGTAAACTAATACATTTGTACCCCCCTACTAGTGAAACATCTGGTGGATTGTTTTTAACCTTTACAGGAAAAAGGCTAATTGAAATTCTTGATAGTAGACACTAATTAATTTGTTTCACACTTTTTTATCACCCTAAGAGCTATTATGTACTAAAGTACAAGAAAAGACACCACATATCACTGTTTGTCCCGTTAAATTGTAGCTATCTCCATAAATTTCACTTAGTCGCTTGCTAGCTCTTATACGCCTATTCGACAGTTTATAAGGGAAAACCATAAGAAAACACTGTAAACATAATTAAAAATGCCTTGTTATGTGTTAAAATTCTGTACGAATCATTTTATTCAAGGATGGTAATCAGATTTCATTCTTTGAAAATTAAATATGGACGATGAAATTCTCGCCGCCATATTTAACGATTCGTCGGTTCTCTTAGCAAATCTAGCGCTACAGATAACGACTTAGCGCTGCAGTGTGATAGCATTTTCCTAAATATAACAGGGGCCAATGTTCAAAGTACATAGCTAGTTTGTATATTTTATGTAGCTGTTATGATCTAAGATACTTCTTATATTTTAGCTTTTTTTGAGACATTGTGAAATTTAAATATAGAATTCAATTTTTTGGCAATCCCACGGGAACCTCACATTATTCCGGAGTAAAAACTATCTTGTGTAAATCCAAGTTTTATCCTATCTACATGTCAAATTTCATTGTAATCCCTTCAGTCGTCTTGGGGTGAAAAAGGAACAAACATTCATACATACTGTATTGAATACTTTTGTTTAACAATTATTTGTACGTATTAAAATTTTTATTTTCAATTGTATTTAATTTTTAAAAGCAGGAAAATCTACCTAAACCTTGAACGCTTCAAGCCATTGTACGATTCAAATTTATTGGGGGTTTTTAGCAGCTAAACAATAGGTTAGTATATTTTTGCATAATCAACACAACTTGTAAAACGATTATGCGAAAATATACTATACAACATTCATTCAGTACCTATGAATAAAAAAAAATATGTTTGTTATTATACTATCAATAGTTAAAATCTAATATTTTACCTAAACATTAGGCTGCACGAAAAACCGCGGGCTGCTTGCAGCCTGCGCAATGGACGAAAAGCTAGTTTATTAGTTTAATTTTTGAAAATAAATATTCCCTTTATTATGTGAACTAAATTATGAGATTACCCAAAAAAGTTGTATATCGCCCCTGAGCTAGCAACATTATGAGGGTGTGAAGAGCGGTAAGTGCGGGACGTACGCCATGTTTTTGGACACAACGCATTGCATGCAATTATGATAGAACGCGACTTCTGTAGTTATTAATTCTGTGGTTCGAACCAAGAGTACTTCAGTGTCCACAGGAAGGAAATATTGTAAGCGTTTTAGTGAATGCATGGAAGCGTAAATTTTCCGGCTCAACTCACCAATTCGGGGAGACCATGATAAAGTTTCGTCAAACAGAATACCCAGGTTCTTAACTTTGTCAGAGAAAGGAATAATTTGATTGTTAAGAACAACATTGGGTAACTGTAACGCCTGAAGTCTAGATATATAATACTGACTACCTATAATAATGGCTTGAGATTTTTTTATTGTTTTGTCTAACGTTTCGAAAAAGAGTTACATCTTTCGTGGTCGCAGACTGACTTGACAGCAGCGGTGCCGTCTTGTTGATGGTGAACGCAGATTTTTTGACAATAACACTACCCACATTTTATAATGTCATTAGTGTCACTACCCACATTGTCTTATATTTACGTATTAACCCCGGTACACACTACACTAACTGTATCTGTCTGTTTGTTCGACACTGACTTACGCGTTTTTACAATCACTGGTTTCCACAACTATCTCCCTAATGTAATCATTGTCCACTTCCAGCCACTTCCTTCGTAAATTATCCCTCACGGCAACTACTTCATCATATGTGAGATAAGGTCTCACAGACCCCAGTTTCAAACTTATTATATAAAGCAACTGAATCAAAAATACAAGTTCCTCACCTCAAATACACTGGTTTCCACGTCTCCCTGATGTATTCATTGTCCACTTCAAATCCCTTCCTTCTTAAGTTATCCCTCACAGCAACCACTTCATCATAAGTGAGGTTGGGTCTGGTGGACCCCAGTCGCTCCAGCTCGTTCCTTACTTCGCCGCGGCGATGCTGTTCTTCTGACGTGTGTTGCCAGTACAGCCAGCGGTCTTTGAAGCCGGGACCTAAAAATAAATCAAATAGGTACATTAAAACCTGGTACCGTGTGGTTCCCGGCAGAGTAGAATAAGACTACTCCAAATCTTCCCGTGGATGTCGTAGAAGGTGACTTAGGAAACACAAGCTGAACAAAGCTCATACACATCAATGAGGCCTCTCCAACCTGTCTGGCCAGCGTGGAGAGTATAGGCCAAATCCTTTGACTGCTCTGGTAGTACAGAGGGAGTACAGTGGTCTCCTGCAGTGGAGACTAAAAAAGACCTGATGATGATTAAAACCTGAACATACACATTATATCCGAGTGAAGCTACTCCGTACCGTTCGCTCCGGCAAAGATTCTTTCGTGTCTGAATTCTGGATGTCCAGATATCCGGCTGTGCTCGCCTACAGGTCGCATTTCTCAAACGATTCCCGTGAAAATTTGTGAGCAGGTTCGATAATTATAGAACCTGAATGAATAGTAAATTCTATATACATTCCGATTCAGTTTATTATAGTTTTTCAAAATGGCGGTAAAATGGAAACTAAAAAAATATTTTGCCTCGTGCGAAGTTTTTGTTTTAGGAAACATTTATTAAATTTTAAGCTATGCAAAAACAGACTCCCGAGGTCTGCAGCTCTCAGAGCCACCTAGTATGGAAGGCGTCTTACCTGTAAGATTCTTGATCTCCGTGTTGACCTCACTGAGCCTCTCCCGCAGAGCGGTCTCCATGAGCGCCACGGCCGCGTCCCAGTCGGCGCGCGACGCCACGCAGCGGTCCTGCAGCGCGTTCAGCTGGAGCACGCGGAGCACCTGGCAACAGGCGGTGTGGCTAGCAAACACTTCTCGTTGAGTCTCGCGAGAACATATAATGCACTTGGACTGTCTTTATCCATAGTACATATACAGCAAAACATACAAATACCTAGATCTTTAGCTCTTTCTTCCCAATGGTCACTATACACTGCATTGACAACGCTTCGCGGTCCATATGCGTTCAATATAATGCCATTTGGACTGACTCTAAAGCCACTATATACCTTCAAGACTATAAAATACTTACATCCTGAGCTCTTTCTTCCCACTGGTGCCTCCTCAGCGCCTCTTCCACAGCCTCCTTCTTTACCGGTTCGTACACAGGGTCGGACTCTGCTCCTCTGGACATTAGCTCCAAAAATTCCTCTCGCAAAGCCTCGCGTCCCGCGCGAATTGATTGCAATGGGAGTTCTGATTCCGCCCACTCACGGAGCTTGATGTCCACTGAAGTGTTGAATTTATCTGCGAATACATACGTAATAATCACGTCTTTATCTCAGGATAGGCAGAGCCTATGACCATAACCTGAGAACCGCCAAGCATGACGGGCGCAGTGGCGGCACAAGATCAAAGTTTTATGTAGGCGAGATACTTCTGCGAGGCCCTTTGGCTAGTTAAAAAATTCGCGTTAAGGCGCGAGGCGTCTTAAAAAATAAACGGGCAAGTTCGAGTCGGACTCGTACATGAATGGTTCCGAACCACCGTACAATGTTTTAAAACGCTGAAGAAACACGTTTCTTGTATGAGGACCCCCTTTAATTATTAACTTTATCTTATTTTTAGTATTTGTTGTTATAGCGGCCACAGTAATACATAATCGGTGAAAATTTCAGGTGTCTAGCTATTACGGTTCAAGAGATAGAGCCCTGTGACAGACGGACAAACAGCGGAGTCTCAGTAATAGGGTCCCGTTTGCACCCTTCGGGTACGGAACCCTAAAAAGGTTATTTGCTACACATGCGAGGCTGTGGGCGGTGGCCCAAACCGCCCACGCCTTATGCCGCCTCTGGACGGGCATACGCCTATATAAATATAAACAAAGTCTATATAGATAAATCTAAAAATAAACTTCACTACAATCAAAATCTAATTAATGTAAGAGTATTTTTTTTAAACATCACATATGATAACGAAATCTAAGCAAAATGTATCTAACGTACTTATCACTAACACAATTTAATTTTAAAAAAGTAGAAATAAGAAATACACATTCAAAAAATCTAAAAACAATACTAATACGTATTCTTAAATGTATGAAAATTAACAGATTCAAATAAAATCTTACTGAAGTCGATATCGAAAACGTCGAGAAATATCGTAGTGGTGGTACCGGCGGTTTTGTTCGCGTGTTCGTACTTGATTTGACGAGGGACTGGACGGGCTACGGAGGAGTTGAGGTACATTAGTGAGAGGAAAGTAGGGAAGGATATAATAACGTATGTTATTCGAGCTCAAATGGAAATTGATTAACTGGCTTGCGGGGTTCAGGGGGAAAGATTGTAACAGCATCTCAGTAATCCCTTATCTTATTGACCGAGCGAGCGAAGCGTCTCAGTTTCGAGATTGGCCAAAAATGCTTTTGTCCGTCTGTCTGTCTGTCGGTTTGTTCTCGCCTACAGGTCGCATTTATCAACCGATTCCCGTGAAATTTTATAAGCAGGTTCAATAATTATATAGAACTTTAATGTCAATTGACTTTTTGGAAATTTTTTAAATGGCGGATATATGGGGGTTTATGACTTTAAGAAAATCATATTTCAGCCATTTCGAAAAATTTTCAAATATGTCATAAAACTTTTTTGTTGTACTCTTATTAAGATGCAACTCTTTTGTCTGAACAACTTTTTTATCCTATAAACTTCACCCAATATTTCGACAACCCTTTAACCGTATTGGCTCATGTTAGAACTTGAAAATTCTCTTGGCCATATCTACACGCCTACCTACCTATAAATTTCATGATGCTTCGACCAAAGATATTTGTGTTACCATCGAACAAACATACGTACGTTAGATGGTTTAAATAGACTCACGAGAACTTTGCTTGCTTCGCTCGCTCGTTTATTGTGTATTCTCCCGTCGCCACTAGATAACAGACGAGATGGATCCAACGGCTTTCATTAGCTTGTAATAGACCGAGGTGGTCGGTATAGGGTGTATTTTACCGCACCGTCAACTTTAGTCAAAAAAATTGGCAAAGAACGTAGTCTGCTTTTGACCGAAAGACCAAAACCCAAACATCAGTCAACATAATACGAACATATTTAGCTTAGGTTTATGTATATAAATTAACTGTATGTGGCGTGTGGGTGTTTGTTGTGTGGGTGTGTGTTATGCGGGTGGGTGTTATGTGTTGTGTATTGTGTTAGGGTGTGTTGTGTGGGAGTGTGGTGTGTGTGTTGTGTGTATGTGGTATTTGTGTA
Organism: Acrobasis repandana; assembly: GCA_963576875.1. Classification (NCBI taxonomy): domain Eukaryota; kingdom Metazoa; phylum Arthropoda; class Insecta; order Lepidoptera; family Pyralidae; genus Acrobasis; species Acrobasis repandana. Next base: position 8,189,918 of record OY756241.1, on the reverse strand, counting down.
ACTCACCGACATCGAGATGCGCGTTGGCGGCCGCGGGTAGGTATATCTGCTGGAAGATCCTCTGGGCGGCCGTGTTCCACAACGCGGCCTGCAGCCGCAGCTCCCAGGCGGGCGCGGCCACAGCCGACAGCTCGGCCGACTGGTCCAGCAACTCGGCGCGAGCTCGCTCGAACAACTCGTCGCGATCCAACTCACGCTGTCTGCAAATACAATTTTTTATTAGGGTTTCGTAACATCAAATAACGAATTCCAATAATCTAAATACCGATTCATTAAAAATTCGAATCTTTAAACACCTAATAATCCTGAATCACAGAATACATAAGAGTACAAACAGAATGGAATCTCACAGCGTATCCCCCGTTCTATGTGCCCCTTATTGCGCTCTTAATCAGGGTTAGTTGCTAGCCGCACACAATTCGCGACGTGTCTTGAGAACTGTCAACCAATAGTAACCATCATGGTGAGATAATAATGTTTATCGACTGATAATAATTGTTTATCGACCGAATACTATACAGAACGTATATTTCATAGATTTTCGAGTGATGAAAACAGATAAGCAAAGCAACAATATAATTTCACGTTATTACATATAAAACAGATATATATAAACAGGGATATTTTTTACGTCATAGTGTTCGCAAATGTCCCGGTATGGAAAGATATAATCGTAAATATGTCGAACTCGTTAGTAGGCAAGTATTAAATTAATTCTGCGGTGCGACCCTGAGTATAAATTTCACACATTGAAGTGTGTAAAGATATATTGTATCGTTTGTAGTAGTAGGTATGTATGTTACTCTGACTCTAGGAAGTGTCATACCTGTGCCTGAATAACAAAAAAATAAATAGAAAAACAATCTTATATCCGAAGCGTCGCTTGCTCGCTCACTGTTGTGGTCACTGCAAACCAATAACAGGGTGGTAGGGACCACAGATCCTATAACACTCTGACTGTCACAAAGTCGGCTTTTGACAGCCAGTCACTTAAATGTCATACGCATTGTCGCTACGCTGATATTAAAAAAAAAAAATTGTAAAATATTTTCCAAATTTTATTAGACTTTCGTACTTAAAAACAAGCTGAATACTGTTTTTCGGGATAAACATACATCGGATGTTTGTTTCTTCGTACTTAAAAATCGTATTTATACCTCTAATATTATAGTAGGTAAAAATAATATTAGAGTACCCGTGTGGTTCCGGGTTAGAATAGGACCACTCCATCTCTTCCTGTGGATGTCGTAAGAGGCGACTAAAGGAGTAAACACAAACATCTCGAGCTAGAATTGCATTCCCAAGGAGGGTTAAAGTCGGGCAGCGGCCGGTTTGAAAAACTTTTTGCACAAATACTTTCCAAAGAGGGTTGACGTCAGGCAGGCGGCCGGTTGTAAAACTATAGCCAAATCATTTAAAATGTTCTGGTTATTCCTTCTCCATTTTGCAAGGTCTTTGGCATCCTTGGGTGACCATTGACATGCATATAATATTTGGAGAAGAAAAAGCGGGAAAGCGCACCCCGGGCTCCGAAGCAGCACAGCTGAGGATGCAACCGGAAATGCGCTTAGACGAAGAAGATTATATTAGGTAAAATAAATTTCGTGTAAATGAATAGATAAGGACAAATCTCACTAATTAAGCTAGCCCCAAACTAAGTTTAAACTTGTAATTCAACAATTCTAAAATTTGAAGTGTACTCGGATTTTTGTAATATAAAAATTAGGAATAATATATTTCGGATAATTACGGTGTTCCCCATACTAGATCAGTTCATCAGAAATACACCGATAACATAATAATATAACATAATAGCCGTGTGGTTCCCGGCAGAGTAGAATAGGATCACTCCAAGTCTTCCCGTGGATGTCGTAGAGGGCGACTTAGGAAAAAAGCTAAACAAAGCTTATGAACATCAGTGAGACCTCTCTTTCTTCTTATTCTTCTTTGCTGGTCTGGGAGAAAAGAAAAAACATAGAATGTACCAGCTGCTTCTCTTCCCGTGCAGATCGTAAAAGCCGATCGAGGGAATGGGCGAGAATCTGAATCATATGAATAGGCGATGCGGTTAGCAATCCATCACTATTATGATTTCCCTTTTCCACCTTCATGCCCACCATTACGCTAAAAGTGGCCTGGGCTTTACCGCCCTTGGCTCTGTCTACCCCGTTAGGGATAAAGACGTGATAGTGTATCTGTATCTGTACCTCTCTAACCTGTCTGGCCAGCGTGGATAGTGTAGGCCAAATCCTCTGACTGCTCTGGCTAATATATGGCTCTGGTAGTACAGAGAGGGTCGTGCTCCTGCAATGGAGACTAAAAAAGACCTGATGATGACGAACACAATAATATCCGTACATTTTTTGACAGTACATTTCCTTAAAAAGCTTACCTAGGGAAAGTGTTCTTCCACTCAGTCTCGAGGTTGAACCTCATCGCTTTGAACGCGTCCGCTTGTTGCTCCACTGAAGCCCGCACCATGCGCCAGAAGCACTCCGCAACGGCCAATGACAGGTTGCGGGTTGTCACTTGAGATGGCGTCACTAGACCGTCCCTGAAAATAGTCGTAATTATTAATTTTTAGAACAACAAAAAATACAAAATAACCGCCTTCATATTCTTCGAGGAGCTTCTTACATATCTCCATCATATGCAGATTTTCATCATAACTTTACCATAAATGTGAAAATTGGTTCTCAATTTGCAAAGGTATCGCATAACATCTACGAACAATAATTCTCTAGAATCGTAAGTAATCCCAAAAAATCATTCCACGCGATATGTACCACGGCGGGCGGGGCTTAAAATATGTCGTGCGGTTGCGTAGCAAGAATTTTCCTTTGAGAATATTGCTGTGTTTTGCGATAATCGATTCATTAAATGCCGTCATGTGCCGTGAAGTGGTGTAGAAGCCATACAGACATGAAAATTAGTAATTAAAAAAAATTGTAACACGGAAACAAGGTTCTTATTTTAGCGTAGCGTACTGTATGATAGGACCATCCGCGCGTTGTACCTCACCGCTCGTTGCGTTGACTGCCCCACCCAACCGACGACGATGCGTGACCTTGTCGCGACCAATCGCATGCATCTTTGTGTATGTGTGCGTTCGAGTGTTTCATTGTAATTACTGTTCGTTTGTTTGCGTAAATGGAATCAGAATCGAAGCGGTGAATGTAGGAGCGTTAGAATTCTAGAGAATTATATTTCGATGCATAACATACATACAAAACAAAATGTACATACGTGACGTACGTATGTACGTTTTGTTAGGGCGGCAAAGCCAAATATCTCCCACCCCTCCCCTACTGCGCAACCCTTACCCCGCCGCTGCTGTACAGAATGGGCGGCAAAATCAAACCTTAACTGGTTTTATATTCAGTAATTAGGGCGGCGAACTGTTACATTTATATACAATTGTACGTAATAGCTTGTATTGAAATGAAGCTATTCTAGTCTTTATTGCCTGCTCTGTAAGGTGTATACTCACCTGGACAGTTTAGAAGAGCGGAAGAACCTCTCCTCATACTCGAGGATGCTCTGTATGGAGTCATCCTTACGACTGCGCCATGTTACAATGGAAAGTAACATAGTTTGTATTGAAATGAAGCGAACCTCGTCCTTATTGCCTGCGCGGTAAGGTGTACATTCACTTGAATAGCTTGGAGGAGCGGAAGAACCTCTCTTTGTACTCGCAGATGCTCTGTATGGAGTCGTCTTTACGACTGCGCCCCGTTACAACGGGTAGAAGCATAGCTTGTATTTAAATGTAGCGATTCTCGTTCTTATTGCCTGAGCGGTAAGGTGTACACTCACTTGAACAGCTTGGAGGAGCGGAAGAACCTCTCTTCGTACTCGCGGATGCTCTGTATGGAGTCGTCTTTACGACTGCGCCCTGTTACAATGGTTACTAGGATAGTTTGTATTGAAATGAAGCTATTCTCGTCTTTATTGCCTGCACTATAAGGTACTCACTTGAACAGCTTGGAGGAGCGGAAGAATCTCTCTTCGTACTCGCGGATGCTTTGTATGGAGTCGTCCTTACGACTGCGCCCCGTTACGACGGCGTAATAGCCGAGTGCCTTCATCGGGAATAACTTGCCTTCCAGGATGCGGCGGATCTGCGAGTAGTTGAGTTATTAGGGGTCATTTATTAGTCACGTGATTCGTTTTAGCAACTTTTTAATTACAGAAAATTACCGTATAAATATGAATACTAATCTATATATAAAAGAAGTAACTGACTGGCTGACATATTAACTGATCGATCGACGCACAGCTGAAACCGCTGGGTCTAGAAGCATAAAAATATGAACAAGCGTTCCTTAAATGACGTAAGTGTGCACTGACAGGGGATTTTTGGAAATGAGGGTTTATCACTATTTTCTAAATTTTCTACTTTCTTTAAAAGGGTAAAATGGAGGATGATGAATGTTTGTATGAAACTCCCGTTATTAAAAAAAACTAAACCCCGCTGGCAATACCGTGGGCATCAGCTAGTGATATAAATAAATGTATGTGTGTAGTATACTGACCCTGTTGGGATTGGCGAGGTTCTCTTCAGCGAGGTCGACCTTGGTAAGCACGAAGATGGTCCGCTTGCCGCCCGGGTCGCACGACGACACCAGGTCCGTCACGTTGCTGCGCTCGGCGTCCACTGACCCGTCCTGTATTCACAACTACACGGTTAAACGACCTCTGTGGCGTGGTTAACACGCCAGCCACGGCAAGTTGGAAAATGGCCTTGTTCAAATTCTCCTGGGTCTTGGGTGTTTAGTTAGTTAGTTAGTTAGTTAAGATCTTTATTGCACCAAAACATAATGATACAGAGTAATAGATTAAAGAAAACAGATGTCAAAAGGCGGCCTTATCGCAGCTGCAATCTCTTCCAGGCAACCGAGGTACTTGGAGATGTTTAACGAAAACAGGTGAGGTGCGAAGTTATATGCAAGAAGAAAAAAGTGTAATTAATAAAGATACATACAATACATACATACAAATATAAAATATATACATAAATACATACATATCTATATCAATATGTACACAAAAAAGAAAATCCGAGCAAGGTAAGTGTGGAAATAAAGAAAGTCATATTATAATAAGGATAGAAAGTGCGACTTCACTTGAGATTTAAAGCTGGCTAGCGTTTCAGCACGCCGGATGGATGGTGGTAGTGCATTCCAGAGTCGAACTGCCTTGACCGTGAATGATTTTCCATAAAATTCAGTGGAGTGTGTAGGCATTTTTAAAAGTAGATTTTCAGCACTACGTAAGTTGTGACCTTGCGACACTGCATCACGGAAAAAAACGAAGCGTTCCCTTAAATACCTAGGAGATTTGGGATTAAAGAGTATGGTATATAACTGGGAAAGGGTCAATCTCGGCGAAGTCTGATAGGTAACCACTTGAGTTCAGAGCGGAATTGAGACACATGGTCGTACTTACGAAGACCGTAGATGAACTTAATGCACATATTTTGGAGACGCTCAAGTTTGTCAAGTTGCTCCTCTGTGATATTAAGGTAACATGTATCGGCATAATCAAGGAAAGGGAGAAGAAGGGAGTTTACAAGCATAGTTTTGGTGCGCATTGGCAGATATTTTCTAAGCCTCTTAAATGAACTAAAAGCACAGAAAATTTTTCTACTGACTTCAGCTAATTGCGGTGCCCAGTTTAGTTTATTATCCATCATAAGTCCCAAATTTTTAACTTTCTTACTTAGGCTTATAACCACACCATTAAAAACTATCTGGGGCATGAGTGACATATCGATATTGATAGTAAGTCGGGGGTTACCAATAATAATGGCCTGGGACTTGGTTGGGTTAATTTGGAGGCCATGGGATTTACTCCAGACAGATAAGCTTTCCAAATCATGATTGATTGTGTCAATAGCAGATGCGAAGTTTTCCACATCGGCTTGTGAATAAATTTGCAAATCGTCTGCATAAAGGTGGTAGGAGGACTGAAGCTGTGATGTTATGGAATTAATAAAAAGTGAAAATAAAAGAGGTGATAATACGCCACCCTGCGGTACGCCACAAGTCACCTCGCACCAAGAAGAATATTTATCCTCAATGCGAACTCGTTGCCGACGTCCATACAGGTAAGATCGAAACCACTCCACTGCCGAGGGAGATATGTTGAGAGAACGCAGGATGCCTAACAGTATATCAAGATCTACTGCATTAAAAGCATTGCTGAAGTCTAGAAGAGATATAACAGTTATAAGCTTATTATCCATTCCCCAGCGAATATCCTCCGTGACTTTCATTAGGGCAGTAGTCGTACTATGACCAGGACGGAAGCCGGATTGTAAAGGATTAAGCAGATCATTCACGTTAAGGAAATGACTAAGTTGTAGTTGAACTGCTTTCTCAAGGACTTTGGAAAGAAAGGGAAGAATGGAAATCGGGCGGAAATCAGTAAATGAGCCAGGATTGTTCTTTTTGGGTAAAGGAGTAACATGAGCATCTTTCCAGGCGTCCGGGAAAATACCAGAGTATAAGGAGTTGTTAATAATAAGAGTAAGGATAGGAAGAAGTATATCAAGGATAGGGATGATCATATTACGACTAATGCAATCACTGCCAACAGCATTTGAAGAGATAGATCGTACAATTTTCTCAACACCACGATCGGCAATTGGACAGAAAGTAAAAGGATCAAAGGTTGGAGTTCAACGACTTAGTAGTGAATTGAGAGTATTGGACTTGGTGTTAGCATCAATTGCAACAGAAGTGGTGAAGTGGTTATTCAAACCATCGATGTCAATGTTGGAATTACAGTTATCGTTTTATTTACCAACTCCTAAAGACCTGAGAAATTTCCAGACTTTGGCTGGATCGCCGTTTTGATCTGACTGGAAGACGTGGCGACGTTGAGCCTCTCTACAAACCTTATTGCAATTATTTCTGGCTTTAACATACTGGGCGCGATATCTGTCTGGATTAGATGAATATTTGGACTTAGCCTTGTTTTTTAGTGCTTGAAACTTTCTAACTTCATCTGTGAGCCATGGAGCTGGTAAATGTTTAACTCGTACAGGACGAATAGGTGCATGACGATCAAACAGGGCTAAAATAGTTTCATTAAACCTTTCAACCTGTGTATTAACAGACTGCGTAGCTATAATGGATTCCCAGTCACAGCTCATTGCATCAGCACGGAAATTCTCAACATTAATGGCACCAAAATTGCGCTGCATAAGGATTTTGGATCTAAGCTTAGGAGGGCGGACTTTATAAGAAAGGAAGAGAAGGTTAGATAAGGTTTACCTTATCTATGTATGTATTTATTATAACTATATAGATAATTCTACTTCATCTTAGCGTGTTTCCAGATCCATTCTCAGCTGTACTACTTCCGATATATTAGGTCCTTACATATGAAATTGCCGATTTTCAATACTGGCAACTTTAAAATCAAATATCTTGCGTTTCATTAGGAATTCCAAATTCAAATTTATTTCGAAATAAAGCCAGAAAAATATTGTTTTAAAATTCGTATTTCATTTGTTTTAACATCATTTGTTTGAGTTTCAACATTGCTATAACAACAACTATGGACAAATTGAAAATTCGCGGTATTTACGAATACGAGTTCCACCGTGGCACCAGTGCTGCAGAAACGACTTGAAGAATTAACGACGTGTATGGACCAGGCACCGCTAATGAACGAACGGTGCGTTTTTGGTTTCAACGTTTCCGTTCTGGAAATTTCGATTTACACAATGAGCCTCGTGGACGACCTGATACTCAACCTTACCTGTATACAAAGTATGATAGCGTTCGGATTCTCCATGTACTGTTTGGACATCAGTTTGATCGCTTCGCGCGTGTCCGACGCCATGTCCACTGTTTGAGTCTGAAAAAAAAAACATTTTACAAATACCAGAATAGTGCTTGTGCTTGACACTTAACTTATATTAAAATATGCGTACTTTTACAAAGCATTTGACATAGTGACACACTGCTTTGAACAAAAAGCTTATGCAATGACCTTAAAGGTGCTATCAGTGTCAATTTGCTATAATAGCGTGAAACATAATTGTGAAATCACTATTAATTTCGCAGTTCGCGGTAGTTATTTCGCAGATAAATCCCTCAGATTAAAAAATACGTTCAAGTGTTCCACAAGGTACACAACTTGGTCTTATTTTGTTTTTGCAAATTCTAATTAAATATATGCAGTAAGTAGTTTTATTTACTCACTGAGATAACACCAGGCAGATCAACCAATACCATGCGTTGAATACCAGGACCTTTGACGGACATGGCGATGACATCAGTGGAGACGGTACGGCCGCCGCGGACGCTGTTACGCATACGGAGCTCTACTTCTCTGCAAAGGTGGTGATTAATAAGTTTAGTCCAAAAATTCCTTTTTTGTAGGTACAAACGAGCTTTTATTATGAGTATCATGCATATTTAGTCCATGATGCAAAACTACTTTCGTGGAAGTGGAAACTGGGTGACCTTTCGGAGCATCATAGTTAAGGTTGCAAACAGCAGGGAAAATATCAAGGGAAAACGACAACCTAAGCTAAAGAAAGCTAAGATTTTGTATGTTTTTTCGTCTGATGTCAGTAATTATACTCACTTTCTCAGATCGGCCAAATCAGACTCCTTATTCAGATCAAACTCCCTGGCTGAATCTCTGAATTGCGCTACGTGGTATGGTCCCTCAGACAACGTGACTTTTACAGGAGCTCTGGGGAAAATATGAACATTTAAAGTTTCATATAGTTACCTGTCAAGAAGTTGTGCGCAAGCTGCTTTTCTTGCATGTCGATAAAAATGATTGTTTGACAGCAAAAGAACGAAATAAAGAATACTTTCGAGAGAGTAGAAAGGCTGTGCCATAATGTGTACACTCATAGGGTCAAATAAGTTTCACGGCAAAAATATCACCTTTTCGTCACGATTAGATATTAAAATTTTAGTGAATGTTCGTTTTGATATTATTAACCACCACATAGTAATACAAATGACCTAATGTCCACCCTGGGGAGAAAGAACGCCTCTGGGTATCCATATTTGGTGTTAGATTGAAAGTTGTTCATACTAAAGAAACGAACAACTCTCTTAATACCTGGTGCACATCTCGCCGGCTCCCCTGGGGAAGATCCTGGCCTGCGCGATCATCTCCAACACCGAGGTCTTCCCGGCCGACTGGTCCCCCACCACCACGACCCGCGGCAGGCGGTCGGTCTCGCCCGCGTCCCAGCCCGACAATTCGTCCAGCACCGCCGAGTACATGTCGATTAGCGAGCGCTGCGGAACGACCACAATCTGTACTTTCGAACAACCCAGCTAAACTAGCTTATAGTTAAACCACAGAAGAGCTGAACTTAGCAATTATTACTTATCAATCATTATTAACACCATAACTTATGGTACAACGTGTAACAAAAAGGGGGTATCAACCCAAAAGGGAGTTAACGTATTAACCAATGTGAACAACTTTTACTATGGAACTATCCCTAAAAACGCAAAAAAAATATCTGCAGCTTCATACATTTTGGCACGGTAGTTTTAATTTTGTATGGAGCTGCAGATTTTTTTTGCGTTTTTAGGGATGGTCCCATAGTAAAAGTTGTTCACATTGTTTAGTACGTTGACCCCCTTCCGGGTGGATACCCCCTTTTTGTTACACATTGTAAAAATGGCAACCTTTGTAAATTCACACAGAGTACACTGGAAGATGTCTATCCTGTGCGCGATCAAATTCAGAGTGTGTATCGCGCCTGCCAGCAGAGACTTGTTCACCAAGTTGGTCCGTCCGTGAGGTACTACCAAAAGGCACGGCCGCCTTCGGCGCTCCACGTATCCATTCGCAACGTAGAACTCCACAATTTTAAGTATTTCTATATTATTTATAACACCTCGAATTACTTACTTCTTACTTCCCTCGAGGACACTTTTCCGCAATTTGGTCCATTGCGATGAACCCGTTTTGCGTGGGGAGCTGGCGCTGCTGTCAGTTCTCAAACCACTCCAGCTCCTGCACGAAGGCGAGGACGTACTCAGGCGTCCTGATCGCCTCCTCACCTCGAATTAATTAATAGTATATTTTGTTAGCCCCTTTATACCTTCATCTTCCTAGCGCTGGGCTGGCGGCCCTGCCTGAGCAGCATGTTCTGCTGCCGGAGCTCCCGGTTCTCTTGCTCCAACCGCTGCAACTCCCTCTGGTAGCGAGCTTGGAGCGCTAGCACTTCCTCTTGTAATGCGTGAACTCGTTTCTCTGTTAAATTAATGGGTCAGCTTTTAGTGATGCACAGAAGATATGTGGTGTTTTTAAAATGCGATGTTAGAATTAGTTATTGTAAGTCACACACACACACACACACAAAATCTTTTGCAGTCCCCTCATATTCATAAAAAAATATCAAACGTTTGCTAAACCTATTTTTGTTAAAATATGTTTTAGTGAAAATTTCAAAAGAGATCTAAGGATTATTGTATTGTCATTTAGTGTCAAAACGAGACAAAACATTGCGTTTGATTTTTGAAGTGAAAACTTCTTTAGCGGCGTTGTGCACTTTTTTTGTAATGGGTAGAAAATGTTAAACTCGCGTCAGGACACGTGTCCTGATCGAAAATTCGTAAGACGAAATGACGGCCGGCGCGGCGTAGAAGAGGAAGTATTTATACTATAATTTCGACGAAGCTGACAGCCGGCTCGTTGGTCTAGGGGTATGATTTTCGCTTAGGGTGCGAGGGCCCGGGTTCAAATCCCGGAAGAGCCCAAACGTTTTTGAAGTGAAAACTTCTTTAGCGGCGTTGTGCACTTTTTTTGTAATGGGTAAAAAATGTTAAACTCGCGCCAGGACACTTTTTAATGTAATATAAATTGTCATGTTTGTGTACGATAGCGCAATAAATCAATATTGTATTCTACTTATGATAATTAAAGCAATTCATGCGAAATTATTCCCTAACCATTCCAAAATATCAAAAATGCACAACGTTAATATTCAAGTTTTCACTTCTGCCGGCACTCCCGGAGTGCAACCCGTCTTTTTTTTTTCATTAATCTAAGATGGACGCCTACTCTCAACTGAATACGATTTGACTGAAACTCGCTATCCAGGGTTTTTTTGGGTCGCGAAATTTATAAACTTTTTTGGAATCCAAGAAAGCGCCTGGAAAGTAATTTTTAAATTATTTTGACATCATTGAATTAATTTAAGTATTCATAAAGCTTTTGATTCTGCAGTAAGGAACTTCGTTCTTCTCTCCGGGTGTACCACGACGTTACCCATACCCTTGTTTTTTAATAAGAGGGGACTGCAAAGATTTTGTGTGTGTGTGTGTGTACCGTGCGTGCGTGCATACGTGTGTACGTAAAAGTTTCTAGTGTTAAGTTACCGTAAGTGTTGGAGTCTTCGCCACTGGAAGACCGGCTTGGTGACGGCGCGGGTCGGCTTTGCAGGTTGTTCACTATCTTCTGCGGAGATTCTGCTGAACATCATTATCTTTTATGTATTTTATGAAGTAAAAGAACTAGAGGAGCGTGTTTTTTAACGCAAGTCAGTCAGTCAGTCAGTCATAACAGGCAATGTTTTTAAGATTTTCAGACTTTCTTCCTTCATTGATAGCTAGTACCTATCTGTTCTTTTTATGTGACTTCAATTTTAGTAGTATCTAAGAAATCTAGCACATTTAACTACCAGGTTACCATAACACACTAGCCATAACTTACCGATATGAGCGGCGTTGTTAGCCGCGGCAGCTGCGACTGCGTCCTCGTACCGCTGCGCGAGCCACTCGCGAAGCTCCGCCGCACGTGATAACCCGGCCTCGCGCAGACGTGGATCTGCATTCAGCGACAGCGTCAGTGGCACACCTACTATTATATCTAGCTGGGTGATACAGTAGGGGCACTATGGTCTGGTAGTATAGTACACTTTAATAAATTGAATGTCTTGCTTTCTAATGTATTTCAAAGGATTATGACTTCTATGTGTAAGTAATAAGACATATTTTAGAGAGCCACTTGCGGAGCTCCGCCGCGCGTGATAACCCGGCCTCGCGCATACGTGGATCTGCGTTCAGCGACGGCGTCAGTGGCACACCTACTATTAAATCTAGCTGGGTGATAAGCATAATGGGAATGAAGTCTTAGGTAGTAACTATAAAAATACTGACACAAAAAGAATGTCTTTCAGGTCGAAGATATACAAAATTTGTCATTAATTAAATTCTTGGGGGAGGCCTATGTCCAGCAGTGGACTTCCTGTGGCTGACATGATTTCCAGTGTTATTATGAGTGGACTACAACAAGTGAATACACTTGGGAATATGCAAGGATATGCAAATGAATGTAACAAACAATATGAAGGTCCTATGAGACAGATTTCTTTTTCTAGTCATGGATTCCTGTAACTGTTAACTCAATCCTTATGTAAAATGTTAAACGAATAGAAACTTAATGAATAATAATATCACAAAACATACAAACTTATAGACAAAACATGTCTAAATAAGTAAATACAAATCTTAACACTTTGCCTGCTGAAAAATGCACCGCGTGTGTTTTGCCAAAAAGGAAAACACATTCGGTGCGTTTTCAGCAGTGCAAAGTGTTAAGCAACTTAAAAAATGTGTCTAATTTTCTTACCAATTTGCAACTGGTCTCCGATCTTATCCTTAGCAGAAATGAGAGTGGTGGTGAATCGGTCCCATTGTTCATTGTCCGGGAGCAACTCGTTCACCCACCCCATGTCGGGAAGGCCATCCTTCCATTCCGTATATTTCTAAAAAAAAGAAATAGAAATTGTTTTTGTTCTCTATTTAAACTTTGTATTGATCAATTGTGGGATCTTGTTGTATTGTCTTATATTGAAGTCCCTCCGTGCTTGTCTGGAAAAGGGAATCAAAATATGGTTGCTGGGCACATCACCCATTGACATACATACATACTTTCACGCCTGTTTCCCACAGGGATAGGCAGAGACTATACCTCCACTTGCTACGATCATGACAGACCTCTTTTGCTTTATCTATTCTCATCAACCTCTTCATACATGCCCTTCATTGACATGAGTGAAATTCGCACGTTTTCCTTCCAGGAAGAGATACAGCTGGTATATTCTACCTATTTTATTTTCTTTTAGACCAGTATGACAAAGTGCCTGCATACTTACTTCTTTTTTTGAGTTGATTGGCTATACAAAAGTATATTTTTTTTTTATAATAGGTTTGATTATTGCTTGGCTATAATGACTGCCTAATCCTTTGCCTTGTTGAGGTCCTGCATTGTGCAGGGTGTAAGGCATTAGGGGCAGGACAATAGATGGGTCATTGACTGGACAGCACTGCAGACACACAAATAATTTTTCATTTTAATAAACTTACTTTATTTAAAGTCATGCCTCCTCCAACCGCACCACCCAGCAATAAGTATCTGATCTTCAGGACGCCTCTCACCGCTCTTGCGACCAGCATCCCATATCTCCGTCTCTGCACATGACACACATCTATCGGCTTTGGTAGGAGCAGGCTGCGACCCGTCCAGATGGAGAATGCGACTGCTCGCTTGTCCACACATGACCATGCTGCTGACTTTTTGAGCGATGATCTGAAACAAGTTACGTTGAAGTTTTAAACATGTGCTATAATACCTACAGCATGAGCTGCATAGTGCTAATATATAAACAATAACATTATTACGCATGTGTGTGACAATGAGCTTGCTGGGGCTTAGTTACAATGTGAGCCATCTCTGCCGTACTAGACTTTTATTGACCTTAAATAAAATGGAAATATAACAAGCAAAGACATGAAGAGATCTAAAAGATGCAAAGCAATGCCAAACAACATAGAGTGCTAACTACCAAAACAATCAGAAGAGGTGAAGGTTTTATTTTTTCTTTCTCTACAGTTAAAGCTCCAATACAACATTAGATTAGGTAAAAAGAAAAAGTAGAATGTGCCAGTTTCTTGTACTTTTTACACATTAATGCTGGAATAGCTTTAAACTTCAGTGACCAATCTTAATGCCTATGTAGGTAGTAATCTTTAGTTTAGGGACAATATACTTTGTGGCCTAACACTTCAGATTGTATTCTAAAAAAAGCACTAATTTGAAATGAGTCTCACGTTTACAGGTCTGTAAGATCTGTAAGATTCTGTAAGATAATAGAACATTTTTATTGTTGTGTTTGATCTGTTATTTTATTGATATTTCAAGGTCATATGATAACTTGAAGAACTAGGTATACGATAATTATTGAAGAAATGTTATTTTACACGGTTTACGACTTCCGTGCCGGTTATAAGCTATTGAAAATAAATTGATTCAGGATTAACACTTAAAATAACAGTAGAACAATATCGTTGGAACCTAAAAAAATTGTTTCTTTGTTGTATTTTACCTTATCCGGTTGTGTAGTATCCTCGACATTATTTACGTAATTTGTTCAATTTCTTCGTAACTATTTCGTAAACATAACCAATATATTGGTAGTGGAAAATCTTATTTCATAACCTCCACCGGTCGTAACAAAATAAAATCAATTCTAACCAATCAACTGATGTAAAGTTATAGTTTATTTAGTAAATATTACACAATCAACATGTAAATCATTATAAATCATTTCATATTTTCAAAATTGTCGAATTACGAATTTCTAAAGACCATTTTCGTTCATTTGACAATTCAATTCCACTTTTTTGACGTTTTCGTTTTATTGACATTTTGTTTTGCTGATTCGAGGTCAATGGGATTCAATGCAGCGGGGTGAAAAAGGCTTAAAATCGATTACGTAATCGATTAAAATTAGTAGAATCTAGTAGATTTACTTGGTAGAAATTATAATTACTTATATGGCAACACAAGCAATAAAAAAAGACAGCTGTCAGAAATGTATTGAAAATTTTGCTTTTGTAAAGCTATTTTACGTAAAAAATACGCAACCTCTAAATAAGTAATCGCTTCAGTGACCAAAATCGAATTGCACAGGGACTAAATCGTGTTCAGTAACAAATTGTGAGTGCATACAGTGAAAATGTCCTGTTTGGTTTGATTCTACAGTCATCAATCTATCTCGTAAGTATTACTTTAAATATTTACTGAGGTCTTTTACATCAAGGTTTCACGGTTTTAATGTTTGCTCTGGGTTCTTAGAGGTCGTTATTTGACCAGGAAGCGATGAAATCACGGTCGGTTCTTTGAACTTGTGATGTAATATAAAAGTACTTGAGTTGGCGTAAATAGGGCTTCGCTTGTGTGTTTTGCGCTATTTTTAGCCTCGGAGTACTATGCGTTCCAAGGCAGTGACGATTGTTTACTCTGCTGGCCCTTGTTTACACCCTTTCATGTTTTGGAACAGTTTTATGACTTGTGTGTACTTTATGTAGGGAGTAATTAATTTTTTATGAAGCTAGTCTTGCTTCATTGCTATCCCAAGATGCTTTTATTTTATTCATGGATTTTATGTATCATAATACAATACTTACAAATACTCTTACCATAAATAAAAGGAAAAAAAAATACAGGAGAAATTACAGAAAAGTTATTCCATCTTAAGCTAAAAATGACTTAAATTATATTTCTTTAGACCAGAATCTAAGTCAGCACGAAGACTGTCCTGTCTTTGGCCTCTTTCAGATCTGCCTTAGTACAAGGACTCTGGCAGTTGGGACAGAGCCGAAGGTGATCCATGGATGGAGTAACCCTACAGACACACAAACTGTTGTTAGAATAACACCATTACTTGGGTACAGGAACTTGGATGGGTTTTAAGAAAGAATTTATAATTTATTGCAACTCTCGTTATAATACTATAGCTACAGGGAAGTGGGGATTCCAAGCAAAATAATCCTGAATCCTATTAGACTGACAATATTAATAGAAATAAGGATTTATCCTTTTTTTCATGTTTGTAAGTGGCCAACACTGGTGTTAGATATGTCAAGCTGCCGAAAGGTATCTGACATAGCTTGTCAATTGCTGTACAATGATGACAGCCAGACCATTGGCTTAACATGCCTTCCGAAGCACGGAGGAACTAGAGAAAATTTATGCCATTGTGTTTACCCATTCAAGTGCAGTACAGGCCCAGGGTTGCTAAACTTGCGAAAGCACCAGCAAAGCTTATTACTCCCACCATGCCATTGAGCTCCTTAATTTTTATAATAATGTGTCTTTTATCCTGAGAGATTTTCAATATACATATTTAATTAAGCTGACAGCGTGGAATTTATTTACCCGTGTGGTTCCGGGTTTGAATAGGACCACTCCATCTCGTCCTGTGGATGTCGTAAGAGGCCACTAAAGGACTAAGCACAAACATCTAACGTGAACATCTAAACGTGCTACAATTGCATTCCCACGGAGGGTTAACGTTGGGCAGCCGGTTGTAAAACTTTTCACACTAATACATTTCCAAAGAGGGTTGAGGTCAGGCAGACGGTTGGTCATAAAATTATAGCCAAATCTTTCAACTGCTGTGGCTATTTCTTTTTTGCAAGGTCTTTGGCATCCTTGAGTGACCATTGACATGCATGTAATATTTGGAGAAGAGAAAGCGGGAAAGCGCGACCTGGGCTCCAGAGCAGCACAGCTTAGGATACAACTGGGAACACGCATAGACGAAGAAGAAGAAGCTGACAGCATGGAAATAATATTTGCAAAATATTAAAATTCTAAAACCTCAATAAGGAAAACAATGTGGTTTGTAATTATTATGATTATTTCAGGAAAAATAAGTTAATGAGGAACCAATCAGTTGAAAATGAACAGTGACACATAGTATTTACTAGCACTACACATTAATAACAGAAACTGATCTTTGACATGATCTTTTGAGAATTTGTCTTTTTAGTATTTTTTTTTCTAACTTAAAGAGGGCTTTAAGAGTATAAATTTCTACAAATGGGATTCTGTGGCCTATGTTTCATTAGTTAGGTTTGTTTGAGCATTCACAGTTTATTTTTACCCGACTATGGCGAACCCAATAAGAGGGTTATGTGTTTTGCCACTATGTATGTTATTCTGTTCCCTTGTATCTTCAAAGCTATCCATTTATCCTTATTTAGGGTCGGCTCTGTATGACAAGCTAGTATTTCCATAATATTACATATATTTAAAGTCGCAATTTAAATTTATTCAATCATCATATCATCTAAATAGGCAGATGACCAATCAGGAATGACATCATTTTTGTATTTCCTGTTATAGTTCCATCTGAAGCTTATTTTAGTTTTGATTATGATATCCTGTCGTGCAGGCGCGATATGAAGATAATATAATATGATCTTATGTATTATGTTGTCTTTTATACAAACAAACAAGAACGGGGGGGGGGGGGAGGGGGGGTTAATATGGACATTGATGCTTTTTCCTCCTTTTCTGAGCATATTTAAAACTTTTAAGTATGTTCGCAGGTGTAATCTTTTTTTTCTTTTTCTTTCAATCTATTTTTTTTTCCGAGGCTTTACTTCACTTCGTGTGACTATGCCAGCCTCATGGGGGATTTCGATTAGATAATTTCTAGTTTCTGTGCAACATCACAGCTCTTATGAAAAGGTATATGGCTTTTGCCATATGTGATAGTGGGTTGCTTAACATAATGTTAAGCACACCGTTGCACATCGATAGTCCCGCTAAAAATCGGTCACGTAGGGCGGTATACTGGTCATATTCCATCAAGACATGTAGTAATTTCCAAGTGTACTTGAATAAATAAAATAAATAAATAAGTCCTCCGTCTTATCACAATAATTGCATAAGTCTGAGCGATTACTCTCATTAAGAGTAGAAATTTGTTCAATGGAATATGACCAGCCCTCACCCTAAATGCACACACAAGATATTCTCTCGGAAGTCCAGCATAATCAAACCAAGGAACTGGATTCGATGAAGTTTGAATGGTTTTGTACCAGATAATTTTTGACTCTGAACATTTATCAAAACGTTTTTTCCAAACATCCATACAGTATTGTCTCATGGTAGGTACATGTTCAGAGGCATAAGGAAGGCACAAAACCTCCTCCCCCCCCCATTTACTGCTTTCCTTGCCAAAGAGTCTGCCACTTCATTACCATGGATTCCTACATGGGATGGTATCCACTGTAACTTTATATTCTTTCTAGTGTTTAGTACCATTCCCAGTATCTGATAGGCTATCGGCATCCCTCGGCTATCCGAGGAGCACCGAGCCAAATGTTGCAGAGCACTTCTTGCATCCGTAAGGATTACAATATTTTGAGGTATTAAATCTGCTGCATATTTTAGGGCTTCTGCAATGGCAATTAGTTCCGCTCTAATGATATAAATGTCTCCGTTTAAACACCATCTCTTCGTTGTGCCTGTTTGAGGATCAAAGAGAGCAGCTCCGATTCTACTGCTTGCCTTTGATGCATCAGTGTATATTTTATAATATCCACTATAGTCCTTCTTAAGATAATGAAGTGTCAGACTCCTCAGCTCACAGATAATGGTAATGGTAATCATGTTTAGGCCTATCAAGGTCTGTAATATTTACTACAATAAACGTCATGTCCATTGATGATAGCCACACATTGAGTGAAAACATTTCCAAAACGTTGGCATTCTTAAAAAGATTTATATCACGGAATTTACAGTGTATATCTGCTAATACCGGCTTCTTCTTGTTGTTCCAATAACTATGCTCTCCAGATAATTTATCAATTAAATCAAGAGCACCGTCATTGGACGTGGAGGCCATCTTAAACCAGTATTTACAACCGATCCACAGTCTTCGAATGGCCAGTGGAGGGAGACTCAACTTACTTTCCATTACATGTACTGGGGTAGTTCTTATAAATCTTAATATATATGTATCCATCTATCTATCTACTTTACATGTATTCATTTGCCATTTAAGGAAGCAATAAATTATTGAGTATTGAGTATATCCATTTTCATTGTAGACATAAAGTAAAATTATTAATTCAAGTATGTATATTTTTTTACGGAGTAGACAAAGCCTAAAGACCCAATATTTTTTATTTTCTATTTTTAGACAAAACTAGTAACAGGTTGCTAACACATCTTACAGCCAACTAAGCAAACGGGCCGTACCTCCATACAATGTTTTAAATCGCTGAAGATACATGTTTCTTGTATGACGAACCCCTTTAATTTTTAACTTTTTTTTATTGTTAGTATTTGTTGTTATAGCGGCCACAGTAATACATAATCGGTGAATAAAAGTTTCTAGCTATTACGGATCAAGAGATAGAGCCCCGTGACAGACAGACAGACAGAAGGACATAACGGAGTTTCAGTAATAGGGTCCCGTTTGCACCCTTTAGGTACGGGACCCTAAAAAGATTCCCAGCCACACCTAAATCGACTTCTACAATGCACAAAAGAAGCAGTTGCTTGGTACATTCTATTTTTGCTCCCATAATAAGCAGGTAGCAACAGGAAATATAACTGTAAAGTTAACAGGAAATACTTAAATGAAAGTGACGCCCAAAATGAAATTAATGAGGTGACCAAAACTACTATCCTTATTGAGGTCAGATCACTTTATTATTATTCCCTATTACGATCGCAGCACTGTTCATGAGTAAGTCATATCTGCTGAAGTGTCGAGATATGGGTTTGTTTGTACAGAGTTCGAGAGTTCAATGTTGTTGTTTACAATATGCAAGTTTTTATTTTTTATTTCTTTTTAAACTAGCCTGATGGGAACGTACCCATACTACGTGTAAATTTGTTAGTGTAGGATTTCCGAGTAGATTGACTAAGTGACGAAGACCTAAGATCCCCCACCCCCTCTGTGACCAAGCGTGGTATTTTGAAGATCCCCCCATAAAATTGTCACGTAGTATGGGTATGGTCTCTATGTGTCCCACTGCTGGGCAAAGGCCTCCCCTTCCTTCTTCCACTGATCTCTATCTAAAGCAGCTTGTTGCCATTCCTTTTTGAAGTTACCCAGTTTGCAAGTGACTCCCAAAATTAAATTATTGAGGTGACCAAAACTACTATCATAATCCTCCTAGGTCTGCGCTTGGTTCTTGGTACTGTTTCGGAGCCCGGCGTGCGCTTTTCCGCTTTTCTTCTCCGAATATAATATGCATGGTAATGGTCACCCAAGTATGCCTAAGACCTTGCGAAGTGGAGAAGAAATAGCCAAATGATTTTGCTATAGTTTTACAACCGGCCGCGTGCCTGATGTCAACCCTCTTTGGGAATGCATTTGTGCGAAAAGTTTTACGCCGGCCGCCGCCGCCCGTTGTTAACCCTCCTTGGGAATGTAGTTGAAGCACGCGATGTTTGTGCTTATTCCTTTAGTTGCTTCGTTCGACATCCACAGGAAGAGATGGAGTGGTTCTATTCTAGGCCGGAACCACACGGTATCGGTACATAAATATACTATCACGTCTTTATCCGTAATGGGGCAGACAGAGCATTTTGGTTCTTCACCCGTGTAGTTCCGGGTTAGAATAGGTCCACTCCATCTCTTTCTGTAGATGTCGTAAAAGGCGACTAAAGGACAAATAGCACTTAAAGCTCGTGCTACAATAGCATTCCCAAGGAGGGTTGCCGTCAGGCAGGCGGCCGGTCGTAAAACTATAGCCAAATCGTTTAAATTGTTCCGGCTATTTCTTCTCCAATTCGCTAGATTTATGGCATCCTTGGGTGACCATTGATATGCATATTAAATTTGGAAAAGAAAAAGGGGGAAAGCGCACCCCGGGTTCCGAAGCAGCATAGCTGAGGATGAAACCAGGAATGCGTTCAGATGAAGAAGAAGAGCATTTTGGTTCTTGAGGCTCTAAGCAGACAGAGCCCAGAGCCGCATGAACCAAACGCCACTTTTAGCGTGATGTTGGAAAACCTTAGTCTTAATTTGAACAGAAAATGTGTGTGATTCTCAAAATGAAATTAATAAGGTGACCCAAACTATCCTTATTGAGGTCAAACCACTTAAATATTAAGTGATTCCTCATTATGATCACGGCACTGACGTGAGTAAGTCACATTCATTGTATGTTTAACTTTCGGTCAATAAAAATTGTGTACCGTGAAATACGCATTTCGCAGTACACTAATTTGACCGTGTCCATGACATAGCAGACAAACTGCAAGAAAGTCGCCTACGCTGGTACGGTCATGTCTTGCGGAAACCGGCAAGTTACGTGAGAAAATGTATAGCCTTGCCACTTCCGCCGGGGCCCGGCATGCGTGGTAGACCCAAGAAATGCTGACTTGACGTCAAGGATGCGTCTCATAACCAATGATGCCCAAGACCGTGCGAAGTGGAGAAGGAAAAGCCGGAAAGCGGACCCCGGGCTTCGCAGCATTACAGCTGAGGATGTAACTGGGAATACGCTTAGATGACAAAGAGATAGAGTGTGTGAAATACGCATTTGTGTTGTTTAACATGTGTGTAAGAAGCCAACACTGGTGTCAATTTTTTCAAGCTGGCAGAGAATATGGCGTTAAGTCTGCCATTTGTACACTTTTAATGTGCTATAAAGTTTACTTAAATAAACATGCACAGCTTTAAATAACCATCTATTTATGATAGCATGGACCAAAGGCTTAATATGTCTTAAAGTTTGTTTGCTAAACAAACTAAAAAGCCTCCAGACTTACAAGCGTTCACTCCCAATAAATTTTGTACGCGTGAACTGATTTTTATTAAACGTAGCTAAGAACCATCTCGACAGACAAGGCTTTCGATTATAGGGGTAAAAAAAAGCGACCAAGTGCGAGTCGGTCTCGCCCATGAAGGGTTCCGTAGCAGCAAGTAACATTTTACGATTTATGACGTGTAAAAAAAACTACTTACTAGATCTCGTTTAAACCAATTTTCGGTGGAAGTTTGCATGGTAATGTACATCATATATTTTTTTTAGTTTTATCATTCTCCTATTTTAGAAGTTACAGGGGGGGGGCACATACATTTAACCACTTTGGAAGTGTCTCTCGCGCAAACTATTCAGTTTAGAAAAAAATTATATTAGAAACCACAATAACATTTTTGAAGACTATCCATAGATACACCACACGTATGGGTTTGATGAAAAAAAAAAAATTTGAATTTCAGTTCCAAATATGGGGAACCCCTAATATTGTTTTATTTATAATTTTTTGTGAAAATCTAAATGCGGTTCACAGAATACATCTACTTACCAAGTTTCAACAGTATAGTTCTTATAGTTTCGCAAAAAAGTAGCTGTGACATACGGATGGACAGACAGACAGACAGACATGACGAATCCATAAGGGTTCCGTTTTTCGCCATTTGGCTACGGAACCCTAAAAACCGCATTGAAATCGGTCTATTCGTTTAGGAGCTACGATGCCACAGACATACTCACAGACATACACGTCAAACTTATAACACCCCTCTTTTTCGTCGGGGGTTACCGCGTCACCTTTTGAACTATAAATAGCTAATAGCTGACCTCTAGACCAGACTTAATTAAAATAAATCCACTTGAACCCGTCATACAGGCCGCAAGCAGATGGCTTTGCCGGGCTATAAGACCACCTGCATAGCTACTAGGGTTGTCAACCGTGCTACATACATATAGTCATCTCATCATTATCATCCGAGCTTATTCCCGGTTGCATCCTCAGCGGTAACTCTTTAGAGCGCGGGGTCCGCTACCTAAACCTAGGTGATTTGACGAGGGTTTTTACGCAGAGCGACTGCCGTCTGACCTCCGCAACCTAAAGGTAGACCAGAACCAATCCTAGGATAGTTTTTTTATGTTATAGGACGGCAGGCGAACAACCGGGTCACCTGATGATAAGTGATCACCGCTGCCAGGGGTGTAACAAGAGCATTACCAGCCTTTCAGGAAGATATAGACTCGTTTTTTGAAGGTTTGAGTATCGTAGCGGTTCGGGAACATCGTTGCAGGAAGTCGATTCCACAGTTTGGTCGTACGGTGGTTGATTGCCAATTATCCAGGTGGTGTGGATGAAATTCTAATTTCTAGTTTTCGAATAACTTTTTTGTCTGAACAACTTTTTTATTCGATAAGCTTTAACGGATGGGGTGAGTCGCAAGGTTACAGCTCACAGAGCCACTGGTATAATAACAAGCTGAAATCATCGCACAAAAACAATCGTGTCTCGTCTGGGCCGTGGGGCTCCTAATCGGGCTCTGGTGGCAAAAATAACGTGATCATATCTAACAAGGCCCTTACATACATACATATTTGACCTACCCGTAGATAATACTAAAAATACGCTTTACTATCTGCAGCGTAGTATTAAATAAAAGTCCTTGCATATCTGACCTCAAATAATAAGTTTGCATGCCACTGTAAACACCCACATCGTACACACAGACAGTGATATCATCGTTGTAGGTCCTAGATATAGGATATATATAAACATATATGTCGTGCTCCTGCAGTGGAGACTAAAATAGACCTGATGATGATGATATGCTTATACATATATAGGATACTGCTAGAAAGTCCCAGTGTTCACTTGGGACTTCCTAGCAGTATCCAACTATCCAGACCGAATCTATAGGGTACAAAAGTAAGACGAAACGCTTCGAGAAATGGTAGGTAGTGCCCTGCGCTTCCGTTGTCTCGTCTTGGAGGGGGCACTGCCGTGCGCCCAGATTAATTATTAATTTAATATTTCATGTAGCACCGCAGTTGAAAGTGATAAAGTACATTGGTTAAACAGGGTTTAACAAAATATACTAAAACTATTTCAAGGGTGGATTCGGTCCATGATACTGAACAACTTTCCCCAAGGAACATATATCGAAAATTCGAAATACGAAAAATATTTTTTGGCCTACCATACTAGTTGACCGATCAGCTGATCCTGAGTTTGTATGGAAAGCCAAACATTATTTTTTATATTTCGATATTTATGTTCCTTGGGAAAAGTTGTTGTTGTATTTTTGTATGTTTGTAATGAATAGGCTCAAAAAGTACTGGGCCGATTTAAAAATTCTTTCACCGTTGGAAAGCTACACTATTCCCGAGTGACATAGGCTATGTGTGTACCACGGGCGAAGCCGGGGTGGACTGCTAGTATATTATAATTTTATTTTGAGCGGCCGGTCCGGTCAACACAAACCAGTGTACTCGCATTGCCGCAATGCGTACACGATTATCTGAGTATTATCACAGCCGCCGCCGGGACGGAAGCTAGCCGGACATGTTTATCAACTTTTCAGCATAATATGTTGTTTCTAATATGTTACAATATATTAATGGTTTTTAGAAATACAATTTTTTTTCGTAAAAGCTTTTATTGCGAGGCCTAAGTACTTATCAAGACTTTAATACAAATTAGATGGGGTTGCTTCGTTTTATTACCGAGTCCTATGGCCACCCTACGGCTCCATCATCACATCACCTTGTTATAAATATTGCGTTTTCATGTGATTTACATTAGCATACAAAATTTCATCTCATTTGTTAAACAGGAAGTGACTCAAATTCAAAAGTGGGTCAAATCTTACAAGATTTGACCCAAACAAATAAACAGCAACAAACAAGGCAAGCTGAATAAAAGCTTAATTATAACAATATTTTTGTAATCCTTGAATAAAATCCTTTAATTTGATATCCCACTCGATAGGTTTTGAAAAGAAAAAAAAATATGCTGCGCAAATTGGCGCCTAAAATCCGCCATCTTGATTTACAATAATTTTAATATATCCTATGTTACTCTAGTGGTTAAGACGAATCTAACCATGTATAATTTATTAAAATCGGTTTAAAACCGTTTAGTAGTTACAGGTCGCGCCAAACTTCTAGATCGCTCGGAAGTTGCCTCACTCAGGTTACCAACAGGGACAGAATATTTACCACAATAATATTTTTTTCAGAATGATTGCAAGAATGTAGATATGATATATATGTCGCAGTTGAATGGTATAATCCGCTGATTCACGAAACCTCTAGCTGTTTGGCATTACAGCTCGGTTTTGTAAAACAGCGAACCCTAATACGCGGAATGGAATGAACGACTTGTATTCATCCATGCGGCTAGAGAAGTTGTTGAACAATTCTATCTAAAGAAATTATATACAATTTAGAATGCCTACGAAGTGGCAATGTGGCGAGCGAGTGTTCTATCCATTTTACTAGGTTAGGTTAGGTTAGAACTGCGACCAACACACGCACGAGCCGAGCGAGCGAAGCGAGCGTGCCGCGGCAACGGCCGGCGAGTGCTAGAAAAGTTCTATCCATTTTACTACGTTAGGGCAAACGTATAGCAATAAAAATCGTGGAATAGTTTTCTGGGAAATTAAATTCGATGTCGAAAAATCTGTATTCTAATAGACACCCAGTTATATTTCATTATGGTAACCCTACACCAAATCCTTATCGTGCATGTGTCGCAGTTGGATTGTATAACGGTTTCGTCGCTAGCCGTTTGGAAACGTGGTTAGCGGTTTTAATGAACGTAACACGTTGCGCAATATTAGACAATCCAGCTGAACGATATTCAGCTGTTTGACAAAACCGAGCTGTAATGCCAAACAACTAGAGGTTTCGTGAATTAGCGGTTTATACCATCCAACTGCGACATATATACACAATAAACCAAAATAAAGCAAATTCTATCTGCTATGGGTATATGTATTTTACTACTGCGACGCGAATCGTCTCAACTTCAGAGCGATCTAGAAGTTTGGCGCGACCTGTACTAGGGAACATAGAATTATAGGGACAAACATACAGGTCAAACACATATACCCTCCTTTTCGGCTTTGCCGCATTCGGGAAAAAACATATTACTTCCAGACATTATACAACGTCTAACAAAAAGGGGGTATCAACCCGAAAGGGAGTTAACGTACTAACCAATGTGAAAAACTATTACTCCAGCATCCCTGAAATCGCGAAAAAAACATCTGCAGCTTCATACATTTTGGCACGGTAGGTATTTTATTTTGTATGGAGCTGCAGATTTTTTTTCGCTATTTCAGGGATGGTCCCATAGTAAAAGTTGTTCACATTGGTTAGTACGTTAACATAATTTAGGGTTGATACCCCCTTTACCCCTTTTCGTTACGCGTTGTAAAAATAAAGCCACTTGATCCCGTCATGCAGGCCGCACACATATGTATAGATACTGTCACTAGTCTCTTAGAGCTGTAATTTTTTGTAATAGCTGAAACATGATTATTTTTAGGGTTCCGTACAAAAAATGAAAAAACGGAACTCTTATAGGATCAATCGTGCGTCTGTCTGTCACAGCCAATTTGCTCCGAATCTACTGGACCAAATAAGGTGAATTTTGGTAAAATTTTGTAATCCTATGACCCAAATTTAAACCTTATTTAAAAAAAAAAATATTTACTTTGCACATATGTGATGTGCAAAGTAAATAAATATTTTTTTTAAAAATAAGGGTCATTATCGGAGGACTAATTAGGAAATTAAAAAAAAAGTTTTGCAATCTAAGGATTGCAAAACTTTTTTTTCTGTGTCATATATCAAATAAAAGGGCTCGTAATGAGGATCTCAAATATATTTTTGTTATTATTGTAAAATTAATAGTTTTGATTTTATTCATGAAAGAAAACAAAAATTGAGCATTCCCCTGATCTCCGAAACTACAGAGTTAAAATTTTGAAAAAAAAAAATTGGTTGCCTGTAAAGTCGGTATACGGGCGAAAGTTTTACGTGACAACGACTTCACTCCACTTCACTCCAAACTTGACTTCCACTCGGGCATGGTTAGCCCGCCTAAGAGCGAGAGAGACAGACATAAAAAGTGAAAGGCACGCGTGCCTCTCACTCGCTCTCATTGTGAGCGCATAACGTGAGCGGAGCGTAACGCAGTTTCTTGAAGTGTCACCCGGCTAACCAATTTATAAGACGTTGTCACGTCAAAATACAAAATAGTTTGGAAAATCCAAAAGTGCACGCCTCATAATCTCATTTTTCACAATTAAATTGATTTTGATTGTTTTATTGCTAATTTAAAACGAAGAAAAGTATGTGTCGGCTTTAACGCACGACTGGAGATTATTTTTAACTTTTATTTTTATTGTCGCGCTGAGAAAATTTAAAATTTTCAAAATTCGGGACGTCATTAGTTGCACCCCGTTTTTGAAAAGTCGAGTTTTCATCAGATCTCCGGTAGATTTTGAGAAATCTCAAAAAAACTAAGCAAAAACAAGAAAAAGACACAAGACTACGTCACGAATGTCAAGAAAAGTGTTACCACTGATTGTTCTTTTCATTCTCAATTAGTTAATGCAAATTAAATAAAATATTAACTAACTTATAGCTTCTTTTACATTTATTCGTCTTTCATATTTAATAAAACAAACAAAATCACAACATTCTTTATTCAAATTTGTTTTTACTTCTTTTCTTACTTGCCAGTTACACATTCGTACTCATCATACATAGGTATTAACTCTTTCAACAAACCTCACATCCAAAATTATTTTTAATATGTCAACTGTATTTTTATAATAATAATTACGATTAAACTACATTGAATTAGACCGTGATCTTCGAAAGGACTTAGTTTTGGATAATACAGAAGCGTATAAAAAAAAAATGAACTTGATCAGATAAGTTTTTCGGGAGTTATCGTGACCACGCCAGTTTCCATACATACAGACACACGGACGTCCACAAAATGATTTTATTAAACATTGTTTTTATTTATTTAAAAGGCAAAATGTCTTTTAAAAATGTCATAAGTGTTGAAACTAGTGTTTTTCCTTGACCTTTATGTGTAAATATTATTGTACAAGTGCGATAGAAAATAAATAGAGACACATTTAGTTAAAAAAATCACTTGATTTTTGTAAGGCGAGAGTAGAGCACTACCTCATGCGCTTCGCTTATGAGGCGTGCAATATAGTTCATTGCTTGTAGATTACAGAAAAACCTATAAAAAATTTATCAATTGTACGGAACCCTATCCACGCGAATTTAACTCGCACTTGGCCGGTTTTATTACTTTTTCAATCCCTTTATTACCGCCACCGCCAATTACAATTTTTTTTAAATCGAATCGGCAAAATAATTCCATGTATTGTATATCTAACCTGCTCATAAAGTTTCACGAGAAGCTGTTGAGAAATGCGACCTGTAGGCGAGAACAGCCGGAAATCTGGACATCTGAACATCCAAACATCCAGAATTCGGACACACGAAAGAATTTTTGCCGCAGCTAAAACGGAGACCCACTATACCACTTGCATGTATTCAGTTCTTGCAACTTGGCTCATGTTCATACTTAAAAAGTTCCCACATAACACACTTGAGTTATCACTAAGCACACATACAAATACAAACGCCGGATTGTTCAAGTAGAATTTAGAACTGCTCGGTCGTTCAATTAAGAGGAAATCGATGGGCTGTATTTCCATACAATCTGATTGATTCCTTGCCGGATAGTGCCAGTAGAGCAATAATTTTGCAAAAAAATACCAATGGATATATTGGCATGTCGCTATGTTTCCTTTTTTTCATAATTTAATAATTTAAAGAGATACGAACCTTCATAAACCTGAAAAATTAGTAATATTTTCCACGATGTTCGTTTGAACATCGTGGAAAATATTACTAATTTAGTAGATGTTTATCTAGCAAACAAATTTGACGAGATTATATTGGTTATAAAAAGAAAACATAGAAACAAAGCCATAGCTTTTCCTAAACTTTTAATGGAAAAAGAAATTAAATCGGTCAATTGAAGAAATCAGGGGACTACGAACTTTGTGTACTTTTCATAGATATTTTCGGTCAGAGCTGCAGTTGTCTCTATCGTACTATCTCGTCGTGGTTCGAGCACAGCGCGACAGCAATATAGGTTTTATAAATTTTTCAATTCTCGGCCTTAGTGTTTCCTCTTAATATCTAAGTCGTTGCACTCTCAACCTAATTCTAATGACTTCTGAACCACTGACACACAATTAGTTAGACGTGTGAATTTTCCTCAGCGCTTTTCACGAAGTTTTATCAGTACTAGTGCAGTGGTTGGGATATCTACTTTAGTGATCTGTGTCCTATATAATCTATGGCACGTCTTGGGTATGTTGAGTTTCCATATCATAATGTTGTGTGTAATCATAATTCCCTGGGTAAAGATGGAAAACTATTTTTAACCGACTACAAAAAAAGGAGGAGGTTATCAATTCGCCGGAATCTTTTTTTTAATTTTTATGTATGCTTCTCGATTACTTAAAGACGCCTGGACCCATTTGGAAAATTCATTTTTTGTTTGAAAGGGTATAGTCCCATAGAATTTTTATTAAAATCGGTCATGTCGTTTATTTTTAAAACGAAAATAACAAGAAAAATTATGTCGTCTAAGTATACAATTGTTTGAATATTTAGCTTTTCTGGTATCGAAGTCGGTTTTTTATTTTGAAAAAATATCAATAATTATCCTTTATTTATTTTACAAGTGCCTTTGAGGAGGTTGGTGGCTCCTTAGGAGTACGCATTGCAGCGTTCGTAGCTCTAAAGTTCTTCATCATATCTTCACCAAATTATTAAGGAAACAACTAGATATTAAACGCTTTTAAAAAATCATCAAAATCGGTTCATAATTGACAAAGACATCGTGTAACATAAATAAATAAAATATAAAAAACTTGAGTAATGAATAAAGAATTAAAGAATTGATAACCTCCTCCTTGTAGTCGGTTAAAAAGTATTCATTATTCGACACCATCTGAGGCAAAAACCTTTTTCGAATGTCTTACCGGTTCAAATCCTGCTTTAATTATCCACTCTTTGTGTTAAATTGGTTGTAACTTTGCTAGAGCGTGTTGTGTATGTAATTATAAAAAATAAAATATTATTGCTCGAAAATGAAATTAAAATTAGTAACTGTAAAGTTAAGTTAAATGTTTCCTTATGCTATCTGTTAGTCTGTTCATTGGCGGGTTTGATCTCAGGAACTATAATAGATTTTCACGGATATGTACTCCATTTTCTTTACAGCCTTTGGCTCAATTTACATTGCCGCGGAATGGAAGCGAATTTTTATAACTCTAAAATGCATATTGCAGCCTATCTCAATGTGGTAAATGTATAAAACGTAAACAAAACTGAACTGCCGCGGAATACGCGGGAATTCCCGAGAAGTTTGTTTCTTCATGCTAATTTGTACTGTATTCTCCTAGATTATAGAAGTCATTATCCTCTGTGAATTTCTTGATATACGCCTCGATTCCGCGGTAATGTAAATTTAGATATCAGTCCACTGCTAAACTAAAGGCCTCTCAATAAAGGAAGGATTTTTCCATAATCCCCACGCTTCGCAAGCGGGCTGGTGATCGCAGTTGATAATATATAAAGTGTTTTCATAAATATTGCTGCTCTATAGCGTCATTAGTCGCCTCTTACGTCCTATGTGAGAGAAAAGGAGTGGTCACTGTAAGCCGGAAGGTGGCTACGGCATCTCTGTATTAAAACATCGTAACCCCACCGAGTTTGGGGTTAATTTATTCGTAAAGTGCTCCACTTAAAACTTTTTAGTTCATTGTTTTAGATAAAAGCTTGTTTTTAGGGTTCCGTACCCAAAGGGTGCAAACGGACGGAAACCTATTACTGAGACTCCGCTGTCTGTCCGTCTGTCCGTCTGTCACAGGGCTCTATCTCTTGAACCGTAATAGCTAGACACTTGAAATTTTCACCGATTATGTATTACTGTGGCCGCTATAACAACAAATACTAAAAATAAAAATAAAGTTAAAAATCAAAGGGGGTCGTCATACAAAAAACGTGTGGTTTTAGCGTTTTAAAACATTGTATGAAAGTACGGAACCCTTCATGTACGGGTCTGACTCGCACTTGCCCGTTTATTTAATTGTAATCTCGAAACTTTTTACGGAGGAAAAGACTGCGATATTGCGAGACCGGTATTCCATAACAAGTATTGGTTTTAAGGAGAATATTGTAAGGCACTTTCTAACGTCATCTTCATATCACAATCTCTGATTACACTACAAGAGCAGTTAAATTGTAAAACTCATATCTTTCACGGCCGCATATATTATTCTTTATTACAACATGATTCACGCAAAATTTACTCTTATCTCAATCTTGAAAAGGTCCTTTATTGAATGTAGGTATTTATTAAGGAGGAAGTTTTATGCACTTATGGTATGACATCACATCTCATTGGCTTGACCCGTGTAGCTATTAATGTAACAAATAAGTATTCTTTCATACTGTCCCTCATAGTATTGAAGGAATTGATGTAGCACGTTACTATGAAATTACGACAAATGAAAAGTATGTTTAAAGGTTCCCAACGTTTGTTTTGATAAATATAGATAGGAAGTGGTAGTGGCCTAGCGGTTTAGGCACTGGCTTTGTGTCTGTGAGGCACGATATGCGCGACTTGTACTTCTGAGTTTGTACTCAAATGATGGGTACTTAGGCTGACGGCCACGAAAAAATAGAGATGGCGCGCTTGTTTGCTCGTAGAAAATGAACGCTTATACCACCAATCCACCAACTTAATATTTCTCCATCTAGCTACAGCATTTAAACTCAAAATTGATTTTCGCTCCAAAGTATGACGGTTGTTAGTCTTCTTGTATATGTTTCGTCCGTGATCATATTCACTCTATTTATAACATTATATTATCATACGATTATGCATTAATAGTTTTACTTCTTTGTTTCAGTAAAAATAAAATGGCGTCGGTGTGGAAGCGGCTGCAGCGCGTCAACAAGCGCGCTGCGAAGTTCCAGTACACCGCCTCCTACCACCGCGTAGACCTTGAGACCTCGCCTAAATGGTAGCTATCTTATTATTTCTATTTAATAATTTCGGTTTTACTAATGTAACAAATTCAGATTGACCTTTGAGAACTTTGCCTGGGCCCATAACCTGCCTACTTTTGAAGCTATCACGTTGACCTCGGAAACTCGCTAAATTATGTCAATCTAACATAACATTACAAGGAATATGAAAGATTTGAAATAATTTTTTTTTGTGTAGTTATTTTTGCTTTAGTTTTATTACTTATATAATATTTGTAAGTGTACTATATCACTGAATAAACAATTCTCTATTCTACTCTAAATGCAAAGATCAGATTATGTCTACTCAGATCGTCGCCTGGGCCCATCTGCCTACTATCAAACCTATCAAGAAGACCTCGAGTCATCCCGTAAATGGTACGACTATATCTACACTAATATTATAAAGAGGAAAGATTTGTACCTATTTTTGTATGTTTGTAATGAATAGGCTCAAAAAGTACTGGGCCGATTTAAAAAATTCTTTCACCGTTAGAAAGCTACACTATCCCCGAGTGACATAGGCTATGTGTGTACCACGGGCGAAGCCGGGGTGGACTACTAGTTAAATATAAAACGCTACAGGCCTCGTGTACGGCGGTGACTAGGCCCATAACTTGCAGTATGTTGAGGGCCCAGGCTCTTATTATGCGCTGCGTTATAAAGTCCCAAATCCAAGTAAGCCGTAACCATGAGTAACCATCACACTCAGGTTGTTTCTTGACATACCTATTTTACTTGTATACTTTTTCAGGAAACCGAACAAATTAAGCGTGGTGTGGACCCGGCGATCGCGGCGTGTGATCACGGATCCTCAGGAGTGGGAGCCGTCACTGAAGGACCCTCTCAAGTTAGTAATATCCAACATCATATTCCGCTATCGATAGTGCTGTACATAGAGGTGGTCCGATATCCTTATCATTAGGGATAAAGGCGTGATATTATACAGGGTGTAACTAAATATACTAAACTATTATAAGTGAGTATTCAGTCCATGATACTGGACAACTCTCCCCAAGGAACATATTATATCGATATATGAAAAAAAATACCAGTGGCACTCCGGGAGTGCCGACAGAAGTGAAAACTTAAACAAGGTGGTGTCGGTGACGGTAACAGTGTCGCGAGTTCAATGGTTTTTTCCCATCTCAAAAAATGGCCAACGCGCCTAAAGAAGTTTTCACTTTAAAACTAGGCCTCCCATACTAGTTGACCGATCACCGTAACCGACACCACCTTGTTCAAGTTTTCACTTCTGTCAGCACTCCCGGAGTGCCACTGTTTATTTTTTAAATATTTCTATACTGTGGGATAGTCGTTCAGTATCATGGACTGATCTACCCTTGAAATAGTTGCAGTATATTTTGATAGACGTTGTATACCTATGTAAGTATTATCGTTCCACTGAACTGAAATAAAAAAATATATAAATATAGTTGCCCGCTACAAATGGTGACTCATACACCATTTAGTTAATATTGACTGACCGTAGCCGAACCATATCATTGAAATGAATTTCAGTAGGTCGGAGAAGGTCAGCTACCCAACCACGGTGATAAGATAATTTGCAGGGTCGGCGACCGCTGTCACCTGTTCGCGAGTGGTGTGTAACGGTGATAAATCGATTCGCTATCTATCGACAGGGAAGTAGGTCTGTCTATTCTGAGCAAGCGTTTACATAACAAAAAAAACACACAGCGAAAAACGCTGGCGTGGCATTGTTTGGTTCTTTCACGCATTTATTACACGATAGCATAACACGGCATAAAATAAAACCTACCAAACCATACCATTTTCATACATAGAGGTACAATATATACATTCGATAAACGTCGCTGATAACGACCTTTGCGACTGCGGTGCCATTCAGTCGATTGACCACCTTCTGTCATGTCCTAGCTGCCCGACGTCATGTACCATAGCGGAACTTAATGAGGCTAACGACAGAGGAATCGCCGTGGCCACATATTGGTCAAAGATGATTTTAAATTGAAGCTACTGTGAAACCATTTCGACTCGACAAGAAGAAGAATATATACACAGTGTATACATCACGTCTTTATCCCTAATGGGGCAGACAGAACATTTTAGGTCTGTGGGCTCTAAGCGGACAGAGAAGGCCGCAAGGCGCCCTGTTTATATGCACATGTTATGTTTGGAGAAGAAAAAGTTGGAAAGCGCTCTCAGGACTGTGAAACAGTCGAAATGATGAAACCGCACGCGCGTACCTAAGCACATCTTATTTATACGCGCAGGGCACGCGCAGAGGATGCGCGTATACGCGCTTCAAACGATCGAACGCAACCTTGTAACCTAAGCTTACGGGGCGCCCCGTGTGCTTAGGTAATGTATATAAGTAAGAAGCCTATTATATTCTCTTTACATATAAGGTTGGGTTTTTTTAATTTTTAGAGGGTCGGTGATCTACACGGTGCCTGAGAACCGGACAGTAGCAGTAACTCTGTTCAAAGACTCCAGAACAAACGAGCTGGAGGACAAAGACTGGACCTTCGTTTTGGAAGATGTAAGTTATTTTTTAACCGACTTCGAAAAAGGAGGAGGTTATAGATTCGACTGTATGTTTTATTTTTGATGTATGTATATTACGCGATATCTTCGCCAATTGTGAACCGATTTTGATGATTCTTTTTTTATTTGAAAGCCTTTACTACCAAGTTGGTCCCATTTTAATTTGGTAAACATATGATGAAGAACTTTGGAGATATGGAAGAAACTCCTAAAAAAAATTGAAGTCGGTTGTTTTTTTTGTTAAAAATTTAATTATATTATTTTCTTTTTTTTTCACAATACCTCCTACATATTTTTGTTTGATAACATGTTGTAGATTGAGAAATAATGTGCACATGTGATTTTCCAGGTGTCCGTGACAGGCAAGCGGCGTCGTCTCGCCGTGTGCTCCATAAACATGCGCAAGTACGCGAGTCTGGAGCCCTCGCAGCGGCCGCTCGTGTTGACGCTGGAGCCCACCACGCAGAAGATAGCTTCGGCATCTGTCCAGTTGACGCTGCACTGTGTTTTACTAAGAGAAGGACAGGCTACGTAAGTATTTATAAAAAAAGAGCCCACTGGACACTTAGATCTTTATGAATACAACCAGTGGTGGAGCCAGCATTTTGGTTTGAATGGCGGTGGGGGGCTTAAACCTAATGAGAATCAAGTAAACACTAACAAAGCACACTTATTTTATTTCTGCCGCTGAATACGACAGTAAATCTGTTTAAATTGGTTAAGGATTCGTCCTACCAACTGCGCCATTTTCGTTGCTTCAATACAGTCCATATTTTTAATGGTGACAAAGCAAAAGATAACTTCCCTAGAAAAGGTAGCCCCGTCACTATTCTGATTCCCTTTTCCTTCTACACGCCTTTTTCTTCATATTAGCGCGTTCCCGAGGGCATCCTCAGATGTGCTGCTTCGGAGCCCAGGGCGCGCCTTTCCACCTTTTCTTCTCTAAATATATTCTGCACATCAATGGTTTCCCAAGGATGCCAAAGTAGTTTTTTCTCTCAAGAAGAGTAATACCCTTTCATCCCAACGACTGCGCCATTTTCTTCCTTAAAGTAACTGTATTTAATGTAGCTTTTTGTTTGCAGGGACGAAGACATGCAATCGCTTGCGTCTCTCCTGTCGGTAAATAATAATTCTGACATCGCGGTGTTGGAAGACCTCGACGAAGATGACTACACTTTGTCGGATAACTCTACCAGACAGGTATATTATTAGTTGATGGATTCAGGCCTGCCACCAAAGTTGGCTATTGGCGGCAGGTATGTTGGGACTAACAGTAGGGGGGGGGGGGGGGGGGGGCAATAGCTCAACTATCTAGTGGTGGAAACACATGAAGCAGTTAAGGTCAAAGTACAGGTATATGACGACCTCCGTGGCGTAATGGTTAACATGCTAGTCCGTCGCTCCGGTGGTTCTGGGTTCGATCCCCCGGTCAGGTCAATTTGTATATATGTATTTATCATAAAATAT
Source organism: Acrobasis repandana (assembly GCA_963576875.1). Classification (NCBI taxonomy): domain Eukaryota; kingdom Metazoa; phylum Arthropoda; class Insecta; order Lepidoptera; family Pyralidae; genus Acrobasis; species Acrobasis repandana. The sequence continues at coordinate 8,154,204 of OY756241.1, read as the reverse complement.
AGTACCGTTGAGTTAGTATACCATAACACAGTGAACAGTGTGAATTGTCCCTACATATTTATATTTATTTATTTACTTACTGCATGCAGGTTATGTAAATCGTGCTATTCTATTTTTAATTAATTATATTTTACTAGCTGTGCCCGCGACTTCGTTCGCGTGGTTGTCGGAACGTAATGTTATATAGCCTAAAGCCTTCCTCTATAAATGGACTACCCAACAAAAAAATAATTTTTCAAATCGGAGCATTAGTTCCCGAGATTAGCGCGTACAAACAAACAAACAAACAAACAAACAAACAAACAAACAAACAAACTCTTCCGCTTTATAATATTAGTATAGATATGAAAAAAAATAATTAAAAAAACCTCCGAGTCAAATTTAAAACCTCCTCCTTTTTTGGAGTCGGTTAAAAACGAAGAGAACTTTTTTTGTTTTGTTCTTATTTCCTCTTTTCAATATTATTGTATAGGTAGAGTGTATTCTATGTTTTTAAGCTATTCAATGTCTGTACATTTAGGGAAAGTATTTTTTTAACAGATGCTGGACCTCCGGCAGCAAATGGAAGAGATGACTCAGAGCCTCACCAACAGCGACATAGCCGCCACTCCCAACAGCGTCCAGAGCCTTAACTTCGACAACTCCCGCACCCCCACTGCCCCCCTCTCCCCCTCCGACGACCCCACTACCCCGGTCCCCGCAGACACAACCCCAGTCCAAGAATTTGCTAAATCTAGACCAGACTTCAATAACCTAACCAAAAAAAGTGAACCCCCAAAGTTCACGTCGACACCCAAAATAGAAACCAAAGTGGACAATTTAAAATACCCTGTGTTTAAACCGAAAACGATAACGAAAAGGAACCTTAAGCCGTTGGACTTAAAGACTAATTTGAATAATATCACGTTAGATAAGAATGATAATGAGAATGAGGATAGTGATAAAACGCCGACAGCAGAAGTGGAGAAGATTGAGAAACTGTTTCCGGGGAGATTGGAGAAGGACAAGACACCTGTAAGTATTTTATCAATACGTGATTTTGTTTTCTGTGCGCAAATTTTTATATTAATTTTTATCATCCTCAGCTTTTATTTTGATATTATTTTAAGTTTCATCATCACCATCAACTTTTATATTTATATTATTTAAAGTTTCATCATCTTTACCTTTTATTTTATTTCAAGTTCCATATTCATCATCATTTGGTCTCGTCAAAATACCATTGTTGGAAATAAGTCTTCGGTTTATGCTGTATGGTTGCTTTATGGCACATCATCATTTATACATGGGTACGCCTATGCGTGATAGTGTGTAAGAAGCCCTATTGTTCATCAGTTTTATTTCCAATCTACTTGAAATGATTGTCGCTTGCACAGGCACAGGTATGGTACTTTAAAGAAGCGGAGTATCATTTATGCCTACACTACTACAAACGAAACTATATATCCGTGCACACGTCAATGCGTCTGTTCTGATATCTACTTGAAACGCTTGTTGTTTGCCCCCAGGTCCAAGATCTTTTAGAATGGTGCCAAGCAGCAACTCGCGAGAACATCTCCTGCCAAATCAACAACCTCACGACCAGCTTTCGCTCGGGGCTCGCCTTCTGCGCCATCATACATCGGTTCAGGCCAGATCTCATGTGAGTCTTCTTCTTCAGAACTCGTATCGAGTGTCATTATCATCCGAGTGTATGCCCGGTTGCAAATTTTCGCTGAAGTCGTATAAGTTAATCGCCGACGTCACTTTTTAAGGCGCTGTAGGTTCACAGCTCACAATATTGTTATTGTTTTTGAAAAATTGCTATAATTAAACAAAGACAATTTATTTTTCAAAAAAATTACGTATGAATCTTAGGCTTTTCTACTTTTTTTTTTGTGTCTGTAGACAAACGATTTAGCATTTTTGGCTTGATAGAAAAAATAAAAACACAATATTGTGAGCTGTGAATCTAAAGCGCCTTAATTCACTTTAAAGTTATTTCACTGAAAGCTCACTTAAAACTGGCGTGCTAGTTACGCGTTTCCTTTTACGAGGGCCACACCGAAAAGCTCCGGAATAGAATACGTAGGAATAAATTAGAGTAAAACCTTTTTGGTGTTTGAAATGTAGTATTATTTCGAACACAATTCCATTTTTGAATTTTAAATAAAGTAAAAAAGAAAAGAGTATTGACCATTTGAATTTGACAAGTCGGTGAGAAAAATGGAGCTTACGCGGGAACATTTTCGTGCAATAATTTTTCATAACTTTCGTCGAGGTTTATCTCAAGAACAATGTCTCGCCGAGCTTGTTTCTATTTATGAACTTGAAGCACCTAGTAAAACGACTATATATCGTTGGTATTCTGAGTTACGTCGTGGACGTTCCTCTCTTACCACAGTCCCTTCTACTGGTCGGCCAAAAACAGCGGTAACACAAGATAACATCGATGCTGTACGCCAATTAATAAAAGATAGACATGTCACATACGAGCAGATTCGAGTTTCTCTCAGCATTGGTATGACAGCCATTCAGACCATTTTACATGATGAACTGGGTGTCAAGAAGTTAATTTCACGCTGGGTGCCCCACCGTTTGACCGAGGAACAAAAGTCGGCTCGTGTTAATTGGTGTCGGTCTGCTCTGCAAAGGTTCAATAGAGGGAGCTCAAATGCAGTTTACAATATCGTCTCTGGGGATGAATCGTGGATTTATTCATATGAGCCCGAAAGAAAACATCAATCGGCAGTTTGGGTCTTCGAGGGTGAGGTCAAGCCAACAAAAGTTATTCGCTCACGCAGCGTGTCGAAAAAAATGGTCGCTTCGTTTGTATCGGAAACTGGTCATGTGGCTACGATTACTGCACAACAGTTTGTTTGCCGGAAGTCATAAAAGAACTTCGTAAAATTAATCCGAATCGTCGTATAATCCTTCACCACGATAATGCGAGCTCACATACCGCACGCAAAACAAGCGCGTTTTTAAATCTGGAAAACGTGGAGTTGATGGACCATCCTCCGTATAGCCCTGACCTGAGCCTCAATTATTATTTTACATTCCCAAGAATTAAAGATATGCTACGTGGTCAACGGTTTCACGGCCCAGAAGAGGCGGTCGAAGCTTACAAATCAGCTGTTTTGACTGTATCCACTTCAGACTGGAATTACTGTTTCAATAATTGGTTTGATCGAATGCAAAAGTGCATTGACTGTCACGGAGAATACTTCGAAAAACAATAAAAGTAAACATTATTATATTATCTTTGTACTTTTTTCTATTCCTGATCTTTTCGGTGTGGCCCTCGTATATTGGTCCGTCTACATACTTAGAACTTTCTAGAAAGTTCATGTAATTTGACCTTCCGTGACGCCATTACCTAGAATGTTTTTAGAAGGAATGACTGTGACCCGTGTGTACTCGGGATCCTTCGCGAACATTCCACAATGTTCTGGAACTTTCTACTGCTACGCCCTTCTGAAACATTCTTTTCGAATATTCTCCTTCCAGCAGCGTCGTTTCGTGACAATAATTAAACGTCACTTACATATGTTTGTTTGTTCTCACAGTGACTTCTCAGGCCTGAACCCAGAAGACGCGGAGACGAATCTCCGCGTGGCGTTGGAAGCGAGCGCGAAGCTGGGCATCTCGCAAGTACTGTGCGCGGCCGACGTGTATGCCAGGGCTCAGCCCGATAGATTAGCTGTAAGTTTTTTGGCATTACTAGACACCATAGGGATCGTCCATTAATCATGTGAGGTCTAAAGGGGGGAGGTAGTTTGGTAAAAATCACAAAATATCACAAGGGGAGGGGGGGAGGGAGTCGTAGTGAGGAAATTCAAGAACCTTTTAAGAGATCACCAATAGTGCACCATTGGCTATCGGTTTTTCGTGATATGTGCCCCGCTCACTACCATTTCAACGAGGTAATCTGGTTGGCTTGTGTCAAGTAACCAGTAATTTTAATTTAGCAATAAGAATGTGTTATACGAGTACGTTCAAATGGTCTCACAACTAGTATATGAAGAATTTCTTACTTCATTGCATGAAACCCTTCAGTTGATTGTAATTTTTTTACCTGTTTTAGATCATGACGTATCTGTTTCAACTGAGGGCACATTTTACTGGAAACGAACTACAAGTGGAACAGTTAGGTAAGAACATTTTTTTACGATGTGTTTTCTTTGATGATGTGTAAAATAGTAGCAGGTGCCCGCAACTTCGTCTGCGTGGAGGACGCCACTTCAAGGTCATTTGCTTCTAACTTCACCTTAAAATCAAAGAAATCATTTTATTAGGTATTTTTCCTCGCAAGTGTGTTTAAAAACGTTGAGCGATATACGTGCGTATATTGGCCATATACGTACTTACCATAATCGCCATAACGCACTTATATTGTAATGTACTATTAAACGATTGACTGACTGTTACAAATTCATTCTTTAAGGTAATGACGAAACCGAATCTTCGTATATGGTCGGCCGCCACGATACCGACGGCGCGATGCCGCGCGAGTTGTTCAGCAGGGAAGTTGTTACGAGGCGGTCGAAGAACACCATGGAGCGGCCGCAGTTCATGTCAGTGTCTTGAAGTTGTTCAACACGTATTAAATTGTTCAGTAGATACCATGGACGAACATACAAGAGGACTGACAACCTTCATACTTTAAAGTGTAATTCGATTTTTAGTTTAAAGTTGCAACTGGATGGAGTTACTAGTTCGAAACAAGGTAGTTTCGTAGTGGTGCCGCTTAATTTCGGAAAGATGGCGGTATACGCGTTCATTTTCTACGAAGAAACTAGCGTCATCTCTGATTTTTTGTGAATACTATCAACCTGAGTACCCAGCATCCTTTGTATGACTAGCGGGCGAGATAGTAGCGACATCTAAAAATAATACAGGATTTTGGCTTTCTAGCAGAGTACGTTTACTGTGTGGGGTGGTCAGTCCTGTATTTGTTCATAAATTGCAGATACAGTGTGGTATTTTACCTAAGTAAATGATCACTTAATAGAACATGAATCTTTATTTAAAAAGTTTGTAGAAGATAAAGGGTAGAAGAGATCCAGGAAGACCAAGATAGAACTATGTCGACCAATTTAAAATCAATTTAAATTTTTCATCATTTTTTGTACAAGCTTTTATTGTGAGACTAGGTGTCTTGTCAATACAAAACAAATAAGCCCAAACTCAACGGGGTAGCGTCGTTTCATTACAGAGTTCCTATGGCCACCTTCCAACTCCATCATCAGATCAGCTCCAAGTCATCATAATATTGCATTGTCACGCGACATACATATGCGCGCAAAATTTCAGCTCAACCAACCAATGAGTTGCAAGATTCCACCGGAACAAACATAGTTACATACATTGCAAGTTAAATAAAAGCCTGTAAAAAAGCAGCCCCCGTAGCATGTGACCATTTATAAACACACACACATCAGACAGAGCATTTTGAATCTTGCGGCTCTAAGACAGAGCCCAAGGCCGCAGGGATGCAAGACAGAGATAAAATTTATATCGCGCGACGGACTAGTGCCATTCCGCTCGTTATAATAACGTAGAGCGAGATAGTGAGAGATGATATCGCTCGTTAACCGCTGTCGCCGGTGTAATGCTACGGGGGTTGGAGTCGTGCATGAGTCATAGAGATTCTGGGTTCGATCCCCAGCCAGGGCAATTTTGAAAATGGCCTTATTGTCTTGGGTGTTTATCTATACATCGTGTTAATTAAATAACGCAAAACCTCTCAGATGGTACCTCAGACTATGAAACTGAACAACTTTTGTTCAACAACTTTCACAAAACCCAAAAAAATAAAATCGGATTTTCATACAAATTGACTCAATCAGCTGTAACTGAAACTATTTTAAGGGCGAATTCAGTCAATGATACTGAACAACTTTCCCCAAGGAACATATATCGAAATATGAAAAATATTTTTTGGCTTTCCATACAAACTCGAATCAGCTGATCGGCCAACTTACATGCCACATCGGTCATTGATTTGTTATAAGAATAACCAAATTTCTTTTCTACAGTACTCAAGAATCCCAAGAGTCCCGTCGCTCCCTCACGCCAGACAAACAGACACCGCCGTCGGCCGGCGTCAAAGAGGTCCGAGACTTGTTCCTACAGCAAGGCAAGAGTATATTAGGCAAGATGCTGTCGCCTACCAGAGATCAGAAGCCGAGCGCGAAGTGGTTTGCAGAACCAAATAATATCAACGAGGTAATTTGTACAATGCGCATAAAGGGGCCGACCTCATATTACGTATTGTTTATTACATTTTGATAACATTTTGTTACAGGTCAATATTTTGAAAAAACTTAGACTTAAACAGGACTTAAACATATCATCATTATCATATCAGCCACAGGAAGTCCACTGCTGGACATAGGCCTCTCCCAAGGATTTCCAAAACGACCGATCGGAAGCGGCCTGCATCCACTTATACATATACTTATGTCAAATTCGGTAAAACATAGGTCATACAATTATTACAATTTATGTCATTAATTTAAATAAAAAATTCGTCAAACGAGTATCGGATATTTTTATTAACCATTTTTTACTTTTAACACAGAATTTCAACTTTTCGCACCCTCTTCCATGCTGGTCAGGGAGAAAATTGGGCCTTGCTGCCCTAGGCTCTGTTTGCCCCGTTAGGGATAAAAACGAGATAGTGTATATGTATCGCACCCTCTTCAGCCATTGCCTCGATCGACTTTTACAGTCTGCGCAGGAACTAAAGCAGCTGGTATATCCTACAGACCAGACTAGCATGGACTGGAAGCTGCCTTATGCTGCACCTCTAGTACATAGATCGGGCGGGCTTCTAATGTAACTATTTATTGTTTCATCATCAGCATCATCAGGTCTTTTTTAGTCTCCACTGCAGGAGCACAATCCTCTCTGTATTACCAGAGCCATATATTAGCCAGAGCAGTCAGAGGATTTTGCCTACACTCTCCACGCTGGCCAGACAGACGGGTTGGAGACGTCTCATTGATGTTTATAAGCTTTGTTTAACTTGTGTTTCCTAAGTCGCCTTCTACAACATTCACGAGAAGACTTGGAGTGGTCCTATTCTACTCTGCCGGGAACCACACGGCTTGTTTGTTTATCTCTTTATTGCACAAAAACAAACATAGTTACTAATTTAAAAACATTATTAGGCTTGTAACTACATCAAGCGGCCGCCCCGGACAGGTTCGATCCGTCTCTGTCACAAACCCTACGTGCGACAGAGATAGCTGTAACCGTCGCGGGTCACGTGTTTTCAAGCCTTAGAATGCGCTATTTTGCAACAAGTCAAATCAGATACTTTTTTCATTACGTCAAAAACAAACATTTTCTATGGGATTTGTAAAGCAGCGGATAGGTAGAAAAGAAAGAAAGAAGTAGAAGGTGTAATGAAGAATGAAAACGATAGCACTGTTACATACAGTAGCATACGTAATGACACTATGACGTTGACGGCAAGCGAAATGCGCGCGCGACGGACATGCGATCGAGTCAAGGTGGTTTCGCAGACTGCGGCGGCAGCGAGCGGGCGCCCGATGCGCCGGCGACCAAGACCGGTTTCTCGTAACGGTACATCGCGTCGTTGCTGCGTCGCGAAATTACTAATATGTAAAACGCGTTCGCTTGTCCGCCTCAACTTACAAATTAATATTATTATAAACTTACTAACTATACAAATTCAATTATTACTATATTTCTAATATATTATACAAATATTTTATTTACTATTTTATACAAACAAAATATATTTATAAAAACACCTACAAGAACAAATATGTATATATATTTTCCTGTTATATAATTATTTATACAATAGTATATTTAAGTAATACTATACTATTTTTATGTACCTACTTAATTAGGTAGTACTATTTTATACTTATTATAACTAACATATTATTATTAATAATAACGCACTCAAATTTCTAATAAAAAATAAATAAAAAGTGTATGTACGTTTATTACCTACTAACCTACTAACATTTAACAGTTGAAAACCATAACAAATAATTTAGGTAAACAATAACTAAGTGGAGGCACGCCACATTTGTATGAAATATCGATTTATGACGTCCTAGTTCCTTGGAGTCAAATAGCGCTCTTAATATCCGTTTTTCTGCATTAATAAATGTATAATCACGTTCAAAGTGGATGTCATCAATGACGAGTGGCATTATTTTGTGACGTTTTATTCTATTAACAGTACCAAATAATTTATTTTTGACCCAATTTAATACCCAATTTGCACAAAGGCGGGTTTATCCCAGTCAAGGATCTCTTCCAGCCAACCATTTACTTTTGTTTTAGCCAATCCCCGCGCGGCCAGAGAAGTTAATGACTAGAAAAGAACTGACGGATCCATTCGGCTCTGACGAGGAAGATGAGCCTCCGAGTCCGCCGCAGAACAACAATATTGCGCCAGAACCAGGTATAAACAACTTCGTAGGTAGTGGTTTGATATCTCATGAGCCTCTCATAGAGCCATGTATAGTATCTTTGAGGGTATCGGTATCTCAAGGCACACAAACGAAGCCTTGAATAAAGCCTTAAGTAGTGTTTAATTACTACTACCCCTCAGCCCCCAAGTAGCTAGTGACCATAGCCGAGAACGGCCGCGGATATATATATATATATATATATATATATATATATATAACGTCTAACAAAATATACTGAAACTATTTAAAGGGTGAATTCAGTCCATGACACTGAACAACTTTCCCCGAGGAACATATATCGAAATATAAAATTTAATTTTTGACTTTCCATACAAACTCGGATCAGCTGATCGGTCAACTTGTATTGGAGGCAAAAAAATATTGTTCATATTTCGATATATGTTTCTTGGGGAAAGTTGTTCAGTATCATGGACTGAATTCACCCTTAGAATAGTTTCAGTATATTTTGTTAGACCCTGTATATATAGTGTCGTTGAGTTAGTATTCCATAATACAAGTTAAAACTTACTTTGGGGCTAGTTCAATAAATGTGATTTGTCCCTAGGTATCTATTTATTTGTATTAATTATTGGTTTGGAATATGCCTACAGCAAAACCAGAACCAAAACCACCGGTGATCGAACCCGCGCCCACCGACCCGCTGACCAGCCCTGAACCCACTACCCCTGAGAAGAAACCGCTTACGCCCGAACTACCTAAGCCTACGCCGGTATGTATTGATAGATGTATTGTATGGTGGCTTATGTTACGTTATGCTAGCATAATCAAATCATCGTGTACTGCGGTAACGTCAGGAGCACTATCTTTGAACGCGGGAGTCGTACATCGAATGATTTGTGCGAGTGTATCCAAAGTGATGCATCTTCTAATTGCTCTAACGCGAATGATTAGCAACGAGTAGTCTTGATTGACCACTCGTTTGCGCTACAAATGTCAAAGAAACCTTCGCGTTGTTTTGTAAAAACAAATGACAAATTTTCTAAGTTTCCTGCGTAAAAAAATATATGATTTTTCACTAACGCGACGGTTGAGTGATGTTTCGTGAATTGGAAAACTATACGTTTTGTGTTTCGCTGATTCCCGCGGTCAAAAATAAGTCTCCTGTACGTCTTGGCTAAAAGGATTGAAAAATAAAACCAGGGGAACGACATTGATGATCATGATGATGATGATGATCTACATATCATCATCATCATCAGATCTTTTAAGTCTCCACTGCAGGAGCACAACCCTCTCTGTACTACCAGAGCCATATACACGGCCACATACAGAGCTACACTCTCTACGCTGACCAGACGGGTTGGAGAGGTCTCACTGATGTTTATAAGCTTTGTTCAGCTTGTGTTTCCTAAGTCGCCTTCTACGACATCCACGGGAAGACTTGGAGTGGTCCTATTCTACTCTGCCGGGAACCACACGGCTCACATATCTACATATACAAAATGTTTATCCATCTTTTGTACATGAGTTACGTACAAGAAAGTTTCTCGATTTTGATACTATCACGTCTTCATCATTTACGGGACAGTCAGCACTAAGTGTTGCAAAATCCAAAGGCCACTCTGAATAGACATTTGGCCTTAAACGTATGTCATTTGGGTAGCAATTTTCGCCAGAAAAGTTGAAATTAAATAATTAGTTAAATTTTGTTTTCATAAAATTTTAGTTTAATTTCTAAACTTTTAGCCAAGTTGTACTTTAAGTGAAGTGAAAGAGTCGATTGTGACTCTGGATCATTCATACAAATGACGTAGAGCTGAAGAACAATAAAGTTATAACGCCAGTGGCCAAACTACGAGTATATATGAGAGTTTAAATTTTTTTCCTCGAAAACAATGTTGAGAATATAACTATGTTATTATTTACTTTTGTGACTAAAGACAACCCTGCTGAAAAATGCACCGTGTGTGTTTTGCGAAGATGGAAACACACACGGTGCGTTTTCAACAGGCGAAGTGTTAAATTATTGATTTCATGTTCGGTTCTTTATTAAAAGTATTAATTTCAATTCGTTCTTTTTTTTATTTGGAAAAGACGACGTTTCAATTCTGCGTCAAATGATCATGAAGATTGCAGACAACTATAGCAACTATATATAAAAAAAAAATGTGTTCTCGTTTTAAACAATTAATTCAAACTGAAACATATTAGTTGTATGTGAACTTCTTTGGTATTCTACTTAAAATAACGCTCGTATTTTGGTTGCAAACAGTTGCTTGTCGATTTAAAACAAAACTAGTTAATTAGTTCTGTTAAAGCTAAAAGTATAATCACAAGAACAACTGCTGAGTTTTAATAGTGATATTATTATAATGCTATTCTAAAACTTACATTAAATTACATTGAAGACTGTAAGATTTGCCCTTATAATCGTTTGTGTTTGGGCTTGTATTTTATATAAATGCTTATTACCATTTCACATCGCCTATTTCACACTGTGTGACAAATCTGTGCTTTATTTGATACCTGTTAGTTAAATATTAGAGTACATACCCCTTTAGTGCTTACCTATCTCTTTTGTTTTTGTCATGGACAGTTTTAAAGTCAGTAAAAATTTTTTATTCATTGTGGGATAAATATATTACTTATTGAAGGTGATTATTTTTAGTGCCAAAGCTACGAAACTAGTAGCGTTTCGGAACGACCACTGCTGGGTAGATTACGCCGAAAAAAACCTAGTTCAGGATACGTCCCTACCCAGCCTGATAGGCTTTATTGCAATACAGATTTACACTTATTCTTATCATATACTTACATTATATTTTTATATATGTACATAAAAAAAAAAAATTTGTTGAAAAAATTGCAATATCAACTACTTCCAAGAATTTTTATCAGATAGAATTAAGTAAATGCTATTAAAATTATAACTCGTAATATACTGTAAACAGTATTTACTAGTAATAGAATCACGTCAGGCAAGTTGCGTAGTTTATTCGTCTTAGTCTTGTCTTCCATAGTCTTTGCCTACCCCTGTGGGAACGGGCGTGATAGTATGTATGTATGTATTTATTTATTGAACCTTGCGTTTTGGTGCTGCCATCTAGGAACTGCCCTAATAATCTTCGAATTTCCACAGTATATTTATTTAGTAGAAATATCTGATTAAAATCCTTACTCTTTCTTCAATAAAAAGTGCATACATTTGTCGCATAGTGTGAACAGTGGGACATGATTCAGGTATTATATGAGATCATTTTGTTCCATTCCACCTTCATCGGCTTTGAAAATTGTGTGTGCGTGTGGCCGAATCAACGCTTGGATAAAACCGAACGCGCGCTTTGATTGGACGAACGAAAACATCGCTTGGCTCTGATTCGTCAAATGAAAACATCGCTTGCCTCTGATTGGTCGAATCCCCGCGCCGATCGGTCGCTTGATGTAGCAATTACTATCGCGCCACGATGAGTTAAAAGAGCGAGCGAGACAGCTACTTGAAGCGACGAAAAGGGAAGCGAGGGAAAAGGATAGAAATAGGCAGCAGAATTCTAAGGAAAAAGAGGAGGGAAAGACTGAAGTAGTGAACGGTCTTAGGAATGGAGACACGAGTCCTAGTAAAAAGGTACGTAAACATGTTTTATATAAGACGAAAGAGACAAGATTATTCAAATCTGTGTCATGGGTTAGGGTTGCTACATACTTATTCGGACTGGAATCGGTTCGGCAGTATTTGTCAAACGACCGATGCCGACCCGAATCAATTATATCGCCTTTTGCCCCGAACATTCTTTTCTTTATATATTGGATTTTACCGCCCGGCTGTGCCGACTAATGCCGGATTAATGATCACAACATTGTTTTGCCCCTCTGGGTGGGCATATATTTGTACAATGGGATTTTTTGTGGAGTACTGGGTGGTATTTGTTCGTTTATTTGTGTCACAGGTTTTGAGGATTTTACTTTAAACATATTATCTCATCATCATCATCATATCAGCCACAGGAAGTCCACTGCTGGACATAGGCCTCCCCCCAAGGATTTCCAAAACGACCGATCGGAAGCGGCCTGCATCCAGCGTTTTCCTGCAACCTTGCTCAGGGCGTCTGACCACCTAGCAGGTGGGTGTCCTACGCTGCGCTTGCCGGTACGTGGCCGCCATTCGAGAACCTTTCTGCCCCATCGGCCATCGGTTCTTATATTATCTATTCAATGATTAAGGCGACCTCCATGGCGTAATGGTTAAGACCGCTAATCCGGAGGTTCTGGGTTCGATCCTCAGCCAGGGCAAGTTGGAAAATGGCCTTTTTCAAATTGTCGTGGGTCTTAGGTGTTTATCTATATATGTATTTATCATAAAATATAGTATCGTTGAGTTAGTATCCCATAACACAAGTTTTAAAATAAACTTACTTTGGGGCTAGCTTAATCAGTGTGATTTGTCCCTATATATTTATTTATTTATTTAATATAGTTGCCTGATGAGTAGAATTTATGCACCTATTACGTATCAGTCGTTGTCACTTACTCTGTCCTGCTCAGTCGAAATAAACCGGTCAAGAGCGAGTTAAACTTGTGTGAAGAGGGTTCCGTACTAAGCATAGGTTTTCCTGAAATCTATTATAGGTAAAGAAATATTTTATGATTTTTTTTGATGATGTTGTTTTCGGAAATAAGGAAATTGGTTAAATTTGGCCTATTTTCTTAATTGTTTTTAATAATATTTATCTTAAAAATGTTAGAGGTTCTTACGACAAGCCCTTTCATTTGATATGAATCCTAAAAATTTGTTTAACAATATTACAAATGCGAGTGATAATCAGACAGAAGGTGAATGTTCGCTCATGCCGAGCTAACTGGCAACGTTAACTTATCACTTCAGATTTCCATTTACTTTTGCCAAATGCTAATGGTGATATTCTGTATTAGACTGACAATAGTCTAGTCTTAAATAATTATTTTGTGTTTGTAGCCTATGACTGAAGAGGAGAGACAGACAATGCTCAGGGAAAGAGCGAGAAAACTGATCGCTGATGCGAGAGCCGGGATTGTGAGGTAACGTACTTACATTAATTCAGTTCAGTTCTGTGCCCACCCAGCCAGCGTTTCGCAACAACAGCGTAGGAACTAAGTCCACCTTGGAATGGACGTGTCTGCACTTACAGCCACGGACCGATATAGGTGCTTATCGCCTCCGTTTTTCAAGCGCAGCCACGTCAGACCTCATGATACCTGTAACCAGGTGTGCACGTACCTATATAGGATATGGAGTGTGTGGAAGATTGCAGTCTGGGAAATGGGAAAGTCGAGAGAAGTTAGAGTCTACCGTATTCCAGCAACATTAAACAAACAGTTCATCATCAACAGGTCCTTTTTAGTCTCCACTGCAGGAACACGACCCTCTCTGTACTAACAGAACCATATATTAGCCAGAGCAGTCAGAGGATTTGGCCTACACTCTCCACGCTGGCCAGACGGGTTGGAGAGGTCTCATTGATGTTTATAAGCTTTGTTCAGCTTGTGTTTCTAAAGTTGCCTTCTGCGACATCCACGGGAAGACTTGGAGTGGTCCTATTCTACTCTGCCGGGAACCACATGGCAAACAAACAGTTAGTATCCCTTAATACAAGTTTAAACTTAGTTTGGGGCTAGCTCAATCAGTGTGATTTGTCCTTATCTATTTATTTATCTGCAGCCCCACATCGCCTCTGTCTCCGAGTCGGGTCCCCCGCGGCGGTACGGTGGAGATCATCAGCAAACAGTCTGTTATGGATGAACTAGCGGCCGGTGAGATATAACCCTTATTCACTAAGATTCAATATTCAATGAGGCGTTTCTTAAAAAAATATATTAGTACAGTAACTTAGGATAGATGGCGCAGCAATAACTTAAATCGGTCTGTCAATGTCAAATTCATTTACAATTTTCATTGTTTTTGGAATTGACAACGATTTCAATCTTATTGAGAACGTTTAACGCCATTGAGAATGTTTTAATCTTTATTTTTAGGGTTCCGTAGCCAAATGGCGAAAAACGGAATCCACCCTTATGGATTCGTCATGTCTGTCTGTCTGTCCGTCCGTATGTCACAGCCACTTTTATCCGAAACTATAAGAACTTATACTGTTGAAACTTGATAAGTAAATGTATTCTGTGAACCATATTAACCATAGCACCGTAAGATTTTTACATAAAAAAGAAAAAATAACAATAAATTTTGAGGGTTCCCCACACTTGGAACTGAAACTCAAAAATCTATGGATAGGTCTTCAAAAATGATATTGAGGTTTTTAATATAATTTTTTTTTCTAAACTGAATAGTTTGCGCGAGAGACACTTCCAAAGTGGTAAAATGTGTCCCCCCCTGTAACTTCTAAAATAAAAGAATGATAAAACTAAAAAAAATATATGATGTACATTACTATGCAAATTTCCACCGAAAATTGGTTTGAACGAGATCTAGTAAGTAGTTTTTTTTATACGTTATAAATCCTAAAATGTTACTTGCTGCTACGGAACCCTTCATGGGCGAGTCCGACTCGCACTTGGCCAATTTTTTTTTTCTCTGGAAAACGCCACATTGTGTAACGTAACATTTAAATTTTTATCTACTTTGCGTTTCAATCTAGTATAGGATGGCATATGACTCTTGCTGACATGCATTTGCCTATCTCTGTCACATGCACGGTATGTGACTGCGACGGGCGTAATCCGTTGCAGGCATGTAGGAAGGTATTCCGACTAACCGCCGACTTTCAAGCGTTCATCCCCAATAACTTTTGAACGGCTGCACCGATTTTCATCAAACAGGTAAGGACTATCTCAACAAATTAGGCTTTCGAATAAAAAAAACCGCATCAAAATTGATTTTTCGTTTATAAGCTACGATGCCACAGACAGACACACATACACGTCAAACTTATAACACCCCTTATTTTTCGCCGGGGGTTAAATAGATAAGATAAAACTTCTTTATTGCACCAACTATAAAAAGAAAATATACAAGTAATCTTAAAATATAAGTAGCTACAAAGACGGGCTTATCACTATAGCGATTTCTTTCAGCCAACCTTTGGGTAATAGAGGTCTGATTCAAACATTGTTTCCAGCGGGTGGTATGGATCAGTTAGAAGCTCTAGTGTCTCGTTCGGAATCTCTACCGTCAAGTCCGCGGTCTAGGAAGAGCAGTGGCAGTCCGGATAGATCTGGTGAGTACTTAGGGCGTCTGCTACGTTAAGTTCCACACGCAACGGGTTCAGTCTATCTCTGTCATAAACTCTACGTGCGAAAGAGATAGCAGAATAGGGATGATGACTGGGTCAGAAAAGTATTATACTAATTAGTCCGTTAATTAGATTATCCAAAAATAATGTACCCATATTTTTTAAAAATTTACAGAGCTACAGAGTGTCAAAGTTCCAGGGTGGGGGCTTATGACGTCATCGATGTGTAAAAATCGTACGAAAGCGTGACGTCATGCGAAATTTAAATGCGCTGTATCTTCGTTATTTATTGTTACTCAGAGAAAAGAAAAAATACGTGTACAATATTTTTTAACTAATACTAATATTATAAAGCGGAAGAGTTTGTTTGTTTGTTTGTTTGTTTAAACGCGCTAATCTCAGGAACTAATGGTCCAATTTGAAAAATTCTTTTTTTGTTGGGTAGTCCATTTATAGAGGAAGGCTTTAGGCTATATAACATTACGTTCCGACAACCACGCGAACGAAGTCGCGGGCACAGCTAGTTTTTTAATAATCTAACCGACGGGCCAAAAATATTTTTTCAGTCATCATGCGTATTCGTCGCGTGATACTGTGTCTCTGTCGCACGTAGAGTTTGTGACAGAGATAGATTAACTGCGTCGCTTGCGCATGCTTAACGTAGCGGACGCCCTTATAGATAAATAGGATACATTCTTAAGGCCGTACCTAAATTTTCCGGGGTCCAGTGCTGCCCCCATTTAAAATAAATCATTTCAAAGAAAACGGAAATATTATGTAAAATTTTGCGACTATCAAGTTCTAGATAACCCTTCAAAGTATTTTATAAACTACTGTTTACAGTTTGAAGTGAGAACGTTAAGCTTTGCTACGCACATTTGCGAAAAACGGCCACTTTTGGCAAATGTGCGAAGTAAAGCTTAACGTTCTCATTATAAACTGTAAACAGTAGTTCATAAAATACTTTGAAGGGCTATCTAGGCCATGATAGTTGCAAAATTTTAAATGATGTCTCCGTTTTCTTTGAAATGATTTATTTTAAATGGGGGCAGCACTGGACCTCGGAAAATTCAGGTACGGCCTTAATTCGTTTGGTTTATCTCCATTTATAAGTGTAAGCGTGCAAAAGTCAAGCGGAGGCTTGGTTTCTCATAAATTGTTGATTTTGATGGGGAAATGTACATTAATGTATGTATTTCTTTGGCACGCTCTGCAGCCTGGATGGCTTGATGGATTTAGGTTGAGAGAAAAATAAATAATGAACTATACGTGTTTAATAAATCGTACCAAGAATGTAAAGAAATATTGACAAATTGGATAAAAGAAAAAAACTATGACGAAATTGAAACATTATTAATAAGTGAAAAATAATAAATAACTATATAAAAAATTAAATAAAAATAATAATAATATATATATAATAAGTATATATCTTATATCTTATTCTATCTTCTATCTTTATCATCATACACATTGACGCGAGCGCACACACAAACACACACGCTACACACACACACACACACACACACACACACACACCCATAGGCTATATTGTTTTTCATCAAGACAAACTGTCTTGATGAAAAACAACAACTATGTTATAAAGTACTAGAGATAAGAAAGAGCGGAGTCTCCTGACACAAGCATACTTTTTGCTTAAAAGGAGGCTCCAGCAACAAAAGCTTGTAATTTAAATAGTTACCTAATAAACAAATTTTGTTTTATTTATTTTTATTTTTTTTATTTTATTGGTAGGTAGGATATTATAAAAGGATTACTTATACAGGCTGACTTTTTAACCACCATCCAAATTTTTGGAGCAAGTTCATTCAATGATACTGAACTACTTTCTATAAAAACAATTACCGAAAAACTAAAATAAAAATTTGTCTTCCCATACAAATCAGCTCTCAGCCAAACGGATTTTGTATGGGAGGACGAAAAATTTTTGTCGATTTTTAATTATTTTTTATAGAAAGTAGTTCAGTATCATGGAATGAACATGCTCCAAGGCTGGTGTTTAAAGTCACCCTGTATAAACAACGTAGAACGTATATGTTAATGTTTAAACATAATTTTGAACGAGAAATGATAGGAAACAATATATAGCCTCGCTCATCCCGGTTGCATCCTAGGCAAAACTGCTGTTGTATCTTCTCAGTTCATTTACGAGTATTACGTTTTTTCTTCATGCTGTCGGGTTTTATGTTTAATTAATAATTACTTGTTGCTTCTTTTGTTTCAAAAGAAGTGTATTTCACTGAACATACATATTTGTTTTTGTTAGATGAACGCGCGAGTTCAGAAGAGTCTGTAGGACCGCGGTTACACTCGTTCTCAACGCTCGTGGATAGGCTGACGCCAGACAACGAACAGCCCGATGAGGTAAGTTTAAAAGCGACCCAAATTAGTTTAGTATAGTCACTTTTAGTGATTGCAGTAACGTTTTTGTGTATTCTAGGTTTTATTCATTAAAAATCTATGTCTATGATTTTTGACTTTGAATACTTTAAACATTTTAATTTATTTATTTATCTATCTATGTCTTTACATTTTTTTTTGGAAATACATCATAAAGTAAATATTTAAATGTCTTTAGGGTCGAGAAACCGGTTCATACATTGCATCTGAACTGGAAGCGTTGGAGAAGGAACAGTCGGCCATCGACGAGAAAGCGGCTGCTTTGGAGAAACAGCTGCGACGGGTCATGGAGTCCGCCGATAATAATGAGGTATGGATGATTTTTGTTTGCCTTGTGATCCGGAGGTCGTGGGTTCAAATCCCACTGGGAAGCATATTTTGTGTAAAATTGTTTTCAGTCTGGTTAGGATATTGCAGGCTTGAATCACCTGATTATCCGAAGAGAAAGATGATACCGTGCTTCGGATGACACGCAATTTAAAGCGGCAAGTTCCGAACGCCATATAGCGTTTGTTAAACCTATCCTCGATCATTGTAATTTTTAAGACGCCAAAAACTGGTAAAATGTACATTTCATACCTTTACAGAAAAAATGGCGTGCAATATTCCTTGCTTGCGTACAACCGCTAAGCGATCCGGTACCTTATTTCCTTTGATTTTATCTATTTTATGTACAAGTTATTTACAAATCCATCTTGATGTATCTCTAGTATTTTAATGTTACAAAAGACTGACACAGTAAACGTACTCTGCTAGAAAGCAAAAATCTAAACACGAAAAATCAGAGATGGCGCTTGTTTGTTCGTAGAAAATGAACGCTTATACCGCCATATTTCCGAAATTAAGCGGCACCACTACGAAACTATGTTCTCGCGAACTAGTAGCTTTATCTAGCTACAACATTTAAGGCGGAATACTAATTATACAAAAAACTTAAACTGCCGGAACTTCATGTATTTCTGTTCACTAGAACTTAGACCTGAAGTAATTCAACGCGCAAAACATTTTTTGTAGGTTTGTTCGGATACTTCTCAAGGTGCTCGCCTTCTTAAAATTTAAAAATAAATTAATATACCATTTAAAAAAAATGTTAAGAAATGATACATAAAAATTATTTTTCTTCCAAAACTAAAAGAATTACAGACCTATCTCTCTCGCTACAGTGGTGTCAAAAGTGCTTGACAGTTTGCTTAACATACAACTGGATAGCTATATAAAGTTGTTTGATAATCAATTTGGGTTTAGACCCGGGTTATCCACTGAGACAGCAATTTTGTGTCTAAAGCAGACTGTCAAGTACTACACAGACCGCAATACCCCTGTATATGGCTGCTTTTTAGATCTAACTAGCGCATTTGACCTGGTGGGTTATGACATCTTGTGGCAGGAACTGGAGAATATCAAGGCTCCTCCTGAACTAGTTAACATCCTTAAATACTGGTACCTTAACCAGGTCAATGTTGTTAGGTGGTCAAACGCCTGTTCTGAACCATATAGGCTGGAGTGTGGTGTAAGGCAGGGAGGGGTGTCTTCACCTAGACTATTCAACCTATATGTTAACGCATTGATAGGGAAACTTAGTAGTACTCATGTTGGATGTCACATTGATGATGTGTGTCTTAACAACATAAGCTTCGCAGACGATATGGTGCTTCTGAGCGCCTCTGTCTGCGGCCTAGAAAGATTGTTAGACATATGTGAGAGATATGCTGTCGAACGTGGCCTTAAATATAATGTGCAAAAAAGTGAATACATGGTCTTTCAGGCGGGAACAAAATGTCCTGATACAGTTCCACCCATAAAATTAAATGGTATACCATTGCGAAGAGTATATAAATTTAAATATCTGGGGCATTGGGTAACTTCTGACCTGAGAGACAATGTAGACATTGAAAGAGAACGCAGGGCACTATCTGTGCGTGCTAACATGATAGCTCGTAGGTTTGCTCACTGCACAAGAGAAGTTAAGATAACCTTGTTCCGTGCTTACTGTACATCCTTCTATACAAGCAGCCTATGGATACACTACACACAAAAGCAGTTTAGTGCTCTGCGGGTACAGTACAATGACGCTTTTAGGGTGCTGATGGGGCTGTCTCGACGTTGCAGCGCGTCAGGGATGTTTGCCGTGGCGCGTGTGGACTGCTTCTATGCAACCATGCGCAAGCGGTGCACATCCCTGGCGGGCAGGCTCCGATCCAGTGCCAACAGCATCCTAAAAACGTTTGCAAATAGGCTTGATTTTCAGTATGTGAATCACTGCTCAATGATTCATATACTGAAAAACAAGGAACTATGAATCCCTTTAGGTATAGTATACTAACACTAGTCTTAAGGTCTCTATCTCTGTTACTAACACTTAAAATGTAATAATATTATGTGACCCTTTTGATGGTTGAAATAAATGATTTTTATTTTTTATTTTAAAACTAAGAATATAAATTGACGAAAAAATATTTTTACTAAAAAGTATTAGTATTGTGATTCCGAAGGTGCCCCCCCCCCCCCTTCTTTTCGATACAAAAAACTAGTTATTAAAATAATTCATAAAAACCGATAAAATTACATCCGCATTCATTCCCCGCCTCCCGCTTCACAGTCAAACGAAATATGTAAAAGCATGCGGGTGCTTTGCGGATCGCCCCGCACCTCATCCCCTCAGATTCTCTTCGTATTCCGCCTTAAGGTGAAGTGGTAGCATAAGTGGCGCCCTCATTTGAAATAAATTGTTTAAAACTAAATATGGTGATATTTAAAAAAAATATTTGTATCAATGTCTCAAACTTATAACAAAAGGAACTTACTAAAAACAATCGATATTAGAAGAGGAAAGATGTTTGGTCATCTTATACGCCACGATCAATTTATTAAAAACATAATAGAAGCAAGAAGGGCGCCACTTATGCTACCATTTCACCTTAAACTAAAAATCGAATTTCGCTTTAAAGTATGAAGGTGGCCAGGCCTCTTGTATTTATTCGTCCATGACCTTATTCATGTTAAGTATGTCTTCTATTTAGCTTTATAAGAGCATTCAATACCTAATCATAAATTAATTAGATATGTATTTTCATATTTGAAAGAAGTAAATGACATAAATATTTGTACTAACTAGTTATTCCATTTGTTTTAGTTCACCATTAATATACTGTACTGTACTCTAGTAGAACGTACGTAGATATAGTTTTTGCATCCAGAAAAGACCCATTCAATTCATATGTATAAAATGCAGTTTTTAACCGACTACAAAAAAAGACAGTTATCAATTCGACTCCTATGTTATTTTACTTGTATGTTACGTGATATCTTCGCTAATTGTAAACCGATATAACTTGTAACGGTACGACCCTTTATCTTGATGCACCGATTTGGCTCATGTTCGAAGTTAATCGTGATGGAGATATAAAGTGGTAGTGGTGGAGCCGTTTGCCTTGTGATCCGGAGTTCAAATCCCACGGGGAAAGCATACTTTGTAAAAAGTTGTTTACAGTCTGGAGGATATTGCAGGCTTGAATCACCTGATTGTACGAAAATATAGATGATTCCGTGCTTCGGAAGGCACGTAAAGCTGTGGGTCCTGAACGCCATCTAGCGTTTGTTTTAACCTATCCTAGGATTGGTTCTGCTCTACCCTTTGCGTTGCCGAGGTCAAACGGCAGTCGCTCTGTGTAAAACCAGTAACCTCGTCAAATCACCTAGGGTAGGTGGCGGACCCCGGGCTCTGAAGCGTTACCGCTGAGGATGCAACCGGGAACAAGCTCTTATGATGGGGATATAAAGTGGTGGTGTAACTGTGTTGTTTTTACAGGAAGAGGATCGTCTGATGTCGCAGTGGTTCAACCTAGTCAACAAAAAGAACGCGCTGCTCAGGCGGCAGATGCAACTCAACATCCTGTAAGTATTCATGTTAATAGAACTCTCATCTTCCGTGCTGGTCTGAAGGAAGGAAGGGAAAAGTAGAATGTACAGTTGGCCACATAGAAAAGTATACCAATAGTATAATGTAATAGTACAGTCACCCAAAGAAATACCTGACCAGGAACTCTACCTATATCTTGAATTTTCTTTTAAACTGAAAATGATAATAACATGAAAATGTATATGCAGATAGACTTCGTTAAAATCTTTCTGATTATACATTTTCATCATCAAAAGTTCATATCATTATAATAATAATAATAATAAATCTTTATTAGGAACAAATACAAGGCCATTTAAAAACATCATGTACGATGATACCTGCAGTAGTTTACAAAGAAAAACTGTGTCGCAGGCATCAACGCCCACCTCCGACTAAGCACGTAAGGATGTTCCTGTACATAAACAATATTATCTGAATATAATTGCATTTTCAAAAAAATTCACGATAGGTAGAGCGCCTGGTCAGGTATCTCTTTGGCTGACTGTACCAATAATGTAAAGGTTTGACTGTTAGAGAATATTTTTTATTTTTATTTTATTTATTGACACACACAACAGATTACAACTATTTCAAAAACAAGATAAACAATTCAGAAGTGTTACAGCCTAGGTTGCATTCCATATTAATTTTATAATTTTTTTTTTCCGTGAATGTAATTTATCTAATGCAGCTGTTATGTTTGACCATAGATCTAGACTTTTTATACTCTGACAAAAGACCACTATAGCCGAAGATTACTAGAGCAAAAGAGGTAGCGATCAAACTGACATGTGACGAGTCTTGGTACTGGAGCGTCTGGGTGTTCAAACCCTGAAATAAAGACACTGCGGTTTTTCAATGTTGTTTGAGACGGTTAAAGTCCTAAAAGGGGCTCCATTTCTGAAGAAATGTATCATATGATCCACCCCCCCCCCCCCCCCCCCCCCCCCACGAAAAACGAATCTTGGTACGCCTACGCTATGTGTACCTTTATTCTACTATACTATTATTTGACAGAGAACAAGAAGAAGACTTGAGCCGTCGGTGTGACCTGTTAGCGCGCGAGCTGAGACTGTCGCTGGGGGTGGACGAGTGGAGAAAGACGCCGGGCCAGAAGAGGAGGGAGCGGTTACTGTTGCAGGTGGGACTTCGCTCAGGGTTGCTACACACTTAGACGGGCCGGCAATAATCGGCACAGCCGGCCGGTAAAATCGAATATATGCAAACTTATGTTCGGGGGAACGCCGATAAAATAGGGGTGACGACAGGGTCAGAAAAGTATTATTCTAATTAGTCCATCTAGATTATCCAAAAATAATGGACGCATATTTTTCAGTTTGTCAAAAAAGTAAAAATTCACAAAGACAGAGCATCTAAGTTCCAGAGCTGAGTAAAATACCTAGCCGTGACGTCATGCGAAATTTAAATGCACTGTATCTTTGTAATTTTTTGTTTCTCAGAAAAAAGAAAAAATACGTGTACAATATTTTTTAACAATCTAACCGATGGGCCAAAAATATTTTTTCAGTCGTCATGCCTATTCCTTCGGGTCGGCTTTGTTGTTCGACAAATACTGCCGAAAATGCCGGCCCGTTTATGTGTGTAGCAACCCTCACTATACGACACACATAAATTCTTCATCTAAGCGCGTTCCAGGTTGCATTCTCAGCTGTGCTGCTTCGGAGCCCGGGGTGCGCTTTCCCGCTATTTCTTCTCCAAATACTTCGATCATATATTCTATACTGGCACAGTTGCCGCCTAAAAAATGGCACCGTAAAAACAAGGCATAAAACAGTATTATGCCTTGTTTCGCTCTCATTCGCTCGGTGGCCGCGCGCGTGACGTTACGTAAAAGATGACCAATCTAACCAGAAGGTAATATGTAATGAACTTAATACGGATTTATTTCCACGCTTATCTCAGTTACTTAAGGTTTAAATTAGATTAAACTGTTTTAACAATACTTGAAATGGTATACATCTACCTATGTACGTATTGACACGGGTACAATATTTAGTTTGATTTTGCAAGGAACTGTGCATCTACATAGGGCGCACTGTAAGTTTCCGGAACTGGCCACTTACATAAACAATATTTAAAAATTTATTGCAACATTTGAAAATAGAACTCTTTGGCTGTAGAATGCAGTTTGTTTCATCTGACTGTCTTTTGTTTTTACCTTGTGGCGCCATTTAAAAAATTGTGTGTCTGCATCAACATGGATTTAACTCGGGATAATTTTCGTAGTATGATTTTCTACGATTTTAAGTGTAATTTGACAGCTCAACAGAGCATCGCTCGGCTTGAAACAGCTTTTGGCAATGAAGCACCATGCAAGACAACTGTTTATAGCTGGTTTGCAGAATTCAAGCGTGGTCGTATCAATCTCAGTGACGAATCTCGCGATGGTCGGCCGTCCACCGCTGTGACCAACAAAAACATCAATGCTGTGCGCCGTATGATTGAAACAGACAGGCATGTGACCTACCATGAAATTCGCGCATCCTTAGAAATAGGCATGAGTCAAATTCAATTAATCCTACACAAACATTTGGGTGTGAGAAAGCTGTGCTCGCGGTGGATCCCACACAACTTGACCGAGGCTCAAAAAACGGACCGCGTCACTTGGTGCAGTGCCATGCTTACCAGATTCAACGAAGGTGCGTCAAATTTGGTGTGGGACATAATAACAGGTGACGAAACATGGATTTATTGCTACGATCCCAAAACAAAGCAGCAATCGAGCGTATGGGTCTTTCAAGATGAGCCGAAACCAACCAAAGTGGCGCGCGTGAAAAGTGCATCTAAGCGGATGATTGCTTCTTTTTTTAATAAAACTGGACACGTGGCTACTGTTGCTTTAGAGAATCGTCGTACAGTGAATAGTGACTGGTACACGACCATTTGTTTGCCGGAAGTTATTGACGAACTCCGTAAAAATAACCGTAAACGCCGTATCATCCTGCACCACGACAATGCTAGTTCTCACACGGCCAGACAGACAAACGACTTTTTGAAGGCGAAAAATGTAGAACTCATGAGTCATCCTGCATACAGTCCCGACCTGGCACCTTGTGACTTTTTTCTGTTCCCAAAAATTAAGAACCAATTACGCGGTCAACGATTTTCATCACCAGAAGAGGCTGTCGAGGAGTATGAAAAACACGTTTCAGAGGTCACCACAGAGGAGTGGCACAAAAGTTTTCAAAACTGGTTTCATCGAATGAAAAAGTGCATAGACGCCAAGGGAGATTATTTTAAAAAACAATAAATTAATTTTGTACCTTTAATAGTATTTTTTCATATTCATTCCGGAAACTTATAGTGCGCCCCACGTATAGAATATATGATCGAAGTCCAAATATGTATTACATGCATGTCAATGGTCATCCAACTTTGCCGAAGGCAATGCGAAATGTCTAATATTTAGCCGGTACAGTTTAAATGTTTCCGCTATAGTTTTACAACCGGCGTGACGTCAACCCTGTTTGAGAATGCATTTGTGCGAAAAGTTTTACAATCGCCGCCCGACGTTAACCCTCCTTGGGAATGCACTTGTAGTACGAAATGTTTGTGCTTAGTTCTTTAGTCGCCTCTTACGACATCTACAGAAAGAGATGGAGTGGTCATATTTTAGAGCCCGGAAGCCACACGGCACCGCCGTATATGTCTGCCCCATTAGAGATAAAGACATGATAGCGTATGTATAGTTCTGATTTCTAATGTGATTGTATTTCTGCAGGAGTTATTATCAGCAGTCAACGAAAGAGATAGATTGGTGCAAGAAATGGACGAGCAAGAGAAAGCGTAAGCACTTTTTACAACCTTTTCTTTAGTTTCACCTGTCCCGTTGTCTGTGTCCGTAATTTATTTATTTATTTATTAAAACTTTATTGATCCACAATAATAATAATTCTTTACAATTAGCGGACTTAACGCTAATAGTGTTCTCTCCCAGTCAACCAAATTAATTGCGGCGCAAAAATAAATATTAATCAAATCTTGCAAACTAAATTAGACCTACTTTCCATTATTTGATTGAGCTGAAACTTCACATACTTATCTAAGTTGGGTGACAATGTAATATTATGGTACCAATGACCTGATCTCATGATGAAGCTGGAAGTCGTTCACGGCATCTCTGTGATAACAACATAACCCCACCAAGTCTGGGCTCAATTCTTTTGTCTTGAGGAGCACTTTAAACTTTATAGTTCATTGTTTCAGTAGAAAGCTTGTTTAAAAAACATTGCATTTTTTTTTGCATGGCCTATATTCATGAATTTGTTTGTATACAGGATAGCGGACGACGACGCGATAGAACGAAACCTCTCACAAGTGGAGATCCAAAGGAAGAATAATTGTATACTACAGTAAATACGAAACATTGTATTGTATACTATTTTAACTTTATTGTAAACATGATCCAAGTGACAATTTTAAATTCTAATTTAAAAATTCTAAATTCTGCGTGACGTTATATGTGGACGGCCCTTGAACAGAAAAGAAAGCCGGTGTATTAAAATTCACTGTGTTTCAAATGAAGTTGTAATGTGTGTTAAAAATTATGAAAATGCCTGATATGGAGTCGTAATATTTTTTTTTTAATTAAGGATTTTGTGAAAAGCGCACTGCAACGAAATGTCAGGTCCAATACCTAGTGTATTACAAAGATAATCCGTTATATTTATAAATGCCACCACCGAGTTTTGTAATCCCGACTGTCGTCATATTGCGAAAAAAATTCAGGTGTTTTATTTACTATAGCATCCCCATAAAACTGTTCGGTGGCGCCATTATTTAAGGCCTATAAGTAAAATAAAAAGAAACATGTAGCCACATGATTGTCCAATTTCGGTCCTGACGTTTCACGTGGCCCTATTTTCAAAACAGCGGGATACTAAACGATAGTTTCTTTTTATAAATAAAGAGCTTACGTTTTTCGCACTTCAAGTAATCGTCGTTAAACATTTAATTCTATGGTGAGAATCAAAATTTTGCTGTGAAATGTCCATTGGGATAATGTGGAGAGTGGCTATTGTGTAAAATATAAAGTGAGAGAGGTTCTCAGATGAATGAAATATTGGCTAAAATCGTCGTGAAAAAAAATTTATTCGAAATACACAGAGATCGGTATCGTGCATATTTTACTCTACTGACCGAAATTTAAAAAGGTTTTAGTTTTATTTTATATCCGACCATCATTTTTTATAAAAAAAATATTCTTTTATAAAACCATTAATCAATTGGAAGGAGATTGGAGATGCTTTTACCCAACAACTTTAATAAACATGGGTTTAAAAAATATGTTTCTATCAATATCTAATTCATGCCGATGTCTGTGTATTTAATTCTAATGTGTGCTTAAATCAAGTCGGCCTTAAGAGGCGCATAATACTCATTGATTCCTATTTTTTTTTTTAATTTTGCGTAATTTTTAGCATTTTTGCTGTATTTTTTTAAGATTGCGGCTTAACATTTGGTATGTAGGCTTACCAAAGAGTGAATTTGAACATTTTGTTTTAATTTATAAAGCGCCCTACATATTTACGGTGATAGAAAAGTACAATATGCCATAAGATTTTTTATTTATGGTCAAATGAAATATATTGAAAATATTTTAAGTGCAAACAAACTTCATCCAAAATACTGCATATATTTTAAGAAAATACATGTTAGTATGGATTTTATATTATTTATTTATTTAAACTTTATTGCACATAAAAAGTGTACAAATGGCGGACTTAACGCCTTATGGCGTACTCTGCCAGTCAACCATTGGACCAATTATATACAAAGTGGAAGGGACATACCCGTAATAAATCGAACCACGGGCTATACTAGATGACTTAAGTATAATGAAATTGAAATAACAGTCAAAAAACTAAAAAAAATCGACATTCTCATACAAATCGCCCGGGCGGCTGCACACTTTTGTATGGAAATACCGAAATTTATTTTTGTATTTTGGCAGTTATTTTAATTTTATTATACTTTAATGGTCTAGTATAGACCGCGGTTTGATTTATTACGGGTATGTCCCTTCCACGTTGTATATATAAAACTTTTTTTTTCGTTTTGCATATGTTTCATAGAGAATGTTGTTAGTATAATGCACTGAATGTGCTCTTTCCCTGCCTATAAATTAAAAACAATAGTAAAACAATTGATTTGTTCACATTTGATTCATGGGACAGGGAATAATTAAAATAGTTTCAGTATATTTATTGACCCTATATATTCAAAGCTACGTACGGTAGCGTTTTATTTTTTTAAGTAGACATTTTTGAGCGATTAATTTAGTGTAAATATTAGCGAGTTTAGTTTTAAAAAGTTATTTATTTCAGGCTTTGTATTTTAATTGTTCTTGCCTTGATGTTAAAATAATAAAAAATCCACTGCATTTAACAAAAAAAATTTTTTTGTTACTGTCATCGAACAATTATATTAATAACTAATAAAGTATTAGATTTTGTATGGACAGGTCGTTACGACTAATATAAATGTATTTCTCAATATATATGAATAAAATTTCATGATTTTTAACGATCTTGCAGTGGAAAATAAATTAATGTACTAACATGATGTATATAAATATTTCACATAAATAAATGCTGAAATCAAAAGTTATTTATAATATAATCTTGAGAATGTTTAGGTACAGTTGACCAAATATTACAACGTCATTTATGTTCAACACGTAAAAAAACATTTGTTTTGTTTTTATTTCGCTGCTCCGCTGTGGTGAAATTCTATTAACCCCGTAAACGATATCGACGTGAGACGATTTTTATAACCATGACAAAAATACTTTAAATCCGTAAATATATGGTATTGTTAATTAATATTTGGTCGACTGTAGCTGAATTCGTTCTTCATTTTACACACATGACATTATTATGTATATTTAAAAAACCAATCAATAAACATTATAAAATGTAAGATGGGTCTTATGACAGTGATCGTAAAAAAATGACGCTTTCGATAACTTATGCGCAGAAGAACTTAAGTTCAACCACAATTTATGAGATGGACAAACAAAAACAAAATATTTCTAAATGTCGCTACTATCTCTCAAAGGATGCTACTTAGGCAGACGGTATCCAGGAAAATCAGAGACGACGCTTGTTTGTTCGTAGAAAATGAACGCTTATACCGCCACCTTTCCGAAATTTTGCGGTACCTCAACGAAGCTACCTTCTTTCGAACTAGAAGCCCTATCTAGCTGCAACATTTTAACTAAAAATCGAATTACGAAGTCCGTGATTCCTCTTGTATTTGTTCGTCTATGGATTAGATAAAAAAGTGTTTGAAACTGGGTATGGAAACTCACACTTGTGTTTTAATACCCCTCTTTATGCAACAGTTTCATAAACTACTAATACTAAACACAAGAATAGTAATCGCAAATACATATTTCTCAAAGTTGTCAAAGACCCATCCTACATTACATCTAAAATTGTAAAAGCACGGAGCATATTTTCCAAACTTAAACGTAAACACGAGTCATAGGAATATATCGAATTATAATCGTCCTGTAGCGTAGCATTTATTTTTCGATATATGGACTATTTTTTATGTAAAATAGTCGCGATGGGTGTGTTGTAGTTACTCAGTTATTTCTGTACAACTGTAGAAAGGAAACGGCGGCATTTATTTTTGTTGACTTCCACAAGGGGTTAAATTTGTAGTCTTTAACACCTTGCGGTTTACTCGTTTACACACAGTAAAATAACTATTGATTTACATCAATAGTTAGCACAGATTCTTTAATAAAATTACACCTACACTAGGTAGGTGAAAAATCAGTTTTTTTTTAATATATTTTTTTTAATAAAATTATACACCAGGTATACCTAATTTTATAATAAAACTAGCTGGACCCTGCGCGCGTTGCTACACCATTTTTTTTTTCTTAAATCATCCCTTAATTATAACGAAAAAAACAAAAAAAAAATCTAAATTCGTCAAGCCGTTTACGATGTTATAAAGGACATACAGGCAAACATTTTTTTTAAATATATATAATATAATACATATGTGCTATACCTTACACCTCATCTTAGCTTCCCATCAGGCTAGATAGAGGTCAAACGCACTCAAATCTCTAATAAAAAAATAAAAAAGGTTAAGACCAAAACTCGTTAGTCGTAAGCTTTACTTTTTAAATGGCTATTTTAAAAATAAACAAAAAGAGAAAAGAAGCATGCATGTACTCAAATAAAAAATAAAAATCTTCATGTAAGTATACAAGTAAACTACTTAAAAAAGAAAATTTTCTTTTTTACATTAAAGAGCCAAGCTCTTGTCGGTGTCATTGTATGGAAATAGACAATATCCTAAAAGCTTGTACACATTTTTGGGTAGGTATTAATTTTTGAGTAGGTATTTGTGGCGAGCTGAAAACTTGTCTTAGACGAGTTTTGGCAGAAATAATGGAGTAGTTTTCTTTTTCAATTTCAAATACTAGTGAACGTTTTTCTTCATCGGAATTTAATAGAAATAAATTGGCCGCTGCTTCCCTCTATTAGTCACAGCTTCAGGTTACATTGGGAGGTGCTAAATTGTTAGGTTTTGGTGTGAATTACACTTTGTGCAATCTTCAATCGGCTGCGGCTGGCGATCCGTTGTAGACTGTCAGTTTGTTTATCGAACTTTTGACCCACGTGTACACAGTAATGTATACTAACAGAACGTTGCCTGGCAACCATTGTAAGGGCCGGCGAACGTATGGCGAAGCCCAGCACAGAGCATTTTTTACTGCCAAAGCATTATTGTCTTTGCGTACGTTGAAATAAGATCGAAAATTAATTAACACGGGTCGGGCGGGAGCCGCCATTTTGTCGCCGACACTTGTGTTTTACTGTAGTCCGTATTTATCTTATTTCAACGTTCACTGAGTCAATAATACTTTGGCGGTGAAAAATGTCCTCTGCTGCGCTTCGCCATATACGCGCCGGCCCTAAAGGCCCATTTACACAGTGCAAGTTTTTTGCCTGTTGCATACAATTTAATTGTAGCAATAAGTAATAACTTATTGCTACAATTAAATTGTATGTAACAAAAACGTTTTCGGCAAACTATGCGCGAAACAAATATGTTTCGCGCATAGTTTGCCGAAAACGTTGAAGCAGTGGATGCCGTATTGCTCTTTGGTCATGACGTCAGTTATGCATGTAAACTAATGCCCTGATGACATGTATTTTGACAGATGACACTTTTTAGTTTACATAGGCGTATGACGTAATAGCATGGCGGCTACTAAATAGTAAAAAACATAATAAGTAGTAAACACCAATAGTGTTTAAAACAGATTATAAAAACTTAAAATTTTAAATTGAATTTTAAAATTTATTTTGTTATTTTAAACTAAAACCCAACATTTTCAGACTGTTTGTAGCCTAAGCTATCACAAGAATATACTTTTAGACTTCTTCTCATATAGTCTAGAAACTACCCTATTGTATGCAACAGACAACTTGCACCGTGTAAATGGGCCTTTATTCACACAGAATTAAGTTACATATTGAATCAATCTGTCGTGTAAATACGATGTTGAAGTACTAATCTCGCAGTGTAATTAGTGGAATAAATATAGTGGTACCTACAGGAACTATGTAACGCAGTCGGTGTTCAGATCCCGATAGTCGCAAGTTGTTTTAGTAATTCACGTGTGTGCAATGTCGGATAGCTGTGTGTTAAAAATAAAATGTTTGTAATTTAACCCTTAATCGTAGGTATATATTTTTTATTGGTTATGAACTTTATGCCAAAGGCATAAGGGTCAATTTAATGTGGTTACTATTCTAACTCTGCCCGATTAAGGGTTAAGATGATTCAAACAATTTGAAAATGTTCTGTAATTTTTTGGTAAAAACATACGTGAGACACGGACATTATTAATAAACATAAACGGGTATAAACTCGAGTAAAGAGAGTGAGGCTCGGGTCGTCTATGCGCGTCGTGAGTCATATTCGCCCTGAGAAAGACCTCCGGATGAGGTCGAAACATGTTGGTCAGACCCGTTTAACGCATATTAATAATGTATTTTTTTTTTGCAAATGCCTGTATTTATTTGTTTTGCACCGATAAGGAGCGAGGTGGAAGTAAGCATTACTAGCGGTTTAGCAAGCTAAGCAACGCCGGGTTTGGTCCGCACTTGGATGGGTGATCATAAGCGGCATAAAAAAAATTCGAGCTCCTCCGTGGATTGGAAGGCACGTTAAGACGTTGGTTCCCGGCTGTCATTCGTTAAGCTATGGCAGATGCCTGTTAGATGCCTGTTAGCTTGAAAAATCTGACACCGGTGTTGGCCACTTACACACTCGAAAAAAAGCCGATTCAGTATTTATCAAGTCAAATCTCAATTTATCAATCAAAAAATTTGTGAAAGAGACTATTTATGTAGATATTGGCCAACGACCGTTATTTTTTGATTTTTTTTGTATTTCTTTCGTAATGCTATCCGACATTGTTATATTATTATAGAATCTGCAGTTCAAATCGTTTCAGCATTGTAGTTGTGTACAGTAAGTAGTCACTAGACAGCAATCGTGCCGCCATCATTGTCTGTATCGTTGTTTATGACGCTATTCAATATTATGGACTGTAATAAAGTGATATTGTAAATTAGATCAGACTTTCATTTAACTTCTTTCTTTTATAGCGTACATAGCAGTGGACTGACCACTGCTAGACTGATGTGCGTGTGCTCTGAGGGCCACTCTCTCAGAATTCTTTGAAAACATGCTCAGGATTTAGTGAACATTCCAAAAGAATTGTGAAAGTTGGAACCAGATTTTGTGAAAATCAAATAAGTGAGTTATGGGATTTAAAGTTGGACCCTCAGTCCACACATAGAGGATTGAGGGTCCACTTGTACCGGATAAACTAAGGGCACTAAAGAAAAAGTACGCCAAAATGTAAGATAATGCCAAACAAAAATTGTGGAAACAAGATATTTTAGCAAAACATTGTATTATTTTCTATATCTTTTTCAAAAATTCAAAATTCAAAATATCTTTATTATCATAGGATATTTAAAATATCTCTTAATAATAGTTACTTTGTTTTGTTTTGCACAAATGTTGACGTCAAATCGTTACTTAAAGCTAAGTTTACGCCGCTTCCTAGGCGCAAGTGCAGAAGAAGCGGCAACAAACTGCACTGCACGTTTTCTCCAAAGACGTCAACTAACAAACTAAAAACTTAAAATTAGTTATATAGATGGACAGAGATTACATTGTTTATTATGTCATAATTAAATTGAATTATAAGAATTACGAAATTTAAAATAATGTCAATTTGTAAATTTAGTATGTACCAATGTACCTAAATTATGACATGTCTAAGTATACAAACCTTTAAGAGGGACCCGCGCCAAGCTCAAGCCAGACCTGTGTCTTTAAGATAGTCATCGGTCCTATAATAAGCCTTCTCACAAAGTACTTTCTTTACATAAGCTTTGAATTTTCTGTCTGGCATATCAAGGACCGATTCTGACAATTTATTATAAAAAAGTATACACTTCCCCATAAAAGACTTACTGACTGTATTCAGCCTGTAATACGGGCTAACTAAGTCATTCTTATTACGTAAATTTCTATCTGTAAAATCACTTACTTTATTGAACATGGAAATATTTTTCCTTACATACATTATATTTTCAAATATGAATTGTGATACAAAAGTAAGTATACCTATTTCCTTGAATAATTCCCTCAGTGAGTCTCTCGATCCTAAACCGTAAATAGCACGAATTGCTCTTTTTTGTAAAAGAAAAATAGTCTGAATGTCGGCTGCACTCCCCCATAGAAGTATCCCGTAAGACATTAAGACTGTGAAAGTAACTAAAGTACACTTGTCTAGCAGTTGCTACATCTGTCAATTGTCTTATTCTCCTAACAGCGTAAGCCGCAGAGCTAAGCCTATTAGAAAGTTTAGTTATATGAGCGCCCCATTAAAGTTTCGAATCAATTGTGATTCCTAAAAAGGTAGTACTTTCAACCAGATCGAGTTTCTGACCATTAATTAGTATGTCAACGCAGGCTTGATTCACATTAGGAAGAGAGAATCGAATGCATTGGGTCTTGTTCGCATTTAACATGAGGTTATTGGCCGAAAACCAATCAGAAATTAAAGATAAGGTGCTGTTCACCGCGCTAGCATCACTGTTATGTCGATCTATTTTAAATATTAGCGAGGTGTCATCAGCAAACAGCACCATGTCAGCCTCTTTCTCAACCATGTAAGGCAAGTCATTGACATAAACTAAGAAAAGGAACGGTCCTAGAATTGAACCTTGGGGAACGCCCATTTTCACATTAGACCCGTGTGATTTTACGCCGTTTATATCAACAGTTTGAAGCCTATCTGTTAAGTAAGATTCTATTAATTTAATTGACTTATCATCAAAACCGTATTGACGAAATTTGAGCAAAAGTGTTGGATGATCAACGCAATCAAATGCTTTAGAAAGATCGCAAAATGATCCAATTGCATCATTTCTGTTTTCCCACGCGTTGTAGATATTAGTAATAAGTGCTACTCCTGCATCGGTGGTCGATTTTCCAGCAGTAAAGCCGTATTGTTGGCTATGGAAAAGATTATTGGTCTTAAAGTGAAGTAGCATTTGATTGAGCATTATCTTTTCGAACACCTTACTCAAAACTGGCAGAATAGAGATAGGTCTGTAGTTGCCAGGGTCTGTTTTTTCTCCTTTTTTGAATAAGGGGATTAGTTTACTACATTTCATTAAGTTAGGAAATATGCCTTCATCAATACATTCGTTAAATATGAAAGCTAAATCGGCAGCAATTATGTGTATAATATGACTTACTACGGCTACTGACATGCCCCAGTGATCTTCTGATTTTTTTAAATTTAACTGTTTAAAAGCATCTATTATATCGCTAGGGCTAACATGCTTAAAATTAAATTTAGAATCACAAGGGCTAACATTACTCTTAAGCAAAGCCTCAGCACGCTGGGCGCTAGAACTCACATTAGAAGTGAGTTCCAAAGGAATGTTAGTAAAATAATCATCAAATATATTTACTATTTCTTCAGTTTTTGAAGTATTTTTACCACTACATTTGATTCGGCAAATATTTTCTTTGGTTTTATTTTTACCTGTTTCCTTATTTATGACACTCCATGTTTCTTTAATTTTATTAGGAGCATTATTTATTTTTTTGCTAATACTATTCGACTTGGCTCGTCTACAAACTTTTTTAAATATTTTAGAATAATTTCTAACATATTCTATAAAAGAAGGATTAAAGTTATATTGTTTTTGGGCATATAGATCATATAACCTGTTTCTACTTATGTAGATGCCGGTAGTAGCCCATTCACTAAACTGTGATTTACTATGAACTACTACTCTTTTTTGTTTCAATGTTTTAGAATACTCAGAGGAAACAGTACTAAATAGTTTATTATAATGGTCGTCAGGATTATTCGTTCAAAATGGACCCTCACGTGGAAAGTTTATTACGCTAATAATAACAAAACCATTAACTTTTGGTTACTCTTTAAAATCCTATATTATAGTAAATAAATTGTGAAATTTTGTGAAAGCAATAACAGATCACGATATCACGTTGGTTAAAAATTATCACCTTATAAAAACTCGGACCCTCAGTCCTCCACTTTTTTGTTTTCGTTTTGTTTCGCTTAATGTATGATAGCTAAGAAAAACACAAAATTATCTCCTTTTGTAGAATAATATGTGCTACAAATTGATATTATTTGTTAATAATAATAATTACGTTAAAACTACAAATTTTAATATATACTGAAATTGACTATTAATGTATGTGGGTAGGGTGACAATACTTTCGTTTTTACCCACATTTATTTTTAATGGAGTGCTAATTCTGAGTGATGTTTTAGTTGCTAATCTGGTTCAAAGTAATCATACCACACGAGCTTTTTTTTATTTACATAAGTACAATAGTCGCTATTAGCTATAAGTTTAGTAAACAATCGTTTATGTGAATGCATTGGAAGTGATTGGTGATAAGGATTTGACGCGAGTTCTATGTAACAGAGAGGATTACATTAATACATTTATATTTATTTAATGTGCAAGCACATCTTTGTTCAAGCAAGACACTCGCGGTCAAGGAAATCAAACTTTTGATTTAAAGTAAGTCTGATTTGGATATGTACTACAAATGTCATGTATTAATAAATAGTAATTTCCAATGTTATGATGATAATAAGAGAAAAATCGAACCAAGTTTATTAATCCTATAACTCTACATTTATTAATCTATGCTGCAATTTAAAGGGGTAAATGAAGTCCAACGCTGCTTCGATTAGAAATTTTAGACGTTATTTAAAAGAGGGAATAGATCGATAGGTAAACCATTGCGTTATTGAATAATTTATTTTCATTCTGCAAAAGCCATTTTTTTAATAGTCTCTATTTTTTCTTTAAATAATTTATTTCTAATGTGGGCAGCACTAGGCTTTATGCAAGATGTTGTCACCCTATTTCATAATTTACATAATAAAAATAAAACTTGATTTTCTTGTGCAATAAAAGGTGTTTTTATTACCCAATAGTACTGTATTTGTAGTACATTTTTTTTACAATCGGAGATAATTTTGTGTTTTTCTTAGCTATCATACGTTAAGCGAAACAAAATGAAAACAAAAAAGTTGACCGAATTTTAACAAGGTGATAATTTTTAACCAACGTGATATCGTGATCTATTATTGCTTTCACAAAATTTCACAATTTATTTACTATGATATAGGATTTCAAAGAGTAACCAAAAGTTAATGGTTTTGTTATTATTAGCGTAATAAACTTTCCACGTGAGGGTCCATTTTGAACAAAGATATAGATAATAATACAATGTTTTGCTATAATATCTTGTTTCCACAATTTTTGTTTGGCATTATCTTACATTTTGGCTTCAAGACTTTTTCTTTAGTGCTCTTAGTTTATCCAGTACAAGTGGACCCTCAATCCTCTATGTGTGGACTGACTGAATGCTGAGAGCTCACGTCACAGAATAAGTACGAGCTCACGTTTGAATGACCACGCTGGGCTGGCGGGTATACTCGTAAGGGTGCCCACGTCAGACTTTTTGTAGGACCGATTCCGGTCGGGCCGTTTTTTTGACGTGACAACGTTTAACTAACGTGTTTAACTCGATAATACGGGCTGCATGCACGAAAAAGATGACGTCATTGTCCCGTCACGCTCATTGTGGCACGGGACGAACGAGAGAGAGAATGTTTGACGTTGTCACGTCAAACTACCGCCCGTAAACCGACTCTACAGACAACCAATTTTTTTGTAGGAATTTCTGACCCTTCTTTTTGCGTCAGCTTATGTGGCAAGATAGTGAAAAATACTGCAAAAAGCAAAAATTGATATTTTTGTACAATTTTGAGATTTACTTAGTAATGCTAATATCCAATAAAAAATCCTAGAGGTTACTCGGAATGATGATCTAACGATTTCTTGAATCCATCCCTCTACCACACCCCTAGTGTGTGTCCACGGACGTGCGCGAAGAAATGCTGCACGAGATCAGGCTAAAATCGGACTTAATCGGCGACAATAAGGACAAGAATTATCTGACAACTAAGGCCGCGTCGCGTGTCGCGCCTCAGGTCACGTCGCCTGTCCATAGACGAGGCCAAAGGATTGGGACACATCTGTGAGTGCGGAACAGCATTTTCCTATGCTGCTATCATTTGCTGTTGCTCAGAACCGTATTAACTAGAGCGAGAGAGCGGCGCGGCGGAATGCGGCAGCATCGTCTATTCCGCGTCAGCTCATGGATGAACAAAGGGGGGGGGGGGGGGGTTAGCATCATGACAATAATTTAGCGTATTGTTAGTAGTAGTAGTTAGTAGTAGTGGTAGTTAGAATAGAAGATAAAAAAGAGCTCCAAATTAAAATATTTATTGATTACTTTGTTGTACAAGCAATTATAATTAAAATATAATATTAAACTTAACACAACAATTAATATGTTAACAACTAAATGGAAGAACTTTGTAAGTAACAATACGTCAAAATCAGTTCAAATATAATATCCATATGTACTTAATCTCACAATAAAATGGTATAAGTATGGAATGTTAACAATTAAGATCGTACTAATATAACTTTTTAAAGGGCGAGTTCAGTCTAGTAAACAGGAAATATTAAGTAATTGGGAATGCATTTGTGCGAAAAAAACGAAGTTGTCATTTAATTATTGCACTATGATAAATAAACTGAATTTACCCTTAAAATAGTTATTTTTCTTTACGAATATATTCTACAAAATATTTCCTTAACATTAAATTATTAAATTATATTATTTTAAATCGAAAGAAATATAATACTGCGTACTGGTTTACATCTGGAAAAATGTCAAAAAACTACGTTTATTATTTATATTATTTGCTAAAAAATTACGTGATCACTACTGTATTGGATTCTTCAAAAATGTTTTGGTCATATACAAAATTCTTAAATCTATTTTACGGTTATCGCAACAAGGTAGAAGATGTTTTTTATGACTTTTTATATTTAACAATATTTTTCTGCTCCTGCAGTATTGTGTGCTGGCGAAAACTTTAATCAGGCGCTATCGACCGTTGCTATCTCGCTTTACGTAATAAGTACTACTTGATAAAAAGAGTAGAAAGTTTGTTTGAAGGTTTATCTACGAAGCCATGCTAAGGCAGCTGAACTGTCGATAAAACGTGGACAAAGTTTATATCGCGCTGCAGACCATTGCTATATCTCTGATCTGTTACTAGGTAAAGCAAGATGGCGGTAATCGTAAGCGCTGATAAGATTTGTCATGCTGCCTTGGCCTACTTTATTTATTCAATAATTTTAAATTAAATAGTACATAACTATACAATATTTCCAATTTTATTAAATGAAAATATATTCAGCGAATTCATGTTTTTAACATGTGCCAATAACCTACCATTCAAAGGATTTTTATCTTTGACAGAATAACTTAAAAATAAGGCCAGTTAAATAAAGTACACCGTAGTTTACTCATTTATTGAAAGTACCTAATAAGAGTTACACCATAGCAATGAAGTCGATTCTTGTAGTGTCTGTGCTGTCAGAGATAAAATAACGCTGATGGTAGACTTTTATCTTACTCTGCTTAAATAATACTTTTGAAGCACTTGGGGCTTATATACCATGTACATATAAGTGTTTGCTTAACATTAGTTCAAAAACACCGTACAGTGGTCGGAAAACTTCAATTGGAAGTTAAAATTGCGAAAAACCGTGGTACGGTTACGATCTCTGACCAGCAGATATATTTTACAATTTCCATAAAAATTCCGCTGAGTCCGAATAGGTCTACTTATTTATTTACAATTAAATACATTACAAATAGTTATTTTTATTTTTTTTCAAAGCCAAATGTCTTATAAAATGTCCGTTATCCACAATTCCCAACGGTTACAAACGTACTTAATGCATTTTCTGGATATAAGTCCGTTTTAATGTTCAGTTGAGGTTCTGGTTTATCATTTCAATTGTGTGAGAATTATGAGGCCTCTAACTCTATCCTACAGATAATTACTCAATATGGAGCCTAAGGCTGAGAATACACTATACTGAATTTAAAATGCTGCTTTTATATGCGTTGCCTGCTTACAAACGATCGGTTAAAATGGTATTACTACAAAACCAGCAATGTACGTAAGTATAAAGTCAGCATCGGAATTTCAGCACATAGATTCCCAGGCTAAGCTTGGGATTATCTTACGATGACGAGAGCTTGGTGCTTTGCATCAAATCTCCACAAGGATCGGCCATTTTTTCACAATTCTGAGTTTTCTAAACAATCACCATTCACCACTTATTCTTAGACTCTAGAGAGTACTATTTTTGACTCAGGATACTCTATTATAATATCTATAGAAGGTATGTTATATCAAAGATAATATAATTATTAGTTACATATATACACTGGTCATACGTGATCTACATTTCAGCTGCAGCAAGTCCATCGCTGGACATTGTACGTACATACCTAGGTACTTTACGTTGTACTTATACAGCCATACTTATATCTGTAATGTCATATTCTAGAAAATTGGGAATTTCAAAAAATATTTAATAAATTCTTAACTACTCGTAAATTCTTAAATAAAAATTAGATAAGTTTTTCTTTCTGAGATTTCTTTATGCACACGTCTGGACTAAGTTATACCTTGGGGGTGAGCCCAAGAGTGAAAATAAAACTAAAACGAAAATTAAAACTGATACCTATGACTAGTCTCTGTGAGCTCACAGAGACTAGTCATAGGTATCAGTTTTAATTTTCGTTTAATATATTCATGTCTCATTTTGTTTTGCAAGAATTTAAGAAATGGGCCCTCGATCGAAATGCACATGTATGTAAAGTCAGCTGCCAAAATATGTCATCAAATAAATGCATTTTTAATTTTTGATATATTTCTGCTGCGGACTGTACTAGATGCAACAGTGATTGCTTAGGAAACATATAATACTTTGTACTCATAATCGAGTGATAGTGGTGTCGTGGTCGTGTGGCGGTCGTTACGCTCTCGTGTGGTTGTTGGCGGTGACCGGCGGCGCTGCCTCAGCCTCCTCGGCCGCCGCCTCCGCTTTCAGCTTGCGGTATTTACCTGGCGCAAGAAAGTATTTTACATTTTTAAAAGGAAAACATTGGAAAAAGAACTTGCGTGCAAAGTGTAGAGTACCAAATTTTGGTTTTAGGGGCATCAACACAGGCGGCGTTGTAAAATCACAGACAAATCGTATTGTTCCGTCTTTTTTTCCACTGCAGTCTTCAGCATCCTTGGTGACCATTATGACATGCATCATCTTTAGAGGAGAAAAAGCCGATGCTTGCATGGCTCGAAAGCAGCACAGCTTCAGGTCCCACCCGCAAATAGGAGTCAGGTAGATTTTTTTACGAGAGGCAAAAAACTTGGTAAGGATGCAACCGGGTACGCGATGATGAGGAATAGGTAGATAAATTAATGAGAATGTGGGTATACTTACGCGCCACTTTGACGAAGATGACGCCCCACCAGATGGACCAGCCCCAACCGACCAGGCAAAACAGCACCGTGAACAACTGCCCGCAGCCAACCAACAGGTTGATTAGGAATGAGCCTGCAAATATAGACACCATATGTTTAGATAAGAATACATAAACATTTCACCAATTATCGATACATTTCAAATTAGACATTGTACCTACAGGTTAATCAGTTGTGGCGAGCTTTACGCCACGTGTAAGAATTATTATCACAACAATGAAACTATAACATGGTTCACAAGGAGCATACAAGATGGCGCTGACATCACATCCTACAACTCGATTTCAGAGTTTTTTCGATTGGCTGCATAAATATAATACAATCGTCAACATATGCGGGCGCGACATCATGCTTGATGGAAAGATACTTCGGTGGCGGTCCTGGCACTACACTGTGATTATCCCGTAGGTCTTTGTAGCATTCAGGTTTACAATGGGTAAACCTGAATGCTACATAGACCTACGATGTAATGACACCACCGAGGATCATCAACAAAAAGTGCGGAAAACATGCGAATGTTAGAAAAAAACTAATAAACGTCGGGAAGCCAGTGAATGTTAGAAAAATAGTAAATTGATTGTGCTACAAGGCGTAAAGGTAATAGTTTTAACGCGAGGGCGCTACTTTGAATCCTGAGTGAAGCCAGGGATTCAAGTATATTGCTCGAGATGTAGTTTTTGAAATATTAATAAAAAATCGCGAGGTCTAAGTTCGCAAAAGAACCAAAAAATGTTTAAAGCAAAAGAACCAAAAAATGTTTAAAGCAAAAGAACCAAAAAATGTTGACCTACAGTCATCCATGTAAAAAGTGTTGTGTTCCAATTTTAAATAATTACGACGCTATTGCCTATATTTTATTGTTTTAAAACTAAATTCTTCTTTTTTTGTTGCTGACAGCCATACTGCCAATATTATTTTTGATTCTACATTCGTGTTCGGTTTTCAAATGTGTTTTAATGCCTAGGGAATTTACTTTTTACTTTTAAGTATCTAGAGAATAACCAGTGACTTTAGCCCCAAATATTTGGGATGAAAACATCGTTTTTCGAATAGATGAGATGAAAATAAACAAATGAACGTAGTCGAGAAAATTATTTAAAAAAAAATTTAAATATTCATATTCGTTTATGAGTATTTTATTCAGTAGGGACTAGGGAGGGGCTTATTACCTATCTACTTTATATCCGTTACTTACGAATCTTTTGTTTTGGTTAAAACAAAGAAATGATGAACTAGAATCTATCTAGAATTCTTACGAAGGGTTACGTAAGAAGTTTCAAAAAAAATACCTAAAGTTGTAGATGTCCCTTTCTATTTTATTGCACTGTTAGTTTGCGGGAAAGAGACATCTCTGAAACTTTAGGTACGCTTTTTGGGAAAGTTTTAGGTATAATTAAACACTAGTACCTAATTAAACATAAGCATTATTGAAACATAATCTTTATGCACGTGGCGTTAAGTAGGTATTTTGTAGTGATTCAAGATTGTATTTGATTTCTTTGGGTTAAAATGACAAGATCAATAAAATTACTCACCTATCCTATGCTTCGCTCCGTCGTGTACTCCAAACCTGGGGATGCCAAAACACAGGCAGAACATTCCACTAAATATTGTACCTGCAACAGAAGAAAAGTGTGGTATGTGTTATTTGCGGCTACTGAGGATGCCGTCGAAGTAGCCCATTATTGGACTGATCGAATATAGTTGATATCGGACAATATAGGTATTATTATAGGACATATTGGGATCGTCGGCGAGCAAAGAAGAAAGAACACATAAGTTTTCTGAACCGTACGGATCTCGGGTACATCATCATCTTAGACGTTAGGGGCTAAGCATGGTCTAGTCAATTTTTCCTCATATGTAGTTCTATTATGGCTCTTCTGCCTCCAGCCTCTGATGTTGTTTTTCTTTAAGTCTTTCTAAACACCATCTGACCATCTGAGCCTTCTATTCTACGACCCTCCGCACCTGACTCTCCAGTAGTCGTTTAGGTACTCTGGCTTCGTTGATACTTACTATGTGTCCTGCTCATCGCAGGCGTCCCATTTTTAACCAACTTTAAAAAAAGAGGAGGTTATCAATTCGTTGGAATCTTTTTTTTAGGGTTCCGTACCCAAAGGGTGCAAACGGGACCCTATTACTGTGACTCCGCTGTCTTTTCGTCTGTCTGTCTATCTGTCCGTCAGTCACAGGGCTCTACCTCTTGAACCGTAATAGCTAGACACTTGAAATTTTTACCGATTATGTATTACTGTGGCGGATATAACAACAAATACTAAAAATCACTCGTTTTTTTTTATTTCTAGTATTTGTTGTTATAGCGGCCATAGTTATGACTATGGCATACTATACATATTACTATACATAATCTGTGAAAATTTCAAGTATCTAGTTAATGTCATTATAAAGATCTAGTTAAAAACGCTAAAAAAACACGTTTTTTGTATGGCGAACCCCTTTAATTTTTAACTTTTTTTTATTTTTAGTATTTGTTGTTATAGCGGCCACAGTAATACATAATCGGTGAAAATT
Organism: Acrobasis repandana; assembly: GCA_963576875.1. Lineage (NCBI taxonomy): Eukaryota > Metazoa > Arthropoda > Insecta > Lepidoptera > Pyralidae > Acrobasis > Acrobasis repandana. The sequence goes on along the minus strand of OY756241.1, from coordinate 8,110,656 downwards.
TCAAGTGTCTAGCTATTACGGTTCAAGAGATAGAGCCCTGTGACAGACGGACAGACGGACAGACGGGCAGACAGCGGAGTCTCAGTAATAGGGTCCCGTTTGCACCCTTTGGGTACGGAACCCTAAAAATATGTCATCTACGAGTAAGTATACAATTATTTGATTATTTCGCTTTTCTGGTATTGAAAACGGTTTTTTGTTTTGAAAACATATACAGTGTTACTACAAAAAACTTAGACATCTGTTTAACAGATGTCTAAGTTTTTTTGTAGTAACACTGATAGTAATTAAAATTAAGTAGGTACTTAGCTGTGAAACGAAAAGGATGACTTACCGAGCCCCGGCACTACAATGTTGCACAGCAGGCAGAAGTACGCCAAAACGATCGGCAGCACTGGGATCGCGCCGCGCATCACACTTGTGTGCTCCACCAGTGTCGTATCCAGCTTTTTGCGGGTGTCCTGAAATAAAATAATAAATTGTTTTAAATAAAATATTAAAAAATAATAAAAAAAAGGTGAGCCGTCGAGGAATTTGTTGTTGAGAAAAAGTTGTTTCCAGTCTGGTTAGGGTATTGCAGGCTTGAATCACCTGATTATCCGAAAAGAAAGATGATTCTGTGGCGTATCGGACCTGCCGTACGCCAACCTTCTTTGTAAATAATCTCATAGAGATGACGACATCGTCGAGCGCACGTCTAACAGTGCGCGCGCATGGATGGCCCCTTCATATCGAACCTGTCAAATCGGCCGTCACGGAAAATTCCCTTGCATATATTTTATTAATTATTTTATATCAAAACAGTGCAATAACTCATTGTTAATATATAAATAAATACATAGCAGCATACCAAATACTTTCACTGCTATATTGGTGACCCCGACGTGATACCGCAATCGTACTTCGCGAAGATGGAAAAGGATGAAAATTTTGGAATCCCAACGGCCGAACCAACTAAAGGTACATTTCAACAAACATTTAAAGTCGGCGTCAAAATTCCGCCATTCTGGCCTGACCGCCCAAACCTATGGTTCGCACAATTAGAAGGTCAATTCATATTAGCCCGTATAACAGCCGATACTACCAAATTTTATACTGCGTGTAGTTACTTAGAACATCAGTATGCCGTTGAAGTCGCAGATGTCATTGAGAACCCGCCCAAAGAGAATAAATACGAAACGCTCAAGAGAGAGTTGGTGAAGCGTATGTCAGCCCCAAGAGAGGAAAAAATCTTACAGTTCCTGAATAAAGAAGAAATGGGCAATCGTAAACCTTCGCAGTTCTTAAGGCACTTAAGACATCTGGCGGGCCCTCAAATCTCAGACGAATTTATACGCACGGTATGGTGTAATGGCTTACCTTCGCAAATACAGCCAATTATTGCGTCGCAGACCGACTCACCACTAGAGAAATTAGCTGATTTGGCTGATAAAGTAATCACTATCGCCTCGCCCGCTTCCCAGGTATGTGACGTCAGACCAACAACTTCTTCAGCTGACCCGTATTTAGGTATAATGGAGAGTATGGCCAAGCAAATAGAGGAGCTGCGCAGTCAAGTACAGCAGCTAGCCACGCGAGAGAATCGGCCCAACTTCAGACGATATCGGTCTAGTTCGCGATCCCGGTCACGTGGTAATGGCCTATGTTTTTACCACCGCAAGTTTGGTGCTGCGGCCTTCAAATGCACAACGCCCTGCGCATATAAAAAGCCGGAAAACTCCAGCGGCAGCCACTAGTGGCGGCAAATGACTGCCCGCAAGGAAACGGCCGCCTCTTCGTCGTCGACAGGAAGACCCGGGTAGAGTACCTCATTGATACAGGATCTGACCTCTGCGTATTCCCCAAATCGATGGCCAAAGGGTTCCGTCCTCGTACTACGTATGAGCTGTATGCAGCGAACAACACCCGTATTAATACGTACGGATTTCTGGATTTGTGCCTTGATCTTGGCCTGCGTAGAGACTTCCGCTGGCGCTTCATCGTGGCTGAGGTATCCAGGCCCATCATAGGAGTTGACTTCTTACAGCACTACAATCTTCTGGTAGACTGCCGACAACATCGACTGGTTGACGGACTCACAACGCTTTGGATCACAGTCCCATGTCGTCACAGCACTTCGCCAGAGACCGAAGCAGTCAAGACCATCAGCGGTGACTCCAAATGCCTGGACTTGCTGAAGCAGTACCCAACCCTCACCACGCCAGCAGGTAGGCCCACAGAACCCAAGCACAATACTAAGCATCACATCCGCACGACTCCAGGACCTCCAGTGGCAGCTCGTCCTCGCAGATTTGCCCCTGATCGCCTAAAAATCGCAAAGCAGGAGTTTGATGCTATGTTGCAGAATGGAACAGCACGACGTTCGGAAAGCTCATGGTCGTCCCCACTCCATCTCGCTCGTAAGAAAGACGATGGCTGGCGCCCATGCGGTGATTACCGTGCTCTCAATGCGAGAACAATTGCAGACCGCTACCCAATTAGGCACATCAACGACTTCACTTACCAGCTGTCAGGTGCCAAGATCTTCTCGAAAATTGACATGATCAAGGCGTATAATCAGATCCCAGTCGAAGAAGCTGATATTTCGAAAAATGCCATCACAACACCGTTCGGGCTCTTCGAATTTCCGTACATGACATTTGGTCTACGAAACGCAGCTCAAGCCTTTCAAAGGTTCATCGATGAAGTACTGCAAGGCTTGGATTTCGCGTACGGATATTTGGACGACACCTTGATCTTTAGCAGGTCTGAAGAGGAACACCTCCAACACCTGGAAATCTTGTTCGAGCGTTTCAAGGACTACGGCTTACTGATTAACGTGTCCAAGTGCGTTTTTGGCGTTGAGGAAATACAGTTCCTAGGATATTCTGTTTCCACAGATGGTATCAAGCCCTTAACAGAAAAGGTAGAAAGTATACAAGCCTATCCTCCTCCGTCAACAGCTAAACAACTTCGACGTTTCTTGGGCATGTTCAATTACTATCGCAGATTCGTACCAAAAGCTGCTGAACTTCAAGCACCGCTCGACAAAGCCCTCACTGGCAATATCAAAGCAATACTCCCATTAACATGACGGAAGAAATGTTATCAGCTTTCAACGCTTGCAAAAACTGCCTATCTCAAGCTGCACTTCTTGCACATCCAGATGTCAACAAAGAACTGGCATTGTTCACTGATGCATCCGACGGAGCCATTGGTGCAGTTTTGCAGCAGAACAACAACGGCAGCTGGGAGCCTCTCGGTTTCTTTTCCCGCAAACTTTCGTCATCACAAAAGAAGTATAGCCCATATGATCGAGAGTTGTTGGCTATTTACGAAGGCATCCGATACTTCAAGTACATGCTGGAAGCTAGAGTGTTTACGGTTTACACAGATCATAAACCCATCACATTCGCTTTCACCACCAAAAGAGACGGATGCTCACCCAGACAGTACAGATACCTCGATTACATTTCACAATTCACCACTGACATCAAATTCATATCCGGTTCTGACAATGTCGTCGCTGACGCTATGTCCCGCATTGAACAAATTTCATCTTTCATCAACTTCGCAGATCTTGCAAGAGATCAGGAGCAAGACCCTGAACTGCAAGACCTGTTAAGGCAGAAATCATCCCTCATCCTCAAGAAACTGCCTGAGAACAATTTATACTGCGACATCTCATTAAATCACCCACGTCCATACCTAACCCCTTCCTACCGCAGGAAAGTCTTTGAGAAGATGCACGGTTTGAGCCACCCCGGAACCAAGGCAACCACTCAACTCATCGCCGAACGCTTCATTTGGCCTGGGTTGCGCAAGGACTGCACCCGCTGGACTCAGCAATGCACAGATTGCCAACGAAGCAAGATCTCCCGTCATCTCTCTTCCCCTTTTCAAACTTTTCCTGTACCTTCAGAACGTTTTTCCCACGTTCATCTTGATCTCATTGGTCCTTTATCCTTTTCAAAAGGGTATAAATATTGCCTCACCGTCGTCGACCGTTTTTCCCGCTGGCCTGACACCTATCCCCTGACGGACAACACTGCAGAAACTTGTGCCAGTGCCTTTTTATCCAACTGGATATCGCGCCATGGTTGTCCTTCCACCATCACTACCGACAGAGGACAGCAGTTCCAGTCACACCTATTTCAAGCCATTTCGCGACTGATTGGTGCAGAACATCGCCCCACCACTGCCTACCATGCGCAGTGCAATGTGGAGCGTCTCCATCGCCAGCTGAAGGCAGCCATCATGTGCCACAACAACCCGCAGTGGACAGAAACCCTCCCTCTTGTGCTGTTGGGCATACGAGCAGCTTGGAAGGAGGACCTCGGCGCGTCGGCTGCTGAGATGGTCTACGGCGAGCCTCTGAGACTACCTGGGCAATTCTTTACTCCATCTTCAGACAGTCATCTGGATCCTGTGGACTACGTGTCACGCCTAAGGAAACACATGGCTGGATTGTCTCCTGTGCCTACATCAAATCACGGCAACAAAACTTTCTACGTGCCAAAGGACATACATACGTCGGATTACGTATTTCTACGCCGGGGCCCTGAAAGACGAGCCCTTGAATCGCCATACGTCGGCCCATATAAGGTACTGCACAGAGGAGCCAAAGCCTACAAAATTGAAGTCCAGGGCAAAGAAATTACTGTCACTGTAGACAGACTGAAGCCAGCGTATCTTACTTTAGATGATCATAAAACTTCAAACAAGACAACCGTCCATCCTTCTTCAGCACCTGAAGAAGAGGATCCTCTACGGACAAGGAGCGGACGTGTAGTCAGATTCCCCGCTCATCTTCAGCACTATCGACCGTGAACCGGTCTCAGCGGGGGAGTAATGTGGCGTATCGGACCTGCCGTACGCCAACCTTCTTTGTAAATAATCTCATAGAGATGACGACATCGTCGAGCGCACGTCTAACAGTGCGCGCGCATGGATGGCCCCTTCATATCGAACCTGTCAAATCGGCCGTCACGGAAAATTCCCTTGCATATATTTTATTAATTATTTTATATCAAAACAGTGCAATAACTCATTGTTAATATATAAATAAATACATAGCAGCATACCAAATACTTTCACTGCTATAATTCCGTGCTTCGGAAGGCACGTAAAGCTGTTGGTCCCGAACGCCATCTAGCATTTGTACCTATCCTAGATTATACCCTATACCAGAGGGCAGTCGCTCTGTGTAATAACCAGGAACCTCGTCAAATCACCTAGGTTTAGGTAGCGGACCCCGGGCTCTGAAGCGTTACCGCTGAGGATGCAATGTTTTTAAGCGTTTTAAAACATTGTACGGAGGTACGGAATCCTTTATGTACAAGTCCGACTTGCACTTGCCCGTTTATTTATAATGGAAAATTTCCATTATTGGAAAATATGAGTTTCCTCTGTGATTGTAGGTAACAACTAGTAACCTAATAATTGGTTACCTCAATGTCCTCTTCCTCTAAGTCAGTGTCTCGTTTCATGAAGTCCGTAGAGACCATGATCTTCATTTTCCTGGAGGGTGCGGGGGACGGCACGGGAATTGATATGGCCGACGACATTTTGACAAAATCACAAAACTTTTGACAACGACTAATATGAAAGGTTTTAGATTGTCGGCTCAAAATAAATCAAATACATTGATTAAGTTTATCTGTTATATGAAATTTGGAACTTTGCTTAGTTTTCTAAACGTTTTTTAAAAAGATTTAAAAGTACATAGATGATATGGTAAAGATAAAAAGAAAAGAAGGGAAATTCGAATACACTTTATAATTTATGCCTTGAAAAATGCTTGGATTTTTCAAAATCACGAATGAAATACAAAATTTAAAAGTATAGGTACCTAAAAGATACCCTTATCACATAAAAACGAACATTTTAGATTAAAAAAAAAATGAAAAATGCCAAAAAATATAGTTAAAATTAAAAGGATAACAAATTTCCAGCAACAGTTGACAATGTTTACGCGAAAGACACTAGAATTACACTAACAGAAATAGATTATCAAAGTCATTTGCTTATTGCTATCGATTGTGGCATTGTAAGTGAAAAGTCGACCTTGGTGCAAGTGACCCATTTCAATACAACTGCTGAAGAACGAAAAACTTGTAATTTTAATGGGAGATTACCATCGAGTAAAAAAACTATACATTACTCACGCAAAGTTCTTACCTTTATATGTACAACGTCTAAAAAATATACTGAAACTATTACAGTTGTTTAGTATCATCGACTGGATTCAGAATTAAAATAGTTCCAGTATATTTTGTTAGACCTGTATATGTTTTTACGGTGTTCATGCTTTAAAATTGTATCAAGCATTGCATTTTGAAACTATTTTATGAACTACTGTTCACAGTTTAAAGTGGCTTTTCTTAGCTTAACGATCTCACTTTAAACTGTAAACAGTAGTTCATAAAATAGTTTGAAGGGTTAAATAGGGCTTTACAAAGACAATATTTTAAATTATATCTCCGTTTCCTTTCAAATAATTTATTTTAGAAAATTCATGTATGGCCTTAAGGCCGTATCTGAATTTTCCGAAAAACTACCACTTTTGGCAAATGTGCGTAGTAAAGCTTAACGTTCTCACTTTAAACTGTAAACAGTAGTTCACAAAATAGTTTGAAGGGTTATCGAGGGCTTGGTAGTAACAACATTTTAACTGATATCTCCGTTTCCTTTGAAATGATTTATTGAAAATGGGGGCAGCACTGGATCTCGCAAAATTCAGGTACGGCCTTAAAATACTACTTCGAAGATTGGAGTATGTTTCCGGGCTTTTTTTCTCTGAAGATTATATGCATTTCAATGGTGACCCAAGGATACCGAATATTGTGTGAAATATCGACAAACAAATAAATTGTTAGTAAAGAAAATATAAATATTCAAATGATAGGTAACTGTACGGACTTAGACAACTTTAAGGTGTAACTCAAAACAACTTTAAATAAAGCAGGTTTTAACAAATGAGATAATGTCAACTCGTCCACGGTCACACGTTGGGCGCCAGAATTTATGTCGACAGATATGATATAATGGCTACATTTTGTGTTTTGTGTAGTAATTAAACATTTTTATGAGTGACTTTCATGAAAACATTTTTTTTTCTATACCTACAAGGGTTACATAAATTGTAAGTTGTAGGAATGCAAATGTCATCAACCGAAGAGGGATTCTTTGTCCACTGAATTCCGGTGTATTTTTCCTAATTTCAACCTTTTTCGCGTTTACGCAGCACTATGTCTGTATAAACCAGGGCTTGGAATACCTTTAAAAATCTGGTAACGTTAATTCTGTCAAACGGCGTTAAAGTTATCAGCAAAGATAACGTTATGCTGGGTAACGGTATTTTTCATACCATTTAACGAGAAATCAAATAACGTTACCAATGATGTCAACGGTAAAAGGTATTGTTAACACTGTATTTCTTTTCGATATTTGCCAGAATAAATTGATGAGAGTTTGTCTAGTAGGCTACTAGAGCTACACGGATGTCGTGATAGTCTGTGCTACCTTGGGTTCGATTCATAGCGCGATGCAATATATAAATACACTTGTATAATATTTATATAATATTTTACAAGTATTGAAAAAAGTATCGTTACTTATATCGTTAATTGATAACGTTATAAAACTGTATTTTCGATACCCCTTATAAAGTTACCACTAATACCTGTATGAAAATAACGTAATTTTATTTTACTTTTAGTGTGAATTTGGTATCCTTAACAAGCCCTGGTATAAACTTACCTAAGTATGACATTCGTGTCGCGCATCTCATTATACTACTGATATGCAGAGAGCCGTGGCTAAAAGGTCAGCCTTACCAGTTTGTAACCACGAGCAGGAGTGCTATTTTTCTTCAAGGGAGTCAGCGAAATACAAAACGTCTGTTTCAAACTCATCGCTCGCGTTCCGTATCTTTGAAACCGTAGTGTCAGCGAAAAGTAATATTGTTTTACGCAGAAAATATAATACATTAGTTATGGGTTTCTAAACATTTCAACATAAATAAAAAAGCAGTGTGAAACGGAGCGGATTTTTCATGAAAAAACAACACGACATTTGTACGCTACAAATACAGTTTAAAGTGTGAATGTGAAGCTTTTCTTCGCATCGCAAATGTGCGAAGAAAAGCTTCACGTTCTCACTTTAAACTGTAAACAGTTCATAAGGTTCTAAGGTTTACTAGAACAAAAATTTAAATGATATCTCTGTTTCCTTTCAAATAATTTATTTCGAATGGGTGCAGCACTGGACCCGAAACTTCATGATCCTTAACAAAGGTGGTGAAAAATGATGGACACAATAATTGCCATTATTTTCGTACTTTCCTATTTCTGACATCACTCCATCTTGTAACATATTTCTTTAATATGCTATAGTATAATTATAATGTCACGACACATCAGGTATTTTGGTAAACCCTTTGTTCCGAGTGACAACATTGTAATCAAGAAGTCAGTAAAGCAAAAACAATTCAGTGTATTAATGTAATTAATTTTACTCGAATTCTAAACGCCTTGCGTGTGAATGTTCATAAGAGCCTCCGCACACTAGGCCACTAGTTGTTGCTGCAAATGCTAGACGATTAGACAGGACCGTATAGAATGGCGCAAAAAAGGGAGGCCTATGCCCAACAGTGGGTTGATGTGGGCAGAAAGTTGTAGTAGTAGTAGTATTTCACTTTATATTTTCATTACTTTACATCCACATAAGCCCTATAATCAACTCAATGGTTTGACCCTAAACCAGAGCCAATTCTAGCAAAGTTTTGCCGCTAGAAGGTGCTCGGGACCCACAGCTTAACGTGCCTTCCGAAGCACGGAATCATCTTTCTTTTTGGATAATCATTTGTTTCTCGGTATTCTGCTGGCGCTGCCGCCACTAGTGACTATTGACTAATACCTACTTGCTTTGCGTGTAAATAGTCACTAAATTTACACTATCGACTTAGTATGCACATTTTTTACGCGTGACGTCAGCCCTTCATATTAGCGGCTTGTTCGAAGAAATTATGAAAAGTTAAATTACGGTCGTTTGTCCTTGGGCAACTATGAATAGATTTTTTAATTACAAGCTGTTATTTAACTTGCAATGTATGTAACTATGTTTGTTTGGGTGGAATCTTGCAACTCAATTTTGAAGCAGATATCTTCAACCAATTGAGCTCAAAATTTGCACGCATATGTATATCGCATGACAATGCAATATTATGATGACTTGGAGTTGATCTGATGATGGAGCTGGAAGGTGGCCATAGGAACTCTGTAATGAAACTACGGAACCCCATCGAATTTGGGCTTATTTGTTTTGTGTTGACAAAATCTTTTGCCTCATAATTAAAGCTTGTACAAAAAATGATTTTTTAGGGATCCGTACAAAAAATGAAAAAACGGAACCCTTATAGGATCACTCGTGCGTCTGTCTGTCCGTCCGTCTGTCACAGCCAATTTGCTCCGAATCTTCTGGACCGAATCAGGTGAAATTTGGTAGGATGGTGTAATCCTATTACCCAAACACATATGTGCAAAGTAAATAATTTTTTTTTTAAATAAGGGTCCGTTTCGGGTGACAAATAAGGAAATAAAAAAAAAGTTTTGCAAACCTTGCTGTGTCATATATCAAATGAAAGGGCTCTTTATGAAGATCTCAAATATATTTTTGTTATTATTGTAAAATGAATAGATTTTATTTTATTTATGAAAGAAGACTAAAATTGACCATTCCCCCCCTGATCTCCGAATCTACTGAGCCTAAAATTTTGAAAAAAATACAAAATATAGTTCATTGCTAGTAGATTGTACAATTGTACGGAACCCTCTCCACGCGAATTTAACTCGCACTTGGCCGGTTTATTTTATGGTTAATTTTCGTCTTCTTTCCTGAATAAAATCAAAAGTATTTATTTTACCATAATAACAAAAATATATTTAAGATCCTCATAACGAGCCCTTTCATTTGATATATGAAACAGTAAGATTTGCAAAACTTTTTTTTTTAATTTATTTATTTGTCCCCCGAAAATGACCCTTATTTAAAAAAAAATATTTATTTACTTTGCACATATATGTTGTAACGTAGTACACATTATAAGTTAACATAAAATTATTATAATATCTATATTTTTTTTTTTTTTTTTTATTAGAAATTTGAGTGCGTTTGATCTCTATCTAGCCTGATGGGAAGCTAAGATGAGGTCTAAGGTGTATCACGCAGACTCAAAAAATGCCTATTCACTCTTGCCTTGAAAATCCCTAAATTATATGTATGGGGAAACATCGACGCAGGGAGGGAATTCCACACCTTAGCGGTTCGCACAATGAAGGAGGAGGCGAATCGAGAGGTACGATGAGGAGGAATATCGACCACAAATGGGTGGAATCCCTGTCCACGTCGTGTTGTCCGATGGTGGAATGGTGCAGGGGGAATTAAATTATGTAATTCCTGCGCACACTCCCCGAAGTGCAACCTGTAGAAGACACACAGACTTGCTACCAGTCGGCGATGTTCGAGGCTGTGGAGCCGTCCTGCCGTAAGCAACTCATCACCAACGAGTCTTCTGGCACGTCTGTCGATAGCTTCCAGGGCTTCGAGCTGATAGCGGGCAGATCCATCCCATAGGTGGGAGCAATACTCCATACATGAGCGGACTTGAGCTGTGTAAAGGCTCAACAGTTGGTCAGGGGTAAAATATCGTTGGACCTTGGAGAGGATGCCCAGTTTTTTAGAAGCCGTCTTAGCCCTGGACTCAATATAGCTACCGAAGTTAAGATTTGATGAGAGATCGATACCGAGAAGTTCGAGATGACGGGTGATAGGAACAGGCACACCCCGGAAAGTGGGAGCCAAGTTGAAAGGGCTCTTTTTAGCAGAGAAGAGACACGCCTGTGTCTTAGAGGCATTGAATCTCACAAGGTTGGCATCACCCCAATCGGAGACAGCTTGCAGAGTAAGATTGGTATGGAGCACCATTGCCTCTCTTAGTTCGTCTATTTCCGGTTTTTTTGCCCTATTCTATTGTTTACAATTTTAAACAAATTAACTTAAAACAAAACTAAAACTAAAATTAAATAAAAGAAAATATAAAATACCTAAACCTAATTACAATTAAAATAATAATAAACATATATTTACATTAATACAAATAACTTTTCAACACTATTTACAGCAGAAGTTGGTCAACGCCAGAACGGCTAATACTGCATTAGTGTCTGCAACATGCCGCTTTTTTATGTAGACAGTTTAACTTTATTTCTTTTGTCGCGATGCAGCTGATCGGTCATCATTGGTATCGCTTCCTTACTACGAGCGAGACACGTTATATGTTCTCATCTCAGAACTACAATTGCGATTTGAATTGTAAAAATGAAAGTTTTGCACTGAATATAATCTAACAATCTACGAGTAGTCTAACTAAGGTGCTTAACACCTTACTACCTTAGTGCTATTCAAACCCGAAATTCGGTAAGTGGCGAACTGATATTTAATTTTAGTATCCTTTAGGTAGGTAACCTATCTAGATAAATTTTAAATTGAATTTTGTCAATTTGGATAAGTAGTGTTTCTAGTAATATTTCATTAGAAACAACATTACATCGAGTATAGAAACTCATAGATTTTTCTCCTGGGCGTGGCTATCTTCTACCACCGCCCGGTATTAAAAATAAATTTATTCTAGAATATTTTCCTCTAAATTGTTATTTTTGAGAACAAGTAGTACTAGTTAGGTTTCTATTGTAAACTCTGTTCATAATGATGTCCAGCAGCCACAGTCATTGCACTAAGTAAAAGTAGGTACGTCCTCACCATCACCTCATATCGTCATCATCACCTCTCGTGCCAAAATGGCTGGCCTTCATTATAAAAGGCATTTCTCTTACAATGGAAATCACAATGTCAAATTGGCTGTGACAGACGGACGGACAGACAGACGCACGAGTGATCCTATAAGGGTTCCGTTTTTTCATTTTTTGTACGGAACCCTAAAAACTTATTTACAATTAACAACAATGCAAACTAGCTAGCTTCTAGCTACGGCCTCCATAAGTACTACTTCGATAGTAATTCTGTGCTAGTATAGTTACCTCTGGCGGCAGTGTCGGCGACAGACTCTTGTTCTTGGAGAACATGCTGGTACGGCGGCTGGAGGACTGCTCGGAGTGGCGGCGACAGGAGCCACGGAACCACGAGTGCAGCCGCGTGCAGCAACTGACCGGAAAGTCGACAATAAACATTAGCTTAGACCTTATATTGCGAAAAAAATGGGGGAGGCCTATGTCCAGCGGTGGACTTCCTGTAGCTAATATGATGATGATCCTACTAAATATGTAACTGTCCTCTGCCCTACTACCGGGCGACTGGAAGAGATCCCTTCTGGGATAAGTCCACCATTTGTAAAATTAGGTATTGACCATTGTTCGTAGGTATTGACCGAGCGAGCGAAGCGTCTCAGTTTCGAGATTGGGACAGATTGTCAGTCTGTCAGTTTGTCTGTCGGTTAGTTCTCGCCTGCAGGTCGCATTTCTCAACCGATTCTCGTGAAATTTTATATGCAGGTTCGATAATTATATGTAATTTTTTCGTCAATTCAGTTTTTGGAAATTATTCAAAATAGCGGAGATATGGGGGTTCAAAACTTTATAAAATCATATTTCAGCCATTTCGACAAATTTTCATAGCTTTTTTGTTACCTATATTATGACACAACTTTTTTATCCGATAAACTTCAACGTTTGGGGGGGAGTCGCGAAGTTTACAGCTCACAGAGCCACTAGTTTTATTTTGTGTAACTATCGCTGATGTACAGCTATTAGAGAATGCTTTTAGCATTAAGTCCGCCTGTTGTACTATTACATTTGTATGTGTGTACAATAAAGTGTAAATAAATAAATACAATACAGTTTTTTAACTAAATAAATAAATAAACGATGATGAATTTTTTTGCTATTTAGTTCCCATTGTTGGGCAAAAGCCTCCCCTTTCTGTTTCCAATTAACTCTATCTTCGGCTGTTTCCCTCAACTCTTTATTAAAAGCAGACAAAGTACTAACAAATAAAATATTGTAGTGTGTGCATCGTCTGAAAGCCTATCGAATACTATTTGTTGGAAAATTACATACTTAGAAAGAAAAATCGAGTACTTATCGTGAATGTTGTGTCACAGGAACAGACGAAAGTAATTATAGTTAGGAAGCCGTGCCTGACTGTGACAACTGCAAGGCCAAGGGTATGTAAGTTGTAAAGTTTAGCACTGCGGTTTTATGACAAAAATAAGTTACCTACGTATTTTGATGGACGAAAAATAAATACAAGAGGAATCAAAATCAAAATTAAATATTAATTTAGTAATTAGTCTTTTGCAGACAATTTTACACGTCAATAATTATAGTGTACATAACGTGTAATGTTTATTTATATCTAAATTATTTCTTTCTTTGTTCAAAAGCTACCGTTTAGCAACGACCTGACAACCCCATACTAAAATGCGCACTCTGTTAGGAAGCCAAGCCAAAATCCTGTATTCTTTCTAAATGTCGTTTATCTCGCTCGCTTCAAAGGCAGCATCGGCTTTTACGTAGACGCGGCATTTGCGACGGCAAACACTCCAATTTAGTAAATGAACTAAGTATAATATACACATATACTGTATTGTCTTGGTTGACTGGGAGAAAATGCTCTTAGCATTAAGTCCGCCATTTGTTAAAAGTATATTTTTACTTTGGACAATAAAGTTTGATAAATAAATAAATATACAGGTTATAGAATATACTGAAACTATTTTAGGCGTAGATTCAGTCCATGATAATGAACAACTTTCCCCAAGGAACGTCGTTATTTCAAAATATGAAAAATAATTTTCGGCCCGATCATCTGATTTGAATAAAATTTGATTCGAAGCAAAAAATATTTTTCATTTGTTATACGTTAATATCAAAATTAAAAAAAAACCATTCCCAAAGAGGGATGACGTTAGGCAGGCGGCCGGTTGTAAAACTATAGCCAAATCATTTAAATTGTTCTGGCTATCTCTTCTCCATTTTGCAAGATCTTTGGCATCCTTGGGTGACCATTGACATGCATGTTATATTTGGAGAAGAAAAAGCGGGAAAGCGCACCCCGGCAACCGGGGACGCGCTTAGACGAAGAAGAGAAGAGTTACCTATTTAATAATGAATGAAACTAACTTAGACGGCGGTCTGTCGCTCAGTATGCTGTCTCTCCTCTCCACCTCTTGTTTCCTTTTTCCGCAGCAGCCCGTGTCGACGAGTTCGGGCGACGCCGCGATGTCGGCAATGTTGCGAGGTTGTAGGTCCGACACATCGCTGACGCGGCGACGTCGCCCGCAGCAGCCGCAGAGGATGTCGCGTAGCTTTCGTTTGCGTTTCGTTTCGCTCTCGAATTCTATCGTTGATGTCTGAAGAGGAAGATGTTATTATTGTAATGTTTAGTAGCTTGTGTAGCTTTAGTTAGTTTAAATTTTTAACTGACTTCAAAAAAAGAGGAGGTTATAAATACGGATTATGAGATGAAAATTTTAAAAACGCTTGAAAAAGCTTACGTGGCCAGTGCTCAGCTTACCTATGTAATTGATGAGGCTCAGACACTAAATTTTATTTTATTTATTGTAAAAAATATTTGTTTCTAGTATTTTTTGTACAAATTTTAGGTTTATACACACACGTCCTTCCCCACGGAACTTTGGCTATGATTTGCGAGGCTCCGAATGGCGGTAATAGCTTCAAACCTTAGTACATATTTGCGTGACTTAGCGCACGTTTACCAAAATTAATATTAGTTTTATCTGCTCTCTAGATCGGAGTGGACGGCCGTTAAGAAAATAATTTAATTAGAAATCCGTACAAATTTTTATTTGAAGATATTTACATATATTATCATATCGCAATTAGAAATAATTTACTTACATTTCTATATCAACTAAGAATACAATGTAATTGCTATAATTAAAAAATTGATTTTTGAAAAGTGGATTTGGAAGAGTTGATCAGTCAACCCGCTATCCATACGCTCCTGAGTTAAATGGTTATACGTTTTGGGTGTCATAGATTTAGGGACTTTGGGCCTGTCTCACGCAAGCCTAATATCTATGGTTTTGTGATAAAATACAATGCTATAATTCAAGAAGTAGCTAACTTCAAAGAGTAAATTATTCCCAAATAAAAATTATAAAATCAACAGTGCTCACCATCAAGGACGCGGCGTTAAAATGCAAAGTTCCATTTCAAAATGAAGTTATTTCATCAAAAGAAGCGTATTATTTAAACACGATTCTGGTTCAAAACAATGCAAAAGACATTCAAGAAAAGTAATGTATTCAAGCAGTGCACGGTGCCCTTGGCGTGCGGCCGCTTCACACTTGACGGTTTTATTCAGTGGTTCCTAGACAATCAATTATAAAAAATAAGTAACATTTACTATAATTTAGTTTTCAAGGTGAGGTGTGGAAATTAAACCTAGACATAAAGTAATAAGTAGCTATAATTTTAAACAAGCAAGTGAAGATAGCGAAGTTCGCGGGAAACTACATTTAATCTGTCGTTTGTAAGTTAGTGTGTTGGTATGCTTATTCAACGTAACTCTTGAAGATCAAGTCAAAGGATTGGAATTTCAAGAAATTTTGTACTACGCATTTATGATCATGGAGCCTTAAAATAGTTTCAATATACATTGTTCAATATACATTGACCTAGCGCCCTAGTGCCCTGCTGTACCTACCACAAAACAACCCTGCCACTCGGGCCCCTTAGGCCCAGTCCGACCCTGCTGCCATCTATTGAAAAACAATTGAAGACGGATTAAAGCGGAGTCAAAAAGCTACCAACCTTCCCTGCCGCCCTCTCCACCTCCGTCTCCACTTCATCCGCTTTCTTCTTAAAGCAGTTCAGCTTACTCAATGCGCCTTCTTTCTGCGCTTCCACATCTCCGGTCTCTGTCTCATCATCGCTCTCTCCCTTTACACAACAAGGACAACACTTTGTTTTACACTTCCCCATGAGCCGCTGGCAGATGTTGGGCTGCTTGGTCGCTTCTGGGGTGGCTTCTTTGCTGTCATTGGAAGACTGGGTTTTCTCTTCTTGGGAAGTCTTGCGGTTGGTCCGGGCAGGCGGTTTTGGGGTCGTGCTTGTGCTTTGCGGGAACCTGGTGATGGAAAATAGATTTATTGATCACTTGAATTAAAAAAAAACGACGGGTAGCACTCCAGGAGTGCCGGCAGAAGTGAAAACTTGAATATTAACGTAGTGCATTTTTGATATTTTGGAATGGTTAGGGAATAATTTTGCACGAATTGCTTTAATTATCAGTATAAATGTACTATCATTTATGTGGTAGAATACAATATTTATTTATTGCGCTATCGTACACAAACATGACAATTTATATTACATTAACAAGTTTATCTCTCAGCTAAACGAAACACGAGTTTAACATTTTTTTCCCATTACAAAAAAGTGCACAACGCCGCTAAAGAAGTTTTCACTTCAAAAAGCCAAACCTTTTTGAACCTCGTCTGGGATTTGAACCCTCCCGGGTTCAAATCGCTTAGGGCGAGAGAGGTCCCCCTCTCTCGCCCTAAGCGAAAATCATACCCCTAGACCAACGAGCCGGCTAACAGCTTAGTCGAAATTATAGTATAAATACTTCCTCTCCTACGCCGCGCCGGACGAATTCTTATGAATTTTCGATCAGGACACGTGTCCTGACGCGAGTTTAACATTTTTTACCCATTACAAAAAAAGTGCACAACGCCGCTAAAGAATTATTAAATTAATGCATACGGGAATTAACGCGAAACGTACCTTTTTTTATTTCCCGTATGCATTAATTTAATAATAATGCAACGCGATAGTTTAAAAGTATTTATAGCCGCTAAAGAAGTTTTCACTTCAAAAAAACTTAGATGGATTAGAAACTTAGACCTTATAAAAAATATTTTGAAGCAATACTAACTTATCTACTTCATAGCTTTCGAATTTATGACGTCATAATATGCTATGTCGTCAGAGAACCACTATTATACGCTAGCAACATGCGCATGCGATTTGTTTGTCATCGCCAATAATAATTTCAAGTAATTCTTTGTAATATTACTAGTGGTTCTGATTAAGGCTCGGGCGCGCCATACTAAATTCGCAGCGACGCGATAAACTTTATGTACAATGTCATAAGATATAGAAACGCTTGAATGAACGGGACGCGACTGCTCTAGCCAGTGCGAGCCGCAGTCGAGCCGCGTATCTTATGACATTGTGCATAAAGTTTATAATGTCTTGTTATTAAATTGCTCGTCGCGTCGCGACTAATTCAGAACGAGCCTACAAACCCAGAATTGATTGGTCATCGTATGAATATTGTACCTGAAATAACTACTCAAAAAACCGGAATAAAATTGAACTTAAATTACCGATATTTCTCTTTAAATGAAGCCACGGTCCAGATCGCCATGTTTACTTCTAAAACCGTTATTTCATCAATTACATTTAATTAAAACACTTTAAATCCAACAAACAAATGATAACAGTAGTATTTAAATATAATTTTTACCCGTCAATCCTTCAACAATAGTGTGAACTGGAACTGAAAGAATGGCTAACTGACGTGGCAAAGTAATAGCCCTTAGTTTATATGTATAGGTACTTTAAAAGCTATTGTAGTTTGATTGCTTTAATATTGATTCATGCGTAAAGTTAAGGTTTTGCATGCAATAGTAGGCACCTGCCACTATGTAGTAGTATTAATTAACATTATATTCATGCATTGTAGGTATATATAACACTGCTTCCTATATGTTAGAGCGAGTTAGCGATTCAATAACGCCCATTGATTTAAATATCTACCATTCTTAGATTAAATAATATATCTGTTACGCTCGAAGACCGAAATCGCTCATTGAGCGAAATAATATGCCACAACGCGTTGTGGCTAATGTAAAACGGCCACGAGACGCTAAAATTCGTGTCGTGGCCCTTATCAAAACGCTCACAACGCGTTGTGGCAATCAAAGAACGACCACAACGCGTGGCCGTTTTACATTAGCCACAACCACAACGCGTAGTGTTCTATAATTGCCTATTCAATGTGCGATTTCGATTTCTTTGAGCGTATATCTAATAGTGACTGAATGAAGAGTTATGAATAGAACACTATTTAGAAGTGTGGTATTCAACTTGTTTCATATTAGATGAATTAAAAGATCGATTAAAGTGAAGAAAACTTTATTTTAATTTATTGATTTATACAGCATTATAATGCTTGAAAAATTTTTGATTACATTCTGTATTAAACATGCTCGAAAGACAATATAAAGTATAATGCAGCTGGCATGCATATGTCAAAAAACAAGAAGTGTTCTTTAAAATTTGAAAATAACGTTTCTCAAATCAAACATATCAAAACCGGCATGCGATCGTTTCGTTTTCAAACAAATTGCTTGGTTTACCTTAGCAGCGCCGATTGGCCCGGGTATCTAGATGGAAAGCAAATTTTGTTATAATTACACTTGGTATTACCGAAATAACTCGTTAGGCCACTTTTAATAACTACCTACCAAGCAAATAAAACTATAAACCCTAGTGAAAGAAAATAATTACCAAGACGGTTGCAATCTTAATATGATAGTAGTAAACTTTACTTTGAAAATCTACAAAATAGCATAGCAAAATATACAGCAACTTGGCTTTTATTCTATTAAGACTTTTCTATTCTAAAAATAATGCACTTATATAATATACAATAATATAAACAAAATCAGATAAATAATAACAGGCCAATAGGTATGCAGTCAGTAAAGTTTGTTTTTGGCGCCCAACTTGTAACACTACAAACATTCCACCGAGAATTTATTTTTATTTTATTAACTATAAAAACCATAAAGGAATACTAATCCTGTAACATACTTTAAAGAAATAAAACTAACTCCTTAAAATAAATTTTGAGGTTACGTTATGATTATACCGGCGCCATTTTGTTTGACGATCTGTGACTGAATTGTTTTATGGTTTATGTAAATGCTGTAATACTGTTCACGACATCAGGTAGCACAATCTGTCCATGGCTTTATTTTCCTTTTGACAGCTCCACAATGCAAAGCAAAATGGATTTTATTATTAAAGCGACAAGTCGCAATCAGAATGACGACTCCAGAGTTTTGAGGAACAGAAAATGATAAGATAAGGTGTTCGGAATGAGTGAAGGAATGAACGATAAATGAACCATGTAAGTAAATTATGGTGAAAGAATATAATATCAGCAATACAAAATCTTTCAGTTGGTAATGTTGGTATTAATCTAGCAAATTAGGTTTTGAGAGACTTACAAGGCCGACCAATAAGAAATAAGTATGAATAAATGAGTAAGGAAAAATGAAAAACTTATAGCTTATGAAGTTTACCCGCTATTATCATTGCCGTACCGCTTTGGCAGCAGTTCATTTGGCAATATGTAAACAGTTCTATTATGTATCATTGTAAATATTTCACAAAATAATTAAAAGTCACTAAATAACGAAAACACTCGATTGACATTTTGAAATCGAGCGTTGGAAGCACTATCTTTTCAAAAACCGAACGTCACTATCCATTGCCATTTTTACTTTTTTTACTTGCTTGGCAAGGATATAAAGATTTGTATTTAAGAAAATAAGTGTTATTTTCCCGCCATGGTGAGTTTTTGAAGGGCGGGCGAAGCGAGCGGCACGCGAGGGCAGACTGGTTAGCGCACCAATTTCTTGGGGTTGTATTGAGTGCCAAGAATTGCGTTACTTGGGTTTTTGTGGCGTGAGCCGCTCTAATGAGGGTTGTCGATACGAAGGGTCGCATGCAGTGCTAGTGAGTAATTTACGTATGTGCAAAAACTAGGCATTGCACGAAAGAGTTACCTACTTTTATGAATAACTAGCTGTGCCCGCGACTTCGTTCGCGTGGTTGTCGGAATGTTATATAGCCTAAAGCCTTCCTCTATAAATGGACTACCCAACAAAAAAAGAATTTTTCAAATCGGACCATTAGTTCCTGAGATTAGCGCGTTTAAACAAACAAACAAACAAACAAACAAACAAACAATATAGCTTTATAATATTAGTATAGATAAACACCTAACACTACGCTATAGAACTTATATATATATGTTACCGGCCAAACCCGATTTCAGGACAAACTAGTTTTGCCTAGGCTAAACTAGTTCTTCCTATAGGTACGCGATAGGATTAACTGATATAGCCTAGACCAAACTAGTTTGTCCTAAGCCCGATAGGATAAACCAGTTCAGGCTAGGCCAAACTAGTTGATCCTGATATAAATACGCACATTCAAGGATAAACTGGTATGGCCTAGTCTAAACATTATAATTACCTAGAAAGCCAAAATAAATAAAATGCTCTGTAATTGGAAAAATTATCATTTTTATTAAAACGATAATAACTAATGAATAATTGGTAATACAAACAAACTATACCGATTCCAGATGTTGACAAAGGCAAAGGTGATCTCAGAAACATCATTGGAGTTATTCCTCAGATAAATGACGAAGGTTTTTTACAAAGTTGGCACCAAACATGGTGCACTTCATAAATTATATTGCAGGTTTTGTTTTTTCTTAATTACCTATTTACTATCTTTCTGGAACATTTATATATGTATAATATTTTTTCTTTTCAGATCAGAATTTGACATTTGGAATCAAACTTTTTTAGAGGTAGCAGATGTAAACCAAGGCTCTGAAATATCATTAAGGACTGCAGCTACGATACATTCAGTTGAATCAGGCCAAGGTTTTTTGAGATGCAGCTGCAACAAAAACTGTTCCACAAACAGATGCAAGTGCAAGAAAGCAGTGATACTCTGCAATTCTAAGTGCCATCAAAGTAAAAATTGATATTTATTTTCACGTGGTGTAAAAAATAAAAAACAATTTTAATAAAATAATTGAGGTGTAATTATTGTTTCTTAAACATAAAAAAATATTCTCTATCTAAATAAATAATTTCATAAAAAGCACTTTAATATTTGTTATAAATGATTGTATATATGTTATGTTAGTATATATGTTACCGACCAAACCCGATTTTAGGACAAACTAGTTTTGCCTAGGCTAAACTAGTTCTTCCTATACACGATAGGATTAATTGGTATAGCCTAGACCAAACTAGTTTGTCTTAAGCACGATAGGATAATCCAGTTCAGGCTAGACCAAACTAGTTGATTCTAATATAAATACGCACATTCCAGGATAAACTGGTGTGGCCTAGTCTAAACATTATAGATTACCTAGAAAGCCAAAATAAATGGATAAAATAAATAAAATGCATAATAATTTAAAAAATAATCATTTTTATTAAAACGATAATGATTCGTTGTTAAAACTAATGGATAATTGGTAATACAAACAATCATATTATAACAAATAATAAACCGGCCAAGTGCGAGTTAAACTCGCGCGGAGAGGGTTCTGTACAATTGATTAAATTCTTATAGGTTTTCCTGTAATCTACAAGCAATGAACTTATATTTTGTATTTTTTTCATTTCATTGTATTGTTGTAGATTACAGAAAAACCTATAAGAATTCAATCAATTGTACGGAACCCTCTCCACGCGAGTTTAACTCGCACTTGGCCGGTTTATTACCTATTGGGGTAGCAAAAAAAATTACAGATTTTACGCTCCACGCACCTATGTACAGTTTGTTATACTACATATGTAACCAGGCTAGCTTGTCCTTGCTTTTTGCATTGGCGCTAGGCGCCAATAGATGGCGTACAATTTGGGAATTTAAAACCGAACATGCAACTCTTTACCAAGCAAGGCACTTTCATGATTTTGAACGCGCAATTGAAATTAAGACTATTCCCAATACCAGTAGGTAATTTTAACCTTATCACGCGTATTAGATATGGTGCAGTGGTTAAGGATGCCTGATTTAGATAAGAATAAGTGCGCATGTTCGAATCACATCCTCCATAAAAAATTATATTTTATTTATATTTATTTTTTTACTATAGGTGATCGTTACTGTTAAAAACTAAACTACGTAATACTTTTAGAACTTGTTGGGAATATAAATAAAACATTTAGATATATTTTAATTATTTTATTTTAAACCTTACATTACAAGTGAATTCTTCATTACATATATAACGAAGTGTTATCTTATAACAATTACGTTAAAACCTATACCTAAATCTATTAGTTTAGAATATGTTTTTTTTTTACTTTATTTAGTACTAGCTGTGCCCGCGACTTCATTCGCGTGGTTGTCGGAATGTTGTATAGCCTAAAGCCTTCCTCTATAAATGGACTACCCAACAAAAAAAAAATTTTTCAAATCGGACCATTAGTTCCTGAGATTAGCGCGTTTAAACAAACAAACAAACAAACAAACAAACTCTTCCGCTTTATAATATTAGTATAGATCATCACATCCTGGAACTCCACACTGGTTTATGTTGATAAACAATGATAAACAACATCGTCGTATCTATTAATTAATCTGTGGTATTGATGTGAAAGAAATACCTACATAACTTATGATTTAAACCAATTATGTAATAAAATAATGACAGCGTTTAGTTGTAACTGTGTTGTTGTTTTTAACTAATAGGCAAGTAGTGAAACACCCTAATTACCAATTATGAAGATCAATGATTCTGTAGCTTATAATATAATATAAATACATGCATAATCATTCATCAATCATCAATATATATAATATATAAATCAATCATCATTCAAATCATAATATTTCTGAAATTGAAGTGACAAAATTTTTAGGTTTGTATATTGACAATAGACTTAATTGGAAAACACATACAGATTATTTATGCAATGCGCTTAAATCAATTTTCACATGCACTCCGCAGATTACAAAAAATTGTAAATCAAGACGCAATACTTACGGCATATCATGCGTATGTTAGCTCTACCCTAAAATATGGAGTTATATTTTGGGGTAATGGAACTGATAAAGAGTTAATATTCAAAGCGCAGAAAAGATGTATCAGGTCAATTTTTCAACTGCAACATAATGATTCATGTGAGCCATATTTTAAAAAGCTAAGTTTACTTACTTTACCCTGTATTTATATATACGAGTGTGCTGTTTTTGTACATTTGAATAAACATATGTTCACACATCGAACACGAGCTCGTCACTGTACAAAATTAATGCTACAATCTAGCAAAACAGAATTGTTGCGTAAGAGTGTTTTTGGTCGAGCTCCTGTCATATACAACAAATTACTAAACATCTACAATTGACTTAAAGTACAAGACACTTTAAAAAGACCCTCCATGATCTACTAGCTCAGAAATGTTACTATAAATTGAATGACTTTTTGAATGACAATCAATTAAAATAATGTTTTTATTTTTTATTTTATGATAATGTAGTTTGTAAGTTATGTAATTTTGTATGCCTATGGGCAGGAAACAGAGTGCTGTATCTCCATATTAAATTGTCATCTTTTGTAACTTGTTTCCACAAATAAAGAAGTTTGAAGTTTGAATAATAATTGAGTAAACGAGTTACATAAATAATGATAAATCAGTGTGGAGTATTTTATAAATGTAAGCGCAAAGTGAATTGACATGTATTTATTTAGATAGGAACCTTGTAATTTCATCTAAAATACAATAACATCACTTGAGAACTTACGTACTTACAGTTTGACAAAAAAAAGCATAAGGTTAAAAAATGGAATGTAACACCTACCTAAGAGTTTAGCAAAAAAAAAATTATACTTTATAGGTGTAAAATTATATTAAGTAGGTATTCTAATACCGTAAGGGTCTACCATCAGAGTCAATAACTTGTTGAAGACGGCTTTGCATAACGTTCACCATATCAAAACACAAGTCACCACCACGCATAGTATTCCATGTGAAATTAACGAGTTCTCTTAAATTTTCACTCGACCTTACGACTGAAGAATCCCAATTGAGAATCATCTGGCCCCATAGGTTCTCAATAAGGTTGAGGTCTGGACTTTTTGCGGGCCAGTTAATGACAGTAATGTCATGTTGAAGAGCAAGCCAATCTTGGACGATTCGGGCACGGTGAACGGCACAATTATCCTGAATTAAATATATCTAGCCCTCAGGATATGCGACACGAACAGTTGGTAGCATAACATCATGCAATATTTCTAAATATTTGTGACTATTAAATCGTCCGTCAACTTCTATTAATTCACCAGGTCCCATAGAAGACATCCAGCCCCAAAAGGCTAAGGTTATTCTGCCGCTAGCTCTGTTAGGTAACACACACAATTCATTATATCGCTCTCCTCTTTTTCGCCACAGAATCTTTCGTCCATCTTTGTCGGACTTAAATGTCTTCTCGTCCGTATAAATTACAATATTATTTTCCCAGTCAAAATTTAAATACTCTCTAGCAAAACTAATTCTGTTTTGGCGATGTCGATCTGACAATGCTATTTTTCTTGCTGGTCGGTATGTTCTCAAATCAGCCGCATGCAAATGTTTGCGCACTGTTTGCATAGATATGCCATGAGCATCAGCTGTCTCTCTGGTAGACGCAAAGGGATCTTCTCTGTGCCTTGCAATTATTTCCCGATGGCGCGTAGATTATGCGGTAAACATTACAGGGTCGAAGCCTGGCCGTATCTTTTGTATATCCACCCCCAGTGTCCCCGTACCGTTTTATCCACAGTTTTACAGTCTTTCTCTGTAAACAAATAAGCCAATTACTATTTTATCAAAATTATGCAAACAAAATATATTGGCACGTTATTTATATAACTAAGAAATAAATTGCAATCATATACTAATAAAATAATATGGTTACGTTGTAATAGTAAAATTTTACTTACCGTTAAATTCATTATTCGTGCGATCTCACTAATGGACTTGTTGTCTTCAAACAAGACAACAATTTTTGCCTTTTGAAACACTGATAAATGATACATTTTTATGATTTAATAAATATTCTTTTAGTAATTCCCAAGTTGACGAATATAGAACAGAGTCGGTTGTATAGTCGATGAGAACAGATTACACAAAGATAGTAATGAAATTTATTGGTTTATAAAATTTTATTTATTCAACAACCACAATTTACTCTGTATCTCGTAATGACGACGGCTATTTATGTCCTACCTACCTGTTCATCGTGGAGTATATAGAAATGTATTACTTATTACCAAGAATTAAAGTTTACGGTTTTGAATTGTAATTTTGTATTGTCGTCGTTTATCTTCTAATCTTATGATGCAACGATGCAACCAGTTCATAATTTCATTAGCCTACGTAATTGGTCCTTTGGATATGTGGACACCACTAACGGCCTTCGATAATGGAGTCTAGGTTCGATTCCAGTAACACGTTAATAACTTTTAAACAATTACTCGGTTTTATGAAATATGTATGAATGAAACCGTAGAATGAATAAATCCAAAATCAATATGATCAAATAAAAGTATTAATCGTTATCGTTGGATCTCAGGCACGGTAATAATAATATCTAACATTGCCGTGTCTCAGGAGAGACTATCGGAATTAATTATATGAACAGAAATAGGGAGTTTAATTATTTTAAGTATTTATGCGACAGTAGTGCCTATGTAGTGTAATCTAGGTGTAAGTATAGTAAACATTGAAGCAGAGATTGATATATTTACAAGTTCCGTTTAAATGGCGCCACTAGCCCTGGTTACATATGTAGTATAACAAACTGTACATTGAAAACGAAATAAAGAAATAACACAATGCGCTATATAGTTATACTGTCTCAACGCAGCCGAACTACAAACCATTCCCATCATTGGAAACTTCTGCAGCCACATCTGTCGTCCGATTATCTACCCAATGGACTTATTTTGTAGCCCAATTCAATCTTCAGATACCATTATTTCCAAATTTTGATTAAAGCCCCCGAAAAAAGGTTATTCTAATTTTTGTCCGGCAAGTCAAAAAACATTTAATTTTTATTAAATTTTTTTGGAATTTCTCAAAAACTACACGACCAATTTTTAAAAATACCTCTCCCATAGTGATATATACAATTTTGATCCAATCCGATCTACGGCCATATCACACTTTTGGCTGTACATTGGGCACATACATACACTGGTGTTCCACTCTGTCCCACATATGCGAAAAACTTGGGGCATTTATCGGCCTTCTGTTACGGTAACTATAACAATATAACAGCTAATCAGAACGTTATTGCTCATTTACCTATATTTAACGTCCAAGGACATCGCGCGACGCAGTAGTGAGGTAAATAGCAGTAAAATATAGTATAATTATGTTAATTAATTAAACAGGTGCCTTTTTAACTACTAGCAAATTTTTTGGAGCAAGTTCAGTTCATAATACTTCTTTAAACTTAAAACAAGTAACGAAAAACGAAAGAAAAATTTCGCCTTCCCATACCAACCGGCGCTCAGTCAAATGGATTTTGTGGTAGGATGATTTTTTTAATGATTTTTATTAAAAAAAATTATGTATCAGTGTCATGGACTAAACTAGCTCCAAAATTTGGCTGGTAGTTAAAAAGTAGGGTTTCGTACAAAAAATTAAAATACGGAACCCTTATAGGATCACTCGTGCGTCTGCCTGTCCGTCCGTCTGTCACAGCCAATTTGCTCCGAATCTACTGGACCGAATCAGGTGAAATTTGGTAGAATGTTGTAATCCTATGACCCAAACACATATGTGCAAAGTAATTTTTTTTTTTTTAAATAGGGGTCATTTTTGGGGGACAAATTAGGAAATTAAAAAAAAAATAATTCAAACCTTACTGTGTCATATCACAGAATACATAAGAGTCAAAGTCATATATCAAATGAAAGGGCTCGTTATAAGGATCTCAAATATTTTTTTTTTATTATTGTAAAATTAATAGTTTTAATTTTATTCGTAAATGAAGACGAAAATTTACCATTCCCCCTGATCTCCGAAACTACTGAGTCTAAAATTTTGAAAAAAATACAAATATATTTCATTGCTTTTAGATTACAGGAAAACCTATAAGAATTCAATAAATTGTACGGAACCCTCTCCGCGCGAGTTTAACTCGCACTTGGCCGGTTTATTTACAAATAAATGGGCAAGTGCGAGTCGGACTCGTACATGAAGGGTTCCGTACCTCCGTACAATGTTTGAAAACGCTATAAAACACGTTTTTTGTATGACGACCCCCTTAATTTTTAACTTTTTTTTATTTTTAGTATTTGTTGTTATAGCGGCCATAGTTATACATAACTTGTGAAAATTTCAAGTATCTAGTTAATGCCATTATAAAGATCTAGTTAAAAACGCTGAAAAAAACACGTTTCTTGTATGACGACCCCCTTTAATTTTTAACTTTTTTATTTTTAGTATTTGTTGTTATAGCGGCCACCGTAATTCATAGTCGGTGAAAATTTTAAGTGTCTAGCTATTACGGTTCAAGATATAGAGCCCTGTGACAGACGGACAGACGGACAGACGGACAGACGGACAGACGGACAGACGGACAGACGGAAAGACAGCGGAGTCTCAGTAATAGGGTCCAGTTTTCATATAATAGGGTCCAGACCCCTTTGGGTACGGAACCCTAAAAATGTTGAATTGTTGAGTAAGTAAGTATCCCATTACACAAGTCTCGAACTTACTTTAGGGCTAGCTCAATCTGTGTGATTTGTCCAAAAAAAAAACAAATAAACGGGCAAGTGCAAGTCGGACTCGTACATGAAGGGTTTCGTACCACCGTACAATATTTTAAAACGCTGAAGAAACACATTTCTTGTATGACGATCCCCTTTAATTTTTAACTTTTTCTTATTTTTAGTATTTGTTGTTATAGCGGCCATAGTATTACATAATCTGAAAATTTCAAGTACCTAGTTAATGCCATTATAAAGATCTAGTCTAAAAACGCTGAAAAAACTCATTTTTTGTATGACGACCCCCTTTAATTTTCAACTTTTTTTTATTTTTATTATTTGTTGTTATAGCGGCTACAGTAATACGAGTACATAATCGGTGAAAATTTCAAGTGTCTAGCTATTAAGGTTCAAGAGATAGAATCCTGTGACAGACGGACAGACAGCGGAGTCTCAGTAATAGGGTCCCGTTTGCACCCTTTGGGTACGGAACCCTAAAAATAAAAATAAAAGAAAGAAAAATTGAATTGTTGCTCAAACGAAATTAAATACCAGAGCATTTGAAAGAAAATACTTATTTATTAATTAAAAGCTAATTTAAAGCAATTTACTTGCATTATTTATGACTTTTCTTTCTCCCTGCGTTTTGCATGCGAGTACATTGACACGGTCATAAAATAACCGACTTAGTGCCTTCAAGTAGCGTAACAGGGCTGGAGAAAGTCCGTTTTTACGCAGCGGAAATTAGGCGGGGGTTGGTTAAGTAATTCTGCGTAAAAGAGGTTGACTGATGACCCTAGCGATGTCCTGGCTAGATTAGTCAGTGGATATTGAGGGTTAGGTATTATTAATGTTGGTAACAAATTCAAATATGTACTGACAAAACGTCCCGAACTGTGAACTCGCGAGGTTTCTTATATCTCGACAACAATTTTCCATCACACTTGTTAAGGCCGTACCTGAATTTTCTGGGGTCCAGTGCTGCCCCCATTTAAAATAAATCATTTCAAAGAAAACGGAGACATTATTTAAAATTTTGCTATTTATAATGAGAACGTTAAGCTTTACTACGCACATTAGCCAAAAGTGGCCGTTTTTCGCAAATGTGCGTAGTAAAGCTTAACGTTCTCATTATAAACTGTAAACAGTAGTTCATAAAATACTTTGAAGGATTATCTAGGACTTGGTAGTAGCAAAATTTTAAATGATGTCTCCGTTTTCTTTAAAATGATTTATTTAAAACCCCTGGACCCCGGAAAATTTAGGTACGGCCTTAAACTAATGTTCAAACTTAAAAGTTATATTAGTTTTAATCTACTATTTTGTCCCTTTGCTCGGCAAAGGTCTTTCCCATCTGCGAGATCATCTCGCTAGCTCGTTTGGCCTGCCCAGGTGATGGTAACCATCTTTAGGCACCCACTCCTTTGCAATTCTTGCCCATCTTTCGCTGTGCATCCTACCGACATGTCCTGCCTGCCCAATAACATTTTAATATGACGGTCTTATGAAAAAATTAAGAATGTTAATTTTCTTTTCACTTAGATCGTAAAAACTGATCAAGGGAGGAGTGGCAAAAATCTTTAGAAAATATGATATTATACGATGATAATTTCTTTACCTACCTAACCTACTAAAAATAACCGTAGGCTCTTATGTCCCTGAGCTCTGTTGGCCCGTTAGTTTTTGGTTTTCGTGTGTGAACAACATTGCATTTCAAGGTGCCTAAACGCATCTGACATAGCTTGACGACAGCCATACAGTGATAACAGCTGGGACCAACGGTCTAACATGCCTTCTGAAGCACGGAGGAGCTCGAGAATTTTTTATGTCACTTGTGGTCACCCATTCAAGTGAGGACCACACCCGGTGTTGCTTAACTTGCGCTTAAATTAAAGCGTATTGCGTACTTTCGTCGGGCTACCGCAATCTACCCCGTAAGTGACGAAGTTGTAGAAAGTCAAGTGTACTTTCAGCACACCCCTACTCCAAGTAGCCAGCCGTCTTATGTTAATGCGGGCGCGGTCACGCTACCGCTCGATACGCTGACCATTCTATTTCACCACGTTCCTAACTGGACTCGATAAATACAAATAAACGGACAAGTGCGAGTCGGACTCGTACATGAAGGGTTCCGTACCGCCGTACGGCGGATTTTAGGCGCCAAATAGCGTGTCATAATTTTTTTTTCTATTCAAAACCTGTCGATTGGAACATCAAATTGAAGGATTTTATTCAAGGATTACAAAAATATATGCAACTTATATGTTGAAATGAAATTTGGAATGAGAAATGCTAAAAAACAACAATTATTATGTCCGGTTCTATGTTCCCTAGTAACTACAAAATGGCTAAATTGATTTTAATAAATTATGCATGGTTAGATTCGTCTTAATCTCTAGAGTAACTTATGATATATTAAAATTATTGGAAATTAAAATGGCGGATTTTTGGCGCCAAATTGCACGGCATAAAAAATCTTTTCGAACCTATCGAGTGGGTTTTTAAATTAAAGGATTTTATTTAAGGATTACAAAAATATATACAACTCATATGTT
Source organism: Acrobasis repandana (assembly GCA_963576875.1). Lineage (NCBI taxonomy): Eukaryota > Metazoa > Arthropoda > Insecta > Lepidoptera > Pyralidae > Acrobasis > Acrobasis repandana. The sequence goes on along the minus strand of OY756241.1, from coordinate 8,080,489 downwards.
TAAATGAAATTTGAAATGAGAAAATGCTAAAAAACAACATATAACATCGCTTGCCAAGCGCATTCCCGGTTGCGTTTTACCTTACCACAGAAGACAGTAAGTTAGTATTAGTTACGCTAGTATACGAGTATAGTACTCTGTGGTAGTAGTAAGTGCTAAGACGTAGGTAAGTAGTTGTGCTATTGTATCACGCAGTCGGGTTTTTTGCTTTTTTAATAATTACTTGTTTTTAGTATTTGTTGTTATAGAGGCTATAGTAATACATATCGGTAAAAATTTCAAGTGTCTAGTTAATGCCATTATAAAGATCTAGTAAAAAACGCTGGAAAAACACGTTTTTTGTATGACGACCCCATTTAATTTTTAACTTTATCTTATTTTTTTGTATTTGTTGTAATAGAAGCAATAGTAATACATAACCGTTGAAAAATTCAATTCCTTTACAAAGATCTAGTTAATAACGCCGAAATAACACGTTTTTTGTATGACGACCCCCTTTAATTTATAACTTTTTTAATTTTTAGTACCTATTTGTTGTTATAGCGGCCACAGTTATTACTGTGTCACATCGGTTTGTACACAATCGATGAAAATTTAAAGTGTCTAGCTATAACGGTTCAAGAGATAGAGCCCTGTGACAGACGGACAGACTAACGGATAGACAGGCGGACAAACGGACACACGGACAGACGGACAGACGGACAGACAGCGGAGTCTCAGTAACTTAGTTGCTTTGTGAACTGTAGAGTTAAGGCCTGTATTCACTTTGATGAGTGCAGGTGATTAGTACAGGTGTGTAGTGCAAGTAGTGTCCAATTCTTGTTTAGTGGCTCTGTTTAGTAAATTCATTTATTAGCCGTCGACCAGCAAATATAGACGAACAACGAGAAGCGCGCTTGCAATTGAAAGAAGTACTGAAAGAAATATTAAACGCGGTGGTGTCTAAAACTGAAAAACTTTTGGAAGCTGAACTTGCAAGACCAAGAAAAGTATGGGTTCGGAAATGGATTAATAAAAGACCCATTCATGGTGCAAGCTACCAACATTTTAAGTAATTGGCTGCTAAAGATACGACGGAATATTACTTTGCTAGTTTGCTCTCAGGAGCGTCCGACGCTAAACACTAAATGGCCTCTCCAGACGAGTTTAGTGGCAGGCACGCTGCAATTGAGGGGGAAGGGAGGGCGCGCAGGACGTGGCTACTCGCAGTCCACTTGCAAAAAAATAGTCACGTTACTACGCACGTTACTACGCAGCCAACTAATCACTTGCACTAATCAGTGGCTGTCCACACTAAACACCTGCACTAATCACTAATCAAAATGAATTCAGGCCTTTAGACCTCGTGTCTTTTTATAGACACCCCTGACCCCTTAAAGTTTATCGGATGGAATAGTTGTTCGGACAAAAAAGTTGCTCATTTTAGCGCGTTCTCGGTTACAGTAAGCTGTGAAGCTGTGATGCTTCGATACGACACAAAGGATTTCTTACATACCAAGCTATTAAACATATATTGCACGCCTCATAAGCGGAGCGTTGAGGTAGTGCTCTATTATACTCTCGACATGTCAAAAAACCCAGTCTTTCGAAACTTAAATGACGTTTTTTTTTTAACATAACACTTACAGGATAATATGAGTGCACTAATATGAAGTTAAATAATCTGTCTAGCACATATGGTACATTTTATAAACAATTAATTTGTTTAATATAATAAATAATAACATTAAAACTAATCATTCTTGGACGTCCGTGAGTCTGTGTTTATGTGACCATGTATGTGGCAGAGAAATTGGTCGAAAAATTCATCTTACCGGAATACTTTTGTTTTTAATATATAAAGTATTACACTGTGCTGATTCCTAGTTAATATTAGCGTTCTAAGTATTGTCGTTTAATTATAATGTATAAAAAATCAATTTAATTATAAAAAATTAGATTATGAGGCGTGCACTTTTGGATTTTCCAAACTATTCTAAATGCTTAGTTTCGTAGAAAAATCAATTCTTCCTATTGGCTTCATCGTAATAGTAAATTTTACTCGTCGTGAAATTACCAAAATGTTATCAAAATCTTTTGTTTTGATATCCCATTTTACGAACTATTTATTCGCAGTGAATAGGGAACATACCGAGTTGGGAATATGCCCCTGACTGAACGTAGCCGCCCGTGTACCAAGCACTATACGACACTACTAAGGAAACTCGATTTAATATCACTACAAACTCGAATCATTTAAACAACCTTGCAAATAATAAGAGGTGAAATATGACTGATACTGAATATCTTTATACCAAATGGGGTAGACATAACTTATAGTTTACGTTTAGTTACGTTTATAGTTTAGTTTAGATACTAACTCAACGATACTATATTTTATGATAAATACATATATAGATAAACATCCAAGACCCAGGACAATTTGAAAAAGGCCATTTTCCAATTTGCACTGGGATCGAACCCAGAACCTCCGCATTAGTGGTCTAGCGTGTTAACCATTACGCCACGGAGGTCGTCAAATAATGAATAATGAAATTTTTAACAAAAAAACAACTGACTTAATTTTTTTTTGGAGTTTCTTCCATATCTCCAAAGTTCTTTGTCATATCTTCACCAAATTACAATGGGACCAACTTGGTAGTTAAAGCTTTCAAATAAAAAAAGAATTATCAAAATCGGTTTACAATTGGCGAAGATATATATTACGCGTAACAAACATACATAAAAAAAAACATACAGTCGAATTGATAACCTCCTCCTTTTTGAAGTCAATTAAAATATAAGAGTGAGTTACATTCGAGTGAGTTTTCAAAGTAACAATCTGGAATCGTGATAGGGTTCCCCGAGCTGGCATCGCCTCAATGTGACTTATTCTGCCTCATGACATTGCTCCTTACTTTGTTTGCAGTCATAGAAAATCTACGTACAGTCAGCAGCAAATCAGTTCAGAGTAAATAGTGTTCGAGTCTGTACCTGTGTGGTGTGGTGGTAATAGAAAATGACCGTGTACAAACTTAGAGGAATTTGTACACGGTCATTTTCACGAGTACCTCTGTAAAAGTCGCGCCTAATGAGGATCGAACTCGTGCCTAACAGACCTACACCCAGTGCCTAAACCTTCATCATTTCAGACCAACAGTTTAACGAATAAACCGGCCAAGTGCGAGTTAAACTCGCGTGGAGAGGGTTCCGTACAATTGATTAAATTCTTATAGGTTTTCCTATAATCTATAAGCAATCAACTATTTTTTGTATATTTTTCAAAATTTTAGGCTCAGTACTTTCGGAGGTTAGGGGGGGGGGGAATGGTCAATATTCGTCTTCTTTCTTGAATAAAATCAAAACTATTTATTTCACAATAATAACAAATTTATTTGAGATCCTTATAACCAGCCCTTTCATTTGATATATAACATAGTAAGTTTTGCAAAACTTTTTTTTTAAATTTCATATTTTTTTCCCCGAAAATGACCCTTATTTTAAAATAATATTCATTTACTTTGCACTTAATTGTTTGGGTCATAGAATTACACCATCCTACCAAATTTCACCTGATTTGGTCCAGTAGATTCGGAGAAAATTGGCTGTGACAGACGGACGGACAGACAGACGCACGAGTGATCCTATAAGGGTTCCGTTTTTCATTTTTTGTACGGAACCCTAATAAATTGACGTAACATAAGTACTTCATTACACGAACACGTAAATAAAACCCCATATTATATAATTTACTTAAAACAAAACACAAAACCATGCTAAAATTGGTGTCATCGCTTCAAACTTTATTCCAAAGGTAATTTAACATCATTGTCTATGTGCAAAAAGTGTAAAGACCCACTTATAAACACCATAAACAATTTGTGTGAAACCGAAACCACGTATGAGCTCGTGGATACACATGCCGGCGAAAACGGTCGCAACGTCCGATGTCAAGCGAGCCATGATCATGATGATTAGGATTCAAAAAGACTTCAAGTTGTAAATGACGTAAGCAAGATCTTAAAATAATATAATCATTTGGTTTTTTTTACTAGCAAATAATAAATATAATAATAATAGTAAATATATAGGGACAAATCACACTGATTCAGCTAGTCCCAAAGTAAGTTTTAAACTTGTGTTATGGGATACTAACTCAACGATACTATATTTTATGATAAATACATATATAGATAAACACCCAAGACCAAGGACAATTTGAAAAAGGCCATTTTCCAACTTGCCCTGGCTGGGGATCGAACCCAGAACCTCCGGATTACCGGACTAGCGTGTTAACCTTTACGCCACGGAGGTCGTCAAATGTAATTCATGTAATCACTATAATTATTATCATAATAGTTGAAAATTTAATTTTTTTCGAAATGGCTGTGTATTTGACCGAGCGAGCGAAGCGTCTCAGTTTCGAGATTGGCCAAAAATGCTTTTGTCCGTCCGTCTGTCGGTTTGTTCTCGCCTACAGGTCGCATAAATTTATCAACCGACTCTCTTGAAAATTTATAAGCAGGTTCGATAATTTTCAGTTGTTGGAAATTATTCAAAATGGCGGAAGATATGGGGGTTTACCTTAAAGAAAATCATATTCCAGCCATTGCCTTTTTTTTAAAAAACGTCATAAATTTTTATGTTATCCTTATTAAGGCGCAACTTTTTTGTCTGAACAACTTTTTTATTAAACTGCAAGGGGTTGGGGGTGAATCGCGTGGTTTACAGCTCACAGATCCTACTTATTATATTATTATATCTGCTTTATATTTTTAAAGTTTTCAACCCCAATATTTTCGCCATTTTGAAAAACTGGCTTGACAAAAAAGTTCTACATAACTATCGAACTTGAAGAATCGGTTGAGAAATGCGACCTGTAGGCGAGAACAACCGGAAAACTGGAATTCTGACACACGAAAAAATTTTTGCCGAAGCTGAAACGGAGACAAGTGGTACTAATAACCGTAAATTTATAAAGTAGTTTATGTACAAAGTAAATATATATCTGAATTCTCATCTATATCCCTTTTGTACTCTAAGTTTTCTAACAACCCAAAGGTTGGCTGTCAGATAATGCTTTTAGCATTAAGTCCGCCTATTGTGCTATACAAATTGTATTTTGTACAATAAAGTTTAAATAAATAACCGCTCTCTATCTTTGCGTCAGTCTCTTTCGCGTTCCTCAATCCGGTGTGTGTGTCTACACACGAGTAATTAGCCATTCAAATCGCGTCAATCTCTAGGGTGAGCGAGTGAAAACTCTCTATGGGAGACTTTCTTTGTAACTCGCCTATTGTGGAAAGAAATTAATAGTCGCTTTTCCGGGTTACGGGAAATATGGATTAGATAAGACGCACGTGTTTTGTTTTACTATTTTTACTTGTCCTAGATTACATTACATTTATATACACTACTAGCAGTCCACCCCGGCTTCGCCCGTGGTACACACATAGCCTATGTCACTCGGGAATAGTGTAGCTTTCCAACGGTGAAAGAATTTTTTAAATCGGCCCAGTACTTTTTGAGCCTATTCATTACAAACATACAAACATACAAAAATAGGTACAAATCTTTCCTCTTTATAATATTAGTGTAGATATGTATATATATACAATAGGTACATATATTATATGCAGGGTCTAAATAGACTGAAACTATTTTAACACATTGAAGGACAGTAAGACTCCTGTAGACGTTATCAATTGTTATTTCTATTGTTCTATTGTGTCTGGCTTAGTATCCATCTATGAGTTAAGGGTGAATTCAGTCCACGATACTGAACAACTTTCCCCAAGGAACATAATACTTATCGAAATATGAACAATATGATACAACTTGACCGAAGCTCATCTCCGAGCTTGTATGGAAAGCAAAAAATGTTTTTTGATAAAAGTTGTTCAGTATCATCGACTGAATACATCTTTTAAATCAGTATATTTTGTTAGACATTATATATATTATCAGCCGCAAAGTGTTATGAAGTATTTCGTCTGAGAAGTCATTTAGACTAGTTGCTAACTTGCTATTGTCTGTAGACTACGAGTATTTACGATTCGACCGTTTACGGCGACCATTCTATACTACCTCGTTTTCTCGTATCAACACTATCAACAATTATAGATTTTCGTTTTTTTTTCATTACCTAATTGAAGTGAAAACTTCTTTAGCGGCGTTGTGCACTTTTTTTGTAAAGGGTAAAAAATGTTAAAGTCGCGTCAGGACACGTGTCCTGATCGAAAATTCGTAAAACGGATGGAGAGTAGACAGCCGGCGCGGCGTAGGAGAGGAAGTATCCCCCTCTCTTTCTACGGCGCGGCGAAAATGTATGCCTGCGCCTGCTGTTTCGTTTAGCTGAGAGATAAACTTTTTAATGTTATATAAATTGTCATGTTTGTGTACGATAGTACATAATTGATAGTACTTTTATACTGATAATTAAAGCAATTCGTGCAAAATTATTCCCTAACCATTCCAAAATATCAAAAATGCACAACGTTAATATTCAAGTTTTCACTTCTGCCGGCACTCCCGGAGTGCAACTCGTCGTTTTTTTTTTGTTTTATTACGTTTATTTACTCGTACCTAGATATATATACATATGCACTGGATTTTGTGAATTTAAGAATTTATTGAATGCTTTAAATCCTAAAAAGTTACGATTCATCTATTACAAACGTAAAAAATCATAGTTAAACAAAAACAAAAAGTCATACAAAATAACAAATTACTTACCCGCCATTACTGTGCGTCGATTTATCCGAGTCATTTCCGTCCACCGTCTTCTTTGGCGCCATTTTTTCCATTTTGTCCATCCCCGGCGACGATACGTTAGAACTCTGCACCTCCACTTCCGGTTCTCCCTTTACAAGAGTCTCTGTCATTTTTTCGGCTTCAGCTAAAAGGTTTTTCTTCTTTTCATTCACAACAACTACTACTGGTTCAACATCTTTCTTTACATCGTCTTTAAGTTTATCTTTTACGTTTTGAATAATCTCCTTCGGTTCTTCAACGGGTGTGATGATACTGTCTACAATTTTACTAGCTTCAGTACGAATGTCTGCAGCCATTTTATCATTTTGTTTTACAGCTTGATCTTTTATTTCAGTCAGTTTTGCTGCTACTTCGTCTTTAGCCTCTTTGATGTCGGTTTTAGTCTTATCTGCTATATTTTTGAAAGTATTTTTAGGTTCTTTAGTTACTTTGGCCGCTGTCGCCAAAATGTTTTCCGTTGATACTTCGGGTTCTTTTAAAATCTCATCAATTTTGTTTTTCACTCTTTCTAATTGAGGATTATTGAAAGGTGGCTGTAATGGCCTTAGTTTGATATTGTCATCCGAAAACGTTGCTCCAGACTTTCCAGGTTTTGATTGTTTCTTATCATCTACTTTATCTTTTTCGGTTTCTTTTTCCTTTTCATGCTCTTTTTCTATTTCTTTTTCTTTTATACTGTCCTTCTCTTTTGTCTTATCTTTTTCTTTGCTCTTGTCTTTTTCTTTGCCTTTGTCTTTATCATCGGCTAATTCTTTATTCTCCGCTTTTGCGGGTTCTATTTGTTCCTTCTCATCTTTAGGAGCCAAGGATTCTCTAGAACTCAATCTTTCAAATATTCCTTTTTCTCTTGCCTTTTCAAAAGCAGCTGGTAACTGATTGGTAACTGTTGTTACCACTTCAAGGGGTTGTGAAGTGATCGCTGCTGTAGTCATAGAAACAACACTCTTCTTTGTCAAAATTACTAATTCACCTTTCTCATTCGTAATTTTATCATACTGCGTCTCATTGTCTTGTGTTGTTATTTCATCTCCTGCTGTACTAGAATCAGCAAATTTCTTTGCACTTTGCGCTTTATTTTCTTTCTTTTTAGTAGCTGACTTTTGAGGAGATATTTTCTCTTTAGAAATTGCCGACTTTAGAGATTTCCTATCTTCTGGTTTAGCAGTAGTTTCTCTCTTAGCACCAATTTCGTTAATTTTACTTGTGGACTGGGCTTTGGCAGTTAAATCTCTTTTACTGTCACGTTTTTGCAGAAGCGGTGGTTTTTCATTGAGTGTCCTAGTGCTTGGTGTTCTTGTCAAACTTTTCATACTACTTGTTCTATTAATAGGTTTTTTAGTTTCAACAGTCTTTGTGGGAGATACTGTAGTTTTCTGAGTTGTCTTTGTGCTTGGTGCCCTAGTAACGGGCTTGGTGGGAGATTTAGTAGTTGGTTTAGAGACTGACTTAGAGTAAGCTTTGCGTTTATCAGGGCTAGGGTCTCTGCTGACTGTTCTGCTAGGCTGTCTAGAATTGAATCTAGATGTAACAGGTGTGTTTCCAGCAGTTTTGACGGGCTTTCTAGCCGCTGGTGAAGGTTTAGTTGGTGTTTTGGCAGATTTGGGTTTCAGATCTTCAACGGGACTTTTATTTGGCGTGCCTACGATCGGAGAGAGGCGTTTGGCATTTATGGTTTTATTTGCAGGGGGTGGACCACTACTCCTACCGGGAGAAATAGGTGGCTTTCCTCGTATATGTTTTGGTGAGATACTTAACAGTTGAGTGCTTTTACTCATAGCACGCTTATCGTGAACTTGACTTCCAATTTTAATGGTTTCATGAATACTACTCGTACTATTAGATATGAACCTTTGGTTTTTGTTTAAATTATTTTCTGGAGAATATCTAGATCTTGATCTGTCTCTCCAGTTGTTTCGCGCTGGTGACACAGAACTTTGTCTTTTTGGTATTTTGGAATGTTTTGGAGATCCATCGTTAGACTGAGGTTGGGATCTCGAAACTGACCTAACTCTTGATTTATGCGTGACCTTTTTGGGCATGCCGTCGTCCTGATTGATAAATTCTTGGCTGCCAACCGGAATACTTTGTAAATGTAAAATAGCTGAAGGGGAATTAGATCTTGACCTAAAACTAATTTTGTTCGGGGAACTACTTCTAGACGTAGCGCGGGAACAAACAACACTTCTTATAGCATCGCTTTTCGCATTTTTCTCTGTTAGTCCCATTTCTCGGAGCAGCGCTTCATCTTCTTCTATGCGCTTTTTCTCTGCTTCTGCTTCGTGCTTTTCTCTGTTTAGTTCGCTAAGTTCTCTGACTTCTTCTATGTTTTCTTTGAGGAAGTTTCTGGGGGAGTGTGGTCTGGAAGATAGGTTGAGTATAGGTGGGGGTAGCGTGGCAGCCTGCGCCATCTTGTCTATTCTAGGTAAGGAGTTTGTTCTTCTTCTAGGTGGTGAGTTGGCTCTGGAGTTAGCAGCTGAAGTTCTTGGAGTGTTGTGTCGTGATGTACTTTCCCTGAAGCCGCGACCTTTGATAAGAAATTTGAAGCAATATTACAAATATTGATACCTGTAAAAGTTGATGTTATTACATTTTGGGGTGACGTTTATAATTCACAACCTATTTCTACATTAATCGAAAATAAATATTTTCTTTATGAGATTTTGATAGCAAGGAGTCAAGAACTATATGTTAACTCTCTCTCTCTTTCTTTCTCTCAACTTAGTGTTCTGGCTGTATCTTAAGAAAAGCTGGACGTCGTCAATAATGATGTGCGTGCCAATGATCTTACATCCAATGATTCCAAAGTCCAAAGTGGAAATAAAAAAGCCAGAATACGAATTTATTAAGTGATTTTTTTTTCAATTTAGTGTTGGATGAGCCTATAAGCAAAATAAGCAATTACTTAGGGCTTAGAGCATCACGTTCGCCCCAGAAATTGCATCAAAATTACATATTCTTTTATGCGCCCAATATGAAACTTACTACTATTTGCACCCAACGTTGCCAGAAATAACTGGACATGGGGCAGAATATTTAGATTTTGTCTTGGGCACCCGAAATAACATCAAACTTGGCTTTTATGCGCAAAACTTACTCCTATTTGCACATGTCGCCAGAAATAACTGGACATGGGACGGAATACTAAGATTCGTAGGCACCAGATACAGTATCAAACTAACTAGACTTATATGCGCCAAAACTTAATCATATTTGCGCCCCATGTGCATGTCGTAGTAACTGGACATGGGGCGGCATTTAGTTTAGATTTTGCCCCTAGATTGCTTAGGGCAGCACTGTCACGTCATGAATTAATGGTCATCATATTCATAAAACTTAACAATTTGACTAATCCTATTTAACCTTTAAAAGGCGAGACTCGTTCAGTCCTCGCTATCTCCGCAGGAAGTGACCTTGGGCTGGAGGGCCTGGACACCGTGGTCTCCGCAATGATCGCGAATGATGACTCGCGCTTTCTTTTTGACGTTGGCACCACTCTGGAGAAGAGAAAATAGGTTAAGATCTGCTTAACGAAGATGTAAAGATTTTTTGTTTTTTATAAATAAAGGCTTTATTAGAAAAAAATATTATAGCGTATGGCTCGATTTAGAATTGGGGAAAAAGTGGGAAGGAAAAGGGAGTAACTTTATTGTAGCGTTATTTATTGACGGATTTCAATCAAATTCGAGAGGCACACTAAGGACTTTATTCTACACAAGATGTTGCAAAAAATCCAAAAGGGAGGAGTGGAAAGGTGAAAAGGGGGAATTTTGCTGTAGCGTTAGAAATGGACGGATAACACTGAAATGGCTTTGAAAGGGGAAAGTGTCGGTTAATGCATGGTTATCAGAGCTTGCAAGGTCTACTGTTCGCACAGAACCTCTCAGAACAACTAGTATATAAATATTTGATACGTGACATTGACTCTGTCTTGCCCACCTATTTCTTACAACTTACAATACGTTCGGTAACAATAACAAGTTACAGTGTAGTACTGACTTGCAAATTGTCGACAAAGACCAAATTACGGAAACGCCGCCGCACAGAATTACAAAATGGTCGACACATTGATTGATTATACTCTTGATAGATTTCGACGTATTTCGTTTTATTGATTATGTAGGTATTGTATAAAAATTATATCAGGCGATGAGTAAAAGCAATATATAAGTAGTCCAACCTCTTTTGAAAATCCTCACATACTTGTGAGGTAAACTAAGAAATTCTTAACGAAATAAAGGTTGAATTTCCAACCGGACATGCAGGTAAAACCTTTATTTCATTAAGAATTTCTTAGCATTTATTTAATAAAGAACAAACACCACCACAAATAATCACTATCATCACTATATACCTACATAAAAAGGTTTAAAAAAACAATAGCCATGATTTTCACCGATTATGTATTACTGTGGCGGATATAACAACAAATACTAAAAATAAAAAATAGTTAAAAATTAAAGGGGGTCGTCATACAAGAAACGTGTTTTTTTCAGCGTTTTTAACTTGATCTTCATAATGGAATTAACTAGATACTTGAAATTTCCACCAATTATGTATTACTATGACCACAATAACAACAAACTCCCATACAAAGAAAAGTGAATTTAAAAAATTAAATTGGACTAACCCCAACGTGTGGGGTATCGTTGAAAAGGTCTTTTAAAATGCAACAAAAACTGCTTTAAAACTATGTAGACCCCCAGTCTTGAGATAATCTAATACAAAGTTAAAATTTGAGGTGTCCCCCACCGTAACTTTTGAAATATTACAAAAATAATTCTGAAAAAATGTGGTATATACCTCAAAGTATGTACTTTTAATTAAAACTATAGCGGTCTCGGTATCATATATAGTTATTTTTTAATACGTCATAAATCGTAAACCGCAATTTACCTTTAGAATTTTTATATTATGTTACTTGCTACTACGGAACCCTTCATGGGCGAGTCCGACTTGCACTTGGCCGCTTTTTCTTAGTATGTATGTAAAAAAGTATGTAATGTATGTGGTTTAGGTTTTTTTATTATAGTGTTTTTTTTACATATTTTTTCTTTTTTATTTTCGCAGTATAAATCAGAGCATATCTTAATCTAGTAGTGAATCGTTTGACATGCTTTTAGCTTAGGTAACTAAATTTGGTTAAAAAAACCAAAAGCAATAAATTAATTAACTTAATTATTATGATCTCAGTGATTTTCATATTGAAAACCAAGTGTTTTTTTATATTGTATCGTAATTTGTTCATTTTTTTTTTTTTGTTTAGGGAAAATGATTTTTGTTTAAAAATAAATACATTTTTGCCGAAAAGTTATCTTTTTCATACAAAATAAACCATAGTTTTTGCAACGAATACAGGTACTTTAGACTTTTTTGGGTCCCAATGAAGAAGTTGACACGTATCCCTTAACAGTTGTAGGGTGGGGACGGGGTACATACAAAATCCCCTATGGTCCTTTGTCGCCAGTACCAAATATTTACTTACTACTACTTTATATGTTTAATAGACATGTAAACCATCCCGGAAAACAGCTTTTAGCTGCAGATTACTCGAGTTGCCTATAGGCATCTGAGCCGTGCCACCTAAGCCGTGTGGTTCTCGGCAGAGTAGAATAGGACCACTCCAAGTCATCCCGTGGATGTCGTAGTGGGCGACTTAGGAAACACAAGCTAAACAAGGCTTATAAACATCAATAAGACCTCTCCAACACGTCTGGCCAGTGTGGAGAGTGTAGGCCAAATCCTCTTACTGCTCTGGCTGAGTATGGCTGGTACTACAGAGGGTCGTGTTCCTGCAGTGGAGAGTAAAGAAGACCTGATTATGATGATTTAAGGCATCTGACGTACTTACCTCAAGTTGTCTTCTAGTGATGTTTATTTGTTTTTCGTACATACACGAATTTTTCACGACGATTTGCAAAACTTTTTTTTTTAATTTCCTAATTTGTCCCCCTAATTAGGAAATAAAAAAAAAAGTTTTTCAAACCTTACTGTGTCAGATATCAAATGAAAGAGCTCGTTATGGGGATCTCAAATATATTTTTCTTATTATTGTAAAATAAATAGTTTTGATTTTATTCATGACAGAAGACGAAAATTGACCATTTCCCCCCCCCTGATCTCCGAAACTACTCAGCCTTAAATTTTGAAAAAAATAACAAAATATATTTTATTGCTTGGAGATTACAGGAAAACCTATAAGAATTAAATCGATTGTACGGAACCCTCTCCACGCGAGTTTAACTCGCACTTTGCCGGTTTATTATATATAAAATATAGAATCGTTGAGTTAGTATCACATAACACAAGTCTCGAACTTACTTTTCGGCTAGCTCAATCTGTGTGATTTGTCTGTATAAGTATATTTATTTATTTATTAATAATGCAAGGCCGGACTTTGTGAATCACTGAAAATAATCAACTTTGATGTTTCACGATGATGAATGAGAGCTCACGGCATTTGGAGTTGAGAATGAATCATATTCTTTTACTATTAGTGGTAAGTTCGTCATGACTGCGACGGAGCACCATATTCCTCTGTGTTATGACGAATCTGATGTGCGTGCACCAAATTATACGTCTCACATAAATTGTCGAAACACCGATTAGTAGAAAAATTACAGTCATAAAAATGACCTCTCGTATACGATCGTACAATACGTATATATGATGTTAATTTCAACGTAGAAATAAAATACTAGTGGCTCTGAGCTGTAAACCTCGCGACTCACCCCCATCCGTTGAAGTTTATCGGATAAAAAAGTTGGTCAGACAAAAAAGTTGCGTCTTAATAATAGTAACAAAAAAGTTTTATGACATATTTGGATATTTTTAGACATGGCTAAAATATGATTATTTTAAAGTTTTAAACCCCGATATCTTCGCCATTTTAAAAATTTCCAAAAACTGCTTCGATAAAAAAAAAATTATATTAATTATCGAACCTACTTATGAAATTTCACGAGAATCGATTGAGAAATGCGACCTGAAGGCGAGAACAACCGGCCAGACAGACAAACTGACGGACAAAAGCATTTTTGGCCTATCTCGAAACTGAGACGCTTCGCTCGAAAAATATTAGTTGACCGAGCGAGCAAAGCGTCTCAGTTTCGAGATTAGACAAAAAAGTCTGTCTGTTCTCAGCTATAGGTCGCATTTCTCAACTGATTCTCGTGAAATTTCATAGTAGGCACACAAGTTCCTTGATTTTTTAAATTCACAATACAATACAATAAATACCCTTATTGCACATAAGTAAAAAACAAAACATAATTATCTTAAAAATTAGGAAATGCGCAAAAGGCGGCCTTATCGCTAACCAATTTCTTCCAGGCAACCTCGTTTATATAGAAAAAAATGATGGGAAATTAGGTAGTGCGGGGTGGTCAATATAATAAAAATACTTATATACAATAATTATAATAAACATACATACACCTAATACTTAAATAGGTACATACATACAACTTACACAAAGAAAACATAACAGGTCAAAATGAAGAAACTAAGTGGAAACAAGGGAAGGAGATTACCTTTCATAAGGATAGAAAATTCGATTTTACTTGGGATTTAAAACTGGCTAGCGTTTGGGCGCGTCGGATAGTAAGTGGTAGTAAGTTCCATAGACGTACTGCTCGAGCAGACAAAGACCGCGAGTAAAAGTCGGTGTAGTGAGCAGGAATTCTTAAAAGAAGGTTTTCAGCGCTGCGTAGTGGACGCCCTTGAGACTCACAAAATATAATAAATAATTCTCGTAGATAGTTAGGAGAGTTAGAATTGAAAAGAATTGTGTATAACATTGACAGGGTATGCCAGTCACGGCGACGTCGGATCGGAAGCCACTTGAGTTCATTGCGAAAATGAGAAATATGGTCATATTTACGAAGGCCATATATGTATTTATGTAAATTTAATTAGTCGATCGCAATTTTTGCTGTAACGTTATTGACGCATTTAAATGAAATTTGAGAGAGACATTAGGATTTCATTCTACACAAAATCAATAAATAATTTTTCAAAACCAAAAGCCGACTTCAATACCAAACTACAAATTTTCGAAATCGGTCCAGGCGTCTTCGAGTAATCGGGGAACATAGGTATAGGTATTTAAATAAAAGATTCCGACGAAATAATAACCTTCTCTTTTTTGGAGTCAGTTAAAAAGTCATACAAATTTATTTTATTTTTAACCGACTTCAAAAAAGGAGGAGGTTATCAATTTACTATGTTTTTTTATGTATGTTTGTTATGCGATATCTTCGCCAATTGTGAACCGATTTTGATGATTTTTTTTTTATTTGAAAGCTTTTACTACCAAGTTTAGTCCCATTTTAATTTGGTGAAGCTATGATGAAGAACTTTGGAGATATGGAGGAAACTCCTTAAAAAAAATTAAGTCGGTTATTATTTTTGTTAAAAATTTAATTATTTGCTCACTGGACCACCATAGAGTATTGTTTAAATTTTCAACTCCGTTAAACACTAATAAAGATACCTTTTTGCCCTAGTATATGTCACGGTCAGGTGACATTGACATTGCTATAGCATCCTTCGTAATTTCCGTCAAGTGACCGGAAGTGGGTCTACCACGGTGACCTTCAACGTCTGCTAACGACCTGTCGATGAGCAAAACCGATAGTAGGGTCTCGATGTCGAGAAGTGAGATAACTAATAAAAAGCAGGTAATAAGTGGTTTTGAAGCAAGTAAATCTTTTATGCTGGTCTGGGAGAAAAGAAGAAACTTAGAATGTACCAGCTGCTTCTCTTCCCGCGCAGATTGTAAAAGCCGATCGAGGAGTGGGAGAAAATGCAAATCGTATTGATAGGCTAGCAACCTATCACTATTTTGATTCCTTTTGCCACCTTCCCGCCCACCATCACGATAAATATAAATATAATAAATATATACGGACAAATCACACTGATTAAGCTAGCCCCAAAGTAAGTTTTAAACTTGTGTTATGGGATACTAACTCAACGATACTATATTTTATGATAAATACATATATAACGTCTAACAAAATATACTGAAACTATTTTAAGGGTGAATTCAGTCCATGATACTGAACAACTTTCCCCAAGGAACATATATCGAAATATGAAAAATATTTTTTTGCTTTCCATACAAACTCGGATCAGCTGATCGCTCAACTACTATGGGAGGCCAAAAATTATTTTTCATATTTTAATATATGTTCCTTGGGGAAAGTTGTTTAGTATCATGGACTGAATTCACCCTTAAAATAGTTTCAGTATATTTTTTTAGACCCTGTATAGATAAACACCCAAGACCCAGGACAATTTGAAAAAGGCCATTTTCCAACTTGCCTTGCCTGGGGATCGAATCCATAACCTCCGGATTAGCGGTCTAGCGTGTTAGCCATTACGCCACGGAGGTCGTCACGATAAAAGTGGCCTTTGAGTGTTGCGGCCCTGGGCTCCGTCTGCTTAGAGCCGCTAGACACAAAATGCTCTGTCTGCCTCATTAGCGATAAAGACGTGATAGTGTATCAGTATCAGTAAGTGGTTTTGAGAAGTGAATAAATATAAGGTCTAACAAAATATACTGAAACTATTTTAAGGGTACATTCAGTCCATGATACTGACCAACTTTTCATAATGAACTTTTTTTAAAGATAAAAAAATATTTTTCATATTTCGATATATGTTGTTTCTTAATGAATTCAGCTTTAAAATAGTTCCAGTAAGTATTTTGTTACACCTGTATTTTATATTGATAACGAAAACCACACTTATGGCAAAAGACGCACTCGTACAATCAGTTCTATTGATTATTCAGTTTGATAAATAATAGCAATGATTAAATATTGCAATATTTTATTAAATAATGCGAAAATGAGCACGTTGACGACGTTTACTTCAATCAAGTCGATACTCGTAGCAAAAAATCAATACGATACTTGTATTTAAGAATTTCGTTCATTTATCGAACGTAAATGATTTATTTAACTTGACATTACTCGTAGTAATCTAAATTAAATAAACGGGCAAGTGCGAGTCGGACTCGTACATGAGAGGTTCCGTACCTCTGTACAATGTTTTAAAACGCTAAAAAAACACGTTTTTTTTTATTACGACCCCCATTCATTTTTAACTTTTTTTTATTTTAAGTATTTGTTATAGCGGCCACAGTAATACATAATCAGTGAAAATTTCAAGTGTCTAGCTATTACGGTTCAAGAGATAGAGCCCTGTGACTGACGGACAGACAGACAGACGGACAGACAGACGGACAGACGGACAGACGGACAGACGGACAGACGGACAGACGGACAGACGGACAGACGGACAGACGGACAGACGGACAGACAGCGGAGTCTCAGTAATAGGGTCCCATTTGCCCCCTTTGGGTACGGAACCCTAAAAAGTAATTAACTAAAAACATAAAAACTAGTTTTCATTTAAAACAATGAAATAACAAGTTAAAAAAAAGCGCCAAATGCGAGTCGGACTCGCCCATGAAAGGTTCCGTAGCAGCAAGTAACATTTTACGATTTAAGACGTATTAAAAAATAGCTATCTATGATACCGAGACCGCTTTAGTTTTAATTGAAAGTACATACTTTGAGGTATATACCACATTTTTTTCAGAATTATTTTAGTAATATTTCAAAAGTTACGGTGAGGGGACACCTCAAATTTTAACTTTGTATTAGATTATCTAAAGATTGGGGGGTTTGATCTACATAGTTTCAAAGCAGTTTTTGTTGCATTTTAAAAGACCTTTTCAACAATATCCCACACGTTCGGGTTAGGCCAATTTAATTTTTTAAATTTACTTTTCGTTGTATGGGGGCTGAAAAAAAAACATTTTTTCATAATTTTAAAAAGCAACTTTTGGAACTTCATTATCTATCTCTCTACCAATTTTTGTGACAATCGGTGCAGTAGCGGCGGAGTACGAGCCCGGACGGACAGACGGACGGACGGACGGACATGACGAAACTATAAGGGTTCCTTGTGGACTACGGAACCCTAAAAAGCCATTTCAGTGAAATCCGTCCTTATATCTACAGCAAACTTCCCCCCTTTCCACCACTCCACTCTCCCCTTTTGGAATTTTATTTGCAACATCTTGTGTAGAATGAAGTCCTTAGTGTCCTTAGTAATAACGCTTCAGCAAAGTTTCTAATTTATTTCCCCCCGATCAAAACTCGCGCTCGACTAAAAAATGTAGGCGAGAACCTTGGAGAATAGACAGACGACGCATAAAAGCATTTTTGACCAATTTCAAAACTGAGACGCCTCGTTTGCTCGGTCAATTAATAAAAAAAGATTGCTTTTTCGTTCTCGTTACTCCTCGAACTTGATTTGTTTTCGAAGGAATCGTGGTAGGGGTTACTATTTCGTAGTTCCAGCGTTAATATCTTGATTTCAAGGACAGCCTTGGAGTGCGTGCCGCGGAACTGGGCCATACGAATATTTGTAATTTATTTTTCGCCGGACATACGTAACCTATTTACAACAAAAAAGTTTCGTACAGTAAAATTATTACTGACTGGCTCTGTGAGCTGTAGACCTCACGAGTCTCTTTGAATATTTTTCTAAAAGGCTAAAATATAATTTTTTTAACCGCCTTAAAAAAAGGAGGAGGTTATCAATTGGACTGTATTTTTTTTAATGTATGTTTGTTAAGCGATTACTTCGCCAATTGTGAACCGATTTTGATGATTCTTTTTTTATTTGAAAGCCTTTACTACCAACTTGGTCCCATTTTAATTTGGAGAAGATATGATGTAGAACTTTGGAGAAATAGAAGAAACTCCTTAAAAAAATTGAAGTCGGTTGTTTTTTTTGTTAAAAATTTAATTATTTTCGTTTTCAAACTACGAAACTATTTTCTTTCGAACTGGTAACTCCATCTAGCTGCAATATTAAAACCAAAACTTCAATTACGTTTCAAAGTATAAAGGTTATCAGTCCTTTTGTTTGGTTTGACCGAAGTGGTTCCGGGTTACAATAGGACCACTCCATCTCTTCCTGTGGATGTCGTAAGAGGCGACTAAAGGACTAAGCACAAACATCTCGTGCTAAAATTGCATTCCTAAAGAGGTTTAACGTCAGGCAGGCGGCCGGTCGTAAAACTATAGCCAAATTATTTATATTGTTCCGGCTATTTCTTCTCCATTTTGCAAAGTCTTTGCCATCCTTGGGTGACCATTGACATGCATGTTATATTTGGAGAAGAAAAAGCGGAAAAGCGCACCCCGAGCTCCGAAGCAGCACAGCTGTGGATGCAACCAGGAACGTTAGACAAAGAAGAAGTCCTTTTGTTTGGTTGTCCATGCTATTTCCTAAATAACATTGCTACCTGTAGTATATTATGTTCTATGTAGGTCGTGTATATTACCTACGCAATGTCCATAAGGCCCGTGACCGATGGGTCGAGGTCCTTACCCCGAAGTACTTACGTGCAATTGACATGGTATAATTACTGCTTAATCACCACTCACTGAATGAACGCAAGTTGTAAGCAAGGGGCGATTAAAGGGACACCTATTAATTATACAGTTGATGCATAGTTGCGGCTACAGGGATGCATCACGTACACCCATATATGTTATACATGCGGTGAACTACGATCACTTATCAACTTCAGTGATCTACTGCTGAATGTGCTACTAGTCGCTTCGATCAACAATACAACTTACAAAATCAAAGCAATATTCTGTTCGCTTGAATATCAAAAACATTCACTGTGATGTCAACCTTATTACATTAAATATAAAGTGTTTTTCTCCTTGACTGAACTAAACAAAATAAGAGCTCACCGCCGGGAGTGCGCTCTTATTTTGACGAGGCGTATTTTTTGCGCTTACCCAGTATCTAGTTTTATTTCTGATCCAAGGCGAGCAAGTACATTTTTTTCTGAGAAAGAGTTTTATTTAAATAAGAAAGTTCAATAATAGGGATGATAACTGGGTCAGAAAAGTATTATTCTAATTAGTCCGTTAGTTAGATTATCCAAAAATAATACCCATAAACCAATAAACCCATATTTTTGAGTTTATCAAAAAAGTTAAAAATTACAAATATACAGAGTATCAAAGTTCCAGAGTGGGGGCTTGTGACGTCACCGATGTGTAAAAATCGTACGAAAGCGTGACGTGCAAAATTTAAATGCACTAAATCTTCGTTATTTATTGTTACTCAGAGAAAAGAAAAAATATGTGTACTTTTTAATAATCTAACCGATGCGATGGGGCAAAAATATTTTTTCAGTCATCATGCGTATTTACATGTTAAGACTGCGGTCTTTATAATTTTAAAATAAATATTTTTGATTTTATTCATGAAAGAAGACGAAAATTTACCATCCCCCCTGATCTCCGAAACTACTAAGCCTAAAATTTTGAAAAAAATACGTAATGTAGTTCATTGCTTGTAGGTAGATAACAGGAAAACCTATAGGAATTCAACCAATTATACGGAACCCTCTCTACGCGAGTTTAACTCGCACTTGGCCGGTTTTTAGGGTTCCGTAGTCCACAAGGTCCGCTACTGCACCGATTGTCACGAAAATTGGTGGAGAGATAACCCCAACGTGTGGGGTATCGTTGAAAAGGTCTTTTAAAATGCAACAAAAACTGCTTTGAAACTATGTAGATCAAACCTCCCAGTCTTAAGATAATCTAATACAAAGTTAAAATTTGAGGGGTCCCCCCACCGTAACTTTTGAAATATTACTAAAATAATTCTGTAAAAAATGTGGTATATACCTCAAAGTATGTACTTTCAATTAAAACTATAGCGGTCTCGGTATCATAGATAGTTATTTTTTAATACGTCATAAATCGTAAAATGGTACTTGCTGCTACGGAACCCTTCATGAGCGAGTGCGACTCGCACTTGGCCGCTTTTTTATAAACTTTGTTCAGCTTGTATTACCTAAATCGCCTTTTACGGCATCCACGGGAAGCCTTGGAGGGTACTATTCTACTCTGCCAGGAACCACACGGCTCGGCAACTTTCTTTACCAACTGAGCTAAAGTTTATAGACTCAAACGCCGAAAATACCTCTAAATTTTAATTAAATTTTTATAATTAACCGAGCGAGCGAAGCGACTCAGTTTCGAAATTGGTCAAAAATGCTTTTTTCTGTCTGTCGGTTTGTTATCGCCTACAGGTCTCATTTATCAACCGATTCTCGTGAAATTTTATAAGAAGGTTCTATAATTATATAGAAATTTGTTGTCGATATAATTTTTATGTTTTTCAAAATGGCGGAGATTCATTTCATTCCCAACACTCTCTAAATAGGTACTGAGTTTAATCAAAATCGTAAATAAGCATGAAATAATTGCACGTTTACAGTAATAAGATATATATCTTACAACCGTTACCTACACAATATCTTTCATCATACAAACGACATAATGCACAGATTGCTCCACGCATATTGTCAAGCTATTTACTATAACATCTAACATATAATGCAGAATGTAATACAACGCATCGTCCGTAATTACTGGACCTGTGTTTAGCCATTATGCGTCGTTACGGGGGGTAGGTCGAGTCATAAGCGGTAGCGGGAATGGCCTTCTATTAGGTATACAGGCTGATTTTGAACCTCGTAGCTATACAGCTACGATGTTTTCGCTTGAAAACTCAAGGAAAGTAGGTACGAGTATTTAAGCGAAAGTGTATGGATATAATCCTTATCCCTAATGGAGATTTCTCAGGGCCTAAAGACTCAAAGACATGATGGTGGGCGTGTAATTTTGATTATGGAAATTTAATTTTAAAAAAAGGTATAAGTAATGTATCAGATTTTTAACCGACTTCATAAAAGGAGGAGGTTATCAATTCGACTGTATGTTTTTTTTATTTTTTTATGTATGTTTGTTACGCGATATTTTCGCCAATTGTGAACCGATTTTGATGATTCTTTTTTATTTGAAAGCCTTTACTACCAAGTTGGTCCCATTTTAATTTGGCGAAGATATGATGAAGAACTTTGGAGATATGGAAGAAACTCCTTAAAAAAATTGAAGTCGGTTGATTTTTTTGTTGAAAATTTAATTATTGCTCTTCATGACAGCTACAAAGTGTATTTACATAACAAGTCTTACTACTCGTATATAGATTACTTACTATGTAATTGTCAAGAAAAAACAATCAATTTTAATAAGCACGCTGTCAGAAAGTAAGTATTTTTAACCGACTTTAAAAAAGGAGGAGGTTATCAATTTGACTGTATGTTTTTTTTTTATGTATGTTTGTCGCCAATTGTGAACCAATTTTGATGATTCTTTTTTTATATGAAAGCCTTTATTTTCAGAATGGTCCCATTTTAATTTTGTGAAGATATGATGAAGAACTTTGGAGATATGGAAGAAACTCCTGAAAAAATTGAAGTCGGTTGTTTTTTTTTTGTTAAAAATTTAATTATCTTAAGAGTCTCCTTAACCTAGAGCAAATCCGAGTTTCCCATACAAACGTAGTCTACGTTTTATTTTGAAACGACATGTAAGATTTCGGTAAAAATTTGTAACTTTAAAGGAATTGCATATATCTAGGGTTATAATTGGTTTTCAAAGTCAAAATATGAACTTGAAAGAAAATATAGTACATTATATCATTTTTGACCATCAGTATGGAAAAGTTTTACAGCCTTATATTTTCTTTCAAGTTCATATTTTGACTGTGAAAACCAATTACAACCCTAGATATATGCAATTTGTTTAAACTTACAATTTTTTATCGAAATCTAACATGTTGTTTCAAAATAAAACGTAGACTACGTTTGTATGGGAAAGTCTAGGGTAAGGGAGTTCTTAAGGTAACAGCGTAAAAAATTTACCACACTCGTGTAGCATTTTTACGCTGCCTGTAAGTTAACTATCACAACGCAAAGGTAAACTATAACAAATTTTAGATCTGCTACTTACCTATTCTTTTTTTTTTAAATCTTGATTTTCAAATTACAATTTTCAATCTTCTAAAAACATGAAAATATTCTTCTATATGACTCTTGAAAATACTACGAGTATAACACAAGATCAACACTCTTTGGGTAGAAGAATGTTTTCATAAGGTAAGAAGAATGGTGGTGCGAAAGATCGTAGTTGTGAGATACAACACAATCCGCTTCCGCTCAAGTCGTAGATCGACCCCACGTGTGGCATGAGTACCGGCGCGTGGCGGGCGAAAGTAACGTTGCGTATGCGCACAATTGCGGTCTATTGGGGTAGTGCCGGCCTCCGAACCGTGACACCAAGGTAATGTACGTACGTAAATGGTAAGTACCACGATAAGCCCATGGCTTCTTTTGTTTTCTTAGAAGATCTCGTAAAGTATAAAGATTTTGCTGCCGTGGCAGTGGCAGCGACGGTGTCATATGCTCACAGGGGCGATTAAGAGCATTAAAATGTTTTTTCTAATGAAACCCCTTTATACGTGAGACCCGTGCGTGCATCGCATATTAATAGTCGAAATCATCATAGTTATAGTTTATATATTATATATTAAGTATATTTTTTTCTAAATAGACATATGCATTTATTTAAGTATGTATGTAACATATGTATATGTATGTTTATCTGTAGTTTCATAGTATGTTAATTTCTTCTTCCTTTATTTAACGAACACGCCTTCATATATGAACATCTCCTCTCACGGGATCTACTGGAAGAGATCTCTTTTGAAATAAGCCTGTGCCACTTTTTGTTTATGTATTCTCTGTATATATTGTCCGTTTACATAAATTGGTAAACAAATAAATAATATTATACTCATACTTATCATTAACTCATTAGTAGTTGGTTTACGCAAATCGTCATTCCGAACAATGGTCGTAGGCGGTTTGGCGGTGGGATGGCGTTGCAACACTCTCCATATGCAACCGTAGGTTGTATTGTCAGGCTTTTATCTTAGAATATTCAAGATGTACCTAGCAGAAGGTAATTATAGGTTCGTACATAAATTGTGTAAGTCGTTATTTTTTTTCGAATTTTCTCTCTGCACCATTGTGAGATGTTGTAGTTTTGGCTCGAATCAAAATCATGCAGGAGCCTGACTTTTTAAAATGCATATATGTATTTAGTCCAAATACAAGATGAAGTATGTTTGATTGCATCAGATTTATTAAAACTATAGCTATATAAAAGCGAAGTGAAGAGAGCGAAGCATCTCAGTTTCGAAATTGGCCAAAAATGCGTTGTCAGTTTGTATATCGGTTTTTAGGGTTCCGTAGTCAAATGGCAAAAAACGGAACCCTTATAGATTCGTCATGTCTGTCTGACTGTCTGTCTTTCCGTCCGTATGTCACAGCCACTTTTTTCCGAAACTATAAGAACTATACTGTTGAAACTTGGTAAGTAGATGTATTCTGTAAACCGCATTAAGATTTTCACACAAAAATAGAAAAAAAAAAACAATAAATATTCCCCATACTTAAAACTGAAACTCAATTTTTTTTTTTTTATCAAACCTGTACGTCTACTATCTATGGATAGGTCTTCAAAAATGATATTGAGGTTTCTAATATAATTTTTTTCTAAACTGAATAGTTTGCGCGAGAGACACTTCCAAAGTGGTAAAATGTGTGTCGTCCCACACCCTCTGTAACTTCTAAAATAAGAGAATGATAAAACAAAAAAAATATATGATGTACATTACCATGCAAACTTCCACCGAAAATTGGTTTGAACGAGATCTAGTAAGTAGTTTTTTTTTAATACGTGATAAATCATATTATGTTACTTGCTGCTACGGAACCCTTCATGGGCGAGTCTGACTCGCACTTGGCGGTTTTTTTTCTCGCCTGTAGGCCGCATTTCTCAACCGATTCTCGTGAAATTTTTTAACAGGTTCGATATTTATTTAGAATTTTTCTGTCGATTCCGTTTTTGCATTTTTTTCAAAATGGCGGAGATATGGGGATTTAAAATTTTTTAATTATCATGTTTCAGCCATTTCGAAAAATTTTCAAATATGTTATAAAGCTTTTTTGTTACCCTTATTAAAACGCAACTTTTTTGTCTGAACAACTTTTTTATCCGATAAACTCAATAGATCCCTATCCGTTGAGTTTATCGGATAAACTGCTGTAAACCTCACGACTCACCCCCGTGAGTCGTGAGGTTTACAGCTCACAGAGCCACTAGTTTATTTATTTATGACTGGAAGTATATTAGGATATTCCCACTCCCGTACGAGTAAGTATGATTTCTTGAAATAGTTTATGAATCTATGTATGTGGGATGAGTTGCAACATTTTCGTTGACATGCAAACGTAGGCTGTATTGTTAGACCATCTATTGAATATCGAAAGGTTCACCCAATGTCAAGTGCTTTTTACGAGTAATTGTGAAAAGTCTAAATAAAGGCGTCAAAGAGTATTTAGACTTCTTTGATTCTTCTTCATCTAAGCGCGTTCCCGGTTGCATCCTCAGCTGTGCTGCTTCGGAGCTCGGGGTGCGCTTTCCCGATTTTTCTTCTTCAAATATAACATGCATGTCAATGGTCACCTGAGAATGCTAAAGACCTTGCAAAGTGGAGAAGAATTTGCCGAACAGTTAAGGTGAAGTTAGAAGCAAATTACCTTGAATTTAGACTTCTTTGTTTATTTATAAGTAACTGAGAGAAAAGTATTGTAGCGGGAGCGAGGTGATATACTAGACCGCCACAAAGGGAAGATCTTCCGGCCAAGCGTGGGGTAGCGCGGGGAACTGCGGCTCTACAGGTGTATTGTCGGAGATTGTATATATGGTCAGTTGCAACCAGAACTTCAAGATCGAGATGTGGCTGGCGCCATCTCCTAGTCTTCTTGTGAACTATGTTGTCGGTTCGTTGTTATGGTCGTAGTTCCTCGTGGCGTAGAGGTTGCCACAGTATCTACTGAGAACTCGCAATCCTTTTGAATCCCATATCTCAAAAACCTCTTGACAGAATTGGCCCGTATTTGACCTTAATTTTTTATATGCCTTGAAGTTCACATTCCAAGATATTTGAAAAATATTTGTAAGGTACACACACATACTTGCAAAAAACACTGCTGGATTGTTCAAATATACTCCGAAAATATCGCTCGTTCGCTCGTTCAAAAATATTTGCACAGGATGGCGAACCCATTTTGCTTGTGGCTTAATCACATAGGTACTCTATCACGTCTTTATCCCTAAGCTTCAGTTCAGACAGAGAGGAAAAATGCTCGCAGAATTTACTAGTTCCATTAAAATTACAACCATATTACCATTGTTTAAAGTATAAAATTGTATGAATAGACAACGCTTCAAGTCTCCGCCGATATTAATACAATTTTATACTTTAAGCAATGGTAATATGTTTGTAATTTTAATGGAACTAGTAAATTCCGCGAGCATTTTTCCTCTCTGTCTGAACTGACCTCAGTGGGGCAGACAGAGCATTTTGAGTCTTGCGGCTGCAAGCAAACAGCCCAGGGCTGCAACACCCAAAGGCCACTTTTAGCGTGATGGTGGGAAAGGTGGCAAAAGGAATCAATATTGATGTGTTGCTAGCCGCATCGCCTATTAACATGTTTAGAGGGAATGGGCGGAAATCCGCCCATTCCCTCGATCAGCTTTAACGATCTGCGCGGGAATAGACGCAGCTGGCACATTCTAATTTTTTTCTTTTCTGCCAGAACTGCATGGAAGATTGCTTGTGCCAATCATCATCATCATCATGCCTTTTTTAGTGTCCACTGCAGCACGACCCGCTCTGTACTACCAAAGCCATACTTAGCAGGAGTAGTCAGAGGATTTGGGCTACACTCTCCACGCTGGCCAGACAGGTTGGAGAAGTCTCACTGATGTTTATAAGCTTGTTTAGCTTGTATTTCCTATATCGTCTACGACATCCACGGGAATATTTGGAGTGGTCCAATTCTACTCTGTCGGGAACCTCACGGTTTAAGCCAATAAAACACAAATATATAGGCTAATCGGCTCCTCCAATGCACTTGGCCATCGTTTAACAAAAAAAAGTGATGTAGGCTTATGGGCAAACCACAAACGACAATTTTCCGCAAGCTCTCGCTGTCGTCTCGATAGCGGAGAGCTGCGGCGGCGTGCGGCGATGTGTGGCGAGATAATTCACTTGCGGTGCCTTTCTTGCCGTGAAAGTAATATTCAATAATAACATTATTTAATTTTAACTGTTTTGCTGGAACGGTTGTTATTATGACTACTGAGCTTTTATTTAACTACCAAATAAGTTATCTATCCGTTATGAACACGGAGTTAAGAACATGTAAGCAACTACGGTTTAACGCGTGTATATAATATTAATATCTAACAAAATATAACTATTTTATGGGTGAATTCAGTCCACGATACTAAACAACTTTTCCCAAGAAACATAATATATTAATCTATACTAATATTATAAAGCGGAAGAGTTTGTTTGTTTGTTTGTTTAAACGCGCTAATCTCAGGAACTAATGGTCCGATTTGAAAAATTCTATTTTTGTTGGGTAGTCCATTTATAGAGGAAGGCTTTAGGCTATATAACATTACGTTCCGACAACCACGCGAACGAAGTCGCGGGCACAGCTAGTTAATAATAATCTATACTAACATTATAAAGCGGAAGAGTTTGTTTGTTTGTTTGTTTAAACGCGCTAATCTCAGGAACTAAGGGTCCGATTTGAAAAATTATTTTTTTGTTGGGTAGTCCATTTATAGAAGAAGGCTTTAGGCTATATAACATTCCGACAACCACGCGAACGAAGTCGCGGGCACAGCTAGTAATATAATAATTTTGAACTCCCTTTCTTCATAAAGTCATCATCATTCAGTTCTACTCTTCATAAGCTAATTATATGTATGTATATTTATATTTGTATGTATGGGGCCATCCATAAAGTACGTCACACGTAAAGGGGGGGAGGGGGTCGACAAAGTGTGACATGGTGTGACAAGGGGTGGGAGGGGTCCTAAGTTTCGTGACATCACATTTAAAATCTACTAATCGCGTAATATTTGAAATATTAAACTAAAAAATATGTCCAACTCTATCTTTAGGGCAATACGGTTTAAATTGTTTTGTTGACGAGTTCATAGCCGCTTCTGACACGTGCCGATCGCCGACGAGCGCTTTGACTAATGCCGCCAAACGCACCGCACCTCGCGTAGGTAATGTTTTTGTTTTGTTTCTATATTTTCATTCGACAATTTGCTTTCGCTGAGTGAACGACGTCGTTTTTTTAGTTGTGCTATTTTGTGGATATAAACATAGTTTAATAAATCAAGTTCAAAATGAACAAAAAGATAGATTTAGGTAATCTTTACCGTAGATTATACGAAACATACAGTGCGACTTACGCTGATAAAAAAAAAACAGCATATACAGGAAGAAGTTAATACCTTATGGAAAATTTTGAAAAGTAGTGACAATATCGAAGGTGATGTGGAATTGAAAATCAAAGAGCTTCAGATACAGATGACGAAAAAAAAAGCGACACTAATGAATTTTTTTTCGAAAATTCCTTCGGCGTCAACATCACGAATAAAACTAGAGCGGGAAAAGGAGGGAAAAGTACAAGTAAGTTATTACGAATTTAATTACAATCCTTAATTATCGCGCTCAGGAGTCAAAGATGGACGCGGACTTGAATCGCATCGCACGCGCCGCATTAGGTACTAATAATTATTTAAGACTAGCTTTCCGCTCGTAGTTTTGCCCGCGTGTACTACTATTATGTGTTTGTTTTTACACCTACGGTTTCATAGGACTTCATACAAGTAATTCTAATATGGTGCGGTTCAAGACCACGGTATAAAAAGTAACGATATAATAATATTAATTGGAATTTTATTACAATGTAACATATAATTTGCAGGGAAATACTAACGAAGGTCAGACACCACTACCAGAAGACACTGATATGGTTAGTATACCGTTTAGTGAAAGTCAGCTTCAAACAATACCTAAACCAACGCCTAGTCAGAGTGCATCACGGAATAAAATTGTAGTTTTAGAATCTGAACTCAATAGCTTGTTGTTAGCACGCGATGCTGGTATAGCCTCAAATGAAGCAATAAAAAAAATCTCAACTTTAAAGAAAAATATTCAGCAGGAAAAAAATATATTAAAGCGAAAGATTAGCGCAGCAGAAAGACAGAAAAAAAGTCGTGATTTTAAAAAACAAAAAATTGTAAAACTGCGAAAAAAATACCGATTTAGCCGCAGCACTAAAACTTCGAGATAATCTTGGTCGGCCTAGAATAGAAGAAACACAATCCGGTTTACTTGGAGTCATAAAGGACCTTGCAGTTTTTGGTGGCGCAGCTGATGATCGACGTCGCACTGAAGCTATAAGGTGCTGTAAAACATTAGACGACTTACAAGCCCAACTTTGTAAACTGGGATATACTATCAGTCGATCAGGGTTATACTTGAGACTTCTGCCCAGACGAGTCAATACAGAGGAAGGAAAAAGACATGTCGTAACTGTTCCTGTCAAACTATGCAAACCCGACTCTACGCTACATAAGAAACATCAAGATGGTCCATTTTGTACTGCGACGATAAGAAACCTTGAATCGTTAGCTTCAATTTTGGGCCCTGAACAAGTTTTCTTTTTATCGATGGATGACAAAGCACGCGTGCCATTAGGTATTACAGCAGCAAACACTCAAGCACCAATATTAATGCACCTTGATTATCGTGTAAAATTACCGGATCATGATTTCGTGGTTGCGGAAAAACATAAACTTATTCCCTCTGTTTATGCAGGTATTGTAGTAAAGAAAGATGGTGAAGGAAAACCTGAAGCTGTGACACATTCCGGGCCTACATATGTAGCAATTCGCAGTGGAAAGCATTCGTCCTCTAATGCAGAGACTCATGCCACAGATATACACAAACTTACTGAAATATCGGCCTTCGAGAACTTCATGAAAACTCGAGAAGGTTTTGTAAAACCCGTATTTATTTTTACTTGCGATGGTGGTCCCGACGAAAATCCAAGATACGAGCGAGTTATAATTTCAGCTATACAACATTTTAAAGATTTTGATTTGGATGCTGTTTACATTGCCACAAATGCCCCAGGAAGAAGTGCTTTTAACAGAGTAGAACGACGAATGGCACCTCTTAGTCGTGAACTTACTGGTGTTGTATTAAAACACGATAATTTCGGTTCACATCTCGATTCCAGTAATAAAACTACTGACTTGGACTTGGAAAAACGAAACTTTGAGAGTGCAGGCACAGTACTGAGTAATATTTGGAGCCAATTGGTCATTGATGGATATCCTGTGGTTGCCAAATATATTATGCCTACAGAAACTAGACTGGATGTTGAACAGGCTAAGGCATTGAAACGTGATGCGATTTGGTACGCAAATCATGTCCGGGAATCACAATATTTACTGCAAATAGTAAAATGTGAAGTGGTTTCGTGCTGTGGTGTGCAACGATCTAGCCTTCGGCGACTACTACAAGAGGGTTTTTTGCCACCACCTGTTTTAATTAAACAGACGTCAAGCGGGTATATAACAACAGAAAAGGATGATATCGAAAATAAATTCGCTCCACTATTACTTCAATTATCTTTAAAACTGAGCGCGTCATCACATTTAAAGCAAGTACCGTATGATAGTTACTGCCCTAGTGTTAAGGGATACTTGTGTAAGCGATCTTGCGGCTTCTGTGGTCTATATTTTGCATCATATAAAGCCACTAACCAACACAAACAACTTCATAAGATTAAGCAAGATGAAGTTCCCATTGCAAAGATACGCCCTCAAAGAATAGCAGCTAGACGTGCCAGAGAAATTCTTTGTTTGGATATTAATGATGATGCCTTATGGTTGGATGAAAAAGATGTTGACACCACAAATGTTCCTGACGTGAAAAACGAAGTGAACAGTAAGTGACTGCCATGCCAGTTATAAATAATTTAAAGGACTGGGTTCAAAGTCCATGGACTGAAGATGATTGAGTTTCTTTTTCTTCTTTTTCTTTATATTCATTAGTTAATTTTTTTGTTATTGTTTCAAATATTTGATATTATGTTGATTTCATAAAAAAGTACTTAATTTAAATGGAAATAAAACTAATTTCGGAACTGCTGTTTTAATTTAATAATTTTTTATGTTAAATTGCAAAACATGTGACGTCACACTAGGGAGGGGGGGGTCTCAGAAATGTGACCACCTGTGACAAGGACGGGGGAGGGGCTCAAAAACTCATGAAATTAGTGTGACGTACTTTATGGATGGCCCCTGGTAGTGTGTAAGTAGATATTCATTTTGATATTATGTAGTACATATGTATTGTATATTATATAGTAATATTTTATTATGTATATTGTATTACTTTTTTGCGCCGCATAATTTTTCTGTTTATCCCTATGGTTGACCGGGAGAAAATGTTCTTAGCATTAAGTTCGCCATTTGTTAAAAGTATATTTTTACTTTGGAACAATAAAGTTTTATAAATAAATAAATAATAGTAGGTACCTATCAAAATATAAAAAAACAATTTTTGACTTTCCATACAAACTCAAATATAATTCATACCTATGAGATTTGTTTTTTTTTGTGATTATTTTTCTCCCATCTCGTCCACCATCACGCTTCAGCTTAGATCTTCACAAATACGAAACTACATTCTTTCGAACTAGTTGGTTACCTAGCTACAACAACATTTAAACTAATAAACGGGCAAGTGCGAGTCGGACTCGTACATGAAGGGTTCCGTACCTCCGTACAATGTGTTAAAACGCGACGACCCCCTTGAATTTTTAACTCTATCTTTGGGGTTCCGTACAAAAAATGAAAAAATGGTACCCTTATGGGATCACTCGTGCGTCTGTCTGTCCGTCCGTCTGTCACACCAATTTGCTCCGAATCTACTGGACCGAATCAGGTGAAATTTGGTAGGATGGTGTATTCCTATGACCCAAACACACATGCAAAGTTAATAAATATTTTTAAAGGGTCATTTTTGGGGGACAAATTAGGAAATTGAAAAAAAAAGTTTTGCAAACCTTAGGTACTGTGTCATATATCAAATGAAAGGGCTCAATATGAGGATCTTAAATATATTTTTGTTATTATTATAAAATAAATAGTTTTGATTTTATTCACAAAAGAAGACGAAAATTGACCATTCCCCCCCCCCCCCCCCCCGAAACTCCGAAACTACTGAGCCTAAATTTTTTTTAAAAATACAAAATATAGTTCATTGGTTGTAGATTACAGGAAAACCTATAATAATTCAATCAATTCTCTTCACGCGAGTTTAACTCGCACTTGGCTGGTTTATTAGTATTTGTTTTTATAGCGGCCATAGTAATACATGATCGGTGAAAATTTCAAGTGTCTAGCTATTACGGTTCAAGAGATAGAGCCTGACAGACGGACAGACGGACAAACAGCGGACTCTTAGTAACAGGGTCCCGTTTGCACTCTTTGGGTACGGAACCCTAAACATCACATTACGCTTCAAAGTATGAAGATTGTCAATCAATCCTCTAGTATTATTCGTCCTTGCTTACTTACAAAACTATTGTATTGATAGATTGAATGCATTAGTCATCATCACACATCACACACCATCTTACTATCAATTTCGAGTATTTCGCAATGTCCGTGGGCGTGTCTTGTCTATAATCACCGCAATCAAATACTACCTTCAAGGTGCACCCACTGACAGCCAATCACCTTTCTTATTCAGCAAGTGGATCCAATGATGAATCATTCTGAACAATTAATTTATTAATTGTTTATTTTTCAAATTTGTTATCTATTTTAAATTAAAACTAAGTAGATGAAACAATTTAGATAAATTAAAACTACGTAAAAGCTTGTTTGTTTTTCGTGTGTGTAAGTGGCCAACACTGGTGTCAGATTTTTCAAGCCGCCGAAAGCCATCTGACCTAGCTTGACGATTGCCATGCAATGATAACAGCCGGGATCAACGGCTTTACGTGCTTTCCAAAGCACGGAGGTGCTCGAGAAAAAGTTATGCCACTCGTGGTCACCCATCCAAGTTCAGACCACGCCCTGGGTTGCTTAACTTGCGAAAGCGCTAGCAGTGCGTTGAGCGTGGTCATTGGTCGGTTGACGTTTTGCAGTATGGTAAGTAAGAATTTATTGAGTCATTTTTTTTAACGCGATAAGTGGATTTTATTTTAAAAAACGGGCAAGTCGGACTTGTACATGTAGGGTTCTGTACCACCGTACAATGTTTTAAAACGCTGAAGAAACACGTTTCTTGTATGACGACCCCCTTTAATTTTTAACTTTATCTTATTTTTAGTATTTGTTGTTATAGTGGTCATAGTAATACATAATCTGTGAAAATTTCAAGTATCTAGTTAATGCCATTATAAAGATCTTGTTAAAAACGGTGAAAAAACACATTTTTTGTATGACGACGCCCTTTAATTTTTAACTTTTTTTATTTTTTGTATTTGTTGTTATAACGGCCACAGTAATACATAATCGGTGAAAATTTCAAGTGTCTAGCTATTACGGTTCAAGAGATAGAGCCCTGTGACAGACGGACAGACGGACAGACAGACGGACAGACAGACGGACAGACAGACGGACAGACAGACAGACGGACAGACAGACGGACAGACGGACAGACAGCAGAGTCTCAGTAATAGGGTCCCGTTTGCACCCTTCGGGTACGGAACCCTAAAAAGCACCATGTTTCACACGGTTGTCTAGCTACTCACACGAGTTTACTTGACCTTCAAGATGCAAACGCCCACCGTCAATCATTACCTTTCTCATTTAGCGACTGGAATTGAACCCACGACTGGTGCATCCTCCTAAACACTCCAATAATGAATCATTCATTTTACTTGACTCATGTTTGATTACAAAGTCTAATTTGTTTATTCATATCCATTGTATGTTTTAGTTTAATAGTGCTGTATACGAGTATAATAAACGGGCAAGTGCGAGTCGGACTCGTACATGAAAGGTTCCGTACCTCCGTACAATGTTTTAGAT
Organism: Acrobasis repandana; assembly: GCA_963576875.1. Lineage (NCBI taxonomy): Eukaryota > Metazoa > Arthropoda > Insecta > Lepidoptera > Pyralidae > Acrobasis > Acrobasis repandana. The sequence continues at coordinate 8,046,779 of OY756241.1, read as the reverse complement.
CGCTAAAAAAACACGTTTTTTTATGACGACCCCCTTTAATTTTTAACTTTTTTTTATTTTTAGTATTTGTTGTTATAGCGGTCATAGTATACATAATCTGTGAAAATTTCAAGTATCTAGTTAATGCCATTATAAAGATCTAGTTAAAAACGCTGAAAAAACACGTTTTTTGTATGGCGACCCCCTATAATATTTAACTTTTTTTTATTTTCAGTATTTGTTGTTATAGCGGCCACAGTAATACATAATCGGTGAAAATTTCAAGTGTTTAGCTATTATGGTTCAAGAGATAGAGCCCTGTGACAGACGGACAAACGGACAGACAACGGAGTCTCAGTAATAGGGTCCCGTTTGCACCCTTTGGGTACGGAACCCTAAAAATGAATTTAAAAGGAGTCTACCTTTAGTTAATTACTGTACGAAAAATAATAACTAGTGGTAGTAGCTCTTATAACCTACCTACAGCAACCTTCCCCCCTTTTGCCGCCTCCACTTCCCTTTCTGTTTTTTTTTACAACATCTTGTGTAGGATGAAGTCATTAGCGTGCCACTCAAATTTGATTGAAATTCGTCAATAAAACTAGCGTTCTCCCCCCTCCCCGTCCCCCCATTTCTCACCCAAACAAAAATAACGATTGACTAAAAAAATTAAAATAAATCAAGGAGCCAATTTTTGTCAAAATCGGTTGAAAAATGCGACCTGTAGGCGAGAACAGAATAATATCTGGCCAATCTTGAACTAAGAAGAACAGAACAATCTGGCGAAGAAGGATTAGGAGAATCGACCCCACCTAAAGTGGGAAAAGCATCGAAATATAATCTCTAGAAATCTAACGCTTCTACATTCATCGCTTTGATTCTGATTCCATTTACGCAAACAAACTAACAGTAATTACAACGAAACACTCAAACACACATATAGACAAAGATGCATGCGATTGGTCGCGACAAGGTCACGCATGCGTCATCGCCCCGTCGTTCAAGCAGCCGCCTTCTCTGAGCCGGCTACTCTACCGACACGGTCGGGTAGCCGGCTCAGGGGCCGATTATTAAAATGTTTATTTACTTACATATGAAAGGCGAGTCCTGTGTTTTCATGTATGTATGGCTTCTACACCACTTCACGGCACATGACGGTATTTTTAATGAATCGATTATTGCGAAAACACAGCAATAATCCCAAAGGAAACTTTTTACGGTGAAACCGCACGACTCGAGTATTATGGCGAACTGTCGCGCCGCGCGGTTCATATTTTAAGCCCCGCCCGCCGCGGTACATATCGCGTAGAATGATTTTTCGGGATTATTTACGCTTCTAGGGATTATTATTCGTAGGGGAAAAGGGAAAGACAAAGAAGAAAAATCTCGAACTAAGAAGCTCATTTGGTCGCTCAGTCAATTAGTTTGAAGAAACCACACCTACACTATCACATCTATATCCCTCCGGGGTAGTCACAGCCAAAGGTCTAGGCCCGCTTTATTGTTAAGCGGAGGTCACCACATTTATACATTCCAAAGCGTGGCATTTGGGTAGTAAAAGCAAAGGCCACACTTAGGATAATTGTGGTTACTGGCCTGAGGTGAAAATAGAAAACTACTTATACATGATAGCTGCTTCTCTTCCCGCGCAGATCGTAAAATCCGATCGAGTGATTGGACGAAATTATTAATCATAATAGGCGATGCGGTTAGCAACCCATCCACCATTTTAATTCCCCTTTTCCATCTTTTCACCCGCCATCACGCTAAGTGTGACCTTTGGATCTTATGGCCCTAGGCTTTGTCTACCCCGTTAGTGATAAAAACGAGATAATTTATGTGTACTTATCCAATACAATAAAACTGAAAAGTAGGTAAATAAATTACAAACAAGTTCATTTGCCAGACAAATTAAAAACCCCCGATTTTCGAAGTGTTCATCCCCATAAACTTTAAAACGACTGAACCGATTTTCATCAAACATAGCTATAAACCATCTCGACAGACAAGGCTTTCAATTAAAGAAAACGCATCGAAATAGGTCTATTCGTTTAGGAGCTACAATGCCACAGATAGACACACAATCACACAGACGTCAAACTTGTAAAACCCCTCTTTTTCGCCGGAGATTAAAAAGGCCTCATTTGCCTTTTTCTGCAGTTTATTGCATAATTTACCTATTTATAATCTAAAGATCATTACCCTCTATAAACAAGCCGAGTGAACAAATAGGTAGTAATTCCGAATGTATGTAAACACGGCAATAACATAACTACATTTGCGGCAATAAAACGATTTATTGACGATTACTTGTGTTTGGAGATTGGTTATTACGACCTACAAGGATTTGCACTAGTGGTGTGATGCCACTGTGTCGTGGTATGAAAGGAAAATACCCAATGTTGGAAGTGAATATTAAATGTGGAATGAGTCGGGATTCCCACCAATATGGTTGTCAATATGCCAGGGAAAGTTGAAAATAGGTCCTTTTCAAAAATTGTCTTGGGTCTTGGGTTTAATCTATATTTTACTCGTATTTAATAAAATATAGTATCGTTGAGTTAGTATCCCATAACACAAGTTTAAAACTTACTTTGGGGCTAGTTTAATCATGTGATTTGACCCCATATATATTTATTTATTTAATTAATTTTAAATCTGCACAATTTAACTCGTTTATAAAATAATAATTTGCAGGAATTTTATAAACATAAACCTCGTTTTTAATAATATCATTGTTTTTATAAGAGCTGTGTATTTCGATAGTGACGTGAAAATACATTTTTAACCGACTTAAAAAAGGAGGAGGTTATCAATTCGAATGTATGTTTTTTTATGTATGTTTGTTAGGCGATATCTTCGCCTATTGTGGACCGATTTTGATAATTCCTATATATTTGAAAGGCTTAACTACCAAGTTGGTCGCATTTTAATTTTGGTGAAGATATGATGAAGAACTTTGAAGATATGGAAGAAACTCCTAAACAAGTAATTATTAAAAAAACAAAAAACCCGACTGCGTGATACAACAGCAGTACTACCTATGCCTAGGCACATAATTGTCTTCTGTGACCTAGGCACAGAATACATAAGAGTCAAAACCTAGGTAAGATGCAACTGGGTATGCGCTTGGCGAAGCGATGTTATATTTTGTGTTTTTAGCATTTCTCGTTTTAAATTTAATTTAAACATATAAGTTGTATATACATTTTTGTAACCCTTGAGTAAAATCCTTTAATTTGAAATCCCACTCGATAGGTTTGAAAAGATTTTTAATGCCGCACAATTTGGCGCCTAAATTTCCGCCATTTCGATTTCCAATAATTTAAATATATCCTATGTTACTCTGGTGGTTAAGATGAATCTAACCATGTATAATTTATTAAAATCGGTTTAGCCATTTAGTAGTTACTAGGGAACATAGAACCGGACATAAAAATCGTTGTTTTTTAGCATTTCTCATTCCAAATTACATTTGAACATATAAGTTGCATATATTTTTGTAATCCTTAACTAAATCCTTTAATTTGATACCCCACTCGATAGAAATGATAAGAAAAAAAAATTTATGCCGTGCAATTTGGCGCCTAAAATCCGCTATTTTGATTTCCAATAATTTTAATATATCCTATGTTACTCTGGTGGTTATGATGAATCTAATCATGTATAATTTATTAAAATCGGTTTAGCCGTTTAGTAGTTACTATGGAACATAGAACCGGACATAAAATCGTTGTTTTTTAGCATTTCTCATTCCAAATTACATTTGAACATGTAAGTTGCATATATTTTTGTAATCCTTAACTATATCCTTTAATTTGATACCCCACTCGATAGGTTTTGAAAAGAAAAAAAAATATGTCGTGCAATTTGGCGCCCAAAATCCGCCATTTTCATTTCCAATAATTTTAATATATCCTATGTTACTCTAGTGGTTAAGACGAATCTAATCATGTATAATTTATTAGAATCGGTTTAGCCGTTTAGTAGTTACTAGGCAACATAGAATTATAGGGACAAACATACAGGTCAAACACCTTAAACCCTCCTTTTCGGCTTAGGCGCTTTCGGGTAAAAAAATTGAAGTCGGTTGGTTTTTTGTTAAAAAATTAATTATATGTCGTAATGTCAACCTTACTATCAAATAACCAATGGACTCGCGCCTTTACTTAATTCCGAGTAGGTAATACATGCATGCATATGCAAAAGCATTAGTGCATTTACCAACTATTTAGGCGTTAAAGGTTTTGTTAGCTAACACCCACGGAAGGTGGGTCGAAGTGCCTGCGTAATTATAATTAAGCATATACTTAGGATAAATAATAAATAAATATATAGGGACAAATCACACTGATTAAGCTAGCCCCAAAGTAAGTTTTAAACTTGTGTTATGGGATACTAACTCAACGATACTATATTTTATGATAAATACATATATAGATAAACACCCAAGACCCAGGACAATATGAAAAAGGCCGTTTTTCAACTTGCCCTGGCTGGGGATCGAACCCAGAACCTCCGGATTAGCGGTCTAGCGTGTTAACCATTACGCCACAGAGGTCGTCAAAGTATGTAATAGGTACTTACTTATTTATTTATTTAACTTTATTACAAATGTAATAATAGCCTTATTCTCTTCCTACGTTTCAACCGCCGTGCCTTAAAAAAGAAAACTTTAGAACGCGAGGTGCAAATTAAGTTATGTAACATTTACTTAAAAACAGAAAAGAAAGAAGAGAATATTAATGTTATATATAACGTCTAACAAAATATACTGAAACTATTTTAAGGGTAAATTCAGTCCATGATACTGAACAACTTTCCCCAAGGAACATAAGTCGAAATATGGAAAATATTTTTTTGCTTTCCATACCTACAAACTACTCGTAAGTTGAGCTGATCGGTCTACTTTTATATTATGCGGCTGTCATCTGATTTACATTAGTATACAAAATTTCATCTCCATCGGAAACTGGAAAGTGGATTAAACTTAACTTAAGAACTTAACTAAGATTTGACCTAAACAAACGGGGCGAGCTGAAAAAAGCTTTTAACAAGTAATTATTAAAAAAACAAAAAACCCGACTGCGTGATACAAATGTAACTCTATCTAGCGGGGCCCCTCCCCCTTCTGAAATATGTTTAGTATAGATGGTTAGTACCCTTGTTGGTAGTCTCTAAACTTGTATTCAAATCATTGGTACCCCAGTGGTTTTTGAGTAAATTTTAAATTTCCAAAACATCAATCTAGCGGGTCCCTCAAAACAGCATTACTTACCTATGCCTATGCACTAGGTTTTCTGTGGCCTAGGGAAGACAAAACTGGGAATGCGCTTGGCGAAGCGATGTCATATGTTGTTTTTTAACATTTCTTATTTCAAATTTCATTTAAACATATAAGTTGTATATATTTTTGTAATCCTTGAATAAAATCCTTTAATTTGCAACCCCACTCGATAGGTTTGAAAAGATTTATAATGATGCGCAATTTGGCGCCTAAAATACGCCATTTTGATTTCCAATAATTTAATATATCCTATGTTACTCTAGTGGTTAAGACGAATCTAACCATGTATAATTTATTACAATCGGTTTAGCCACTTAGTAGTTACTAGGGAACATAGAACCGGACCTAAAAATCGTTGTTTTTTAGCATTTCTTCTCGAAAGTTGTTTTTTAACATATAAGTTGCATATATTTTTGTAATCCTTAAGGTGACGTGGATTCACAATTTGCAAAACTGTGCGTGTTTTTGAAAAATCACTGTTATTAAACTACTACAGTTTATTCCTCCAAAAATTTACATAAAAATTTTAAGGATTTTCTACAGACAGCCACATAGCCAAAACACGATTGAGCATTTTTGGCTCGATAGAAAAAAAACACAAACATACCTTTAAATTTGCCTAAATTTGCCTTTATAATACGTATTACTATTTTATACACCTTTTTATACGAGAATAATACCAAAAAATGTATTATCTAAATATCTATCCGTTTTGGCTACAGAAAAAATTATAAATATAATACAAAAAAAATAATAAAAAAAAACACAGTCGTCGTCGCGTATATGGAAACCCTTCCAGTACTCAGAACCCCAGTACTTCTGAGCTGCGGGAGGGTTTACTAGCATTAATTTACAGAATGTTGCCTTAAACCATTCCGCTATTCAGAGTTGCGAACGATCTGGATTCGGGTATTGTGTCCGGTGTAGTATTCAATACTTCATAATAAAAACGCTTCCTCTACTAAGATCCCTAGATCACGCGGGAGGGATTTCTGCGGTATGCACCCCGATCTCAGATCGCAAGCGGCACGCGTATAAATCGCTACCAATTGTGGTATAATAATATATAATACCTATATTGATAGGTAAGGGCAAACTTATAGGTTAGGTTAGGTTAGAACTGCGACAGTTTTATCTGGGAAAGATTTATCCATTTTACTAGAACAGGGCAAACTTATAGGTTAGGTTAGGTTAGGTTAGAACTGTGACCAACACACGCACGAGCCGAGTGAGCGAGCCGCGGCAGCGGCCGGCGAGTGCTGGGAAAGTTTTATCCATTTTAGCGTATTCTGTTAAACCTATAAGTCAAACTTTAGTCTGAGTAGCGGTAGGAATTTATATCCATAACGCTAAAAGCAGGGTAGCATTTAATCTATCAAACTGCGCGTTTAATCGTTTAAAGGCTCCCGCAGCTCAGAAGTACTGCGGTTCTGAATACTGGAAGGGTTTCCATATACGCGTCGTCGTCAATATTCGTCGAGAGCGAAGGAAGGGTCGGAGCCGTGCTCGACGATATTTCGCAGTGTTTTATTTATTATTATTTTTGTATTATGTTTATAATTTTTTTTGTAGCCAAAACGGATAGATATTTAGATAATACACTTTTTGGTATTATTTTCGTATAAAAATGTGATTGTATAAAATAGTAATACGTATTATAAAGGCAAATTTAGAGGTATGTTTGTGATTTTTTTCTATCGAGCCAAAAATGCTCAAACGTGTTTTGGCTATTGTGGGTGTCTGTAGAAAATCCTTAAGATTTTTATGTAATTTTTTTGTGGAATAAACTGTAGTAGTTTAATAACAGTGATTTTTCAAAAACACGCACAGTTTTGCAAATTGTGAACCCACGTCGCCTTAATAAATCCTTTAATTTGATACCCCACTCGATAGGTTTTGAAAAGAAAAAAAAAATTATGCCGCGCAATTTGGCGCCTAAAATCCGCCATTTTGATTTCCAGTAATTTTAATATATCCTATGTTACTCCAGTGGTTAAGATGAATCTAAATGAATCTAACCATGTATAATTTATTAAAATCGGTTTAGCCGTTTAGTAGTTACTAGGGAACACAGAATTATAGGGACAAACATACAGGTCAAACACATATACCCTCCTTTTCGGCTACGCCGCATTCGGGGAAAAATTGAAGATGTAAGTTTCAAAATTGTAAACTTTACTTACTGGTATTCGCTTATGCTAACATTAAGCATCCCTAAAAACATAACTCACCTTTCTAATAGTGTAAAAAGTATCTACTTAGTAGGTAGGTATTTTCTTGGCTGGGCTAGAGAATTTCCCCTGCTTCGCGTTGTAATTTAATAAAATATAACAACAAAATATACGGTCATACTCCTCAGTTTACTCGGTCAAGGCCCTCCCCTTGCGCCCGCGTTTGCTGAACAGTGAAATACGTGGTCGCATAAATTAATATATGTTTTATCACCTGACATTGCGGTGCCCTTGTGAAGTGATTTGTACAAAATTGATAAAATAAATATTTTTGGCTATAAACTCGAGATAATAAAATTTTGATAAATTAAAAAAAACTATGCTTATGTACTGGGTGGCGCAAAAGTAAAGACCCTATTTGGTTCAGCTATAACATTTTTTCTAAATTAGAAAACTAGATTTAGGTTTTTTTAAATGTATATTTGTGCCATTAAATTTCGTACCATTAGGATTTAAAGATGATGTCTTTTAAATGGTGACCTCCAGAGTTGATACACATTTGAGCCCTATTTATGACATTTTGCATAACTTGCCGTAACACTTCCTGCGATATGTTCGTTATTTCTTGACGAATGTTTTCTTTTAGAGCTGCGAGAGTCTGTGGCTTGTTCACATACACCCGAGATTTCAAAAAACCCCAAAGAAAGAAGTCTGGACTGGTCAGATCGGGTGATCTTGCAGGCCAAGGCAAATCGCCAAAACGAGAGATAACTCGGCCTGGAAAAGCGTCCCTCACTAAGTCCATAGTGTCGCGCGCTGTGTGTGCCGTAGCGCCGTCTTGTTGAAACCAGATGTGCTCCAGCCCCAATTCGTCCAAACTGGGTATCAAAAACTCTCGTAACATGGTTCTGTAGCGTTCTCCAGTGACAGTTATCGCATTGCCTCCAGCGTCTTCGAAAAAATAGGGTCCGATCACTCTGTCAACACAGATGCCACACCATACAGTAACTTTTAGTGGGTGTAGAGGTGTTTCTTGAATAATGCGCGGATTATCAGTGCCCCAGAACCGAGTATTCTGCTTATTGACATGCCCTGAGAGATGGAAATGCGCTTCGTCACTCATAACCAATTTTGAAGGAAAATCATCCTCTTCAAGGTTGAGGTTTATGACGCGCTGGCAGTAATCTAGACGAGCTCGGTGGTCAGCAGGCAGCAGCTGATGAGTCATTTGAGTTTTATACGGGAACATCTTTAAGTCTTTCACCAAAATACGCTGCAGGGTCCGTCTGGAAATGCCCAATTGCGTGGCACGTCGCCTCGTTGATGTTTCTGGACACTCTTCCACATCTTCGCGCACAGCATCGATATTTTCAGCTGAACGGCCTGTTCTTGGTCTCCCAGACTTAGGTCTATCCAATGTTGAGCCAGTTGCTTCAAGGCGTGTGGCAAAGCGTCGAATTGTGCGACCAATCGGTGCCGGACGGTGGTGAAATCGTCGACGAAATTCACGTTGTGTTCTTATCACTGATGAATTATTCCGTAAGAACATTGACACAATTATTCCACGTTCTTGGGGAGTAAAACGATCCATGTTTATTTTCAGTGTATTTTACATTTGTTCACTACACAATTTTCAACAACAGAATGACAGAAAATGTCATATAAAAAAAATAAAAGTATTTTCTTTAGTGCCAGTACTTTTGCGCCACCCAGTATAACAAAAAGTAAAGAATAAAAAATTGTATAGTCTCACTTAAATATTATCCCTCGGCAGCGTGGCCAAAAGGCTTGCAGCATTGCCACGTTGTATGGCAATCTGATTCTTTGTGCCTGATAGTTTCTAACTCCTTGGTCACAGGGTACCTCAATTAGTCAACTATATTTATATGTTTATACCAGGTTACTAGGTATTTATTTTTAAATAAACCGGCCAAGTGCGAGTTAAACTCGCGTGAAGAGGATTCCGCACAATTAAATGAATTCTTATAGGTTTTCCTGTAATCTACAAGCAATGAACTATAATTTGTATTTTTTTCAAAATTTTAGGCTCAGTACATTCGGAGATCAGGGGCGGGGGGGGGGGGGGGGCGATAGGTCAGTTTTCGTCTTACTTACTTTGCACATATGTATTTTGGTCATAGGATTACACTATCCTACCAAATTTCACCTGATTCGGTCCAGTAGATTCTGAGAAAATTGACTGTGACAGACGGACGGACAAACAGACGCACGAGTGATCCTATAAGGGTTCCGTTTTTTCATTTTTTGTACGGAACCCTAAAAAGTAAGCAAGTAATCAATAAGCTCGTTGCGCTTATTGAAGACAACAATGTAGCAGTTTTTGTTCGCCTGAAAACAGTTTCATAAGGCTATTCGTTTCGCCAATTCTAGTTTTTTGGCCTAGTTACCGAGGCGTGGTAGTTGATCAATCAATGAGTCGTTAAATAATTTGAAATATGATATACTTAATAAAAAAACTGGTCAAGTGCAAGTTAAATTCGCGTGAAGAGGGTTCCGTACTTCTCATAGGTTTTCCTGTAATTTACAAGCAAAAAACTATATTTTGTATTTTTTTCAAAATTTTAGGCTCAGTGCTTTCGGAGATCAGGGGGGAGTAGTCAATTTTCATCTTCTTTCATAAATAAAATCAAAACTATTTATTTTACAATAATAAGAAATATATATTTGAGATCCTCATAACAAGCGCTTTCATTTGATATATGAGGTTGATAAGGATGAGAAGGTTTGCAAAACTTTTTTTTTAATTTTCTTATTTGTCCCCCGAAAATGACCCTTACTTGAAAAAAATATTTATTTACTTTGCTTATCTGTGTTTGGGGTCATAGGATTACACCATCCTACCAAATTTCACCTGATTTGGTCCGGTAGATTCGGAGCAAATTGGCTGTGACCGACGGACGGACAGATAGACAGACAGACGCACGAGTGATTCAATAAGGATTCCGTTTTTTCATTTTTTGTACGGAACCCTAATTAGCAGATCAGAAGTGGATCTACAGTGGTTACTATAGATGTCTTAAGAGGGGGCTAAAAACGACTGAAAATGGAAGCGGTGGTCAAGCACTTTAGGCACTGGCCAACATACTTGTTGAGAACGCAATGTTATGGTACCAATGACAAGTTTATACTAGTTCATACTTCTTCGTCTAAGCGCATTCCCGATTGCATCCTCAGCTGTGCTGCTTCGGAGCCCGGGGTGCGCTTTCCCGCTTTTTCTTTTCCAAATATAACAAGCATGTCAATGGTCACCCAAGGATGCCAAAGACCTTGCAAAATGGAGAAGAAATAGCCGGAACACTTTAAATGATTTGGCTATAGTTTTACAACCGGCCGCCTGCCTGACGTCAACCCTCTTTGGGAATGTATTTGTGCGAATAGTTTTACAACCAGCCGCCGCCCGACGTTAACCCTCCTTGGGAATGCAATTGTAGCACGAGATGTTTGTGCTTAGTCCTTTAGTCGCCTTTTACGACATCCACAGGAAGAGATGGAGTGGTCCTATTCTAACCCGAAACCACACGGATATTCATTGTTTTAGATAAAAGCTTGTTTTTAAAAATATTAAAGTAATTATACTCCTTTCTAATTCGGTATTTATAAGAAATACTATCGATTTCCACAAAACATGCCTGCTCGACTTCTTCTTCTTCTCATGTCGAAAGCTCAAATTTTCTCCAGATTGCCAATTTCACAGCGTTGTCTGTAACCAAACATAGATCACGCCTAGTAGCTGCACTAAGCGTGACCTATGTGCGCGATATAGGGCGCGATGGGCAGGAGAAGAGGTGTGGCATAGTCTGGTCGATAAGACCACACTGACACTGTGTTGCAGTTCGGTCAATATTACGCCATCGGGCCAAATTATGTCTGCACTGTCAACTGATGAGGCAGTTCGGAGGTTTAAGCTTTTGCAGGTGGTCTATGGGAGCTCATGACCTGGTGCTAGTTCTTCTGATGGTTGAATGAAATCAGGGGAAGATGGAAGTTTGCTGCGCCTCATTGGAAGCCGGGAGGATTTTGAGTCGCCTTCGAGTGTATGAACCTGAGCGATCTTAAATATCATCATTAATCGAAATACTCATTACTTTGAAATAAAAACACAGCAAAGTTCAGAACTAACTCTAGTAATATATGTTTCAATAACACGATTGCTTACTATTTTCTCTATAGAAAAAAATTGCGAAGTTGCCTTTAAATCACCTCCGAATTACTAAAACGGCTACTAGTTTTCAAGAAATGTTAAGTAAGTTAACTTTGGATTATAATTGTATTAAACATAAGGCAGTCATCTTATGTCTTATTTTTTAAATCACTCTTAAATATGCTTTGTAAGAAGAAATAAACCTTAAAAAACCAGAAACGCCTAAACCAGCCTCATTGACCCGCGTTTCTTCCGTCCCCGCATGGCTCGCTGTCTCGCTTCAGCTAGAGTAAATTTGTGTGCGTGCGTGGAAGCGGGAGCAAAATTTAGATTATGAGCATCAGGCGCCCTCTTAACAAAACTATTGCGGCTTATACCATACCTAAGTCGACTGGCATAGGGTTGAGATCCGTATAGTGGTCCTGGGATCAGAGAGAAGCCAATTTTTTCCTTTCAAGAGCACTTGCGATACCTATGCGTACTGATGGTGGTGCAATACTAAAGGTAGCTGGGGGGTATAACAATTCAAGCTTTGTTGGTTTCAGCATCCGGTGATTATCAATTATTTTATTTAATTATTAACTATCAGGGTTCATGTTGTACCTACTAACTAATGAATTGACAATGTAGTGTAGTGTAATATATGTACAATATGTAAAGCAAATAAATTGAAATTGAAATTGTGCGGCAGGGCCCGACGCGATGTCTACTTCTCCGGCGTGAGCAGAACGATGCCACACTGAGCATTCATATTCGCCAGCAGAAAAGCAGAGCGCTAAGCCGCTCGTCCTTAGAGTTTGTTATTTAGCTCCCTGGTGCTAGATGTTAGCCGCTGGAGAAGGTGATTGCGCCTCAACTTTTCCTTTTGTGTTTAGGCAGTGATTTCTGTAGGTCAGCGATCTAGCCTGCTCGACTATAATTACTTTATTCGCGGCTGTGACAGTCGACAGGCGGAAAATTGTAGCCAACACAGAATCAGGACTGAACGCGTGGTCTACATTGTTATGTTCACTAGATAAAAATTAAATTCGACATGGCCATTCCTCTTTTATTTTCGTTTTTCAGGCTGCCTACACTTACATACTTTAGTCAAATTGAAAATGACAGTTTTTCGGCATTAATAAATCTAAATCCTGTTGAAAATGAATATGATCAATGATAAGTGACATTATTTTGTGACGTTTTAGGGTTGGGACACATCTATCAGCACGGAACAGCGACAGAAAAGGATAGATAGCAGCATAGGAAAATGCTGTTCCGTGCTGATAGATGTGCCCCAACCCTTATTCAGCTTATCAGTACCAAATAATTTCTTGAGAGTTTTTGGCGGGAAGTCAAGGGGTTTGGTTGAGGTTTTCTTTAAAATTGATTTTAGTGGACTTTATAATATAAAATTGATGTTGTTTGGTGTTATAAATGCTCATGCTCATGAACAATATGTGAAATAGTTAAAGTGGACAGTCATAGTACGGCTGTAGTGATATTTGTTTCACGGACTGTGTGGCGTCTTCGGGCGTCGTCCGCCACTCAATCGGCTATGAAAACCAGTGGACTCTTTTAGACTTGTCGCCAGAAGCTCCCTTAAAGCAATCAAGGGCCTACACCAACCTTTGATTGTAACTTGTTAGGAAAGAAGAATTTCCCACGTTTTATTCACTTGTTCCTGGCTAAATACGCAGTAGCGTCAAGCCATTAATAAAAAATAATAATAATAATTTATTTTTGACCCTCCAGTTTTATATAGGTCTTTGGATTACCGTCACTTAAAAATTAAAATTATATCACACTGTTGCTAAACGGTGAACGATTTCAGACAATATTTGGTTGAGCAACTAGGTGTAATGTAACTAACCTAGGCGTAATGTAATGTAACTATCACCAAACTACGTGCCGACATGTTGACACGTTCGATTTGGATTGTAGCCTTTTTGTGGCAGTCGGTCAAGAAAAATGATAATTTCGATGCCAATCAAACGAGGTATTATAGTTTTTATTAGGATTTTTTACAAGACTGAGACTTGTACGCTTTCGCTGTCTATAATTTAAAAACATCGACTTATAGGTAGGTATACGATAAAATTAAATTGAGTAATTAGGTGATTTTTTAAAGCGTGATTTTAGTCCATTATATTGACATTTCACCAAGGTTACATTGACTTCAAGATCATGCAAATGATTCTATTCTATGAAAAATAAGTAGGTATCGGTTTTTTTTACTCTTTAGCTACTTAAATGGTAATTGAATTATTGGTCGTTGTTTAGATGATGAGAATGATGGACTATTTTTAGGGTTCCGTACAAAAAATGGAAAAACGGAGCGCTTACAGGATCACTCGTGCGTCTGTCTGTCCGTCCGTCTGTCACAGCCAATTCGCTCCGTATCTACTGGACCGAATCAGGTGAAATTTGGTGGGATGGTGTAATTCTATATGTGTGTAACACAGATGTGTAAAGTAAATAAATATTTTTTTTAAATAAGGGTCATTTTCGGGAGCCAAATGAGGAAATTTAAAAAAAAACGTTTTGCAAACCTTGCTGTGTCATATATCAAATGAAAGGGCTCGTTATGAGGATCTCAAATATATTTTTGTTATTATTGTAAAATGAATAGTTTTGATTTTATTCATGAAAGAAGGCGAAAATTGACCATTCCCCCCTGATCTCCGAAACTACTGAGCCTAAAATTAAAAAAATTTGAATTTAATCAAATGTACGGAACCCTATTCACGCGAGTTTAACTCGCACTTGGCCGGTTTATTTTTTGTTAGCCAGGCATGTCCCACCACGGGGCAAAGGCCTCTTTCTTCTAGTACCTAGTACTCTCTTTTTTTGGTATTTTCTATCCAATCCTTCTGAAATAATTCCAGTTCATCAGCCCATCTTGTCCTTGGTCTTCCTCATTTCATGAAGCCATCTGATGGAACCCAGTTCGTACTTATGTGGGTATGTGATCCCATCTGTCCGGATGCATAAAACCAACGTGACCCGCCCAATCACACTTAAGGCCATACTTTAATTTCCCGGGGTCAGGTGCTGCCCCCATTTGAAATAAATTATTTGAAAGGAAACGGAGATATCATTTAAAATTTTGTCTCTACCAAGCCCTTGATACGCTTCGAACTATTTTATGAACTACTGTTTACAGTTTGGCAAACGTGCCCTAAGCTTTAGTTAAGCGTTTGTTCGCAAATTTGCGAAAAACGGCCACTATTGGCAAATGTGTGAAGAAAAGCTTCGCGTTCTTACTTTAAACTGTAAACAGTAGTTCATAAAATATTTTTGAAGAGTTATCTAGGGCTTAATAAAAAAAAGTTTTTGAAAGATATCTCCGTTTCCTTTCAAATAATTTATTTTAAATGGGGGCAGCACTGGACCCCGGAAAATTCAAGTTTGGCGTAGTAGTAGGTACTTACTTCATCATCATCATCAAGATCTTTTCAGTCTCGACTGCAGGAGCACGACTCCTCTGAACTGCTAGAGCCATATATTAATAGCCAGAGCAGTCAGTACACTCTCCACTCCACGCTGGCCAGACGGGTTGGAGAGGTCTCACTGAAGTTTTGTTCAGCTTGTGTTTCCTAAGTCGCCTTCTACGACATCCATGGGAACACTTGAAGTGATCCTATTCTACTCTGCCGGGAACCACACGGCTTAGGCACCTAAGTAGGTGCATTCGAATAATCTATTTATTATTGAAGTTTCAAAACAACTAAGTACAAAATAAAAGTACCAAATGAACTGTTAGCCAACCAAATGTGAAATGGGCCAGTCAAGGCTGTTGGGTAGTGATTGAAATTTCTCTTGGCAGCAATATTAGATCTTACGATTTACTAAGTATTGGCGGAACAGAATGATTATTTGGTTTGTAAATACCTTGGTACTTATTTAAGTATCTGCGGGCCCGGCAGTGCCCCGCCAAGTCGAGAAAACAAAGAGGCACTTTTGATACCCTTGAAACTTCCATATGGCAGAAGCTAGAAGCCAAAATTTTCTGTGATCAAAAGAACGTAATATACTTAGCTAAAATCCTAAATACTTATCACATCATCATCCAAGCGTATTCCCGGTTGCATCCTCAGCGGTAACGCTTCAGACCCCGGACCCCGGGGTCCGCAACCTAGGTGATTTGACGAGGTTACCGGTTTTTACAGAGACCGCCTTCTGACCTCCGCAGCCTAAAAGGCAGACTAGAACCAATCCTAAGATAGGACAAACGCTAGATGGCTGACAGCTTTACGTGCGTTCCGAAGCATGGAATCATCTTTCTTTTCAGAATAATCAGGTGATTCAAGCCTGCAATATCATAACCAGGCTGGAAATAACTTTTCACAAAGTATGTTTCAGTAGGATTTGAACCCACGATCTCTGGATCACATGGCAAACGCCTTGACCACCTATACTACGGAGGCAGTCAGGGAATTGGTATTTACTTACATTACATATATTCACCCCATTATTCTGAATAAAGTTAAACAATTAGTGGCTCTGTGAGCTGTACACCTCCCGACTCACCCCCATCCGTAGAAGTTTATTGGATAAAAAAGTTGTTCAGACAAAATAGTTGCAATGTAAGAGTCTTCCATTCGCAGTGGAGACGATGGGACCTTGGGGCCCTGACGCAAAGTTATTTTTTAAGGACGTCACAACGCGCCTCATCGAGGCAACTGGTGACCCTAGAGCTGGCGGCTTTTTTGCTCAGAGAATAAGTCTCGCGAGATACAGCGAGGAAATGCTGCCAGCATATTGGGTACGTTGCCTCGATGTGGTGCGTTGGAAGAGATATTTTATTTGTAAAATTTTTCTGTATAATTTTTATTGTACGAGTTTGTTTTGAATAAACTTTTGTTAGTAGCCTTAAAAAAAAAGAGTAAAAAAACATTTTTTACATATGTGAAATTTTTTCTAAATGGCTGAAATATGATTATTTTAAGTTTTAAAACCCTATATCTTAGCCATTTTGAATATTTTCCAAAAACTGAATCAACAAAAAAAATCTATATATCTATAAGCAATTATAAAATTTCAGGACAATCGGTTGAGAAATGCGACCTGCAGGCGAGAGCAAACCGACAGACAGACAGACGGACAGACGGACTGACGGACAAAAGCATTTTTGGCCATTCTCGAAACTGAGACGCTTCGCTCGCTCGGTCAATAAACTAACCTACTTCAAAACATGAAATTAGTAATAGTCATAATAAAAGGGCAAGTGCGAGTCGGACTCGTACATGAAGGGTTCCGTACCACCGTACAATGTTTTAAAACGCTGAAGAAACACGTTTCTTGTATGACGACCCCCTTTAATTTATAACTTTATTTTATTTTTAGTATTTGTTGTAATTGTGTTCATAGTACTTAATGCATAATTGGTTAAAATTTCAAGTATCTAGTTAATGCCATTATAAAGATCAAGTTAAAAACGCTGA
This sequence comes from Acrobasis repandana, assembly GCA_963576875.1. Lineage (NCBI taxonomy): Eukaryota > Metazoa > Arthropoda > Insecta > Lepidoptera > Pyralidae > Acrobasis > Acrobasis repandana. The sequence goes on along the minus strand of OY756241.1, from coordinate 8,029,754 downwards.
AAAAAACACGTTTCTTGTATGACGACCCCCTTTAATTTTTAACTATTTTTTATTTTTAGTATTTGTTGTTATATCCGCCACAGTTATACATAATCGATGAAAATTTCAAGTGTCTAGCTATTACGGTTCAAGAGATAGAGCCCTATGCAGTCACAAAGCTCTATCTCTTGAACCGTAATAGCTAGACACTTCTGTCTGTCCGTCAGTACGGACAGACAGACAGACGGACAGACGGACAGCGGAGTCTCAGTAATAGGGTCCAGTTTGCACCCTTCGGGTATGGAGCCCTAAAAATATTAGATGAACATTTCTATGGACGGCAAAGTTTGTTCGAAAGACATTAATGTATAACGGATGCCCATAAAAACCTACAATGCTCTGGTCCATTTGGATTTAGGTAAGTAAGTATACAAATATGGAATCTTGCACGCGCCAAAAACTAAACATGGACAGATCAATAACCTCGTCCAAACAGATTGTATGAATGTTGATTTTCAACATTGACTGATATTTTCAAACAGAACTTTTTCAAGTTATAATTTATTTAATAATAGGTGCCAATTTAAAAAAAAAACAGATTGTTTTATAAAGATATTGGAGGTCTAGGTACATAAGGTACATTATTGCTCTATGTCTTTTTGCTTACGGTAGAGTCAAAGGCGACAATAGACAAGAAGAGAGTGCAAACGGAAATGCTTGGCTTGGCACGACTCTACACTTTACGGGGTAAGGGTGTAGTTCTGGGCTGCACTGGTGTCAGATTTTATTATCTGTCATAGTTCGATGACTGTCTTTAAATGAACCAAGATCAACAGCTTAAATTGCCTTCCAATGCATGGGATGGTATACCTAAGTAAAAGAAGGACAAATCACACGTCCAAAATACCTCAGTGTCTCAACACTAAAGTTATGTGTGTTACCAGTGATGGTGGCTTTGAACTATATGGGTCTCATACTCATAAGAAGGCTCAAGGTCGCTCAACGCGCTATGGAGAGGGCTATGCTCGGTGTTTCTCTACGTGATCGAATCAGAAATGAGGAAATTCGTAGGAGAACAAAAGTCACTAGCGAGAAGAACCGATGGCCGATGGGGCAGAAAGGTTCTCGAATGGCGACCACGCACTGGCAAGCGAAGCGTATGGCAAGGTCCTACAAGGTGACCCATCCACAAGGTGGTCAGACGATCTGACCAAGGTCGCTGGAAAGCGCTGCGCTGAACGCAGGCCGCTTTAAATCGGTCATTTTGGAAATCCTTGGGAGAGGCCTATGTCCAGCAGTGGACGTTATGCGGCTGAAATGATGAAATCACACTGATTGAGCTAGCCCCAAAGTAGGTAAGTTATGATACTGTATTTTATAATAGTTCCACAATAACCTTAACATAAAAGTTACCAGCTGGATTGAGAGAATTAAAAAATTACTCGTATAAATAGAGAAAGGTCGGTTTCATTTTGCTCAGTTATTGACACGTAAATTTTGCTTTTACTGAATCCTATTTTCATAGGATTTAGTAAAAGCAAAATTTACGCGAGCGAATCCGCGGGCTAACAGCTAGTAGATTAAACACCCAAGGCCCAGGACAATTTGAAAAAGGCCATTTTCCAACTTCCTCTGGCTGAGAATCGAACCCAGAACCTCCGGAATTCCGGATTGGCGGACTGGCGTGCTAACCACTGCGGCACAGAAGTCGTCTATATGTATAAGTAAGTAGGTAGGTACCTACATAAAGACGTAATTAGATCTAGAAAGCCCTGCCTGTAGATTTCCAGATACCTAGCATTAATTAGTAACTATTGTTAACGGAACACATGGGAGATCCTAACACAATGAAATTGAGAGTTTCCATGCTAATGAAATGCTTGCCGAGTGGCGACGACGGCAAGTAAAATACGATTTGTCACCACCCCTTTCCTCTCCCACGGCTGTCGTTAGAGGTGACTAAGGCACAGAATTATTATTAGTACCAAAGTACAGAATGACTCTTGGATAGGAAATTTGCTCAATTTAACCCAGTTACAGTTAAGTAGGTTGGTAGGTAGTAAGTGGGTAGGAACTACAAAACCTAATTTCATGACTTATTGTTAAAATTACATTACATATAACTTATGTTTTATTTTATTTATCTCGGAAACAATGTACAACGTATGCGCGTTATGATTTGTAATTGCACTTACGTAAAACATACAGACGGCATAAATATTGAGGGTACAGAATTCACATTTTTCACAGATATATTTTTTAACTATAGTAAGGGTCAGTTCACAACGAGACGCGACGACGTAGCATGCACTTTGGAAGAAATATAGAACTTGTTTACTAGGCAAAAATATACTAATTTCAGCGACAGCCCGCTTAGTAAGGCATAGCGCGGCGCAGCGGGCTCTCACTCTTGTTGTCTGGTAAACAAGTTCTATATTTCTTTCACGTGCGCGCTACGTCGCGTCGCGTCGCGTCTCGGTGTAAACTGACCGTAAAGGTTCCAGTATTTTTATTCATTTTTTTACAATTGCGAGGCATATTTTTTTTAAGGTTTTTAAGCATTGAATGCTTAAAAACCTTGAAAGAAAGATAGAAGAGAAAAGGACCAGAAACACGGAGGCATAGCTTCATGAAACAGATAAAGGAGAAGGTGAACGTCGTGTCGTACAGCGAAGTAAAACAGCTGGCAGATGAGAGAGGAAGAGAATTCATACTCCACCGACGAGAGCATAGCTCTTAAATATAGATAATAAAAATACTAAGATTTATTTTTAGGTTTAATTTACAGTGTTTTGTTTATAGTTAATTAGCTAAATATGTATTTTTTTCTCTCAATGAAGGTTTATTTACCTCTTATTTTTATAATTTAAGTATATGCGTGTTGCTATATATGTGATGTACGTTATCGTTTATTCTTTATTTTGTGTAAGTCCAACTAAAACATACCGTACCTATCTGATACACACTTCTATTGTTGGTTTAATTGAATCTAATTACAGTTTTACGTAATTTGTGTATATTGTTAAATTGAGATCGAATGGGTTTGTGATCGATTTTGATCGTTGTAGGAACGTTATACGATATGAGATTTAAATTCAAGGTTCAATAAATTGATTTAATTAATAGCTACCATTGATCAAAGATGACTGGGTCAGAAAAGTATTATTCTGATTAGTCCGTTAGTCAGATTATCCAGAAATAATGAACCCATATTTTTCAGTTTAAAATATATATATATATGTGGCAGGGTTTTTTGTTTTTAATAATTAATTGTTAAAACTAAGTATATCTTGTTATATAAATATTTTGAAAACAAAACATCAATAGAATCGTCATAAGATGTTATCGTACTATTTCTTTTAGACCTCGCGGTCACACTACGGTACGGCCAAGTCTGTCATTGTAGTTTTTGTGTTCTTGTTTAACCTTGGCTTCCCTTGGCTAATCATTCGCCGATTATATGTACTTTGTTTGTTTCGTGTAATTTAGGCTTCCGTGGAAACAAGACTGGGTTAGTTTTATCATTGTTATTTTTGTTACAAGTAGGCATCAGTTGCGGTCACCAATTCCGAGTGTAACTTTAAATTAGATTTACCTTTATATGTGTACTAGCTTTTGCCCGCGGCTTCGCCCGCGTAGACTACACAAATTAGATTTATTTCTTTTCAACTGAGGTTGCAATTCATTAAAATCCAATTAATGAATTATTTTTTACTAACCACTAATTCAAAAATGTCATGTGTCTCGCTTAAAAAAATACGAAGATTCATACAAACTTGCAACCCCTATTTCACCACTATAGGAATTTAATTTTCAAAAATCCTTTCTTAGCGGACGTCTCCTAGTCACAATCTACTAATGTTTCCATAGTTTGAGCAATTTTTGCGAACCTCTATATTTTGGGACGTATATCCCACGTAGGGGATAGTTGCCTAATCCGTGTAAATTACGTTTAGGATAGATGTCCCGCCGAGAAAAAGGGCATCTGTCCTGCAAATACTTTGATCCCATTTTGCCTTCCTAGGGGCAACTATCTTGCTTTTACCCTACTTGTCAATTCGCCTACAATTATATGTTATTTGATCAAAGGTGCTTACTAAGGTTATCGTCAAACATACGAGTAGTTAAATACAGATTGTCGAAATTAACTCAAAGTTTCGCTCATTCTTTACCAATTTCCATAACGTATTGGCCGAAAGCTTCGCCGCCACGAATTTCAAACGTTTTATAATTTGCCTGTTTACAAAATGTAGACGTAGGCGTAGACCAATGACCTGGACTAATGAGCTAAGTCATATTTCAATTAAGTATAAGAATTTTGTTCATGGCTTTGTAATGATGGCAAATGTACCAACGCTACGGCGCAAACCTAGCAATTTGATGCCGTGATAGAAACCGCCAAATCAGTTTTGTAGAAAAAAGTTGTGGCGTAGATATCAAATTCATGTTAGTATTATTGACCGAACGAGCGAAGCTTCTCAGTTTCCAGATTGGCCCAAAATTCTTTTTTCCGTCTGTCTGTTCCCGCTTACAAGTCACAGCAAATTCCCCCCTTTTCCTCCCTATTTCTCAGCCAAATCAAAAATCGCGATCAACTTAAAAATTTAAATAAATCAAGGAAAAGTGTGTGCCAATTTTGGTCAAAATTGGTTGAAAAATGCGACCTGTAGCGCAAGGAAAATGTGTATTTAAAATCTTGTTAAAATGGAGTCGTGACGCGTAACGATCCATTAAACAGTTTTCACACATCGCTAGGTGTGCAATCAAGTTGCGATGGACAAAAACAGACTGACGCTTCCTAATTAAGTAAGAGTGTTAGTTTATATAAAATTTTCATGTACATAATGCTTATTAAAATGTTTGTTTTTGCCTTCTTATTTGTGTACTGAAGATGATAAAATTGCAGCGTAGTTGGAAGAAAAATTTCTTCCAACTATGCTGCAATTCTATCATAACTGTACTACATGTGCAGCACAAAGCGGAACTTTGCTACTCTAGAGCAGAAAAAATGTATGGAAATCCTTTACTGCACTGTTTAGTTTTTTTTTAATCGGTGTGTCGGTGGGGGTACCCCTTGTTTCACAGATTGAAATTTCATAGAATTTCGATTCACAGAAAATTTTTCATAGAATATTTAATTCTTATATTTTTATTTCAAATATTATTGTTTCAAAGACTATTTACTTGAATGAAACACAATTTATAGAAACACAGTTCAATGAATTTTAGAATCTCATATTTTCATTTAACAAACTTATCAAACAGTAGAATATTTCTTTATAGAATACATTATAAATCGCTACTAAAATATAGGTTAGGGCAAACTTATAGGTTAGGTTAGGTTAGAACTGCGACCAGCTGCTGCTGGGAAAGTTTTATCCATTTTACTAGAATAGGGCAAACTTATAATTTATAAATATTATATTAACTTAACTTATTAAAAATAATAATATTTAATTTGATATGCTGATATTAGAAACATCGCAAAAGTAAATGTTATTTGTAATAAAATTCTATGATTTTAAAATATTCATAACAAACATTCTAATTATTGATTTTCAGTGCAACGAAAATCTATTATTAAAAATTCTTTATACTGAGTAACCTACATATTGATTATTTTATGACATGATAATCTTAGTCTGCGTCAGGACACGTGTCTTGATCGAAAATTCATAAGACGGATGGAGAGTAGACAGCCGGCGCGGCGTAGGAGAGGAAGTATCCCCCTCTCTTTCTACGGCGCGGTGAAAATGTATGCCTGCGCCTGCTGTTTCGTTTAGCTGAGAGATAAACTTTTTAATGTAATATAAATTGTCATGTTTGTGTACGATAGCGCAATAAATAAATATTGTATTCTACCACATAAATGATAGTACTTTGATACTGATAATTAAAGCAATTCGTGCAAAATTATTCCCTAACCATTCCAAAATATCTAGAAATTCACAACGTTAAAATTCAAGTTTTCACTTCTGCCGGCACTCCCGGAGTGAAACCCGTCGTTTTTTTTTTCGTGTGCGACTTTTTGTTCTTGACGACTGCCATACAATGATGACAGCCGGGACCAACGGCTTTACATGCCTTCTGAAGCACGGAGGAGCTCGAGAAATTTTTGTACCACTTGTGGTCATCCATCCAAGTACGGACCACGCCCGGGGTTGCTTAACTTTTGAGACCACTGCGTACACCCACCGGGCCACCGAGCTTCTCAAATGCTTTCAGCTGGCCAACCTGACGGCCGTATGGAGTTATACAGTGTGCGTGTAAAGTGATGTATGCAATAAAATTGCTTACCTAATAATTTTACTTAAATAAGCTTTTCTTGCAGTAGTTAAAAGAAAAGCAGATCATGCACCTCGCATTAAGTAATTTATATTGCACTCGTGCTTTTTAGAGACCTCGCTGGCGCTCGGGCTCCAAATAAGCACTCGGTGCGATAATAACTTACTTTCTGCTTGGTGCAACAATCTACTATTACCAGGTTCCATATTTGAATAAGTCTGCAAACTTATTCCGATCAAATTCGTTCTTCTGCCTTTTACGCTTCTAGCGTCCTAAGGAAATGTTATAATTCATCATCATCATTATCATTTCAGCCGCATGATGTCAACTGCTAGACATAGGCCTATCCGGATATTAAAAAAAATCGATTTAAAGCGGCCGACAAATACAATAATTACTCGTAAGATATTTGACAAAGAATTTAAACATTTTTTTATAAAATTCTAAACCTCTTTCATAGCAATTCAACTGTTATCATTGAACAAAAAGGTTAATAAAAACGTCAGTCCCTACTTACAAAATAATGATCGATCGCCAAAAAACATTGTCAAATTGTTATTAAGTTATTTGAGTTTTTGTTCTAAATACGACAAGAAATAGGAAGCGATAGAGGTCGTCTTTAGAGTCAAGTTTATGGTCCATTTGAGAAGAATAATAATATATTATTTTCTGACATTGTCATAACTGTTTTTAACCGACTTCAAAAAAGGAGGAGTTTATCAATTCGACTGTATGTTTTTTTTATTTTTTACTAGCTGACCCGGCGAACTTCGTTTCGCCCTTTCCCGTTCCCTTTTTCATAATTTCTCACCGTTTAAACCTTCCCTGGACTTTCATGAATATTTCAAGACCAAAATTATCCAAATCGGTTCAGCCGTTCTCGAGTTTTAAGCAGACTAACGAACAGCAATTCATTTTTATTTATATAGATTTTATGTATGTTTGTTACGCGATATCTTCGCCAATTGTGAATCGATTTTGATGATTCTTTTTTATTTGAAAGCCTTCACTACCAAGTTAGTAGTGAATGTATGTAGTTGGTAGATATGATGAAGAACTGGAGATATGGAAGAAACTCCTAAAAAAAATTGAAGTCGGTTGTTTTTTTTTGTTAAAAATTTAATTATTTACTTTAATGATTATTGAAAATAGGTATTCAAGGTAAATATCCCGATGTGTGCCAGTGTTACTTATCGCAACTAATAGCCTTCCTAATAAGTAATATGTACATTGCCTCATCGGCACTCAGTATTCCCGTAAGGCAGTTGTCTGTAATTGGTTGGCCACCAATCCTTCTACATTCCCGCGCTCGGAATCGAACCTAGGACCGGATGACAAACGAACGAAATACACTGCGCCTACGAAGATTTGCAAAATAACAGGATATGTCGACGAGTAGACGATAGCACTAAATTGCTTGTTTTTGTTAGCAAATACTTCGTTAAGTCATGTCCGGCTGTTCACGGTAATTAAGTATGGAGTCTATATTTTATAACAAGAGATATCTTTAATTGGTTATTTACTTTATGGCCTATATCAGTCCAAGTCCTCCTCCATCCTCCCAATTAAGGGAGGATTTGCCTATAATGGCCACCCTGAGCAGACGGGTTATGATCGCAGTAGATGGTTTGTTTTTGGTGTGTAAGTGGGGAACACTGGTATCAGATTTGTTTCAAGCTGCCTAAAGGCATCTGTACATCAGGACGCTTAGTAATGAGCAGACACTAAAGACATGACTTGGAGACTGCCATAGATGATGACAAAAACATGGCGGATTTTCGACGCCAAATTATGTCTTCAGTTTTTTAGGGTTCCGTACAAAAAATGAAAAAACGGAACCCTTATAGGATCACTCGTGCGTCTGTCTGTCCGTCCGTCTGTCACAGTCAATTTGTCCGAATCTACTGGACCAAATCAGGTGAAATTTGGTGGGATGGTGTAATCCTATATGTGTGTAACACAGATGTGTAAAGTAAATAAATATTTTTTTTAAATAAGTGTCATTTTCGGGAGACAAATGAGGAAATTTGAAAAAAAAACGTTTTGCAAGCCTTGCTGTGTCATATATCAAATGAAAGGGCTCGTTATGAGGATCTCAAATATATTTTTGTTATTATTGTAAAATAAATAGTTTTGATTTTATTCATGAAAGAAGACGAAAATTTACCATCCCCCCCCTCCCTGATCACCGAAACTACTGAGCTTAAAATTTTGAAAAAATACAAAATATAGTTTATTGCTTGTAGATTACAGGAAAACCTATGAGAAGTACGGCACCCTCTTCACGCGAGTTTAACTCGCACTTGACCAGTTATTTTTATTCAAAACCTATCAAGTGTGGTATCAAAATACAGAATTTTAGAAAAGGATTACAAAAATATATACAACGTAGTTATATGTTTAAATCTAATTGGAAATGAGAAATGCTAATAAACAACATATTATTATCTCATCATCATAGGCAGGGTTGCATCATAGGCATACTGCTGTTATATCTTTCTAGTGCGAGGAGCTTGTTGAACCGATGGTAGTACGCACTATAGGCACTTTGTCAAGTTAAGTGACACTAGGCGTGGTCCGCATTTGGATAGGTGACCACAAGTGGCATAAAAATTTCTCGAGCTTCCTCCGTATTTCGGAAGGCACGTTAAGCCGTTGATCCTGGCTATCATCCATCATTGTACGATAGTCGGTCAAGCTACACATGTCAAATGCCTTTAGGTGGCTTGAAAGATCCATCAGTGTTGGCCACTTACACAAACGTAAGACAAACGAAGTTAATTTATAAAATTAGGAAACTTTATACGCAGTTAGGTTTTTCTTCCGTTTTAATTAAGTAGGTATTTGTTTGGTTCTCTTTTTCGATCTTCACACCCATCAATGCGCGAAACGTGGCCTTTGGGTATAGCAATGTCTGCCCCGTTAGGAAAAAAGACGTGTAGATGTACATATGAACAGAATCTTACGTTACGGAATGTTTTCAACTCGAAAGTCGCAGTTCTAATAATAACGTACATACAACTTGTTTTTTTTAACCGCAATTTAGTGGATTCTGATTGTTATCTTGATTACGGTACGAGTAATGAAAACGAGTGTCTTACGCGACTGTAAAGAGGGTGGTTTCTTTTGTATAAGCTAAATACATTCCTAGTAGTGTTAACTTGGACTCTTGTCTGGGGAAACACAAGTTGAGACATTCTTTTGACTAATTGTTAAATTTTGTTTGGGTCTTGAGAGATTACGATTTCATTGTAGTACTGAGGAGTTTGGTGGCCCGGTGGGAGTACGCATGGCTTGCGCTTTCGCAAGTTAAATACTTTTATGTCGTGGGTATATAAATAAAGGAAGGTAAATGTACCTAACTACGAATAATTTAATTATGACACCAACTTTGAAATTGCTGATCCATACAACCATATCTACTTATATTATATAAAAGCGAATATCACTTACTCACTCATCACGAAAGCTCGAAAACTACTTAGCCAATGACGATGAAATTTGGCAGGAAGGCAGATTGTGGCTAGGAGAGGTTTTTGGTAATTCCATCCCTAAGGGTATGAAATAGGGGTTGACAGTTTGTATGAATTATTGGTTAGTTAAAACATAATAATCCATTAATTGGATTTTAATAAATTGCAACCCCAGTTAAAAAAAACAATCAAATTTGTGTAGACTACGCGGGCGAAGCCGCGGGCAAAGCTAGTACTTCATAAAATGAAACATGCCAACAATATATGAAATATGCAATGATACATACATATATGTATATTATCACGCCTGTTTCCCACAGGGGTAGGCAAAGGCTATGGACCTCCACTTGCTACGATCCTGACAGGCAGACTTCTCTCGCTTCATCTACGGTGTAGACAACCATCACTCTCTTCATGTATGTCTATTATGTATTTATCACACGCGGAGTCATATTTTTATTAGGTGAGCATTAGTATTATACCGATTATAGCACCTAAGAGCTATATTCTATGCCAGAAATTATGTATAAATCGACTATTAACAAAGATGCGCGCGCGCAGTGTATGTTATAATGTATACGCGCATGAAAATAAATAATTCAGTATGTTACCGGGCGGGATTAAGTAGCTTTAGAAAATGTATGAAATTGTATTTTTGTGTTAAAAACATTAATTCTGTAAATTTCAGAACAAAAAATTTTCTTTTGTAAGAGAATTCGTAATAATTTGCCCTGGAGTTGGGACACACAGCTAATAATAAAAATAAAAAAATAAAAGAAAAAACTTTTTGAAGCCGCTTAAAATACTCACGGTAGCGCAGCCGCAGGCGCTTCAACTGCCGCAGACTTCACCGCCGTCTCCGAAGAACACAGCACCTGGAACGCTTCATCGTTCACCTTCACAGCCTTCTCTACCTTCACAGTCCTCTCAGGCTTCACAGGCGAGCTCGGCACACTTCTCACTTCAAAATTCGTCAAACTTTTCACTTTACCCGCACTAGTACTCGACTGTCGCGACGATAAATCGAAATATCGATCCTGCGCGTGTATCAACTGAGTTACAGTAAACGATGGAGATTCGCTATCACTTTTTGAATCAATTTGAGGTCCGAATATCCCGTCGTCACTACTAACGTTCCGAAAAAAACGATCGTCTTCTATGTCCTTACTTGGGGAGGTGTCGTCTAAACGAGAACTGATAGTAATGTCGAGTAGGTTCGAGTTGTTTAGTCTAAGCGACCGCTCCGTAGCGAAAGCGTAAGGTGTATTAGCCAGTTCTTCTTCAATGCTGTTGTAGCGGCTCCGGAACAGTGACTGCGGGGTATCCCCACCACTGTCGTCGTATTTGCCCCCAAAAAGGTCGTATTGCCCGAAGCGGGAGTTGATGGAATCGAACTTGGGGTCGGTAATATCCGCTTTGTCGGGGGGCTCGGGCTCGGACTCTTTGGGGGTGCCGGATGGGCTCATGTTGATGTGCAGGATCCCGTGCTCATCCTTGTATTTAAGTTTTAACGCCATTTTCGTTATCTATGCGCCATTTCCAGTTTATCTGGAAATAAGAAAAAATGATTACTTAATTTGGTTGTCTTTTTTTTCAGTTTTTTGTTAGGTAGGTATATGTATAGTAATCAAGTACTTATATTTAATGTTTACGTATCAAAATATGAAAAAATATTAGATTTTTGTATAAATTGAACAGTAACGTGATCTAGTTAAAACAGATAACAGTAAATTTTTAGGGTTCCGTACCCAAAGGGTGCAAACGGGACCCTATTACTGAGACTCCGCTGTCTGTCCGTCTGTCCGTCTGTCTGTCCATCTGTCACAGGGCTCTATGTCTTGAACCGTAATAGCTAGAAACTTGAAATTTTCACCGATTATGTAATACTATGACAACAAATACCAAAAATAAAAAAAAGTTAAAAATGAAAGGAGGTCGCCATACAAGAAACGTATTTTTTTCAACGTTTTTAACTCGATCTTTAAAATGGCATTTTCACTAATTATGTATTACTATGACCACTATAACAACAATTACTAAAAATAAGATAAAGTTAAAAATTAAAGGGGGTCGTCATACAAGAAACGTTTTAAAACATTGTACGGTGGTACAGAACCCTTCATGTACGAGTCCGACTCACACTTGCCCGTTTATTTTTCAATGCCGGTGTTTTCTTGTATTTATGAGCCACGCTGTTGTCGGTGGAATGCTTTCCAAGTTTGTCTTTCCTCCTCTATGTTCCTTACTTCTTTATATGTTTTCACATTTAATTTGTCTTTTATTTGATCAAAACTTCTTCTGGGTTTTCCTACTCCTCTGCTTCCTTCTATCTTTCCTTTATAGTCTTGTTTGTTGAAATTATTGAATTAAAATTTTGCATAGAACTGTAAATCTAAGATAACAACAAAATCTATGAGTTTGGTTACAGATATTTTGGTCACAGATGATATTCAGGGTATGATTTTTGTTTGTATTTCATGTGTGTTAGTGACCAACACTGTTTTTAGATTTTTTTAAGCTTCCTTAAGGCATTTGACATAGCCTGACCACTGACATCTAATGGTGTCAACCGGGATCAACCAACAGATTAACGTGCCTTTCGAAGCACGGAGGAGCTCGGGAAAATTTGTATGCCACTTGTGGTCACCCATCCAAGTGTGGACCACGCTCGGTGTCACTTAACATGCGCAAGCGCTAGTAATACGTACTCCCACCGAGCCACCGAGCTCCTCAGGGTCTGATGATGGACCTGGAAGATTTAGAACAAAATAAACTGAAACTATACTGTTCTGTTTGAATTTGCGTGTCGATCTGAAGTCAAATTGACTTCATTCAGGATCGTCATGCACTTTTAGTCTGTGTATGTCAATTCATTAGATCGGACATTGAGCTCTCTGCTATAAAAATACCTAAATCTCTCTCGTAACTGAAACTTCTCGAAAAACGTTGGAGGAAGTGATAAAAAAGTTTCCTTCCGTTTGTAAGTGAATTTCTTATTAAATATTTGTATGAAAATTGGCACGCCAGGTTTTCATACAAATTGAAGGACTTTCTTTATCTAGTAGTATATACAGATCTGTGGTGTCATGTTTGTTTTAAGGGCTAACTATTTTTATCAACACTATTGCCGTCCTAAAAATAGACCTAAAATAACCTCTACTTTTTCAGTGTATCAAACGATAAACTTAAGTAGGTTAATTGTTATGGGTTTTAATGAGGCTTCTAATACGCATTTAGTAGAAGACTCAAATAAAATTATTAAAACTCAACGGGTTGGGGGTGAGTCGCGAGGTTTACAGCTCTTTGTTCGTATCTATTATTATATTACTCAGCTAACGGTTTGTTTTTCTTAGCCATTTATGTCCCACTGCTGGGCAAAGGCCTCCCCTCTTTCCTTCCACAATTCCCTATCCTTGGTCTTCACTTTCCATTCTTTGTCAAATACACGCAAATCAAAAAATCCAAACGAAACATTTTAATTAGAAATGTTTGAGACAGAGAGTGAGATTTAGTACCCATTTGCTAACTATTTTAACGGTGGTACAAAATCTTCATAAAAAACACGCATATTATAAACAGAACAGCACTTTTGTTCCACAAGGTCCTTGCCTCGCGTCGCGACCCGTTTATACGCCACATCATTACAATATAAAATAACCTAAAACGCGCGGAACTACTTAGGTAGGTATGCAGCCCGTTCTTTGTTAGGACGGTTGAGTAATACATGCTAAGCTGAGAAAGATATTTTCAACACTGAGATATTTTATACACTAAAAACTTATTTTCAAAATTAAAGTGCAGTTGAATTAAAAACTTACTAATGGTACCTACCTACTTAGTTCACATATGACTAGTGGTATGTACTCTTACTGTGTTCTGTGCTAGTGGTTCTGTGAAAACAGTGGACCTCGCGAGCTCTCGTAGGTATAACCATGCAATATTTGACCTTTCCCTCTGGCTTAGCAAAGTCATTTCAGTAAAATCCGTCCAAATATTTATAACGATAAAACAAAGTTTCCCCCGATTTTTTCCCCAACCAAAAATCGCGATCCACGATTGCGTGCCAATTTTCGTCAAAATCGTTTGAAAAATGCTACCTCTAGGCCAGAATAGACAGACGGACATGCATTTATGGCCAATCTCGAACCTGAGACGCCATGAAATAGTAAAAAAAACGACGGGTTGCACTCCGGGAGTGCCGGCAGAACTGAAAACTTGAATATACGTTGTGCATTTTTGATATTTTGGAATGGTTAGGGAATAATTTTGCACGAATTGCTTTAATTATCACTATAAAAGTACTATCATTTATGTGGTAGAATAAAATATTTATTTATTGCGCTATCGTACACAAACATGAAAAAAAGTGCACAACGCCGCTAAAGAAGTTTTCAATTCAAAACGGTTTGGGCTCGTCAGGGATTTGAACCCGGGATCTCTCGCACCCTAAGCGAAAATCATACCCCTAGACTAACGAGCCGGCTGACAGCTTTGTCGAAATTATAGTATAAATACTTCCTTCCGTCTTACGAATTTTCGATCAGGACGCGTGTCCTGACGCGAGTTTAACATTTTTTACCCATTACAAAAAAAGTGCACAACGCCGCTAAAGAATTTTTCACTTCAAAAACTGGCCAAGTGCGAGTCGGAATCGCGCACCGAGGGTTCCGTACAAACCTGTAGGTATATAACTAAGTTATAAAATTATTAAAAATATTTTTATTATATGATATTACTAAAAATGTATGCTTTTCGCAATTTTTCCTTTATCTGTGCTATAAGATGTTGCTTCGTACCAAATTTCAAGATTCTGAGTTCACGGGAAATACCCTGTAGGTTTGATTCCCTTGCGAGTGTCACAAAGCGCATAAACGGCTGTATTTTTTGATTGCGTTGGCTTGTAGTATTTGATATGAATTTCAGCTTGATACCTCTACGCGTTCCTGAGAAAAAGGGTCTTGACAGACAGACAGACGGTCAACAAAGTGATCCGGGTTCCGTTTTTTCCTTTTGAGGTACGGAACCCTAAAAAGGATTTTTCCATACATTTTAGTACGGATATATAAATACATATTTACCTATTCATTTCTAATCTTTCATTGTTATAGTTTAGCATTACTGCCAGTGTGCCACACCTACCAAGGAATTCCAATAGAAATTATTTCGTAGAGTACTTGTAGTAATTTCATCGTTTTAAATGAAGCACATTTGACTGGAACGCAATTAAAATGTTTGGCTTGACGTGGATCATGAAGCCGTCTTTTGGCCGTGGAAATGGGCTCGAATATTTTCCTGTAATTTCAACGTTGTAACTGGGTAGGTGGTACTTTAAATTTCAAGACGATTTTGGTTAGTAGTTTGTATCAAAGCGGATTCATAATTTGAAATAAATCTAGAAAAATAAGTAATTTTTCGTACAGTTTTTAGGGTTCCTTACCCAAAGGGTGCAAACGGGACCCGGCTATTACTGAGACTCCGCTGTCTGTCCGTCTGTCCGTCTGTCCGTCTGTCCGTCTGTCACAGGGCTCTATCTCTTGAACCGTAATAGCTAGACTCTTGAAATTTTTACCGATTATGTATTACTGTGGCCGCTATAACAACAAATACTAAAAATAAAAAAACGACGGGTTGCACTCCGGGAGTGCCAGCAGAAGTGAAAACTTGAATATTGACGTTGTGCATTTTTGATATTTTGGAATGGTTAGGGAATAATTTTGCACGAATTGCTTTAATGATCAGAATAAAAGTACTATCATTTATGTGGTAGAATACAACATTTATTTATTGCGCTATCGTACACGACGTGCTAAAGAAGTTTTCACTTTAAAGAGTTTGATTTGAACCCGGGACCTCTCGCACCCTAAGCGAAAATCATACCCCTAGACCAACGAGCCGGCTGACAGCTTCGTCGAAATTATAGTATAAATACTTCCTCTCCTACGCCGCGCCGGCTGTCATTCCGTCTTACGAATTTTCGATCAGGACACGTGTCCTGACGCGAGTTTAAAATTTTTTACCCATTACAAAAAAAGTGCACAACGCCGCTAAAGAAGTTTTCACTTCAAAAAAAGTTAAAAATTAAAGGGGGTCGTCATACAAAGAACGTGTTTTTTCAGCCTTTTTAACTAGATATTTATAATGGCATAACTAGATACTTGAAATTTTCACAGATTATGTACTATTAGGGCCGCTATAACAACAAATACTAAAAATAAAATAAAGTTAAAAATTAAAGGGGGTCATCATACAAGAAACGTATTTCTTTAGCGTTTTAAAACATTGTATGGAGGTACGGAACCCTTTATGTACGAGTCCGACTCGCACTTGCCCGTTTATTATTATTATGAAGCGTAAGTACTTATTATGTCAATTATAATAAGCCCAAACTCGATGAGTTCTGTCGTTTTATTACAGGGTTCCTAGAGCCACCTTCCGGCTCTATCATCAGATTAGCTCCTTATTATATTGCATTGTCATCTAATTTACATTAGCATACAAAAAAAACTTGCAAAATTTGACACAAAAAACCATGGAGTATTTAGCCTATGGAGGGCGCTCGCGGGGGAAGCCGCGCGCGAAAAGAGCCTGCTTAGCGAAGCAGGCTCATGATCTGAGGTGACAGTTCACGTCTTTTGCTTCTAGGTTACATATCAAATGTCGCTCCTTATAATAATTACAAATAATTATAAACAATGCCCACTTGTTCAAATAAAAACTAATTCAAGGTTCACAAAAACGGAAATACTTTTCACATGTAAGCATATTAATCTTTATTTTTATGTTTTTAAATAAGTAAAAAACCATAGTAAATGGTGCAGCCATATTGATGTTATTTCTTTCTTTCACTCGCACTAGATAAGATGTTGCAAAAAAAATGCAAAAGGGGGGAGATTAGGGGGAAAACTGGAGAAGTTTGCTGAAGCGATACACATGGTTGGATTCACTGAAATGGCTTTGCTAAGCCAAGGGAAAGGGGACAGTGTCGGGTATTGCATGGTTATAAGGGCTCGCGAGGTCTACTGTTCTCACAGAACCACTACTAGTATCTAGAAATATCTTATACAACGCCACGTTGTTATTTGGCTGTTATTTTATTTTCATTATACTTTATTGATCTTTATTATCTTTAGTGATCTAGTTTAGCCCGTGGTTCGATTTATTACGGATATGTCCCTTCCACTTTGTATACATTAAAAATTTTATCAGTTTAACCTAAATATTAATATTTATCTCCAAACCTAGTTCATGGTGAAAATATTTTAAACTAGTTTGACTGAACTATTTGAATAAAATTCATAAGTGAAAAGTTTTCGCCATTCTTTTCATAATAATTAACTACAGAATTACAAATTAAGATACAGTAAAATGTCTTGGATGTTCCGGGACAAATTGAAAAAAGGTACAGAAGTGTCAATGATATGATGATATGATATGTCCTGTAGGTACCTACAGGACATATAATTACTGGTCTCTCTTTTAACTTTTTTATGGGGTTCAGAGATTTCAGTTCAGTTTTTTTTAAGATGGGGAAAAATCCGCTGAACTCGCGACACTATTACCGTGTAACCGACACCACCTTGTTCATTTTACTTCTGTCGGCACTCTCGGAGAGCCACTGTTTTTGAAGTGAAAACTTCTTTAGCGGCGTTGTGCACTTTTTTGTAATGGATAAAAATTGTTAAACTTGCGTCAGGACGTGTCCTGATCGAAAATTCGTAAGACGGATGGAGAGTAGACAGCCGGCGCGGCGTAGGAGAGGAAGTATCCCCCTCTATTTCTACGGCGCGGCGAAAATGTATGCCTGCGCCTGCTGTCTCGTTTAGCTGAGAGATAAACTTTTTAATGTAATATAAATTGTCATGTTTGTGTACGATAGCGCAATAAATAAATATTGTATTCTACCAAATAAATGATAGTACTTTTATACTGATAATTAAATCAATTCGCGCAAAATTATTCCCTAACCATTTTTTTTATTTTTTTATTTATTTAACTTTATTACAAAAATTGTAAACGGCGGACTTAAAGCCTTAGGCTTTATCTACCAGTCAACCGACAGGTGGTGCAGAGACAAGTGAGGCTAAAGTAGGAGCAAAATTTATCATTACTTTCTAAATAGTATTTGAACTTTAAACTTACATATATATTGCATGGCTATGAATAAATTACATAAACTACAAAATATAATACTTAAATATAGTATATTAATTTAAATTACCTACTACCTAATAAATATATATACATATATATATATATATTAATACATAAATATCCATAATTTATTTATTATCTGACAGTCCATGAAGAAATTAACCGCGCACTGGTTTTTTAAAGGCAAGTCGACTAGGGGCTTTACGAATTCGAACCATTCCAAAATATCAAAAATGCGCAACGTTAATATTCAAGTTTTCACTTCTGCCGGCACTCCCGGAGTGCAACCCGTCGTTTTTTTATAATTATTTTAATTGACCGAGCGAGCGAAGCGTCTAAGTTTCGAGATTGGCCAAAAATGCTTTTGTCCGTCAGTTTTTCAGTTTGTCGGTTTGTTTTCGCCTATAAGTCGGATTTCTCAACCGATTCTTGTGAAATTTTATAAGCTGGTTCGATAAAAATATAATTTTTTATCGATTCAGTTATTGGAAAATTTTCGAAATGGCGGAGATATGAGGGTTTAAATATACTTAACTTTTTTATTACCCTTGTTGAGACGCAACTTTTTGTCTGATCAATTTTTTTTCTCTAAACAACTTTTATATCCGATAAACTTCAAAGGATGGGATGGAGGTGATTCGCTAGTTCTGTATTCCGTGGTCGCGAGGTTTACAGCTCACAGAGCAGTGGCTCTAGTGAGTTATTTTTATGCCATGGCTGGCATGCTGGCGCACGTAAGTTAAGCTATTCTTCTACAACCTATCTACTCCACGGCGACAGTGTCGACCCGGAAGGCGTTATTTATATATAAATCGCACGAAATACGAAAGTCGTAAGGACGCGTCCTTGGTCAGTGGTAGCACCCAAGCACCCGACAATTGAGATCTGTGTCAGGGCCGCTCGGACGCAGGCAGTACGCAGGTATTTTTAGGACCACTAGGTAATAGGTACTACTGGTGCGTAGGTATGTATTTTTTCTATGATTTAAAACTGTAAGTCGACTACAATACCATCTTCTTCTTTCTTCGATTGGCTATAAGTAAGATATAAAAATTATCATTTTTTTTGACGTGACAACGTCTTAAATTAGGTTGCGGCTGGGAGTCACTTATGAAAAAGTGTAACGCTCGGTAACGTTACGATGAGTCACCGAACGAGAGAGAGAGGCCCGCCGAATGCCTTGCGTCTCTCTCCCACTCAACTATGATCGGTCTGCCGCCGTTGTCACGTAAAATCTTCGCCCGTAAAACCGACTTTACAGGCAACCATTTTTTTTATAATAGGTTTGACCAGTGCTCGGCTACAGTGACCGCCGTTCATTTGCCTCGTTGAGGTCCTGCATTGAGCAGGGTGTAGGGCATTTGGGGCAGGACAATACATGGATCATGGACTGGACAGCACCGCAGTCGCACTGGTCTTTTTTTGAGAATCGCCACTTAACCCGATTTTCTCGCCATCTCCCTACACCAGTCCGGAGTCTATTCAAAGACTTCCAAACTGCCCAGGGGAGGTCAGCACCTGGTGGGAGTTTCTAAGAGGGCGGAAGTTGAGAGGGAGAGGCGGGAAATTTAACATCCCATTGCTCCAGTCTAGTTTTTTGGATTCCTTAGGATCGATGGCAGGCTGCCTGAGGAAACTATTCCAGCTCTTCGGTCGTGTGGATGGTGGCACTTGTCCGTACAATACCATAGTAGGTACTCTTTATTGCACCACAAAAAAGGAATAGGGCGACAGGTTTAGAAAAGTATTATTAAAATTAGTGCGTCTTGTAGATTATCCAACAATAATGGACCCTTATTTTTCAGTTGTGCTGTGTGATTCCCGGCAGAGTAGAATAGGACCACTCCAAGTCTATATGTATATATAATATATACATTATGTATTAATATGTATAGTCTCCGCCATTTTGAAAAAAATCCAAAAACTGAATCGACAAAAAAATCTATTTATTTATCGAACTTGCTTATGTTTCACGAGAATCGGTTGATAAATGCGACCTGTAGGCGAGAACAAACCGACAGACAGACAGACCGACGGACAAAAACATTTTTGGCCAATTTCGAAACTGAGACACTTCCACAGGACGCTTTGCTAGCTCGGTCAATAAAAGAAATATTACTTATGCACAAATCTTAGAACTACTGTTTTAAGTACTTTAGTTTCGATACGAGTAATTAAAGGTTGGGCGTATTTGTATAAAATAACATCTCTACATTACAATACATTATCAGTATAAATACCTCCACAAGTCCACATTAGATTTGACATAGTTTTCCAGTAGGGCAAAACAAGAACTGCTTAAAATAAGAAACACGATATGATCGGACCAAGACATTAGCAACATGTATTCTTTACAATCAGTAAAAAAACATTTTAGGTACTACTAACTCATCTTTTAGATTTTTAAAAGCTTTTATTTAGCTTGCCCTGTTTGTGTTTTTTAGGGTTCCATAGCCAAATGGCAAAAAACGGAACCCTTATAGATTCGTCATGTCTGTCTGTCTGTCCGTCCGTCCGTATGTCTAAGCCACTTTTTTCCGAAACTATAAGAACAATACTTTTTGGGGGTTCCCCATACCTAGAACTGATTTTTTTTTTTATCAAACCCATACGCGTGGTTTTTCTATGGATAGGACTTCAAGAATAAATTGAATAGTTTGCGCGAGAGACACTTCCAAAGTGGTAAAATATTGGTCCCCGCCCCTGTAACTTCTAAAATAAGAGAATGATAAAACTAAAAAAAATATATGATGTACATTACCATGCAAACTTCCACCGGAAATTGGTTTGAACGAGATCTAGTATGTAGTTTTTTTTAATACGTCATAAATCGTAAAATGTTACGGAACCCTTCATGGGCGAGTCCGACTCGCACTTTATTTTTTGTTTTTTGAGTCAAATCTTGCAAGTGTTTAAGCCACTTCCCGGTTTCCGATCGAAATGAAATTTTGTATGCTAATGTAAATCAGATGACAAAGCAATATTATTATGACAAGAAGCTGATCCTGATGATAGAACTGAGACGCTTCGCTCGCTCAGTCAATTTTTTTTATTTTTTTATTTCGATATACACGTGTTCCTTGGGAAAGTTGTTTAGTATCATGGACTGAATTCACCCTTAAAATAGTTTCAGTATCTGTCTATCTGTACACGATATAAGCTCAGAAACTACGGGATCTAGGTATTTTAATAATGCGGTTTTCACATTTCACCGTAAAAGTTTAGTTTAGTTTAGTCCGCTAGTTAGTTGGATAAAAAAGCTATACTTAGTTATACTTACTTATTTACAGTATTTAGCAATTTTTATGACACGCCTTCAAAATTCCACGTTTCAGTTAATTCATGGCTTGTTTTCTAAGTTTGTCGCTAAATTAAAGCTCAAACACGTCTAGATTTACTGCGAGGTCAATTTGTTACAAAATGTGGACTTTACAGAAGTTAGTACAGTCAGCAGCAAGAATATATCACCCCTAATAAAAGCGTTTTCACATTAGTTAACGTTTTTATTAGGTGACATATTTTTGCTGCTTGTCGTCTTGTCGTGAACAGTTGGTGTAAGCAAGACTGATACTTTTAATGATAAATTAAATTATTACAGGGACGCTACAAAAAGCCAAACTAAGATAGTGAAGCTAAAAAGCGTTTGAAACGATACTTCTATACAGATTTTGATTTGCAAGTCTACCGTAGAAGAAACATCGCGCGACATAAATAATTACTTAAATTTCCATAAAATATCAGGTGTGGAGCTAGTTCAGCAGTTAGGTCTGTTCTGTACGTATTTTACATGAAAAGCAAGCAAGTAATCATAGAAGAAAGCTTATTATAGTACCGATGATTACCTTCAAGACCAAAAAGTCTGGCTTGAGCTAGGCGCGCGTCCCTCTTAAAAATTTGTAAGCTCACAATTGTCATAATTTTGGGTACATTTGGTTCGGTACCCTTCATTTCATTTCTTAATTTCTTTATCGTCATTACACCCTTTAAACTTAGTTACTTTAAAAAGTGGCATTTAGTAACCTTTCTTCCTACACACGTTTGACTACCTACTCTACTAGGGCAAGTTCGTTGACTCATTCAGTCAATTACTCGTCTACACAGAAATTAAAAGCGTTGACGGCCACGAAATGAGTTTACTGCGCGGTAAATATTTACAGAAAAATGGCGTACCAACCTACATGTTATGCGGTAAAATGAGAAGTGTTGTCATGACTGTCAAAGAAGTTTTCTTGTTATATGTACACATATAAGGTCAATTTTAATTACTTACGAATATAACAAGGCCAAGTTCAGTCAATGAAACTGAACAACTTTCTCCAGAAAACTTTATCGAAATACATAAAAAGTTTTTTTTAAAGTTTTTAAGAGAGGGTGTGGTTGTGTGTGTGGTGTGGTGGTTTAGTTGGTCTGCATTTTATAATAGACGGATACAGGTTTTCAAGCACACCCTAATAAAACCACTAGTTTTCCATCAAATGTAATCTGTTATATTACTTCCAATGATTAATGATGCTCTTCAAGGTAATGGTATCAGTTCCTGGCAATTTCATTACGATACGATAAGGGGATGAGTAACGAAAGCGGCAAATCAAAAATTTTGAGGTGATACAGACATTATCACGTCTTTATCCGTGACGGGGTAGATACATATACTATAATACCTTTTATATTATTATTTTGTATAATACCTTTTCTTATATTTATTGGATATTATTTTGCTGAGAAGTGAATATATTGCATTAAAGTAATTGTGGACAAGGCACAGAAATTAAATTTAATAATTTACTGTTTTTTTTCTTTAAGACTAAATACTTAACAAAGGTAATTAATATGACTTCATTTAGATATACATTTCTTTAGTCTTGAGAAAAAAAACCGTGATATTATCTGCAAAGCATCTCCGCGTTTTCAGCCAGGACGCGTAAAATTTTCGCTTGAGAAATTCACTCTTTTAAAGCGCTGAAGAAAAACGTTTCTTGTATGACGACCCCCTATAATTTTTTACTTTATCTTATTTTTAGTATTTATTGTTATAGCGGCAACAGTTATACATAATTGGTGAAATTTCAAGTGTCTAGCTATTACGGTTCAAGAGATAGAGCCCTGTGACAGACGGACAGACAGACGGACAGACAGACGGACAGACAGACGGACAGACGGACAGACGGACAGACGGACAGACGGACAGACGGACAGACGGACAGACGGACCTACAGCGGAGTCTCAGTAATAGGGTCCCGTTTGCACCCTTTGGGTACGAAACCCTAATAGGGTCCCGTTTGCACCCTTTGGGTATGGAACCCTAAAAAACAGTGACACTCCAGGAGTGCCGACAGAAGTGAAAACTTGAACAATAGGTGATGTCGGTTCAGTGTCGCGAGTTCAATGGTTTTTTCCCATCTCAAAAACCGCCCAACGCGCCTTAAGGCCGTACCTAAATTTTCCGGGGTCCAGTGCTGCCCCCATTTAAAATAAATCATTTCAAAGAAAACGGAGACATCACTTAAAATTTTGCAACTATCAAGTCCTAGATAACCCTTCAAAGTATTTTATGAACTACTACTTACAGTTTGAAGTGAGAACGTTAAGCTTTTCTACGCACATTTGCGAAAAACGGCCACTTTTGGCAAATGTGCGTAGTAAAGCTTAACGTTCTCATTATAAACTGTAAACAGTAGTTCATAAAATACTTTGAAGGGCTATCTAGGACTTGATAGTTGCAAAATTTTAAATGATGTCTCCGTTTTCTTTGAAATGATTTATTTTAAATGGGGGCAGCACTGGACCCCGGAAAATTCAGGTACGATCTTAAGAAGTTTTTACTTTTAATCTTATAGGCTCCATCTACCCCCTTTGGAATAAAGGAGAGATAATTCACTGACCGTACCTGTTCTGTGTTTTTTAACCGACTTAAAAAAAGCGGCCAAGTGCGAGTCAGACTCGCCCATGAAAGGTTCCGTAGCAGCACGTAACATAATATAAAAGTTCTTGTAGTTCGTTGTAACTTTGATCGATGTTTTAATAATAGTGTATGGTAAATTGCGGTTAACGATTTATGACGTATTAAAAAAAAACTACTTACTAGATCTCGTTCAAACCAATTTTCGGTAGAAATTTGCATAGTAATATACATCATATATTTTTTTAGTTTTATCATTCTCTTATTTTAGGAGTTACAGGGGGGTTACAGTTACAGGTACTACGATACTCGTGAATTGTATAAGCAGGTTCGATAATTATATAGAATTTTGAAATATGTCCCCAAACTTTTTTGTTACTCTTATTAAGACGCAACTTTTTTGTCTGAACAACTTTTTTATCCGATAAACTTCAACGGATGGGGGTGAGTCGCGAGGTTAACAGTTCACAGATCCACTAGTGTAAATTCGGTGACAATGCAATATTATGGTACCAATGACCTGATCTCATGATGAAGCCGGACGGTGGCCACGGCATGCCTATGATAAAACAACAGAACCCCGCCGAGTTTGGCCTCAATTGTTTCGTAATGAGGAGCACTTTAAACTTTTAAGTTCATTGTTTTAGATAAAAGTTATAAATAACTACTTGTTACTTTACTTTTTAGGGTTCCGGACCCAAAGGTGCAAACAACCCTATTACTGAGACTCCGCTGTCTGTCCGTGTGTCCGTCTGATACAGGGCTCTATTTCTTGAACCGTAATAGCTAGACACTTGAAATTTTCACCGATTTTGTATTACTGTGGACGCTATAACAACAAATACTAAAAATAAAAAAAGTTAAAAATTAAAGAGGGTCGTCATACAAAGAACGTGTTTCGTCGGCGTTTTTAACTAGATCTTTATAATGGCTTTAACTAGATACTTGAAATGTTCACCGATTATGTATTACTATGGCTGCTATAACAACAAATACTAAAAATAGGATAAAGTTAAAAATTAAAGGGGGATAAGAAACGTTACTTCAGCGCTTTAAAACATTATACGGAGGTACGGAACCCTTCATGAGTCCGACTCGCCCGTTTATTATAACATATTTTCAATTTAGATAAGAATTGTACCGAGCATTGTAATGTTGTTTAAATCAGTAATTAGAAATTACTCGATTTCGTACTAATTTTTTGCTTGGAGGCTAGTTGCACATGCATTTCCATTAGCTAGAGCTAAATGGAATCATGAGGGAATGATATAAGTAGGTTCAAGCTCAGATAAAAATCTCCTTGGACATCTCTATGGATAATGTTATAAGACCCGTTTATGTCTTTTACTTGTCATCGAAAATATCTTTGATGACAAATGTGCTGTGTGCAAAGGCGAATAATTAAATTTCTTAAAAGCAGCAACTAAGTATTATGAAAATAATAAATTAAATAGTCATTTGATTCATCTGACCATAAGACAAAGGTGGAATATTAATCACAACACCTAATCACAAATATTTCGAAACCATGTTTCAAAATTACGTAAAGCGATTTATGAGTTTCGTGCATTTGAAGAGATCGGGGATTTTAATCGTGCTCAAGGTCTACTTAATGTATTATACATAATAATACAAACCTTCAAAAGACGCAGCCAAAAACCAGACACAGAAACACACAGTCAAATTGAAGATCACACAATTAATAGTCACAAGTTCACATTTTTGAAAACGTCTCACACCGTTCAAAATTCAAAAGTCGTCATTTCAACTTAATTTTGACCACGTAGTAAATGACAGAAAAATCCACCATGACTGTTTTTTTGGCGCTAAAATGTGTCAACACAGGTGTCATTTTTAAATACAAATTAGTAACTAAACACAAACATCTTGGTCTTGAAAAATTGTGTCAACGATTAAGAATCAGGGCTTTCTTCAAGAAAACTTGGAAAACACGTGAAGGTTGTATTTAAGAATGTCGGCCATGATTTAAAAAATTAGCACAACAAATCACTGTAACTAGAAAAATTATATCGAGCCAACACTAAACCTAAACCAATAAAAAAAATTACACTTTTTTAACCGTTGCCAAATAGTTTTACTTTCGTTATTTTTGGAAAATAATAAAGAATTCTTGTTTATTTTTGTTTTGTGTTCAGTTTCTAAGGCTACGACATACCTTAGAAGGCAGTTCTAAAACTACTGACCATTGTATGAAGAAATGGGGTGTTTCGCGGGGTGGCAAGCGCGAACTCGGGGTGTGTTGTTAATCACATGGGGTGGAATAATTTTGCTTTTTAATTATGGTGGAGTGCGTTCAGAAACCTGATTGTGGCTTTATTGGCGTTCGTTAGTTTCTTATTGGGGTTATGATGTCATGTTTAGACACCGTTTAGCTGGTCTTAGATTATGTTACATGGATTCCTAAAGCTGAGATGACGGATGGACTTAAAAAACCAGAGACGTGCATTGAAAAAAATATGAAGGTAGACCACAGATATAGACAATGCTACTACCATTAGGATAGACAACATCTTTATGTCACTAGGCACATGCCTGCCACATTGGGACCATACCCATACTACGTGACCCTTCCAGGGGGAAGGGGATCTTCAAAATACCACGCTTGGTCTTAGGTCTTAGGTAGGAGGAAGGGGGGGGGGGGGGTGCACTTTATGAAGTTTATTTTCTTGTTGATCTTTGATTAAACATTTTTCATAATAGTTTTTTCACTTGGATATTATTGGTATCACGCGGAAGACCCCATATTTTATTTTAATTTAAATTTTAATAAAGACATGAGCCAATTATTTATTTTAACTTTCTGTTTGCAAAAAATGTTTAACAACTATATTTATGAAGTACCTACTTAGTACACGAAATGCACGTGCCTGTTAAAAATAGCTTAAAATGGAAAGACTGCCTTACCATCCTTACTTAACGCAAATTTCCCTAATTGACTTCCACGTTCTTCAAGGGTCATAAAGCAGCTCATTTAATAATTCGTTTTTAGGGTTCCGTAGCCAAATGGCAAAAAACGTAACCCTTATGGATTCGTCATGTCTATCTGTCTGTCCGTCCGTCCGTATGTCACAGCAACTTTTTTCCGAAACTATAAGAACTGTACTGTTGAAACTTGGTACGTACCTAGAGATTTTCACACAAAAATAGAAAAAATAAACCGGCCAAGTGCGAGTTAAACTCGCGTGGAGAGGGTTCCGTACAATTGATTGAAATATAGGTTTACCTGTGATCTACAAGCAATGAACTATATTTCGTAATCTTTTCAAAATTTTAGGCTCAGTAGTTTTGGTGATCAGGGAATAGTCAATTTTCGTCTTCTTTCATGAATAGAATCAAAAATATTTATTTTATAATTATAACAAAAATACATTTGAGATCCTCATAACGAGCCCTTTCATTTGATATATGACACAGTAGGGTTAGCAGAACTTTTTTTTTCAATTTCCTAATTTAACCCCCGAAAATAACCCTTATTTAAAAAAAATATTTATTTACTTTGCACATATGTGTTTCGGTCATAGGATTACACCATCCTACCAAATTTCACCTGATTCGGTCCAGTAGGCAAAATTTTTCCGTCTGACACAGCCAAATTTGGAGCAAATTGGCTGTGTCAGACGGACGGACAGACAGACGCACGAGTGATCCTATAAGGGTTCCGTTTTTTCATTTTTAGTACGGAACCCTGAAAATTATATTAGAAACCTCAATATCACTTTAGAAACCTTAATATCATTTTTGAAGGCCTATCCACAGTAACACAGGTAAGGGTTAGATGAAAAAAAAAATTGAGTTTCAGTTCTAAGTATAGGGAACCCTCAAAATTTATCCTTTTTTTTTCTATTTTTGTGCGTGAAAGCATGATTCAGAATTTCGCCCTACCCTTTTACGATCTGTACGGAACAGAAGCTGCAGGTTCATTCTACGTTTACTCTTTTTTGACGACCTCCGTGGCGTAATGGTTAACACGCTAGACCGCTAATGCGGAGGTTCTGGGTTCGATTCCCAGCCAGGGCAAGTTGAAAAATGGCCTTTTTCAAATTTTCCTGGGTCTTGGGTGTTTATCTATGTATGTATTTATCATAAAATATAGTGTCGTTGAGTTAGTATTCCATAACACAAGTTAAAAACTTACTTTGGGGCTTAATCAGTGTGATTTGTCCTTTTATATTTATTTATATTTTATTTATTTATTTCTTTATTCCAAACCAGCATTAAAGAAGCTTAGTGAGATGATGATGGAAGACAGGAGACGATACCCTCGGTCTAAAGTCGGTTAACCTTTTCACCGCGAGACGTTATGTCAGTTGTCGTGCCCCCAGCGCGAAGCGTAGTGAATCGAAAATAAGTACCTACAAAAAATAGGGATGTGCAATACTTACGTATTAAGATATCGATAATGATTACAATAGGTATAAGTATAGCATAAACTTAAGTCTCCGCGCGTATATCCATTTATCTGGATGTCTATATAGGCTTAGAAATGACTGGGGCGATCTTGATGACGTTTTTACTATTAAGAACATTTATCCGGATACGTTTTATTTAAGTACTTATAATACATAATAATCCGCGGTCGCAGCTCCCAGGTATAGCTGCGATATTATAGGTTGTAAATTACAATATCTAAGTATGTGCGAGTGTTTCCATCCCAACGATACTACCTAAACATATGACAAACAATCAATGTAGGCAACTTTCAACTGGCAAAAATGGAAATCTATCAAGGCGTGAATGGAAAACGATTATAATATATCATCATAGCGCACTCCCGATTCGCACTCCGGAGGTCGGGGTCGGCTACCTAACTTTTTGATGAAGTTATTAGTATTTAGATATTCAGTTCAGTGGTATTTAGGTACACAGAGCAACTGCCGAGTGACCTCCGCTGTCCAAAGTTTGTGAAAGATTTGTGTTATGTTTTAATTTTTCTTGTTTGTACACTTCACCTAGGTACCTATACCATTCACCATAATTTTTATACAAATAAATGAATTGTCCAGAAGCTGATTGATGG
Organism: Acrobasis repandana; assembly: GCA_963576875.1. Taxonomy (NCBI): domain Eukaryota; kingdom Metazoa; phylum Arthropoda; class Insecta; order Lepidoptera; family Pyralidae; genus Acrobasis; species Acrobasis repandana. Next base: position 8,000,929 of record OY756241.1, on the reverse strand, counting down.
TGCACTTACTTTAAATACCCTTACCTATACTATAATTATGAGGCATTTTTCGTAAGCTATTAAAACAAAAAGCGTTTAAAGGTTTAAAATGATTTATTAATTTGTACTTGACTTAGGTACTAACAATCACATTTAATCGTATCATAATCATGACTCACTAATAAATGACGAAGCTTTCTACTGCTGAAAGAACTTAGTAAACGTGCCAAAGGTGCAAATCAGATCATCAAGATGAAAAACTTTTTGCATGGAACTGATGATGGCAACTCGAAAAAGAAAATTGACATCAAGAAGTTCTCCATATTGACGAGCGACTAGCGTACCGTAGGTACGAACGAGCTGCTATAACAGCGGCGACATACATACCTACATACTGACAGCGGTAAACGACTTTGTTTTATACTATTTAGTGATAAAGAAATTCGCAAACATACATGTACATTAACTTCTTAAATTACTCTACTTTTATAGCAGTTGGTAACAAAATTATAAGTCCGTAGGTATTTACTACTCTCGCAATTGAAATAGGTAAAAAAAAACGATGTATTAAAAAACTTACCTCATTATCAATATCAAATTCATCATCTGTATTGAATTCTTCATTATCGTCGCCTTCAAGAATTCTTATCAATTCCTCCGCAGTAGTCATCACTACCAAAGAGAATTTAACCACACGAACGCAAGCCCAACACTAAAGAAGACGGCGCTCGCCTGTGACGTCACAAGCTGTCGCGTATATGAGACGTTCGCGCTGGGGAACTACCAACATTATGTTCTAAACATCTAGGCTTAGGGATGGGAAAATCAAATCCATTGCTGACATTTCGATAGTTCATTTACTAAGTTTCAAGGACATTAAATAAAATATACACAAATATTAGTATCAAAATTATTAATTAATAATATATGTGATAATTTAGATCTTTTTATGGTGATATAGTCGGTATAAGAAATAATATTTCAATTTACGTTTAAGTTTATCAGTAAATAAATCGTAAATGTCCCATCCCGCGTGTCACGTATATGTGACGTTCGCGGTGGACATTAATACAAAGTTATGAAAAATATATCTGATTATTTTTCCGACCCAAATATCGACCAATAGAATTGCACCATTCCACGTCACGTGGTACAACCTACATGGTATTATACTGATAATTTTTTGAATATTTTCTCTGTTGTACCACGTGACGTCGAATGGTGCAATTCTATTGGCCGACATTTGGGACGGAAAAATAATCCCCCGAATACCACACGAGCTTCAAAATTATCTGGCATTTCCCTCAAGGTTCCCTGCAAACAAATAAAGTCGTCAAGTTTTTCAGGACCAGGATTAACCTGAAAAACTTGACTCCTTCATTTGTTTGCAACGAACCTATCGGGAAATACCCGATAATTTTGAAGCTCTTGTGGTATTATAAGTGATAATTCGTCAAACTTTTGAAATTATTTTTGAGTCTTCTAATTATACGATTATAGTGAATGTTATTGTAAATGATTACTAGACTACTTATATATCTAATATGAATATTTTTTTATCCGAATACAACAAAATGAAACAGAAAATTTGGATTTTACAAGGACTGGTTTTATGTCACGTATATGTGACGCTCGCGGAATGGGCTCGAAAATGTTTGTCACATATACGTGACGTTCGCGGCTAAAGGGTTAAAAACTGATCGGTTGATAGCGAGGATTGATTGTCCATCAACTCATTCCCAAGAATATGTAAGACTTCTGTGGAAAAAGAAATTAATTTTACTCCAATAAAGCAGCCGTTAGCTCTCTCAACGGCTGGCTGGTGTCGCTTGGCTGTGGTGCTTGCGACCCACAGAAACTAATGCGTGCCGGCCAAAAGACGCGTACCAAAAATGTCGCCTGCTCTAGCCAATCAGAGCTCAGCAAACGGAATATTGCCTTTTATGGTAGCGAACAGTGCGGCGGAGGGGGACCACAGAGCGATAACATCAGGATAATATATAGACCATAGAGAATATGATATAGACGCGCATTTGGCCGACGCATTGACAAATAAACAATAGAGCTAACAGTGACTTCATGTATCGGCAACACTGTCAAAGTGCCATGAAGATAATAATCATAGACCTCTTTTTCCTAATCAGGATAGTGAGCGCATGGCCGCAAGAACCAAAGGCTACTTCATAGGAAGTGAAAAAGAGGGGGAATCAAAATAGTGAAACAATCGAGAAGCGCAGGGAAAATTTTGATCGCTAAGGACATCATCCGGTTTTCATAAATTTTTGGGTCTAAAATTGAAAGTACCGGCCAAAAGAATAAAGTGGGTTATTCTGATAGAAGTCGCCTGTCTTATCATTTCTTATTATGGCAATGTACTTGATTTTATTTGAGTTCAAAAATTCTAATTCTTCATACATTTAATAAGTGAAATAGCTTGACAGAACATGACATTTTTAATGTTTCTTTAAACAAAAATACTTATTATTGTTTAACTTCACAATAAGCATACTTATACGAAAAAAAGTATTTTCATTTAATTAGAACCCCTCCCTCCCCCTCCAACATTAACTTCGGACTAGGATCCATGGCAGAACAATTATTTGGTTTTTACTAATTCCTTTAATCGTGAAACTTTTTGAAATATTAATAAAAAATCGTTCGCGGTGAACTACTTGTTATTAATATTTCAAAAACTACTGAACCGATTGTGATGCCCAACGAACTTGAAAATTCTATTGATATTTCCTACATGCATACCAAATTTCATCAAAATCAGACCATCGGTTCAACAGTTAACGCGGAACAAACATACATACATACTAACAATGTGTTTTCGCCCCAACTTGAATTATAGCCCTTGCTCGCTTCGCTCGCTCGGTCAATGAGAACATTAAGCTTTACTACGCACATTTGCCAAAAGTGGCCGTTTTTCGCAAATATGCGAGTTCACTTTAAACTGTAAACAGTAATTCATAAAATACTTTGACTTGGAAGTAGCAAAATTTTGAATGATGTCTCCGTTTTCTTTGAAATGATTTATTTTAAATGGGGGCAGCACTGGACCCCGGAAAATTTTGTTATGGCCTTAAAATTCCCATTCACATTTAATTTGGTGATGAACTTTGGAGATATGGAAGAAACTCCTAAAAAAATGAAGTCGGTTGTTTTAATTTGTTAAAAATTTCATTCTTTTATTTCCATTAGACCCCAGTTAAGTACTTACAAAGATTTGACATAAGTACCTACGTATATGTAACTTTTATTTCAATATTAATTTATTAGCCATTGCATGTAACTTAAAACTGAGGAAGAAAATATATCCCTTCCATTTGCCACCACTGGGGTCAAATGGGAATGAACTGTGAAATAATAGTCATTCAGTGGTGTGGTACTGGTTAGGTACTGGTGACTGGTGACAATCGAAATACAAAACTCCCATTTGTCAGTGGGGCTGGGGACGTCCCCGCTGGGGTATACCCCGCGGCGGATATACCCCCGCCACTTCTACGGCCTTCTCAAACGCTGTTAGCGCGTCTTCTGGTGATGAAAACTGTATCCCTTTCAGTTAATTTTTATTTTAGAACTAGTTATATGGAAGGTGACCCAAGACTTTGACCGGTGTGGTGTCCAGGAAGTCCCTCGTTTTGAGCGCTGAGGCGCGGGCGCGATAAGATGAAGCAGTACCCCGCGGAGCCCGGTGTTCGGTCGCTTCAGTCGCTTGTATGTTGCTCATTACAGTTAATTTTTCTGGCAGGAATATTGTAGTATACCATTCGACATTGATGCTGCTTTGAGTACGTATGGAATTGATACCAGATACCTATGTACCTCGTCAAAGTAAAAAACAGAGATATTGGAAGAAAGGACATCATCGATTTTGGTCCAAAATTGAAAGTGCCGGCCAAAGGAAAAAAGTGGACTATTCTGATAGAAGTGGTCTGTCTCGTCATTTCTTATTATGGCACCAAAGCTGTATCAGCATTGTACTTGATTTTATTTGAGTTCGAAAATTAAATTTTTTCATACATTTTCGAAAAAAATAATTAAATCATGTGAGTAGCTTGTCAGAACATGACATTTTCGATTAAAGGAATTAGTAAAAACCAAATAATTGTTCTGCCATGGATCCTAGTCCGAAGTTAATGTTGGAGGGGGAGGGAGGGGTTCTAATTAAATGAAAATACTTTTTTTCGTATAAGTATGCTTATTGTGAAGTTAAACAATAATAAGTATTTTTGTTTAAAGAAACATTCAAAATGTCATGTTCTGTCAAGCTATTTCACTTATTAGTGTATGAAGAATTAGAATTTTTGAACTCAAATAAAATCAAGTACATTGCCATAATAAGAAATGATAAGACAGGCGACTTCTATCAGAATAACCCACTTTATTCTTTTGGCCGGTAATTTCAATTTTAGACCCAAAAATTTATGAAAACCGGATGATGTCCTTAGCGATCAAAATTTTCCCTGCGCTTCTCGATTGTTTCACTATTTTGATTCCCCCTCTTTTTCACTTCCTATGAAGTAGCCTTTGGTTCTTGCGGCCATGCGCTCACTATCCTGATTAGGAAAAAGAGGTCTATGATTATTATCTTCATGGCACTTTGACAGTGTTGCCGATACATGAAGTCACTGTTAGCTCTATTGTTTATTTGTCAATGCGTCGGCCAAATGCGCGTCTATATCATATTCTCTATGGTCTATATATTATCCTGATGTTATCGCTCTGTGGTCCCCCGCCTTCTTTCGCATATTTGCGAAAAACGGCCACTTTTGGCAAATGTGCGTAGTAAAGCTTAATGTTCACATTGACCGAGCGAGCGAAGCGAGCAAGGGCTATAATTCAAGTTGGGGCGAAAACACATTGTTAGTATGTATGTATGTTTGTTCCGCGATAACTGCCGAACCGATGGTCTGTTTTGATGAAATTTGGTAGGCATGTAGGCAATATCAATATAATTTTCAAGTTCGTTGGGCATCAAAATCGGTTTAGTACTTTTTGAAATATTAATAAAAAATCGTTCGCGGCGAACTACTTGTTATTAATATTTCAAAAACTACTGAACCGATTGTGATGCCCAACGAACTTGAAAATTCTATTGATATTTCCTACATGCATACCAAATTTCATCAAAATCAGACCATCGGTTCAACAGTTAACGCGGAACAAACATACATACATACAGATTTCAATGATTCTTTTTTTATTTGAAAACCTTTACTACCAAGTTGGTCCCATTTTAATTTGGTGAAGATATGATGAAGAACTTTGGAGATAAAGAAGAAACTCGTAAAAAAAATTACGTCGGTTTTTTTTATACAAAATTTAATTATTTGATAAAAATTGAAAATGGTTACATGATCGGTGAAAATGTCAAGTGTCTAGCTACTACGGTTCAAGAGATTAAGGCTACAACAAGATGGACATACAGACAGCGGAGTCTCAGTAATAGGGTCCCGTTGGCCTTGTCACCCCTTGGGTACAGAACCCTAAAAATAACAAAATAAAATTGGTAGGATGGTGTAAACCATCCTACCAAATTTCACCTGATTCGGTCCAGTAGATTCGGAGAAAATTGGCTGTGACAGACGGACGGACAGACAGACGCACGAGTGATCCTATAAGGGTTCCGTTTTTTCATTTTTTGTACGGAAACCTAAAAATACAGTCGAATTGATAACCTCCTCCTTTTTGAAGTCGGTTAAAAATTAAAACCCGACTCCGGAATAGTGTTAAGTAAGACGAATCTAACCATGTATAATTTATTAAAATCGGTTTAGCCGTTTAGTAGTTACGATAACATAAGTCGGACATATTAAATACAGAACAAACACATAACTCTCTTTTTGGGCTTTGCCGCAGTCGGGTCATTCCTGTATAGTTTGTGACTTGTGGGTCGTCCATTAACCGCTGTGCCGGTGTGTGTGTGGCTTTCTTTATATGTTGGTTTTTCGGCTAACCTGCGCTACGCAGTTCCGGTTTAATGTTAAAATTTAAAATTTAAACTAAATTAGATCATATAAAAGCTTTTAAATATGTTTTAAATAGATTAATTATTATTGACAACTGTATAATTCAGTTCGGAATGAATTTTAAGAGAAACAAAAACAATCAACAGACCTTGTTTTGACAAAGGTGCAACTGAGCGAGCAAGACTTTTGCCATACGTATTTTCCTTCCGCTTTATAATTCACTGATTTTCAATTTTTACTGCTCATCAGTTATATTATATAAACTGTAAATTATTATTAATCATTATTATTTCGGTTCATCACATATTTTAAGCGTTTCTTAGAAAATTTAGGTTTATTTTTAATATTTTGACTCCAAAGAAGGATCGGAAGTTGAAAAGTAACAACCTTCCAAACAAAAATTTGCAAGCATAAGAAGAATACCACATGGCTGTTTGACTGGGTTTTTTTATCGTTGAAGAAAATTGAAAAACTTGATAAAAGTTTGTTTAAAGTTCATCTAATTGATATCTAATCGACCCTGCGCCTCGTCTGCCGTTTTGAATTGAGCTTTTACAACTGGTAAGTGGCTGAATAACCTAAGAAAAGTTTTCTTTGTCGCCATGTTGATTAAAAAGTTTTTTTTCCATTTTCAAAACGCGATTTTGCACGCTTGTACAGTGTTTTCTTATCAGCTGTTTATCACCTCTGGTTACTTAAGAACTTGGTCTTTTGCATACAAGACGTAAACAAGTTGAACTTGTTACTTTTCGTCAAATTACTTGTGCTCTCATAGTTTGGAATAGGGTGTTCTTGGCAGGGATTGCGATTTACCCTTTAAAATATGCTCAGGACTTCAAAATCCTAGTCAAAATATCTGAAACAAGGTTTCATAAATGACTTGTGATGATGAAAATGATTCTTCCAGTCTATACACTATAACCCAGCTATTTTGCTAGATGTGGACCTAGAAGAAGCCCTATAGAATCTGAACTTGTGTATTCTTTACGTATTAAGTGTTTTCAAACATCTAAAACTGGTAGGCTGCGCTTTCCAACCTCAGAATACTGAATTTCCAACATAGGTAGTTAATTTGCAAGTGTCACCAAGTAAGTCTTTTTCCTCAACTTGCCCCACTCGGAGTTCGGACTGAATGTCAGTATCTTCAATTTCTGACTTGCCCTCTACATTTCATTCGTTTACCCATATTTTTCTTCACACTCAAACCACATTTTCCTTGACCTTCCCTTATTTCTTATATTTTTTTACTTTTCTAGCAACCACGTCTAGCAACAAGGCTCTCGAGCAAGTCTACATGTTAATTGAATGGTCTTTTTCAAACAAGTAGTGCTCTATAAGATATCGGTACTTTTTTCTAATTCAAACATTGTCTAATAGGTACTTACTTTTTGTACTGGAAGGGAAGTTGATATCCTTTGTACACGTTTACGACTGATTGTATTGGTTTAGACGTGGATCCTACAAGTAGCCTCAGTTTGACACTAATTTTGAATACCCAATCTAAAGCCTGAAAACTGTATTAAGTAGTGACTCAGGCACTGCGACATTTGACGGGCTAATTGGTTGGTCCTGTGATATTATTTATTATTATGTGGCAATATTCTCTGTCTGTTTCACATAAGTTGTCTTCATTCAATACATCTGCTACCTATGACCTTTCATTTTATTCATGTAAAAAGTATTGGTTCACTTGCTTAGATATTTTGCACCTTTATCATTATTGAGTGTGATGTCTGTACATTTTTTTATCATAGTATCTTAATAATTTCTCTCTTAAGTCTACAACTTTCTGCCAATGCTTAGTATACCTATCCTATCATACACAGAAATGCTCTTGTGAGTTTTGCTCGGTACAATTTAAATCTTAACATCAAGTCTAGCCATAATGGTTCAAAAGTGACAGACAGTGGGCTTTCAGAAATATAGTATGTTTTGAATCCCACAAATTTTAGGTAGTGGTGATACAAGCAGAGAGCCTCCACCTGTCTCTTTTTTGGTGAAATCCAAGATGTCCAAGTTTCTTTATCTCATTTACTCCTGTTAATGTTGGCTGTACTAACGCTAAGTTAAACATAAACTGACTTTAAACTATCTACCGAATTATAATGACCTTTGCTGCCGGCAATTTGGGCACACTAAAAGTAAAACCATTATAACTAATATTGAATCTGCGGTATTAATATATTTTTTTTAAACATTATACTAATTACATAGCACCTTTAGTTGAACAAGGCAATAGAGAGAAATTGGCATTATATTGTTACGAATAGGTTTCAGTACGTTAAAAATGTGTAGCTCTCAAATACTATTAGGTTTATTTTATTTTACAATGACTATGTTTACTGGAAATCTCTACTGATATTGAATTTGCTAACCATTATGTCTTCTTGTCCTTTGCAGGTTTCATCATTATTCTAATAGAGCTGCGAAGATGTTATTTCTCAAAAAGACACGAGGTAAGTTTAAGATTGTTTCTATGAAGAAGTGTTTTTATGTGTGTTTTGTTTTTAAAGTGTGTTAGTGGCCAACACTGGTGTCAGATTTTTCAAGCTGCCTAAAGGCATCTGACATAGCTTGACGACTGCCAAACAATGATGAGAGCTGGGACAAACGGCTTTACGTGCCTTCTGAAGCACGAATGAGCTTGAGAAATTTTTGTACTACTTGTGGTCACCCATCTATGGTCGGACGACGCCCGGGGTTGCTTAACTTGTGAAAGCGCTAGCAATGCGTACTCCCACCGGGCCACCGAGTTCCTCAACTGTATGTGTAACGCTTACAGATGACTATATGAGTTTCATATACAAACACTAACCTGCGCCGCCCGTGTCAGATTTTTAAAGCTGCCTAAAGGCATCTGACATAGATTGACGACTGCCAAACAATGATGAGAGCTGGGACAAACGGCTTTACGTGCCTTCTGAAGCACGAATGAGCTTAAGAAATTTTTGTACCACTTGTGGTCACCCATCCATGGTCGGACCACGCCCGGGGTTGCTTAACTTGTGAAAGCGCTAGCAATGCGTACTCCCACCGGGCCACCGAGTTCCTCAACTGTATGTGTAACGCTTACAGATGACTATATGAGTTTCATATACAAACACTAACCTGCGCCGCCCGTGTCAGATTTTTAAAGCTGCCTTAATGCATATATCTCGGTATCTGCCATGTGCAACGGTAACAACCAGGATAAGTAGCCCGTGAAGCTCACAATAGTTTTTAACTTATTACAACTAGTGTGTGGTTTCCGGCAGAGTAGAATAGGACCCTCCAAGTTTTCCCTTGGATGTCGTAGAAGGCGACTTAGGAAATATAATCTAAACAGAGCTTGAAGCATCAGCGAGACCTCTCCAACCCATCTGGCAAGCATGGAGAGTGTAGACTAAATCCTCTGACTGCTCTGTCCTAGTATAGTTCTAGTAGTACAGAGAGGGTCCTGCTCCAGCAGTGATAGTTATGACAACCGGACAGTGTACTGCCATTACAGCTGTTCAGTTTTAGCTAGCATACATATATATCTTTTACTGCATCTGTAAGTGCAGTTTGACTACAATGTTAGGGACAAAACTTAATAATGGCAACATTTCTTATCTCCATACTAATCATCTTCATCTTCATATCAGCCACAGGAAGTCCACTGCTGGACATAGGCCTCCCCCAATGATTTCAAAATCTCCATACTACAATATCATAATGGGGTTGATGTATTCTGTTTTCTATAATATTATAAATGATGAGGGGGTCTAAAGATTCTGGAATTCATAGCTCACTCATTAAAAAGATAGCTTAAAATTTTACTTTGAAAAATAAAGTATTGTTCAACTAGTGAGTTTACTTGGAAGTTTGTATGTAGGTACGTATGTTCGACGATGACTCGAGTATCTTTGTTCAGAGATTAATGAAATTTAGTAGGCATGTAGATAGTAGTAGCCAATTTAATAGAATTTTCCATTATCATCTTCAGGTCTTTTTAGGGTTCCGAACCCGAAGGGTGCAAACGGGACCCTATTACTGAGACTCCGCTGTCTGTCTGTCTGTCACAGGGCTCTATCTCTTGAACCGTAATAGCTAGACACTTGAAATTTTCACCGATTATGTATTACTGTGGCCGCTATAACAACAAATACTGAAAATATAAAAAGTTAAAAATTAAAGAGGGTCGCCATACAAAAAACGTGTTTTTTTCAGCGTTTTTAACTAGATCTTTATAATGGCATTAATTAGATATTTGAAATTTCACAGATTATGTATTACTATGGCCGCTATAACAACAAATACTAAAAATAAAAAGATGTTAAAAATTAAAGGGGGTCGTCATACAAAATCGTGTTTTTAGCGTTTTAAAACATTGTACGGAGGCACGGAACCCTTCATGTACGAGTCCGACTCGCACTTGCCCGTTTATTTAGTCTCCACTGCAGGAGCACGACCCTCTGTACTACCAGAGCCATACGCCAAAGCAGTAAGTCGCCTTCTACGACATCCCCGGGAAGACTTGGAGTGGTCCTATTCTTTCTCTGACGGGAACCACACGAAATACCATTTTTAATTTTTTTTTTTTACAAGCCATTAATGTCCCATAGTTGAGCAGACCTCCACTTGTTGCTTAAAGCTTCTCCGATCTTTGGCTACTTCTCTCCAATCCTTAACAACCTGGCTCATCTTCCATGGGCTTTTTTCCGTGCCTAGGCTTTTATTTTAAGCCCCTTGCTCGTGAGGGTAAAATCCTTATCAAAACAGACAGGTAGTCGCTTCATCTTAGGTTTCCCCTTGAACGTTTACTGTTTCCTTGAATCCATGATTCAACATATGAACGGGAAATCAGATTGCTGAGAAATAGGGTTCGTGTTCTCAGTTTGGTGTGCATTAATAGAACTCTGTCACACTAACTTTATATTAGCGCCATCTATACTCAAATAGCTAAACTTGTACAAGATCTCCTTGAACTTTAAACCATTTTGAGAAGAATAAGATGTCAAGTAGTTAATGAGTCAGTGTCAAGTCAAAGGTGTCATGAAGATTCCCTCAAAAACAATACTTATTATTACAAGCTTTTATTTAGTTTCACCTGTCCCGTTGTGAGTCTGTTATCAGATCTTGCAAGCTGAATTAGACCCACTTCCCATTATTCGATAGAGCTGAAACTTTACAAAAATAAGTAAGTTGGGTGATGATGCAATATTATGGTACCAACGACCTGATCTCATGATGAAACTGGAAAGTGGCAACGTCATCTTTGTGATAAAACAACATAACCCCACCGAGTTTGGGCTTAATTGATTCATCTTGAGGAGCACTTTAAACTTTTTAGTTCATTGTTTTAGATGTAATATTATTTTTTAAAATATTTAAAAATAATGACTTGTTTTAATTTCCGAGTTGGTTTTTTATCCAATTTGAATCTGAAAACTTTTTACAGTGGAAAAGACTGAGGTGCGATTTTGCGAGACTGGCATTCCTTAAGACGATACACGAAGTCCAGTGCTGCCTCCATTTGAAATAATTTATTTGTAAGGAAACAGAGATATTATTTAAAATGTTGAGCTAGTAAAACCTAGATAACCCTTCAAACTATTTTATGAACCATTTTTTCGAAAAACTGCCACTTGGTAAAAATGCAAACTAAAGCTTTAACGTTCTCACTTAAAACTGTAAACAGTGGTTCACAAAATAGTTTGAAGGGTTATCTAGGTTTTAGTAGCTTAAAATTTTAAATGATATCTCCGTTTCCTTACAAATAATTTATTTCAAATGGGGGCAGCACTGGACTCCGTGTATCGTCTTAACAAGTTTTGTTTATTAGTAGATATACTATACTTGAAGCGGTGGTGGCCAAGCGGCGCTGTGCGTCCGTGAGTCGCGAGTACGATTCTCGCTAGCCGCGACTTGCACCTCTGAGCAAAATGAACAAATATTTTTTTGTAGAAAAATAATTTCTCGTACAAGCTTTTATTGTGAGGCCTCACAACTTATCAAGACAAATGTCAAAATTATGGTATAACATATATACTATGACCATTAATTTGTCCTTTTTCAATCCGAATATCTGTATGACAATAGTAGTGTACATAGTACATAGTAGTAGTACAATAGCAGTGTTTAGAATTAGGGTTGTTTTGACAAGTAGGTACTCTAGTCCTGAATTATATTTCTAGGGTCTTATGGTGAAATTGGTAAAGACTGAAGTGTTTTTATTTTAGGCGTCACCGGAGCAGCACCGGGGCGTGACCTGCTGTGATTGGTGGTCATCGCGGCTGCAGAACTTTTGGAAGGTAAAGTTTTAGTTTTATTATGAAAAGTCTCTTACTCGTATCATTTGGTTTCATACGATAGTCCTGTTTGTGACACATTGCGATTCAAAATGAGTGTCATTTTCTGTAAAATATAAATTGCGTGACAAATTTTTGCGACTCATCCCAAAAAATTACGCTCGTTTGCTTGGGGGCTCAAGCAAACGAGCGTGGTAAAAAGATGGTGTGGTGATCAAGAATAGTCATATTTCAAATCTGTACAGCTTGATTTATACCTCGAAAGATGTTTTGTTGATAATAACGTGATTTTCACCGACCTTTTCTGGATTCTGATGAGGGAAATTCTGATCTGTGGCGCCATCTATGATCGAGTAGTCGAATTAGTACTACTATACTGACCATTTGTCTGACAATTCAAATTCTGTTGTTTTAACCTGAGGTTTTAACAAGTCCTAAATGGTATCCAGTCTTTCATGATAAAGCTGGAAATTGGACCGATGAGTTACATAACTGCCCCAGAAAAGTAGTGTAATATTTTTCAGGGTTCATGTATTCATGCGAGTTCTTTATAACAACTTTGAAATGCCTGAACATGTATGTATGGGGCGTCGTTAAAATCCGTATAACATCCTGACTGTCATTGACAGCCTCCTACGTCCCACTGTTTGGAATAGGCCTCTCTCAGTGCATGCTAACCACCTCGGTCCTGCGCCTTACGAAACCGTCTCTCCGTAACTCGCGCCCGCGATTTTTCCCTACCCATTTAGCTTTCCAAAGACTGGTCTACTACCCTTTGGGTTGCGGAGGTCAGACGGCAGTCGCTCGGTGCAAAACCAGTAACATCGTCAAATTACCTAGGGTGGATAATAAAATTTTGTATTCTATATCCGCGGAATGCTGGATTTCGTTTTTATTAGGGTTCCGTAGCCAAATGGCAAAAAACGGAAGATTTTCACACAAAAATAGAAGAAAAAAACTACATTTTGGGGGTTCCCCATACTTAGAACTGAAACTCAATTTTTTTTATCAAACCCATACTTGTGTGGTATCTATGGATAGGTTTTCAAAAATGATATTGAGGTTTTTAATATATTTTTTTTCTAAACTGAATAGTTTGCGCAAGAGACACTTCCAAAGTGGTAAAATGTTGCCCCCCCCCCCTGTAACTTCTAAAATAAGAGAATGATAAAACTAAAAAATATATGTGATATACATTACCATGCACACTTCCACCGAAAATTGGTTTGAACGAGATCTGGTAAGTAGTATTTTAGGGTTCCGTACAAAAAATGAAAAAACGGAACCCTTACAGGATCACTCGTGCGTCTGTCCGTCCGTCTGTCACAGCCAATTTGCTCCGAATCTGCTGGACCGAATAAGGTAAAATTTAGTTGGATGATGTAATCTTATGACCTAAACTAATATGTGCAAATTAAATAAATATTTTTTTAAAATAAGAGTCATTTTCGGGGGATAAATTTGGAAATTGAAAAAAAAGTTTTACAAGCCTTACTGTGTCATATATCAAATGAAAGGGCTCGTTATGAGGATCTAAAATATATTTTTGTTATAATTGTAAAATAAATAGTTTTGATTTTATTTATGAAAGAAGACGAAAATTGACCATCCCCCCCCCCTGATCTCCGAAAGTACTGAGCCTAAAATTTTGAAAAAAATACGAATTATAGTTCATTGCTTGTAGATTACAAGAAAACCTATTCTAGAATAGGTTTTCTTGTAGAAAGAAAGAATTTCTCTAATCTAATCTAGAATTCAATCAATTGTACGGAACCCTCTCCACGCGAGTTTAACTCGCACTTAGCCGGTTTTATTTTTAATACGTCATAGATCGTAAAATGTTACTTGCTACTACGGAACCCTTCAAGGGCGAGTCCGACTGGCACTTATCCGCTTTTTTAAATAAAAAATTCAAATCTGTACGGCACGACTTGTACCTCGGCAGTTATAAACATAGATCGGAATCTGGGTGCTATTTGGGACGATATCACTAATATGGATATGACTCAACTATGAATCCCTATGAAAAATATTTAATATTATTAAAAATGTGTGTAATAGTGTTTATTTTAAAAATCCGTTTATTTGTTAATTCGATGTTTGGATGTACACAGTAGAGACTTAATAATATAAATATAGGGTCATCTTAAAAAGTGCAACAGAAAATAATGAAAACGCTCCAGATATGAAACCGATTTTATTCTCTAAATGAAAATATATCAATGGATACTTACTTTTAACAGTACACAAATATTTTTAGCGAAATTTTTCCGAGCTATTTACATCCAACAAGTCTACTACAAAAAAAAAATGTAATTGAAATATATTTTTCGTATGGCTGTAGTAAGTTTCTAAAATAGTAAAAAGAGCAGCAGTTTTATGCAAGAGAGAGAGAGTAGATATTTCCCGTCTCGTTCGCACAGAGCGACACCGTTACGCATGCCCGCGAGTGTGAGAGAGATGGCGTGCGTTTATCCGGGAAAGAAACAGCAGTGGCATATGTGCCGGCGTCTTCTAAGAAGTGCATCAGGCGCAGCAACGATAAGTTATAAGCTTAATTCATTCCTACACTTTTCGTTTTCAAAACATCAGTTCGAGTGAGATTGTCGATCTCGAAAACGATACGACACTCAAAAATGTTTAAACGGCACTGTTATACGTATATGTTTCAATTTATGTTTTAATTTGATTGTTTTCGTTCGTTTGTTAAATTATTTATTTAAAATATACTTTATGTATTAAATTATTGTTTCATTTACTTATAAAAAAATACTATTAAAATACAATTTTCTGACAATATACATTTTTAGGGTTCCGTACCCAAAGGGTGCAAACAGGACCCTATTACTGAGACTCCGCTGTCTGTCCGTCTGTCTGTCTGTCCGTCTGTCACAGGGCTCTATCTCTTGAACCATTATGGCTAGATACTTGAAATTTTTCACAGATTATGTATTACTATGGCCGCTATAACAACAAATACTAAAAATAAAAAAAAAGTTAAAATTTAAAGTTGGTCGTCATACAAAAAACGTGTTTTTTTAGCGTTTTAAAATATTGTACGGAGGTACGGAACCCTTCATGTACGAGTCCGACTCGCACTTGCCCGTTTATTTTATTGTGTGAAATATCATACAGAGAAAAACGTTGTTCTAGAAGGTACCGATTCCGATTCCCAAAAATTCCCGAGAATGTTGGTCATATAGTAACACACACTTTTGATAGTAATATAATATTATATTATAGCACCCAAGATTCCGATCACTGGTTATAAAAGATGTTTAGAGTACCGAAACATCATTTTCATCGACCATTACTTGGTTCTGATAACAAACAAGTTCCATTGCACCTAGCATTTACAAAAAGCAAAAATACCAAGACGCGTAATCATCACCTTAGGTTTCATTGCAGGGTTTGTCAGGTCAGGGCATCCTGTTTGTCGTTCGCATCGCCCGTTGTTTAATACAAGAAAGTTTTGAAAGAATGTAATATATTATGGTCTAAAGCATAAACGCCTGCGACTTGGTTATTGGGTTCGAATCCCAAGCCGGTATTTTTTGTTAATTATCGAACCTGCTTTGAAATTTCACAAGAATCGGTTGAGAAATGCGACCTGTAGGCGAGAACTAACCGACAGACAAACTCACAACCGGACAAACTGACGGACAAAAGCATTTTTGGCCAATCTCGAATCTTGAGACGCTTCGCTCGCTCGGTCAATTACAATCCGCTAGTTTCCAACAAGTCAAATCAGACACTTTTTAGGGTTCTGTACCACTTTTTAGGGTGCAAACGGGACCCTATTACTGAGACTCCGCTGTCTGTCTCTATGTCTCTAGGGCTCTATCTCTTGAACCGTAATAGCTAGACACTTGAAATTTTCACCGATTATGTATTACTGTAGCCGCTATAACAACAAATACTAAAAATGAAAAATAGTTAAAAATTAAAGGGGGTCGTCATACAAGAAACGTGTTTTTTTTCAGCGTTTTTAACTTGATCTTTATAATGGCATTAACTAGATACTTGAAATTTTCACCAATTATGTATTACTATGACCACAATAACAACAAATACTAAAAATAAAATAAAGTTAAAAATTAAAGGGGGTCGTCATACAAGAAACGCGTTTCTTCAGCGTTTTAAAACATTGTACGGTGGTACGGAACCCGTCATGTACGAGTCCGACTCGCACTTGCCCGTTTATTGGAGTCAAATAGCGCTCCTAATATCCGTTTTTCTGCATTAATAAATCTAAAATCACGTTCAAAGCGGATGTGATCAAAGTGTCATTATTTCGTGACGTTTTATTCTCTTAAGATGATACATGGAGTCCAGTGCTGCCCCCATTTGAAAAAAAACTACGGATTGCACTCCGGGAATGCCGGCAGAAGTGAAAACTTGAATTGAATTGAACGTTGTGCATTTTTGATATTTTGGAATGGTTAGGGAATAATTTTGCACGAATTGCTTTAATTATCAGTATAAAAGTACTATCATTTATGTGGTAGAATACAATATTTATTTATTGCGCTATCGTACACAAACATGACAATTTATATTACATTAAAAATTGTCCTGACGCGAGTTTAACATTTTTTACCCATTACAAAAAAAGTGCACAACGCCGCTAAAGAAGTTTTCACTTCAAAAAATATTTAAAAGGAAACGGAGATATCATTTAAAATTTCCTATTAGTAAACCCTAGATAACCCTTCTAACTATTTTATGAACTACTGTTTACAGTTTAAATTGAGAACGTAAAGCTTTTCTTCGCACATTTGCGAAAAACGGCCACTTTTGGCAAATGTGTTTCATCCGACTGTTAAAAGATACGATTTGTAATCTGTATTTACTTACAAAAATCAACAAGAACAGAAATTTTTTGGGTTATAACTAACGTGAGACACATACATTACTTATTAAGTCGGCATCGTTTGACGTCGCGAATCACATTCGCCCTGAAGACGACCTCCGGATGAGATCGAAACATGTCGGCCAGTAGCTGACTTTGTACGTGAGTGACCCGCTTATCTTAATTAGTAAGAACAGAAATACCACAATATAGTTGTCTCACATGTCCTTAAGGTATCAACTAGTAGACAGCTCTTAGCGCCAAGTGGTATGGTACCTCGAGTTAAAGCTGTATCAATGGTGGCACTTGGCTATTTGTATTCGCTATTGGGTGTTTGACAAAAATTAGCATATGCAGATATAGGCAAATACGACCACACATGGCAGCCAAATAACAAACGCACAAACAAGGTCGACTGTGCGCCGCATAATATGGCCATAGTGTAGACGGTATATTTGTGTATTTGCCTATTCGATCTCTTTTATGTGCGTCGAAAAACCGACAAGCGCCCGGATACGCGTGTTTGGTATTGGCTTTATTTGTCAAATAGCGAAATAAGTCCAAACATACTCTCCACACATGGTAAATATTTGTCAAACATGCCAATTACGCAAATACAAATAGCCAAGTGAAGTGCCACCATAATAGATCGTAGGTGCAACTAACAAACATAAGCGACAGTTGAAATTCGCACGATACTGAGAGAGATATGCCGAAACTGTTTCAGCTGCCGCGGCCGCGCGCCGCGCGCCGACAGCCAGCACAGCCAGCCGCGCGCCGCGCCGGGCGGAGACCTCGTCACCGAGCTGAACGTTAATATCCTAGCATATCAACATACAATCACGTTTTTCCCTAAGAGACTTGATAGATCCAGGACCTAAGACCTAAAGGCCACTTTCAGGGTAATGGTGGGCGTGTAGATGGAAACAGGAATTAAAATAATGGCGAACGATACTATGTTTTATGATACATACATATATCTATACTAATATTATAAAGCGGAAGAGTTTGTTTGTTTAAACGCGCTAATCTCAGGAACTAATGGTCCGATTTGAAAAATTCTTTTTTGTTGGGTAGTCCATTTATAGAGGAAGGCTTTAGGCTATATAACATTACGTTCCGATAACCACGCGAACGAAGTCGCGGGCACAGCTAGTGTATAGATAAACACCCAAGACCCAGGACAATTTTCCGAAAAAATGGCCATTTCCGTCTTGCCCTGGCTGGGAAGCGAATTCAGAACCTTCGGCTTAGCGGCCTAGCTATCTGCTTGTAGACTATGACTTTGTGTTCACTGTTTGTTTGATGGACGAAAATCATTGTGCATTTATTTGGCACAAACACAACAAAAAGCGCCTAGTAATTACAAAAGGCAAAGATACAAATAGTCATAACATAACCCACATCTAAAATTCGTTGCCTATACTTCCCTTACTCGCTTCTTACGAAACCCATGGAGGAGGAATGTGGTGGTGACACATCGTATTTTGCTCTACCGTGCCCATACGATACGACCCATGATTCATTGTTCTATGTACCGTTCGTTATAAAAACTAAGTTTTTCGAAAAAAAAAAAAAATTACAAGCTATAATGAAGTCAAATTTAATAAGCCCAAACTCGACGGGGTTGCGTCGTTTCGTTATAGGGTTCCTATAGCCACCTTCCGGCTCATATTGTCATAGTAATCTCATCTCAATCGGAAGCCGGGACGTTACTAAAAATAACTTAGATAAGATGGAACTTAATTTATATTATTTTCAAAACAAAAAACCGACTTCAACCGACTCAAACGTACTTAGGCGACATATTTTTCTAGTTATTTTCGTTTCAAAAACCAACCACACAACCGATTCTAATAAAATTTCTATGGGACTACCTGGAAAGTATACCCTTCCATAAAAAAAAAATCCAAATCAGTCCAGGCGTCCTTGAGTAATTGGGGAACATACATAAAAGATTCCGACGAATTGATAACCTCCTCCTTTTTTGAAGTCGGTTAAAAATGTTTATATTATTATTTCTAGATGCTGCTCTGGCTTGACGTTGCTGTGAGGTCATCAAGGCTGCAAAACATTTAAAAGGTGAACTTTAAGTTTTACTCTATTTTTTGAAAGACTTGGATCGAGGGCATCAATCGCCGGAATTTTGCCTTTATAAGCGCCTGCCACTTACAATAAGCAAACATTCAAGAAGTGTAACTGCCTTCAGGTTACATGCTGTTAAAAATTCGTTGGCGCTCGTTCAACAAGAATTTGATTAAAATTGTGAGTTTCGCAAAGGCAACGTTATCCAATTGTACAAGAACATTTCCCCGCTTGTATCTTCCACGATGAATAGATTCGAGCGAGATTTAACTTGAGACTTCTTGAATTTTTAAGTTTCAACATGAGTCAATATTTGGTTGCCCTAATATTGGGTTATAAGATGGGTCAGAGTTAAGTTTAGGGAAAAGTACACGTTGCTATTGATGTATGTCATTTACAGGGTACAGGTCTAGGGTTCGAATCCCAATGACCAACTAACTTATAGCCAGCAGGCCGCCCTAGCTTCGCACGGGGTACTTATTTTTTGTGTAGGTAAACATTCGCTAAGATCTCATGATGGAAACCGCATCAAAATCTTCCCAATACCTAGTTTTAATCCTTTGCAACAGACGTGGTAGCTTTAGCGTACAATAAAGTATTAATTATGCCCTGTAGTATCTTCTATCTTATAGATGTTATATTTCGTCATTTACGCTTACATGCACTCGTAAACAAGATAATGGGTATATGTATGGTTTATGTATTCCACTAAAATCATGGTATGATAACTAATATACATTCCCGGTAAATCATTTAATTGCATTTTCACCTGATTGTGAAAAAAAGTTTCAAATTGAGTAATAGTTTACTTAAACTATTTCTGTATCTGTCATACTTGTAATGTTAAGCTTAATCCGTCAAGGCGTTGCCGAAATATGGGGTTATAAGAGGGGTATTAAGTTTAGGGTGAAACTATACTATAAATAATATGAATTTAGCTTAGTGACACCGCTAAATGTGACGGACAGACCTAGGGTTTGAATCCTAATTACCATACTTATTACCACTAGTACCTAATTAATTTTTTACGTGACAGCGAAAAGCATCATGGTATGTTTCCAATTCAGTAATCTATTTATATTTAAGAGCTATGCTCTTGTCGTTGGAGTATGAATTCTCTTCCATTTATCTCATCCGCCAGCTGTTTTATTTCGCTGTAATAGCTAATTTACTCTTGTATCAAAATATATTGATAAATGCAACAGTATCGTCAGATTTATCGAGCAATATACAAGCTACCACATCAGTAGCAGTAGCTACTAACAAACATAAGCGACAGTTGAAATTCGCACGATACTGAGAGAGATATGCCGAAACTGTTTCAGCTGCTGCGGCCGCGACAGCCGGCAGGCAGCGGGCGATGACTGACTTCGGCGCTGACGTGCGAAGATCACATAATTGAAGGTAAAATCATTACAACATTTTATTTAACTTGCAACCTTTGTATGTATGAAGATATGTCCCAAGTCGGTGTGTATGTATGTATGTTAATTCTGTATTGTGCAAAAGAATAAACAAAAATACAACAGAAGACATAATAATGGTGGATTTATGTCTCCTTATATATTTCTGTTATGGATTTCTCCTAGTCATCCTCAACTCCATTTTTCCATTCCAATTCTTCCATGCTGGTCTGAGAGAAAAAAATGCTTTCCGATCGAGGGACTGGGCAAGCATCTAAATCATATCAATAGGCGATGCGGTCAGCAACCCATCACTATTATGATTTCCTTTTTCCACCTTCATGCCCACCATCACGCTAAAAGTGACCTGGGCCTTACCGTCCTAGGATCTGTCTGCCCCGTTAGGGATAAAAACGCGGTAGTGTATCAGTATATCCTCAACTCCGTAGGGTATAAACTTAATAGTTTGCAAGTTTCATAATAGATGGCGTTATCTGAAGTTCAGTGACGGATTTGCCCTAAGGCCCAGGCCTAGGGCGGCCAGATATGAAGGGCGGCAAATCGTGCCAAAAAAACAATTTTTTTTTTTAATTTTATAGGGCGGCATACGAACAAGCGGGTCACCTGATGGTAAGTGATCACCGCTGCCCATGGACAACTGCGACACCAGGGGTGTAACAAAAGCGTTACCGGCCTTTCAGGAAGATATAGACTCGTCTTTTGAAGGTTTCAATGTCGTATCGGTTCGGGACACGGAAGTTGATTCCACAGTTTGGTCGTACGTAGCAGAAAGTTCCTTTTAAAAACCAAAAAACATTTCCAAAAGGGGGGAAAACGGGGGAAGTTTGCTGAAGCGTTATTATGGACGGATTTAACTAAAAAATGGCTGCTAAGCCCGGGAAAGGTGAAAAATTTCGGTTATTGCATGGTTATAAGAGCTCGCGAGGTCTACTGTTCTCACAGAACCACTAGTTTATAGCTGATACTACCTGCAGAGCTTGCATTACCTAACTGGATAAACAAACATACTTTTTATAAGGTACGAATTTTCCCGTCGTCGGGTTTTAGTTTTCTAAACTATATCTTGATAATAATGTCATTTTCAGGCGAGTGGACGGCGGCCATGGCGACCCGGTGCTGGCTCGCGCGCTGCAGCCCAAGGATCATACATATGGTATATAAGCTTTATCCTGTTCAAAACGCAAATACGGGAGTATTTGCTGCATGATCGTTACGTATGATTTTATTTAGTCTTGGTTATTCGTATGGATTGTGATCTCAAAACTTTTAACGCTACGAACAATAATTCTCTAGAAATCTAACGCTCCTACATTCCCCGCTTCGATTCTAATTCCATTTACGCAAACACAGTAACAGTAATAAAAACGAAACACTCAAATATAGACAAAGATGCATGCGTCGTCATTTTTCGCGACAAGGTCACGCACGCGTCATCGTCGCATCGGTCGAGCAGCCGGCTACTCGACCGACGCAACGAACGGTGAGGTGTCAAGAGATGTCAAGTGTGGATTATTAAAATGTTTATTAACTTACATATGAAAGGCGAGTCCTGTGTTTTTCATGTTTGCATGGCTTCTACACCACTTCACGGCATTTTTAATGAATCGATTATCGCAAAAACGCAGCAATATTCTCAAAGGAAACTTACGACACAACCGCATGAGTCGAGTGTCACAGCGAACTGTCGCGCCGCGCGGTTCATATTTTAAGCCCCGCCTGCCGCGGTACATATCGCGTGGAATGATTTTTGGGATTAGTTAGGCTTCTAGAGTATTATATTTCGATGTTTTTACGATAGAAAATACTAGGTTGCGATATTGGTATACTTCAACAATTTCTGATTGATTAGTCTTATTTTTAACCCCAGATTAAAAAGAGGAATGTTATGAGTTTGACGTGTTTGTGTCTGTCTGGCATCGTAGCTCCTAAACGAATAGACCGAATTCGATGTGGTTTTTTTAATCGAAAGCTGTGTCTGCCGATAATCGTAGCTATTGTTGATGAAAATTTGGTTCAGCCGTTTAAGTTATAGGTGGTGAACGCATTTTTGCACGCCTCATAAGCGAAGCGCATGAGGTAGTGCTCTACTCTCGCCTTACAAAAATCAAGTGATTTTTTTAACTAAATGTGTCTCTATTTATTTTCTATCGCTCTTATACAATAATATTTACACATAAATGTCAAGGAAAAACACTAGTTTCAACACTTATGACATTTTTAAAAGACATTTTGCCTTTTAAATAAATAAAAACAATGTTTAATAAAATCATTTTGTGGACGTCCGTGTGTCTGTATGTAATGTATGGAAACTGGCGTGGTCACGATAACTCCCGAAAAACTTATCTGATCAAGTACATTTTTTTTATACGCTTCAGTATTATCCAAAACTAAGTCCTTTCGAAGATCACGGTCTAATTCAATGTAGTTTAATCCTAATTATTATTATAAAAATACAGGTGATATTAAAAATAATTTTGGATGTGAGGTTTGTTGAAAGAGTTAATACCTATGTATGATGAGTACGAATGTGTAACTGGCAAGTAAGAAAAGAAGAAATTTGAATAAAGAATCTTGTGATTTTGTTTGTTTTATTAAATATGAAAGACGAATAAATGTAAAAGAAGCGACAAGTTAGTTAATATTTTATTTAATTTGCATTAACTAATTGAGAATGAAAAGAACAATCAGTGGTAACACTTTTCTTGACATTCGTGACGTAGTCTTGTCTTTTTCTTGTTTTTGCTTAGTTTTTTTGAGATTTTTCAAAATCTACCGGTCCGAATCGGTTTAAATTCACAGGAAATCTGAGTTGTATAGAACTCTTTGGAAAGCTACTTGTTTGGTTCCGATCGGTTTAGTTGTTCAAGAGTTATAAGCACCCTCACATACACACCCACACACGCATACGGATAGGGTGCATGACACTTGCTCGTGAGTGGTCAGGGAAGATTCCTGAGACCTTTAAACGTCGGGATCTGATGAAAACTCGACTTTTCAAAAAGGGGGTGAAACTAATAACGTCCCGAATTTTGAAAATTTTCAATTTTCTTAGCGGGAAGTTAAAAATAATCTCCAGTCGTGCGTTAAAGCCGACACATACTTTTCTTCGTTTTAAGTTAGCAATAAAACAATCAAAATCAATTTAATTGTGAAAAATGAGATTATGAGGCGTGCACTTTTGGATTTTCCAAACTATTTAAGTCTTTTAGGGTTTTTTTTTAATTTGTCTGGAAAATAGGTTTTTTTTTTTCAAATTTGGCCGTACTTGTTGCATATGTATGATCACTGTCATCCAACTTTTTTTTTATTGTTGTCAAATCGTGAACGATTTGCACTTTTCTTCTCTTTAACCAACTTCGAAAAGGAGGAGGTTCTCAAATTGTTGAAATCTTGTTTTTATGTCTGGATCGATATGAAAAAAATTTTTTGCTTTTAAAAAAACTTGTTAGGTTAAGGAAATGTAAATTTCTATGGGACAATAGAAATTTTATCAAAATCGGTTGTTTAGAGGTAGTTTGGTGTGAAAGTCTGTTTTTAGTTTTGAAAAATTATTATTAGATAATGTCGAGTTTGGACCTACCTTCCAGAGGCATTATTCGTAAGCGATCATTAGAAAATCGAGTATTTATTATTCGAATAGGTTTAGGGAACCGCCTAATGTATTGCTTTCTTTATAAAAATTTAATCACTGGATTAATTTGGTAAATTTCGTCACCAACTATCAAACATAGGTATTTTCTGTTTCTGGAGCATATGCAATGCACGTGGTACTTATATCAATCAGGCCAGTTTCTTTGAATTCGACGGAAAATATCATAAAACTGGAGTGCGAGAGGCGGAATCTGGAGTGAAGGAGGGAGGCGGTATAACTGGTGTGAGAGGCGGTCTAAACTGGAGTGTGAGCAACTGTCAAAACAGAGTGTGAGAGGCGGTCTAAACTGGAGTGTGAGCGACTGTCAAAACAGAGTGTGAGAGGCGGTCAAAGCTGGAGTGTGAGAGGCGGTCTAAACTGGAGTGTGAGCGACTGTCAAAACAGAGTGTGAGAGGCGGTCAAAACTGGAGTGTGAGAGACAGTCAAAACTAGAAGTGTGAGAGGCGGTCTAAACTGGAGTGTGAGCAACTGTCAAAACAGAGTGTGAGAGGCGGTCAAAACTGGAAGTGTGAGAGGCGGCGGTCTAAACTGGAGTGTGAGAGGCGGTCTAAACTGGAGTGTGAGCGACTGTCAAAACAGTGTGAGAGGCGGTCAAAACTGGAGTGTGAGAGACGGTCAAAACTAGAAGTGTGAGAGGCGGCGGTCTAAACTGGAGTGTGAGCGACTGTCAAAACAGAGTGTGAGAGGCGGTCAAAACTGGAGTGTGAGAGTGGTCAAAACTAGTGAGAGGCGGGCAAAACTAGAAGTGTGAGAGGCGGTCTTAACTGGAGTGTGAGCGACTGTCAAAACATAGTGTGAGAGGCGGTCAAAGCTGGAGTGTAAGAGGCGGTCAAAACATTACAGGAAAATCTATAAGAATTCAATCAATTGTACGGAACCCTCTCCACACGAGTAGAGTGTGAGAGGCGGCCAAAACTGGAGTGTGAGAGTGGTCAAAACTAGAAGTGTGAGAGGCGGCTAAACTGGAGTTTCAGCAACTGTCAAAACAGAGTGTGAGAGGCGGTCAAAACTGGAGTGTGAGAGGCGGTCTAAACTGGAGTGTGAGCGACTGTCAAAACAGAGTGTGAGAGGCGTCAAAACTGGAGTGTGAGAGGCGGTCTAAACTGGAGTGTGAGAGACGGTCAAAACTAGAAGTGTGAGAGGCGGCGGTCTAAACTGGAGTGTGAGCAACTGTAAAAAACCAAGCCTCCTCGCCAAGATCAGTACGTAAGCGGTGCGCGCCGTGCATTAAAATATAAAGCGGCGGGACACAGCTGGGCGGCCGGCGGCCGACAGCAGCGCAGCAGGTAAAAGATGACGGGCTGCTGTATATGACTTATGATTATTATGACTTATTAGAGTATAGAGCTCTATTAGAGTATAGAGGTCGCACAGAGGTCGTTCGATTTTCGACCTTATGTCGTGCATATAAGGGCTACACGTTTTTAACGTACTTTTTTTCCTTACTGCTGGGACTGTTCGAATTTCTACGAATGCCTTATGGTCTTGTTCTATAAAATAATTTGGAATACATAGCCTTATGTATATATTTGCGTCGTGGTACGGTACCAAAAAGGGGTTATTTGGGCGTCTCGAAACAAATTTTTGAATAGGTGGGCGGTATGTTTTGATAAAAAATGCCGCCTTCAAAATTCACGTATAGGCCTACGTAATCAAAACATAAAATTGTAAATCCCCAACAACTGTGTAGCCAAAACTTACCTATACCTACGTAATACATTTTTTTTGACAGGTGTCAAATGTTATGAATTTGACAGATATCAAACTTGCACTTGACAGGTGTTAAAAAGCAAAATATTAAAATAGCAAATTTTTCGTACTTTTCTCTATTTTTGCAGTTTAATTTAAAAATATGAATGTTGAGACATTACTTGCTTTGGCATTATGAAAATGTATTAAATTTGAAACAATTAAAGCCTACCGACACCTCCGCACGTCTAAAAATTTTGATGATATAAAGCTTCTAAATTGCATATTATTGAAATTTTATTAAACTACTAGCTTTGTACCTGTTTTTACTACCGATTATGCTAAGAGAAAATTTAAAGAAGTAAAGTTTTAGCTCTTTAAATTATGTTAAATTTAAGCGCAAAACGGGATCTGCAACCCTTATAGTTCGTTTTAAAATATAGTCCTCGGATTAACCTCCAATACAAGGCATCAAGGCTTTTGTTGTCAATAAAACTAACAGTGTTTTTGTTACTTAACCTGGTATAAAAACAATGAATCGGCGTGACGCAAGGCAAATTTGAGCATTATTAAATTCTTAGAAATATTTTAAATCTACTCATAAAATCATTGGTCTGTGAGCATTTTTTGTCAGAATATCGCCATTCATAATCAGCTTGAGCAGGTATCAGAAACCATTAATTCAAACAAAGCAAATAGGTACTCGTACTAATTCATTGTATATTAAAATAATTTCCAATACGTATTGGAAAAATCTATACAATTTAATTATCATGAATATCAATTTCTTGTGGACGAAATGCTCACGGCAAGCCGGTAATGAGTTTTATAATAAATTCCCTCTATTAGCTTAACAAATGAAATAAAAAAAATAAAGATAAATCAAATTTACTTAAAAACAAAAAAATATGTGGATTAGGACACTTTTAATCTCTTATATTAATAACTTGATTAAATTTAAATGAAACTAAGCCAAACATTTGGTTTTGTTTTAAATTATTAATCAGCTAAAAGTAGGTAATGAGGATGTTAATAATTCATTAAATTATTTATATAAGTGTTGATTTAAAATAACCTAACCCGCGATCAATTTTTTATGATATTAATAATTAATTAAAATCAGGCAGAGGGGATGTAAACTATTCATTAATTTATTGTTATTATTAATTAAAAGCAAGAAGAGGTGGGGGGGGGGGGGTTACTACATTATTCATTTATATTTAAAATAACTTAATCTGCTTGATATTATTTTTTTATTTATGACTTTGTAATTAATTAATTAGCTAACAGAATGTAGTAAATCAGATAACAGGTGTATAATCATTATATTTTTTCATCCTCGTTACCTACTTTTAGCTGATTAATAATTGAAAACAAAAACAAATATGTGGCTTGGTTTAATTTCAATTAAATTAATTAATTAATATAAGTGATTAAAAGTGTCCTAATCCACATATTTTTTTACGTTTTTAAGTAAAATTAATTTATCTTTATTTTTTATTTCTATGTTATGTTACGCTAATAGAGGGAATTTAAAAAAAAAAAACTGGCTTTCAAGAAATTTCTATTTTGCATATTGTTTTTTTGCGTAGTTGGGTTATAGTTTTTAAAACTATTTCTTGTTAAAATAAATAAAGGTAATTTGAGATATCAATGCTTAGTTCACAAATGCACTAACTACATAGTATTGCCAACTTTACAGAAGAGTGTTTTTAAGTTTCGTAATGTTTAGATCGGGATAGCATGAAAACAATATATATAGAATAATAAAATAATTTTGCATGTCCTACGTCCCCATTATATCTCAATATTGAGGTATTTATCATAACAATAAAAATATTAAAACAGCCAAATAAATCTAAAACAGCCTATGTAATGCATTTGTGCACCTATATAATCAATAGTTTTTGACATGCATTAAGAGTCCGTCACCCTAGACAGAATCAGAGTTTCCCATACAAACGTAACGTCCACGTTTTATTTTTAAACGACATGTCAGATTTTGGTAAAAATTTGTAACTTTAAAGAAATTGCATATACCTATGGTTGTATACTATTGTTTATGTATGGTTGGTATACTATTGGTGGTATCGAAGTTTGTATGGGAAAGTCTAGGGTAAGCTCGAAATATTTTAATAGTTTACCAGACTTGTAAAGGGCTTAACAAGAAGTAAGTCTATTCATATGTTGGACCTTTAATAAAATAGAAAAATTAAAACAACCAGTAATGCGCAATCATAATATTTATTATTTGGAAAAAAACAGTATTTCAATTGACATTTTAGGTAAATAATAGGTAATAAAATAATTAAATTAAGTCCATAATTATATTCGTCAATGATAATAAAAAAAAAACTCTTCAATTAGCCTATTCCCTCTGAAGGGTTCCAGTACACACCATATCGTAGACTCTATCGTTCATTTAATGGCAAAAAACGGCTCCCTTATGGATTTGTCATGTCTGTCTGTCTGTCTGTCTGTCTGTCTGTCTGTCTGTCTGTCTGTCTGAAACTATAATAACTATATATACTGTTGAAACTTGGTAAGTAGATAGATGTATTCTGTGAACCGCATTAAGATTTTCACACAAAAATAGAAAAAAAAAAACATTAAATTTTTGGTGTTCCCCATACTTCGAACTGAAACTCAATTTTTTTTTTCATCAAACCCATACTACCTGTGGGGTATCTACTATAGGATAGGTCTTCAAAAATGATATTGAGGTTTCCTAATATCATTTTTTTTTTCTAAACTGAATAGTTTGCGCGAGAGACACTTCCAAAGTGGTAAAATGTGTGTGTCGTAGTCATACAAAAAACGTGTTTTCTCAGCGTTTTTAACTAGATCTTTATAATGGCATTAAGTAACTAGATACTTGAAATTTTCACCGATTATGTATTACTATAACCACTATAACAACAAATACTGAAAATAAGATAAAGTTAAAAATTAAAGGAGGTCTTCACACAAGAAACGTATTTCTTCAGCGCTTTAAAATATTTTACGGAGGTACGGAACCCTTAATGTACGAGTCCGACTCGCACTTGCCCGTTTATTTTAATACGTCATAATCGAAAACCGCAATTTACCTTTAGAACTTAAAATCTTTATCTTATTTCAAAAAGGGTTGCGTCATGTCGCAATTCACAGAACAAACGGGATTTACGACGACGAACGAACGACGGAAACCATTTTGTTCTTTACAAAAAAAGAAATGTTTGTCCGCTTTTATAAATGGAAGGTTTTATTATATGTAGTAGATTTTAGATCTTCTGGAAAAATACCTTAATTTATTTATTACATTTATTACAATTGTGTCACTATGATTATGCTAGAAAAAGATAGAATTCCGGTATTTTCAATACGCGCAAAAACAACTGATAAATGAAAATTTTGCAGTTAGTACATTTGTGAACTACAAAATGCATCGATACGTCATGTGGATATAAGGTCACATATTAATGAGGCGTTTTCCAGTGAAAAAAAAAAAAGAGGTTAAATCATTCTCAGTAGATGGCGTTTAATACTTTGAAATCGTTATGTCAAAATAATGGTAAAAATAAATTTGGTTCAATCGTCTTGCCTTTCTATCATGTCATGGTATAAAAAATCCGACTGCCAACATATAAGTTGTACTTACATATTTATGTAATCCTTTAATTTGATAGCCGAATCGATAGGTTTTGAATAAAAAATAATAATTCGAAGACACTTACCTATCTCGATTTGACTCGAAATTCTGCCATTTTGACTATTGAAATTTTTAATATAGTTACCTCTCATGATGCCGTTTAGGCTGTAGGGCGTGCCAAAGAAATTAACATACAAACATAAATATACAACACACACACCCTAGAAAAACATAATCCTCCTTCTGGCGCAGTCGGGTAACTAGAGCTATAGTAGTACTATTTTATGCGTTCTATTAAATTTTACTAAGTATTTTACCTTCGTATATTTCAAACTAAATATTAAAAAAAAATGTTTAATATTCCAAAAAAAAAAAACACACCATGAAAATTTTCTAAATGAATTTGACTTTGACAGATCTTATGTTACTGTACTACTGTTTTTCTCTTTTTTTGATTCCGCTCATTAACCACCACCTAAGCTACTAACAATACTTACCTTAGTTTAATTAATTATTGATGAATATATTTATAACTAATTAATTATTGATTAAATATATTTAAAACGAATAAATTATTGATTAAATATATTTATAACTTATAAATTATTGATTAAATATATTTATAACTAATAAATTATTGATTAAATATATTTATAACTAATAAATTATTGATTAAATATATTTAAAACGAATAAATTATTGATTAAATATATTTATAACTTATAAATTATTGATTAAATATATTTATAACTAATAAATTATTGATTAAATATATTTATAACTAATAAATTATTGATTAAATATATGTATAACTAATAAATTATTGATTAAATATATTTATAACTAATAAATTATGCATTGCGAGAAACAAACGAGAGTAGTAGACACAAACAAACACTACAGCGCTCCAATGGAGGGTTCGTGTATATTGAACGAACACAAGTTAAGGGTCGGCACCATGTAAACTAGGTTTGCGCGGGCAACAAATTTGTACAGAAAGCGTTTGATTTAAGTCAAATAATGTATACACATAGATAGAGGAAGAGTTGGGACAGTAGACGAAAAAAAGGATTTTTTAAAATATTTTGTAGTTTTCCTAAAAACAAGCATTGAATTTACCCAAAAACATGCAAAACGCACTTTGCGCGGGCAATAGTTATGGCTTAAGTAGAAAAGACCACTAAGAAAATTACATACCTAGTTATAGGTGAATAGACTAGCCAGTAGACGAAAATCGTATTTTTTTAATTTTCATTCAAAAAAGTAAGATAATTGTAAAGAAACCTGAAAGAAATATTTTAGAAAATCTTGCTACAAACTGGCTTGTTTTTCTGCGTAAAGAAATATTCTAACAAGGGATTGCATATATTTTATAAAAATAAAGGCTATTTTGAAACATTATTCTTAATATTTGCTTACAATGCAATCACGCAATAATAAAAAAAATAATTTTAAAAATTGGATGTTTTGCAACGTTTTTGACATAAATCTCTGAAATGGCGGCCATGATTCTTCCATACAAATTCAGTTGCCCGCCGGGCGTTCAGGAAGGAGGCCGTGTCGAATTTTTCAAAAAAATCCATTTTCAAATTACGTAAAATTGCATTACAGTCTAAAATATTTCAATAAAAAACTATGTACAAACTGCCAAATTATGTCATACTTTTGCTACACTATGGTACAGTTTTGACATTTTGTTGACGTTCAAGTAAAGATGTAATGCTATCGCAGATACGGCATCGCACATTTTTTTTTTAAATTTTATTGAAAATTAAGTCAATGAAAAAAATAATTTGTTTGATTTATTACCTATATTTTTTAATTGGCGATTAGGGTGAAAATCGGATTGGAACTTTCTCGGGTCGCGGAATCATATTAACTGTTTTTGTAATAAAAGGTGCTGTTTAATTAGGGTTTTACAATTATTTTGAGGGGTGATTCAGTCTGAAATTTTGAACAACTTTTCCCCATGAATGTATATCAAAATACGAATTGACATTATGCGTAATATATCGAACCACAGGCTATACTAGATCTATACTTGGCTTGGCAGGCAGGCTATAGTAGGCTATTTATCTACACTTATATTATAAAGAGAAAAGATTTGGTTGTTTGTTTGTTTGCATTACATGGCTCCGAAACTACTGGACCGATTTAAAAAAACTTTCAACGTTGGAATGGTACACTATTCCCGAGTGACATAGGCTTTGTGTGTACCAAGGGCGAAGCCGGGGTGTACTGCTAGTATAGTATAATGATATTAAAACAACAGTCAAAAAACAAAAAAAAATCTGCATTTTTATACAAAAGTGTGCAGCCGCCTGGGAAATTTGTATAGGAACCGATTTTTTCGGTGTTTTTACTGTTTTTAGGGTTTCGCTTGTCTGTCTGTCCGTAAGTCACAGCCAATTTGCTACGAAACTATTAGAATGATTTAGTTGAGATCTAGTACCTACACTTATGTAATTTAGTGACCTAAAGATAGACGTATAATGTAACAAATGAAATTTAAAAAAGGGGGCCACTTATTGTGGGTAAATTAGACATTAAAAAAAAGTTTTGATAACAAAATCGTGTGACATATCAAATGAAAGAACTTTTTATGACAATTTTAAATATATTTATTTTTTATTATTTCTTAGATCGGTATTTTTAAGTTATTTAAGAAAATGGGCGAAAATTTACCCCCCCCCCCCCCCCTACTAAACTACTGGACCGATTCAGTTGAAATGTGGTGCACATAATGTAAATTTGTGACCCAAAGACGGAAGTAAAATGTAGGTAAATGAATAAATAAATAAAAAATGGGGCCACTTTATGGGAGATAAATGAGACATTAAAAAAAGGGTTTTGTGAACTATATCGCGTAAAATATCAAATGAAAGAGCATTTTATGATAATATTAAATATATTTTTCTATATTTTTTAAGTTGGTGTTTTTGAAGTTATTTTTGAAAATAAATAATAAAAATACACTTATCTCCGAAACCACTGAACCCAATCTTTTGAAAAATATACAGTTAATAGTTCTTTACCTATAGATTACAGGAAAACCTATTAGAAGATAAAAAATAAAAGGGTGCAATAATGCTAATTACTGCTTCATTAATCAACCAATTTTTTTAGCTGTTTTCAGGAAAAGATTTCTTTTTAGTGCTTTTTGTTGATTCGTTAAAAATATTGTACAAAATCAAACAGTCAAGTCATTGATTGAGCACATACAGCTGCTAAGCCGAGACTGTTGATCTGTTCAACGTGCAATCTTTTTTACCCTCCGTACTTACATAATAAGGTGAATAGAAGTGAAAGGTGTTACGATTGCAGATGGTCGCTAAACGTATTGTTTCACAAAGAAAATTCAAATGTGTACATTTCCTGTCAGTGGAACACAAAACATGTAGTTTTCCAAGTCACCGCTCGCGTAAAATACTATTTGATTGTATTTTTGAGAACGTCATGTCAGCGATAAGTAATATTGATTTACACAGAAATATCATAAATTTGTCTATGGTTCCCTAAAATTTCAACTTAACCAAAATAAACCGGCCACGTGCCGTGACGGGCCACGTGCAGTGTAGGGTTCCGTAGTCAGTACCTACTTGTTTTATGTAACTAACAACTGCCTAACTTTAGATCTGAATTCAGTCCATGATACTGAACAACTTACACCAAGGAACAAACGAAATACAAAAATTATTTTTGATCTCTTACACACAAGATTTGGCAAAATGTAATATTTATGTAATATATGTATGGTAATGTAAGGACAAATCACACTAATTAAGCTAGCCCCAAAGTAAGTTTTAAACTTGTGTTATGGGATACTAACTCAATGATACTATATTTTATGATAAATACATACATAGATAAACACCCAAGACCCAGGAC
The DNA here is from genome assembly GCA_963576875.1 of Acrobasis repandana. Classification (NCBI taxonomy): domain Eukaryota; kingdom Metazoa; phylum Arthropoda; class Insecta; order Lepidoptera; family Pyralidae; genus Acrobasis; species Acrobasis repandana. The sequence goes on along the minus strand of OY756241.1, from coordinate 7,967,485 downwards.
AATTTGAAAAAGACCATTTTCCAACTTGCCCTGGCTGGGGCTCGAACCCAGAACCTCCGGATTAGCGGTCTAGCGTGTTAACAATTACGCCACGGAGGTCGAATGGAAAGCAAACATTTTCTTTTCATATTTAATTATGTGTTCCTTAGGAAAATTTGTTCAGTATCATGAACTGAATCCACCTTAAATTAGTTTTAGTACAGGGAGACGTTATATACTACTGCCGTTAATTTTTTTAAGTATCCATATATAACCGTTTAACTGACAGAGAGGGAAGACACATAATTCTAACAAAAATTTGCAAACAAAAACCAAATATTTCACAAACGGATTGCTAAAACGAAAAAGGGTGTTCATAATCTTACAATATTTTTGAAAGACCTATTCAACGACGTCTCACACCACACATTTTTTTTTCAAGTTTTTATTACCACATATCCATGCCCATGCCCAATTACAGCTTTCTAGTACTAATATTCTATGAGTAAAACTGGGGACAGATAGACAGACAGACATGACGAAACTATAAGGTTTTCTTGTTTACTACGGAACCCTAAAAAGCTGCGTGAAACGATACAGATTCTCTATTCTAAGGGTTCTTTGTCATTTGCGCTTTAACAAATTTCAAAATACGAGTAATCAAAACCACTTGTGCAAATATTTCGCTCCACTTCGCATACGATAAATTCAAAAATTGATGGATGAATGACCGTGCTTTTACAGGTTAAGCAACTTCTAGCTTGGTCACAGTTAGGATGGGTGACCGTGCTTTCAATCTTAATGTTGTCCAAGTCAAATGTTTAGATTCTTATGAATAAATTTCAGTTTTCTCTACCTACATAACTTGGCAGCTATTTAAAATTCAATTGTTTTGTCGGAATTTGAACTTGGCATTTTTACATTTATGTTTTTGATGGGATAAACACCCAAGAACCAGGACAACTTAAAAAAGGCCATTTACCAACTTGCCCTGGCTGGGAATCGAACCCAGAACTTCCGAGTGACGGACTAGCGTGTTACGGAATCGCCACGGAGGTCGACTAATTAATTGAAAAAGTAATAAATTTTACGCAAGATTCGAATAACTATAACTTGGATTTTTTAGAAAGTGCTATATGAATTTCACATATATTTAAACTCGCTTTTTAAATAAACGTCTTGCATTCACGCACACTACTGTATTTTCGACTTTACTTTTTCTACTGATAGCCTGTCTACTAAAGTGTTAAGTACATTATAATGACGTCTGCCAAGGCCTTAATTCAGAAATAATAATTCAAACAAAATAATTCTTTGATTTGATTGATTTGAAAATTTTAATAAGTATCGCGGAATGGAAGTCTTGACGAAAAGAAACAAGTAAGCTGTATACTAATTCTACGTTACAATTTATGATTACCTACATCTATTGTCCCGTATACACATTATTAACTCTATGTAACTTCATCTTGACATTTTTATCCCCCTAGCGGGAAAATTTTGCATATTTCAGAGCCAAATCCGACCACGTGGCTTAGTGCATACAGTCCTTAACTGCGGCGGCCGGCCCGGTGTTATAACTATTTTACAAGTGTTGTAGTAGTGTTAAGTACGACGGGTGACGGGCGAGCAACAAGTTCCAAGTTTAGCGCACGCGTGGACAGTTCACGTATCTGAAACGAGGAAAAAAATAAGATCATCGTCCTCGGACGAATCACCTGGCGTAGGGCTGAGTCTCAACAGATCGCAGCAAGACGCTGCTCTACCGAGCACAACACCCCGCCAGGAACGGAAGTCGTCTACAGACTATTCCGAGCCCCGACATCGAACTGAGGTAGATTCGGACCTTTGGAGCCGTGGCGCACGTGTTAAACCGACCGCACCGATCTCCGTGATCCAAATGGGCTTCGACGTCGCACCTCACGAAGTGAAGCGCGACTAGTAAAGTCACATTGTTTAGAGCCTCCCGACTCTCGGGGCTCCACAGTGAGCATATCCTTGCCGGATTCGGCTAGGCTGGCTTCGGCCTTAGAGGCGTTCAGGCATAATCCCGCGGATGGTAGCTTCGCACCACCGGCCGCTCGGCCGAGTGCATGAACCAAATGTCCGAAACTGCGGTTCCTCTCGTACTGAGCAGTATTACTATCGCAACGACAAGCCATCAGTAGGGTAAAACTAACCTGTCTCACGACGGTCTAAACCCAGCTCACATTCCCTTTTGATGGGTGAACAATCCAACGCTTGGCGAATTTTGCTTCGCAATGATAGGAAGAGCCGATATCGAAGGATCAAAAAGCAACGTCGCTATGAACGCTTGGCTGCCACAAGCCAGTTATCCCTGTGGTAACTTTTCTGGCACCTCTTGCTAAAAACTCTTTATACTAAAGGATCGATAGGCCGTGCTTTCGCAGTCCCTATGCGTACTGAACATCTGGATCAAGCCAGCTTTTGCCCTTTTGCTCTACGCGAGGTTTCTGTCCTCGCTGAGCTGGCCTTAGGACACCTGCGTTATTCTTTGACAGATGTACCGCCCCAGTCAAACTCCCCGCCTGGCAGTGTCCTCGAACCGGATCACGCGGGAGTTGGACGGCGCCGAGCGTTGCCGCCACGACGCCACTCTGCACGCTTGGAACGAAACACCGTGCGCTCGCCGATATAAATCGACCGCGCACCGCCTCCGCCCAACCGAGTAAGTAATGAAACAATGAAAGTAGTGGTTTTTCAGCGACGATCCCGAAAGATCTCCCACTTATGCTACACCTCTCATGTCTCCTTACAATGCCAGACTAGAGTCAAGCTCAACAGGGTTTTCTTTCCCCGCTGATTCTCCCAAGCCCGTTCCCTTGGCTGTGGTTTCGCTAGATAGTAGATAGGGACATATCCCACCACCTTCCCATGCCTCCACCAACCTTCCGGTTATATGAGGCGAATCTCGGGAGGAGCACGCTCTACTTGCTCTTAGGCGTTCTTAGAGCGCGCTAAAGTTATTTCTTGACTCCCTACAAATTCTCTATTATGCCCTTCTACTTTATTTAGGACTCACCCCTTTCTGGGGGCTTACGGCACAGCGGACAGTGATCTACTGCCGGTCGCCAACTCGATCCGTCCAGCGTATCTTCGTTTTCAAATATATTTTCATCTTGTTCTTCGTTCTTTCCCTCCTCTCTCTCATTTTCTCTTCTTTCGTCTCCTCTGTCGCCTTAGAGGCTTCTCCTTATTCTTCTTTTACCCTTCTTGGTTTCTATTATTGCCTCTTTCGAGGCCGCTCCGGATAGCATGCCACCGGTGCGCGAATCTCTTTAGCCAGCTGAAGTTCGCCGCAGATCCCACAAGATCGGCGTAGTACACCGGGCCCACTTCGAGCGGTTCTACACTGTCTAGGAGCTCCCTACGCAATTCACCGTAGATGGGGCATTCCCAGAGCACGTGGTGCTGATCCTCGAAAACTCCTTCCTCGCAGAAGCAGAGCCCCGTATCCGAGCGCTCCATACGGTGGAGCCTCGCCCTGAAGCAGCCATGACCGGACAGTATCTGCGAAGTCTCGTAGTCGGGCTCAACCCAGGTCGACTGAAGGCGAACTCTCACGTCCGGGAAAAACCGGTACGTCTCTCTCCCATCTTCCGACACGTCCCAACGCGCCTGCCACTCGGCAAGCACGGACTCAGCTATGCTGAGGTTGACACGTCGAAGCTCCTCCTTGGATTTCGCGGACTCGCGCGCCTCACCCAGTCTGCCTGCCCGAATTACCTCGAGGTCAGCCGGCAGCACACCCGCCAACACTGGCAGGGCGGCAGAGCTCATCGAGCGGTACGCCTTGGTCAGAAGGACCAAGGCGTTTCTCTGAGTGCGCTGGAGCACACTCCGCACCACGTGTAGGCGCACGCGACGGAACCAACTTGGTGCAGCATACGTCACCGTGGCCACATAAGTGCCTCGGTACAGGACCAGAAGGGCCCTGTATCGAATCCCCCAAGATGCCGCCGAAACTCTTGACATCTTGCCGAAACAAGACGCCGCCCCCTCCCCTATCGATGACGCATGCTGCTCGAACGAGAAACTCGAGTCGACCACCACTCCCAGCACCGTGGTCGACGTAACACTCCTAATAGAGGCCCCCTGGAATCTTATAGTGGGATTGCGCTTGTGCAAGTTGCCTTTTACGGTCATTGTCGCTGATTTACTGGGAGAGAACTCCAGACGGTTCCTCGTTCCCCAATCCCCTATGAGCTGTAGGGTCTGAGAAGCAGACGCCTCTATGCCCGCCCTCGAGTTAGACTCTATTAGCACTGTCACGTCGTCGGCGTAAGCCACGAGCTTAACCCCCCCGGGGAGGGGTAGTCGAAGCAAGTCGTCCATAAGTAGATTCCATAGCGTGGGCCCCAACACCGAGCCCTGCGGGCAACCCATCGTTGCTACCTTCCACAATACCCGGCTACCGACAAACATACCTATCCGGCGCCGAGAGAAGTAGTCCGTCAACATCCTAAAGATGTTAGGCGGGCATCCTCCTCTCTTAGCCTTCAGCAGAATCATCGGCCACCAGGCATTGTCAAAAGCACCCGATATATCTAAGAAGATAACTTGCACATACTTCGATGAGCTCTCCCTAACCACGCCGAATATTTCATTCAGCGCGGTAACCGTCGACCGTCCCCGAGTGAACCCGTGCTGGCTGTCCGACAGGCTCTTGGCCATCTGTGGAGCACACCTCAACATGATACGTTCCAGAATTTTTCCAAGGATCGACAACAACGTGACGGGGCGATAGGCTTTGGGGTCGGTCAGCTGCTTGCCATTGCCTTTCGGCAGTACAATCAGCCGACCATCCTTCCATACCTCCGGGAAAATCCCCTCTTGGACGCATCGCCTAAACATTTCCCTAAATTCGACGGACGCAGCTACGTAGACGTGCTTGATGATGCGGGCACTAATCCCGTCTATCCCCGGCGCGGTGTTGGGGAGATCTTTGACGATATCTTCGATGACACTGTCCATTGGAGGGGGCGCATCTTCTCCTGAGGGGGTGAACGGGGCCATAAGACGCACCTGCCGGTGATACTCCGTGTCCTTGGACATATCGTCGTCCGGACATAGAGCACACATAAGGCTGTGCATGGCCCCGTCCACGTCCTCAGCATGTCCTTCGGCATATTGCGTGCCACTAATAACATTACTAGGAGGTCTATGCCTCCCGTTCGCCACCCGGTAGGCCTGTCCCCAGGGGTCCAGGTTTCCCGAGTCAGCGACTTTCCTAAAGTGCAAAAGTTGCGCCTCCTCCATGGCCGCCCTGTACCTACTCCTATGCACGTGGAATACCGCCCGCGCAGTCCCCTCACGCTCCCCACCTATCCTTCGGAGGGACTGCCAGGCGCACCGCAGCCTGTTATTCTCCGCGCGCAGCCGGCTGAGCGCTGGAGACCACCACTCGTACCCCCGGTTTGACTTCCTGGTTTTCACCACGCCCAGAGTCTGTTTCGCGGCGGTCAGCACCATTTCGGTAAACTGAGCGCAGATCTCTGAAGCCGGGCGGTTCCATTTTATGGCCCCTACCCTCTCGTGCACGACCCGCTCGAAGCGTTCCCAGTTAACTTCGCGATCCCGCAGTCTGAGTAGCTCTTCCGCCGGCTCAGCGCTTGGAGCGACCTCACTTGCCACTTCGTATGTGATGAGCCGGTGATCACTCTCGATCTTTCCTACACGCACACTCCATCCCGTCACCGGGATGCCTCTCGTTGTCAGAGTGAGGTCGATGTTGGACGCTCCGTTCGCCGTCTGGAAGGTCCACGGCTGCCCTTCCACGTTGGCCAATTCTAGGCCTCTGGCCAGGATAAACGCCTCCATAGAAGCTCGACGGTGCGCGTTGGAGTCCACTCCTATAATAACTCTCTTGCCTCTCAGGGCGTCGAGTACTCGGCCCAGGTGCTCCAGGTGTACGTCTATGTTGTCGCTGTATTGGAAATACGCGGACACCACATATACGCCCCCCCGACCCACCCCCAGATGACACACCGTGCAGTGCGAATTCGAGAGGTGGTGCAAGAGGGCGCACGGGATGTCCGCGCGACGGACATAGACGCACGCCCCCGCCCCAGGGCCGCCGCACTGCAGAAGACCGCTTGCGGCTTCCTGCTGGTCCGTGGGATAGTGCTCCTGAGCCAGAACGACGTCCAGGCCCAGTTCCTCTGCTACCAGTGGTAACTCCGTGGTGGCAAGTTCTCCTCCCGCCAGGTTGATCTGGCCTATCTTCATGGTGATGTTTTGGGCGTAATCCATATTACATGCCCATGGTCTCCGCCATACGCCTCTCGGCGTGGATGCGAGCCGGGCAGTCTCGGGCACCCGTCAAGTGGGTATTAGCTCCTCCCCTCCCAAATTTGTGGCATGTGGCGCAAATTGGCTCTTTTGACTTACAAGCCTGTTCTTTATGGCCTGTTGCGCCACATTTAATGCAGGTAGGCTGCTCCTGCTTACATTTCCTCTCCGGATGCCCGTAGGTTTGGCACTTATTACATCTGATTGCCGTTGTGTAGTCCGACACCTCGCATGCCTCCCAGTGCACATGCAGCTGACCTTTTTTGAGCAGCGCCTGCCGAAGGGTAGGGGTGCAGGCCAGAACCATGGTGGTCCTTTCGCTATTTTGCCGACTCTTCTTAAAGGCCAGCCTGCAATTTTCCTTTAGCTTGGGCAAGCCCCAGCTTGGGTCCGCTTTGAAGTTTTGCTCATGGACGGCCTCCAACAGTTCGTCCATCTCCATATCTTTGCCGTCGATATTCCTAATAGCCACGAGTGGCATGCGTCCCCTTACTTCGTTGGCCTTCAGCGTTACCGGCAGAGCCGATCGCAGCCTGTCCATGTCTTCTTGGGTTCTGGTCTGCACGATCACTCCTGCATTTCCTACCCTTCGCACTTTGTCGACGTGTATATTCAAACTGGCGGGGGCGACAGAGGACTTCAATATCTTCTTTGTTTCTTCCGCTGATCTAATTTCCTCAGACGTCGGGTAAACCGCCATCACTGGGCCCGGTGGCCCTGTTCTCCTAGCCTTTTCGGCATAGGTCTGCGGGCCACAGGCTGCGGCCGCAGCGGCAGACGCGGCGGCACTAGCAGCTGCCTCGGTGGCCGCAGCGTGCGCCGCAGCCGCAGCAGCCGCATCCGTTCTCGCCCGTTCGGCCTCCGCCTCAGCTCTCGCCGCCCGGCGGCGCTCCTGCTCCCTGGCTTCTCCTATGGCTTTGGACTCAATCTTCGTTTCTTTAATTGCGGAGCGACTCCTCTCCGCCTCGATGGCGAGGTGTCCCACTATTTCTAGAATGTTAGTTATGTGTTTTTGGATGGTCGCCTGGTCTACTTTATTTAGTTTGCTAGTTGGGCCACCTGTGACGGCGGCCACTCCCCTCGCTTCTTTGTTGGCCTTGGCAAGCAGTTGCCTGGTTGAGGCCCATTCAACCTCCCTCTCTGTATCACCTTCGGATGCTTCACTCTCCGATGCGTATGGGGATCCGAAATCAGAGGAGATGGGCGTTCTAAAGGCCGAGGTTGTCGGGGTTGGGGGGGCCGCTACGGCTTTTGCCAACCTACGCTTCGCCTTCGTGGTCGCCGTACTTTCATCCGGCGATAGCACTCTCTTCGCAGCTAGAGGTCGGGTGGGCGACGGGGGCAGGGATGCCTCTCGGAAGGTGATCGGCTGCGGCGAGGCGGCCTCCCGGCGAAACGTCGACGGAGTACTGGGGGGGCCGGGGGGGGACGTTCTCGGAGAGAATTGCGCCATGACCGCAGCCACCGCATGGTATGCCGCGGTCGACGCCAGCTCCGTAGGGTCCACTTCTTCATCAGCGAGGCTGCGGCGCGGCGGGGTCCTTAAAAGTGACGCTCTTGGCTTAAATATGTCTTCGGCTGTGATTGGGGGCGGGCCGCCCTCATCGTCTGACTCCATCGTATCAGCTAGGATCTTAAAAATATTTAATTTGTCGGATGGTTCTTGTATCTCATCCAATAAACGAAGCACACCGCTACCGCTCTCAGGCTGCGCGCACGCTCACACGCACACGCACACACACACCTCGGGGCGTACCAAAAATTAGTTACTGTCACCAACGATAACTGACAACTGACACGCGTCAAACTGTCACTCAATTGACACTAATACCCGTCAGATGTCAAATTTGACAGATGCCATTAAACCTATATCAATGTCACTGTCACGGAATTGTCAACGCCACAGTACCTGTCAAAAAAAAAAAAAAGTAGATAGGGACAGTGGGAATCTCGTTAATCCATCCATTCATGCGCGTCACTAATTAGATGACGAGGCATTTGGCTACCTTAAGAGAGTCATAGTTACTCCCGCCGTTTACCCGCGCTTGCTTGAATTTCTTCACGTTGACATTCAGAGCACTGGGCAGAAATCACATTGCGTCAACACCCGCGAGGGCCATCGCAATGCTTTGTTTTAATTAGACAGTCGGATTCCCCTTGTCCGTGCCAGTTCTGAGCTGACCGTTGAACGGCGGTCGTACAGAACCGCGCCGATCGCGCACGAGACGAAACCGACACGGCCTTACGGCTAGGAAGATCCGCGGAAGGCCGGAACGCGGGTCCGGCTTCCGCCGCACGCATCCCGAGAGACACGCACGGCATCGACCAGGCCCGGCACCGGCCGCATCCGCTTCCCGTCCAAACCCGACACGCCCCGGTCCTCAGAGCCAATCCTTATTCCGAAGTTACGGATCCAATTTGCCGACTTCCCTTACCTACATTATTCTATCGACTAGAGGCTCTTCACCTTGGAGACCTGCTGCGGATATGGGTACGAACCGGCGCGACATCTCCACGTACATCCCTCACCTGAATTTTCAAGGTCCGCAGAGAGTATCCGGACACCGCCGCAAATGCGGTGCTCTTCGCGTTCCGAACCATATCTCCCTTCTATAGGATTCCATGGAACTCGAACGCTCAGGCAGAAAAGAAAACTCTTCCCGGACCTCTCGGCGGCGTCTTCAGGCCACTTTGGGTTACCCCGTCGAACACTCGCTTAAAAACGAGGGAACGATTATTGAAACGGTTCCGCTGCCGGGTTCCGAAATAGGAACCGGATTCCCTTTCGCTCAAAGGGCGTTATTTATATATTTATATATATAATAAAAATAAACACGCCACATCGACATAAGATTTCTCCTTGAGCTTAGGATCGACTGACTCGCGAGCAACTACTGTTCACGCGAAACCCTTCTCCACGTCAGTCCTCCAGGGCCTCGCTGGAGTATTTGCTACTACCACCAAGATCTGCACCGACGGAGGCTCCAAGCGGGCTCACGCCCAGACCCTTCTGCGCTCTCCGCCGCGCACGTCCTACTCGTTACGGCTTAATGACACGCCCGAGGGCGAGTCTCACATGCCGGTAACGGTAGTGTATAGGCAAAACGCTTCAGCGCCATCCATTTTCAGGGCTGGTTGCTTCGGCAGGTGAGTCGTTGCACACTCCTTAGCGGATTCCGACTTCCATGGCCACCGTCCTGCTGTCATGAGCGACCAACGCCTTTCATGGTGTCCCATGAGCGTTTTTTAGGCGCCTTAACACTACGTTTGGTTCATCCCACAGCGCCAGTTCTGCTTACCAAAATTGGCCCACTTGGCACCGTCATCAGATCTCCGGCTTCATCATTCGAGTAAGCCGGAGTTCTCACCCATTTAAAGTTTGAGAATAGGTTGAGGTCGTTTCGGCCCCAATGCCTCTAATCATTCGCTTTACCGGATGAGACTGTTCGAATCGACGCCAGCTATCCTGAGGGAAACTTCGGACGGAACCAGCTACTAGATGGTTCGATTAGTCTTTCGCCCCTATACCCAGTTCCGACGATCGATTTGCACGTCAGAATCGCTACGGTCCTCCATCAGGGTTTCCCCTGACTTCGACCTGACCACGCATAGTTCACCATCTTTCGGGTCCTAACTGCAGAAGACCGCTTGCGGCTTCCTGCTGGTCCGTGGGATAGTGCTCTTGAGCCAGAACGACGTCCAGGTCCAGTTCCTCTGCTACCAGTGGTAACTCCGTGGTGGCAAGTTCTCCTCCCGCCAGGTTGATCTGGCCTATCTTCATGGTGATGTTTTGGGCGTAATCCATATTACATGCCCATGGTCTCCGCCATACGCCTCTCGGCGTGGATGCGAGCCGGGCAGTCTCGGGCACCCGTCAAGTGGGTATTAGCTCCTCCCCTCCCAAATTTGTGGCATGTGGCGCAAATTGGCTCTTTTGACTTACATGCCTGTTCTTTATGGCCTGTTACGCCACATTTAATGCAGGTAGGCTGCTCCTGCTTACACTTCCTCTCCGGGTGCCCGTAGGTTTGGCACTTGTTACATTTGATTGCCGTTGTGTAGTCCGACACCTCGCATGCCTCCCAGTGCACATGCAGCTGACCTTTTTTGAGCAGCGCCTGCCGAAGGGTAGGGGTGCAGGCCAGAACCATGGTGGTCCTTTCGCTATTTTGCCGACTCTTCTTAAAGGCCAGCCTGCAATTTTCCTTTAACTTGGGCAAACCCCAGCTTGGGTCCGCTTTGAAGTTTTGTTCATGGACGGCCTCCAACAGTTCCACCTCCATGTCTTTGCCGTCGATATTCCTAATAGCCACGAGTGGCATGCGTCCCCTGACTTCGTTGGCCTTCAGCGTTACCGGCAGAGCCGATCGCAGCCAGTCCATGTCTTCTTGGGTTCTGGTCTGCACGATCACTCCTGCATTTCCTACCCTTCGCACTTTGTCGACGTGTATATTTAAACTGGCGGGAGCGACAGAGGACTTCAATATCTTCTTTGTCTCTTCCGCTGATCTAATTTCCTCAGACGTCGGGTAAACTGCCATCAGTGGGCCCGGTGGCCCTGTTCTCCTAGCCTTTTCAGCATAGGTCTGCGGGCCACAGGCTGCGGCCGCAGCGGCAGACGCGGCGGCACTAGCAGCTGCCTCGGTGGCCGCAGCGTGTGCCGCAGCCGCATCCGCTCTCGTCCGCTCGGCCTCCGCCTCAGCTCTCGCCGCCCGGCGGCGCTCCTGCTCCCTGGCTTCTCCTATAGCCTTGGACTCAATCTTCGTTTCCTTAATTCCTCTCCGCCTCGATGGCGAGGTGTCCCACTATTTCTAAAATGTTAGTTATGTGTTTTTGGATGGTTGCCTGGTCTACTTTATTTAGCTTGCTAGTTGGGCCACCTGTGACGGCGGCCACTCCCCTCGCTTCTTTGTTGGCCTTGGCAAGCAGTTGCCTGGTTGAGGCCCATTCTACCTCCCTCTCTGTTTCACCTTCGGATGCTTCACTCTCCGATGCGTATGGAGTCCCGAAATCAGAGGAGATGGGCGTTCTAAAGGCCGAGGTTGTCGGGGTTGGGGGGGCCGCTACGACTTTTGCTAACCTACGCTTCGCCCACGTCTTCGCCGTACTTTCGTCTGGCGATAGCACCCTCTTCGCAGCTAGAGGTCGGGTGGGCGACGGGGGCAGGGATGCTTCTTGGAAAGTGATCAGCTGCGGCGAGGCGACCCCCCGGCGAAACGTCGACGGAGTACTGGGGGGCCGGGGGGGGACGTTTTCGGAGAGAATTGCGCCATGACCGCAGCCACCGCATGGTATGCCGCAGTCGACGCCAGCTCCGTAGGGTCCACTTCTTCATCAGCGAGGCTACGGCGCGGCGGGGTCCTTAAGAGTGACGCTCTTGGCTTAAATATGTCTTCGGCTGTAATTGGGGGCGGACCGCCCTCATCGTCTGACTCCATCGTATCAGCTAGGATCTTAAAAATATTTAATTTATCGGATGGTTCTTGTATCTCATCCAATACACGAAGCACACCGCTACCGCTCTCAGGCCACGAAGCACACCGCTACCGCTCTCAGGCCACGAAGCACACCGCTACCGCTCTCAGGCCACGAAGCACACCGCTACCGCTCTCAGGCCACGAAGCACACCGCTACCGCTCTCAGGCCACGAAGCACACCGCTACCGCTCTCAGGCTGCGCGCACGCGCTCACCTCGGGGCGTACCAAAAATTTGTTACTGTCACCAACGATAACTGACAACTGACACGCGTCAAACTGTCACTCAATTGACACTAATACCCGTCAGATGTCAAATTTGACAGATGCCATTAAACCTATATCAATGTCACTGTCACGGAATTGTCAACGCCACTGTACCTGTCAAAAAGGCACGTGGCCACCATGCGGTCGTATAACCACGCGGTTATCACTTAACCTAGTGTATTAAGCCTAAAAATAGTTAAATCTAGATACGAATAGGTCCAAAATGTTTGTAGTACGATATAGTTATGAATACTTGACTTCTTCAGAAGTCGGATATATAGCCATCAGAGGGCCCGCCGGCACCGATTTCCTAGCCTTATCGGCATAAGTCTGTGGGCCGCTGGAAGCAGCCGCGGCAGCAGCAGCAGCAGCGGCACTGGCGGCGGCCTCAGTGGCCGCAGCATGGGCGGCGGCCGCAGCAGCCGCGTCCGCACGCGGTCTCTCGGCGTCCGCCTCGGCTCTCGTTGCCCGTCGTCTCCTGCTCCCTGGCCTCAACAACGCCCTTTCTCTCTATCTTGCGTTTTCTTGCATCTGAGCGGCTCTTTTCCGCCTCTATAGCAAGGTGTCCAACGATCTCCAGTATATTCGTTATGTGCTTCTGAATTTCCGCTTGGTCCACCTTGTTCAACTTGCTGGTGGGACGACCAGTTACAGCGGCCACTCCTCTAGCCTCTCTGTTGGCCATCGCCAAGAGTTGCCTTGTCGACGCTTCCTCGAGGTCTCCTTCCGATTCGGCCTCCGATATTTCAGCCTCGGAAGAGAGCGGGGTTCCAAACTCCGATGTAATCGGCGTCCTGAAGGTAGATGCAGTAGGTGTTTGCGGGGTATCCGCTCTCGCCACCCGACGCTGCGGCTTAGTCGTCGCGGTATTCTCGTCAGGTGACAGCACTCTCTTCGATTTCACTGGACGGGTCGATGACGAGGCAAGGACTACATCCTGATAAGTTGGGTGCGGAGGAACCGCATGCGGCCTGAATGAAGACGGCGTGCTCGGGGGACCCGATGGGGACGTCTTCGGCGACATCTGCGCCATTACCGCAGCCACTGCACGGTACGCTACATCGGACGCCAACTCCCGTGGGTCTACAACGTTCAGTTCCTCTTCCCGTTCCTCAAGCTGGCGTGGCGGAGTCCGCGAAAGCGACTCCCTTGGTCGAAATGGGTCGAAGGGGGGGCGAAGCCACAGGTGGCGGGCCACCATCGTCGTCGGTATCCGCCATCGTATCAATCATACCGTGGAAAATCGTTTACCGAAGTGTTCCTGTATCAGGTACGACAAGCAAGTTGCAATACAACGGAACGTTCATGTACACGACTCCTCACACAGCACGAGGCACACCTCTCTAACACACACGCGGTACGTCCACGCACACTTGGAGAGTTCACGCGCATAGCCGCCCTCGCACGCACTGTCAATGACAGCCGTCACTCTTGACAGGAAATGACACCTGTCAGACCGACAGCTTGTGACACCTGTCACTCAACTGTCAAATACACGCCTGACACGACAGCAGTCAAAGTCAGGGTTAGAAGTGTCATATCACAGATTATCCTACTAAGTGTCAATTTAACAACTTAATCTAAGACAAATGTCACTGTCAAATAAAATATAAAGTGTCACTTTCACTGCAAACGTCAACGTCAGACGTCAAAATGTCAAAAGCCACGCGGTCTGCAAACGTCAACGTCAGACGTCCAAATGTCAAAAGCCACGCGGTCTCCACGAGGTGTGAAGGCGCGTGGCTGTGAGATTATTTCTTAGACCTAGTTTCTAATTTAAGCACTGTATTATATATACCGAATTAAAGCAGCACACAGAGAGTTGTCCAAATATTAAGGCGACGTGGGTTCACAATCTATACTAATGTAATGTAATTATATTATAATCTATGTAATGTAATGTAATTTTCAATTTAAAACGACTGAGAGCTGTTTATCAAATGTGCATGCTGTGTTCGCTCCAAGTAGGTTGGCAACTTATATGCTCTAATTTGTATATGCTTAGATTTGTGTGTTGTTCAGCCAGTTAGCGAACCAAATAAATTAAAAAAAAAAAAAAAATTATAAAGCGGAAGAGTTTGTTTGTTTGTTTGTTTAAACGCGCTAATCTCAGGAACTAATGGTCCGATTTGAAAAATTCTTTTTTTGTTGGGTAGTCCATTTATAGAGGAAGGCTTTAGGCTATATAACATAACGTTCCGACAACCACGCGAACGAAGTCGCGGGCACAGCTAGTTTGCAATAAAGTGCGCGTTTTTGAAAAATTACTGTTATTAAACTACTAGTTTATTCCTCAAAAAATTTACATAAAAATCTTAAGGATTTTCTACAGATACAATAGCCAAAACATGATTGAGCATTTTTGGCTCTATAGTAAAAATCACAAACATACCTCTAAATTTGCCTTTATAATACATATTACTATTTTATACAATCACCTTTTTATCTGAAAGTTATACCAAAAAATGTATTATCTAAATATCTATCCGTTTTGGCTACAGAAAAAAATATAAATATAATACAAAAAAATAATAATTAAAACACAGTAGAATATTCGTCGAGAGCGAAGGAAGGGTCGGAGCCGTGCTCGACGATATGCCTCTGCCCTGTGGGCAACCTGTCGTTGCAACCTTCCACAATACCCGGTTACCGACGAACATACCTATCCGGCGCCGAGAGAAGTAGTCCGTCAACATCTAAAAGATGTTAGGCGGGCATCCTCCTCTCTTAGCCTTCAGAAGAATTATCGGCCACCAGGCATTGTCAAAAGCGCCCGATATGTCTAAAAAGATAACCTGTACATACTTCGAGAGGTGCGGGGACGGGGAACGGGGACGCGTATTGCGCGTACCTTAGGAAATTCCGTTCTGTATACTCTTACTGTATTCTGTGGTATTAGCTCCCCCCTTCTGAATTTGTGGCATGTGGCGTAAATTGGGTCTTTTGTTTTGCACGTCTGCTCTTAGTGGCCTGTTATGCCACATTTGACGAAGGTGGGCTGCTCTTGCTTGCACTTTCTTTCAGGGTGCCCACAAGCTTGATTGCCGTGATGTAATCAGACACCTCGCATGCCTCCCAATGTAATAGTTTTTTTCAACAATGCCTGCCGAACGGCAGGGTTGCAGGCCAGTACCATGGTGGTCCTGTCGCTGTTCTGCCGGCTCTTCTCAAAGGCCAGCCTGCAGCTCTCTTTTAGCTTGGGCAGACCCCAACTTGGGTCCGCTTTAAAGTTCTGTTTATGGACGGCCTCCAGCAGTTCGTCCACCTCCATATCTTTGCCGTTAATATTTCTTATAGCCACAAGTGGCATCCGTCCCCTGACTTCATTGGCCTTCAATGTTACCGGCAGAGCCGACCGCAGCTTGTCTATGTCCTCCTGGGTCCTGGTCTGCACAATCACGCCTGCGTTTCCTATCCTTCTTACTTTATCGACAATAATGTTTAAGCTGGCGGGGGCGACAGAGGATTTTAAAATCTTCTTAGTTTCTTCCGCCGATTTAATATTCTCGAAAGCCGAGTAGACAGCCATCACCGGTGGCACAGTTCTCCTAGCTTTTTCGGCATAGGTCTGCGGGCCACATGCAGCAGCCGCAGCGGCGCTGGAGGCAGTCTCGGTGGCCGAAACGTATGCAGCAGCCGCATCCGCTCTCGCCCGCACGGCCTCCGCCTCTGCTATCGCCGCCCGGCGGCGCTCCTGCTCCCTGGCTTCACCGTTAGCCTTAGACTCTATTTTCGTCTCCTTCATTGCAGCGGCTCCTCTCCGCCTCGATAGCGAGATGTCCCACAATTTTTCTAAAATATTTGTGATATGCATTTGGATGGTCGCCTGGTCTATTTTGTTAAACTTGCTAGTCGGACCATCTGACGGCGGCCACTACTCATGCTTCTTTATTTGCCCTCGCAAGTAATTGCCATGTTGAGACCCATTCTACCTCTCTCTCTATTTCGCCTTCGGATGAATATGGAGTCCCGACGTCAGATGCGATGGGCGTCCTAAACGCTGAAGAAGAGTTAAAGGGGCCGCTACGGCTTTTGTCAACCTACGCTTCGCCTTCGTGGTTGACGTGTTTTCGTCTGGCGATAGCACCCTCTTCGCAGCCAGTGACCGAGTGGGCGACGGGGGCATGATCGCCTCTTGGAAGGTAGTCGGCTGCAGCAAGGCGGTCCTCTGATGTAACGTCAACGGAGTACTGGAGGGCCGCGGAGGGACGTTCTACAGGAGAACTGCGCCATAACCGCAGCCACCGCATGGTATGCCGCAGTCGACGCCATCTCCTTAGGGTCTATCCCCTTTCATAGTCAGCGAAGCTACGGTGCGGTGGGGTCCTCAAAGGTGAATCCCTTGGCTTGAAGGGATCAACGTTTGTGATCGGGGGCGGGCCGCCCTCATCGTTTGACTCCATGGTGTCTATGGTAGACATGGGTAACTCCGGATTCGAATATTTAAATGAGCCGTTTCATCAACAAGAGCCGATACCCGTACTGAATTCCGGTAATCGGTATCGGCTCCCGCGAGTTATTGAGTCCACCGATCTTAGTCCCGCAGGGTATCGGCGTCTGTCGGGTCGTGAGCCGCGAGCTGCGTTTCACCTCCACCGCGTCTCAGAAGGAATCGGGAGTCGGGAGTTAATAGTATTCTGTATTGAAACCGGTACCGGAAAGAACGTCTTTATTATGTAGATTCAATAGCGAAACGTAGCGGACCGCGGAGCTGGAGCCGATAAGGGAGGAGGAATCATTAAGATAAGTCGGTACCGGATGCGGAGTAAGATTCAGCCGAAACACTCCTCGGAGTCGAGATTACCCATGTCTAGTCTATGGTTTTAAAAAAATACAATTCACTGGACAGTTCTTGTATAACCACTTCTAACACACAACGAAATTCGAAAATTGCAAAAAATAAATAAACGGGCAAGTGCGAGTCGGACTTGTACATAAAGGGTTCAGTACAATGTTTTAAAACGCTGAATAAACACGTTTCTTGTATAACGACCCCCTTTAATTTTTAACTTTATCTTATTTTTAGTATTTGTTGTTATAGTGGCCATTATAATATAAAATTATCTAACTTAACAAGTATCTAGTTAATCTATACTAATATTATAAAGCGAAAGAGTTTGTTTGTTTGTTTAAACGCGCTAATCTCAGGAACTAATGGTCCGATTTGAAAAATTCTTTTTTTGTTGGGTAGTCCATTTATAGAGGAAGGCTTTAGGCTATATAACATTCCGACAACCACGCGAACGAAGTCACGGGCACAGCTAGTGCCATTATAAAGATCTAGTTAAAAACGCAGAAAAAACACGTTTTTTGTATGACGACTCCCTTAAAATTTTCCTAAAATCAAATCAATCAAAATCAAATATTTATTCAGTAATAAGGCCTTTGCAGGCACTTTACACGTCAATAATTATAGTGTACGAGTACATTACGTGTAATGTTTATTTATATTTAATTTTTTTTTTTAAAAGCTACCTATACTAGCGTTTCGCAATGACTCATTACACAGTATTGGTCGCCTACGCGCCAGAAGGGCTTTGTCAGTTTACAAAGATATTATGCCTAATACAATGTTATTACAACATAATATGTAAAGCTTGCGAACGAGTGCCAAATCCAATTTGCCTCCAGTACAATCGGTCTACTTTCCCAAACTTTTTTATTATTTTTAGTATTTGTTGTTATAGCGCCCACAGTAAAACATAATCGGTGAAAATTTCAACTGTCTAGCTATTACGGTTCAAGAGATAGAGCCCTGTGACAGACGGACAGACAGACGGACCGACAGCGGAGTCTCAGTAATAGGGTGCCGTTTGCACCCTTCGGGTACGGAACCCTAAAAATGTATCATTGACCAAGCGTGAAAAGCGTCTCAGTTTCGAGATTGGCCGAAAGCGCTTTTGTCCGACTGTTTGTCAGTTTGTTCTCTCCTACAGGTCGCATTTATCAACTAATTTATAAGCAGGTTCGAAAATAATTATATAGAACTTTTTGGTCGATTCAGTTCTTGGAAATTTTTCAAAATGGAGAAGATTTTAAGCTTTAAGAAAATTATATTCCAGCCATTTGCAAAATTTTTAAATGTCGCAAAACTTTTTTGTTATCTTTATTAAGACGCAACTTTTTTGTCTTGACAACTTTTTATCCAATAAACTTCAACGGGTTGGGGGTGAGTCGCAAGGTTAAAGTTTACAGAGCCACTAGTTTAAGTCGGTTCATTAACACTAAATTAAACCTAATTTTATAATAAGAGACACGTAACCCGCGACGGTTTTAGTTATCTCTATCGCACGCAGGGTTTATGCCAGAGACGGACTGAACCCGTCGCGGGCGTCCGATTGACGTAGTTTCAAGGCTTAGGACTCGACGTCCATGCGGCGACTGCGCTGCTGTTTTCACAGATATCTGGAAAGTTGACCTGCTTCTGTTGTTGACCGCTTTTTCGTATTGCTGGCCATCGTGTCGTCGGGCGACAAGCGCAATTCGCTTAACCGTGGTCGCGACACGAGGGACCATGGCAGTAACAGGAGCAACGCCCAGGTCAGCGGCGCTTAGCACTGTATAAGGACCGCAGGCCGATATAATCCGGCAGGCTGACGGAACGTAAAGGCGTCACAGGTGGTCCTGGGAGAGACGTCACAGTCATCATGAATCATGAATCACAGGTACCGCGTAGTTGTTGCTTTTTTCCTGGTGGAGTTCAGGTCGTTGCCACCTGTTCAATTGTTCACCTTGGTGCTTCTTCAGGAGACAATGAATGCAGAACAATCGCGAAATCATAATATCAATGTATATGAGGAAGACGTTAGCAACGTCATAGACGGCATTTGTGCCATTATCGCTGCCGCGGGATAAGCTGCGGTTGCCGCAGCAGCCATTGTCCGAATGAACCGCAGAACAATTATTTGACAGACGTGCAGGATTCCTTAGTTATGAATTCTTGAGATGACGTTGATTAGAACCGGCACCACATTCGTCGACGGGCACCCTTTTATCTGAAATTAAGAATAAGTCCTTAAAGGCAAATAAAACAAGATACAAGTTTATTAGCTAGGCAAATAAAAATAAACCGGCCAAGTGCGAGTTAAACTCGCGTGGAGAGGGTTCCGTACAATTGATTGAATTCTTATAGGTTTTCCTGTAAGCTACAAGCAATGAACTATATTTTTTTTTTTTTTTTTCAAAATTTTAGGCTCAATAGTTGCGGAGATCAGGGGCAGGGGGAATGGTCAATTTTCGTCTTCTTTCATAAATAAAATCAAAACTATTCATTTTACAATAATAACCCTTTCATTTGATATAATAACACAGTAAGGTTTGCCGGTCGCCCATGGAGCGTTCCGTAGCAGCAAGTAACATAATATAAAAGTTCTAAAGGTAAATTGCGTAAAAAATTTGTATTTAATTAAAAAATTAAATACAAAATAACTATCTATGATACCGAGACCGCTATAGTTTTAATTAAAAGTACATACTTTGAGGTATATACCACATTTTTTTCAGAATATTAATATTTCTATTAAATATGATTCATAGAAATGCTTTGTGTTTTATGCGATCCGATGAGTATAATATAAACTATTATCTATGAGTTCCCATCACTAGTTATGATTTAGTACTCGCCCCGACCTTGAACTAACCAATCAGCGCTGTATTTCTAACCATTCCCCCGACCCACATACCTCAACATTTTGTCTGAATTGTTTGGTTGTAGAAATTAAAACATTAGGCGTCTAGTCGGTTGTATAGTCGATGAGTAAGGCTCTTGGTGGCCTGGCGAAAGTACACATTACTAGTGCTTTCGCAAGTTAAGCGACACTAGGCGCGGTCCGCACTTAGATGGGTGCATACTCCGTGCTTCGGAAGGCACGTTGAGCTGTTGGTCCTGGCAGTCGTCAAACTATATCAGATGCCTTAAGGCAGCTTGAAAAATCTGACACCAGTGTTGGCCACTTAACACACGAAAGAAAGATTTTAGTAAAAGGTTTTGATTTAATTATTCCTGTTGTTCCTCAGGTTGTCTCCCAATTGATCGTCCACCACTTGAGGAAACTTTGATTTAGAATTATTATAATAAAAAATATACTGGTCAAGTGCAAGTTAAACTTGCGTGAAGATTCTGGCGCAGAGGTTGGCACATGCATGTATTGTTGTTCGTAGTATGAAACTAAGTCTGTTTCAAATAATATCACACCCACTTCCTGGAATCTGGCTGAGCTAAAATTTGGTATGCTACATAAGTCTGGTAACCATGTAATACATATCTCAGTATGATCCAAGTACCATCGAAATGTTGGGATGGAAACTCAAGTGACATGTGACAGAAAATTAAATCTTACATACATACATACTATCACGCCTGTTTCCCACAGGGGTAGGCAGAGACTATGGACCTCCACTTGCTACGATCTTGACAGACCTCTTTCGCTTCATCTACACTCATCAACCTCTTCATACATGCCCTTCGGTTACGTGTACTCCTTACCTCTCCCTTTTTCAGAACGTCTGCAATCTGATCGCAGAACGTTCGCCGAGGTCGACCCTGTACCGCTCTTCCTTTCACACTTACCTTATAAATATTTTTTATTAATCTATTTTCATCCATCCTTTCTAAATGCCCAAACCATTTTCATTTCAAAATTAAATCTTACTTGTACAAAAATTTTACTTTACACAAAAATTAACTTCCTGAAGACATACCTGTGTACAAAGCAAGTAAAAAGTCATTTAATTTAAGTCCACCGAAGTATTTTGCTTGCTTAGCTTCTTCCAAGCTTCTTCGGTATAGCGTTTATTCAGTATTATGAGGGTATAGCAGAAAGTTGTTACGCCCGGCGCCCGGCCCGGCAGAAATTCGAGACCAAGTTTTTCTGAAAATAAACGGAATTATTTACATAGTACCTAATGAAGATTTGTTAATAATAAAAAGGTAAATATCGGACAAATACCCCCTGCCGTAGTTTATTTGATTAGGTAACCGAAGGGTTTGTACACGCACCATCACCATTGCACCTGCACGACTACTATATATATAAGTGGTGGAGTAGGTAGACGAGTACCTCTACCCTCTAGCTAATTAATCTGTCTGTTTTGTATGTATAATAATCTTTATTCTTATCTTACTGTACTTACCCTGTTTTATTCGGCCATGACCTGAGATAAGGGCGATAAGGGATTGACTCTGTCTGTTTGTACTTTGTTTATTCTTACCTGTTACTTGCTTGACGTCTCGTCTTGGGTTCTTGCTTGACACTTCATAATTTTGACATTTTGTAGCGCAGCCACAGCCCGCACCGGCCACACCGCAACCGCAAGTCCGCAATCGCAGTGCCCGCAGCACACGCGCACGCCTCTATTTATGACCAGGTGGAGTAATTTCAAAGTGAACGCATCTTTTCGAGACGAATTAATGGTTCCCATGGTGAACGCATCGACATAGGTACACGAATGTCAAAGTCAAAATCACGAGTTCTATCTATCAATTCTTATAACTATTACCTAGCTAGCCCTACTATCTACTATGTAGTTAGGTATATTATATTAGTAAGTAAACCACAGAGTACTTTAGATTATACTGAAAAGTAAACAAAGTGAATTTGGATTTAATTATTACGGAAAGTTTATTAAGAATTATTTAGTACATTATGAATTGTTTTCTAATTTCTTGCTCTTGTTCTAAATTTCACTTATCATTCTTTGTCAGCAAGTAAAATAGGTACACATGGAACTTTATACAGAACGACGTCCTTGTATCATACATATTTTTGTAGAATAGAAAATACAATATGACTCAAATTATGGATATAGACAGTTTACCATTGGAAGCCTTGTTGGAAGTACTCTTTCACACGGATGGCTTTACACTTGGACGGTGCCGCAGAGTAAGCAGAAAATGGAAAGAAATTATAGACGGCACTGACTTATTGTGGCAAGAAGTATGCCTGAAAGAATTCAAGTGTCCTTCGAGGCTGGCTAAGAAAAAGGCAGGGACTGATTTGAAATGGTATCACATTTATAAGAACCTGAAAATATGGTCAAAAGTCTCAGCATTTGAACGAAATGTTCGTGAGTTCTATAAATTTTCTTTGCACGACAAAAATCATGCTTTGGAAATTGACAACAATATTTTGCCGTTAAAAGATACCAATGGTGTGGTTCTTTATGATATGAACACTTTAAAATATATTCCTGCAACAATTCCAGAGAAAAAGTGTTTAAAAATTGCAAATAATAGCCATTGCAGTATTATTATGTTGAAAACAGATTTATATGTTCAAAGATCTGTAGATGTGGCTACATATATGACTGAAATTGTCTTTAAATCAGATAATTTTGTTCTTTGTGGTGACACACTGTTCTTCTATAATAATAGAGATGTATATAAATGTGATTTATTATTACAAAACTTATCTGCAGATTTAATATTGCACTGTGACTACGATATCAAAGAAATACAGTATGATGACGGAGTATTACATATTTTTACTGATTGTGGACGAATAATGAGTGTTACCAAAGACAAACAAGTGGTTGTAGAACCAATCAAATGCCCACCAGAGTGGGTTAAGCAAATTAAACATGTCAGTGCTATAAATAACAAAAATTTTGTGTGCTACTCAAGAAACTTGTTCAAGATAGAAACTGATAACTATGAACATTTGTATTTGGATTTCCCGCCTATAACAGCATTGTTTTTCTATGGCGAAATTACACTGATTGGTACAAGAGATGGTGAGATATTAATTTACCGTTTAGCGGACCAGAAAAGAGCTATTAAACCAAAGTTTGAAGTTTTAGGTAATCTACCTGATGGGAAATTTGCTGTTCAGTTAGATGTGTGCGAGAGAAAAACTGGGCCTGTTATTGTTGCATCTACCTTTTTCGAAATTTTCTTAGTGGAAGTTAACTTCTTTCCACATGTAAGTATTGCTGTTATTCTGTTGCCTTTAAAAAAATTTACATATCTTCTACAAGCTTTTATTTTGAGGACAAATATTAAGACAAATGGAATAAGCCCAAACTCAATGTGGTTTGCGTCATTGTAATGCAGGGTTCCTATGGTAACTTTCCGGCTCCGTCATCAGATTCTTCTTATCACTATAATATTGTATTATCATCTGATGTATACTTGCACACAAAATTTTATCTTGATTGGAAACCGGGAAGTGGGTCAAATTTGACATGTACTGCTAACATAGGATTATAATTTTTAACTTCCATGGCCATCTTCCAGCTTCATGGCCAGAACAGCTTTATATCGTTATATTAAATTGAATTGTCATCCATTTTACATGTGTATAAGCAAACTGTCTAATTCAGCTAGCAAGATTTGACCTAGTTAAATATTTCTTAAAAATTTGATGTTCACTTAAATATACACCACACACCTTAAACATACTTACTAATCACGTCTTTATTAGGCAAAAATTAGGGCCATAAGAGACTATAAGGCCATTCATGGCATGTAGATGGATGTTATTATTACTTTTCGTTACTTATTGTATGTTATTATTCTTTTATTCAAATATCTAACATTGGCATTTTATCTTTGTTACAGGAAAAGGAGATGAAATCGTCATATCCGATCAACAAACTGATGATGTACAAACGCTTGCTCAAGCTGCGGGATAGACTGCGTCATCATTAGCAACTCTTAATAATCTAAATGTTACTAATTGTTATTTATTATCGTCTACATAATTATCCTTTGTTATTTATTTTAGTAGGCATAAATATACAAATTAATAATTTAATACACCCTATTAATAGTCTTCTACTCTACCCTTGTTCTTTGCGCGTTCTAAGTTATGCCTATTCGGAGCCCGGGGCGCTTTCCAGATTTTTATTCTCCAAAGAAATGCATAATAGTTTGGAAAATCCAAGAGTGCACGCCTCATAATCTCATTTTTCACAATTAAATTGATTTTGATTGTTTTATTGCTAACTTAAAACGAAGAAAAGTATGTGTCGGCTTTAACGCACGACTGGAGATTATTATTAACTTTTGTTTTAAACTTCCCGCTGAGAAAATTGAAAATTTTCAAAATTCGGAACTTTATTAGTTTCACCCCCTTTTTGAAAAGTCGAGTTTTCATCAGATCTCGACGTTTAAGGGTCTCAGGAATATTCCCTGACTACTCACGAGCAAGTGTCATGCACCCTATCCGTATGTGTGTGTGGGTGTGTATGTGACCCGCTTATAACTCTTGAACAACTAAACCGATCGGAACCAAACAAGTAGCTTTCCAAAGAGTTCTATGCAACTCAGATTTCCTGTGAATTTAAACCGATTCGGACCGGTAGATTTTGAGAAATCTCAAAAAAACTAAGCAAAAACAAGAAAAAGACAAGACTACGTCACGAATGTCAAGAAAAGTGTTACCACTGATTGTTCTTTTCATTCTCAATTAGTTAATGCAAATTAAATAAAATATTAACTAACTTATCGCTTCTTTTACATTTATTCGTCTTTCATATTTAATAAAACAAACAAAATCACAACATTCTTTATTCAAATTTCTTTTTACTTCTTTTCTTACTTGCCAGTTACACATTCGTACTCATCATACATAGGTATTAACTCTTTCAACAAACCTCACATCCAAAATTATTTTTAATATGTCACCTGTATTTTTATAATAATAATTACGATTAAACTGCTTTGAATTAGACCGTGATCTTCGAAAGGACTTAGTTTTGGATAATACTGAAGCATATAAAAAAAAATGGACTTGATCAGATAAGTTTTTCGGGATTTATCGTGACCACGCTAGTTTCCATACATACCGACACACGGACGTCCACAAAATGATTTTATTAAACATTGTTTTTATTTATTTAAAAGGCAAAATGTCTTTTAAAAATGTCAAGTGTTGAAACTAGTGTTTTTCCTTGACATTTATGTGTAAATATTATTGTACAAGTGCGATAGAAAATAAATAGGACACATTTAGAAAAAAAAATCACTTGATTTTTGTAAGGCGAGAGTAGAGCACTATGCACCTCATGCGCTTCGCTTATGAGGCGTGCAATAGAAGTCGCCAAACGTATGACGAGAAGTATGCCTAAGCCCGTATGAAGTGTAGACGAATAATTGTAAACAAAAAAGCTACTTCAATTTCTGGTCTTCTCAGTGGCGGATTTACAAGCAGGCTGAGTCTCTGGAGCCTAGGGCGGCAAAGAGGCCAACTAGGTACTACCGAGTTGGTCCCATATTAATTTGATGAAGAACTGGAGATATGGAAGAAACTCCATAAAGAAAATGAAGTCTGTTGTTTTTTGTAGTTCAATAATTAAATTGGCAAATAAACTAGTTAGCGACTTCAAACAAGTTTATTAGCCAGACAAATTTAAAAAAACCACTAAGCGTTAAAAAGTGCTTCACCTTGCAAGATTTGACCTAATGATACATTGCAAGTTTAAATAATTAGATTTTTAACAAAAAAAAACCGTCTCCAATTTTTTTGGGAGTTTCTTCCATATCTCCAAATTTCTTTATCATATCTTTACCAAATTAAAATGGGACCAACTTGGTAGTAGGCTTTCAAATAAAAAATAATCATCAAAATCGGTTCACAATTGGCGAAGATATCGCGTAACGAACATACATAAAAAAAAGCGGCCAAGTGCGAGTCGGACTCGCCCATAAAGTGTTCCGTTACTTGCTAGTAACATAATATAAAAGTTCTAAAGGTAAATTGCAGTTTACGATTTATGACGTATTAAAAAATAACTATACGATACCGAGACCGCTATAGTTTTAATTGAAAGTACATACTTTGAGGTATATACCACATTTTTTTCAGAATTATTTTAGTAATATTTCAAAAGTTACGGTGCACACCTCAAATTTCAACTTTGTATTAGATTATCTCAAGACTGGGGGGCTTGATCTACATAGTTTCAAAGCAGTTTTTGTTGCATTTTAAAAGACCTTTTCAACGATACCCCCCCCCACACGTTGGGGTAAGTCCAATTAAATTTTTTAAATTCAATTTTCGTTGTATGGGAGGGGGCTGAAAAAAAAACATTTTTCAATTTTACATTCACATTTTAATTTTGGAACTTCAATATCTATCTCTCCACCAATTTTCGTGACAATCGGTGCAGTAGCGGCGGATTACGAGCCCGGACGGACAGACAGACGGACATGACGAAACTATAAGGGTTCCTTGTGGACTACGGAACCCTAAAAACGGTCAAATTGATAACCTCCTTTTTTGAAGTCTGTAAAAAAAAAGCTTGTAAAATCGATTTTATAGAGCTTTATTACTTGTTTAATACCCGTAGCGTCGTCTATGGCTGTGTAGCTGAACTGAAGTAATTTTGAAAGGAAAATTTTCTTTCCTATTTTCTATACCCCAAACAGAATCCAAATGAAGATTTTCTATTTCGATTTAAACTGTTTGTAACCCCCGACAAAAAAAGGGGTTTTATAAGTTTGACGCTAGTGTCGATCTGTCTGTCTGTGGCATCGTAGCGCTCGAACGGATGGACCGATTTCGATGCGGTTTTTTTACATAAAGGCAAGTTTCCTCGCGGTGGTTTTTAGCTATGTTTGATGAAAATCGGTTCAGCCGTTTAAAAGTTATTGGGAATTAACGCTTGAAAGTCAGGGCCTTCTCTAGCAAATATATAGATGGCGCTATGTGGTGTACATCACGCGCGCCGCGCGTGTGATGAGTAGTGGAACTATCGGTAGTTCCGCTACTCATCACTAGATGGCGTTCTTGACAGTCGAGGTTTTTTTAATTTGCCTAGCAAATAAACTAGGTAATTAGGTATGTAGCTTTTGATTGCAATGATGTAAACCTAAGTTGCCACATGTTTGTGAAAAGACAGACAAATAGATCTCACTGTGTTTATAATTTTGTATTTCTTTTTATAATGTGAAGGTTCTATTTATTTGAATAACAGACCATAGTATCTATTCAAATCAAAATTGTATTTCACATCGAGACTTCCATTTAGATTCATAAATTACATGTCATGATTGTAAAAAATACTCGTACCAACCTATAGGTCAACCACTGAATTTATAGGCACGAAACTGTCCTGGAACTATGGCATCCACCTTAACACAGATTTTGTTAAAAATCGGTGCCCCAAACTTAGTGTTTGACCATAACATGTGTAGGTAAAAAACACAAAGCTATTTAGAAATAATTAAATGCATTTCCAAAATGACGTTTTAGGGTATTTCACTTTGCTTATGGACAATATTTTATACGAAACCAACGAAACCACAAATATTGCTAAAGATTTTTTTTTAAAACAGCATGAAAATTGCTTATTTAAGCATTTCAAATACTGGTATGAAGAAAAGTGGGAGCGTGGTGGGGACATCTCGCTATCCCTTTCTTACACGCGATACCTAATGGCAGCGCAGTGACGTCTCAAGCGCACAGCCGCAGTATGTGCATCTTTTTTAACCGACTTCAAAAAAGGAGGAGGTTATCAATTCGACTGTATTTTTATTTTTTATTTTTATGTATGTTTGTTACGCCATATCTTCGCCAATTGTGAACCGATTTTGATGATTATTTTTTTTATTTAAAAGCCTTTACTACCAAGTTGGTCCCATTTTAATTTGGTTAAGATATGAAGAACTTTGGAGATATGGAAGAAACTCCTTAAAAAAATTTACTGTTGTTTTTTTTTTGTTAAAAATTTAATTATTCTGTTAGTTGACAGCTTCCCTTTCCACCAGATTTGAAAGGCGTAACTTAACTATTTATGAGCGGATTAATATAATTATTTTTGTTTTTGGATTATGTTACTTTTTGATATAGTTAATTTAAAATAATTAAATTTTTAACACATAATAACCAACTTCATTTTTAAGTTTCTTCCATATCTTCCAAGTTCTTCATCATATCTTCACCAAATTAAAATGGGACCAACTTTGTAGTAAAGGCATTCAAATAAAAAAAGAATCATTAAAATCGGTCTACAAATGGCGAATGTATGGCGTAACAAACATACATTTTAAAAAAACATAGACGAATTGATAACCTCCTTTTTTGAAGTCAGTTAAAAATGAGTGAAATACTATATTACATTAGTCGGGTCACTCAGCCGAAGCATGCGAAACATTCCGCGATTGATTTCATGTCTGTGCCCGCCATACAACCAGCTCATTCCAACTAGCTCATAAGAAAGAAGCTCAGTTCAATCTAGGATGTTTGCGAGTTGTAATAGTAAGGACAGACAAACGAGTGGCACAGTTTACCTTCTATGCGGATTAGCAACTTTTGTTGCCGAGTGGCACAATCCGAATTTACATATGAAACCGAATGCAGCAGAAATTGCGCAACGTATTTTCTGCGACTCACAACTCAAAAAATTACTCGTTCGTGTGGGCCGGGCTAAAAGGCACCCGCTGTCATTGTGTGTCCCTTTCTTTGTCGTTTAGAGTATATTATGTGTAAATGGACGCACAGATAGATGGGGGCTTTTACTTACTTTTTTCGGCCGCATAACCATTCTAGATTGTATACTTACTTTTGGTTCTTATTGAGAATTATATATTTACTTACTTTTGGTTCTTGTTTATAATTCCCAAGCTCCAGAACACTGTTATCAAACGTTCTTTTTCTACAGACAACATATAAGGATATTCATAAACAATCTTCTAATAAAATTGGTGCGATTGGCACGTCGAAGCGATTACATAGAATATTTGTAATGAAAATGTACGCTGTATAGTAGATAAAATATGTACGATATGATTTTTTTTTCTTTTTATCCACGATTATTCTTAGTACGTACTAAGTACCAACTTCGGTATGACCGATACAGCCATAGAATTTAAAATCATACATTCAAATTTTTTTATGAACGGCCAGTTATAGAAAGGCATTTTGAAATGAATGACACTTCACGGAAAGCTCGCTTCGCCCACACATTTGATAATTTAATTACATTCACAAGAGACAGCAAGTTCCAAGCATTAACTTTAAAGTGCCTTTCTGCCACTGCACAAAGCTTCTATTTCGACCTCGACTGTTTAACTTACTTCTACAAATAGGTATTGATAACATTAACAACGAATCAAAATCTTATTTACAATAAAAATGCAATAAAAATTTACGTATACAAGGTCAATGTTATTTGGCAAAATATATGACATGATATGAATACGGTAGGGCTAGATCCTAGATAGAGACATTTTGAAATCCGTACCAGATGGCAGCGCACGAGTTATTTGGTTAATTATTAATAATTATGATTTATAAGCTCACGTGTGAGAGTGTGGGTTCCTCCCTACAAACTATGGCGCACCTGCTTTCCTGCCCCGGGTGCTCTACCACCTGCACTCTGGAAGATTTACTTGCGCTAATAATAACGCCGTCGAAGTGGCTCTGTACTGGGCTGACAAAATATAGACAAAAACCCATCGACACGCAAAGAATTTTTAACCCCCGATAAAAAGGAGGGTCTGTGTATCTGTATATTTGTGTTTCTGTATCGTAGCTCCTAAACGAAAAGACCGATTTCGATGCAGTTTTTTTTATCGAAAGTCTTGTCTGTCGAGATGGTTCTTAGCTATGTTTGATGAAAATCGGTTTAGCTTTTTAAAAGTTATTGGGAGTGAACGCTTTAAAGTCAGGGGTTTTTAATTTGCCTAGCGAATAAGCTTGTGTAGTTCTAGGTCAATTCCACTAATCCTACATTTAACAAAGCATAGTCTAGCTTCGCCGTGTGGTTCCCGGAGTAGAATTGGACCACTCCAAGTCTTCCCGTGGATGTCGTAGAAGGCGACTAAGGAAACACACGCTAAACAAAGTTTATAAACAGCAATGGACCTCTTCAACCCATCTGGCAGCGTGGAGAGTATAGGCCAAATCCTCTGACAACACTGGCTAAGTATGGCTCTAGCAGTACAGAGTGGGTCGTACTCCTGCAGTGGAGACTAAAAAGACCTCTTCAAGTCTGCCCTCTGGTACAACTTCAATTACATTCCGGCTCATTTATACTAAGGTTTTTCAGCAACGTGAGTTTTCAATTTGCTTGTTATTTACAAATGTTCATGAATGTCAAAGATATAATGAAACAATATTTACAGGTTTAGTCATGGTCAGGTACAACATCGTCAAATAGCAGGGTGTTCACATATGTAAAAGCTTTGTCAGATATATGGCACCTCAATGGCAGTCAAATATAAACTATACAATTACAAAAAAAATTTCAAACATTTGAACACCAACGATATTCAACGAATCCTTATTTACATTGATTAAATGTACAAATAAATTATTTAAAAACATAAAACAATAACAAATTCAAATAAAGTCTGTTAATAAATTATAAACAATTCATAAAATTTTATATACATATTCAATAGATGAAGACAGATTTATCTAATAGGACATATTATGCAGAACTCGGTGCAGATGGCGGCGCGCGGCGCCAGCACATACAGTAAACAATCTGTTATCATTCAACATGTCACATTTTCTCAATTGATTATTTAATTTTAATAGTTTTATTACTATACACTCACTTAAATAAATATAATTTTACTATTGCGACTTTGATGTACTTGTCATTGTCAAAACGGTCTGCACTCTGGCGGCAGAACATTGCAGTAATATCTCCTATTCAAACATATCTCATAATTTCAAGAGATAGATTGAAAAATCACATTTCTAGAAAACGTAGGTAACGGATATGGAAATAGAAACAATGAACTTATCAACTATCCGTAAGTATGGTGGACACGACTAGCATGGCAAAGCTGCCGACAAGGTACATCGCCACCGGCATCGAAGCGAGCAGTCTATACCTTTCCTCTGAAAACAAAAACAACAAAAAATTAACCAAAAACGTGATGTCAAAAACACTAACTCTAACTGGCCAAAACCACTTGAAACTTCGCAATGTTGCCAAAAATAAAAAAAGCTTTTGGTTTCTCATTTTTCTGGCCATAAATTATTTATTTTTTGTAAAAATAAATTGGAAACTTATCTTCAATTCGCACTGAAAATAAATCAAAAACATCACTTTTCCATTTAGATGTGCAAGCAGAAGCAGACGAATGATCAGTTTCGATCCCAAGTGAATAAAAATATGAGAATGAGAATGGCGTTGAATGAGTGATAAAGTGACGAATGATAAATTATTTGTTTCTCCTAATTATTATATCTAATCTCTTAATAAATAAGCCCGTCTTTGTACCTACTTATATTTAAGTTTACTTATGTTCTTATAAATGGTACAATAAAGAAATTTTATCTTATCTAATGGAGATTTAGGAAGTAAATAAATAAAAAACGGGTTATTAAATTTTATTTTATTATTCTTAAAGTTTGAAAAACAAGAAACAAGACAATATAACTCCATATTCATAGTATAATAATAACTCGTATCTGAGAGAGCAGTAGACCTCGCGAGCCCTTATAACCATGCATGCATTAGGGTTGGATCTCATCTATCAATACGGAACAGCACTTTCATGAGATTTGGAAAACAGGAAGTGGCGATTAAGGGCCAACCCTTCTTAGCAAAGCCATTTGACCATAGAAGTGGTCGCTCACAAACTGCAGTAACTGCAGAAAATGTGTGGCATGGACTATTGAAATGATGGTGCAAGAAGACCCACGATTTTTTTTGTAATTACCGTCAGATAGGTGCCAAAACACGCCTAACAACTGACCGAAGAAGAATTAAAACTAAAAATACTAAAGCCCCTTACATGCTGACCCCTTTAAGTTTATTGGATGAAAAAGTTGTTCGGGCAAAAAAAGTTGCGTCTTAATAAGAGTAGTAAAAAAGTTATACATTTTCGAAAAAAATTCAAAATGGCTTAAATATAATGTTTTCAATATTTCCGCCATTTTAAAAAATTTCCAAAATCCGAATCAACAAAAAAAATGTATATTATTAACGAACCTGCTTATGAAATTTCACAAGAATCAGTTGAGAAATGCGACCTGTAGGCGAGAACAAACCGACAGACTGAGGGACAAAAGCATTTTCGGCCAAGCTCGAAACTCAGACGGTTCGCTCGGTCAATTAACAACATGGCGTCGTTTCATGGCACTAGTACCTACTGTCAAGGAAGATTTAGAATTGTGAACATTTAGATATAATTAATGAAGAGATTCAAGACATTCACTATCGCCATAAGTACAATACATCACATCAAATGATGAAAAATTAATGTTCAACCAAATGATAAGCCAATTCCCAAATAAATCGTATACTCGCATGCTAGGTGAGGAGCAAATAAGACCCAGAGAGCCAAAGACCTAAGCTTAGACCCAGAAAAAATAATATTTTTATTGCAGACGTGTTAATAAATTTGTCTTAAAATAAAATCCAATATAGTCCATACAGTATAGTGTAAATACCATTTCATAGTTATTATAAATAAAAATAAATATATAAGGACAAATCACACTGATTGAGCTAGCCCCAAAGTAAGTTTCAACTTGTATTATTGGATACTAACTCAACGATACTATATTTTATAATAAATACATATATAGATAAACACCGAGGATAATAATATCACAATAATAATATATCCTAATTTACAGTTTGATTCGATTCCAGGAATCTACTGATATCTACCGGAAACTACCATTCCTACCTATTAATTGAGCCAAGAAACGAATATCTAAACCTAACAGTCTTTCTAACATTACCGTCAACCTCGCGAAAAAGCTAAATACTTATCTAATTATATTAAGTTTTCTAAGATCCGAAGGTAACCAGGCAGAACTTTCTAGTATCTACAGCCATTCCTTCGTCTCCAGTCTAGCCTGCAGTATATACAATATGTAACAAAAACCCTGTCCGAGCCGTGAAGGCCATGTTGGGTAGCTTGTGTAGGTTCTATTTATCGGTTTCTCACCAGAGAATAGGTACAGAAAATTACCCCCTGATAGAATGAAAATAAAATTCAATTGTAAATTGTATCTTACATGGCAACTCAGAGGCAGCGGCGGGCGGCAAGCGGCTGGTCGCGGCGCGGCGGCTTGCTTGCGGCGATCAAAGGAGCCGACAGGCGATGCCGCGCCGTGACTGTGTCTGGACATGCCGCCATTGAGAGGGTGTTGTTGCATTCTTTGAATTTTCCCGATTTTAGGTAAGTAATGTTAATTTCTGATGTTTTAGAAATCAGATAACTTTTCCATTTTTATTACTATTTTTCTTTTTTTATTGTAATTTATCTATACTAATATTATAAAGCGGAAGAGTTTGTTTGTTTGTTTGTTTGTTTAAACGCGCTAATCTCAGGAACTAATGGTCCGATTTGAAAAATTCTTTTTTTGTTGTGTAGTCCATTCATAGAGGAAGGCTTTAGGCTATATAACATTACGTTCCGACAACCACGCGAACGAAGTCGCGGGCACAGCTAGTGTACTTATATGCCCTTTTCGGTCGGACAGGGATTTCTTTACACATTGTACACTGCTCGCAGGCTGGACTGAAATTATTTTAAGTATTGACTAAATTCACGCGAATTTAGTCAATGATACTGAACAACTTGCCCCAAGGAACACATCTATACTAATATTATAAAGCGGAAGTTTGTTTGTTTGTTTAAACGCGCTAATCTCAGGAACTAATGGTCCGATTTGAAAAATTCTTTTTTTGTTGGGTAGTCCATTTATAGAGGAAGTCTTTAGGCTATATAACATTCCGACAACAACGCGAACGAAGTCGCGGGCACAGCTAGTATCGAAATATGACATTATTTTTTTGCTTTCCATAGAAACTCGATCAGCTGATTCGACAACTTGTATGAGAGGCCAAAAATTATTTTTTGCTTTTCGATACATCTATACTAATATTATAAAGCGGAAGAGTTTGTTTGTTTGTTTGTTTAAATGCGCTAATCTCAGGAACTAATGGTCCGATTTGAAAAAAATATTTTTTGTTGGGTAGTCCATTTATAGAGGAAGGCTTTAGGCTAATATAACATTACATTCCGACAACCACGCGAACGAAATCGCGGGCACAGCTAGTCTACACTAATATTATAAAGAGGAAAGATTTGTACCTATTTTTGTATGTTTGTAATGAATAGGCTCAAAAAGTACTGGGCCGATTTAAAAAATTCTTTCACCGTTGGAAAGCTACACTATTCCCGAGTGACATAGGCTATGTGTGTACCACGGGCGAAGCCGGGGTGGACTGCTAGTATAATATATACTGGGTGGCGCAAAAGTAAAGACCCTATTTGGTTCAGCTATAACATTTTTTCTAAATTAGAAAACTAGATTTAGGTTTTTTTAAATGTATATTTGTGCCATTAAATTTCGTACCATTAGGATTTAAAGATGATGTCTTTTAAATGGTGACCTCCAGAGTTGATACACATTTGAGCCCTATTTATGACATTTTGCATAACTTGCCGTAACACTTCCTGCGATATGTTCGTTATTTCTTGACGAATGTTTTCTTTTAGAGCTGCGAGAGTCTGTGGCTTGTTCACATACACCCGAGATTTCAAAAAACCCCAAAGAAAGAAGTCTGGACTGGTCAGATCGGGTGATCTTGCAGGCCAAGGCAAATCGCCAAAACGAGAGATAACTCGGCCTGGAAAAGCGTCCCTCACTAAGTCCATAGTGTCGCGCGCTGTGTGTGCCGTAGCGCCGTCTTGTTGAAACCAGATGTGCTCCAGCCCCAATTCGTCCAAACTGGGTATCAAAAACTCTCGTAACATGGTTCTGTAGCGTTCTCCAGTGACAGTTATCGCATTGCCTCCAGCGTCTTCGAAAAAATAGGGTCCGATCACTCTGTCAACACAGATGCCACACCATACAGTAACTTTTAGTGGGTGTAGAGGTGTTTCTTGAATAATGCGCGGATTATCAGTGCCCCAGAACCGAGTATTCTGCTTATTGACATGCCCTGAGAGATGGAAATGCGCTTCGTCACTCATAACCAATTTTGAAGGAAAATCATCCTCTTCAAGGTTGAGGTTTATGACGCGCTGGCAGTAATCTAGACGAGCTCGGTGGTCAGCAGGCAGCAGCTGATGAGTCATTTGAGTTTTATACGGGAACATCTTTAAGTCTTTCACCAAAATACGCTGCAGGGTCCGTCTGGAAATGCCCAATTGCGTGGCACGTCGCCTCGTTGATGTTTCTGGACACTCTTCCACATCTTCGCGCACAGCATCGATATTTTCAGCTGAACGGCCTGTTCTTGGTCTCCCAGACTTAGGTCTATCCAATGTTGAGCCAGTTGCTTCAAGGCGTGTGGCAAAGCGTCGAATTGTGCGACCAATCGGTGCCGGACGGTGGTGAAATCGTCGACGAAATTCACGTTGTGTTCTTATCACTGATGAATTATTCCGTAAGAACATTGACACAATTATTCCACGTTCTTGGGGAGTAAAACGGTCCATGTTTATTTTCAGTGTATTTTACATTTGTTCACTACACAATTTTCAACAACAGAATGACAGAAAATGTCATATAAAAAAAATAAAAGTATTTTCTTTAGTGCCAGTACTTTTGCGCCACCCAGTACATATACATATTTGTAACTTGGCTCCAACGGAAGACCAGCGCTGGTGCTGCGTTTACGTAACTCCAGCATATGCTGAGTTGGAGGCCAATTTGGAGGGTCATGGCACATATTTATTTTATATTTTAGTTGATATGTTATTATTTTATTAAGTCTGTAAACTGTGTGTTGATTTTACAAATAAACATTTTATCTATCTATCTATTCCTTTGGGCAAGTTGTTTCATTGACTGAATTTTCCCCTAAAATAGTTTCATTCTAGCCTGCGAGCAGCATTAATATGCTGTTATATTGATATACAAAATATACTAAAACTATTTTGAGGGTTAAAATAGTTTTAGTATATTTTGTTACGACGTTATATACATACGAATGTAAAAGTAACAACGTGCAATTATATTAAATTCTGCACTAGCGAACGGGCTATATAATGCCTTCATTATGTACATATTTACGAGCTGAATACTGAATTTTATATATTAAGCACGAAGCCTATAAGCAAATAAGTCTATCGTATACATTAAGTATCAATTCTAAGGAGAATCCAACAACTTCTCCGATATCGCTTTACAGAACGTCAAAGTACTCGAGCTCAAACTCTTTTTCAGGTTGCCGTTGACTATACACTCCGGCCCTTTGGATTCGCTATTCTTTATTGGCTCAACGACTATAGGATAGTTGTCACTATCGAATATAATCTCTGGGTCGTTCTCTATGATTTGTTCTATTGACTCCCAGTTGGTTTGCAACTTCTTCTCGACCGAACAACATTCGCACATACCATAATCGCATTCTTTTTTGCTCATAAAGTAATCGATGTCGTCTAATATAGTATGTTCTAACTCGGGAAGTTTAGACGGGTTTACTATAGAGAACCTCCTGGCCGCGTATTTCAATAACTCCTCGTACGCGTTAGTGCAGCCTTCTTTGTGATCGAAGCTATGCTCTCTGCAATGGTCGAAGTTAATATCTATGATCGAGTTCCTCCTACACTCTACGCGGTCTATGGCCTCGAATATCGAGTCGCGCCGGCTGCGCGGGCCGGCGGGCGGGGCCTGACCTGTCATGCTGATGGACTTCTTGGTGGCGGCCCAGCCCAGCGAGCGCTGCACCGCCATTTTCCACTTCGTGTACCGAGCGTCGCGATCTGTTGACAAATTTTACAGTTTTATGATGCCACCAAGGTTGCGTGTGTTGACCCTATCTTTTTTCTCAGATGGTCTAGCTCAGTCTAATTTAAGTCTACTATATACAACGTGTTAATGAACTAACGCAAAACCTCTCAGATGGTACCTCAGCCCATGAAACTGAACAACTTTTGTTCTACAACTTTCACGAAACCCAAAAATAAAAAATTTAATATTCATTTAAAATAAAAAAATAAATTTTCATTCAAACTGATCAGCTGATCGAGTCAATTTGTAAGAAAATCCGAATTTTATTTTTCACATTTTGGGAATGTTGTAGAACAAAAGTTGTTCAGTTTCATGGGCTGAGGTACCATCTGAGAGGTTTTGTGTTAGTTCATTAACACGTCGTTTAGTGGTAAGATAATACGTACGCTTATTTTTTATTTATTTATTTATTTACCGAAAAGAAATTGACAATGAGCTTAACAAACGATTATTACCCTAAACTTGACGCTGTTGTTGTTTTTGGACCTTATCACCAAGGCATAAAATAAATTTTTGGTGGTAATATATTTGCCTTAACATCTGCCTTGAAAAGGCTTAAAGAAGTTCGTTTTAAAAGTAGTGTATAGATGAAGGTGCACAGTGGTGAGTGTGACTGACCGTCGTCCGTGGTGGTGGGCAGGAAGGTGTCGGTGCGGCTGGGCTGCGCGCGCCAGCGCTCACAGCTCCAGACGCCCACCGCGCTGCCCGCGACCACGCCCACGCCCAGCGCTGACATGTCCCACGTGCTGCGCGCTTTCACTGGAATTAACACAACAAGTCACTTCATTGCCGTCAAACTGCTAGCTTATATTATAAGATATATTATAAGACTTAGGTAATATGGGTCGTAGTTTGTATACTTGTCAAGAGGTTCTCGTCTAGGTATAGCAGTACCGTTCACTTCAACTGAAGTAGTCTACATTTGAAGCCAGGCTCTTGTCAATGTCATTTTATGAAGAGACGCACAATGACGACTTCTTACCTTAACAACATTACGTCAACATCGCTTATAAGTACACCACCTTCTAAAACGCGAAAACACCTATTGAACGGACTAAAAGAGACATACCCAATCATAAACTCGACAAAAAGTAATATACCTAATCATAAACTCGACACAAAGTGATATACCTAATCATACACTCGACAAAAGTGATATAATTGATCATAAACTCGACATAAACTGATATACCTTATCATTAAATCGACAAAAAGTGATATACCTAAACATAAACTCGACAAAAGTTAAATACTTAATTATAAACTCGACAAAGTGATGCACCTAATCATGAACTCGACAAAGTGATATACACTCGACAAAGTGATATACCTAATCATAAACCCGACAAAGTGATATACCTAATCATAAACCCGACAAAGTGATATACCTAATCATAAACTCAACAAAGTATATCGGTATCGGCACAAGGAATTTAGGCTGACAATCAATTTAGTAACGTCGCTATTGGCTTCCTATATTACAGATTTACAGCCTTCCATTCTTCCCTCCAACTTCGCTGCATATTTTAGAAAACCATTCGCAAACAATAATAATACAAGAAATGTTGGCTAAAATCGAGAATCCTACAAGATGGGAAGTTTTGTCTCGGAAACGATAGACGAAGATTGTTCGCAAGTAGTAGCCAGAGAAATAAGTCAGAATAGTATAGACCTTATGTTCTTATAGCATAAAGTCTTGATTTGAATAAGAATTGTTTGGCGATTATTTGATCGTTGCACTCACACACACATTCCCGGCGCCTCGACGCTTCCCGTCATCGAAACACATTCGTCAACTATGTAGAATTTTTGAGAATCTACACCGGCGCATATCAAAAGGGAACAGAGTGTATGCCACGCCAGTTCGATACGAGCTACGAAAGCGATCACGTCGAAGCGAATTGAAGTGAAGGAAACAGGCAACTTCGGCGAGATACCTGGACCTCAGCTGCTACGCGAATTGGACTTTGGACATCCGGAAGACCACCTATACGTTTCGGTTCGGTAGTGAATAAAAACCCTCATACGGGGTTTGGCGTTTTTCTCCAAATTGTAATCCCAGTTTCGTAACAGTTCTATTCTAAGCTGAAAATCATACGGCCGATTTCCAGATACAGGATGATTTTGACCCTCTGAGTTATATTCAAGGAAAGCACTATATGTGCTAAATAAAATATACACGTTCTCTTACAATTACCTTGTTTCATAATGAAAACCAAAAATAAAAGCCCTCAAAATTGTACGGCAAATTCCCAATAAGGAATGTGCATGTAATACCAATCCGGCTCATATTTTTATTTTACAATTTCTTTTAATATGTTACCACGCCTAGTTAATTATTTTTCTTACTGACTCTTATTTGAATTAGAAATAAATTATTGAAAATATGCAAATATTGCGCGGGAACTTTTGACAAACAAAAGGGAAATGACGACAAAGTTCATAAAAAGGAAATGACAAGTTCGGGTGCGTTCGGTAGGACTGTCCGTCCATGTAGTTTGACTATCGATGACATTCGAAATGTGTGTACTTTTATATAGAAGTTTAACAAACATCACTGGCTGATAACATCGAAAGTACCCAAAAAAGAAAAACATGCGCTGACAGCTTCTGTCTCTAGCGGATATTGCAGACGTTGACGTCATATTTTAAAATGGCGTGTTTTAGTTGTTATAATCTACTTGCTATTTTTAATATTTATTTTCTACACCATATACATGTTTTTCGGCACTGATTCATTTTTTGCGGCTATTTCTCGACGAGGACTATCGATTAAAAATATAAAAAAAAATCATGCATACTCTCTATTGCAGTAATACCGACTGCCATATGATCGCTTGCCCCGCGCGCCGCCAGCGACAAGGGTGCAGGGGCGGTCATACGGACGAATCGAGCGACAGCGAGGTCATTATTGGCACTAATAATAATACGTTAACCATGAATTCCAAATGTGGGGATTTTTCCTAATGAAAAATAGTAAAAATAAACCGGCCAAGTACGAGTTAAACTCGCGTGGAGAGGGTTCCGTACAATTCTCAAATTCTTAAAGGTTTTCCTGTAATCTACAAGCAATTAACTATATTTTGTATTTCTTTAAAAATTTTAGGCTCAATAGTTTCGGAGATCAGGGGGGGGGGGATGGTCAATTTTCGTATTATTTCATGAATAAAATCAAAACTATTTATTTGACAATAATAACAAAAATATCCTCCTAACGAACTAAGAGATCCTCATAACGAGCCCTTTCATTTGATATATGACACAGTAAGGTTTGCGAAACTTTTTTTTTAATTTCCTAATTTGCACCGCGAAAATGACCCTTATTTTAAAAAAAAATTTAATTACTTTGCACATATGTGTTTGAGTCATAGGATTACAACATTCTACCAAATTTCACCTGATTCGGTCCAGTAGATTCGGAGCAAATTGGCTGTGACAGACGGACGGACAGACAGACGCACGAGTGATACTATAAGAGTTCCGTTTTTCAATTTTTTGTACGAAACCCTAAAAAGTATTATTTTTCTTGCTATTTTGTGATTAGTGATTTGATTCCAAGATTTCAATATAGCTCAGTGTTTCAAAATGAACCTGTACAGCACTCACAGACTGGGATCCCGATGAGGTCGGCCTGCAGCTGCATGAGCAGGCTGCTGGCCGTGGCCATGCCGTCCACGTGCAGCTTCTGCAGCGGCAGCCCGCAGTCCTTGTGCATGGCTTCCAGGATGTCCCTGCACACGGACCATAACACGAAAATTTCAATTTACAATACAATACCCTTTATTGCACAAAAGTAAAAAACAGGACATAATTATCTTAAAAACTAGGAAATGCGCAAAAGGCGGCCTTATGTAATGTACATTGTGTTACAAAGGGTTATAACTTCAAAAATACCGATCTTAAAAAAATATTCAACTAGTGGCTCTGTGAGCTGTAAACCTCGCGAGTCACCCCCAACCCGTTGAAGATTATCGGATAAAAAGTTGTTCAGACAAAAAATGTCGCATATTAATAAAGGTAACAAAAAAGTTTTATGTTATATTTGGAAATTTTTCGAAATTGCTGAAATATGATTTTCTTAGTTTCAAACTCCTATGTCTCCGCCATTTTGAAAAATTTCCAAAAACTGTATCGTCAAAAAAAAATCTACATAATTATCGAACTTGCTTATAAAATTTCACGAGAATAGGTTGATAAATGCGACCTGTAGGCGAGAACAAACCGCCAGACAGACAAACTGACGGACAAAAGCATTTTTGGCCAATCTCGAAACTGGGACGCTTCGCTCGCTCGGTCAAAAATATATATTAAAAATTCTCATAAAAAGCTCATTCGTTTGATATGTCACACCTTCTGTCACACGATATAGTTCACACTAATTAATAAACCCCCATAAGTAGCCCCTATATTTGAAATTCATTTATTAACGTTATTCATCCGCCTTTGGGTCATTGGTTGGTTGGGTGGACTTACATATGTGTACCAAATTTTAATCGATCTAGCAGTTTCGTAGCAAATTGGCTGTGACAGACAGATGAGTTATCCCATAAGGGTTCCGTTTTTTTAACTTTTCCTTTTGAGTTACAGAACCCTAAAAAATTACAAGTATGTTAAATTAAGTATGTAGGGACACAATACGCGTTTATTATTTCGTTCCACGACGCGTTGGCATAGATTGCCAGTCATTTGCCAGCTTTGTTCAGAGTCTCGCGTATGTCCGTAGATAGCTCCCTGTTTGTGCATATGTTACCGGAAATGTATGAAATCAAGGAATTGTATACAAATCCTAGGAAATGTTTACAATTCCGATGCTATTTAGGAAATGTATAAAATATTGTTTAAAATACTTTTTAATGCATAGATATCCTAGGAAATGTGTACATTTCCTCGGAATCTATACTAATATTATAAAGCGGAAGAGTTTGTTTGTTTGTTTGTTTGTTTAAACGCGCTAATCTCAGGAACTAATGGTCCGATTTGAAAAAATCTTTTTTTGTTGGGTAGTCAATTTATAGAGGAAGGCTTTAGGCTATATAACATTACGTTCCGACAACCACGCGAACGAAGTCGCGGGCACAGCTAGTTGTATATAATTCCAATATCGTATTAGGAAATTTATAAAATAAATGCTTTCTGTAATAAAACACGTTGTTAAAATGAGAATAATAATTTTTATTATTGCTATAGGTTTGCCCTAACCTAGTAAAATGGATAGAACTTTTCTAGCACTCGCCGGCCGCTGCCGCGGCACGCTCGCTTTGCTCGTGCGTGTGTTGGTCACAGTTCTAACCTAACCTAACCTATAGGTTTGTGCTAACCTAGTAAAATGAATAGAACATTCCTAGCACTCGCCGGCCGCTACCGCTGTCCCCACGTACGCGAACTGACAGTCTTACATTTCCGATTGCTATTTAGGAAATACATGGATTTCCTAGGTAATGTGTATAATATAATTTATTTTACACATTTCCGTGCGATTTTAGGAATTACATACATTTGCTAGGAATTGTATACAATGACGGATTACATTCATTTCCGTTAACACATATATCACAAACTGTAAATTGTGTGAACTTGTGAGAAATATACCAGAACTTATTTACCGAGCGTTGAACTTTACCTTCTGAATCACATAGCTTAGGCACCTGTACACTCTCTGAATACATACATATAGCCAGGAGATAAATACCGTAAATTCCGTAATAACTTTGGAGTCAGAACTATAGAGAGATAACCATAGTGTCTACAAGTATAACGAACTACTCTTTGACTACTCTTTTTTGGGGCAGTCGTGTGACAAAACTCTAATGTTAGGCGTTTCACAGACACACAAATATAAGGTACCTGGTCTGGAAACACACGGCTTCCAAAGCAGCTCGGATGATGTGGTTCTTAGTCGTGAAAGCTGTCAGTCCGCAGATGATTCTGAAATAGACAAATAACTTTAGTAAGCAACAACAACATTGTAGGCGCACTTAGGGATTTATTTTGATTTGTTTTTTCGAATCTTAAAACCACTAG
The DNA here is from genome assembly GCA_963576875.1 of Acrobasis repandana. Lineage (NCBI taxonomy): Eukaryota > Metazoa > Arthropoda > Insecta > Lepidoptera > Pyralidae > Acrobasis > Acrobasis repandana. The sequence continues at coordinate 7,924,769 of OY756241.1, read as the reverse complement.
CGTAATTTTTATGTATTAAGTTTTTTTTTGAGTAACGAAATCGACTAGTAATTTAGACATTATACATTTTGTTGGTATAATTTTCATATAAAAAAGCGGTCAAGTGCGAGTCGGACTCGCCCACGAAGGGTTCCGCAGCAGCAAGTAACATAATATAAAAATTCTTAAGGTAAATTGCGGTTTACGATTTATGACGTATTAAAAAATTACTATCTATGATACCGAGACCGCTATAGTTTTAATTGAAAGTACATACTTTGAGGTATATACCACATTATTTTCAGAATTATTTTAGTAATATTTCAAAAGTTACTTAGATTATCTCAAGACGGGTTTGATCTACATAGTTTCAAAGCAGTTTTTGTTGCATTTTAAAAGACCTTTTCAACGATACCCCACACGTTGGGGTTAGTCCAATTTAAATGTTTAAATTCACTTTTCGTTGTATGGGAGGGGGCTGAAAAAAATCATTTTTTCATAATTTTAAAAACCAACTTTTGGAACTTCAATATCTATCTCTCCACCACAATTTTCGTGACAATCGGTGCAGTAGCGGCGGAGTACGAGCCCGGACGGACAGACGGACGGACAGACAGACGGACGGACGGACGGACATGACGAAACTATAAGGGTTGTGGATGTAAGTGTGGACTACGGAACCCTAAAAAGGACTGTATAAAATAGTAATATATTTTTTTAAGGTAAATTTAGGCAATTTTGAGGTATGTTTGCGATTTTTTTCTATGGAGCCAAAAATTCTCAATCGTGTTTTGGATATTGTAGGTGTTTTTAGAAAAGCCTTAAGGCCCCGCCAGTTCAGAAGAGTGTTTTTAAAAATCACTGTAATTAAACTACAACAGTTTATTCCTCAAAAATTTTACATAAGAATTTTAAGGCTTTTCTACAGACACCTACAATATCCAAAACACAATTGAACATTATTGGCTCGATAGAAAAAAATCACAAACATACCTCTAAATTTTCCTTTTGCCTTTATAATACGTATTACTATTTTATACAATTACCTTTTTATTTAAAAATTATAACAAAAAATGTGTATGAAGAGTTATCTAGGGCTTCACAAAGACAAAATTTTAAATTATGCCTCCGTTTCCTTTAATATAATTTATTTCAAATGGGGGCAGCACTGGACCCCGTAAAATTCATGTAGCCCCTTAAGGTTCGCTCACCCCCTAGCGTCCTTCCTCCAGTAGGGCGCGTAGAGCCCGCTGAAGGCCGGCACGAAGTACACGTCGCCCGTGGAGAACACCTGGCCCGCGATCTGCTCCGTGTCGGCCGCCACGTCTTTGATCAGCTTCAAGTTGTCCCGCAGGAACTTCATGGCGCCGCCGGCCACCGCGATCGACCCTAAACATTACATTTAAGGGTTGGGACACATCTGTCAGCACGGAACAACACTTTCCTATGCTGCTATCCTGTTCTGTCGGTCAGAACAGTCATTTACTAGAGCGAGATAGAGCAACGGGACGCTTCAGCATGGTCGGTGCTGCAGCGTTTTGTCGCTCTCTCTCTCTCGCTCTAGCAAATGACGCTTCTGAGCGAATGAAAAGGATAGCAGCATAGGAAAGTGCTCTTCCTTGCTGACAGATGTGTCCCAACCCGGCTTAACGTCAACTATTTTTACCCGACTACTACAAAAGGAGGGTCATGTATTTAGTCGTTATTTAAGTTCAACTATTCCATCGTCTTCTCTATAATATCCATTAAGGTCGCAAGGGGTATTACCCCTTGCGACCTTGAGAGTATGCATGATTTTTTTTATATATTTTTAATCGATAGTCCTCGTCGAGAAATAGCCGCAAAAAATAAATCAGTGCCGAAAAACATGTATATGGTGTAGAAAATAAATATTAAAAATAGCAAGTAGATTATAACAACTAAAACACGCCATTTTAAAATATGACGTCAACGTCTGCAATATCCGCTAGAGACAGAAGCTGTCAACGCATGTTTTTCTTTTTTGGGTACTTTCGATATTATCAGCCAGCAGCCAGTGATGTTTGTTAAACTTCTATACAAAAGTACATACATTTCGAATGTCATCGATAGTCAAACTACATGGACGGACAGTCCTACCGAACGCACCCGAACTTGTCGTTTCCTTTTTATGAACTTTGTCGTCATTTCCCTTTTGTTTGTCAAAAGTTCCCGCGCAATATTTGCATATTTTCAATAATTTATTTCTAATCCAAATAAGAGTCAGTAAGAAAAATAATTAACATGGCGTGGTAACGTATTAAAAGAAATTGTAAAATAAAAATATGAGCCGGATTGGTATTACATGCATATTCCTTATTAAACTTTTAACAAATAAATAAGCAAATCTCTTGACCCCTCGTATGCTTACATTAGTTTTTTTATTTAAATTATTTTATAAGCAAGTGTAATGTTCGTAGGACGTAGATATTATTTAACTATCTGTATAATTTCAAACAAAAATTACAAAAAACAAACTATTGCTGACGTAATGAAAGTCCTGACAAAAAACAAAAGGATTTTTGTAAACTTTTCGCGAAGTCGATTTTTTTAAAATTAATTATTTGTTTGTATATCACCTAGGCTGGTGGTCAATTGCGAGTACCTTCAAGCGCGTAGACAGGAGGAGCGTCGGGCCCCAGCTTGTAGGCCAGCGTGGTGACCAGCCCGTGCGTGGAGTGCACGCGCCGCGCGCCCGTGTTGTACAGCAGGAAGCAGCCGCTGCGGTACGTGTTCTTGGCTTGGCCGGCTTGCAGGCAGTTCTGCCCGACTAACGCCGCTTGCTGGTTGCCTAATATCTAAAATAATAATCCGTTAGATGACAATAACTCAAACCAGACACTTTTTTCTAAATGTCAAAACAAACATTTTTTATGGGATTTGTATAAAATAGAAAACCGTGACGTCATGATATTTGGAGTCAAATAGCGCTCTTAATTTCAGTTTTTCCGCAAAATCAAGTAGTGCCTTTGTACAACTTTTTGTTTATGTATTCTCTGTATATATTGTCCGTGTACAGAAATTGGTAAATAAATAAATAAAATGGATATGATCATAAAGACAAGAGACACTATTTTGACGTTTTATTTTCTTAACAGTACCAAATAATTTATTTTTGACCCAGTCATCTACCCAATTGGGTAGTATATTGGTTTAAAAAACAAATTATTTGGTATCTACTGATAAAAGAATTAAGTTGCCTAAAATCTGAAATAATAATTGGGTAGTATCCTGGCTCAAAAACAAATTATTTGGTATCTACTGGTAAAAGAAATAAGTTGCCTAAAATTTGAAATAATAATTGGGTAGTATCCTGGCTCAAAAACAAATTATTTGGTATCTACTGATAAAATAATTAAGTTGCCTAAAATCTGAAATAATAATTGGGTAGTATCCTGGCTCAAAAACAAATTATTTGGTATCTACTGATAAAAGAATTAAGTTGCACAAAATCTGAAATAATAATTGGGTAGTATCCTGGCTCAAAAACAAATTATTTGGTTATCTACTGTTAAGAGAATTTAAAAAAATTCAAGTATCTAGTTAATGCCATTTTAAAGATCGAGTTAAAAGCGCTGAAATAAAAGCAGCCAAGTGCGAGTCGGACTCGGCGGCCACAGTTAACGGTGAAAGTGTCTAGTTATTACGGTTCATGAGATAGAGCCCTCTGACAGACGGACGGACAGACAGCGGAGCCTCAGTAATAGGGTCGCGTTTACACTCTTTGGGTACGGAACCCTAAAAATTATGAGATGGTATATAGAATAGATGAATAAGTGTAAATCCGGGTGGTAAACCGCTAAGATCGCATCACTGGACTTTACTCACAGCAATAAATATTAATACCAATTTAACCTTTATCGCGTAGATTACTTATCGCCGCCGGTCGTTACGGCATTCTGTGGGTGTGTCGTAATCGGATATTTATACATGTCGTTATTATTATCGTAATACCGAACATTTACAGTCAAAATAAAACTTATATACAGGCTGACTTTTAAACCACCAGCCAAATGTTTGGAGCAAGTTCAATCCATGATACTGAACTACTTTCTATAAAGAGTTATAAAAAATCGATGAAATCTTTTCGTCCTTCCATACAAAATCCGTTTGGCTGAGCGCTGATTTGTATGAAAAGGCGATTTTTTATTTTACTTTTTCGTTAATTGTTTTTATGGAAAGTAGTTTAGTATCATGGACTGAACTTGCTCCAAAAATTTGGCTGGTGGTTTAAAAGTCAGCCTGTATGTGTGGCATGAAACTAATAAAGTATAAAGAATGAGTCATAGTTACTGTAATGTTACCACAGAAGACAGTAAGAGTATACAGAACGGAATCTCTTAAGGTTCCGCGCAATATGCGTCCCCGTTCCCCGTCCCCGCACCTCTCCCCCGTTTCCGCCTTGTCTCAGGACGAGCGGGCGAACACACACTGCACGGCGCACGCGGCCGCACAAGAACGGGGGAGAGGTGCGGGGACGGGGAACGGTTCTGTATACTCTTATTGTCTTCTGTGATGTTACACAGAGTTACACAGAGCAATGAAGTTAACATTTAAAAAAATTGGGGTAAGTATATGTTTTTTTTACCCGAATACCGACTGCGTCAAAGGCCCAAAGGAGGGTTAGGGTTGGATCTCATCTATCACGGAACGGCACGGAACAGCACTTTCCTATGCTGCTATCCCTTTCTGTCGCTCGCGGCGCGCTGGCGCGAACAGTAATTTGCTAAGGCGACAGAGAGCGACGGAACCAGAACAGTAATTTTCTAGAGCGAGAGAGAGCGATGGAACGCTGCAGCACGGCCGGTGCTGAAGCGTTCCGTCGCTCTCTCTCGCTCTAGCAAATGACGCTTCTGAGCGACAGAAAAGGATAGCAGCATAAGAAAGTGCTGTTCCGTGCTGATAGATGACATCCAACCCTTATGTGTTTGACCTGTATTTATGTCCGATTCTATGTTCCCTCGTAACTATTAAACGGCTATACCGATTTTAATAAATTATACGTGGTTAGATTCGTCTTAACCACTAGAGTGTCATAGGCTATATTAAAATTATTGGAAGTCAAAATGGCAGATTTTTGGCGCCAACAAGAATCTTCCTGTAGTTGGGTTTTAGTTTTTAAAACTTTATCTTGTTTGTGACGACCGCATCAAAGCGGCCCGACTGATTTTAGGTTATAGAGCACATATGTAAGTAGACTTTTACAAAATTCTCACCCTTCTGATTACTTCTTTGAGAATTTTGCTCACCTCGCTTCTTAGGCCGACTGGCGTTAAATCTTAGATCAGATTGAAATTCAGGACAAGGTACAAGTGTAGTGTAACATACGCCTGATATGGTGATCCCGTCCAGCACGGAGCCGTCCTTCACCGCGCCGTACACTTCCGAGCTGCTCTTGATGGTGGGCAGGCAGTCCCGGTGGATGCCGAATAACCTGGAAACACGATTTTAATTCATCTTAATCAGATAGTAAATAAACCGGTCTAGTGCGAGTCGGACTCGTACATAAAGGGTTCCGTACCTCCGTAAAATATTTTAGAACATTGAAAAAACACGTTTCTCGTATGACGACCCCCTTTAATATTTAACTTTCTTTTATTTTTAGTACTTATTTGTATAAGTGGCCACAGACGGTGAACATTTCAGGTGATAGAGCCCTGTTATAGACGGACGGACGGACGGACAGACGGACAGACGGACAGAGGGACAGACCGACGGACCGACTGACAGCGGAGTCGCAGTAATAGTGTCCTGTTGGCACCCTTTGGGTACGTAACCCTAATAAGGTAAATAAAGAAGTCACCGACCTCAACAGCATAGGGTCCCAGTTCAAGGTCTCGAGGTTCATGAGCAGCGTCCGCGAGGCGTTCGTGACGTCCGTGATGTGGAGCCCGCCCAGCGGCCCGCCTGTTAGCGCCTGACAACAAACAAACAAACGGTTCTCTTCAATTTACACAGTAAGGCTTGAAATAACGTCAAGCAGACGCCTCGGACGGGTTTGTCCGTCTCTGTCACAATGCCTACGTGCGGTAGAGATGAACCCGTCCGGGGCGGCCGCTTGACGTAGTTTCAAGCCTAAGAGGCCAATGTTTCTATTAAAAGTGACACCTGCCTATCAAAAACTATTTTAATATGGTTACGAGACTGCTGTTCGTAGTTTACACCAAAAAAATCTTCAGAAGTTAATTTATACAATGTTTTCTAACGTTGAGGCGTTAAACATGGGTAATCTCGACTCCGAAGAGTGTTTCGGCTCATTGAATCTTACTCCGCATCCGGTACCGACTCATCTTAATGATTCCTACTCCCTTATCGGCTCCAGCTCCGAGGTCTGCTAAGTTTCATTATTAAATCTACAGAATACAGATGTCCTTTCTGGTACCGGTTTCAATACAGAATAATATTGACTCCTGACTTCCGATTCCTCCCGAGACGCGGTGGAGCCGAAACGCGGCTCACGGCTCGCAACCCGACAGGCGCCGCCGGTACCCGGCGCGCGGCGGGACCAAGATCGATGCGGACTCAATTACTCGCGGGAGCCGATAAAGATTACCGGGATTCAGTACGGGTATCGACTCCTGTTGATGAATCGGCTCATTTAAATATTCGAATCCGGAGTTACCCATGTCTAGTTAAACACGTGAATCGTTCCAAATGTCTGATATACCAATTGTGAAGCACTTGTAGTCAAAAGTTCTTCAGTTACTGTCAATATACTTAGCAGACCAGTCGAAAGATTGCAGTAGGTCGAGCTCAGATAGCACTCTCTGAATAAAGCAATAGAAAGACGATAATAGACAGTCTTTGCCGCAAATGTTGTGGTCTTTTTAGTAGACCGGTGCTCACCTAAATGATCCAGTCGACTATACAATAAGTTGACCGAAAGGTATCTAAGATGAGATGCCTTTGGCACCGCCTTCACGTAATCCCGCACTAGAGTAGCGACTAACTGTCAATTTACTTAGCAGACCAGTCAAAAGACGACAGTAGACCGAATATAATTAAATGAATAGCCAGCCTTTCGACTCGAGAAGAAAAAGAAGACCGGGCTCAGATAGTAGTATTCTGAAGTAGATCAATAGAAGGACGATAGTCGAAGGCACTAGGCAGACGCCTCAAATGGTTTGATCTTTTCAGTAGACCGATCTGAGTACTACTACTCACCCAAATGATCCAAGAATCGACTGTCCCAAACAATAGCCTCTTCTCCCTGGACGCTTTCCGCACCGCCTTTACGTTATCCTTGAGCCAGCGCATCTTCAGCGCGCTGAAGTATGGGCTGATGGGCAGGCCGCTGATGTTCTTCAGGTAGTTCTTGTTCCTATCGGGCACTTTAGCCAAGATTGCGTCTACAGTGCTGTCTGTTCTGATGTCGTTCCATGCTGGAAGATCATACAGTTACATGTAAAGAGAAACTCCTTGAGTCCTCCTTTATTTGGCGACTATCGGCATTAGAAATGTCGGCAAAAATGTATCTCGACAGACACAGACATTCGCATCAAAATATAACATTTATCTACTCGTAGTAATAGGTAGCTACTACTCGTATAAACTTTAAATCATAAACGACATTGAATTTAATAAAACAAGGTAAAGCCACGCCCATTTAATGTCAGCTTTGTCAATACAATGTTTGCAAGAATTACGGAATATTTTTTGTTACACAAAATTATAAAAATTATGATCTTTCTATGTAAACAGCTGGTGCGACGAGTATTATTTAAATTGTTTAAATAACCGGTCAGGTGCGTGTCGTGCCACGCGCAATTTAGGGTTCCGAAGTTGCCCTTTACTACATTGAGAGTTTATATACCAAAATTTTACATGTTTACTACCCATTTTATATGTACAAGTAACAACTTTAGAGTTTAGTTTTAAGAGGGGGGGGGGGGGGGGGGGGGGCATTGGATTGATTGGATTTAGAACTTTCTAGTAGGTACTAACAGTTTATGACATGATTATATTTCCTAAAAAACCTATTGCAAAATACGTGAAGAAGATGTGGACTTCTGATATATTTACGCCATCAGCAGCATTTTGCTCAGATTACAAAGGGTAACAATAAACAGGCAAGTGCAAGTCGGACTCGTATGTATGACGACCCCCTTTAATTTTTAAGTTTATTTTATTTTTAGTATTTGTTGTTATTGTGGTCATAGTAATACATAATTGGTGAAAATTTCAAGTATCTCGCTATTATGAAGATCAAGTTAAAAACGCTGAAAAATATACGTTTGTTGTATGACGACCCCCATTAATTTTTAACTTTTTTTAATTTTTATTATTTGTTGTTATATCCGCCACAGTAATACATAATCGATGAAAATTTCAAGTGTCTAGCTATTACGGTTCAAGAGATAGAGCCTTGTGACTGACGGACAGACAGACAGACGAACAGACGGACAGACAGACGAACAGACGGACAGACAGCGGAATCTCAGTAATAGGGCCCCGTTTACACCCTTCGGGTACGGAACCCTAAAAATGAATATCATTTTTGGTGCATAAAAACAGATCGGTGTTTCTAGTAGACTTTTGAATGCTGTTTATCTACCCTTTTGTTTTTTCATGTTTACGCAAAATTTGTTAAAAAATCGATTGTAATTGTAATTTTTGTTCTTTAAAAAATAAACGAGACCTTACAAAAAATAGATTTTGAAAACATGAAAATCAGTAATTTTGAATATATTGAAGTGCTACTTTAAAAAAATGTAAGAGTCAGTTTTAATTTGCATAATTAAATTCAACTCTTTTTCTTTAATGCTACCTTTTATTTTGCGAAGATATGCGAGATTGAATTGATTTGCAACGCTACTCACATTTTCAATTCAAAAATTACAGTGGACGTAGAATGGGAAATACATATAAGTCTTTAGTAAAAACCTTATCTGACCAGTGTCAGATAAGGTTTTTACTATTCAGTAATTAAGTGATGATTCAAAGACTGTAGTAAAGAGCAAGACTATGTACTTTATTGCACGTCTAGGTATGTATAGTACGGAAATATTATAATTTTTTTAAAGTGAGAACATCATGGTTTGAAAATGATAAAATTTCCAATAGCTGTGAGTTTCATTGCACCAAAAACGTTGTTGACCTGTGTTATCGTACTGCCTTCTCCAATAAACTAAGAATAAGAATCAAGAATCATGAAACAGGTAACTCCTATTTGTTTTGATATGAATCACTGCTTTCTCAAGTCAAAAAACCTCCTTGGCAAAACTTGTAATCGTCAATGTTGTACAGATTTCCAATACAATGGCGTTGTCTCTCTAACCTTGTACAACCTTGTAAAATGACGTAGCATTTTAGTTTTTTCTTGTAAAATCTTAAAGAACGAAATATACAACTGTATATGCAAACCATTAGCATAATTTTCTATGTTTGCTATATTTATTGTCACACATGTTAAGAAAATCGAAGAGGCAAGTTCCATATCACTAGTTATTGTTAATAATTATGTCCAGTAGTGGAACATAACAACAACAAGGTGGTGTCGGTTACGGTAACAGTGTCGCGAGTTCAATGGTTTTTTCCCCATTTAAAATAAATGCGCCCAACGCGTCTAAAGAAGTTGAAAGAAGTAAAAACTTGAACAAGGTGGTGTCGGTTACACGGTAACAGTGTCGCGAGTTCAGCTGTTTTTTCCCACCTCAAAAAATGCCCAACGAGCTTAATGAGGTTTTCACTTCAAAAATGGTTCGAATTCGACCACTCAGTCGCTCCCCGTTTGATCTGATATGACATGTTTTAGGCAACCTAACGGGGCTTTACAAAGTACATTATTCCTGATCGTTCCTTACAAGAAGCATGGCAGTGTGACTTCCTGAACTTACGGTCGAGTGTGTTGACACTTGTAACTGCCAAGCAGATATATGTTGACATGATGTTAGTTTGAAATGTGGAAGAGGCAGTGAAACTAATTCTTCTTCATAATCGTATCCTCATGTCTGAGGGTCGTGACCATCTTGAGCAGCTCTCCTCGCTATGGTTTGCGCAGTGCACGGTCTTGCGCCAGGTGTATGGCCCGTTGAGTATTTGAGCGCGCCACCCTACGAACGATATCAGTCCATCTTGTCGGCGGTTTCCCTTGACCTCTGCGCCCCGGGACATGGCCCAACAGTATAGTCTCTTCGAGACTTTCAGGTGCTCGTCGCGCTATGTGGCCGAAGAAATTAAGGAGTCGTTGGAGGCACATTGCAGACAATCGGGTCCGAATACCTAGTTCTTTCAAAATAGATACATTTGAAACTACTAGGCATTTTAATACAATGTCAGCATAGTATACTCCGAATGATAGCATGCCGCTAAAATTAGACTCATTAGTTGACCGAGCGAGCAAAGCGTCTCAGTTTCGAGATTGGCCAAAAATGCTTTTGTCCGTCTGTCTGTTCTCGCCCACAGGTCGCATTTTACAACCGATTTTGGAAAATGATGCACACGAGATTCTTGATTTATTTAAATGTTTGAGGTGATCGCGATTTTTTATTAGGAGGAAAGAGGAGAACTTTACTGTAGCGTTATTTATTGACGGATTCAGTCAAATTTGAGAGACACACTAAGGACTTTATTCTAGAATGAAGATGTTGCAAAAAAAAATCCAAAAGGCAGGAGTAGAGGGGGGAAAAGGGGGAAGTTTGCTGTAGCGTTATATATGTGTAGCTGTAACGGATTTCACTGAAATGGCTTTGCTAAGCCAGGGGAAAGGGAAAAGTGTCGGTTGTTGTATATAAGAGCTCGCGAGGTCTACTGTACGCACAAAACAACTAGTGGTTTTTTAGGGTTCCGTATCCGAGGGGTACAAACGGGACCCTATTACTGAGACACCGCTATCTGTCCGTCTGTCACAGGGCTCTATCTCTCGAACCGTAATAGCTAGACACTTAAAATTCACCGATTATGTATTACTGTGGCCGCTATAACAAATACTAAAAATAAAAAAAGTTGAAAATTAAAGGGGGTTTTCATACAAAAAATGTGTTTTTTCAGCGTTTTTAAGTAGATCTTTATAATGGCATTAACTAGATACTTGAAATTTTCACAGATTATGTATTACTATGACCACTATAACAACAAATACCGAAAATAAAATAAAGTTAAAAAAATGGTTGCCTGTAAAGTCGGTTTTACGGGCGAAGATTTTACGTGACAACGTCTACAGACCGATCATAGTTGAGTGGGAGAGAGACGCAAGGCATTCGGCGGGCCTCTCTCTCGTTCGGTGACTCATCGTAACGTTACCGAGCGTTACACTTTTTCATAAGTGACTCCCAGCCGCAACCTAATTTAAGACGTTGTCACGTCAAAATTAAAAGGAGTCGTCATACAAGAAACGTGTTTCTTTCGCGTTTTAAAACATTGTACGGTGGTACGGAACCCTTCATGTACGAGTCCAACTCGCACTTGCCCGTTTATTTTTATCTATGGACAGTGAGATACCCGATACTTACATATACTTTGCTGTGTGCTGATTTTACAACAAAAACAGAAGCAATATCTACCTATCGCCGGATGCAGCGGTTCCCCTGTGAGTCTGTCCCATGCTATTGTTGTCTCTCTTTGGTTTGTGATACCTAATGTAACTATATCTTCTCTGGAATAACCTGAAATAAGACAGAATAAATTAACGAGATCACATTTTAAAATTTCATGTAAAGTAGGTTCACCTTGAGAAGCAAGTCACCTTCAGAGAACTTGTAAATTATGTTCTTACTGTCTTTCTCATTGTTAAAATATCGTTGATGTACTCGTATGTACTACGACTTCATTGGAAAATGAGGACGGAGCTCAAATAAATACAATCGACAATCAAGTACAGTTTTCCTCATGATCCTTTACTAAAAGCAAACAGTGGTCGATAAAAATACACTGAGTCGTAAGTCTTCACGTAACATAACGCCAAGCAGTCTGCAATAGAGTAGCTAAAACCACCAACACGTAAAAGACTATGGACGTTCTTTAATTGAACTGCATTGTTTTATCCGCAGCTGTAATGCTGTGAAGCCCGGGATACGCTTTCCGGCTTTTTCTTTTCGACTTCGCACGGTCTTGAGCATCCTTGGTTGTAGGACCATTGGCATGCATGTCATCCTTGACGACGTCAAGCCCGCATTTCTTGGGTCTACCACAACTGCCGGAGCCCGGCGGAGGCAGTGTGGCTATACATTTGTTTCTTACGTAACTTACTAGTTTTTTGCAAAACATGACCGTACCAGGCGTAGGCGACTCTAACTCTACCGTAAAAGTAAATAACCCGTCTTGATTAACTTCAAATTTGAACAGAAACTAATGGTTTGTAGCTTGCAGCAGGTCTAGAAGGAAATCTCCACAATTCATCATCATCCGAGCGTACGTAGGTCACTATATAAGTTTTGAAACACACAAAAAGTAGACAACATATAGGTAGTTACTATTTATATTGTATTTTTTCACAATACTCCCTATTATTTTCTATACAGATTTTCATCCGCCTAAACCAGTCTTGGAAACATTTATTCCAATCTTACTTAAACCTATCAAAACAGGTCAAAAATGGCTGATTTGTACGCAGTCACCACTTCTGCGGCACTTGATAAAAAACTTGCCTTTTATCTTATCTATTATGGTGGGGAATAAAAAGAAGTCACAAGGACCTAAGTCGGGTCTGTAATGTGGGTAAGGGAGGGTTTCACTAATTCATTCAAAGGCATTCTTTAATAAAGGCCTTTGTTCTGAGGGAAGAGTGTGAAGACGCGTTGTCATGGTGCAGCATCATTCCCCGGCGCCCGGTCTTTGGTCGTCTCTCCTGCACAGCTTTGTAAACTTTTGGGCAATGCGACTGTAGTGTACAATTCTGAGTTAACTGACCTACAATTCTCTAGCATTGATGATGCAAAATGTCCTCTGTAAAAAAAACTGACCACAATTTTTTTCCCAATGCTGCGGTCTTTGCAATTTTCTTGGCTACTGGCCATCTGGAAACACTTATACCGAGGAAGGCTTCTTCATCACCGGATCATATTGATATATCTATGTTCCGTCGCCAGTAATGATTTCAGAAATACTTCTTGATCCCCCATTTTCAAAACGTAGACGCATCTCACGGCATCAATCCACGTGGGCTTTCTTTACCGTTTCGGAGAGCAAATGAGGTATCCAACGACAACAAAGCTTCCTCATTCCAAGATGTTCATGTAATATGGGGTGAACACTAACCGAACTGATGCGTAAGATTTTCTCTATGTCCCTGTATGTAATTCGTGGGTCATCTCGCACAAACATTTCAGTAGTCCACACATTTTCAGTAGTGACTGCTGTTCGGGGGCGTCCACTTCTCTCATCATCTTCAAGGCTGGTTTTCATCCTTTAATTTTCTTTAAACTATTTAAAAATGGTTGCTCGTGAAGAAGCAGACTCACCTAAAGCTGATTTAATATTATACGATCTAAGCTTAAAACTTCAGATAAACTACAATTAAAGTCATAATATATCATAGGACGCAAATGTTCACGTTTAAGCTCCATCGTAGCAGACGAAAAAGCGGGAAATGAAGACAGGATAAATGCTCCAATTTTTTTATTTTTTTAAATTGCTATAAATTGCCTTTTGTGTTCGATTTGGAAATAAATTTGCCTTTTAAAAATATGTGACACAGATACGTCCTGTGTTCAAATTTTGAGCATCTCAAAACTTATATAGTGACCTAAGTATTCCCGGTTACATCCTCAGCGGTAACGCTTCAGAGCCAGGAGTCCGCTACTTAAAACCCTATTTGATTTGACGAGGTTACTGGTTTTTACACAGAGCGACTACCGTCTGACCTGCACAACCCAAAAAGTAGACGAGAACCAATTCTAGGAAAGGTTTAAACAAACGCTAGATGGCGTTCGGGACCCACAGCTTTACGTATCTTCCGAAGCACGGAATCATCTTTCTTTTCGGTTAATCAGGTGATTCAAGCCTGCAATATCCTAACCAGACTGAAAACTACTTTTTACAAATATAAACCCACGACCTCCGGATCACAAAGCAAACGCCTTGACTACTGGACCACGGAGGCAGTCTCCACAATCATACACACCTAACTGCGGTAACTTGGCGATGGCGGCCTCGGCACACGCCCTGGTTTTCTGTATGATCTCCAGCGGATCCTGCTCGTACCATCCTTCCTGCACACACACCTCGGCTTTGTCTAGATGGTGAGACGCGAGCTCGGCAGAATTTTCTGCTTCATATATCTGTAGTGAAAAACAAATTTTAATTTTGTTTTTTAAACCAAAAGAAAACTACTGATTTCATTTTCTTTGAGGAGTTTCTACCATATCTCCAAAGTTCTTCATCGTGACTGCACCAAATTAATATGGAACCAACTTGGTAGTAAAGGCTTTAAAAAATACATACGGGTCGAGTTGATAGCCTCCTTCTTTTTTGAAGTTGGGTAAAAACAACTGCTTCTAAGGCCATAATTTCTTATTGACCGAGCGAAGCGTCTCAGTTTCGAGATTGGCCAAAAATGCTTTTGTCTGTCTGTCTGCCTGTCCGGTTGTTCTCCCCTACAGTTCGCATTTATCAACCGATTCTCGTAAAATGTTATAAGCAGGTTCATAATTTTATAGAATTTTTTGATTCATATTTTGGAAAAATTTTAAAATGGCGGAGATCAAAACTTTAAGAAAATCATATTTCAGCCATTTCGAAAAATTTACAAATATGTCATAAAACTTTTTAGTTTTAAATGATGTCTCCGTTTTCTTTCAAATGATTTATTTTAAATGGGGCAGCACTGGACACCGGAAAATTCATGTATGGCCTTAATTAAGAGCCAGGAACTTATTGGTATTATCAAATTGTACGAAAAGACGCGCGCTATGACGATTTTTTTGGCAAAGATAATGGAGTAGTTTGCTATTGCCTCCTTTATTTCACGCTCTAGTAAACTTAATAGCCACTATTAGTGTACGGGTTTCCTTACAATGTTTTATTTCACACGAAATTGCTCAAAATGAACATTCCATCAAATGTATCAGTCTTTGTGAACATATCTCTCGTCAACTTAACGAACACAAATCATCACGTTATTGTTAACCAAGGGCACGGTCAGGTGAGACGGAAGGGGCTTTGCCAATCCCAAATTGGGAAAAGGCCAACAAAATAATGAATTGTCTTTTACTTAAAAGATTAATGACGGGATGAACACATTTATTGCCGTGTAATGGCAGGATTACATAACGATCTTAACATAGAATGTATTTTTAGATGACACATAGATCAATTATAGGCATTTTAATGGGTGTCGTGTCGTGTCAGTTGAATTGGCTTGCGACCACTCGCGACTGCTAGTGGAATGCCATAACTAGCGCGCTTAGGGGAAAATCCGATGGGTATGTTGTATGTGTCCTAAACTACAGAGTATAGCACGCAGAATGCAGTGACCATCACATCACAAAGTTGGTACACTAGACACTACTTTACGCTATATACTTACGACAGCATTTCAGTCAACCTTATCCCAAAAGCAGAGGTTAATTTGCGAATGAACTTCTGCTTCGGAGAATAAGGTAGACTAGGTGCACCCAGGGACCCCGTTTGTGCTATCACATCTGACCTGTTTACACTTGCGTGACAACTATGTTACAATGTTGATCCGAGGCATAGGCAAAACAGTGGCACTCCAGGAGTGCCAACAGAAGTGAAAACTTGAACAAGGTGGTATCGGTTACGGTAACAGTGTCGCGAGTTCAAAGTTTTTTCCCAACTCAAAAAATGCCCAACGCGCATAAAGAAGATTTCACTTCAAAATTAATAATATATGGAGTAGGTACTGGTAACATGCCCCACCAGGTAAACCAATCAGTCTAGTACGCTGATTAAGATCTGAGGGTTTCTGCAAGATGACACCGATTACAGAGTTACGTATACATCAGAAAATATACCCATATTTTCATGATCTGTGATTGTAGTTATAATATAAAGTGCTTTTCTGATCAAAAATGTAATTCTTCATACGAAAGGATTATTATGAAATGCATTTCATCCGACACATTTTAATTTGATTACCAAGATATTGACCCCAAGTATGAATAGCGACAGACATCTTAATACCTAATCATTTAATAACAAACATCGATTATCTTTAACAACTTAGGCGGCTTGTAGTTAAAAATTACGACCTCTGTGGCTCAATGATAGTGGATTAGTATAATGTGCTTCAAAACCACAGAGCCTCGAAGTCAATTTATTTACAAATCAATCTCTATAACTATTGATAATTTATTGATAGTGATAGGTCAGTTACTAAGGGGTGCGAATTGCAGGGGACAAGTTGTCCTTGTTCTAATTCTCTTATGTTCTATTTAGCAAACCAGACATTCATAACACGTGATATGGTGACCGCCCCAGCTTTTTCGCGGACATGTTTTGTACATGTAACTCCCGAAGAAATGCTCAACATATCAGTCGATGGTACGAGTACATCGAAATCGTTAAAATAGTGTTATTACTCACCACAAATCTGACTGTCTTCGTTCCATCATCTATGACTCCGATCAATGGCTTTTTGGAGCCGTCTCTTACGGGCATATCGCCGTCTGTAACAAATCAAAGAAACTTCAAATATTTTTGAAGTGAAAACTTCTTTAGCGGCGTTGTGCACTTTTTTTGTAATGGGTAAAAAAATGTTAAACTCGCGTCAGGACACGTGTCCTGATCGAAAATTCGTAAGACGCATGGAGAGTAGACAGCCGGCGCGGCGTAGGAGAGGAAGTATCCCCCTCTCTTTCTACGGCGCGGCGAAAATGTATGCCTGCGCCTGCTGTTTCGTTTAGCTGAGAGATAAACTTTTTAATGTAATATAAATTGTCATGTTTGTGTACGATAGCGCAATAAATAAATATTGTATTCTACCACATAAATGATAGTACTTTTATACTGATAATTAAAGCAATTCGTGCAAAGTTATTCCCTAACCATTCCAAAATATCAAAAATGCACAACGTTATTATTCAAGTTTTCGCTTCTGCCGGCACTCCCGGAGTGCAACCCGTCGTTTTTATTTATTTGACCGAGCGAGCGAAGCGTCTCAGTTTCGAGATGCCAAAAATGCTTTTGTCTGTCTGTCTGTCTGTCGGTTTGTTCTCGCCTACAGGTCGCATTTATTAACCTATTCTCGTGAAATTTTATAACCATCAACAAGTCAAATCAGATACTTTTTTCTAAACGTCAAAAACAAACATTTTTTTATGAGTTTTGTATGAAAATCAGAACTGTGACGTCATAGTTTTGAGGAGTCAAATAGCGCTCTTAATTTCAGTTTTTCTGCATTAATAAATCTAAAATCATGTTGAAAATGGGTTTGATGAATGACAAGTAACACTATTTTGTGACGTTTTATTCTCTTAACAGTACTGAATAATTTATTTTTTACCCAGTCATCTGTCATCTGAAACTTTTTTGTTACCCTTATTACGACGCATTTTTTTTGTTTGAACAACTTTTTTATCCGATAAACTTAACGGTTTGCGGCCGTTACGGGTGTCGCGAGCTTTACAGCTCACAGATCCACTAGTGATATGATGTCGCTGCCTGTCAAATTCACCGAATAAAGAATTGTGATCTAGGGTCTAGGTGCCAAGTTCTGTAGACAATTCTGAAATTTATTTTGAGAGCCTCTACATTCGACTTGGCTACATTTCACAAAAAAATATCCAAAAACTAAAACGACCAAAGTTTCATATAATGACTAGAGTTAGTCCTGAACTTTGTTGTGTTTTTATTTCAAAGTGAGTATTTCGTTAATATTGAATAAAGTACAGAGGAAAGATTAGGTACCTGTGCCAGTTCACGTAGTGCGCGACGCGCGCAGTGGCACAGGTATCCGATTAATCGTACAGACGGTTAATCAGATGCCTGATTACCCGTCTGTACTATCAGGTTCATACGCGGTCATAAATTTCAATGTCATGGAAATAACTAACGCTTATAGTAAAAATCTTCGTTTCTTTCCAGTCCAGTATCGTGGAGGCGAAGAGAATGAAGCCACAACGGTGCGATTGATTGCAAACCATCGTTTGGGCTTCTAGGCTGATTGGGGGATGGGGAGGGGGAGGGGGATATCGTGAAGAAATAGTAGAATTGAGATATTTCGAATTGCTTTTTTAGGGTTCCGTAGTCCACAAGGAACTCTTATAGTTACTGCACCGATTGTCACGAAAATTGGTGGAGATAAATATTGAAGTTCCAAAAGTTGGTTTTTAAAATTATGAAAAAATGTTCTTCTTTGCTGGTCTGGGAGAAAAGAAAAAACATAGAGTGTACCAGCTGCTTCTCTTCCCGTGCAGATCGTAAAAGCCGATCGAGGGAATGGGCGAGAATCTGAATCATATGAATAGACAATGCGGTTAGCAACCCATCACTATTATGATTTCCCTTTTCCACCTTCATGCCCACCATTACGCTAAAAGTGGCCTGGGCTTTACCGGCCTTGGCTCTGTCTACCCCGTTAGGGATAAAGACGTGATAGTGTATCTGTATGAAAAAATGTTTTTTTTTCAACCTCTCATACAACGAAAAGTGAATTTAAAAAATTAAATTGGACTAACCCCATCGTGTGGGGTATCGTTGAAAAGTCTTTTAAAATGCAACAAAAACTGCTTTGAAACTATGTAGATCAAAGCCCCCAGTCTTAAGATAATCTAATATAAAGTTAAAATTTGAGGTGTCCCCCACCATAACTTTTGAAATATTACTAAAATAATTCTGAAAAAAATGTGGTATATACCTCAAAGTATGTACTTTCAATTAAAACTATAGCGGTCTCGGTATCATAGATAGTTATTTTTTAATACGTCATAAATCGTAAACCGCAATTTACCTTTAGAATTTTTATATTATGTTTCTTGCTGCTACGGAACCTTTCATGGGTGAGTCTGACTCGCACTTGGCCGCTTTTTATGTCGTTGTGTTTATTTGTCTTTTATGTTTGAAGTGGCCAAAACTGATTTCAAATTGTCTGTTTATCTGCTAAAAGGAATTTCATACTGGCATAAATGTACATATTGCTATTAAAATCATGGTTGTGTAGTTTACATTGTGACGATGAAATTCTAATTTGATCAATTCCTCAGAGTCGCTACTACTTAATTCACATATACAAAATGCATGCGATTTTCACGTACTGCCAATTGAATGACCGTCAAACCAATCACATTTTTCGAGTAGATACAGATTACAGACAGACAGACTTTGAAATCAAGTAAATTATTGTGTGTGTAGATACCTGTGCGAAGCCGCGACTAATCGCTAGTAATAGTAAAAAACTTATCGTCCGTAACACAATATGGCCATAACAACAAACCACCGCGACGGTGGTTTCCGTCGCGCGTTGGAGCCAGGTCAAAGGTGTCACTTCGTCAGACGACCGACGATAACTTACACGACTCCCGAAAAAAAGAGTGTAACGTTTATAGAGTTTACGTAAGTATCCATATGTACATATACCTACAATTTTTTTTATAAATCTATGCATTTTTACTGCATATACCTCTATACGTGAGTATCTTTATTCCGTCATAACTTCGAAATGCCTGAACATATTTGGATGTGCGTTGAAATTCTTATTTCGTCAAAACCCTAAAAAATCATAAGCTGTATAGTGCATTCGCTAAGTTAGTGTGCATGCCGTCGGCGCGCCACAAAGGCTGCGTATTTGTAAAAGCTGATGCCGAAATTGAAGCGCGGACAGTATACCATCCAATTTGACGAATAGAGGAGCTCGGTGGCCCAGTGGGAGTACGCATTGCTAGCGTTTTCACAAGTTAAGCAACCCCGGGCATGGTCTGTACTTGGATAGGTGACCACAAGTGGTACAAAAATTTCTCGAGCTCCTCCGTGCTTCGGAAGGCACGTAAAAGCCGTTGGTCCCGGCTGTCATTGTATGGCAGTCGTCAAGCTGTCAGATGCCTTTAGGCAGCTTGAAAAATCTGATGCCAGTGTTGGCCACTTACACACACAAAAAATAAAACAACGAATAGATAAACTATACCGTGAATATTTTTTATAGGGTTTGAGGCATCATCATCATCAGGTCCTTTTCAGTCTCCAGTGTCCACTGCAGGAGGGTGAGCACGACCCTCTGTGTACTACCAGAGCCATATATTAGCCAGAGCAGTCAGAGGATTTGGCCTACACTCTCCACGCTGGCCAGACGGGTTGGAGAGTTCTCACTGATGTTTATATGCTTTGTTTAACTTGTGTTTCCTAAGTCGCCTTGTACGACATCCACGGGAAGACTTGGAGTGATCTGCCGGGAACCACACGGCGGGTTTTAGGCATTCATGATTATATAATTTAAGTATACCTTTGAATAGGTTAGTTAAAACCAGACCAGGTTGTCCCGTTTTGGATTGAATCAAATATAGTCACGTAAGCATCACTGTTATTGCAATCTTTCTGAACACATCCTCAGTCTTAACAAGTATTATGCGTCTGTAGTTACAAATATTATAGAAAGTCCTCGCATTCATTATAGGTATGCCGTGAATTGATAACATCGATTTAATATTGTTATCAGAATGTCAAAGATATGCAATGTTATTCTCAGAGGTTACTTAGGAATACTTTGTTTAGTTCAAAGTTCAAAGCAACGACTGGACAGTTTACTGAGCCGTAATCTAATAAAGTGACTAATTTATTTTACTGCATAATTAAAACGGCGGACATTGAATAGGCCAGTCAACTTTGTTCATGTATTATTTCATTCGGCCAATCGCATATTTTAAACATCTTGCCCCAATCTTTGCGGTAGGGGATACTCATACCAATTTTTTTAGAAATCGACATCATGATCTATAACGAGCTGTAGTTGAATTTTGCAATATGACGGATTTTAAAAAAACTACTGTACTTGTCTTAAAGTTAATTAACGCATTCGTAAAAACGTGACGTAAGCTGCACACCGATAATAAATAAGGACAAAGATTATCTACGCATTTAACTGTACCTAATTATATTTTCCTATCTAGTAGATGTGTTGTAAGTAAAGTGTGGCAATCTAGCCTGGCGTAAACGTATTAACGGAAATGGCAAGATAACATCGAGTTTCATTAAATAGCGTTTTCGATCCAATATTTTCTGAAATATGACGTCACAATAGTGACAGAGAAGTACGGATAGCAAAAAGAAATTGCCAGTTGGCTCTGGGACGAAAATAACGCATACGAATACGCACTACGTCTACGTATGCTAATTATTCAGTGAAAATTAAACAAAGGACAGTAAATAAGTAGGTACTGACATTGAGGGCGTTATAAAAGGAGTTGATATACTCGTAAAAAGCTGATCTATGTAAGAAAAAACGATCCCACCAAAACATAAATTTCAAATGGGAGCCTAGTTGCTTGTCGACTTTACCAAAAATGGATTGATACCTAAATGGGTGCCTAGTTCTGTAGAGTATTCTGAAATTTATTTATTAGAATCTCAACCTTAGATCTGGCTGAATTAGATTCTAGATATGCTAAGGGGCTTTAAGGCGAGGTGGGTTCACAATTTACAATACTGTGCGTGTTTTTGACAAAACACTCAGTTTTCTTGGCTCTGAACTGGCGGGGCCTTAAGGCCGTACATAAATTTTCCGGGGTCCAAGAAAACGGAGACGTTATTTAAAATTTTGCTGCTACCAAATCCTAGATAACCAAAGCGAAATTTTAAATAATGTCTCCGTTTTCTTTGAAATGATTTATTTTACATGGGGGCAGCACTGGTCCCCGGAAAATTCAGGTACGACCTTAATAAATGTGCCAAATTTCATGTAGGTTAAGATAAGGGTCGTGTCTAAATCAATACTCCAATGCTGCTGGTGTAATTATGGAGCTGAAAAGTGATAGGAAGTCAGTAATTCAAAGACAGATAGAGTTTAGGCTTGTTTGATTTGTCTTGATAAGTCTAGTATCGAAACGTAATTTGACATATGTCAATGTCATGGCGCTTGACGTCGCATAACCTCTGACGGGTGTACTGAGACGGATCAGAGACCACATCCTTTTCCCCTGGAGCTTGCAGTGTGTGTAATATAAAAAGTAAACTTAAGAAAGTAAATAAAGTCCTGTTGTGAATACTCTCGTTTAATTACAAAATATAAACAATACAATAAGTAGGCACTTTGGTCTTAGGATGATATCCATGAAAACGAACCAGGCAGGACAATCACAGTAAAAGCTTGAACTTACACAAATATAAATTTATAGTTAAACTTATATGCATTAATAAATCTTACCAAACGAAAACACAGTAGATGAAATAAATTATGAAACAGACATATGTATAATAATTTTTCTCGACGTATTTTCTTGAGGAAAGAACACTTAGAAAACCGCAACATGGGCAAATTACTCGGGGAAATACACACACGCCTTGAACTCGATAATGCGGTATTGTTGATACGACGTCAACTTATTTATAAAATGTATCTTTGTGTGATCGATAATGAGGCGTACATATTATGGAGATCAATCAATCATCATTATTCATTTCATCATCGCTCAGCATTTGGTTCGTTTCTCTTCGGATGTGGTTATGATTATGTATGTATATGAGTATGAGGTTTCATTGGAGATGTGCTAGGATGTGCTATGTTTTGACAACCAATAGAATTTCGTCATTGTTAAGTATTAGACAGATATACTATATCTATCTTTAGGGTTCCGTAGTCTACAAGGAACCCTTATAGTTTAGTCATGTCCGTCCGTCTGTCTGTCCGTCCGGGATCGTACTCCGCCGCTACTGCACCGATTGTCACGAAAATTGGTGGAGAGATAGATATTGAAGTTCCAAAAGTTGGTTTTTAAAATTATGAAAAAATTATTTTTTTTCAGCCCATACAACGAAAAGTGAATTTAAAAAATTAAATTGGACTAACCCCAACGTGTGGGGTATCGTTGAAAAGGTATTTTAAAATGCAACAAGAACTGCTTTAAAACTATGTAGATCAAACCCCCCAGTCTTGAGATAATCTAATAAAATTTGAGGTGTCCCCCCACCGTAACTTTTGAAATATTACCAAAATAATTCTGAAAAAAATGTGGTATATACCTCAAAGTATTTACTTTCAATTAAAACTATAGCGGTCTCGGTATCATAGATAGTTATTTTTTAATACGTCATAAATCGTAAACCGCAATTTACCTTTAGAACTTTTATATTATGTTACTTGCTGCTACGGAACCCTTCATGGGCGAGTCCGACTTGCACTTGGCCGCTTTTTTTCGATAATGTCAATTAATGGTTATTAAAATATTTCCTCATCTCCAATGTAGTCTCGTTCATACTTGTGAGCGACGACGGCTGACTGAAGTGACCCAGCTGAGTTTAATTAATGTGTTATTCCAAATGTATACGAATCCGTTTCGTTTGGGGAAATAATCTCGCCAGTAGTTTCTGATATCAGTCGGTACCAACTGACTGGTTTGGTCTACGTATAATATGTTTTACCGATAGATGTAGTGATTGTTAGTAATACTGGCAATTCAAATACCTAGTTACTTGTATAATAATCGATTTTTTTCCGTAGTCAGTTCTCGTTAGCTAAAACGACTTATTGAGAGGATGTTTTGTTAAAGTAAGCAACACAGTCACAATGGTGCAATGGACTATCAGCCTATGTGTGGAATCACAAACAATAATTTGTGACACGCAAAGATTTAGAACCACTGGAGCATTCTGCACGCGATCTAATAATTCATTTTATGAATCCGACATTGGTATATTATTTAACAGAAAAAATATTTGTCGTCTAAATAAAAATAATAATTTTAAAGTTAAAGATTATTATTTCTAAAAATATATAATAAAGCCATTACTCGTATAATAAAGCTGTAAATGGTTTAAAACACTTAGATATCTTTACTAATTTCTATGAAAGACACAATAAAATAATTAAACGAGAGATTATAAAAGATCTAATCTATGACAACTTCACATATCTCTTTATTGTATGTAAAAGTAAATATGACATCAAATTTAAGCTGTTAATGATATTTAATACTCGTACTCTCTTATAATAAGTTATAATCTTGTTATGGATCGTGAGTCAACAAAGAATTATTTCTCAAAATAGGGTTGTTCCGTTTTCCTTCCAACGGCGTTTTCCGTCTAACTAATTTATTGGGCATTCCCCGATCTACTGTATCATGTTTTGTAAATCATGTCATGAATTATCAATTTCGAGAAAATAAGCCGTGACAAATCTAGATATAAGAGTGACCTTTTCTCTTCCGTTTTCCCAAAAGTTTTCGAAAAAAAACATTTTTAACCGACTTCAAAAAAGGAAGAGGTTATCAATTTCACTGTATCTTTTTTTTATGTATGTTTGTTACGCGATATCTTCGCAAATTGTGAATTGATTTTAATTTTTTTTTATTTGAAAGCCTACTACCAAGTTGGTCCCATTTTCATATGATGAAGGGAGATATGATGAAGAACTTTGGAGGTATGGAAGAAACTCCTAAAAAAAATTCGGTCGGTTGTTTTTTAGGCTTCCGTACAAAAAATGAAAAAACGTAACCCTTATAGGATCACTCGTGCGGCTGTCTGTCCGTCCGTCTGTCACAGCCAATTTGCTCCGAATTTACTGAACCGAATCAGGTGAAATTTGGTAGAATGTTGTAATCCTATGACCCAAACACACATGTGCAAAGTAAATCAATACTTTTTTAAAATAAGGGTCATTTTCGGGAGACAAATTAGAAAATTTAAAAAAAAATGTTTGCAAACCTTACTGTGTCATATATCAAATGAAAGGGCTCGTTATGAGGATCTCAAATATTATATTTTGTTATTATTGTAAAATGAATAGTTTTGATTTTATTCATGAAAGAAGACGAAAATTGACCATTCCCCCCTGATCTCCGAAACTACAGAGCCTAAAATTTAAAAAAAATACAAAATATAGTTCATTGCTTGTAGATTACAGGAAAACCTATAAGAATTAAATTAATTGTACGGAACCCTCTCCACGCGAGTTTAACGCGCACTTGGCCGGTTTATTTTTGTTAAAAATTAAATTATGTCGTATATATTTTATTGTGGGGCCTAAGTACTAATCAAGACAAATGTAATAAGCCCATCGATGGGGTTGCTTCGTCATCAGATCAGCTTCATGTTATAATAATATAGCATGTTCATCTGATTTTCATTAGCATTAAAAATTTCATCTCAATCTTAAACCAGAAAGTGGTTCAAAAACTTGCAAGATTTGAACCACATAACAAATAAACAACAACAAACAAGCTAAATATAAAATATTTGCTAAACAAATTAAAAAAATCCCTGACTTTCACGCGTTCACCGCCAAGGCCCCAACCACTTTAGAACGGCTAAACCGATTTTTTTCAAACATAGCTAAGAGCCATCTCGACAGACAGGACTTTTGATTAAAAAAAACCACATTGAAATCGGTTTATTCGTTTAGGAGCTACGATGACACAGACAGACACACAGACACGACACGTCAGACTTATAACACCCTATTTTTTGTCTCAAGTTAAAACTGAAACGTTTCCTCATTTTACGTTAAGTTTTATGTTAGCATGTAAACAAGTTCGATCTGTATGCTAAACCAAAGTAAACTCATTTAGAGGGAGGACGAGCAAACTTATTAATTTAAAAACGAATTTATTTCTTTCTGACAAGTACTGAGTACCTACTACTTATATATGGTAAAAAACGAATCCGAAAACTTGCGTCCAATAACGTGTTTATCTAGTAAGAAACAAGTCTGACAATACATATATCTGTGACAAGAATATCAACTTTCGCTCTAAATAAATCGCAGAAGTCTGCAGTGCACTACACAAAATAAATGAGCCAAGAGGCTTAGAGTATAGTTCCGAAGTTAAATGGTACAACATGGAATCTTTATTTTTCATAATTTTACAGGCTGCTACCCATTTTGGAATAACTTGTTTTGCCGGTGTAATTTTTTAAGTAGCAACAGTGCATCTACAGAAATATATGATCGAAGACTGTAACTATTAAATAGAATAAAAAACAAACCAGAAGCCGCGTTCTGATAGGCGAAAATTGACCATCCGCCCCTCTTATCCTCGAAACCACTGAGTCTAAACTTATGATAATTACATTTAAAAAAAAAACGACTTTAATTTTTTTAAGGAGTTTCTTCCATATCTCCAAAGTTCTTCATCATATCTTCACCAAATTAAAATGGTACCAACTTCGTAGTAAAGGCTTTCAAGAAAAAAAGAATCATCAAAATCGGTTCACAATTGGCGAAGATGTCGCGAAACAAACATACATAAAAAATTAAAAAAAAACAGTCGAATTGATAACCTTCTCCTTTTTTGAAGTCGGTTAAAAATGATAAAATTTTTAACAAAAAAGACTTAAATTTTTAGGGTTCTGTACCCAAAGGGTGCAAACGGGACCCTATTACTGAGACTCAGCTGTCTGTCCGTCTGTCACAGGGCTCTATCTCTTGAACCGTAACAACTAGACACTTGAAATTTTCACCGATTATGTATTACTGTGGCCGCTATAACAACAAATACTAAAAATAATAATTAAATTTTTAACAAAATAAACAACTGACTTAAATTTTTTTAAGGAGTTTCTTCCATATCTCCAAAGTTCTTGTTCATATCTTCACCAAATTAAAATGGGACTAACTTGGTAGTAAAGGCTTTCAAATGAAAAAAGAATCATTAAAATCGGTTCACAATTGGCGAAGATATCGCGTAAGAAACATACATAAAAAAATTAAAAAAACATACAGTCGAATTGATAACCTCCTCCTTTTTTGAAGTCGGTTAAAAAAAGTTTAAAATCAAAGGGTGTCGTCATACAAAAAACGTGATTTTCCAGCGTGTTTAACTAGATCTTTATAATGGCATTAACTAGATACTTTAAATGTTCACAGATTATGTATTATTATGACCGCTATAACAACAAATACTAATAATTAAATTTTTAACAAAAAAAACAACCGACTTCAATTTTTTTTAGGACTTTCTTCTTTTTCTCCAAAGTTCTTCATCATATCTTCACCAAATTAAAATGGGACCAACTTGGTAGTAAAGGCTTTCAATTAAAAAAAGAATCATCAAAATCGGTTCACAATTGGCGAAGATATCGCGTAACAAACATACATAAAAAAAAAAAATAAAAAAAAAACATACATTCGAATTGATAACCTCCTCCTTTTTTGAAGTCAGTTAAAAATAAGATAAAATAAAAAATTAAAGGGGTCGTCATACAAGAAACGTCTTTTTTTCAGCGTTTTAAAACATTGTACGGTGGGACGGAACCCTTCATATTCGAATCCGACTCGCACTTGCCCGTTTATTTTTAGGAGTTTCTTCCATATCTCCAAAGTTCTACATCATATCTTCACCAAATTAAAATGGGACCAACTTGGTACTAAGGCTTTCAAATAAAAAAAGCTTCATCAAAATCGGTTCACAATTGGCGAAGATATCGCGTAACAAACATACATTTTAAAAAAAACATACAGTCGAATTAATAACCTCCTCTATTTTTGAAGTCGGTTAAAAATACTAATACTAATCTACTCATAAATTCTTCTTTGCTGGTCTGGGAGAAAAGAAAAGACATAGAATGTACCAGCTGCTTCTCTTCCCGTGCAGATCGTAAAAGCCGATCGAGGGAATGGGCGAGAATCTGAATCATATGAATAGGCGATGCGGTTAGCAACCCATCACTATTATGATTTCCCTTTTCCACCTTCATGCCCACCATTACGCTAAAAGTGGCCTGGGCTTTACCACCGTTGGCTCTGTCTACCCCGTTAGGGATAAAGACGTGATAGTGTATCTCATAAATTACAGGAAAACCTTTAAGATAAAAAAATTAGGGGTTCTTATGATAGGTAAAGGAGATGTTTCACGAATGTATGGAGCCCCGGCCTGGACATTGTACATGTATAATGTAGAAACTAAATTATTAAATAAAAGTGTTTTAAGTAACATTTTGGCCCATCTTGGCTTAGATATTTGGTGAAAAAAGCGTTAAATACACTTATGACACACGAAAAACGCCATGTTGACATTTGACGTTTCAATGAGCGTGCGTTCAAAAATCACAAGCGAATGTATGATCGACAAAATAAAAGATAAACATAAAGCTGTGATTTAATTGTAAATAAGTTTACTTTCTTTCATAAAAACCAAATCGTGGCTTTTGCACGCCTCATAAGCGAAGCGCATTAGGTAGTGCTCTACTCTCGCCTTACAAAAATCAAGTGATTTTTTTAACTAATTGTGTCTCTATTTATTTTCTATCGCACTTGTACAATAATATTTACACATAAATGTCAAGGAAAAACACTAGTTTCAACACTTATGACATTTTTAAAAGACATTTTGCCTTTTAAATAAATAAAAACAATGTTTAATAAAATCTTTTTGTGGACGTCCGTGTGTCGGTATGTATGGAAACTGGCGTGGTCACGATAACTCCCGAAAAACTTATCTGATCAAGTCAATTTTTTTATACGCTTCAGTATTATCCAAAACTAAGTCCTTTCGAAGATCACGGTCTAATTCAATGTAGTTTAATCCTAATTATTATTATAAAAATACAGGTGACATATTAAAAATAATTTTGGATGTGAGGTTTGTTGAAAGAGTTAATACCTATGTATGATGAGTACGAATGTGTAACTGGCAAGTAAGAAAAGAAGTAAAAAGAAATTTGAATAAAGAATGTTGTGATTTTGTTTGTTTTATTAAATACTAGCAGTCCACCCCGGCTTCGCCCGTGGTACACACATAGCCTATGTCACTCGGCGATAGTGTAGCTTTCCAATGGTGAAAGATTTTTTTAAATCGGCCCAGTACTTTTTGAGCCTATTCATTACAAACATACAAACATACAAAAATAGGTACAAATCTTTCCTCTTTATAATATTAGTGTAGATGAAGACGAATAAATGTAAAAGAAGCGATAAGTTAGTTAATATTTTATTTTATTTGCATTAACTAATTGAGAATGAAAAGAACAATCAGTGGTAACACTGTTCTTGACATTCGTGACGTAGTCTTGTCTTTTTCTTGTTTTTACTTAGTTTTTTTGAGATTTCTCAAAATCTACCGGTCCGAATCGGTTTAAATTCACAGGAAATCCGAGTTGTATAGAACTCTTTGGAAAGCTACTTGTTTGGTTCCGATCGGTTTAGTTGTTCAAGAGTTATAAGCGGGTCACATACACACCCACACACACATACGGATAGGGTGCATGACACTTGCTCGTGAGTGGTCAGGGAAGATTCCTGAGACCTCTAAACGTCGAGATCTGATGAAAACTCGACTTTTCAAAAACGGGGTGAAACTAATAACGTCCCGAATTCTGAAAATTTTCAATTTTCTCAGCGGGAAGTTAAAAATAATCTCCAGTCGTGCGTTAAAGCCGACACATACTTTTCTTCGTTTTAAGTTAGCAATAAAACAATCAAAATCAATTTAATTGTGAAAAATGAGATTATGAGGCGTGCACTTTTGGATTTTCCAAACTATTTAAACATTTTTTTGTTATCAACTAACCTCAAATTACCATTATTATAATACAATACATTTCATTTGAGATTGACAGTTAACCAAACACTTCGAACTAAGTTTCAGAACGGACTCACAGTGAAACATGGCGGTGAAATACTTATTGCCAGGATAAAATAAAATATTGCTTTTAAAATTAAATTGCAATTAAAATACTGAAAATATTTTTTTTATTATTTTTAGATATGTCCTCGATTTTGTAAAATATGTACAATGTGCAGACCGGGTTTGAAACGTCTCCTTTAAAAATAAAAATATATGTAACTATGTCGTGTGACACATCAACTGAATCAATGAAAGGGCTTGTTGTAAGAATCTCAAACATATTTGCTATGATATATGATATATATAAATACAATTTAAAAATATTTAAATATATTTGTTAATAGAACGTGATCAAATTACTAAAATTGCAACTTGCACTAGTTGTACTAGTAATTAATAATAATAATAAATAAAATGTATATTTATTTCCTCCACAAAAACTTACTGTAACCTATTCTATGTAATGAAGATATTTGTATTAAACAAACAATAAAAGATGTTAAAACCTGGATTGTTGTGCTAGTTTGAAATATATAGCAAATAAAATTAGGTGTTCAAAATAATATGTATGACACTTGTTTGCTTATGACCGATGAAATTAGTAAAAATATTAAATTATATATTATTTGATAATTACAGGATTCTCTACAGCCAGAACTTGACAGCCTAAAGATCTTAATTTTTTTGGTGGATATTTAACTTGGCTCCCATTTACACATTTCTGTTTTGGTGGGATTATACTTAAAATTTATAACAACAAATAATAATCTTAACTGCAATCCGATTAATTAATCCGATGCACGGTAAATGTCAAAAGAAATTATGATGGCATTGTAAATAGATTAAACATTACTGTATTAAATATATTGTGCAAATAAAAATAAAAAAACTATTAGTTTATGATATGTTGAAGTAATTAGGTAAGTATAATAAAAAAAAAATATTACCGTAATTCATTTTGAAACCACTATTCATTCACTATTTATTTAAGTTTTTATTTATTTATTCACAAAAAACCACAGACAGAAAAAAAAAAGTAAATCAAAATGAGACGATCGCGCGAGGCGCGTTTTCCCGCGCAAACAAGTTGTCACACTGACTCCGGAGTTGGAGGCGCGGCTCGCAGACGCTCTCCACAACCGTCGCGTTATCATAAAAACAATGAGACTCGAACTTGATATAGTTTTGTAGACTAGTGACGTCACACAGTACAGTAAACTCATGTTAATGGAGTTGAAGCCGCCGGTCGCTGCAAACCGTTTTGCGAGTGAACCAGATGGATTTCATCCAAATGTCATCGTTGCATAATGCTGATATTTTTTTCTATTTATTCTAGTGTATTGTTGTAAGTATGAACTTCAACATTTATGCATCTTAAAGATCTGAATTCAATTCAGGATCGCCAAATAGAACTAGTGGTTCGGTGAGAAGTTGAGAACAGTAGACCTCCCTGGCTTAGCAAAGCTACTTCTGTGAAATCCGTACATATACAACGCAAAAGAATTGGGGGAGAAAAGGGAAGAACTTTGTTATAGCGTTATTTAATGACGTATTTCAATCAAATTTGAGAGGCATGCTTAGAACTTCATTAGCGTTATATATGGATGGGTTTCACTGAAATGGCTTTGCTAAGCCATTTACAAGGACAGGGGAAAGTGTCGGTTATTGCATGGTTATAAGAGCTCGCGAGGTCTACTGTTCTCACAGAACCACTAGTGTAAGTTGGGGGACAATGGATTATTATAGTACCAATGACATACCAATCTCATGATGAAGCCGAAAGGTGGCCATATCATCTCTGTCATCATAAGATAACATTACGCCACCGAGTTTGGGCTCAATTGATTTGTCTTGAGAAGAACTTTTCATTGTTTTAGTTAAAGCTTGTTGAAAATATTTTACAATAAGTACTGTTTACATTCTACGTAAATTCTTGATTTTGATGATTCTTTTTGAAGTGAAAACTTCTTTAGCGGCGTTGTGCACTTTTTTTGTAATGGGTAAAAAATGTTAAACTCGCGTCAGGACACGTGTCCTGATCGAAACTTCGTAAGACGAATGGAGAGTAGACAGCCGGCGCGGCGTAGGAGAGGAAGTATCCCCCTCTCTTTCTACGGCGCGGCGAAAATGCTCTTAGCATTAAGTCCGCCATTTGTTAAAAGTATGTTTTACTTTAGAACAATAAAGAGTATTAAAAAAAAAATGTATGCCTGCGCCTGCTGTTTCGTTTAGCTGAGAGATAAACTTTTTAATGTAATATAAATTGTCATGTTTGTGTACGATAGCGCAATAAATAAATATTGTATTCTACCACATAAATGATAATTAATTACTTTTATACGGATAATTAAAGCAATTCGTGCAAAATTATTCCCTAACCATTCCAAAATATCAAATATGCACAACGTTAATATTCACGTTTTCACTTCTGCCGGCACTCCCGGAGTGCAACCCGTCGTTATTTTTTTTTATTTGAAAGCCTTTACTACCAAGTTGGTCCCATTTTAATTTGGTGAAGATTTGATGTAGAACTTTGGAGATATGAAAAAAAAATTGAAGTCGGTTGTTTTTTTGTTAAAAATTTAATTATATAATATGTAGTGATGCAATGTTTAAAACATCATTCGAGAACCACAGTGATTATTAATGCCATTTCCACTGACTAAAAATATTTTTCCTCCGAACGTTTAGGTACATGACACTTTCTTTATAATAAAACACACGTGCGATTAAAAAACCTACCTATTTTGACAATCCCACATAACAACACTTTATAAAAGTTTGCAATATTCTTCATTGATTTCTTTTTAATTCGACTGAGATACACCACGGCCAAATACTAATTAATTAGTAGCGTGATCAGCGGATGATCGGTGCAATAAATAATACCATCCAAATAGAACATGAATGAATGTGCACGTGTATTTGTTTTGTGTTGTGATTGTGACTCATTGTTACGAAACCTATCACCGACACCACTCTCTCACAATTTTTATATTGCAAATGTAATCAACATAAGTTGCCTGGTGACTTGTAATACAGGTAGTATCTACTTAGCTCAGGCACCAGTTCTCTCCACGTTTCAGGTCATACTCGTAAACTATGTATAAAATTCATCAAATATATTGTATGTCTATGTACCTATACTGGAGAGAAAATAAAACCATTATTATTATTATATATTATTATAAGTATTCAAACATAGCTTTTGTCATAGAAATTAAGAAGTAATACTTTATATTTGCTTGTTACATTCACAAATTGTAAAGAGAAAATAAATAATTTATTTATTATTGTTTGTTGCTCCCTAATAAATAATACAGCAAGTCTACGCTGCTTTAATAATATTTTTTTAATAACTGGATGCTACGCTTCCAAATAACTTAGTACGACTACTAGGAATAGCCCACATAATCATGGCAAGGAGATGAAGATCAGAATTTTATTAATACCCTGATTTCAGGTTTAATCCCAAAAATTTCCATTAGAAAGTTCCACAGTAGTGAGAATAAATATAAAAATATACGGACAAATCACACAGTTAATAATAGACCATGATATGCTTAAATACCCCAGTGGTGGATGATGAAATGATAAATCTACGTCTAAACTCTAAACACCCCCGAGTGTGGTTATGATTCATTTGAAGTACATAACTACTAACCAAAACTTAAATTTTCCACTCATTAACAGAGTTACATAAAAAGTAGGTTATCAATTCGTCGGAATCTTTTTCTTTTTAATGTATGTTCCCCAATTACTCGAAGACGCCTGGACCGATTTGGATTTTTTTTTTATTGAAAGGGTATACACAACGGGTACACAACGAGAGAGAACAGAACTTCTCATCATTGCCACTGGTATGACTCTCCATTGATTCAGAGTAACATATATACTGTCGCGAACGAGATAGAATCTTCCCGAACAATATTCGCGAACGAATACTACGATAGATTGGTGCAAGCCAAATTGGCCCATATGTCATGTGTCATAAAGTCTAGAGTTGCTTAACCATGTTACACTCACACACATACCCGGCGCCTGGATGCTTCGAAACACATTCGTCGACTATGTAGAATATTCGAGATTAATGTGGACCTATTCGATAGCGCATATAAATAGGGAACGTTGGGTGCGCCAGAGCAGTTCAATACGAGCTATCAAAGCGATCACTTCGAAGCGAAGGAAACCTACCTTAGTGCGACAAGTGGAAGTACCTGCGACTACCTTGGCGAGATACCTGGACCTCAGCTGCTACGCGACTTGGACCTTGGACGTTTGGAAGACCATCTTCACGTGTCATCTTAGGGTTCCGTAGTGAATAAATCCCTCATACGAAGTTTTAGCGTTTCTCTCCAAATTCGAACCCCAGTTTCGTAACAATACCTACTACTACTACTAACGAAACAATTTATCTGTACACACGTCGATGTGTGAGTTTTACACTTAGGGTCGCACCGCAGAATTATTTTAGTACTTACCTAGTAACGAGTTCGACATATTTACGATTATATTTTTCCATACCGGAAGATTTGCGAACACTATGACGTAAAAAATATTCTGTTTTATATGTATTAAATGTTACAGAAAAGTCGGAAACAGCTACATAATATCACTTCACAAATATTTTTCATTATGTCCATTGTCCATTTCACCATTAGTTTACTTTACTAATTATTATTGAGTCATTTATAATGTAACGCACTAATTTCACTAATTCACTATTGTAATATAGTAATTTGCATATTCGGCGCAAAACTATACGGTAATTATATGAATAAATTCAATAAAAATAAACAAATGTTTATCACGCTTATTACACGCACAGCATGTCAAGTTGTCATTGTCAACAATGGCATTTAGCACTATAACCCGCGAAAATCTAGTTGGCATCTGCGTGTATGTGATTACCTGTGAGCGAGGAGCCTATATAATATTACCGGATTGCATATTAGCAATCCGGTAATGTTACAATCTCGCTCTTGTGTATCTCCCGCCAATGCGAGAGAGCGAGAAGGGTATATATATCAAGATGGCTGCTGGGTAATAACGTGAAATTATATTGTTGCTTTGCTTACCTGTTTTCATCATTTGGAAATGTATGAAATATACGTTCTTTAGAGTATTGGGTGGATAAACAATTATTATACGCGCACCTTCTCACCATGATGGTTACTATTGGTTGACAGTTCTCAAGACAACACACGTCGCGTATTGCGTGCGGCTAGTAATTAAACCCTGGTTTGGAGCTGTCAAAGCTCACAAAGTGCGGGGGAGAGGTGCGGGGACGCCAATTTGCGGG
The DNA here is from genome assembly GCA_963576875.1 of Acrobasis repandana. Taxonomy (NCBI): domain Eukaryota; kingdom Metazoa; phylum Arthropoda; class Insecta; order Lepidoptera; family Pyralidae; genus Acrobasis; species Acrobasis repandana. Next base: position 7,889,867 of record OY756241.1, on the reverse strand, counting down.
AGACGCTGTGAGATACCATTCTGTTTGACTCTTATGTATTCTGTGTCATTGCGAAGACTAATTTAAAAGTGGAACTAGATTATGGCGCGAAAGATTTTTGGCGCAATGTCATCAACCCACAGAGCAGTTAAGGCCGAGGTCGGAATATTTAAAGCTAGCTATTTGTTTAGCATTCAACACTGCACGGTATATCAAGTAAATATGTGCAGCAAGTTAATGTGGTGTATTCGTAGTTGAAGCGTTATTAAATTGGTATCTCAAAACTTTAAACTGTGGAAAAGATTTTACGAGAGTGGCATCTATTAACAATTATTGTTTTTGAATGGATATTGGAAACTTATCGCACAAATACATTCCCAAAGAGGGTTGACGTCAGGCAGGGTTGTATATACATACATACGTATATGTGTGTTATTTTATATACGTATATATTTTGTATATATATTCAATATTCATTTATTATTATATTAATATTCAAGGTTTTCCATCTTCTCTTTATTTTTACTATTTGATATCACATAATTAGGTTATTACTAGTTTCACAATCGCTCCACCTATTTATTATTTTTCAGCCAATCCTGTCGCCCAAAGGTAGCCTGTAAGAGATTGCCTTGGCGATAAGGCCGCCTATTGTACACCGTTGATTTCTTTTTTGTATAGATTTTTTTTTTAAATGTTTTGGTGTGCAGCAAGGAGGGCAACACTAGTTGAGTGGCTTAAGGGTGGAGAGGTGTCACTGGGCTTTAAACAACCATAATTTGCTCCCTTAGGGTCCCATCAGGTACGCCCACTCACCACTGACGTTTCACATCCACCGTACGAGTATTATTACACGGTCCATTCTATGAAATTGTTAAGAAGTATGAAAGTTTGCGGTCACCAAAAGCAAAAACTGACCGTTTCTTTCTAAATTACCAGAATGGTAAATGTACCTGTCAGCATATATGTATAAACAAATTTGGTTCTATGCCTAAAGAAATCGCTAAGTTTTTAGGTTTAGCAGATGCTGAGAGCTACACTGGACATTGTTTCAGAAGAACTTCAGCTACATTGCTGGCTAATTCATGAGCTGATATAATGACTTTGAAGTGTCATGGTGGGCGGCGATCTAGCAATGTAGCAGAACGTAGAAGATTCCATACAAAACAAAAAGGAAATTTGTGCAAAAATCACAAAAAGAATTAAACTTGATTCTGAGGCGCTTCCTACTGACGAAACACCAAGTACATCCAATGATTGGATTTCACCTACCTACACGAATAATGAGCCATCTCAAATTACAATAGAACATGAAAGTATTTCAATAAATAATCTATCTGATGAGACCGCTATGCCATCAAAACAGTTAATTATAATTTTACTAACTGCACAACTACTAATTGTTTCTCTAAATAAACTTTTTATCTACTAAATAAAATGAGTTTTTATTGTTATTTTATTCACAAGTGTGTTGAAAAAAGTCGTATGATACACGTGTGTATTGATGATTACCGTCCTTGGCTCTTTTAAGACCCTCGCCTACGGCTCGGGTCTCAATGGCGCCTTGGCGGTAATCACCAATGTTACACACTAGTACCATAATGTACTATTCCCTGGACCCTGGCAACACCATGCATGCATTAACTTAGCTACTCCTATGCGAAAGCGCATTCCTACGTACCTAAGTCCTAACCTAAGAAAACAATCAGTATTTTTCGCGGCCGCCGGCCACACCTACGTAAATACTATTTTTACGTCGCACTAACACTGACGTATGTTGTGTGCTGTATATGTGTGTAATTATGTAAGTTTGTACGTTTACGATGCTGTCATCTCACGTGACTGACATGATAAGAAATACGGTTCCGGCTCGCGGTTGGTAATTAAGAGCAGTAGAGAATTAAGTTAGTAGTCTTAGGCAAGGGGAATGATCAAGTGGCGATCTCATTATAAAAATTATTTATAATGGTAATAAAAGGCGTTTTTTAGGGTTCCGTTTTTACTTTTTGAGGTACGGGACGCTACGAAACTACTGAACTAAATTTTCACCGACTATGTATTACTATGGCCGCTATAACAGCAAATACTAAAAATAAGATAAAGTTAAAAATTAAAGGGGGGTCGTCATACAAGGTACGGAACCCTTCAAGTAGGAGTCTGACTCGCACTTGGCCGTTTATTATTTTATTTAAGAAAATAGGACCATTCCAAAAATTTACCATTCGTCCTTTATCTACGAAACCACATAGCCTAGAAACGCGCCTCGCCGCGGTGCGCGGAATTTTTGTCCTCATATATTTTGTGTTTTCTACACAAACTGAGATACTTGCATGAATACAATGTTAAAATCGGTCGCCCCACGCTCCGCGACCGGCGGTGCGCGGTGCAGTGGGATCACCGCCTTAAGTAAGTCTGTTATTACATTGTAATGGGTGTGTCAAACAATGCCTCCAAGGTGACTTTGAAAAATACCCGCTAAGCTGCTTTTGCACGTTTTAAGTGTTACGTCATCGACTTATTGATAGATAAGATCGATTTTTTACTATAAATGCACGGATTGAATCAATTTGATCGGTTGTAAATTCAATGACTTATACTTTGCCTCCAATAGTGCCTCTATAGAGGTAGACTAGCTAGACTAATCTAGATCTAGACGAGTTCAAGCCAAGAATAGGCGATGCGACACCCGCGTGTATTTTACAGGAAAGATTTGGCCACGTTTGACTCCTTCATAATTCAAAATCTAAATTAACATAAACACGCTAAACTTTTATATATTGAGACCACCTCTATACTAGAGGTTCTGTGAGTAGACCTCGCAAGTCTGTCTTTGCGGGGCTCTGCAAAGACAGACTTGCGAGGTCTACTCACATACTGACACCCTTGAAGTTTATCGGATGAAAAAGTTGTTCGGAAAAAAAGATGCGTCTTAATAAGGACTAGCTGTGCCCGCGACTTCGTTCGCGTGGTTGTCGGAACGTAATGTTATAAAGCCTAAAGCCTTCCTCTATAAATGGACTACCCAACAAAAAAATAATTTTTCAAATCGGACCATTAGTTCCTGAGATTAGCGCGTTTAAACAAACAAACATACTCTTCCGCTTTATAATATTAGTATAGATGAAGTACTCTTAACCAACAACATATTTATTTGAATAAAGATTAATATTATTATGTTGATACAACTTAAACAAATTATTTCGACCAAATTAGGTACCATAAAAACGGTTTTTGTGAGTTAATCTTAAAAGATAGACATATACTATCGCGGACTGTTTTTTAGATCATTAAAAGAGCTATTATTCTGTAATACATATTTTTTGTGTATCTTGAACCGTTTTCACGGCGCACGCGGAAGGCTTCAAAGATGAAATAATTTCTCCCGTTTTTTACACATTTACCACTATATCTTTGCTCCTATTGGTCGTAGCGTGATGTTATATAGCCTATAGCCTTACTCGATAACTGGACTATCCAACACAAAAAGAATTATTCAATTCGAACCAGTAGTTTCGGAGATTAGCGCGTTCAAACAAACAAACAAACAAACTCTTCAGCTTTATAATATTAGTATAGATAACAATAAAGTTTTGACATTTTAAATATTTTTCGAAATGACTGAAATATGCAATATTTTACGTTTTCAATCTAATCTAAAAATCTAAATAAATATTTTTAGGGTTCCGTACAAAAAATGAAAAAACGGAACCCTTATAGGATCACTCGTGCGTCTGTCTGTCCGTCCGTCTGTCACAGCCAATTTGCTCCGAATCTACTGGACCGAATCAGGTGAAATTTGGTAGGATGGTGTAATCCTATGACCCAAACACATATGTGCAAAGTAAATAAATATTTTTTTAAAATAAGGGTCATTTTCGGGGGATAAATTAGGAAATTGAAAAAAAAAGTTTTGCAAACCTTACTGTATCAAATATCAAATGAAAGGGCTCGTTATGAGGATCTCAAATATTTTTTTGTTATAATTATAAAATAAATATGTAGTTTTGATTTTGTTCATGAAAGAAGACGAAAATTGACCATCCCCCCCCCCCCTGATCTCCGAAACTACAGAGCCTAAAATTTTGAAAAAAATACGAAATATAGTTCATTGCTTGTAGATTACAGGAAAACATATAAGAACTCAATCAATTGTACGGAACCCTCTCCACGCGAGTTTAACTCGCACTTGGCCAGTTTTATTTACAAAATCGAAGGCATCTAATCAAACATTCAGACTGAAAGAAATTGTATAAAAGAGGAAATCCAATGCATCCTGGGATGAGTTAAGAGTCCAGGAGTCATCTTCAACAACAATATCAAAAACCAATTCAAAGAGACACTATATAAAATTAGAACTTCCAAAGTAATTCAAGTAATGGTATTATACAGTTCATAACATTATCATTTACTAGATTAATACTAATCTCTTTTATCAAAACCAGTTATTTTATCATAATAATATCAAAAACAAGATATAGTTTCAAAAACTAAAACCTGATTATGGAAAAATTCATACTGAAAAAAGTACATTTATCCAGTTAATGCAAGCGCAGCAGGAAGGAACAACTAGTTATGTATATATTTTTGAAATGTGCTTTTAAAGCCCTTTCATTTTATACTCTACACGGTATGATATGATATATTTTATTTCTTAGTTCATTTCTTTATGGCCTATAAAAGGCACCAAAGTGGATTTACTGTGACGTCACACCAGCGCACAGCTAAGACGATTCCGACGATACCTTATTTGTCGAGGTATCATGGATATATTTGAACATACGAGGGAATAGATGCACATATATAGGTACTACTACAGTGTGGCACAACCGTTTCGCTGCGCGTACTCGTTTGTACCCACAGGCGGCAGCTGAAAATCAGTGCCTTGCTCTTGCACTGAGATACGCGCTGAGCTGCTGCCTATTTGTATCATTGCGACACATAATCACAGTCTAACTGGCATGTATGTGTTGTTTTTTAACCGACTTCTAAAAAGGAGGAGGTCATCAATTCGACTATGTTTTTAGGGTTCCGTACAAAAAATAAAAAAACGGAACCTTTATAGGATCACTCGTGCGTCTGTCTGTCCGTCCATCTGTCACAGCCAATTTGCTCCGAATCTACTGGTCCGATTTAGGTGAAATTTGGTAGAATGTTGTAATCCTATGACCCAAACACATATATGCAAAGTAAATAAATATTTTTTTAAAATAAGGGTCATTTTCGGGGGACAAATTAGGAAATTAAAAATAAAAGTTTTGCTTACCCCACAGGTATTGAAACAAATGGTTTACCCTAGCACCAAAGAAAAATCACTCAATTCGCGTGATGATTCAGCAGTGTGTTTTTGAGTAGTAAGTTAAAAAAAAAAATAGCACGACGCTCGGCGCTTAATGGTAAGATTCATTAGTTATTTCATGAGAAGAAGGAAAACCAAAGTGCACATTTGCAAAAATGTTGGATTGCGGCTACATGGTCGCAATCCGATGAATAACACATTTTTTTGTTTTGCTTATTCTGATCCTAATGGTTCATATAGGACTGTAACAATTTAGGGTGTGGCATTGATAAAGTGTAATGATGCAATTCTTTAGTAAGCAACCGCCAGTTTTAAAGGAACTTTGTTTAATTTACCTACAAACAGTGACGCTAAATAGGCGGCCGTTACCCAACACAATTGAAATAAAGACGGTGGTTTACGGCCACCGTTATTTAGTATGAGAAACAACGGCCGCAAACCGAAATATGTATTTAAGTTATTGGCATACCCAATATATGACAACATGTGATTTTAGATACCTGTACTGTACCTGTTAAAAATTTATAATAGACAATATTTTTTTTAACATAAACTAGGTGTGTAAAAAATATTATTTATTTAAAAGCAAAATAAAACATATATTTTGAATCAGTTATAAATGTTTAATTGGTATATTTTAAATATTAAAATAGTGGTCGCAAACCAGCTTACTGGTGGTCATTAACTGAAAAAAGTGGTTGGCAACCGGCAAAATGACAATTTTTTCACGTTTTCAGCTTTTTATAATATTTAATGGGTAAAAGTATTGTATTTTATGTTTTATATCTAAATTAGACTATACTTGGGACTAATTAACACTAACATAATAAATGTCACATTAGGTACAGTACAGTTAGGTAACATTTTCTTTTACTCATCTGAAGTGAGTAACTCAGCTAACTGGTCGCTAACCGACTTCTTTACCCTATTTAAAAAAGTTATCCTCACTCAAAACAAAAATATTTAATGACTTACCTACCTACTTAAAAACTTTGACTTAGTTCAAAACAAGGCAGAAAAAGTATATTTGTAGCAAAATATTGTAAGTATTAACTCATTTATTACTATTTTTGTTTATCTGCACTATGCATTATGCATTCATAATTTATAACATATAATAATTATTTATAGGCTCATTGTTAGTGAATAAGTGTATTTATTCTTTATGAGTCAATAAAATATCTTTAAACCTATACCTACCTATCTACTAACTTCCATGTCACTCTGAATAACTTGTGTAAAATCGTTATCTCAAATTAATTACCAAAAACTGTCCAATAAGCAGCTGTCTATCATCTGCGGCTAGCCTGATAAACTTTAGACGAAAAAGATCTTGGATTCAATCAATAAATGTGCATGCTTGTGTGTATCTCAAAGAACGCCTCTTTATTAAATGGAATACCTTACGAGAGACTAGACGTTTAGACAGAAGGCTAACATTTATTTTTCAGACGCATTTGGACACAATAAACATATATTTTCTTGTAATTATCTAACAAGTAGAACACGATACATTAACCTTCGGAAAATACAAAATAATTACTCACCCGATGCAATTTTCTTTGACGCGTGAATGGTAACCAGTTTAGAATAACTTACACTTTGAATTATAATAGTTTTGTAGCGCAAATTACTGTTTGCAATTAGTTAAAATTATTAAATTAATGAACACACTGCCCGCTGCGGCTAAAATTGCGGATAGCTGCAGGGCCTGCAGGCTGCTGGATGGATGTCATGGATGAGTGACAGTGACAGTGACAGAACACAGAAAGTAGCGATGGCTGACGTTGACTTAACGTCGACACTTCGACAGTAGTGCCGTCGTGTCGTGCCAAAGAAAAATAAACGGGCAAGTGCGAGTCGGACTCGTACATTAAGGGTCCTCCTCCTAAGGTACCTCCGTACAATGTTTTAAAACGCTAAAAAAACACGTTTTTTGTATGACGATCCTCTTTAATTTTTAACTTTTTTTATTTTTTGTTATAGCGGCCATAGTAATACATAATCTGTGAAAATGTCAAGTATCTAGTTATTGCCATTATAAAGATCTAGTTGAAAACGCTGAAAAAAACACGTTTCTTGTATGATGACCCCAAAGACCATGGATCAAGATAGACACAACCTATGAATGTATTTGCGTGTCCAACTGAAGTAAAATCGACTTCATTCAAAATTGTCTTCTTTAGTTCGTGTATGACAGCTTATTGCACCTAACCTAAAACGCTCTGCAGAAAAATGCCTATTTGTGCAGTTTTGAGCTGCAGAAACACGTCAACAAATGTTGGAGGACGTTAAGAAAAAGTTTCCTTTTATCCGTGAGTAAATTTCTTATTAAATAGTATTCAATTTATTTTAAAATCAATTATGTCAGTTTTGTTTAAGTTTTATACTGAAAACTCCTGAGTGAATATCGCATATTCATAATCCATTGCTTATATTACTAACAACATTTGATGACCTAGTATTTATAACACGCAATGAAAATAAAACGAATAGATACTTTTTCATTCATTCGTTGTCATACACTTGTCATTAGTCGTTCAAATGAAGCGTTATTTTAACGATAGTGTTATACAGTGTTATGTTATGACTCTAAATCGATTAGGGAAACATTGGTTTGAGAGGTACTAATGTTTGCCTTGAGATATTTTAGCATAAGTGTGTTTGTAATATATTTGTAGAAAATAACATTTATTGACCGAGCGAGTGAAGCGTCTCAGTTTCGAGATTAGTCGAAAAATTATTTTGTCTGTCTGTTCTCGTCTACAGATCGCATTTTTCAACCGATTTTGACGAAAATTGGCACGCAAGTTCCTTGATTTATTTAAATTATTAAGTCAATCGCGATTTTTGATTGGGGGGAAAATAAGGGGAAGAAGTGGGGGAAGTTTGCAATAGCATTATTTATCGGAGGAGGGAAAACAGGGAAAAGTTTGCTTTAGCATTATACATGGACGGATCAAGATTCTTAAAAATTGACAAAATAACAGAAGACAGAGTATTTCATAACTTAACTATACCAATTAAACTACGTCTCCTCAAGACGAACACGTAGACATTAGATTCCCTGACCTCCCAAGACGAAGGGAACGCAAGTAATTGCTGAAACTTATACCCCCATTTTGCTCAAAAGTCTAAGGTTATACCACAGAATAAGAACCATTACTCACGTAGTTATACCTTATTGAAAAATCGAGCACTGTACTTTCTTCATTAATTTTGTACACTCAGTGCACTCAGTACTCGATTTTCGTTCCAAATATATGTATACAGGCTGACTTTTAAACCACCAGCCAAATTTTTGGACCAAGTCCATGGATTTTTTATAACTTTTTTTATAGAAAGTAGTTCAGTATCATGGACTACTTTCTATAAAAAAGTTATTGAAAATCCATGAAAATTTTTCGTCCTCCCATAGAAAATCCATTTGACTGAGCGCTGATTTGTATGAAAAGGCATTAAAATCCATTGCGTTGTTCTAAGTGCACATACATACAGAGGGTCAAACGGCGAGAAGGTTCTAATAATCGTGATTGTTTAATCGACTGAAAATCGAATTTTAATTCAATTTCATTCACTTGGCCGGTGTCTTTGAATCGATTTAGCACGAACAGAATGTTCTCATCACTAAATGTCACCACTGACATTACATTTGACAGTTCAAAACTGGCACTGTAGGTTCCCATACAAACTGAAAGATTTTATTTATCTAGTATATACAGATCTGTGGACGACCCCCTTTAATTTTTAACTTTTTTTTATTTTTAGTATTTGTTGTTATAGCGGCCACAGTAATACATAATCGGTCATAATTTCAGGTGTCTAGCTATTACGGTTCAAGAGATAGAGCCCTGTGACAGACGGACAGACGGACAGACAGTGGAGTCTCAGTTATAGGGTCCCGTTTGCACCGTTTGGGTACGGAACCCTAAAAAGGATTTTTTGAGACAACAAAACCACAGACCAAGTGCCATAGACTATCACTATTCATCAGTTTCATCACTGTCAATGTCAAATCTGTTACCTACCCTGAGATAAGGGATATATGTACCTACCTATAATCAATGACGTATATATGATTCCTTCTTATTCATTGCCTATAATCATACTTTGCTTTCAACTCAACTCATTGCTTTCAACTCAACCAACCACGGTTACCAACTTAGGGGTTTTCCCCCCAGATTTAGGGGGTAAATAAGTAAGATGGGAGTTTTTTAGGGGTATTTTCAGGGATTTTTTGACTATTTTTTTTTTGACGTGACAATTTCTAGTAACTCGATACTACGGGCTACATGTACGAAAAAGATGACATTGTCCGTTACGCTCAATGTCGCGTTCCGTAAGCGAGAGCGCGGCACGAACATGAGAGAGAATGTTTGACGTTGTCACGTCAAACTACCGTCCGTAAACCGACTTTACAGACAACCAATGTTTTTAGCTATTTATGTCCCATATTTGGACAAAAGCCTCCACTTTTTGTTTCCAATCACTTCTATCTTTAGCTAATAATATTTTTATTTCTTGACCTAGCGACTTCTACTAGTACGTAATTCTACAACCACTTTGTGGTGACTGGTGGCAGTACTGGCGCCACTGGCGGTCATATATTTTTTAGGGGGACAACCTACGAATAATAAATTGTAACGCTCCTACATTCACCGCTTCGATTCTGATTCCATTTACGCAAGCAAACCAACAGTAATAACAACGTATCACTCATAGACAAATATGCATGCGATTGGTCGCGCCAAGGTCACGATTCGTCGTCGGGTGGGGGTGGTCACCGCAACGAGCGGTGAGGTACAACGCGTGGCTTAGGTACATTTTGCATAACACTTTCCACAGATGTCAAGTATGGATTATTAAAATGTTTATGAAAGGTGAGTCCTGTGTTTTTCATGTCTGTATGGATTCTACAATAATTCACGGCACATGACGGCATTTTTAGTGAATCAATTATCGCAAAAACACAGCAATATTCTCAAAGGAAACTTTTTGCGACGCAACCGTACGACTCGAGTGTCACAGCGAACTGTCGCGTCGCGCGGTTCATATTTTAAGCCCCGCCCGCCCCGGTAAATATTGAATGGAATGATTTTTCGGGATTAGTTACGCTTCTAGGGATTATTATTCGTAGGGGCCAACTAAAGGCGATTTTAGGGGTTTTAGACACAAACTAGGGATAAATATTTTTGAGAGTTGGTAACACTAAACCAATCATAACAACATTATATAATGAACTTAAAATAAAAACCAAAAACCACGGCCGATTCACTTGCCTTTTAAAAAATTAAGATATAGCAAAAAAAAGGAAATTAATTCTTAGTGGCGAGGCCTTCAATGACCTTCCAACTCGCGCACCGCACCTCACCCCCGCGGTCGCCAAGCACTTACTTACCCAAAAAGGTTGGCAGTACTGCACAACAATATCCCCGAACTCTTTGTTTGGTTTCAAAATAATTTGAATTCTATTTTTTCATCTTCGCGCCATTTTGTGAAAATTATGTCAACTATTGAAAAAATTAAAACAAGTAATTATAATTTTGTTTTCTAAGATAAACAAGCGACAGTTCATTTTATTTTGTGCTGATGTTATGTAGATTGGAGTTTTCGCTCGTCATGGAATGAAGAACATTGAAAGAAGTAGGTAGGTATTTGGTAAGTAGGTACCGATTAGGTACCTTTATATATTAAAGTAGGTACTAAAATGGTTTATTCTAATGTAGGTAGTAGGTACATATATTTTATAACTTGTATTTTACTGTTTTAGCGCAAATAAATTCAAGCAGTCAACCATGGAAAGAACAAATCGATTCACCCCATTGTAAAAGTTTAAACATTCAATACCTAACCTATCTTCCATATAAAAGGTACCTACCCTAAGAAAATCCGAAGTGAAGTCCAATTGTAAGTACATATAATACCACTACCTAAGATATTATCGTAATTGTCATACTATTGTAATCTTCCATGCCATTTTTTGGAAAAAAATAACCCACGCCCGTCGTAAAAGCCGAGTCAGAACTCACTTCATTCCAAAAGTGCACATATAAGTTTACTTTGTCACAAACGATTTAGGGATATCTTTGTTTGTTTACCTCTCGCTCTAACTCGGCTTTTACGACTTGAATGGGTGAGGCAGCAATATCCAACGTTAGTTTATATTATTGGATAGGTACAGAATTAAAGTAAGTAGTACTTAGGTATGTAAGTACATATTTAAACTAAAATGTCTTACCTATAGCTAAAAGTAGGAGGCCAAATTAACCGTAAGACCATCGGCATTAGTTTGTAGTTTGTTTGAAGTAACTGCTAAGGCTATGCTAGCCCATGTGCGAAAGCTCTAAACTTGTGTCTGACATTTTGAATTCCTGATAAAGACTTAATTTTTTGCTGACGACGTAAAAATGGTATATATCCTAGCCTAGGGCCACGTGACCCGAACGCCCCTTTAAACGTTATGGTGGAGATAGGAATAAAAATAGTGGTGGGTTGCTAGTCGCGCTTATTAAAATGATTTGTTTTTTCGCCCATTCCCTCGATCGGACTTTTTACGATCTGCGCGTGAAAATAAGTAATGGAAAATACCAGTCCAATATTTTCTTTTCTCCCTAACATGTGAAAATGTCTTATACCTCTACCTGTGCCTCTACTTATACAAGTAAATAAAGATATTTTCTTGTTTTTCAGATAAGAATAATCACACAAATCAAATTTGCTCCTCCCTGCCTGAAAGGACTACTTTAAATTTTATATAAAAATTAATAAGTATTATATCGATGTACCTACCTTTTATATTTCACGTACGACGTAATATTATACATAAAAAAAAAAACCTTTTTTATTTCGTTGTTTTCTTTGTAATAAATATGAGGTTTTAATTAACCTTAAAAGGTACCTGCTATTTAAAAAAAAACAAAATAGACAATTTCTTTGCTTCAAATGTCACGGGACAGAAAAAAAGTCAAATGTCAAATTCAATCAAGGCCCCGCCCATAGACACTATCCACAAAAAATATGTTATAGCAGTCGGTCGTCTGATACTAGTATAGTATCTGCTCCGTAGTCTGTGCCAAAAACCAAAAATGAACTTATGATGAAAGTGCTCTTTTTTAATACATAAATATAATTTTATCTACTTATCATCTTATACTTAACATCGAAAATGCCTCTGTCTCAACTTGTGGATAAAGTCTTGACAAGGAAAAATGATTTCTGTTGTATATGCTTTGACGAACTTCATGAGAAGGCCTTAACCATGGAGAACGAAGTTGTGGTAAACTTTAACAATGTACAAAGCAATGAATTATTGTTTGATGTGTTCTCAGCTGTTTTCAATGACGAGGTAAATGACAAATTGCTTGCAATGTACGTACCGACCAGTGTTTTCCCAGCTCTCTGAATATCATAACGCTTATTGCTGAGGGTGACTTATCTGTTTGATCATTGAGCTAACAACAGTACAGATTTATTATAAGTATTAGCACAAAAACAATTTCACCTGTTCAGGCAAATTCCTTACTGCTCTGGTAGTACAGAGGGTCGTGCTCCTGCAGTAGAGACTAAAAAAGACCTGATGATAATGCATATTCCAATCTAAATTAGTGTACAACAACTGGTGTGGCATATGTCCACTGTACAATTTGTACATCCTATCGTAAAGTAATATGATAAATACGAAAGTGTGTGGATGTTTGTTCCGCTTTCACTCCAAAAAGACTGAATGGATTGGCATTAAATTTAACATGTAGATAGCTTATAACCTAGATAAACACTAAGGGTACTTTTTATCTCGTAAAAATGTGTGGATCTCATGGCACTCATGGCTGTCAAAAGTGTTACATGCGGGCATCAGCTAGTACTACCAGGCCTGTGTCACTCCCCGTTTAGGTATCAAAAATGTACCCATATTATTACTATGCGCGCTGCCGGCCCCTAAGGGTGGTAAATTTAGTTATACGAATTGTATGTCCAAAGTAATAATAATGTAAGTATAAGTAATAAGAATGAAATTGGCCTGCAATAGATGTCTAGGTATGTACGTGATCTAAATTAAACCATATCGCTAACTACATTGAGTAGTTTTTTTTTATCTATTTTTTTTTCGAGGCTTCAGTTCACTTGGTGTGACTATGCCAGCCTCATGGGGGATTTCGATGAGATAATTTTGGGACATTAGGGACAAGAACGTGATAGTGTGTATTATGAAATTAGCAAAGTCAGGCACAGGGTAGCGTAATGACCCGGCTTGGAAGGGACATGTGTTGTACTTGTAAATCTCTTCTCCAGAAAATACTCTAAACAATAGTAAAGCCCGCTTCAAAATCTACGATTAGTCCATCCATAATTGTTTAAGCTGAGATCAATACAATACAAAAATCTTTATTGCACCAAATAACATTTACAAATACAAAATATAAAGTACAAAGGCAACTATTTTATCATATCTCTACACCTGCTTAAATATGATTCTTTTCCTGTTTCAGACTCTTAATTATGTCTCTGGATTCAATTGCCTATGTATGCAATGTACACAAATGGCTGTGAACAGTTACATATTTCTTAAAAAGGCCAAAGAAAATATGGAACTTCTCACTAAAGCTGTAGTGAGCCTATCTGGTAGCATCAAAAATATGAATGATTCACTTGGTGTGAACACCCTGTACATAACACTAAATACTGAAGATTTTTCTACGGAGCAGTATTGTGATACTAAGAAACACATCAACACAGTATCAGCAGCCTATAAACGCTTGAAATCGATTGCCAATGCCAGCGACGATAAATTTAAAGAAGAAAAAGAATGCATAACACAAGATATCAAGAAAAAGTCTCGGTCAAACCTAAGCAGAATACCAACAGAGGAAATGATGTATGATCCAAATGATAGTGAAAACATGAAATGCAAAGAATGTTTTAAAGTTTACCCTTCAATCTGGGCTCTACGTAGTCATTTCATTCGGGTACATGCTCCTAAGGTGTACAAATGTCCGGAGTGCCCCAGGAAGTATGGTTCTCTGGGCTATTTGGAGACACACAAAGCTGAAAGTCACTGTACGGCTGTTTGCAGTGAATGCGGCAAGATATTTCATAACAGACACACCCTAAAAATGCACGAATTAGGACACCACATGAGACTTGTTTGTCAAAAGTGTGGGAGAATATACAAGAATAAAAATACATTCAACAAACACATTGAACATAATGTTTGTGGACAAAAGTCAAGAGCTAGTCCTTCCAATGCCAAGTTTGAATGTGATTATTGCAATAAAAAGTACACTCAAAAGGTGTCACTGAGAGTTCACATACAATTTGAACATGGAAATTACAAGTCTCTTGAATGTAAGTGGTGTCAAAAGAAGTTCTGGTGTAAGAGTCGGCTGAATGCTCACATCGTGAAGCACACGCAAGAGAAGAAGTTCCATTGCTCAACGTGCAACCGTAACTTTGTAACTAAGGAATCATTATTGTACCACACTCGAATACATACGGGAGAGAAGCCATATGAATGTCCTCAATGTGACTCCCGGTTTTTGTCGGCTTCACGACGAGCTGAGCACATCAAAAGACATCATGCTGGAGGCACATTTGAATGTGAGATATGCCATAGCAAATTCAATTCTCAGAGCTACTTGCAGAAGCATAAACGTAGTCACTTACTGCCAGACAGAGATATTGCTAATGAATTGAAGAAACCCAAAATTGACCAGAAACTCTCGGAAGAGTTAGAAAACAAACAGTTTGTTATCCAACCGCATCAAATTCCCAATTTGAGCACAGTTTATAATTACAATGATATATATCTTGAAGTAGGGAATGACGATTATAACATAAAGATAGAATCATGAAAATGAACAGGTATATTTCTTTTGGAGACTAAGGCCTTGTTTACGGAGACGCGAGGCGCAGGGCGGGCTGCTTGGCGTCAGGCGATTTTCCCGTTCATGGAAACGCGGCGCGTGTCGCTGCCCGCCGCATTTGACGCGCAAAGACAAACATTATGGTAACTAGTAGTTCCGTTTCCGTATAGGAGCGGGGCATACGGTAAAGCGGACACAGCTTTCTTGCATCCTGCCAGTCTTGTTCGAAAAGAAGCAAAGGACAAACGTGTGTGTACGAGTATTAAGTGTTTGTAATTATAGGCGACTTCATCGACATATTGCTTGAAGAAAATTACTACTTAACAAGATATCGTTTTAAAAACACGAATCTAACTATATTATTTATTAAATCGGTTTAGCCGTTTAGTAGTTACGAGGAAACATGGAGTCCAACATACATACAGGTCAAACACATAACCCTCCTTTTGGGCTTTGCCGCAGTCGGGTAAAAAGTCTCTTATTCCCTCCTAGGGCATGTCTAAATTTACAGCAGCCGGCTGCTGCATCACACGTCGCGATGCCGGCTGCTGCATCACACGTCGCGATGCTCGCTGCTTCGACCGCCGCATTCCCATCTGCGTCAATAGCCATTACACCCGCCGCGTCCTTCGCAGCGGTCGCCCGTCGCTTCATTCGCCACATGCGACGCGACATATCAAACGGACGCGTGCAAAAACGCTTCTCTTTGAACGGTACATTGCCATATATTTGTTTATGCGGTGGCTTGCTGCAACGAGGTCTCCGTAAACGAGGCCTAAAGGAAGTTTATGCCCAGTAGAGGAACCCTGAAGGATTAGTATGATGATGAATATTGTGTCTGAATGTAGGTACTTTTGCGACAGCTTGGCGCCCTAATGAATTAGATTTTTTTAATCACCAGTATCCAATTGATACATTTTCTTATCATGTTACTTGAGGCAGTGTGATTTAACTTTGTCATAATTTATTTGTATTTCTCAACAAAAATATTTTGTGTATAATGTAAGTGTAAAATTGTGTTATAATTATGTAATTAAATGAGAAATCTGTTGAAAAATTGTAATTTTTAAGACATCCCACTTCCTACTAATATTCTTCATTTAAGCGCGTTCCCGGTTAAATTCTCAGCTGTGCTGCTTCGGAGCCCAGAGGGCGCTTTTCCGCTTTTTCTTTTTCAAATATGATATGATGCATGTCAATGGTCACCCAAAGACGCCGAAAACTGCGAAATCAAGAATTAGTCGGAACAGTTTAAACGATTTGGCTATAGTTTTACGACAGGCCGCCTGCCTGACATCAACCCTCTTTGGGAATGCAGATGTAGCACGAAATTTTTGTGCTTAGTCCTTTATTCCACTCTTACGACAACCACAGGAAGAGAACGAGTGACCCTATTCTAAGGCCGCGGAACCCACACGGCCACTTCTTACTAATATTACCCACTCAACATTTGATTTGGCTAGTTTGGGCATACCCTGCATACCTTCTTACTTATATTTTTGGCTTATCATCTTTGTCATATGAAGTTATTGTTTTTACATTGTAAGGTTCTATTCTTCTAAATATGTATCAGAATCGCTGGTAAAAAACTAGCCAGGAAATGTTGATTTTCTTATATTTCATAGGATTCTTTGCAAAACTTGGCAGCTATTTGAACTTGGCTCCCATTTTCACATTTGTGTTTTTGGTGGAATATAGTCTTTTAATATCATTGGGGAATTTTTGGAATTCCTTAGGGGAGGCCTATGTCCAGCAGTGGACTTCCTGTGGCTGATATGATGATGATGATGAATATCATTGGGAGGTAAGGTACCAAGGGTACCTACTACAGTTAACGTCAGGAGGAGGACTCTCAGGAGAAGAGTCTTGACCACAGAGAAGAAGAGGCTGGTTCCGCGCCTGATTACATTAAGTATACAACGTGAAAGGGACATACTTACCCGTAATAAATGATCCACGGGCTATTATATACAAGATCACTAATGTATAATAAAATAAAAATAAACAAATATAACAAATACTAAATATCAAAAATAGTGAAAAATTAAAGGGGGTCGTCAATTGTCATACAAAAATCGTGTTTTTTCTGCGTTTAACTAGATCTTTATAATGGCATTAACTAGATAAGTACTTGTAATTTTCTATGGCAGCTATAACAAAAAATTCAAAAATAAGATAAAATTAAAGGGGGTCGTCATACAAAAAACGTGTTTTTTTCAGCGTTATTAACTCGATCTTTATAATGGCATTAATTAGATACTTGAAATTTTCACCGATTATGTACTACTTTAACCACTATAAAAAAAATACTAAAATTAAGATAAAGTTAAAAATTAAAGGGGGTCGTCATACAAGAAACGTGTTTCTTCAGCGTTTTAAAACATTTTGCGGTGGTACGGAACCCTTCATGTACGAGTCCGACTCGCACTTGCCCGTTTATTTCTAGTTATTTTCGTAGACTTCGTTCATAAAATTTCTATGGGACCACCTGGAAAGTATACCCTTTCAAACAAATAAAAGAATTTTCCAAATCAGTCCTGGCCAGGCATCTTCGAGTAATCTGGAAACATACATGATAACCTTCCTTCTTTTTTGAAGTCGGTTACAAATGTACATTCTCTGCTAACTACTACCATTGACACCATAGTCCATATCACAGAAGGCAAAGACTCGTTTCCAACTAGAAAGTCTAGTTTCTAGTTTCTCTATTCCGTGGTCCCATGGTCCCAATCAACTCATTGGTATAACATACCAACATACAATCATTATTTTTTTAACAAAATATTTTTTTAGCTAAACATACAACCGACTTCAATTTTTATTTATGAGTTTCTTCCATGTCTCCAAAGTTCTTCATCATATCTTCACCAAATTAAAATTGGACCAACTTGGTAGTAAAGGCTTTCAAATAAAAAAAGAATAATCAAAATCGGTTCACAATTGGCGAAGATATCGCGTAACAAACATACATGAAGAAAACATAGTCGAATTGATGTATTGATAACCTCCTCCTTTTTAAAGTCGGTTAAAAATAAATCTATTTCCTATTTCCTGCATGCATGACAGATGTAGTTGATATTAGGCTAGAGGCGAGAAAAAACACCGGGACGCCGATAAAAACCATATATTTAGGAACTTTTCCTGTTTTTTTACAATATTTTCGGAAACAACGGAGTACTTTCTTTTTACAAAAACAATTGACAATTAGACAGAGAAAAAAATTTGACATTCGAAACGTTTTGAAAGACAAAAAGGCTGAATGAAGATTATTTTTCATAAAAACATTACATGTGAGTGTCACATTCTCGGTGACATCTGCCAGTGCCACACGCCCGTTTATTTCTAGTACCTACATTAAAAAATATTAAAGAACTAATTGAGCGCGTCGCTTACACTCCCCACCCCAGTGCTGGCACAGCACTCATCACTAATGGGAATACGAGCGACGCGTGCCGCCGACCGTTTCCACACACCGGTCTTGGTCTTCACGTCCACAACCCTGACTCTGCCATCTTTACCTGGGTACACTTGCCGTATTAAACCCCTGGGCCAAGTGTTCCGAGGGCTGTCAGGATCGACAACCACTACTAAATCTCCGACCTGTAAAGGCGGTGTCTCCAGGTTCCATTTTCTTCTCGGCAGCAAGTCTGGCAGAACCTCTTTAACCCACCTGCGCCAAAACATATCAGCTAAACGTTGAGCTTTGCGCCAATACTTGCGAAGCTTCAGATCTTTGTCATCGAAAGAACCCATAATAGGTAAATTGGACGAGCTGCCAAGAAGAAAATGATTTGGAGTCAGCGTTTCTTGACTACCTGGGTCAACCGACACGTACGTCAGTGGACGACTATTTACCATATTCTCTACCTCAGCCAGCAGAGTAAGGAGGACTTCGTCATGTGGAGCTCGATCCGTCATGATGACGCGCAGAGAATCTTTTACGCTTCGAATCAGCCGTTTCCATGCCCCACCCCAATGAGGGCTGGCCGGGGGTATAAAATGCCACCGCATGGTATTATTAGCACCAAAGGTTTTCAAGGCATCCACATCGAGCCCCCGTGCAGCTAACTGAAGTTCCTTATCAGCCCCTTTCAAATTTGTTCCATTATCGGAATAAAGATTTGTGGGCCAACCACGGCGCGCTGCCATGCGACGTAAAGACATAATCAAGGAGTCGGTTGTGAGCGATGGAACGACCTCAATATGTATCGCTCGAACCGTCAGGCACGTAAATAAGACTCCGTACCTTTTTTGTCGACTTCTACCAACTGTCGCCTCCATCGGTCCGAATAAATCTAGGCCACAGAAAGAAAAAGGTCGCTGGTGGTGAGCCACGCGAGCTTCAGGTAGGTCACCCATTCTAGGTACCTCTGGCTTGCATTTCTTCAAACGGCAGAGCATGCAGTGTGATACCATATTTTTCACAGTAGGTCTTAATCGTATAATCCAGTATCTTTGCTTTAAATTGTTTATCACCAGTTCCTGATTCCCATGAGCAGCCTTAATGTGGTGGTACCTGACAATGAGCCGAGCGACAGGATGTTTACCGTCTAGGATGATTGGCCTTTTAATTTCCAGGTCTAAATCGGGCGCAGCGTCGATGCGGCCGCCAAGGCGAAGTAAACCATTTTCATCCAGGTATGGTGACAACGTAAGTAGCTTGCTGTGTTTAGAGATGTACTTACCTTTGGTTATGGCAGACATTTCTGCAGGAAAAGAGTCAGCCTGCGCTTTCCTGAGCAGCAGAATTTCAGCTTTTTCCATCGCGTCGCAATCCACTTCTCCGCTCAGTTTGCGACATTTATCTATAAACTTTAGGACAACGGCGGTTGCGCGAAGTAAGCGGAGCCAGCAGGAGAAGCGACGTGGATCTGGAACCGGCAAGCTGCTGATAACGGACTCGTTCACCAACATAACACAATCATTATCTGTTACCTCATTTAAATAAATTATGTCTGAGGGCCAGGTAGAACTGTCACCATACAAAAATGTTGGACCTTTAAACCACTTGGCAGGAAAAAGTGAAGGATCGTACTCTTCTCGCGTAGCTATGTCGGCTACATTTAATTTAGTAGGTATATACCTCCATTCACTTGCCTTTGTAAGCTCGTCAATTCACCCAACCTGTTGGCTTCGAACGTTTTGTAGGTACGCTGGTTATTTTTTATCCAGTGTAGGACAGTCGTAGTATCACACCAGATGAACCGTTGTTCGGGTGCTATTCTGTGTTCTTTAATAATAGTATTAGCAAGTCGTGCTGCTAGCAGAGCTGCTTGGAGTTCAGCCTTCGGGACCGTCAGTTGCCTTACAGGTACCACACGACATTTACTTGCAATAAATGCCACGCAAGTCTTGCCATTTTCAACCCAGCGCCAATACGCTACCGCGCACATAGCTTTGGTAGACGCATCACTAAAGACATGCAGTTGTAAGTTAAAATATTTGGTACTTACATTCGTAGCAGATAGCGTCATCGTAGCATCACTGGCTACGCTCGTAGAGGCGCTACGACTTTCGTAGCATTTCTCCGTAGACGCTAACGCAGTAGATCTATGCTCGCGGGTTGAAAACGCTGAGGCGGAGGGAGTTAATTGAGTTGTAGTACACTCACCAACCTGTTCACGCCCCATGCTCTGTGGTCTGTAACACCTTGGTATACGTATACTATCAATTTCCTTTAGTAGATTAATCCATTTGCACCATTTCTTTAAAACTTCGTCTGGCACGATGTCGTCCCATCCTATATGCAGTCGCCAGGTGTCTTGCAACATTATTTTGCCCTGTATTGTAAATGGTGATAAAAATCCGATAACATCAAAGATTGACATTACTACACGCAACATTATACGCTTGGTGGGTCTTTCCATGCCCTTAATAATATTTTCAGGTATGCGTTTCAGCGACGTGTCGAATCCTAATGTGTCGTCGCCTGGGTACCAGACGAGACCCAATGTGCGCTCACCTTGGTTTTGCTGGTCTACTTTGAACTTTAAGGCAGCAGCACCTAAAGTTTCTTTGGGCACGCTGTCCAAAACTGCAGTGCTATTACTTGTCCAATTGCGGATGTTAAAATCACCCTCTTTGTATATATGAGAAATATTCTTTACCATATTAATCGCAGTCGTGTCGTCTGGCAAACTATCAATATAGTCATCCATGTAATGTGAATGCAAAATTGCATTCACAGCATCCGGCACTGACGACTCAAACCGACGTGCATTTAAGTTTTTGACAAATTGAGCAACAAATGGTGAACAATTGGCTCCAAATACTAGAGAAGTCATAACATATGTGTCCACTGGACTGCTAGGGTTGTCACGCCACAAGAATCGAAAAGCGTGCTGATCCTCAGGTCGAACTTTTACTCGTAAATACATATCTGCTATGTCACCAGAAACTGCTACCGTATATTCTCTAAAGCGCAGCATAATACCTAAAAGTGATGACAATAAATCCGGTCCAGTGAGTAAAAATTCGTTCAAACATTTTCCATCGACAGCAGCGGCAGCATCAAAAACTAGCCTAAGTTTCTTTTTGTTAGGGTTATCAACCCCGAAATGAGGTAAGTACCACGTCCTAGGTGCAGGACAAATATCTACTAATTTTTCAGCATAATCATTGTTCAATAAATGATTTATCCTTTCCTTGTACCTTTCTGCAAAACCGGAATCCTGTTTCATCTTCTTTTCAATCCCAATTAGTCGTTTCAATGCAGTAGGGTAGGAATTAGGCATAGGGCTATGCTTATCTCTCCAAGGCAATCCAACATGCCAACGGCCATCAGAATGTACAGCTGTCTTTTCCAAATGAGAGATGGCCCTTAGATCATGAATATTTTGACGAGGCTTACCCGCAACTCCTAGGGCGTCGACTGCAAATGACCTTCTCACCTCTTCATGAAGCTCTCGCAGTGAATGCTCGTTGGCGGTGGCGGCGGCAGCGGACGGCGGCGGCGCGCCACTCGCAGATACAAACAAGGTCGTGTGCGACAAACTTGCCGTACGGAGAGGCCTCTCACCGTACGCAGGATGCAGCTTGCCATGCATGCACCAACCTAGGGGAGTGAGTGTAGCAGACGGCTCATTAATGTTCCCTAACCTTACTTCCAGAGGAAATAACAAATGATAATTATCAATTCCTAACAATATCTCAGGTTTTACATCTTCTGAACATAAGTTATTTCTGATATCCATTAAGTTTTTACATCTATTAAAATCTACTATAGAAAAATACTGAACAGGTAAATCTAATTTATCAACACATCTTAGTCTAACATTATGTAACTTATTGTCCATGCCAAATAGATTTACGTTAGCAATGATGGATTCACACGTTAGATCATTACCCGACCATGCTCCGCGGACACGCATAGTTTCAGAACGGCCAGCAAGTCCCACACGTTTGGCTAGTTCGCTACTGCATAACGACACAGTCGACCCGCTGTCGAGTAAAGCATTTGCACTAAATACACCACGATGCGAATGAATGCGAACCGGCACGACTTTCAGTAATACTTTATGTTCACTTGTGTTGATATACGTCACAGTTTCGTCAGCAGGCTTCTCTTCATAGGCTACAGATGTAGAGGTGCCCTCTGTGGGTTGGTGATGAACTGCTGCTTGATGTAATCTGCTTGTATCAAAATGTAGTAACTTGTGATGTGATTGACCACAGCCCTCCTTGTCACACACCGGTGCAGTACATTCTTCTCGTTTGTGCCGTGATACTAAGCATTTATAGCAAATTCCATTTTTTTTTACATAAAACCACCTGGTCTTTCGTAATGCCTTTAAAAACATTTTGCACTTTGTTAACACATGGCTATTTTTCTTACAAAAATGGCATATCTCCTCTTTATGTTTAGTGGATTGAATCATAACTGTGTGGGAACTTTTAGCTTGGTTGTGTGTGCCCATAATGTTGACATTAGCTGTGGTGGATATTTTGACAGCCTCTTGGCGTAAAAATTCAGACAAAACATCAATCCTGGATTTATTTCCTTGGCCATTTTTTAGTTGAGGAAAACTGTAATCTGACCACTTGGAAATTAATATAGTAGGCAACTTTGATAAAATAATATTGGCCATATAAACTCCACGTAGGTACTCCTCTTGTCCCACTGCTCGAATTGCTGTTACATAGTTTTGTACTTTTATTGAGAAAGGTACGATTTCACTTTGGTAATCTGGTGATAATGGACGCAGTTTTTGCAATTCTTGGCCAAATTTAAATAATAAAGTAATAAGTATTACCAAACCTTAGCTCCAGCGTAGCTATCAGTTCATCTGGCGATGTGGCACTTATGAGGAGTGCAGAAACAGCATCTTTTGCAGCTCCCCGAAGACACTTACGTAATCTCCAGACGTTCTCCATGTCACTGAAGCCACATATTTTGGTAGATTCGTCGTATGCTCGCTTGAATTGAAGCCACTCAAGCGGGTCCCCATGGAATTCAGGTAAGTCCTTGGATACACTTAGACGACTTAACAATTTAGGATTTCCATTATTAGCTGCAGAAGTGGTGGCTTGATTCAACGCTGTTGCCAACTGCCCGATGGTGCCATGTAGCGATTCCAGCATGCCCAATGTTAGACCATTAGCGGGGACATGCGGTACCTGTTCCATCTCGTGCTGACTGTGTTCCAGCCACTTCTCCACCTCGGTGCGAGGGTGCTCACTCTCGCGGTCACCTTCACGTGGACTGTATTCGTCTTCCAATTCGGCTAGGTCGGCTTCCAGCCGTTTGTCAATTAGCTCCATTTGTATCCTAGCCTTTTGTTCCGCTGCTTCCACTTGTAACCTCTTGCGTCTCGCTTCGATAGAAGATGACATGGAAACTCGTCGCGTTGTAGAGTACTCTGATACGGCATCTTGCGGCTTGCCAGGTACTGGCTGTTGAAGAGTGTCAAGGCTCGCCAGTGTTTGCGGCGGCCGGACCGGCTGCGACACATCCAACACAGAACTCGACGGTTGCGGTTCCATATCACTTGGAGAATTACCCAATGTAGTTGCCACACTGCAATCCTTCCAAACCACTTGCGGATCACAGCCAGCAACAGCTTGGTCCTTTTGCTGTTCCTGCTCACGACGCGCGGCGGCGCCCCGGGTGCCTACCATTATGTTCGCTGGTTTTACTAATTTGATCCGGCTCGAAGGACCAGAATGTAGTTGATATTAGGCTAGAGGCGAGAAAAAACACCGGGACGCCGATAAAAACCATATATTTAGGAACTTTTCCTGTTTTTTTACAATATTTTCGGAAACAACGGAGTACTTTCTTTTTACAAAAACAATTGACAATTAGACAGAGAAAAAAATTTGACATTCGAAACGTTTTGAAAGACAAAAAGGCTGAATGAAGATTATTTTTCATAAAAACATTACATGTGAGTGTCACATTCTCGGTGACATCTGCCAGTGCCACACGCCCGTTTATTTCTAGTACCTACATTAAAAAATATTAAAGAACTAATTGAGCGCGTCGCTTACAACAGACATAAAGAATAGTGTTGCCACATGTTATAACTTCTTACAAATTTCATAGGTTTTTCTCAATTGTTGTTTCAAATCACAAAAGGAACTAACTACGCATATGTTGCCTATTTCGTACAATATAATATCTGAGATGTAATTAAATGATCGACTCATTTGGACCATGGGGCCCTGGCGCGAGGATAATTTTTAAACAAATTTCTCGCGCTGGCGGTGGTAAAAATTGTATTTCTTTAGTCAAAAAGGACGGACCCTGGCAACACAACATTTTATTTGTCGCTGCCGCGGGCGGACAGAGCGCTGAAACTAAGAAGACCATAAATTTTGTATGGAGTTTGGCTCACTTTTCATGGCGACCAAGATGGCGGCTATTACTATCTCATTCTCTCAGTCGAGTTTCTCTTTCGTTTTAAAAATAAAACTGCTCGTTTCGTTATGTTGTCGTTCGTGTTCGCCATCTTGTTTTCTATCCTAACCCTGAGAGATATTGAAAAGTTTATTTTTGCAATTAAATTCAGTAAATTAGTGATACAGTGGTGTAATTGTGTTAAACGACTTAGATTATATTAAATGCCTCCACTAATAACTAAAAAGTTTACAAATATGTGGTATTATAAACCAATCGAGTAGGTAACAAGAAAAGAATATTTATGGCAAAATTTCCTTTGGATGAAGCACGATAAGCAAGCTGTGAAAAAGTAATAATATTTGTTTATGTTTGCATTTTTATGTCTTTCAAAATCGTAATTAAATAGTAATAAAAGTATTTTTCGTTTTATTTTTGAGTCCTCATATTTTATGTGTATAAATATGTAAAATATATATAAGACTAGGGAGGACCCATGCGTTATCCTGTAGTATCGATATCAATATTGAATATATTTGTATCGATATCGATACAATCTAAATAAGTGTCAAGCTATAACAAGTCACGTTTGACGTTTTGTTACTTAATTTTGGTATTGATAAGACCGGCAAGTGGGTGGAGTTAATTTTTTTTGTATGGAGTCCCGTCTCTTAACTTAAAACGTAGTCATAGATTAATATTGTATATACTGAAATAGATAAGAAACTGTAGCTTTAACATTAGATCAAGCCAGTGGCGCCATCTGGTAACATGCTTTCGCAACACTAAAGGACTAAAAGATAAAATAAAACGGTGAAAAAATTACTCCGTGAGCTGGGACTTGAACTCGCGATCTCAGTTCAAATACGATTATGTTCCATAGCTTAAACAACTGAGCTATTAAGTGATTGTGTGCACATGTCGAATTTATCCATCATTTAATATTCCTATCAAATAAAAAAATGGTGTAAAAAATATACTGCGTGAGTGGTACTTGAACTCGCAACGTTGCTCTTATTTTTACCATGCTCTAATCAACTGAGCTATCACGTGTTCTACCTCGTATGGCGAATTTCTCCACCATTTGATATTCCTATTCTATAACACGCATTAGGAGTTAGGTCAGCTGATTCGTGACTAGATGGCGTTTTAATTAATTTTTTTATCAAAATTCTGCAATGTTCTAAGTTTCATAGGCATGAACGTAGTGATTATATTCTCTTTGCGGGCGGACTGCCGCGTCTTTGATTGAATGTTGGTCCTTGTATTTTGCTGAGGAAGTTTCTGCTGTGCTCAATAAACAAACTTCCAAGATGACCTTTTTCGAAGATACGCTGATTATTCTTATATCTCAAGTAAGTCCGAAATAAAAGAGAACTAAGATTTTGCAGGTTATATTTTAGTTTTAGTTAATTTTGCATAAAAAACTGGCTGGCTGGTTGCAGGTACTTACCTAGGTTTCTACTATTTTCCAACTCGATTCCTATAAGGAATTCACTTTTATTTGCGTTCTTCGTAATAAATAATTTGGTTTCCTCATAATAGTTTTCACAAATTAATAGTATGTTGGAGAAAATTTGCTAGAAATATTTTTGTACCTACCCTCTGTTAGACTTGCAAATTCGCAACATGCGGCCACGAAGTCTTTCTAGAAAACTTGTTTGCTGGTGGCGTTCATAGCGAGTGTGCTGCAACGCTACCTCCTCTGATTGCATGGGGTTCATCATTTTGTTATATTCTCTACGTCCAGTAGTCAAGTAAGTACATAAAGGTACTGCTGATACGCTTGCAGGCATCATTTTCAATATCTATATCTACTTACTTCATAGAAGCGTACATTCTTGTGACATAACCCATGCAGGAGCCTTATCCTGTTAAAATAAACATGTTCCCTCTATACGAGGGCTGTTTGATAAGTACCCGTTTATGGAAAGAAAATACATTTTTTTTGTATATATGCATTTATTTTTCTACGTAGTCACCTTTTAACTATACATTTGTTCCACCTATACTCAAGCTTCAATAAACCATCCAAAAAGTATGATTTTGGAAAGTCATTAAAATAGGCCTCTGTGGCGGCAATGACTTCGTCATTTGATCCAAATCGCTTGCCACCGAGCCATTTTTTTAGGTTGGGAAACAAAAAGAAATCGCATGGGGCCAAATCTGGAGAATACGGGGGGTGAGACAATAGTTCGTAGCGTAACTGTGCTAATTTAGCCGTCACAACTCTGGACGAATGAGCCGGGGCATTGTCGTGATGAAACAGTACTTTTTTCTTTTTTAAATGGGGTCGTTTGTCCTTCGACCCGGCGTCAAATTCATCTTATAAATTGGCATAGTACTGCTCTGTTATTGTTTTTCCCTTTTCTAAATAGTCAATATGTATAATACCCTGCGAATCCCAAAAAACGGTCGCCATGACCTTTCCAGCCGATGGGACGGTTTTTGCTTTCTTTGAAGCAGGTTCACCTGGTAAAATCCACTGCTTCGACTGCTCTTTCTTTTCTGGAGTGTAGTGGTGGACCCACATTTCGTCCACGGTCACGAAACGATGCAGAAACTCCTTCGGGTTACGTTTGAACACGGCCAAACACTGCTCCGAAGTAGTCAGTCGGTTCCGTTTTTGCTCCTCCATGAGTAAATGCGGCACCCACCTCGCCGATACTTTCTTCATACCCAATTTTTCTTCTAATATGTGTTGTACCCTCTCAATTGAAACATTTACAGCATCAACGATTTCTCAAAGTTTAATTCGGCAGTCGGCTAAAACGATATTTTCAATTTTCTTAATCATATCGTCTGTAGTCACCTCAACTGGCCAGCCTGGGCGATCCTCATCAAAGACGGTTGTTCTCCCCCGCATAAACTCATAAAAGGAGCACATTCATGGTAAACCGCTTGCATTCTTACTTTTATTTCATCACATGTTTTTCCTTCCAAAAATAAGAATCTAATTACAGACCGATACTGTTCTTTCTCCATTTTAACAATTTTAAGTTCACGCCTTCACTGAATCGTTTTCAAATGAGAAAAAAAACAAAAGAATGCCATTTTTTTTTAATTTTCCCGCCTCTGAAAAATGGCTTCAAAAGGTGGTATACTTATTTGCGGCCAGTGATATTAATATATTTAGAATACGGGTACTTATCAAACAGCCCTCGTACATTGTCGTTATATTAGGCTGTAACAATAGTTCATTGATAATTTCCGATTGTTCGCCCATGCCGGCTCAGCAACCACATGTCTTTGGGGCCAATATGGTTGGCCAAAGTGGCCAAGAGGCATCTTAACCTTGCAAAACAACTATCATCTAGCAATAACAATGTGAATATGGCTTAATTCTAAAATTAATATTTCTTATTTTCTGATTACAATTTTCCATCTTAAGCCAACAGTCTTGCTAAGTGTGGCCTGTGGGTTTTGCAACACTATTCTGTTTCTAACCCTGTTTCCCAAGGAATAAATATGTATTTGAATCCCCGAGCCAGCTCACAAATGAATAAAACTAATTTAAATTTAGTGTTTTCTGTTTTACGGGTGACTTGCCTGTTCAAGCGAATTTATCAAGTTAAATGTGTTTCATCATCATCATTAGGTCTTTTATAGTCTCCATTGCAGGAGCACGACCCTCTCTGTACTACGAGAGTAGCTAGAGGATTTAGCCTACACCCTTCACACTGGCCAGATGCGTTGGAGAGGTCTCATTGATATTTTCTTTATTTAGCATGTGTTTCCTAAGTCGCTTTCTACAACATCCACGGGATGATTCGGGGTGATCCTATTCTACTCTGCCGGAAACTACATGGCAGTTAAGTGTGTTTAAAATGTTTAATTTTGCCTTTCTAGACGGTGTTCTTCGTGGGCGGCTGGATATTCTTCGTCAAGCAGCTGTTCCGCGACTACGAGGTGCACCACACACTAGTGCAGCTGATATTTTCTGTCACATTTGCACTCAGCTGTACTATGTTTGAACTCATCATATTCGAAATCATTGGCTATCTGGATTCCAGGTAAGCCTTAGTTGTCTGTGCTGAATCAGCAAGCAAAGTTTTCTGTGTGTACAACAACTTCTGTGTTAACAATCCAGAATTTAATTTGTTTCTAACTGAGGTGAGATGAAAATAATTTTGGAAAATCCAAAAGTGCACGCCTCATAGCGGTCACTCAATTTTCACAAAAAAAAAACAAAACTTGAATATTGCATATTTATCGGTGTATTATGAACAAAATAAAAAATTTACTTTTAAATCTTCGCGCCATTGCCCACACAGAAAAGAAAGGTACTGCGCATGTATTGTCAATGTCAAGAAGAAAAGAAAAATGAAAAGATTAACATTGTATCCAGAAAAAAAATGGAAATTAAGAATGGCTAAAAGGCAGATGCTAAACGCCGTAAAAAAAATTAAAAAAAAAATTGTCAATGTCAACGAACCTTATTTACATAGATTTAGATATACCAACGATAGGTGGATTTCAGTTTATTGCTAACTAGCAGTCCACCCCGGCTTCGCCCGTGGTACAACACATAGCCTATGTCACTCGGGAATAGTGTAGCTTTCCAACGGTGAAAGAATTTTTTAAATCGGCCCAGTACTTTTTGAGCCTATTCATTACAAACATACAAACATACAAAAATAGGTACAAATCTCTCCTCTTTATAATATTAGTGTAGATTATAATTAAACTACTTTTAATCAGACCGTGATTTTCGAAAGGACTTAGTTTTAGATAATACTTAAGCGTATGAAAAAAAGAAGGGTTCGATTTGTTAAGTTTTTCGGGCGTTATCGTGACCACGCCAGTTTCCATACATACCGACACACGGACGTCCACGAAATAATTTTCTTAAACACTTGTTTTATTATTTTAAAGAACAAAATGTCCTTTAATAATATCATCACTGTTGAAACTAGTGTTTTTTCTTGACATTTGTGTGTAAATATTATTCTACAAGTACGATAAGAAATAAATACCGACATTTTTAGTTCGAAAAATCACTTTATTTTTGTAAGGCGAGAGTAGGTAGAGCACTACCTCAAACGCTCCGCTTATGAGGCGTGCAACATAAATATTTAAAACTCACTCATTTCTACATAGTCAGCTCCTAAAAAAAAATTTTTAACAAGGTTATCAATTCAACTGTTTTTTTAATTTTTTTTAAGTATTATTGTAACGTGATATCTTCGCCAATTGTGGACTGATTTTGATGATCTTTTTTTATTTGAAAACCTTTACTACCCTAAGTTGGGCCCATGTTAATTTGGTGAAGATATGATGCACAAATATGGAGATATGGAAGAAACTCCTAAAAAAATTAAGTCGTTTGTTTTTTAGGGTTCCATACAAAAAATGAATAACTCGAACCCTTATAGGATCACTTGTGCGTCTGTCTGTCTGTCTGTCCGTCCGTCTGTCACAGCCAATTTTCTTCGAATCTACTGGATCGAATCAGGTGAAATTTGGTAGGATGGTGTAATCCTATGACCCAAATACATACATATGTGCAAAGTAAATAAATTTTTTTTTTAAATAACAACTTCAGTTTTGATTTACCAACTTTTGCAAAAAACATTACTCATTATCATTTTGCTTTACAGTTCACGGTATTTTCACTGGAACCTGGGGCTATACTCACTGCTGTTCATGGTGATTGCTCTGATACCATTCTACATCGCATACTTCTGCATCAGCAATGTGAGATTTGGTAAGAAAATGCTCATTTATCTTTACTTTTTAACTGAAAAAGGAGGTATCCAATTCGTCGGACTAATTTTCTTAGGGTTTGTACCCAAAGGGTGCCAAGTGACCCAATTACTGAGACTCTGCTGTCTGTCCGTCCATCTGTCTGTCACAGGGCTCTATCTCTTGAACGGTAATAGCTACTTACTTACTTATAATACTTTAATTATGTATAACAACAAATTCCAAAAATTCGATAAAGTTAAAAATTAAAGGGGGTCGTCATACAAGAAACGTGTTTTCGGAGGTACGGAACCTTTCATGTACGAGTTCTACTCTCACTTGACCAGTTTATTGTTTGTACTTTAAAGATCATTGTTTTTAAACTTTTTTAATCCCCGACAAAAATGAGGGGTGTTATAAGTTTGACGCTAATGTCTGTCGGTCTGTCTGTGGCATCGTAGCGCTCGAACGGATGGACCGATTTCAATGCGTTGTTTTACACGTGAAAGCAAGTTCCCTTGCGGTAGTTCTTAGCTATGTTTGATGAAAATCGGTTCAGTCGTTTATAAGTTATTGGGGGTAAACGCTTGAAAGTCGGGATTTTCTCTAGCAAATATATAGATGGCGCTATCCGTAGCGCGCATCTAGCGCGACTTGATATTCGTATCAAGTCGAATCGGTAGTTCCGCTACTCATCACTAGACGGCGTTCTTGACAACCGGAGGTTTTTTTAAATTAATTAATTAAATTTATGTAAAACATTATCAACCTTTGCCCTTTTCAGTATCCCGCAACATCATAAGGCCACTGACAATATTCGTTTGGTTCATTTACCTATATTTCTTCTGGAAGATTGGAGATCCATTCCCCATTTTAAGTCCAAAACAGGTAAGCGTTTCTGTGGATAAAATTTTTACACGTATGACTGTTTTGTATGCTATGGGTTTAGCTTGTCTCAGTCACAAACCCTATTTAATAGTATGGTGTGACAGAGATAGATGTATGCATTGTTGTATGCATGTATCTATGTGCGATTGTATTGTATGCAGTGCCGGATTAAGCAAGTGCGGGGTCCATTAGCCCGTAGCAAATTCTGTCGAGGGGCCCCTGATCCGCTATGTGGAGATGTTTCATATTCTATACAATGGGATTGGTGACGATAAGTAATAACAAATATGTCTAACTTTCTCCATGCTTCGGAAGGCACATTAAGCAGTTGAGCAATCTATTTTTATTCAAATATGAGTCAGTCAATGATGAGCTTGCCAAGATGGGAATAAGAAGGAGTGTTAGAACCCTTGTGGTTCCGGGTCAGAATAGGACCACTCCATCTCTTTCTGTGGATGTCGTAAGAGGCGGCTAAAGGGAAAATAGCTCTTAAAGCTCGTGCTACAATAGTATAGCCAAGGAGGGTTGACGTCAGGCAGGCGGCAGGTCGTAAATCTATAGCCAAACCGTTTAAATTGTTCCGGCTATTTCTTCAGATGAAAAAGAAGGAGGGGTGTTAGAAGGTTTGCGCGTTCACACTTCGGGGCGAACTAATTTAATGATATAAATGGGACGAAGGCCTAGAAATGGTTCAACCGGCTGCGGTTACGCTGTTAGGAGAATAAGACAATTGACAGATGTAGCAACTGCTAGACAAGTCTACTTTAGTTACTTTCACAGTCTAATGTCTTACGGGATACTTCTATGGGGGAGTGCAGCCGACATTCAGACTATTTTTCTTTTACAAAAAAGAGCAATTCGTGCTATTTACGGTTTAGGATCGAGAGACTCACTGAGGGAATTATTCAAGGAAATAGGTATACTTACTTTTGCATCACAATTCATATTTGAAAATATAATGTATGTAAGGAAAAATATTTCCATGTTCAATAAAGTAAGTGATTTTACAGATAGAAATTTACGTAATAAGAATGACTTAGTTAGCCCGTATTACAGGCTGAATACAGTCAGTAAGTCTTTTATGGGGAAGTGTATACTTTTTTATAATAAATTGTCAGAATCGGTCCTTGATATGCCAGACAGAAAATTCAAAGCTTATGTAAAGAAAGTACTTTGTGAGAAGGCTTATTATAGGACCGATGACTATCTTAAAGACAAAAAGGTCTGGCTTGAGCTTGGCGCGGGTCCCTCTTAAAGGTTTGTATACTTAGACATGTCATAATTTAGGTACATTGGTACATACTAAATTTACAAATTGACATTATTTTAAATTTCGTAATTCTTATAATTCAATTTAATTATGACATAATAAACAATGTAATCTCTGTCCATCTATATAACTAATTTTAAGTTTTTAGTTTGTTAGTTGACGTCTTTGGAGAAAACGTGCAGTGCAGTTTGTTGCCGCTTCTTCTGCACTTGCGCCTAGGAAGCGGCGTAAACTTAGCTTTAAGTAACGATTTGACGTCAACATTTGTGCAAAACAAAACAAAGTGACTATTATTAAGAGATATTATAAATATCCTATGATAATAAAGATATTTTGAATTGAATTGAATTGAACCCTTCTCCTTTTAGGTATACTAAAATGTTTGTATATTTTCAGGGTATATTCTCTATAGAGCAAGGCGTGTCTCGGATCGGCGTCATCGGAGTGACAGTGATGGCGCTGCTGTCGGGCTTCGGTGCCGTCAACTACCCGTATACGTCCATGGCGATATTTATAAGGTATGTCTAGAAAGTCTATTATCCCTTACACTGTTAGGTCCCTTACAGGGTAGTCAGACAAGCTCTTCTTTGAGCTCAGAAATCTTCATCAGCCTCAGTTGAGCCTCCTAACCTAACCATTAAGTATTTCGCAGAAATCGCAATGATGCTACACTAAATATTTTACAATTAGGGAACTGTGCTCGTATAATGGGAATCAGAAGTAGTGATTGGTTGTTATAGCTTATTAGAATAGGTATTAATATTAGAAGAAGACTTCTACGATTTGTGCGGGAGGACAAGCAGCACGTACATATTATTTTCTCTGCTCCCAGACCAGTATGGAAGACCGATCTTATAAGTCTAAGTACTATGGGAAAAAATATTGTCTGCCATATTTCTGTAATTACAACTGAATATAAGTTGTTGCATTGCAATCAACATATTGCTACAACTATAAATGTGTGCAAACTATAGTATAGGGGTATGGCTCAGAAACAGTTTACAGGGTATTCAGAGTCAATTCTTCCGTGTTCCAAGTTTTGCCTTGCAGGTCTGGTAGAAAACAAAAGAAAATGTACCAGCTGCTTCTTTTCCCGCGCAGATCGTAAAAGTCGATCGAGGGAATGGCCAAGAATCTAAAACATACCAATAGGCGGCGGTCAGCAACTCATCACTATTATGATTTCCTTTTTCCACCTTTATGCCCATCATCTCGCTAAAAGTGGCCTGGGCCTTGCCGCTCTAGGCTCTTTCTGCCCCGTTAGTTATAAAGACGTGATAGTATATCGGATCAATGTAAGCCAAAGACAACACTTAGCAAGGCATGTATTCGGAGTCAATGTTAGCTGAAGGCCACATTTAGCAAGGCATAAATGAAAAGCTTGTAGGTACGGAAACGGGAATCTAATTTTGAACTTCACCGTGATTTACTTTTACTTCTTGTACTAAAGAGCTGCCAGCTGCTTTAGCTGGTACATGTTTTTGTGTTTTCTTGCTTATTCTTTCTGCTTAAAAACCCCACAGTTTAAATATGAAATATCGAAAGTTGTCATGAAATTGCAGACCAGTAACTCAATCTGATGTGTTATCGATAGAGAAGAAACTCCTCCAAACCATGGACATGATATTGGTGAAAAAGAAGAGGATAGCACTAGCGGAGGCTAACAGTGGAGCGAGACAGCAGTACAGCATGCTGGATCAGTCTAATGTGAAGAATAGAGGCGGCTTTTGGACAAACATTCTGTCCAGTGTCGGCAATATGGCCAATCCTCTCCAAGGAACTGAAAGTAAGTCTTTCTAAAATAATGAAAATATTTCTATTGTGGCCAGTGAAGTTGTGAGGAAATGCAATTTTTTTTACCCGTTCTTGTTCGGTACTTCGATCAACAAACATAGATATCAAATAAGAGCATTTTGCAGGCGGTGAGCTCTTATTAACCGACTTCAAAAAAGGAGGTTATCGACTATATTTTTTTTGTCTATGTTTGTTACGCGATATCTTAGCCAATTGTGGACCGATTTTGATTATTTTTTTTATTTGTAAGCCTTACTACCTCATTAGTCCCATTTTAATTTGGTGAAGATATGATGAAGAAAATTGGAGATAAGTAATCTCTAAAAAAAAATTAAGTCTGTGCTTTTTTTTGTTAAAAATTTAATTATTTTGTTTAGTACAGTCAAGGAGAAAAACACACTAGGATCACTCGTCTGTCTGTCCGTCTGTCACAGTCAATTTGCTACAAAACTACGGGACTGGAATTATAAATAAATATATAGGGACAAATCACACTGATTAAGCTAGCCCCAAAGTAAGTTTTCAACTTGTGTTATTAATTGAAAAGTAAGTCAGTGACCCAAAGACGGACATATAACGTAAATAAATTAAAATATAGAGGCCAATTACGGGGATAAATTAGACATTAAAAAAATTTGTGTACTATTGTGTGACATCAAATATCATCTTGATTACAGGAAACCTATAAGAAATGTATGGTATTTAAATGTGTCCAATTTTGACTACTTCATCCAGTTTATACTACGAACGAAGCCCTCAATGCGCGAGTACGACTCGCACAGACACAGAATCACTACATAGTATAAAACAAAGTCGCTTCCCGCTGTCTGTCCCTATGTATGCTTAGATCTTTAAAACTACGCAACGGATTTTGATGCGGTTTTTTTTTATAGATAAAGTGTTTTAATGCGAAAGCTTTATATGTATAATACATACCCGTGCGAAGCCGG
Organism: Acrobasis repandana; assembly: GCA_963576875.1. NCBI lineage: Eukaryota > Metazoa > Arthropoda > Insecta > Lepidoptera > Pyralidae > Acrobasis > Acrobasis repandana. Next base: position 7,854,307 of record OY756241.1, on the reverse strand, counting down.
GGCGGGCCGCTAGTTAGAAAATAAATAATCAAAATTGTCTGTGCGAAATCAACTATAGATGCCACCCGTAGGCAAAAGGTAAATTACTTGAATAAATGTTGTAGATATAACCCAGCTCCGGCAAGAGATCGCCGGCCTCGAGGAGCTGAGCCGGCAGCTGTTCCTGGAGGCGCACGACGCGCGCAGCATGCGCGAGAAGATCGAGTGGTCGCGCACCTTCCAGGGGCGCTACTTCAACTGCCTCGGGTACTTCTTCTCGCTCTACTGCATTTGGAAAATATTCATTGTAAGATTTTTTTTATGTAGGTATTGCAACATTATTATACAAGGTGACTTTTTAAACAGTTTTCAATTTTTTTTATAAAAACAGTTTTTATAAAATATTGATAAAAATTTTTCGTCCCCATACAAAATTCGTCTGTCTGAGCGCTGATTTGTATGGGTGGATGAAAATTTTTTATCGATTTTTAATATCTTTTTTATAGAAAGTAGTTCAGTATCATGGACTGAACTTGTTCCAAAAATTTGGACACTGTTTAAAATGTCAGCCTGTATGTATCTACTATACTGTCCCGAACCACACTATACAAGACACGATTGCGATTCGGGACGTCATCGCGCGGCGTCGCGCGTCACATTCGCCCTGATTACGACCTCCGGATGAGGTCGAAACATGACGGTTAGTAGCTGATTTTTACGTCGAGTTACCCGTGTATAACATATAGTAATGTCTGTGTCTCACGTTAGTTTTAACCAAAAAAGTATTGTCACAGGTATGAAACTTCATAGAAGCGGAGTATCATGTATTTAGACTACTACAAACGAAACTATACATCCGTGCACACGTCAATGCGTGTGTGTTCGCGCACTCTCGTCCCACGACAAGGTAGGACGGGGAACGGGGACGCATATTGCAAGGGACCTTAGGAGATTACGTTCTGTATGAAATACTATTAATTTCTGTGGTATTGTTTATACAAACGTACTGTGTATAATTACGTTTTTATTCCATGGAGATGTACATAGTAGGGATAAGGATGAGGAAGCTTCTGGTGCAAATATTCCTTAGACTGCGTAGGGATTAACCTTTTGCCAACAAAAAAAAATGTTACTTATTTTCGAAACCCTCGAGTCAATGTCCACTAACATATTCTGCAGGTACCAAGCTAATGTTTATACATTTCATTGTGCCGTGGGGTTCCCGGCAGAGTATAATAGGACAACTCCAACTGTGCCCGTGGATGTCATAGAAAGCGACTTAGGAAACACAAGCTAAACAAAGCTTTTAAACAATACACCAATGAGATGAGACCTCTCCAACCCGTCTGGCCAGCGTGAAAAGTGTAGGCCAAATCCTGTGGCTGCTCTGGCCAAATATGGCTCTGGTAGGTAGTACAGAGAGGGTCGTGCTGCTGCAGTAGAGACTACAAAAGACCTGATGATGACATTTAATTCGCATCAAATTTTTGTACATTTAATGTGAATTACAAAACTTTTATGGGAACAAACACCGGATTATAGAATCCAACTGCGACATATACACATAATCTCGCAGTTAAAATCTCACAATTTGATTGTATTTTAACTTTCAGTCTACAATAAACATAGTATTCGACCGCGTGGGCAAGAAGGACCCCGTGACGCGCGGCCTGGAGCTCGTGGTGCACTGGCTGGGGCTGGCCATCGACGTGGGCTTCTGGTCGCAGCACGTGTCCTTCATCCTCGTGGGCTGCATCGTGCTCACCAGTATCCGGGGCTTGCTGCTCACTCTCACCAAGGTAACTACTGGTTGCAGCACATGTCCTTCATCCTCGTGGGCTGCATCGTGCTCACCAGTATCCGGGGCTTGCTGCTCACTCTCACCAAGGTAACTTCTGGTTGCAGCACGTGTCCTTCATCCTCGTGGGCTGCATCGTGCTCACCACCATCCGGGGCTTGCTGCTCACTCTCACCAAGGTAACTACTGGTTGCAGCACATGTCCTTCATCCTCATGGGCTGCATCGTGCTCACCAGCATCCGGGGCTTGCTGCTCACTCTCACCAAGGTAACTACTGGTCGCAGCACGTGTACTTCATCCTCGTGGGCTGCATCGTGCTCACCACCATCCGGGGCTTGCTGCTCACTCTCACCAAGGTAACTTCTGGTCGCAGCACGTGTCCTTCATCCTCGTGGGCTGCATCGTGCTCACCAGCATCTGGGGCTTGCTGCTCACTCTCACCAAGGTAACTTCTGGTCGCAGCACGTGTCCTTCATCCTCGTGGGCTGCATCGTGCTCACCAGCATCTGGGGCTTGCTGCTCACTCTCACCAAGGTAACTTCTGGTCGCAGCACGTGTCCTTCATCCTCGTGGGCTGCATCGTGCTCACCAGCATCCGGGACTTGCTGCTCACTCTCACCAAGGTAACTACTGGTCGCAGCACGTGTCCTTCATCCTCGTGGGCTGCATCGTGCTCACCAGCATCCGGGGCTTGCTGCTCACTCTCACCAAGGTAACTTCTGGTGTCATTGTTCATCACAATTATTGGCTGGAATAAATTATATTGTAGGTTGCATAACATGTATTTTTACAAGCTTTTATTTAGTTTCATGTTGCCGTGTGGTTTCCGGCAGAGTAGAATAGGACCACTCAGTCTCCCCGTGGATGTCGTAGAAGGCGACTTAGGAAACATAAGCTGAAAAAAGCTTATAAACATCAGTAAAACCTCTCCAACCCGTCTGGCCAGCGTGGAGAGTGTAGGCCAAATCCTCTGACTGCTGTGGCATATACAACGTGGAAGGGACATACCCGTAATAAATTGAACTACGGACTATACTATATCACTAGAGTATAATGAAATTAAAATAACAGTCAAAAATCGAAAAAAAAATGCGACATTCCCATACAAATCGCCCGGGCGACTACACACTTGTATGGAAGTACCGGTTTTTTTTTGTTTGTCGGTTGGTATTTTAATTTCTTTAAACTATAACGATCTAGTATAGACCGTGGTTCAATTTATTACGGGTATGTCCCTTCCACGTAATATATGGCTCCGGTAGTACAGAGGGTCGTGCTCCTGCAGTGGAGACTAAAAAAGACCTGATGATGATTTAGTTTCACCTGTCCCGTTGTCTGTGTGTCGTAATCAAAACTTGCAAGCTAAATTAGACCCTCTTTCCATTATTAGATTGAGCTGAAACTTCACATTCATACTCGTATGTATGTTGGGTTGGGTGACAATGCAATATTATGGTACCAATGACCTGATCTCAAGATGAAGCCGGAAGGTGGTTACGGCATTTTTGTGATAAAACAAAATAACTCCACCGAGTTTGGAATCAACTGATTCCTCTTGAAGAGCACAAACTTTTTAGTTCATTGTTATATATAAAAGCTTGTTAGGGTTCCGTACAAAAAATGAAAAAACGGAACACTTATAGGATCACTTGTGCGTCTGTCTGTCTGTGTGTCCGTCCGTCTGTCACAGCCAATTTGCTCCGAATCTACTGGACCGAAGAAATATTTTTTAAATAATCAATTGTATCTTGTTTTAACGTTATTTATGACCGTTATTTCTCTTGCAGTTCTTCTACAAGATCTCGTCGTCGAAATCGTCGAACATCATCGTGCTGATCCTGGCCCAGATCATGGGTATGTATTTCTGTTCCTCCGTACTCCTCATGCGAATGAACATGCCCCCGGAATACCGGATCATCATCACGCAGGTGCTGGGCGACTTGCAGTTCAACTTCTACCACCGATGGTTCGACGTCATCTTCCTCGTCAGTGCTCTAACGAGTATATTCACCCTCTACCTGGCACACAAACAACCCTCTGTTAGCTAGCTGAAGTTTTAGGCCTTATTCTTGGTCTGGTTGATGAATGTGTTCTATATGAAAAGCTTGCCTTTGTCTTTAAGTGCTTCTGACAAGGTTTTTTTGTATATTTTCATGCAGTATGCACCTATAAGAGTAAAAACATCGCCATAAGGACATTGTGTGCCAGTGTGGATAGAGCTTAATCAAGGAAAATATAGCGAATGCGAAGACATTGACGGATTTAGAAGCAGTTGTATATTTGTATCCAATACAACTGATGTGCAATTTGAGATATCTGTAAAACTTTATAGAAATGTTTTCAGTTGATTGTGTTAGGTCATCAATGCTCGTATACAACAAAATGTTGATGTGTTATTCTATGTGTAAAGATGTGTGATTATTCATTTTAATTTCTTAAGCATAATTTAATGTTTACTTATTACTTTGTAAGGATTGTTAGTTCCTCGGAAGACTGATGAGTATTGTAATAATTTTATGTGCTAGTAAATTACTTTAATTATTTGTTTGTTTTTACAAACATTGGAAGTAATGAGGTTTAACTAAAAAACAAAAAAACAGTGGCACTCAGGGAGTGCCGACAGAAGTGAAAACTTGAACAAGGTGGTGTCGGTTACGGTAACAGTGTTGCGAGTTCAATGGTTTTTTCTCATCTCAAAAAATGCCCGTTGGGATTTTTTTTTTAAAACTTCTTTAAGTTTTCGCTTTGAAGATTGACATGTTATATTTCCTCAAAATGGCTAGGCCATAACATCAGAGGTTTTACCTTGAAACGTGTTTTTTTGTTTGTAATAACTTTATTGTACTTTGAAAACACATACTTTAAGACAAAAACAACATAGATTAGAGATACGTGTGTCGTTTTTTGCCTTTTATATTTTGGAACTAACAACGAAAACTAACCAAATTACGCCAGTTTTGTATTTTGACTTTTAACTACTTCGATAGTTGCCTAAAGTACATTTAAAATATAAAGTAACAGAACAGTTTCAGTGGTCCCATTTAAATATGGGAGTACCTATCCAATGTAGCTATACGCCGGCTTTCAATTTATCTAAAGGCGGATACTACGTTAGCGGAGATCCATGATGGGTTCAGTTCAGGCCCTCTCCCTGTCACAGGCCCATGTAGGGTACTGACAGTCTGAAGCCGTCTTTGGGACTTCTAAAGAACTTAAAAAGTCTCTATCTAAACTAATTAAACGAGCGGGCGAAGCTCTCAGTTTCGAGATTGGCCAAAAATGCTTTTGTCCGTATGTCTGTTCTCGCCTACAGGTCGCATTTCTCAATCGATTCTCGTGAAATTTTGTGAGCAGATTTTAGTTTGTCAAAATTTTTAAAATGGCGAAAATATGGCGGTTGAAAACTTTAAAATAATCATATTTTAGCCATTTCGAAAGATGTTTAAAAATGTCGTTAAACTTTTTTGTTACCCTTAACAACTTTTCCATCCGATAAACTTTGAGGGTTGATATGCAAAGTCAGACTCGGGAGGTAGAAGAAAAAATTTCGCCACGTGTAATATTCAAACTCACGCCCATCAAGTCTATACCATGAGTGCACTTCTAATTTAAATATAACTTTTATAAAAAATAAAAAAAACTTGAAATAAATTCTCCTATATCTGTTTGCAAATATGTTTCTTTGTCGAATTTGTACAAGTATAGTCACAATCTTGTTCTTGGAAGGTCTGGTTTAAAATGTCGTAGTTTTATTAAACCTATTTGTCGGGCCTCAGCGGGAATTCCGCTTATGCATGGCTGACCACATTAGAAAGGGACAGTGGAAATTTCGATAATCCATTCATGCGCGTCACTAATAACGAGGCATTTAGCTTTTTTAGTTCGACACGCCTGGTCTTAGTGACGCTTAATAATAATCATCATGGATTACAAGCCCAGTAGAGATAAGATAGCTCTTATCCCTATCCACTGGACTTGGGTCGAATTTGCCGGAAAGAAGTCCTCCCAGATTTTCATTGGGACATAAAACAGCACCAGCTTTCGACCGTAGTGCGTTCAAGGGAGGCCGAGGAGGAGCTCAGGTACCATCGTACGTAAGGATGGGATAATCAGCAGCTCCGGAAGGCTGTCTGTCGGATGATGGAATCCCGTTTCCACCGTCCAGCCCTCTTAATTTGGGGCCTGCAAAAGCTTCAAGTCCGCCTTCGGCAACCGAGGCCCACCCAGCCAGCCGCAGAGGAAAGGGAGAGCGGCAACGTCTCACTGACAATCCTTTTCCCCTGGACCAGCCGATACCATGCCAAGCGCTACGGCCGCGCTAGGTCGCGGAGGATAATTGTCCCCTATTTATTTCTTATCCCTTTCTGGGAGCTTAACAATACAAAACAGCTGCTTTCGACGAGGCATTTGGCTATTTTTGCTCGACACACGCCTCGTCTAAGTGACGTTGAACGTAATCATCATGGATTAAACAAGTCCAGTAAAGTTCGATAGTTCCTGTCCCTATCACTGGACTTGGGTCGAATTAGCTGGAAAAAAAGACCCCCGAGATGGGCTATGGGACAAAAAACACAGCACCACATTCGACCGTGGTGCGTTCGAAGGAGGTCATATACTACTCGGGGCCAGCGACCCCGATCTCCACAGGAGTATCGGAGACTAAGGCCAAGCCACCCCGCGCAGCCGTCATCTGGTAAACCGTGACCAGTTTGTGTGCGAACCCCTTAAAGCGAACATGGGAATCGATGAAAACACCAAATTCGAGAGCCCAAGCTATTGTTTAAGGTCCTTATAGGACTTCTGGCTCCAAACACCTCGCCAGGACACAGTGCACGTGGTGAATTTGACGCACGACCCATCTGGTAGTCCCAGTTTGTCTGCAATCCTCATGAGAGGAGTTTTTTCTCCTCTTCTCACCATGAGTCTCGTCCAAAGATCGCTGACCCGAGACCACCTGCGCATCAATCACCAGGCCCTGTCCGCCCTTTACCGCAATAATGTCGGGCTTCCGAATTCCCCAATGAGGTACGGAAAATAGGGAGCCTATTTTCCAGGGTCCACCCCTGCTCCATCATCTTCCCACTCAGATACTTCGCGATCATATCATGGCGTAAGATCCGGCCACCATGCGTCCTCAACACTGCTGAATCGTGTGGGCCGTTGTCTCCTGTACCAAGCAGCCAGCCCGGCACTGGATATCCCGGTCCACAGTTCGGCGCCCACGAGAAACCCTCCTCCTAGAGGGCAGCGCATTAATAGAAGTGCAGCAGAAATCGACATAGTCACGGCCGGACAGCTCATTACATCTCTCCCTTATCCACTTAGTGGATACCGGGATTTTAGAGGCTTCACGGAGTTCGAAACCGTCTACCGATGCATGAAGCTTCTTACGCCAGAATGCCGCAGCAGATCTGACTGAGGAAGCAGGGGTGATCTCTCTAAATAATTTTTGAAACTGCTTCCGGGCCCACTGCACCTTCCGCATAATCATCTTGGATTTTGACGCGGCCATCGCTACTTCCCATCCTGATGATCCCAGGCGACCAAGTCTTTTCAAGACTAACTCTGGTATCATCGTACGTAAGGATGGGATAGCCAGCCCGCCGTCAACGGTCGATGCATGGAAGAACCCCGTAGGCACGTCAATAGGAAGCCTTAACCACTTCCTCACCACGCCCCGGATCTGGACGTCGAGCCTTCTCAATCTATTGTCCGTAACACAGCCCTCCCTTCCCAAATTTGTGGCATGTGGCGCAAATTGGCTCTTTCGACTTACTTGCCTGTTCTTTATGGCCTGTTACGCCACATTTAATAAAGGTAGGCTGCTCCTGCTTACACTTCCTCTCCGGGTGCCCGTAGGTTTGGCAATTGTTACATTTGATTGCCGTTGTGTAGTCCGACACCTCGCATGCCTCCCAGTGCACATGCAGCTGACCTTTTTTGAGCAGCGCCTGTCGAGAGTAGGGGTGCAGGCCAGAACCATGGTGGTCTTTTCGCTATTCTGCCGACTCTTCTTAATGGCCAGCCTGCTGTTCTCCTTTAACTTGGGCAGACCCCAACTTGGGTCCGCTTTAAAGTTTTGTTCATGGACGGCCTCCAGCAGTTCGTCCACCTCCATGTCTTTGCCGTCAATATTTCTTATAGCCACGAGTGGCATGCGTCCCCTGACTTCGTTGGCCTTCAGCGTTACCGGCAGAGCCGATCGCAGCCTGTCCATGTCTTCTTAGGTTCTGGTCTGCACAATCACTCCTGCATTTCCTACCCTTCGCACTTTGTCGACATGAATATTTAAACTGGCGGGGGCGACAGAGGACTTTAATATCTTTTTGTATCTTCCGCTGATCTAATGTTCTCAGAAGTCGGGTAAACTGCCATCACTTGGCCCGGTGGCCCGGTGGCCCGGTAACCGCAGCGTGTGCCGCGGCCGCAGCAGCCGCATCCGCTCTCGCCCGCTCGGCCTCCGCCTCAGCTCTCGCCGCCCGGCGGCGCTCCTGCTCCCTGGCTTCTCCTATAGCCTTGGACTCAATCTTCGTTTCCTTAATTCCTCTCCGCCTCGATGGCGAGGTGTCCCACTATTTCTAAAATGTTTGTGATATGTTTTTGTATGGTCGCCTGGTCTACTTTATTCAACTTGCTAGTCGGGCCACCTGTGACGGTGGCCACTCCCCTCGCTTCTTTATTGGCCTTAGCAAGCAGTTGCCTAGTTGAGGCCCATTCTACCTCCCTCTCTGTTTCACCTTCGGATGTCTCATTTTCTGATGTGTATGGAGTCCCGAAATCAGATGAGATAGGCGTTCTAAAGGCCGAGGTTGTCGGGGTTGGGGGGGCCGCTACGACTTTTGCTAACCTACGCTTCGCCCACGTGGTCGCCGTACTTTCGTCTGGCGATAGCACCCTCTTCGCAGCTAGAGGTCGGGTGGGCGACGGGGGCAGGGATGCTTCTTGGAAAGTGATCAGCTGCGGCGAGGCGACCCCCCGGCGAAACGTCGACGGAGTACTGAAGGGCCGGGGGGGGACGTTCTCGGGGAGAATTGCGCCATAACCGCAGCCACCGCATGGTATGCCGCAGTCGACGCCAGCTCCGTAGGGTCCATTTCTTCATCAGCGAGGTTACGGCGCGGCGGGGTCCATAGAGTGACTCTTTTGGTTTGAATATGTCTTCGGCTGTAATCGGGGGCGGGCCGCCCTCATCGTCTGACTCCATGGTATCAGCTAGGATCTTAATTTTTTTTCAATTTATCGGATAGTTCTTGTATGTAGTCCAATTTAAGCGTGCACGAAGCACACTGCTACCGCGCTCAAGCTGCGTGCATGCGCACACACCTCGGGGCGTACCAAAATTTCTAAGTCCCAGAGTCGCACTTGCATATACAAGTGTCTTTGACAGTACTCTATATGACAGTTTGACACTTGTCAGTGTCACGACTGTCAAGATCAACGTCACTACTTAAAACTAATTGTGTCCCTGTCACCTGTCAGCTAATTGACACTGACACCTGTCAATATCAGAGGTGACAGCTGTCACTAAACCTATACTTCAGTGTCACTGTCACTACCTACAGCTAATAAGTGCCAATGTCACTATACACGTCAAAAAGCACGTTGCCACCACGCGGTGGGCAAACACGCGGCTTTTAGGGTTAAGAATTAGGCACTAACAGTTAAATAAGCACTAATTTAGGTCTTTGATTGCCAAAAAAAGGAACTTACCGCAGCCAGCAACATACGCTACTGGTTTGTCCTCCTTAGTCCGCGCTGAACTGGCACGTTCCACGCCACAGCTAAAACACTACAAATAAACACTAAAACACCGCGTCCCTTCGCCAAAACTTCAGTCACTATATAGTTCAATGGTTTATCACACAAAGCACAAGAAAATTACGAAAAAGTCGGAAAATACCGCTAAAACGAATTTTCTCGCAGGAGCGCGCAAAAACTACTGACCAGTATGGCGGCCGGACAGTAGATAGGGACATATCCCACCACCTTCCCATGCCTCCACCAACCTTCCGGTTATGAGGCGAATCTCGGGAGGAGCACGCTCTACTTGCTCTTAGGCTTTCTTAGAGCGCGCCCTTTCTTGACTCCCTACAAATTCGCTATTATGCCCTTCTACTTCATTTAAGACTTACCCCTTTCTGGGGGCTTACGGCACAGCGGACAGTGATCTACTGTCGGTCGCCAACTCGATCCGTCCAGTATCTTTGTTTTCAAACATGTTTCCTTCTTGTTCTTCCTTCTTTTCCTCCTCTCTCTGTCTCTTCTTTCGTCTCCTCTGTCGCCTTAGAGGCTTCTAGGTTTCTATTATTGCCTCTTTCGAGGCCGCTCCGGATAGTATGCACCGGTGCGCGAATCTCCGTAGCCAGCAGAAGTTCGCCGCAGATCCCACAAGATCGGCGTAGTACACCGGGCCCACTTCGAGCGGTTCTACACTATCTAAGAGCTCCCTACGCAATTCACCGTAAATGGGGCAATCCCAGAGCACGTGGTGCTGATTCTCGAAAACTCCTTCCTCGCAGAAGCAGAGCCCCGTGTCCGAGCGCTCCATACGGTGGAGCCTCGCCCTGAAGCAGCCATGTCCGGACAGTATCTGCGAAGTCTCGTAGTCGGGCTCAACCCAGGTCGACTGAAGGCGAACTCTCACGTCCGGGAAAAACCGGTACGTCTCTCTCCCATCTTCCGACGCGTTCCAACGCGCCTGCCATTCGGCAAGCACGGACTCAGCTATGCTGAGGTTGACACGTCGAAGCTCCTCCTTGGATTTCGCGGACTCGCGCGCCTCACCTAGTCTGCCTGCCCGAATTACCTCGAGGTCGGCCGGCAGCACCCGCCAACACTGGCAGGGCGGCAGAGCTCATCGAGCGGTACGCCTTGGTCAGAAGGACCAAGGCGTTTCTCTGAGTGCGCTGGAGCACACTCCGCACTACGTGTAGGCGCACACGATGGAACCAACTTGGTGCAGCATACGTCACCGTGGGCACATAAGTGCCTCGGTAAAGGACCAGAAGGGCCCTGTATCGAATCCCCCAAGATGCCGCCGATACTCTTGACATCTTGCCGAAACAAGACGCCGCCCCCTCCCCTATTGATAACGCATGCTGTGCGAACGAGAGACTCGAGTCGACCACCACTCCCAGCACCGTGGTCGACGTAACACCTAATAGAGGCCCCCTGGAATCTTATAGTGGGATTGCGCTTGTGCAAGTTGCCTTTTACGGTCATTGTCGCTGATTTACTGGGAGAGAACTCCAGACGGTTTCTCGTTCCCCAATCCCCTATGAGCTGTAGGGTCTGAGAAGCAGACGCCTTTATGCCCGCCCTCGAGTTAGACTCTATTAGCACTGTCACGTCGTCGGCGTAAGCCAAGAGCTTAACCCCCCCGGGGAGGGGTAGTCGAAGCAAGTCGTCCATAAGTAGATTCCATAGCGTGGGCCCCAACACCGAGCCCTGCGGGCAACCCAACTTTGCAACCTTCCACAATACCCGGTTACCGACAAGTATACCTATCCGGCGCCGAGAGAAGTAGTCCGTCAACATCCTAAAGATGTTAGGCGGGCATCCTCCTCTCTTAGCCTTCAGAAGAATCATCGGCCACCAGGCATTGTCAAAAGCGCCCGATATATCTAAAAAGATGACTTGCACATACTTCGATGAGCTCCCCCTAACCACGCCGAATATTTCATTCAGCGCGGTAACCGTCGACCGTCCCCGAGTGAACCCGTGCTGGCAGTCCGACAGGCTCTTGGCCATCTGTGGTGCACACCTCAACATGACACGTTCCAGAATTTTTCCAAGGATCGACAACAACGTGACGGGGCGGTAGGCTTTGGGGTCGGTCAGCTGCTTGCCATTGCCTTTCGGCAATACAATCAGCGGGCCATCCTTCCACACCTCCGGGAAAATCCCCTCTTGGACGCATCGCCTAAACATTTCCCTAAATTCGACGGACGCAGCTACGTAAACGTGCTTGATGATGCGGGCACTAATCCCGTCTATCCCCGGCGCGGTGCTGGGGAGATCCTTGACGATATTTTCGATGACACTGTCCATTGGAGGGGGTGCATCTTCTCCTGAGGGGGTGAACGGGGCCATAAGACGCACCTGCCGGTGATACTCCGTGTCCTTGAACATATCGTCGTCCGGACATAGAGCACACATAAGGCTGTGCATGGCCCCGTCCACGTCCTCAGCATATCTCCCGTTCGCCACCCGGTAGGCCTGTTCCCAGGGGTCCAGGTGTCCCGAGTCAGCGACTTTCCTAAAGTGCAAAAGTTGCGCCTCCTCCATGCCCGCCCTGTACCTACTCCTATGCTCGTGGAATACCGCCCGCGCAGTCTCCTCTCTCTCCCGCAGCCTGTTATTCTCCGCGTGCAGCCGGCCGAGCGCTGGAGACCACCACTCGTACCCCCGATTTGACTTCCTGGTTTTCACCACGCCCAGAGTCTGTTTCGCGGCGGTCAGCACCATTTCGGTGAACTGAGCGCAGATCTCTGAGGCCGGGCGGTTCCATTTTATGGCCCCTACCCTCTCGTGCACGACCCGCTCGAAGCGTTCCCAGTTAACTTCGCGATCCCGCAGTCTGAATAGCTCTTCCGCTGGCTCAGCGCTTGGAGCGACCTCACTTGCCACGTCGTATGTGATGAGCCGGTGGTCACTCTCGATCTTTCCTACACGCACACTCCATCCCGTCACCGGGATGCCTCTTGTTGTCAGAGTGAGGTCGATGTTGGACGCTCCGTTCGCCGTCTGGAAGGTCCACGGCTGCCACTCCACGTTGGCCAATTCTAGGCCTCTGGCCAGGATAAACGCCTCCATAGAAGCTCGGCGGTGCGCGACGTCTGGCCCTTGTCCGGTACATTGTCTTAGGTCACAGTACCACATCGGCGAGTGCGCGTTGGAGTCCACTCCTATAATAACTCTCTTGCCTTTCAGGGCGTCGAGTACTCGGCCCAGGTGCTCCAGGTGTACGTCTATGTTGTCGCTGTATTGGAAATACGCGGACACCACATATACGCCCCCCCCGACCCACCCCCAAATGACACACCGTACAGTGCGAATTCGAGAGGTGGAGCAAGAGAGCGCACGGGATGTCCGCGCGACGGACATAGACGCACGCCCTTGCCCCACGGTCGCCGCACTGCAGGAGACCGCTTGCGGCTTCCTGCTGGTCCGTAGGATAATGCTCTTGAGCCAGAACGACGTCCAGGTCCAGTTCCTCTGCTACCAGTGGTAACTCCGTGGTGGCAAGTTCTCCTCCCGCCAGGTTGATCTGGTTTATCTTCAGATTTACACTTATGTTGTCATCCATATTATATGCCCATGGTCTCCGCCATACGCCTCTCGGCGTGGATGCGAGCCGGGCAGTCTCGGGCACCCGTCAGGTGGGTGTTGGCTTCTCCCCTCCCAAATTTGTGGCATGTGGATTGATTGATTGGATCCTTCGCTTTGCGCGCCTGCTCCTTGTGGCCCGCCATGCCACACTTGCCACACGTGGGCTGCTCCTGCTTACACTTTTTTTCAGTGTCCATAGGTTTGACAATTATTGCACTTGATTGCTGTGGTGTAGTCAGACACCTCACATGACTCCCAGTGCACATGCAGTTGTCCCTTCCTAAACAGTGCCTGCCGAAGGGCAGGGGTGCAGGCCAGAACCAAGGTGGGCCTTTCGCTGTTCTGCCGACTCTTCTTAAAGGCCAGCCTGCAGTTCTCCTTTAACTTGGGCAGACCCCAACTTGGGCCCGCTTTAAAGTTTTGTTCATGGACGGCCTCCAGCAGTTCGTCCACCTCCATGTCTTTGCCGTCAATATTCCTTATAGCCACGAGTGGCATGCGTCCCCTGACTTCGTTGGCCTTCAGCGTTACCGGCAGAGCCGATCGCAGCCTGTCCATGTCTTCTTGGGTTCTGGTCTGCACAATCACTCCTGCATTTCCTACCCTTCGCACTTTGCCGACATGAATATTTAAACTGGCGGGGGCGACAGAGGACTTCAATATCTTTTTGTCTCTTCCGCTGATCTAATGTTCTCAGAAGTCGGGTAAACTGCCATCACTTGGCCCGGTGGCCCAGTTCTCTGAGCTTTTCAGCATACGTCTGCGGGCCACAGGCTGCGGCCGCAGCGGCAGACGCGGCGGCACTAGCAGCTGCCTCGGTAACCGCAGCGTGTGCCGCGGCCGCAGCAGCCGCATCCGCTCTCGCCCGCTCGGCCTCCGCCTCAGCTCTCGCCGCCCGGCGGCGCTCCTGCTCCCTGGCTTCTCCTATAGCCTTGGACCCAGTCTTCGTTTCCTTAATTCCTCTCCGCCTCGATGGCGAGGTGTCCCACTATTTCTAAAATGTTTGTGATATGTTTTTGTATGGTCGCCTGGTCTACTTTATTCAACTTGCTAGTCGGGCCACCTGTGACGGTGGCCACTCCCCTCGCTTCTTTATTGGCCTTAGCAAGCAGTTGCCTAGTTGAGGCCCATTCTACCTCCCTCTCTGTTTCACCTTCGGATGTCTCATTTTCTGATGTGTATGGAGTCCCGAAATCAGATGAGATAGGCGTTCTAAAGGCCGAGGTTGTCGGGGTTGGGGGGCCCGCTACGACTTTTGCTAACCTACGCTTCGCCCACGTGGTCGCCGTACTTTCGTCTGGCGATAGCACCCTCTTCGCAGCTAGAGGTCGGGTGGGCGACGGGGGCAGGGATGCTTCTCGGAAGGTGATCGGCTGCGGCGAGGCGACCCCCCGGCGAAACGTCGACGGAGTACTGGGGGGCCGGGGGGGGACGTTCTCGGGGAGAATTGCGCCATAACCGCAGCCACCGCATGGTATGCCGCAGTCGACGCCAGCTCCGTAGGGTCCATTTCTTCAACAGCGAGGTTACGGCGCGGCGGGGTCCTTAAGAGTGACTCTTTTGGTTTGAATATGTCTTCGGCTGTGATCGGGGGCGGGCCGCCCTCATCGTCTGACTCCATGGTATCAGCTAGGATCTTAAATTTTTTTCAATTTATCGGATAGTTCTTGTATGTAGTCCAATTTAAGCGTGCACGAAGCACACCGCTACCGCGCTCAGGCTGCGTGCACGCGCACACACCTCGGGGCGTACCAAAATTACGCACTTCTGTCAGACATTTCGCACATTTCTCCGCACTGACCACTACTGATACTGATAGGCACCTCCTGCTGGGGGTGCGTCGCCGTTCGCGGACCCTCTACTGCTGAAGCGGGCGTCCCTGCCATCGGGACACGTCGGCATCGTCTCCAGGCCCATAAGACTGCTCCAACAATGACTACAGCGAGCATGACGTATATCGCCGTATAATGGTGGATATCGTGGGTAGAGACACCGGAAAACAAGGGCTCATTTTCTGACATGCTTTTCAGTTTTTCTTGGATGTTAAGAAGCTGATCGGTATAGTTAAATATATCGTCGTCGTTTAAGAAATTATCTGATGGCATTGTTATATTGATAAGGTAATTAATAGGCGAAACTTCGGGAAAAATAATGTCTGAGCTCATATTCATGCTATTGATAAGTTCTGGCTTATGTAAATAAACCACAGAATCGGCTGATTTTATGGTGCATCCTTGATTGATGCGAAGTATTCCTGAAGAGTTTATTTGTACCAAAGTAATTTTATCGTCACATGCAAGTTTTAACTGATACTGTTCGCAAGCAAAGAAAAAGTATGTGTTTAAGTTGTAGAGTTCTGTCCATCTATTCTTACAGGGTCTCGTTACTGTCTTGCATCTTCTTGATTTGGGCAACGTTTCGCAGAAACTCTGGTCGTCCTTGATGACGCTCACAGGTCTTTTGAGGCGACATAGACTCAACTCGACATGCTGGAGACACGATCTCAACTCCATTTCTGTCATCGTAATAAAGGCGTCATGTCTTAAGTTGACTGCGACATAGTCAGCCACAGGTGATACTGATATCTCATTATCATTGTTGTTTACACGGGGTATCGGGATTATTCTTGATATTTCATAAATGACGTCACCGATGAGTGGGATTTTAATTTCAAAAATGATATAGCTCGCAGTCACCCGTGCTCGGACTTGAAGTAAGTTATATATCTCTGAAAGACTATCAGCCTTTTTTGCTGGTAATGATAAATCTTTAGAAAGTTGCTCTGATATGACTCCTAGCTCATGTCTCAATTGATCAGGAGTGAGGAGGTGGAAACTGATTTTGCCATTGTAGACGTTAGTTATAGCATCTAGAAGAGTTTGCTGCACATTTTCAGACTAAACAAGAGATTATTTGCGAGTAAAGAAGTTGCTAAAAAGTCATGAATAAGAGAAATGTTTAGAAGACTGGTTTTTACGTGACCAAAAGCATCTTCTAAAGCATTAAGTCTGCTGTGAATCAGCTTATTATTTTTATTAACAATAGCTTCTGTGCGTTTCAAAAGATTAAATTCAGCTTCGACTACTGAAGTTTGGTTTTTCCAGAGACTTGCCAAATGATTTTGATTCTTTTTGATAAGAGAAATATCTTTCGTTCGTATTCGTTTATATTTCTCGGCGAACCGATCATCTAAAACACCGAATAAACTATTTGCACTATTCCCGATCCCATTTATCAAACCTCGGCGTCTACGAATGACCTGCTTGTTATGATGATTCATTAATATGTCATTGTAATACCTAAGTTCACTGGCCTCGTGACGTAATTACAATAGGACTCCGTCGCAATGTGATTGCGTCTTGAATGTTTAGACTTGCGGGGGCGACGGAGGTCTTCAGTATCTTTTTTGTTTCCTCCGCGGACTTGACATCTTCAGAAGTCGGATATATAGCCATCAGAGGGCCCGCCGGCACCGATTTCCTAGCCTTATCGGCATAAGTCTGTGGGCCGCTGGAAGCAGCCGCGGCAGCAGCAGCAGCACTGGCGGCGGCCGCAGCAGCCGCGTCCGCACGCGCTCTCTCGGCCTCCGCCTCGGTTCTCGTTGCCCGTCGTCTCTCCTGCTCCCTGGCCTCAGCAACGGCCTTTCTCTCTATCTTGACTTTTCTTGCATCCGAGCGGCTCTTTTCCGCCTCTATAGCAAGGTGTCCAACGATCTCCAGTATATTCGTTATGTGCTTCTGAATTTCCGCTTGGTTCACCTTGTTCAACTTGCTGGTGGGACCACCAGTTACAGCGGCCACTCCTCTAGCCTCTGTTGGCCATCGCCAAGAGTTGCCTCGTCGACGCTTCCTCGAGGTCTCCTTCCGATTCGGCCTCCGATGTTTCAGCCTCGGAAGAGAGCGGGGTTCCAAACTCCGATGTAATCGGCGTCCTGAAGGTAGATGCAGTAGGTGTTTGCGGGGTATCCGCCCTCTCCACCCGACGCTTCGGCTTAGTCGTCGCGGTGTTCTCGTCAGGTGACAGCACTTTCTTCGATTTCACTGGACGGGTCCATGACGAGGCAAGGATTACATCCTGATAAGTTAGGTGCGGAGGAACCGCCTGCGGCCTACATGCCTAATCTTTATGGCCTGTTACGCCACATTTAATACAGGTAGGCTGCTCCTGCTTACACTTCCTCTCCGGGTGCCCGTAGGTCTGGCAATTGTTGCATTTGATTGCCGTTGTGTAGTCCGACACCTCGCATGCCTCCCAGTGCACATGCAGCTGACCTTTTTTCAGCAGCGCCTGCCGAAGGGTAGGGGTGCAGGCCAGAACCATGGTGGTCCTCTCACTGTTCTGCCGGCTCTTTTTAAAGGCCAGCCGCAGTTTTCCTTAAGTTTGGACAGACCATCAGGCTAGATAGAGATCAAACGCACTCAAATTTCTAATAAAAAAAAAAAAAAAAAAAAATACCCCAACTTGGGACCCCTTTGAAGTTTTCATCATGGACGGCTTCCAGAAGTTCGTCCACCTCCATGTTTTTGCCGTCGATGTTCCTTATGGCCACAAGTGGCATCCGTCCCCTTACTTCCTTGGCCTTTAGTGTTTGTGTGTTTCGTTGATTTGACCGAGTCGATTTGTAGGTTAGCTGGCGGCTTCATTCCGGATACTGCCTGTGATGGCTGTGATGCTGCTCCCATTTTACAACTTTCTCACTTATTCCTTTTTGTTTAACGTTTGTTAACACTTCTGACACAGATAGTTTTAAACTATTTATGATATAAATTCGATAATGTTACAACTAAATAACTACATGCGTATGTACTATTTGCTGTTATGTTAAAAATTGTGTAATTTATACATTCCTAATTGTAAGTACCAAAACTTCGGCTAAATATGTTGTTATATATGTTTAATAATGCGAATAAAAAGTAACCTGTATGACTTTTGTTTTATTAATATTTTTCTGTTCTTTATTGTTTACACTATAGCAATTTTAACCGCGCAATCAAACACTTTATTATCTTTGAGGAGTTTCTTCGATATCATGATCATCATCATCCGAGCGTATTCCCGGTTCCATCCTCAGCGGTTACGCTTCAGAGCCCGGGGTCCGCTACTAAACCTAGTTGATTTGACGAGGTTACTGGTTTTTACACAGAGCGACTGCCGTCTGACCTCCGCAACCCAAAGGGTAGACCAGAACCAACTAGGATATTTTTAAAGAAACGCTAGATGGCGTTCGAGACCAACAGCTTTACGTGCCTTCCGAAGCACGGAGTCATTTCGGATAATCAGGTGATTCAAGCCTGCAATACCCTAACCGGACTGGAAACAAATTTTCACAAAGTATGCTTCTCAGTGGGATTTTTTCACAAGGCGAACGCCTTGACCGCTGGACCACGAAGGCAGTCGAGGAGTTTCTTTCATATCTCTTGGGATTATCTGTGATAATGGGCTAGGAAAAGATACAAGATATAAATTAATTCATTTAATTAACATTTTATATTATCTTACATAAACTATATCGAAATAGTTAAATAGAAAAGTTTACTTGGAAAGGCCACATAATTAGGGAGAAAATATTTTTTTTTTTTATATAATTATTTTACGGCTATGAATGAAAGGTCCTTTAGAGCCTATCTTTTATTTTGTTGCTACTTTATTCCTAACAAGTTACAATCAAAGGTTGGTGTAGGCCTTTGATTGCTTCAAGGGGACGACAAATCTATACGAGACCACTGGTTTTCATAGCAATGGTTTAATTTTTCTAAACGTCGTTGATTACTCGACTACAAAATAAAGTTTTTGCTTTTAGATTTAAAATGTGACGCAATAGTATAATTGATGCAAGAGTGATGCTATTTTAATAATAAAAGCTTTCTCATTTTCGGTATTTACAAATGTTTAATAATATATATTGTGAAGATATTTATTTACAGAAATTACATATACCAATATGAACCTTTTTCTGTAGTCGAGTCTTAACATTAAATTGGATAACCCTGCGTCCAATCAAAGAAAAATGAAAATTTACTTTGATAAAGGCAATACGAGTATTATTAAGATATGTAATTGCTATTTCAATGTTACCAAACGATACAATATTTTGCAAACCAATGTTTGTTGGTGTCAAATCTTGAGCAATATCTAAAAAACTATCTAAGCTGAAGTTTGTAATTTTCTATTTGATACATACATTACATTTGTACTTGTATGATTTTACAGCAAGTTCAGTCCATGATATTAATTGCGTACCCTAGTTAATGTACAGCAAAATTGGAAAAATATTTTACCTCCCATACTACTCTGATTTACGTGTATCAATGGGAAGTCCTAAATAATTTTTGCCATATGTTACGCAGTAAAAGTGGTTAGCACTATGGACTGAACTTGCTCGAAAAATTAGCACAGTAGAATAATAATTTTCCTATATAACAGTAGTTCAAGAATATAACACAACTCTTACGTAAAGACTTCACTTGAACCTAACACGATATAAACAAAATGCCTAGTGTGCGTGTGCGCCTCATCTCCTGGTCTACTCTCCCATGAGGTCCTCGTACTGCTTGCGGAAGCAGTCTCCCACCGGGAAGAAGTCCCAGCATCGCTGCGTGTACATGTTCCAGACGAACGTTTCCTGACCTGCAAATGCAGACATTTTATTTTAGAAGCTGCTGTAATAATCATTAATTTAAATATAAATAAACATTACACGTACCTAATGCATACAAATTTATTGACGTGTAAACGGGCCTGCAAAATTTTGCAAGCGTATGAATATTTTTCTGCTGTTAATAATAACATTTCTCTTTATACCATAAAAAATATTAGGTATTTATGTTCAGTCAATTCAATGTAAAAAAATTATTAATTTTAAATCACCTAAAAATAATTCCTATAAGGCTGTCGACGTTTCTTTTGCTCTGACCGTCTGACGTATAAAAAAAAAATATGAAAATTGACATTTTACTGTCATAGTTGTCAAAATATGGCACTTAAGTTGTCAATTAAGCAGTTGTTTGTCAATTGTTGAATGGTATAATTGTTTTAATACGTCAGACGGTCAGGACAAAAGTTCCGTCAAACTGCCTCGTGAACACAGGCCCTGAAGGAGTATCACTGTAACACTCGCAATAAATTAAGAAGTTAATATAGCAGTGCTGACCACACATTTTTATGAGAACGTCAATAGTTTTGAGATCCCAGCAGTGGTATCTTAATAAAAGTTATTCATATTGACGAGCTGAATGATGGTCTTCCCAAGTATGTGTCGACCATACATTTACACCTTTTCTCTCCCGACGGCGTCCTAAGAAACTAAGGGACGTATAGGTAACACAACGGACGGCAACGTCATCTGTGCAATGACTTTAAGGCCGCGACCATGGACCGGCGGACCGCCGTAAAATTTCCATAGTCGCACGCCGCGCCGCGTGTCTGTGAACGAGGCCTAAGGGTTGGGACTCAAAGAGAGAGACGGAACGCCGCGGAATCGGCGATGCTGCCGCATTCCGTCGCTCTCTCTCGCTCTAGCAAATGACGGTTCTGAGCGACAGAAAAGGATAGGAAAATGCTGTTCCGTGCTCACAGATGTGTCCCAACCCTTGCGCAGCGTGGTGTTTATTTCATAGGCAAATCTATCCCTTTATTAGAAGAGGCCTTTAGACCAGCAGTGGACTGATATACTCGTGTTCAGTCCACCTCCTCTGGGGAGGGCCCTGAAAGGCCGGTAGCGCTCTTGTTACACCCCTGGTGTTGCAGTTGCCCATGGGCAGCGGTGATCACTTACCAGGTGACCCACTTGTTCGTTTTCTGTCCTATAACCACAGAAGACTGAGTATTACATACAGAACGGATTCTCCTAAGGTACGCCCAATAATCGTCCCCGTTCCCCGTCCCCGCACCTCTCCCCGTTCTTGTGCCGCCGTGCACACGTCCCGGTTCGCCCGCTTATCGCCCTGAGACAAGGCGAGAACGGCGAAAAGGTGCGGTGACGGGGGACGGGGACGCATATTGCGCGGGTCCTTTGGAGATTTCGTTCTGTATGTAATACCTTACTGTCTTCAGTGCTATAACAAAAAAAAAGTACGCTCACCTGTATACTCCGTGTCCGGCTTGTTGATGAGATGCATCAGGAAGAACATGTAGTTCGCCAAGTTGTGCTCCCGCTGCACGTGAGTGTCGAACCCGTGCGGCACCTGCAACCACGCAAGTATACCGTCAGTTCTACGTTTGTGTTAGTGACGTTTCCCAAATGTGTTCTTCTATGAAAGATTGTTGGGAAGTTTGACATGTGTCGTAAGTCGTAAAATCCAAAGAATGTAGATTTTTTTTAACAAACTTTTTACGCTACCTAGTGACTTTCTAAAAAGAAGTTATTAAGCAATTTCACGTCACTATTGATTTTTAGGCAATATGATCAGGAAGGTTAAGGTTACATTTTCTTTAAGGACTTTCTTCCACATCTCCAAAGCAGGGCTTTGAATACCGTTGAGAATCTGGTAACGGTAATTCTGCCAAACGGTATTTTTCCCACTACCGATAAATCAGATAACGTTAGCAATGATATTAACGGTAAAAGGTACTCGTATTGTTAACACTGTATTTCTTTTCGATATTTGACAGAATAAATTGATGAGAGTTTGTCTAGTAGGCTACTAGAGCTATTTATACAACGTGGAAGGGACATACCCGTAATAAATCGAACCAGGTCTATGCTAGATCATTATAGTATAATGAAATAAAATTAAAAGCCAAATAACAAAAAAAAATTTTGGCCTTTCCATACAAAAGTGTGTTCATTATACTTTATTGATCAAGTATAGCCCGTGGTTCGATTTATTACGGGTATGTCCCTTCCACGTTGTATAATATTTTACAAGTATTGAAAAAAGTATCGTCACTTATATCGTTAATTGATAACGTTATAAACAGTATTATCGATACCCCTTATAACGTTACTACTACTAGTACCCGTAAGAAAGTAACGTTATTTAACGTTACTTTTAGCAGGCCTGCGTCACTCCCCGTGTAGGTATCAAAAATATACCTACGCGCGGCGGCCACCGCGGGTGGCTAATTCAGTCCTCACGTGCGAGCAGTGACGCACGCGCGAGCTTTGTTCGTCGCCTAGGTACTTCACCGATCCGGCCGTTTTAAAAATCGAAAGACATAAAAAGAAGGCTAAAAAATACTGCGCAGTTTTTAACTGTATAAACAAGGATTGCGATCCAAATTTAACTTTTAGACTTCTTAAGGACGTTGAAAGGTAAGATCTACTTTAAAGTGTTTATTATTATTATGTTGTCATTCATGATAGTTACACTAAGTAGGTTTAACACCTAGGACCTAGGTACCTTCTTAGGTTACAAAAATAAGTAGGAACGTAGGTATAAGTATGCATATTATTCTTTCGAATTTCTGATGTTTGGTTTGAGATTGACGATCTGTTTTGATAAGTAGTTACAGAAATCGTATGTACCTACTCAGTGCCGGTTTTAGCTCTACCAGCGCCCCGGGCGAGATTTTCGCGCCTCACCCCCCCAAACTGCAATTCACTCTGACTTTAGCTTCAATCTTATAGGATTTATTTCTGCCGACGGGGGGGGGGGGGGGGGAGTACAAGTACGATATAGGATTCTTAAAATTTGCCGCCCCATTGTAAACGGAGGGAGGGAAGGGTGCATACAAATAAGAGTAGGAGTTGCCGCCATTAACCAGCCGCACTTCATATATTTATTATTACCTGTGACCCGCCCTTGCCCAAAAACGCCCCCTGTCGCCTCTTTGTATCTGGCGCCCTGGGCGGTCGCCCAACCGCGCCCTACCCTAACGCCGCTACTGTACCTACTAAGTACATCATATAGAATTCGGTATCTACTTTAAAGACTTTGTTTTAGCTGGTATCTAACCAGCTAAAACAGTCTTTAATTTCGCTCATGTTATATTATATTTCATTCATTATAGTTTACTACCAAACGATGATACATACATACATACTATCACGTCTTTATCCCCAATGGGGCAGACAGAGCATTTTAAGTGTTGCGGCTCTAAGCAATCAGAGCCCAGGGCCGCAATACCCAAAGGCAACTTTTAGCGTGATGGTGGGCGAGAAGGTGGAAAAAGGAATCAAAATAGTGATGGGTTGCTAGGCGCATCGCCTATTAACTTGATTTGCATTTTCGCCCATTCCTTCGATCGCCTTCTACGATTTGCGCGGGGAGAGAAGCAGCTATGACCTCCGTGGTGTAATGGTCAACACGCTAATCCGCCAATCTGGAGGTTCTGGGTTCGATCCCCGGCCAGGGCAAGTTCGAAAATGGCCTTTTTCAAATTGTCCTGGGTCTTGGATGTTTATCTATATATGTATTTATTATAAAATATAGTATCGTTGAGTTAGTATCCCATAACACAAGTTTAAACTTACTTTGGGGCTAGCTCAATCGGTGTGATTTGTCCTTACATATTTATTTATTGATTTTTATTGAGCCAAAAGCTACAATAGGTAGACTTAATGCTAAAGCATTCTCTCCTTGTCAAACTTTAGGAGAAGAGAAACAGATAGAATAGTTGGCGTCTAAAATAGATAGAAACAATCCAGAAATAATAAGTACTTTTAAATGATCATACATAAATATCGTATAAAAAAATACTATATTTATACATACAACATATTATATACATACATATAGTTACATATATATTTGAAGATCAGAAAGAAACGATTTATATTTATATTCAAGTATTATTCTTGTCTCCTAGACCAGCATGGAAGACCGATAATACGGTGCGCTAAATGACGATAGTAGCTTCTTGTAGTAGTCAACCCTAGCGCGTCGCTCGCTGAGTCTATCTTAGTCGGTTTTGTGTGTATTATGAATCGTTTGTCCAGAGTCATAAGGATAAAATTGGCTTGCAATGGATTTCTGTAGGTGTCTAAACGAATAGGTGCTGCGTTTTGACGCGAGCTAAATTACACCATATTGCTAACCACTGTGAGTAGATATTTCTTTGAAAACGTTTGCGGAGTGAGACTTCTGTACTACTGGTATTTATTCTGTGCTTTTTGTGTGAATTTGGTATCGTTTACAAGCCCTGCTCCAAAGTCTTCATCATATCTTCACTAATGAACCAACATATGGGAACAACTAGGTGGAAGGTAAATCAAATTCACAATTGGCAAAGATATTGCGTTACATACAGGTCAAATTGATGACCTCCTTTTTGATGTCGGTTAAAAACTGATGAAAAATTTGGTAGATACGAAATTTCTCAAAAGAAATTTTAATTTTTACTACATTTTTCGAGAAATAAAAAAGTACGATTCTTAAATGTAAATGTAGCCCCTCTTTTGACAACTTGCGCCAGGCACAATCAAAAACATCTCTAATTATAAAAAAATATCAAACTTGCTAAACATATATTAGTTAAAATATGTTTTTCTCGTTCTTATTATGACAAATATTGAAAAGAGAGATAAGGACAAAACATATTTTAACCTATAGGCTTAGCAAACGTTTGATATTATTTATGATACTATGAGAATATAACTTATATTACGTGCCCCAAAAAATTGTTACCCTAGCGGAAACATACCGAATATGATAGTCTTTACTGTATTATATATTTTGATTAACGTTACTCCAGCAGAAAATGTTTTTGGCTAATAACTCAAAAACTACGAGGGAGACATATTTTGCACTTTGACGGCCATTTATTACGGATAAAATATTTATATTAAGAACTTTTTGGTGATGCGACCTATTTTATCATCCAGAAAGAATGAATGGCGAGAACAAAATAAAGGATGCGCATTGAAGCTGCGCGGGAGAAGCTGGTCACCAGTCAACTCCGGCTTTCGGTCTTCGCTCTCTTGCTTCAGCACTCGGGTGGTTAGGACGTGTTAGGACGATCAGGGTCGTGAGGTAGATTCGTGTCTTGTGTGGTGAATTTCTTCAAATGTTCAATTGTAGGAAATAAATGTTTGTGTTTGTCTTGTATTCATCTATCATTTTTGATCCAATTTAGAATAGACTATCAAATTCGGTATTTTTCTGACAGTGTAACGCATACCAAAAAGTTTTAAAATGTGTCGTGAGCAGTGTACCTTATCAAAGTAGTCTTTATTGATGCCGCATATGAAGCAGTTAGACTCCATGTCCTCCTTCACCGACTCCAGCTGGTCACGTAGTTCTCCGAACGCGTCGATGATCAAACCTGAAATACACCAACTTACTGTCAGAATATGAAATGTTCTGAAATACACTATCAAGGTCATCATCATAATTAAAATAATGTATTAAGTCAAATAAAACCGGCCAAGTGCTAGTTAAACTCGCGTGGAGAGGGTTCCGTACAATTGATTGAATTCTTATAGGTTTTCCTGTAATCTACAAGTAATGAACTATATTTCGTATTTCCACGTATGTGTTTGGGTCATAGGATTACAACATTCTACCAAATTTCACCTAATTCGGTCCAGTAGATTCGGAGCAAATTGGCTGTGACAGACGGACGGACAGACAGACGCACAAGTGATCTTATAAGGGTTCAGTTTTTTCATTTTTTGTGCTAAAAGTTTGTGCACCAACCAAAATAAGGAAGATAAAAAATTAGGGGAGCCAATAGAGACCCCTTTAATAGATATAACAAACGTTTGTTAATTTAGCGCTATTTTTATTTTTTTGGAGCATGGTATGAGAGGAGTGGCGAGTAGTACTGACCCTGCAGGATGGCGAGCAGGATGACGATGATGAAGAAGAAGAAGGAGATGTCGAAAATGATGCGGTACACCTCGGAGTCGTCCCCGTCGGGCGGCTCCAGCTCGTCCCCGATGCCGCCGCCCGCGCGCACGCCCTTGTACAGGTTGAACACGAAGCACTGCAACAACCAATACGCTCTTATAACGCTTGGTCTAAGTAGGTATGTTTCTGCCATGATTTTTTATGTGTCGATGTTTTTTCAAATAACTATTTGTTAATATGTAAAATAAATGTATCAAAATAAATTAATAATCTTTGTTACACCTCTGCTTTAGATACTACTAACGCCATCTAGTGAGTAAGTTTAAAACTAACTCTGAATTTGACCATTGATTATTTCAATAAACGGCAGTCTGTTGCGAATATCCAACGAGTTCTAATACTATTATACAGGTTGATTTTGAAACACTGAGCTATATTGAAATCTTGGAATCAGAATCACTAAAAGAATACAAAATAGCAACAAAAAGAATAT
Organism: Acrobasis repandana; assembly: GCA_963576875.1. Taxonomy (NCBI): domain Eukaryota; kingdom Metazoa; phylum Arthropoda; class Insecta; order Lepidoptera; family Pyralidae; genus Acrobasis; species Acrobasis repandana. The sequence goes on along the minus strand of OY756241.1, from coordinate 7,827,974 downwards.
ATTTTTTTACTATTTTTCATTATGAAAGATCCCCTTGATTTTTCCTTGTATTCATGTATTCATGTCTAACGTATTATTATTAGTGTCAATGACCTCGCTTTCGCTTGATTCCTCCGTATGACTGCCCCGCACCCTTCCTGCCGGCGGCGCGCGGGGCGAGCCGTGGGAATTTGCCGTATAACTTTGTAGGCTTTTATCTTAGGTTTCATATTTTCTTTAAATATAGCTCAGAGGGTCAAAATCATTCTGTATAAGGGTTGGGACACATAACAGCAGTTTTATATGCTGCTATCCTTTTTCTCAGAACCGTCATTTGCTAGAGCGAGAGAGAGCGACGGAATGCGGCAGCATCGCCAATTCCAAGGTGTTCCGTAGCCCTTTCTCGCTCTATCCGGCGGAATAGAGCGACGAAACGCGGCAGCATCGGGGATTTTGTGACGTCTCGTCGCTCTCTCGCGCTCTATCCCGCCGGATAGAGCGAAAGAGAGCGAAGGGCTCGAATGATGATGATGAAGTGTCTCACCGTGAGCATGTCGTGGCAGTTCCGGTTGACCTCGTCGTCCTCCTCCTGCACGTAGAACTTGCGGAAGAAGTTGAACGCGATCACCGTGTAGATGTACACGATGATGGTCAGCAGCATCACCGTCAGCACCAGCTGCAACCCCACACACGCACATCAACCATGTTATAATGCTGTCCATAGCAATTCAAAGAGGTAATGCGGCCAGCATAATGGGTACCTTTGAGCCGGGTACAATTCGGGGTGATATTTTTGACTGATTTATTTCATATTGACGAACTGTTGTGAATTTTGTATTCATTTTTTTTTTCAAAAAAATAAAAACACCATGCTACTTCGATCATATATTCTATAGATGAACAGTTGCCGCCTAAAAAATGGCACCGGAAAAGCAAGGCATAACAATACAATACAATACAAATTATCTTTATTGCACCATAATAATTCATAAAATAAAAATAACAAACACAAAGAAAATATTGGTACAAAGGCGGACTTATCGCTAGATGCGATCTCTTCCAGTCAACCTTTGGGTAGAAGAAAAATTAATAGTACGGAACAAGGTGGGCGCAGTATCTATACCTAATTATATACTTACATATTAATACTTATATATATACATGCATAAGCTTATTCTATAATATATAATAAAACAGTATTATGCCTTGTTTCACTGTCAAAGAAGGTAATATGTAACGACGTTAGTGGACCTGAAATGATCATCATCATCAGGTCTTTTTTAGTCTCCACTGCAAGAGCACGACCCTCTCTGTACTACCAGAGCCATATATTAGCCAAAGCAGTTAGAGGATTTGGCCTACACTCTCCACGCTGGCCAGACGGGTTGGAGTGGTATTACTGATGTTTATAAGCTTTGTTCAGCTTGTGTTTCCTTCGTCGCCTTCTACGACATCCACGGGAAGACTTGGAGTGGTCCTATTATACGCTGCCGGGAACCACACGGCTTATACGAGAAAAATGTTAATAAATTATGATAAAGTCAAATTTGGTTTGACATAGGAATAAAACGTCACAATTAGTTTATGGAATCCTCCTGGTCTAATATGAATAAGAAATCTTAAACAGTACCTGCTTCCCGTTATGCGTGACGGATTGCAGGATGGTTCGCAGCGTCTTGAACCCGACCGCCACGTCCAGCAAGTGCGCGGCGAAGAAGAAGTTGTTGAAGTTGCCCATCACGGAGAAGGAGAAGTACCACAGCGAGTACAGGAACGAGTTGTCCGTGATCGTCACGCCCGCCTTCCACACCTGGTAGCGCCAGTCGATGTTCAGGATGCTGGAAATAACACATATTCTTTAGATATAGGCACAGGTATGAAACTTCATAGAAGCGGAGTATCATTAATGCTTACACTACTACTAACGAAACTATACATCCGTGCACACGTCAATGCGTACGTGTTCGCCCGCTGTCGCCCGACAAGGCGAGAACGGGAGAGGTGCGGGGACGGGGAACGGGGACGCATATTGCGCGGGACCTTAGGAGATTCCATTCTGTATGAAATACTCTTATTTATTTCTGTGATATAGGTACAAGTATTTATTCGTTTGTTTTATTGGATAACATAACTTTTACTCTACGTTTGACAACTTTGACAATAAGTTTAGGACTCATCTATCAGCACAGAACAGCATTTTCTGCTATCCTTTTCTGTCGCTTAGAACCGTTATTTGCTAGAGCGAGAGAGCGACGGAACGCCGCGGAATCGGCGATGCTGCCGCATTCCTCATATGCTCTATGGAACCTGAGCGGAGCTGAGCTGTGTTTTGACAACAAATAGCGCTCTGTTATTACTAGATATAGGTACTACCTATCTCTTTCGATTTTTCAATAACACATTTGCCGGCAGTAGGCTATTCAAATTTTAGCCGTCCGTACATGTATTACTATCAGGAATTACTACAATTTGCACCCCCCCCCCTCCTAAAGTTGAAAATGTCCAAAGTGACGAGGGGGGGCAACCGCTACTGCAGCACAGTCGCCGGTCAGCATTAATGAAGTAGCCACAGATCTGTACATGTTGATTCTTGGTCTGAGGAAGTAGCCTTAGTTTCGTTCGCCAGACCTGCGGAACTTAAAAACTCCATACGGCGACAATCTTGCTGAAACTTTATGTATACCTTACTATCACGGTTTGTTCCCCAGGACACTTCTTCTTATCGTGTTCACTGTAGCTTCAATTTCAAATCATCTTTGACCAGTATGTGGCCACGGCGAAACCTCTGTTCCTGTTTCTGCCCCATTAAGGTCATCTATGGTACAGATGGTTAATCAGATACCTGTGCCACCTCACGTAGTGCGCGACACGCAAGGTGGCACAGGTATTTTATTCCTCTGTACATGACGTAGGGCAGTTCTGACACGACAGAAGGTGGTCCATCGACTGAATGGCACCGCAGTCGCAAAGGTCGTTATCACAAAGACTTGGAACAGTATATAATCTGTTGTCCTGCCTCAAATGCCCTACACCCTGCCTAATGCAGGACCTCGAAAATGATCAGGCAGTCGCTGTAGCTAAGCACTGGTCAAGCCTATTATAAAAAAAAAACATGTATATGTTTATATAGCCAATCGACTCGAAAGAAGAAGTATGTAATGTATATATACGTACTAGTGCAGGAGCCCCTTGCTGCCCTCGTCCTCCTGCGCGGAGAAGGACGTCTTCTCCATGCCAAGCATGTTGGAGATGCTGTCGAAGTCGTACGTCTCCGAGTACTTGGCGCGCACCTTCTTCTTCACGAACTTGTCCCAGTAGTTCACCGGGAACGACCTGCAACCAACGTAACGAGTAAGTAATACTTTATTGCACCGAAAACCAGGCCCTAATTGACACATTTACTGCCCATAGTCTAATCATATTTCGGCGCTCCCGAGGGGCAAAATTTTCTGATTGTAAAGCTAAATTTCGCCTCATGTACTTATACAATAGGCAACCTTGTCGCCAAGGCAATCTTTTTCAGGCTACCTTTAGGTAACAGGAATTGTGATGAAAAATAAAAGGTAAGCGATGCATGTTTCCATTAATTCCTCGTTTAATAACCCTTTTTACATTTCATTCCTAACGGAATTTCTTAATATTTTTAGATATTGCAGAAAAAAAATTTTTTGTCATATTTTTGTAATTCTTATTAATTTAGATTAAACTAGTATCTAATTCGCTCTGAACTTGCGATTTTGTGTTTAGTAACAACCCCGTATGCCGTCAATTCCTTTATCGATCGAATTATTTGATCGACACATGAGAAGTTACCTATTAAAAAAAAAAGAATTTTCCAAATCCGTCCAGGCGTCTCCGCCTGATCGGGGAACATACATAAAAAATTGAGAACCCTGTATTCTGAAGTGGATTAAAGACATGCACTCACTTGGCGGATATAACGAGTTTGTCCCAGTGGCTCTTGAGGTCGTCGTCCTCCGGCTGCTCGGCGATGTACAGGCCGTCGAACTCCAGCTTGCGGGCGATCTCCTTCTCGCGCTTGAAGATGGCCAGCGGGACCTGCAATGCAACCCCAGCTGTGGTTATGGAGCTCATTTCAATATATCAAGCCAGTGGCGGCGCAAGATCAAAGTTTTATGTGGGCGAGCGAGATAGCTCTGAGGCCCTTTGGCTAGAACAATTCGCCTTTAGACGCGAGGCGACTTGAAAAAAAAGGTTGCCTACACATGCGGGGCCGTACAGACCGCGTGGCCGTGGGCGGTGGCCCACACCACGTACGCCTTAAGCCGCCTCTGTATCAATCAATAGTTCAGTTACACATCATTGGGTTAGATCTCCTTTTAAGTAAAAAATACTTGTGTCAGGAGATCCCGTCCCCTACCCGTCAGTAACATCTGTGTTTTGATATATACTTAAATACAATGGAGTGGAGCATCTGGAGGAATTTTTTTGGAACCTTTAGAGGAAAAAGGCTAATTAAAAAGGCTAATTAGAAAGAGGCTTGTCAAGTTGTCATTGTCAACAATGGCATTATAGCACTACAACCCGCGGAAATCTAGTTGGCACCTGCGTGCATGTGATTACCTGTGAGCGAGGAGCCTATGTAACATTACCGGATTACACAAGAGCGAGAGGGGTCTCGCTCTTATGCATCTCCCGCCAATGCGAGAGAGCGAGAAGGGTATATATATCAAGATGGTTGCTGGGTAATAACGTGAAATTATATTGTTGCTTTGCTACCTGTTTTCATCATTTGGAAATTTATGAAATATGTGTTCTTTGTTGTAATTTGTGGATAAACAATTATTATATGCGCATCTTGTCACCATAATGGTTACTATTGGTTGACAGTTCTCAAGACAACACACGTCGCGTATTGCGTGCGGCGAGTAATTAAACCCTGGTTTGGAGCGCAAAAAGGCTCACAAAGTGCGGGGACGCCAATTTGCGGGAGACGCTGTGAGATTCCATTCTGTTTGACTCTTATGTATTCTGTGGTTAAAGGTGAGGAGGAGAAGAATACGTGGATCAGTAGATGAGATATTGTCTTTGACAGTTAACTCAATATAATGTGCTTATATTATTTAGTTAACAATGAGTTAACCAGAAGCCGTGTGGTGACGGCAGAGCAGAATACAATTCGTCACCACCCCTTTCCTCTCCCACGGGTGTCGTAAAAGGCGACTAAGGGAGGGTAACAGAGGACGGGCAGCAGCGTCCTCTACGCAACGACTTTATACCATCTACTGCGATTACCAAACTGTCTGCCCAGCGTGGTGATTATAGGGAAATCCTCCGTTTATTGGGAGATACCTTCAGTCCAGCAGTGGACTGTTACAGGCTGGTAAAGAAGTCAAAGTTAAAAATTTATATTCAATGTAGGTTAAATATTTCATTAATTATTGTCATTATTTTTAATTATTTTTTGTGCAAAAGCTACAAACTACTAGCGTTTCGGAACGGCCCCTGCTTATACTGAAAGAAAACCAGTTCAGTATAGGTCCCTACCCAGCTTGATGGGCTTTTTTGCATTAAGTACAGATTTACACTTATTCTTATCATATATTTACATTAAACGTTTTAAAAAAATTGCAACTATTCTAGCTAGTCTAAGTTAACCAGTAACCTTGAGATGGTAGTATCCGATGAGGATGGCGAGCGACACGATGGAGTGCAGCACGGCGGCCACGTTGATGACGTGCTCCATGTAGAAGAAGTCCTCGTCGATGTGCACCACCTCCAAGGCATTGTCGTCTTCGCCTGATTCGCCACTGCCACCTGCAAAACCAACATATCAGTCACAGGAAGTCCACAGCTGGACATAGGCGGAGGAGAGGGGGAGGGTCCAAGGATTTGCAAAACGAGCGGCTTAAAACCAGCATTTTCCTGTTTAGGTACCTAGCAGGTGATACATTTTCAGGATACTCTATAGAAGTTGGCAGTCATTTAGATCTCAATTCTTTTGTCGGATATTGAATTGTGGATTCTGTGCTAGTTTGCCCTTTACCCTTTAAAACTTACTTTGGGGCTAGCTTAATCAGTGTGATTTGTCCCTATTTATATTTATATTCTACCTTCTTGCCCACCCAGTAAGTTCTTTGCACTATGTGCTCCACCAAAATATAATATGTAGATGTAATAATTTTTATGATGGAAATATCTAAAGCATCTGAGTGTGTTTCATGACTTAATACCGAAGAAAATATACATTTCCCTAAAAGGTTTTTATACTTGTCTACTATAATTTATGTAAGTTAGATAATAATACTCTTTCTATAAACTTTTTAAATGTCTAAATATGATAAGTATTACATTTTATCAATAACTATATCGGTGTACTACAAGGACGTGTATTAGTGTTAACCAAGAAATATGTTGGTAAATATTTGTAGCAAACATATTGTTAAAGGTGAAAATCATCATACCATCACCGCTGCCTGAGCCTTGTCCTGATCCAGATCCGCCGATGATGTCGCCCAGACCAGATCCCTCGCCGTCGCCGTCTTCGTCAAGAGTCGATACCTGAAATTGAAAAGGAGGGTCGTAAGTTGAAACTTCGAGGTGAACTATAGTTACACGACTGCCCCAAAAAAGCGCAGTAATTCTTGGTTCTTGGATGCATGTATTTATGTATTTATTTATTCCGCAATAACTTGAGACAAAATGTCTGAATACATTTTAATGTATAGGATATTATTAGAAACCTTATATCATCGCAAGTTACATAGATTTTTTGATGTATTATATCTTAACCCTCTTGTGTAACATCTTCCCTCTCGCTTTCCTGCAATTTATGTGAGTGATTTCGTTAAATGCGACGGAAGTGTGTAACAGGAAGCCTAAGAAGCGCGCGCCGTTTGATTTGACCAATGACAGCGGTTGCTTATTACCAAGGTGAGATATCAGATGTTACACATTATATGCGACTACTGTAAAGCTTGCTCGTTTTTTTTTATGAAAAGGGCAATCTTTCTTTCTAGCCGACTTCAAAAAAGGAGTAGGTTATCAAATCGTCAGACGCCTGGACTGATTTGGAAAATTCTTTTTTGTTTGAAAGTGTATACTTTCCAGGTGGTCTCTTATAATTTTATCATAATCGATGGTGTGGTTTGCTTTTAAACGAAAATAACTAAAAAAAATATGTCGTCTAAGTATACAATTGTTTGATTATTAACCTATTCTGGTATTAAAGTCGGTTTTTTGTTTTGAAAAATTATCAATAATTATTGTTTCTGTAATAAAGTTTACAAGACAAGTGTACCTTATAGAAGAGCAGAACGAAGTTGATGCAGAAGGCGAGCACGAGCGCGACGTACTTCAGGTTGTAGAAATTCCTCGCGAGGAACGACACGCCGCGCCGCGTGTACACAGACAGGTCGATCGACGCCAGCGCAGACGGCGACGGGCCTTGCACCGCCTGCTACAGACGCAGATAATGACAGTATTTTGGTTAGTTTAACCTTCCGGGATAATCTTTATTGCACCAAAACATATACAACAGATAGTTTTCTGTTTTTTCTAAAGGTTGACTGGTAGAGAATGCATTAGCGTTAACTCCACCTTTTATACCTTTGTGTTCAATAAAGATGTAATACATAAATAAATTGTTAGATTATAGAAAACAGATGACAAGTTTATTTGCTAGGCAAATTAAAAGAACACCATCTAGTGATGAGTAGCGGAACTACCGATACGACTTGATATCCGTGGCGCCATCTATTATTTGCTAGAGAAAGCCCTGACTTTCAAGCGTTAACCCCCAATAACTTTCAAACGGCTGAATCGATTTTCATCAAACACCACCGTAACGGAACTTGCTTTCATATAAATTAAAACAGCATCGAAATCGGTCCATCCGTTCGAGCGATACAATGCCACAGAACTTATAACACCCCTCTTTTTTGTCAGGGGTTAAAAAGGAGGCATTATCGCAACTGCAATCTCTTCCAGGCAACCGAGGTACTTGTTGGAGGAGGAGATGTTTGACGAAAACAGGTGAGGCGCATTACTTTCCACACTATCCGGGATACTTACGGCTATATACACCCTTATTTTTAAATTAGTACACAAACTTTAAGGGGTGACGCAGTCCATCATTGTGAACAATTTTTCACAATAAATGTATATCGAAATACGAAAAAAAAATTTTCACTGCCCATAGTAACTAGATCACGTGACTACTTCGATTTGTATGAAAAGTGAATTTTGTTTTTCGTATTTCGATATACATTTATTGGGAATAATTGTTTATAATGATGGGCTGAATCACCCCTTAAAGTATGTGTACTAATTTAAAAATAAGGGTGTATATTAAGACAGTGAAAACAATTGAAATTTTACAAAAATACATTTACAAAAGTGCTATTTATATAGGTGCTACTTATTTCTAAAGAAATTTATTCCAACACACCCGTGAGAGGATATAGCAATAAATAGATGCTTGCGTTTACAAAACAAAATGAACAAGATACCTAAGTGACTACATTCTGAGTCTACATACTGTAATTGACCAGCGAGCGCGAAGCGACTTCGTTCAATCATCAATAAATTTAAGAACAAGTTCCTTGTCGGTGGAGTATTTTCCATGTCTCCCTATTTTTAGCTAGATATTTGACCTTCCTATACGACACGACTTCTACTTTTTCTTTTATTGCATCCATGAATGACCTTCTTGGTCTTCGTAAAAAAAAGGTGGAAGTCAGAAGAGAAAAAGGATTTCGTCTTCTAGATTCCACCTTTTCTTTTTAAGATAAAAATTATTTCGTATATCTGTCTAGCTGTCCCGATGTTCTCCTCAATACACAGGTCGCATTTTTCAACCGATGCTCGTAAAAATTTTGTAAGCAGGTTCGATATTTATATGGATTCTTTTGTTTTAGGGTGCGCGGAAAACATTTATTTAGGTTTAAGCTATACAAAGACAGACTCGCCAGATCTACAGTTCACAGTCAGCTTTAATTGTGTTTATGGTCCTATACCTTCTTGCTCTCAGCCTCGATGGCGGACATGGCGGCTTGTTGTACGGCCTGCGCCTCCATCCTTTCTTGTGCTTGCAGTTTGGCTTGCTCTCCTCTGCAACAATAAATAATTGAATAGTAATACAAGGTTGTACTTTTGTTACGTTGTTGTAGCAACGATGTAACAGAATACAAAATTAAAAAAAAAAAAAACCAAAAATACTAAACTTTATTTTCTCCACAATCTACATAGTAAAACTATAAGGGGGGCTTGGACTTCCATTACGTCAGCTATCTTTCTTAGTTAATTTTTACATTTCTTGGAAATGGTTTTTTTTTTGTAATTTCGTTTTGAAATTATACAGAAAGTAAAATAATATCTACAAACAATATCTTGCTTATGAATATAATAAAAAAAATTAAAGCTGATTATGTTGCAGGCTGAATACAGTGACTATTATTGTACTGAACACCTATTTTTGTAATGTATTCTTGCAAATGAAGATTATAGATATATAGAAGAAAATCATATCAATGCTTATGTAAGCTTAGGTATTATAGTACTCAAACTCCGCAAACTCCCCCACATCTTTTTAACCGACTTCAAAAAAGGATCATCAAAAGGAGATTATCAATTTGACTGTTTTATTTTTTTTATGTATGTTTGTTACGCGATATCTTCGCCAATTGTGGACTGATTTTAATGATTCTTTTTTTATTTGAAAGCCTTTACTACCAAGTTGGTCCCATTTTAATTTTGTGAAGATATGATGATGAACTTTGGAGATATGGAAGAAAGTCCTAAAAAGTTAAGTCGTTTGTTTTTTTTTTGTTAAAAATGTAATTATAACAGTCTATATTTACCCAAAGGTTGGCTGGAAAAAATCGCTTAAGTGATAAGCCCGCCTTTGTACATACTTTATATTAACTTTACTTTTGATTATTGTTATACTCAGTTGGTGCAATAAAGAAGTTTTATCTTTTATCTTAAGAAGGGAAAAAAATTTGCTTACTTTTGCTGGGGGCGAGGGGGTTAAAAATGGGTAAAAGCCCTACGTCATGTCCCATAAATGACCTTAATGAGGCTGACGACAGGTCGTCGTGGCCACATACTGGTCAAAGAAGATTTGAAATTAATATATTCAATAAGAAGAAGGGTAAAATTCTGCTGACGCAATACATAAAATGTCCCTAGTTCTGTCTCTTTCCCACTCACCCCAGCAGGTCTATGAGCGAGGGCGGCTTGTTCTCCTCGGCGTGGTCGGCGCCCTCGTCCAGCGACGCGTCGGCCTCCTCGCCCGACGACGGTGTCGACGTGCTCGGGGACTCGTGCGGCTTCATCTGGATCCTGGCAACAACACATGTCACTAAACTTATGCCGAGCGGTTCCCGGCAGAGTGGAATAGGATCACTCCAATTCTTCTTGTAAATGTCGTTATTACATTATATTTATGAAAAGTGGTTCAGTATCACGGACTGATTTTGCTCCAAAAATGTTGCCAGTGTATTTATTTACCTAATACCTACGCAACTCTTGCTATAATTGATATTGCTTGAAAAGACTGGTCAACATAGCTATTTATTTATTTTTAATTTTTTTTCTTATTACAGTGCATTGTAAATTACTTATAAGTACTTCAAGTTGTTAATGTAAGGCAGAGCCATTCCTACTCAACTGGTTCCTCTGAAAATCAGCGTCTTGGCCGCAAAAAGCCTCGACATAATGCTGAGAGTAACCATTTTGGTAGCATTATTTGTATTTTCTTTCATGTTCAATGTCATTTGTTATTTTTATGCTCCAAATAAAGATTTTCTATTTCTTCTTCTATTTCTAAAAGTAACCCTGTATAACTGGTTCCCGGCAGAGTAGAATAGGATCACTCCAAGTCTTCCCGTGGATGTCGTAGAAAGCGATTTAGGAAACACAAGCTAAACAAAGTTTATAATCATAAGTGAGACCTCTCCAACCCATCTGGCCAGCGTGGAGAGTGTAGGCCAAATCCTCTGTCTCTTTGGCTAATATATGACTCGGGCAGTACAGAGAGGATCGTGCCCCTGCAGTGGAGTCTAAAAAAGACCTAATGATGACAATGCTCGGAACAATATCTAGGATGATTCGAGGTCACGGTAGCCTAATTGGAAGTGCACTTACAGTACAAATGTGAGCGGCGTGAGTTCGAATCTTGCTTGTGGCGAAATTTTTTAAGTGAAAACTTCTTTAGCGGCGTTGTGCACTTTTTTTTGTAATGGGTAAATGGGTAAAAAAAAATGTTAAACTCGCGTAAGGACACGTGTCCTGATCGAAAATTCGTAAGACGGAATGACAGCCGGCGCGACGTAGGAGAGGAAGTATTTATACTATAATTTCGACGAACCTGTCAGCCGGCTCGTTGGTCTAGGGGTATGATTTTCGTTTAGGTCCCGGGTTCAAATTCCAGACGAGCCCAAACCTTTTTGAAGTGAAAACTTCATTAGCGGCGTTGTGCACTTTTTGTCATGTTTGTGTACGATAGCGCAATAAATAAATATTGTAATCTACCACATAAATGATAGTAATTAAAGCAATTCGTGCAAAATAATTTCATAACCATTCCAAAATATCAAAAATGCACAACGTTAATATTCAAGTTTTCACTTCTGCCGGCACTCCCGGAGTGCAACTCGTCGTTTTTTAGGGTTCCGTACCTCAAAAGGAAAAAACGGAACCCTTATAGGATCACTTTGTTGTCCGTCTGTCCGTCCGTCCGTCCGTCTGTCAAGACCCTTTTTCTCAGGAACGCGTGGAGGTATGAAGCTGAAATTTATATCAATTACTCAGGTCTACTGTCCCTTGAAGCTGTGAAAAAATCAAACTTCTAAGCCAACGCAATCAAAAGATACAGCCGTTTATGCCGCAAATTTTCGACACTTGCAAGGGAATCAAAACCTACAGGCTGCTTCCCGTGAACTCAGAATCTTGAAATTTGGTACGAAGCAACGTCTTATAGCATAGATAAAGGAAAAATTACGAAAACCATAAATTTTTAGTTACATCACATAATATATTTTTTTTTAATTATTTTAAACTTACTACCCATTTCCTCATAAACGCGTAGAGGTATTAAATTGAAATTCATACCAAATACTAAACCTTGCAGGTTTGTACGGAACCCTCGGTGCGCGAGTCCGACTCGCACTTGGCCGGTTTTTTTATCACATATTTGTGTTTTAGACCTAAGTAGTTTGTTCGTGAGCGTAAAAAGCGTAGGGGGGGCTAGCAGTTTCAAATTAGACGACCTCTAGTCAGGCAATACTCACTGTCCGTTGTCTTCTTTAGTGATATCTAACCCGAACGCTTGCACCTGCATCTGCCCGGTGTCGTCCGCGGCCGGCAATGCAGGTAAATGCCGCGACGGACCTACGTATACAGAAACACAGTTAAGTATGGACCTACGTAATATGGTTAAGTACGGACCCTTTGGCACAGAAGACAGTTAGAGTATACAAAACGTAATCTCCTAAGGTACGCGCAATACGCGTCCCCCTTCCCCGCCCTCGCACCTCTCCCCTGGTCTTGTGCGGCCGCGTGCGGCGTGCAGTGTGTGTTCACCCGCTCTCACCCTGAGACAAGGCGAGAGCGGGGAGAGGTGCGGGGACGGGGAACGGGGATGAATATTGCGCGGCACCTTAGGAGATTTCGTTCTGAATAGATAAGGACAAATCACACTGATTGAGCTAGCCCCAAAGTAAGTTGAAACTTGTATTATGGAATACTAACTCAACGATACTATATTTTTTAATAAATACATATATAGATAAACCCCGAAGACCCAGGACAATTAGAAAAAGTCCATTTTCAACTTGCCCTAGCTGGGGATCGAACCCAGAACCTCCGGATTGGCGGACTAGCGTGTTGACCATTACACCACGGAGGTCATCGTGTTATTTGGGAGAATTCATTTAATACTTAACACATTATAGGACACCTACGTCTATTAGACGGAAACCAAATGTTATTTCTATTGTGTCTGGCTTAGTGTCCAGCAATGTGTTAATAAAGCAAAATTTCCAATGCTACAAAGCAAAAAAGGTCGACATATTCTTACAATTTCATATGTACCATCTCATGTGATTGTAATTTCACATCAACGAGCGGTGGATATGTTGATATTTACATGAACTAATAGTGAGAATTTGAATTTGTTTTTTTTATTTTAATTAATGATTTTGGTCCGTATATAATATAAACAAACACAATGACGCTGTCTGATGTTTTTAGTGTGTAAATAATATTAACTGAAGTGTATTTAGCGAATATCCAAGTATCCAACACCTTTGGCCATTGTCGAATATTCAAAACAACATTCCAGTTTAATAGTCGACATGAAGCTATGCTTGTTGTGCTCAACATAGGTACTATTATATAAAGCGTCATAATTAGGTTACATTATATCCTTCATAAAATTGAATTGGAGTAAGTTACTGTCATCATCATCCGAGTGTATTCCCGGCGCATCCTCAGCGGTACAAATCCTAGGTTAGGTAAATAAACGCTAGATGGCGTTCGGGACTCACAGCTGTATGCGCCTTCCGAAGCACGGAATCATCTTTCTTTTCAGATAATCTGGTGATTCAAGCCTGCAACATCCTAAACAGACTGAAACAACTTTTCACAAAGTATGCTTCCCAGTGGGATTAGAACCCACTACCTCCGGATCTCAAGGCAAACGCCTCGACCACTGGAACACGGAGGCAGTCGTAGTTACTTAGTATCAAGCACAAAATGGCATAGCTCCATGCTTGTGACTCACATTGCAGTGTTTCAACCGAGATGGTTCGTCGATTTAAATGAGCATTAGAAAAATTCAGAAAGAAAATTCAAAAAGTCATGAACTCTCAATCTCTTTTCTACTTGCTTATACTTAGATTTGAGCACAGAAGACAGTAAGAGTATACAAAACGGAATCTCCTAAGGTCCCGTTTACGCCTCGTCGAGGGGTGACAGCGGGCGAACACACACTGCACGGCGCGCGCGGGCGCACATGTACGGGGGAGAGGTGCGGGGACGGGGAACGGGGACGCATATTGCGCGTACCTTAGGAGATTCCGTTCTGTATACTCTTACTGTATTCTGTGATTTGAGTTTATTTCCTTGCTTAGTAGCTCGACAATCTGGTCCATGATAGTCTGCATTAGAGATCTCGCACACTAAGTGGGGTTGTCCAAGTCTAAAAGCATCCGCTACGTTAAGCGGGCGCACAGGACGGATTCAGTCTATATCTGTGCGTAGCAGACGCCCTAATATCAGTTGGCCGCATTTAGAACTAAGTATTTAGTTCATGGCGCATTTCCATCCGATTAAAGATGCAAAAATTCAACTGCTATTATTGGAAAAATATCTAAACAATGTAAGATAACGTTAAACTCATTCGCTGTCCATACAAAAAAATTGAGTGGTTCATACATTAAATTATTCATGGGACACGAAAATTGTTAATTAACAGTCTTAAGAACTGAAGTTTCAGTTTGCAACTTGTAATTTTACACATTGCAAAAAACCAACGCGAATATTCTTGGACTTGGCTTGTAGTGAGCGAGATCCTAATGTATTGTTACCTGTTATAGTTACCTGCGTATTAACATCCAAAAGCAGATTTATGTTATAATGTTACACGTTATGTAAACTGTTATATTTTTGACAAGACATCCAAAAGACGTTACGATGTTAAACCTGCGTTTGGCGATTTAGTTTGTTTGTTTTCTTTGCGTTCTGTCACTTTAATGGGCTCCACTTATATTCTTTCTACATGGACAACAGAATCATATGTACATATGAAGTTCTTTTCAAGGGACATGGCATTTTGTTTATCTTAAATTTGTCGCTATTAAAATAATGTATTAGAAAATTTAAAAAAAAAAAGTTTTTTTTAGGTAAAAAACCTTTAATTTGTAATATCACCATTATTTTTCAAGACACATATAAAGTGTATAAACGATATAGGATCCTCCAAAAATCCTTCGTCATGACACTTATCCTATGCCATCATAATGAAATTGAGAGGGCAATTTTGGTGAGATGTTATCCCAATTTGAAATTCAAGATGGTCATTTGTCTGTTTTGTAAATAAATAAGTTTGATATGTGGTAAGATATTGTAGCCCAGTGACGCGACGCGCAAGCCGAAGCCTCACTCGGTACCTGTGTGCGTGTCTTACTTTGGCTGGCGAGCAACCTGTGCCTCAACTGACCGATTTTCTCCTCTTCCGTGGGCTCCGGAGGCACTTCCTCCGTCTGCGGGCCTCGCATCAGCCCCAGGAGGACGCCGAAGATGTACCTGTGTTGCAAAGAGGTTAACACTTTCGTTTTTATACTTCTTGGACACTCTGAAGTTGTGATCGTGCAGCTCTTAGAGAGAACAAAAAGGTTAAAAATGTCTCGGACTTCTTTGCCCCTATTTTATAAAAATCCTTAATTTATCCTTAATTAAAATTCTCAATTTATGTTTGAAAACATTATTTTTATGATTTGTTACAAGATTCACTTTTACGGAAGCAATCACTTTTACTTATGAGGATTTGATCGTTATTGATGTTCTTAGTTTAGTGTCAACATTTCCGATAATCCAAGTGACCAGGAGACCTATGTTTGAACGCGGGAGTCAGCGAAACTCAAAACGAGTTTTCAAGACCACTCGCTTTTCAAGTCACGAAGTACAATTTATACATAGAATTTTCAAATCTGTTGCTTCAACAAAAAATAATTTTCTTAAACAAAGAAAACTTAAAAAATGTTCAATGGTTTTTTAAAATCATTAAAAACAGCAGCGTGCAACGGAACGGTCTCTCCTGTCAAAGCAAGACGGAAGATTCTTTGCCATTTGTAGCATAAAGGAGTGGTCAAGACCACTCGTTGTCGTTGCAAATCCTTTGCGTCAAAACAATTTAAAAATGCGCCACTTTGTAAATGCTCGCGCGAACGTTAGTTGTATGACTGTCGCGTTCAGCAATACGAGTAGGTCTCCAGTTCCCGTGGCTACAACTCTCTCGCAATATATGTCCATTTTGAGTCTCTGTCTTGGTTAATTCAGGATTGAGATACTAAGTACTAAGCAAAGATAGGTGTTATTTGCAGAATACTTCGACTAATAAGTACTTATTTAAATCAGATTCTTTTTAAAGAAACGCGAGTGATATAAGCAAAGAAAAAGTGCTCGAATAAAATAATTGTGACACCTTAAAATCGTTATATTGATTGGTAGCTTTAAAATAGTAAAATTAAAATCACTTTGTAGTAAAAAAGACTTCACAAACAAAACTACCTACCTATCTAGTTATCTCAATAGTCTCTTCGTTATTAAGTTTATGGACAAGAATTTCTCAAACAGAAGTTTTGAATCAAATTAAAATAGTTACAGTAAATTAAATAATTACTGAACAGGTTTTCTGTGATTGATCAATCCAGGAATCAAATTCAACATATATTATAGAATTTATCGCTACGACATTCACAGGTTACGTTACATACCTACAGTATACGTTTCTATTTTAGCAAGATCGAAAAAAAACAAATGCTAACTTTAGTGGCAATCATGAAAGAAATCAAGGAAGGGACACAGGCTAATCGAAAAATAATAAATAAATAAATACTACATTAAATACAAATAGGAACACATAAAATATGACATTCAATAATGTGGAGCCATTACCAATGACTGTGCCAAGATGTTGCGTGAAATTCACAAAACGTACGTAAATATAAAACCATGGAAATTGCATACTGTTAGTTTAGTATACATATAAAAGTGTTATTGTTTTGGCATTATTTAAATAAAATGCAGAATGACATTATTTTATACTTATGCCCCAAAAAATTTGGGTGCATACATTTCTACCTTCAATTTTGAATAGTACCTAACTTGTCACAAAATAGGTGTTTGTCTCAATACCAAAACTCGTTAAGACTCAATGCAAAAGCTGTTACACCAAAATGTACTCTAATTACAATAGACAAACTCACCTGACGACGACCAACACACCGTATCCCAAGTAATAGAACATATAGAAGAACATTTTGAAGAAGCCCACTGCCAGTTCAGCGGGCGGCATCTGAGAGAGATCCGCTATTTTGGCCTTTATGTTAGCTGGAGATAAGGAGGAGAATGCTGTGGAGAGCCCGTCTTTAACAGATTGGAAGCCACGTCGGAAGGGGTTTTTGTCGGCTCTGAAACACAAATAATGTAAAAGCTAATTTCAATATGGCAGGATTTTTTGCGCACAAATTCGAGTAACACTTTTTTAAAGTCAAATCAAATCAAATATTTATTCAGTAATTAGGCCTTTGCAGGCACTTTTACACGTCAATAATTATAGTGTACATTACGTGTAATGTTTATTTATATCTAAATATTTTTTTTCTTTGTTCAGAAGCTACCGATACTAGCATTTCGCAACGACCACTGCTGAGAAGGAACGCCGAAAGAAACTCATTTACACAGTATTGGTCGCCTACGCGCCAGAAGGGCTTTGTCAGTTTAAAAAGATATGCTCAAAACAATGTTATCAGAACATAATATGTAAAGTATGTATGTATTTCTGTAAATTGCATTTGCGAACGAGTGCCAAATCCAATTTACAGAAATAAGTTACACTGAGTAGTCTTAAAAAACGGAGCCGAGCTGACCAGACCAGCTGGCGGCACCCGTTCACGAGTTGATGCGTGGATCAGCCATTGCTGAACTCAACCATATTAGAGGTAATCCAGCGACCCGACCTACGAGGCCACTACCAGTCTGGACATTTAAGTTGTAAAGTACTAACCTAATGACTTCATCATTTATGGAGATGTTACATCTAGCTTCTCTTTTATTTAAGCCTCAAGCAGTTTATTTCGGGTCCACCATCTTTGAAATGAAGGTGCATCGAGTCTCACGACACACCTTCATTTCAGAGATGGCACAAACTCAAAACTTCACTCACATTTTAAGTACTTTTTAACCGACTTCATAAAAGGAGGAGGTTATCAATTCGACTGTATGTTTTTTTTTCTTTTTTTTTCTATGTTTGTTAAGCGATATCTTCGCCAATTATGGATCGATTTTAATGATTCTTTTTTATTTGAAGGCCTTTAGTACCAAGTTGGTCCCATATTAATTTGATGAAGATATGATAAAGAACTTTGGAGATTTGGAAGAAACTCCTAAAAAAATATATTATTATTATATATATAAAATAAAGCACTAACCTTTCGTCTTCATCATCACCCATGTACATATTGTATCTAGCTTCCCTGTTCTTCGGGCCACCCCCGGTTTCCTCCGAGGCCGCCATGAGACTGGACGCGTGCGTCATTTCAAAGATGGCGTCCTCGCAGAAGTTCACGAACGCTTCTAGCTTCTCTTTGTCGCCGCCTTCAGTCACGATGCTGTAGAAGAACGCTCGCTTCGATTCCTGAGGGAAGATATTTGATTAATGGCTAAACATCTATTTAATTTCTGTATAAGATGTGTCAGAGTTACTATTATATAAGCTTGTTTAGCTTGTGTTCCCTAAGTGGCCTTCTACGACATCCACGGGAAGACTTGGACTATACTACTCTACCGGGAACTACGCGGCGTTTCCCAGGAAGGTACCTTGATCTGCGGCTTCTCCCACTGCTCGATGTTGGACTCCTTGATCTCGAAGTAGACGCGCTCGATGCGCTTGGAGCCGCCCATGATCTCGATGCGCCCGAGGAAGGGCTCGAAGTAGTTCAGCACAGAGCCCGCAGTCTCCAGGAAACGGGCCAGTCTGGACGAAATCAAATTTATTAAAACATTTTCAATTTCAATTCAGTCGAGGCGGATCAAGCAAGTGGAATAAAAAGATAGGAGTGGTAAGGATAGAATAAGGTGCAAGAGAAAAGACCAATTCTCGTGAAAGAGGGAGTAATAATAACATTATCTTGGTTCAATATCCATTTGTTGAGAAAGAAAGGTCAACAAGGTTAAATCTTGTTGACCTTTCTTTCTCAACCACCAGCCAATCCCCTAGACAAAGCTTCAATTTCCTAGCTCTAAAAATAAATTAGAGAAAGAAAGATACAAGTGTTTAGGTAGGTTCCTAAACAAATTCGTGGAATAGAGAGAAAAAGATAAAAAGAGAGAATGTTGCTACACTATATTGATCATTTTTGTGTTATGGCAACATTGCCTAATTGTTCACTTCCTTGCTTGATCGCAATAAATTTACCAACAAATACAGTCCACCTAGCTCCAAGCTGCGACAGGGATAATGAATAGATATATATGTAGACAGATTGAGCTAGCCCCAAAGTAATTTTTAAACTTGTGTTATGGGATATACTTAATCAACGATCATCACCCAAGACCCAAGACAATTTGAAAAAGGCTGGGGATTAAACCCAGAACGGGCGTGTTAACCACTACGCCCCGAAGGTCTTCATCAGAGATAAAGCAAGAGAAAGAGATCAAAAGAGAGAGGAAAAGAGAAAGGGATGAAAAGAGAGATAATACCTGGGTTCATTGGGCATGTGCTCCGACAGGTTAGTGAGCAGCACGGCCAAGTTGAACCCGATCTCCTTGGCGGGCTCGTGGAAGCGGTCGCAGAACCCGATGTAGTCCAGCTTGCCGTCGTGGTTCGTCTCGCAGCACGCCAGCAGGAACTCGATCTCTTCGCTGTGAAACGAGGTTATATATAGTAAAACAAGGTTTTATATAGTGAAACAAGATTTTATTATAGTGAAACAAGATTTTATTATAGTGAAACAAGATTTTATTATAGTGAAACAAGGTTTTATATAGTGAAATAAGGTTCTATAAAGCGAAACAAGGTTTTATATAGTGAAACAAGGTTTTATAAAGCGAAACAAGGTTTTATATAGTGAAACAAGGTTTTGTGTAGTGAAACAAGGCTTTATGTAGTAAAACAAGGTTTCATATTGTGAAACAAGGTTTTATATAGTGGAGCTATTGGCCAAGCACTACATCACAACATATCGCTGAAGAATATTCGCTATACCATTTCTCTGGAGGAGTTAGCAATAGTTTAACCCCGTCAGCCGTAAACTGGCTCAAAAACCTACCATTAAAGATGAACGAATAAACAAACGGATGACAGCGACTAAGCTCCAAATAAAAACTTTATGAATCAGTGTTTGTTCTCTTAAAAACTTAAGCATGACAACTGAAAGAATATTTTTGGCCCATCGGTTAAATTATTAAAAAATATTGTACACGTATTTTTTCTTTTCTCTGAGAGACAAAAATTGACGTTATACTAGTAGTTCGCCGCGAACTCAGACCTCGCGATTTTTATTAATATTTCAAAAACTACTGAACCGATTTTAATGCCCAACGAACTTAAAAATAAGATACAGCGCATTTAATTTTCTTCAGTTCGGTGACGTCACAAGCCCCCACTCTGGAACTCAGATGCTGTGTATCTTTGTGAATTTTTACGTTTTTGATAAACTGAAAAATATCATGGGTCCATTATTTTTGGATAATCTACAAGATTGACTAATTAGAATAATACTTTTCTGACACTGTCGTCACCTCTATTCTTCTTTCGAGTCGATTGGATATAAAAATCTTAATGTATTTTTATAACAGTTTTGACCAGCTTGTTTCTCGTGTACTTACGCAGTAAACACTTCTGCTGCTCCATCCTCTCCTGATTCTCTTGTACTTACGGCGTATAACTCTTCTGGTGCTCCATCTTCTCCTGTTTCTCGTGTACTTACGGAGTATAACCCTTCTGCTGCTCCATCCTCTTCTGTTTCTCGGGACCTTACGGAGTATAATATCTCTTGCTTTTCGATCTTCTCCTGTTTCTCGTGAACTTACGGAGTATACCTCTTCTGCTGCTCCATCTTTTCCTGTTTCTGGTGTACTTACGGAGTTTAACTGTTCTGCTGCTCCATTTTCTCATGTCTCTGGTGTTGTTACGGAGTATAACTCTTCTGATGCTCCATCTTCTCCTGTTTCTCGTGTACTTACGGAGTATAAACCTTCTGCTGCTCCATTTTCTCATGTTTCTCGTGTACTTACGGAGTTTAACTGTTCTGCTGCTCCATTTTCTCATGTTTCTCGTGTTGTTACGGAGTTTAACTCTTCTGATGCTCCATCTTCTCCTGTTTCTCGTGTACTTACGGAGTATAACCCTTCTGCTGCTCCATTTTCTCATGTTTCTCGTGTACTTACGGAGTTTAACTGTTCTGCTGCTCCATTTTCTCATGTTTCTCGTGTTGTTACGGAGTTTAACTCTTCTGATGCTCCATCTTCTCCTGTTTCTTGTGTACTTATGGAGTGTAACCCTTCTGCTGCTCCATTTTCTCATGTTTCTCGTGTACTTACGGAGTATAACTCTTCTGCTGCTCCATCTTCTCCTGTTTCTCGTGAACTTACGGAGTATAACTCTTCTGCTGTTCCATCTTATCCTATTTCTCGTAAACTTATGGAGTATATCTCTTCTGCTTTATTTTCTCTCCTTTTTATTGTGTATAACCTTTCTGCTGTTCCATCTTTTCCTGTTTCTCGTGAACTTACGGAGTATAACTCTTCTGCTGCTTCATCTTCTCGTTTCTCGTGTACTTACGGCGTGTAACTTTTCTGCTTTTCCATCTTATCCTATTTCTCGTAAACTTATGGAGTATATCTTTTTTGCTGCTCCATTTTCTCTCCTTTTTATCGTGTACTTATGGTGTTTAACCTTTCTGCTGTTCCATCTTCTCTTTTTTCTCGTGAACTTACGGAGTATAACTCTTCTACTGCTCCATCTTCTCCTGTTTCTCGTGAACTTACGGAGTATAACTCTTCTGCTGCTTCATATTCTCGTTTCTCGTGTACTTACGGTGTGTAACTCTTCTGCTGCTCCATCTTCTCCTTGAAGTCCTTGGGCAGCACCCAGCCGTCGCTGTTGGCATCGATCTCCTGGAAGCTGGCGCTGGAGGTCAGGTCCTTCAGCTTCAAGAACATGTCGAAGTACTTCAGGATCAGCTCCACGTTGGAAGCGGACTCTACAAGGGTGTCCACCATCTGTTTACCGATGGTACCTGGAAACAATATGAAAGCTTTTAAGTTATGTATCTAAAACATTATTCCCTCAAAATTAATTCTTGTTAAAAAATGCCAGTCTCTTACAGCAGTTCTTATCACCGTAAAGGTTTAACGTAGTCCACATGAAAAATAAACTTGTCAAGTGCGAGTTAAACTCGCGTGAAGTGGGTTCCGTACTTCCGTACTTTTTTGAGATTATTATTCGTAGTCATTTAAGGTTGTATTGCACGCCTCATAAGCGAAGCGCATGAGGTAGTGCTCTACTCTCGCCTTACAAAAATCAAGTGATTTTTTTAACTAAATGTGTCTCTATTTATTTTCTATCGCACTTGTACAATAATATTTACACATAAATGTCAAGGAAAAACACTAGTTTCAACACTTATGACATTTTTAAAAGACATTTTGCCTTTTAAATAAATAAAAACAATGTTTAATAAAATCATTTTGTGGACGTCCGTGTGTCTGTATGTATGGAAACTGGCGTGGTCACGATAACTACCGAAAAACTTATCTGATCAAGTCCATTTTTTTTTCTACGCTTCAGTATTATCCAAAACTAAGTCCTTTCGACGATCGCGGTCTAATTCAATGTAGTTAACTTATAGCGAGCGGCAAAAAAATTCAAATCGTCGCGCGCGAGCTCGCCATTTTGTTACAAACCAAAATCTTACTGTCAAAAACAAATCAGGGTGACAGAACTTAAGCTGCTCTTCGCGCACGCGTAGATCGTCGGGGTGTAGGCAAAGATGTTTGCAATGGGTCCTCCTTCACTGTGCCCGCTATATCTTTCTCAGCGGGAAGTTAAAAATAAAAGTTAAAAATAATCTCCAGTCGTGTGTTAAAGCCGACACATACTTTTTTTCGTTTTAAGTTAGCAATAAAACAATCAAAATCAATTTAATTGTGAAAAATGAGATTATGAGGCGTGCACTTTTGGATTTTCCAAACTATTTAATTTCTTTGTCCGATTAACCGTTTAATACAAAACCGTTTGTCATTGGTCGGTCCAAAAAAATATATTTCGACGATTATTATAATATTTGTATATATGTATAAGTCTTGTATCTGTATGTGTACCGTTGACCACGTTGCCCTCCAGCATGGACAGCATCATGGTGATCATGTCCTTCTGCAGGTTGAGCAGCTCCTTCAGCAGGTCCACCTGCGAGGAGTGCTTCGACAGCTTGTCCTGCATGTGCGAGAACAGGAACAGGAATCCACCCACCGCGTCCCACAATCTGGAACGTTCAACATGATAATAGGCATGATGACTGTAAAATTATGTTTGGTCCATCGAAAATATTGTACACGTATTCTTTCTATTATCTAAGAAACAATTAATACAGCGCATGTTTCGCATGACGTCATGTATTCATGTACGATTTTTACACAGCGTTGACGTCACAAGCCCCCACTCTGCAACTTAGATACTCTGTATCTTTATGAATTATTACTTTTTTGATGATCTGAAAAATATGGGTACATGATTTTTGGATAATCTAACTTACGGACTAATTAGAATAACACTTTTCTGACCCAGTCATCATTTTTAACAAACTTCGTTCATGATTAATATAGGTATTATTCTTTAGTAATGTTGACAATTATTTTAATAAATATTGTAAAAATATACAAAGTAGCAATGACAAATTAACAATGGTTGGATTAGTATTCATCATATAATCGTAAATAAATAAAATCATGAACATAATGTGCGAAGCAAACATTAAATCAACAAAAAACAAAATAGTAAAAATGTATGTTATAAGTACTATGGTACTTGTAATTTATATATAATGTGGTAAATTAGTAATTTAGTACATTATGAATTCTTGATTGGACGCTGTAAATGTGTTTGTAAAATCCGTCTTGCTTTAAGTTTAGATATCTACATAAGTGGCCAGATATGTTCACAGAGGCGGACATACATTTTTCATTACAATATGCACACAAATATAGTGGCGTCTCTGAAGCATTCATAATAAAGAAACATGGATGCGGTAGGAACGTATTTAGCCTATATTTGGCACTCGCAGGCTGTGTGACCGTTTTTGACTTTACTATATCGCGCAATTAATATTGAATGTCTTGAAATTTAAGTAAGTAGTTATGAAGGATCTGGACCTTGCTTGATTACGATGGCTGGCTGTTGGAGGTCGTAAACTTGATGCCGGTCAGCCAAGCCAACTTCTACAAAACCAACAAACGTCACCAGGCTTTGGAGAAGTGGGCCTGACCGACCGAATCCATCAGATCCGCGGGTGAATGGTATCGAACGTGATGCTGATGATGACCTGGAACGTGCTTGAAACACCTTCAAAAAGATAATGAAGTACTTTGAAAAACCTAGGAAGAGAGTTAGAAGAGTACTTATAAAAATATTACTGAAAAGACGCAAAAATTATCTCTATCTACATAAAAGAGAGAGAAAGAGAGAAGAGATAGAAAGACAAAACAATCTTCAGTAACTACGTGTTGTTTAGTGTTCTTCCCACGTTTTACAAGCTGATAACAATGTATAGGCACAAATCGTCAGTATATCACTTCCATTGAACGCTAAACGTTAGAGAAATCTTTTTATATTTTTATCCGACTTCAAAAAAAGGAGGAGGTTATCAGTTCTTTTTTTATGTATGTTTCTCGATAACTCGCAGACGCCTGGACCGATTTGGAAAATTCTTGTTAGGTTATAATTTTCAGGTCACATAGAATTTTTATTAAAATCAGTTGTGTGGTTTGTTTTTTCAACGACGTTAGCTTTTCTGGTATTGAAGTCGGTTTTTTGTTTAAAAAAAAATTTATAATTATTATATAACAGAATTATAGAGATAGAGCAAATATAATAACGAAGTGTTCTATGGATTTGATACAATAAACATAGATATCTATGACAAACAATAATGTTGTACTTCAACGATCATTACAAAGTTATCTTAGGGTTGAAACTACGTTAAGCGGAGTCCCTCTCTTTGTCAAACCCTACGTGCGACAGAGACACGTGACCCGCGACGGTTACAGCTATCTCTATCGCACGTAGGGTTATATAAATAAAATAAATATAAATATATAGGGACAAATCACACCGATTGAGCTAGCCTCAAAGTAAGTTTAAACTTGTGTTATGGGATACTAACTCAACGATACTATATTTTATGATAAATACATATATAGATAAACACCCATGACCCAGGACAATTTGAAAAGGCCATTTTCCAACTTGCCCTGGCTGGGGATCGAACTCAGAACCTCCGGATTAGCGGTCTAGCGTGTTAACCATTACGCCACGGAGGTCGTCAACCTCGTTCGTGACAGAGACGGATTAAACCCGTCGCGGACGTCCGCTTGACGTAGTTTCAAGGCTTAGAATGCTTGGCAAACAGTGTTTTTCGATAGAAAAATAACAGAGAACTCGTGAAACGCAAAAACAATATTACTTATTCTATATAGAGAAGAAGTAAAATGAAGGCAAATTGAAATGACAACGATATCACAAGCTGATGTCGATGATGAAACAATCACCTGGAATGTGCTAAAGCCTGCTGATTCTGGGTACAGGGACCCTGGATGACCTCAGTTAGCGTGTTGAACACTTGGGAGGCCACCCCGATGGCCTTGAAGAAGTTGGCCTTGCCGGCCGGGTCGATCAGTTCCTGGAAAAGTACATACAACATTAATTACCAAAGCAAATGGTTTTCATTTTGGTCTGGAAGAAAATAAAAAACTTAGAATGTAGCGAGGGCAGGCGAACACGCACTGCACGGCGGCACAAGAATGGGGGAGAGGGTGGGGACGGGGAGCGGGGACGCATATTGCGCGTACCTTAGGAGATTTTGTTCTGTTCTCTTACTGTCTTCTGTACCATAGCGCTAAAAGTGGCCTTTGGATCTTGTGTTTCTGGGCTCTGTGTGCTTTCAGCTGCAAAATCTGAAACGCTCTGTCTGCCACGTTAGGGATAAAGATGTGATAATGTATCTGTATGAAAACACAACTACTCAATCGATTCCTGAGGATGTGGTTATAGGCGACTAAAGGCTAAACACAAACATCTCCTGAAACGACTGCATTCCCAAGGAGAGTTGACGTCAGGAGACGGCAGGTTAATAAACAGATTTTCGCACAGACGTGCGGAACTTGGCGGTCAGGAAATCACACCCAAATCTGAAATGAAATTATTTAGCTTGCCCTGTTTGTTGATGTTTTTGGGTCAAATCTTGCAAGTTGAATTTGAGCCACTTCCCGGTTTCTGACTGAGATGAAATTTTGTATGCTAATGTAAATCAGATGCTGATTTGATGATGGAGCCGGAGGGTGACTATAGGAACCCCGTAATAAAACGACGCAACACCATCGAGTTTGGGCTACATATGTATTGATAAATTCTTCGGCCTCACAATAATAGCTTGTCCAATTTTTATTTTTTTAAGCTTATTGTTCCAGCTTCTGATCCCTTCGTCATCAATGACAGCAGATTGTTTAGTTATGTGCTAGGGCCGTCATCTGCGCAGAGTTTTGCGTAATCATCACCATCATCAGGTCTTTTTTAGTCTCCACTGCAGGAGCACGACCCTCTCTGTACTCCCAAAGCCCATTAGCCAGAGCAGCCAGAGGTTTGGCCTATACTCTCCACGCTGGTCAGACGGGTTGGAGAGGTCTCATTCATGTTTTAAATAAGCTTTGTTTAGCTTGTGTTTCCTAAGTCACCTTCTACGACCTCCACGGAAAGACTTGGAGTGGTCCTATTCTACTCAGCCGAGAACCACACGGCATTTGCGTAATACATATGTCCTATTGGTGAATGCACTAAGATGAGGTCTTCCTACCTTGCTGGAGTAGTGCCAGTAGAAGTCCATGATGGACTCCTGCAACCGCAGCAGGTAGTCGACGGTGCAGATGACCACGTTCACGGTGGTCGTGTTGCCGGCCTGCGTCCTCAGGTAGTTCTGCCACTCTAGGGGGAAAAATGGAACGTGAACACTTCGCAGAATAACTAAAATTCTAAATTCATTCAGTAATTAGGCCTTTGAAGGCGCCTTACACGTCCACAAGTTTGGTATACATTACGTGTAACGTGTATTAATATTTTAATTTATCATTAGGACCACTGCTGTGAAGAACCGATGGAGGAAACTCATTATCATAGTATTGGTCGTCTACTCGCGAAAAGGGCTTGGTCATTAGGTATGTCTATATATTGGTATAGTATGTATTGGTTTACATTACCAAATTAATGAACGGACGAGCAAAATTCTCAGTCTACGAACACGAGGAGGCTATTGTAAAAATGTTCGGCGATAACTCGAATATCTTCGTTTCGAATGTGAAATGGGTAGAATTTCGACGCAAGTATTCACGTACCTACATAAGTCTTCATGTTCTGTCCCTTTGCTAAGATAGGCAAACTGTATATCAGATCGCTGCTATGACATTTATCGATTCGAGCTGTTACTTTAACTAATCCGACATCTTAATGGAATTTTTTGTCTAATTACCTACCTTACTTTCCGATGATATACTATTAGAAAATGATTAGAGAATAAAGGAACTAGCATATGTCAGTTCCAAACTAATTTGACATATAGTATATAAATATCCGTAGATAAAACGTGTAGTATTACCACAGGCCGGAATTTCCTAAGGTACGCGCAATATGCGTCACCCAGGCGTCCCCGTTCCCCGTCCCCGCACCTCTCCCCCGTTTTCGCCTCGATGACTCACGTTGGCCGTCAAGAACCGGGGGAGAGGTGCGGGTGCGGGGAACGGGGACGCATATTGCGCGTACCTTAGGAGATTCCGTTCTGTTTACTCTTACTGTATTCTGTGGTATTACTCACCCAAGTTGTGTCCTTCACAGGTGAGCTGTATGAATCTGAACAGGGCGCAGGTGAACTCCGCGTCATGCATGTTCTTCTCACCCGCGGCGCCCTCCAACCCCACGCCCAGACCTAACAGACAGTTTCAAACACATTAGAGATTGTAAATAAAAAATCATTTTAAAAGACTATGATACAGCAATGAAAGTTTTTTGTTAGGTGGTAGCACAAGACAGGTTTCACGGCTAATCATCATCATCATTATCAGGTCTTTTTTAGTATCCACTGCAGGAGCACAAACCCTCTCTGTACTACCATACCCATACTTAGCCAGAGTAGCCCGAGGATTTGGCCTACACTCTCCACGCTGAACGGGTTGGCGGCTAATACTGGACAATAATTGACAACAGCAGGAAAGCAAATATTGTCCTTTTTATTGGATATCCTACCGCTTCAGCTAAGCTACCGCTCATCAACATTAACCACGTAGCTTGCACCATTTGATTCATTACTCGGAGTACAATGAGGAATATCCGTTAGCTGGTGTAGATTCAGCAATTCTATAAAATGTTTGAAGGAAACAAGGAGAATAATTCTCCAAAGTCATTATTAACTCTCGTACATAATATAGTCAGAAAGGCCGACCAGTTTTCGTCCGATTTAGACGATCATCATAATGGCGAGTGTAACGAGCCGTAAGGCCGTAACATTACACTATACAATAATTCCCTAATACCTATAAAGCCAGTTTACCTTCAGCCTTGGTGTTCCTCTCGAACGCGTCGAGGTCGAGCACGGAGCACGAGTTCATGAGCCCAGCGATGGACGTGAAGAAGCCCACGTCCTTCTTATCCTTCAAGTGGTTCAGCATGCCCTGGGAACAAAGTGTTATTTAATATAGATTGAGGTCTCACCCCCTTGAATTCATCCCTACGATCTAAGAACTACGTATACTTCAGTGCCTGAATCGTCTATTGAATCGTATATGGCATATTATGCCAATGTTGACAAAATCTGGCCCAATGAGGATATACTTAGGAGTCAAAACGAGGTTTGTCCTCTTTGCCATACCAGCTACACAGCCAGGCTTTAGAAGAGGGCATCGGGTAGGCGTCATATTGAATAGCTAGCTAGCAAGAAAAAATACTCGGGCTTATCAGACATCGACTAGACATCGACTTTAAACACTTGCGCACAATAGATTTAGTCGAGGGTGGGAGCCCGCAGGTAATTCCGGTAGTGATGATAGTATTCAGTAATAAAAGACAAAGTTCACAGTCTATTATAACTTCCGATTAAAAACTCCATTAGTATTAGTAGTACGACTTGATTTATGTATGTATGTATGTATATAACGTCTAACAAAATATACCGAAACTTATTTTAAGGGTGAATTCACACCATGATACTGAACAACTTTCTCCAAGGACATTTATCGAAATATGCAAAATATATTTTGACTTTCCATACAAACTCAGATCAGCTGATAGGTCAACTTGTATGAGAGGCCATTTCCATGGGAAAAGTTGTTCAGTATTGTAGATTGAATCCACCCTTAAAATAGTTTCAGTAATTTTGTTAGACCCTGTAAAAACGGGACTTAGCCCGAATCTTTCTGTTGTGTCTAACGTTTCGAAGAGTTACATCTTACCACGAAAGATTTAATGAAGATGTAACTCACCATCTGGATGTCAATGTTGCCCCCCCTCAAGATGGAGATGCCGAGCTGCAGCGTACCCATGACCATGTCGCTAGGCACGCCCTTGGAGGCCGATATGTGTAGTAACACCATCTCGGCCACGCCGCGGTCCGCGAGCCGCGCCTGGTGGAACAGCAGCTTTTGCTTCTCCATCTCTTGCTCCTGGACAACATAATACATTAAAATATGACTGCAAAAACCCTTTTAAACTTTAATCATTTTTAAACTTGACTCAAGAAGTTTAAAATAAAGTAGAATATCACGAAAGTTTATAGTATTATATAGAGTAACTGGGCGAATGAGCTTCGTTCGGTTAAAAATACGGGGAAAAAGAGGTTCTATAAAAATAAAACCTAGCTAGGTAGATTTTTCACCCCCGAAACCCCCTACATACTAATTTTCATCAAAATCGGAGCAGTTTCCGGAATCCTTTAAAACGTTAAAAAAACACGTTTCTTGTATGACGACCCTCTTTAATTTTTTACTTTATCGTATTTTTAGTATGTGTTGTTATAGCAGCCACAGTAATACATAGGTACTTAATCGGTGAAAATTAACTATAACGGTTCAAGAGGTAGAGCCCTATGACAGACGGACATACAACGGAGTCTCAGTAATAGGGTCCCGTTGGCACCCTTTAGGCACAGATATGGCACTTCATAGACGCGGAGTATCATTTATGCCTACACTACTGCAAACATCCGTGCACATGTCAATGCGTGCATATGTCGCCCGCTCTCGCCCCACGACAAGGGTGGACGGGGGAGAGGTGCGGGGACGGGGAACGGGGACGCATATTGCGCGGGACCTTAGGAGATTTTTAGGTACGGAGCCCTAAAAAAAGATGTACGTGTAAATGTTTGGACTTAATCTGTAAACTCACCATATACGTTTCCATAGTTTTCTGCTTGTAAAATTAGTTATCAGAATGTTAGTAAAGTGCAAACTGAATCGCATCAACATATTTTAATGTTTCTATAATTTTTCATAAACCTTTAAATAATAATACGTTGGAATCACAGATCTGTATGTTTGATACATCTGGAAAAATCCATCATAATATCAAAATTTGTATCCATGAAGCAAATTCAAATTCAAAATATCTTTATTACCATTGGATGACCGCTAGTGAGGAAGAAGCGGCAACAAACTGTACTACAGCAATCAACCGGAGCTCATCGAGTATATTCATTAAAATGTATTGCAAGGAAGTATAAACTTACATGTATACTAGTGTTGCCTTCGTCTTCGCCTTCACCGCCACCTTCGCCGCCGCCCTCTTCTTCCTCGCCACCGCCTTCCTCTTCTTCCTCGCCGCAAGACTTGGCGATGATGTGCGCGTACGACATGTACAGTGGGTCCTCCTGTTGTGTTTCAATAGTTTATGTCTAACATTCATGTTTTGTTATCAGAAGTAGAGTAGAAACTGCAAACGCAAGGGCGCGGGAAGGCGGGCCTCTACTTTTTTTTGTTGCCGTTTTGCAACTACTAGTTCCGCCAAAATGTATAGTAGGGATAAATAAAACCGGCCAAGTGCGAGTTAAACTCGCTTGGAGAGAGTTCCGTACAATTGATTGAATTCTTATAGGTTTTCCTGTAATCTACAAGCAATTAACTATATTTCGTATTTTTTTCAAAATTTTAGGCTCAGTAGTTTCTGAGATCAGGGGAGGGAATGGTCAATTTTCGTCTTCTTTAATAAATAAAAATAAACTATTTATTTTACAATTATAACAAAAATATATTTGAGATCCTCATAACAAGCACTTTCATTTGATATATGACACAATAATGTTTGCAAAACTTTTTTTTTTTAATTTCCTAATTTGTCCCCCGAAAAAGACCCTTATTTTAAAAGTTTTTATACACATATGTGTTTGGGTCATAGGATTACACCATTCTACCAAATTTTACCTGATTCGGTCTAGTAGTATCGGAGCAAATTGGCTGTGACAGGCGGACGGACAGACAGACGCACGAGTGATCCTTTAAGGGTTCCGTTTTTTCATTTTTTGTACGGAACCCTAAAAACGTTGAAGTGTATATCTCTCAGAAGGTTCAAATAAATATATTTAAAGTCGATTAAAGTGAAAGGCTTGGTTTCAATTATTCATTTAAATTGCATTATATTAGCTTGGAAAAATATCTAAACTAATAATATGACAAGAAAAATGTTCGCCCCTAGTGAGATTTAGGCTAACGCCCCTCAAGTCCGTACCATGAGTGCACTTCCGATTCACAAATACTTTACCTGTAAAGCACCAGATCTCTCCGTCATGGCGCCCCGGCAGAAAGTGGTCACCAGTTGGGTCAGTGGGTCCGGCTTGCCCTCTTCTTCCACCACGTCACTTTTCTTCAGTTCAGCGTCCTCAAACGATTGCTGGAAAGGAAATATTGTTGGAAATTTTCACGAGAATTTAGATGTAAACATGTCATGTTGGAGGATGTAAACATGTCAAGCAAAAGTCAATAGATATTGACTGATAGTTATAAAAATAAAGTAGGCAAAGAAAGATTTCTTAATTGAACTCAAAGATCTAGAAAAGCCTAACAGGCTTTACCCTAGTGCCAATATTCTTTATAATTTTGTGGGTGAATCCAGAGATTTCAAAACTTTCTCTGTGAACCATATTGTTACCAGAGTAACGGGAATCGCCCGAGACGATCCCGGAAAATATTAACTTTAACACCTTAAACTAAATTATAAAATAATAATGAATGTCTAGTCTAGCCTATAAAACCGTATGAATGAACCCCTCAGTATTTGAGGGTTTTCAGGCGGTTATACAAAAGTAGACTTTAAGTTGCGGAAATAAGCTTAAAATGTAGTAAATGAATGCGCGGTCGCCGGTAACCGTTTCGGGAACCAGACCTCTTTGAAATTTTGTAACACAAACAATTGTTTAATAAAGATAAGGAACCTTACCGTGAGATCTTCAATCATGACCTCTTGGCCAATGTTCTCCTCTTCAAGCCACAGCTCGTAGTAAGTCCTTGAGAATATGTTGCAAGCTCGATGCCTGTTCAAATATCATTTTCATTAGAAAACAAACGATTATTATCAGAAATCAGAGATGATATAAGAATTAGGCTAAAACAGTCTTAGATCTCCCTGGGTGAGATTGCGAATCTATCCAAAATGTTATCTACATAACAATAATTTTATCGAAAAAAAAAAGCATTTTTTTTGTACAAGCTTTTATTGTGCGGCCTAAGTACTTAACAAAACAAATGTAATAAGCCCAAACTCGATAGGGTTGCGTTGTTTTATTAATTATTTAAACTTTATTGTACAAAATACAATTTGTATAGTACAATAGGCGGACTTAATGCTAAAAGCATTATCTTGTTAGAAAACTCAAAATGGGTACAAAAGATATTCATTTAATTTCAGAGCATTCAGATATATATTTAATTTCTACATAAACTACTTTATAAATACTTACTATAGTTCAACAATATAAATATCTACATAAATATACATACATTGATACATACTATATACTTATATCTACACTAATATTATAAAGAGGAAAGATTTGTACCTATTTTTGTATGTTTGTATGTTTGTAATGAATAGGCTCAAAAAGTACTGGGCCGACTTAAAAAATTCTTTCACCGTTGGAAAGCTACACTATCCCCGAGTGACATAGGCTATGTGTGTACCACGGGCGAAGCCGGGTGGACTGCTAGTTCATCTATAAAATACATACTATATTACAGGGTTCCTATAGCCACCTTCGGGCTCCATCATCATCATCAGATCAGCTTATTGTCATCTGA
The DNA here is from genome assembly GCA_963576875.1 of Acrobasis repandana. Taxonomy (NCBI): domain Eukaryota; kingdom Metazoa; phylum Arthropoda; class Insecta; order Lepidoptera; family Pyralidae; genus Acrobasis; species Acrobasis repandana. Next base: position 7,794,710 of record OY756241.1, on the reverse strand, counting down.
TTTACATAAGCACACAAATTTTCATCTTAATTCGAAACCGGGAATTGGCCCTTTAACTTGCAAGATTTGACCAAAAAAAACAACAAACAACAATTTCTCCTACACTCCCTGAATAATTAATTAATTTAATTTAAACCGTTTACTCACGTGATATAGTCGGAAAAGGCCGACCAGGTTTCGATCGATTTAGACGATCTTCTTCACTTCCTGAATGTCTTAAATGGGACGGAAAGTAGACAGTAAGCGTCTCTACCTAGCCATACATACCGACTCATCTTGTACAGATGCACGGATCTGAGACAAGCGATGGCGGCTCGCTTGCGAGCGGCGCACAGTACGCGCTTCCAGTTGTGGGAGCGCTGTTTGGGCTTCGTCGCCTTAAGTCCATAGCAGCATGCGCAAGCATGTTATTGTAAACCAGTATATAAAATCTTTTTATTAAAGGGGGTTACATACACCCCTTAATAAAAAGCAAATAGATTTTCACTAAAGTCACTAGGGCCGTCAGATTCAAGCATTCTTTCTTTCTCCCCGTTCTGATACCTCCGGGGCCATTGGAGTGTTTTACATTGCTCAATGTGGGTCATGATCCTCATAGCCACCCTGGATTCGCATCGTTTATAGGAAAAACATAGTTACTGTTGTCTGATTACAAGCAAGTATGACATATTGTATTCTACTGTTTACGGCCCTTTTATACGAAGCATGAAATAGTTTGTTTGTATTTTTTATAATACTTTGAAAACACATAATTTAAGACAAAAACAACATGTGTAAATTGACAACGGCGGACTTATCCCACAATGGAATCCTTTTTCACATCGAGCAAACAGCACGCAATAAAACTCAATATTCAACTCTATCACACAAACATACAACACACAATCTGGCACTTAGCATTCAACAGCGCCATCTAATTATTAATTATCACACTTTCGTAAGAAAAATGATGTCATGTTTAGTGGTTAGGTAGCACACACGACAATCAACTCTATGCAATATGCACACGACACATAATCGTTTGAACCTAGGCAGCGAGTGTATGGAAGTCTGTCTGAAGCAAGATATAACGGCTCGCTTCCTTTGTATGGACACAACTAAGCAGTACACGGTTTGTTTATTGGTTAGTATCACACTCGACAATCAACTCTATGTGATAAGCACACGACACAAAATCGTCTGAACCTTGGCAGCGAGTGTATGGAAGTCTGCCTGAAGCAAGCAATGACAGCCCGCTTCCTCTGTATGGACACCACTGAGCGGTACACGTTCTTACTCATTTGTTGCGGATGGTCGATCTAGTTCAACAAGGACATAGTTATAAGAAAATAATAAATATAAAAGTAGGAAAAATTAAGTGTTATAATTCGTCAGTCTGTCAAAGATGTAATATTTACTCGAGATGTCGCTACGACACGCTCAGTAATTTGTGTTTCGAAAGACGACTTTATTCTACTAAAATAAAGTGCAATTTTCTACAATGTGCTCAGGAAAGTAAGTCATAGTACGAGTAAGTAGCCCAAATGCACTTGTTTGTTGAGAATATTTTTGAGCGTCGGTTGCACATCTGTAGATGTTATGACTTGGTGCAATCTGCAACATCAGTCTTGCGAACGATTTTATTTAAAAACTCGTCACTTAGACTCGTTCCGATTCTATTGATCTGTGGAGACTTGACTGATACATGTAATGTCTTAAAGGATAAAATGTTTCAAAGTCCTTCAAAATCAAATTCTGGCGATTTTTATAGCTAAAAAGATATATTTTCCGAGAACGTTTGTCGAAACGTATCTTAATCTCAATTAAAAAATAAAATAAAATGTCATACTCACCATATGCAGCCCGAAGAGAACTTTGCTCATGGCGACTATCCTCTCGACGGTGTCGTCTATGATCTTGGCCTTGTTCTCCGCGGTCTCCACCGTGATGTTGGTCTTGCTCTTAGAGCCTGAACAAAACGGATATTTTTATATTTTCCAAAACATACTAGTAACTGTGACCTTTTCGAGTTATCCCAAAGGATATACCAAATTTATCTATCAGTACTTCTAATGGAAGTTTTCAACTCAATAGGATTACGCAGTTTAAGTAGTGAGATATTTATCGGGATTCTACTCTCAATAAACCTACCAACTAAGCTAAGCTACTTTTAACTAAGCTACATCTTATTTTTCCCTCGCCTATTTCCTATTTGGGGTCGGCTCTTTATGTCAACTCCTTCCATAATTTTCGCCATCTCGGTACTTACCCCCTGTTCCCCCATATCCGATCTCACGCATTCTTCCCACCTCTTTCACGGATTCTTCCCACGTCTTTCACGCATTCTTCCCACGTCTTTCTCGCTCTTCCGTAGCTTTATAAACCTAGACTAACATATTAAGGATACTTTTTACTTTGACTAGTAGAAGATATAAGTGCTACTCACCTAGCTTGCTGTACAGGTAGTGCTGCCAAGACATCTCGTCCGCTGGGTCGATCTTATCGGGCAAAGTCAGCTGAGTCTTCGCGAATTCTGCCACGTCTTGCTCTGACATTTTCTGAGAACAAAACAAGATTTAAGTAATAAATTAACCCCTTGACTTGCCTTCAAAAACTCTCTTGTGTGGTTGATACGTTGTACCGCCACAGGCTCGGCACTTCATAGAAGCGGAGTATCATTTATGCCTTCACTACTACAAACGAAACTATACATCCGTGCACACGTCAATGCGTGTGTGTTCGCCCGCTTTCGCAACGCGACAAGGCGAGAACGGGGGAGAGGTGCGGGGACGAGGGACGGGGATTACAGCCATTTCGTCAAATTTTCAAATATGTCATAAACTTTTTTGTTACCCTTATTAAGACGTAACTTTTTTGTCTGAACAACTTTTTTATCCGATAAACTTCAACGGGTTGGGGGTGAGTCGCGAGGTTTACAGCTCACAGAGCCACTAGTAATTCTGAGGTACGTCTCACCTTGAGGAAGCGGTCCTTGCAGTGCTGCACCAGCTCCTGCTCGCGGCCCGCGAACAGGTTAAGCCCCACGGGCAGCAGCCTCTTCAGGCAGGCCACCATCAGCGACGCCTGCACTTCCTTGTCCTTGTCGCGCTTCTTGTCGCGGTGCTTCTTCTTTTTCTGTTTTGGTCAAAAGAGGTGGGTTAGAAAGAGATCACGAATATTTTCACATCTGTCTCCAAGAAGAAACAATGAGCCTTCATCTTTTAGAATCCTTCTTTCTATCTCCTTCCTTCCTTTGAGTGTGTTAATAGCTAAAACTGGTGGCAGATTTTGAAGGAAATTAATGAAGAAAGGCTTAAAACGTAGCTCAATTTCTATCATCTAGTAATAACAGTAGGTAATTATTACACATTAGTGAATATTACACAAAAAAATATTACACATAATTAATTTTTTAACAAATAATTTAATTTTTAACAAAAAAAAACAACCGACTTCTTATTTTTTAAGGAGTTTCTTCCATATCTCCAAAGTTCTTCATTATATCTTCACCAAATTAAAATGGGAACAACTTGGTAGTAAAGGCTTTCAAATAAAAAAAATATCATCAAAATCGGTTCACAATTGGCAAAGATATCGCTTAACAAACATACATAAAAAAAAATTAAAAAAACATACAGTCGAATTGATAACCTCCTCCTTTTTTTAAAGTCGGTTACAAAAAACAACCAACTTCAATTTTTTTAGGAGTTTCTTCCATATCTCCAAAGTTCTTTATCATATCTTCACCAAATTAAAATGGGACCAACTTGGTAATAAGGCTTTCAAATAAAAAAAGAATCATCAAAATCGGTTCACAATTGGCGAAGATATCGCGTAACAAACATACATAAAAAAACATACAGTCGAATTGATAACATCCTCCTTTTTTGAAGTCGGTTAACTAGTAGTTCGCCGCGAACTTAGACCTCGCGATTTTTATTATTATTTCAAAAAGTACTAAACTGATTTTGATGCCCAACGAACTTGAAAATTCTATTGATATTGCCTACATGCCTACCAAATTTCATCAAAATCGGACTATCGGTTCGGCAGTTATCGCGGAACAAACATACATACATACACAAATATACAAACAATGTGTTTTCGCCCCAACTTGAATTATAGACCTTGCTCGCTTCGCTCGCTCGGTCAATAAATAGAACGTGCCAGCAGTGACTAGGAATTAAGAAACAAATTCTTAAAAATTTGATGGTTACTTAACTTCTGCATTCCATATCCTTTTCCGTTTATAGTTGACCAAAACTATTAAGTTCTAAACATGTTCCAGAAAGCAAGGATTGAAAAATAAATTTCATGTAAATAGAGGCTATCTTTGAGTTACTATAAAACTTTGTGTAAAACACAGATCTGCATATCTCTAAATGTAGAATTTGCTTTTAGTGATATAGTTCGGACGTACCTTGCCACCTCCTTGAGGCGCTCCGTCCACGACTGTCGTGACTCGTCGCGTGGCGGTCGGCATGATCAGCACCTAGCACAACGAATGAGCGAGTGAGACACCAAGTGGAATGGTTGCGGCGAAATAGAGAGGAAAGATAGTGTTTGTAGTGGAAAGTAATAAATAGCTAATAATTTAATCGCTACGTTAAGCAGGCGCACGCGACGAATTAAGTCAATATCTGTCACAAACTCTACGTACATAATTAATTTTTTTAACAAAAAAGATCAACCGACTTAAATTTTTTTAGGAGTTTCTTCCATATCTCCAAAGTTCTCCATCATATCTTCACCAAATTAAAATGGGACCAACTTGGTAAAGGCTTTCAAATAATAAAATAATCATCAAAATCGGTTTATAATTGGCGAAGATATCGCATACCAAACATACATAAAAAAATAAATAAAAAAAAATATAAAACGGACAGTCGAATTGATAGCCTCCTCCTTTTTTGATGTCGGTTAAAAAAACAACCACCTTCAATTTTTTTGGAGTTTCTTCATTTCCAAAATTCTTCATCATATCTACACCAAATTAAAATGGGACCAACTTGGTAGTAAAGGCTTTCAAAAAAAAAATCATCAAAATCGGTTTACAATTGGCGAAAATATCGCGTAACAAACATACATAAGAAAAAAAATATAATTTAAAAAAAAAATACCGTCGAATTGATAACTTCCTCCTTTTTTGAAGTCGGTTAAAAAGAGCAGAATCCGTCGCGTGATGCCGTGTCTCTGTCGCACATAAAGTTTGTGACAGAGATAGACTAAACCCGTCACGTGCACTTAACGTAGCGGATGCCCTAAGTCTAAAAATTATGCTTTATTTAGTTAGCGAAAAATTACATATTTAAATATTTGCTGTAATAACGTTCACTATCCAAACATTGGTTGGGAAATATGCATTAAGACGCATTAAAATATATTATAAGCCGTGCCAAGAAACGAATCAAACGAAACGACGAAAATCATTCTCTCTCGCTCGCGCAATATATAATGCGATATAATGCACGAGCGAGAGATAAATGATTTTCGTCGTTTCTTTTGATTCGATTCTTTATTGGCAGAGCTTATACCTAACTTGATTGTATTGTTCTCGTATACTACAAATTGCACTACATTTGTGAAAGAAAAATTTAGAAATATAAGGCAACAAGTTGATTAAGAGTTGTTACCATGTTGTCGATCTCGTTGGCCGAGATAAAGTTCTGCTCCTCTTTGAGGAAGTACTGGCTCTTGGACCAGATGTTGAAGATCTCCGCCACGTGGTTGTACAGCTCTTCCGCCTCTGTCGATCAAAATAGAAAGATAAAAATAAACTCTCCACGCGTTGGACACCCACCCACAAGGTGGTCAGACGATCTGACCAAGGTCACTGGAAAGCGCTGGACGCAGGCCGCTCTAGATCGGTCATTTTGGAAATCCTTGGGAGAGGGCTATGTCTAGCAGTGGACGTTATGCGGCTGAAATGATGAAAATCTCTACGCTGGCCAGACGGGTTGGAGAGGTCTTACTGATGTTTTTATACTTTGTTTAGCTTGTGTTTCCTAAGTCGCCTTTTACGACATCCACGGGAAGACTTGGAGAGGTCCTATTCTATTCTGCAGTAGGTAAATTGAGGCAAGTACCTTATGGGCGCCCCTCTAGCGGCGATGTTATAGATAGATAGATAGATAATACGTTTATTCACATATGTTATAAAGTTTAACTAAGTAATAATGGTAATAGTGAAGATTGATGACTATAGTTAGCGTTACTACATATTTGGTAGAGGTTTTTATTTGTCACTGCATGGCTGGTAGTTTTAAACTAGGTACCGTTTAAAAATTCCGCACGCCCTTTTATTACCTCGCGCTCCCTAGGCACGTGCCTAGTTTGCCTTGAGGATAATCCTGGGTAAAATATCGTTGAGACAAACCTGGCACGTTGTTCCGGAGCCAGTGGTTCCTCTGCAGGTCGACGTACTTGATGAGCAGCGGGTAGAAGGAGTAGATGTCGCGCACCAGCAGCTGCCAGTCCTCCTGGATCTGGGACTCCACTTGCGACGTGTCGTCCGTCGAAGACTGAAAAGACAGTTATACCAACTTGTAGATACAGAGCCAACTAGGTCGTTAGTAATAAATCGGGATATTCACCGTGAGTATTATTTTCGAGTCTTTGATATTTCGACCTAGTTGCATGAGCCAGGTTCTCAAAAGAAAAGAAAGAAGATAGTTCTTTCGTGAACATGGCTCATGCAACTGGACCGAAATATCGAAGACTCAAACATAACGGTCATCACGGTAAATATTCCGATTTATTTCATACTAATGTGGACAACCGTCAAAGTTCAAAAAGCTACATAACTAGGTCGTTGTTATCAAAGGTTCAGACTCAGAATTTATTGCAAATCACTGTTTTACAATTCTGTTATACTATTATAAATATTATTATAAAGAGGAAAGATTTGTTTGTTTGTTTGTTTGCATTGAATAGGCTTCAAAACTACTGGATCGATTTAAAAATTCTTTCACCACTGGAAAGCTACACTATCCCCGAGTGACATAGGCTATGTGTGTACTACGGGCGAAGCCGGGTTGGACTGCTAATATCCAATAACCTGACACTAAACCGAAGTACGAGATCCGCTCCCCCACGCGCACGCTCCGCGAACCTCGCGAGATCGGATTACGGAGTGGCAGCGTAGTTTGTGTAGTTCAATTTTAACGGCGTACATTTACAGTCGCGTCGATGGAGAATTAAATATATTACTGCGTAGAAATATGTATGGTAGTCGGTCGTCTGATCATAATATTGCTTGTTCGTTTGCCGCTCTATAACAAAAACAAATATTGCTCCATAGACTATGCTGAGTAAGCCCTCCCCACGACGGATGCACGCGCGAGGTCACGCGGCCACTTTTGTATAGAACCACGCGGCCGAACGCGTAACGCAGTTTCATGCCCTAAAGCATATTTTTTCATTACCTTTATAAAACCTCGCAAGCTCTCCTCCTTGTGGAACATAGTGTCCGTCCTCTTGCGCACTCTCTCAGCCAGAGGTAGGAAGGAGTCCCTCAGCAGTTCCTCGCTGCTGTTGATGATGATCTGCTGAGTGTAGGTCGCGATGCGCGTCATCCACGGCGCGCTCTCGTTGCCGATGTTCTTCTTGATCAGCTTCAGTACGTTCTTGAGTAGCTGGTTCATGTGCTCGGCCGTCACCATGGTGACGTGGTTACTGCCCACGGAAAAAATACAAAGTAAACATTTTCGTTCGGTATTATTAGTTTGTCGTGTCAATATACTATCTGTGGTAAAATATAAAGTTTTTATATTTAATAAAAAAATTAATTGTTAAAACGATAATATGGTAGTTGTTCATTTACAGGGTGACTTTTTAAACACCAGCCAAATTTTTCGAGCAAGTTCAGTCCATGATATAGAACTACTTTCTATAAAAAAATGTTATTAAAAATCGATAAAAAAATTTCGTCCTCCCATAGAAAATCCGTTTGGCTGAGCGCTGATCTGTATGGGAAGGCGAATTTTATTTTAGTTTTTCGTTAATTGTTTTTATAGAAAGTAGGTCAGTATCATGGACTGAACTTGCTCCACAAAATTTGGCTGGTGGATAAAAAGTCAGCGTGTACAAGCAAACTCGGTCAAGTGATTGGCGTTCTCGAGTCTTTATAACTAGTAGTTATTTGTCTAAACTGATCATTTTGGAACCTGTTATTTTCGGAATAGCTTACCCAGCAGTGGGAGTGACGTTGTCAGGCCCCTGCGCCCACCAGAACGGCAGGTAGGAGCACAGCAGCGGCAGCACCACGTCGATGATGTGCGGCGCCTCGTTGTAAGTCTTGTCGGACTCCACGAACTGGTCCACCTCGCTCAGGATCGTCTCCAGCGTCGGCATGGATTGCTCCATTTTCGCCATTATATCTACAGAAATTAGGTTCACATTACTTTAAACTTGTAGTTACAGCTTTGATATCATACTACTACTACTTTTGGGCTAGAAACTACGTCAAGCGGACGCTGCGGACGGGTTTAGTTCGTCTCTGTCACAAACCCTACGTGCGATAGAGATAGCTGAAACCGTCGCGGGTCACGTGTCTCTGTCGCACGTAGAGTTTGTGACAGAGACAGACTGAGACAAGCTCTTGTCAGTGTCATTGTATGGAAACGTATACAATGAAGTCTTTTTTAATCGAATTCAAAGAGAGAGAGAGAGAAGAGATAGAAAGACAAAACAATTATCAGTAACTACGTGTTGTTTAGTGTTCATCCCACGTTTTACAAGCTGATAATAATGTATAGGCACAAATCGTCAGTATTTTACTTCCATTGAACCATAAACGTTAGAGAAATCTCTTTATATTTTTAACCGACCTAAAAAAAGAGGTTATTATTTCGTGAGAATTTTTTTTGTATGTTTCCCGATTACTCGAAAACGTCGGACCGATTTGGAATTTTCTTTTTTTGTGTGAAAGGGTATACTTTCCAGGTGGTCCCATAGAAAGTTTTTAAAATCAGTTGTGTGGTTTGTTTTTTAAACAAAAGATAAATAAATAAATACGGAAAAATCACACAGATTGAGCTAGCCCCAAAGTAAGCTCGAGATTTGTGTTATGGGATACCTACTTAGTTTTTTTTTTATTTATTCAACTTTATTACAAAAAATTCTAAGCGGCGGACTTAAAGCCTTAGGCTTTATCTACCAGTCAACCGACAGGTAGTGCAGAGACAAGTGAGGCTAAAGTAGGAGCAAAATTAACATTACTTACTTAATTACACTACTTTACAAAGTTTTTGCCCTTCGCATACTTGCAGCGGTTTCATAAAGAATTCAGTACAAAAAACACATATCTGGTTATAAAAAAAAAATTAAGACGTCTAAGTTTTAAAATATCTCATGTCAAAAATTAAATTTTAGTAAATTTTGCCAATTTAAGAATTTTACTATAAATTCAATTACTTTTTTTGGAACTTTTTACAAGTTTATTATAGTGCAAGCCTTCTATTGTACAATTCATTTAGATCAGAGCTCAATTCTTTTACGAATTTGAGTTATTTGCGTTTTTGTATAGGCCGGTATATTGCCATACAATGCACACGGTGCTCAAAGTATGAGAAATGTTATGGCAACTTCAATTTCATATATCTGTGTACATAAGAATGATAGAAGGATAAATCAAATTTTATTTTGATGAAGAAGAGTGATCTTTTATTTTACAATATAAAAGTAAATTATATGCATAGTAGTTTATTTTCTAAAAAAAAAATATAAAAAAGGGGAAATTGGTAAAATTTGGAAATTTGTTATAACAATACTTCCAATTCAGACGTCCTAGAAAAAAATTATAATCAGATCCGTATTTAGCATACAAAAATCTAAAAGAAACAACAAGTTTCAAATACTGAGCACAAAAAATTAAAAATTTTGTAAACTAGTGTTATTAATATTAATTACTTAATATATAGATAAACAACCCAAGAACCAAGTCAATCTGAAAAAGATCATTTTCCATCTTGACCTGACCGGGGATCAAACCCGGGACTGGTGTGACAGCTTGGCATGATAACCACCAACCCGCATATGTCGTCAAACGTCAAAAAGAACATAAGTTTGTTACCTTGGGCTTCTAGCGAGTGGTCGGCTATCCTGTTGAGCAGCGAGAACTGATTGTGCTTGTTGAGGTGCGGTTCCAGGAACGCCACGGGGAACGTCGAGCTGAATGCTCCGAGGCAGGAACCCTGCACACAGACAGACAAACAAACATGATATCAATTCACAATGACACTTCCTAGAGTCAGAGTAACATATATACCTACTACTACAAACGAAACAATATATCTGTACACACGTCAATGTGCGAGTTTTATACTCAGGGTCACACCGCAGTTTTAATTTAATACTTACCTACTAACGAGTTCGACATATTTACGTTTATATCTTTACATACCGGGAGATTTGCGAACACTATAACGTAAAAAATATTCTGTTTCATATGTTATAACGTGAAATTATATTGTTGCTTTGCTTACCTGTTTTCATCACTCGGAAATCTATGAATTATACGTTCTTTATTGTATTCGTCGGATATACATATGCGCATCTTCTCACCATGATGGTTACTATTGGTTGACAGTTTTTAAGACACATCGCGAATTGCGTGCGGCTAGCAACTAACCCTTTTTATGAGCGCAATAAGGGGCACATAGAACGGGGGAGAGGTACGGGGACGCCAAATTGCTGGAGACGCTGTGAGATTCCATTCTGTTTGTACTCTTACCTATTCAGTGCCAATACACTCGATTTATGTATTTATTTATGTCTATGTCCAGCAGAGGACGTTATGCGGCTGAAATGATGATGGTGACACTCGATTTGGAGCTCGTGATTACGAGCGCTTTCAAAAGTCGCCAAGCTATGTCAGATGCCTTTAGGCAGCTTAAAAAATCTGACAAGCGAAAAACAAACAATCGATATACTCGGGCCTTCGGAAGTCACGTAAAGTTGTAGGTCATGGCCGTCACCATTAGACGGGTCCTTATGCTATATTATGATGCTTTAGGCACCTTAGTGAACCTGTAATTGTATCTTTTTCGAACTACTTGCAAAACTTTGATGTCTTGCTCATAGTTGAGCAAGTAGACAGAGACATATAACTAAATATACTTACCTACCTCTATATGCACTAGAAAATTTGATAATTAATAATACCTAATTATACAAAGTGGAAGGGACATACCCGTAATAAATCGAACCACGGGCTTTACTAGATCGCTAAAGTATAATGAAATTAAAATAACAGTCATAAAGCAAAACAAAATTTTTTTCATTCCCATACAAATCGCCCGGGCGGCCGCACACTTTTGTATGGAAATGCCGAAATTTATTTTTGTGTTTTGGCTGTTATTTTACGAGTAATTTTATTATTCTTAAGTGATCTAGTATAGACCGTGGTTCGATTTATTACGGGTATGTCCCTTCCACGTTGTATTGACCATGGAAAATCTTTATTGAAGTTGAAGAGGTGAAGTAATAATTACCAGAGCCGGCTTGTTTCTCTCTATTTCGGTCTTGAGGTATTTCCTGTCGTGAGTGAGAGATGCGTCCGTCCCGAGAGTGTATAGCGAGCCCAGCATCTTGTACGATGCCACTTGGATTTCATCCACTGGAAAACAGAGATAAATCGTGATACAGTCTTCGTCAATCAATTCATTCAGGTCATAGCAGAAAACCAGTGCTTTACTTACACCCGTGCGTGAGTAAAGGTTTACGCTGAGCCTATGGCCTTTTTGAGTTGATCTCACACATACTATTATGTTCTTTTTTTTTTTCTTTCTTTTATGTATTATAATTTCTGTATTTTATGTGTTCTTATTTTATTGTAATAGATTGTGTGTGTTTCAATTTCAAATACTCAACTATTCTATATTTTAAAAGTTTTGGAGTTAAGTTTCTTCTCGCAGGTTGCGGGTCTAATTCAACAAGTCGTGTGCGTTACGCAAATCCGCTAGTTTCCAACAAGTCAAATGAGAAACCTTTTTCTAAACAAAATGTTTTGATTTGTATATAATATCGGACTGTGACGTCATAGTATCTTGGAGTCAAATAGCGCTCTTAATATCCGTTTTTCTGCATTAATAAATCTAAAATCACGTTCAAAGTGTATGTGATCAATGACAAGTGACACTTTTTTGTAATGTTTTATTCTTATAACAGTACCTAATAATTTATTTTTGACCCAGGAAACTACCCAATTGCTTAAATTAATACGCTATTACGCATCAAGTCAAATCAGATACTTTTTTCTTAACGTCAAAAACAAACATTTTCTATGGACTTAGTATGAAATATTGATTTATGACGTCATAGTTCCTTGGAGTCAAATAGCGCTCTTTATATACGTTTTTCTGCATTAATAAATCTAAAATCACGTTCAAAGTGTATGTGATCGGTAGTCCACAAGGAACCCTTATAGTTTCGTCATGTCCGTCCGTCTGTCTGTCCGTCCGGGCTCGTACTCCGCCGCTGCTGCACCGATTGTCACGAAAATTGGTGGAGAGATAGATATTGAAGTTCCAAAAGTTGGTTTTGAAAATTATGAAAAAATGTTTTTTTTTCAGCCCCCCTCCCATACAACGAAAAGTGAATTTAATAATTAAATTTTTAACAAAAAAAACAACCGACTTTAATTTTTTTCATGAGTTTCTTCCATATCTCCAAAGTTCTTTATCATATCTTCACCAAATTAAAATGGTACCAACTTGGTAGTAAAGGCTTTCAAATAAAAAAAGAATTTTCAAAATCGGTTCACAATTGGCGAAGATATCGCGTAACAAACATATATAAAAAAAAAACATACAGTCGAATTGATAACCTCCTTCTTTTTTGAAGTCGGTTAAAAATTAAATTGGACTAACCCCAACGTGTGGGGTATCGTTGAAAAGGTCTTTTGAATGCTTTGCAACTATACTTGAAAACTGCTTTGAAACTATGTAGAGCAATCAATCACACAACACTTTGTGTGATCCTGATCTGTTTCTGTATATTTCCTGTAAGCCCCAAAGTAAGTTTAAACTTGTGTTATGGGATACTAATATAATGTTGGGGTTACGCCATGTAATGTTGGGGTTAGATAAGTGAAACGACTTTACTTCACTACATCCGTTTATTGAATGCCAACACACTAAGGCGTACAAGTCATCGCAAATAAGGCAACTTACAGACTAAGTTTTATAATAAAGGCGCTTACATACATAACATATTATTCGCACACTTCACTATGTATTAATTGTAAAATGTAGGAGTATTATAGACTTACAATAATTTACAGGACAGATTGGGATAGGAACTAATCGACATTCCAGCATTACGCCTTTTGAATGAGAAAAAGCATAAACACTTAATCTGATATTTTATGTATATTGGATGGCTTTGCGAAAGAGTCATAAATTTTACATTCCGCCATAACTTTTATTTCCGATAAATATCAATGTCAGATTGCAGTAGTGTATAATTTTAACATTCAGCTACATGAAAAAAAATTAAATGTTGTTCTATGTCTTTTTGGGTCGGGTACTTTTGACCATAACATCTGTTGTGTCGCTGGTAATGTATTTTACAGTAAGTATTGAATATGCGTTTATGTTACAATGTTGAATAATAAATTTGTTTTAGGTACAAATTGAGACCAAACATGGCCCTATTGGCGTCGCATCATCAAGAAATTCTCACGTTTTAGTAAATGACTCTGTTATCGATGTTATAAGAAACATATCCAGAGTAAACAATGCTTTACAAGAATTAATCAAAAATTACGAACAATTACAAAAAATATACAAAACGGAGAGTTTTGAATCCGGGGACGATTATTCGACAGATTCTGAAATAGATGAGCGTTATAAAAACATTAAAAACATTAAGAAAGTCAGGTCTAAAACCGATAACGTGTCGGAGGCGCCTGAAACGTTTCCGGCGACTCAATTCACAGAATTTGACGAAACAGTTGAATCTAGTGAAACAGATGAAAGCGATGACGACGCAAAAAGTGAAAGCTCAGACTCTGACGGCAAGACCATAAACAGACTGCCGAAGATAGAAAATCTGCATGCCCAAATTTCTCCAAGTAAAAACGAAATCAAACATTCAGATACCACTGCGTCGCGAGAAAAGATTACAGAAGAGAATATTTCACCGAGTAAGAAAACAAAGAAACCTCAGATTATTTTTATCGATACGCATAAAATTCTAAACACATCGAAATCTGGGAAGCCTTTAGAACCGGTTATAGGTCAAGAAACAACTCCGAAACCCAAGACTCGATACAAGAAAGTAGAACACAGAAACGATTTCAGGTCTGGCTTTCATAACGATATCTCTCTATCAATCAATGTTAACAGTTTAATAAAAAACACAAGTAATATAAAGTTAGTTCCCGCGAAAAAAAATTCCCGTGAGAAGATTTGGAACAACAGTAGTAAGAATAGGCCCATTAAATTACCAGATGATGCTTATTTTAGGACCAAAATAAAGAAAGAAAACGAAGTCAACCATGGAAGGCTGCAAGACACAGTTTATAGAAACAATCTTAAGACTAATGTGGCACCTGCAACAGAAAACTCTAACAATAAGCCTAACAAAACACAAGCAAATGAGTTAAATAATAAGCCTAAAAAAATACGAACGGTCAATAATGATAAGGTATATACAGTTTATTCCAAGTAACTCATTTCATTTGATTTATCCAGAATTTAGGAAATTACCAAAACCATAAATTATTTTTCAGAACACTGCTACCGAATCAGATTCTGATAAGGAGGAAAGAGAAATCAATAAAGAAATATTTAAGACGCACATTCTTCGTAAAGCGTACGGCGATGCCTGCTCAAAAGTCGTGATTAGGAAATGCTATAAGGTATGTAGTTGCACTGCCTGGCTCTGGAATAGGATCGGTGATAGTTTATACCACGCCGCACAAGACCTTAGTACTGAAACTACTGATGTTTTGTGGCAGGGATCTAAAAATGTGTATGTTCAAACCATCTTAAGTGTTTTAAGGCCATACCTAAATTTTCCGGGGTCCAGTGCTGCCCCCATTTAAAATAAATCGTTTCAAAGAAAACGGAGACATTATTTAATTAAAATTTTGCTACTTTCAAATCCTAGATAACCCTTCAAAGTATTTTATGAACTAATGTTTACAGTTGATAATGAGAACGTTAAGCTTTACTACGCACATTTGCCAAAAGTGGCCGTTTTTCACAAATGTGCGTAGTAAAGCTTAACGTTCTCACTTCAAACTGTCAACAGTAGTTCATAAAATACTTTGAAGGGTTATCTAAGATTTGATAGTAGCAAAATTTAAAATAATGTCTCCGTTTTCTTTGAAATGATTTATTTTAAATGGGGGCAGCACTGGACCCCAGAAAATTTAGGTACGGCCTTAAATACTTCTCTCAACGAGAAAATCATTAAAGTCACGGGTAATTCAAAACGGATTCACTTTGTACAACGGACTCTAACAAAAATTTGGATATTTGTGTTCACAAAGTCAAAATATTTTTGAATTACCTATTCAAATTACAGCTTTCTAGTAGTCTCTGAGTAAAACAGCGGACAGACAGACAGACATGGCGAAACTATAAGGGTTCCTTGTTTACCACGGAACCCTAAAAAACGACAAAATAGAGTCGCCAAACTGACTTATTTTTGAAGCTTTTAGCGTTTAGTCCGCCAATTGTATATTTTTTTTTATAGTGGAACAATAAAGTTTTTTAAATAAATAAATAAATTTCTCTAAAGTGCAATCTCTAAAATATCACATTTATGTTTGGATGGCCATCCAAATATATTTTTTATTATTTTTTATTAGAGTGCGTTTGACCTCTATCTAGCCTGATGGAAAGCTAAGATGAGGTCTACACGCAGACTCAAAAAATGCCTATTTACTCTTGCCATTTCGTACCTTTCACGTTGATGTAAGGTACTCTGTTGATTCGATGTTCCAGGCATGCAAAACGGTGGTGAAGGTAGCTTGTTCAGGGTCGGCCTGCAAGTCAAGCTTCAAAACTTACTTCTTGAACCACGCGAAGACTGGCTGCATCAATATGTTCAAAGACGACTCAGGAACGCAAGACAATGCAACCGAGATAGAGAGCATACAACCTTTCCGAGGCCCAAAGCATGACTTGATCGATCCAACGTTGAGATGTAAGTACGTCACATCAAGATTTTGTGCAGTCATATTTGCTTGTGCGATGACACACACAGACACACAACTAGGAGGTTAGTTGTGTGATGCCCAGATCAGACTAGCAAACAATTTATGGCCCTAAAAAGATGTACGTACGATACGATGTTCCTCGATTTATTAAAATTTTTTAGTCGATCGCGTTTTCTGATTGAGATATGGCCGACCTTTTCATGAAATAGTTGTATTTCATGATGTGGCCAGCTAAAACTAACCATATCGTTGGTTAGTTTTAGCTGGTATTTGAAGAAGTTTCTGGGATTTGTTCAGTAAGGTGGGCTGGGCGGTGCCAATGGGCGGGCCCCTTGGCAGACGTACGAGTAAAATTTAAAATTAATGGCAAGGCCTCTCCTCCTGTTAGCCGGTCAAGAAAAGCTCGCCAGCAGAATCTCTTTATGTGTTTATCAATGGTTTATTAAACTTTAGGAAAATTTTCAGCAAACGGTGCGGGATTCAACAAAGATGATTATTTGGCAGCCGCGTGTTGGCCTCTACTGAGAACAGAGAAAAAGGTTTGTCATTAAGTCCCGCTACAATTTTCTGTATTAGACCGAGTGAGCGAAGCGTCCCCGTTTCAGCTTCACAAAAATTATTTTGTGTCCGAATTTCGGATGTCCAGATATGCGGCTTTTTCCGCCTACAGGTCGCATTTCTCAACCGACTAAAATTCGTGAAATTTTGTGAGCAGGTACGATAATTTATATACTTAAGATTTTTTTTGTCAAATAAATTTTTCTAAACGTCGAAAATATGGGGGTTTAAAACTTTAAAATCATATTTTTCCTTGCACGAAGTTTTTAATTTACGACAACTGCATATTCGTTGTATGGTATATAGAGCGATTACTCGCGGGGTCTACAGCTCACAGAGTCACTAATGTATAATCTCATTGCCAGTAGCGGGAGATGAACATTGAGGATGAACTCTGTGGCGTATTGGTTACCAAGCTTATCCATTACCTGGAGGTCCTAGGTCCGATTCCCAGCGCTTTCAAATTATTGTACTTATTTTGACATGTCTTGGGCGTGTTGTGCATGTCTGTGTTTATTATCGGACTAACGATACAAGCTTAGTGCTGAGTGTAAGCCTCTGCAATTCATTGCCACTGGTGATATTCCGTATCTAAATGGGGATAGCTTTGCCTTTTAATTTTTTGGGGATTGTTTTGGACTAGCTGGATCTAGTGATAATGATGGATCCAGCAATACTGATCCGCAACTACTGCATCATTGGATATTGTCTTTGCGACACGAGTTTCATCTCTAGGCGCAAACCAAAGACCAAAAAGGTACCTTCTTAAAAAGATAATCTGGTTAAAACCCATATTTTGTCTTTTCCCTCTTA
Source organism: Acrobasis repandana (assembly GCA_963576875.1). NCBI lineage: Eukaryota > Metazoa > Arthropoda > Insecta > Lepidoptera > Pyralidae > Acrobasis > Acrobasis repandana. The sequence goes on along the minus strand of OY756241.1, from coordinate 7,777,189 downwards.
TCGGCATTAACTGTTGCTAGAGTAAGTCTTAGTTGAGACTGATAAGTCAAAAGTAAAAATGTAGCCCCCCCTCTCTCATCTAAGCGTGCTCCTAGGTGCATCCTCAGCTGCAATGCTGTGAATCCCGGGGTCCGCTTTCCGGCTTTTCCTTCTCCACTTCGCACGGTCTTGAGCATTAAAAAAATGTAGCCTGTTTCCTGCCTCATACGGCAACATTTTAATGACTTTGTCTAATGATTAACTTCTCTTTAGGTGACTTTTCTATTTAGTATCATCGTCTCACTCGTCCTGACGTATCGCGTTAAAAAATACGCCACTATGTTTCAAAACAGGTTACTTTTTCGCGGAATTATACCACCAATATCTTTGGCGCAAACAGACGTTATAGCACAAAATAAATAATACTAACGTACAGAAGTCTCACCCAGCAAAGAAATTCAAAGAAATATCTACTCAATGTGACTAGCGATATGGTTTAATTTACTACGTCAAAACTCAGCACCTTTTTGTATAGATACCTAGACATCCATTGCAAGCCAGATTCATTCTTATTACTCTGGACAAACGATTCGTATAACTAAATTTACCAGCCGGAGGGGCCGCCTGCGCACATAGTAATAATGTAGGTACATTTTCGATGCCTAAACGGGGAGTGACACAGGCTCGGTTATACTTCAATGAACGCACTAATCACTTAGATTTATTTCCAGCTTAAAGTGCCAAAACACAAACCGAACTCAACTGATATGAATCCGGACCATCAGTTGAACGTACTCCGCGACCGATACGAAAAGGCGTGCGAAAAGCTTTCGGCGGGCAAATGCAATAAGGCGTGCTTATATGCCTATGACCAGGCGTGTGAAAAGAATTGTGGCAAGACAATGAGTAAAAAGTTTCATAAATTTTGCAAAAGCGAATGTAATAACGCATATAAAGAAATACGAGAGAGACATGACAGTGACTCTAGTGGCTCGTCAGAAAGCAGCGATAGTAGTGACAGTAGTGACAGTAGTGACGGCAGTGACAGTGGTTCTAGCAAATCCTGAAGTAGAATATCTACGACACATACAATAAAACTAATTGTTTGTCTTGCAACTTCCATATTACTGTGTAGTATTTTAGTGTATGAATTATTAAACTAATTAAACAAATAATCTATTTTTTTAAATAAATGAACTTTAGGAGTAAGGCTTGAAACTACGTCAAGCGGACGGCCCGGACTGGTTCAGTCCGTCTCTGTCACAAACCCTACGTGCGATAGAGACGGCTGAAAACGATGTAGTTTCAAGACTTAAAGGCAAACTATTGACTGATTGGAAGCAGAAAGGGGAGACCTTTGCCCAGCAGTGGGACACTAGACTAATAAAAAAAGAAGAAAATAATCCTCAGACACGAAACGCCTCCATTAAAACCTATATTTAAAGATTAGGAAGTCTCGACAACATCTATACAAAATCACGGGGTTTTCGCAGAATTTCCCGGGAACCTATATTGGATTCGACATCATTTCAAAGCGTTAACTTTGAAATGATTTCGAATCCATTGTTACGTTGCCACTCTTCCTATCCTCCGCGACCAAGCGTGGCGGTGGCGCTCGGCACGGTATCGGTGGGGCCGCAGGCGAAGAGAAGTGGAGTGTCGATGTGACGTTGCCGCTCTCCCTATACTCTGCGGCCGGCTGGGTGGGCCTCGGTCGCCGAAGGCGGACCTGAGGCAGGGCCTGTTTTTGCAGGTCCCAAATTATGAGGGCTGGTTGGACGATGTATACGGGATTCCACCGTCCGACAGACAGCCCTCCGGAGCACCACTCCGGAGTGGAAGCCAGGCGCGTGTTGTGTGTGATGGGTTGGATGACATTTGACATCTCGTTGACAGTGACGGCTGTTTTACTTTTAAGACTAGTTGTGTGTTTATACATTCCAACAGTGTGCGCGCCAAGCCGATGGCTACTCCGGCCCCTCTGATTAATCAGAGGGTGCCGTGAGGCCGTGAGCGAGCCGGGGCCGCTGAGGTAGCGGTCGGCAGCGTCGGGGCTGTGGAGCATGGAAAAGCATACGGCCCCGGCCCATAGCGGCTGAGAGGTGACACCGCGGAGTTTTTAGTGGTATAGCACCACATAAACTTTCAAAGCTTTTAGAAGCCACTGTTCAAAAACAACTTTCGGACTATATGCACAAATTTAATCTCTTTGACCCCTTTCAGTCAGGTTTTAGACAAGGACACAGTACCACTACCGCATTGCTAAAAATTACTGATGATGTCAGATATGGCATGGAGGGTACCATGGTTACTGTTATTGTTCTAATAGATTTTTCGAATGCCTTTAACACGGTTGACACTGACATACTTCTTGCAATATTATCATCCCTTAATATGTCATCCTCAGTAATCGATTGGTTTGATTCATATCTTCGCGGACGCCGACAATCTGTTCGTTCTGAGCAATCAGAATCGGATTGGAGGGACGTTATTGCTGGTGTACCGCAGGGCGGTGTGCTATCTCTCATATTATTTTCTATTTTTATAAATACTCTTTCCCATATTCTCACTTGCTCCTACCATTTTTATGCCGATGACTTGCAGCTTTATGTACAAACCGATGTTGCTGACGTCAATGATGCCATTGCTACACTTAATGGTAACTTAAATAATATACTGCAATGGTCTAAGCAATTATTGCGGGTAGTGGACGACAACTGCCAAACATAAATTTAGATGTTTTGACACCAATTAAGTATAATGGTAACATTGTACCGTTTTCAACCTCTATTAAAGATCTTGGCCTAGTTATTGACACTAAACTTAATTGGATCCCACATCTTGCTGAGGTCAGTCGGAAAGTCTTTGCAACAATGCATTACCTCAATAACCTCAAAAACTTTCTTCCTATCAAAACCAAAATTATGCTGGTCCAATCTCTGGTTCTCCCCATTATCGATTATGCTGATGTGTGTTATTTGGACATAACTGAGGATCAGCTCAGTAAGCTTGAACGCCTCTTAAACAATTGTATTAGATTTATATTTTGTCTTCGCAAGTATGATCACATATCCGCTTATCGTTCTCAGCTTAAATGGCTCACTATCAAACAGCGTAGAAATCTACATATTCTTTGTTATCTTCATAGTGTTATCTATAATCCTTCTGCTCCCAGTTACATGATATCTAAATTTCATCTCCTTAGCTCAACTCATGATAGAAATCTACGCTCCTCTAACACAATGCAACTTGCTGTTCCTTCTCACCGTACTGGTTTCTTTTCTAATTCATTTGCCGTGACGGCTGTTCGGCTCTGGAATGCCCTCCCTAATAGCATTACGAGATCATACAGTCGTGATTATTTCAAAATGCTGGACAAGAAATATTATCTGGAATCAAATTAAACTCTCTCTGCTGTATATAATATATAGATATGTGTATGTTTGTATGTATATAGTTAAGTATATATGTATGGTATTTATTTAATGTTTCTGTGGATATATATGTATGTATGTATTGTTATAAATCTTTTCATGTATTATGTAATAAAATTATGTTGAAATTAATAATATTTATATTAGGTAAGTATATGTATTTGTTGTGTAATATTATGTAATAATGTTGTATTGTAATAGCACGTAATAGTGCTAAAACTTGCACCCCTTCTACCAACTTCTCGATGTGTCCCAAAGGCAAACTGGTAGATAATGCATAGCGTTAAGTTTGACCTATTGTAATCAATCAAATATGAGATTGTGTGCAATAAACTTAAATAAATAAATGAATAAACTTACCGACCTCCCGTAACCGGTAAGGAATCCGAAGGGATTTTCTCCGCGTCAAAAAAAAAAGGTTAGGGATAAGGCGCGTATTCACTACAAATGTCATGCAACATTTGCGCCTTTAATTACAATAGTCTGATGAGCAACGAAATTAAAAATACCTCCATTTGAGTGAGAAAGATATTGTGTTGGATTGGAAGCGACGTCGACCAACGGTTTACGCTTTCATTGTTCATTTGTCTTTCCCTATCAAATTTTTTTCCAATACGAGAAAGATTGTGTCTAAAATAAAGTAATTCACGTCTCGACTGCTGTTATTAGTAGTACTTACCTATTAGCTGGGATACAGAGCTTGTCCTGTAGATCTAATATGTAAGTCCTACTCATTAGTAGCATACTCAGGCGTATCAAGAAAAAAATCGAGGGATTACTTTGACATAAGGGTCATTTTGACATTAAAGATGGGACATAAGCGATGCCCTCCCACACTCATGTCCATAATAGTGATTGAGGAAGTTGCGCGACATTTGTCCACAAGTGAACAAGCGCCTTTATTTCCAGCTGGAGCCCGCCAAGGGAGAACTCAATATACTCCGTCGCCGATATGAAAAAGCTTGCCAAAGCAGCACCAAACAGAAATGCAACGATGCGTGTATCTATGCCTATGATCGGACTTGCTCTTTATTCCACTGTCCTAAGCCAAGAAGGAAAAAGCTTAAGGACCTCTGTTTGAATGTCTGCCGGTACGAGTTCGGGGCGAAGAAGAAAAAGAAGAAGAAGAATAGAAGCTGCTAGACTGATAGTAGAGTAGTGGAAAGAGATTCTCTTTTTCTGAGGCGTTGTCATAACGGGAGAGTGAGTTGCGATGAGTTCATCATCATTATCATTATCATTCGCAGCCTTGAACCTCCTACTGCTGGGAATAGGCCTCTTTCAATGAATGACACGGTCCTGAGCTACTCTGATCCACGTCAAAACCCGCAATCTTTCTTATGTCGGCGACCCATCTGGCTAACGGACGACCTTCGTCGACAATTACCATGGGCCACATTCTCACAATATTTTGCTCGAAACGTCTCCACCAGGAGCCGTGTGGTTCCCGTGGATGTCGTAGAAGGTAACTTAGGAAACACAAGCTAAACAAAGCTTATAAACATCAATGAAATCTCCAATCCGTCTGGCCAGCGTGGTGTGTAATATATGGCTCGGTAGTACAGGATCGAGCTCCTGCAGTGGAGACTAAAAAAGACCTGATGATGATGTCATCACCACGTTGATATACACAATCACGTGTTAGTCCCTAACGGGGCAGACAGAGCCCAGGCCCGCAAGACCCAAAAGGCCATGTTTAGCGTGATTGTGGGCTTTTAGATGGAATAAACCGGCCAAGTGCGAGTTAAACTCGCGTGGAGAGGGTTCCGTACAATTGATTGAATTCTTATAGGTTTTCCTGTAATCTATAAGCAATGAACTATATTGCACGCCTCATAAGCGGAGCGTTGAGGTAGTGCTCTACTCTCGCCTTACAAAAATCAAGTGATTTTTCGAACTAAAAATGTCGGTATTTATTTCTTATCGTACTTGTAGAATAATATTTACACACAAATGTCAAGAAAAAAAACTAGTTTCAACAGTCATGATATTTTTAAAGGACATTTTGTTCTTTAAAATAATAAAACAAGTGTTTAAGAAAATTATTTCGTGGACGTCCGTGTGTCGGGATGTATGGAAACTGGCGTGGTCACGATAACGCCTGAAAAACTTAACAAATCGAACCCTTCTTTTTTTCATACGCTTAAGTATTATCTAAAACTAAGTCCTTTCGAAAATCACGGTCTAATTAAAAGTAGTTTAACTATAATTAGCAATAAACTGAAATCCACCTATCGTTGGTATATCTAAATCTATGTAAATAAGGTTCGTTGACATTGACCATTTTTTTTTTTTACGGCGTTTAGCATCTGCCTTTTAGCCATTCTTAATTTCCATTCTTTTTCTGGATACAATGTTAATCTTTTCATTTTTCTTTTCTTCTTGACATTGACAATACATGCGCAGTACCTTTCTTTTCTGTGTGGGCAATGGCGCGAAGATTTAAAAGTAATTTTTTTTGTTCATAATACACCGATAAATATGCAATATTCAAGTTCTGTTTTTTTTTGTGAAAATTGAGTGACCGCTATGAGGCGTGCACTTTTGGATTTTCCAAACTTATTTTGTATTTGTTTCAAAATTTTAGGCTCAGTATTTCGCAGATCAAGGGGTGGAATGGTCTATTTTCGTCTTCTTTCATGAATAAAATCAAAACTATTCATTTTACAATAATAACCAAATATATTTGAGATCCTCATAACGAGCCCTTTCATTTGATATATGACACAGTAAGGTTTGCAAAACATTTTATTTTCAAATTCCTAATTTGTCCCCCAAAAATGACCCTTATTTAAAAAAAAAATATTTATTTACTTTGCACATGTGTATTTGGGTCATTGGATTACACCATCTCGCCAAATTTCACCTGATTCGGTCTAGCAAATTGGGAGAAAATTGGCTGTGACAGATGGACGGACAGACAGACGCACGAGTGATCCTATAAGGGTTCCGTTTTTTTATTTTTTGTACGGAACCCTAAAAAAGAATCATCAAAATCGGTTCACAATTGGTAAAGATATCGCGTAACAAACATACCTACATAAAATAAACGGGCAAGTGCGAGTCGGACTCGAACATGAAGGGTTCCGTACCACCGTACAATGTTTTAAAATGCTGAAGAAACACGTTTCTTGTATGACGACCCCCTTTAATTTTCAACTTTATTTTATTTTTAGTATTTGTTGTTATTGTGGTCATAGTAATACATAATTGGTCTTATGTGGTCAGTTATTGTGGTCATAGTAAACAAAAAATAACAAAAATATATTTGAGATCCTCATAACGAGCCCTTTTTTTTTTAAATTTCCTAATTTATCCCCCGAAAAAGCCCTTATTTTGAAAAAAATAAGGATTTACTTTGCACATAATATGTGTTTGGGTCATAGGATTACAACATTCTATCAAATTTCACTTGATTCGGTCCAGTAGATTCGGAGCAAATTGGCTGTGACAGACGGACGGACAGACAGACGCACGAGTGATCCTATAAGGATTTTTTGTACGGAACCCTAAAAATGCCCAATGCGCCTAAAGAAGTTCACTTTAAAACTTATACCTACGATGGGTGGATTAAATGAACTTACGCAAGAGATCCGCGCCGTACTCGCAGTTGGCCAGGTGGTCGAACTTGGCCGTGAGGATGGGCAGCAGCACGCCGTTGATGTAGCCCAGCGAGGTGGACGTCTTCAGGTGCGTGCCGCGCAGGTGCGCGTATTTGCCCTGGACGACAAGCAGAGAAGCTAATATTATCCAGATACTAAGTCTGCGCAGGCACAAAAAACATGGTTATACTTGGTTGACTTGAAAAAATTCCATTATGGGATAAGTCCACCATTGTACCTATAGATTATATGTACAATGGTGAACGCTAAGGTGTGGAATTCCCTCCCTGCGTCTATGTTTTCCCATATATGATTTAGGGATTTTCAAGGCAAGAGTGAATAGGCATTTTTTTAATTCTGCGTGTTACACCTTAGACCTCATCTTAGCTTCTCACATTAGCATCAGGCTAGATAGAGGTCAAACGCACTCAAATCTCTAATAAAAAAAAATGGTTGCCTGTAAAGTCGGTTTTACGGGCGAAGATTTTACGTGACAATAATACGCCAGATCATAGTTGAGTGGGAGAGAGACGCAAGGCATTCGGCGGGCCTCTCTCTCGTTCGGTGACTCATCGTAACGTTACCGAGCGTTACACTTTTTCATAAGTGACTCCCAGCCGCAACCTAATTTAAGACGTTGTCACGTCAAAAAATGGTTTAAGTAAGTAAAATCAATACATTCAACTGCAACAACATAGGCTTGCTAACCAGAGGGCGACCAATGCTGTCTAATTGATCACGTTACTGCTGCGCAGAGTTAGGCATAGCAAAAACAAAAGTTTATAGTATGATTTTTGATTTTAATTGTACTATCAGTTGTTTTCTAATATGACAATAGGCAAAATATAGCAGTTCATTGGAAGGGCATGTATGAAGAGATTTATAAGTGTAGAAGAAGCAAAAGAGGTCTGTCAGGATCGAATCAGAATCATTTATTGGTATAAAATAAGTTACATAAAGATGTTCGTAGCACGTGGAGTACCATAGTCTCTGCAAGCAGACGTGATACTCGCAGTATGTACGTATGCATTGCAGTCCGTGAGATACAACATGCTGACAGACGTTTTGCAAACTTAGTAATCCCGTTAGCAATTTAGGGTACGGAATCCTGACAAAACGGTGCATTACCTCTTGCAAATTGAGTATCGTGTGTCCGAGGTCGTCGGCGACGTTGTTGAAGAAGGTTAGCATAGAGGTCCGGATGAACTCGGGGCAGTTCTTGACCAGCGACTTGGCGTCGATGCCCTTCACGAGCACCTGCAGGCAGCGCACTGTGATCCGCACGTCGGGCCCGAACGCAGCCAGTCTGGGGAAAAAAGAAATTACCGGGTAACTCGCGTGAAAAGTCTGGCCGACACGTTTCGAGCTCAGGAGGAGGTCGTCATCAGGACGAATGTAATGCGCGACGCCACACGAAGGCGTCCCAAACCACACTGATGTTAGCGACGCGACGCGCGGGTGGCGCGGGAGTTTGCCCGCTGCGCTCGCAGTGACAGTGCGGTGGTTGGAGGGGGACGCTGATCTTCTGCGTCGCTGACTCCCGTGGGTGTAATGGGAGCCTCACTTTCATCTTCATCATCATCGGCGGCTGGTGATGGTGTCCGTGTGTGAATGTCGACCAGTAGCTGACTTTTGACGCTTAAATTAATTAGTAATGTCTGTGTTTGACGTTAGTTTTAACCAAAAAATAAACCGGCCAAGTGCGAGTTAAACTCGCGTGGAGAGGGTTCCGTACAATTGATATTTGAGATCCTCATAACGAGCTCTTTCATTTGATATATGACACAGTAAGGTTTGCAAAACTTTTTTTTTTAAATTTCCTAATTTGTCCCCCGAAAATGACCCTTATTTAAAAAATATATTTATTTACTTTGACCATATGTGTTTGGGTCATAGGATTAAAACATTCTACCAAATTTTATCTGATTCGATCCAGTAGATTCGGACCAAATTGGCTGTGACAGACGAACGGACAGACAGACGCACGAGTGATCCTATAAGGGTTCCGTTTTTTCATATTTTGTACGGAACCCGAAAAAAAAAATTTAATAAAAAAATGTATCCAACTATATTGTCAATTACACACGGTAGGAAATCTATTGACACCTTAGATACATTTTAGGCTTCGAATTTTTGATTAATAATAATTAAATATTTAACAAATAAAACCGGTGTATTTTGTTTGAGGAGTTATTTCAATATCTCCGAATGTCTTCATCATGTGTTCACGAAACTAACATGGAACCAATTTGGCAGTAAAGGCTTTTAAATAAAAAATAATCATCAAAATCCGTTCACAATTGACGAAGACATCGAGTAACAACCTCCATTTTTGAAGTCGGTTAAAACAAGTAAGAAACGGACAACTTAGTGACATACATAAAATATATGAAAGCTTGCAAACACTAGCCTAGTCTCACTGCTCATTTATTTATTTATTTATTTAATTTTATTGAGCCAAAAGCTACAAAAGGTAGACTTAATGCTAAAGCATTCTCTCCCTGTCAACCTTTAGGAGAAGAGAAACAGATAGAATAGTTGGCGTCTAAAATAGATAGAAACAATCCAGAAATAATAAGTACTTTTAAATGATCATACATAAATATCGTATAAAATAAATATACTATTTTTATACATACAACATATTATATACATACATATATACATATATATATTTGAAGATCAGAAAGAAACGATGAATTCTCCTAATTGTTGAAAGATTCAAAAAGTAAATCATGCACTTTTTTCTTGTATAAATGTCTACTAGATATTTGTCTGATGTCCTCGGGCAATACATTCCAAAGCCGTATAGCTTGAGAAGTAAAGGAATTGGACATGAAGCTAGATCGATAAAAGGGAATTTGAAGCTTGAGCGTGTTACTGTCATTTGTGTTCTCCTCAAGTCTATCAAAGGAAAACTCTACTGGCCATCTTATTCTGACAGTGTCGTTCACGCACTTACCACACTAGTTATATGTACCCACCTGGATCTCAACAGACTGGCCAGCTTGCAGAACAGCGCGGCCACCATCTCTTTCTCCTTCAAACTAGCCGCGCCCACGTTGTTGGTGGCAGTCGCGACCGCTATAAAGTAGTTGCGATGCGTGGAAAAGTACTTCTCCATCAGGGGTAGCACCACCTGGGTAGGGAATAACACTTTGTAATTAAGAACCGAAACTTTTTCGATGGTTCCGTAGTTTATGAATTGGGCCAATGAGCGTTCTTTCGATTTTTGAGATTCCATTCCTTCATTCCCATTTACTTCTCCGACAATCAAAACCAATAGGGTATTTCACTGTGTTTGTTTTTGAACAATATTTTATACGAAACCACAAATAATAGTAAAAAGAAATCTTTTTCTGTAAACAGCATGAAAATTGGTTATTTAATGAAGCAGCAATCAGCATTTCAAATATTGATACGAAGAAAAGTAGCGTGGCAGCGTGGTGGGGACATCTCGCTATCTCTTTCGTACGTGCAAAACCTAATGGCAGTGACGTTACAAGTATAGTATGTGCATACTTTTTCTGTTAGTTGACAGTTTGGGATATCCACCAGATTTGTAACGCTTGTAAGTAACTTAATTATTTTTGTGTTTGGCTTCAGATAATGTTACTATTTGATATAATTAATAAAAAATGAGTAAAATACCGTATTGTCTCTTTATCGTCTTGTTTTGGGTAATAATGACCTAAAGTGATAAAAAAAATCTTCAACCATCTTACGTGTTTTATATTAAGATAACAAAAGTTTTACAAGCGCTTATCGGTTAAACTCACCTTTAGTTGGTTTGATAATGGCATACCAATCGTGGAATATAGCTTTAGGAACTATGCACGTACGTGTAATAAGTTTTGATATAATGTAGCAAATGAACATGGATAAGCACATCAAATATGTCACATGAATTGAAATGCACATTTTTTGACTTCATATTTATTTCATCGAATGTATTCGATCCATTCTCTGCATTCTCTAGCTATAAAACTATTACTAAGTACAAGTTACTACAGATAATTAATACATTCATTCAATATCAAATCGCATTTAATCGTGCATGAATGATAGCAAAAGGCACTAATATTTGTACCTTCTTGAAATACTTTACTTCCGACTTGCTTTGCTTGAAATTCAACAAATTAACAAATATAATACACAATATTATCATGGTAAGTAGAAAATAAAAAGATATTGTACACCTACTTAGACTTAGGGGAAAGGAAGGGAATATATACACCGTTGGGCAAACTAATACAGCTAGAATAGAATTTATCACCAGCTAATAGTTTTTATAGAAATAGTTACAAACAAGAGTATCTACTAAAGAAGTTACTAAAGAAGTTACGAAGTTATAATTCAATTTAATTATGACATAATAAACAATGTCATCTCCGTCCATCTATATTACTAATTTTAAGTTTTTAGTTTGTTAGTTGACGTCTTTGGAGAAAACGTGCAGTGCAGTTTGTTGCCGCTTCTTCTGCACTTGCGCCTAGGAAGCGGCGTAAACTTAACTTTAAGTAACGATTTGATGTCAACATTTGTGCAAAACAAAACAAAGTGACTATTATTAAGAGATATTATAAATATCCTATGATAATAAAGATATTTTGAATTGAATTGAATTGAGTGCCGTTTTTTCATTTTTTGTACGAAACCCTAAAAAACGGAGCCGAGCTGACCCGTCCCTGCTGGCGGCACTTATTCACGAGTTCAAGCGTGGATCAGCCAGCAAAAAATTCAAGAACCCACCTTAGAAAAGAACTTGATATCTCTCGTGCTGGTCTTAAAACTGCTCCTCCTACTGAATGTCGTGGACGGCTTCAACAACTTCATGTTGATTGTCGCCCTGTCAATATACTGAATCAGTTTCTCGAGCAGTGAGTACGCGAATCTGAGCTCTATTGCGACGCCCGTAGTGGTCTGTTCCGTGTCACTCTGGCTGGCTTTACTCGGCCGGTGCAGTTTGTAGCCCTGGTACTGGAGGTATTTCAGGAACTCTTGGGAGCGTTCACGGTCTTTCTTTTTTTCTTTGTCGGTTAACAGGTCGTATGGTACCAGTTGAGGGTGGATGCCTCCTGCAAACACAATAAATTAGTGAATTATACACCCGAAGGCGGAGACAGAACAAAAGTCTGAGTTAACTAAAAATAAGTTTTTATAAAAAAAAAAAAAAAATTTTGTACCAGCTTTTATTGTGAGACCAAAGGTTTTGTCAACATAAAACAAATAAGCCTACATTCGATAGTTCTATGGCCACCTTCCATCTCCATCATCAGATCAGCTCCAAGTTATCATAATATTGCATTGTCACGCGTTATACATATGCGCGCAAAATTTCAGCTCAATCTGTTTAAGTTATCTGCTTCAAAATTGAGTTGCAGGATTCTATTTTAGGAAAACTAATTGGTGACTCCTGGGCTATACGTTACTTCTCTAGGGCTACGCTCGCTTTAAAGTAGGTACAACTTCGTTGTAACTAACCTCCGTTGGTGTTGGTTTTATTTAATTATTTTTTTCGTTGCTACTCACCTCCGTTGGTGAGTAGTTCCTCCTTCTTCTTCTTGGCCCAGATGTCGTGCGCGTTCTCCGCGAGTCGCTCGGCCATGTTCTGCATCTCTCTGGACAGCGTCAGGTTGGTCATGTCCACTGGGTGTGGGTTATAGTTGAAGGGAGTTGCCGAGTCCGTCTGTGAATTCAAGTTAAAATCTATAATATTTACATTTTTTAACAAAAGAAACAATCTACTGCATTTTTTTTTGGAATTTCTTCCATATCTCCAAAGTTCTTCATCATATGATGATTTGGTGAAGGTATCTTCAACCGTCTAGCTCTTATCTTCGCCAAATTAATATAGTACCAACTTGGTAGTAAAGGCTAAAAAAAAATCATCAAAATCGGTTCACTAATGGCAAAGATATCGTGTATCAAACATGCATAAAAAAATTACTTTTTTGAAGTCGGTCAAAAATGTTATTCATACTCGGTTTTCTTAATATCTTCAAGCGAATAGTAAAACTTCATTAAAGCATCGAGATAAAATCTTTAAAACAGCAGATTATTTTCTGAGGATTCGTACAAACACAATTTGCATGGCTTTGATGTCTTAACACCGGACTTGTCTGTATTAAAATCCCGTGACTTATAGTCATGAGAACAATCTCACTTATGTGCGGTCATTTTCATCAATTGCCACTTGCACACATCGTTAGGAAAGCTACTCATTTAATTATGTGTGTGCGAGTAGCGAAAATGGGAGTATGGCGAAGAGTACTCCATCAAGCTTAATACATTTTAGCTACTATTGTTACAAAACAAAAGCTTTGTCTTTGATTGTCTCCAAATTCGAAGTACAGTCTGTTAATCAGATACCTGTGCCACCGCGCGCGCCGCGCACTACGTGATATGGCACAGGTATCTTATCTTTCGTTTCATTTGTACCACCCATAAAATGGTAGATAAAATAATACGTGGGTGTAAAAACCTGTCCACTGGTATTATTGAAACGACACATCCTAAGGCCGCGTCCACGGACATGCGGCGCGGTGTGCGACGCGGGCTGCAACGCGGGCCGCCGTAAAATTTCCATAGTTTGTAGTCGCGGCGGCCGCTCAAAACAAACTATGGAAATTTTACGGCGGCCTCACACCCCGCGCCGCGTGTCCGTGGACGCGGCCTTAGATATTGAGAGGAGCTTTAGTATAATTAGTTAATTGGTAAAGCATTCTCAAAGTTGATAACTATAAGTTAAAGAAGATATTTAGGAATTAATTTTTAAAAAGACAGTTTTTTTCTAGACAAGTTGCATACAAACAGATTTGTCTGTACTGTAGACAAACTTACCACAATGTCAGGGGCGCGCTGTCGGGAGGGGGCGGGGTGCGGGGATATGAAAACAACGGATACATTAACACGAGTCGCTCAAAAAGCAATACTTCACCACTGCACTTTTGCTAACCAAAATGTTAAATACAGGATACCTATTTATTCTTGTAGTGCGCAAAGCAAGGTCAACTCATTAAAACAATCTCAGAATAAAATCTTCCCTGAATTTTCGAAACAAACGTTGTCTAGCTTTTAATTTGAAATGACATGTCGGATATCGGCAATAACAGGTTTTTACGGTCAAAATATGATCTTAAAAGAGAATATAGTGTATCTCACATTTGTCCATCAATATGGAAAACTTCGACACCCTTATACTTCCTTTCAATATCATATTTTGACTGTGGAAAACAAGTTTTAAGCAAAGAAATAAGCAATTTCTTCAAAATTACAAAGTCATTTAAAATTTTGAGCTAGTTCTTCTTCTTCTCGTGTCGAAAGCTCAAAATGTAATAAAAAAAAATCCCTCCAAGATTGCCACTTTCACAGCGTTGACAAAAACTTTGAGCTAGTAAAACCTAGATAACCCTTCAAACTATTTTATGAACCACTGTTTACAGTTTAAAGTAAAAACGTTAAGCTTTAGTTTGCATTTTATTTCAAATGGGGGCAGCACTGGACACTGTGTATCGTCTTAAGTAGACCAGACCAGACGCACTGTTGGAATACGGCAATGTACGGGCAGTGTATGTATTCAATGCAGTGGTGAAGTATCTAATCTATTAAAAAAGGTGACATAAATGCAGAATATTCATGCGAGAAACGTGAGAATTAACGTAGGGATGACTACAAAAGGAGTACATTAACACTTTAAGTACAACATAAAATGCAATACCGGACTCTTTTCAGTCTCCTCCTGAATGCGTGGAATGTTACATACAACAACTATGTTAATACATGTTTAGACCTATAGTCACATTAGAATGTAAATAGGGGAAAATGGGGTTCATTTTTTATATGGATATCCATGGATTATCTGATTAAATTATCTAATATTATGTACAAAATACACAAGCTGCATATTTACAGCTTATAGCAGATATGTACCTAAAGGGGCGACTAAGCCCTTATAAATTTCCAATAAAAAATAAATATTTTGACAAAAGCAAAAAAATATTTTTCATATTTCGATATAGGAATGTCCCTACGTTCCTTGGGGAAAGTTGTTCAGTATCATGGACCGGATCCCCCTTAAAATAGTTTGAGTATGTTTAGTCGCCGTTGTATACTCACGCCTCCCGACTTGGACTGCCGCCGCATGGAGCTGCGGTTGGTGCTGGGGATGTCCACCTCCGAGTGCTCCACCGACCACCCGATGGCCAGCAGAGCCTTTAGAGACTCCCGCACCGGCTCCTTGTAGCGCTCTTTCTCCTGCCGCAACAATATACCACAGAAATTAATAAGAGTGTTTCATACAGAATGGAATCTCCTAGGGCCCCTTGCAAAATTTGCCAAGATATAGATGTCTTTAGTGCATCGCCCAATATTATAAAAAGTCTCTTTTTTGAGAAACCTTCAATAATTTAATAATCAATAATTTATTTATTTTATAAATATATAGTTTAATCATAATATTTATTTATACCTTTAAAATTTTCTACTGTAAGCAAACATATTTTGTATGCATGCTGTGTTCGCTCCTATAAGGTTGTACATTTTATATTTTATTTTGTAAACTCACTTTTATCATTTGTTAATAATGTAACAACCAGTTTGCGAATCAAATAAAAAAAATATATGCGTCCCTATTCCCCGTCCCCGCCCCTCTCCCCCGTTCGAGGGGCGAGAGCGGGCGAACACACACGCATTGACGTGTGCTTTTGATTGAGTTTCGGTTTTAGTAGTGTAGATAAAAGATACTCCGCTTCTATGAAGTTTCCTACCTGTACTTTAGGCTTAAAACTACGTCAAGTGGACGCGACAGATTCAGTCCGTCTCTGTCACAAACTCCTACGTGCGATAGAGATAGCTGAAACCATCGCGGGTCACGTGTCTCTGTCGCACATAAGGTTTGTGACAGAGATGGACTAAACCCGTTGCGGGTTTCCGCTTAGCGCAAGCAGTCATACAAATAAAACAATATAAGCGTATGTAACTATTTTACGATATGATCACTAATCTTGACACATATCATGAAACAGCCAAACATTTCGCTTTTCTTAAAACGCTGAATTATTCATAATACACAACCATTTTTTGAAATGGTCGGCCACATCATGAAATATCATCAATTCTACGACCTGGCCACGACATATCCCTTCTGCTTGAACTTATATACCCACTACCCATTTCTCACTTATCACAAAGTAAATTTTGGGGCTAGCAAAATCTGTGTGATCTGTCTTTATCTATTAATTTATTATTTTGATAACCTAAGCGGTCCGTGGAAAAAGATCAATGCATCCCCTGGGAGATTCAAAAGTACACAGAGAATCCCGGTTTTTGAAAGCAATAGGAGATATTACTGAAATGTTCTACCGCGAGTTCAGTATTAGCGCAGACTGTAAACAAATGTTTATCATTGACAAGCACATCAAAGTCGCTATAAATTTGAAAAATTATATAGGTATTAGTTATTTAAATGGCCTTAGGAAGCCATAACAACACAGCACAGGTTTTGAATGAGTGAATAATAATAAAATTGTTCTTTGTGTATTATATTTACATACTTATATACTTTTTATATTTATTTTATCTATAGTTATTGTATTGGTATATATTTTTTTAAAATTAATATGAACGAGTATCATCATCACATCATCATTTCAGCCGCATAACGTCCACTGCTGGACATAGGCCTCTCCCAAGGTTTTCCAAAATGACCGATCTAGAGCGGCCTGCATCCAGCGCTTTCCAGCGACCTTGGTCAGGTCGTCTGACCACCTTGTGGGTGGGTGTCCTACGCTTCGCTTGCCAGTACGTGGTTGCCATTCAAGAACCTTTTTGCCCCATCGGCCATCGGTTCGTCGCGCTATGTGTCCCGCCCACTGCCACTTCAACGAGCTAATCCGCTGGGCTATGTCCGTGACTTTTGTTCTCCTACGAATTTCCTCATTTCTGATTCGATCACGTAGAGAAACACCAAGCATAGCCCTCTCCATAGCGCGTTGAGCTACCTTGAGCCTTCTTATGAGACCCATAGTAAGGGACCACGTTTCGGAGCCATAAGTCATCACTGGTAACACACATTTAATTATGAACGAGTATATTCTTGGTTTATTCTTGTAGGTATTTGTTGGTTACACACTCTATCGCACCACCCAAATTATTTCTCTACTTGGTCCAATGGTTGACTGGCAGAGACCGCCATAAGACGTAAGGTCCGCCATTTGTAAAAAAAAATATGTGCAAAAAAGTTCAAATAAATAAATAGAACTATTAAAATTAAATACATTTTTAAATCATTATTTGTTGCGAAAAATTATGACACGTAGAATGACAGCAGATTGTTTACTGTATGTGCTAGTGCCGCCATCTGCGAAGAGTTTTGCGTAATATGTCCTATTATTTTTTTTTAATCAAAGGACGTGGACATAGCCAGTTCAAGCACTTACGTAGTCATTGAGCATGTTGTACGGTTTGAGCCTGGAATGAGACTTCTGGCTGTCGGACCAAGACTCGCCGTACACCCAGCCGAACTCGATTTTCCTGTAATATTACATTCAGTTAATATTTCTTAACTAAATCTAACATCATCATCATCATCCGAGCGTATTCCCGGTTGCATCCTCATCCCGGTAACGCTTCAGAGCCCGGGGTCCGGTACCTAACCTAGGTGATTGAGCGAGGTTACTGGTTTTACTCAGAGCAACTGCCGTCTGACCTCCCCAACCCAAAGGGTAGACCAGAACTAATCTTGGGAGGTTTAACAAACGCCAGGTGGCGTTCGGGAACTACACTTTGTTTCTTTATTGGCACAGCTTATACACACAGGGGAAATTTGCTAGGCAAATTAAAAAAAAAACCTCGGATGCCAAGAACGCCATATAGTTATGAGTAATTGAACTGCGGTACGTAACGCCCTGACTTTCAAGCGTTAACCCCCAACAACTTTTAAACGGCTGAACCGATTTTCATCAAATATAGCTAAGAACTACCGAAAGGGAACTTGCTTTTACGTAAAAAACATAATCGAAATCGGTCTATCCGTTCAAGCGATCCGGTGCTACAGACAGACAGACATTAGCGTCCAACTTATAACACCACTCTTTTTTGGTTAAAAACAAACAAAGAAACCAGGTGATCCTGTAGGAGTGTACCTGGAAGCCCAGGCGTCGTGGTAGTGTTCGGAGAACTTCTGCACGATGGTGTTGAGGTCGTTGTTGAGCGCCACCGATGACGTGTTGATGGGCTGCGGGTCGTATTGCGGGTTGTCGGGGCCGCCTGCAGGAACACGCGCAGGAACTATTACATAAGGCTTGAAACCACGTAAAGCGGACGCATGCGACGGGTGACCGCGGGGTGCCACGCATGGCCCCGTGCCACAGAAGACAGTAAGAGTATTACATACAGAACGGGGAATTTCCTAAGGTCTCTTGCAATATGCGTTCTCGTTCCCCGTCCCCGCACCTCTCCCCCGCTCTCACCTTGTCGAGGGTCGAGAGCGAGCGAACACACACACATTGACGTGTGCTCGGCAAACTTCCAATCGGTCGTTTTAGAATTTTTGGAGGTGGCTTCGAAACGGTCGTTTAAGAGCTTTTTGGAGGAGGCTCCAAGTCGGTCGTTTTGGAAATATTAGGAGGACACCAGTAGTGGACTTCCTGTGGCTGGTATGATTAAAGAGTACTTGTCCTTAAATTACCTGAAGAGTGGGTTTCCTTCCCATAGAACTCGTCGTCGTAGTTCTTGGACAGCGAGTAGTCAGGCGGCAGCGCGCAACCTGGAAATACAGTTTCATTCAATACACATATATTATCATGTCTTTATCCTTAACGAGGTAGACTGTCGGTGGAAGTTAAGATGGGAAAAGAAAAGCAAAATAGTGATTATAGGTTCAACCTTCGCCTGTGTAAAAAGGCAGGCGTGTAGGACTGTACCTAAATTCGATGCTGGGTTATATGTACTTTCTTCTCTCTGCTCAAGATCTCTTTCTCTCCTCTTAGCCTAGATCCTGGTTGCATCCTCAACTGTGTTACTTCAAACATTTTTCCTTTCATCATAATACGTTCCCAGTTGCATCCTTAGCCGTGCTGCTTTGGAGCCCGGAGTGCGTTTTTCCGCAATTTCTTCTTCAAACCTAATATGCATGTCAATGGTCACCGTGTGATTTTTAAAAAAATTACTTTTATCCAATGTATCATAATTTTTATATCTTATTAAAAAATCAACAAATCTCACCAATAGCAATGAGGCACGGCAGCGCTTTCCCAAACAGTTCCGGCTCGTAGTCCATCTTGCTGAGCGAGTCGAAGATGTTGGAGAACAGCATCATGGTGAGCCGCTTCTCCTCGTCCGACGACGCGCCGTACACGCCCTGCCCGGACGTGCTGCCGTAGTACTTCGCGCAGCGCTCGTAGTGGAGGGTAAGCAGCTGGACAAATAGGGCACAGTCAGTGGCCAAGCGGAACAGAGCATGTTGGGTCTTGCGGCTCTAAGTAGACAGAGCCCAGGGCCGCAAGGCCCAGAGGCCACTTTTAGTGTTATGAAGGGGAAAAGCCTATAGAGAAGACAAGCAGCTGGTACATGTTCTTCTGCCTTATCCTTATTTAATATGTGGGGTCAGTACAAAAGTTGTTCAGAAAAAAAGTTTATTTACGGTTTAAAACCCCCATATCTCCGCCATTTAAAAAAAATGCCAAAAACTGAATTGACAAAAAAAAATCTATATAATTATCGAACATGCTTATAAAAATTTACAAGAATTGGTTGAGAAATGCGACCTGTAGGCGAGAACAAACCGACAGACAGACTGACGGATAAAAGCATTTTTGGCCATCCCGAAACTGAGACCCTTTCCTCTCTCGGTCAAATACTGACCCTCAGCGCGACGGTGGTGTATTCGGACAGGCGCGACACGTCCACGGTGAGCTTGCGCAGCAGCTTCAGCAGCATGGACGGCTGCATGGCCGACGTGAGCGCCACTAGGAAGTCCGACACCGCCTCGCGCTGGCCCTTCGTCAGCATGCGGTTCTTAGATAATCTGGAACATTATTTTAAACAAAACAAGAATTCAATTTCTTGTCTACTTCATTAGTTCCACTTAGCAATACACACTTTTTAAATGCAAATGATTGATTAATTGATAAAAAAGTTTATTTGTCCCGACTAGTGATGAGTAGAACGCCATCTAGTGATGAGTAGCGGAACTACCGAAACAAATTGATATCCGTAGCGCCATCTATTATTTGCTAGGGAAAGCCTTGACTTTCAAGCGTTAACCTCCAATAACCTTTAAACGGCTGACCGATTTTCATCAAACATAGCTAAGAACCACCGCAAGGGAACTTGCTTTCACGTTAAAAAACTGCATCGAAATTGAATTGAATTACACCAATGAGGCTCTTTTTAGGGTTCCGTAGTCCACAAGGAACCCTTATAGTTTCGTCATGTCCGTCCGTCCGTCCATCCGTCTGTCTGTCCGTCCGGGCTCGTACTCCGCCGCTACTGCACCGATTGTCACGAAAATTGGTGGAGAGATAGATATTGAATTTCCAAAAGTTGGTTTTTAAAATTATGAAAAAATGATTTTTTTCCAGTCCTCCCCCCCCCCCCCCCCCACCCATACAACGAGAAGTAAATTTAAAAAATTAAATTGGACTAACCTCAACGTGTGGGGTATCGTTGAAAAGGTCTTTTAAAATGCAACAAAAACTGCTTTGAAACTATGTACGAGTAGATCAAACCCCCCAGTCTTGAGATAATCTAATACAAAGTTAAAATTTGAGGTGTCCCCCACCGTAACTTTTGAAATATTACTAAAATAATTCTGAAAAAAATGTGGTATATACCTCAAAGTATGTACTTTCAATTAAAACTATAGCGGTCTCGGTATCATAGATAATTATTTTTTAATACGTCATAAATCGTAAACCGCAATTTACCTTTAGAACTTTTATATTATGTTACTTGCTGCTACGGAAACGGAACCCTTCATGGGCGAGTCAGACTCGCACTTGGCCGCTTTTTTTTGAATGCTTAAATTGAGTTATTTTTGAAGTATGTTTATATTTACTTTTTTACTAGATATGTGATGAAGGTTACCTGTAAACTGTGTGCAACGTGGCGTCCAACAGGCTCGCGTAGTTTTCCGCCTCGTTGTAGAAGTTGGCGTGCTTGATGAGGAGCGGAAGGATGGAGTTGCCGATGTAGCGGTTCATGGACAGCGCCATGTCCGACTCGCAGCCGTCGTTCTGGAAAAATATACGTTGTTTCGATTAGCTCCAATTAATAAGAAGAATCGAAATATAGAATTTAGAATCGAGAATTGAGAATCTAGAATTGAGAATCTACAATCGAGAATCTTGGATTGAGAATCTAGAATCGAGAATGATGAATTGAGAATAAAAAATAAAAAAAAATATAAGGATCCAGAATATGACATTGCAAATGTAGCGATTAATGGATAACGCCATCTCCTATTCAGAACCGTTATTCTTGGAAACCAAGAATTGTAATCTTGGTATGATTCTTGTCTCACTCTATCAAGCATAGTTGCAGCCTTCAGGAAGGCTTCTTCAAACAGCCGGCAGAACAGTTCCTATCTCTCCTATCGCTATGTTCCCGTACACTAGCACAGCTATCTCACCCTGTCAAGCATAGTCGCGGCCCTCAGGTCGGGCAGGAAGGCTTCCTCAAGCAGCCGGTAGAACAGCTCCTGGGTCTCGATGCCGTACACTCTTTCCAGGAACAAGCCCACGCTCTGCTTGTGTCCCGGGATCAGGCCCGATGGCATGTCTGAAATTAAGTCATATGTGTTAACTTAATACAAGTTTATTTGCTAGGCAAATTAAAAACGACTGTCAAGAACGCCATCTAGTGATGAGTAGCAGAACTACCGATACGACTTGATATCCGTAGCGCCAATCTATTATTTGCTGAAGACAGCCCTGACTTTAAAGCGTTAACCCCCAATAACTTTTAAACGGCTGAACCCATTTTCGTAAATCGTAGCTAATAACCACCGCAAGGGAACTTGCTTTCACTTTAAAAAACTGCATCGAAATCGGTCCATCCCTTCAAGTGCTACGATGCCACAGACAGACAGACCAACATACATTAGCGTCAAACTTATAACACCCCTCTTTTTTTCGGGGGTCAAAAATACGCAAGGAAGTACTGTACTAAACTATCATACTGTACGAGTATACTTAACTAGTAGTTCGCCGCGAACTTAGACCTCGCGGACATTTTTATTAATATTTCAAAAACTACTGAACCGATTTTGATGCCCAACGAACTTGAAAATTCTATTGATATTTCCTACATGCATACCAAATTTGATCAAAATAGGACCATCGGTTCGGCAGTTATCACGGTACAAACATACATGCAAAAATACACACATACATACATACATACAAACATACAAACACATGTGTTTTCGCCCCCAACTCGATTAAGAGACCTCGCTTGCTTCGCTCGCTTGGTCAATAACGTAAGATTACGGATTTTGCTGGACGCGTGGTGACCGTAGAGTAAAAAAAAACTCTCACCACTCCTTTCCTCTCCCACGGGCGTTGTAAGAAGCGACCAATAAAAGTACAGACACATTATCACGTCTTTATCCCTAATATGATAGACAGAGCCCAGGGCTGTAAGACCCAAAGGTTACTTTTACATAAAAAATACGCATAGATAAATGAGGAGGAGTGGCTATGTCCAGTGACATATCTTTATATGTAGTGAGATCACCAATAGCAATAGACTAAGATGGTATGGACATGTAATGAAAAGGGAGGAGAGCCACGTTACCACGTTACAGGAAATAGGAACAGAGGGAGGTCTAAGAAAAGACAAAAGATAGAGAAAAATGGAAAAGACTCACATGCTGTCCCGACCCCACGTAAAGTGGGATAAGATGAGGAAGAAGAGTAGTGAGATCACCATATCTTCGGCCTAGAATGGTGATTATGAGCAAATTCCACCCTGGTTGGGGCAGACCTTTAATCCAGTGGAGATGATGGTAAAAATGGTCAGTTTTTAGAGTAAGCCAGTAGTGGACTTTTTCATGAAATCTTGATGAAGCTGAATAGCTAACCTGATTTAGGTCTCTCTTCGCCGGCGGCCGGGTTGTTGAGAGTGAACCTCAAGCTGAGCACGCCTTGCAGGTCCTCTAGAGGTACGAGGGAACGCAGGATAGCGCGCGCTCGGAGTGATTCGTTCTTGCCCTGAAATATAAAAAAATCTATAGACTAGAACAAGATAACATTCCGTGATATCGATCTATCGGAGAACACGTTAATTAAATAAATACTAGTGGTTATTTGAGTTCTTATAACCCTGCAATAACGGACACAAATCCATCCATAATACAACGCTACAGCAAACTTTCTCCCTTTTCCCCCTCCACTCCCTCTTTAGATTTTTTACAACATCTTGTGTAAAATAAAATCTTTAGTTTGCCTCTTAAATTTGACTGAAATCTGTCAATAAATAACTAAAGTAGTCCCGTTTTCTCTCTATTTCTCTCTGAATCAAAAGTTGCGATCAACTAAAAAATTTTAATAAATCAAGGAACGCATAAGCACGCAAAGCATTTTTGGCCAATCTTGAAACCGAGACGCTTCGCTAGCTTGGTCAATAAATAATACAAGTGTGTATGTTTAACAGCAGTGTGGTTCCCGGCAGAGTAGAATAGGACCACTCCAAGTCTCCCCGTGGATGTCGTAGAAGGCGACTTAGGAAATACAAGCTGAACAAAGCTTATAAACATCAAATGAGACCTCTGCAACCCGATTGGTCAGCGGGGAGAGTGTAAGCCAAATCTTCTGACTGCTCTGGCCAAGCATATGGCTCTGGTAGTACAGAGTGGGTCGTGTTTCTGCAGTGAAGTCTAAAAAGCCGGGCAAGTGTGAGTCGGACTCGTACATGAAGGGTTCCGTACCTCCGTACAATGTTTTAGAACGCTGGAAAAATATGTTTCTTGTATGAGGCCCCCTTTAATTTTTAACTTTGTCTTATTTGTTAGTTGTTGTTAAAGCTGTTGTTAAAGCTTAGTATTTGTTGTTAAAGCTGCCACAGTAATACATAATCGGTGAAAATTTCAAGTGTCTAGCTATTACGGTCATGAGATAGAGCCATGTGACAGACGAACATAGAGCGGAGTCCTTATAAATAGGGTCCCGTTTGCACCCTTTGCGTACGGAACCGTAAAAAGAGCTGATGTCGATGTTTACCAGCGCGATGACTCCTGACTCGGGCGCGCAGCGGCCCAGTAAGTCCACGAGCGTGCAGTAGAAGTTGAGGATGGCGGCGCCCGTGTCGATGTAGTCCTCGTCTTCGTCGGACTCCGGCAGCGGGTGGCTGAACTGTGGAACAATAATTACATTTTTTACAAAAAAAATACAGTCGACTTCATTTTGGTGAGGAGTTTTTTCCATATATCCAAAGTTCTTCATCATATCTTCACCAAATTAATATGGGGCCAACTTTAAAAGAAAGCAAAGACTTTCAAATAAAAGAATCATCAAAATCAGTTCACAATTGGCGAAGATATCACGTAACATACATACTTACAAAAAAAACAGTGGCACTCCGGGAGTGCCGACAGAAGTGAAAACTTGAACAAGGTGGTGTCGGTTACGGTAACAGTGTCGCGATTTTAATGGTTTTCCCATGTTAAAAAATTACCAACGCGTGTAAAGAAGTTTTCACTTCAAAAATTTAGTAAAATTTATGGCAAATCTTTACTCACATTAACATCTCCCTCCTGCTCCATCTCCCGCAGCTTCCTCCTGTCTGCGATCCTCTCGCTCATCTTGTTAGCGTCCACGATGGCCTTGAGAAGTCCCTCGCCCTCGCCTCTCAGAGCCGGCCCGAGACACTCCGGTCTTCGGATGAGCAGACGGATCACCAAGTTTGCGTTTTCTTCTACGCTCTCGCCGTTTACCTATCAAAAGGAAATATGTTCATAAGGGTTTCCTACGCCATTCAGAAACACCATTTATGGATTTATGCTTCCCAGATGACGTTCAATCGATAGCTTAATTTGGAGAATATTTGCTTTCTTGATTATTATGTACCCGATCTGTGTGATCTATCCGACTCTGGAACGCCCTTACCTTCTGAATAAGGGCTGAAACTGCGTTACGTAGATGTTATCCGCCAGACACAACAAAAAATGTAGGATACAATATTGGAAGCGGTGATGTACAATCCTTACTAGAAGCAATTTGTACTCACGTACGGTAATATTTCAACTACTACCACATGCTTTCAGTGAAGGAAAATATCATGAGGAAACCTGCGCACTAGGGACAATTTAGTTTACTAGTGTCATGGACGAAAAATACAAGAGAACTGACAACCCCATACAAAAAGCGTAATATGCTAGAAAGCCAAAAACCTATATTATTTCTAGATGTCGCTACTATCTCACCCGCTAGCCATACAAAGAATGCTGGGTACTTAGGCTGACGGTATCCACAAAAATTCAGAGATGGCGCTTGTTTTTTTGTAGAAAATGAACGCTCATACCGCCATCTTTCCGAAATTAAGCGAATACGAAACTACATTCTTTTGAACTAGTAGCTCCATCTAGCTACAACATTTAAATTAAAAAACGGATTACGTTTCAAAGTATGAAGTTTGTCAGTCCCTTTGTATTTTGTGTCCATACTTAGAGTGTAAGTAAAGGTAGCCCCAATAACGGAAAAGTTGAGAAGCAATAGACTAAGATGGTATGGACATGTAATGAGGAGGGAGGAGAGCCACGTTACCAGAAAGGTGCTATATTTTAAGGTTACAGGAAATAGGAACAGAGGAAGGCCTAAGAAAAGGTGGATGGAGTGCGATAAGGACGATATGGATAAAAAGAATGTAACAAGTGCCTTGACAAAAGATAGAGGAAAATGGAAAAGACTCACATGCTGTCCCGACCCCACGTAAAGTGGGATAAGATGAGGGAGAAGAAGAAGAAGAAGAAGACTTAGTGTGTAAGTAAAATCTAGAAGGCAAAGGCAAACTTAATTATTATCTGTGCTAAAAATCGTCATCGTATGCGTCTTTTTCACTACAATGACTCTGATAAGCAAGAGCCCGGCTCTTTGATGTAGACAAAGTGTAAAATGTAAATTACCCAAACGCAGAATCTCAAGAAGTCCAGGTAACGCTCGCCTTCCACCGGGTCCCAGCCGAGGTCGGGGTATCCCTTCTCCACCAGCTCGGAGTTGCTTTGGAGACCACAACGGGAGAGGTAGACTGCTATCTTCTCAAGATAGTGCTCCCTGGAGATTAAAAAACAAGTATAGAGCTGGCGTCATCATATCAATCACAGGAATTCCACTGCTGGACCTCCCCTAGTGTTTTCCAAAACAACCGATTAAAAGCGGCCTGCATTCAGCGTTTTCCTACAACCTTGCTCAGGTTGTCCGATCCCTTGACGAGTTGGTTCATAAATCAGATAATCGAGATTTCCAACACGACGTCGGAGTACTTGTTTTAGCATTGTATTTCAAGTTATTTTAACAACTTGTTTATTTGTCAACTAACCTCAAAGCCAGAGCTAATTCCGTATTCTCCATGAGACTGGAATAAGCGACATCTAGCGGAGTAGAACCTCTGAGCGAAGGTCGGGACAGTAGGATGTTCGAGTTTTCCAGCAGAAAGTCGAAATGGTCGAACATGGCCTTCTGGTTCTGGCGGCCCGTGCGGCAGAAGTAGCACAGGAAGCGGCAGCATGCCACCACCATTTCGTGAGATGTGTCCTGACAACAATATACAGTATATGATGTATGTACTTCATGTTTTTCCATTCTTCTTTGTACTGTACAAATACAAGCAAATGTTTGTTTGTTTGTTTGTAATAACTTTATTGTACCAAAAATTTAAGTATAAAAGACAACATAATACGAAAGAGCAAATATACAAAGGCGGACTTATCCCATGTAGGGATCTCTTCCAGTCAACCTGCGATAGATTGAGAGGATATTTACTCTGTTATATATTAGGTAGAAGCCGGTACGTATAAATTTAACTACAATATACTTACATATCTACACACATAAATATATACGAACATACTTACATAAATACATAGCAATACACATAAACAAACTATACATAAAGTATATATCTTACATACATAGGTATATTTACTACCTTTTCTGCTACGTCCCTAAGGTGAACTGGTAGACAATGCTTAGCATTAAGTTTTACCTTTTGTATTATAATCGTTAGATTATTGTGCAATAAATATTAAATAAATAAAAATAAATATATATTTAATAACATATTAAAGATAAGTACTTAATTCAGTCCAAGTATGACGCAACCAGAGAAGACTTCGATAATCTAGTTTTAAATGAATCCAGTGAAGGTGCCATCCTTGCATCAGCTGGAAGTGAGTTCCAAAGCCTTGCCGCCAAGACTTTAAACGATTTGGAGTAAGACTGTGACGAATGCGTTGGGATGTCCAAAACGAGGCTGCCGGCTGTGCGCAAACGACTATCCACAATCCGAAAATTAAATTTCCAATGGAGGTAATCAGGGGAAGAAGGATTAAAAAGGGCGTTGAAGAGGAGGCAGAGAATGTGGATGTTGCGACGTATCCTAACAGGTAACCAATTTAGCTTCTTGCGAGACTCCGAAATGTGAGCAAATTTTCGAAGGTTGAAGACATACCTAATACAGTTGTTTTGGAGGCGCTCTAATTTATCTAGAAGTTCCTCTGTAGGATCCAAATATGCCAATAATATGTCAATAATACTTTCGTCCTTATTGGGAGAAAATTTTGCAATCGCCTCAGAGAATGCATGCCCACAAACATTTTGTGACTCACCTCATTAGTTTGGGCAGACCATGACAAAGTTTCATCCAAAACTATTCCCAAGTTTTTAACTGTTGGAGAGAAAGGAATAATAATACCATTTAGCATAACATTGGGAACAACGGTGGAATGAAACTTTGCCATGAATTGTGGACTACCAATTACTATTGCATGGGATTTATCTGCATTGACCATTAGCCCGAAGTTATGGGACCAAGTCGCAATAGCGGCAAGGTCGGAATTGATAATGCTCACTGCGTCGCTGAAGTTATCAAGAGGGGCGACCGTATAAATCTGCAGATCATCTGCATACAAGTGAAAAGAAGATTTAATACGTGACGTGATACCGTCAATGAAAATTGAGAATAATATTGGGAAAAGTATTCCACCTTGAGGAACACCGGCAGCCAGGTCACACCACTCAGATTTACTCTGATTAATTTTCACCAACTGTCGACGCCCATAAAGGTAGAAATGAAACCAAGTGAGGGAAGATGCATAGAAGTTAAGGGAATTTAGAACGCCGAATAGTATGTCGAAATCAACTGTATTGAATGCATTAGAGTAATCTAACAGAACCAGAATAGTGAGCTTCTTGTTATCTATGTTTATTCTGATGTCGTCAGTTATCTTGACGAGGGCGGTAGTAGTGCTATGTCCAGCACGAAATCCAGATTGAAATTCATTTAGTAGTTTGTGTGAAGATAGATATTTCGTTAATTGTTGCTGGACATAGTGCTCCAGGATTTTTGAAAGGACAGGGAGTATAGATATGGGACGAAATTGGAAAATGTTTTAATGTTTAGAACAAAAACCGGTCAAGTGCGAATCGGACTCGTACATGAAGGGTTCCGTACCTCCGTACAATGTTTTAAAACACTGAAAAACCACGTTTCTTGTATGGCGACCCCCTTTAATTTTTACCACACTGCGGCAAAGGCATAGGTATGAATGAATGAAAAACTCTTTATTGCACCTAAAAATATATAAAATAATTTAACAAAATACAAATACATAGGTACATTATCGCTGACAGCGATCTCTTTCAGACAACCAGTGGATGGAGAGAAATGTAGGCACGTGAAAAAGAAACGGTGGCGCAAAGTAAACGATAAAATAAGATAAATAGTAAGTACGTAAGTACTTAAGTAGTAAAGTAAGGTAAGTACTGTTGTATCAAGCAGTCGGTTTTTTTTAATAATACTTGTTAACTTTATTTTATTTTTAGTATTTGTTGTTATAGTAATACATAATAGGTGAAAATTTTAAGTGTCTAGCTATATTTATTTATTTATATATTTATTAGTTTCCGTTACCTTGGCTTTGTCCTCCGGCGTGGGCGGGTTGGCGGGCGCGGCGTCAGACTGCGCCTGCGCGCGCCGGCCCAGCGTGTTCATCATCACGGCCATCACGTTCTCGTGCACGCGGAGCACGCTGCAACAGTAACACCATCAGTATACCTCGCGGCAAACTTCTTGAACACCGATTGATATACCCTTCTCGCTCTCTCGCATTGGCGGGAGAATACACAAAAGCGAGAAGGGTATATCAATCGGTGTTCAAGATGTTTTCCAGGGACTATAATAGGGTTAGTATCCAGAAAATTTGTAATGATAAGAGAATACAACTTCACAAAAATTTCCATTTGAAAATGACTTTAGATTTATTAATGCCGAAAAGCCACAGGTATGGCACTACATAGAAGTGGAGTATCATTTAAGCTTAAACTACTACAAACGAAACTATACATCCGTGCACACGTCAATGCGTGTGTGTTCGCCCGCTCTCGCCCCTTGAGAAGGCGAGAACAGGAGAGAGGTGCGGGGACGGGAAACGGGGACGCATATTGCGCGGGACATAACCCGTCGGGAGTTTTTCCGCAGGTGGGAGGTTTGACTCGTAAGGAGGATACTGCGCTCCAAAATTCAAATAAATGATGTAGGCGTTAAGTCAGCGCAGCAGTGAATACCATGCAGAAATAGCGCCCACATTTGAAATAAATTGATTCTAATTCAATTCAATTCAAAATATCTTTATTATCATAGGATATTTATAATATCTCTTAATAATAGTCACTTTGTTTTGTTTTGCACAAATGTTGACGTCAAATCGTTACTTAAAGCTAAGTTTACGCCGCTTCCTAGGCGCAAGTGCAGAAGAAGCGGCAACAAACTGCACTGCTCGTTTACTCCAAAGACGTCAACTTACAAACTAAAAATTTAAAATTAGTTATATAGATGGACAGAGATTACATTGTTTATTATGTCATAATTAAATTGAATTATAAGAATTACGAAATTTAAAATAATGTCAATTTGTAAATTTAGTATGTACCAATGTACCTAAATTATGACATGTCTAAGTATACAAACCTTTAAGAGGGACCCGCGCCAAGCTCAAGCCAGACCTTTTTGTCTTTAAGATAGTCATCGGTCCTATAATAAGCCGTCTCACAAAGTACTTTCTTTACATAAGCTTTGAATTTTCTGTCTGGCATTGCACTGGATTGATCGGAAATATAGTGAAAATTTCCATATTTCTAAAAGTTAGGCACTTTAAATAATTATATGAACTGACGTTTAAAGTATAATTGGTGGCCACTTTTGGCTGACACGTTGGCCCGCTAGGAGTACGCAATGCTAGCGCTTTCGCAAGTTAAGCAACCCGCAGGCGTGGTCCATAGTTGGATGGGTGACCACATGTGGCATAAAAAAAACCCAAGTTTCTCTGTGCTCCGGAAAGCTCGTAAAGCCGTTGGTCCTGACTGTCATCGTTGTATTGTATGGCAGTAGTGAAGATGCAGTGCAGATTTCATATATCAGATGCTTCTCGGCAGCTTGAAAAATCTGACACGCACGAAAAAACAAAAACAAAAAATGTTTCTATATAAAATTACTTTACTTAAGTAAAAACAAACTTACCGAATCAAATCTGGGTGCTGGAAGAAAGTGTGGTTGTTGACAAGTTTCCTGAAAGAGTTAAAATTTCAAGTTATTTTTATATTATTATTATGAATATTGCTAGCCAAATACAATGGAAGATTTACGAGAAGGTACAAGTCCTGTTCCATCTTCAGTAAACACAGAAGTAGAAAATCAACGATATCGCATCTCTTTCGTCCGCCAAAAGTTATTATTATATAAATTAAATTATTACAATCATTACAAAGTTACATACCACAGTCTCTTCCTCATCAACTCTTCTTCCTCCTGGCTCATTTGCACGGGCAGCAGGGCTCGGATCTGACTCAGTCCAACCCACATCTCTGCCACATCCAATTTAGTCTTGGCGTTGATGACGTATGTCTTCTCCAGAGCGCGAATCAGCTCGCCAATGGCGTCGTATTGGCGGACAAGGAGGCTGTAACAAAAATTTAAGCAAATAGAATGATGAATAAGCAATTATCGATACAGTTCAAATATTCGACGACCTTTTCGACGTTTATGCTGAACAAGGAGGCCAACAGTCAACCTGATATAAAATTGGCTGGTCAAAAAAAATTCTCTAAATGGGCAATACGTAGCAAAACCTTAACATAGGTAGCAAATAGAAGCAATTAGGTATCATTTTGTCTAGAAGCCGATCGCCATAGGCAACCCGCCATCATGCCCATTACAAGATATCACTTAACTTACTTACAAAAAATAAACAGGCAAGTGCGAGTCGGACTCGTACATGAATGGTTCCGTAACACCGTACAATGTTTTAAAACGCTGAAGAAACACGTTTCTTGTATGACGATCCCCTTTAATTTTTAACTTTTTTTTATTTTTAGTATTTGTTGTTATAGTGGCCATAGTAATACATAATCTGTAAAAATTTCAAGTATCTAGTTAATGCCATTATAAAGATCTAGTTAAAAACGCTGAAAAAAACAAGTTTTTTGTATGACGACCCCCCTTTAATTTTCAACTTTTTAGTATTTGCTGTTATAGCGGCTACAGTAATACATAATCGGTGAAAATTTCAGGTGTCTAGCTATTAGGGTTCAAGAGATAGAGCCCTGTGACAGACGGACAGACGGACAGACCGCGGAGTCTCAGTAATAGGGTCCCGTTTGCACCCTTCGGGTACGGAACCCTAAAAATACAGTCGAATTGATGACTTTTTGAAGTCAGTTAAAAAGTTACCTGAACATCTCCCTGACGAGCTTGGGCGTCTCGATCTGCGACTCCTCGGCCCATTTTACGATTGTCTGAATCAGCACTTTGCGGAACTTCTCTTCTGGAGTCTTTTTAGGCGGTTCTTCTATAGCCTGTAACCATCGTGTTACATGTAGTATGTAACTTAACTATGCATATTAGCATATAGGAGTGCCCTCTTGCGATATATAAAAAAAAACGTGTGGCACTCGGGGACTGCCGCGGTAAAGCTATTGCATAGCATTTTTTATCAACTTTCGGAGCAGCTCGTCTCGATCCGTGCGAGCTTCGTACAGTCGTACCATATACATACACGTTAAGGTTCAACTAGTCGCGGGTTCGAACTCACTCGTGGACGCGGTCAAAAAGCACGCTGTCTCACCTAGCATCGTGTCTAAAAGAGATAGAATCAGTTATGAGCAGTTAGCAGCTAGTCTACACGCATACGTCTAGTCGCACGCACACAAACACCGTGCCGAAGTCTGCCGAACTGAAACGACGTTAGACGATGCACGGCTTTCAACGCCGCGCCACTGTGCCGGTCGGTAGGCGGAGTGGGGGTGTTAGGTTTTATTTTCGGTACGGAATTTCATGATTCCGTCGCCGCGTTCAAAGCCCGCGATAAAAGCTATGCAATAGCTTAAAAAACTGTAAAGACACAGTTGACTACTATGTAGAATGAGTTGGGAGAGTGAGATTAAGTATTCTCTCTTTCCTAACTCATTCTTCATTATTATAGGATGATGTGGCGTCGTGCCACGTGGTATAGCTTTTGTATATTTCCACGGGAACCCTTTTGTTTCTTCTAATTTTTTTAATTCATTATATTGTTGGTCATAATGACTTAGTCATATTTTTTGTCATAACTACACAAAAAACAAAACAAGAATAAAGGGTGCATATTTATCACTATCTATTTCTTCTCAACTTGCAGGGTCTACCGCACCCTTATTGGGAGACCATTGACGTATTTTTTCCGATTGAAGAAAAAAATGCGGTGAATTGCACCTCGGACTCCGAAGCAGCACATCTAAGGATGCAAGCAAGTACTCACTTTTGGTTCTTCCTCCAATTCCTTGACGGTGTTGATGATATTGTACAACTTTCCGAAAGCACCTGGTTTTGCTTCGGGCTCAGCTAGTTCCTGGGAACATAAGAAACACCGTCAAACAATACTTCGGCAACACGACGTGTTTTCATGCGTTTGCAACGCCAGCCATGACTGACTGCTCTGGCTAATATATAGCGCTGGTAGTACAGTGGGTCGTGCACCTGCAGTGGAGACTAGAGGATGGTGTATATCTATATCTGTGGTATGAATATTGTTACCGATCCGTCCGGCTCCTGCAGAGCGTTGAGGGACACGTGAGCCATGAGGCTCTCGTGGAAGTAGTTCATCCTGGCGATGAGGTCCTCGCCGCACGGGCAGTTCTCCTTATCCTCCTCTTCCATGTGCTTGAAACCTGGCGGAATGTTTTTAATTTTTTTAACCGACTTAAAAAAAAAGGAAGAAGTCATCAATTCATGTTTGTTTTTTTGAAGTGAATGCATATAATATTTGGAGAAGAAGGGGTCGGAAGGCGCATCCCGGGTTCCGAAGCAGAACAGCTGAGGATGCAACCGAGAACGCGCTGAGATGTAAAAGAATTAGTATTCACAGTTTGGGGCAAGTAGGTACTATTATATTTATTTCATACTTACTTAAAATGGCGTTCATTTGCTCTCTGGGCGGACAACGGAACTCGCGCGTCTTCTTGGCGGCGACGGCGCTGGGCAGATCCGACTGCTTGATTTCGATGTAGCGTCTGAAAGGAAGACTTCGTTTTAGAAGTTTATTCCCCTTAGCACCTTAGCAATGAGACACATTTTTTTTAATCTTTAAAAATGTAACACCAATAGAATTTTAAAAGTAAGAACTTTAATGATTGTGCAAGCGAGACAGCCATAACCAAATGTAAAATGCAGGTAGCCGAAGAAGTCGTGCACGAAGACAATGATGGTCTTTACGCTATATATAAGCTGGATGTCGTTGAGATACAAACTTCGTCAGAAAGAGAGTTCTTCGACTCAATGTACCCGAGTTGATCCGTCTGCAAGTCTTCAACGAAGTCGTGCACGAAGACTATGATGGCCTCCACTCTATATCTAAGCTGGATGTCGTTGAGATACAAACTTCGTCAGAAAGAGAACAGTTCTTCGACTCAATGTACCCGAGTTGATCCGTCTGCAAGTCTTCAACGAAGTCGTGCACGAAGACAATGATGGTCTTCACTCTATATATAAGCTGGATGTCGTTAAGATACAAACTTCGTCAGAAAGAGACAGAACAGTTCTTCGACTCAATATACCTGAGCTGATCCGTCTGCAGGTCGCCGACGAAGTCGTGCGCGAAGGCTATGATGGCCTCCACGCGGTGCCGCAACTGGATGTCGTTGAGGTGCTGCAGCAGGTAGCACATCTGCAGCTTGGCGCCCTCCGCCATCTTCATGTGCAGGAGGCCTTTGCGGTGCTCATCCTTGCCCTCTGTCAAAAGGTTTGAATCTAATTATTTACCGAGGAACAGTGAGTTCTATCCGTGTGGTTCCCGGCAGAGTAGAATAGGACCATTCCAAATCTTCCCGTGGATGTCGTAGAAGGCGACTTAGGAAACACAAGCTGAACAAAGCTTATGAACATCAATGAGACCTCTCCAACCCGTCTGGCCAGCGAGGTGTGTAGACCAAATCCTCTGCCTGCTCTGGCTAATATATGGCTCTGGAAGTACAGAGAGGGTCGTACTCCTGCAGTGGAGACTAAAAAGACCTGATGATAATGATACAATTATTTAACGAGGAACGGTGACTCCTGGACAGCCTTTTCCTTGTATGCCGCAGTATGTATGTTTTATGTAACGATTCATACAAAAGGCATGGTGTTTCAACTTTTAGGATAACTTGAGATCTTATCTGTTATTGAAATTTCATGAAATAGAATGAAGCACATACAAAAGATTACAGAATTTCTTTCCAATTTTCCTTCGGAATCGTACCTTTGTCGAAGGTAGGGTCCCAGGTCTCTGGATTGGTCATGATAAGAAGTTTCTCCACGTCCTCGTCTCTCATCATGCCGACCAACAGGAGTCGGTCCACCAGTTTGATGAGGGGTCTGAAAACCAAACAACATGTTAGGAAGAAATAATGCAATGCTCATATAAACACTTGAGCAAGATACTTTTAGATGACAAGTGTTAAACACAAAGAAATTAAATACAATCTAGAATGACTACGATAAATATAATCTCAAAACAATAATTGAAAATTAAACTTAATGCCACGTACATGAAACATAATGCTTATGTTTAACTACTTAACGTTCCCAAAAAAACGTGCCTTAAAGTCAAAGTATTTTTTTTTTATTTAATGTAGGATAAATATATCACTTATTGAAGGTCATTATTTTAAATTATTTTTAGTGCAAAAGCTACCGATACTAAGTTCTAGGTGTCCCTTAACTTCCAGTGCACTAAAATAGAAAGAGACACCTACAACTTTAGGTATCTTTTTTGGGTACGGCTTTGCCACTTCGTAGGCATTCTAGTGTGTATAATTTTTTTGGTAAAACAGTTGAGGATCAAACCAGACTTACAAGAACAGGTTCTCGTTGCTGCCGCCGACCGGGTCCCGGTTGTGCACTTGGTTGGTCTCCACGGCCTCGGCGAGGGCTTGCATCACGAACTCGCGGACCACTTCCAGAGGGAAGTATGGCGAGTAGAGGTTGCTAATTTCCGTTATGCTTTCACTGCAACAAATTAACACGCTCAGTGGGTAAACGAAGGTATTGAATTTCTTATTAACTTTGTGTTAATGAGTTTGTTTCGGCGTTTCTTCTCAGCAATGATCGTTGCAAAAGGCTAGCTTTTTTAAAAATAATTAATGATTTAAATACAAATAAAAATTATACGCAATGTATACTAAACTTATTGACGTGTACCTGCAATTCTAATCTATCGAATGTGAAAAACAGACAGCCAGAGACATGTTAATATTTCTTGTGTCTGTATCAAAAATGTTATAGAGGTTTTTCGTACACACTCAATTTGCCTTTTCGTATTCAATCACAAATAACATGACAAGGTAAAATACTTGATTAGTAGAAATTACACTAGTGGATCTGTGAGAACAGTAGACCTCGCGGGCTCTTATCTATATCTACGCAATAACGGACACTTACCCTTTTCCCCTGGCTTAGTTAAGCCATTTCAGTGAAATCTATCCATACACACTCTACAGAAAACTTTCCCACTTTCTCCTTAATATCCCTTTCAAATTGATTTAATTCCGCCAATAAATAACGCTATAGCAAATGTTTCCCGCTCCCCTCCCTATTTCTCCCCCGATTAAAAATCGCGATCGACTAACATGTTTGAATAAATCAAGAAACTCGTATACCAATTTTCTC
Organism: Acrobasis repandana; assembly: GCA_963576875.1. Lineage (NCBI taxonomy): Eukaryota > Metazoa > Arthropoda > Insecta > Lepidoptera > Pyralidae > Acrobasis > Acrobasis repandana. The sequence continues at coordinate 7,740,783 of OY756241.1, read as the reverse complement.
AAAATCGGTTAAAAATTGCGACCTGTAGGCGAGAACAGACAGACGGGCAAAAGCATTTTTGGCCAATCTCAGAACTGAGACGCTCCGCTCGCTCGGCCAACTACCAATTGTCAAATAGGAGTAATAAGGGGTAGATCGTACAGATAATACTGGATCATTGTCAAGACTACCATCTGGTATTAGAACTTGAATTACTTTAAATTCATTTAAAACTAGGATCGAAAACTTTTATGAAGATTCCTGACCTGGAATGAGTGATGTTTATATTACCTACATATATTTATATATTTAAATCTCTTTATATATTATTTTATTTCAATTTATTTTAATTTTTTGATTGTATTTTAGTTGTGTTGTACATTGTTCTACCCTACTTAATTAATGGCATTCTCTCCTCTGCTTTTAGGTTGACAGGAAGAGATCCCTTAAAGGGATAAGTCCGCCTTTGTGTTGGTTTTTTTTTTGTACTTTTATCTGTATCCTTATGTACAATAAATAATTTACATACATACATACTAACTGAAAGATTTTTGATTGTAAGTACTTACGCTATGTCCGTCATCTTCATCTGCGGCCGCACACTCTCGGTCTGCAGAGATCGCAGGCTGTGGCCCATCTCGGGATCTTCGTACAACGACTTGAGTTCCGGTCCAAGCGGTATGACGAACTCATTCTTACACGTTTCCCTGGAAATATAAGGAAAGACATTCAATTGTTTTTGAGGCTGAAGGTTTCGTAAGTGTGTGGCATGACAAAACTTTTACTGTAGACTTTCAAATAAAATTTAAACACATAAACGTGAAATGTATAATTTATGATGATCATGAATACGATGTTCATCTCATAATGGTCACTAGTTTTGGGATAGACTGCAACACCCAAATTTTTTCTAGATTTATTACACCAACTGACCAACTTTCCAAATCGGTCCAGGTGTTTTTGGGTAATAGGGGATCATACATAAAAAATAAAAATAAAGATTCTGACAAATTGTCAACTGCCTCCTTTTTTGTTCGGTTAACAAAGTACTTACATGGTGGTAGCGTGTGACTCTAAATGCAACGCGATGAGCAGGTCGTAGAACCCTTGCCGCAGCGGGCCGGACATGTACTGCGACTGGATGGCGTACAGCAGCTGCTTCTGGTCCACGTGCTGGCACAGCGCGTGAGCGGCTCTGGAAATATATATCTTATTTTAGTACGCCATAAGAATTGAATTTGAAACTATCACACCCCAAAACCATTCTTAATACATCCCTATTATAGCCCTAAACTACTCTTACTTAACATGTCATATTCACGAGAATCTCTAGTAAGTCTATTCGGGCTAAATTCTCGTTAGCATTACTGTTACGCTTTACGCTATAGCCAGTAGGTAGGCGGTAGATTTATTGATGGGTCCAAAATTCCCGTTGGATCAAAATTTTAATACACCCCCAACAAGCGCCGAACTAAGGCAAGAGGTACAGTTAATTGATGCCTTTAATTGCAACAAATTGTTTAGGCGTCAACAAGATGTTTAATTCATATTCTGCCAACCAAGAGAATTTAGATAGCCCTTCAAAGTGGCCACTTTTAGTAGAAGTAGACAGTTAAGTGATTAACATGGTAACACTGATGCTATAGAATAACTAACCTGTAATTGCTTTGGTAACATAATGCAGCATACAACGTGAGTGTGTGTGAGTGGAAACTCAGAAGTTTGTCCATCTCAATCAATTCCAAGATATCAATGCAGCGATCCTCCTCTGAAAGTTGAATGAAATATTATATAAATATTTCCAATCCAATGATGACTTGTAAATATAAATTTTATTGCGATTAAAATAACTTGCCTGGTATGTGTAAAGCCAGCATGGATACTGCGTCTTCACATAGCATGGACCAACCTCTGATGTCGGACAGTTTCAGAGCATGTACTTGAAGAGATTGATTTGGCACCTGTCGGAAAAGTTAATGAATTTAATCAATAAACACTAATTGAGTAAAGAATTGATGAAATTTCCAAATATAACAAATCGGTACGGTAGAAATTTACTTTGATCAGGATGAAATATATTATTAACGAAATTTGAAAAATTTTGAAGTTGCTTAAAATGAGACCACTCTATACAACCCTCAGTCAAACGGTTTGGTAGGAAGGCTTAATCAAACACTGGAGACAAAATTCCCATATGTTACATAAGGGTAACTCACGTGAAAAATCAGCGACTGGCCGACATGTTCCGACTCATCCGGAGGTCGTCGTCAGGGCGAATGTGAAGTGACGAGATGTGTCGCGCGTCACATTCGCCCTGATGACGGACGACCTCCGGATGAGTTGAATAAAGCTTGTAGTAACTTACCCTGGCCCACTGGTGCGGCTTCAGACATTGCACCTTCAGCCTCGGCGGGAACTGTGGTATCACGTGCTTGTCACTCGTGGGCAGCACAGCAGCACTTAGTGGAAGACTCGTGCTTGACCGGCCGAGTTCGATTTGTAAGATTTCTTTAGACGTGGCTTCTACGAAGATCGCTGGGAAGAGTTTAGTTTCTGGTTCCATCTAAAAGATTTATTTAGTAATAAGGTACTGTATTTTGACACCTAGAAGAATGGGATGAAGTCTAAACTTTTTGTCACTAAGTAAGAAGAAAAAAATAAGTGTATTCAATTTAAAAAAAAACGACGGGTTGCACTCCGGGAGTGCCGGCAGAAGTGAAAACGTGAATATTACCGTTGTGCATTTTGATATTTTGGAATGGTTAGGGAATAATTTTGCACGAATTGCTTTAATTATCAGTATAAAAGTACTATCATTTATGTGGTAGAATACAATATTTATTTATTGCGCTATCGTACACAAACATGACAAAAAGTGCACAGCGCCGCTAAAGAAGTTTTCACTTCAAAAAGGTTTGGTTTCGTCCAGGATTTGAACCCGGGACCTTTCGCACCCTAAGCGAAAATCATACCCCTAGACCAACGAGCCGGCTGACAGCTTCGTCGAAATTATAGTATAAATACTTCCTCTCCTACGCCGCGCTAGCGCCATTACAAAAAAAGTGCACAAAGCCGCTAAAGAAGTTTACACTTCAAAAAAAAATGTAAAATTGCCGTGGAAGTTGTGGTTACAGTTGATGACAGAGCGTCTTTGCCCAAACATCACAGGTGAAAGTGCTAGTTTCAGAGAGGTAGAAATGCTTCTGTGTCTGCCTCCGTGGTCCAGTGGTCAATGCGTTTTGCTTTTTGATTCGGAGGTTGTGGGTTCAAATCCCACTGGAAAGCGTACTATGTGAAAAGTTATTTTCAGTTTGGATAGGATATTGCAAGCTTGAATCACCTGACTATCCGAAAAGAAAGATGATTCCATATTTCGGAAGGCACGTAAAGCTGTGGTTCCCGAACGCCATCTAGCGCTTGTTTAAACCTATCTTAGGATTGGTTCTGGTCTACCCTTTGGGTTACGGAGGTCAGATGGCAGTCGCCCTGTGCAAAAACCAGTAACCTCGTCAAATCACCTAGGATAGATAACAGACCACGGGCTCTGAAGCGTTACCACCGCTGAGGATACAACCGGGATAATACTCGGATGATGAAAAACGCTTCTGTGTCAATCGAAACTTAACTTATCTACTATATATATAACTATCTTACTACCACTATGTTTAATTCACCTTGAACCTGATGCTCGTGTCCTTCCCCTCACAAGTGTAGGACACTGTCCCGGTGGATGTATCCACGGAGCAGCCGATGAACATGCCCTGCGACGCTCCCTTGCCTGTGGCCTCGGCCATTACTTCGTTGTAGAGCTCGTCCGCTCGAACCATGTAGCAAGACTGGCGATTCACACTGGGGGTATTCCATATATAAATAAGTACAAGTTCGAGTGCAGTGTGATTTCCGGCCTAGATTACGACCACTCCATCTCTTCCTGTAGCTGTAGTAGCGACTAAAGAACTAGCAAACATCTCAAGCAACAAATGCATTTCCACGGACGGTTGACATTGGGCGGCGGCTGGTGATAAACCACGGCCTTATCATTTTAATGGACCCGACTTGGTGTTCTTTACTTTTGATCTTTAGCATCTTTGGGTGCCATATCTTTGAAGAAGAAAGTAGACTGTATCCGGGAATGCGTTAAGATAAGAAGAAGGACACTTAATGTTTCAATGAGAAATGTAAGGGTCCGATCTCATCTATCAGCACGGAACAGCACTTTCCTATGCTGCTATCCTTTTCTGTCGCTTAGAAGCGTCATTTGATAGAGCGAGAGAGCTACGGAACGCTTCAGCACCGGCCGTGCTGCAGCGTTCCGTACTGTTCTGAGCGACAGATAAGGATAGCACCATAGGAAAGTGCTGTTCCGTGCTGATAAATGAGATCCAACCCTAAGCCAAGAAATCGTTATCTGTGATCGGATAGATCACAGATCATCCATAAAATAATGATGACCCTCATTATCATAATCATTTCACCACTGCTGGATAAAGGCCTAGAGCAGTCTGCGTCCAGCGCTTTTCAGCAACCTTGATCAAGTCGTCACTTAAGTAGGTGAGCACTTAAGATTCTGTTTATTTCTCAATAATGATGACGCTCAGTAATGACGAATATAACTAAGAAGGAAGAACCTCACAATAATGAACGTACCTTTCAACGACTCTGTCGTAATCATCGGTGATGATGACGGAGGACTTCATGACCTTGTTCTGGTTGAAGTCCTTGGAATGTAAGTGGTACTGGGTGGTTACCCAGCCGATGTACACGTGAGTCGGGTCTTGGCCGGGGAAGATTCTGAAATGACAGTACAGCTTCATACACACTAAACGAATGCAATAATTAGATTTTATTGCAGCCATATGGCAAAGTTTTTTTTAAGGCCCATTTACACGGTGCAAGTTTCTTGCAATTAAATTGAAGCAATAGAAAACTTGCATGGTCTAAACAGAAAGTCAGCCATACAAATCATTTATTGCTTTAATTAAAGTGTATGCACCAGGCAAGAAACTTGAAACTGTGTAAATGGGCCTTTAGCCTTTTCAAGCGCTTGCTCCTTTACTTCTAAACCAACACGACATACGTACGAAATGATAATAAGTCTTATTTGGTTTGACATTAAAATAGAGCGATACTATTGGACGACAGTGTCGCGGTTTCTTATTCAGTCATCAGCCACCTACATAACACATAAAAAATGTCTCTGGAATATGATCGTGGATTGCTTGATTAAACATATTGTAGAAAAGTAACCAATCTACAATTTATCGTTTAGTATTGTCTGTCTTCTATTTAAATGTATGACCCTCTTCCTGGCTTGCGATGGAGAACTACAGAGGTTCTCTAATTATCTTGAACAAACCTGACTCCATAGAAGTATTCGTTGATGAGTTTCAGGCACTCAGCGTCGAATATCTCATTGCCGACGGTCTCAGTGGTGGCCGCAGACAGCACGCTGGTGGTCATCTGCTTGCGGTCTTGTGTTGGAGTCTGCATTGTTAGGTTTGTCTGCAAATTACACATTTTTTTATTAGGTTTTAGGTGCAGTGTCCCAATTCTAGGCAAAGGCTTCTCCCCTATCTTATCTTCATTGGAGATTCAAAGTCACAACTAAATGCAAATTGCAAAATTTAGAAAACAACAAAATATAACAGTCGAATGCCTTTAAAAGAAAAGGGAAACTAAACACACATATATAGTACTAGTAAACATAGTTTCTAATGCATAAGAAGAAAATGAAAATATTAGTTAAAAAAATTACTCAAGTAGGTACATAAAATTACTTTTAAATAACATATAGTTTTAATAATTAATTTCTTCCTCAAGATTTAATTAAGAGAAGCCACTCTTGATATTTAGTTATAAGTTCATATTGCATTGTTTTGTTAAATTGTTAGTAACATGTCAGAAAAACAGTCCAAAAGTAGTGGTTAACTTACGTTCAAGCCACTTTGACTGCCGTACAAATTGGGCTTGCTAGCTCTTGGTAGATCGTTATATCTTTGATTCGCCTTGGGAAAACACAGAACAAACATAAAAACAAAATTCGGGCAGAAAACACGGGATACATTACATAATATGCAATTTTAGTGACCAGTTAAAATTTAATGTCATTAAATCCTGAAAAAAACGTTTAAATAAATAATCAATTTTAAAGATCTAATTACTTATATTTGATCCAAAAAGCATGCCATGCCATTTCTTACTAAAATCAGTCGAGAGTTTTCTTGGTTATTCCTCGAGCACTTATCAAAATATTTCTTTACTCTTTTGTCGATTTCCAACAAATACGACACTTTAGGCTGGTAAGAGAAACAGTGATGTGAAGTGAACAACAATGTTATTTTGGTTCCGTTAAATTCCATCTGTAGAAACTAGTGAATACAACCGCCAGCGAAATCCTGAGCCAACCGAATAAATCTCGTACTAAATAAAAAATAATAACACATCACCAATGTTGCATCAAGCTACATTCTATGGAGTAATCAGTATGGGCAAAACTTGACATAAATCTCCATGCGAAGTCCCAAAAATTAACCAAAAATAAAATAGGTACCTATTAATTCGTCATCACGTTTTATTTCAAACATTATGGTTACGGTCTTTGTAAAATCATAAAGTCAAACATGTCTGTTACCTGTGAGACCCGGATCTGAGGGTTGGGCCGGCGCATGCCTCTGTCCGGAGACACCTCGGTGTCACTTAAGGGGTCAGGCGTCTTTGACTTGCGAGACTTCGCCCGGTCTCCGCTCTCGCCGCGTTTGCTCTTGAAGAATCTACAATTTCGAAAGGTAAATTCGAACAGTTTTTAATCAGACATCAGGCCGTTATAGGCAAACCCGTGTGGTTCCCGGTCTTGAATAAAACCACTCCATTTCTTTCTGTGGATATCGTTAAGCAAGTCTGCATCATCATCATCATCAGGTCTTTTTTTAGTCTTCACTGCAGAAGCATGACTCTCTCTGTACAGCTATACCTAGCCAAGGTAGTCAGAAGATTTGGCCTACACTCTCCACGCTGACCAGACGGGTTGGAGAGGTCTCACTGATGTTTATAGCTTTGTTTAGCTTGTGTTTCTAAGTCGCATTCTACGACATCCACGGGAAGACTTGAAATGGTCCTATTCTACTCTGCCGGGACCAACACGGCTTAGCAAAGCAAGACTAAGCACACCTATTTCGTGCTACGACTCGGCGACCGGTTGTTAAACCACAGCTCCGGTTCCGGATTCTTCTACTCTCCTTTCCACGGTCTTCCGCATCCTTGGGTGTTCTTACACTCTGGTTCATTTAAATTTTAGACTACATACATAAAATTTATTTTTCATTTTTTAGTAACTTTGTGCAGCGCCATCTAGTGATATTCGTAGTAACTGTTGGCAAAGCGAGTTTGAGCCAGAGTTTAAGCGTTAAGATTTTTGGTGTTATTAAACTTTTGTATTGTCAGTTGTCACCGGCTCTTTATATGTGTAGGTACAAAATTTAAAATTAATCTGACGTTTGTAAGAGGGTCAAAATCGCATTCGAAGATTCCGTTACAAACATACATACATACAAACATACAAGTGAAGCTAATAAAAAGCGTATAAAAATCCGGAAAGCAAACCAGCTTAAGCACGAAAATAGTGAGTGAAACCGTTATACCTAATTAGATTTTAAGTTTACATGCAGAACTTACTTGAATGGTGATTTTCCTCTCTTGTCTTTCTTATCGTCGGGTAGAGTTTGTACTCCTAGCTCGTACTTGGACATTTCAGCCTCGCTGGTTGAACGATGCATGCCGTTGACTTGACCTATAAGAGAGAAAGCGAGTAGAACTCGATAATCATATGGGTCTTTATTTAAATAGGAACTTCCCATTCTTAAGGCTTGAAACTACGTCAAACGGACATCCCGGACGTGACCCCGTCTATTTCTATCACAAACTCTACGTGCGACAGAGACAAGTGACCCGCGACGGTTTCAGCTATCTCTATCGCACGTAGGGTTTGTGACAAAGACGGACCGAACCCGTCGCGGTTTAAGCTTGACGTAGTTTAAGAAATTTTACCACAAAGCGAAACTGAAGAGCAAGAGTTACAATTAACGAGACTGTCAATTATAGATATGACAACATATGACTGTTATACAAGTGAAATATTGCGGAAAACTTGATTGAGTTCTGTTAAATAGCAAGAAGTATAACACACTGACAGATGAGATGGCAGAAGAGTATTTTTGCAATTCTTGCACAGTGAATATAGAGTTCACTAGTTATATAAGTTCTCATTCAAATAAAAATTTATGTTTTGATAAATAAATGGTCATAAATCTTGACGTGCCACAACTGTGTAAAATGAAATATGATTTTAGATTTTCGCGGTCAAAATGACTATTATTAACATTAGAGGTCTTATGTACCGCTATTGATTTTAATTAGGCCAGATATTTAGACGACGTTTTGGTCTCTGGCTAACTGATAGTCACTCTTGATAGCTGAACAGAAACCATGATGGCTGTAACGATCGAATCACACTGGCTCACAACTAGGATTTTTTTTCGCCTAAAGGACATTCATCTCTATTATCCTATTATTAAGGTACAAATTTGTGTAGTGCAAATATGGAATCGCGCGACGACACTCGTCGATGCGCGAATACTCGCGTCTACGCGCTTCTACGTTTAATCTGAGTCAAACGGTTTAATTGTACCTTAATAATGGGATAATAGGGATGAATATACTTAGGCGAAAAACATGACGCTACGCAACGCGACGTTCCGACATTGCGCCAGTGTGAGTTGACCGTAACGTCGTCAAAATATCAAGCCCAAATCAAAACCAACCGCGTTAATTCCGGTAATGTAAATGACGTATACTATTCTTGTTGAGTCCTCCCACGTTACGCAGCCAACGAAGGTAAAGAAAGATGCTATTGATACACATGCAAAGACAGACGAAATGAAGAAGAAGCGGAACACAAATCAACCTGGCTGCAAATTGTAATTCTGTATGGTGACGCCTCTGGTCATGGAGCCTTTCCTCGGCGGCCTGGAGGGCTGCCGCTTCATCTTAGAGCTGGGGATCTCCTCATTCTCGTCATAGTGGAGACCTTGGTTCACAGGGAAAACTGGTGTAAGCCGGGGCCGTGCGAGTTAGGTGACGCAAATAAAGAGTAACAGGTAGGCTGTTTACTCATGAATTCAACTTCAAGTCGTACATATTTGTGGTAGAATGACAACTGAGTCTTGCAAATGCGCGTGAGCAAGAGGAAAAATCGTACCGTAATATGTTCGTTTCACTCGCACTTTTTTGGACTCAGCTGCAGTTGCATAATGGTTCTGACAAGTTTTTTTGTGAGTAAACGGCCGTGAGTTTGATTTAATGAGCTATTTATACAGCTTATTCTATTGAGCTACATGTATATATACTACAGTAGTATACATCTAACTCAATGGCTTATTTATTATCAAACTTGGGCACTGCAAAGTAATAGGGGTCTTAATTTTTCATTTCTTCAAAGGAAGTTATAAATAAAAGCTTCAATTAAGAATCTACATCCAAACATGTCAACATTGTTGGAAACCATTTTGGCGCTTATGTTGAAAATATAATTGAACTTATATTATAAGCATATATAAATAATGCATATTCATACTCGTACTATCGTGACAACAACAAAGTACAATCGTGATTCAGTAAGTTTGTACTAATGCACGTTCATTTAAATTTTCAACAAACTAGTTAACACTGGTGGTCGGCGATAGTGCCAATTGGAGATACCTGGAACGGAATGGGGGACACCTTTTACTGGGCGTAAGGGGACAACAAAGGTTAGAAGACAAAGAACAAAATTGGTTGTCTGTTAAGTCGGTTTACGGACGGCAGTTTGACGTGACAACGTCAAACATTCCGAACTAAGCCGATCGTTCGAGCCGATCATGCCTCTCTCTCGTTCGTGCCGTGCTCTCGCTTGCGGAACGCGACAATGACGTCATCTTTTTCGTGCATGCAGCCCGTAGTATCGAGTTATTAAACGTTGTCACGTCAAAAAAAAAAAAAAAAGAAAAATGTCTAAACATTTTTGCGTGAGCAGTATTGACAGTTACAAAAGGACCGAAATCGTTTACTACACTAACACATAGAGGCTACCTTTGATGTCGTTCATAGTGAAGCCGCTCCTCATTATCTGGTCGATGTGCGCCGGCATCTGCGCCTCCGTGGCCTCCTTCATGAGGATCTGCTGGCGATCCTTGATCTCCACCCAGCGGCGGGCTTTTTCTGCTTCGCTGTTAGAATACAACAATATTTTTATACATATCATAGAGGAGTTCGGTGGATCGTCCGGTGTATGCACTGCTAGCGCTTTCTCAAGTTAAGCAATCCTAGGCTTGGTCCACACTTGGATGGGTGACCACAAGTAGTGGCAAATAATTTTCTCGAGTTTCTCCAAGCTTCGGTAGGCACGCTAAGCCCATTGGTCCCAGCTATCATCTTTGTATTGCAGTTGTCAAGCTAGTCAGATGCCTTTAGGCAGCTTGAAAAATCTGACACCTGTATTGGCCAACGTACACACACGAAAAACAAAAACAAATAAATGTAGTTACACTATCACGTTTTTATCCCTAACGAGGCAGACAGAGGCCTAAAACTTACAGGCCACATTTAACGCATTGACACAGAAGACAGTAAGAGTATACAGAACGGAATCTCCGAAGGTCCCGCGCAATATGCGTCCCCGTTCCCCGTCCCCGGGGAGTATACTCTTCCGTTCTAAATACTCTTACTGTATTCTGTGGCATTGGTGCGCGTGAAGATAGACACCTTCAACTAATACTGATACGCTGGATGCAGGCCGCTTTCAATCAGTCGTTGGGGGAGGCCTATGTCCAGCAGTGGACTTCCTGTGGCTGATATGATGATGATGAATACTGATACAGAGACAATATCACTTAAAGAAGAGCCGTAAGACTCAAAAATCATTTGTAAGTAGCTTTTGCGTCAGGCGTTAAGGTGACAAAATAATAAAAATGTGTTGATAGCATTGCATTCCTCCATCGGCTTTTACGATTTGCGTTGGAAGAGAAGACTGGTATATAAGTTTAATACTTTCAGACCAGCATGGGAGCATAACTTAAGTATGAGAAGGATCTGCACTCACTCGATGAATTCCTGGTGGCAGATGACCGGCAGGGACAGACGAAGGAACTCCCAGTTCGCCTTCTCCATGGTCTCGAAGGTGTTGTGCGAGATCTTCATACACGGGGGAGTTTCTGAGGACAGGAACCAGACAATTAAGTAGATGTTAAATTATACAGGGTGGCTAATTAAGTGAACTAAGAATAAACGTTTACCTAAAGATATTTTGAAGCTAAAATATTACGCATTATAAACCATTTATAGATTTTTTATTTATTTATTTAATTTTAATTGCACAATTAAAATAAAAGTACAAGTGGCGGACCTAATGCCATATGGCATTCTCTCCCTTATGCCAAATAAGCCATATGGAAAAATTGATAATTTTGAAGTTTACATAAAAGGTGAGTTTACCTGATCCCGCGGGGATTCTCGTGACGTCGATCCTCGTGTCTGCCATCTCGTCGGTGTTTTCGAAGATAGGCTGGTCCTTCGTGTACCAGTGGGTGACATCCCGCTTCATATTGCTATAGAGCAAGCATATAAACAAGAATGAATATAAACCACATAAGTAATAATTATTGATATTTTTTCAAAACAAAAACCGCCTTCGTTACCAGAAAAGCTAAATGTTCAAACAATTGTTAACATAGACGACATATTTCTAGTTTTTATCGTTCAAAAAACAAACAACACAACCGACTTAAATAAATTTTTTAGGGGCCACCTGGAAAGTATAACCTTTCAAACGTCCAGGCGTCTTCGAGTAATCGGGGAACATACATAAAAAAAAGATTCCGACGAATTGATAACCTCTTCCTTTTTTGAAGTCGGTTAAAAAGATTTCCCGTTAGTATTTCTTCCTTAGGGGTACATAGAGCCAAGTTACATAGTAATAATAAGTTATTAAAAACGCTTAATACTTACACACAGAAGGGCTCGTAGCCTTCTTGAAGACCACAAGTGGTGAAATACTTCAAGGTATTAACGTCTTGGCCGTACGTGAGTCTGCAAATAGGAAAATAACTTTTGGTATAAGATAGTGAAGTCAATATTTCGCACGATAATTTAAATATCTGATTTAAATTAAACCTTATCACCTCTAATCTAAGTGACTCCTTTCTCTATTGGGCTGATATAATAGAAAGTGACTAAGAGATCATCAACTCGCGAACAAAAAGAAGTGGGTTCATAGCGCGTCGAATCACGTGGCGTTTACGAATACGTCGAAAAATGGCGATCGCGTCGCACGCGCATCGTAGGTCATCCACCAACTAGGTGGTCAAACCTTCACCAAGATTGATGGAAAACGTTGGATACAGTCCGCTTTAGATTTAGCGTGGAAAGTGACAATACGTCTGCCAAAAGTTTGTACTTTTGACACAGAACTAATAAGAGTATTACATACATCTCCTAAGGTCCCGCGCAATATGCGTCCCCGTTCCCCGTCCCCGCACCTCTCCCCCGTTCACGTCTTGTCAAGGGGCGAGAGCGAGCGAACACACACGCATTGACGTGTGCAAGGATGTATTGTTTCGTTTGTAGTAGTAGTAGGCATAAATTATACTCCACTTCTATGAAGTGCCATACCTGTGCTTTTGATTAACAACAGTGGAATAAATATAGTCAGTTTGCCACGCACCATAGCTCTTTTAACTCCTATATTCCTTCTCACTCATCAAGCAGTCTCAATGATAGCGTATATCTTTACCACACGTACCTCGCTTTCTGTCCCACGCCGAGGGTGCAGGCGGGCACAAAGTTGTCGCCCTGGACGTCTGCGAACGTGGTCTCTCCGCCCAGAGCGTCCATGAGCAGCTCACCGTTCAACGAAAAGCCTACACAGAACGACATAATGTTGATCCTGGGTAGTTGAACATTTTGACAATAAATGCTCAAGTTTAGTTAGCTACCTGTCAAATGAAATCTATTGAACATATCCATTTAAAATTGAATAGTAAATTACATTAAGTTTACAATTAAGGCCTAGAAAATAAAAAAAACAAAAACCTATTAATTTACTTGCAGTAGTTTTAATAGTATACTAGTTCATGAAAAACACCTGTCTGTTTTCGTAAATTTGCAAACCTTGTCATCTTCATAGACCTAGATCTTTTAAGATAGTTATAAAAATGTTTTTGAGTAAATAAAACAATAAACAGTTTGTATCTCGCATTACGATTAAAATATCCCAATAAGTACACCTACTTATTTTCACATATAAGTGTCTTCTAGATCTACAGATCGATTAAACAAACTAGTATAATTAGTGAGTTATATTAAACATCAAAGAGGTATACAAAAAGTGAATGAAAATAGTATAATAACGTACTAATATATTACACCCTACGATGTTAAACAAATGGTGTCAACCATATTAGATTTTTATCAAGATAATATTAGTTAAAACAGTATGCATAGCAACAGTTTTCAATGATTATGTATTAGTATAACAAGCATGATTGTTAGGTACGAATATTTAACAACATTTGCGTCAAATTGGAACTATTTCTACGACTACTGATCTAATTTTTCTATTTGGATTAAAGTAATTTCTAACAAACCTGTAAGTAGTTTCAATTTCTATCGACTTTTATGACAACTACGCAAGAGGTAAGAAGTTAGAATTCGTTACTGTAGCAATTCTATCTACTTTAAAAAATATAACTGCATGACTTAAATTCTGTTCCAAGATTTGATGATGTCAATGCCTTTTTGGTTCCTTGTTTTATTGTTAGTGCACATGTTGCACCAAAAGCAATGAAAATCAGAATAAAATGAAAATCTAAAGAGGTGCACAATTTATTAGAGAGCGAAAGAGCGAACTTTCTGTATCAAATCTTTTACTAAATTCTTTTGTAAATCAGTATATAAGATGGAATGCTCTTTCCAATAATGATGCGTTATTTATCGATGGTTCAAAATGTTCAAATAGTGCCCAAGTTGAGAAACCAAGCGAAGCAATGCACGGCTGTAGTAAATTAGGTTGTAATTGTAAGCAAATGTTGATGAATGCGAACTTCGAAATTTTGCCTTTAAGCTTTCAACGACATGGCAGGAACATTTTTTATGGAAATTAAAAAATATTAATATGTAAATAATTACATACATAGTTAAATATGCACTTATTAATAAAGCGAAATGTATCATACATCTAATTAGTGAAGAATCGAAAGATAAAGTTAACAGAAAAGATACAATAAATATATAACATATAGTAAGAAGAAGGTGATGCAATAGAAGTGCAAATGTAGGAAAAAGATTTGAAAATGTTCCTGCCAAAAGACTACGCACAAGCTTCATCCAATTGGAGTCCTTACTTATCGTCTTATCAATTAGATCGAGGAACACGCCCACCACATCACCAACAGCCCATTGCTTGCCGAAAGATTCCGTACTACCGCTGTACACCTTTTCCTCCTTAAAAAGTCCAGAAAATTCTATTGAAGACCTCGCCTCTCCCAAATTAAATCAATATCAAAAAGCTATGAAATTTTGATGGTTTCTATGTAGGTTCTAATTGTGAAGTTACTAATAAAGAGAGAATTCAAGAGGAAAATTAGCAGTTCAAATACAATATCAACATTATGGGTACACAAGGGGGCACATTAATGTTTTGTTACCACGAGTTAACCACAAATACATTTAAAATCCCTGGAGTGCTGTCCTGAGGTACATCTTGATAAAATCACAAGGCCAATCATCTATACTAATATTATAAAGCGGAAGAGTTTGTTTGTTTGTTTGTTTGTTTGTTTGTTTGTTTAAACGCGCTAATCTCAGGAACTAATGGTCCGATTTGAAAAATTCTTTTTTTGTTGGGTAGTCCATTTATAGAGGAAGGCTTTAGGCTATATAACATTACGTTCCGACAACCACGCGAACGAAGTCGCGGGCACAGCTAGTATAATATAAGTGGATTGAGCCTATAGACTATAGACTCTATATGACAAACTAGCTGTGCCCGCGACTTCGTTCGCATGGTTGTCGGAATGTTATATAGCCTAAAGCCTTCCTCTATAAATGGACTATCCAACAAAAAAATAATTTTTCAAATCGGACCATTAGTTCCTGAGATTAGCGCGTTTAAACAAACAAACAAACAAACAAACTCTTCCGCTTTATAATATTAGTATAGATTACATTCGCAGTGGAAGTAAAGCTGAAACTTCGTTCTTGACAAAGAACCCTCTCTTTTTTTTAGGGTTACGTACCCAAAGAGTACATACGGGACCCTAATACTGAGACACCGCTGTCTGTCAGTCCATTTGTCACATTACGGCTCTATCTCTTTAACACTTTAAATTTTCACCGATTACGAAAGTACTGTGGCCGCTATAACAACAAATACTAAAAATAAAATAAAGTTAAAAATTAAATGGGGTCGTTATACAAGAAACGTGTTTTTTTCAGCGTTTTAAAACGTTGTACGGAAGGACGAAACCCTTCGTGTACGAGTCCGACTCGCACTTGAGCGGTTTTTTTTTACCTCTTTAATAAGAAAGCACCTCAGAACAGCACCCTCGCTAGCGTGGCAACTCACTAATGGTCATGTCGCACACGTCTAGGAAGCAGCCGACTATGTCGCCCACTTTGAACTGCAGCCCGAATGTGTCGTTACTGCCGCCGTGCACTTTGATACACTGGCATAGTAATGTTGCTTTCATTATAATTAATAATTTAAAATTTTATAAATTTTCTTAAATTATTGCTAAGAACACTCATGTCCTCACCTTTAGTATGAAAAAAAAAACATAGAATCAGTACACAGATCCATAGACACATAGACACGACACACACGTAACTATTTTTACATCTGGACTCAAAAAGTACTGAGTTTACTATATGCCAGTTTGAAATTCAATAACGGGCATCGAACATAATATGTGTATCTGTCACTCACTTAGTGAGCACTGTTGGTCTTTGTATTAGCAAAACTTATTAATTTTAACATCCTACAACTGAAGTCTCTTCATCTCTCTTCTCTATTCCCAAAAAGGGTTGACGTCAGGCAGGCAGCTGGTCGTAAAACTATTGCCAAATCATTTAAATTGTTCTGGCTATTTCTTCTCCATATAGCAAGGTCTTTGGCATCCTTGGGTGACCATTGACATGCATGTTATATTTGGAGAAGAAAAAGTGGGAAAGCGCGCCCGGGCTCCGAAGCAGCACAGCTGAGGATGCAACCGGGAACGCGCTTAGATGAAGAAGAGAACTGAAATCTCTTCAGAAGCCTCCTTATAAATATATCTAGTTTGAAGTTTATACTTACATTGTAGCCGTCGAAGGCCCAAGAGTTTTCGTCCTGGCCGAGCATCATGCCAGGGGCCATGTCTGCGTGCGCCCACCCGACCTGTAACACCAATCCACATTCTAACTTAGGAAAGAAACGAAGTGACCGCAATTATTTTAAGGCTAAACCTCGCTAAAATACGAAACAACGAAACAATGTAGTTTTCATTGGAAATACCAGCCGATAACACGAATCCGTGTCTTCCTGTCGTAAGAAGCGGCTAAAAAACTAAGAAGTAAACATGTCGTGCAACAGAGTTGACGTCAGGCAGGCGACCAATCGTAAAACCAAAGCCATTTCTGGCTTTTTCTTCTCAAGTACCCAGTCTTCAACATGTATATCATTTTTGGAGAAGAAAAAGCCTCAAAGCGCGCCTGGTTCTGAAGCAGCACAAAGCATTTCTAGGGTGTGGCGAGCTCTACGCCACTTCGAGGAACTACAACTACAACAGCGAAGCTACAATATAATATTTCACAAGAAGCCTACGAGATGGCGCTAACTGTATCCTACATCTCGATATCAGAGTTCTGGTTGTAATTTCGCATATATATAAACTCCGACAATACACCTGTGGAGGCGCGATTCCCACCCGTGTGGTTCCGGGTTAGAATAAGGCCACACCATCTCTTCCTATGGATGTCGTAAAATGCGACTAAAGGACTAAGCACAAACATCTCGTGCCACCATTGCATTCCCAAGGAGGGTTAACGTCGGGCGGCAGCCGGTTGTAAAATTTTCGTACAAATACATTCCCAAAAGGGTTGAAGTCAGGCAGGCGGCCCTGCTCCGGCTATTTCTTCTCGATTTTGCAAGGTATTTGGCATCCTTGGGTGACCATTGACATGCATGTAATATTTGAAAAAGAAAAAGTGGAAAAGCGCACCCTGGGCTCCGAAGCAGCAAAGCTGAGGATGCAACCGGGACCGCGCTTAGACGAAGAAGAAGGCGCGATTCCCCTCGCAACCCCATGCCTGGTGGGAAGATCTTCCCTTTGTGGCGGTCGAGCAGCTCCCCTCGCAACCGCTGCAAGGGAAACCTGGCAAAGTAAAAAGTCGTACCCTCATGGGCCCGGCGGTGAGGATCTCGAACTCGAAGTACCACTTCCCGGAGCTGACGGCGTAGTTCTTCTCCGCGCGGTATGTCCTGAAGTCCGCTTGTTTTTGCTTCGACGCTTCTGCTAGTAATGCTGTAAAATAAACGTTATCAGCATTATCAGCAGTATAACGTCCACTGCTGGACACAGGTCTTTCCCAAGGATTTCCAAAAAGACCGATCTACAGCGGCCCACATCCAGCGCTTTCCAGCAACCATGGTCAGGTCGTCTGACCACCTTGTGGGTGGGTGTCCTACACTTCGCTTGACAGTGCGTGGTCACCACTCGAGAACCGTTTTGCCCCATCAGCCATATGTTTGTCGCGCTATGTGTCCCGCCCACTGTTAAATCTCCTTTCGAATTTCCTCATTTCTGATTCGATCACGTAGAGAAACACCGAGTATAGCCCTCTCAATAGCGCGTCGAGCGACCTTGAGCCTTCATATGAGACCCATAGTAAGAGACCACGTTTCAGAGCCGTAAGACATCACTGGTAACACACATTGATTATACACTTTCATCTTTAGACACTGAGGATGACTGACACCGTGGTCCAGTGGTCAAGGCGTCTGCCTTGTGATTTCACTATAAAATTAATGTACAATAGGTATAATCTTAACACTAAGCGCTGTCTACCAGAAAATACCTTTGGGACGTATAAGAGAAGGCGATAAATGGGGTGCAAGCGTATTCAAAACAGCTGCAACGGCACGTAAAGCTGTTGGTCCCGAAAGCCATCTAGCGTTTGTACCTATCCTAGGATTGGTTCTGGTCTACCCTCTGGGTTGCGGAGGTCAGACGGCAGTCGCTCTGTGTAAAAACCAGTAACCTCGTTAAATCATCTAGGTAAGGTAGCGGACCCCGGGCTCTGAAGCGTTACCGCTGAGGATGCAACCGGGAATACGCTCGGATGATGATGATGATCTTTAGACACTGAGGAATTTTGGACGAGAAGACACTGCGTAACTTCCCGAGCGCTGCCCAGCCGAGTGGTATTCGATGTTCAACGGTTGGATTTTTTTATGGCTACGTCTACCTTTGGGTACGGCACCAAGTGTGTTGATTTAACACATTTTAAAATTTACCTTCATGCTGCTCTCCAGTGGGTGGGTCCAAGTTGTACCCGTACACGAGCAATGTCCTGACTGTCTCGGAGGCGGTGTCGCGGTTGGCTTTCTTGATAGCCTCGTCTACTTTCGGGTACGGCACCAAGTGGGGCGATCTGTGCATGTCGGGGTCCTAAAAGTAATTCATGGTTATAAAGTAAAATAAAGTCTGCCGTTTGCTGTTAAATAAACCGGCCAAGTGCGAGTTAAACTCGCGTGATGAGGGTTCCGTACAATTAATAGAATTCTTACAGGTTTTCCTGTAATCTACAAGCAATGAACTATATTTTGTATTTTTTTTTAAATTTTTGGCTCAGTAGTTTCGGAGATCAGGGGGGGGGAGGGGTCAATTTTCGTCTTCTTCCATGAATAAAATCAAAACTATTCATTTTACAATAATAACAAAAATATATTTGAGATCCTAATAAGAAGCCCTTTCATTTTAAAAAAGACACAGTAAGGTCTGCAAAACTTTTTTTTTAATTTCTTAATTTGTCCCCCGAAAATGACCCTTATTTAAAAAAAATATTGATTTACTTTGCACATATGTGTTTGGGTCATAGGATTACACCATCCCACCAAATTTCACCTGATTCGGTCCAGTAGATTCGGAGCAAATTTGGTTGTGACAGACGGACAGACAGACGCACGAGTGATCCTATAAGGGTTCCGTTTTTTAATTTTTTGTACGGACCCCTAAAAACTGACAATAATCTTTTCAAAGATCTAGCAAAGTCCAGACTTACTCTGAGGCTTGAAACTACGTCAAGCATACGTTCGCGACGAGTTTAGTCCGTCTCTGTCACAAACCCTACGTGCGATAGAGAAAGCTGAAACCGTCGCGGGTCACGTGTCTCTTTCGCGCGTGAGTTTATGACAGAGACGGACTGAGCCCATCGCGGGTCTCCGCTTAATGCAGTTTCAAGCCTAAGGGCTTATCTAGATGTTTATGTCAAATATCAAAGATAACAAAGACCAAGTGAATATATCTTTAATCCAGTAGATTCGGTTGTATCAAGCCAAAGAGGCACAAGTGCGATTTTATAAGCAGACTTTCAAATCAGAAATGGTTACACTTCAAAGACATGTTCGTTCACCCAGTGATATTTAGTTCGAAGTAACTATATGTAACTACAAAACTAAACAGTAAAAGGTGTTCACTTTGAATGTGTAAACAGGCCCATAAAAACAGTCTCATAATTTTCCCTTCACAATCTAAAGAGAGCTTTTATCTACGAAAATAAAACTAGGAAATCATAATAAATAACAATGCACTAAAAACCAATTATTTTAACACAGGCAGTGTCAACCTCACCCGGTTGGTTGACTGGTAGATAAGGCCGTTTTCCGTTTTTCGTAAGTCCGCCATTATTTATTTATTCAACTTTATTACAAAACGGCGGACTTAAAGCCTTAGGCTTTATCTACCAGTCAACCGACAGGTGGTGCAGAGACAAGTACACACATTGTAGAGACATTACACTTGTATTTGTGTATGAAGTTAAATAAAGAAATAAAATAAATAACATAACATTGTATGTATATCACATAAATAAAAAGCTGGCAAATAAATAGATACTTGTTAGAAGCGGCATCATTCTTCTGATTGAGGACGTAGCAGCCGCGTGTAGCTGTGACCCTCACACCTAATAATACGCAGTGATACTAAATGTGAGGGTGACAGCCCGCGCGGCCGCCATGCTGGCGCGAGCTGAGGCTGATACATATGAAGCTAGGAACTAATGTGCAAAAAAATCTACTAAAATACATAAATATGTTACATATAAATAAAAGCGAAACAAATGTGTTTGATGGAGTATCCGATTTTATCTGAATTTAGAATACACGGCCCGAATTGTATTAGAATTATGGTGAAAATACGATATGGCTTTACCATTGTTTTTACCTGGCAAAATAATAGACTAAAACTAGTGGCTTTCACTTTCCCCTGACTTAGCCAAGCTATTTCAGTGAAATCTGTCCATATATAACGCTACAGCAAACTGCCCCCCCCTCTTTCCCCCCTCCACACCCCCCCCTCTTTCCCCCCTCCACTCTCCCCTTTTGGCGTTTTTTGCAACATCTTATGAAGTCCTTAGTGGCCTCTCAAATTTAATTGAAATCCGTCAATAAACACAGCAAAGTCGCGATCGACTAAACAATTTAAATAAATCAAGGAACTCGTGTGCTAATTTTTGTCAAAGCCATTTTAAGCCAATCTCGAAACAGACCTTCGCTCGCTAGGTACAGTTCATTTTTAGTGCAGATACAAAACGATCAGTGCCTCTTAAAAGTCACAACAATAGTTTTCATCTAATTATCACATTCTAATCGTATAACAACACATATACAGTTTAGCGAAATTTAACTAAAGAAGCGATACACCATACAATTTCTACTTACAACAAACAATGACTAC
The DNA here is from genome assembly GCA_963576875.1 of Acrobasis repandana. Classification (NCBI taxonomy): domain Eukaryota; kingdom Metazoa; phylum Arthropoda; class Insecta; order Lepidoptera; family Pyralidae; genus Acrobasis; species Acrobasis repandana. The sequence continues at coordinate 7,719,784 of OY756241.1, read as the reverse complement.
AATGAAACAATAGATGTCGCAAACAAATCTTACCTCATTCAAGCCGTAAGTCCATCCTTGCTGGATCCGCTCCCTGGCCCACAAGTTGTGAGTGTTCTCTGCCAGCTGGTCTACCAGTTCGTCCATCTTTGGAGTTAAGGTCACCGCACTCAGGTCTAGAGGAGCAGGCTTGTAGCCGTTTGACTGGAAATATCAAGGCCGTTTTAAAACCTTCAATATGTATAGTTGATTGTTGAAATAACGTGAAACCCTTCGGAGCGCCACAAAGGCCGCGTCTTTGAAAAGCCGACGCCGCTTTGTCAGCACGCCGAACGGCATTCCAACTAATTGAACGAATAAACTATATCCTGCTATTATAGATAGCTAGTCAAAACAATAGAATGAATTTTTCACTTGCGCACAAATAGTAGGAATTAGAGAAGAATTATGTTGTGTATGGGACGAATTAGGTTAAAAAAGAAATGGACCCTGTGACGCATTATTAACTCCACTTAGAAGGGTGACCACCTGACCACAAGTGGCGTAACAGATCTAAAGTTCCTCTCGAAGTTATCATTCGATGGTAGTCTTGAAGTTATGTCAGATACCTTTAGGCTGGCTGACTGTGTTGACCTCTTTCACACAAGAAAAACAGTTGATAATTACTAATTGACTTACTTGCATGAAGGGCTCATTAGGCAGGCGGACGTTGCGGATACGCGCTGGCGGCTTGTCTAAGCTGATGTAGTAGCCGAGTGCCAAGATTGTTCTAGAGAAAAGAATTAATAAGTTAGGTTCCGTCGGCAGCATGTACTTTCTTTTTTATGACGTAGGCCCTTGCGACGTAGGGCTTACGTCAACGGACGTGAGACCCTTGGCCCTGTACCATGCACAGGGCCAAGGGGCATAAGTAGCCACAGAGACATAAACGCCACATTTGGGAAGAGAGTTATATCAAAATTTATAACCCCTGACGATGACAACTTGTTTTTGATTTCGTCTATTGAATGGTACCCTAAACCTTTGGGATCAAATGCAAAACTGGATGCCTTTGATGCTGTTTAGGTTTTTAAATTATCACTATCTGCAAAAAAGGGTTGGTTGCGTTTATACACATTCTTTTTTCTCGTCAGGAGAAAAGAAAATAAGTAAGCAGTTGTCATTGTTGTCTTTTTGTGGTTGCTTGTTGTCTATCGAATGGGTGTTACGTCCCTTGGTTATATCCACATCTAAAGGTGCTCCCTCACCGGGAGCATTCGCGTGTAATGTAATGTTACAGATTCTAGCATAACATTAGTGAAGAAGGAGAACTGAGCATTACAATGCGCACCTTGTAATGATACAAAACGGAAAACGGTTAATGCTCGTCAGTCAGGGAGGTAATACAATACAATACAATACAATACAATGCAATACAATACCCTTTATTGCACAAAAGTAAAAAACAGAACATAATTCTTAAAAATTAGGAAATGCGCAAAAGGCGGCCTTATCGCTAAGAAATTTCTTCCAGGCAACCTCGTTTATATAGAAAAAAATATTGGAAATTAGGTAGTGCGGGGTGGTCAATATAATAAACATACTTATCTATACTATCTATACTAATATTATAAAGAGGAAAGATTTGTACCTATTTTTGTATGTTTGTATGTTTGTAATGAATAGGCTCAAAAAGTACTGGGCCGATTTAAAAAATTCTTTCACCGTTGGAAAGCTACACTATTCCCGAGTGACATAGGCTATGTGTGTACCACGGGCGAAGCCGGGGTGGACTGCTTGTATACAATAATTATAATAAACATACATACGCCTAATACTTAAATACATACATACAACTTACACAAAGAAAACATAACAGGACAAAATGAAGAAACTAAGTGGAAACAAGGGAAGGAAATTACCTTTCATAAGGATAGAAAATGCGGATTTAAAGCTGGCTAGCGTTTGGGCGCATCGGATAGTAAGTGGTAATATTGTAATGTAATGCTCAATGTCGAATCTATAATGTTCCATTACACCTGAATGCTTCAGGTGATGAGCACCTTATGGGATAAAGACGTAATACAGTTTGTTTGTTTACAAAACTTTACTGTACACACAGAACACGGATACAAAAACTGAAAAGTAGGTACACAAACAGCGGCAGACCTATCTCGTATAGAGATCTTTTAAAGTCAACCGGCCAGTACTTGATTGAGAGGAATGTTTACGTATGCGTTTGGGGCAGAAGTGGTGAAATATAATTACAGGCTAAGATTACAGAAGGATTCTCGTAAAAAATATATAATAAACTAGCTGTGACCGCGACTTCGTTCGCGTGGTTGTCGGAATGTTATATAGCCTAAAGCCTTCCTCTATAAATGGACTACCCAACAAAAAAACAATTTTTCAAATCGGACCATTAGTTCCTGAGCGCGTTTAAACAAACAAACAAACTCTTCCGCTTTATAATATTAGTATAGATAAATGTAAACTGACACATATACAAGTAAAATAAACTAGCTAATAGTTTGTATTGAGTTCGAAATTCTTATACTCACTTTAACGTCTGCACAGCCAGCTGTATGTCGTATCTCTTCTCGGCGGGCGGCAGGCGCTCGAACGGCACCAGGCAGGGGTGGATCTTGTGCAAGTCTTCGCGCTGGTCGCCGAACATCCAGCCAGCTTCAATCTACAAAAATAATTACTATTAGTTCGCATCGAACTGTATACTCGAAACGCCGTACGTTGTTCAAGTAGACTCCGAGAACTTAGCTGGCTCGTTCAATTATCATTTCCCATCGATAGGAGGTATACTTTTAAGGAACTTATCAAAATTTACCAAATAATTTAACAGACCTATTACCAAAACTATTACCCACGTTCGGCATTTTTAACTTGGTGATGATTGGACTTACCTTATTCATGGCCCACATTTCGTGAATATTCTCAGCCAGTTTGTCTCTGATTTGTTCTACATAGGACGGCAAGGTGATCTACAAATAAAAGAAATCATTAAATCTTACATCATAAGAATTTCGATCCCCGTAAAACTCCGTAAAAAGATTAAGTTGTCATTTAGATGACCAGCGTTTCGCCAGCTTTTGAAGCTAAAGGAGGCTCTAACATTACAGAAGGATTCTGTAACAACTCACAGATACAGTACCTAGCGGCCGCTGTCAGCGGCGTCTTCTGTGTGTCTACTTATGCCATCGTATCTTATCATCATATGTTGTACAGCGTGGTGATTATAGGAAGATCCTACCTACTACTGTGATAAGTGGTGGAGCAAAAAATAGCTTATCGGCTACATGCAGCGTGTTCTACTTGGAGCGACTTAATGGTATTGGACGCGGGCGTTCAAAAAGCTAGCGGCGGGCCTGTTTTGCTGTCCCTGCGCGATGACTGCGGGCGAACCATGGAGGGAGGACAAATTTGCCATCCCCTAAAATCTGCCATTCTAGGCTCCACCCTACTCAGCCTGCTGGTACATCTACCAATGGTCTGTAGTCTAGACTAATATATGCTGGTAAAGAAAAAAGGCAGAAACTCACAGAGACAGTGTCGACCGGCGTGGGCACGAAGGCCGTGTCGTCCTGCACCAGCGGCGGGCCGGCCAGCGCGCGCTTGGCCAGGTTCCCGAAGTAGAAGCACGGCTCCAGGCTCAGCACCTGCTGCGGGAGCAGGGACTCCACCAAGGGCGAGTAGCCCTCGGGCGCCGCGTAGCGCAGCCGGCCGTGCTCCCCGCCCAGCAGGAACCGACAGCTGGGAAATGACGCATCATCATCACCAGGTCTTTAGTCTCAACTGCAGGAGCACGACCCTCTCTGTACTACCAGGGTCATACTTGGCCAGCGCAGCCAGAAGATTTGGCCTACACTCTCCACGCTGGCCAGACGGGATGGAGAGGTCTCACTGAAGCTTTGTTTAGCTTGTTTCCTAAGTCGCCTTCTACGACATCCACGGGAAGTCTTGGAGTGGTCCTATTCTATCTTGGATTAACATATTGTTACGAAACTGGGGTTCTGGGGGTGAAAGATCGAGGCGCCGAGTACGTATGTGTATTCTAACTTGTCATATAGACTACAGTTGACAGTTCTTTAAGAAATAAAGAGTTTTATTTATTTAATTATTCTTTATTGCACAATTAAAACAAAAGTATTAGTGGCGGACCTAATGCCATATGGCATTCTCTCCACGTCAACCATTAGACCATGACTAGATCAACGGATCCTATATTGTTGCGATGCATCTCACCTTAACTTGCTGGAGCAGCTGATGACCGGGAAGAACATGCCCTCCAGGTTGAAGTTGGTGAAGGAGCCAGTGACGCGCACGCCGTTGAACATGAAGTTGATGATCGGCACCGTCAGGTCCAAAGCACAGCCGATGACGTCACCTGAAATAAGAATATAATCAAATACATTAAAATACGTCATTTATATATATTGCCCTGCAAATTAGGAGCAAGAATTTCATCCAAATAGAATTTCATGTTTTCAATAGTTGAGTGCTAATTGACCGAAAGAGCGTAGCGTCTGTTTCGGGATTGGCAAAAAATGCTTTTGTACGTCTGTCTGTCCTCACCTACTCCTCCATCCAAAGGAACCACTATAAGGACTACTGAGAATAAACGGCATTTTTCAACCGATTTTGACGTTCCTTGACTTACTTAATTATATTAGTCGGTAGTGATTTATGATTGGAGGGGAAATAGGAGGGTAAAGGGGGAGCTTTGCTGTAGCGTTATTTATTAACGGGTTTCAATCAAATTTGAGAGGCACACTTAAGACTACTCTACACAAGATGTTGCAAAAATCCAAAAAGGGGGAGTGGAGGGGGCAAGGAGGAATTTTGTTTGACGGACTAAACTCGTCGCGAACGTATGCTTGACGTAGTTTCAAGCCTCAGAGTAAGTCTGGACTTTGCTAGATCTTTGAAAAGATTATTGTCAATTTTTAGGGGTCCGTACAAAAAATTAAAAAACGGAACCCTTATAGGATCACTCGTGCGTCTGTCTGTCCGTCCGTCTGTCACAGCCTATTTGCTCCAAATCTACTGGACCGAATCAGGTGAAATTTGATAGGATTGTGTAATCCTATGACCCAAACACATATGTGCAAAGTAAATAAATATTTTTTTAAAATAAGGGTCGTTTTCGGGTGATAAATTAGGAAATTGAAAAAAAAAGTTTTGCATACCTTACTATGTCATATATCAAATGAAAGGGCTCGTTTATGAGGATTTTAAATATATTTTTGTTATAATCATAAAATAAATAGTTTTGATTTTATTCATGAAAGAAGACGAAAATTGACCATTCCCCCCCTGATCTCCGAAACTACAGAGCCTAAAATTTAAAAAAAAAAACCCAATTTAGTTCATTGCTTGTAGATTACAGGAAAACCTATAAGAATTCAATCAATTGTACGGAACCCTCTCCACGCGAGTTTAACTCGCACTTGGCCGGTTTTATTTTCCCACATTACTGTCTTGGCTACTAGATGGCGCTGTCCAAAATAAAGGTTTCTATTCAATATAACCACAAATAAAGCATACTTTTCCTGATATAAGGCTCTTCAGTATGTAAGGCGCCCGCAGCATGAACGGGAGTCTTCCTGCCGCCCGCCCACAGGAACGCTCCGTCAAACCCAAACGAGTATAGATCATCTCCGACGCCATTGCCGCCCCACTTCTCACCGCCGCCGGGGTAGGGGACATAACTAAAAGAAAATCAAAGAATTAATATGTGATTGAAGAGAACAATCAAGAAAAATCTAAATTTTTTGGAAAACAATAGGATGTGAACTGAAAAAATATTTTTAGCTTATCAGTTAGGTACCTACATGATAAAAAATATTGTACACGTATTTTTATTTTATTTTCTATGACTAACACATTGACGAAGATACAGCGCACTTAATCACAAGCCTCCACTCCGGAACTTCGCGCTGTATGTTACTGATTCGATAAACCGAAAATTATGAGTCCATTATTTCTGAATAATTGATGGAGTAAACAGAATTATTATTCTGTTTAGTCCATCAATTATTCAGAAATCCACATCCCTATATTGTACATGGTTAGTATACGATTATCCATCTATAACAGCTTTTAGGTTTACGCGGGCAACGCCATTAGTAAAATGTAATAAAAATCTCACCCAGAAGTGTTGGCCCATCCTATCCGGAGGTGTGGCATCATGTGCGTGGTTTTCTCGATGTGGTCCATGGTGACCTCGAAGTACCACTTCTGGTACACCGCCGAGCCCTCCACGCGGCCCACGAAGATGTTGGGACGGACGCTGTTTTACAAAGTCAACGTCAAAAGTCAGACACAGTTAGGTTATTATCTTTGGATCAAGTCTCCACTGCAGCAGCACGACCCTCTCGGTACTACCAGAGCCATATATTAGCCAGAGCAGGCAGGAGATTTGGCCTACACTCTTCACGCTGGCCAGACGAGTTGGAGAGGTCTCACTGATGTTTATAAGCTTTGTTTAGCTTGTGTTACCTAAGTTGCCTTCTACGACAACCACGGGAAGACGTGGTCCTATTGTACTCTACCGGGAACCACACGGCATATCTTTGGATATTTTGATCAATTGATGATTGTCAGTTTTGCTATCAATTTCACAATAATTGTTAACGTCAGATCATTTACTTACAGCTAAGTTTAGTGCCGCTTCCTAAGCGCAAGTGCAGTAGAAGCAGCAACAAACTGTAATGCAGCATTTTCACCAATGTCGTACACGATACTACATACACACATGATATTTATTAGTATTTCAATGATAGAATCCTTCTTCGTGCATCGGAAGGCATGTTTAACCGGTGGTATCGGCTGTCGTAATAAGAAGGACAACTTGACAACTAAGTTGCGTTAGAAAAATCTGACACCAGTATTTAATTGTTGAAGAGCCTAAACGGGTTTTATAAAATTTACACTACAATGAGTAGAAACCAATGCTAGTCTGAAAGGAAATAATAGTTGCTTCTCCTCTATCGCAGAAGTCAATTAAAATAATTTTAATACTTTACGAGTAAATAAGCGACGGGCTATAACAGCCATAACGTCGTCGTCGTATCGCGCAAAATTGTACGTTAGAGCTTGAGCTTGAAAGTTGAAACTTACCTCGACACATGGTCCACCAATTGTGTCTGCAACAGTAGATTCTTCCCTGGCAGCAAGTAATCACAGATGTTGTTCTGCGAAGACCTGACTGCGACCCCGTTACCCACGCAGAGAGAACACAGTACGTCCAGTACTTTCGGGTCTCGGCCGTGCTTCTCCAATAGGGAGATGATGACTTTTATGTGTTCGTCCTGCGGAAAAATCATGCTTTATTTAAGAGCTATGCTCATGTCGGTAGAGTGTGAATTCTCTTCTATTTTTCTTTCTCATCTGCCAGCTGTTTTACTTTACTTTACGAAAAATATATAATTAATATCGAAAGAATCATTACCTTTATCGCTGTAATTATCGTTGCTATAAACAATTGACACCACATTCACTTTTCACTGCACTTGATACTCGATCAAAACATGTAAATGTACTATAGTATAGCAGCTGTCCACGCAGACGCATCGCTCACTCAAGTAGGAGAGAGACGGATGTCGAACGCTGCCGAACGCAAAGGCCGATTGTGCTTCTTTGTCGCTCGTTCCGCGCTCTCGCTTGCACTTCAAGCCTTACATGGAACGCCTCAGAGTGAGGTAACGCCGCATGAGTCATGTTTTTTCGTGCGTGCAGCCGGCTCGAAAGAAGACGTTGTCACGTCAAAAAATACGTGTATTAATTTAAAGTGAAATGGGTCGTGCATTTTGAGCCTAGAAAAGGACTACTCTTCCCCTTCTATGGATGTTGTAAAAGGCGACAAAGGGACTAAGCACAAACATCTCGGTATTAGAAATCCAATGCATATCATATTTGAAGATAAAAAAAGGCGGGAAGATTAATTTACAATCAAAATTTGAACAAACGTTGTGAAGATTGGCAGTTCATTACGTTCGAAATGGATATGATCAACGACAATATTTTGTGACTTTTTATTCTCTTATTATTACAAAATAATTTATTTTTGACCGGATTCAATACACTCACCCGCATCATGTTCAGCGCCTCAGGCGAGTCTATCAGCACGCAGTGCAGTACATCCAGCATCCCTGTACCCTCACCGGATGCTTGCGAGCCGAGCCGAGAGAACAGCCAGTTGAGACGGTTCGAGTTGGCGAATTGGGCGCAGTTGGTGTGGTTGCCTTTGATGATGGCGGCTGCAAGAAAAATAAAATATAAGTAAAGACCGGAACACAAACTAGATAATATGCTTGTGGCTCTGTAGGCTGTAAATCTCGCAACTCACCCCCAACCCGTTGAAGTTTATCGATTAAAAAAGTTGTTCAGACAAAAAAGTTGCGTAATAAGGGTAAAAAAAGATTTTTGTTACATATTTGAAATTTTTCGAAATGGCTGAAATACGATTTTCTCTTAAAGTTTTAAAACTCCATAGAAACAAAATTTTATGGTGGTACCATTTAATTTTTTTTCCAAAAACTGAATCGATATTTTTTTTAATATAATTATCGAACCTGCTTATAAAACTTCACGAGAATCGGTTGATAAAAGCGACCTGCAGGCGAGAACAAATAATAAACATCAACTTTGTTGATCTTTTTAGGGTTCCGAACCCGAAGGGTGCAAACGGGACCCTATTACTGAGACTTCGCTGTCTGTCCGTCGGTCTGTCTGTCTGTCCGTCAGTCACAGGGCTCTATCGCTTGAACCGTAATAGCTAGACACTTGAAATTTTCACCAATTATATATTACTATGACCACAATAACAACAAATACTAAAAATAAAATAAAGTTAAAAATTAAAGGGGGTCGTCATACAAAAAACGTGTTTTTTAGCGTTTTAAAACATTGTACGGTGGTACGGAACCCTTCATTCATGCACGAGTCCGAATCGCACTTGCCCGTTTGTTTATGGTTTACACTGGGACTTCATTGCAGTATATACGTTTTACACAACATTCCAGATTTCTATACAAATTTTATCCGCAATTTTATCTAAAACTTACCCAAAAGCTGGTACAAATATCCCGAAATCATCTCCCAACTCTGCCCCGACTCGTCTCCCGCCAGGAATCCAGCCAAGAAGCCCTGCGACGTGATGACGTTGATCTTGTCTATGGCCTCGAGGATCAAGTTGAGGATACCTTCCTCTTGGAACAGGTCTTGTCGGTTGCGCAGAGCTCGGAACTTGTTCTGCTTTTCTTCGTGTTCTGGAATGTAAAGAAGTTGTAAGCATGTGTAGTACAGATGGTTGCATGCTGGGCTGGGAGAAAAGAAATGTAAAATGACTGTATTATTGCTAAATAAGCCGTGGGCGAAAATTTGGGGAACCATTTATTTATTAATTTAAAAAACTTTATTGTTCCACAATAAAAAAATGGTACAATTGGCGGACTTAACGCTAAAAGCGTTCTCTCCCAGTCAACCATAGGGATAAACAAATACAAATCATGTTGCGGCGCAACCATCAAGTCGATGCTGTCTTATCAAAGGACAACATCGACTTGATGGTGGAAGAGCATAGGCTATGCTTATCTATCTTCTATGCTGGTCTGGTGAAAAAGAAAAAACTTAATGTACCAGCTGCTGGGAATGGGCGAAAGTGCGAACCATAACAATAGGCGATGCGGCTAGCAACCCATCACTATTTTGATTAATTTTTTCATCTTCCGGCCCATCATCACGCTAAAAGTGGCCTCTGGGTCTTGTGGCCCTGGGCTCTGTCTGCTTAGAGCCGCAAGACCCACATGCTCTGTCTGCCCCATTAGGGATAAAGACGTGATAGTGTATCTTAGTCGATGCGGCTAACTACCAGTCCGCGGCTGCTATTTTGAAACCCTTTTCCATTTTCTCGTACATCGTCACGCTGAAGTGGCATTGGCCTTAGCTCTTTCTACCCCGTAAGGGGTAAAGTCGTGATAGTATACAAACGTATACAACGTGGAAGGGACATACCCGTAATAAAATGAAGCACGGTCTATACTGTTAGCAGTATAATGCACTAATGAAACTATTATATGGAATAACTCTAGGTATTATTTATTACGTAGGCACACGCAATTACGTCACAGGTAAGTAAGATCAACACGTCTTATCTGAAAGCCAAACCAGGGGGCTCTGGGGAGATCTCAGGCTGCAGGCTTCATAGGCGCCGCGTCCTTAAGACTCCTATGACGTCATCACCGCAGATAACACGGCCATACTGACGACAGCTTCGCCCTCGAAGCTCAAAGACCAAGCACCACACCATGAATACCATAAGGTCAGAAAACTGTCAAGGTGGGTTGATAGCCCACCGACACCAGTCTGACAAGCAGCCAAAATCCGTGAGAGAGGGTTGATAGCCTTCTAACACCTGTCGACGCAAAGTCGAAACTAACAAGGTGGGTTGATAGCCTACCAAGCTATCTGACAAGAAGTCAGAAACCGTGAGGGAGGGTTGATAGCCCTCTAACACCTGCCGACACAATGTCAAATCTGTTAAGGTGGGTTGATAGCCCACTAACACCTGTCTTTATTAGACAGGTGTCAGTGGGCTATCAACAGAAAGACCGTGAGAGATGATTGATAGTCCCCAAACACCTGCCGCCACAGCGTCGAATCTGTCAAGGTGGATTAATAGCCCACCCACACTTATCCGATATCTTAGTAAACGTGAAAGAAGGTTGATAACCTTCTAACACCTGTCGACACACAGTCGACACCGTGAAGGTGGGTTAATAGCCCATTAACACCTGCCTGACTTTACTTATAAAACTTGAAAGAGGGTTGATAGCCCTCTAACACCTGTCGACGCACAGTCGACACCGTGAAGGTGGGTTGATAGCCCACCAACATTTATCGGGCCAAAGTCAGAAAACGTGAAGAAAGGTTGATAGCCCTCTAACACCTGTCGACGCACAGTCGACACCGTGAAGGTGGGTTGATAGCCCACCAACATTTATCGGGCCAAAGTCAGAAAACGTGAAGGAAGGTTGATAGCCTTCCGATACCTGTCAGGCTGAGTCAGAAAACGTAAAGAAAGGTTGATAGCCTTCCGACACCCGTCAGGTCAAAGCCAGAAATCGTGAAGGAAGGTTGATAGCCTTCCGACACCCGCTAGAGTCAGAAAACGTGAAGGAAGGTAGATAGCCTTCCAACACCTGCCAGACCGAAGTCAGATATCGTGAAGGAAGGTTGATAGCCTTCCGGTACCTGCCAGACCGAAGTCAGATATCGTGAGGGAAGGTTGATAGCCTTCCAACATCTGCCAGACCAAAATCAGATATCTACTTGTCTGACCAATTCCGATTATTTTCACTGATTACTATTATTCGGTGAATGCTGTACTGCCACTAGAGCACAATACTTTAAATCAATCGTTAGAGTATATCTGAGTCACTTTACTGTATCTTACACTTCGGAATTGGCTCTTGAATTTGTTATACCCCGGCTTTCTTTACTAATGCATATCAAAACTTTGTTTTACGGGGATTTCAGATATCTTTGCTCTTTTTGGTCTGACCCTTGCTCCTGTGATCCTTAAGGTCTTACCTCTCCCCAGACTAGGTGAGAAAATTCACCAAATGCTTTAAAAATAACTTCCATACTGGGGTCGGCCACTCATTTGAGGCTTCTTAGAGCATTACTGTTAGGGTCTGCTGCTTTATAAAGCATTACCACTAAGGTCTATCGCTCCATAGGGAACTATTATAATACTGAAGTTGCCGCTCCTCAAAGCTTACGTACACTTGGGTCTGCCTCATATTAGTAATTGCTTACTGAAGTGTTTCACACATCATCTCAGATTCCACCTATTATCAGAGAGGAGTCTGTCTAAACAATTTCTAGTAGCCCTTCACAAAATTTACTTCTAGAGCGTCAATCTATCTGAGATCGCATATCAGCTTATCGCTTTCCATTAGTCATCATTAAATACAGGCGCTCTGCCTTGTGTTCAGTCAGCCTCTTGTGAGAAAATATGCAGTGTTACATTTAAAAATTCTCCAAGACTGCCTTTGAACTTAAATTTTAATTTTGTTGTGTACTGATGCATCTTATAGGTTAGACATTTACCAATTCAGAGTGTCAGTGACTCTCGTACTACATTTAGATTTCATCTGCTGGGCTGCACAGTCATGTCCTCATATTAGGTATTTCCTTTAGGCTCCACTCTTACGGTATTCTATAATGTCAGTTTTACACATGTAACAAAAGTCCTTTTCAGCAGATCACAAACTTTCGAGGTAGGTCTTAAACAATTTTCAGTCAACTTCTTTAATTTGAAACCACTGCTCAACATTTTCTTTTTCAAGCTGCCTAAAGGCTTAACCTTATTTCACGACTGCCATCTGATGCTGACTGCCACGGACCAACGTATTTTATATCCTTTCAGACCATTAAGACATTACTTGTGTCCACTAATCTAAGTGCGAGTCCAGCCCTGAACTTCTTAACATGCGTAATCGCTAGTTATGAGTACTTCCACTTGGATCATTAGGCTCCTCACACTTATAACGAGCTCCTGCTATAGGTACCATTCATTAAGCAGCAATTTTTAGTATCATCTTGTAGGTCCGTATCTATTATCATTGCAGACAGGTGAGGACTTCTGCACCAATTTTATTTTGTAGCAAATATTTCCTTAAACCATATTCTATTTTTAAGTCATATACTGTCAAAGGACAAGTCAAAAGATTTATCAGGAAGTGAACTAATTAGCTAGACAATGCACTCTTAACTTGTGATCCGTTTTCCGGTGCATTTTTTGAAGTGAAAACTTCTTTAGCGGCGTTGTGCACTTTTTTTGTAATGAGTAAAAAATGTTAAACTCGCGTCAGGACGTGTCCTGATCGAAAATTCGTAAGACGGGTGGAGAGTAGACAGCCGGCGCGGCGTAGGAGAGGAAGTATCCTCTCTTTCTACGGCGCGGCGAAAATGTATGCCTGCACCTGCTGTTTCGTTTACCTGAGAGATAAACTTTTTAATGTAATATAAATTGTCATGTTTGTGTACGATAGCGCAATAAATAAATATTGTATTCTACCACATAAATGATAGTACTTTTATACTGATAATTAAAGCAATTCGTGCAAAATTATTCCCTAACCATTCCAAAATATCAAAAATGCACAACGTTAATATTCAAGTTTTCACTTCTGCCGGCACTCCCAAAGTGCAACCCGTCATTTCGTTTTTTTTAAGAAACACGTCGTCGCTTGCGTAATTTTCTTAATTCAATTTTATAATTTTGATACAACTCCATTCTATTTGAACCAATTCAATTCGTGTGTTGTACTAAAAGTAGATCAAAAGACATCTGAAACAATCGAAATCTGGACATACTTTGTTGTCACTTGAGTCGTCAACAAATTCAGACGATAGTTTGTATCTTGACATGTGATGTATCCAATGTCCATCATAGCCTGGTCAACAGCTATCTCATAGGTGATGTCTCACTCTGAAAATCACAGGATAATATACTCCAGCAAGACACAAGATAATTAAATTTTTAACAAAAAAAACAAGCGACTTCAGTTTTTTTGAGGAGTTTCTTCCATTTCTCCAAAGTTATTTATCATATCTTCACCAAATTAAAATGGGACCAACTTGGTAGTAAAGGCTTTTAAATAGAAAAAGAATCATCAAAATCGGTTCACAATTAGCAAAGATATCGCGTAACAAACATACATAAAAAAAAACAGTCGAATTGATAACCTCCTCCTTTTTTGAAGTCGGTTAAAAAGGAATAAATTCTTCCTACATTTTCTTGTATTATTTGTCTATTCAGCTCCACATTTGCTCTTTCGGAAATCTATAACCAATTTCCGTTTCCCGACATCTTCAACAAATCTTATGTTCCAATAACTTAGCAATATATTTGTTTTACAATATTTATTATCTCATTGGCAACTGCCATTTTTCTTTTTCCAACTTAATAATTCTGTTTAATCTTTTTCCACCTTCATGCGCATCCATCGCGCTAAAAGTAGCCTGGGCTTTGCCGCCCTAGGCTCTATCGTCCCGTTAGGGATAAAGACGTGATAGCGTATCTGTTTCTTAACATCGAATAACAAAGGTAAATTATAAGTTAGGCGAGATTTGTTTAAAGAAACATTCCTTCCACGTACCATGGTCGTCATTGCAATGTTTACATTATATAGAGGCCCTGAATATTGGGCTTACTCTGTTCCGTATTGAATTCTGTTTACATGGCGACCAAAATTGTTTATGTTACGCCGGGCGGATACTGATAAGGCATGGCGTGATTGTTGGGAATTATATTGTACATTTACACTCCATGATATTCATACAACTTATTTCATCATCATTTCTTTTGTTCTTTCGCAACTTTCCAATGTTATGACTGTCAGTTTACTAGCCATCAAATCAATTTGTGTAGTGGGAAATTGTACTCAAAGAACGAATTATTTCACAAAGGTAGACCAGACATGCATTGTCAACTCATAAGTCATAGGTACTTGAGCATGCATCTACTTTGCATTGAGCACAAAGGATTTTACCACTTTTAGTCAATATTCGCTGTAGTGCAAAGAAGTTACGAATTGGTAGGTAAGGAGGACTTAAAACTTCTTCTCCTAGTAACTATTTTTAGATAACCAAATATCAAATCATGTCATACCTCCACTTTGAGGCTTCATTATTTTCACTTAACACCATCATCATCACCATCTACTTCTTGATCGTTACATCATCATCATCATTTCAGCCGTAGAACCCTCTACCGAACAGAAGCATCCAACTTTTCTTGTAACTTTGCTCAGATCGTCTGAGCACCTAGCAGGTGGCCCGTCCAACATGCGTTTGTCGATTCAAAGCGTTATTTGTCCTGCCCACTGCTATTTCAATGTTCTATTTCGCAGAACTATGTTCACATATGCTTCACATAACTGGTATCCTTTCAATAAGAATTAACTGAGGAACAAAATCTAGCTCCTTCACGCGCAATTTTTCAACGCCGACGTATTTTCCTTTTGGAACACATTTCCATTTCCAATTCACAGTATCCATCAAAAATATTGTCATGAAATCACGTTTAACTTTCACATTACACTTGTGTCAAGTTCTCTTCGGTTTAGCGTATTTTGAAGATTATTCCACCGCTGTGTTAGCAGTATAATGCACTAATGAAACTATTATGTGGAATAACTCTATTATTTATTACGTAGGCACACGCACTTACGTCACAGGTAAGTAAGATCAACACTTCTTATCTGAAAGCCACGCCAGGGGGCTCTGGGGAGATCTCAGGCTGCAGGCTTCATAGGCGCCGCGTCCTTGAGACTCCTATGACGTCATCACCGCAGATAACAATACTAAATAAAAATTCGACATATCCATACAAAAGTGTGCAGCCGCCTGCGCGATTTGTATGGGAACGTAGAATTTTTTTTTGTTTTTTTTGACTGTTATTTTTATTTCATTATACTTTAGTGGTCTAGTACAGCCCGTGGTTTGATTTATTACGGGTATGTCCCTTCCACGTTGTATATAGTATACAACCCGAGTAAGATTCATACTTGGAAAAACTTAACCATCGATTTTTCAATCGTCTAAGCAGAAAGGTTTGAGCACAATCTTACCCATGTCTTCGTCAGGCTGAGCGAAGTAATTGATGAGATCTTCCAGGCACATCACCATCTCGCCGAGGTTGACGGTCGCGAAAAACATGGAGTGACGGCGGTTCTCTTGCAGGGTTTCAAGGCCGCTGTGGACAGGTTTTAAAATCTGGTTTATTAAGTCAGATAAGGTAATAGTCGCTTATTAAAAAAACCGTTTATAAACACATACATCTGGAGTATAGCATTATATGGTAGTGAAACTTGGACTTTGGCCGAACTGAGCCGATCGCTCGAGCCGATCATGCCTCTCTCTCGTTCTTGCCGCGCTCTCGCTTGCGGAACGCGACAATGAGCGTAACGGGACAATGACGTCATCTTTTTCGAGCATGCAGCCCGTAGTATCGAGTTATTAGACGTTGTCACGTCAAAAGGATCGAGAACGTTTAGAGGCATTCGAAATGTGGTGCTAGAGACGTATGGAAGGTATAAGTTGGACATAGAAAAAGACAAATCAAGAAGTACTTAATTTAGTTGATGAGAAAAGGAACTTATTTTTAAAATATCAATATTAGAAGAGGAAAGATGTTTGGTCATCTTATACGACACGATCAATTTATTAAAAACATAATAAAAGTAAGAAGAGGAAAGGGTAGACCAAGAAGATCATTTATAGATCAAGTAAAGGAGAAAGTTGACGCCATGACGTATAGGGAGGTCAAAAGGATGGCTCAAGAGAGGGAGACATGGAAACTACTCCACTGACAAGAACATAGTTCTCAAATTATAGACAAGAGAAGAAGATACTTAATAGAGTCTCAAGGCTGCTGTAGACGGGGTCTTTAAAATTTGGCTTATTAAGCCAGATAAGGTAAAAGGGTCTCAAGGTCGCTGTGGACAGCTTATTAAGATTAAACTTTATAAAAATAAAGCTAGAGCCAGGTACTATCCGGGGCGGAATTTTGGAGTAACAGTTTTTTTTTTATTTGAATTTTATTTTTAAGTTTTTGTTAATTTCAAAGATCTCGACCTACCTATATGTTTAAATGTAATTTGGAATGTAATAGCCCATTTAAAACCTACTTGATGAACTTGGTGAAGAGCGAGGAGCACTTCCGGATGACCCTGGCGGTCCGGGACTCCTCCTCCTGCGACCGGGAGAAGTCCAGCCCATCGTCCATCTTGCCCTCCTCGTGCAGGATCGCCTGCTTTTCCTCCACTTTGCCCACGCCTTTCTTCTTTGTCTCGTAGGACTGGAAAGTATGTAACCTATTAAAGTTTGGGTTGGATGGAAGAAATCCCTTCTTGGGATATGTCCACCTTTGTGCAAGCTTATTTCCTTTTTTTTATTAAATATGTACTTTATTGGGATTTAGTGCAAAAAAGATCTTAAATAAACTGGAAAACTTGACTTTTCGTCTTAGGTATTCACAGCATTGCCGTGTGGTTTCCGGCAGAGTAGAATAGGACTACTCCAAGTCATTCCGTGGATGTCGTAAAAGGGCGACTTAGGAAACACAAGCTGAACAAAGCTTACAAACCCATCTGGCCAGCGTGGAGAGTGTAGGCCAAATCCTCTGACTACTCTGGCCAAGTTTGGCTTATTTTATCCCAGATCAGCATAGAAGAGCTTACTCTTACTTCTCTACTATTACCCTCGTTTACCTTGTAAGAAAGCCACAAGCCGGTCTCTGAGTGCTGCACGATGACGGTGGAGTCTCCGTACTTGATAATGGCAGCGCCGATCACCTCCAAGTCCTTGTCTTCTAGCACCACTTTCTGGTCATCCTTCTCTTGTCGGAGGCAGAAGGCGCAAGAAGCTGTTGTGGCTTCCTCTCTGGAATACGAGTCATAAAAAAGATAAGTCAAGTGCGAGTCGGACTCGTACATAAAGGGTTCCGTACCTTCGTACAATGTTTTAAAACGCTGAAAAAAAACACGTTCCTTGTATGACGCCTCCCTTTAATTTTTTACTATATCTTATATTTAGTATTTGTTGTTATAGCGTCCACAGTATATCATAATCGGTAAAAATTTCAAGTGTCTAGCTATTACGGTTCAAAAGATAGAGCCATGTGACAGATGAACGGATAGACGGACCCACAGCGGAGGCTCAGTAATAGGGTCCCGTTTACACCCTTTGGGTACGGAACCCTAAAAATTGTTATACAACTCCGACAATCAGGAATCCTATCAGCCAATCTTTACCAGTGTAAATGTTCGGTCAACTCGTTCTTAAGACGTGACTCAGTCGGTCAATATGAACAACTTTACGTAAGTAACACTTTATTGCACCAAAAACACAGATACAAATAATATTCCAAAATATGTACAGTATAGGTATACAATAGGCGGCTATCGCCAAGGCAATTTCTTACAGGCTACCTTTGGGTGACAGGAATTGTGCTAAAAATATCTGGTGGTGCGATGAAGAGAGTACTCGTAATGTGAAACAATAATTTAGTGATATTAAACAGTAAAATACTTAGGTGTTCAACTAAAAAAAAAATTTTTGAAAGGGAACGTCGAGATTTATTTTTATATAGGAAAATATTAGTGTTGACGCCCTAGTCACTCCTACAAGCATGTATGGCTTTACATTTACATTGTGTTATCATCATCATCCGAGTGTAGTCCCGGTTGCATCCTCAGCGTAACACTTCAGAGCCCGGGGTCCGCTACCCTTACCTAGGTGATTTGACGAGAGCGACTGCCATCCGACCTCCAAAGGAAAGACCAGAACCAATACTAGGATAAGTTTAAAACCAACGCTAGACCCACATTTACACTGTGTTAACCAAAATCGGAAGTAGTAAAATACGACGATACAAATAACGCTTCTTAATCTAGTTAGATTCTTTACTATACAAAAATTGCAGTTTAAACCTTGGGGCCTCAGATACAGCAGTAGATTTTTTCGGCTGAAATTATAAACAAAATCTGTTTACCTGCTCACTAAATACAGCTCATTCTGGTCGTTGACCCCCAAGTACCGGCCAGTGGTGATGTGCCTGATTCTCATGGGGTGGTACCAGTTGATGAAGCCGCCCGCCCACTTCGTCCGCGCCAGCTCCAGTCGCCACAGCGAGCGCGCTTGGGACATCACTGAACCACCTTCGTAGACCACGATACTGCGCACAAAATGGAGAAAATGATTTAGAAAGTTTCTTGACAAAGAGGCTAAACTTATTACTAGTGGTTCTGGGCGAACAGTAGACCTCACGAGCTCTTATAACCATGTAATAACCGACACTTTCCCCTTTCCTTGGCAAAGCCATTTTAGTGAAATCTGTCAATTTATAACGCTACAGCAAACTTCCCCCCTTTTGGATTTTTTTCAACATTGTGTAGAAAGAAGTTCTTAGATTGCCTCTCAAATTTGACTAAAATCCGTCAATAAATAACGCTACGGCCAATTTCCCCCCTGTTTCTCTTTCAATCAAATATCGACTAAAAAATTTAAATAAATCAAGAAACTTGTATGCAAATTTTCCTCAAAATTGGTTGAAAAATGCGATTTGTAGGCGAGACAAGAACAGACAGACGCACATTTTTTGGCCTATTTCGAAACTGAGACGCTTCGGTTGCTTCAAACTTGTTATCTGTCATCCACGTTGTTGTCCTTTGGTTTCGGAAGTTGACGGCCGAACATCCAATGATCGAGTGGTACAAGATAAGAATATTATTTGTACGAGCACTTCTTCATTTTGCTGCGCACCCCCACAACCACCACACCGCACAAATCACCATTGATGTTGATGTCCTATATTTGCAGCCTTCTGAAGAAACTCTCATATCGAGATGCAGGATGTGTCAGCGCCATCTCGTATGATTCTTGTGAACTATTATTGTGTTGATTTTTTGGATTACAGTCAGATAGTGGCGTAAAGGAGGACATAGGCTGCTGCGGAGCCCGGTGTGCTCTTAAGAATATACATACGAACGAGCACTGAGTATAAATCGTACACTAGGTAATACTTACTTCTGTCCCCCTTCCTTAGTCCACGTACTCGGTATAGTGAGACATTCGTCCCCTCCGTGGAAGAACCGCAGCACGTCCCCCCCGAACACGTAGCCCACGTACTTCATCCGCGAGATGCCGGTCCCGTACGGCTGCACGGACCAGTGCGTCACGTGGAAAGACGCGTTTACTATCGACACTTCGTTTTCTTTTGTCGTGTGCTGGAAGAAGTTTGAAACATACATAAGTCAAGTCAAAATAAGCTAAATAGAAAACAAGATATTATTTAATAATAATAAAAATTTTAACAAAAGAAAAAAACCGACTTATTTTTTTTTTAGGAGTTTCTTCCATATCTCCAAAGTTCTTCATCATACTTATCTGCACCAAATTAAAATAGGACCAACTTGGTAGTAAAGACTTTCAAATAAAAAAAGAATCATCAAAATCGGTTCACAATTGGCTAAGATATCGCGTAACAAACATACATAAAAAAAACATACAGTCGAATTGATAAGCTCCTCCTTTTTTGAAGTCGGTTAAAAATATATTTTAAAAATAAAAACAAGCTTTTATCTAAAACGATGAATTAAAAAGTATAAAGTGATTTACAAGACGAATCAATCAGTTGTTTTATCAAAGATGCCGTGGTCACCTTCCGGCTTCATCATGAGACCAGGTCATTGGTTCCACATATATGTGAAGTTTCAGATCAATCGAATAATGGGAAGTGGGTCTAATTTAGCTTGCAAGTTTAGATTAGAGACACACAGACAACGGGACAGGTGAAACTAAAGTCAAGTCCAAATAAGACAAATAGAAAATCATTGTAAACTGAGAAACACGATAGGTTTTCGACATTATATTACTGAGATCCTATAGCTATCGCCCGACTCCATTATTAGACCAAAAATTTGACATAATTATATTGTATTGTCATCCGATTTACATAAATCTATCGGTTGAAGATAACTGCTTCAAAAGCTTGTTGCAAGATTTGACCTAAATCAGCAAACGAGTATCATAGTTCACTGTCCCGAACATACATACATACATACACTGCAAGTAAATAAAAGCTTGTAAAAATCAAGATTGTACAGCCCTAAAGCTGGGTTAGGAGCTTAAATCTAAACTTGTTCTATTCTTGTTTTGAAATCAAAATATAATTTAAATTCTTTTAAAATATGACATATAAAATTCTATTTCTTACCAAATATCTCTCAGTGGCGACAGACACCAGAATCAAGTCATCACCGACTCTCACTTTCTCACCCTCAGATCTAAAAACAAACAATATGTAATTTATGATATTTTTTCTAAACAAAAAACTAAATACACATCAATTGTATACCTACTTAGACGGTATATTTTTCAGTTTTTTTTTGTTTATAAATTTTGTAAAAATTTCTATGGGACCACCTGGACAGTATAAGTACCTTTTAAAACAAAAAAATAATATTTTTTTAAATCAGTCCAGGCGTCTTCGAGAAATCGGGGAATATACATTAAAAAAAAATATTCCGACGAATTGACAACATCCTTTTTTTTTTTTAAAGTCGGTTAAAAATCAGCATCACATATCCACCACTCTTCGCAAAAATGTTTCATCATATATTTTAAAGTTACGTATCTACCACAAGGGAAATGAAAACCCACGAAAAAATTAAATGTGATAATGGAAGCCAAGTTTAATAAAGAATTAAACAAAAGAATTGAGGTTTAAATGGGATAAAGTTGTCAATTATCTTTTGAAGTTTTGCCCACTGACCTCCAAGCTTCAGCATGAAGAAGCCACCCAATAATAATGACGATGTTCTTTGATAGATTGATCTTTGAACTACTAACCTCTGCTTGCTCGCAGGATGCAGCGTCCACCAGCACGCCTCTCCTTGCGAGTGCTCCTGCAGACCCACGTCGAAGGCCAGCTTGTCTTGGGAAGATGACGTTGACAAGCACGCCAAGTACTGTAAACAGAAGGGAAAATGAGTATTATTAATAATTTTTCTTGCCAAGTATACACAGTTTAATATGTAAGGAAATTTATATTCAAGTCAATGTTGTTTCTTCACGAGTATTACAGTGTTTCAAACGGGATCAGGGCTGTCAAAAAATTTCATTAAATTACTGAAATGTTTAAAAATTGTGGTTGTGAGAATAGTAGACCTCGCGAGCTCTTATAATCATGCAATCTTCTTCGTCTAAGCAAGTTCCCGGTTGCAACCTAAGCTGTGCTGCTTCGGAGCCCGGGGTGCGCTTTCCTGCTTTTTCTTTTCCAAATATAACATGCATGTCATATTTGGAATGGTCACCCAGGGATGCCAAAGACCTTGCAAAATGGAGAAGAAATAGCCGGAACAGTTTAAATTATTTGGCTATAGTTTTACGACCGGCCGCCGCCCGACGTTAACCCTCCTTGGGAATGCAATTGGGTAGTTTCCTGGGTCAAAAATAAATTATTTAGTACTGTTAAGGGAATAAAATGTCACAAAATAATGTCACTTGTCATTTATCACATCCATTTCGAACGTGATTTTAGATTTATAAATGCGGAAAAACGGATATTAAGAGCGCTATTTGACTTCAAAAAACTATGACGTCACAGACCGATATTTCATACAAATCTCATAGAAAATATTTGTTTTGACGTTTAGAAAAAAGGGTCTGATTTGACTTGTTGGAAACTAGCGGATTGTAGCATGAGATGTGTGTGCTAAGTCCTTTAGTCGCCTCTAACGACATCCACAAGAAGAGATGCCGACACTTTCCCCTTTCACCTGGCTTAGCAAAGCCATTTCAGTGAAATCCGACCATACATAGCGGTACAGCAAACTTCCCCCCCTCCACTCCCACCTTATGGATTTTTTTTGCAAGTTCTTGAATAGAATGAAGTCCTTCCTCCATTTTTCGATACAGGGTATTGGTCACATATAAGATAATTTGAAAGACAGACAGAAGTGACATTGTCATCGGGTCTTTTTTAGTCTCCACTGCAGGAGCACGACCCTCTTGGTACTACCAGAGCCATATATTAGCCTTAGGATTTGGCCTACACTCTCCACGCTCGCGCTGGCCAGACGGGTTGAAGAGGTCTCATTGATGTTTATAAGCTTTGTTTAGCTTGTGTTTCCTAAATCGCCTTCTACGACATCCACGGGAAGACTTGGAGTGTCCTATTGTACTCTGGCGGGAACCACGCGGCAGAAATTGAGAAAAGTGACATAGAACAACTTATTGACGAATCATAAATGGTGTGTGATATGAAGCGTTTTAAATTGTGTAAATAAGTAAGCACCCTGAATTGAACAACGCAAACCAGGAATAACAAAGTGGACTATAGGACGTCATTTCACCTCAAACATCTGTGACACTGTACATTTTTACAAGGGTCGTATAAATACACAATATGGTAAGTACTTATAGTGAACTATTTCTTACCATATCGCTGTTAAGATGTCGCAACAGGATGGCATTCCCGTACAGCAACGTCCTGTGCCCAGAACCAGTTCCCTTCCCCTGCAACAGACAAAAAACATAATACAGAGTTAAAAATATAACAGACTTGTTGTTCAAAAAGTATTTTAGACTTGTAATAAAAATAAAAAAAATTCATCAATTTAGATAAGCTACAAACATAATCTTAAAAGAACCTAACAAGACAGTTTACAACTAACACCTACAAATTATTAAAATGGTTTTTACAACGAAAAATCAATAATTACTATTTAAACATAATTTAATCATTCCAGCCACTTCATTGCTGGACATAGGATATTTAATATGTATAGTCAATATAAAAAAAAATGATGTAGCAAAGCAAAAACGATTCGAAATTCCAAAATATGATACACAATCACTAAATGATTTTGAAGTCGATTTTTAACCGAAAATCAAATAAAAACTTAGTTGAGGTGTATGATAACTACTAATCAAAATATCCAAACGTTAGTTTATTTAACGAAATTATTTTTTTAACTCTAACTAAGCATTTCATAGAGTGATTTTAGTTTTATGTAAAAGTTTTCCCACAGAGAAAATATCAAGATTTTCGATGATCTCATTTTCAGCCAGGACGAATACGACGATAGACAACTTGATTCTTATGAAATGTTCTTGTAGAAGCGACTTGTTTATAAAGTAGATCGTCGAATATTTGAGCAGCAAGCAGAAGCCTGTATACTCGTACTCGTAAAAAGTCTATAGGTTGACTTGTAGAGAAAGAAGATCCTGGGTCTTAAGCCCACCTTTTTTAATCACAACTATCAATTCACTCCATGAAACACTAAATTAAGAGTACAGTTAAAGTATACTACAGCAGACATAGTAAACCAGTTGTCATCGCAGCACTGATGTTAATGGACCAATTAACGTTCATAGAAAACTATTACAGACATACCTTTATTAAAAACGCTTCGTTAGACAATGAATTTGACGAGAATCCATTGAGGACCATCAATAAACAAAACAATTTGGAAAAATGTTTTATTTTATATTTATTATCAATTATATTATGTTATCAATTTATTTTCTTTTTATTAGGGAAATATCGAAAGGCGAACTGGTAGACAATGCTTCCCATTAAGTGTTATCTTTTGTATTGTAATCGTTAGATTAAATTGTATCTGTTTATCCCTATGGTTGACTTGAGAGTTGGGAGAGAACGCTATTAGCGTTAAGTCCGCCAATTGTAAACAATTATTATTATTATAAAGTTTTAATAAATAAATAAATTATTGTGCAATAAATATTAAATAAAATCAAAAATCTCATAGATAAAAAAAAACCATACAGTTGAATTGATAACCGCCTCATTTTTTGAAGTCGGTTAAAAAGACTTCAACGCAACTTTTAAATAATAATATTCTGTATCTTTAAAAATCCTTTTAAAGCGACATGTTTTTTCTTTAATATTTATTAATAAAGTCTTAGATGGATTGTCGTCAAGAAAAGTGGAGTCAGATTTGGAAATTTAGAAAAAAAATCCGATGCGAAGTGACCAATCAAAAGCATGCAGTTTACCGGACATTCGGCTATACTCACTAAATTTTCTTTGCCCTGCAAAAATTTAAACACCACGACGATACTTATATGGATAATATTATTCACAAGAGGATAGTGTTAACACAATATTTGAATAAGAGATTTGATCTTTAAAATCTTTTTAATCAAGTTTATCTAGTGTTTAGTTATACAGGTGGGACGACGAGGCATTGATTTATATATTTATTGTATGGACTCTTGCAAAACAAGGGGGTAGCACTGACGATAACTTTCAAAATAAAAAAGTAAAAGTTAAATTCATACAATTTTACTTATTTAAAAAATACGATTCCTGTTAATTTAATTAGATAGTACTGAATTATTATTTTCAAGAATCATATAAACTGAAAAGTGATATCATTGCATCAATTAACAAAAATTTTGTTAAAGAAGAAAAGAAAACTTCAACGACTTGTCTTCCCACCAGTACTGAAAATATTATTTGTGAACAAGATATACATAATTGAGGACAGGTTCTCGACTGTTAATTTAACAGATAACATTTATTTTTAATGTACATTTAAATGGCGTTCATTCATACTTACAGTTTCAGAGCCGGCCGCTGTCACCAGTTCTTGAAGAGCCCTTACTGACAGCGCCTGTAAAAATTAAATAAAATATCAGTGAAGTCTCTCTCTCAGAGTATTCCCAGTTGCATCCTCAGCTGTAATGCTGCGAAGCCTGGGGTCCACTTCCGGCTTTTTCTTCTCCAATTCGCACGGTTTTAAACAACATTTCGAATACATTGTTGTATTTTTTACTAAAACATTGGCATATCCAAATGATTCCAAAAAATGACCGATCGCAAACAGAATGAACCAAGGAAGTAAGAATGTTACATTTCGAATCATATTTGAACTAACATAAACGACAATGCAACAATGCGTTTTCTGTAGATTGAAACAAGGTCAGAGGCCAAATTTCTCTCATTTTAGCTGGGGGCTAAAGTCTCCAGTTGTATATTTGGGGCATACAGATAGTAGGTATAACCTAGTTGGAGCACCTCTCCGGTCTTCACAAAACAACGTTACTCGATTGCTCCAATTTACCCGACAATACCCAGCTCTCGCGGGGGCTATTGTGTTACGTTCCGTCATTCACACCTTTCATATTTTTGAATAAATAATCGGCACGCGATGAACAACAATGAAATAGGGTATTTTCTGCCTGTTTTTGACGCCTTTTGAAAGTTGATTGATTGTGTTTCATGTAATAAGTTTTTTGAATAAATTTGATTCTTTCGTACAAGCTTTTATTGTGAAAGAAGTTATCAAGACAAATGCAATAAGCCCAAAGTCGATGGGACTGCGTCATTATATTACCCACCTTCCTGCTTTTTGTTATTGCACGCCTCATAAGCGAAGCGCATGAGGTAGTGCTCTACTTTCACCTTACAAAAATCAAGTGATTTTTGACGTGACAACGTCTTAAATTAGGTTGCGGCTGGGAGTCACTTATGAAAAAGTGTAACGCTCGGTAACGTTACGATGAGTCACCGAACGAGAGAGAGGCCCGCCGAATGCCTTGCGTCTCTCTCCCACTCAACTATGATCGGTCTGCCGCCGTTGTCACGTAAAATCTTCGCCCGTAAAACCGACTTTACAGGCAACCATTTTTTTAACTAAATGTGTCTCTATTTATTTTCTATCGCACTTGTACAATAATATTTACACATAAATGTCAAGGAAAAACACTAGTTTCAACACTTATGACATTTTTAAAAGACATTTTGCCTTTTAAATAAATAAAAAAAATGTTTAATAAAATCATTTTGTGGACGTCCGTGTATGTATGGAAACTGGCGTGGTCACGATAACTCCCGAAAAACTTATCTGATCAAGTCTATTTTTTTTATACGCTTCAGTATTATCCAAAACTAAGTCCTTTCGAAGATCACGGTCTAATTCAATGTAGTTTAATTGTAATTTCAATTTAATTGTGAAAAATGAGATTATGAGGCGTGCACTTTTGGATGTTTTATGGTATTGCATTGTCATTTGATTTACATTAGCATAAAAAATTTCATCTCAATCGGAAACCGGGAAGTGGCTCAAATTTTGCAAGATTTGTACTAAATAAACGGGTAAGTGCGAGTCCATCGTCGAAATAAAGAAGGAAATAAACCGTAAACGCATTGCGACATATCTGGTGGTATGTTCTTGTCAGCCAGTTGCCGACCAATTCCATTCCAGGCACTCTTTCCACCAAAAAGTCTTTGTACTTATCCGTAACGTTAATGAGCAAGTATGTTTTTCTAGGACTACTGGGGTTTTCTAAGATTCTAAACGTATTCTTCCATGTTGATCTGGAAGAAAGGAAAACAGCTTAGAATGTACAAGCTGCTTCTCTTCCCGCGCAGATTGTAAAAGCCGATTGAGGGAATGAGCGAAAATGCCAATCATGTTAATAGGCGATGCGTCTAGCAACTTATCACTATGCCCTTTTCCATCTTCTCACCCTTTCTCCACCTCTCAAGCAAGATGGTACGCTCAAAGTGGCCTTTGGGTTTTGCAGTCCTGGGCTCTGTCTGCTTAGAGCGGCAAAACCCAAAATGCTCTGTTTGCCCCATAAATATATACCCTTAGATAAAGACGTGGTAGTATACAAACGTACCTGTTCAATAACGAAGACGCACCGCGACAGGTCCGGCGGTATGTTCTTGTCGGCGACGTTTTCTAAGAAGCAGTGCCGGTTGCTGAAGCCCTCGGCTGCCAGTGATAGTATACAAACGTACCTGTTCAATAACGAAGACGCACTGCGACAGGTCCGGTGGTATGTTCTTGTCGGCGACGTTTTCTAAGAAGCAGTGCCGGTTGCCGAAGCCCTCGGCTGCCAGTGATAGTATATAAATGTACCTGTTCAATAACGAAGACGCACTGCGACAGGTCCGGTGGTATGTTCTTGTCGGCGACGTTATCTAAGAAGCAGTGCCGGTTGCCGAAGCCCTCGGCTGCCAGTGATAGAATACAAACGTACCTGTTCAATAACGAAGACGCACTGCGACAGGTCCGGTGGTATGTTCTTGTCGGCGACGTTTTCTAAGAAGCAGTGCCGGTTGCCGAAGCTCTCGGCTGCCAGTGATAGTATACAAATGTACCTGTTCAATAACGAAGACGAACTGCGACAGGTCCGGTGGTATGTTCTTGTCGGCGACGTTTTCTAAGAAGCAGTGCCGGTTGCCGAAGCTCTCGGCTGCCAGTGATAGTATACAAACGTACCTGTTCAATAACGAAGACGCACTGCGACAGGTCCGGTGGTATGTTCTTGTCGGCGACGTTTTCTAAGAAGCAGTGCCGGTTGCCGAAGCTCTCGGCTGCCAGTGATAGTATACAAACGTACCTGTTCAATAACGAAGACGCACTGCGACAGGTCCGGTGGTATGTTCTTGTCGGCGACGTTTTCTAAGAAGCAGTGCCGGTTGCCGAAGCCCTCGGCTGCCAGTGATAGAATACAAACGTACCTGTTCAATAACGAAGACGCACTGCGACAGGTCCGGTGGTATGTTCTTGTCGGCGACGTTTTCTAAGAAGCAGTGCCGGTTGCCGAAGCTCTCGGCTGCCAGTGATAGTATACAAATGTACCTGTTCAATAACGAAGACGAACTGCGACAGGTCCGGTGGTATGATCTTGTCGGCGACGTTTTCTAAGAAGCAGTGCCGGTTGCCGAAGCTCTCGGCTGCCAGTGATAGTATACAAACGTACCTGTTCAATAACGAAGACGCACTGCGACAGGTCCGGTGGTATGTTCTTGTCGGCGACGTTTTCTAAGAAGCAGTGCCGGTTGCCGAAGCTCTCGGCTGCCAGTGATAGTATACAAACGTACCTGTTCAATAACGAAGACGCACTGCGACAGGTCCGGTGGTATGTTCTTGTCGGCGACGTTTTCTAAGAAGCAGTGCCGGTTGCCGAAGCCCTCGGCTGCCAGTGATAGAATACAAACGTACCTGTTCAATAACGAAGACGCACTGCGACAGGTCCGGTGGTATGTTCTTGTCGGCGACGTTTTCTAAGAAGCAGTGCCGGTTGCCGAAGCTCTCGGCTGCCAGTGATAGTATACAAATGTACCTGTTCAATAACGAAGACGCACTGCGACAGGTCCGGTGGTATGTTCTTGTCGGCGACGTTTTCTAAGAAGCAGTGCCGGTTGCCGAAGCCCTCGGCTGCCAGTGATAGAATACAAACGTACCTGTTCAATAACGAAGACGCACTGCGACAGGTCCGGTGGTATGTTCTTGTCGGCGACGTTTTCTAAGAAGCAGTGCCGGTTGCCGAAGCTCTCGGCTGCCAGTGATAGTATACAAATGTACCTGTTCAATAACGAAGACGAACTGCGACAGGTCCGGTGGTATGATCTTGTCGGCGACGTTTTCTAAGAAGCAGTGCCGGTTGCCGAAGCTCTCGGCTGCCAGTGATAGTATACAAACGTACCTGTTCAATAACGAAGACGCACTGCGACAGGTCCGGTGGTATGTTCTTGTCGGCGACGTTTTCTAAGAAGCAGTGCCGGTTGCCGAAGCTCTCGGCTGCCAGTGATAGTATACAAACGTACCTGTTCAATAACGAAGACGCACTGCGACAGGTCCGGTGGTATGTTCTTGTCGGCGACGTTTTCTAAGAAGCAGTGCCGGTTGCCGAAGCCCTCGGCTGCCAGTGATAGAATACAAACGTACCTGTTCAATAACGAAGACGCACTGCGACAGGTCCGGTGGTATGTTCTTGTCGGCGACGTTTTCTAAGAAGCAGTGCCGGTTGCCGAAGCTCTCGGCTGCCAGTGATAGTATACAAATGTACCTGTTCAATAACGAAGACGAACTGCGACAGGTCCGGTGGTATGTTCTTGTCGGCGACGTTTTCTAAGAAGCAGTGCCGGTTGCCGAAGCTCTCGGCTGCCAGTGATAGTATACAAACGTACCTGTTCAATAACGAAGACGCACTGCGACAGGTCCGGTGGTATGTTCTTGTCGGCGACGTTTTCTAAGAAGCAGTACCGGTTGCCGAAGCTCTCGGCTGCCAGTGATAGTATACAAACGTACCTGTTCAATAACGAAGACGCACTGCGACAGGTCCGGTGGTATGTTCTTATCGGCGATGTTTTCTAAGAAGCAGTGCCGGTTGCCGAAACCCTCGGCCGCCAGGCACACGCGCTCGCCCGTCGCCGTGCACGACAGGCACACCATGTCTTCCTGTAACACAACATTGTTACCTTAGTAAACAAAATAATTACAAGATATAAGGCTGAGGATATGCGTCACCCCTAGACCATCGCATAGTGGATGGTCCAGGGGGAAGCAAGTTGCCTTAATAAGTACATAAATTAGTGGCTCTGTGAGCTGAATGTAGAAAAAATGTTCACCACGTATCCTAAAACCCTGGCTCCGTCATTTTAAAATAATTGACAGAGACAAATGGAATAAGGAGAAGGATAACAAACAACTAAAAACCATCTTTTATATAAAACATCGACGACCTCCGTGGCGTAATGGTTAACACGCTAGACCGCTAACCCGGAGGATCTGGGTTCGATCCAAAAGGCCATTTTCAAATTGTCCTGTGTCTGGGGTGTTTATCTATATATGTATCACTACATAGTATAAAACAAAGTCGCTGCCCGCTGTCTGTCCCTATGTATGCTTAGATCTTTAAAACTACGCAACGGATTTTGATGCGGTTTTTTTTAATAGATAAAGTGATTCATGAGAAAGGTTTATATGTATAATACATACCCGTGCCAAAGCCGGGGCCGGCCGCTATTATATCATAAAATATAGTATCGTTGAGTTAGTATACCATAACACAAGTTTAAAACTTACTTTGGGGCTAGCTTAATCAGTGTGATTTGTCCCTATATATTTATTTATTTATCGAACTAAAACGTTTAAAGGGCTCCTGAAGATAAAACAATTGAGCCCAAATTCGGTGGGGTTGTTGTTTTAATAGACAAGCCGTGGCTATTCCGGCTTCAGCATAAGAACAGGTCACTGGTACTTTATAACATCGCATTGTCAGTATTGTCACCTAATTAACTAAGTATGTGAAGCTTTAGCTCAATTACATAGGTACTGGGAAGTGGGTCTAATTTAGCTTGCAAGTTTCGAATACGGACAACGGGACAGGAGAAACTAAATAAAAGCTTGTTAGAACAAATAGAATACAAGATAGATTGTGTTGATACGTGTATCAAATCTGCAATGTTCCGCACTGCTTGCTTTTAGAGCTAAAGTGCACGTGGTGGGTCAGTGTAAACAGTTGGCCAGGGATTCGCCGGAACTACAGTAGACACAGCCTTCACCCGCTTGCGGCATTTAAATTTTTATAGCGCAAGTGTGGAAACTACGAGTACTTTTAGTATAGTGCTACTGTCCGCGAATATGAGTTTTGTGAAACGGGTTTATTAATTGTGTTCCAACAAACCTTTTCCTTTCGTCATTATTAAATAGACAACACAAACTTTTTAAATGTCTTTCGACAACAACGACGAATTTTATTTATTCTGTAACTGTTTTGTAAGTAAGTATATTGTAATAACATTAACGCGCATTCCAAACCACGCAAGCTACCTAGTTACTCAGTAAAAGGTTGTTACACCTACTTGAATTATGAGAAAAAGAAGAAAGTAAAAGAACTATGAACCTATCAAATTGAAGAGCGATTAGGATTCGTTTTCCTTTTAACTGGAGAGCGATACAATACAATACAAACGGCCTCAGCTCGAATTTCAGCAAACAAGCCTTGGTGGTAGGGCTGAACTGGTCATTTATCATCATATCAACTGAAATTTAGTTTATCTCACCGCAATTTAGGGTTCCGTATCCAAAGTATGCCTGTTACTGAGACTACGCTGTCTGTCCATCCGTCTGTCACAGAGCTCTTTCTTGAATCGTGATAGCAAGACACTGAAAATTTTTACCGATTATGTATTTTGTGGCCGCTATAACAAAAAGTACTAAAATAAGATAAAGTTAAAAATTAAAGAGGGTCGTCATACAAGAAACATGTCTTTTCAGCGTTTTTAAAACATTGTAGGGAGCTACGGAACCCTTCGCACTTGACCGGTTTTTCATAGTTGTCATTTTGCACAAGTATTTGTGCATCATTTGGTATCATGGAGTTTTATAAATACATCTCTGCTCTATTAGCCGTGTGGTTTCCAGCAGAGTAGAATACGACTACTTCAAGTCTTTCTGTCGATGTCATAGAAAACGACTTAGGATAGTAAGCTAAACAAGCTTACAAACATCAATTTAATTGACATCTCTAACTTGTCTGGCCAGCGTGGAAAGTGAAGGACAAATCCTCTTGACTGTTCATGCTCCTTCAATGGAGACTAGAAAAAGACCTGATGATGATGATCTCTGCTCTATCATCAGATCAACACAGTAAGCCGTATGGTTCCCGGCAGGGTAGAATAGGACCACTCCAACCAAGTCTTCCCGTGGATGTCGTAGGAGGCGACTTAGGAAACTCAAGCTAAACAAAGCTTATAAACATCAATGCATCAATGAGACCTCTCCAACCCGTCTGGCCAGCATGGAGTGAGTAGGCCAAAACCTCTGACTGCTCTGGCTAATATATGGCTCTGGTAGTACAGAGAGGGGCGTGCTCCTGCAGTAGAGACTAAAAAAGACCTGATTATAACACAGTGGTACCAAGCTATTGCATTGTCGGTCGACATACTTAAATGTATCTTTCAGCTCAATAGGATATCAGTAAGTGGGTAAGAATTAGTATGACAATTTAAGACAATTCAGTAACATACAAACATGCGTACCATGTTTGTATGTAACTGAATTTAGCAGGTAGGTATGTTTGTTACCTACGTCGTCGTGTATGTTACATATTAATAGACATAAGAACGTTGCAAGTTAAATAAAAGAAAACGAAATAAGATATGATAAAAATATTTCACATGTTCGAGCGCTATAGCTGTGACTATAGTTCTGCTTCTTGAATACTTTTTAAGACCTATATAAAGTGCGAAATACTCGTATTTATCGGTAGCGCCACCCCTAGCGCCAACAAGTGGGCCTTCGTCCGTCCAATTACCGGCCCATTCAAAAGCTTTTTATTAAAACCTTTTTATGAAAAGCTAACTAATCTATTGCGTTCATTTAAACGCTTGTTGGTTTAAACAATGCTAGCTGCTATAATCGAATTATAATTAGAAAAGTCAGGTTTTGTATGTAGGTATTCGATAGAAAATAAAATGTAAATCAGAATAAAACACGTCCCCACACGTAACCCTCGGCCACCTCGGCAGAGTGGCCAAAAGGATGACAGCCACGTCGTTGTAGGTATAGCAATGCTGATTATTTGTGCAAGATAGTTAGCCTTTTGTCATGGGATGCCTCGATTAGTTTTATTAAAAGTCCTTACTGGAAATGCACCTTTCAAAAACATGCGTTTCAGCCCAATTGAATACCAGCAAGTAGGGGTTCTGTTTATGTGCATAAGAGTTATTTAGACATAAAAAGCGGCCAAGTACGTGTCGGACTCGCCCATGAAGGGTTCCGTAGCAGCAAGTAACATAATATAAAAGTTCTAAAGGTAAATTGCGGTTTACGATTTATGACGTATTAAAAAATAACTATCTATGATACCGAGACCGCTATAGTTTTAATTGAAAGTACATACTTTGAGGTATATTATATACCACATTATTTTCAGAATTATTTTAGTAATATTTCAAAAGTTACGGTGGGGGGACACCTCAAATTTTAACTTTGTATTCATTGACATGAATATATAGAAGTCTTCAAACACGGCCATGTCCTTTTTGGTAATATAGACTAAACACGAGAGTAGTACAGAAAGATCAATATATTTTTACATACCTACGAGTACGTGGTTCAAATTAAATCCTACATATATTTTAATAAATGCGAATATTGGTAAGTATGGCTGGATGTACGGATGGGTGTATGGATGGTTGTATGGTTGTATAGATTTTAAGATTGTAGACTCACGGCTATCATATCATATAAAGGTAAAAGTTAAACTGCACATATCTGTTTCTTTAGTAACCTTTTATTATTCTTACTTAATTTCTTTACATAATGTTTTGCACTATAAGAAAGTGATTTCTTGTACATGTATACCTTTTTGTTTCTTTTTCTTTGTTAGCTATCTCTGTATTTAATGTATTATATAATCATCGTAGGTATTGGATCTAAATTACATATGTTTATTTAGATTACATATATGAAGATTTGTAACCGGCTTATAGTTATATAATAATTTATCAAAATCGATTTAGCCGCGTAGTAGTTACGAGGAAACAGAATTATAGAAACAAACATAATAAAACGTCAAAAATGTGTAAGCGGCCATCTTGGATCCAAAATCTGAGCAGTTTCAAGTTGCACTTGTAGGGGTACAGCCCCCACATACAAAATTATTGAGCCCTCGGAGGTCCTAGTGAGACGTTACGAGATATGACTTAATTTTATAAAGGATTTATAGGATTTTAGGAAACTTTTGTAAAGCAGTTATAGCATATGTAGATAAAAATTATAAAACTTAAACATTTTTAAACGCTTTACAATCATTACTAACTGAGTAGCAAACAAATAGTTTTTCGATGCTTCCATGAAGAAAGTGAATTGTAGGCATATTTATGATGTCTACATTTCACTTCTGTTTTGTTAGTCTATGATGAATCATTCCATCGGTTGACAGATCATTCACTCATTTCATTCATTATGGCAGCCGAAATTTTGCAATCCGTATTTAATTTTCAATCAATAAAATCTAGTTACTTACCGATGGAAAGTTATTCCTTCATATTTTGCTTTGTTCTTTGAATTACTAGTGCAGTATCTCAACACACACCAAGGCATTTTTGACTAAGTTGACAGTGTTTTCTTTAATGAATTGTGGAGTGTTTTATGCGCGTATTGCTAGCGAGTGACTAATGTGAGGTTAACAGTGATAGCATATGATGAATAGAACACAAGTGTGGTATGTGGCGTCTTCTCTAGTACGTAAGTACATAGATCTCGTTGTTTGTATTAGATTATCTCAAGACTGGGGGGTTTGATCTACATAGTTTCAAAGCAGTGTTTGTTGCATTTTAAAAGACCTTTTCAACAATATCCCACACGTTGGGGTTAATCAAATTAAATTTTTTAAATTCTCTTTTCGTTGTATTGTTGTATTGGCTGAAAAAAAATCATTTTTTCATAATTTTAAAAACCAACTTTTGGAACTTCAATATCTATCTATCCACTAATTTTCGTGACAATCGGTGCAGTAGCGGCGGAGTACGAGCCCGGACGGACAGAGGGACGACAAGAGGGACAGACGGACGGTCGGACGGACGGACGGACGAACGGACGGACATGACGAAACTATAAGGGTTCCTTGTGGACTACGGAACCCTAAAAACCTCCCAGAAGTAGGCAGACGAGGCGGAGTAACTTCTTAAAGAATGTGCCTCAGACTAATATCACCGTCGTACGATCGTGACAACATCTGCAACCATTTTGGCACAGTCTGGCGGAGTTGACTGAGTAATAAGAGTTATTTATGTACCTGACACATGGTCGCGGGCTTCGAACGGAATTATACCTCTAGAAACATAACATATGTCTTCATTGCTAATGCACTTTTATACGACCTCCGTGGCGTAATGGTTAACACGCTAGACCGCCAATCCGGAGGTTCTGGGTTCGATCCCCAGCCAGGGCAAGTTGGCAAATGGCTTTTTTCAAATTGTCCTGGGTTTTGCGTGTTTATCTATATATGTATTTATCATAAAATATAGTATCGTCACAGGCCGGAAACTCCTAAGGTACGCGCAATATGCGTCCCCGTTCCCCGTCCCCGCACCTCTCCCCCGTTTTCGCCTCGATTTGTCACATTGGCCGTCAAGAACCGGGGGAGAGGTGCGGGTGCGGGGAACGGGGACGTATATTGCGCGTACCTTAGAAGAGTCCCTTCTGTTCACTCTTACTGTATTCTGTGGTATCGTTGAGTTAGTATCCCATAACAGAAGTTTAAAAATAACTTACTTTGGGGCTAGCTTAATCAGTGTGATTTGTCCTTATATATTATATTAATATTATTATACACATCATCATCATCAGAGCGTATTCCCGGTTGCATCCTCAGCGGTAACGCTTCAGAGCCCGGGGTCCGGTACCTAACCTAGGTAATTGGACGAGGTTACCGGTTTTTACACAGAGCGACTGCCGTCTGACCTCCGCAACCCAAAGAGTAGACTAGAACGAATCTAGGATAGGTTTAAACAAACGCTAGATAGCGTCCGGGACGTGCCCTCCGAAGCACGGAATCTTTTTTTTCGGATAGTTAGGTGATTGAAGCCAATATCTTGACCAGACGGACCGAAAACCACTTTTTGCAAAGTATGCTTCCGCCTAGTTTGGGCTGAAAAAAGCATTTTTTCATAATTTTAAAAACTAACTTTTGGAACTTTAATATCTATCTCTCCACCAATTTTCGTGACAATCGGTGCAGTAGCGGCGGAGTACGAGCCCGGACGGACAGACAGACGGACGTACGGATGGACGGACGGACATGACGAAGCTATAAGGGTTCCTTGTGGACTACGGAACCCTAAAAACGGAACCCTTATAGGATCACTCGTACGTCTGTCTGTCCGTCCGTCTGTCACAGCCAATTTGCTCCGAATCTACTGGACCGAATCAGGTGAAATTTGGTAGAATGTTGCAATCCTATGACCCCAACACATATGTGCAAAGTAAATATTTTTTTTTAAATAAGGGTCATTTTTAACCGACTTCAAAAAAGGAGGAGGATATCAATTCGACAGTATGTTTTTTATTTTTTTATTTTTTATTATGTATGTTTGTTACGCGATATCTTCGCCAATTGTAAACCGATTTTGATGATTCTTTTTTTGTTTGAAAGCCTTAGTACCAAGTTGGTCCCATTTTAATTTAGAGAAGATATGATAAAGAACTTTGGAGAAATGGAAGAAACTCCTTAAAAAAATTGAAGTCGGTTGTTTTCTTTTGTTAAAATTTTAATTATCTGGTCATAAATTAGGAATTTGAAAAAAAAAAGTTTTGCAAACCATACTGTGTCATATATCAAATGAAAGGGCTCGTTATGAGGATCTCAAGTATAGCGGCGTGCGACTATGGAAATTTTACGGCGGTTCGCCGGTCCATGGTCGCGACCTTAAAGTCATTGCACAGATGACGCTGCTGTCGGTTCTGTGTTACCTATACGTCCCTTAGTCGCCTCTTACGACACCGTCGGGTATAACAAAGTATAAAATTGGAAGACGAGTAAGACGACAACATAACTCCCCTTAACAGCCATAGCTCCTCTTTCTTTCCTCTTTCACCATAAATAATAAAAAAAACATAGGTACATTATTGATTTTGACGTGACAACGTCTTAAATTAGGTTGCGGCTGGGAGTCACTTATGAAAAAGTGTAACGCTCGGTAACGTTACGATGAGTCACCGAACGAGAGAGAGGCCCGCCGAATGCCTTGCGTCTCTCTCCCACTCAACTATGATCGGTCTGCCGCCGTTGTCACGTAAAATCTTCGCCCGTAAAACCGACTTTACAGGCAACCATTTTTTTTTTTTTTGCATGAAGATGGCATCCGTGGTGTATAGGATTATCTAGTAATTTTAATGAAATACCTCTCCCTTTTTCAGAACGTCTGCATTTGATCGCAGAACTTTTGCCGAGGTCGACCCTGTCCCGCTCTACCTTTCACACTTGCCTTATAAATATTTTTTGTTAATCTATTTTCATCCATCCTTTCTACATGCCCAAACCATCTTAACATCCCTTGCTCTACTTTTGTCACTACGTCCTCTTTCACTCCACACCGATCCCTTATAACATCAATCTTATTCGGTATTTCAAGGTAACACCACACATACTCCTCAGCGCTCACATTTCAACTGTATTTATTCTGAAAAAGGGAGAGGTAAGAAGTACCTACCCGTAACCGAACGGCATGTATGAAGAGGTTGATGAGTGTAGGTGAAGCGAAAGAGGTCTGTCAGGATCGTAGCAAGAGGATGTCCATAGTCTCTGCCTATACCCCTGTGGGAAACAGGCGTGATAGTATGTATGTACGTATTAATTAAATAGCCACTAACCGTACGCAAGAATGAAACATCATCCTGCTCGCTTGCTCCTCCCTCCGCTTCCGCCATCTTGTGTGAGTTCTACCAAGCGCAGGTCTCTACCACATTACTGTTCCTCTTCAAATGCATAACTGGAACAAAGAAACCATACATTAGTGATATATCTACTTTATCATCATTATTTCAGACGCATAACGTCCATTGCTGGACATAGGACTTTCCCAAGGATTTCCAAAATGAGCGACATAGAACGGCCTGCGTCCAGCGCTTTCAAGGACCAGCGACCTTGGTCAGGTCGTCTGACCTTGTTGGTAGGTGTTTTACGCTGCGCTTGCCAGTACGTGGTCGCCATTCGAAAACCTTTTTGAAGTTTTAGAATCATATTTTGTAGTTTTTGAAAAAAAAAATTTTTTAGTACAAGCTGTGAGGCCTATGAATTTATCAAACAAACTCGATGAGGTTGTTTCGTTTTATTACAGGATTCCTATAGCCACCTTCCAGCTCCATCATCAGATCAGCTTCTTGGCATAATGATATTTCATTGTCATCTGATTTACATTAAGCATACAAAATTTTATCTAAATCAGCAACCTGGTAGTTTAGTTGCTCAAAAACTTGACAAGCTAGATAATAGCTTGTAAAAAAAAAAGTAGCACTCCGGGAGTGCCGACAAAAGTGAAAACTTGAACAAGGTGGTGTCGGTTACGGTAACAGTGTCGCGAGTTCAATGATTTATTCCCATCTCAAAATATGTGCCCAACGCGCATAAAGAAGTTTTCACTTCAAAAACCTAGAATGGAGGTATACATAATTCGTATATAAGAATATACAAAGTTTCGTGTATACCTGGCAACCAACAGGTAGGTTGATTTATGATACCGCCTTAAACGCTGAGGTAGGGCTGGCAGCTCGTGTATAGTGGACGGAAATTAAACGTTTTAATAAGTATTGAAATTCAGAGGAAAATAAATGATGTCTATAAGTTTTTATCCTGCTCTTCCTCGGGTAGCTCGGGCGGCTGATCATCGTCATGGCCACAGCAGTGCTTAATAAAGAAGGAAGCCCGGGTTTTTTGGCTCTCTACGCTAGGGCTGACTAAAGGTGTGGCACCCTTCTCTCTCTTGAAAACAATCTTGTGTGGCTGCAAGATGGCTTGCACTGAAGCCTGCTCTTTTCGTA
Organism: Acrobasis repandana; assembly: GCA_963576875.1. Classification (NCBI taxonomy): domain Eukaryota; kingdom Metazoa; phylum Arthropoda; class Insecta; order Lepidoptera; family Pyralidae; genus Acrobasis; species Acrobasis repandana. Next base: position 7,680,923 of record OY756241.1, on the reverse strand, counting down.
AGGCAGGTTAAAAGCTTCTTTGTCTGCAAGCACCGCTGTAGCACGACGATCATCAGCTCAGCTACCTGAGACACGGACAGACACACAGATACACATACACAACGCCGTGACACAGGCACGTCAAACATATAACACCCCTCTTTTTCATTAGTGGTTAAAAATGTTGGCCACTACACAAACTTACACTAGAACAGCCCTAATAGTGGCTACATTTGCACAGAAAGCCATCACCATTGTTATTTATTACTCATAACTACCACAACACTTAATTGGCAAAAAGGTCTCATAATCACATTTCATGGACTATTAATTTTGGCACGCGACCTAAAATATTTGGAAGAGAGCCCACACAAATGTGGGTTTTACCGTTTCACAACCCTATTCGACCCCTATCGTGTTCTACCTTCAGCGGAGCACAGTAAATAACCTGATAGGGTGTACTATGACAGTTAAAATAGGGTTATCACTTATAGGAATAGATACACTCTAATATACAATACAATACAAAAATCTTTATTGCACCAAATAAAAAACAATAAAAAATTACAAAGTATTTTATAGTAGTATTAATATTTAGGGTTCCGTACCCAAAGGGTGCAAACGGGACCCTATTACTGAGACTCCGCTGTCTGTCCGTCTGTCACAAGGCTCTATCTCTTGAACCGTAATAGCTAGACACTTGAAATTTTTACCGATTATGTATTACTATGGCCGCTATAACAACAAATATTAAAAATAAAATAAAGTTAAAAATTAAAGGGGGTCGTCATACAAGAAACGTGTTTCTTCAGCGTTTTTAACTCGATCTTTATAATGGCATTAAATAGATACTTGAAATTTTCACCGATTATTTATTGCTACGACCACTATAACAACAAATACTAAAATTAAGGAAAGGTTAAAAATTAAAGGCTTGCTACAGAAAAGTTCCCCCTATTTCTCTCCCAACCAAAAATCGCGATCGACTAAAAAAATAGATAAATCAAAGAACTTGTGCGCCAATTTTCGTCAAAATCGGTTCGAAAATGCGTCCTGTAAGCAAGAACAGACAGACGGACAGCATTTTTGGCCAATCTCGAAACTGAGACTATTCGCTCGGTCGGTCAATTAGATTCATTTCTTCAGGCTGATTTTATAAATCCACAGAAACTTAACGCTTCTTCTTCTCGAGTCGAAAGGCTATTCATTAATTTAATTAAATCAAATTTGACCAGTATTTGGCCACGGCGATTCGTTTGCCTCGTTTAGGTCTTGTATTATGCATGATGTGGGGCATTTCGGGCATGACAATAAGTGGTTCATTGAATGGACAACACCGCACTCGCATATGTCGTTTTTGGAGTAACACCACCTAACACGATTTTCTAGACATCTCCCAACACCAGTTCGGAGTCTATTCAAAAACTTAACGCTGCAGTCAATGTACTGCAAGTATTAATTTCGTTATTCAACTTCAGCCTGTAAATCGATACACGAGTGCCAATTTTTGTATCGGGTCGCAAAATATGAACGAACGATGATATTAGACTTTTATGATACGGGACCGTTTGGTAGTTATGAGCAAATGACTTAGCCGATAAAGCGGTAAACGAGATAACTAGTCCTGGGTAAATACGAAGACATTTATTGTGGTAGAAAACCATCCATAACGATCTGCGAGAAAAGAAGAAGGTAGAATATACCTTAGTTATTTTTATATTTAGGTATATCTATACTAATATTATAAAGCGGAAGAGTTTGTTTGTTTAAACGCGCTAATCTCAGGAACTAATGGTCCGATTTGAAAAATTCTTTTTTTGTTGGATAGTCCATTTATAGAGGAAGGCTTTAGGCTATATAACATTCCGACAACCACGCGAACGAAGTCGCGGGCACAGCTAGTTGTTCATATTTTTTTGTACAGAATCTTTTTGTAATCTTAGTATTTAATATTGTACCACTTCTAGTGATGTGCCGTTCCCGTTCCCCAGATTTCCGGGTACGTTCCCGGGAATGTTCCCAAAAAATGGAAATGTCAGGTAAAGTTGTAATTTTATTTATCAGACATATTTTTTATCACTGTAGGTAAATATATTTTACTAACGTAATTGCATCACTTGATATGGTTATAATTCAAATACATACATCCAATATTCCGTAGCATTCCCTAGAAATACGGGAACGTTCCCGGGAACGGCACATCATTAACCACTTCTGCCCCAAACGCATATTATGTAAACATTCCTCTCAATTACTGGCTGGTTGACTGAGAAGAGATCCCTATACCCTATACGTGATAAGTTCGCCGTTGTATGTTACTTTTCTGTTTTTGTATCTGCTTCTCTTTTGTGTACAACAAAGCTTTATAAACAAACAAACAAACAAACAAACAAACAAACCTTCATCTTAGCACATTCTCGGTTGCATCCTCAGCTGTACTGCTTTAGAGCCCGGGGTGCGCTTTCACACTTTTTTTTGACGTGACAACGTCTTAAATTAGGTTGCGGCTGGGAGTCACTTATGAAAAAGTGTAACGCTCGGTAACGTTACGATGAGTCACCGAACGAGAGAGAGGCCCGCCGAATGCCTTGCGTCTCTCTCCCACTCAACTATGATCGGTCTGCCGCCGTTGTCACGTAAAATCTTCGCCCGTAAAACCGACTTTACAGGCAACCATTTTTTTTATCCTAATATAATGTACCGAGCGTGTGAAGCGTCTGAGTTTCGAGATTAACGAAAAAATGCTTTTTTCCGTCTGTCTGTTCTCGTCTACAGGTCGCATTTTTCAACCTATTTGACGAAAATTGGCACACAAGTTTCTTGATTTATTAAAATTTTTAGTCGATTGCGATTTTTGATTGGGGGAGAAATAGGGGGAACTTTGCTGTAGCGTTATTTATTGACGGATTTCAATCAGATTTGAGAGACACACTAAAAGGACTTCATTCTGCACACGATTAATGATGTGCCGTTCCCGTTCCCCAGATTTCCGGGACCGTTCCCGGGAATGTTCCCAAAAAATGGAAATGTCAGGAAAAGTTCTAATTTTATTTATCAGACATATTTTTTATCACTGTAAATATATTTTACTAACGTAAATGCATCACTTGATATGGCTATAAAACAAATACATATATGCAATATTCCGTAACATTCCCTAGAAATACGGGAACGTTCTCAAATTCCCGGGGAATTAGGGAACGTTCCCGGAAATGGCACATCACTACACACGATTGAGCTAGTTCCCAAAATAAGTTTAAAATTGTATGGGGAAACTAACTTAACGATACCACATTTTATAATAAATACATATTATATTGTTTGTTTAAAACACCCAAGATTTTGAAACCCAGGACAATTTGTAAGAGGCCATTTTCCAACTTGCCTTGGCTGGGGATCAAACCCAGAACCTCCGGATTGGCGGACTAGCGTATTGACCGTTAAACCACAGAGGTCGTCAAATAAAAAGTGTGTGTGATTAACAAAAAGTCCAACTTTTTAGCTTTGTTTAAATAACTACGAGTACAAACGAATGTACAATAATATAAAGAGCAACGACAGTTCGTCGACCTCGCGATAAAAGGGGGGGAGGAGCCAAATACCTCATGCTATAATACATATAAATACCTATGCGCGAATTATTCGGACAATCTCATACAGGGAGGGCACGCGACAATTCGTCCCATACCCGAATATTTAGGAAAGGGGAATGAAAAGAATGCGAACTGATATAAGTACATATGGCTTAAGTTGAGATATGTATCTCCAAATCTTCCAGCGTAGTTTGTAGAAGCGAAATTTTGAATCGGACGGAATCTTCGGTAGACGTGTTCAGTCTATTTCTGTCTACGTGCGAAAGAGAGTATTTTCCCAATCACCCATTGTTGATTTCCCAATGCTTTACCTATCCAGAATATCCCTAAATTCACCTGATCTACACCTGCCTGTCGGTATGATGCCGATAATATCACGCACGATGTGAGGCTTTTAGGGTTGGATCTCATCTCCTCATCAGCACGCTACAGCACCGGCCGTGCTGCAGCGTACCGTCGCTCTCTCTCGCTCTAGCAAATTACTGTTCTGAGCGACAGAAAAGGATAGCAGCATAGGAAAGTGCTGTTCCGTGCTGATAGATGAGATCCAACCAAAAAAAAAAAAACTCTTAAGTAGAAGTTGCCCCTGATCAGCTACCATGCCCGAGAAGTAAGAACTGATGATAAACAAAAAAAAAAATTACCAAATATATCTTCAATTACTTTATAATAGAATATATACGAGCGACCCATACTTGACCACAAAAGTATTCAAGTGACCCTACGAATAATAGAGGTGACCAGACAATTTATATGGGAATAGCTAATTTCTTTTCATACTGATGTTTTGAAGTACCTATGTCAACCATACATACAAACAGTATACCATTCTGACTTTGTTACTGACGTTATCGAAATTTTCTGACCACTTAGGTACATTGGCCTTTTGTGCATTAAGGTGAATATATAAGCATTGAAGTGTGAAATAAATTTGTAACTCGTAAATATGGTGATAATTTCCATATTGCTCTTCGTCATGCACTAGATATCCTTTTAAATTATTTTATGAACTGCCGTTGAAACTATTTTGGTGATCCGTCTAGCTTTAAAACTTGCCGTGGCCACTTTTGGCGGAAGCAAGTTTTAAAGCTAGACGGACTAATGTAAATACTTGTAACGGTGGTTCGTAAAATAATTTAAAGGGCTATATATATATATATATATATATATATATATATATATATATATATATATATATATCACCATACTTACGAATTGACAATTTATTTCACACTTCAAGGCCATTTGCTTATATATTCACCTTAAATGTTTCTGGTATAATCTTATTACTTATTATTTTATACCTTTTTGCAGCAGTCTATAATGTATATTGAATTGTGACGGCCACAATAACCTTCAGAACACCTTGGGTTGCGAGCAACCATGTCTGACTGCAGTTAACACGAGGGGTTATGCGCCTTGTAAATGCAAGGGTATAGCTACTCGTATAAGGAAAATTACTACATGGAAAATACCTCACGCAACCCAAAGGACCAGAACCAATCCTAATTAGCTACTAATCCTAGGTACAAACGCAAGATGGCGTTCGGGACCAACAGCTTTACGTGCCTTCCGAAGCACGGAATCATCTTTCTTTACGGATAAACAGGTGATTCAAGCCTGCAATATCCTAACCAGACTGGAAACAACTTTTCACAAAGTATGTTTCCCAGTGGGATTTGAACCCACAATCTCCGGATCACAAGGCAAACGCCTTGACCACTGGACCACGGAGGCAGTCGGTTTGGTTATTAGTTTCTATCTATACTAATATTATAAAGCGGAAGAGTTTGTTTGTTTGTTTGTTTAAACGCGCTAATCTCAGGAACTAATGGTCCGATTTGAAAAATTCTTTTTTTGTTGGGTAGTCCATTTATAGAGGAAGGCTTTAGGCTATATAACATTACGTTCCGACAACCACGCGAACGAAGTCGCGGGCACAGCTAGTTCATCATAAAATCATAACTAAAATATTTTGCAGACATGTCGACTATATAGGCAATAAGTTATCTATATCAAAATTTACTGCCGATCTCTATGAATTTATGTTTTGTCGATACAGTACAGATGATGCTGAAGGTTGTAACATAAAAATCCTTTCAGCAAAAGATGCATTGTTTCGCGCAATATAACGTAAGATAGTTTCGGAAGACAGAAAATTCATAGTCACAAATCATTCCCTTTTGAAGCGACTTCAAAAAACCGGCCAAGTGCGAGTCGGACTCGCGCACCGAGGGTTCCGTACAAACCTGCAAGGTTTACAAAGTTCGTTCATTACGACAAGTAAGTTTAAAATTATTAAAAAAAAATATATTATGTGATGTAACTAAAAATTTATGGTTTTCGTAATTTTTCCTTTATCTATGCTATAAGACGTTGCTTCGTACCAAATTTCAAGATTCTGAGTTCACGGGAAGCACCCTGTAGGTTTTGATTCCCTTGCAAGTGTCGAAAATTTGCGGCATAAACGGCTGTATCTTTTGATTGCGTTGGCTTAGAAGTTTGATTTTTTCACAGCTTCAAGGGACAGTAGACCTGAGTAATTGATATAAATTTCAGCTTCATACCTCCACGCGTTCCTGAGAAAAAAAAGGGTCTTGACAGACGGACGGACGGACGGACAGACGGACAACAAAGTGATCCTATAAGGGTTCCGTTTTTTCCTTTTGAGGTACGGAACCCTAAAAAGCGGCCAAGTGCGAGTCGGACTCGCCCATGAAGGGTTCCGTAGCAGCAAGTAACATAATATAAAAGTTCTCAAGGTAAATTGCGGTTTACGATTTATGACGTATTAAAAAAAACTACTTACTAGATCTCGTTCAAACCAATTTTCGGTAGAAGTTTGCATGATAATGTACATCATATATTTTTTTAGTTTTATCATTCTATTATTTTAGAAGTTACAGGGGGGGGGGGGGGACACATTTAACCACTTTGGGAGTGTCTCTCGCGCAAACTATTCAAAAAAATATATTAGAAACCTCAATATCATTTTTGAAGACCTATCCATAGATGTACGAGTACACGTATGGTTTTGATGAAAAAAAAAATTTCGAGTTTCAGTTCTAAGTATGGGGAACCCCCAAAATTTATTGTTTTTTTTTATTATTTTTGTGTGAAAATCTTAATGCGGTTCACGGAATACATCTACTTACCAAGTTTTAACAGTATAGTTCTTATAGTTTCGGAAAAAAGTGGCTGTGACATACGGACGGACAGACAGACAGACAGACAGACAGACAGACATGACGAATCCATAAGGGTTCCGTTTTTTGCAATTTGGCTATGGAACCCTAAAAAGAATACCAGGTAAAGATCTGATAATGGAATACTTGAGAAATCGAGGGAACTCCTCTAATATCCTATGCACACATGCACTACATGTGTGCATGTAGTGCACACATGTAGTGCATGTGTGAAACATTCATTACATGTGTGAAACATTTCGATGTTTTTGTCAAGAAATCAAGCATTTGCATTCAAAAAGTGAGTTTTGGTGAAGAGGAACTGATGAAGAAGACTAAATATTGAAGTTATAGTCCGGTAAATAATGAGTGAGTACGTTTAAACCAACTAGATGTTGTAAGAAAATGTGCATACAGACCACCTTTGGCCGAAAGCGGTTACTATCAACAATAGCACTTTCCTTTATTTCTTCTTCTTTTGGTGTCAATCGACTCAAACGACATCATCATCATCCGAGCGTATTCCCGGTTGCATCGTCAGCGGTTACGCTTCAGAGCCCGGGGTCCGCTACCTTACCTAGGTGATTTGACGAGGTTACTGGTTTTTATACAGAGCGATTGCCGTCTGACCTCCGCAACCCAAAGGGTAGACCAGAACCAATCCTAGGATAGGTACAAACGCTAGATGGCGTTTGGGACCAACGGCTTTACGTGCCTTCCAAAGAACGGAATCATCTTTCTTTTCGGATAATCAGGTGATTCAAGCCTGCAATATCCTAAACAGACTGGAAACAACTTTTCACAAAGTATGCTTCCCAGTGGGATTTGAACCCATGACCTCTGGAAAAGTATGCTTCCCAGTGGGATTTGAACCCATGACCTCCGGATCACAAGGCAAACGCCTTGACCACTGGACCACGGAGGCAGTCAAACGACATTATATTGTCCCTCCAAAGTCATCATCCTTGCATCATCGTATTTTGTATTTTTTTAAAACGTAGTTATCACCGAAATGTGAGCTCGCGAGCCCCATATATCTTGGCAACGCTTGAACTGATTTGGCTCTATTGGTTACATCGACCTACATGATCAAGATTAATGAAGCTTTGATCAAAGACGTTTATTCTCTGTAGTTCCTTTTGTTTCCTTTGGAGTACGAGTTATCGTTGAACAAACATACATAGAGCTACATATATACAAACATACATAGAGCTACATATAAACAAACATACATAGGGCTAACTTCCTGGTTTCATATTGAAATGAAATGTTGTATGCTAATGTAAATCAGATGACAATGCAATACAATAACTGATCTGATGATGGAGCCGGAAGGTGGCTATAGGAACCCTGTAATAAAATGACGCAACCCCATCGAATTTGGGGTCATTACATTTGTCTTGATAAGTACTTGGGCCTCACAATAAAAGCTTGTAAGCAAAAAATAGACTCGGAGAATTGCAATTTTCAATAAGCGAGAAAAACCATTGAAGTCTCCAAGACTTTGACTTAGACTAAAGACGAGGATTTCAAATCTAATTCCATTGTTCTAGCACTTGTTGAATATCTCGAGGAAGCTCGACTATCGATTGAATTACCGTGCAGCTTTCACTAATCGAATGACCTACTTCTATGCAACTTACTGGAAAGTTAAGGATACGTATTCGCGGACCATTGTTAGGGTTCCGTACAAAAAATGAAAAAACGGAACCCTTATAGGATCACTCGTGCGTCTGTCTGTCCGTCCGTCTGTCACAGCCAATTTGCTCCAAATCTACTGGACCGAATCAGGTGAAATTTGGTAGGATGGTGTAATCCTAGGACCCAAACACACATGTGCAAAGCAAATAAATATTTTTTTAAAATAGGGGTCATTTTTTGGGGGCAAATTAGGATATTAAAAAAAAAGTTTTGCTAACCTTACTGTGTCATATGTCAAATGAAATGGCTTGTTATGAGGATCTCAAATATATTTTTGTTTTAATTCTAAAATAAATAGTTTTGATTTTATTCATGAAAGAAGACGAAAATTTACCATTCCCCCCCCCCCTGATCTCCAAAACTAATGAGCCTAAAATTTTGAAAAAAATACAAAATATAGTTCATTGTTTGTAGATTACAGGAAAACCTATTATAATTCAATCAATTGTACGGAACCCCCTTCACGCGAGTTTAACTCGCACTTGGCCGGTTTTATTTTTTAAAAGCTTTTACTCAACTCGCACCGTTCGTATGTATATAAGTAGGATGTAAGGTTTGTCGAAAGAATTTAAAATGTAAGATTAGTACGAATGTGTAGCTGGCATGTAGAAAGGAAGTAAGAAGTAATTTTAATGGAGAATGTGTGGTAAGAAAGGATGAAGATGGGATACGAGGACCTGAGATAAGGGATATATTATTGTTCTTAGAGTAAGACGCCAACGATGTATCTTTACATTGACGTTTTACTTTAATAATATACGAAGTTTACGGTCTTCCGTGATTTTCTCTCAGTCCCAATCTTACATATACAAAGTGGAAGGGACATACCCGTAATAAATCGAACCACGGGCTATACTAGATGATTTAAGTATAATGAAATTGAAACAGTCAAAAAACAAAAAAAAATCGACATTCCCATACAAATCGCCCGGGCCGCCACACACTTTTATATGGAAAGACCGAAATTTATTTTGGTTTTTTGGCAGTTATTTTAATTTTATTATACTAAAATGGTCTAGTACAGACCGTGGTTTGATTTATTACGGGTATGTCCCTTCCACGTTGTATAAGCGTTTAAATTCTACCAAGTTGTTCATAAGGACTCCACAGTCAAGTTAAAAGCCAGTTATGTGCCTAGATATATGCTATTTTTTTTAAATTACAAAATTTTGGCAACAACTGACATGTCATTTCAAAGCATTTTGTAGGAGGTACCTACTCAACGCATTTCAATCATTTGCTGGACGCGTAACTCGAACAAGAACGATACCCCTCACTATGGGTACGTTAGTATTAAGTATTTATTCTGTGATATGAGGTAAAAAAATTATTACCCTACTTTATGCATAGGGGAGATACTCAAAGAAAACATATTTTACCACTTTGTCAGCGTACAATAAAACTACATACCCATGCTAAATTACAGCTTTCTAGTAGATCCTAACAGTATTTCAGGTAAGCCGCGGACGAACCGACCATACCGAAACTATAAGAGTTCCTTGTAGGAACTCTAAAAAGGTTTTAAAGCTAACTTCAAAATAAGTCAAGAGGGGTCGATTTTTTCTAAGTTTCACCCTTATCTGTCTGTGGTATCCCGTATCATAGCTCCAAGGCATTTGAATGTGGTTTTCTTTGTGCCGACCTCACCTAATTACACAAACTATATAGTGTTTCAATGTGCTAACAAACCTCATATTTACGTACGTCCGACGTTTAAATAATTTCTTTACCGCCAGACAAACTTAATTTTGCCTTTGAGATAGCGAAATTTCCATATGAAACGCACCGCGCTTAAATTTTGCAGTAGAAACATTAAAGTTTGTCGGGGAAACTTTTTGTTACAGCTCTATCAAACGAGTCTAGACTTTAATCCCTGGGGTTTAGAGTAGTGTGTGGAAGATCAAGGATTTATCCTGGTCATGTTTAGGTTGCGACGCGAAAAGCGTTTACGTATAAAGATGAGGCTTTGCTTAAGTTTATGGACTGTTTAAATAACGGCGAATTTGTTAAAGGTATAGCGAGGTACATTTTATGATTTTTACCCTTTATACACGTTTAGAACGAATAGACGAGGAAAGATGTTGGGTCATCTCCTACGACATGACGACTTGATAAAGACCACCATGGAAGGAAAGATAGAAGGGAAAAGAGGACCAGGACTAGTTTTTAGAACACTCCTTTTGGTCGCTGGTTAAAACTAAACAAAGGGTATTTCATTACTTGCCAACTTCCAGCCTTATCCTTAACTACAAGGACCTTGACAAGGAGCCTTCATACCGAAGCGGCAAGGTCACGAGAGGACGAACTAGCCCGTAAAACTCAAGGACGTACTTTGGCAGGACGTCTTTACGCGGTATGAGCGATAAGTCGATAGTCTAGACCAGGATGTGAGAAAGACAGTGTGTGTCTTTATATCACTTTAGGTGATTCTCGAGTTGACAAAGGAAAAAAAGCTTTATTACTGTTCGTTCGAACGAGTTTAGTTCAGAAGAATTTTTGGACACTTGAGTCATCGTCGGACATACAGGTGACTTTTTAACCACCAGCCAAATTTTTGAAGCAAGTTCAGTCCATGATACTGAACTACTTTCTATAAAAAATGTATTGAAAATAGACAATTTTCTCTGCTTATAAGTCAGCCTGTATAGCGAATATGTTGGCTATATTGCAAAATATATGTAATACAAATACAAGTAGGTTGCATATCACTACCCTATAGTGGCCACACTGCCTTCTGAATTTTAAACACTTATATTATTAAGACAATACCTATCTCAAATCTACTAAATATAGGTATATTACCCTATAGTAGTAGGTATATGTATATAAGAGTCAAGCTAAAAGACCGTATTTTTAGGGTTCCGTACAAAAAGAAAAAACGAAACCCTTATAGGATCACTCGTGCGTCTGTCCGTCCGTCTGTCACAGCCAATTTGCTCCGAATCTACTGGACCGTATCAGGTTAAATTTGGTAGGATGGTGTAATCCTATGACCTAAACACATATGTGCAAAGTAAATAAATATTTTTTTAAAATAAGTGTCATTTTGGGGGGATAAATTAGGAAATTGAAAAATAAGTTTTGCAAACCTTACTGTGTCATATGTCAAATGAAAAGGCTTGTTATGAGGATCTTAAATATATTTTTGTTAAAATTATAAAATAAATAGTTTTGATTTTATTCATGAAAGAAGACGAAAATTGACCATTCCCCACCCCTGATCCTGATACTGACCCTAAAATTTTTAAAATAAGTTTGGAAAATCCAAAAGTGCACGCCTCATAGCGGTCACTCAATTTTCACAAAAAAAAAAAAAAATAGAAATTGAATATTGCATATTTATCGGTGTAATATTAACAAAATAAAAAAATTACTTTTAAATCTTCGCGCCATTGCCCACACAGAAAAGAAAGGTACTGCGCATGTTTTGTTAATGTCAAGAAGAAAAGAAAAATGAAAAGATTAACATTGTATCCAGAAAAAGAATGGAAATTAAGAATGGCTAAAAGGCAGATGCTAAACGCCGTAAAAAAATTGTCAATGTCAACGAACCATATTTACATAGATTTAGATATACCAACGATAGGTGGATTTCAGTTTATTGCTAATTATAATTAAACTACATTGAATTAGACCGTGATCTTCGAAAGGACTTATTTTTGGATAATACTGAAGCGTATAAAAAAAAATGGACTTGATCAGATAAGTTTTTCGGGAGTTATCGTGACCACGCCAGTTTCCATACGTCCTGACACACGGACGTCCACAAAATGATTTTATTAAACATTGTTTTTATTTATTTAAAAGGCAAAATGTCTTTTAAAAATATCATAAGTGTTGAAACTAGTGTTTTTCCTTGACATTTATGTGTAAATATTATTGTACAAGTGCGATAGAAAATAAATAGAGACACATTTAGTTAAAAAAATCACTTGATTTTTGTAAGGCGAGAGTAGAGCTCATATACGCTTCGCTAATGAGGCGTGCAAAAATATGAAATATAGTTAATTGCTTGTAGATTACAGGAAAACCTATAAGAATTCAATCAATTGTACGGAACCCTCTCCACGCGAGTTTAACTCGCACTTGGACGGTTTTAATTTTTGAGTTATGAGTCGCAGAAAATGAGTCGCAGAATTTCTGCTGCATGTGGTTTCATAAGAAAGTCCCGTTTGTGCCACACGGCAACACCCCGGGCTCCGAAGCAGCACAGCTGAGAATGCAACCACGCACTGAGATGAAAAAGAAATTGCGTAACTCATTTACTGTGACTCACAATCTAAAAAATTACGCTCGTTTCAATGGGCCTTAATTCTGAAACAGTTGGATAACAAGTTTATTTATCAGACAAATGAAAAACCTCTGATTTCCAATAACTTTTAAACGGTATTTTTTCATCAAATATAGCTAAGAACAATGACGACAGACAAGGCCTGCGATTTAAAAAATCGGCATCGATATTGGTCTATTCGTTTAAGAGTGACGATGCCACAGACAGACACACAAAAACACAGACACGTCAAACTTATAACACTTCTCTTTTTCGTCGGGGGTTAAAAAGGATGGTAATCCATCTCAATGTAAAGAAGATATATAGCTTAAAAAAATCAGATCGTTGAACTGCAGGCTGGAGCCTGTACTCATGAAAAGTTGATGAGGTTGAAACGAGCTCCTCTATCACGATAAAAACAAGACCAGATTAGCAGACTCGGTAACGAGGTTTAAGCTCAATGAACAGACCGCTTCTATGCTTCGTTCGGTGAGTGACTTGAGTGAGAGAGCCAGAGCCCCAGGGCAAGTTGGAAAATGGCCTTTTTCAAATTGTCCTGGGTCTTGGGTGTTTATCTATATATGTATTTATCATAAAATATAGTATCGGTAAGTTAATAGTATCCCATAACACAAGTTTAAAACTTACTTTGGGGCTAGCTTTATTTATTTACTAGCGACTTCGTTCGCGTGGTTGTAGGAACGTAATGTTATATAGCCTAAAGCCTTCCTCTATAAATGGACTACCCAATAAAAAAAGAATTTTTCAAATCGGACTATTAGTTCCTGAGATTAGCGCGTTTAAACAAACAAACAAACAAACTCTTCCGCTTTATAATATTATAGTATAGATTATTTATAATTGTATATACTTGAAATGAATGAATATAAATAAAATTTATTTATAGGTTGATAGAAATTAATATAATTGCCGATTCTAACGTTTTTGAAGAGAAACCTTGTTAAGGCACGTTGGGCATTGTTTACCACCTCTCAGGTGCCGAGCCTGCCGCGGTAAAACACAATTTTTTGCCACCTCTCAGCTGCCGAGCCTGCCGCGGTAAAACACAATTTTTTGCCACCTCTCAGCTGCCGAGCCTGCCGCGGTAAAACACAATTTTTTGCCACCTCTCAGCTGCCGAGCCTGCCGCGGTAAAACACAATTTTTTGCCACCTCTCAGCTGCCGAGCCTGCCGCGGTAAAACACAATTTTTTGCCACCTCTCAGCTGCCGAGCCTGCCGCGGTAAAACACAATTTTTTGCCACCTCTCAGCTGCCGAGCCTGCCGCGGTAAAACACAATTTTCCGTGCGTTTTTTATAGGGTACGAAATAAATTTGTTTTTCGAAAAAATTGTATAGAGAGTATATAACTATTGGTTGTATTTGAAAGATCGTTAAACACTTTACCTTTTTACACTATATTTTACTGTTTTAAAACTTATTATACCATTGTTTTTTACAGTTAATAAGAACCAATCACTTACTTTTCATACCTACTTCAGAAAAATTAATAAATTGTCGCAGTCTTTTTGTTATTTATTATCCTTATTATTACAATAATAAAGCAAACCACTTATATGAAAATCACAACTTTTCCAGAGTAAATTTACTTAAAAACAATATTTTAAAAATTGTTATTCACAAAGAAAAATACGCCATTTTCTTGGAGCACTGTACACTTCGATACGCGCCGACCGATGATCAAATTCAAATGGGCAGAGAAACGGTTCTATTGCCTTCACTCAAACATTGTATTTTTTTTGGGTTCGGTCATTTATCGGGAAAAATGAAAAATATATTTTAAAACTTAGTCATGTATTTAATGCTTAAAATAAAATGAAAAAGTAGCCGGTAGGGCGACCGCTGATTAGAGTTTAGGCAGTAGAGGACAGTGCGTGGATCAGCGCTTAGGCAGCTGAGAGGATCGCGACACTATTACCGTAACCGACACCACCTTGTTTAAGTTATAACTTCTGTCGGCACTTCCGGAGTGCCACTGTTTTTTTTTTATTTGTTCGTTACAAATAAGTTAAAGAAGCGACACAAAGAGACTAGTAAATACAAACTTTTGATTTCAGTTCGGGCACGACTGCCACTCTTCGTAGTATCACTACAAGGCCTCCTAAACACAGATTTCATTATGATAAAACGAAATACGATATTGGATTTAGAAATTTTCTTCGCGAAATTAATATTTCTTTGAGGAGTTTTACGAAATTGAATGCGGCCAGTGGTTCGGAAACTCAGAAGTTTAACGCAATAATGAAAGTTGAGAAAATCCCATTTAATAAATATGTTTCGGTTCCTTGACAAGCATATATGTCAATTCAAAGAGTTAAATAAGTGAAAGAATTAAAATGAAAATTTTGTTCCCGAGAATTCACCAATTAATTCAATTGGAATGTCGAGCTGAAAAACGAAAATTCAGCATACTATTCGGTGCTTATATAGTATGCTGAATTTTCGTTTTTTCTCGTGGATCGCGATGTCACCAAAAGGATTGATACCGGATGGCTTAAGTGGAAACAAGTTACTGGAACAACTTGCGATAAGCGACTCCCATTGAAACTAAAGGGAAAGATATATAAGACAGTAATAAGACCTGCTTTGCTGTATGGAGGGGAATGTTGGGCTGCGAAGAAGAAAGAAGAACATAAGTTACATGTAGCAGTAATGCGGATGCTTAGGTGGATGTGTGAGGTGACGAAGATGGATAAGATCAGGAATTAATATAAGAGAGAGTTTAAAGGTGGCACCGATTGTAGAGAAGTTAAAAAGCCACCGTTTAACATGGTACGGTTACTACGGTGGTAGAGGCGGGATGCCGAACATCTGGCTAACAAAATGGTTAACTTGAAGGTGGATGGCCACAGAGATAGAGGACGACCTAGAAAGACGTGGCGGAATGTGTTAAGCGGGACATGATGGACAGGGGGGTTAGTACAGATATAATAAATTGCCAATTGTAAGACAATTTGATTGTGGAACAATAAAGTTTAAAAAAAATTATAGAAAACGATGGAGAGAGTTGACATACAGAGCCGACCCCAAATAGGGAGAAGGCGAGGAAGATGATGACTATTCGGTGATTATATAGGGATTATCTCCCATTGCTGTTTGACAGTAAGACTATTACATACAGAAAGGAATCTCCTGCGGTCCCTTGCAATATGCGTCCCTGTTCCCCGTCACCGCACCTCTTCCCCGTTCTCGCCTTGTGAAGAGCGGGTGAATACCCATTGACGTGTGCACGGCAGAACACGGCGGCACAAGAACGGGGGATGCTCTATCGCAAGTCTAATAGCAAGAGCATCCCCGTTCTATCAGCTATAATAATCTTCTATATATCTAGCTAGATGATCTTATAAACTACGCAACGGAGTTTAATGCGGTTTTCATCAATAATAAACGTATAACACATACCCGTGCGAAGATAAATAGGCCAGTCATTTTCTTACTAAGGTCTACTGGCATAAAGCTGGAAATCACCAAACCTCCTTTTTAGGGTTCCGTACCCAAAGGGTGCAAACGGGACCCTATTACTGAGACTCCGCTGTCTGTCCGTCTGTCACAGGGCTCTATCTCATGAACCGTAATAGCTAGACACTTGAAATTTATTACTATGGCCGCTATAACAACAAATACTAAAAATAAGATAATGTTAAAAATTAAAGGGGATCGTCATACAAAAACGTGTTTTTTCAGCATTTTTAACTAAATCTTTATAATGGCATTAACTAGATACTTAAAATTTTCACCGGCTATGTATTACTATGGTCGCTATAACAACAAATACTAAAAATAAGATAATGTTAAAAATTAAAGGGGGTCGCATACAAGAAACGTGTTTTTTTCAGCGATTTTAAGTCATTCTTTATAATAGCATTAACTAGATACTTGAAATTTTTACTGATTATGTATTAATATGACCATTATAACAACAAATACTAATTATAAGATAACGTTTAAAATTAAAGGGGGTCGTCATACAAGAAACGTGTTTCTTCAGCGTTTAAAAACATTGTACGGAGGTACGGAACCCTCCATGTACGAGTCCGACTCGCACTTGCCCGTTTATTTTTATTAAACGATGATAAATGTAGCGGAAAAAATGGCTGCCATTTTCGCCAGCAAGAGATCTTTTTGTAAAGCGGAAGATTGACATTACGGATCTTAAATCTTAATTCTCTTTTGAATTGATTTATTTTCATGAGATAGACGTCTTGATCGTTTCCGGGGAAGAAATAGTGACTAAGCCACACTCACCGAGAAAGCAATGCATAAATTAAACATTCGAAAGAAATAATTAATTAAATATTTACTTATACTTAAAAAATATGAGTATTTCTCAAAAATCCTTCGTCCTATTTTGCACGTACCAGATTTCGCCCTTACGTGCCATGATTACCCAATGCGCCAAAACCGCGATTATTCTGTTAAAAATGTATGAGAGGATGCCCGTTTCGCGAGCGTTTTGTGGGATAGTGATGTGGTAAATAAACTAGCTGTTTATATATGTACTTACTTAGGGCGTTATTATACCGCCGTTTTATGAGGGCATTCCCGGAAAGATCGATAAAGTCGCTTCCTACTCGTAATATGTATAAAGAATATAATCGCATGGGAATGCTATTATTCATTTATTCGAAGTAGGTATATACCGGGTGCAAATGGTAATGGCAAGTGTGTATGGAAAACCAGTGGTGTTGAGTTGTGTGTCATCAGTGGTGATTGATGAATGATAGATGATTTTTTTTTTGTGTCCAATGCAGCTAAAATATAATAGAAAATTAATTAAAATTTTAAAATGTTAAAACATCGTTCTAGCGACGTCTCTTGTTTCTTTGACTTCAAAAAAGGAGGTTATCAATTCAACTGTATGTTTTTGAAGTGAAAACTTCTTTAGCGGCGTTGTGCACTTTTTTGTAATAGGTAAAAAATGTTAAACTCGCGTCAGGACACGTGTCCTTATCGAAAATTCGTAAGACGGATGGAGAGTAGACAGCCGGCGCGGCGTAGGAGAGGAAGTATCCCCCTCTCTTTCTACGGCGCGGCGAAAATGTATGCCTGCTCCTGCTGTTTCGTTTAGCTGAGAGATAAACTTTTTAATGTAATATAAATTGTCATGTTTGTGTACGATAGCGCAATAAATAAATATTGTATTCTACCACATAAATGATAGTACTTTTATACTGATAATTAAAGCAATTCGTGCAAAATTATTCCCTAACCATTCCAAAATATCAAAAATGCACAACGTTAATATTCAAGTTTTCACTTCTGCCGGCACTCCCGGAGTGCAACCCGTCGTTTTTTTTATGTCTGTTTGTTACGCGATTTTTTCGCCAATTGTGAACCGATTTTGATATTTTTTTTTTATTTGAAAGCCTTTACTACCAAGTTGGTCCCATTTTAATTTGGTGAAGATATGATGAAGAACTTTGGAGATATGGAAGAAACACCTAAAAAAAATTGAAGTCGGTTGTTTTTTTTTTGGAAAAAAAATATTATTTCTTATAAATGCGATGCCTAAGTTATTGCGGTGACTAGAAAATCTAGCTCCTGAATAATAAGAATGAAACTTTATCTCGTTGTTGGTTGCAAATAGAAGTGGCCTCTAAAATTCAATATTTGTGCATCCTAGGAGCATTCGCATGCAAAATTCGAGATATTGCAGCCAAGCCAGCAAAACTGCGGTCCGACATTCTACCGGTGCAAGCATGCAAATAAAGCATTTAGTTTGCCATGAGGTCGTCTGCTCACCGCGCACTTTGCGTCTTTTTTAATCGACTTTCGACGAAAGAGGTTATCAATTCGTCGGAATCTTTTTTTTATGTATGTTCTCCAAGTACTCGAGACGCCTGGACCGACTTGGGAAATTATTTTTTGTTTGAAAGGGTACTTTCCAGGTGGTTTCATAGAAATTTTATTAAAATCGGTTGTGTGATTTGTTTTTTAAACGAAAATAACTAGAAAAAAATATTTCCGCTAAGTATACAATTGTTTGAATTAGCTTTTCTGGTATTAAAGTCGGTTTATCATTTAAAAAAATATCAATAATTATGGTTTTTATAAAACGCTGTCCATTCATCATCATCATGATCAGATCTTTTTTAGTCTCGACTGCAGGAGCACGACCCTCTCTGTACTGCCAGAGCCCTACATTAGCCAGAGCAGTCAAAGGATTTGGCCTACACTCTCCACGCTGGCCAGACGGGTTGGAGAGGTCTCATTGATGTTTATAAGCTTTGTTCAGCTTGTGTTTCCTAAGTCGCCTTCTGCGACATCCACGGGAAGACTTGGAGTGGTCCTATTCTATTCTGCCGGGAACCACACGCTGGTCACTGTTCGAGTGTTTGGTCAAGCTTTGGTCCACACTTTAGTCTATATAAGCTCGTGAAGACTCATAATATTGGTAAACATGTAGCCTCTTACTTGTTATTATTCACAAGAAGTTACCACCGGCTCTCTACATAGTAAAGACATGAGACCAATTCAGGGAGTGAGGTGGCATGTGTTGGTTGCTCAATTAAACTACAATTTGTGAGCAACAGATGTGTTTTATTAATTATATATGCATACCATAATGGGACAGATTCACCACTTGCTTGATTTCTTGAGAAACACTTGTCAAAATACAATTCTTTACATAGGCAAATAAAGATTCACTTACTTAAATTGTCCTTGTTAATTTAGTAACATTATAAGTAGTTTACACAGGTAGACCTTCGAATGATGTACTTAGATTTCCAGGTTGTCTCCCAAGGTCCTTTCGATGTTATGCCATCAGGTCAGCCATCAGTGATGTTGGATATGCAGTCTGTTCCTTTACATATGTGGAAAACTAACTGCGCTCACTTTTTAATTTTTTATTAAATTATCTAAATTATATCTTAGAACCGAAAATCGAATGAGTTTATGAAACATATTAAGTTTAAAATTTATACTTATGTATTTTGTTAATTTGTTATTTATAGCTTTAGATATATAGTTTCACATTTACTTAAGTCTGTTTATATTTTATTTATGCTTATTTAATTAAAAGGAATGAATGACGACTAGCGACATCTCGTGTCAATTTCAAGCCGATATTGTATTTGTTTGGAAGACGCTAGTATAGATGTCGCTACTGATATCAAAATATTTTTTGTTTGTTACAGTACATCTCTCCCCGTTTAAAAAAATATTGTTAAATATTTTTTTTTTTTTAAGTTACCACGCTAATTTATTTTAGAAAAAGAATGAACTGCTAAACATTTTAAAGTGATATATCTGAGATTTATTTTGCGAAACTCAGTGGCCTTCCTATCGCCTACCTATTATGAACTTATTCTAAAGCAAACTGCATGCATAGTTTTGCTACTAAGTTAATTGAAAGTTTCTAAATAATTTAAGTACCTATTGTGCTCATCATAAGTGCTAATCTGCCCTACGACATAGTCTTGGGATCGGAAGCTACATTGAGAGCAATGTAGACTTCCACAGATCTGGATGCACTGATGCTTATATGTGTTGGTTTTAAATTCTGAATGTAGTACTAGTACACCGCAAATCTATCAAGACAGATTACACAAAGATGTAACACACTTCACAAAGTGAAGAAATTTCTTATATAGTTAACTTACACGTTATGCTAGCTTATAATTACTAACTTATTTTATCTAGTTACAGCTACTTTGACTGCAATATAATGTATTTACATTAAATGTTAATATTACTTTCTAAGTGTTATATATCCGTTCAGATATATTTGTTTTAAGTTTAAGTTTTATTTAAGTACCATGTACTAAGTATTAATAATTTTTTTAAATATACATGTTGAGTTAATTGGTTTGTTCCTTTATTATATTAAGTTGAGAAACAAAACCTTGTTTTATTTAAGTTTAATTAAGGTTTTAAAGTTTTTTATTTTTAAGTTAAGGTGTTAAGTTTAAGTTAAATTTGATAATGGAAAACATGAGCTACTGAATGTAAAATCATTGTATAACCTTGCCTCCTCATACTTCCTTTTCACACGCCATCTCTCACATACTCCAAATCTAAAAGTTGATGCATCTTTATGTATTTATTTATTTTTTTAATATCCTTATATCATTTCAGCATTTATTCATCCCCTTTCAAAATTAAATATTCACACGTCATAACCGGAACGCACGAGTTTGTGTGAATATTTGTAATGACAAGTTATTAAGATAAAGATAAGAGCTTTTAGTCTTCATGTTTTAAAATATCTTTTATGTGAAATTTACCTAAGGGTTTACCCTGCATATCTTCTAAGCTATATACTACGGGTGAATGTTTAAACGAAATAACACATTTTTGAAAACGTGGTGCTAATTTTGATGTAAAATGCTTACTGGCATCCGAAAGAGTAAACGTCCTTTTGTAAACAATTTGACCTACTCTATATTCTAAAGTACGTTTCCTAAAATCATAATGCTTTTTATTCTTGTCATGTTGTAATTTTAAATTTTGACTAACTTCTTTAAATATCGTTTTAAGTTCTTTTAAATTATCACCATAAATTCTATGATCCTCCACAGATAACAAGCAGTGAGGAACTGGTTCTTCAGAGTTCAGGTGCAAGTTTCCATCGACATACATTTCTCGTCCATGAACAAGAAAGAATGGAGAAAATTTAGTTGCCTCATTTACCGAGGTGTTTAATGCACACTGTATTTCTTGGATATTACTGTCCCATTTCCTATGGTTTGATTTCACATAGGAGGCAATAGCGTAAAGAACATTTCTTATGGCTCTTTCTGCTCGATTAACCTGAGGGTGATACCTAGGATTATAATAAATATTAGGCACATTATATTTGCACATTAAATCTCTAAATTGTTTTGAAATAAATTGAGGACCATTATCAACATAAACAAATTTAGGAACTCCGTGTACTAGAAAAACTTTCTCTTCCAGAATCTTAACAATAGCAGTGCCTGTTGCATTCCGTATAGGAAACAACATAACATATTTGCTAAAGTAATCTGAACATACTAACAGATTCGTGTTTCTCTTAGTTGACACAGGAAATGGTCCGAGTAAATCGCAACATATTGCTTCAAATGGCCTATTTACTTGTTTAGGATTTCCCATTAAGCCAGGTCTAGATGAATTCACCGGTTTGTACTCTTTGCAAGTTTCACAACTATTTACATAATTTTCAACATCCTTGTACATATTTTTCCAAAAATAATGTAAAGCTAATCTTTTATGTGTTTTAAAAATTCCCAGGTGAGCGCCAGTGGGCTGATCATGAAATTGTTTTAATAAGTTACCCACTTCATCTCTAGGTATTACCTGTTTCCATGTAAACTGAGATGTTAAATTATATTTATTTTTACTGTTTCTGAATAATTTATTTTCTTTAATCATGTAATTTGGAAATTTATGAGGAAATTTTTTACAATTTTCTAACATATTCAAATACCAACTGTCTGTGATTTTATCTGGAATATCTAAAGATTCTATTTTAATTCTTGAGAGTACATCGGGCAAAACCATATCTTTACCTTTTCTGTGTATTATGTTGAAATCAAATTGACTCAATCGAATGCTCCAGCGAGCTAAACGTCCAGAAGGATTTTTTAATTTATAAAACTATTGTAACGATGCATGATCCGTTATAATGTTACATTTTTGTCCTTCAACATACATTCTAAATTGTTCTAATCCATATAACACTGCAAGAAGTTCTCTTTCTGTAGTGGTGTAGTTAACTTCATGTTTATTAAGTAACCTACTACAAAATGCAATGGGGTGATCAAAGTCATCATAAGATTGAGTGAGTACTCCTCCTATTGCAAATGAAGAAGCATCCGTTTGAATTGAAAAAGGTAAACTAAAGTCAGGGCATTTAAGAATAGGAGCAGATATTAAATTGGATTTAAGTGTTGTAAAAGCTTCTTCTGCTTCCTCTGTCCATTTAAATTCTACATTTTTACATGTTAATTTACTAAGAGGTCTACTAATTTTTGAAAAATCTTGAATAAATCTACGATACCATCCAGCCATTCCTATAAATCTTTTTACTTCTTTGGGTGAACTGGGTGTTGGATAATTAAGTATTACTTCTACTTTAGAAGGGTCTGTGTGGAGACCGCTTTTATCTACCACATAGCCAAGATATTTAAGTTCTTTTCTACAAAATTGGGATTTCTTTACATTAATGGTTAGATTCGCTTCCAAAAGGCGATGATAAACTTTATCTAAGAGTTCTATATGAGTGTCAAAATTACTACTTATGCAAACTATGTCATCTTGGAATACAAAAACTTTATTATCAAATTCTGGACCAAATAACCTATCCATGAGACGTTGCATGGTGGCTGATGCACCCACTAATCCAAAGCACATTCTGCGGTACTGAAACAATCCTTTTTTAGGTACTGTAAAAGATGTGCGTTCAGCTGATTCAGGACTGTCATAGCCTATTTGCCAGTACGCAGCACTCAGATCAATTGATGTTAAATATTTTGCATCTCTTAAGTTGTCCAATATTTGGTGAATATATGGCAAAGGATATGCATCTGCTTTAGATATTGAATTAATTTTACGACAGTCTAAACATACCCTTAATTCACCGTTCGGTTTTGTTACCATAACTACTGGAGAATTCCAAGGTGAAGTAGAAGGTTCAACGACACCAAGTGCCAACATTTCGTCTAACTCTTTCTCTAAAGCTAATTGTTTAACGGGCGACAAAGGATAATATCTCTGTTTAATTGGTGGATGATCACCTGTATCTATTTTATGTGTAATTAAACTTGTCATTCCTAAACCAACTTTTTCAGTGTTAATGTTATCAAATTTTAAAATCATTTTATCTAATTTCTGTTGTTGTTGTTTAGTTAATGATTCGTAACATTCCAAGCCTTGATTTTTCGAAATCTCATTTATTTGACAAACTGGTATGTTGTATTTTTTATTTTTACTAATCAAATTATTTAATTTGAAAGTGTTGAAAAAGTCTATGCCGAAAATTACTGAAGTTATTATGTTAGGTACTACAAAAAAATTTACTGTTTTAATTTGACCGTTATATTTTAATGGCAGACTCATATGACCTATGCACTGGATTCTTGATCCATCTGCTGTCCTAACTTCCTGTCCTTTAGGTAAGTGAATTAATTTAAATCCATATTTTATGAATAATTTATGAGAATTGTTTCCAATTATTGAGCACACAGCGCCTGTGTCCAGCAATCCATAAACCTCTAAGTTAAGTACGTTGACTAATATGTAAGGTCTAACATCACTAATATTTGCTGGGAACAAAGCTGTATTAATATCATATGGTGTACATGATGATATGTCAAAAAGTATATCACTGTGGCTCAAATTAATTAGTTTTTTGCACACTTAGGGCATTCCGTTCTTTTAAATCCCTTTTCACCACACTTAAAACATACTAACTCCTTAGAAGCTTTGCATTCGCTGGTGTAGTGGTTTGTGCGGTTGCAACGGAAACACTTTTTATTGGTATGCCCAGAAGTAGATGGTTTTTCTATAGCCAACACCTGTTTTTCAGATTTATGTGTGTTGCCTGAAGACTTTTCTTTAGTCAAAGTGTTAAAATCCTGTTTTAAATTTGACGGCTTTGGCTCTACAAATTGATCTGACCTCGCACGAGCAAGTTCTAACTTTTTACCATACATTTGTAGTTGTCTAATTGAGCTAATATCTAACAATGCCATTTCCCTCATATATTCAGGTCTAATGTTGTGCATAAGAATGTCCAGCTGCTCCTCTTCCGGTAATGGTTTAGAAAGTCTAGAAATCATTCCTTGCATAATTGACAAATACACCACTATCGATTCATTTTTTGATTGAGTGCGTGAACGTATCTCTTTTGTCAATTTATAGTCTAAATCAGGTATATCAAAATCTTCACGTAGACCAGCGAGTAAGTCTTTATACGTGCTAAAAGAATTTTTATTCGACCTAAACCAACACAATGCTGATTTTTCTAACAAGTCGGAGAAAGCCACTAAAGTACGCTCCTCAGATATATCTCTTGCCTGTCTAAGTTCTTCTAACCTTTCTATAAAAACTCTAACACAGGTCGTACCGTCATATTTTAAATTTAAAGAACATAAATTGATAGGTTTTTCTTTAACGAATACCACTTTCGAAGTCTCAGTTAATTCCTTTTCTGGTGATGTCTGATGTGGGGTTCTCATTTCCTCATCATCAGAATCCTCATGTTGTAAAGCAATTATATTAATTAATTTGTTTTTTAGTTGCAGTAACTCATCGTTAGGTGATGATACGCGAGGTAGTCTCATTAAATAATATTGTGATCGGGCAACTAACCGTTTGACAGCTATGGTGTCTCCTGGTATTAAAGATTGGTTTTGTTTTTCTAGTTCACATATCGGTTTGGAACAGCACTGCACTTCCTCATCAGCTTCAGGTGACCGGAAGTCGCCTGGTTTTATACTACCTCTGCGGTACATGCTGGCTATCTTCCTGTACTGTCCTCTAAGTACATCCCTCGAGGATCCCTCATCTGTGGAAACACCAAAATACTTAAGCTCAAATAACAATTCCTCCTTACGGAGATGACTAATCCAAGTTGAAATATCCATTATAGGTAATAACTAGTCCTTAGTTATTAACTTTATACAAACAATATTGTTTTAAGATGTATATTTAAGTTTATATGGTTATATTTAAGTTATACAGTTATAGCTGTATATTATAAGTAAGGTTAGGTACAATTAAATATTACCTTCCTACCAATATAAGTTTAATCTAAGTTAATTACTAACACTTCTTAGTTTAATAGCTAATTAAGGTTAGGTTATTTACTAAGTTTATTACTAAGTTAAATTTTTAAGTTTTAAATTTTAATTAAGCAACAAAGCACACGCTTCACGTTGGGTAGCCAATTGTAGCCTCTTACTTGTTATTATTCACAAGAAGTTACCACCGGCTCTCTACATAGTAAAGACATGAGACCAATTCAGGGAGTGAGGTGGCATGTGTTGGTTGCTCAATTAAACTACAATTTGTGAGCAACAGATGTGTTTTATTAATTATATATGCATACCATAATGGGACAGATTCACCACTTGCTTGATTTCTTGAGAAACACTTGTCAAAATACAATTCTTTACATAGGCAAATAAAGATTCACTTACTTAAATTGTCCTTGTTAATTTAGTAACATTATAAGTAGTTTACACAGGTAGACCTTCGAATGATGTACTTAGATTTCCAGGTTGTCTCCCAAGGTCCTTTCGATGTTATGCCATCAGGTCAGCCATCAGTGATGTTGGATATGCAGTCTGTTCCTTTACATATGTGGAAAACTAACTGCGCTCACTTTTTAATTTTTTATTAAATTATCTAAATTATATCTTAGAACCGAAAATCGAATGAGTTTATGAAACATATTAAGTTTAAAATTTATACTTATGTATTTTGTTAATTTGTTATTTATAGCTTTAGATATATAGTTTCACATTTACTTAAGTCTGTTTATATTTTATTTATGCTTATTTAATTAAAAGGAATGAATGACGACTAGCGACATCTCGTGTCAATTTCAAGCCGATATTGTATTTGTTTGGAAGACGCTAGTATAGATGTCGCTACTGATATCAAAATATTTTTTGTTTGTTACAAACAACAGTGACTACATTCAATATTTGCAACGGTAATACTGCACCGTCCCAGCCTAGCCGGTCCCAGGTTCATTCGCATGCAAAATTCGGGATATTGCAGCCAAAGCGGCAGTTCGACATTCTGCGCCCATAAATAAAGCATTGTAGTTGGTTTGCATCGTAAATTTAACATATAGCTGTGGTTTTGATTACGATTACGTATTTTTTACTTTTATTTAGCTTGCCCTGTTTATTGTTATTTGGTTTTTGGGTCAAATCTTTCAGGTTAAATTTGAGCCACTTCTCGGTTTCCGATTGAGATGAAATTTTGTATATAAATCACTAGCTGTGCCCGCGACTTCGTTTGCGTGGTTGTCGGAATGTTATATAGCCTAAAGCCTTCCTCTATAATTGGACTACCCAACAAAAAAAGAATTTTTCAAATCGGACCATTAGTTCCTGAGATTAGCGCGTTTAAACAAACAAACAAACAGACAAACAAACTCTTCCGCTTTATAATATTAGTATAGATATGACAATGCAATATTATTGACCGAGCGAGCGAAGCGTCTCAGTTTCGAGATTAGCCAAAAATTCTTTTGTCCGTCTGTCTGTCTGTCTGTTCTCGACTACAGGTCGCATTTCTTAACCGATTCTCATGAAATTTTGTAAGCACGTTCAGCAACTAAATAGAATTTTTTTGTCAAGCCAGTTTTTCGAAATTTTCCAAAATGGCGTAAATATGGGGGTTTAAAATTTTAAAACTGTCATATATCCGCTATTTCAAAATATTTTCAAAAAACTCATTAGACTTTTTTGTTGCCATTATAAAAACGCAATTTTCTTATTTGAACAACTTTTTTGTCTAAACAATTTTTTTATACGTTATACTTGAACGGGTTTAGGGTGACTCGCAAAGTCTACCTGACTGAGCCGTGACGGATATACAATACAAATCTTCTTACAACATATACTGAAACTATTAAAGGGTGAATTCAGTCCGGGTTACTGAACAACTTTCTTAAAAATGCATGTCTCCCGTGGGAATCAAACCCGCGACTTTCGAATTACAAGGCCAATGTCTTGACAACTATTATTAAGAAAAGAAGAAAATTGTCAAACATTTGTTGCGTACATCCAATACCATATAGTTCACAAAAAAATTGGTTGCCTGTAAAGTCGGTATACGGGCGAAAGTTTTACGTGACAACGACTTCACTCCACTTCACTCCAAACTTGACTTCCACTCGGGCATGGTTAGCCCGCCTAAGAGCGAAAGAGACAGACATAAAAAGTGAAAGGCACGCGTGCCTCTCACTCGCTCTCATTGTGAGCGCATAACGTGAGCGGAGCGTAACGCAGTTTCTTGAAGTGTCACCCGGCTAACCAATTTATAAGACGTTGTCACGTCAAAAATCAATAGATGTCGCAACAAAAATTTTAAAACTCGTGGAACTCGCTTTAGTCACTGTTACTCAATTGGTTTACCCCCCGAATAGCTCCCTACCTACAGATCAACCTTTGGTGATAATGGTGCAATTTGACACCTACACTGGGCCACATATTAACAATTCTGTGCCTATAGCGGCCGTTACTCGATCTTGGCGTTCTGGTGAGATCACTTGTTCCAGAACCCAATTCCCTCTTATATTAGCATGGGCAGTGATTATCCACAAATCGCAGGGTTTAACATTGCCAAGGGTGGTTGTCGATTTAGGAATTCGTGAGTTAGCAGCGGGATGTTCCTACCTTGCCCTCTCTTGTTCTCGCCGACTAGCGGACATAGTCCTGGAGCCATGTAATTTAGACCGCCTCACCAGAATAGGTACAATGAAACTTCTTCTTTTAAGAATAGAGGAGGAAAATTGATTGAATAAGCTAGCAAATGTAAGGGGTGGGTAATGGGTTTAGTAAGGAGGGGTATACTTCAATGGGGCTTATGCATAAAGGATAGGCGGTAGGCCTGTCTACTTTCTTCCCAACAGTATAGTTTCAAAACCCTCAAGTGGCTTTTGCTAAGCCAGGATACCGATTAAAATATCGGTTATTCCACGGTTGTAAAGTTATAAAGGCTCGCGAGGTCTACTGTTCTCACAGAACTAATAGTTATTATAACAAGATATGATCTGATGATGGAGCCGAAAGGTAGGATGAACCCTACAATAAAACGACGCAACCCCATTGAGTTTGGGCTTACAACACGTGTCTTGATCAGTACGGCCTCACAATAAAAGCTTGTACGAATAAATGTAATTATTTCGAAAAACTTATTACAGTGGGGATTATGTTATGTTTTATTAAGGCGAAGATATAGGCAAATGGCCTTGACGTGTGAAATAAATTGTTAACTCGTAAATATGGTGATAATTTCCATATTTCTCTACGTCATGCACTAGATAGCCCTTTAAATTATTTTATGAACTGCCGTTAAAACTATTATTAGTGATCCGTCTAGCTTTAAAACTTGCCGTGACCACTTTTGGCGGAGGCAAGTTTTAAAGCTAGACGGACTAATGTAAATACTTTTAACGGTGGTTTATAAAATAATTTAAAGGGACTGCTAGTGCATGACGAAGAGTAATATGGAAATTATCTCCATATTTACGAGTTAACAATTTATTTCAAATGAGGGCGCCACTTTAAGGTCATTTGCCTATATCTTCGCCTTAAGCGCATTGAACGAGCTAAGTTCCCGTTACCGTAGACAATACGGCGTTTGTATGAACGATTCAACGATTATGTACTATGTTAGACGATATTCCACAGGGCCCATCTTTGAGGATACTGATACAGTATCACATCTTTATCCCTAATGGGGCAGACAGACTTTAAGCAGAGCCCAGGGCCGAAGGAACCAAAGGCCACTTTTAGCGTGATGATGGGCGGGAAGATGTAAAATCAGATACTAAGTACTTACTGTAAAATGAATCAAAACAGTGATAGTTGCTAGCCGCATCGTCTATTGACATGATTCGCATTTTCGTCCATTCCCTCGATCGGCTTCTACGATGACCAGCATGGAAGAATCTTTGAGGAGTTTCAGTAGCGGCGTTAGGGTAGGGCGCGGTTGGGCGACCGCCCAAGGCGCCAGATACAAAGGGGCACAAGACATTTTGCGCAAGGGGGTCACAATTAATAATTAAAATATAAATAGCGGCTGGTTAATGGCGGCAACTCCTAGACTCTTATTTGTATGTACCCCCCTCCCTCCCTTCGTTTACAATGGGGCGGCAAATTTGAAGAATCCTATATCGTACTTGCACAAGTCGGCAGAAATAAATCCTATAAAGCCTATAAGATTGAAGCCTAAGTCAGAGTTTGAATTGCAGTTTGGGGGGAGGGGAAAGGGGGGCGGAAAAATCTCGCCTGGGGCGCTGGTAGAGCTAAAACCAGCACTGAGGAGTTTCATGAAATTCGGTAGACAAGAGAATTTTAACATCGAAGGTGTGCCAAATCAGTAAAAAATTTCCTAAGATTTGTGCTTTATAACGGGGTTGCTGATTCACAGTTCGGGGTAAACTGCTACTTTAACTTGCTACGTTCCATGTATATATTTAAAGAGGGTTGACGTCAGGCAGCCGGTCGTAAAACCAGGCCTGTGTCACTCTCCGTTTAGGTATCGAAAATGTACCTACTCGTACATTATTACAATGCGCGCAGGCGGCCCTTCCGGGTGAATGAAATTGGCTCGCAATGGATGTCTAGGTATCTAAACCAAAAGGTGCTGAGTTCTGACATCAGCTAAATTAAACCATATCGCAAGCCACATTGAGTAGATATTTCTTTGAATTTCTTTGCTGAGTGAGACTTCTGTACGTTAGTATTAGTATTTATTCTGTGGTAAAACTAAAGCCAAATCATTAAAACTGTTCCGGCTATTTCTTCTTCATTTTGTAAGGTCTTTGGCATCCTTGGGTGGCCATTGATCGTTTTTTTTTAGGGTTCCGTACAAAAAATTTAAAAAAAATCCCCTTATAGAATCACTCGTGCGTCTGTCTGTCCGTCCGTCTGTCACAGCCAATTTGCTCCGAATCTACTGGACCTAATCAGGTGAAATTTGGTAGAATGATGTAATCCTATGACCCAAACACATATGTGAAAAGAAAATAAATATTTTTTAAAAATAAGGGTCATTTTCGGGGGATAAATTAGGAATTTGAAAAAAAAGTTTTGCAAACCTTACTGTGTCATATATCAAATGAAAGGGCTTGTTATGAGGATCTGACATATGTTTTTGCTATAATTATAAAATAAATAGTTTTGATATTATTCATGAAAGAAGACGAAAATTGACCATTCCCCCCCTGATCTCCGAAACTACTGACCTTAAAATTTTGAAAAAAATACGAAATATAGTTCATTGCTTGTAGATTACAGGAAAACCTATAAGAATTCAATCAATTGTACGGAACCCTCTCCACGCGAGTTTATCTCGCACTTGGCCGGTTTTATTATTTTCATTTATTGACATGCATGTTATATTAGGAAAAGAAAAAGCGGGAACGCGCACCCCGGGCTTCGAAGCAGCACAGCTGAGGATGCAACCGGGAACGCGCTTTTAAAAACAAATATTTTTATATTTTATTCGATCAACGATACTAGATAACGCGTTAGCTACAAAATAAAAAAAAATTCTGTCCGCTTAAATATTAAATAACATTCATTGTGAAGTGAACTTTATTGCACTAAGTAGGTATAAAGTATTTTTATCCTTAACTGTACTAAACAAAATAAGAGCTCACCACCGCGCTCTTATATGACGAGCCGTACTTTTTGCGCCGACCCTATATCTAGCTGTATTGTAGAACGAAGATATTTTAAATCTTCTAACTCACATTCGAACCTATAAGCCAAAAACATGTACTCCATTCTATGCCTGTAACTTCTGTCTGTCCAGATTCCAGAATTAGAAATAGAACAATGACACCGCAAATGCCATCCGAAAGAATGTATAATGAAACCCTCAATTAATTTTCGCCCCGATCATTAATTTAAGCGACAACCGAGTCTGCTTGCGGAACAAATCTGATTTTATTGTTGACTAAAAGAAGCAATATAATCATATTACTTTTGTGAGATTTTGGAAGTGAAAACATCATCGGTAAAAAAATTTAACTAGCTATTACGGTTCAAGAGATAGAGCACTATGACAGACTGACAGACGGACAGACAGAGGAGTCTCAGTAATAGGGTCCCGTTTGCACCCTTTGGGTACGGAACCCTAATAACATTTTGCGAGCTTCGTCCCTAACTTTTGACGATTTATGCTGTCTAGTTGACCGAGCGAATGAAGCCTCTCAGTTTCAAGATTGGCAAAGTATGTAAGTTTCAATTTATATAAGTACATACATACAAACGCTGGAGTGTAAAAATCGACTCAAGAAATACTCGTTTCTACTGATACCGCCAAGACTAAAGAGAACGCTAATTACAAGTAATTTCGTCTCAACATTAGTACAATATTACATTGTCCTCCAAGGAACCATTCTGTAGCACCGAGGGATAAAACAAAGTGCTACGTACATCTGTACTTATTACCAGATAAATCTCAATGTAGTGGAAACCAGCTGCTCTTGTGACTGTTCTAATTCTGGCTTGTGTGACTTTATATAGTTGTATACTGGTATTTGTGGCACAGTCTAAAAATGCTTTAGAAAAAAAATCTTCCTTGGTATTTAGGGTTTATTAAAATAAAGTACAGCAAATCTGAAGTAGGTTACCTCGTTAGGATTTTGTTTTTAGTGTTTGTTGTTATAGCGGAAACAAAAATACCTACATCATCTGTGAAAATTTCAACAGTCTAGCTATCACGGTTCATGAGATACAGCCTGGTGACAGACAGAGAAGCGGACAGTGGAGTCTTAGTGATAGGGTCCCGTTTTTACCCTTTGGGTACCCTAAAAACAGGTTCCAACGAATTGATAACCTTCTCCTTTTTAAAGTCGGATAATAATAGCAAAAAGCCGAATCAAGAAGAATCAAGAATCATTTATTTGCATTATACAATAGATTAAAGATATTAGTGAATGTTGGTATGTACATTGTATAAACCTGCAGATAGGAATGCAAACATTTTTTCGTTTAAAATTAATTTAAACTCGTAGAAGCTTTTTTCCTTACTACTAAGAAGCGGCTAGCAACCCAACACTAGCCAGAACGCCTGACAATGACGACCTAACAGATATTAAGACACGCGGCAGCGTGTTCAGCCAAGTTCAAAGAAAGGTGTCGCAGCAGCCGTGTGTATATTGACACGAAACATTTTGAGCTACTTTTGACCCGTTCACAACTCCAAACCTATTTAACATACACGAAATTTGGCATATTTATTATTAAAGTCCTTTAGCTTATCTTGAATCCTAAATTCAATAATGTAGCTTAAACATTTATTGATACATTAACGTTTAAAATCCAGCATTTTTACGATTGATTCACTTATCTTTAGATCAAAAAGCTAACCCACTTCCAGATGATGAGATGACTTAGATACTTGATATTTGGTATCAAAGTAGACATTACCGTACACTTAGGTATATAAAAGAAAAAAAATCTGAAAAATTTATTATCATTTAATGTGGAGATTCATAAATAAATTTGAACTTAGTAGCTATTTAGATCTCAATTCTTTTGTCTCCGACAAAATAATTGACATCTAAATAGTTTAATATCCGTATTAAACTTGGCTCCCATTTTCACAATCATGATTTTGGTGGGGTAATATATTCCGGGACACTGACGGCGTAGACATAAATCCATTTCTATTGTTTTCATCTGGCTGTTAGTAGGTAATGTTACTTAACAAAGGCTTGCGAAAATACAACATTCTTCCCCTTAGAAATTGGAATGTTGAAGACAGAGAGACGCCATAACTAGTAAGGGTATTTTGTCACCCTCGAATTAGGGATGTTACTATTGGAAATGGGGTGTATATAAAACTAAACTATTTGAACTTTCTGTGACTTCACTTGTACGTATATTTAGTTCAAAATAGCACAAGGAACGAACGGTCTGAATTACTTCTAAACACCACGGAGGTGAGCGGGGAACCAACTAAACCAAACAATAGCTATGTTCCTTCCAGAGAGTAAAATTCCATCAATGCAGTTCTGAGAAATAACAGCATCAACTTTTTATTAAACAAAGAACCTTTGTTCAATTCATTTTTGTACTCTAGCTTGCAAGCGCTATAAGAACACTAATGTAAATAAACCAACAGTTACTGCTGTATTTTTGGAAATCTTTCGTACTTTTAAGTAAATATTGCATACTAGGTTTAATTTCGACCTTCATATTAAATCTCTCAAATATTAGAAGTACCTATACTTACACAATCACATACTTTTACTATTTATGTGAAAGAAATAGTAGCGTAGGTAGTGCCGCCCAACCCCTGACACAGTTTTTGGTTGCGTGTGGACAAACCTTAATTGCGATTTCCGTTGAATCAAGCTTATCATTATTTACTTACATTATTCAATTTAAGTATTTTTATACCATTTTTCAGATTCCATATCTCCAAATTTCTTAATGAAATTAATAGGTAGGTAGGTATAATAAAAATTAATAGGTAGGTAATAAGAGAAGCCGCTATTGTTGGAAGCTTTCAATAAGACAGAGGATAGGTACCTACATTTATTCTGCTCCAGTTTTAGATATGTTTTCAGCTTATATATGGCTTTCTTGAGTAGATATAAAAAACATAGCTATAAGTGAATTAGAATGTCTTAAAAATCCAAACACTTACGTAAATGATACACTTAAGTATAATGTTATTGAGGAACTTCGAAAGAATTATATTATTAGTAGTATTATATTTATATTTTTTTGTAGCCAAAACGTATATATATTTAGATAATACATTTTTTGGTACAATTTTCATTTAAAAAGGTGATTGTATAAAATAGTAATACGTATTATAAAGGCAAATTTAGGCAAATTTAGAGGTATGTTTGTGATTTTTTTCTATCGAGTCAAAAATGCTCAATTGTGTTTTGGCTATTATGGGTGTCTGTAGAAAATCCTTAAGTATTTTATGTACATTTTTTGAGGAATAAACTGTAGTAGTTTAATAACAGTGATTTTTCAAAAACACGCACAGTATTGCAAATTGCGAACCCACGTCGCCTTAAGACAAAAGCTCCTAAATAAATAAAGATTTAAAAAAATAGGTAGGTATGGGACTAACAAGTTAGTACTTCTTCTAACTTTTAATCAAAAAAATTATAATCAAAATCAGTTTACAATTGGCGAAGATATCGCGTAACAAACAAACACAGAAAAAAAGAAACATACAGTCGACATTGATAACCTCCTCCTTATTTGAAGTTGGTTGAAAATAAACAAAAACATACGGGTCGAATTGATAACCCTCCTCCTATTTGAAAAAATAGAATTAATTTTACTGTACCCTGGTTTTACTGTACTACTGTCCACTGTGTAACCTGGTCAACATCGCGGACTGATTGCGTTTCTGCAACACCCTGTAGACCTCGCCTCGTAAGGGAAGACTTGATTAGAATTTATCTACGCACGTTACGATAACTTAACAAGTGAGTTTTCGTCTCTAATGATGACATGCAATGTATAATTACTTTATATGTTAATGTATAATTAGTATATAATGCATATCAATAGATCATCCAAGGATACCGAAGACCGTGCGACCTGGACAAGGAAATGCAGGAACCTTTAAAACGATTTGGCTGTGGTTTTACAACCAGCGATAAAATGAACTTAAAAATTAACGGGCTTCAATTTATTTTATTACACAAGAATGCTAATGGACTCATTCGACAATAACTAAATAATGCAACTTGCAAGAATAAAAACCAAATGTATTTTCACCAACAAAAAAATACGATATCTAACAAGTAACAACCCTATTAAGATCGTCGTCTTAGTAGAGTTGTTAGTTACAGTACGAATCAAAAAGACCCAAGGTAGTTCCGACAAACATAACAACTCGATAACAAAGAAATACCAACAAAAGTGCATCCAAAACAAACCTTTTAAAATCCAGACTCAAATCCATTAAAACCACTACCACCAATCGCATCACGGCACTACACTAACACATAAATACTAGAAGCGTAAATTTACACTTATTTATTTCTTTGACGTGAAAATTCCGTCCATACGCACGTCCGTCCGCGGCAAAGTGCCGCAGAATACTGAAGTACTGAAACTGAAAGCTGCAAAGTAATAAAGCTTCAGGGAGTCAGTGTTGCCAGTGTGTTAGTAGGTAGCCACGAATTATGCATATTTATCGCGTGATGCCAGATACCAGAAGTTGATAAATTGTTGTGTTAAAAGTTTTCCTTTTAGAGTCGTTTTCGCATAAACTTCTTCATTATTTTAAAGGATTATGATGAGAAGTCTCTTCAAAAGTTAAGACTTACGGTAGTGATGAGTAATGCTTCTTTGCTAAATCTCAATTTTAAAATACGACTTTTTAGTAACAAATATTGCAGGTACAGTTTCGCTATTCGTTTTCTTGGTATCATTGCGTACTTATATTACAAGCTTTTATTTACTTCCACCTGTCCCTAATCAAATCTTGCAAGCTAAATAAGACCCACTTCCCATTATTCGATTGACTTGAGACTTCTCATGTAGTTCGGTGACAAGACAATGGAATATTATGGTATCAATGGCCTGATCTCATGATGAAGCCCGATGGTGGCCACGGCATCTCTTGTGGTAAAACAATATAACCCTACCGAGTCTGGGCTCAAATGATTAGTCTTAAGGCGCTCTTCAAACAAACTTTTAAATTCATAGAATGTTATATTTATTTATACTTTATTGTACACACATATACATGTTTAAAGTACAACAGGCGGACTTAATGCTAAAAGCATTCTCTAACAGACCTTTATGTAGATGTGAATAAAACGTATAGGTAATGAATAAAAAAAAAAGTTTTTATTTTTAAATAATAATTGATATTATTTCAAAACAAAAACCTGCCTGGGTACTGGAAACTCGAATGGATAACGTCTCGTTTTATTACCTTCCGGCTCCATCATCAGATCAGCTTCTTGTCACAATAATACTGCATTGTCATCTGATTTACATTGGCATACAAAATTTCATCTTAATCAGAAACCGGGTAGTGGATCAAATTTAACTTGCAAGATTTGACCCAAAAAACAAAAACAACAAACAAGGCAAGCTAAATATAAGCTTGTTAAAACAAGAACAGGATCTTTTATGACTTCTCGTCTATCTGTTTCATGTAGCTATGCCTCGGTCTCGGTCTTTTTCTTTTATTTAACTTGCAATGTATGTATGTAACTATGTTTGTTCAGGTTGAATCTTGCAACACAATTTTGAAGCAGATATCTTTTAACTGATTAAGCTGACATTTTGCGCGCATACCTATGTATATCGCGTGACAATGCAACAATATGATGATTTGGAGCTGGTCTAATGATGGAGCTGGTAGGTGGCCATAGGAACTCCGTAATATGACAACGCAATCCCGTTGAGTTTAGGCTTATTTGTTTTGTGTTGATCTTTGGTCTCACAATAAAAGCCTGTACAAAAATGTTTTTTTTTTATAAAAACTTATTAATTCTATTTTTCCTTTAATGATAGTCTTTATGAAGTCGTCGTTATCTTACTTATATACTTCGCACTCCTTCTCTTTATGGTTGCCTGTAAAAGATTGCTTCGGCGATAACGCCGCCTCTTGTACCTTAAATACAGTTCTATAAATTTTGTCATTTTAAATGTAATTTGGTGCAATAAAGATTGTTGTATTGTATTGTCGTGTCGTAGAATTAATAAGAGAATTTATGCCCCACCGACAAAAGCATAGCTCTTAAATATAAATAGATAGATTATAAGTACAACGTGGAAGGGACATACCCGTAATAAATCGAGCCACAGGCTATACTAGATCACTAAAGTATAACGAAATTAAAATAACAGTCAAAAAACAAATTCGACATTACCATACAAATCGCCCGGGCACTTTTGTATGGAAATGCCGAAATTTTTTTTTGTTCTTTGGCTGTTATTTTAATTTCAATATACTATAATGATCTAGTATAGACCGTGGTTCGATTTATTACGGGTATGGCCCTTCCACGTTGTATATTTGTACACTGATTTAGCTCTTTTAATACTTTTAGCCGAACACTAATTTGGCTGTAACAGCGAGCCCGGGCCAAAACATGAATCGCGCACTTGACCTACAAAAACAACAAATGCGTCACGACACGAGCTGCTTTGCCAACGAATACTGTAATATTGCAGCATTTTATGACTTTATGTTCCATGGCTGGGATGAAAACAAAACGTAAATACTGGAAAAACATACTAAAACTATTTTAACGCCGAATTCAGTCTATGATACTAAACAATTTTCCCCAAGGAACATCATCCAAGCGTATTGGTTGGTTGCATCCTCAGAGGTGACGCTTCAGGGCCCAGGCTCCGCTACCTAACCTATGTGATTTGATTAGGTTACTGGTTTTTACACAGAGCGACTGCCGTCTGACCTCCGCAACCCAAAGGGTAGACCAGAACCAATCCTAGGATAGGTTTAAACAAATGCTGGACGGCGTTCAGGACCCACAACTTTACGTGCCTTCCAAAGCACGGAATAATTTTTCTTCTCGGATAATCAGGTGAAACCTGCAATATCCTAAACAGACTGAAAACAACTTTTTAACCGACAATTTAAAAAAAGGAGGAGGTTATCAATTCGACTGTATGTTTTTTATTTATTTTTTTATGTATGTTTGTGACGCGATATCTTCGCCAATTGTAAACCGATTTCGATGTTTTTTTTTTTATTTGAAAGCCTTCACTACCAAGTTGGTCCCATTTTAATTTGGTGAAGATATGATGAAGAACTTTGGAGATATGGAAGAAACTCGTAAAAAAATTTAAGTCGGTTGTTTTTTGTTAAAAATTTAATTATCATAATTATGCATCGGTTAAATAAATTTTAAATTTAACTGCGCCACCTGTTATCTTACTCATATACTTCGCACTCCTTCTCTTTATGGTTGCCTGTAAGAGATTGCTTCGGCGATAAGGCCGCCTCTTGTACCTTATTTATTTATAAGTTCCGTTAACTTTGTAATTTTTTATAGTTTTTTATTTGGTGCAATAAAGATTTTTGTATTGTATTGTATTGTATAATAACAGATACATATTTTTGCATATTAATTATCATAAAGTATACTTCCCAGTAGGATTTGACCCACGACCTCTGGATCACAAGGAAACGCCTTGACCACTGGACCACGCAAGTAATACCTGAAAATATATTTTAGCCTGCCATGCACGTCGACCGATCAGCTGATCCCTGTCTTATTTACTTTCTCTGTCGCAACAGCCCTTTGTAAGTCTTGACCCCCGCAACGATTCGTCGCCATTTCAGTTAGTCTCTGGCCTGTCTTCTCCATGCTGTGTACTTTCCTCTACATATCTCTGGTACTTTCCCATTTTCCATAGATCTTCTTCGACTACATCTCCTTGTCGGTGAAGTGCTTTCAAGTGTGTATAGGAAGCAAGTTTTTTTCTTCTTATTTTGATATCCCGTCTTGTTATAAAAACAGGATTAACTTGTTACTAGGTTGTTTTATTGTGTCCAAGACCCAGGACAATTTGAAAAAGGCCATTTTTTAACTTGCCCTGGCTGGGGATCAAACCCAGAACCTTTGGATTGGCGGACTGGCATGTTGACCATTACACCACGGAGATCGTCCTAAACACTTGCCCTGATGATGATCGTTTAAATAGATCGAAACTATATTACGTGAATAAACTGTTTAACAATATAAATGATGAATTTATCTCACGCTGATACTTGTTTGTAATGATGCTGCATGTTTATTTAATTTTTAGAGTTCCGTACCCAAAGGGTGCAAACGGGACCCTATTACTGAGACTCCGCTATCTGTCTGTCCGTCTGTCACAGGGCTCTACCTCTTAAACCGTAATAGCTAGACACTTGAAATTTTCACCTATTTTTTATGACTGTGGCCGCTATAAGAATAAATACTAAAAATAAAAAAAACTTAAAATTTAAGGGGGTTGTCATACAAAAAACGTGTTTTTTCAGTTTTTTTTACCAGATCTTTATAATGGCATTAACTAGATACTTGAAATTTTCACACATTATGTATTGCTATGACCACTATAACAACAAATACTAAAAACAAGATAAAGTGAAAAATTAAAGGGGTCGTCATACAAGAAACGTGTTTCTTCAGCATTTTAAAACATTGTACGGAGGTATGGAACCCTTCATGTACGAGTCCGACTCGCACTTGCCCGTTTATTTTTATTCGATCGCGACTTTTGGTTGGGGGGAACTTTGCTGTAGCGTGTTTATTCAAATTGTAGAAGCTCACTAAGGACTTCATTCTACACAAGGTGTTGCAAAAAATATCCTAAAGGGGGAAGGGAGGGGGAAGGGAGGGGAGAAAAGAGGGAAGTTTTATGTAGCGTTATATAGGCGATTCAACCACTGGCAACGCACCCTGCCGCGGTGCGCAGAATCTGCTGTGTTTTTACCGAAATCTACCGCGTTTTTACGAAATCTGCCGCGTCTTTAGTGGATGGGAGTAGGGGTGTTTTCTATACAAACTGAGCTACTTGCATACAATATTCAAAATTTGCCGCGCCGCGCAGTGGGATCACCGCCTTATGGACAGAATAGAGAAAGCGCCCGCGCCCCCAGGGGGAAAAATATGATACTTCAATTCGGGGGATTCATCTAGAAAATCCCATTTCTATGTGAGTGATGTGCATGTCTATTAATGTAACTAGAACCCTTATGAACTAGATATTTGGCTTTTCTACCCCAACCTAAAATAGGGGTGTTATAAGTTTGACGTGCCTGTCTGTCTGTGGTATCGTAGCTCCTGAACTTATAGCCCGATTTCGATGCGATTTTTTTTATCGAAAGCCTTATCTGCCGAGATGGTTCTAAGCTATGTTTGATGAAAATCGGTTCAGCCTTTTAAAAGCTATTGGGGGTGAACGCTTGAAACTCGGGGGTTTTTGTCTGGCAACTAAACTTGTAGGCTAGCCAAATCAATCTAGTGTAATAATCATATAAGAGTCAATTAATGATTATAATTTATTATACCATTTGACCTACTTGAATGGAAGTACCTTCTCAATATCGGCACTAAGCCAATAACAATTTGATTTGATCATTTTGGTAATTGAAGAAATCATCGTCATGCCTTACGGGATAGATAGAACCCAGAGCTATATAACCCAGAAGCCATGTTCAGTGTGGGTTTACTTGATTTCGAATGCCATGAGCCCGATGTAATGGTAGATAGTGGTAAAGATATGAATTATGTAATTAAAGTAATACACGAATTTGAAGATTGCAGGATATTCCGAGACTAACATACTTTTAGAAGGATTACAATCAAACTGTGCGTATTTAGGGTTAAAGATTGATTATTAAAGAAAGTGTATAAATATAAAACAGTACTTACCACATGCGTTACAAACGCATGAAATCCGTACAAAAATTATCGTTGAACACACTGGTCACACATTTTCACTAACACATCGGAATCACAAATTTTGTCCGGATTCCGAACAAGCGAATCACTATTTTTACTATTTGTCTAATTTATCGGTGGCCTTTCCAGTCGGAATCGGGGGTTCGGAATTCGAAAATCCGTGATTTTTGAGCAGTCCGGGCTGCTCGGGCGCCGGACTTGGATTTAGAACAGCGAGCGAGCGCGCATGCGCTTGCCGGCCATTCGCTAAAAATACTTTCGCCGGGAGAGAACACCCAACCAATATAATTGAACCTCCCGCAACCCGTTGCCAGCAATGAAAAATGTTTCGCAATAAATCTAGATAAAGATCATCTTGCGTTGGTTGCTTTATATTTTGACTACGAAACATATATACGAACCCGGCCATCCTATTTCACTTCCTCAACCGAGTCATCGAACTGTTTTTTTTACATTTAAAATACCAATAATGTCTAGTTTCTTCAATCTACTGTCCAAAATAATAACATGATAACCGACATATCATCTTCATATGGGAGGGACACCTTTATGCACTTACCTGGTTATAATTAGTTCGAAGACAAGCTCAGAGTATGCGACAGCCGAGTGGTTAAATGAGATGGAATCGAAATCCGCAAATAGCTTTTAAATTGGCATTGTTGAGACTTGACATCTTTTAGCTGGCTAGAACTAAAACAATGTGCACGCTATTAAGAAGTAGAGGTATATATTACTATGCTCAATCTTACAATACTTGTATTTGCTTTATCTAATCAAGAAGTTACAACAGCAGCTCCTACCTTAATAATAAATCCACTTCGTACAAGGAAGAATTTCCGAATTACAAAAGTTTTAGTCTGTTCAACTTGAGAATCACTCCATAACAATCACACTTTCGAGGCACTTTTGATACCCCTGGAACATCCTTGTGGAAGAAGTTAAAGCTTTTTTCAGTGATCGCAAGATCGCACTATACAACGTGGAAGGGACATACCCGTAATAAATCGAACCACGGTGACTGGCTTGACTGTTATTTTATTTTCATTATACTATAATGATCTAGTATAGACTGTGGTTCGATTTATTCCGGGTATGTCCCTTCCACGTTGTATAATGTCCAACAAAATATACTGAAACTATATGAAGAGTGAATTCACTCCGTTATATTGAACAACTTTCTCCAAGAAACATGTCGAAATATGAAAAATTATTTTTGGCTTTCCATAAAAACTGTTTAGCTGATTGGTCAACTTCTATGGGAGGCCAAACATTATTTTTCATATTTCGATATATGTTCCTTGGGGAAAGTTGTTCAGTATTATGGACTGAATTCATGCTTAAAATAGTTTCCGTATATTTAGTTAGACCCTGTATACCTACCTAATGTTACCTAGGTATATTACGTTATAATTACCTACATCAATGTGCGTATTATGTAAGAAATATCGAGAAACTTATACAGGCTGACTTTTTAACTACTAGCCAAATTTTTGGAGCAAGTTCAGTCCATGATACTGAACTACTTTCCATAAAAACAATTACCTACCGAAAATTAAAATAAAATTTCGTCTTCCCATACAACCAGCTCTCAGTCAAACAGCTTTTGTAGAAGTAGTTCAGTATCATGGAATGAATTTGCTTCAAAAATTTGGCTGGTGTTTAAAAAGTCATTATCATATACAGGATATGTTGCCCTGGTATTGCCAATTTAAGTAATTTGAGTTTCTAACTGACTTGGAAAACTTCTTACGGTACAAAAAAGGTGCGTTGCAATGATGCAATTCAGAGCAACGCAGACCGGCATTCCCTAAAATGTACTATTGTATTTTCAATCAAATAAAAATATATACTCCTCAAATAAATAATTAATGCCAAATATCAAATAGTAACGCCATTTTAATCTGGTTTAAAAACTAAGTATAAATAAAAAGTCAGCATAAATAAGAATTTATTGTGTTGATGTAGTAACAACAGGTGGCTATCTACTATAAGGGCCAATACAAGATGTATCATATACTAAATACTTACAATAATTTACAATAAATACATTAACCTAATGGTCAAATTACTTCATACAGAGTGGTACAGAATGGTGAAATAATGTTTGAAAAGCATGAAAAAGCGAAATTTCAAAATATGATGTCAAAATGTCTTAATTTTCGAAATATGGATTATGACTGGGTCAGAAAAGTACTATTTGAATTAGTAGATTATCCTAAAATAATGTACCCATATTTTTCAGTTTATCAAAAAAGTAAAAATTCACAAAATACAGAGTGTCTAAGTTCCAGCCAGAGTGGGGGCTTGTGACGTCACCCACCGATGTGTAAAAATCGTACGAAAGCGTGACGTCATGCGAAATTTAAATGCGCTGTATCTTCGTAATTTATTGTTTCTCAGAGAAAAGAAAAAATATGTGTACAATATTTTTTTAACCGATGGGATGGAAAATAATGATTCAGTCATCATGCCTATTGCGCTCGGAGGGGTTCATCCATTAATCATGTGAGACTCGAAAGGGGGAGAGGGTTCGATAACAATAAAGAAGTTGCTAAAAAATCACGTGATTTAATAAACGACCCATAGGTAAGCCGTTCCATGTAATGCCCTTCAAGCTTTATTTTGCCTTTTTATACCATTCTGTGGATTTCTATTTTGTCTACAATAAGTATAATTTACAAAAGTGGTCTCTGGACCGCATTGGCTTTTTAAGACACCGCGTAGACTACATTGTTCCGACGAAAATGTTCGTAGTCTATATGTATCTTTTAACGATTTTCAAAGGTTGGTCGACTACTTTCACTAATATAGTCAGTTTCTGAGATATGGAAAAAATGTACACCTAGTCCTGCAAACAAAATGTAAAAAAAAAACAGTAGACAGCAATTTTATTTAATAACCTAACCATAGTAGTGGGCTTTTGTGTTTATTTTCCTCTAACAATTCTAGAAAAAGACTGGACTTCATAAAAAAAATTACTAGCGATCTTTGAAATTGCTATTATCTTAGATATTATCTAGAATAACACAAGATTGTACTCGTTCCTTTCA
Source organism: Acrobasis repandana (assembly GCA_963576875.1). NCBI lineage: Eukaryota > Metazoa > Arthropoda > Insecta > Lepidoptera > Pyralidae > Acrobasis > Acrobasis repandana. The sequence continues at coordinate 7,637,025 of OY756241.1, read as the reverse complement.
GACACCTAGCGGTCGCATAGGACCGCAATACGCCACTCCAACCATTGCATAATAAACCTTATTCCCTAAACTTAAGAGTTTACTTTTGAATGGCAGCAGCAAAATAGACGCCACTTGGTGGGCTAGGGGATATTGAATATCAACGAGAGCTACTTATTATTCTGTGAATTATTGTCACTTTTACTAACAGCGAACTTTAAGAATCACTCGACCAACCTTTAGAAATACCGCTCAGTATAAAATCTAATTGAAATCACAGATGAAAATAACATTCAAATACAAACTAGGTTATTATAAATGTATGTACAAATGTTTGAGATATCTATAAGTAATGTAACTTATTATAAGTGTAACATAATTAAATTTTTAAGAAAAAAAAACAACCGACTTCAATTTTTTTTAAGGAATTTTTTTTCTTCCATATCTCCAAAGTTCTTCATCATATCTTCACCAAATTAAAATGGGACCAACTTGGTAGTAAAGCCTTTCAAATAAAAAAAGAATCATCATAATATTTGAGCTGCAGTTGTCTAGTGAGGAATTTCGGTCTCCAGCTCCAAGATCTTTTCTCCGATCTTAAAAAAAATTACATGGGACCAACCTTACAATGCATTCTTTACAACGAAACATATATTTTTTAAATCGGTTCATATTTGACGGAGTTATGAGGTAACATACACAAAAAAAAATACATACACGTCGAATTGATAACCTCCTCCTTTTTTTGAAGTCGGTTGAAAATATAGCCCGTAGACCTTTTCTTATTTTATCACTTTTTCTTCTTTTTTAATGTGTTTAACTAGAGTTGACACACAAATCATACTTACTTCGATAAATGTAGATACCTAGAAAGTACCATTGATTGAATCTGCCCTAAAGATATTTTTATACATTTTGTTATATTTATACAGGATTTTTTTTCCCACTACGCAATTTTTTACAATAAGGTTAGTTTAAGATACTGAATCAGAAATGATAGGTGATTTTGAACCTTCTAGCCATATAAAAGAAAAGAAGTACTCTATATGAGAGTAAAATAAATATATAGGGACAAATCACACTGATTAAGCCTAGCCTAGCCCCAAAGTAAGTTTTAAACTTGTGTTATGGGATACTAATTCAACAATACAATACATTTTATGATAAATACATATATAGATAAACACCAAATGGTCAAGTGCGTGTTCTGGCCACGAAGAGTTCTTACACGTTACAACTTGGGACTTTATTTTCCATAATTTCACATGTTTACTACCTATTTGAAACAAGTAATAACCTCATCTTAATAATTGTTTTATAAGAATTATGTATTTTGTACGAAAAAAAACACAGCTGAGGATGCAACTGGGAATACGCTGCGATGAGAGAGAAATATATTTTGTACGAAATTTTCCATGTTTTATTTGATAAGTTAGGCGACTATTATTTAATACAAAATACATATTCTGTTACTGTTTGCTTTCATAAAATGAGAAATTTTTTAACAAAAAAAAGACAACATACTTAATTTTTAAGGAGTTTCTTCCATATCTCCAAAGTTCTTCATCATATCTTCACGAAATTAATATGGGACCAACTAAGTAGTAAAAGCTTTCAAATAAAAAAAAAATATCATATCATAAAATAAAAAGAAACATAGTCGAATTGATAACCTCCTCCTTTTTAAGTCGGTTAAAAATCAAAGATATCAGCCGACAAATGTATAGCGGCGAGTGGGCGAGGTTGACCATTTTATTTAAAAATTTGGGAACTTTGACTCACAAAAATCTCAATTTTTTTGTAACGGTTTTTTGTTTCATTTATTTGTTATTTTTAAATGACTTCAAAAAAAGGAGGTTATCATATTTGTTACGCGATATCCTAGCCAATTGTGGACCGATTTTCATGATTCTTTTCTTTATTTGAAAGCCTTTACTAACAAGTCGGTCCCATTTTAATTTGGTGAAGACATACAGATACAGATACACTATCACGTCTTTATCCCTAACGGGGTAGACAGAGCCAAGGGCGGTAAAGCCCAGGCCACTTTTAGCGTAATGGTGGGCATGAAGGTGGAAAAGGGAAATCATAATAGTAATGGGTTGCTAACCGCATCGCCTATTCATATGATTCAGATTCTCGCCCATTCCCTCGATTGGCTTTTACGATCTGCACGGGAAGAGAAGCAGCTGGTACATTCTATGTTTTTTCTTTTCTCCCAGACCAGCAAAGAAGAAGACATGATGCAGAACTTTGGCGACTTGAAAGAATTTCCTAAAAAAAATGAAGTCGGTTGTTTTTTTTTTGTTAAAAATTTAATTATGATTCCAATACTTCTATATAGCTAGGGGGGTACAAAATTAATATTGAAATGTCAAGACACGATATAAAATATCGTACGGCACGTACGTAAGGCACCAATTTTTGGCAATCCAAAAATTGGTGCCTTTTTTTTTTAGCGCGGCTGTTAACCGTTTTTTGTATGCTTCTACAAAAAAATACAAGAAGCAATATTCATTAAGGAATGATATTCGTAAACTCAGTCGGGACGGATTTATATCGGCTCAAAGATGAAAAAAAACAAATTTTTAATTAATTGAATCATCAATCATATTTTTTCCTATCTATAGTTATGTATAGTGTGATGATTGGTGCCTTTCTTTTATATGAAGGAAATGCTGATGTGGCATCAAGGATACGAGCGTTAATAGGACACTACTGCAGCTGCATAATCGGAAAAAGAACACTTGGTTGCTGCTCACATGTTATGGCGGTTATTTGGTATTTAGGATGGGAACGACATCAAATCGATTTGAGACCTCCAGCGCTCTTCTTAGATAATATAATAGTAAGACATGATGTCGAAAATGAAGCTTACGACGAGCCCAGCGATAGGGAAGTTTAATGATTCCTTCCCCATCTTTCCCCATGCCACCCAGCACGTAAGTCATAGCCTGTTAGCTGGCGGCTCACTGGGCCTCCCCAATGGGTCTCACTCAGTGGGCCAGACCGCCGTGGCCAACGCCATCCAGCAAGGGTATCTTTAATAACGAGGCCATACATCGCTTCATGTCGAATTTTCGAGTAGGAAAGACAGCTGCAGCCCGGGAAAGTGCGTCCCTGCTACCCCTCATTAATGAGTTGATAAGTAGCTCCGTTTAATGACATGATCTGGTTCTGACATTTTATTACATTAATATATGTATTGATATATGTAATAATTTTTCACTTCAATAAATCAATGACTGTATTAATAATTAGTTTTCATTGTACCCAAATGGTAATATAAACTATTATCAAATGACATCATACTGGGTATACATAACTATAGATGGGAAAAAATATTTGTAATCGTGACTTAATCATGTATCATTACAATAATCATCTAATATAATAGCTAGTATAGCATCAATAGCTCAGGAAAATATACGGTAAGTCCATAATTCAATTAATTAAAAATATTTTTTCTTCATCTTTGAGCCAATATAACTCCGTCCCGACTGAGTTTACAAATATCATTCCTTTAATGAATATTGCTTCTTGTATTTTTTTGCAGAAGCATACAAAAAATGGTTAACCGCCGCGCTAAAAAAAAGGCACCATTCATCCATACAAAATGGTCATTGTCTTTTGAACAGTTGATCGCGTGATCATTTTTCCATATTTTTCTTGGACAACTTAGTAATCTGTGTCAAGGACTGAACTTACAGTAAAAAAAATTACGCACTGAATAAAATAAATCCTGTATATGGTAAGGGGCCTTTCACATATTACGACACGCAGAATTTTGACTTCGAACACGCTTGTCACGATTTTCCCTATCCCTTTAACACGTTTTTTACATTTGGCATGACCCCCTCTCCCCATCGCTGTGACGTAAAATTTGAATGGCCCCTTACTGGTAAATATATAAGCATCATGTGAAAATAGTATACGAACTTCAGGTATGGACGAAAAATACAAGAGGACTGACAAGCTTCACACTTTGAAGCGTTATTTGATTTGAGTTTAAATGTTGTAGCTAGATGGAGCTACCAGTTCGAAAGAAGGTAGTTTTATAGTGGTGTCGCTTAATTTCGGAAAGATGGCGGTATAAGCATTCATTTTCTACGAAAAAACAAGCGCCATCTCTGATTTTTCGTGGATATCATCAGCCTAAGTACCCAGCGTCCTTAGTATGGCCACATAATAAATACTAATACTAACGTACAGAAGTCTCACTCAGCAAAGAAATTCAAAGAAGTATCTCCTCAATGTGGCTAGCGATATGGTTTAATTTAGCTCACGTCAGAACTTAGCACCTTTTCGTTTAGATACCTAGACATCCATTGCAAGCCAATTTCATTTTTATTACTCTGGACAAACGATTCGTATAACTGAATTTACCACCCAAAGGGGCCGCTGCGCGAATAGTAATAATGTACGTATATTTTCGATACCTAAACGGGGAGTGACACAGGCCTGTTAGTGGGCGAGATAGTAGTGACATCTAGAAATAATACAGGATTTTGGCTTTCTAGCAGAGAACACTTTTTGGTATGGGGTTGTCAGTCCTCTTGTATATTTCTTCCATGGTTCAGGAGAAATGAATGATAGGGTTGACTGGCATTTTACTTCTGCAATGCGTCTGGCTCTCGCAGAAGAACGATGAATAAGTATTCAAAGTTATGTTATTAAAAACTATTTACTTAATCATATTGCTTTTAATTTGAACTCGTTGTATTAACGATATTTGTCCATCGATCAACAATACAATTAGATAACGAAACCTATGAAATTAAAGCAAAATTCTGTCTGCTTGAATATCAAATAACAATCACTGTGAAGTCCACCTTATTACACTACACATAAAGTGCTTTTCTCTTCGACTGTATTAAAAATAAAGAGATCGCCATCGAGAGTGCGCTCTTATTTGACGAGCCATATTTTTTGCGCCAACCCGACATCTAGTTGTAATTTTGATCGAAGTATTTAGCATTTTTTTATATTTAATTCGCATTAACATCATAAGAAATGCTGTCAGGTTACAGAATGTATAAAAACTATGCCGATGCACAACTAAAACGTTCAGGAGCAAGCATCCAATAGTATAGTAATAGTTTTAATTTAACAAAGTAAAACTAAAATTCAAAATCAAGTAACAAATAGGCAGAATAATATTAATTTTATCATACTTAATAAAATTTTGTAATATGAACACTTTATTTACAAAGAAATATATTGAATGAATTTATTCAAGGCTGGTTTATTATCAAAATCGTTTTATAGGAAGCGCCAGTGAACAAGTCAAAAACGTACAGTAACTGTCATCAAAACGTTTATTTTTATGTCATTTGAAATAAATTATTCAATCGTAGCATTAAAGCTAAGGAACTGGACATACTCGTACATTATATAATTATCAGAAGAATTCATTGTCACCCTGTAACTATTTATTTCAAATGAGGGCGCCACTGGACAGAGTTCTGCGCAGTCAATATATGATGGCAAGAGACGGCAAGTGTGTAACATAAAAACTTTAAAAGATGGCACGACGAGAAGACAATAGATTGGTTAATGACTGCTTTAATATTATTTATGTGCAACATCTTTCCTCTCGCTTTCCTGCAATCTGTGGGAGTGATTTCGTGAAATGCGACGGAAGTGTGTAACAAGATGGTTCTTAGCTACAATTTTCACTTTTTAAAGTTATTTTAATTGAAAACTTCTATAGAAGCGTTAGGCATTTTTTGATTTGGGAAAAACCATTGAACTCGCGACACTGTGACCGTAATCGACACCACTTTGTTGATCTTTTCACTTCTGTCGGCACTCCCGAAGTGCTACTATTTTTGTTGTGTCGGGGGTTACTCAAAATGTTTAATTTCATTACTTGTTTGACAAACTCAAATACTATTGGTTGCTTCCGTCCCCGCTTTCGTTCACCTCACTTTCCTGCCCCGTATCGAAGCTCGCCTCAGCACTTTGTATAACAATCACTTCGGTCACTTTATTGGCACACGACATCTCGCACATGTCTCTCTCCGGACACATTCCACACTCAAAATCAGTCTCATCCATAATTCCTGTATCATTTAAAGCCATATGTTTAGCTATATCAAAACCTTCGTGTATTTTATCAGAAGTCAAACAGAAGCTTTCTATTTCTGAGCATATCCTTTTGACATTCTCGTCTATACAGTCTTCGTTGTTAGTTGAAATTCGGACTAAGGTTTGTGAACTCACACTTGTTATGGTGTCGTCGCCTAGAGTGAATATAACCTTGTTTGCATCGTCTAGTATTCGTTGGATCTCCGAGTCGGAGTTGTGAGTTTTGAGCTGAAGGTCCGAGGTACTGGCTTCGGTTAGTTTCATGTTGTAGATGTTAGACTCGCTGCCCATTATTGAAGCTGTCGATGCGTCTAAAGCCGGCAGTTCCTGAAACATTGTGAGATTGGTGACGTTAGAATTACTTTTGATTGCAGATATTATTTAAAATAAACCGGTCAAGTGCGAGTCGGCCTCGTACATGAAGGGTCCCGTACCTTCGTACAATGTTTTAAAACGATGGAAAAAAAATCTTGTTCGAAGACCATTTAATCTTGAACTTTATCTTATTTTTAGTATTTGTTGTTATAGCGGTCACAGCAATACATAATCGGTGAAAATTTCAAGTGGCTCGCTATTACTGTTTAAGAGATAGAGCCCTGTGACAGACGGACGGACAGACAGCGGAGTCTCAGTAAAAGAGTCTCGTTGGCACCTTTTGGGTACGGAACCCTAAAAAAGAATCATTAAAATCGGTTCACAATTGGCGAAGATATCACGTAACATACTTACATACAAGAAAACATAGTCAATTTGGTAACCTCCTTCTTTTTTGAATTAGGTTAAAAATAAATATAAACAGAATGTACACTACCTGATATGTTTACTTGTTGTTGGTATACGGTAGACTCTAATTTCCCTCTACTTTCCTATTTCCCAGACTGATATTCCCCACACACTCCATATCCCATATACGTCCTCATCTGGTTTCTCGAGCCTGGTACAGGTCTAATGCGGTCTGACGTGGCTGCGCTCGTAAAACGGAGAAGATAAGTACCCATATGGGCCCGTTGCTGGAAGTGCAGTCACGCTCACTCCAAGGTGGACTTAGTTCCTATCGTACGCTCTTGCTGCGAAACGCTGGCTGGGTGGGCACAGAACTGAACCGAACTGAACAGAATGTATTCTACCTGATCATCATTGTAGCTTCCGACGCTGCGCGAATGCCGGTGCCTCTTCAAATTCATAGAATGTGGAGGCTGTCCGTCCACTGAATCCTGTTCAAAGTAAAACTTATTATTATTAAAAGCATACTTTAGGCTAGAAACTGCGTAAAGCGGAGACCCGCGACGAGTGCGAGTACGTGCAACAGAGACACGTGACCCGCGATGGTTTCAGCTATCTCTGCCGCACGTAGGGTTTGTGCCAGAGACGGACTGAACCCGTCCGGGGCGTAAGATTAACGTAGTTGAGGCCTAATACACTAGTTCCTACTACTATTCCTACACAGTAATGTTAGTTGCCTGGACATTGTACATGTATAATTTAAAAACTAAATTATTAAATAAAAGTGTTTTAAGTAACATTTTGGTCCATTTTGGCTTAGATAATTGGTGAAAAAAGCGTTAAATACACATATGACAGGCAACACGAAAGACGCCATGTTGACATTTGACGTTTCAATGAGCGTGCGTTCAGAAATCACAAGCGAATGTATGATCGACAAAATAAAAAAATAGATAAACATAAAGCTGTCATTAAATAACTTAACGCTTTTAGCGTTAAGTTCGCCTATTGTTCTGTACAACTTGTATTTGATGGACAATACATATTAAATAAAATAAATTGTAAATAACTTTACTTTCTTGCATAAAAACCAAATCGTGGCTTTTTAAACATTATTTTGTTATGAACTAAACTCAAATTACCATTATGATAATACATTTCATTTAAGTTTGACAGTTAACCAAACACTTCGAACTAAGTTTCAGAACGGACTCACAGTGAAACATGGCGGTGAAATACTTATTGTCAGGATAAAATAAAAAATTGCTTTTATGATTAAATTGCAATTAAAATACTGAAAAAATATTACAATATTAGTATTTTTTTAAATTATTTTTAGATATTTCCTCGATTTTGTAAAATATGTACAATGTGCAGGCCGGGTTTGAAACGTCTCCTTTAACACCCAGTTTAGTTCATGCTACGATCTACAATACAACTAGATAACGATAACAAAATCAAAGCAAAATTTTGTCCACTTAAATATCAAATAGGTTTCACTGTGAATTCAACCTTATTACACTACGCATAAAGTAATTTTCTGCTTGACTGAACAAAACAAAATAAACGCTCACCGCCTGGAGTGCGCTCTTATTTAACAAGTCCTATTTTATGCGTCGACACGATATCTAGTTGTATTATTGATCGAAGAGTCCATAATATTCATTGCATTCCTCAAAAAAGATAAGCGATATACGGGAAAAGACGAAAAATGTAGATTCACATTAATTCGAGTCCAAAAACAAACTCGATATTGTACCGGCAGTATGTATTCAAAAGGTTGTAGAATTTCCACCAAAAAATTGATAAGTATAACTTAAATGTTCCATACAAAAAAAGAAAGAATTATTAATATACAATACGCAACAATAATAAATAAACCGGGCAAGTGCGAGTCGGACTCGTACATTAAGGGTTCCGTACCTCCCTCCATACAATGTTTTAAAACGCTGAAAAAACACGTTTCTTGTATGACGACCACCTTTAATTTTCCTTTTTCTTATGATTAGTATTTGATGTAATAGCGGCCATAGTAATACATAATTAGTGAAAATTTCAAGTATATAGAGGTAGTTAACGCTATTATAAAGATCGCGTTAAAAACGCCGAAATAAACACGTTTTTTGTATGACGACCCCCTTTAATTTTTAACTTAATAGCGGCCACAGTAATACACAATCGATGAAAATTGCAAGTGTCTAGCTGCCAAGCCCACAGACGGACAGACAGCGGAGTCTCAGTAATAGGGTCCCGTTAGTACCCTTTGGGTACGGAACCCTAAAATGTATGCACGATCTATATATCCCATAATTCACAACATACTCTTAATCTTATCTATACAATAAACATACATACAGATAACAATTTATTTTCCCCCGTGTGGTTCCGGGTCAGAATAGGACTACTCCATTCTTCCTGTAGATGTTGTAAGACTGAAGGACGCACAAACATCTTGTGCTACAATTGCTTCCCAAAGGAGAGTTAACGTCGGGCGGCGGCCGGTTGTAAAACTTTTCGCACAAATACATTCCCAAAGAGGGTTGACGTCAGGCAGGCGGCTGGTCGTAAAATTACAGCCGGATCATTTTAACTGTTCCGGCAATTTCATCTTCAATTCGCAAGGTCTTTGGCATCCGACCATTGCGTGCATGTTATAATGGAGAAGAAAAAGCGAGAAAGCGCACCCCGGGCTCCGAAGCAGCACAGCTGAGGATGCAACCGGGAACACGCTTATATAAAGAAGACAGATAACAATTTATAACAAAGTGTAACTTTCAGCAACAGGCGAGTTAGCACGGCGTATGTTCTCAAACTTCTGCAGGCAACGGACGTGTGGTAACATTCTCTAACCATGTTAACGATTGTTAGAAAATTTTGATTTAAAAATAATTAAATTTTTAACAAAAAAAAATAACCAACTTCAATTATTTTTTAGGAGTTTCTTCCATATCTCCAAAGTTCTTCATCATATCTTCACCAAATTAAAATGGGACTAACTTGGTAGTAAAGGCTTTCAAATAAAAAAAAAATCATCAAAATTGGTTCACAATTGGCGATTAACAAACATACATAAACAAAAACTACTCCATTTTTGAAGTCGGTTAAAAACCTGTGTTAGTGTCATGGACGAAAACTACAAAAAGACTGACATCCCCATACAAAAAGCGTACTCTGCTAGAAAGCCAAAATCCTGTATTATTTCTAGATGTCGCTACTTTTTCGCCCGCTAGCCATACAAAGACTATTCGGTACTTAGGCTGACGATATCAACGGAAAATCAGAGATGGCGCTTGTTTGTTCAAAGAGAATGATCGCTTATACCGCCATCTTTCCGGAGTTAGTCAGCACCACTACGAAACTACTTTCTTTCGAACTAATAGCTCCATCTAAACTAAAAATTGAATTACGGTTCAAAGTATGCAGGTTGTCAGTACTCTTCTATTTTGCGTCCATGTGATCTAAATACAAGCGAAAAGAAAGTATGCATGCGCAATGAAAACAAAAAGGTTAGTACTCATTCTCAAGTCAGTTGTCAATTATGTACACATTGACATCACACATTAGGTCCTGTATTCACCTATAGCACTTTTCTCATAGAACGTATGAACCAGTTTCACACACACTCACTGTTCAACCAGACTCACGAGAGGTTTAAATTTCACCTTCACTCAAGTAAAGTTTATTTGCTAGGCAAATTTAAAAATACCCCGACTGTCAAGAACGCCATCTAGTGATGAGTAGCGGAACTACCGATACGACTTGATATCCGTAGCGCCATCTATTATTTGCTAAAGAAAGCCCAGCGTTAACCTCCAATAACTTTTAAACGGGTGAACCGATTTTCAACGAACATAGCTAAGAACTACAGCACGGGAAACCGCATTGAAATCGGGACCTTAGCGTCAAACTTACAACACCCCTCTATGTAGGAGGTTAAAAACGATATCAAAGCATCTATTAGAGCTCATACATACGAACGGCACGTTGTTAACGGCATGATATTTCATATGCACTCACTGTGCCGCACATTGACATAAAACTGCGTCTTTTTATCAATTAAACGAGTTAAGCCAAAAGTGGCAGTTTTTCGTAAATGTGCGTAGAAAAACTTCACGTTCTTACTTTAAACTGTAAACAGTTGTTTATAAAATTTGTTTAAAGGGTTATCTAGGACTTACTAGAACAAAATTTTAAATGATATCTCCGTTTCCTTTCAAATAATTTATTTCAAATGGGGGCAGCACTGGACCTCGGAAAACTCATGTAGCCCCTTAATAAAGGAGGGACTTTTCATATCGAATGCGTATGGTTTTTTTTTTATGTATGTTCCTTAATAACTTTTTCGTTTTTAACCGATTTAGAAAATTACTTTTTAACCGACTTCAAAAAAGGAGGTTATTAATTCGTCGAAATCTTTTATGTATGTTCCCCGATTACTCAAAGACGCCTGGACCGATTTCGAAAAGTTTGAAAGGGTATACGGTATTAAGGTTATTAAGGTTTTTTAAACGAAAATCACTAAACACTAATACACAAAAAATATGTCATATACAAGCTTATTTAGCTTTTCTGGTATTAAAATCGGTTTTTTATTTTGAAAAAATACAATAATTATTTATGTATTTAAAAGGGCATCCATGCAAGTTGGTCCCATTGTCACCAGGTGTTGATCTGATGATGGGATCCTTGAGAAATCGAGGGAACTCCTCAAATATTCTATGCACACATAGTTAAAGTGATTTTGATGTTTTTTTCAAGTAGAACTGATGGAAAAGACCAGGTATCGAAGTCGCTTTTTGTTTAAAATTATAGAATATGCAGACAGAAAAGCGCGAAAAAGACAAGAAACAATCGAAATACGGACGTATATGTAAAAGTATAGTAAAAACGTAAGAGCTGCTAAATTGGGTAGTTTCCTGGGTCAAAAATAAATTATTTTGTACCGATAAGAGAATAAAACGTCACAAAATATTGTCACTTGTTATTGATCACGTCCATTTTGAACGTGATTTTAGATTTATTAATGCAGAAACACGGATATTAAGAGCGCTATTTGACTCCAAAAAACTATGACGTCACAGACCGATATTTCATACAAATCTCATAGAAAATATTCGTTTTGACGTTTAGAAAAAAGTGTCTGATTTGACTTGTTGGAAACTAGCGGATTATATCCAAACATTCGCCCATAATCTGACGTTAAATTTTAAAGTAAGGTCCTTTTTTTCTTTCGTGTGTGTAAGTGGCCAACACTGGTGTTAGATTTTTCGAGCTGCCTAAACGCATCAAACGTAGCTTGACGACTGCCATACAATGACAGCCGGGACTACGGCTTAACTTGCCTTCCGAAGCACGGAATAGCTCGAGATTTTTTTATGCCACTTGTGGTCACCCATCCAAGTGCACGGACCACGCCCGGTGTCGCTGAACTTGCGAAAGTGCTAGTAATGCGTACAGTATAGTCAGGTAAACGTTATTCTTAAATTAAATATATTTAAAAAAAACTTAGTAATTCAAGTCAAAACCGAAAAAGGACACCAAATGAAGAAGCTCCATTGTTAATAAACCCAAACGCATATCAAAGAAAACACTTAAACATTATGAGTAATATCAAAATTAGAGTATTATGCTGAAATTTATTCCACATGTTAAAAAAAAGTGTTAAAAACATTCGAACATTCCACATGCAAATTCAAAGTTCAAACTATTTATACTAGTTGCCTATTGGCTAGTTAAAAGCAGCCATTGACCTGCAGCATAACTATATGGGATATGGATGAAAAACAAGGATAAAAGAAGGCGTAAGTATTGTAATCTTTACTTCATACAGGTCTCTCGATAAAAAGAGATAGAGGTAAGTATTACTAATAGTCCGTTCAACCATGTTAAAATTTAAAAAAGAAGATTTTTCATTTCAGTAAAAATAATTTTATCTCTAAAAGTTGCTTTCAATAAGACAAGACTACATAACATCTCTTTAAAAAAGCAGCTGTCATCTTGGCATTTATAGTTAACTGTGGAACTGAAATAGCAGTACACTGAGTGCTAGTTGTTTGTTTTGTGCAAAAAGTTTTCATTTCTTTTTCTATTTCCCGTTTTCATCATACATTTTATCAGCCACAGGATCTCCACACCTGGATATAGACCTCCCCCCAAGGATCTCCAAAACGATTAAAAGCGGCCCGCATGTCCCGCCTTGAGCATTTAGAGAGAAGATTTTCTACAGGTTAATGACCGCTATTGACCAACCAAATGGCAACTAGTATACTCTTACCTTGAATCTGTTGAACTGCCTATACTTTCCTCTCTCGGACGCAACCAGACTTCTCAACGACTGTGTTCTCGGGCACTCGTTGTCGGCCAGCCATTTGTACGTGCCGAACAACTTTGAAGTATCCGCCCTATGAAATAGGATTCATTTTACCTTGTTTCTGTGCTCGCTACAAGTTTCTATAGTACTAGTGTTAGTACAAACAAATCACAGAGTTTTTATAGAGACAACGTTAAGTCTAAGAGATTTGTGTCGATTTGATAGGTTATGTCATTTAAGTATGTCAATGGTGATGAATTGATGCTAGACAAGGACAACAATAAATAAACACCCCAAGGGATATTTATTTATTTAACTTCATACACAATAGCGTAAAGGCGGACAAGGGTGTGCTAACACACTGGTGTCAGATTTTATTATGAATGAATAGCTTGATGGTAGATTTGTATAAAATATAAAGATTTGTCCTCTTATTCATAAAAAAAAACAAGAGTTTGCTAAACCTATTTTAGTTTAAATATGTTTTGTCTCGTTCTTACTTTGCCAAATATAGAGAAGAGAGGCAAGGACAAAACGTATTATAACTAAAGTAGGTTTGGCAAACGTCTGATATATTTTATGAATAAGAGGGTTAAAGTTGGACTCTCCACGCTTATTAAAGTATATAATAACGAAGGGATGAGAGTCGTGGTACACCTGGCAAGAACGACGCACAGTGCGGTCGCCCCATACTTCAAAGCAGACTTAATTATTTATGACAAATACATTATGTAAAATGAATCAAAAAGTCTCCATTTATTTATTTAGTATTTTTATTTATTTATACTTTATTGTACACACATATACATGTTTAAAGTACAACAGGCGGACTTAATGCTAAAAGCATTCTCTAACAGTCAAACCTTTGGGTCGATTGGAGAGTTTTATGTGGGTGTGAATAAATAAAGAAAACTTAAACTAAACTAAATTTAAAAGATAATAATCACAACACATACTATAAACATACTATTATTATTATTACATATACACAATTACTTTTATACATATATATTACTTCATAAAATATATACCTACATTAAAATATATACAACATAAATAAATATACAAATACATAACCATAAATAAATATTATGCAATAAAGTCTGTCTTATGTTTAATTGGAAGTGGAAGTGCCTAAAAACTCTAAGTTTAAAGGAGTCGCGACTAGGGGCCCTTCTAATGGATTCAGGGAGAGCATTCCAGAGTCGTACAGCAGTCACGGAGAAAGAGTTATGGAAAAAACCTGTACTATATTAGTCATTAATTTTACTCATAAATTATTTATTTCTTCGATTTTTAGACAAATGTCCTTTACTTACCGGATTTTTAATCAGTTATCAACCTAAACTGTAGACTTAAGTATTACAGACAATAAAATAACTCTTGGTATTATTTAAATTTTTATACGACTGGCCAAAAAAGGAGTGTAATGTGTTTAGAGTTTAGGTATGTGTGTGTTTCTTTATTGATAAATTTTAGCTATACAAAATTACATCTACGAGTATAATCATATTAAATAAATGTTTAGAGAAAAGATCTTTATATTATAAATAATAGATACATTATTCTATGCAATTAATTTTTCAAAATCCCAATTATTACTTCCTTTTTTAAAAACAAATTTTCTAAAAAGTGTTATTCGACGGACCAGAACTTGGTCGACTGATTGGGGAATGTTTACCGCTCTGTCATTAATTTATTTTATTATGAATCTAATTCATATTTACGGATTAAAAAATTAAAATGGGTTTTTGTCCGACCCCGGCCGCACTGTGCGACGTTCCTTACTGCAAAATGATTCTACTTTGAAACTTTTCACAGTCTATCGTCAAACTATCTGGGCCGCAGGGCCACGAAATGTCAATTCGTGGGCGTAACGTGTAACTAACGCGAATCATGGATCCTAATCCAGGGGGACCATGGAGGGACCCTAGTCCCTCCACGTAATCTGCAAGAAAGAACTTCGTTCTAATAATAATCAAAATAGAAACAGGACTTAATGTTATGGTCTGACCACAACCGCTGTACCGCGCCTGAGGCATGCGAGCGACGAGACGGGGGCTGTCTATGTCAGACGCACATTAGATAGAATATCCAAAGATGGGTCGTGCTTTACCTCGAGATGTCAAGGCTGTCATTTTCAAAGTGGCCGAATATTTTAGAAAAATAAAAGAAGTCAAAGATAGATTTGAATATAAAAGTGATTTTCGAAACGTTTTATTTTTCCAATAATTAAACATTAATTTCACTTAAATTGGTGTTTGTATTTGTGCTTAAAAAATCGTATTGAACCATAATAAGAATTAGATATAAACCGTCTTATTATAAAAACAGGACTAACTTTATTACTAGGTTTAAACCATTACCCGCCCAAATCAAGTTGACATCTAGTAATATCACACTATCTCACCTGTCAATGTCAACTTGATTTGGGCGGATAATGGTTTAAACCTAGTAACAAAGTTAGTCCTGTTTTTATAATAAGACGGAATATGTATACAGCGTCAAACTATTGTACTTCGATATCTTAAGATCTATCAGACAGTATGAATCTCTTGTGAGTGCACGATCTTTCTTGCCCGCACCCCCTCCCTCCCCGCGCATACCTCAGGCGCGATACAGCGCTGTTGGTCAAACTATAGCTATGATCTCAATTTCATAACTACAAACGTAAATATGTAGGTTGCTATACTTATATCAGTTTTTACATAGAAAGATATTATGTGCCTCCTTTATCATAACTTAAGCTTGTCATAATTATGAGCCAAGCTAGCAACTTAATTAGTTACTTTCGTTGCCTTCTTCTCGTCGAGTCGAAATGATTCCAATACAGTTTTGATTTCAAATGATATTTGCATATCTTTGCCCAGTGTGTGGCCGCGGCGATCCTCAGTCGTTAGCCTCATTAATCCTCGATGGTAGTTCGGACGTTGCCTCAAAATATACAGAACACAATGAAAAAATATAAACATAAGCATCCACACACCTTTCAACGTACACGTCCCTCTGCTTTACAGTGTAACTCCAAATAAGGAGTAGGAGGGCATCATCATCATCTGAGCGTATTTCCGGTTGAATCCTAAGCGGTAACGCTTCAAAGCCTGGGGTCTGCTACCTTTTTTTTATTATTATTAGAGATTTGAGTGCGTTTGACCTCTATCTAGCCTGATGGGAAGCTAAGATGAGGTCTAAGGTGTAACACGCAGACTCAAAAAATGCCTATTCACTCTTGCCTTGAAAATCCCTAAATCATATGTATGGGGAAACATCTACCTTACACTATTTATTTATAAAACCAAACTACACCAATTTCACATTATAGATGGACCAGAAGCTCTTCCAGGACTATAGTAGACACTATAGTCCTGGAAGAGCTTCTGGTTCATGAAGAACATGATGAAGGGCAACCTTCCCATTAACCTAAAACGAAGACTTCTCGATATGTGTAATCTGCCCATACTTACTTACGGTGCACAGACCTGGTCACTTACCGAAGATCAAAAGTCCAAGCTTAAGGTTTGCCAACGAGCGATGGAGCGTAGCATCCTCGGCGTACGCCGCATAGACCGCATTCGGAACACCATGCTGCGCTCCAAAACTCAAATAAAGGATGTAGGCGTTAAGTCAGCACAGCTAAAGTGGGACTGGGCGGGGCACGTCTGCCGTATACAAGAAGATAGGTGGGCTAGGATGGCTACTAAGTGGATCCCAATTGGTCGCCGAAAGCGAGGCAGACCTCGAAAAAGATGGCGTGATGACTTGGACAAGTACATGGGCGAGTGGCAAACTACTGCCCCCGACAGAAATTATTAGAAACAGAAAGGGGAGGCCTTTGCCCAGCAGTGGGACACTGAAATAGGCTAGTAAAAAAAAGGTCTACTATTTTACTTTGAGCATAACGCGCGGACTAGAGTAACGGATTTTAGACGTTTCTTTAACCTCCAAGCACAATAAAGTGTCATTGTTAGTATACAATTGACCATAGCAAGTTTGTATGTTCGTTATTCGTGTGTGTGAAATTACCAACACTGCGTTAAATTTTCAAGCTGCCTATAATGACGAATCGATTAACATCTCATTTGTGAAACTTGAATAATCGATTCGGATTCTACGGTGAAACAGACAAATACCCACATACATAGACAGCTAAAATAATTACCCTTCCGTTTAGCCGTAGTCGGGTAACAAGGAATACTTACACATTGCTAGGCGTAGTGAGCAACCGCTGCAGGTTGGCTAGCGTCGGCCTCATATCGGCTACGTGGATGCCCCGGCCCCAAAGCAGCTGCGCTATGCACTTGTTGAGCAGGAACATCGCGTAGCGGAACAGGGTCGTGTCTCCGCCGCGCGCGAACAACGGAATACTGCAAGTGTTATAAAAAATCTCAGATCTGTATATCTTTACCAGATAATGGACGAGCCAATACTTTGTATTGCTGTAGCACACACATTTAAATTTATTATGTTTTTGTGTAATTTTTTTACTATGTTTGTCTGTTTTTTGTAAGTATGTGTGTTATAGCAACAAATAAATGTCTTTCAATTCAATTCAATTCAATACAACCATATCTCCGCCATTTTGAAAAATTTCTAAAAACTGCATCGACAAAAATGTTCTATATAATTATCGAACCTGCTTATAAAATTTAACGAGAATCAGTTGATAAATGCGACCTGCAGGGCAATCGCGCTAATGTAAATCTCTACGGTTCGTTTACGTTACGTTTGCGATCCAGTTTAAGCTATGGTTACGTTACGATTCAGCTGAGCCGATTTCGGTATCGCGCTAACATGTCAACCGTAGTTGAACTTTAACCCTTTAGCCGCGAACGTCACGTATATGTGACAAACATTTTCGAGCCCTATCCGCGAGCGTCGCATATACGTGACATAAAACCAGTCCTTGTAAAATCCAAATTTTCTGTTTCATTTTGTTGTATTCGGATAAAAAAATATTCTTATTAGATATATAAGTAGTCTAGTAATCATTTACAATAACATTCACTATAATCGTATAATTAGAAGACTCAAAAATAATTTCAAAAGTTTGACGAATTATCAGATATATTTTTCATAACTTTGTATTAATGTCCACCGCGAACGTCACATATACGTGACACGCGGGATGGGACATTTACGATTTATTTACTGATAAAAATTAAACGTAAATTGAAATATTCTTTCTTATACCGACTATATCACCATAAAAAGATCTAAAATTATCACATATATTATTAATTAATAATTTTGATACTAATATTTGTGTATATTTTATTTAATGTCCTTGAAACTTAGTAAATGAACTATCGAAATGTCAGCAATGGATTTGATTTTCCCATCCCTAAGCCTAGATGTTTAGAACATAATGTTGGTAGTTCCCCAGCGCGAACGTCTCATATACGCGACAGCTTGTGACGTCACAGGCGAGCGCCGTCTTCTTTAGTGTTGGGCTTGCGTTCGTGTGGTTAAATTCTCTTTGGTGGTGATAACTACTGCGGAGGAATTGATAAGAATTCTTGAAGGCGACGATAATGAAGAATTCAATACAGACGATGAATTTGATATTGATAATGAGGTAAGTTTTTTAATACATCGTTTTTTTTTACCTATTTCAATTGCGAGAGTAGTAAATACCTACGGACTTATAATTATGTTACCAACAGCTATAAAAGTAGAGTAATTTAAGAAGTTAATGTACATGTATGTTTGCGAATTTCTTTATCACTAAATAGTATAAAACAAAGTCGTTTACCGCTGTCAGTATGTAGGTATGTATGTCGCCGCTGTTATAGCAGCTCGTTCGTACCTACGGTACGCTAGTCGCTCGTCAATATGGAGAACTTCTTGATGTCAATTTTCTTTTTCGAGTTGCCATCATCAGTTCCATGCAAAAAGTTTTTCATCTTGATGATCTGATTTGCACCTTTGGCACGTTTACTAAGTTCTTTCAGCAGTAGAAAGCTTCGTCATTTATTAGTGAGTCATGATTATGATACGATTAAATGTGATTGTTAGTACCTAAGTCAAGTACAAATTAATAAATCATTTTAAACCTTTAAACGCTTTTTGTTTTAATAGCTTACGAAAAATGCCTCATAATTATAGTATAGGTAAGGGTATTTAAAGTAAGTGCACCATCAATCAGCTTCTGGACAATTCATTTATTTGTATAAAAATTATGGTGAATGGTATAGGTACCTAGGTGAATTGTACAAACAAGAAAAATTAAAACATAACACAAATCTTTCACAAACTTTGGACTGCGGAGGTCACTCGGCAGTTGCTCTGTGTACCTAAATACCACTGAACTGAATATCTAAATACTAATAACTTCATCAAAAAGTTAGGTAGCCGACCCCGACCTCCGGAGTGCGAATCGGGAGTGCGCTATGATGATATATTTATTATCGTTTTCCATTCACGCCTTGATAGATTTCCATTTTTGCCAGTTGAAAGTTGCCTACATTGATTGTTTGTCATATGTTTAGGTAGTATCGTTGGGATGGAAACACTCGCACATACTTAGATATTGTAATTTACAACCTATAATATCGCAGCTATACCTGGGAGCTGCGACCGCGGATTATTATGTATTATAAGTACTTAAATAAAACGTATCCGGATAAATGTTCTTAATAGTAAAAACGTCATCAAGATCGCCCCAGTCATTTCTAAGCCTATATAGACAGCCAGATAAATGGATATACGCGCGGAGACTTAAGTTTATGCTATACTAATACCTATTGTAATCATTATCGATATCTTAATACGTAAGTATTGCACATCCCTATTTTTTGTAGGTACTTATTTTCGATTCACTACGCTTCGCGCTGGGGGCACGACAACTGACATAACGTCTCGCGGTGAAAAGGTTAAACTAAGTTGAAACGTTACCGCAACGAAACCTCTCTAGGAACGTTAGAGATGTCACACTAGTATTTTAAAAATCACTGTGATTTAAGTACAATCGACCATCGATTTTACGTCTGCAACATTAAAAGCACTATTTGACGAGGATGTTTCAAATTTCTTACGCGGAATGTGTCAGTGTCAGCAAAGTTTTTTTGAATTTTTGCGGCTGAACTAATTTGTGACCTATTTAATAATTAAATATAAATAATAGATAAATTAATATGGAGCACCAGCGTCGTCGCCAAACGAGCGTAAATCAATTGACGTTTCTTGTTAGCTATTTAGTGCAGCACAAAGACCTAGCTCTCGGAAGAGTTAGGTCAAAAGAAGTTTGAGTTCTATCAGCACGAATGCGGCAAGAATGCTCGCTTATCTTAAAACAGCGAGGGCCCCGCAAGAACGGGTAAAGAGTGGGCTAAGGTTTGTAATGCATAAAGATATTTATTTTTTAATAAAACATAGGTACTATGTCATACAACTACTTTTTACTATTTTTTAATTTTCAGCTCTGGAATGATGGAATGCCGGGTCTAGTCAAGTTAGTCTTAATTAATGCGAGCCATCAGGTGCCAGGTGGTGAACCCAGCACTGCTGCATCCCTGACCCCTCTGGAGGAGAAAATTGGTAATATTCTGGGCAGGGATGTTGGGCCTTTACCCAATGTAAGGTAAGATCCATTTACCTCACACAATGTAAGACATTCATAATACTATGTGATAAGATGCTGGAGTTTTTTAATTGTAGCATAATAATTGAATATAATTTTACAGGTACAGTACCATTGAAGAAAATATAATTGAGGAGTTGGTTGTAGGCGATCAATTAGAGCTAATAGGACAGATTTAGATGAGGCACAATCTAAGAAAAAACTGCCCAATTAATTCACAAGCCAATAGGACAATCTTTGAAGGCATTAAATTATTGGCAGAGTGTTGACGGTTTCACTAGACAGGTAATGTACAATTCTTACTTTCATTGTTTTCTCCAGTTGTTGTTTAATTTTAGATCAGGCTGTGATTATGTCAAATCTAAAAGGATATCTATGATATGGCTGCTCTCCCATACTTTCTTAACCATCAGAACATGTACTGAAAATAACTTAATTAATAGCCTATCTTTTATTTTTTCAGTATGTCCCGTCCCCTCCCCAAGACTAGCAGAGCCTCACTAAGACAGGAAAACTGAAAATATTTGAGGAAGCCTTGCGGTGACGGCAGAGTAGAATACAATTTGGCACCACCCCTTTCTTCTCTCACGGGTTTCATAAGAGGCGACTAAGGAGGTATAGGAAACAGGTAGCAGCATCCTCATTGCATCGACTTGATACATCACACAAGACATCTTCTTTAGTCAAGCAGTGGACCGTTACGGGCTGATAAAATTGAAAAAATGCCAACCCCGAAGGCTCTCTATGGTCTGGCAATTCTCAGCAGTTCCTAATCTTTATGTTAAGTAATTAGACCTTTTAGTTTATTATGTTAAGTCTTATTAATTAGTCATAGTTATTATTGAATTATTTGTATTGATTGAATAATGATATAAATAAACTGATATAAAATACAAAAGTGGTTTTATTTTTTTATTATTGAGTTAAAAGAACAAGTTAGATAAACAATAGTTAATTTTCAACTGCATGGCACGTCCCAGTTCTAGTTGACTGAGAGCAAAGGCACTAGCACCCTCCTTGCGTTTGTGCTCTGCCTCAGCTAGTTAAAGGTTTGAATAGCCACATAGAATTGTCCATATTTGCAATGTTGTGCAGAACACAGCTGCATTTGTTTCCTTGATGCAACTGGGTGGGAGTAATGAAGCTTCTTGTCGTCCAGTAAACATCTGTAAACAATACCTACATATTAATCAATGCCTGCTATTGTAAGCAAGTCATGAAGTAACTTTTAGGTTACTTTTGTTTTTTCTTACCTAAAGCGACCTTTCAAAACTCCAATGCACCATTCAAACTGTGTTTCTTGCAGTGACGTGCATGTTTTGGTACTTCTCCTGGTGTCATCATAATAGGCCTCAGGGAACCAGAGTCCTAAAATAAAGAATATCAATAAGTACAACTGAATAAAATATTGGTGAAATAATGGAAAATTGTTTTCACTATAATTTTAACTGCACAAGTTTTGTCCAGCAGTGGACTTCATGTGGCTGATATGATGATGAGCAATATAATTTTTTTCTATATTATGTGTATTTTAGTCTTATTTTATACATGCGCTGTTGGTAAGTATCACATTGTACTGACCTAAAAGATATGTCCTCTCCAGTATTCAGCTGGTCCAAATAACAATTTTGTGGGTGAATCGCCCATATATATTGGTTAAGTAAGGTTGCCGGCATGAAGAAAGGGTTCTTCTCCTTCAATGAACATGCGATCCGAGGCATTTCTTTTTATCCAGTCGCTTATATTCACACGCCTTGATTAAGCTCGGGCTGCTGACACATCAAATTCGTTCGAAATTTCCAAAAACACAAGATAAAAATTTATTGTCATCTTCGATTCTTATCAATTTATCACTCCAAATTATGGAACGTTTGACTAGCGGTCGAGAAAAAGTAGCTTCGCATCAACTTTTTGTTTTGACAGCGGTTGCGCTCGAGCTGCGTTCCAGTTGCGTTCCAACTATCTGTCAAAACATTAGCGCGATCCGGAATCAGGCAAAAAGTCGTGTAACGATCACGGTTCGGTTGCGATTCAGCTGAAATTATTTAGCACGATTTTTTTTTTATTTATTTAATATTTATTGCACAATAATCTAACGATTATAATACAAAAGGTAAAACTTAATGCTAAGCATTGTCTACCAGTTCACCTTAGGGACGTAGCAGAAAAGGTAGTAAATGGGGTGCAAGTTAAAATAATATTTAATAAATTTAATAAAGAAAGAGTGTTATATACAAATAATAAAACATACATAATTCGTATAGTTACATAAGATATATACATTATACATATATTCATATATAAATTACATTAATCCAAATACATATTTACATACTTAAAATAAACTTATATAAATATGAATACATAAGCATAAAATACATAAACTTAAATTATTGCAGCAAAGCTTTTTCGCGATAGTGACGAATTACCAGCATTTTAAAGTGATCCCGCGTCTGTGCTCTCATGATGTTATCGGGAAGGGCATTCCAAAGTCGTACAGCCGTGACGGCAAAAGAATTTGAGAGACATCCAGTACGGTGATTGATTGCCCTGCTGTAAGCGGAAACAAACCGACAGACAGACTGACGGCAAAAGCATTTATGGCCAATCTTGAATCTGAGACTCTTCACTCGCTCGGCCAAAAAAGAGGGGTGTTATGAGTTTGACGATAACATCGTCTGTCTGTCTGTGGCATTGTAGCGCTCGAACGGATGTACCGGCAGCCGTTTAAAAGTTATTGGGGGTTAACGCTTGAAAGTCAGGGCTTTTTCTACCAAATAATAGATGGCGCTACGTATATCAAGTCGTATCGGTAGTTCCGCTACTCATCACTAGATGGCGTTCTTGACAGTCGGGATTTTTTAATTTGCCTAGCAAGTAAACATGTTGAATATATGGCGGCGTGAATTTTATCATACGTACTTAATTTTTAAACAATGAAATCTGGTTACTTATTGAGGGAAAGTTAAGAGTAAGGTCAAACAAAGGTCATAAGTTTGTTTGTAGAAATATCCAAAGCCATTGATTATTTTGGCAAAAAATTACCCCCCCCCCCCCCCCCCCCTCCCAGAACAGAGGCAAACACACATGCTTCCGAGTCTCTTATTCACCGAACGAAGCATTTTTTTTTATACAAGTACAAATCACAGCGTGGCTCTACCACAACTACAAGGATAAAGACGTTATACTGGGTGGCGCAAAAGTACTGGCACTAAAGAAAATACTTTTATTTTTTTTATATGACATTTTCTGTCATTCTGTTGTTGAAAATTGTGTAGTGAACAAATGTAAAATACACTGAAAATAAACATGGACCGTTTTACTCCCCAAGAACGTGGAATAAACACTATGGACTTAGTGAGGGACGCTTTTCCAGGCCGAGTTATCTCTCGTTTTGGCGATTTGCCTTGGCCTGCAAGATCACCCGATCTGACCAGTCCAGACTTCTTTCTTTGGGGTTTTTTGAAATCTCGGGTGTATGTGAACAAGCCACAGACTCTCGCAGCTCTAAAAGAAAACATTCGTCAAGAAATAACGAACATATCGCAGGAAGTGTTACGGCAAGTTATGCAAAATGTCATAAATAGGGCTCAAATGTGTATCAACTCTGGAGGTCACCATTTAAAAGACATCATCTTTAAATCCTAATGGTACGAAATTTAATGGCACAAATATACATTTAAAAAAACCTAAATCTAGTTTTCTAATTTAGAAAAAATGTTATAGCTGAACCAAATAGGGTCTTTACTTTTGCGCCACCCAGTAGTATTGTCTTACTTAGGGTCTGGCAGGTCCGGCGTGACGTCCAAGATCTTGGTGGCGGAGCCCAGCAGTGTGACGCTGTACCGCAGCGGCTGGCTGAGCACGGCGGCCGCGAGCACCGCGGCCTGCGCGGCCAGCCCGGCCGCCACGGCGTCGCCGCCGGCGGACGCGCGGGGGGACTCGTCACCACACACTGGCAGGCGGACGCCGCATATCGTCCATACTGATGGCTCTTTCTGTAGAGAATAATATATTTTTAAGCTATTGCATAGCTTTTATCGCGGGCTTTGAGCGCGGCGACCGAATCAAGAAATTCAGTAACGAAAATAAAACCTAACACTCGGCAACCGGCGACCGGCACAGCGGCGCGACGTTGAAAGCCGTGCATCGTCTAACGTCGTCTCAGTTCGGTAGAATGCTATGCAATAGCTTTACCGCGGCAGTCCCCGAGTGCCACACGATTTTTTTACAAAAAAAAAACAGCAACACTGACGTGGCTGTGTGTTTGTGTGTCTGTCTGTGTCTGTAAATCAGTGTTTCTGAATATATGTTTCAGTAAATCTGTGTGTGTGTGTCTTTGTTGTGAATCTTTAATTCCGTGCATCTGTGTGTTTGTGTGTCTGTAAACATGTGTTTCTGTGTGTTTTTGCATCTGTGTGTTTATTTGCCTGTGTATCTGTGTCTGTGTATCTGTGTGTCTGTCTGTGTCATTGTAGCTCCTAAACGAATAAACCAATTTTGATGCGATTTTTTTGATCAAAGCCTTATTTGTCGAGATTGTTTTTAGGGTTCTGTACCCAAAGGGTTTAAACGGGACCCTATTACTGAGACTCCGCTGTCTATCCATCTGTCAGTCCGTCTGTCACTAGGGCTCTATCTCTTGAACCGTGATAGCTAAACACTTGAAATTTTCACGGATTATGTATTACTATGGCCGCTATAACAACAAATACTAAAAATAAAAAAATAAGTTTGGAAAATCCAAAAGTGCACGCCTCATAGCGGTCACTCAATTTTCAAAAAAAAAAAACAGAACTTGAATATTGCATATTTATCGGTGTATTATGAACAAAATAAAAAATTTACTTTTAAATCTTCGCGCCATTGCCCACACAGAAAAGAAAGGTACTGCGCATGTATTGTCAACGAACCTTATTTACATAGATTTAGATATACCAACGATAGGACGATTTCAGTTTATTGCTAATTATAATTAAACTACTTTTAATTAGACCGTGATTTTCGAAAGGACTTAGTTTTAGATAATACTTAAGCGTATGAAAAAAAGAAGGGTTCGATTTGTTAAGTTTTTCGGGCGTTATCGTGACCACGCCAGTTTCCATACATACAGACACACGGACGTCCACGAAATAATTTTCTTAAACACTTGTTTTATTATTTTAAAGAACAAAATGTCCTTTAAAAATATCATGACTGTTGAAACTAGTGTTTTTTCTTGACATTTGTGTGTAAATATTATTCTACAAGTACGATAAGAAATAAATACCGACATTTTTAGTTCGAAAAATCACTTGATTTTTGTAAGGCGAGAGTAGAGCACTACCTCAACGCTCCGTTTATGAGGCGTGCAAAAGTTAAAAATTAAAGGAGGTCGTCATACAAAAAACGTGGTTTTTTAGCGTTTTTAACTAGATCTTTATAATGGCATTACCTAGATACTTTAAATTTTCACCGATTATGTTACTATAGCTACTATAATAAATACTAAAAATAAGATAAAGTAAAAAACTAAAGGGGGTCGTCATACAAGAAACGTGTTTCTTCAGCTCTTTAAAATCTCGTACGGAGGTACGGAACCCTTCATGTACGAGTCCGACTCGCACTTGTCCGTTTATTAGCTATTAGTTTGATAAAAATCGATTCAGCCGTTCAAAGGTTATTATTGGGTGTAAACGCTTGAAAGGTTTTAAATTTGTCTGGAAAATAAACTTGTTAGAGAACCTCGTTTTCTCCGTCGTTTCGGTGTTTTTCATTGAGTGAAGTTCGTTCGCCCAATTTTATTAGTAATACTTGTCGTTTTGAGTCAAACTAACCTGTTCGATGTAGAATATCTGGTGCAGCTGCGCGAGCAGCTCCTGTCTCCGGGCCAGCAGCGCGGCGTGCGCGCGCGCAGCCAACTCGCGCACGGCCGCGCACGACGTGCGCGTCTCCTTGATGCTCTCGTTGCGGCGGGACAGCGAATGGTAGTTTTGCATTAGCTCTACACCTGGAATCAGGGGAAATGATAAAAACTAGTGGCTCTGTGAGCTGTATACCTCGCGACTCACCCCCAACCCGTTGAAGTTTATCGGATAGAAGTTGTTCTGACAAAAAAAATTGCGTCTTAATAAGGATAAAAAAAAAAAAATTATACATACTTGAAAATTTTTCAAAATGGCTGAAATATGATTTTCTTAGTTTACCCCCATATATCCGCCATTTCGAAAAATTTCCAAAACTGAATCGACAAAAAATTCTATATAATTATCGACCCTGCTTATAAAATTTCACGAGAATCGGTTGAAAAATGCTACATGTAGTGTAGGCGATAACAAACCAACAACTGGACAAACTGACGAACAAAAGCATTTATGGCCAATCTCGAAACTGAGACGCTTCGCTCGCTCGTTCAACAAGACATATTGTTTTTGCTGAATGTTGCTTACCAACATCCTGGTTCTCCTCCAGTAGCTTAGCGTGCCTCTCTTTCAGTCTCCTGATAATAGCTAGCTTGCTGTCCCGCTCATCCGACAGTATAATCCTCTTGAAGCGCAGTATTTCCAGCTGCTTTGTTAGCCTTATGTGCTCGGATCTTTGGAACGGCGAGGGTTTTGACTGAGAAAAAAAATAAAACATTAAAAGAGCATTAATACTATTGCAAATATGCAATGAGTTAAGGAAATAACGCAAAACCTCTCAGATGGTACCTCAGCCATCTATGATTTTTAGGGTTCCGTACCCAAAGGGTGCAAACGGGACCCTATTACTGAGACTCCGCTGTCTGTCCGTCTGTCTGTCTGTCCATCTGTCACAGGACTCATCTCTTGAACCGTAATAGCTAGACACTTGAAATTTTCACCGATTATGTATTACTGTGGCTGCTATAACAACAAATACTAAAAATAAAAAAAAGTTAAAAATTAAAGGGGTCGTCATACAAAAACATGTTTTTTTAGCGTTTTAAAACATTTTACGGAAGTACGGAACCCTTCATGTACGAGTCCAACTCGCACTTGCCCGTTTATTTGAATTTTTATACAGTTTGTATGAAAATTAAAAAAATATTTAAATTTTTATACAAACTGATCAGCTGATCGATTCAATTTGTATGAAAATCTTTTAATTTATTATTACTCTTACATCTCTTTGATGTAAGTCTGACTTACATAAACTTTACGCCTTTATCCCTGATAGGGCAGACAGAGCGTTTTAGCTGCTCTACGCAGACACAGAAGAAAGACTATTACATACAAAACGGAATCTCCTAAGGTACGCGCAATATGCGTCCCTGTTCCCCGTCCCCGCACCTCTCCCCCGTTCTTGTTCCGCCGTGCACACGTCATTGCGTGTGTGTTCGCCCGCTCTCGCCCCGCGACAAAGCGAAAACGGGGAAGAGGTGCGGGGACGGGGAACGGAACGCATATTGCGCGGGACTGCAGGAGATTCCGTTCTGTATGAAATACTCTTACTGTCTTCTGTGACGCAGATACAGAGTAAAGTATACCAACCTTAAAAGACAAGAGATCATTCAACTTCAACGTCAGCCGGGGTCCATTCGAAACCATCGGTCTCTCCTCCTTAATTTTACCATTCTTTACACTCAGATCACTTTGTGACGACGACTTCTCTTTAGCTAAACTATCGCCTTCATCCGACGAAAACAAATTCTTAAACGATTTACTTTTAAATCTCAATTTCGTGTCAACCTCTTCATTTTGTGACCATGAGTCATTAGCTAAAGCGGATTTAGTATAAATCCTCTCTTTTATTTCTTGCACAGCCTCCTGCTGTTTCTTTATAGAATATTGTAACAAATGTAGCTTCTGTAACTTACTGGCTTTATAACTAGGCCTTATTTCTGATTTCAGGAAATTTAAGGACATATACCTATACTTGGGCACGTCGGATTCGTTCCTTAAATCGTAATTCTCTGCCGTTTCACTCAAGTCTATTCTACTGTCGGACAAATCCTCTTGCGATGAAGTTTTGGACATACCAAAACAGTTGAGAGAACTAGTTGCAAATTCTTTCACGTCTAAATTGTCGGGCGAGTGTTCATATATATAATTTGGGTCACTATTTTTACCGTCATCTCTTCGACTATGGCCTATGTTGAGACTAGATGACGATTTAAGCGTAGCGTAATTTTGTTTTAAGGTTTTTTCTACTGGGCTGTTGCTTTTCGAGTATTCCTTTTCGAATTTCTTAGAGAACTTGCTAGGGGATATTGATCTAGCCTCTTTAAATTTACTTTGTTGTATAAATCTGGGTTCTAGAGTTATTTTTGATAGATTAGTCTTCCCTGATGAGCTAGATGACAATGATCCGTGTTCGAGTTCATTTTCGGGTGGGATTACGTCTAGTTTTAAGCTTTTGTAGGAGCAAAAGTAACCTCCATGCATTTGGAACACTAGGGTGTTGCTTTTGAAGCAGTCCGAGGTGAAGTTTAAAGCTAGATTGGCCCCGATGTACCGCAGTCCACTGAAGTAAACGCCCCAGGTTTGTATAACGGTGTCTTGATACTTTTCACTGTCTTCCTCTCGAGGATGAGGGGTATGACACCATATCCGTATGACCACATTTGTTGAGGACATGCGCTGAGTTAATTCTGTAAAAATAAATAAATATATATAAGGACAAATCACCATGATTCTAGCCCCAAAGTAAGTTTAAACTTGTGTTAAGGGATACTAGCTCAACGATACTATATCTTATGATAAATACATAGATAACCACTCCAAACCCAAGACTATTTCCAACGTGCCCTGTCTGGGGATGGAACCCAAAGTGCGTATGCAAATAAGAGTCTAGGAGTTGCCGCCATTAACCAGCCGCTATTTATATATTTATTATTACCTGTGACCCCCCCTTGCCCAAAAACGCCCCCTATCGCCCCTTTGTATCTGGCGCCCTGGGCGGTTGCCCAATCGCAACCTACCCTAACGCCGCTACTGTATATATTTTCCCTGGCCGTTTTTGGCTATGGTGACTGTCTTCGTTTAATAACAAACAAAAATTCATTGTTGATGTCGTTCATGTGCCCTGATGTGGCTGACATACCCTATTTTTGAGGAGAATGTACGTGCACAGTGCGGACAAGTCAAGGTGCGACCGACATAGTGGTAGTGTATTGAGGAGGGTGGTTTGTGTTTAATCGCATCTCGCTTTAAGTCTTGTTCATGCCTTGTGGTCTCAAAAACATCTACATTAAAGGACCGAGTGGAGACGCTTAGTGCAACAGCACTAAGCGTCTCCACTCGGTCCCTTGTGCAGCCCAACTTTCCCAATGTGTGTGGTCGATATAGCATCGTTTCATATGTCTTTTCTGAACGTCTTTGTATCTAAGGAACTGGCTGCCTTGTTTCCGCTTGCACTCTTAGCTATGCTGCTTCGGAGCCTGAGCGATTTCCCGCTTTTTCTTCTCCAAATATATCATGCATGTTAATGGTCACTCAAGGACGCCAAAGACCTTGCCAAGTGAAGAAAATCTCGGAACAGTTAAAATGATTTGGCTGTAATTTTACGACCGGCCAGACGTCAATCCTCTTCGGGAACGTATTTGTGCGAAAAGTTTTACAACTGGCTGCCGCCTGACGTTAACCCTCATTGGGAATGCAATTGTAGCACGAGATGTTTGTGCTTAAGACCTGTAGTTGCCTCTTACGACATCCAGGGGAAGAGATGGAGTGGTCATATTCTAACCCGGAACCACACGCGCATAATTATGTATGTACTAACCTGAATCAATCTCTTTCCACTTGGGATGTGGCGATGAGATCCTCTCACTGGTGTAGAATGGAGCAGACATGGTAGTGTGATGCAGCGTCAAGTAGAAACTGCACTGGGAACTGCACCACTCGGGCGGTCTGATGTTGTATCCCACAATCTGAAAACAATATGTTGAAAACTATTCAAAGGAGTTCAAAATATTTTTAAACCATAAATAAAACTGGCCACATGCAAGTTAAACTCACGGATTGAGGGTTCCCTTATATAAACATTTAGGTACAAACTTATCATCATCAGGTCTTTTTTAGTCTCCACTGCAGGAGTACAACCCTTTCAACCAGAGCCATATATTAGTCAGAGTAGCCAGAGGATTTGGCCTACACTCTCCTCGCTTGCCAGAGGGGTTGGAGAGGTCCCATTGATGTTTATAAGCTTCGTTTAGCGACTTAGTAAACACAAGTTTACTAAGTCGCCTTCTACAACATCCACGTAAAGACTTGGAGTGGTCCTATTCTACTCTGCTGGGAACTGCACAGCTTAATACCAATAAGGAGCCTGAATACATCTGTCTAAATATTGCCGTTCTGGAAACTATCAATAAAAGATAACTTAAAAAGTTTGTTCTCTAGGTTTGTAGCCTAAAAGGCTGCTTCAATGGTAAGGTTGCGTTCCCTGTTGTCCAAACCTATATTTACCTCATCCTAATCCTATACCTACCTAAATTTAACAGGTACTAAAAGCCTGAAGTTTAGCTATTCAGTTTCAAGACATACTTACATGAATAAGACCTTAGTTTTCTACGTACTAAATGATAATTCAATAAATGATCTCATAGCCTGATAATAACAATAAGTAGGCGTTTGTTGGTAAACCAAACCAGTTTGAAAGTTTTTTCCCGTTGTCTTTACCTGTACGAGGCTCCTCAGGCGCAGCTGCTGGGTCGCCAGAGGAGTCCACTCCCTGCATCTGGGCCTTCCAAACATCGTACGTTAATTATTTGCAACAACAAAAAATCACAACACACTGACAATGACTAATGTAGCCAATCAGCTATTTTTGCTACCATTATGTTCTATTTGAATAATAAAACGAATTAAGGCCAGATTGAACGTTAAGAACACATTTGTTGAAGAATAATCAAATGCAATTTAATTGCAAATATTCTCAGCAGCAGAAGTAGACTCAAAAGATTTCTGTCCGAGAAAAAACCAAATTCTATAAGTGATATGTCAAAATTGTCAAGTAATGTCAATATCAACGTCACCGTCAGTTGCGAATTTTTTTTTTTATTTATTTGCTAGGGTAGGGATACAATGTTTCAGAGCCATTACATGACAACATTTACTATTTGGGACGACGGGGTCACACCGTCACGCACACGCCACTGACGCCACGCATGATGAATGATGTACTCACGGTACGTGGCGTGTCCGTGGACGGCGGCACGGCGTGCGAAGCGCCTTATTTCCATAGTTTGTAGTTGCGGCGGCCGCCGTAGTAGGAGTGGGACTAGGTGGGGTGAAGTAAATTGACACAAGCTAAATCGGACACAGAGTAGCCGAGCGAGCCACAGTGAGCTGTGCAGGAGTTGACCTACCGAACCCCATATGGTTTCGCTAGTTCACACACAGTTCAGGGTGAAACTATCAATTAAATTATTAATTTGTATCTTCTTTGGATTGACGGGTCTTTTTACCCCGGTCCTTTGGAAAGCTTGCGTGGGGTAGGGATACAGATCCAATCCAACCAACACGTTGGAGGCGAAAATCCATTCTTTCCTATATCATATTACCTACAACCTACGAATGAAAATACTTAAGTATACCCTTGAACAGGTTTCGGCAGGAGGTCTACATATTGCAACATTGCAACGAAATGAAAAGATTTAAGTAATGATAGAGAGTGGGGTAATTGCAATTGGGACTCCGGCACCTAGCTGCCATAACATAATCATGATTACTATGTTTGTGGCAGGTGGTGGCTTGCCGCCCACTAGATGGGCCCTTAAACGAACTGACGATAGTTGTCAGCAAGTCAACCCACCGGTGTGTGTGTTGGATACCGATCAATTGGCGACTCAGGGGTGTCGAGTCGAGCGAGAGGTGTGCTGCGTTTTCTAGGATATTTCTCGCGGCGTGATGTCCTTTTATATAAATTTTATTATTTTATTATTTATATTTAAATACAGAGAGACCAACCCAACCAGCGACGAGCTGGAGACTAGGGACGGTTGATTTAATCAGTAAGGCGGCGCAATAAATCTTTAAGTACATTGCAGGAACCACGGCTCCAAACCCCTCGCCAAGAGACGGTACAAGATGAAACGCGGACGCACGATTTGTCGGGCAGTCCCAGTTTACCTGCTTTCTCGACAACCTCCTCGGAGACGATATTTACTACGCTTCTCTCGATGGAGCTCGTCAAGAGGTCACTGACCCAAGACCACCTGTGCATCCACTATTACGCCCACACCATCCTTTACCGCTATGAGGTCGGGCTTTCTGGGACCATGAACGGTAGCAATTCTCGGCTTCCGTTCCACGACCCAGCCTTTCTCCTGCATTTTTCCGACAAGAAAAGCGACGATTGCATCGTGCGTGACGGAAAATCCTACCGCTTTCATAGTATGAGCAGTCGTCTCCCTCTTCATGCAAACAGCACGGCAAGAGATAACCAACCAAGATCAACGGTCCTGCGCCACCTTGAGACTCGCACACGCGAAGGGAGCGCATTTATATGCGTGTGACCAGTGCCGGTTTTAGCTCTACCAGCGCCCTGGGCGAGATTCACGAGATCACTCTCACTTAGGCTTCAATCTTATAGGATTTATTTATGCTGACGGGGGGGGGGGAGGGGTGCAAGTACGATATAGGATTCTTCAAATTTGCTGCCCCATTGTAAACAAAGGGAAGGAGGGGGGGTGCATACAAATAAGAGTCTAGGAGTTTCCGCCATTAACCAGCCGCTATTTATATATTTATTATTACCTGTGACCCCCCTTGCCCAAAAACGCCCCCTGTCGCCTCTTTGTATCTGGCGCCCTGGGCGGTCGCCCAACCGCGCCCTACCCTAACGCCGCTACTGTATATATTTTCCCTGGCCGTTTTTGGCTATGGTGACTGTCTTCGTTTAATAACAAACAAAAATTCATTGTTGATGTCGTTCATATGCCCTGATGTGGCTGACATACCCTATTTTTGAGGAGAATGTACGTGCACAGTGCGGACACGTCAAGGTGCGACCGACATAGTGGTAGTGTATTGAGGAGGGTGCACGAAATCGCGGCCGGAATACTGCGCGCATCTTTCCCGCATCTACTTAGTGGTCGCAGGTGTCGGTGGCGAACGTCGAAGTTCAAATCCGTCAACAGTCGCATGCAGTTTCTCGCTAGTATGCAGCCGCCGACTTCTGCTCAGGAGAAAACCTGTCTTTCTTGGAAAATTATTAAAAAAATATCAAAAATTGAAGTGCATGTGCGTCCCACGCAATTGACTTTGTTGGTATTTTATGCACAAAGCGTGACAGCGCCCATAAAATACCAACTTCAATTAAATTGATGATGATTGCTAATAATTTTGTAGCTGTAATCTAACTATTTTATTTCTTCTTAGGCAGCATGAAGTGTGGAATAATTGTGGTGTACGCTTTGTATGTAATTTTCATTGTGGTGAGTTTTTGTAGGGTCATTCTTGAGACTTAGTCGAGTGTCTAGTCGAGTGAGAAGAAACGCCAAACGTGGTGCCTTCACCTTTTTAGGGTTCTATAGTCCACAAGGAACCCTTATATTTTCGTCATGTCCGTCCGTCCGTCTGTCTGTCCGCCCGGGCTTGTACTCCGCCGCTACTCTTACTGCACCGATTGTCACGAAAATTGGTGGAGAGATAGATATTGAAGTTCCAAAAGTTGGTTTTTAAAATTAAGAAAAAATGATTTTTTTTTCAGCCCATACAACGAAAAGTGAATATAAAAAATTTAATTGGACTAACCCCAACGTGTGGGGTATCGTTGAAAAGGTATTTTAAAATGCAATAAAAACTGCTTTGAAACTATGTAGATCAAACCCCCCAGTCTTGAGATATTCTTATACAAAGTTAAAATTTGAGGTGTTGGTGGGTGTCGGGCCACCGTAACTTTTGAAATTACTAAAATAATTCTGAAAAAATGTGGTATATACCTCAAAGTATGTACTTTCAATTAAAACTATAGCAGTCTCGGTATCATTATTTTTTTAATACGTCATAAATCGTAAACCGCAATTTACCTTTAGAACTTTTATATTATGTTACTTGCTGCTACGGAACCCTTCATGGGCGAGTCCGCGGGGCCGAGTCCGTCTCCCTTCATGGGAGAGTATTTAATGCTGTAGGCTGTAAAGCCTCAATATAATTGTCGAGGCTTTATTCGGCCAAGACGCTGGTTTTCAGAGGAACCAGTTAAGTAGGCATGGCTCTGCCTTACCTACATTAGGTAACAACTTAAAGTACTTATAAGTAATTTAAAATACTCTGTAGAATAAAATATGAAATAGACTGGTCAATATAGGTTGACCAGTCTTTTCAGGCAATATCAATTATAGCAATAGTTGCGTATTAAATATATACGCAAAAAAGCGGCCAAGTGCGAGTCGGATTCGCCCATGAAGGGTTCCGTAGCAGCAAGTAACATAATATAAAAGTTCTAAAGGTAAATTGCGGTTTACGAGTAATGACGTATTAAAAATAAAACTCGCGTGGAGAGGGTTCCGTACAATTGATTGAATTATTATAGGTTTTCCTGTAATCAACAACCAATGAACTATATTTTATATTATTTTCAAAATGTTTGGCTCTGTAGTTTCGGAGATCAGTGGGGGGGGGGGGGGGGGGGAATAGTAAATTTTCGTCTTCTTTCATGAATTAACTATTTTTTTTAGAATTATAACAAAAATATATTTGTGATCCTCATAACGACCCCTTTCATTTGATAAACACAGTAAGGTTTGCAAAACTATATTTATTTACTTTGCACATAAGTACATAGATCTCGTTGCTTTGCACATATGTGTTTGGGTCATAGGGTAGGAGTACGATTCTCACTAGGCGGCGGGACTTGTACCCCAGAATAAATAATACTATTGTACAGAAGTCTCACTCAGCAAACAAATTCAAAGAAATATATACTCAATGTGGCTAGCCATATGATTTGATTTAGCTCACGTCAGAACTCAGCACCTTTTCGTATAAATACCTAGACATCCATTGCAAGACAATTTCATTCTTATTACTCTGCACAAACGATTTGTATAACTGAATTCACCAAGGGAGGGGAGGGGCCGGAGGGGCCGCCTGCGCGCATAGTAATAATGTAGGTACATTTTCGATACCTAAACGGGGAGTGACACAGGCCTGCTTGTACCTCTGAGTTTCTACTCATGTGCGGTCAATTTTCATGTAGGTGCCACCATTTGCTTCCGGTGGTGAAGGAAAATATAGTAAGGAAACCTACAATTAAATTTACTAGTATGTAAAATAGTTGTCAAGGCGAATCAAATAAGAACGCCCAAAACTGGTGAGGTTGCCTCCTTCCGTTACTGAGCTTACTCTATGGCTTCCTCCTGGTTCCATATTCAGCTCTATACAGGTAGATACGCAGTCATATTTTTATCCCCAATGGAGTGGACAGAGTCTGGTCCTTGACACTCTTAGTGAGAGTGGGCGTGAAGGTGGAATACCTAAGGAAATCAAAAAAGTGACGATTTCTCGTCGCATCGCAGATTGATACGATTCAGATTCTCCCACATTCCCTCGATCGGCTTTTATGATCTGCGCTGGAGGAGAAGCAACTGTAACATTCTACGTTTTTCAGTATGGAAAAACCAAGATTCTTACTCGATGTATTGTTGAAATAAGTAGGTATACAAAACGTATTCAATTCAATTCAATTCAAAATATCTTTATTATCATAGGATATTTATAATATCTCTTAATAATAGTCACTTTGTTTTGTTTTGCACAAATGTTGACGTCGAATCGTTACTTAAAGCTAAGTTTACGCCGCTTCCTAGGCGCAAGTGCAGGAGAAGCGGCAACAAACTGCACTGCAAGTTTTCTCCAAAGACGTCAACTAACAAACTAAAAACTTAAAATTAGTTATATAGATGGACGGAGATTACATTGTTTATTATGTCATAATTAAATTGAATTATAAGAATTACGAAATTTAAAATAATGTCAATTTGTAAATTTAGTATGTACCAATGTACCTAAATTATGACATGTCTAAGTATACAAACCTTTAAGAGGGACCCGCGCCAAGCTCAAGCCAGACCTTTTTGTCTAAAAGATAGTCATCGGTCCTATAATAAGCCTTCTCACAAAGTACTTTCTTTACATAAGCTTTGAATTTTCTGTCTGGCATATCAAGGACCAATTCTGACAATTTATTATAAAAAAGTATACACTTCCCCATAAAAGACTTACTGACTGTATTCAGCCTGTAATACGGGCTAACTAAGTCATTCTTATTCGTAAGATTATCTTACCTAGATTAGACATCGCACATAGGTACATTTTATTATGTCCGTATATGTACCTAATAGGGCATTGGCGCCCGTAGGCTAATCATATTTTTCTGGCGACGACGGGTGCAAATAGAAGTCTTTTTGTGGGATTTTTTTTTCATTTCTCCGCGAGACCCTTTCTTTTTCTTACTTTCCTACTTTGCCTTTAGGATAATCCGCCTCTGCGCGCGCCCTAAGGCACGTACCTACTTTGCCTTTAGGATAATTCGCCTCTGCGCGCGCCCCAAGGCACGTGCCTACTTTGCCTTTAGGATAATCCGCCTCTGCGCGCCCCAAGGCACGTGCCTACTTTGCCTTTAGGATAATCCGCCTCTGCGAGCGCCCCAAGGCACGTGCCTACTTTGCCTTTAGGATAATCCGCCCTAGGCTGCAGCCTAATTAGCCTAAGGCGCAGAAGACAGTAAGAGTATACAGAACGGAATCTCCTAAGATACGAGCAATATGCGTCCCCATTCCCCGTCCCCACACCTCTCCCCGTTCTTGTGCGGCCGCGTGCGCCGTGCAGTGTGTCCGCCTGCTCTCGCCCCTCGACAAGGAGAAAATGGGGGAGAGGTGCGGGGACGGGGAACGGGAACACATATTGCGCGGGACCTAGGAGATTCAGTTCTGTATACTCTTACTGTCTTCTGTGCCTAAGGGTTAATCAGCCACTGCTTTTAGCGTGATGGTGGATGAATTTTACAGCTTTGTTCAAGAAATTTATCTTTTACAGGAATGTCGATTACGGGACGGAGATGACAAAAAAGATGACTACGATACAGTAGAAGATAGAGAAGATGATATCAGCGATGCCGGTGATGGTGGTTCGATCAAGGCTCAAGACAATCAGGATAAAAAGGAAAGTGATAAATATAGGCAGGAACAAGCAAATGTGAGTACGACACTTCCATATCTAGCTTGTAGGTACCTATGATTAAACTTTCAAAATGGCGGAGACCTACGGTTGAAAACATGGGAAAAAGGAGATGTGCAAACAAAAAGGCCGTAGTGAAGTCCCAGACATGCCTCTTTCAGTGGAGAGTGCAAACAAAAAGGCCATAGTGTAGTTTCAGTCACCTCTTTAAATAAAATAAAATTAATAAAATTTAAAATAAAATTTGTTTATTAGCTAACTATTTAAATTACAAGGTTTTGTTTCTGGAGCCTCTATGCCGCAAAAAATGTGTCAGGAGACTCCGCTCTTCCTTATCTCTAGTACTTTACGAGTATCATACATAGTTGACCAATTTATTATTATTATTATTATTATTTATAAGACAGATTGTCTTGATTAAAAAATATAGCGGGTGTGAAGTGTGTGGGGGGTGTGTTGGTGTGTGTGGGTATGTGTATGTGAGGGTGCGTGTGTGTGTGTGCTTACTTAAGGTGGAGGAGTCCTCCACCTGAGGATACAATTAGAAATGTTAGCGGTCGTGTAGTGTCAGCTGACCCCTTCTATCCATTCACATATTGCACCTACCCGGTGGTGCGCATATTTGTGTGCACTATCGCCGCCCCGCCCCTAATATCTGGCCGTCCCTTTAGGCCCGGTTCTACAAGGCATTGAGAGAAATCCTCGGCTGTATCTAATATGTAAGTAATAGTTTAACCGTGTCCACTTTTCAGAAGCAAAAGGACCAACAGTTAGAGCGCGAAATAGCTGCTGGCAGTGTGGCCGATGTGCTGTCTCCTAATCAACACTACTCCATGAGCAATCTGTTCAAGGACTTGGGCAGAAGATTTGTACCGCAATATCCGTATTATGAGAAAGAAGTAAGTAAGAAGTAAGTTCTTCTTTGCTGGTCTGGGAGAAAAGAAAAAAACATAGAATGTACCAGCTGCTTCTCTTCCCGTGCAGATCGTAAATGCCGATCGAGGGAATGGGCGAGAATCTGAATCATATGAATAGGCGATGCGGTTAGCAACCCATCACTATTATGATTTCCCTTTTCCACCTTCATGCCCACCATTACGCTAAAAGTGGCCTGGGCTTTACCGCCCTTGGCTCTGTCTACCCCGTTAGGGATAAAGACGTGATAGTGTATCTGTATCTGTAAGTAAGTAAGGGATCAGTCATCAGGGAAACGAGCGTAATTTTGTAAGTTGTGAGTCGTGTAATTTACACTGCATTCGGTTTCATAGTCGTGTAATTTGCACTGCATCGAATCCTGTTGGTGCTACTACTTACACGCGGCGACGCCAAATGAGTGGATTTCTGTAAAAAAAGCGGCCAAGAGCGAGTCGGACTCACCCGTGAAGGGTTCCGTAGCAGCAAGTAACGTAATATAAAAGTTCTAAAGGTAAATTGCGGTTAACGATAATAAACTACTTACTAGATCTCGTTCAAACCAATTTTCAGTAGAAGTTTGGATGGTAATGTACATCATATATTTTTTTTAGTTTTATCATTATCTTATTTTAGAAGTACCTAACAGGTGGGGGACACACATTTTACCACTTTGGAAGTGTCTCTCGCGCAAACTATTCAGTTTAGAAAAAAATTATATTAGAAACCTCAATATCATTTTTGAAGACCTATCTATAGATACTCCACACGTAAGGGTTTGATGAAAAAAAAATTTTGAGTTTTAGTTCTAAGTATAGGGAACCACCAAAATTTATTGTTTTTTTTTTCTATTTTTGTGTGAAAATCTTAATGCGGTTAACAGAATAGGTACATCTATTTACCAAGTTACAACAGTGTTCTTATAGTTTCGGAAAAAAGTGGCTGTAACATACGGACGGACAGATAGACAGACATGACGAATCTATAAGGGTTTCGTTTGTTGCCATTTGGCTACGGAACCCAAAAAATTGTTGGGGTGTCAAATTTAAAGCAACTCACAACACACAAAATTAAGTACTTACGTTCGCTTGCGGTATTAGTAGATTAGATACACCTAGATTAGCGATGGTAAAATTGATAAAAGACACTGAAGAACATTGATAAGGTGATAATGGATTTCTCTGAATAAGTATACTCGCAATATGCATGTCAATGTTCACCCAAGGATGATGAAGACAATGCGAAATGGATGAGAAACAGCCAAATCGCAGTTTACATGATTTGGCCATGGGCGGCTGGTTAAAGGCGAAAAATTTGAAGAATCCTATTTCCACACCCCTCCCCCCCCCCCCCCCCCGTCGCAAAAAAAATCCTATGATGTTTAAAGTAACAGGATATTAATTGTACATCAAATTGATATCAAATCATATGTGAGTGGTATTGAAGCCTAGGTGAGTA
The DNA here is from genome assembly GCA_963576875.1 of Acrobasis repandana. Lineage (NCBI taxonomy): Eukaryota > Metazoa > Arthropoda > Insecta > Lepidoptera > Pyralidae > Acrobasis > Acrobasis repandana. The sequence continues at coordinate 7,596,851 of OY756241.1, read as the reverse complement.
TGATTAGCAGTTAGGGGGGTGTGGGAATCTCATCCGGGGCGCTGGTAGGGCTAAAACCGGCACTGGAGATAGGTGGCGTCAAACAAATAGATGAGATGAGGGATGCTCAGAAGTGGGCGGGAAGCTGAGATGATGAAGATTCTCCTAACATTTTGTGCAAACTGAAGTCGAATAACACAACTGTTGTTTCAGAAGCAAGAGCAAGAAGACAAAAAGGCTGAAGATTATTTACACAAAGTTATACAGGTAGCTAAGTAGGTACTTTAGTACCTATAGGTACAGTTCTAACGAAATAATTCAGCAGGTCTTTAGTCTCCACTGCAGGAGCACGACCCTCTCTGTACTACCAGAGCGGAGTCAGATATATTAGCGGCGCCAGAGCAGTCAGAGGATTTGGCCTACACTCTTCACGCTAGCCCCAGGTCTCATTGATGTTTAAGCTTTGTTTAGCTTGTATTTCCTACGTCGCCTTCTACGTCATCCACGGGAAGACTTGGAGTGTACTATTCTTTTCCGCCGGGGCCATGGCTATGCGTCTGCATAGCTCCACTGTCTGTCCGTCCGTCTGGACAGACGGACGGACAGACAGATGGACAGACAGTGCAGTCTCAGAAATAGGGTCCCGTTTGCACCCTTTGGGTACGGAACTCTTATTAAGCAGATTGTCAACTCAAAACTTTTTCGGGCGAAAAGACTGCGTTGTGGTTTTCTCAGACTGGCATTACTCCGTAAGGACCTCCCGCGTAGATCGAGCCCCTGTAGGTTCTTATCTAATGTTTTGGTGGTATTATTATACACGCAAAGGTGTTATTGTTAAAGGTAAGGTACATGTGCTTATTAGAGCCAAATGAGCTATGGTTATAAAGACTTACTCTACGTCTATTTCTAGGACAAAATGCAGCGTGGAAGTGAAGATAAATCGCTTATTCCAGTAAAGGTAAGATTTCTAAGTGACCTAAAAAAATGAGAAGCTCCTAGAATGTAGATATACACTTTTTTTGTATGTATGTATGTTTCTCAATAACTCCTCCATTTTAACTGATTAAGAGAAATCTCTTTTTATATGTAAGTTGGTCCCATTGTCACCAGGTGAACATCTGATGATGGGATCCGAGAAATTTATTTTTATTTTTATTTTATTTTTTATTTTATTTATTAGGTACACCAACAGGTTACATGACAAAAACTTACAATTATCGTTTTACATATGTACTAGCATGCAACCCAATTACAGGTGAACACAACATTCTTAAAATAATTAAAGCAGTAGTAATAGGTATAATTAAGTATTAAGTATAAATATTGAAATTGAAATTTTGTAGCTAATCAAATAATGAATGTGAATATTAAATAAAATATTAAAAATATATTGAAATAAACTTAACATGCATTGTCGTTTAGATGGGATGACTGTATTTTAGATTTAAATTTAAATAACGAGTCGTGGTAAATGTCCAGGTCATATTTTGTACTCATTTTGTTGTAAGTAGAGAGCATCCTTGGTAAGGGCGCGTGCTTGCCAAGGTTTGTGTTTGTTCGGGGGATGACATATGTTCCTGCGACCTTTCTACGGGTGTTTGGTCGAGGTACTGTGAGACCGATGTTTTCGAGAGCGTGATGACAATCTACTGTACCGTGGACAAGCTTGTGTAGGAATACTAAATCTAGCATCTTGCGGCGATCACTCAGGGATGTCATCTTAAACTTCGACAATCGGTCACTGTATTCCCTTCTATGACTAAAGTTGGTAGTTTTATAAGCCAAATGTCGTGTAAATGCTCTTTGGACGCGCTCAATATTGTCAGCGTGCTTTTTATAACCAGGATTCCATACAACACTTGCAAATTCAAGGTGGCTTCTGACTAGTGCATTATATAATGTTATTAGAGTCCCAGTGTTCTTGAAATTTGCCGTATTGCGTTTTATAAAGCCAAGCATCTGGAATGATTTCGAGACTATAGCGTCATAATGGGGGATGAAACTCAGCTTGCTGTCCAGAGTCACACCCAGGTCGCGAATCTGTTCCACTTCCTCAAGTTCAACTCCGTCAATTTTATATTTAGACTGTAACCTCTTTTTCTTACGAGTAAATTTGATGTGGTAACATTTGCTTGGGTTGATTGTCATTAGATTATTTTTGCACCAAGCACTTACGCGATCTAGGTCTTCTTGCAACATCCTTGTGTCATCGGTTGTAGATATTGATTTAAACACTTTCATGTCATCCGCGAATAATGAGTAATTACAAAATTTGATACACTTGCCGATGTCATTTATGAATATAAGAAACAGAATCGGACCCAAGTGCGATCCCTGGGGCACACCTGAGGTTGCCACATATGGTTTTGAAGAGTAACCATTAGTAACTACTGTAAGTGGCCTCGATTTCAAGTAAGAATCAAACCAACGATGCAATGGTCCACACACACCAAAAGCCGACAATCTTTTTAACAAAAGGCAGTGACTAACTTTGTCAAAAGCACTGCTAAAATCTGTGTAGACAGCATCAACCTGCGTTCTGTTATCAACATTCTTGACAAGACTTGAAACGTAAGATACTAAGTTTGTAGTAACTGATTTCCCACGACAAAACCCGTGTTGTCTTTTGTCCAATAGGGGTGTTATATGTTTAGTAAGCACCTTGCAGACTAAGGATTCAAATATTTTAGAGAATACGCTTAGTATGGAAATAGGCCGGTAATTTTTTATATTATCCTTATCGCCTTTTTTGTACACTGGGATAATTCTCGCTTCTTTCCACTTAGAAGGAAAAATGCCTGCTGCGATCGAGCGATTAAATAAGAGATAAAGTGGGTAGGTAAGCTCTGCAGCACACCTTTTAACAAATGCGGGTGGTAGGCCATCTGGACCAGCTCCCTTAGATGGATCTAGTTTCTTTAGTGCATTGCATATTGTCTTTTCTGTGAAGTGGATTTCACCTAGAAGTGTATCAGAAATAACATTGTCATTACGATTTGTGGCAGCACTTTGGATGTTTGAAGAACTATTGACAGAAAAAGTAGAAGAGAAATGCGACGCAAATGAGTTAGCTATGTCATTACCTGTAGAATAAGTTGTATTGTCGTACTTCATATTTGATGGTAAAGAATTTGTAGTTTTTCGCCTATCATTGATAAATTTCCAAAACTTTTTTGGGTTACTGTATACTTTATCTTCCGTTTCTTGCATATATTTGGAATAACATTGACTAGCCAAACGATCGCAACGCTCTCGTAGGATTTTATATTCAACTTCGTCACGAGGATTCTTGTATTTTCTAAAACGGTGTCTTAGTTTATCTTTTTCGGCAAAGAGTTTGATAAGTTGTACATTAAACCATGGGGGGTACTTTGATGACTTGGGACGAGATTTTGGGACATGTTTTTCAAGTATGCTATTTATCTCTCTATAAAAGGTTTCAGTCATTCCATCAACGTTTGTATCAGCAGAGAACTTGAGAGGCCAATTGATCATTCTTAATTCTTCTTTAATTTTGGAGTAGTCAGCGCGATAAAAATTTAGACGTGATTGAGTTTGTCTAGGCAATAAGGAAACATCAAGATCAAAAGATATCAATAGTGGTGGGTGATGAGAGTCAACTTTACTTATTGGATCCATTGACCTCTCCAGCCTCGCATTAGCAAAGTTTGTAATTACCAGGTCTAAAGTTCTATCCTTTGCATTTTTCACATAGTTTAACTGAATCAAATCGCTTAGGTTAAGAAAATCAACAAGTGTATACCCTAGCGAGTTTCCATACATATTTGGAATAGTTACATTTGAGTTTTCTTCTTGTGTCCAAGAAATAAATTTAAGATTAAAATCTCCAACAACCAGAACATCATCCAATGATTGCATAACCGAAACAACATTGTTGCAGAAACTTTCCAAAATATGCTGTTTCGGATATGGAAGATAAAAACAGCAGATACCTAGTCTTTTACTCCCTCCATTGCGGTCCTTGATGTCCAGTACCGCCCAGACATCTTCATAATCTGTTTCCCATATCCGAACTCGTGAGGAACTGAAATTATTTTTAACTGCTATGAGCACTCCGCCTCCACCGTTGACGGGATATCTGTCTCTTCTGTATACGTTGTAGCGTTGATCAATGAACTCGGTATCTTGTATCTCCGGTACTAGCCACGTTTCAGTGAATATTATTATATCGTAATTGTTTTTAAGAATCTCTAACCTTACTTTATCAGTTTTTGTCCGCATTCCTCTAAGATTTTGATAATATATATTGAATTTTGATGTTTATGGCTAATAATCATTTGTATCCTCACGTTAGCTAATTAGCTTCAAATTGTCATGACCACGAATGTGTACAGCTTGAGTTGTTTCATTCTTTCTGACATATATGCGTCCATCTCGAACCCAAACAAATTTGTATTGGTATTGTCTAGCTTTTATTCTTGTGCACGCATGTAGCTGTTTATTTGATGGGCTAAGGTGCTCGGATACATATATGGGGACCCTGGCTCCTCCGCAGCCCAGATGATGAGACGCTAACTTCTCTTTGGGATTAGCCTTATTGAATTTGGTGACCGCCGCAATTAACCCGTCTCTGATCGTACGACTCCGGAACTTGGCGACAACCGCACGCGGACGGGTGTTGTTATCCTTGTGCAGTTTAGCAACACGCGTGGTCATTAGTAAATCGCTTGGATCCAGTGAGTAATCAACAGTTTTAGCTAATTGTACCATAACAATGGATAGGTTTTCATTTGGATGCTCAGGAATACCATTTATTTCGACGTTGTTTGCCCGCATATGTTGTTCCATTTCGCCAAGTCTATTTGTGAGATCTTTGACTATTAACTGCATGGTCTCATTGCTTTTTTGAAGCTGATCTATAGTGTCAACTTTATCATCAAGGCTAGCCTTAAGTTGTTCATACTGAGTGTTAAAAAAGGTCAGCGAGTTTTCTATGGAGCATACCTTATCTGTGAGGGACCTAAATTCTCCGGAAACGACCTCTTTTATTGTATCTTTAAGCGTCGATCGCAATGCCTTGCACATCTCCTCTTGAATAATTGCGCGAATGTCGTCACTTGTCATGCACCCCAGGCTCGGTAGATCGTCTGAAGATTTTCGACGTAACACTTTGTCAGCCCTGCGTACTGTGACATTATCCACTTCTTGTTGTACCTGTACGGCTCCCCGAACCGGGGTATTGTTGTTGTCTTTTTTGGGTTCAGCACTACGACATTCTGGGCATTTCCAGATCTGCTTACTTTCGTTTGTCATTAGATTAAATTTTTTAATAGGTACATTAGCGCACTCAAGATCATACCTAGAACCGCAATTGCAACATTTCATAAATTTCCCAGGCGCTATGGTGCTACGACAACCCGCACAGGCAGTCAATGGTGGTGTCATTTTGCTTTGGTGCAATTTATCTCAGCAACAAAGGCCCACAGCAATATTATATGGAGTCCAACTTAAACCGCCTGAGCCTTAGTTCGTGAACAAATACAGCACGCAGGGCACAACAACAAATGCCCCGAGCTCAGTAGTTGAGTCCAAGCTAATGTCGCCACCGATTCGCAGCGCTGCTGACACACACACACTCGTAGACTCGTAGCCGTAGGTATCGTGGCGTCATCGGGCGACGACGGGTTGCGGGCGAAGGGGGCGGGCTGTGCGCGTAGGCAAGGCGATCGACGACACTCGCCGCTAACGATCTTATGTGTCGTAGGTCAGTTACAGAATATTATTTAAAAACTTGCCAATTGATTTCTGCTGCAGTTTCCGATAGCGTTGTCCGATGGATCCTCTGATTGTTGTGTGGTGTAGATAAACAAAAGGGCTTCACTTTGATATGTGTTTCGAACTCGAAATTTGAAAAAATCCAAGGGTTTTTGGTAATAAACTCGGGATGCAAACGAAAATAGACTAGCTGCTCGGACGGTATCGGACGAAGTGATTATTTAAAATCAAGGGAACTCCTTCAATTCTATGCACACATATAGTGATTTTGATGTTTTTGTCAATAAATCAAGCATTTGCATTCAGAAAGTGAGTTTTGTTGAAGTGGAACTGATGAAGAAGACCAGAAATGATATTCGCTATTTTTGATTAAAATTCTAACTCTTTTTATTTTATTTGAAAACCTTTAGCTGTGCCTTTAGTATCTAGTGACCCATATCTGAAGTGAAGATATGATTAAGAACTTTGGAGTTATGGAAGAAACCTAAAACGGTTTTTTATCATCTCATCTATACTAATATTATAAAGCGGAAGAGTTTGTTTGTTTGTTTGTTTGTTTGTTTAAACGCGCTAATCTTAGGAACTAATGGTCCGATTTGAAAAATTATTTTTTTGTTGGGTAGTCCATTTATAGAGGAAGGCTTTAGACTATATAACATTACGTTCCGACAACCACGCGAACGAAGTCGCAGGCACAGCTAGTCTATTATAAACTTATACGTAGCACAGCGAATAGTATAGTACAGATGGTACAGTCGTTTTTAAAGTCAGTTATAAAATTGGTTATTTATTTTGCCCTTTATACTTACTAATAATTTATTTCGCTTTTTGTACGAAATTTAGTTATTTAAAATAATTTAAAATAGATTGATAGATAGGATATGAATGGAATTTGAAGTCGACCGTGCCACGTCAGTGCTATCGCTAGACTTCATGTCACGGTATAAATTAGATAGAGTAGCTTTATCTGGCTTGCCTGCCTAAAGGGGCGTTCATTAATTACGTAAGACGTTCAAGGGGTGGGACGTGGGAGGGTTCGAGTCAAATCTCACGAAAATTTTACCAGCGAGGGAGGGAGGTCAGAAAATTTTAAAAAATGCCTTAATTCAGTAATTATTGAAACCTAAGTTATTTTTAAGTAAGTAGGTACCTATGCCATTTTAGCATCTATCCATTTTCTCCATTCTCCAGTTCTACACTACATATTATAATTTATCTGTACAGGCCTCTCCCGAATTCGTGTTGGCCGTTGCAAAGCAGTCTAAGGCTCTTGAAGAATCCAAAGCCATTAACCCTACTGAAGAGTTGATCAAGAAGGAAAGTTTGAGAACAGGAGTAAGTATACCTAAGTCAAATAAGTAGGACAAGGGAGAGGAGGTTTGAAAAGTCGAAATTTTGCGTGACGTAGGTAATATGTGGACGGCCCCCAACTACGACCAGTCCTCCTTCTTTCTTTATCCCTTGTTTGTAGCCGCCACTTAAATAACTTGTTCTTTACTTTTTATTTAGTTTCATCTGTCCCGTTGTCTGTGTCCGTAATCAAATCTTGCAAGCTAAATTAGACCCACTTCCCATTATTCGATTGAGCTGAAACTTTACATAGGTACTTACCTATGTAAGTTAAGTGACAATGCAATAATAAGGTGCCAATGACCTGATTCCATGATGAAGCCGGAAGGTGGCCAAGTGGCCATGGCATCGAGTATGGGCTCAACTGATTCACCTTGAGGAGCACTTTAAACTTTTTAGTTCATTGTTTTAGATAAGAGTTTCTTTTTAATAATATTTTTCAAATAATTAAGTACTTGTTTAAGGATTATTGGAACGCGGTGTGGAAAGAGGATGTGCAACCCTTGGAGGCAAACGTCCTAAGAACAGAACATCAAAAGCACCAACGAAAAGTGAGTAATACTTGTAAAATTAAAAATTAAGCTCCAAGACTCGACGTGTATGGCCTTAGACTTAGATCATAAGTTACGCAGACAAATCTTCTTACAAAACTTTCTGCCGTTTTTGGTGCGGGGGGAGGGGAGCACTACTACATCTAAAAAACACACACAGTCACAAAAATAATTTGTGTAGTTATAAACGCACACTTACGTAAAATTGACACACTAGTTTATTTTCTGCACACTAGCAAGACTCACACTAAAACAAATGTGTATGTACACGTAATAATACACCCTAGTGCAAAAGGATTGAACAACAAAAAAAAATATCGACATCGATATTTCGGAAAAAAAAATTACGTTCGTTTTAACTCTGGAATGTTTTCATATAATTAAGTCGGAAATTCGGGATAGAAGTTAATACGTCACGTGAGGCACCACGTTAGCAGTCTAAATAATAGAACTTGTTTAGTATCTATTTAGTTTTATTATTTATACTGCCCACGTGGCGCTTCACGAATACTATAAAACTTGTTAATTAGTTTAACAAGTTTTATTTTTAAACTGCCTACGTGGCGCTTCAAGCATACTACAATATAATACAAGTTTTTGAGTATTTTAACCTGTATTATGGGACACTAACTCAACAATATATATTTTATCATCTTCTTCATCTAAGCGCGTTCTCGGTTGCATCCTTAGCTGTGACGCTTCCCCGCTTTATATTCTTCAAATATAATATAGTCACCCAAGTAGGCCAAAGACCTTGCGAAGTGCAGAAGAAATAGCCGAAACAGAAAACTCGACAATATATATTTTATCACCTTCTTCATCATCTAAGCGCGTTCCCGGTTGAATTCGTAGCTGTGCTGCTTCTCCTCTGTTTCTTCTCCAAATATAATAAAGTTATATACCCAAGGATGCCAAAAAACTTGCGAATTGAAGAAGAAATAGCCGAAATAGAAAACTAAAAAAACTTGTATTATGGGATACTAACTCAACGATTGTATATTTTATAATAAATACATATATAGATGGGGTGATGGGGTTATGTCGTTTAATCACGGAGTTCCTATGGCCACCTTCCAGCTCCATCATCAGGCCCTGGATACCATCTAAAGACAAAAAACCCGTCAAGATGAATCATACGAGCCCAAACTCGATGGGCTTATGTCGTTTAATCACGGAGTTCCAATGGCCACCTTTCAGCTCTATCATCAGACCCTGGATACCATCTAAAGACAAAATACTCGTCAAGACAAATCATATGAGACCAAACTGGATGGGGTTATGTCCTTAATCACGGAGTTCCTATGGCCACCTTGCAGCCCTATCATCAGACCCTGGATACCATCTAAAGACAAAATACTCGTCAAGATGAATATTACGAGCCCAAACTTGATGGGGTTATGTCGTTTAATCATGGAGTTCCTATGGCCACCTTCCAGCTCCATCATCAGATCAGATCCATGTTGTCATAATATTGCATTGTCACGCGACATACGTATGCGTGCAAAATTTCAGCTCAATCGGAAACCAGGAAGTGGGTCAAATTTAACTTGCAAGATTTGATTACAGACAGACAGACAATGGGACAGGTAAAACTAAATAAAAGCTTGTAAAATAATTAAAGTATTTCGATATTAAAATTATATCACAAATAAAACTATATCAAGGAAATGTAATTTTTATCGACATCGATAATAATGCGATGTCTCGTCACTCATGGCAGGATTGCAGGAAAGCAGTTGCAAACTTGACTCGATTATTTTTGCCGTTCGATTTTTAAGTACCTAATTACATTTAAATAGAAATCAATGTTAATAAAAAATACTTACAAATGAAAGGTTATTCCATCTTTACTAAGATTAGAAGTATTTGACCTCTTTTTACATGCGTTAACTGTACAATTTGGCATTTTTAATCGAGCACTTGTAGACGTCCTTTCGATACTTTACCGATGCACATAATGATCATAATCGATTACGCAACTAGTTTTTATGAACGTATTAGAGCATGCGATCTTATACTTCGGCAGAGGGGAACGCGCAGGTAAGGCTTATCCTGTATTAAGGCGAAGATATAGGCAAATGGCCTCGAAGTGTGAAATAAATTGTTAACTCGTAAATATGGAGATAATTTCCATATTTCTCTACGCCATGCACTAGATAGCCCTTTAAATTATTTTATGAACTGCCGTTAAAACAATTATTGGTGATCCGTCTAGCTTTAAAACTTGCCGTGGCCACTTTTGGCGGAGGCAAGTTTTAAAGCTAGACGGACTAATGTAAATACTTTCAACGGTGGTTTATAAAATAATTTAAAGGGCTATCTAGTGCATGACGAAGAGTAATATGTAAATTATCTCCATATTTACGAGTTAACAATTTATTTCAAATGAGGGCGCCACTTCAAGGTCATTTGCCTATATCTTCACCTTAAATGATCTAAGTGTATGGCTGATTAACCGACTACAGCGAAGACAAAACGAGGGTTATGTGTTTCGCCACTATCTAGGCATGAATGTTTGTTTGTTCATCTGTTTCTTAACAAATGGGGAACTTTGCTGTAGCGTTTGATTTCAATCAAATTTGACGACTTCATTCTACACAAGATGTTGTAAAAAAATTCCAAAAGGGGGAGTGGAGGGGGGAAAAGGGAGAAAGTTTGCTGTAGTATTATAAGATATGGACGGATTTCACTGAAATGTCTTTGTTTGCCAGGGGAAAGAGTAAAGTGTCGGTTATTGAATCAATTTACAAATACTTATACCTAATATACTTAATATAACGTTCACACGTATAACATGTAATGCTTGCAAACGAGCAAACAAACATAAACTAGTGGTTCTGAGACCAGCAGACGTCGCAAGTTCTTATAAACACATTTTTTCTTTGCTCGTTTGCAAGCATTACATCTCAAAGCATTACATGTTAACGTGTGAACGTTGTATTATATTAGGTACTAGCAGTCCACCTCGGCTTCGCCCGTGGTACACACATAGCCTATGTCACTCGGGGATAGTGTAGCTTTCCAACGGTGAAAGAATTTTTTAAATAGGCCCAGTACTTTTTGAGCCTATTCATTACAAACATACAAACATACAAAAATAGGTACAAATCTTTCCTCTTTATAATATTAGTGTAGAAGTGTAGATAAGTATTTGTAAATTGACAGACATAATGACAAAGCCCTTCTGGGTAGTAGGCGACCAAATACGAGTACTGTGGGTGAATAATTAAATGCTTAACAAAAAAACACAACCGACTTAATTTTTTTTTGGGTTTCGTCCATATCTCCAAAGTTCTTCATCATATATTCACCAAATTAAAATAGGACCAAATTAGTAGTGAAGGCTTTTAAATAAATAAAACCGGCCAAGTGCGAGTTAAACTCGCGTGGAGAGGGTTCCGCACAATTGATTGAATTGTTATAGGTTTTTCTGTAATCTACAAACAATGAACTATATTTTGTATTTTTGTCACAATTTTAGGCTCAGTAGTTTCGGAGATCAGGGGGGGGGGGGGAATGGTCAATTTTCGTCTTCTTTCATGAATAAAATCAAAACAATTTATTTTAGAATTATAATAAAAATATATTTAGGATCCTCATAACGAGCCCTTTCATTGATATATAACACAGTAAGGTTTGCAAAACTTTTTTTTTCGCACTTTCCTAGTTTGACCCCCAAAAATTACACTTCTTTAAAAAAAAATATTTACTTTGAACATGTGTGTTTGGGTCATAGGATTACACCATCCTTCCAAATTTCACCCGATTCGGTCCAGTAGATTCGGAGCAAATTGGCTGTGACAGACGGACGGACAGACAGACGCACGAGTGATTCTATAAGGGTTCCGTTTTTTCATTTTTTGTACGGAACCCTAAAAAAGAATCATCAAATCGGTTCACAATTGGCGAAGATTAGGGAATGCAATCTTAACTGGAGATTGACGAATCGAGATCTCGTCTCAAAATTGATACGAGATTGAGACATTCGAGATCTCGTCTAATTTATCCGACGAGATCTCGCTTAAATCGAGATTAGACTTACTTTTAAGAAATACCTTAGTTTACGTTCGTAATTAGGTATATTATCTTTTCCTTAGTCATTGATCAAAAATTGTTAAATTTAATAAAAACTACCTACCTATGTGACTGTTATAATATTTTGTAAATAAAACACAATAATAATTGGGAAAATTTAAAAAAACCGGCCAAATGCGAGTCGGACTCGCGCACCGAGGGTTCCGTACAAACCTGTGGGTATATACCTAAATAAGTTCAAAATTATTAAAAATATTTTCAATTAATTTAATCTGTGCTATAAGACCAAGGTACTGGGTGGCGCAAAAGTAAAGACCCTATTTGGTTCAGCTATAACATTTTTTCTAAATTAGAAAACTAGATTTAGGTTTTTTTAAATGTATATTTGTGCCATTAAATTTCGTACCATTAGGATTTAAAGATGATGTCTTTTAAATGGTGACCTCCAGAGTTGATACACATTTGAGCCCTATTTATGACATTTTGCATAACTTGCCGTAACACTTCCTGCGATATGTTCGTTATTTCTTGACGAATGTTTTCTTTTAGAGCTGCGAGAGTCTGTGGCTTGTTCACATACACCCGAGATTTCAAAAAACCCCAAAGAAAGAAGTCTGGACTGGTCAGATCGGGTGATCTTGCAGGCCAAGGCAAATCGCCAAAACGAGAGATAACTCGGCCTGGAAAAGCGTCCCTCACTAAGTCCATAGTGTCGCGCGCTGTGTGTGCCGTAGCGCCGTCTTGTTGAAACCAGATGTGCTCCAGCCCCAATTCGTCCAAACTGGGTATCAAAAACTCTCGTAACATGGTTCTGTAGCGTTCTCCAGTGACAGTTATCGCATTGCCTCCAGCGTCTTCGAAAAAATAGGGTCCGATCACTCTGTCAACACAGATGCCACACCATACAGTAACTTTTAGTGGGTGTAGAGGTGTTTCTTGAATAATGCGCGGATTATCAGTGCCCCAGAACCGAGTATTCTGCTTATTGACATGCCCTGAGAGATGGAAATGCGCTTCGTCACTCATAACCAATTTTGAAGGAAAATCATCCTCTTCAAGGTTGAGGTTTATGACGCGCTGGCAGTAATCTAGACGAGCTCGGTGGTCAGCAGGCAGCAGCTGATGAGTCATTTGAGTTTTATACGGGAACATCTTTAAGTCTTTCACCAAAATACGCTGCAGGGTCCGTCTGGAAATGCCCAATTGCGTGGCACGTCGCCTCGTTGATGTTTCTGGACACTCTTCCACATCTTCGCGCACAGCATCGATATTTTCAGCTGAACGGCCTGTTCTTGGTCTCCCAGACTTAGGTCTATCCAATGTTGAGCCAGTTGCTTCAAGGCGTGTGGCAAAGCGTCGAATTGTGCGACCAATCGGTGCCGGACGGTGGTGAAATCGTCGACGAAATTCACGTTGTGTTCTTATCACTGATGAATTATTCCGTAAGAACATTGACACAATTATTCCACGTTCTTGGGGAGTAAAACGGTCCATGTTTATTTTCAGTGTATTTTACATTTGTTCACTACACAATTTTCAACAACAGAATGACAGAAAATGTCATATAAAAAAAATTAAAGTATTTTCTTTAGTGCCAGTACTTTTGCGCCACCCAGTATAAGACGTTGCTTCGTACCAAATTTCAAGATTCTGATTTTAAGGATTCAGAATCCTTCTGAGTTCACGGGAAGTACCTACCCTGTAGGTTTTGATTCCCTTGCGAGTGTCGAAAATTTGCGGCATACCTAAACTGTAAGTATCTTTTGATTGCGTTGGCTTAAAGTTTATTTTTTTTACAGCTCCAAGGGACAGCAGACTTGATTATTTGATATGAATTTCAGCTTGATACCTCCACGCGTTCCTGAGAAAAAGAGTCTTGAACTCTTGACAGACAGACAGACGGACAACAAAGTGATCCTATAAGTTTCATTTTTAGGGTTCCGTACCCGAAGGGTGCAAACAGGACCCTATTACTGAGATTCCGCTGTCTGTCCGTCTGTCTGTCTGTCCGTCAGTCACAGGGCTCTATCTCTTGATCCGTAATAGCTAGACACTTGAAATTTTCATCGATTATGTATTACTGTGGCGGATATAACAAATACTAAAAATAAAAAATAGTTAAAAATTAAATGGGGTCGTCATACAAGAAACTTGTTTTTTTCAGCGTTTTAAAACATTGTACGGTGGTACGGAACCCTTCATGTACGAGTCCGACTCGCACTTGCCCGTTTATTCATGCACGCTCAGTCTCGATCTCGAATGTGATCTCGATCGATTTCGTCGAGATCTCGAACGATATTTTAAAAACGAGATTACCTATCTTCGAGATTGCATCTCGAAAAATTTCTCGAAATCTCGCGAGATCGAGATTGCATTCCCTAGCGAGGATATCACGTACCTCGTCGAATTGATAACCTCCTCCTTTTTTTGAAGTCGGTTAAAAATTAGTTTATTTCGGCGTTTCTTCTCAGCAATGGTTGTTGCGAAACGCTAATATCGGACAGTTTAATTTAAATATAAACATCACACTTATTGTACCTAAACAAAACTTATTCATTACATTCTTATTTCCGTGACATTTAATTTTTGATTCCTTAAGCACAGAATACATATTAGTGCCTTGAGTTCCGAAGTTACACGTTGCAAAATGGGGACTAAGTTACATAGATAAATTTGCCATGTTTACAATACACACTGACAGGCCCCTCTTTCCCAGTGGGCACTTTGGGCAAGTGCCCAGGGCCCCGCCATCGATAGGGGCCCCCCTCAGATCAAATACAAAGTCCCTAGTTCCTGTCAGATCACCAAACAATAACCAACAGGTATTTATTACCAAAAAACTTAAATAATTCGAAGAAACCGAACCTAAATTATTGACTACAATACCAACTTACTAGCTTTTACATGCGCGAAGCTATTCTACTCCCTCCCAAAAATTTCTTTCTTTTTCTTTCTGACTTCAGCATGCTTAGATAAATTTAAATATATAATGGTATACTAAGCACATACACATTAAAGAAAAATCATCAGTAGTACACTCATCAGTGTGACTCGCTCCATTTAAATTAAGCTAACGAAGCGAAGCATATTGAAAAAAAAATTACATAGAAAATTGAAACAAAATGTGTTTGACTTTATATTTAAGGAGATGGTGGAAAGGAATCCCATACAAGTTTGGCCCTGGTTTGAGTATCGATGTCCAAGAATAATTTATTCCACATCAGTTAGGTATATAAATGCTAATAATAGGTACATATTTTATTTATTTACAATTAGTTTGTATAAAACAATGGAATTTGTGTTAGATCTTTTTTTTGAGAACTTCGGTTCACATTGAGGTTTATTTTATTATAAATGAAGACTTTTTTATTATTACTTCCGTATATTCTACATAAAAACAATAATTTGTCAAATATCCATTCGCAACATAAACAGAGAAGGCATTCGCAACATGACGATTCTTTTCGTAGGTACTCGGAAAATACGTATTTTACGAAGTATTTTGGAGTAAAACTTCTCTAACATATTAAAAACTACTCGTAATGATATTGATAAATTATTAAAAAAAATATTTAACCTTGTATCGGCGCGTGTAGATACTTTTGGATATTAATTGATCTGCCGTTAATGGTGGTGATTTTTGAAAGAAATGAAAATGCAGTTGTCTGATGGGAAGTTTGATGACGAGTATATTTTTTAATTTTAAATTTTACATGTATCAGGGATAGAGGTGGTGGGAACAATTTCGACCAATGGTATATGTACAAAATTCGTGGTAAACCGAGCTTATTGGTTGACCGTCAATAACCGCCCGTCACGTGATGAAGATGGGCGGATGGTTGCGAGGTTCCTACTCTTCCTTCCGTCAGGGGGCTCCACTGCGGTGGGGTTGCCATTGCGTAAACATGCCCGCGGCCTTGAAAGCATCAGCTTTAAAAAGATTTATCTACGTCTTCATTCTCCAGGAGAGGACAAATCTTTACATAGGGGCGTCTGATGATACCCGAGGACGTCTGGATGTCAGCAACTCGTGAAATGCCATCTTTTCCGGGTATGCTTTTGATGACTCGACCCAGTTGCTATTTGAGAGGAGGAAGATTGTTGTCCTTCACGACGACGAGAGTATCTGGGTGAAGCTCGGCTGTATTATCCCTCCATTTTATGCGTGTCTGCAGCTCCGAGATATACTCCTTCGACCAACGTGACCAGAACTGCTGCCGACACTGCTCCACCCTTTGGTAGCGATTGAGGCGATGTACTGGAGCATCCTTGATGTCCTCCGCATAAACAGGAGTGGTGAGAGGACGACCGATGAGGAAATGTCCTGGGCTGAGTGGCTGCAGGTCATCTGGGTCCGTGGATAGCGGTATCAGCGGACGGGAATTGAGTACTGCTTCGATCTGGCTGAGTACCGTGGTAAATTCCTCGAAAGTGAGATGAGCATTGCCTATCACACGTCGCAAATGATATTTGCACGATTTCACCCCAGCCTCCCACAATCCTCCAAAATGCGGACTTTGAGGTACAATAAATGAAAATTTTATGGACTGGCTATGAGCGTATTCAATAATATCTGAACTACATTGTGCAAGAAACTGAGCAAAATCATTACGTAGACCTACAAAGTTACGACCGTTGTCCGAAAATATTTCAGACGGCTTACCCCTTCGCGATATGAACCGCTTAAGAGCGAGTAGATAAGCGTCAGTAGTGAGATCACTAACCAGTTCCAAATGGATTGCGCGCGTAGCAAAACAAATGAAAAGACAAATGTAACTCTTGACTAACTGAGCACCTCTGCCTTTACGGTTTAGAATAAAAACAGGACCAGCAAAATCGCACCCGACTCGAAAAAAGGGAAAACTAGACGTAACTAAACGTTCCTTAGGAAGATCGCCCATAAATGGGTTTAGCGTTTTTCCTCTAAGGCGCGTACAGGTAACGCATTGATGAGACACTTTACGAGCCAAGTTTCTGCCCGACACAGGCCACCAGTTTTCGCGTATAAGATAAAGGAGTGCCTGTGGGCCTGAGTGCAATGATCGAATGTGCTCATGTCTAAATAACAAAATAGTAAAATGGTGTTTACTACACAATAGTATGGGATGTTTTTTGCCATAGTCAAAGTCGGGAGAATTCCTTATTCTACCACCTACGCGTATTACATGGTTATCGTCCATAAATAAACTCAAACTAGCGAGCTTGTGTTTTGGTTTGAGACCCCTTCCGTGATTAAGTAAATAGTAGGTATCTTTGAACGATTCTTGTTGTGATAACCGGGCGAGCGTACTACCTGCATTCCTAAGCTCATCGACAGTGATCGCGCCCGACAGCCTATCTGTTTTGTTGCGCGCATTATGAATAAAACGAAGTAAATAAGCTGTAGAACGTAACATGCGATTGTATTGCGAAAACCTATGAAATGGAAATAATGACTCAGCTTCGTTATCATTATTTTTGACTACCAATGAATTAATTGAGTTTGATTTAAGCTCAGGTAGCTCGGACGAAGAAATATTATTTAAGTTACAATTTAAATTATTAATAAAATCTATTTCGCGTAAAAAATTGGGACCGTTCCACCATAGGTCTGATGAAGAAAGGTCTATTAGACTGGTACCTCTCGAAACTAGGTCTGCTGGGTTCTCCTTACCGCTCACGTGACGCCATGCAAATTTACTCGTCAGATCGTGTATCTCAGTAACGCGATTTTGTACAAAAGTTTTGAGTAAAGAAGGCGACATACGCAGCCAGCCTAAAACAATTGTGGAATCTGTCCAAAACATTACGTCATCGATCGGACGAGTGAGTGAAGCGCGAACCTTATCATAAAGCCTAGCACCTAGTAAAGCTGCTGTCAGTTCTAAGCGCGGGATGCTGACCGGGGAGATCGGAGAGACCTTTCCCTTAGAGATAAGAAGGCGTACGACTACCTGGCTTTCGCGTATAGTACGCACATATATACATGCACCATATGCAGTTTGTGAGGCGTCTGTAAAGATGTGTAATTCTATCTTTGTCGAGTTGCATTGAAACGCATGACGCGGTACGGTTATATTGGATAGATAAGGCAGACTGTCGAGAAACCGGTTCCATGCCTTTACGACATCAGCTGGGAGAGGGTCGTCCCATTGCAATTTTAATAGCCAAAGTCTCTGTAACAACACTTTACCTATCATGACAAACGGACTTAATAAACCTAGCGGGTCGAAAATTTGGGAAACGACTGACAAAATTAAGCGCTTAGTAATGGGTTTATTATAATTTTGATTTTGAAAAAGCGAATTGAAATTAAATTGGTCAGTATTGTTACAAAAACCCAAACCTAATGTGCGACATTGACTTTGTTCGCCCAAATTTAAGTCTTTAAAAGTGGCTGAGTCTAAGAAGTCACATGAGTCAGCCTCAATTGGAAAGTTGAATTTCCATTTGTGCAGTGGAAAGCATCCTGACCGCAACAATGCAACTGCGCCTTTACAATTTTTTAATAATTCCATTTTGTCATCATCAGAGGTCAAAAGGTCATCTACGTAAAGGTCATCGCGGACAAGCCTTTGCACGTTGAGGTCAGAGCACTCGGCTGCTAGCTGCTTTAAGCATCTTACGCTAAGATAAGCTGAGGCAGCTTGACCGTAGGTTACAGTGTTCAAGCGATAAAACTGGAGAGGTTGAGATGGATCCTCACGCCAGATGATGAGCTGGAGGTCGCGCTGAGAAGGTGTAACTAATACCTGCCTATACATTTTTTCACAATCCGAAATAGCGGTGTACCTAAACTGTCTAAAGCGCAACAGTATGGCTAGCAAATCACCCTGTATAGGGGGTCCTACCATCTCAAGGTCGTTCAACGACTTGGAACTACTAGTTTTTGCACTCGCGTCGAACACAACGCGAAGTTTTGTTGTAGTGCTATGTTCGCGAAACACTCCATGGTGAGGAGTAAAATAGTGAGTTTTAGCTGGTTTGCTAACTTGAGTCATGTGACCCAGCTCGACATATTCTCGCATGAAATTAATATATAATTGTTTGTAACTATTAGGTGCGCGTGATAACCTATTTTCTAACGAAAAGAACCGATGTTCTGCCTGGGAAAGTGATTCGCCCAAAACCTCAGGTGATTCTTTGAGAGGAATGCGAACAATAAATCTGCCCTCACTGTTGCGCGTGGTAGTGGTAGCAAATAAGTGTTCACATGCCCGCTCTTCATCTGTTAGCGTATCAAGAGGTTTAGGTAGCTCCTCGAGCTCCCAAAACTTGCGTAATTGTAAGTCGATAGACTGAGAAAAATTACACTGAACCTGCCCATTTTTGCGCGTATTGTGATGGATGGGTCCCGAAATAATCCAGCCTAGTTTGGTATTTTGAAGGAACGGACCGTTTGCTAAGCGCATCTTGCCATCTACTAACAAGTCCCAAAACTTATCAGCACCTATCAAAATATCAATTTTTTGACGACCTAAAAAATTTGAATTTGCTAACTGTACATGGTCAGGAATCCTAAACTGCGCGCTTTGTTCATGTATAGCTGGCAAAGTCGAAGTAATTTCTGGTAGAACATAACACTTAAGGCGCATTATGTAGGTACTTAGGCTTGATTTTATACAAATATCACAAGTTTGCGTCGACTGTGATACTGAATTACCTACTCCTCGTATTGCATTAGTGGACTGTAATAATGGAATGTCTAAAAGTTCGCAAAGTGATTGCGTAATAAAACAGCTTTGGCTACCACTGTCGAGTAAAGCGCATACCGTGTGATATTTATTATATTTGTCACGGATCTCGACTAGTGCAGTTGACAAAAGGACTGGTACACTTCCGCACTGTGTACTAGTGTGAGTGTTCATATGGATATCGCTAACCGGATTGTCAACTTGTTTTTTATGATAAATTTGTAATTGAGCCGTAGTGGGGCTAAGCGGTGCATCTTCCGAGGACGCCTGCAGTCGGTCGGTATGGATCGCGTGGGAACTTGCATTGCAAACGGAAGTGTTATGCGTATTAGGATGTATAAGTGTGTTGTGCTTTAGGTTGCATTGCCTACACGGACCAAACCTACAATCATCAACGACATGTCCGGAACGCAAGCGATTCTCACACAACTTGTGATCGCTTACAAATTTAATTTTGGATTGAAAATCTGACTTTAAAAATTTAGTACACGAGTAAATTGGATGTTTACCCTTGCACATCAAACATGCTTTGTGTGAGAATCGCTCGGAAAACTGTGGCTTTTTTGAGGAAACGTTACACTGTGATAAATGAGAATTAGTGTGTGTATTTGATTTTTTAAGTTCAGAATTACTCTGATTATCCTTGCTATGTGAAAGTGCCAACGTTTCTAACAAATCAGCCCTGTCCCTGAGAAATTGCAATAATTGATCTACCTTCAACTTGACCTTGACATCAGAATTAGACAATAGCGTACCTTTATGCTGCTCCCACTCCCGCTCAGTGGTTTTATCTAACTTAGTGACTACAATATATATAAGAAGCGTATCCCAATACTCTGTAGGCTCACCTAGGGTTTTTAGACAGCGTAGGTTATTGATGATGGTGTCAATGAGTTTGCGCAAAAGTGAAGGTGACTCTTTAGTCAGTGCTTGTATAGAAAACAGTGCTTTGACATGGCTGTGCACCAATAACCTAGTGTTGTCGTACCTATTTAATAAGAGTTCCCATGCAACCGCGTAGTTGCTAGAAGAAAGTTTAATCCCGCTTATGACTAATTCGGCACTACCCGTTAAAGATGATTTTAAATAGTGGAACTTTTGGATGTCGCTAATTTCAGTGGAATTGTGTACTAGTGAAATAAATGTGTCCCTGTACGACAACCAAGTTTCCAATGACGAGCCATCATATGACTTCAGCGAAATGGTAGGTAATTTTACTGATGACTGTTTGTTAGAACAAGTGCCTTGATTGCATGATTTGGACTCGCTAGTGACCTCACTCTCATTGAGAATAGATTCAGCTCGGGCTAGTGTACTATAGTAGCTATCCTCAAACTGCTGACGTTGATCTAATTGCTCATCAATATAACTGTCGGAAATATTCTCTTCAATTTTAGTTTGAATATTATCGAATTCGGAGAACAAACGATCTGCGCCTTTTATGCGTAATTTTAAATATATTTTCGATTGAGAGTTTGAGGTCGTAACACTAACGGATTCTAAGTAATTTGAAAATTTGGTAAGCCTTCCCTTTATGATACCCCGTTTTTTAATTAGATCACGAATGATTTGCTCAGTTTTATCGTCAGAAGAATATCTATAAGGGGACCTATCGCGAGATTTAGGTACATTTTCAGAATCGGACGTTAACGGCATTTTGGCGGATTATGAGAAGATGAGGTACTTACGTGCGAATATCGTATGCTGGTCAGGACAGCTTGTGCTTGCAGCGGCACACGGCTGTACCGGACCCTTGGTAATAAGCAACACTCACCACACTCACTGGAATTCACTGGGCACCCTGCGAAGATCCGTAGGTGCTGGTTTCTTATTTGGTGATGAAGGACCAAGCTTTGTATCGGCGCGTGTAGATACTTTTGGATATTAATTGATCTGCCGTTAATGGTGGTGATTTTTGAAAGAAATGAAAATGCAGTTGTCTGATGGGAAGTTTGATGACGAGTATATTTTTTAATTTTAAATTTTACATGTATCAGGGATAGAGGTGGTGGGAACAATTTCGACCAATGGTATATGTACAAAATTCGTGGTAAACCGAGCTTATTGGTTGACCGTCAATAACCGCCCGTCACGTGATGAAGATGGGCGGATGGTTGCGAGGTTCCTACTCTTCCTTCCGTCAGGGGGCTCCACTGCGGTGGGGTTGCCATTGCGTAAACAACCTTGTTTATCTACTTTCTTTATCTTTTCTAACAAAATAGTGTTCTGTCAAAGTCATAGGGGCCCCATTATCCTAATATGCCCAGGGCCTCCAATAGGTTAAAGACGGCCCTGCACACTGAATCGAAAGGTTGTCTTTGCAATCGTTTAACGCTTTTAGGGTACCGTACCCAAAGGGTGCCACCGGGACCCTATACTGAGACCCAACTGTCTGTCCGTCTGTCACAGGGCTCTATATATTGAACCGTAAGAGCTAGACACTTAAAAATTTTCACCGATTAAGTAGGTATGTATTACTTTGTATAGCCGTTATAACAAATACTAAAAATAAAATAAAGTTAAAAATTAAAGGGAGTCGTCACGTCATACAAGAAACATGTGTTTTTCAGCGTTTTAAAACATTGTACCGAGGTACGGAACCCTTCATGTACGAGTCTAACTCGCACTCGACCGTATTTTTTTAATTTATACCTACCTACTTAATTTAGTTACATAATCTGATTTTCACAGGACAAAGTTGTGCCACTTCCTAAACTGGTAAGTTATTATGTAGATATACTTAGGTAAGTACAAGAACATATGTGCTTTTACGTCGAAGGATGTGGTGTATTGTGCAGAAGTGGCGCCTTTTGAAATTGTCTACCTTTATGTGGCCCGAAACGCGCCAAATGCCCCTTCTGACTGAAAAGCGTTAAAGCTAGAAGGCTGATAATATACTCTTGACGGTTATTCATAAAATAATCAAAAGGGTTATCTAATACTTACCGTATGGTTTCCGGCAGAGTAAAATAGGACCACTTCAAGCCTTCTCGTGGATGTCGTAGAAGGCGACTTAGGAAACACAAGCTAAACAAAGTTTATAATCAATGAGACCACTTCAACCTTCGATCATATATTCTATAGATGCACAGTTCCTTGCAAAATCAAACAAAATATTGTCCCCGTATACCATTTCAAGTATTGCGAAAAAAGTTCTAAAATGTCATACAGTTTAAGGCAGTACCTGAATTGCGAAAAACGGCCACTTTTGGCAAATGTGCGTAGTAAAGCTTAACGTTCTCATTACAAACTGTAAACAGTAGTTCATAAAATACTTTGAAGGGTTATCTAGGACTTGGTAGTAGCAAAATTTTAAATGACGTCTCCGTTTTCTTTGAAATGATTTATTTTAAATGGGGGCAGCACTGGACCCCGGAAAATTCAGGTACGGTCTTAACGTTCTCACTTTATACTGTAAACAGTAGTTCATAAAATACTTTGAAGGGTTATCTAGGACGGTAGTAGCAACATTTTAAATGATGTCTCCGTTTTCTTTGAAATGATTTATATAAAATGGGGGCAGCACTGGACCCTGGAAAATTCAGGTAAGGACGGTCTTGAGATAAGCGTGGAAATAAATCCGTATTTTCACCACGCACTTTGGCATCTTTGACGCAACGACACGCGCGCGGCCACCGAGCGAACGACAGCGAAACAAGGCATAATACTGTTTTATGCCTTGTTTTTCCGGTGCCATGTTTTAGGCGGCAACTGTGCATCTATAGAATATATGATCGAAGTCTTCAACCCGTCTGGCCAGCGTCGAGAGTTTAGGCCAAATCCTCTGACTGGCTATATGGCTCTGGTAGTACAGAGGGTCGTGCTCCTGCAGTGGAGACTAAAAAAGGCCTGATGATGAAGTCTTCCCGTGGATGTCGTAGAAGGCGAACTTACGAAAACAAGCCAAACAAAGCTTGTAAACATCAATTAGACCTCTCCAACCAGTCTGGCCAGCGTGGAGAGTAGGCAAAATCCTCTGACTGCACTCTGGCTGCAATATATGGCTCTGGTAGTACAGAAAGGGTCGTGCACTCGTGATCCTGCAGTGGAGACTAAAAAAGACCTGATGATGATGATCTAATACTTACCGGTTAACAGAATGTTTCGACTCGAAAAAAGAAGCAAATGTTAATTATCACTTTTTTTGTGCGCGTCCACGTACACGCGGCACAACAGGCAACGAAACACGCGGCGCGATCGAGAAGAAATGTTGAACGAGATCAGGCTAAAATCGGTCTTGCTCGGCGACAATAAGGTCGAGAATTATCTGACAACTAAGGACGCCGCGTCATGTGTCGCGTCGCTTGTCGCATGGCGTGTCGCGCCTCCTGTTTGCGTCGCGTATCCGTGGACGAGGCCTTAGGAGTAAAGGATTTATTTAAAACTCTAGCTGTTGCCCGAAATTTCATCTGCTTACGAACGGATTCAAATAAAACAAGCACAAAATTTTAAGGGAAGCTTAAAACTGTAACTTAAGCTGTATTGCTTAATAGGTACCTTATTGAATACTGAAACCAAACCGGTTAAGCCGTTTCTGAGATAAGCGCGCCCAAACGCACAGACAACCGACAAACCAAAATTCTAACAATCATTGTTTTGGGTTCTATTGCGTTGATAAAGGTCACCAATATGTTTATTTTTCATATATCTTCTATGTACAGATAGCGATATTGTAGTTATGTGTATAGAAGATGAGAGCGCCACTTCGACTGCCTCCGTCATGGCCCAGTGGTCAAGGCGTTTGCCTTGTGATCCGGAGGTCGTGGGTTCAAATCCCACTGGGAAGCATACCTACTTTGTGAAAAGTTGTTTTCAGTCTGGTTAACATATTGCAGGCTTGAATCACCTGATTATCCGAAAAGAAAGATGATTCCGTGCTTCGGTAGGCACGTAAAGTTGTTGGTCACGAACGCCATCTAGCGTTTGTACCTATCCTAGGATTGGTTCTGGTCTACTCTTTGGGTTGCGAGGTCAGACGGCAGGCGCTCTGTGTAAAAACCAGTAACCTCGTCAAATATAGGTAGGTTAGGTAAGCGGACCCCGGGCTCTGAACCGTAACCGCTGACGATGCAACCGGGAATACGCCCGGATGATGATGGAGATGAGAGCGCCACTTCTGAATACCATTTGCCTTAAACATGTCAATAATTTTATTTATTGTTTCGCAGGGTTCAGTGCGGACTAAGATAATGCCAGGAACCAAGCTGTACCAACTGATATCAGTACTCAAACAAATATCGCCCAGATTTCTGTACGTCATGAATGTAGATTAGATAAATTAATAAAAACTTTTAAACTTTTCTTTAAGCAAGAAAATAAAAAATTATGTTCATTGGCATAGAATACGATTTTCACCAGTCCTTTGCTCTCACACGGATATCGTGAGACGACCAGTCGAGGTACAGGTCGCGCCAAACTTCTAGATAGCTCTGAAGTTGCCTCACTCAGGTTACAAACAGGGACAGAATATTAATCACAGTAATATTTTTTTCAGAATTATTGCAAGAATATAGATATGATATATATACACTATAAACAAAAATAAAGCAAATTCTATCTGCTATG
The DNA here is from genome assembly GCA_963576875.1 of Acrobasis repandana. Taxonomy (NCBI): domain Eukaryota; kingdom Metazoa; phylum Arthropoda; class Insecta; order Lepidoptera; family Pyralidae; genus Acrobasis; species Acrobasis repandana. Next base: position 7,571,962 of record OY756241.1, on the reverse strand, counting down.
GTTATCTGTATTTTACTACTGCGACGCAAATCGCCTCAACTTCAGTGCGATCTAGAAGTTTGGCGCGACCTGTACTGTACCTATATTGCCACATTTACACTCAGCCGCTGCCACTGCTTCTGCCGCTGCCGGAAATATTGCCCTAAATACTTCTGCGGCAGTATCGACGATATTGAGTGTCCACACTCAGTCTTTATACTTCTTTATTGAACGACTCGCAACAATAGCTGACGTCGAGGTTGTTGCGACAACAGCATTATGTCTGCTCAGTATATGTAGCTACAGATGTAACTTAACTATATTTGTGTTTTAACAGGTTTATTTGCTAGGCAAATTAAAAAAAACCCCCGACTGTCAAGAAACGCCGTCTAGTGATACACGTAGCGCCATCTATATATTTGCTAGAGAAAGCTCTGACTTTCAAGCGTTAATCCCCAATAACTTTTGAACGGTTAAAAAGCCACAGACAGACAGATAGTAGACTATAGTTACAAATACATATAAGTACTTATCTAAAATGTTTAACATACATCTATACTAATATTATAAAGCGGAAGAGTTTGTTTGTTTGTTTAAACTATATTTTTTGTTAAGTTTGTTTGCTAATCTCAGGAACTAATGGTCCGATTTGAAAATTTCTTTTTTTGTTGGGTAGTCCATTTATAGAGGAAGGCTTTAGGCTATATAACATTACGTTCCGACAACCACGCGAACGAAGTCGCGGGCACAGCTAGTATACAATAAAACAATAAACATACACACATATTATACATAAATATATATACATATAAATACCTAACTATAAACAAATACATATATAAGGTCTAACAAAATATACTGAAACTATTTTAACGGTAGGTCCAGTCCGTGATATTGAACAACTTTCCCCAAGGAACATATAGCAAAATATAAAAAATATTTTTTTCATATATCACCCACCTTTCACCGTCACTGCTATGTAGGTATCCCGCCGCCCGGCCGAAACGCTTAGCTGATTGCCGTGGCTGAAGGCATAAGACGTCTACACACTCTACGTTTACAGTCATTCACAAAATCACAAACAAGCACATGAAAGTTTAATTTTATTGTTTGCCCTAGTAAGTCAATAGGTATGTAATTCAAACAATACACAACACTCATATGTTTTGAAATAATAAATTAAAATTACTTTTATTATTTCAACAAAAAAAACTGACAAGTAGCAATAGTGTGTATTGCGAAAGTTATAACCACATCTCTTTCTTCAAAACCATAATGCACTTTCACAATTATGTAATCTGTTGATGGAGTAAAAAAGAATAATACAAACATAATCACATGCACTAGATAATGTGAATCAAAATCGAGTGTACACTAAGTTCACACATTTTGGACACTGAACTCGTCTTCCCATTTCAGTACCTATTTGAAAGGCTAGCAAAATTTAACTAAAGTTATTTTTCGGTTTTTTGTTTGTCGGTATAATAAAAGCATGTTTCACACGATTTGCACGAGGCGGTGTTTCTTTGAATACGAAAACAAAGGATAACGCTTCATAGATTCAATTTTCGCCGGCTTTTATGATGTTTCTTTTGTCGGCATATTTAACTTACAAAAATACTGTTCAAAACAAGCAAAAAATGAGTAAACATTGGCTTGTGCTTGCGGCAATTACAAAAGGTGTTTATGACTCCTTTCGAAATGACCGTGGGAACGATAAATAAAGACAAAAACAACAATAAAAAAATTCCAAGTTCTTGTCAGTATGAAGTTGCAACTGATGCACATAACATTACGCGTACGATTTCACAGTGCCAAATTATTTAGGTATTCAACAACAATACCTAGACACGGCAAAGTGTTACGAATGTTACGATGTGTGTGATTAAAACGCAAGTGTAATTTTAAGAACTTGCATATCTGCAGGTCGGCATAGACATAGATCATTTACATCAATAATTAGGGTGAAGTGCAATATCTAATTTTAAATATCATTTTAATAACTTTGTGTATCGTGTAATAGACGGGGGTCTACCTGAAGCTTAGTAAGTGTGATGATACAAAATGATTAAATCACTTGACTAATTTAGTGAGTTGATTAGTATTAGTAGCGATTGTGTTATGAAGTCGTGGCGCCGTCGTGACACTCGTGACTCATGAATGTGTAAGGTTGTAATGTAACTGATGTCGCGACTCCGACGTCTAGCTACGTTTGTGGCTGCCTTTAGATATAGCGGCGGTCGGCGAAGAGCGGAGCATGTGCGGTCACAGGTCAGTGTATGTTAAAAATAAAATTTATATTTCACTATATGTTTCTTGGAGAAAGTTGTTCAAATTCACGGACTGAACCTACCCTTAAAATAGTTTCAGTATATTTTGTTAGACCTTATATAGTATATATTATAGATATACTATTCAAGGGAGACAGAGGATTCTTTGGTTTCTACGCAAACGGATAGGATATTTTTATTTATTTTATGTTTGTTTGTTACGCGATATCTTGGCAAATTGTGAACCACTTTTGATGTTTCTGTTTGTATTTGAAAGCTTTTACTACCAAGTTGGTCCCATTTTAATTTGGTGAAGATATGATGATGAACTTTGGAGATATGGAAGAATCTAAAAAAAATTAAGTCGGTTGTTTTATTTTTGTTAAAAATTCAATTATTATTTAGTATTGTATGCGCAGCTTGTTCGGACGTTGGTTCCATGTTTGGCGTAAATGAGTCTCCTTGCACATTCTAGGCAGAAACTTTTTTATGCATCGCGTAACCCCCCTTTCCACACCGCAAAAAGAGTGCTTATCGATGTATTCAACCATTTCGACCAACTCGTCTTTTACAGTATGAGTTTTATTGATCCGTTTAACTTCTGCAACGAAGTATTCTGTGCTTTTAGGATGTATGATCAGAAACTCTTGCAGTTCTTTTAATTTATTTCCGTGTTGCTGCTTCGCCAGCTTATCTCTACGCTCTCTTTTCCCCTCGGTCTCATTTACAGTGATGCAGTATTTTTTTACCTTTTTCGCTTGTTTTGTTATACCTCTTCTGGTGTTACGTTCTATATTTTCTTCAGTATATCGGTCAAAGTTTAGATATACTATGCCCAGTAAAGGACTTCCGTTCGTTTCTTTGTAAAATACAGTTTTGCGAAAAGGCAATCTAAGTAATTCGGGAAATTGGTTCGGGACATCTTCGGATGTATGTATGTATTGTCCGTATGAATGTAGAGTTAAGGCGGCAATCTGTAAAAACAATAAAAACATTAGATTGTTTTAAGCGACATCAAGAAAGGAGGAGCTTCGAATCACCATCATCCAAGCGTATTCCCGGTTGCATCGTCAGTGGTAACGCTTCAGAGCCGGGGTCCGCTACCTAACCTAGGTGATTGGACGAGGGTACTGGTTTTTTCACAGAGCGACTACCGTCTCCGCAACCCAAAAGGTAGAGCAGAACCAATCCTAGGATAACTTTAACAAACGCTAGATGGCGTTCGGAACCCGCAGCTTTACGTGCCGTCCGAAGCACGGAATCATCTTTCTTTTTGGATAATCGGGTGATTCAAACCTGCAATATCCTAACAAGACTGGAACAACTTTTCAAAAAGCATGCTCCCCAGTGGTATTTGAACCAACGACCTCCGGATCACAAGGTAAACGCCTTGACCACTGGACCACGGACGCAGTCAGAGCTTCTCAATTCGAATGTAAGGAACTCTGATCGCACATTTCCTTTTTTTAAGTCGGTTAGTAATTACAACAAAAATTATAAAACAATTACAATAACGATAAACCCGGTCATATTTGTACAGCTGTCACTTCTTCCGAAATATTAAATTTTAAAGGTATGTAGAAATAATGGACTGGTCGTAACAAAACGCTTAAATCTATATGGCCTATAAATTTACGATTCTGTATTAAATTTTAAAAGTCGACTGCTATGTTTGTGAGCAACACCATATTCCGAAAAAATCCTGTTACTTGCTTTTAACCGACTTCACAAAAGGAGGAGGTTATCAATTCGTCGTAATTTTTTTTTTAATCGGGTATGTTACCCGATTACTCGGAGACGATTTGGATACCTACTGATAAAGACATCGAGAATCGCATTAATGCTGCGTGGCTTAAGGCCGTACCTGAATTTTCCGGGGTACAGTGCTGCCCCCATTTAAAATAAATCATTTCAAAGAAAATAGAGACATTATTTAAAATTTTGCTACTACAAAGATCTAGATAACCCTTCAAAGTATTTTATGAACTATTGTTTACAGTTTAAAGTGAGAACGTTTAGCTTTACTACGCACATTTGCGAAAAACGGCCACTTTTGGCAAATGTGCGTAGTAAATCTTAACGTTCTCATTGGGTGTCTGGATGTGCGCGGGGGTCTTGAGAAGCGCGCATGGCGTGGAACGAGCCATCGCCGACTGCTTTGGCCGAGGGCTAGCACCTAGTTCGCGTCTCTCGCCCGCACCACACGATATTCCATTTCAGTTCGGTATCAATCCTAGGCGTTACGCGCTCCGGCTCAAGGTCACCGGTGTTCGAACTCTCACGTACAGGGAGTGTCGCCGCTGTGCCCATACGCACGGCGGCAGCATGTGTGTATACGCTTTATGACTTTTATTATTATAATTATGTATGGCGTCGCCCACGCCTACACTATAGATTACTCACATAAAACTGGTCAAGTGTGAGCCAAACTCGCAGAATATAAAAGTTCCGTATCGTCTGGAAGACGCGGAGCCATGGATTTGATGGTGTTGAAAACGTTATTTTTTTTATTGGTCTGTCGTGTTCCATAGTTGGGCAAAGGTCTCCCCTCTCATAAAAAACGGTGAAATGCGAGTCAGACTCGTAAATGAATTGTACCGTACTATGTTTTAAAACGCTGAAAATACACGTTTCTTGTATGACGACCCTTTAATTTTTAACTTAAAACATAACCCTTCGTCTGGCTCAGTCAGGTAAAAAGGTTCATAACTCAGTTTATTACAAGTGTGTGAATTGAAGCGAAACCTTTTGGTTGCAATACTATTTCAATAGGGGAGTATCCAGTGGACCCATTTTTGAACTGCGGAGGCACTAACCGAACGGTTTTTGACCATTTCCAAAAAAGGAGAAGGTTAAAAATTCGACCGTTTAAAAAAAAAAAAAAGAATTGTGTATATATATAATGTATGTTTGTTACGCGATATCTTCGGCAATTGTGAACCGCTTTTGAGGATTCTTTTTTTATTTGAAAGCCTTTACTACCAAATTGGTCCCATTTTAATTTGATGAAGATATGATGAAGAACTTTGGAGATATGGAAAGAACTCCTAAAAAAAATAGAAGTTGGTTGTTTTTTTGTTAAAAATTTAATTATTTATTTGCATGAAATAGCTACATTTTTTATAAAAAAAAACGACTCCATTTTTTTTGTAACAAACAAATACTTAAAAAAATAATAATAAAAACATACAGTCGAATTAATAACATCCTCCTTTTTTGAAGTCGGTTAAAAAACCATTCGTTTCGAACATCGTTTCAATAATAGCACTCCGGGGTAAAAATAAACTATTTTGTAATTATTTTAGATTTATTATTAATGCAGAAATAATATTATGATTATGATATTAAGAGCGTTATTTGACTTCAAGAAACTATAACATCTCGACGTGGTATTTCATACAAATCCTACAGAACATGTATGTGCGTGTGCTCTGAGGGCCACTCTCTCAGAATTCTTTGAAAACATGCTCAGGATTTAGTGAACATTCCCAAAGAATTGTGAGTTGGAACCAGATTTTGTGAAAATCAAATAAGTGAGTTATGGGATTTAAAGTTGGACCCTCAGTCCACACATAGAGGATTGAGGGTCCACTTGTAGCGGATAAACTAAGGGCACTAAAGAAAAGTCTACGCCAAAATGTAAGATAATGCCAAACAAAAATTGTGGAAACAAGATATTTTAGCAAAACATTGTATTATTTTCTATATCTCCGTTCAAAATGGACCCTCACGTGGAAAGTTTATTACGCTAATAATAACAAAACCATAAACTTTTGGTTACTCTTTAAAATCCTATATTATAGTAAATAAATTGTGAAATTTTGTGAAAGCAATAACAGATCACGATATCAAGTTGGTTAAAAATGATCACCTTGTAAAAATTCGGACCCTCAGTCCTCCACTTTTTTGTTTTCGTTTTGTTTCGCTTAACGTACTCGTATGATAGCTAAGAAAAACACAAAATTATCTCCTTTTGTAGAATAAAATGTGCTACAAATTGATATTATTTGTTAATAATAATAATTACGTTAAAACTACAAATTTTAATATATACTAAAATTTACTATTAATGTATGTGGGTAGGGTGACAATACTTTCGTTTTTACCCACATTTATTTTTAATGTAGTGCTAATTCTGAGTGATGTTTTAGTTGCTAATGCTGGTTTAAAGTAATCATACCGCACGAGCTTTTTTTTATTTACATAAGTACAATAGTCGCTATTAGCTATAAGTTTAGTAAACAATCGTTTATGTGAGTGCATCGGAAGTGATTGGTGATAAGGATTTGACGAGAGTTCTATGTAACAGAGAGGATTACATTAATACATTTATATTTATTTAATGTGCAAGCACATCTTTGTTCAAGCAAGACACTCGCAGTCAAGGAAATCAAACTATTGATTTAAAGTAAGTCTGATTTGGATATGTACTACAAATGTCATGTATTAATAAATAGTAATTTTCAATGTTATGATGATAATAAGAGAAAAATCGAACCAAGTTTATTAATCCTATAACTCTACATTTATTAATCTACTAGCTGTGCCCGCGACTTCGTTCGCGTGGTTGTCGGAACGTAATGTTATATAGCCTAAAGCCTTCCTCTATAAATGGACTACCCAACAAAAAAAGAATTTTTCAAAACGGACCATTAGTTCCTGAGATTAGCGCGTTTAAACAAACAAACAAACTCTTCCGCTTTATAATATTAGTATAGATATAGATGAAGTACTCTTAACCAACAACATATTTATTTGAATAAAGATTAATATTATTATGTTGATACAACTTAAACAAATTATTTCGACCAAATTAGGTACCATAAAAACGGTTTTTGTGAGTTAATCTTAAAAGATAGACATATACTATCGCGGACTGTTTTTTAGATCATTAAAAGAGCTATTATTCTTTAATACATATTTTTTGTGTATCTTGAACCGTTTTTACGGCGCACGCAACGGAAGGCTTCAAAGATGAAATAATTTCTCCCGTTTTTTACACATTTACCACTATATCTTTGCTCCTATTGGTCGTAGCGTGATGTTATATAGCCTATAGCCTTCCTCGATAACTGGACTATCCAACACAAAAAGAATTATTCAATTCGAACCAGTAGTTTCGGAGATTAGCGCGTTCAAACAAACAAACAAACTCTTCAGCTTTATAATATTAGTATAGTTGTTGCAATTTAAAGGGGTAAATGAAGTCCAACGCTGCTTCGTATAGAAATTTTAGACGTTATTTAAAAAAAGGAATAGATCGATAGGTAAACCATTGCGTTATTGAATAATTTATTTTCATTCTGCAAAAGCCATTTTTTTTAATAAAGTCTCTATTTTTTTTCTTTAAATAATTTATTTCTAATGTGGGTAGCACTAGGCTTTATGCAAGATGTTGTCACCCTATTTCATTATTTGCATAATAAAAATAAAACTTGATTTTCTTGTACAATAAAAGGTGGTATTTGTACTACAAATACTCCCCCGTTGGATCCGCCTCCCCTAAAGACGAGCGGTCGGCGGGGCTCGCCCTATCCATAAAAATGGATGAGCAGGCCCGGCTGATCGCCGAAAATGCGAGAAAGCTCGAAGAGATTAGGGAGTTGGTGACGAAACAGTCTGATGCCTCGTCTTACGCGGACGTAGTGGCCCGCCCACCTCAGCCAAAACCAGCCGAGCGGGGAGCCCTGCTGTCCCTGGTCGTAACATCCAAGGATATGTGCGACACGGGAGAGCAGGTGCTCGATAAGATACGCGAGGCGGTAGACGCTAAAGAGGGGTGGACCCGCGTAGAACGTGTGCGTAAGGCGAGGGATCAGAAGGTCATCGTCAGCTGCGCGACAGAGGCCGATAGAACCAAATTCCGGCAAAGGATCGAGGGGGCAGGCAAGAACCTCGCTGTCGAGGAAGTGAGGAACAGGGATCCTCTCCTTATCCTCTGGAGCGTCGGGGTCAGATATACTGACGACGATGTCATCGGAGCGGTGAGGAGACAGAACCCCGAGGTTTTTCACGGCCTCGAGAGCGAGGAACACCGCCTGCAAATAAAATACAGAAAGCAAGCGCGGAACCCACAGGTTTGCCACATTGTGGTCAGCACATCCCCAGCCGAATGGAGGAGGGCAACCCAAGCCGGAAGCCTCCGTGTGGACCACCAGCACATTAGGGTGGCTGATCAGTCCCCCCTCGTTCAGTGTTCGCGCTGCTTGGCTTACGGCCATAGTAGGCGGTACTGCAACGAGTCCGGGGACGTATGCAGCCACTGCGGGGGTCCACACTTAAGGACGGAATGTGCTGGCTACAAAGCGGCGGAAACACCGACGTGCTGTAATTGTTTAAAGGCAGGGTTTGTTTGGTAGGGGTATTTGTAGCACTTTTTTTTTACAATCGGAGATAATTTTGTGTTTTTCTTAGCTATCATACGTTAAGCGAACAAAACGAAAACTAAAAAGTTTTGAATTGAATTGAATTTGAATTGAATTGAAGTCTTGAATTTTAACAAGGTGATAATTTTTAATCAACGTGATATCGTGATCTATTATTGCTTTCACAAAATTTAACAATTTATTTACTATGATATAGGATTTGAAAGAGTAACCAAAAGTTAATGGTTTTGTTATCATTAGCGTAATAAACTTTCCACGTGAGGGTCCATTTTGAACGGAGATATAGAAAATAATACAATGTTTTGCTAAAATATCTTGTTTTCACACTTTTTGTTTGGCATTATCTTACATTTTGGCTTAAAGACTTTTTCTTTAGTGCCCTTAGTTTACCCGGTACAAGTGGACCCTCAATCCTCTATGTGTGGACTGAGGGTCCAACTTCAAATCCCATAACTCGCTTTTTAGATTTTCACAAAATCTGGTTCCAACTTTCACAATTCTTTGGGAATGTTTACTAAATCCTGAGCATGTTTTCAAAGAATTCCGAGAGAGTGGCCCTCAGAGCACACGCACATGAACATGTTTGTTTAGACTTTAGACGTTTACAAAAAAGTATCTACTTTGACTTGTTGGAATCTAGCGGATGAGTTTTTGGCGGGAAGTTAAGGTGTTTAGTTGGGGTTTGCTTTAATTTATTTTGCAAATTGATTCTAGTAGACTTTATAATGTGAAATTGGTGTAGTTTGGTGTTATAAATGCTCAGAAACCATATGTCTACAGCCGTAACTATTTCACAAATATCAATTTGTTATGCGAACTAATTGTATTAATATACCAATATGAATAAAAACCAGTGGACTCGTATAAATTTGTTGACAGAAGCTCCCTTGAAGCAATCAAATGACTATTCTTTGATTCAAACTCGTTAGGAATAAAGAAATGAAAAACTAAACTATTAATTAAAATTTAGCGGATTGTGTAAAATAGTGGCGTTAACTTGAAATTCAGGGCTTTCTCGAGCAAATAGTTGATGGCACTATGGATGTCAAGTCGTATCGGTAGTTCCGCTACTCATCACTAGATGGCGTTCTTGACAGTCGGGGTATTTTTAATTTGCCTAGCAAATAAACTTGTTAATTTGTGTTATGGGCGTCTTATAAATGCCTTGTTATATTAAGTTTTAATTTTTTTCCACTATATAATGCGGTCTACTATCTTGTTTGTGAACCTTTGAGCTGAAAATATTTGCTTCAATCGAAGTAATTTATAGTCAGTGTGTTTGGTTTTATTCCCCAAAGGGTTAACGTGGCGCATGACTTGTCTTTTCTTAAATAATTCCGATAGCATCTGAGTATTCTCTCAATTGTCTTCCTTTGGGATTCTACACACACAAATGGGACACGCTTACGTAATTGAGCGACCAGTTTTCTAACTTCGTTTAACACCACATGATTCTTAAGGATTCTTTTCATTTCTGAATACAAATAATTAGTGGAGATAGATTTGTCTTTTAAAAAATCCATTATATATTGGACTCTCTTTTGATGCTCCGTTAGTTGATATTTCTTATCCTTGTCTTGCTTAGCTTTAAGCCTACTATTGTTATGTAGAGTTGCGCATTCTTGAAGCTGTATCTTCTTAGCAGAATTTCTTCGTAGGTCATATTTATTAGTATAATCGTCTTTCTTGTCCAGATAGATGATATCCATTGAAGGTTTTTCACTGTCTTCGTATTTGTTGAGCACCGCTGAATATAGAGGCAGCTCACGCATTTGGGCATAGTACTCTTTACTACACATTTTGATTTCTTCGGAAGACTCTTCGAGAGCGTAAAGTGCGGTAGTAGGAAGCAATATGGTGGCAATCTGTAAGTATTAAAAATATTTTCTCAAAACAAAATTTCTTAAATTCCAGTCACAGAAAAGCTAAATACGATTTTTTATATTTATTCGGAAGGTTGACTGGTAGAGAATGCTATTATAATATTAGTATTAAGTCCGCCTTTTGTACCATTTTGTTTTGGTAAATAAAGTTTAAATAAATAAATATGTGGCAATTGTTTACTTAAATGACATACTTGTACATAATATGCGATAAAGTGCGTCACGTCACGTCAACGTGCGGCTTGGGACGTCTTGGTGGATGCGTCGCGAGTCAAATTCGACCTGAGGAAGGCCTCCAGATGAGGTCGAAACATGTCGGCCAGTAGAAGACTCTTTTACGTTAGTTGCCCGTTTATCGTATATTAACAATACTTTTTTTAGCTATTTTGGTTTAAAAACCAAAGTAAAGAACCGATTTTCTATGGGACCAATCAAAAAAATATTCCTTTAAACTAAAAAAGAAAATCGAATCAGTTTATAAATGACAGTTCTGAGGTAACACACATAGAAAAGAGACCCAGAAGATGCAGTCACATGCGTTTGACGACCGCGCCGACGTCCGAGTCGCTCACCAGGTGGCCCAGCTGGCTGAGTAGGCTGGGGCCTAGGGCGGACAACATGAGGCAAATTTTTTTGCACCCCTTCCCACTTGAAGCCTTGAATTGAATTTATCCGAATTTGGTCCAAGTATTTGTAATTTCAGATTTTGCCGCCCCTAACTTGCGTTCAGTTCGGATAAATTGCTTTAGAGCGTTTTTAAAATTGTGTGAAAACGCTCTTAGGCCCTAGCTCTGATCCAACCATGCTTGCAAGGGCGGATCCAGCCTTTGAATCAGGGGAGGGGGTCCCATGTCACCAGGGCCGTCAAATCCAAATATTCATTTTCTCCCTCCCCCGTTCGCTACCACCGGGACCATTTCATGGGAGGGTTTCGCATAGCTAAAGGGATGGTCAGGACCTGTATGACCTTCCCCTGGATCCGCACTTGCATGCTGATTTGCTGTCGTCTAGCTATATAAGATGCCTTTAGGCAGCTTTAAGTATCTGATACAAGTTTTGGCCAACTTAGGCGGTGATCCCACTGCACCGCGCACCGTCGCGGATCGCGGTTCAACACACTGACGCTCCCGCGCGTTGACGCGTTTTCAGTGTTGGACTATGCGTGTTTTCTATACAAACTGAGATACTTGCATACAATGCTAAAATCTGCCGCCCCGCGCACCACGACGGTGCGCGGTGCAGTGGGATCACCGCCAAAACTTGTATCAGATTCTTATTATATAGATATTAAAAACACAAAACACAAAAAATCCAGCCTATATCGGTTCATTGCTAAACTAAAGGCCTCTCCCAAACAGGGAGGATTAGCTCGTAATAACTAACTTATTAGCCTAGCATACTTAGGGTTGGATCTCATCTATCAGCACGGATGTTCTGAGCGACAGAAAAGGATAGGAAAGTGATGTTCCGTGCTGGCTAGTGGGCTAGTGGTCGCAGTAGATGGTATACAGTCGTTGCACAGAGAACGCTGTTGCCTGTTCTCTGTTACCTCATCATCATCCGAGCGTATTCCCGGTTGCTTCCTAAGCGGTAACGCTAGGTGATTTGACAAGAATACTGATTTGTACACAGAGCGACTGCTGTCTGACCTCCGCAACCTAGAAAATCCTAGGATAGGTTTAAACAGATGGCGTTCGGTACCCACAGCTTTAAGTGCCTTCCGAAGCACATAATCATCTTTCTTTTTTAGGATAATTTGGTGATTCAAGCCTGCAATAATCTAAACAGACTAGAAACAAGTTTTTACAAAGTATGCTTCCAGTGGGATTTGAACCCCCAACCACAAGGTAAACGCCTTGACCACAGTACCGCGGAGGCAGTCTCTTTTACCTATTAGGTCCTTACATATGAAATTGCCGTTCAGTACCAAAAAAGTGAAACAAGTTTTTTTTAATGAAATTATTATTTAATCAATCGAAGTATGCGCCGTTGTTATCGATACACTTCCGCCATTTTCTAGGCAGATCATTGATACCTTTGGAAAAAAAATCCTGGGAGCGAGAGTCTATGAACTGTTTGAAGGCGGTTTTGACTGCCTCATCAGATTTGAAATTTTTTCCTTGTAAAAAGTTATTCAAATTTTGAAAAAAGTTGTAATCGGTTGGGGCAAGATCTGGAGAGTATGGTGGGTGACGCAGAGGTTCCAGTCGCAGCTCCTCTAACTTGGCGATCGTTTGATGTGCAGTGTGTGGTCTAGCGTTATCCTGAAGGAGCAGTGGGCTAGAGCAATTCATCAGTCTCGGTTGTTTAATGGCGAGCTTTTCCATCATTGTTTGCAATTGTTGGCAATACAAGTCTGCAGTAATCGTCTGGCCTGATCTCAAGAAGCTGTAGTGGATAACACCAGCACTGGTCCACCAAACACTAACCAGAATATTCTTTTTGGTCAGTTTTCGCTTAGGGCAAGGTTTTGCCGGTTCTCCAGGGTCAAGCCATTGTGATGATCGCTTCCGATTGTCGTACAGGATCCATTTTTCATCACAAGTCACGATACGGTTCAAAATCCCCTAATTATTGTGGCGATTAAGCAAAGAAACGCAGCAAGCAACGCGTGTTTGTTGGTTTGCTTCAGTCAATTCGTGCGGTACCCACTTTTCGAGTTTTTTAATTTTTCCGATTTGGCGCAAGTGGATAAGTATCGTTTTGTCACTTACGCCAAAGGCTGCTGCTAATTCAGAAGTGGTTTGAGATGGATCCGCTTCCACTATCGCCTTCAATTCTTCGTTATTCACTTGAGTATCAGGTCGTCCACGAGGCTCATTGTGTAAATCGAAATTTCCAGAACGGAAACGTTGAAAACAAAAACGCACCGTTCGTTAGTTAGCGGTGCCTGGTCCATACTGCAGCACTGGTACCACGGTGGAACTCGTATTCGTAAATACCGCGAATTTTCAATTTGTCCATAGTTGTTGTTATAGCAATGTTGAAACTCAAACAAATGATGTTAAAACAAATGAAATACGAATTTTAAAACAATATTTTTCTGGCTTTATTTCGAAATAAATTTGAATTTGGAATTCCTAATGAAACGCAAGATATTTGATTTTAAAGTTGCCAGTATTGAAAATCGGCAATTTCATATGTAAGGACCTAATATATCTCCTTTAGACGCCTCTCACGATCCCCGTGGGAGACGAAAGCGATGGTGACAATTGTATTCTACTCTGCAGTCACCACACGGCCACACAAGTTTATTTGCTAGGCAAATCAAATAAAACTCCGACTGTCAAGAACGCCATCTAGTGATAAGTAGCGGAACTACCAATACGACTTAATATCCGTAGCGCCATCTATCATTTGCTAGAGAAAGCCCTGACTTCTAATAACTTTTCAACGGCTGAACCGATTTTCATCAAATATAGCTAAGAACCACCGCAAGGGAACTTGCTTTCACGTAAAAAAAACGCATCGAAATCGGTCCATCCGTTCTAGCGCTACGATGCCGCAGACACACAGACCGACAGACATTAGCGTCAAACTTATAACACCCCTCATTTTTGTCGGGGGTTAAAAAACATACCCATCTTAAACCGGGACGCGTTAAAAGCAAATAATAAAATAAAGAAACTGCAACTACAGTACACACAGTCATGTTGATATAGTTTTACGAGAAATGTTTGCGTAACAAATTCAATTTTGACGGCACTGCACTGCTTATCAGGAACGATTGGGTCGTAAAACAAGTTTTATGCCCTCGACACGAATACTACTAAAAACATATCTATGTAACTATATATAAGTATATATTTATTTATATAGTACCTTTCAATTATAATTGGTAAGGTACTATATAAATAAATATACTAAATATATTTAGTATTATGAAATTAAGTCTTCTGGCGCATATACAGGGTGACTTTTTAAACACCAGCCAAATTGGAGCAAGTTCAGTCCATGATACTAAACTACTTTCTATAATTTTTTTTTATCAAAAAGCAATAACAATTGTTCGCCCTTCTATACAAAATCCGTTGGGCTGAGCGCTGATTTGTGTGGGAAGGCAAATTTTTATTTTAATGTTGCGTTAATTGAAGTAGTTCAGTGGTTGAAAAATCAGCCTGTATCTGTCCGTCTGTACTCTAATAACTTTAAAACTACTGGTCCGAAAAACTTACAATGTACCAGCTGCTTCTCTTCTCGCGCGGATCGTAAAAGCCGATTGAGGGAACGGGCGAAAATGCGAATCATGTGCGGCTAGCAACCATTTGTTTTTTTTTGTTCCACCTTCTTGCCCACCATCATGCTAAATGTGGCTTTTGGGCTTTTGGGTCTTGCTGCTCTGTCTACTTGGAGCACATATATTTGGGTACATGACTGGGTCAAAAATAAATTATTTAGTACTGTTAAGGGAATAAAGCATCACAAAATAGTGTCACTTGTCATTGATCATATAAATTTTCAACATGATTTTAGATTTTTTAATGCAGGAAAACTGATATTAAGAGCGCTATTCGAATCTACATATCTATGATGTCACGGTTTCGTATTTCATACTAATCCCATAGAACATGTTTGTTTTTACATTTAGAAAAATGTGTCTGGTTTGACTCATTGTCATCTAGCGGATTTTCGATAAATAAATATATAGGGACAAATCACCCATGGTGACCCGACGTGGTTCATGCAGAGGTGGATCAAATTTCGAAAGCGCCCTAGGCAATAACCTTATGGCAGTGCCGGTTTTAGCCCTACCAGCTATATAGGATTTATTTCTGCCGAGGGTGAAAGTACGAAATACGATTCTTCAAATTTGCCGCCTTTAACCAGCCACCCGATTGTGAACGGCGAGAGTGCAAATAAGAGCCTAGGAGTTGCCGCCATTACCGCGCCACCAGCCGCTACAAAAAATTACCTGTGATAAAAGAACTAAGGCTCTCCTCACACGAAAATACTATCAAAAGCTATGTGCTCATCAAATCTAATGGGAGCAATAAACGACAGAATCAAAAAACAATTTTGGTTCAACAAGAAATATAAGATACAATTACATGAAGACAATAATGATAACTCAAATACCAATGAGGTAAGAGTATACACCGATGGCTCGAAGACGAGCACAGGAGTAGGAGCCGGTGTCTTCTTGCACGACCTCAATATCTACTACGCCACGGCCTTGGGTAAGGAAAACTCCATTTACCAGGCTGAATGTGTAGCCATATCCCACGCCGCAGCGAAGATCAACAGGTTAAAGGTAACGGACATGTCTATTTGTATCCTAACCGACAGCGCAGCAGTCCTTCATGCTCTGAGGAACCCGATGATCGCCTCCGCACTAACTCTAGAATGCCACAAGGCACTGGAACAAATCTGTAAGTATAACAACAAGATCACAATCCAATGGATCAAAGGCCACAGCGGCTCAATGGGCAATGATGCAGCGGACGAACTGGCAAGGAGGGGCTCGGGCATGGTACCTATAGGACCATCACCGCGTGTTCCCATCCCCTTCAACCAAATTCGCTCCTGGATCAAAACTAACACTAACCATGAAAAACAACAAGCCTGGAACACCCTAGGAACATGTCGGCAAGCAATGGAAGCCATCCCAGAGTGGAATCCACGTTACTCACGCCGACTACTCACACTTCCAAGGGTAAAGCTCAAAAAAATGATAGGCATACTAACAGGGCATTGTACTCTAAACAAACGTCTATTTATTATAGGCATCGAGTGACAACACAAAACCAGCCCGCAAAAGGGGAGACACAGAAAAATGTCGATGCCTCCCTCACGTGCAAGGGGCCTTAAAGAAGAGCCTAGGCGCGGAAAAATGCCCACGGAACCAGGTGAACCTGTGACCCCCGATTTGCCGAAAAATTTCAAAACTTAGGGAATTCACTTTCTTTTTTGTGTACATATTGATATAGGTATGTATG
This sequence comes from Acrobasis repandana, assembly GCA_963576875.1. Classification (NCBI taxonomy): domain Eukaryota; kingdom Metazoa; phylum Arthropoda; class Insecta; order Lepidoptera; family Pyralidae; genus Acrobasis; species Acrobasis repandana. Next base: position 7,555,508 of record OY756241.1, on the reverse strand, counting down.
TATTTATGTATATATTTTATATTTGTATGTATGTATTGTATGTATCTTTATTAATTACACTTTTTTCTTCTTGCATATAACTTTGCACCTCACCTGTTTTCGTTAAACATCTCCAAGTACCTCGGTTGCCTGGAAGAGATTGCAGCTGCGGTAAGGCCGCCTTTTGACATCTGTTTTCTTTAATCTATTGCTCTGTATCATTATGTTTTGGTGCAATAAAGATCTTAACTAACTAACTAATCGGCTATGAAAACCTGGAGACTCGTATAGGTTTGTCGAAAGAACATCCCTTGAAGCAATCAAAGGACCTACACTACCCTTGTTAGGTTGTTAGGAATAAAGAAACGAAAAGCTAAAGATAGGCTCTAAAGCCTTTACAGCCTATCTTTAGCTTTTCGTTTTTTTATGGCGTATCCAGATCTATAAATCTTTAAAAAAAGTTAAACCTTGTAAATATACTTACCCACAAGTGGACTTCTACAATTTATCCCCATCCAGTTACATTTGCATTTGTAAAATCCTCCACTTTGAACCTCTTCATGCTTGGTGGTATGTCTGCCAAGTTATTAAAACTATTGTTATAGGTCCACGGAAAGACATGTGTTAAGCCATTGCTTTCATAAAGGACTGTATTTTCAGTTTCCTCAATTGATACATTAGTTTTTTCATTCACCAGTTTATTGTAGAGGTCTTGAAACGATGGCAGTAGTGATTCTGTATTCATTCTGGTTTTTGAAGCCACTGAAATACAAGATATAGTTTTAACAAGTTTATTTGCTAGGCAAATAAAAAAATACCACTACTGTCTAGAACGACATCTAGTGATGAGTAGCGGAACTACCGACACCCAACTACAGAAAGCCCTGACTTTCAAGCGTTACATACAGACAGACCGACAGACATTAGCGTTAAACTTATAACACCTTTATTTTTGTTGGTGGTTAAAAAACTAAAACCCGCAGCTAAACACATAAACCTCCTTTTGGCTTTGCCGTAGTTATGTAAAAATTACATTTTCGTACTAGGGGCCGTTCACATCCACATATTACATCATGCAGATTTTTTACTCTTCAAAACTCTCCCCTCTTAGTCACGTCACGCTTTTTTCCAATCCTTTGGCGCTTTTGACTGCTGAAAAACAGACTGTATGCGTTTTAGTTTTCATTAAACACACATGGTATGTTTTTCAGCAGTCAAGTGCTGGTACCGTCAAATTTGCCATGCCCCCCCTCACCCCCTGTCGCTGTGACGAAATATGTAGATGGGTCTATAGAAACTTTTAGTTGGTGTTAGCTTCATAATTAGAAATTGTCAAGACAAATCAATGACACCGAAACTTAATTTGTCTTATACATACATACATAGAGTATTAACATTAACTATACTATACAACTGTAGAATATTTTTATAGGTAGGCTATTATCTTACCCAACTCCCTTAAAGCAGCCAGTTGTTCCTGAGTGTAGTGTGTAAACCTGCATATTCCCCCAAATTGGCATTCACCTCGAGGAAACCTGGCGCATGGCTTTTTATTTTGCTCTTCTGCTAGTATAGTTTCTGGATCTGGAAAATAACCATTTCCAGATTTTACAAGTACTTTTTTATAAATCAAACAGACAAATTTTGTTCCGGTAATTCAAAATATACTTCGAAGGTAAGCGTCTACAGGTAAGAATATCACTACTATTTGACATAGTCAATCATAATATTGCAGTATGGAATCGCCATGTGGAATTCCATTATTCAATCGTATTTTTTTACAATCAGAATAGAATTAGCTGGCACAATCGTATTTTCCAGATTATCCCGCAGATCGTAGAAGTCGATAAGAGAATGGGCGGAAAAAAAATCAAGCGATAGGTTAGTAACCTGTCACTATTTCTTACTTCTGTTTTCCATGTCAGGTTCATCATCTTGGCAAGGTTTTACGATTTGTGTAAGGATTGGCATTTTGCAAAGGCTTTACGAATCTTGGCTCTGACTATGTCATACAGAATTAGAGTAGGTACTATTATAATAAGAGTACATTTTGATTGGTACGCCCATGGAGTACCTACATACCATGACATAACTAACCTTTAAATTGTTGATAATGTTCTTGAACCAACTTCTGATGCACTACACCTTTATTGTGAGTTTTTACTATAGCTGGTGCAGCTACCATAATTTTATCACAATAATTGCAATAATACCTTTTCCCCATAATTTGTTTTTACCAATTGAGTAGGTACCCAATATACAAAAATAAATGATTGTAAATAACGTAAATTGTAAGTAGACAAAAATCGAAGTTTACAGTTGAATACAAGTTTATATATCGGGCGTTATATACGAGTAGCATAAATCGTTTTCACAACGTTGTCTGTCGCGGAAAGACAACGCAAACGTTATCATGCCTATGAAACTTAGAACATTGCAGAATTTTGATAAAAAAATTCAATAAAACGCCATCTAGTCACGAATCAGCTGACCTAACTCCTAATGCGTGTTATACAATAGTAATATCAAATGGTGGAGAAATTCGCCATTCGAGGCAGAACACGTGTTAGCCCAGGTGATTAGAGCATGGTTAAAATAATAGCAACGTTGCGAGTTCTAGTCCCACTCACGCAGTATATTTTTTACACCATTTTTTTATTTGATAGGAATATTATATGATGGATAAATTCGACATACGCGGTTAATCACTTAATAGCTCAGTTGTTAAGGCTATTGAAGATCGCGGGTTCAAGTCCCAGCTCATGGAGTAATTTTTTCACCGTTTTATTTCATCTTTTAGTACTTTGGTGTTGCGAAAGCATGTTACCAGATGGCGCCACTGGTTTGATCTAATGCTAAAGCTACAGTTTCTTATCTATTTCAGTATATACAATATTAATCTATGAACGTTATGGCTGACTTTTGACAACGATCTATTTCTCACAACGATAAATTTGGTTGCCCCCGTCTCGTCGCGTCTCACATAGTTACATCACAGATGGCGCTGCTGTACTTTTTGTTTCATATCGTAAACAAAAAGTGCCAACATAACGAACTGAAATAAGCATTTCTTTCGTTATCACTTGTAGAGCTTGTGTATATAGGATGAAAAGAGACAAGCGTATCTCAGTCTCAGATACGATGTTAACTTTTGACATTCTGTGATTTGCGATAATTTACCTTATTATAGTGCGATAAGATCGATTTTATAATTGCCTAATGTGCATACTTTCTTTCTTAGTTTGACCTTGACACCTGCTAATCGGAAGAAAGCAATAAATATGTTTGTTTCAATTATTACTTATTAGTGACACATTTGCCATTGTGGCGAAAGGTCACGGACGGCGTTATTTAATTCGTGTCGTTTTGTGTGTCGATTGCAATTTTAATGTGCAAATTGCTTATTGTGTACAGGGAATGTAAATAATTTTGTATTTAAGTACTAATTGTACCTTTTCGTAAACTTAATAAGAACTAATTTGTAAATAAAAATGTCGCGTGTAAATTCTAGTTTGCTGTGGGACTATTTTGAAAAGCAAGATAGTGAACTAAAAAAAGCCAGGTGTAATTTATGTAATATATTAATTAGTTATAAGGCAACAATTGGGAACTTGAAAACCCATTTAAAAAATAAACACATTGAAGCTTATCGCCAAGTGATGAACATCCAAAATGAGGCAAAACAGCGTCAGTCCGCTGCAACATCTGAAGCTGAAACTGTAACCGCTGCAACCATGGCGCCATCAACATCTGAGTCTGCGTCTGACCCTGGTATAACAACATTGTCATCAGCAGTCGTGGTAGCACAAGTAGTACCATAAAAATGACCTATTCAGAATAGGTTGGACGGCTACTGCAATCGTTTCAAACAACGATAAATTTACTCAGTTGAAAAACCAAACTCAACAAAAAGAAAACGCTTCAAAACGTTATTGAGTTTGAGCGGCGGTTGAGAAATAGATCGTTTCAAAATAGACGGTTTAGACAACGTTGTGAGAACGTCGGCAACGTTTCGTTGTGTTATGTAGAAAACGCGTAACGACACATAACTACAGTTTATATAAATAAGAGTTTTAAGAGGCGGGACTCCATACAAAAAAAATGAACTCCACTTGCCGGTCTTACCCATACCAAAATTAAGTAACAAAACGTCAAACGTGACTTGTTAGAGCTTGACTCTTATTTAGATTGTATCGATATCGATACAAATATATTCAATATTTTTATCGATATCGATACTACAGGATGACGCATGGGTCGTCCCTAGTCTTTCATATATTATATTATTTTACACATAAAATATAAGGACTCAAAAATAAAACGAAAAATACTTTTATTACTATTTAATTACGATTTTGAAAGACATAAAAATGCAAACATAAACATAAATATTATTACTTTTTCACTGCTTGCTTATCGTGCTTCATTCAAAGGAAATTTTGCCATAAATATTCTTTTCTTGTTACTTACTCGATTCGTTTATAATACCACATATTTGTAAAGTTTTTAGTTATTAGTGGAGGCATTTAATATAATCTAAGTCGTTTAACACAATATACCACTGTATCACTAATTTACTGAATTTAATTGCAAAAATAAACTTTTCAATTTCTCACAGTGTTAGTAAAGAAAACAAGATGGCGAACACGAACGACAACATAACGAAACGAGCAGTTTTATTTTTAAAACGAAAGAGAAACTCGACTGAGAGAATGAGATACTTGTGGCATATCGGACCTGCCGTACGCCAACCTTCTTTGTAAATAATCTCATAGAGATGACGACATCGTCGAGCGCACGTCTAACAGTGCGCGCGCATGGATGGCCCCCTTCATATCGAACCTGTCAAATCGGCCGTCACGGAAAATTCCCTTGCATATATTTTATTAATTATTTTATATCAAAACAGTGCAATAACTCATTGTTAATATATAAATAAATACATAGCAGCATACCAAATACTTTCACTGCTATATTGGTGACCCCGACGTGATACCGCAACCGTACTTCGCGAAGATGGAAAAGGATGAAAATTTTGGAATCCCAACGGCCGAACCAACTCAAGGTACATTTCAACAAACATTTAAAGTCGGCGTCAAAATTCCGCCATTCTGGCCTGACCGCCCAAACCTATGGTTCGCACAATTAGAAGGTCAATTCATATTAGCCGGTATAACAGCCGATACTACCAAATTTTATACTGCGTGTAGTTACTTAGAACATCAGTATGCCGTTGAAGTCGCAGATGTCATTGAGAACCCGCCCAAGGAGAATAAATACGAAACGCTCAAGAGAGAGTTGGTGAAGCGTATGTCAGCCCCAAGAGATGAAAAAATCTTACAGTTCCTGAATAAAGAAGAAATGGGCAATCGTAAACCTTCGCAGTTCTTAAGACACTTAAGACATCTGGCGGGCCCTCAAATCTCAGACGAATTTATACGCACGGTATGGTGTAATGGCTTACCTTCGCAAATACAGCCAATTATTGCGTCGCAGACCGACTCACCACTAGAGAAAGAGAAACATTAGAGAAACCATCGTAGCGCTCGATGCCCGCGTAGAATTGCAGGCCCTTGGAGAAGTTATTCAGCTGGTGGCACATCGAGTCAATGCCCAGAGCATACTCCTTGTTCCTCATGTCAGATTCCAGCTCGTGTTGCGTCGCGCGACAGCTCTTTGACTGTTGGCGAACCTTCTCGAGCATGTTCCTGAACTTTTCTTGTGACTCCCTGAGAATAGACACTTCCTTGAGGAGGCTTTGCTCCACCGAGTCGTGGACTTGCTCCAACCCCTGCCTCTTCTCGCGGTGGTACAGGCACTCCTGCACGATGTGCAGCGGGCCCTCGATGCCGGCCACGGCGCGCTCCAGCTGCCGCCGCAGGTCGTTCAGCTTCTCGCACGTTGACACCAGCCGCTCCATTTCGATCGACACCTCATTTCTCCAGAACGTGGTATCTGTGATACGTTCCCCGATTCGCCTGCCGGAGTCCCGCTGGCCTTGTGTGCCGATCTCATCGGTCTCTCTCAGCATCCTCATGATATCATTCCGGACGCGCTCCGAGAAGTTCCTCTTGGCGTCCGACTCGTTGTAATTCTTGATGCTGTTCTGGTTCCACTCGTACTGGGTGTACCTGGTGTAGAGCGCGGCGCGCGCGGCGTGCTCGGGACTGCGGTCGAAGCCGGTGACGAGGTTGGGGAAGCGGAGCGGCTCCGCCGCCATGCCGGCCGGCGTGTAGCACGGGTCCACCATCGTGTTCGTGATGGGCTGCGACGGCATTGGCGTCACTTCGATCTCTTCGTAGCCCATGATGGGTCTCCAAGGATGCTTCTTCGGCGAGTGGAAGCAGTAGCCCACTTGCGGGGGAGCGGTCGCGGACCCCGCCGACTCCTTGACGGGGCTCCATTGTTGGAGTTGCGTGCACATAGTCACTTCTTTGGCCATCTTGCTGAATTTAGAAGCCTTACTACTTAATAAATATTTTATTGTAAAATATAAATCATATAAATAAATTATTTTTAAAATTAAATTATAAGCTAAACCTAAACAAATTCAAAAATAATTTAAATTTCGCGACAATCGCGACATTTCTTATCAGGCTTGCCAACCATAGCCGCCATCTTGGTCGCCATGAAAAGCGAGCCAAACTCCATACAAAATTTATGGTCTTCGTAGTTTCAGCGCACTTGACAGACAAATTCAGACAATTTGATTTGACATTTACTCAGTGTTGGCAGCCTTTGGTTTTGGTCACAGAACAACAAAAAAAAATTTGTACAGTGTTTAAAATATAGCTTGATAAAAATGACAGCTGTCAAACTATGCCAAGTAGTGTTGGGACAAATATATCAAATCGAAATTTTTTGCACAAATTTTATTGATTATGAATATTTTATGTTAGAAATATAAATAACCTACTAATTATTGATTTTAAGGAGGCTAATGAAATAAATGAGAGAGGAGGTGTTCAAGTAAAACACGGTCGTGGGTTCGAAGCTGAATATATTCTGAATGAATGAGTACTTTATTATAAAAAACATGGTTTTATACACAGTGTGGAAATGGTAGGTACATTATTGCCATAAGATTATGGCGAGCTAGTAGTAGTTAGAGTTCTACAAAGTTTATATTTTTAATGTGTGTGCAGAGAAGAAGTAGGTATTTCCTCTATGTGTAAGGGTGCACAGCCCAAATCATCTTCGCTTCCAGTGTCTGAATCATCAGAGTCATCCGAGCAATCATCTAAATTTATAATGAACTCCTGGTCACAAATAGTATCAAATTTGACGTCGCGCTCCCAGTCTTTTTCTATAACTCTGCGCGTACTATCAATGACTTTCTTCCACATGTCTCCAGTCACTTGTCCACATGCTTCCTCCAACAGAGTTAACATTTTGGTCGATGTGAATGGAGGTTTCGTATTATTCCGTGCTGCGTAACCTAAAAACAAAAAAGAAATAATACATTCTAAAAATCAGATTCGGTGTTTCGAACATATTTTGTTTGTTTTATTTATTTTAAGTTACCTAATTAAAATAAATAAATTCAGAAAAAAAACAGATTCGGTGTTTCGAACATATTTTGTTTGTTTTATTTATTTTAAGTAGGTATAATAATTAAAAATTCAAACCTTTGATTTAGGCCCATATCAATTCGATTGCGTTGTACTGGCAGTGGTATGGTGGCAAACGAATGACGGTGTGACCTCTCTCTGCTGCCATCTCATCGAGGACATAGGTCGGTTTGCGAGGTTTGTTCAAGGCAACTAATCTCAATAGCTCTTTTTTCAACAAGCTGTCATCGGCCTCTACGCCTTTACTATGAAGCCACTTAATCAGTTCACCTTTCCGATTAGCACTAGTAGGCGGTTTATCTTTTTGAACTGAGTGGTATGGAGCATTTTCCATGATTATGTAATGCGGCTCATTTAAATTATCTAGCATCTTTTCAAACTACGTTTTAAATGTGTTGAAGTTCATTTCTTCGTGATACTCATTCGTTTTTGTAGACTTGAAAGCCAATAAAGAGTTGGGGACAAATCCAGAAGATGTCCCTGCATGTGTTATTATTAATCGCTGACCTTTCCCTTGAGGTACTTTGGTTGACGATTGCGCCGTATCATCTGTCCAAATTTACGATTTCTTTTACTTTGCGCAAAAAATCAGTATATATTATAGATGAACCCAATATTTTTTAAAACTTTTGATAATGATGGCAAACTGCCCTTACACAATCCAGCGCTTTTTAGAGACGTTGATAGTTTAGTCAAAGTAGGCAGTTCACATCGCTCGTAATATGCGTAAACATGGTTTCTTATCGCATCAGCATCAAAACTGTCAATGCCAGTGACAGCACAGAGTTTTCTCCTTTTCTTATTTGGAGTAGATAATTTTTTCTCTCGGTCTCACCAAATTTTTCCTTGGAAATTCTACTGACAGTACTTTTTCCAATCCCAAGAGCCTCGGCAACTCTCTCACCAACTTGCGATATCGGTAGTAACGGACCGCCATTTTGATACTCGCGTTCAAAGTAGTCGCGCAGGCGTACTACAAACTCGCGAGATTCACTGTTTAAAACAGTCTTCTTCGTTCTTTTCGGCATTATCGCAAAAAAAAACAAAAACTTTAACAATAAATATAACAACAACTTTAACAATAACTTCACACCAACTTCAAAAACAACAAGATATCGAACAAACACAAGCAACACGCGGCGCATACAAGGCGTAAGCACTCGTACTGAATAAACAAACAAAAACAAAACAACGGAGGCGCAGTGTGACCATTTAAAAAAAACTATTTAAAAAATCTACCAAAACTACGAAACGCGAAAATAATAATAGCTCAAATTAAAATTACTATTTTCAAAATTGTATTGTGATAATGATTATGGAAAACTATTGACTTAAATATATCGATTCGACCCATCTCTAACTTTCTTTCGAGATGATGTGACTTTATAAGAGCGTGCGAACTTTTAAAATCAATTTTTGAAATATTTTTTTAAAATTCATTTAGTTATGTTTGATGCGAAAAATATTACTATTTTTGGATTTATAAATACAATACTAAATTATAAAAACCTAAAGTTATAAAAATGTTCATATATTTGTCCTATTTCAAAATATATTATCTGGTAGCCGCTAGTAAAAAGTTACATCGTTAGTTTTAATGACACCTGTCATTTTTATCAAGCTATATTTTAACAACTGTAGTGAGTGTACATTATTATATAGTATACCTATACTTACTATAACTAATGCTCTTAAACATTTTTGATAAAAAGTGTTTTAAAACTAGGTTTTTACTCACGTTCCTTTTTAGAGTAGGTACCGAACCCAAAGGGTGCAAACGGGACCCTATTACTGAGACTCCGCTGTCTGTCCGTCTGTCGCAGTCACAGGGCTCTGTCTCTTGAACCGTAATAGCTAGACACAAATAATCTGTTCTCATTTGGGCCCTCTTTGTTGCAGTGTCATGTCGCAAAATGTGTACAGCGGCCTAAAATTTATTTAAACAAGCATAGCTCTATAATTGGTAATAACATTTTATAAAAACATATTTACGATTAAAAAACTACAAAAACCTTACGTTTTCTATACTTAGGTTTTTTATAATTTCCCATATGATTATCCATTTTTTATACCGCCATACTTACTGAACGAACGAGATGTCATTAATCATTCCATGCCTATGGAACTTAGAACATAGCAGAATTTTGATAAAAAAATTCAATAAAACGCCATCTAGTCAACAAGTTCTGACCTAACACTTAATGCTTGTTATAGAATAGGAATATCAAATGGTGGAGAAATTCGACATGCGAGGCTAATCACTTATTAGCTTAGTTGTTTAGAACGTCGTATTTGAACCGAGATCGCGAGTTCAAGTCTTTTATTCCTTTGGTGCTGCGAAACCTTGCTACCAGATGGCGCCACTGGTTTGAACTTATGTTAAAGCTGCAGTTTCATATACTATATGAATCATTCATGTTCGTTCAATTCATTTGTCAATCGCGTTTTGTTTAACTGTCTGTCACCAAACCTCTTGACAGCAAATCACTTTAAATAAATGCATGATGCAAGCTGATATGAAGTTGTTGATTTTTTTTTTATTATATTTTTATGAGGTTTTATACCATACACTTTCATTTCTAAAATTATTGTATTGTAAAAAAATATATTTCAGTGAACAACTGTAGTAAACAAAACGCTCCGTCAAAGATGCATTACCCATCGTGTTGCCATTGTTGCCAGATAGCGTCACTGCTATTTCCCAATGAAGAAAAAGTAAAATACTTTTTTATATAGTGTACAAACGTCCATAAAATCTAAAAAATATAATTTTCCTAAAAAATGACGTAAAAATACTGGCTGCGACACGTAGTGCAACAAAAAGGGCCCAAAATGTATGAAGCGATCTAACACATTATTTTCACCAGACTTCATGATTTTCACCGATTATGTATTACATTACTGTGGGCGACAGTAGTGCTGGTTCGTTTAAATAAAACTCCGAGTAAGGGCACACGCGGTTTATTGCGATCAAAAGCGGCAACGTGCGGACGCGCCGAGGGTGTGATACAGACTGATTGGTGGAGGGGCGCGACTTAAAACTAGTAGTCTTACATGTTCATACTATTCTAATGGTGGCAAAATGCCTTCAAATAGGAAAATAAGCTAATTATTAAATAACATATGAGCCGTCGCCAACACTCCCCACCCTAGTGCTGACACAGCACTCTTATCTAAACTAAAGGCACGGGAGCGACGCGCGCCGCGGATCGCCGCAGCATACCACGTGCTGTTCGGACCTCGACGAGTCGTACACGACCATCCTTACCTGGGTGAATTTTCTCAATCACCCCTCGAGGCCAGACATTCCTAGGTGAATCGGGATCGACAATAAAAACAAAGGTACCTACCTTCAAGGGCGTTTGATCCTCTTGCCACTTAGATCTAGGAATTAGGGATGGTAAGTACTCCTTAAGCCATCGACGCCAGTACATATCGGCCAGTCCTTGCGCCTGCCGCCACTGTTTACGCAAATGAAATGCTGAGTCATCAAAAACTCCGGAAATAGGTAAATTAGTAGAAGAGCCAATCAAGAAATGATTTGGAGTTAGTGACTCTTCAGATTCTGGGTCCACCGAAACATGAGTCAAGGGTCTACTGTTGACAATATTTTCGGCTTCCAACAGTAGTGTGCGCAGTACTTCATCCTTAGGAGCTCGCTCCTTCAGAATGACGCGAAGGGTATTTTTAACACTACGGATTAACCGCTCCCACGCCCCACCCCAGTGAGGACTTGCGGCCGGTATGAATGTCCACTGGGCCCCGTTATTCACGGCCTCCGCCTTTAAGGCTTCATTATCTAGCTCCAAAACTGATTTGCGAAGTTCAGTATCGGCGCCTCGCAAATTGGTTCCATTGTCGGAGAAGATATATCGCGGCCAACCCCGACGGCAGGCCATACGGCGGAGCGCCATGATCAACGAGTCTGTGGAGAGCGAGTGGACTAACTCAATGTGAATGGCGCGGACGGTGAGGCAGGTGAACAGGACCCCATATCTCTTCTCCCGTCGCCTGCCCACCACCACTTCCATTGGGCCGAATAGATCGATCCCACAGTACGTATAAGGCCTCTGGTGATGTGCTATCCGCGCTTTGGGCAGGTCTCCCATCCTAGGTACACAAGGCTTAGATTTTCTCAACCGACAGAAGAAACAATCAGATGCGACGTTCTTAACGGTAGGTCGCATTCTAAGCACCCAATATTTCTGCCTTAAGTTATTGACAACTGTCTCCTGGTTGCCATGTGCAGCCTTCACGTGGTAGTGCCTGACCAGCAGTTTCGTGGTCCGATGGCGTCCATCGAGAATACACGGCCGTTTAGTGTCGCGGTCAACGTCACAAGCAGCATCGATGCGACCATTCGCACGGAGAAGTCCCTGCTCGTCTAGATAAGGAGACAAGTTTCGAAGCCTACTATCGCGAGCAAGACACTTGCCGTTTTTAAGCAGACTTATTTCAGTGCTGAAGGCATCTGATTGTGACTGTTGTAGAAGTAAACACTCCGCCCGCTCCATGATCACGCTGTCATCAACACCGGTAAGTTTCTTACATTTATTAATGAATTTCAGGACCGCAGCCGCAGACCGCAGCAGCCGAAGCCAGGAAGAAAAGGACTGGGAGTCAGGAACTGGTAAGTTAATACGGTCATGCACGATTCCTACGTAATCTGTGATCAAATCTACAGATTCGGATTCTAAAATATCGCGTGGCCAGTTACTTTCATCCTCATATAGGAACTGAGGCCCATGAAACCACTCACTTAAAAAACTATCGTAATTAAAAACATCACGCGTAGCTATATCTGCTACATTTAATTTACTGGGCACGTATCTCCATTCAGAAACATTAGTTAGATCGTCAATTTCCCCTAGGCGGTTCGCTTCGAAAGTTTTATATGTGCGCGTGCTATTACGTAACCAGTGCAACACGGTAGTTGAGTCACACCAGAAAAATCGACGCTCAGGTATAAGCTTATGCTCTTTAGCTATAGTATTAGCCAGTCTAGCTGCTAATACTGCGGCCTGCAGCTCAAGTTTAGGGACCGTCACGGGCTTGACCGGTGCGACCCGGCACTTACTCGCTAACAACGCAACACAGATATTACTTTCGTTAGAACGCCAGCGCCAGTATGCCGCACAGCTAATCGCTGCCTGAGATGCATCACTGAATATATGCAGTTGTAGGTTGCTATAACCCTGTGCGAGCGTCTCCTTATTATGTAGGTCAGTCGTAGCTGTCGTAGGCGTCGTAGCACAGCCACTGATATTTGCATCGTCGTAGGCCGACGGCGATCGCGAAGTCGTAGTATCTGTAGGCCCGCTCGTAGCACCAGTGGGATCTGCTACGACAAGATAACCGGTAACTGGCCTCCATTCTCTCTCGCTCGCACCTATGGTTGTTAGCCGACCACACCTGTGATAGCATCTAGGTATACGTATTTTCTGAACCAATTTAATAAGTTGAATCCAATCGAGCTATTTAACGTAAATTTCTTCGGAGATAACATCATCCCAACCTACATTTGACCGCCAAATATTTTGAAGCATTATTTTGCCCTGAATAATAATGGGAGAAAGAAACCCGTGCACATCAAAAATTGACATAATTATGCGAAGCATAATTCTTTTAGTAGGCCTTTGCGTAACGCTGTCGGGAATACGTTTAAATGAGACGTCGAACGCTAATTCATCTGTATTTGGGTACCAAATCAAACCAAGTGTGCGTTCGCCGTCGCACTGCTGTTCAAATTTAAACCTTACGGCTGCAGTACCTAGGGTTTCTTTTGGAACAGCGTTTAAAACAGCTACGCTGTTGCTAGTCCAATTTCGCATGTGAAATCCCCCCTTCTCATGGATGTTAGAAACATTTCTTACCATATCAATAGCCGATTTCTCGTCTGGGAAACTTTGGATATACTCGTAGTCATCAGCATAGTGGGAGTTGACTATAGCATCTACAGCCGCCGGCATGTCCTCCTGGTATAACTGAGCATTTTTATTTTTTATGAACTGTGCCACAAAAGGCGAACATTTAGCGCCAAAAATTAATGATGACATGACGTAGGTACGTACCGGCTCCGCAGAATTTTCCCGCCAAAGAAATCGGAGCGCGTCTTGGTCTCGCGGTAATATTTTAATTCTAAGGAACATATCCTGGATGTCACCCGTGACCGCTATGCGGTTCTCCCTGAAGCGCAGCATCCTTACTATACTATACTTACTATACTATACTATATACTATACTATACTATACTATACTATACTATACTATACTATACTATACTATACTATACTATACTATACTATACTATACTATACTATACTATACTATACTATACTATACTATACTATACTATACTATACTATACTATACTATACTATACTATACTATACTATACTATACTATACTATACTATACTATACTATACTATACTATACTATACTATACTATACTATACTATACTATACTATACTATACTATACTATACTATACTATACTATACTATACTATACTATACTATACTATACTATACTATACTATACTATACTATACTATACTATACTATACTATACTATACTATACTATACTATACTATACTATACTATACTATACTATACTATACTATACTATACTATACTATACTATACTATACTATACTATACTATATACTATTACTATATACTATATCCTTACTTCCTTACTTCCTTACTAATATTATAAATGTGAAAGCGTGGATGTTTGTTACCTTTTCACGCAAAAACTACTTGACGAATCATCATGAAACTTTGTACACATATCCTGGGAAGTACTAGAAGTAACATAGGATACCTTTCATCCCGGAAAAAAGTAATGTTCCCGTGGGATACGCGAGCGAAGCCGCGGGAAAAAGCTAGTTATTCCATAAAGTGAGGTTAGTAGATCGGGTCCCTTAAGTAAATAATCATTTAGACACAAGCCAGTGGAAGCATCCGCCGCGTCAAATACGAGGCGCATCTTCTTTTTGTTAGGGTTATCCACCCCAAAATGTGGTAAATACCACGTTTTTTGGGTGCGGTGAGTATCCTGTAGCTCCCTAGCAAAATTATTATTTAATAAATGATGTACCCTCTCTTTATACCTTTCCGCATATCCGGCATCCTTTTCCATCTTCCGTTCCACTCCCTTTAACCTTTTTAGCGCAGAACAGAAGGTGTCCGGCATCGCGCAATTGACATCCCTCCAAGGTAAGCCGACGTGCCATCGGCCATCAATCAGCTGAGCGGTCCGCTCCAGCTGTTCGACGGCCCGGGCGTCATCTGCATTAACTCTAGACTTACCCGTCACTCCCATGGACTCCAGCGTGAAGCCGCGACGTACCTCCTCGTGCAGCGCTTGCAGATCTCGCTCCACAAGCGGCGCGGAGACGTGCAGCACCGCGGCGTCGTGTCGCGCGACACGCGCCTTCCCTGGTACCTGTACACTCCCGTGAACACACCAGCCCAAGGGGGTGAGTGTCGCCGACGGCTCATACGATTCGCCTAATACAACTTTTAGTGGCAACAACAATTTATAATTATCTTGTCCAATTAAAATTTCCGGCTTAGTATCGGAACTAATAAAATTATTTTTAATCTCTTTTAAATGCGTAAATGAATCACAATTTACAATAGACAACCTTTGCATTGGCAGACGTAACTCTTTAACACTGCGCGCTTTTATATTATAAACCATATCGTCCATACCAGAAAGTCTTAAGTCCACAACCGTCGCATCACAAACCAGTTTGTTATCACTCCATGGACCGTGCATGCGTAATGTCTCGCGTCGCCCGCTCAAGCCTGCGCGGTCGGCGAGCTGGGCGCTTATTATCGTGACTGTAGATCCGTCATCTAATAACGCACTCGTATCGACGAAACCACCGCGGCTATCGTACACACGAATTGGCACTACTTTTAACAAAACCGTACGCACACTCGCGTTCACGTTTGTAACTGCTTCGACTGGGGCTGCAAGCGGCTCCGGCTCAGATTCCAGTGACACCTCCGGGACTGCGGGCGATAGCTTATCTGGATAGTGCAGTAGAATGTGGTGCGCTCGACCGCAGTTATCTTTTTCGCACACTGGCGCGGGACATGTCTCTCTCTGGTGTTTGGCATCTAAGCATTTAAAACAAACACCATGACGTTTTGTGTGTTGCACAAAGCTTTCTTAAACTTCTTGCACTCCGTTAATTTATGCACTGACGCGCGGCAGAAGCTGCATTTGTTGTCGTCACCAGTCTTATCGGATTGCATCAGCAGTGCGTGCGATCGAGTATTATTATTCTGCGGTTTGTGTTTATAACTATCATCTGTGCGTATATTCAGTGCATACATGTTTGCAGTTGTAGATATTTTAATGGCCTCGGTGTTTAAGAATTCTGCCAAAATGTCTAATCGTGATTTAGTTTTCGATTGAATGGGCTCAAAGCTATAGTCTGACCATTTCGATAGTAGTACCATGGGCAACTTAGATAGTATTATGGACACTATATTAATACCTTGTAAATATTCATCCCTGCCAACTGCGCGCACTGCCTCCACAAAATTTTGAACTTTCACTGAAAATGCAACAATATCCTTCGAATATTCTTGTGATACAGGATGAAGTTTCTTAAGGTCCTGTATCAAACGGGATAAAATATAGTCAGGATCGCCAAAACGAAGCTCCAGTGTGTTTATTATGCGTTCAGGAGAAGTAGCACTAATCAGCAGAGCGGAAACGGCTTCCTTTGCTTGCCCACGTAAACACTTTCGTAACCTCCATAGGTTTTCTTTGGGAGTAAAGCTGCACACCTCGGTAGACTCCTCAAATGCTCTTTTGAACTGAAGCCAGTCCAGCGGATCTCCTGAAAACTCCGGTAGATCCTTTGGCGTACATATCCGGCTTAAAAGATTGGAGTTACTGCGGATAGGATTAGCAGACAAATTTTTAACTGCCGTAGCCAGCTCTTGAATTGTATCTATAGGTCCGGCGGCCGTAGCCGTTACCGGAGGCACCGAACAGCCCATTTTTATTCCATAATTGCGGGCGTCCTGCTTGTCCAATTCTATCTGACTTTTATTTATCCATTCCTCAACATTGCGGCGTGCGCTGGCTCCTTCGCTTCCGTGTGAACTGTATTCTGATGCTGTTAAATTAGCTAGATCAGCTTCCAGCTGCTGATCAATCATTTTCATCTGTATCTCGGCTTTCTTCATCTCGGCGTCTAAAATTAAGGCTTTTCGTTTCGCCTCCACTGATATATTCGACCTTTTTGATTTAGAGTGGCGAGATCGAGGTGATACAGCCATTTGTTCAGTCTTGACACTGCTAGGGCGTGGCGGTGGCGGCGCGGCCGCCTCCATTGTTCCTGTGTTCTCGATCTTTTTTCCGACCGCGTGCTCACGAGCTTCTTGTTCTCTGCGGCTCGTGGAGCGTGTGCTCACCATCTTTGGTGGAGTATTGAACATGTATATCAGATCCGGCGTAGATGGACCAGCTGTGGGCGACAGTAGTGCTGGTTCGTTTAAATAAAACTCCGAGTAAGGGCACACGCGGTTTATTGCGAACAAAAGCGGCAACGTGCGGACGCGCCGAGGGTGTGATACAGACTGATTGGTGGAGGGGCGCGACTTAAAACTAGTAGTCTTACATGTTCATACTATTCTAATGGTGGCAAAATGCCTTCAAATAGGAAAATAAGCTAATTATTAAATAACATATGAGCCGTCGCCAACAATTACAGTAAGTAATAATATGGCCGATCGCGGCCACAGTAACACAATACATTATGCTGGACTGGATGTAGAAAACCGTTACTCTCTGACTAAAAACGTGTAGAAATAAAACAAATAAAATGAGTAGAAAATAATTTATTATATAAAGGAATGAATTTATTAGTATTATGTCTATATATACTAAATTGTAAGTTAGTAAGCATAATTACTAAGCATAATTATTAATCTTAATTTTAAATCGTACTATATTCAAAGTAGGTTTAACGTTATAATTTCTACGTTAACAATTTACGTAAACTGTAACAGCAGTTGTTGGAAACACAGAGCTTGTGACAGTTTGTAACTGTAGCTGTCAGTAGACGAGAACAGCCGGTAAACTGAGGGCAGTGCCGGTTTTAGCTCTATCAGCGCCCCGGGCGAGATTTCCGCCCCGCTCCGCCCCCAAACTGCAATTCAGACTCTGACTTAGGCTTCAATCTTATAGGATTTATTTCTGCCGACGGGGGGGGGAGAGGTGCAAGTACGATTTTCTTCAAATTTGCCGCCCCTTTGTAAACGAAGGGAGGGAGGGAGGCGGGGGGGTGGGGGGGTGCATACAAATAAGAGTCTAGGAGTTGCCGCCATTAACCAGCCGCTATTTATATATTTATTATTACCTGTGACCCCCCTTGCCCAAAAACGCCCCCTGTCGCCCCTTTGTATCTGGCGCCCAGGGCGGTCACCCAACCGCGCCCTACCCTAACGCCGCTACTGACTGAGGGTAAACTGGAATTCGGACACACGAAAAAAAGTTTTCCGAAGCTGAAACGGAGACCTTCGTTCGCTTCGCTGACTCGGTCAATAAGTCCCGAAAATATTAGATCCGATTTTGATGATTCTTTTTTTATTTGAAAGCCTTGTCTACCAAATTGGTTCCATGTTAATTTGGTAAAGTTATATGATGAAGAACTTTGGAGTTATGAAAGAAATTCCTAAAAAATTGAAGTTGGTATTTTTATAAAAAAAAATTTGACAGGTATTCTCATAAAGTTAAAAACTTGCTTTAGCTTGCCCTGTTTGTTTTTTGGGGCAAATCTTGCAAGTTAAATTTGAGCTTTCCGGTTTCTGATTGAGATGAGATTTTGTCATCATCATTATCCGAGCGTATTCCCGGTTGCATCTTCAGCGGTTATGCTTCAAATCCCGGGGTCCGCTACCAAACCTAGGTGATTTGACGAGGTTACTGGTTTTTACACAGAGCGACTGTCGTTTGACCTCTGCAACCCAAAGGGTAGACCAGAACCAATCTTAGGATAGGTGGCGTTCGGGACAAACAGCTTTACGTGCCATTGAGATGAGATTTTGTATGCTAATGTTAATCAGATTAATGGAGCTCGCTGGCCCGGTGGGAGTACGCATTGCTAGCGTTTTTACAAGTTAAGCAACCCCGGGCGTGGACCGTACTTGGATGGGTGACCACATGTGGTACAAAATTTCTCGAACTCCTCCGTGCTTCGGAAGGCACGTAAAAGCCTTAGTCTCGGCTTTCATTGTATGGCAGTCGTCATGCTATGTCAGATGCCTTTAGGCAGCTTGGAAAATCTGACACCAGTGTAAGCCACTTACATACGTAAAAAAAAAAGAAAATCAGATTACAATGCAATAAATACTAGTATAACAAAAAGCTGATTGGAAAGTGACTATAGGAACTCTGTAATAAAACAACGCAACCCAATCGAGTTTAGGCTTATTATCTTAGTCCGAGTTAGGCTTCACAATAAAAGCTTGTACGTAAAATGTGTTTTTTCGTCTTCGTCAAACTTATTTACTTATTTAGTTTACTTCTGTGTTCCGAACAAGCCTCCCCTGATCAAATTGTTGTGCGCCAAAATTGGTACTACTGTAGCTACTCGTACTACCGTAACTATTAGGTCCAGCCATGATCCTGCTATAGTCCTGTGGTCTTATATTTGCAAACAAATTGTTGGGTAAGAGTTGCATAGGAGCAGTATTAATGTGTCCCATATAGGGATATCTGTTCGAAGTATCATACAAATTATTATACGAGTACTCGTTCGATCTGTCGTTAAAATTGTACGGATTTGAGATTTGTGCTTTAGGAAATTGGTTGAAAGGTGCTGCATTGAACCAGTTTATTGATGGGTTGTATGCTGTTGTACTGCTGTACGGTGGATTCAAGAACTGACCTGGAAAAATTGGAGAAAGTTAACTAAATATTACCAAAACCTGGAATACCTAGTAATGGCCAATACCGGAAATCAGGCATGCCATGGTTAGAGGCTACGATGAAAATCTTAAGAAAAGCATGTGTCCTAAAGAGGACTTGTGATTAAAATTATGGCGATAAACTAAATCATCATCCATCCTCATCATCATCCAGGTCTAATTTAGACTCCACTGCAGGAGCACGACCCTCTCTGAACTACCAGAACCATATATAAGCCAGAGCAGTCAGATGATTTGGCCTACACTCTTCACGCTGGCCAGACGGGTTGGAGAGGTCTCATTGATGTTTATAAGCTTTGTTTAGCTTGTGTTTACTAAGTCGCCTTCTACGACATCCACGGAAAGACTTGGAGTGGTCCTATTCTATTCTGCCATGAACCAAACGGCTAAACTAAATAAGTAACTTTTATTTTGTATCCATACTACCCTAAGGTTGCCTGGAAAAGATTGCTGTGCGATAAGGCCGCCTTTTGTATGCTAAAATTTATCTCTGTTATTTGTGTCTCATTTTGTGCAATAAAGAGTAAAATAAATATATAAATTGGCAGATATAGCATGACTAGGTACACCATAAATCTTGTCACCACCCGTTTTCTCTCCCACATCATCATCTGAGCGTATTCCCGGTTGCATCGTCAGCGGTTACGCTTTAGAGCCCGGGGTCCGCTACCTAACCTAGGTGATTCGACGAGGTTACTGGTTTTTACACAGAACCAATCCTAGGATAGGTACAAACGCTAGTTGGCGTTCGGGACCAACAGCTGTGAGCCTTCCGAAGCACGGAATCATCTTTCTTTTCGGATAATCAAGCCTGCAATATCCTAACCAGACTGAAAAAAAAATTCACAAAGTATGCTTCCCAGTGGGATTTGAACCCACGACCTCCGGATCATAAGGCAAACGCCTTGACCACTGGACCACGGAGGCAGTCAACGCAGCCACGTTTCGTCTTCCACATGTCGTAACATACAGGCTGACTTTTTATCTACCTGCTAAATTTTTGGAGCAAGTTCAGTTCATGATACTGACAGGAACTACTTTATATAAAAAAAGTTATTAAAACCGATAGAAATTTTTCGTCCTCCCATACAAAATCTGTTTGTCTGAGCGCTGATTTGTATGGGAGGACGAGCAGGCAGCAACGTTCTCCTATGGTCGTTACTTACACTATCACCAACCCACCTGCACAGAGTACAGAGTGGTGATTGTGGGCAAGTCCTCCCTTTATTGGGAGAGCCCTTCAGTCCAGCAGTGGACTTATCTTGGGTATTAAAAGCATCAAAACTTACCAAAATTGTGATTGTATATTGGAAATAGATTAGGTAATGTTCCAATAAGCGTAGAATCATGCACAAATTTATTCGTAGGATCTAACTGCCTTCTCCCAGTATAGCCAGAATCCCTTGATTCATCTGAGGAACCGTGAGACCAGTCTGCGTTATCTATTTCTGTTTTTAAATTATTCTCTCCTGTCCTTGTTACGGAATCTATAAAAACAGGTGGTTCCGTTTTACCAATTTTTGAAATTTCGTCCGTTTCAAGTTCTTTGGCAATTCTTTCTTCATCAATGGAGTCATTATCACCACTTCGACCTTCTTTTTCCAAGTCATCGAAGTCCGGTAGCGATGACTCTTCTACAGCTTCTCTCTCAAATGAATTGTCTTGAGATTCGGATTCAGAGTTACTATCATCTCGAAGTTGAACTGGTGATCTTTCTATGCGATCTGATTCTTTATTATTTTTACTAAGAATTGTTGTGAAATCTATTTCACCTAAACTGGACTTAGAACTTTCGTTAAATGTTATTGGACTATCCACGTTTAATTTTCTGTCTGTTTCCTGAAAAAAAATATAGATTGTGTCTTAATACCCCATGCCCACATACCATTTAGTATGTTTTTTTTTGTAATATCGTTTCTACAAGTAAAAGTGCCTCGAATTTCTTTGAGAAAAGTATGAGAGCTTTGTTTACTCCACTTGGCAGGGGCTCTGCCGTGCCAGATACTTACTGCATCGGCGATAGTTTTTTCAACTAATATTAAACTGAACACAACATAACAAATTCTAATCATTTTGCAAAGATAATATTCACATATTACCAGTATTACGTCTTAAGGTATAATAAACTTCTTGAGAGAGTGATCCGTTCATTCCATTTTCATTACGGGCACCGCGAAATCAATTTTAAACCTGTTCTAATGTGGCAGCCATTTAATAATGTTATTTAGTGTTGATTAATTTTCACGCCTTTTAGAAGATCTTGTAGAAATGCAAATGGAAAAGTTTATGAGCGCTTACAATCTTATCTCATGGAAATAAAAAAAAAACTTGATAGACATTCAGAGTAGTTCCTTCTTCAGTTTCCTTTAATTGTGGATTGGTTGATTGCAATAATGGCCAAACTTGAGGTGTCGTAAGTAATTTATAGGTCGATCTGTGATTTGAAAGCCAGGCTCTTGTCGATGCCTTTGTATGGAAAGAGACGATTTAAATAATAGGTACTTAAAAGACAAAAAATATAGCCTATGTCACTCGGGATGATACGATTACTCCTCTTTGGGGCAGTCGTGTGATCAATGAATACCACTCAACCACACCCCACTTTTGGGTAGTTACTTAACAATCCCCACTTAGCACTATAAGTTGGCACCGTGGGGTTCGATGGACCTAAATATATTGATCTCAAGAATGGCAGAAAAATACATGAAAAAAATAATTTGAGAGCATTGCCGGCCCTGGAAACCGAACTAATAGCAAGTCACTATTTATTAATCTGTGCTCATAGGTAGATACCTATCTACGCCATCGGAGGCTGTTAAATAAACTCTATACCTATCCGAACTTTGGCTGGGCCACTGCCGTGTGTCTCTAAATCAATCAGTGTTAAATGACGTGACTTTGCCAAGAAGACGTGAGTTTGATTGCTGGTTTGAGTACATTCTTAATCATCATAATCAGCCATAGGAAGTCCACAGCTGGACATGGGCCTCCTCGAAGGATTTCCAAACTACCAATTTGAAACTTTCTAAATGGGAGATTCGAACTCAAGACATCTCGGTGTAATACTCGACGAATGACTTATTTACTATACATACCACTACTGCCTACTGTTATCCGATAGTAGGTATTTATTGGGCTTTTCAGAACACACATCCTTTAGCGCTCATTTTTATTCGCTCAAGGATGTGTTCTGAAAAGCCCAATAAATACGTTGAAATTTAAATACTTAATTGGGCTTTCTAATCCACTTCAACAAAGGCCCTCCGCCCCTTTTGGGTCAGTTCGTTACACTTTCAGTCAGAACTACTATGTTTATATCCATTTGGGCTTCCAGTCGCATTTTATGTCGATGAGCATTTTTGGAAACGCATCTTCCACTTCAGTCAGGTCTACTTCTTTTCCATCTATTCTGGTGACTTCCAATCGAATTTTTGACCATAATGTAGTGTATTTTTGCGAAGGTATTAGAATAGCATCATATTGCTCATAATTTATAATTTTAACTATGTGAAGACCAAGTACTTTCTCAGAAGTAATTATTATATCCACGTAATCTCCAATATTCAAAGATGTGTCAACTGATCCGGTGATAGTCATTTTCACTGTGCGAATGCCACATATTTTTCTCTTATACATGATTACAATATCCACGTGATCCCCAATATTCAATGACATGTCAACTGATTCGATGAACAGGTAGATATTTTAAAATAGCTGATACCCTGTTTTCCAAACTACTTTACAATAACTGATCAAAATTATAACATAATCACATACTTATATCATATCACAGAGTCAGTTTGTTTCGATATATATAAATCGTTGCTTAAAAAATAAAAAAACATTCAATCAAAAACTGTCTTAGTGGTTAAAAGGATGAAATTCGTTAAACAATCTCAAACTTTACAATTGAGTAGAATATGTCCAGAGGAAAAAGTAGATGTTTCTCGACATGGTGACCTTCTACCTAATACTATTCGATGTATTATTTGCGGTCCCTCGAATTGTGGGAAAACTAATTTAATCATAGGTCTTCTATTACATGAAAATGGTTTACGTTTTAAAAATGTTTATCTTTATGCAAAAACATTGTATCAACCGAAATATGTGTTTTTAGAAAATGTTCTTAATTTAGTGCCAGATGTATCATTTGTAAAATATAAAGATAATGAACTTGTTTTAAGTCCTCACGATGCAAAATCACACTCAGTAATAATATTTGATGATGTCGCATGTGAGAATCAGTCCAATATGAGGGATTATTTCGCAATGGGTAGACATAAATTTATTGACTGTTTTTACTTGAATCAAACGTACAGTAAGATACCTAAACAGCTAGTAAGAGACAACGCAAACCTTTTAATACTATTCAAACAGGATGATGTGAACCTCCATCATGTATATGATGAACACGTTAATTCTGACATGTCGTGGTCCAAATTTCGAGAAATGTGTTCAAAAGTATGGAGCGAACCCTATACCTATTTGGTAATCAATAAAGATTGTATAAAGAATAAAGGCTGTTACAGGAAAAATTTTGATACTTTTATCTTGTTTGATGAGGATAAAAATACGAGCATATAAGAAGATTTATTCGATAATCATCTTCAGTTGAACTATTACCATACTAAGAAAATAACGTATATTCATCAAGTTCAAAATGGAAAAAGAGTTGAAGACTCAGATAGTTAAAATAGCAGAAGCTGTTAAAAAGAAAATCAAAGATATGAAATGTATGGAATCCTATAATGAAAATGTTTTGAATACAGTTTTTAGACCTGTTACTGACCCAATGCATCAGTTGATTAAGGATGGGGACCATAAAATTAAATCAAAAGAAGCAAAGGATCATCATATTCAATCGCCTCAATCGCATTTTAACAAAACTCTTAAGAATAATATTTTTCAACAAAATTCTGAAGATGAATGTGGTGAAGATGATTCTGATGAAGATATTAGTTTAGAAAAATCTAGAGACTCTACCAATACCAGTAATACATCGTTTAGAACCGTTGAGTCAATACCTAGTCCTAGTCAAAATACTTCGTCCTGGTCACTTTCCTCCGAAATATTTAATGATGTACCTTTTGGTGTTAGACGAGAACGAGGTAAATTAATGATG
This sequence comes from Acrobasis repandana, assembly GCA_963576875.1. NCBI lineage: Eukaryota > Metazoa > Arthropoda > Insecta > Lepidoptera > Pyralidae > Acrobasis > Acrobasis repandana. The sequence continues at coordinate 7,530,873 of OY756241.1, read as the reverse complement.
GGTTCAGCACGTGTGCATATAAACGATCAAAATATTATATCTGTAGCAGGACGTGATTATCAAATTACACCAGGGTTGCAGGAGCTATTGTTAAAAAAGATACCTAATTTGGATGTGGTGACTGATAATGACTGTCAAGAATATAAAACCATGTTATTAGACACAAATGCTCATCGACGAGACTTTGATCCCAGTAAACCAATTAAATCTAATAAAGGACGGAAGTACTTGCATATCATTAAACCGCTTTTTAGACTCCGAAAGCCTTCGACATCTTCTACCAGTAATGTTGATGATATCAGCGCTGGAGAAGGTTTAATACTTAAAAAGAAATATAAAAAAAATACTGACTACGTTTACTGGGATGACCCTAACGAATTAGTAGAAAGGCTAAAATTATTAATAGCTTCTAAAGATGCCGGAAACACTGGTCTGGATAACGAAATAATTTCAATCATAGAAGAACTACGTGAAAATGGTAGTATAAATTCATAACCGCATATCATACTTAGATCATTTATTATTTCACTGCGACCGAATTCAGTTCAAAATGAATGTTGATAAATTTGGTCACCATGTTCATAAAAGACTGCGTTTGTCAGAAATACTAGATTGTTCGACAAATCACCTACTTAGATCGGAAAACGGAGATTTTGATTTAAAATCATTTCGATTGAGAGGAGTTCCAGAACCTGTAGCACATGATGATGTGGTGAATAAAAAATATGTGGATAAAAATATTGCTGATGAAATAACCGCTCATATAAAGGCAATAAAAGAGGATGTGATAAATAATCTCGATCAGTTTGAAAAAAAGTTTTATACTAAAGACTACATCGATAAAATTATTAAACTATAAAATGGCGAAACTGCAAGTGGTAGATGAAATTCATAGATCAGCACGCAAAAATTTTTATCGTCGTAATGTGATCTTGAAAGGAATGGACGACTTATGGCAAGCGGACCTTGCCGACTTTCAATCATTTAAAAAGTATAATAATGGATACGCGTACATTTTAACTGTCATTGATGGTTTCTCAAAATATGCTTGGATGATTCCTTTGAAAACAAAATCAAAGAAAGAGGTTCTTTTAGCATTTACTCAAATTATAAGGGAAAGTGGTCGTATCCCTAAAAACCTACAAACTGACAGAGGCACAGAGTTTTATAACGATGTTTTTCAAAGACAAATGCAGTTAATGAAAATTAACCATTATTCATCGTATTCAACAAAAAAAGCTTCAATTGTGGAAAGGCTAATCAGAACATTGAAGACTAAATTGTATAAATGTTTTAGTTATAATGGTAACTATAAATGGATAGGAAAAACTATAAACGGCGTTTTGTTTTCGTATAACAATGAAACACATAGCGTTACTAAGTTTAAACCAGTAGATGTAAATACAAAAAATGAAAACCTAGTGAAAAATAACATTAAAAAATTCCAAGAGAAACGTTGTAAATTAACCAAAAATAAATTTAAAATAGGTGATCACGTTAGAATAAGTAAGTTCAAGAGTAGTTTTGCAAAAGGTTTTACGCCTAATTGGTCTACAGAAATTTTTATAATTAAAACGGTAAATAATACTAAACCAGTTACATATTTAATACAAGATCAACGCAAACAAAATATATTGGGTTCATTCTATCAAGAAGAGTTACAAAAAACGAAATACCCGAATATATACTTAATCGAAAAAATTATTAGGAAAAAAGGCAATAAATTGTTTGTCAAATGGTTAGGGCTCTCTGACACAGAAAACAGTTGGGTGGATAGAAATTCAATTGTATCATAATACATATAAGTGTTAGCATCTAGTATTTTGCTCATTAGGTAAAAAATTATGAGAGGAGGTGGACTGATCAATAACTTGATAAACAATATCCCGTTTGAGCTTCACTTACCAGGTTACAACTATTGTGGACCAGGCACTAGGCTACAAGAAAGATTATTGAGAGGTGATAAAGGTGTTAACAAATTAGACGAAGCTTGTAAATACCACGATATTGCATATAACAATCCGGACCTCTCCGTTCGTCATAAAGCTGATTTACAGCTTATGAAAATGGCTAAGAAGCGATTACATTCTAAAGACGCTGGCAAAGGAGAAAGGTTAGCATCGTGGGTAGTAAACAAAGTTATGAAAGCAAAATTAAAAACAGGTGCTGGAATAAAAAAATTTAAAACCATTGTGTCAAAAATACGTTCACAAATAAAGAAACTGAAATCAAAGGATAACAAAACTGTTATTAAGTATGCTTATGAAGCGGCAAAAAAAATGTTTCCTAAAACATGTCACGTTCGTTTACCAAGAATAATACCAATCCCTAAAACAGGCGGGATTTTACCTTTGATACTAATTTTTGCGGGTTTATCAGCACTAGGCGCTTTGGCAGGAGGTGCGGCTGGTATAGCTAAAACTGTAAATGATTGTAAAATAGCTCAACAAAATTTTAAAGAATCTGAACGTCATAACAAAACTATGGAGGCTATTGCGCTTGGAAAAGGATTTTATCTTAAGCCATATAAAAAAGGAAGTGGGCTATTTTTGAAATCTACAAAAAACTAATAAGCAGGCTACCCAAACGTGCTCTTACGAATATCGATATTATTAAATACGCTAAAAATATTCCCTACTTTCGTGGTGTGTATATGAGAGATAGATTGCCACGTAAACCAAAACAGATAGAGTGTGGAATATTAAACTTAGACAGTCACAATAATAATGGAACACACTGGGTAGCTTTTGCAAAAATTAATAATTATTGTGAATATTTCGATAGTTTTGGAAATTTAAGACCACCCAATGAATTGGTGAAATATTTGAATGTTAGTGATATAAATTATAATTATACTAGGTTTCAAAACTTTGATACAGTGATCTGTGGTCATTTATGTTTAAAATTTTTGCAAGACTTTTGGTGTCAATATTGTATATATTAGTTATTACGTTTGAATAAAACATCATTTCAAAAATGTCTTTCACTCTGTCTATAACTGGAAACAGCTCAGTACTAACAACGAACTATTCCCCTCCATTGGAACTTGATGGTCAATACGAGTGCTCTCTTTTACATTTTTCTACTTTTAATTCTATACCAAATGTAACAAATACAAATAATAAATTTTATTACGGCATTAACGAAGTGGTTGAAATTCCTGAAGGAGCGTATGAACTCCAAGACATCAGCGAGTTCATACAATCAAAAGTAAAAAAATGTGTTTTCAAGTTATTGTGCAACAATAATACATTGAAGCTCTCGATATTCTGCTCTAAGGATATTCACTTTGAAAAACAAAATTCTATTGGACCTTTATTGGGTTACAGTAAGACTTTACTGATGAAGGATATATGGCACAAGTCTTTACTGCCAGTGAACATTCTACCTACAACTGTGCTCCGAGTTGAATGTGACATTACTGGAGGTTCCTACATTAATGGAAAATCAAGTCATATAATTCACGAATTTGCTTTGAATGTTCCTCCAGGCTATCGACTAATAGAAATTCCAAAAAATACGATTTATTTTCCTGTTAATAGAAGCACAGTGAATAGTATAAATATTAGAATATTGGATATAAATAACGATTTAATCAATTTTTGCGGTGAGCAAATTCAACTGTACTTACATTTAAAGAAAATATGATTGACTACAATAAATACACTACTACATGTATTCAAAAGATTAGTACCCATCGGGCAATCAAGAAGACTACACATACTAGTGATAAAAAAAAGAAATTGACAGCTGCCAATATACATTTTCTCAAATCGATTGGATTACTAAAATGAGTATTTTAAATATAACTAACCCACCTGCTTATGATAACTCTATAGACGGCATAGAAATTCATTCTTACAAGCCATATACCACTACTTTCAATATAAATGATGAAATTCGGATACCTATAAACCAACAAGATTTATATGTGCTTCCATGTGCAAGTACCTTGTATGTTGAAGCTGTGGTAAATGTTATCAATGTTGAGAAGAAAGAAGCAGCTCAAGCAGTACATTTTACCAACAACCCCCTTTTATTCCTTTTTCAAGATATAAGATATGAATTGAACGGTATTGAAATAGACAAAGTGAAGAATGCTGGTATAACTACTACTATGAAAGCACTGGTGTCTATGAACGCAGACGAGGCGAAGGTATCCAGAGCGTGGGGTTGGGATATACACGGTACAAAAAATGAAATTGCAGGTCATTTTGCTGCGTCAATACCTCTCAGCAATATACTAGGTTTTGCAGAAGATTATAAAAAAATAATTCTCAATTGCAAACACGAACTTGTATTGTTACGAAGTAATACTAACCTTAATGCTTTAAAGCTAAACACTGGCGAAAAGGTTGAAAGTATTGACATAAAAAAAATTGTATGGCGAGTTCCTCACGTTAAAGTATCAGATAGAGAAAGAATTAATTTACTTAAAATACTTGAAAAAGATAGACCCATTCAATTAGTGTATAGAAACTGGGACCTTTATGAGTATCCTTTGTTACCAAAGACTACAAAACACACTTGGTCAATTAAAACTTCGTCACAAATTGAAAAACCAAGATATGTCATTTTAGGATTACAAACAAACAGAAAGAACAACGGTATGAATGATATGTCTCGGTTCGATCACTGCAATGTTCGAGATGTCAAAGTTTTTTTAAACTCTACATATTACCCGTACGAAAGTTACAACACCAACTTTTCATATCATAACTATGCTTTAATATACGAGCAATATGTAAATTTTCAGCAGTCTTATTACAACCGCCCATGCAACGCATTGTTGACTGCACAAGAGTTTAAAAATTTTGCACCATTATTCGTGATAGACTGTTCTAGACAGAACGATAATATTAAATCAGGACCGGTGATCAACATTCGCCTCGAACTAGAGTGTGATAAAGAGATACCAGATCAGACATCGGCATATTGTCTAATTTTGAATGACTGTATAGTCGAATACAGACCTCTGAGCAACATTGTTCGTAAAATATCATGAACTCGATTATTTTCGTTGATGTTCAAGGATTCAAGGATTGCTATAATAAATTTATTATCAAAGAGTTTGCATTATCTACTGAGGAGTTCACTCAAGTTTTTTTAATTAAACCTCCATATGCATATACTTCATTATCTACGAAAGAAAAGAAGACCGTTCGATACCTTGAAAGACAGAGAGGGATCACTTGGAGTGAGGGTCATATTGATTCTAGAGAATTTAAAAGAATTATTACACCAATAATGCAAAACAAAACTATTGTAATGAAAGGTCTCGAGAAACAGAAATGGATAAAGGAACTGTGTGAAGAGTGTGTGTTATTAGATATCGAAAAAATAGGTAGTCCTAATTTTTTGACGTTATATCAAACATATTGCAAAAATGAATGTAACTTCAATTGTTTAAGTCATAAGAACTTTTGTGCACTAAAAAATGCTATTTGTATAAAGAAATGGTACTTAGAAAATATTTAGTTTTGTCATGATAAAAGGTAAAATCAAGTTTTTTTTTTGAATGTTTTATGTATAAAGAAGTTAATGATAGAAAAAAGTGTATTTTTATAAATTATTTGTAAATATATTTCATGTTTATGAATAATAATAAAGCAAGATAAATTTATAGCGTTTTTTATTCATTAGTTAATAAATTCTAGAGTAATATACAAACTTATTACATACAAAATATTTATTTTAATTTAAAATATAATTTTCATGAATACACACATATTAACTACATAAAATTAAGTTACAAGGAGAAATTAACTCTACTTACATATTTAAGTATTTATTCCAAGATATAGGTACTAAGCTATACACTATTTATATTTAAGTTAACACCCATAATTTATATTATTTACATTACCATTCAATAATTTTATTTCTTTAACAAAACCTTAAATAACCATAATTAGAATTACACAAAAAAATTAAAAATTAAAATCTAAATAATAATTAATTTATATACGTACATAAATTTACTTAAACTATTATATACATATTTTACAATCAAAAGTTATCACTAGTTAGCTTTTTACTAATTTTACTAATTACATTTTCAGTCAGGTCCATAATTTCATCAAAAGTATCACTCAACACATATTGCGCACTAAGTATCACGTTTTCGGTACTATCACTGCACTGCGATGAAGAATAACTACTAGCTTCGTTTTCCAAATCCAACACCTGAATTTTTATCATTCTTATGCCTTTCTTTGCTTTGCTGATAACAAAAGAGGAGGATGAAATTCCACTTTTCTTTTTTGCAGCTTCTTTCTTTTCTTCTATTTTCTTTAGCTCTGCAATCCGATTTCTCCATCCTTGGAAGCATTCTTCAGCGTCTTCGATGGGATCTTGAGCGTATTGGGAGCACAATATGCAAGTCTCTTGCGAGTCCGTCATGATCTGTAAAGAACAAAATATAAATTAAGTGACTAATAACAAGAATAATATTTTAAAATACTGTATCGGTTAGGCATTATTAATGAAAAATATGTCTACTTACGTTCAGTTATAAAATTGAAGGCACTAGCTGTGAATCGATGTAGTGAGCGATGATTTATCGCAGTTTGGCTGTTCAATATACAACTGAAAAACCATTACAAACAGAACAAGTCTTTTATAAATAAAATTTGATTATATTGCAAAACACGGTGTTCCTCGCAAAACTAAATAAACAGGAATAGACATGTCTGTACATGATGTTCACCTTGTAACTAGCAGGTATATCAATACAGTAGCTATCATATTTCATATGAGGCTCAATAATATTCTAATTTTAAGTCTTTCATTTGACAACCTCTGTGGCGTTACGGTTACCATGCTCGCCCGCCACTCACGAGGTTCTGGGTTCGATTCCCAGCCAAGGCATTGTGTAAAATGATATTTTTAAAAATTCCTTGGGTCTTGGATGTTATCTAGTTTTAAGTATCATAATACATCACAAATTTTTCATCACAAATAGTTATATAAGTTCATTCGATTCATCATCATATTTGGTGTCACGAACTCAATATTTTTTTTATAAATTATCATATAAATGAAAATATTATGATATCGAATGTTTTTTGGGATTTGCGAGTAAATAAAACAAGATAATGATTTATTAAATATAATATTTATTAAAAATAAAAATCTTATTGAGCTACATTTTACTTAATATTACACTATTATATTCTAAACCGCTTACAAATTTTTATTTAAAAACTATAACTATGTATACATAACAAAACTCTTATCTACAATTTTCAACCCAGCCTTTTCTTCGTAATTTAATTACGATCCATTATCAGTGCATTCAGAAATTCAGAACCAACTTGACTTATGTCCCCAGGATAAAGTACTGGTTCTATCTCGCAATATAACACGTTTGTCGTCATTTGAAGATAATGCAACTTTGTCAATTGCTTGCGTGAAAAGTTCATGTTTAAGAGATTTAAATACTATATTTTTTTTTCTTAAGGACTTGTTAAACAATAACACTTTATTATAATCTTTAAAATGAATGTTTTTAATTTCAGATTTTTTTACACCCTTAGCTTTTTTTATTTCTTTGTCTTCTGTTTTAACACAATATAGTTTCGACCTCAAACCCACAAATTCTAAAATTAATTGCCCCCCAAACTCATCTTTAAATTTCCCCGGTACTTTTTTATTTTGACGTACAATATTGTACTGATTATTTTCGATAAAATTACTTGTATCAAAGTATGGATGAAAATACAATTTTATATCTTTATATATATCTTTTGTCTCAATTGAATATAAGAAACTATCAGTATCTGTGTAACAAAGCCTCAAATTGTTACCGTAGTAAGGTTAACAATAGAATAGTGAAAGTCATACATATGATGCTTAGAAATTTCCAAGACAGTAAATCCTATGTAAATAGGTTTATCTAAAACAACTGACTCCGGTTTCATTTGAACAGCCACCAAATTTTCCCCAAAAATAGTGCAACTATGAAAATTTGGTCTTGATATTAGTTGTTCAGCTGTGTATGTTTTTTTTGTTTTATTTCTAGTGTCAGACCACTGATTAACTAAATTAACGTTAACCCTTTTTTCTGGATCTTCTAATGTTTTTCCAAAGACACTGTTATTTAATAATTTAAAAAAATCTTGTTCGAATACTGACTTGGCTCTTTGACGTAATTTTGTATTTAAATCAATATACTGTTTTAAGAATGGACTTTGTTTAAATTTTATAACGCGGTGAATTTTTTTTAGCAGCAAACCATGTTTTTCACATGTTTTTAAATGTACGTAGTGAATAACATAATTAAATTTGTCATACAAATTGGGAATAAGCTTTGGAATTTTGGACCCAGGTGGAGCAAATTTTTCAGCACAAAATGGTAGGTCATTATGCAAGTCGTGTAGTCGCTCTGGGTATTCTAAGTCTACTTCCAAAATGTAACCATATTCCGAATCATCGGGTATATCGAGGAAATTAAGTTTTGCTACATCTGTTTGGTTTAATAACTCAAAATTTGAATAAGGCATATAAGAGCACATGGCATAACCATACAAATTATTGCAATCAATGTATAGTAAGTACTTATCGGGTTCAGTTGCATCATAATTAGGTAAATACTTGTTGTTGGCCTTAGCATATCTATTTGAACATAAACAGATTCCACCTCGAATTCCTTTTTGGATTATACGTATAATTTCTAGGTTATCAATAAGTTGAAGTTTTGCTTTTGTTATGAGTAACATTGCGTCGAAAGAAAGAGACGGCGCAGTCATGTAAAAACAAGGGTCGAGCCTGTAAAATTTTTTACATGTTCGACGAAAGTTTTCAAATATATCTGCTAGTAAAATGACATCTGTTTTGAGATACAAATCGGTATATTCACCCAGATCTTTTAAATAAAATGTTTCCCATACTACTTGTGCGTGACAGTAATCGGACTCTGAAACATTTTCATCGGTTAAATGGCTATAGAAACAGTGACGCGGTGGCAAACTATTTTCTTTATATGAATTCCAACTTGTCATATATTCGTAAGGATATACACCTTTTCTTCTCAGAAGATCAAAATGCTTTTTTCTAGGAAAAAAGTTTGATAAGTGTATAAACTCATTGTCATTTAAATTTGCTGCAAGTTTTTCCAAGCTAGCACCTAAAAACTTAAACGAGTCAACAAAACGTACTGGTAAATATTCCTTATTACCGGTATTAAAAAACTTTGTAAAAGATATATAGTTCTCTTTGTTTTTTGCAATAACTTTTATTTTACCAGGCATATCTCCTAACTGTCGAATAAACAAATGGCTGTCACATCCAGAAAGATTATGGAAAAATACTGGAACAAATTTTGGTAAACGGTATTTTAGGTTACAGTAAGAATGAACTGCGCCACGATATCGCCCAGTCATATGACAGTGATCTTTGACTTTATCATCTAGTAGCAACTGTTCACAAAGGAAACAGTGTGTTGACTTGTCGAAATGTTCCTGCTCCTCCCATGACAATAATGTCATAGGAATTGAGTGTTTTAAGATCTTATGTATTTGTTTTATGTCTTTACCAAGAAGATCTAGAAATTTTTCAACACAATCATGTCCGCGATAGGAAACATATTTATTGCGAGAGCTGTCAAATGCACACACGATATAGTATGCAAATGCAGCTGGTACATGTTTTTGTAAAATATTTGTACATTTTGAATTATGCTGGTTATTTTTTGATTCAGGTTCTAATAAAGATTCAAAATCAGCATATATAACAAATGGCATATCTTGCATTCTTTCGAAATGTTTGAACTGAATTACAGTTCCCTGTTCCGGTAATACTGTCCGAACCCCACTACAGATATGAGCATTTAATTTTTCTTGGTTATTAAAGAAAATCATACACTCATCACAAAAAAATATTTTGCCATGATGTTTTGTTAGTTGAGGTCTAAGTAATTTGCTTAAATTTTTTATTAAACAATAATGTTTAAATTGCCCCTTTTCTAACAGTAATAGATTAATATGATGTTTTCTTTTATGGTTAGTTTTATAAACAGGACCAACAATATTGTTCATGTCTCTCAAGCTATATACGTTAATACTAATAAGATGATTATTTTTTTCAAAAATTTTGATGTCCGAGATTCCTACGGGAAAGGTCATATTCTTTGTATTAAGAATATTTTCATAGGAGGGATAAGAAGATGTTCGATGATGATTATTTTTAGCAGGAAACAAAGCTGCCATTATACTCCATAAAAAACAGAAGGAGTCATTATTTTGTATATTTATACACGCACGTTTCAATTTTATATTTCTCGGCAGTTCAATAAAGCGGTCCCCTCTTAAAGGACTGTATTTGTTAATATTTACTTCTAAGTACAAATTACGCAAGAATGCCCAACCACTATCCCGTTCTTGAAATTCGTCAATTTTTTTGATAATAGTGTAAATTACTTTAGAAAATATTTGTTTAAAATCATAATTATTGTGTAATACAACGTTTTCAGTAGCGAAAGACTTTATTTCGCTAGTTAAGTTCGAAGCTAAATTAAATTCGGAAAACAACTCGAAGTTAACTTTGATAGATTGATAAGTGGCTTGCCTCGCCGCTATCAGTTGTTTCAAGCGCGACTTTAAACTTAGTAAAAATTCAGCTGGCGGTGTGACAAGGCTCTCACTACTGTCATCTCCCGTATGAGCAACCTCCGGCCACACCCTATATGAAGCAATTCGATTTCTGAATGCTGTACATATCTTTTGTATACCTTCACAAACTTCGACAGAATTATTATTTTTGTGTGTATTACTTCTAAGATGGGCAGAAAATGCGCTACTTTTTACAGATATGTCACAAACCGTGCAATAGACTGTTTTGTTAACCATGTTTGTAGTGCAGGTAACAAATGAACGAGATTAATCTAAAAAGTTGAAATGATAAACGAAAACGCCTGATGTTTTTTTAATAGCTATGTGGAAAATAATTTTATTGCGAGTAGACAAATAATGAAAATACTGTGAGAGATTTTAAAAGTTAAGTTTTAACTAGTGTAAACCTTTAAACACAATGCGACAAGGAAGGCGTAAAATAAAAAATAGCTAGAATAATGCTTTGGTTTCAACCCAAATGTAAAATTCCAAAGGTTAGAAAAGGCTGGTTTGAAAATTAAACTAGACGTAATAAGTTAAAATTGAAAATATGTAATAAAAAAATCCGCCATGAGTGGGATTCGAACCCACGACCCTCACGTTGACGCCGTGAGTGCACTACCAATTCTTTAGACGTAATAAGTACTTATTTTAAATACTTATAACTTTTATCACAGAGTAATCATACTCTTTTATTGTATTGACTTTAAGAAAATTAAATGAGATGACGTGTCAAGTCAGCATTAAAAATATTAAAACTAGATAATGTAAACAAGCAAACAAAGACAACAGATAAAACAATAATAGGTATCAGTTATTTATTATTAGTACTAGGGTCCTTAATTTTAGTTTTAACAATTTTAAGTTTTAAGTTTGATTTTAAGTTAAAACCCAATTTATTTTTTCTTGTTAGAAAAGAAAGTACCCTCTTCCTTGAATGAGGGTTTGATTTGCTTTATAAATTCTTTCAAGACCACTAGTTGATCGGCATCGGAATGGGCTTGATACTTTAAAGATATAACTGCATGTTCCCACCGATCTTTTGGGTTCACAGTCAAAATATCTGCAGTGTTATAAATTTTAAGTTCTACAAATACGTCTCCAGGTAGAGTAGCGGTGCGACGCAAAGCACCATCAGCAACTCTTCTTGTCAACACTGACTGCAACGCGTGCTTCTTAATAGACTTCTGCTGGAATACCGCTTCGTCTTCGTCTTCACTTTCAAACCACCCGATGGATTTCGTTGGTTTTCTATTGGGAGCCTTCCTCTTCGGGGCTGGCTTGGAGACTGGTTTGGATCTGAAAAATAATAATGATTCATTAATATATACAGGGTCTAACAAAATATACTGAAACTATTTTAAGGGTGGATTTAGTCCACGATACTAAACAACTTTCCCCAAGGAACATATATCGAAATATGAAAAATTATTTTTGACCTTCCATACAAGTTGCCCGATCAGCTGATCCGAGTTTGTATGCAAAGTGAAAAAATATTTTTCATATTTCGATATATGTTTGGGGAAAGTTGTTCAGTATCATGGACTGAATCCACTCTTAAAATAGTTTCAGTATATTTTGTTAGACGTTATATATAGTTATAATTGCAGTTATTGCTAATCTACTTAAAATAGAGTAGAGAGATTAAGAGTGGTTTGAATTGACAAAATGTCCAAATAAACTCAAAAACTATTGAACTGATTTGAAAACAAGAATTAAGTATATTTTAAAAACAAAGAAGACGTCTGCTTTCAAAATTTTATAGCCAATGTCACTACCATAATTCTCTTGAATTTAACAACACTTCATTCATATCAAAACCGTTCTACCATTTGGGCGGTAGAACTCGCCAATTAAATGAACATACATACATACTTATACCCAAAAAACATTACCCTCATTCGGACACGGTCGAGTAAAAAACTTTTACTACTAGAAAACAATCTTATCCAAAACTAACATAGATTGTACATAAATATTTTTACAAATAATCACTGAACATATTTAACCGATTCCCTGTCCACAAATGAGATACAATAGTAAAACAAATTAAATTGTTTATAATATAATATGAATTCATGGGACAGAGAACCTGTTAAGTTTAGAAAATATAACAAGATGTTATGAAATGAATTAAACTAGCAAGATTTTTGACAACGGGACAGGTGATAGTAAAAATAAAAGCTAGTGCCTAATAAATAATTTGAGAAAAGTAATGGATAGTACATACTTTTTAGGGGTAACTTCCTCGTCAGATCCAATAGTATCTTCCGAATAATGTTTCTTGGCTCTCTTGGTACCGGTTGAGGTGGTTCTGAAAAGAAAAAAATATAATTGTAAGTCGAAATAATTTATAACCACAGTAAAGTTGAGAAAACTTCGTAAACAAAACATAATTTGTGATGTTAATTTTGTTACTACTCCTGTAAACTAATCATAATAATTAATTAAGTACTACTTTGAAACATTTAAGTAATATTAAAAATAAACACATACTTTACGCTGGAAGAAGTAGTCCCCTCTGCTTCTGAATCCACAAACTCTTCTAGAAATTGTTTTTTTGCTCCCTTGCTGCTGCGCTTAGCGGAGTAATATTCAGAATCCGACCTGCAAGTAATTTGTACATAAGTAATTAATAACGATGAAGAGAGAAGATACGAGTACCTATATAAAATTCAACAGAAATATACATGAACAGACAGAAATATAAAATTAAGAGATGAAGAGACAAGATATATAAAATTCGATAGAAATATACAAATATACATGAAGAGACAAAAATATAAAATTAAGATTTATTTTATATTTCTGTTTGTTATCACAGTTTCAACATAAAAATTATTCAAACTTACGAACATGATTTCACGTGTGAAGATCTTCGTGGTGATAACAAAGTTTCAGCTGGTTGACGACGAGCAGAGAGACCTCGTAGATCAGTTGTACACATGTAGAGCTTCGACAGAGCTTGGTCAAGATGCAAATCGCAAAGATAATTTGGAGTGCATCACACCAATAAACGAATTAAATAATGCGTTTTAGCTAAATCATCAATTATTTTACAGGTATTGTAAACCTTTAGGTTTGCCAAAGAAACTCATGATTTACGTACAACAATTAGCAATGTGCAATGCAAAATGGTTTACAAACTCTGTATTTTTGAAAACATAGGCACTTTATTGAAGACATAAGCACTTTATTTTATTTCCTTTGAAATAATAAGTCGAAAACAAAAGTTTAATGTTTCATACTTCCTTTGTAACACGATCATCAAACACACCGTCTTTATCAATAGCGCACCGCAAATGTTATTTCAATTTATTACCCAACTGTCAAAAAAGGGTTATGTAGTTCTAATTTAAAATAATATTTCGTATTTTACTTTAGGTAGGTATTTGCACTTAGTAACTTCCATCCTTTACAACTGCATATGTTTGAGAACCTCTCTTTGTCTTTACAATGTAGATGTACTTATGCTACTTTTAGCATAACGCGCTATCACGATTGATTATCATCAGTGTTGGATTAACACCGCAGCAAGAGGTGTTGGCCACTTACACACACGAAAAACAGTAACCATAGCAAGAGTAGGTAATGCTGCGGGCCTCGCGCAAAAAGGGGCCCCGCGCTAAAGGTGTTACATTCTAAATTGCTACATCTCGTTAGACCTAGCATTGAGCTGCCTAGAGAATTAAGCATTGGGTGTATGAAGAAATAAGATATGGTAAAAAAATCCATGCGAGCAGAGCTGTTTCAAGAATTTTTTCATCATAAATCTTATTTATTTATTTAATAAGATTAAGATAGTATAGCATTGTGAATTCTTAAAATAACCCGTACAATCTAGTAGGCATACATTTTCGATTTGCATATACTCCACCATCCCCTCGTAACACTCGTGACTCGAGCCCCTTAAAATAATTGGCTACGGACTTCGCACTTGCTTAATCCGCCACTGATTATCATGTTACGCTCAGGAATATTCACGTGGGAGCGCATAACTGCAGGTTTAGCAAAATTTATCATAGTGCTTGAATAGTGTTACTTTTATTCGATTTATATTCATAGGTAGAATCGATAGAAAATATTCGCAAAACAATTTACAAGTAAACTTCTTTGAAAAACGGAAAGGTGTTAATTGAAACTAGATATGCTACCTACTATTAAACGGTTTACCAATTCATCACACAGAATTCTCTAAACGTTAATATGATTTGATATAATATAATCGATTACCGAATAATCGATTGTTTATCACTACCATACACCATGCAATGTTACATCACTAATATATCGTGGTTCATTTATTGGCAAACCGCATTTGTACAAGGATCGTGATTGTGTAAAGTGTAAAAATGTAGTTTAAAAGTTATTTTGTCTAGTATGATATGTGAAGTGATCTGAAAACTCGTGGTGGTTTTGGGGGGAAATAATATTCACACTGGAGTGTGATTTGGAATATGAAATTGGTTTGATATAAAGCGATGATCTATAGTATTAGTCACGGTGGATATCATTGTCTGCGAAGGATCTCATTTACTGGGTACCCACAAAAACCTACGGGTGATCGGGACGAGCCTAATCTGGACCAGCAACGAGATAATTCTTTCGCAACTACAGACGTCCCGTTGACTTTGCTATTAAATATCCGTCAAGCGAAAGTTCTTTCTCATCGCTCACGATAGTTTTCAATGTTGAGGAATCGTATTTAATGGGTGCTAACAACCTACGGGTCATCAGCACGAGCCTAATCCGGACCAGTTTGCGATACCTCAGTACTGTCGAAGACGTGTCTTGGGTCATGAGGTAGAATGATCGTCAAAGCGATAGATCTTTCGCATAGTTTACAGTGGGTATCAAAATACCAATGTCCTGACTTCGATATGAAGAAATTGTACTTACTGGGTGCCTACAATCTACGGATGAAAGGTACGAGTCAATCTGATCCAGTGATGCAATATCTGATTGTCGGAGACAGGGCGTCCTGTCAAGCATGCGTAGAAATATCGTTCTTGGTGCAAACTAATATAATCATCGTATCAGAACAGAGAGATTTTCCTTTCCCATCATTCACTACGGTTTAATCGTGTAATAATAGTTTAAGGTGATAGTGAATATACCTAGGGAAGTGGAAACTTGATTCGAGTAAAATACAGGTGAGTTAAGCATGATATCATATCTTTTATTGAGACTTTTGAAAAAGAGGGGCGGAGGCCTTTGATGAAGTGAATTAGAAAGCCCAATTAAGTATTTAAATTTCAACGTATTTTTTGGGCTTTTCAAAACACGTATCCTTGAGCGAATGACAATGAGGTCAAGGATACGTGTGTTGAAAAGCCCAAAAAATACCTACTTCCGATCTATAAAATGTCCAATACATAGATACGTATAAGTAGGTCTTATAGTGAGTCTTGTTTGGGTCCTAGTAAAACTAGAAACCAACCCGCAGTAAAGAGCGAGATTAAGTACCTACATCTTCCTGATGACCAAGAGAGCAAAGTTGTCTGCATTCCCTCCTTCACATTACACTCCTTCAGGGCAGTCGCGTAAAAATTCTAGATGTAGTTGAACGTTTAAAAAGGTTTGACTAGGCTGTCTTCAGACAAAAGTCTATGACATATAATTATAATTTCTTCTAAATTCTTTTTAGAAATTTGACACATACCATTCACAGAATTTCACTGTAAAGATTCAGTTTCATTTTGAATGGATGTACAATAATTTTCTAAATATTTACTCGTATATTTGATACCTAACGATTTAATTTTGAGGAGCTAAAGATGGCAAGTGCTGTGAGTATATAATTAAATTTGTATTTAGGCTTAGGTTACAGATTTTCGTAATAATTATGGATGTAGTAAAATCGTTAAGGATCTGTTTACCTCGTGAGCGACGAAGACACGATTCTGTAATAGTACTTATAGTACAGTTTTTTACTCGTGCCTTGAAGGCTCTACTGACATGTAGAAACTGCTTTGAACACAGCACAAAGTAAAGTACCTATTACATTTTATTGAGCATACCTAAGCATCGTTTTTGTGATTTGTGCATAAATATCATCGTTTAGTTGTGTAGGTAATCTGTAATTTAGGTGAATGTAAAATAAGGATGACATAAATTGTAATTGTCTTGATTATCTTAAAGGCAAACGCCTCCGGGAGTCTGTTTTTTCGTAAATCCCAAAAGGAGGGTTATGTGTTTGACCTTTAGTAGGTATGTATGTCCCATCTCTATGTTCCCTCGTAACTACTAAACAGCTAAACCGATTTAAATATAATTTACCATCCCGTTTGCACCCTTCAGGTACGGAACCCTAAAAAGGATTTTCTAAGTCTTGTTAAAAAACGGAGAAGTTATTGAGGATCATACATAAAAACAAGATATTGAAAAAAGCGGCCAAGTGCGAGTCGGACTCGCCCATGAAGGGTTCCGTAGCAGCAAGTAACATTTTACGATTTATGACATTAAAAAAAACTACTTACTAAATCTCGTTCAAACCAATTTTCGGTGGAAGTTTGCATGTACATCATATATTTTTTATAGTTTTATCATTCTGTTATTTTAGAAGTTATAGGGGGGGGGGGGGGACACATTTTACCACTTTGGAAGTGTCTCTCGCGCAAACTATTCAGTTTAGAAAAATAAAATATTAGAAACCTCAATATAGTTTTTGAAGACGTGTGGGGTATCTATAGATACCCCACACGTATGGGTTTGATAAAAAAAAATGAGTTTCAGTTCTAAGTACGGGGAACCCCCAAAATTTATTGTATTTTTTCTATTTTTGTGTGAAAATCTTAATGCGGTTCACAAAATACATCTACTTACTAAGTTTCAACAGTAAAGTTCTTATAGTTTCGGAAAAAAGTGACTGTGACATACGGACGGACAGATAGACATATTGGTGGCATAGGAGTGAGTTAGGCCGAATGCGATTATGCGCGCTCGATCCTTAAGGATTATTGGGCAAATTTTTTGTTTTGTGTTCGTTGTAACGAACGTATGTTGGATAGATACTTGAATACCTATTTATTTAGTGTTTGTTGTATTGTTAGTCCTGAAGAGTATAGGTATTTCATACGATAAAAGTATACCTATATTTATTTGTTTCTGTTTGTTTTGACTAAATTTCGCCCGTTTCGTTAGAGGTTTAAAGACATATTCTGTAGTATTAGTATCAGTATTGTACCCGTGCGAAGCCGGGGCGGGTCGCTAGTATACATATATATCCATATTGCTCTTCGTCATGCACTAGATAGCCCTTTAATTTTTTTTATGAACCACCGTTGAAAGTATTTACATTAGTCCGTCTAGCTTTAAAACTTGCCTCCGCCAAAAATGGCCACGGCAAGTTTTAAAGTTTTAAAGCGGATCACTAGTAATAGTTCAACGGCAGTTCATAAAATAATTTAAAAGGATATCTAGTGAGTGTATGATGTAGAGCAATATGGAGATTATCAGCATATTTACGGCTTAAAAAATTATTTCACACTTCAAGGCCATTTGCTTAAAAATTCACCTAAAACAAGTTTTCACTTAAAAAAAATATATATTATACATTCGAATTAAGAAGCTCTGCCTTTTTAAAGTTGATGAAAAAAAAACTCCTGTTTTTAAGTGGATCAACAATGTTGTTGTACAATTACAGCCGGGCGGTGGGCCTGAACAGCCATCGGACGGTGGGCCTGCACAGCCAACGGGCAGTGGGCCTGTACAGCCATCGGGCAGTGGGCCTGTACAGCCATCGGACGGTGGGTCTTTCAAGACATCGGGTGGTGGGAATTTACAGCCATCGGGCGGTGGGCCTGGCAACTTCAAGGTGGTAGCTCAATCTCAGGAGGAGGAGGATGCCTTCGACTACCAACCATTCAGGAACGTTCCCAAGCCTACTGGGTTGGTATTAGAATATTTAATTTGTCCAGTGCCAGTTTGTTAGCCGCGTGGTTCCCGGCAGAGTAGAATAGGACACTCCAAGTCTCCCCGTGGATGTCGTAGAAGGCGATTTAGGAAACACAAGCTAAATAAAGCTTTTAAACATCAATGAGACCTCTCCAACCCGTCTGGCCAGCGTGGAGAGTGTAGGCCAAATCCTCTGACTGCTCTGTTTGGCTAATATATAGCTGTAGTAGTACAGAGAGGGTCGTGCTCCTGCAGTGGAGACTAAAAAAGACCTGATGATGATTTGTCTAGCAACACCTTGCGTCAAGTAACGATGCAGATGTAGGGGCTAAAACGGCCAAACTGACATGGATCTGGGCCGGGCATGTCTGTCGAATGTGCCCAAAAAAATTTTTAGGTTTCCTCATACAACCGTTTGTGACAGAGGGGGGGACGGGACGCTTATGAATGAAATCAAAACTTTAGTTTACAATAATAACAAAAATATATTTAAGATCCTCATCACGAGTCCTTTCATTTGATACATGACATGACACAGTACGGTGTGCAAAACTTTTTTTAATTGGCTAATTCGTCCCCCGAAAATGACCCTTATTTAAAAAAAAAATTATTTACTTTGCACATAAGTGTTTGGGTCATACGATTACAACATCCTACCAAATTTCACCTGATTCGGTGCAGTAGGTTCGGAGCAAATTGGCTGTGACAGACGGACAGACAGACAGACGCACGAGTGATCATATAAGGGTTCCGTTTTTTCATTTTGTTGTACGGAACCCTAAAAATTATATTGACAAACTCATAATATTTTTGAAAGACCTATTCAACGACACCACGGCACTATGGGTCCTAAGTCAAGAAAAAAAAAGATTCCCATTTACATGTCTGGGAGCTACGCTAAACAAAACTTTTTTTAAAATATTATTTTACCACTTCCTCGGCGTGATTAATATACATACGCATGCCAAATTACAGCTTTCTAGTACTAATAGTCTCTGAGTTAAACCGCGGGCAGACATGGCGAAACTGTAAGGGTTCCTTGTTTACTACGGAACCCTAAAAAACAAGAAAGAAAAATAAATATTATATAATGTAGTCCAACCCTATATCGTCGCGATTCTGTAGCCCGTAGAGGAAACACCTACTACATCTTCTTTTCTGTTGCAGTGTTATTGGGTCAATTGCCCATATGGTAAAAGGCGCGTTGGGAGCTGGCATCCTGGGCGCCCACGTAGCATACAGCAAGGCGGGCATCGTGACGGCCATTCCACTCAATATTCTACTGGGTGTGTACATGGCTACGTGTCTTTATGTAAGTTAATGTAGCAGTAAGTCAGTTCACAATTTTTGATACGGCCACTACCTTTCGTCAGTGCGCTCTTGGCCGTTTTTACACTTTTTATTAGCTTCACCTGTATGTTTGTTTGTAACGGAATCTTCGAACGCGATTTTCACTTACTTGAAAACGTCAGATTAATTTGAAATTTTGTATGTATACATACTATCAAGGGCCGATGACAAATATTATAAGTACAATAGTTTAAGGCCGCGTTCAGACAACACGCAGCACGCACACGCCTCACTGTCTTATCAGTCATCACCATCACCCGCGTCTACCTCGCTTTGAAATTTGTTGCATATAAATAATGGTTATACAAACATACCTTATGCACAGAATACATAAGAGTACAATACAGAAGACTAACATCGCAAAATCAATTAAAGAATAAACGGGCAAGTGCGAGTCGAACTCGTACATGAAGGGTTCCGTTGTACCTCCGTACAATGTTTTAAAACGCTGAAGAAACACGTGACCCCTTTAATTTTTAACTTTATCTTATTTTTTAGTATTTGTTGTTATAGCGGTCATAATAATACATAATCTGGGAAAATTTCAAGTTTCTTGTTAATTCCATTATAAAGATCTAGTTACAAAGGCTGAAAAAAAACGTTTTTTGTATGACGACCCCCTTTAATTGTTAACTTATTTTTATTTTTAGTATTTGTTGTTATAGCGGCTACAGTAATACATAATCGGTGAAAATTTCAAGTATCTAGCTATTACGGTTCAAGAGATAGAGCCCTGTTACAGACGGACGGACAGACGGACAGACAGCGGAGTCTCAGTAATAGGGTCCCGTTTGCACCCTTTGGGTACGGAACCCTAAAAAGATACTCTAGCTTAGTTACAATTCAGTGCAATTCAGATGGCACAGCGCTACCTTACCTACAGTTAAGCTGACGAGCGACGTTAGAGATTGTTTTTGCACGCCTCATAAGCGAAGCGCATGAGGTAGTGCTCTACTCTCGCCTTACAAAAATCAAGTGATTTTTTTAACTAAATGTGTCTCTATTTATTTTCTATCGCACTTGTACAATAATATTTACACATAAATGTCAAGGAGAAACACTAGTTTCAACACTTATGACATTTTTAAAAGACATTTTGCCTTTTAAACAAATAAAAACAATGTTTAATAAAATCATTTTGTGGACGTCCGTGTGTCTGTATGTATGGAAACTGGCGTGGTCACGATAACTCCCGAAAAACTTATCTGATCAAGTCCATTTTTTTATACGCTTCATTATTACCAAAAACTAAGTCCTTTCGAAGATCACGGTTTAATTCAATGTAGTTTAATCGTAATTTTATTATTATAAAAATACAGGTGACATATTAAAAATAATTTTGGATGTGAGGTTTGTTGAAAGAGTTATTACCTATGTATGATGAGTACAAATGTGTAACTGGCAAGTAAGAAAAGAAGTAAAAAGAAATTTGAATAAAGAATGTTGTGATTTTGTTTGTTTTATTAAATATGAAAGACGAATAAATGTAAAAGAAGCGATAAGTTAGTTAATATTTTATTTTATTTGCATTAACTAATTGAGAATGAAAAGAACAATCAGTGGTAACACTTTTCTTGACATTCGTGACGTAGTCTTGTGTCTTTTTCTTGATTTTGCTTAGTTTTTTTGAGATTTTACAAAATCTACCGGTCCGAATCGGTTTAAATTCACAGGAAATCTGAGTTGTATAGAACTCTTTGGAAAGCTACTTGTTTGGTTCCGATCGGTTTAGTTGTTCAAGAGTTATAAGCGGGTTACATACACACCCACACACACATACGGATAGGGTGCATGACACTTGCTCGTGAGTGGTCAGGGAAGATTCCTGAGACCTTTAAACGTCGAGATCTGATGAAAACTCGACTTTTCAAAAACGGGGTGAAACTAATAAAGTCCCGAATTTTGAAAATTTTCAATTTTCTCATCGGGAAGTTAAAAATAAAAGTTAAAAATAATCTCCAGTCGTGCGTTAAAGCCGACACATACTTTTCTTCGTTTTAAGTTAGCAATAAAACACTCAAAATCAATTTAATTGTGAAAAATGAGATTATGAGGCGTGCACTTTTGGATTTTCCAAACAATTTTTGTTTATCGTGTGTGTAAGTGGCCAACACTGGTGTCAGATTTTTCAAGCTGCCTAAAGGCATCTGACATAGCTTGACGACTGCCATACAATGATAACAGCCGGGACCAACGGCTTTACGTGCCTTCCGAAGCACGGAGGAGCTCGAGAATTTTATTGTACTACTTGTGGTCACCCATCCAAGTACGGACTACGCCCGGGGTTGCTTAGCTTGTGAAAGCGCTAGCACTGCGTACTCCCACGGTGCCACCAAGCTCTTCAGGCTCCTCGACGTTAGAGATAAACTATTTTATTGAATTTTACCATCGAAATATAATTAATTTTAAGTTTTCATTCAAATTGTAATAACTTCACACACACACACACATTTTCACAAACACACAACATACACACATGTCAAACAGATCTAAAACTCTCTTAAATTTAATTTATTCTTCAGAATCTATTTGTAAACTAGGACTATGTTAATACTAAGTGTTTGGAAGAGCGGGTCCCCCTGCCACAGGCTTTTTCTAAAGCTTACTAGGTGGGTCCCAGATATTTGTATAATTTAACTACTGGTTTGGAAATAAAGATTTTTGAATTTTTTTTTTGAATTTTTAAATTGTAAGCTTTAGAACGATTTTATATTTACGTACTTTATGATCACAATACTAAAATTTAAAAAAGAATCACTATTATAATAACACTTCTTCCCGAACAAAATATATGTTATACGGAGTTTCTTTAACCTTTACGATACAGGTAAATTTTTGTTACGGCTCTGGGTACACATAATTTGAACCTCATAAAAATGGTGACACCGTTTATACGTTTCAAATCCTTGTAATTGACAGTGGAAATCCTTGGGGATCAATTTATTTTACTAATGGAACGCTATAGACGCTGTTTACTATTTTTATGGCGTTACAAACAAGTTTTGATTGCTGTATGATGGCTCAGAAGGATTCGTATTCAGGGCCGTAAAAAAAAGAATTAATTATCTGTGTCCTTATAATTTATTATGCCTCATAGGCCTCATACGTTTTGAAGTAATAAATATATTATAAATTCCTTGTCTATGTCTTGTAAATTTGAAGAAAATAGGACTCCACCCGAGATTTTAAAAGCGGCGACAGAAATGACTTATAATCTTTTACCAGCAAAGTCGAGAAAACTATATGATTTAAAGTTTAATTCAAAGCGCGATAGTTTAAAAACCAATATATGTTAAGTGTAATCAGGACTTCTTGGCATGGAAAGTCGATGTGTCCAAATATTCAAAATAAACATTTTATGCAAACAACTACTTCTTCCTCTTTC
This sequence comes from Acrobasis repandana, assembly GCA_963576875.1. Classification (NCBI taxonomy): domain Eukaryota; kingdom Metazoa; phylum Arthropoda; class Insecta; order Lepidoptera; family Pyralidae; genus Acrobasis; species Acrobasis repandana. Next base: position 7,507,632 of record OY756241.1, on the reverse strand, counting down.
AACTTTGATCTCTTATTTAACAGCTTGAATTCTAGTTTATGAGATTAGATAAAGTACTCAGTACACATAACATACACATAACTCGGTATTATGTGACAGTGTCATAAACTACTATTATCTAATGTCATGTCGAAAAATTCAAATTATAAACTTTAGAACGATTTTATATTGACGTACTTTATGAACACAATACCAAAATTTTAAAATAGAATCACATTATAACACATCTTCTAGGACAAAATAATGTTATAAAATATTTTTTAACAATTACGTTTAACCATACAGGTAACTTTTTGTTACGGCCCTGGATACATGTCATTTGAGCCTCAAAAAAATGGTGACACCGTTTATGCCTTGGTGACACCACCTTGTTCAAGTTACCACTTCTGTCAGCACTCCCGGAGTGCCACTGTTTTCAGGGTTCCGTACCCGAAGGGTGCAAAGGGGACCCTATTACTGAGACTCCGCTGTCTGTCCGTCTGTCACAGGGCTCTATCTCTTGAACCGTAATAGCTAGACACCTGAAATTTTCACCGATTATGTATTACTGTGGCCGCGATATCAACAAATATTAAAAATAAAAAAAAATTAAAATTAAAGGGAGGTCGTCATACAAAAAACGTGTTTTTTCAGCGTTTTTAACTAGATCTTTATAATGTCATTAACTAGATACTTGACATTTTCAAAAATTATGTATTACTATGGCGTCTATAACAACAAATACTAAAAATAAATACCGACATTTTTAGTTCGAAAAATCACTTGATTTTTGTAAGGCGAGAGTAGAGCACTACCTCAACGCTCCGCTTATGAGGCGTGCAAAAAAAGTTAAAAATTTAAGGGGAGTCGTCATACAAGAAACGTTCCTAAACAAGTTCTTTATTTACAAAATGTCTTGCCTGTCAAGTGTCATTAGTTTTGACATTGACATTTAGTTTCCTTTTTAGAATTATTGTACAGCCCTAGATACTTACTTTTTTTTAAATTTTTTATTAGCCCATGCAATATCCTGTTATGTTTTTTTTTTTTTCTACGAAGGTAAATCTTAATGGCAAAATTGTTAACTTTATGTTTATAAAAATTATTCTGATTCGAACACTTGCTATTATCGTCACTATTTTGCACTAGAATTGATATTGTCATCATAAATGGTTACTTAAATCATGTATGTGTGTAATATTGGTTAACTGGCGGGTGGTGCCGAGCATCGGTATTAATTGAGGTAAGTCACTATCACCAGAAATATCCATAAGTATATTATATTAAATAGGTATTTATTTTATTATAATTATTTATTCTATTCTATTTGATTGTATGTCTGACAGTGAGTTCTCGTATCACACCTGTGATGATGAATATCACTCTTGCGATGAAAGTGTTAACGCCTCGATTGCATCGCTCGGTGATTATGTTAATAACTGCTTCTTGAGACACACTGCTCATCTAAACATATGTCACATAAACGCCCAAAGCCTTCCGGCTCATTACTCAGAGTTCGTAGACGTATTTGCTGAAGCTAATGTACATGCCATTTTAATTTCAGAAACCTTTTTAAAACCAGAACTCTTATCAACTTCCTATCCATTACCTGGTTTTGTACTTATTAGAAATGACCGTATAAATAAAGGTGGTGGTGGTGTAGCGATATACCTCCGCTCGGAAATAAATTATAAAATTTTAAAGACTTCTTCTGGTCAATATTCGGCATCAGCGGAATTTATTTTTCTTGAAATTCAAGTTCGGGGTTCCAAGGCTGTTCGTGGTGTAGTCTATTGTCCCCCTTCTACTAACTATTTTTCGGACCTTGAAATGGCTCTAGACGCATTCGGATCAGAGTACACACATCAAATAATTTTAGGGGACTTCAATACAAATCTCATTGATGGTGGTGATTCGGCTCGGTCTCAGAAACTTAATCATATCCTGGATTCAGCTGATCTTAAGGTCTTACCATTGAATGCCACTCACACAAACACTAACACTGAAGACACCTGGCTTGACCTAATAATTTGTTCATCTGCGGACCATGTTGTCTCACACGGACAATATCTAGCCCCATGTTTTTCTCGTCATGATCTCATCCACTGCTCGTATAATCTCAAACCTCCTAAGAGAATTCCCAAAACTCGGCATCTCCGTAGTTTAACGAGAATGGATGTTGACAGACTAAAAATTGACGCTGCTGGAATGGGGTGGGATAGTATATGGGCTGCCGCAAGTGTAGATGAAAAGATTGAAATTTTTTATCAGCTTTTAACTAACCTGTATGACCAGCGCGCTCCTATAAGGAAAGTCAGAATTAAAAGACCTCCGGCCCCTTGGATAACACGTGGTGTTCGAATGGCTATGCGTAGAAGAGATAGGGCATTCCGAAAGTTTAAAAGGGACCGTTCTGATGATAACTGGGCTTTGTTTAAAGTTGCAAGAAACCGGTGTAACAGAATGATGCGAGACGCTAAACGCCGTTTAATCTCCGATACTATCTCCTCTTCTTCAGCTGCTGATATCTGGAAGTTCCTAGGAACCCTGGATATTGGCAAGTCAAATAACTTAGATATCCCTTCTTCAATTACGTTAGACGATATCAATAAACATTTCTCCACATCTTCTCCATTGGATCGCCTAACAAAATTGAAAACAATTGCTTCTATTCAGTCTCTCCCAAGTCCCAACATTCCTCAATTTGAATTCTCTGCAGTCAGTCAGGAAGAGGTAAAAAAAATATTCTTGGCAATAAAAACCAGGGCTGTTGGTTGTGATCAAGTAAATCGCCGCATGATCGAATACATTCTGGATATTATTTTACCAGCCATTACCCACATTATAAATCACTCTCTGTCAACATCCCAATTTCCTTCTCTTTGGCGGAAAGCTTTTATTCTCCCCCTTCCCAAAACCTCTAATCCTTCCCTTCCCAGCCACTTTCGTCCCATCTCAATTCTTCCGCTTTTGTCCAAGGTTCTTGAGGCTTGCGCTCATAGGCAACTCACCTAATTTTTTCATGTTAATGGACTGCTGAATCCATTACAATCTGGCTTTAGACCTGGGCATAGCACTGTATCTGCTTTACTTAAAGTGACCGACGATATTAGAGCCGGTATGGAGGACACTAAACTCACTGTGCTGGGTTTAGTGGACTTTTCTAATGCCTTTAATACCGTCGACCATGATATCCTCCTAGCAATCCTTTCCCATCATTCCATCTCACCTGCGGCAGTTGACTGGTTCTGTACTTATCTCCGTGGTCGTCAGCAGTCAGTTCGTCTCGACGAACGCACTTCCAGCTGGAGCAACATTGACACTGGCGTTCCACAAGGCGGTATTCTCTCTCCATTACTGTTTTCAATCTATATAGATTTCATTACAAAAGAACTTCAGTGCTCGTATCATCTTTATGCTGATGACTTGCAACTTTATACTCAAACTGAAGTGGACCAGGTAGACAGCGCCATAGAAAGAATAAATGTGGATTTGAGGGCGATAGGTGACTGGTCTCGGCGATTTGGAGTAACAGTTAACCCTAACAAATGTCAAGCTATACTGGTTGGCAGCTCACGGCTCCTGAGTCGTATTGACAACGGCTCCCTGCCACCGGTTTTGTATGACAACTCCATCATTCCATTTAGTTCTAGCGTGAAAGACCTTGGCCTTCAGATAGATTCTAGTTTTGCTTGGAATGTGCAAGTTTCTGAGACTGCTCGTAGAATCACCAATGGTTTGCGCTCCTTGTACAAATTGAAAAACTTTCTTCCAGCAAATGTAAAAACGATGCTAATTCAAACTCTTATTCTTCCTATTCTGGATTATGGTGATGTGTGTTACTCTGACTTGAATTGTGACTATCTAAATAAACTCGACAGACTTCAAAATAACTGTCTTCGGTTCATCTTCGGCCTTCGTAAGTACGACCATGTGTCGGCTTACCGTACTCAACTAAAGTGGTTGCCCGTTCGTCAGCGTCGCCGGTTGCATATTCTTACAACCCTCTTTTCCATTCTATTTGACCCTAAAACTCCATGGTATCTCAAATCAAAATTCACTTTTCTTGGTAATACTCATGTAAAAAATCTTCGCTCTTCTAGCAATCTCCGTCTCGCTATACCAAATCACCGGAGTGGGTTCTTTGAGCGTTCGTTTACTGTTCAAGCGGTAAAGCTTTGGAACGCCCTACCAATTAATGTCCGGAAGGCCCGTACTCGTGTAGCGTTCAAGAGTGCAGTGCGTGCTCATTATCTTCGTGAACTTTCAGATAGAATATAGATATTATGATATAATATGTAGTATACGTATAGTTTATTATATTATATATTATAACCATGTATATTTTGAATGTAGGTTTATTCATATGTATATATATATATATGTATATTTATATATATATATTATATTGTTACTGCTATCCTCATAAGGTAAATGTGACAATATCTACATAACTTGCACCTCCTTCTAAAATTTTCTTTTTCTCGGCATCACCAGTGGGTTGACTGGTAGATAAAGCCTATGGCTTTAAGTCCGCCTATTACGTTTGTAATAAAGTTAAATAAAAAAATAAAAAAAAATAAACGTGTTTCTTCAGCGTTTTAAAACATTGTACGGTGTTACGGAACCCTTCATGTACGAGTCCGACTCGCACTTGCCCGCTTATTTATCAGTCTGTATTAATCTACTGCTGGAATAAAGACCTTTCCCATTTGATTTGCCCATATTCACCACGTTGGTCAGGTGAGTTAATGATCCCAGTAGATGGTATATACAACTGAATAAAGTTATTGCATAGATGACGCTGCTGCCCGTTGTCTTTTACCTATCTTACCTTAGTCGCCTCTTACGACACCCGTGGAAGAGGAAAATAAAGGGTGTTGACTAGATATATTATACTCAACCATCGCCACACACCACTATTGTAACCGGTTCCGTATTATCTTTTTCAGCTCCTGTTGGCATCGGCTCAAAAATTCTTAGTCTACTCAGCCGTCACACACCACTATTGTAACCGATTCCATAAATTTTTTTACAGCTTCTGGCGACATCGGCTCAAAGATTATATCGTAGGACTAGAGTGCCTACCATGTCATACCCCGACGTGGGAGAAGCAGCATTTGCTTGCTTCCCAAATCCAAAGTTTAAAAAATACGCCAAGTGTTTCAGGTTAGTAGTTACATTTTATTTATTTTTAAGGTTCCGTACCTAAGAGTATGGACTCAGATTCTAGGGAGAGCTAGAGTATGAGAGAGAGAAGGATCACAAACATATATTTTTTATGATTTTATTTAAGAAAAGAGGCCAAATTTACAACCTTCCCCTTATCTCCCAAACTACTGGGCCTAAATTTTGAAAATAGTTCTTTACTTAATTTCAGGAAAACCTAGAAGAAGCAAGGAATCCTCTTTACGCGAGTTTAATTCCCACTTGACCAGTTTAATAATAATGAACACTTGTTTTAGGTATTGCATCGATGTGATTATTTGCATCGATCTGTTTGGAGCCTGCTCCTGCTATCAATTGGTCATAGCCAAAACTATAAAGTCCCTAGACCCGGGTAAGTATAAACAAACAATAGACTCCCCCCCACCCCTTATTACAGTTGCGAATTATTGAAGCGGTTTAGGCACGGCAGTGCACGAGTTCGACCCTCACTAGGCGGCTTTTCGGTGGGTGATGACCACCTCCCGATATGACACCGCCCGATAGGATCACCGCACCGCCCAATGTGACCACTTCTTGACTGACTCCAAAAATGCTTGCAAAATTATTTAAGAGGCATTTTACATTTGGTTGGCTGTATTGCTCGCACAATCAAACATTTTTAAAGATTATTAAATAAACGGGCAAGTGCGAGTCGCACTCGTACATGAAGGGTTCCGTACCACCGTACAATGTTTTTAAAACGCTGAAGAAACACGTTTCTTGTATGACGACTCCTGTTAATTTTTAACTTTATCCTATTTTTAGAACTTGTTGTTATAGTGGTCATAGTAATACATAATTGGTGAAAATTTCAAGTATCTAGTTAATGCCATTATAAAGATCGAGTTAAAAACACAAACGGACAGACGGACAGACGGACAGACGGACAGACGGACAGACGGACAGACGGACAGACGGACAGACGGACAGACGGACAGACGGACAGACGGACAGACGGACAGACGGACGGACGGACGGACGGACGGACGGACGGACGGACGGACGGACGGACGGACGGACGGACGGACGGACGGACGGACGGACGGACGGACGGACGGACGGACGGACGGACGGACGGACGGACGGACGGACGGACGGACAGACGGACAGACGGACAGACGGACAGACGGACAGACGGACAGACGGACAGACGGACAGACGGACAGACGGACAGACGGACAGACGGACAGACGGACAGACGGACAGACGGACAGACGGACAGACGGACAGACGGACAGACGGACAGACGGACAGACGGACAGACGGACAGACGGACAGACGGACAGACGGACAGACGGACAGACGGACAGACGGACAGACGGACAGACGGACAGACGGACAGACGGACAGACGGACAGACGGACAGACGGACAGACGGACAGACGGACAGACGGACAGACGGACAGACGGACAGACGGACAGACGGACAGACGGACAGACGGACAGACGGACAGACGGACAGACGGACAGACGGACAGACGGACAGACGGACAGACGGACAGACGGACAGACGGACAGACGGACAGACGGACAGACGGACAGACGGACAGAGTGAGAGTCTGTCAGTGAGAGTGTCAGTAATAGGGTCATACGTTCTCACGTTTAGCTTTTCTTAGCATTTTTGTCAAAAGTGGCCGTTTTCCGCAAAAATGCTAATTTAAAAATTACTTTGTGGGAAGTGTTTTAATGTTTCTAGGAAGGGCATTGAATAATTTCCTACACATCGCATAACAATTTTTATAATATAATTTATTCTGGGTATTCTCGATATCACTATACTGTCTGGACTCTGGACCTCTTGTATTTCTAGGAAATATGTATTTGGCTTTAACAAAGTAGTCCCAGTGCATCTTTACAAATTTACACATTTTAAAAATATACAAGCAAGGCAGAAAAAGGAGGTACAATACAATACAAATATCTTTATTGCACCAAATAAGAAACATTAAAAATGACAAAGTTTACGAAACTTATGAATAAATACGGTACGAGAGGAGTTGTTTTGACTACATACAGTACATACAAATGTGAGGGTTTTTTTGGTGGGAAGTCAAGGAGTTCGGTTGGGGTTTGCTTTAAATTATTGTGCAAATTGATTTTAGTGGACTTTATAATATGAAATTGGTGTTGTTTGGTGTTAAAAATGCTCATGACATAAACAAAATGTGAAATAGTTAAAGTGGACAGTCATAGTACGGCTGTAGTGATATTTGTTTTGCGGACTGTGTGTCTTCGGGCATCGTCCGCAACTCACTCATCTATGAAAACCAGTGGACTCGTGAAGATTTGTCGCCAGAAGCTCCCTTGAAGCAGTCAAAGGTCTACACCACCTTGTAACTTGTGAGGATTAGGTTAGGTTAGGATTAGGAATAATTAGAACAAAATTAAAGATAGACTCTAAAGGACTTGTATCCAGAGCCGTAAAATTATATAATAAAAAAAATATACAAATGTGAAAAACGTGAATAATAAAAACTGGCAAGTGCGAGTTGAACTCGCGCTAAGAGGGTTCCGTACTTCTCATAGGTTGTCCTGTAATCTACAAGCAATGAACTATATTTAGTATTTTTCAAAATTTTAGGCTCAGTAGTTTCGGAGATTACTGGCAGCAATGGTGAATTATCGTCTTCTTTTCTGAATAAAATCAAACTATTTAAGTATTTTACAACTATAGGCTCTGTGAGCTGTAAACCTCACGACTCACCCCAACCCGTTGAAGTTTATCGGATAAAAAAGTTATTAAGACAAACGAAAGGTATTTGGAGTTATGAAAATTGGCTTTGTTTCTACGGCCAGTTGCCACCTGACGCCAAGACTATCTAATCCTATCACCCACTACGGAGTGTGAGCGCCACCGTTGGCCCCGAAGGGTTCTTCCGCCGCCATCTCTTCTGTGAGCCCCAGCCCAGACTCGCAGCACAGCAAGGGGAGAAATCCTCTATCGCTTTTTACATTCGCAATTTATTTATTATAATTTAAATATTTTATTATTTAAGAAAATTATCTGCAAAACGACGGGGCCCAAAATTTTGAAAAAATACACGAATTAGTTCTTGGAAAACTTGAGAGAAGTACTGAACCCAGTTCACGCAAGTTTACCTCTAACTTGACTAGTTTATTTTTATGTTGCAGCGGACATGAATCTTCGAATATACTTGGCCATGATGACCATTCCTTTGATCTTAATCTGCTTAATCACACATTTGAAATGGCTTGCACCATTTTCTTTGGTGGCTAATATTACGATAGGTTGGTAATGGTAACCAATAATTGTACTTATATCCTAGTCAAAGAGCCTGCGTGGACCAGACCTTTTTTGTAATACTAAAAGTTTTTCTATGTACGAGGGGTGGCTGCTATAAAATCTATGTAGTTTGTTAAAGAAGAAAAAAATTGTACTGGCCACTACATTTTCACGTTCTTCGATTTATCTTTTTAAAAATTTTATAACATTCATTTGTTTTCACGAATCCAAAAATGTTTACTACGTCGTTGTTTTTGTCATGCCAGACAATATAAAAGCAAAATTATCATAATTGAGCACCGTGTTGTGATAAAATTTCTCTGTACTTAGAGAAGGAAATTCTCTAACGCAGATCCGAAGCGCATGTTGAATGTGTTTGGGGATTCATGCTCTTCCGGGTTTATCTTAAAGTTTTGGTCGAAGCAGTTTCGACATGGCCGTGAGAGAGAGTTCAGAAGGCGATCCCCGTAGTGGACTGCCTATTTCAGCTATCACCGCCGATAATGTTGAAAAAGTAAAGCAACTGATCCTTGCCGACCGGCGAATCAAGCAGTGGGAGATAGCTAGGGATGTTAGAAGGAACAAGTACATAAAATTATTCATGAAGTCATAAGCATTTGGGGATGTCCAAGGTGAGGTAAGGTGCTTTGGGTGCCTAGAATGTTGACAGCGTTTAACAAGCAAAGGCGAGAGGAATGTTGATTTGTCAGATGTTTTTAGACTTGGTGAAGGATAACAAATAGGAAACTATATCGCGAATAGTGACTTTGTTAACATTAAAAGAAAAATAGAGTGTTTATGATTATTCTATATTTAAAATCCTCACTTTCTGTTGTTTTATGAGCTTTTATTTAGTCTGTGGTTATATTTTCTTATATGTTTTGTTGTTCTAACAAATATAAAAAAATTACTAAGAAGACCCCTGCCCTTCACTGAGATTTCAACAGGTTACGGTCCCAGTAAGGTCTGCGAGAAATGTGGACACAGTGAAAATAAGTGCAAAAAGTGAAAAACTTTCAGTCACCGGTAAAAGAAAACGTCGAAGTGCATTCCGATTTTCTGATTGTAAAAAATTCACACACTTCGTCATAAAAGAGTCCAAAATATGTCGTCAAGCAACCCTCTTGCCTTGATCGAGAAGCTAACTAGCAGGAAAAACTATTGCACCTGGAGATTTGCAGACAAAACTTATCTCCAGAACGAAGAGTTATGGGACTGCGTCGAGCCCCAGCCCGACATAGCTGTTGACAAGAAACGTTATAATAAGGCCAAATCAACAATAATTCTGTTGGTAGACACAGTAAACTATGTCCACATAGAAGAAGCAGTCAGAAGAATATGTGAGCAAGAATATGACCACGGAACGGCTCACAAGTGGCGTAATATTGGATTTTTAAATCCACTTAATTGCACGCCTCATAAGCGAAGCGCATGAGGTAGTGCTCTACTCTCGCCTTACAAAAATCAAGTGATTTTTTTAACTAAACGTGTCTCTATTTATTTTCTATCGCACTTGTACAATAATATTTACACATAAATGTCAAGGAGAAACACTAGTTTCAATACTTATGACATTTTTAAAAGACATTTTGCCTTTTAAATAAATAAAAACAATGTTTAATAAAATCATTTTGTGGACGTCCGTGTGTCTGTATGTATGGAAACTGGCGTGGTCACGATAACTCCCGAAAAACTTATCTGATCAAGTCCATTTTTTTTATACGCTTCAGTATTATCCAAAACTAAGTCCTTTCGAAGATCACGGTCTAATTCAATGTAGTTTAGTTATAGCGAGCAGCAAAAAAATTCAAATCGTCGCGCGTGAGCTCGCCATTTTGTTACAAATCTTACTGTCAAAAACAAATCAGGGTGACAGAACTTGAGCTGCTCTTCGCGCACGCGTAGATCGTCGGGGTGTAGGCAAAGAGGTTTGCGATGGGTCCTCCTTCACAGTGCCCGCTATATCTTTCTCAGCGGGAAGTTAAAAATAAAAGTTAAAAATAATCTCCAGTCGTGCGTTAAAGCCGACACATACTTTTCTTCGTTTTAAGTTAGCAATAAAACAATCAAAATCAATTTAATTGTGAAAAATGAGATGACGAGGCGTGCACTTTTGGATTTTCCAAACTTATTTTAAGACTTAAGTAGATGATAAGTGGCTCGGGACATTGCTACTCTCCGGTCTACTAGATAAATACAAACCTATGATCATTGCAACTGAAAGTTCAGGCATGAAAATAAGTTCAGACTTTGTCAAGTCAAAAATTCAGCAAGATGTCAAAATGTGAGACAGTGGTGACACTTTGACATCTGCTTTTGCAGCAAGTTCAAAGAATACTAGTTTTAAGAAGCAATTTTTCAGAAAAGGCCCTCGCTGCTTTAAATCCAATAAATATGGTCATATCGCTACTAACTGCAAATCAAATTCTAAGGAAAGTCAAGAGATTTCATACTATGCCGCAGTTTTCATAGCTTCTACCGAGAACCCTGATGAGGATCCATGGTTTATTGATTCGGGTATGTCAGTACACATGACCAAGCATTAAAATATGTTGCAAGATGAGAAAGTACCACATAACAAGATAATTAAGCAAGGTAGCAAATAACAAGCCACTTTCAGTTCATAGCATTAGACAGCTGAGTTTAGAGATGTGCAATGATAAATTTGAGACCGATAAAATCCTCGTTTAAAATATGCCAGGATTTGTAACAAATCTACTATCAATCAGCCAGATGTTAAAAATGGAGGTCAGATAAAATTCAATAGTAAGGGCTGTGTAATAATGAATGGAAATATTGTCGTTGTTGTAATGGCAAGCTTAGTCAATAATATGTACCTACAGGCTGAATGTGAAAATTGAACACACATGTTGTTAAGCGTACCTTAGTTAATAATATGTACAGGCTGAATGTGAAAAGTAAACATACATGCATACATATCCGATATTCACAAGGAAGAGAAGTGCCTCCGGCATCAAGGCATGGCCTATTTGAATTTTCAAGGTCTGAACAAATTACTAAATTAGTAGATAACACTGAAGGTGTACAATTTAAAACGAAAAAAAACAAGCAAAGTATTTGTTATTTAAGCCAACTTAAGAGTATTGAGTATGCCGTGTGGTCCCCGGCAGAGTAGAATAGGACCACTCCAAGTCTTCCCGTGGATGTCGTAGAAGGCGACTTTGGAAACCCAGATTTTCTACGGAAAAAGAGATAAAGGAAGCCGTAAATGACCATTTATAGTCAAACTTAACACTTCCACTGCTGAAAAATGCAACGTGTGTGTTTTGCCAATGAGGTAAACACATACGGTGCGTTTTCAGCAGTGGAAGTGTACTAAAAACTAGCTTTTCGGGCGCTGCGCGGGCTTCAAGCAGCCCGCGGTTTTTCGTGCAGCTGTTGAATTTGGTTGGAATCTTATTTTCAGAGAGAATAAGTAAGGTGCTAAAGTCAATGTAAAAAAAAAATAAAAACGTATACGGGCTGCCATCTTGGAATCAAATTTGGTTTGCAGTTTTGAGTTCCGCGGGGCGCTTTACCCTAGCATACAAAAATTTAGAACCCTTCGATGTTTCAATAGGACGTTATGAACGAATTAAGTTAAAAAAATTAAAATCCAGACGCCATCTTGGATTCCAAAAAAAATGTCAGATTTGGATTCCGTGACGCAGAAAACCCTTGCATTTTGAATTTCAGTCAAATCGGAAGCAGTCGAGTATTGGCGGCCATCTTGGAAAATTAAAAAAAAACGCTCAGCGCTTGGTGGGAGTGGCTCGGCCTACGGCCTCGCCACGCAGCTCGGCCTGCGGCCTCGCGGAACATCTCAGCCTTCGGCCTTCGGCCTCAGGCTCGTGACTTGGGGGGGGGGAGGTCAGGAGGGGCTCGGGCTTTGCCCTCGCCACGCAGCTCGGCCTGCGGCCTCGCGGGAAGCTTAGTTTTCGGCCTTTGGTCTCTGGCTTCGCTTAGAAACTTGTGGGGGGGGGGGGTTCTGGGGGGAGGGGGGAGATCAATAGGGGCTCGGGCGTCACCCTCGGAACGCAGCTCGGCCTGCGGCCTCGCTTTCCATCTTGGATTTTGAAAAAAATCAAAAAACAAATGACAGTCGTCAAATTGCTAACAACCCCCTACATTTTGGAAAAAAAATCACACCCCTAACCCAAACCGTTTTTGCAGGCCGTACCTCGTCTACATTAGGATTTGATGATCTTCAACATGTCAGATTTTTCTGGTACTCACTGGAGCACCTTCTATACGACCATACATCAATCATTACCCCATCCACCCGGGAACAGGTCAAACAACTATGTCAATCAGTCAGTGAGTCAGTGGTAATGTAGGTTTATATATTATAACTAGCTTTTCGGGCGCTGCGCGGGCTGCAAGCAGCCCGCGGTTTTTCGTGCAGCTGTTGAAGTTGGTTGGAATCTTATTTCCAGTTGAGAGAATAGCTAAGGTGCTAAAGTCAGTATAAAAAAAAAAAAACGTATACGGGCCGCCATCTTGGAATCAAATTTTGTTTGCAGTTTTGAGTTCCGCGGGATGCTTTACCCCAGCATACAAAATTACAGACCTCTTCGATGTTCCAGGAGGACGTAATGAACGAATCAAGTTAAAAAAAAAAAACCAGACGCCATCTTGGATTCCAAAAAAAATGACAGATTTGGATTCCGTGACGCAGAAAACCCTTGCATTCTGAATTTCAGTCAAATCGGGAGCAGTCGAGTATTGGCGGCCATCTTGAAAAATTAAAAAAAAACGCTCAGCGCTTGGTGGGAGTGGCTCGGCCTACGGCCTCGCCACGCAGCTCGGCCTGCGGCCTCGCGGTACAGCTCAGCCTTCGGCCTTCGGCCTCAGGCTTCGCTTAGTGACTTGGGGGGGGGGGGGGGTTCTGGGGGAGGGGGGAGGTCAGGAGAGGCTCGGGCTTTGCCCTCGCTACGCAGCTCGGCCTTCGGCCTCGCGGGGAGCTTAGTTTTCGGCCGTTGGCCTCTGACTTCGCAAAGACACTTGAGGGGGGGGTTCTGGGGGGAGGGGGGAAGTCGAGAGGGGCTTGGGCGTCACCCTCGGAACTTGTCCTTGTATTGCGGCCATCTTGGATTTTGAAAAAAATGAAAAAACAAATGACAGTCGTCAAATTGCTTATAACCCCCTACATTTTGGAAAAAAAATCACACCCCTAACCCTAACCGTTTTTGCAGGCTGTACCTCGTCTACATTAAGATCTGATGATCTTCAACATGTCCGATTTTTCTGGTACTCACTGGAGCACCCTCTACACGACCATACATCAATCATTACCCCACCCACCCGGGAACAGGTCAAACAACTATGTCAATCAGTGAGTGAGTCAGTGGTAATGTAGGTTTATATATATATAATAACTAGCTTTTCGGGCGCTGCGCGGGCTGCAAGCAGCCCTTTGTTCCCCTTGCCCTTGTTTGTTTTATTCCCCAGTTGGAATCTTATTTCCAGTTGAGAGAATAGGTAAGGTGCTAAAGTCAGTATAAAAAAATAAAAACGTATACGGGCCGCCATCTTGGAATCAAATTTTGTTTGCAGTTTTGAGTTCCGCGGGGTGCTTTACCCCAGCATACAAAATTTCAGACCCCTTCGGTGTACCAGGAGGACGTAATGAACGAATAAAGTTAAAAAATTTAAAATCCAGACGCCATCTTGGATTCCAAAAAAAATGTCAGATTTGGATTCCCCGGCGTAAAAAACCCATAAAATTTTGAATTTCAGTCAAATCGGAAGCAGTCGAGTATTGTCGGCCATCTTGGAAAATTTAAAAAAAAACGCTCAGTGCTTGATGGGAGTGGCTCGGCCTACGGCCTCGCCACGCAGCTCGGCCTGCGGCCTCGCGGGACAGCTCAGCCTTCGGCCTTCGGCCTCAGGCTTCGCTTAGGGACTTGGGGGGGGGAGGTCAGGAGGGGCTCGGGCTTCGCCCTCGCCACGCAGCTCGGCCTACGGCCTCGCGGGGAGCTTAGTTTTCGGCCTTTGGCCTCTGACTTCGCAAAGACACTTGAGGGGGGGGGGTTCTGGGGGAAGGGGGGAGGTCAAGAAGGGCTCAGGCGTCACCCTCGCCACGCAGCTCGGCCTGCGGCCTCGCTTTCCGCTCGACCTGCGGTCTCGCGGTACACACTCGGAAATTGTCCTTGTATGGCGGCCATCTTGGATTTTGAACAAAATCAAAAAACAAATGACAGTCGTCAAATTGCTTACAACCCCCTACATTTTAAAAAAAAATTAAAAAAATTTAAAACGGGCCGCCATCTTGGAATCAAATTTTGTTTGCAATTTTGAGTTCCGCGGCGTGCTTTACTACAGCATACTAAATTTCAGACCCCTTCGATGTTTCAGTAGGACGTTTTGAACGAATAAAGTTAAAAAATTTAAAATCTAGACGCCATCTTGTATTCCAAAAAAAATGTCAGATTTGGATTCCTCGGCGTAAAAGAGATTTAAATTTTGAATTTCAGTCAAATTGGAAGCAGTCGAGTATTGGCGGCCATCTTGGAAAATTTAAAAAAAAACGCTCAGCGCTTGGTAGGAGTGGCTCGGCCTACGGCCTCGCCACGCAGCTCGGCCTGCGGCCTCGCGGGGGAGCTCAGCCTTCGGCCTTCGGCCTCAGGCTTCGCTTAGTGACTTGGGGGGGGGGGGGTTCTGGGGGGGGGAGGTCAGGAGGGGCTCGGGCTTCGCCCTCGCTACGCAGCTCGGCCTTCGGCCTCGCGGGTAGCTTAGTTTTCGGCCTTTGGCCTCAGGCTTCGCATAGACACTTGAGGGGGGGGGTTCTGGAGGAAGGGGGGAGGTCAAGAGGGGCACGGGCTTCACCCTCGCCACGGGGAGGTCAAGAGGGGCACGGGCGTCACCCTCGCCACGCAGCTCGGCCTTCGGCCTCGCTTTCCGCTCGACCTACGGTCTCGCGGTACACACTCGGAAATTGTCCTTGTATGGCGGCCATTTTGGATTTTGAAAAAAATCAAAAAACAAATGACAGTCGTCAAATTGCTTACAACCCCCTACATTTTGGA
The DNA here is from genome assembly GCA_963576875.1 of Acrobasis repandana. NCBI lineage: Eukaryota > Metazoa > Arthropoda > Insecta > Lepidoptera > Pyralidae > Acrobasis > Acrobasis repandana. The sequence continues at coordinate 7,492,173 of OY756241.1, read as the reverse complement.
AAAAAAATCACACCCCTAACCCTAACCGTTTTTGCAGGCTGTACCTCGTCCACATTAAGATCTGATCATCTTCAAAATATCCGATTTTTCTGGTACTCACTGGAGCACCCTCTACACGACCATACATCAATCATTACCCCACCCACCCGGGAACAGGTCAAACAACTATGTCAATCAGTGAGTCAGTCAGTGGTAATGTAGGTTTATATATTATAATATATTTTTTAAAGGCATTATGTCACTTATTGACAAATGTTAAGTAATTATCAAGCTGAAGTGGAGACTATATTAAAAAAAATCATTGATCTATGTCCCTATTATTTTTATTTATTTATTTAAAAAACTTTATTGTTCCACAATAAAAAAATGGTTCAATTGGCGGACTTAACGCTAAAAGCGTTCTCTTCCAGTCAACCATAGGGATAAACAGATACGAATCATGTTGCGGCGCAAAAAACTAGATACAAAATAAAGTATGAAAATATGTGCATAATATAATATACACTATATAATATAATACAATATTTAATACACAAATAAATATAAACAAACCTACAATATATATAAATAATGAATGATGATGGTGAAAAATAAAGAAAGATACTAACATCGATCAAAAATATAAGAGTCCACTCTTCCCTTAAAAGGAAATTTTATCGAAATATCTTTGATGTCAATGGGTAAAGCATTCCAGTGCCGTATACCTTGTAAGTTAAAAGAGTTTGCCATAAAATTTGTGCGATGAGGAGGAACAGAAAGGAGAAGATTATCAGTAGAACGAAGTTGCCTATCATGAGTGTCAGAAAGAAATTTAAATTTACATCTAATGTACTCAGGGGAATTAGGATTCAGAAGAATTGAAAAGAGAGTGCGAAGAATTCGCACTTGTCTGCGTTCACGGATAGGAAGCCATTTAAGCTCAGAACGAAAAGATGATACATGCTCATATTTGCGAAGGCAGAAAATGAAACGTATACAATTATTAACGAGACGGTCAAGCTTATTCAGTAAATCTACATTGAGATCAGGGTAACACACATCAGCATAATCAATGATGGGTAATATCCATGTATGGACTAATAAGAGCTTTGTTTTGAAAGGCAGGAAGTTCCTTAGACGATTAAGCTGTTGAAGAGCAACAGTAACAGAACGACTGACTTCAGCTACCTGAGTGGTCCAACCAAGTGTGGAATCAATGTAAAAGCCAAGATCCTTTATGGATTTACTGTAGGGGATAATACAGTTGTTAAACATGACAGGTGCAACAGCATCAAAGTCAATCAGAGAAATTTGCCTTGGACTGCCTACAATTATATTTCATAGTCACGTAGATTACTTTTCAGCCACCCGTCGTAGGTATATCCCCAATTCCCCAATACAGGTAAAAACGATCCCCGGCTATGAAACTTGGGTCGTGGTGTCTTTGGCAGATATCGGGTTGTAAAGGCGTACCTACAAAATTGTGCATTTACCTATCTGAATAAAATTTGTTGCGTTTTTAGCTTTTCTGTGACTGTCACTGGTACAGAGGAAAGAGAAGATACCTGTGCCACCTCACGTTGTGTGCGACACGCGCGGTGGCACAGGTATCTGTTCAACCGTCTGTACTTATACAGGCTGACTGGTAAATCACGTGTCACACTTAAGGACATAATAAATCATATCACACGTTATGTCAAAAAATATAAAACCAACCAAAATCCTTATTAATTATAAAGAAAAAAATAATCAAATTAGTGCGCAGTCTCGGAATGTTTATGTTATGAAAAAGATAACGTCATTGTCCCGTTACGCTCATTGTCACGTTCCGCAAGCGAGAGCGCGGCACGAACGAGAGTGAGGCATGATCGGCTCGAGTGATCAGTCAAATAGTTTTTATTCGATAATTTGGTCAACTTTTAAGTACCAATTTTTTTATATATTTGGAATGAAAATCGAGTAATGAGTGCTTTCAATATGTAACGTGATTACCAGTCAGCCTGTAGAAGTTGGTATTTTGTTTTGAAAAAATATTAAAGGCCTATTTAAACTAAAATGTTACCCGCTACCGCCGTGGATACCTAATGATATCCCAATGGGTATGTACCTAATAACGCGCTATTCAAGCCATAGCGGCAAATTCTCGCGAAGTCGCCGATGCCGCCGCACGCGTGAACTTAAGCGAATCGGCGCGACTCTGCGAGAGTCGATTCGTACGTACTTCTTTTCCTTTTTCTAATGTTCTTCGTTTTCATAAAATTTATTTTTCTTCATTTTCTTTGCCCCACAAATAAGTGACATAAAAATAAGTTCCAAGTCAACCATTCTTGTCAAGTTAAAGATTACGACTAGCAACCGATCGTCCACACACAGTCGCGAGGTGAATTCGCGCGACTTCGCCGTAATTCGCACGACTTCACGCGTCTTCTTGCGTTCGGCGGCGAATTTGACGCTTCGCTTCGCTTCCATTCCGTCACAGTGTAATTGAGCCCTACTCACCTCGGTGGTAGCGAATACCGCTACGGTTTGAATAGGCCTTAAAGTTGAATATAAGAGAGAGAAAGAGAGTCGATCAAGGGGTTGCCGGGATATGGAGTTCGCGAGTTCACAGCAGAACTACTAGTAGGTATTTACATACTTATATTCTAATTGTGTTTCAGCTATCGCCATAGTTATGGCAATTGTCTACGCATTCATAAACAACCCACGGTTCCAAAACTTGCAATTAGTAACTACCTTCTACGCGCAGTTTCAGTTCATTGGTATGATGGTGTTTGGCATGTCTTGTGTGGGGGTGGTCCTCCCGTTAGAGAACAATATGAAGGAGCCCCACAAGTTCAAATACGTACTTTTTACCGGTGAGTATCCATAATGTTTGCTAATTATTCGATTACCGCAAAAAGTGGTTTAAAAACAAGTATTCTTGCTAGTAAAATAAAATAAAATAAAAAGCGGCTAAGTGCGAGTCGGACTCGCCCATGAAAGGTTCCGTAGCAGCAAGTAACATAATATAAAAGTTCTAAAGGTAAATTGCGGTTTACGATTTATGACGTATTAAAATATAACTATTTATGATACCGAGACCGCTATAGTTTTAATTGAAAGTACATACTTTGAGGTATATACTACATTTTTTCAGAATTATTTTAGTAATATTTTAAAAGTTACGGTGGGGGAACACCTAAACTTTTAACTTTGTATTAGATTATCTCAAGACTGGGGGGTTTGATCTACATAGTTTAAAAGCACTTTTTGTTGCATTTTAAAAGACCTTTTCAATGATATCCCACACGTTTGGGTTAGTTCAAATTTTTTTTTAAATTCACTTTTTGGTATATGGGATAATTTTAAAAACTAACTATTGGAACTTCAATATCTATTTCTTCACCAATTTTCGTGACAATCGGTGCAGTAGCAGTGGAGTACGACCCCGAACGGAGAGACAGACAGACGGACGGACGGACATGACGAAACTATGAGGGTTCCTTGTGACGAACCCTAAAAACCCGACTGTCAAGAACGACTAGGTATACGACTTAACAGTCGTGTCGGTAGTTCCACTACTCATCACTAGCATCTATTCTTTCCTAGAGAAAGCCCTGACTATCAAGCGTTAACCCCCAATAACTTTCTAACGGCTGAACCGAGTTTCATCAAACATGGGAACACCACCTCAAGGGAACTTGCTTTTATGTAAAAAACAGATAGACCGAAATCGGTCACGGAATGCCACAGACATACATTAGCGTCATACTTATAACACCCCTCTTTTTTGTCAGGGGTTAAAAAATATTTAAATATTTATTTGCCAGAAACATTTTACAACAAAAAAGTTATAATGTGATAATGTAGATATGGCGTAAAGCCTTTATAATTCCTCCTAAAATTACGTCTCCCCAATCATTAAATAATTTTAGGCCAATTTCTATACTCTCTTTCCTCTCCAAATTCCTCGAAGCTGTAGTGCACGCACAAGTGTCTTCATTTATCTTTTTTAACTCCCTCCTTACTCCACTCCAGTCCGGTTTACGCTCTGGTCACAGTACCACTACTGCACTTCTTAAAGTCACTGAGGACATAAGATTGGGCATGGAGAGTACGTTGGTCACCATCCTTGTTCTCATTAAGGCCGTACCTGAATTTTCCGGGGTCCAGTGCTGCCCCCATGTAAAATAAATTATTTTAAAGAAAACGGAGACGTTATTTAAAATTTTGCTACTACCAAATCCTAGATAACCTTTCAAAGTATTTTATGAACTACTGTTTACAGTTTAAAGTGAGAACGTTAAGCTTTACTACGCACATTTGCTAAAAACGGCCACTTTTGGCGAATGTGCGTAGTAAAGCTTAACGTTCTCATCATAAACTGTAAACAGTAGTTCACAAAATAGTTTGAAGGGTTATCTAGGACTTGGTAGTAGCAGAATTTTAAATAATGTCTCCGTTTTCTTTGAAATGATTTATTTTAAATGGGGGCAGCACTGGACCCCGGAAAATTTAGGTACAGCCTTAATTTCTATCCTTATGAAAGGTAATCTCCTTCCCTTGTTTCCACTTAGTTTCTTCATTTTGTCCTGTTATGTTTTCTTTGTGTAAGTTGTATGTATTTAAGTATTATGTATATGTATGTTTATAATAATTATTGTATATAAGTATGTTCATTTTATATTGACCACCCCGCACTACCTAATTTCCCATCATTTTTTTCTATTTGAACAAGGTTGCCTTGAAGAAATTGCTTATAGTCCAAGATCCCAGAGCGAGCAGTCACAACTTATTTTCACACGGACGAAACCTTAGGTCCTCAGTAGAGTCTCGTGTGCTTTGTAATACCTTCGTGGTTGTGAAGCTCGCCTTGTGACACCTGGGCAGGTACCAGGTGAGAAAGGTAACTAAAATTAAGGGTAACTTAACTTAAATTTGTATGGCTGATTTTTATTTATATATATATTGTAAAATATTATTCTGAAGTAGTATGTGTAAGTGGAAGACACTTTTCATGGGCCAGAACTTTTGGCAGACGCTTTAAAGCTGCACAAAAATAAATGAACTTAACTTATTTTTACATGTCTGCCTTTTAAATATGTTATTAAAGTAACTATCACAAAGTTATATTTTATCAGGCAGACAAATTGGAGTGACCAAACATCGCCTAAACACAAAAATTATTCTATAATATGCACGAAAAATGTGTGGGATAGACAAACTAAACTACTTAATAATATTATTACGTCGTATCTATCCCACACTAGATGTCACTAAATGTAGGTTTTGCAGGCATATTATAGAATAATTTTTGTGTTTAGGCGATTTTTTTTGCCCGGTTATAACCAGGCTCTAGACCCTCTAACATGATTAGAGACTGTTTTTGGAATTTGCAAGTTAGTTGCCCTTATGAATTTTTATGTTTGGTGCAACTAGATTTTAAATTTCTAAAATTTTAAACTTATATGCGTTTTGACCTACCAAAGATCCACCGAAATTATAGTTTCGGTTTATCTATGGTGGGTCACGCGCATTTTCAGAGCGTCACTGGTTGTTGAAACCGACAATTTTTTAAAAGCAAATTTTTTATACTTTGACGATCTTCTAATTCTAGAAATCGGTAAACGATCCTCACTTTTAGCGTTTTTTGATCTAATGCGCGTCCCAGTCCATTCTGGGGCAGACAGAGCCCGGAGTTATGGCCTAGGGCCATCCCTGGCACCCTCTGCAAGCCCCGCGAGGGAAAGGGACACGCAGTTTCATTAATATTTTTCATAAGCTGAAGCGTAATCGCCTACAATAAAAATGTAAATTTAGTTCTAAAATGTTTTGACGGGGCGGACAGAGTCCAAGCTAGGTCCAGCCCAGCACTGGGTATGGCCGCCCCGAAGCGGGAAGCAACCTACCAAGAAATTTGATACCCAGAAAAGCAGCATATAAATTGCTGCATTTCAGTATTATTTTGAAGGCACGTTAAGCCATTCTGGTACTTTCTGGTACAGTCGGTACTTTTGAAAAAAATTGCACGACCTTCCTTCAACCCCGTCACTGCAATTTGTCTGCCTGATAAAATTATAAAATAAAACCTACATTTAGTGACATCTAGTGTGGGATAGACAAACTAAACTACGTAATAATATTATTACGTAGTTTAGTTAGAGTGTTGCGTCGGACGAGATCCAGTCAATACGCTAACCTGTTTTACTCCGTGTATAAAATTCATCAAGTGCGTAAAAAGTGAAAATATTGCAAATAACTTTACATCAAAACAATCCTTATTCAAAACGCTATCGATCTTGTTAAGTCAAAACAGTGCTCAATCAACAAAATATACTAAAATTTTGATATAAACATTCGTTCAAACTGCAAAAATTGCTTTGTAATTGTGTAAAGTGACGGTGTGTCAGCTGATAGATGAGTCATTAACCGTGACTCCGCTTTGCTCGTCGATGCTCCGGTCGCCCGCCTTGGAACCAATGTTGTATTTCATCACTGTCCGCTGTAAAGTCGCTAGCGCTGTGGCATAACGCGCAGTCTACGATCACTTGGACGCGAGTTCGAGTTCCGCCTCAGACGGAAAGTTTTTTAGTAATTTTTTTTTTGTTATTGCTTATATGTTAATATGGAAAGTAATAAAGAATTATGTTCCGGATGCCGCGCAGAAATAACGGACAAGGAATATCTGATCTGTTTCTTATGCAAAAAGGTATATGACTTAATATGTGCTAACGTCTCAAAGCAGCGTTTCTACAGTACCTTGACGGGTGAACATAGAGCAACATGGAGATGTGTCTGTTGCATCAGTAAAATGCCAAAATCGGGCAATACCAACACCCCGGTCCGTGGCGCCGCCGATGGAGTGAATATGAATAGAGGAGCGGCGGCATGCAATTTTACGCATAGCTTAGATGAGAGCACCATGCTAAACGATACTGTCGAGATGACTGACATCCAATCTTTTATGTTGGAAGCACGGCAGTGGCGTGAGGAGTGGAGAGCTACGCGAGTACAATTAGAAATATTCAATGGAGTGGTGGTTAAGCTTACAGAACGCCTGGAGGAGAGCGATCAGCGGTGCAGTCAGCTGCAGCAGCGGGTGGACAGTCTGGAGAGCCAAGTGGCTGAACTTCGGTCCAGCAGTGACACGTCATTACATCAAACTATAGAGCGGTTAACGGCTGATATAAATGACCGTGATCAAGAACTCCTTGGAAATGATGTTGAGATATCCAACATACCGGAGGAAAATGGTGAAAATTTGGTCCATATTATAACCACTCTAGCGGAAAAATTGTGCGTCGACCTGCTGGACCAGGACATAGTGAGTGTGAATCGCGGTTGCCGATTTTCAGAGACTCCAGTCGGCGAAGGTGCAGCGGTGCGACCGCGGCCCATCGTTGTGCGCGTTGTGCGGCACTCTCTCCGTGACCAGCTCCTGCGTTCGGCGCGCGTGCGCCGTGGTGCCACAACTGAGGGAACAGGTCTACCTGCGCCATATCGCCGGTTTTATGTTAATGAGAGACTGACGAAAATTAACCGTTTATTGTTTAGGCGGGCGCGAGAACTGGGCAGGTCCCAGAACTGGCGTTTTGTCTGGACAAAGGACGGCCGTATATATGCACGACGTCACTCGGGCCCCTAGGCAGCGCATCCGAAACGAGAATGACTTAACTAGAGTTTTTGGGTCGGCTGCCGTTGGTCCGCCTATTGTGCAAAATAATGCATAATATTTTTTTTTATTCCTTTTTTAACCTTAACTTTAGAAGAATTGGTTATTTGCTTTTACTCTACGAATCAATATCTACTGATGTGCTCTTCTCTATATATCATGTTTGTAAATGTAATGATCTATACGAGTATGTTAAGATGTCTTGCTACTCATTTTACACCTATACTTATGTTATAATTAATTTTATCATAATTAGAGCTATAATTATATTCGTTGCTGCCAGTGTTTTAATGCCTTTGCTGGTTTATTCCACTTGTTTCTTGTATGTCGTTTGGAGATGTATTTGTACTGCCTTGTGTCTGATATTTATACAATTAGTGTTCCCTAAGCTATTTATAATATTTTTACATATTACTTATCATGTAAACATTAACTATGGGTAACAAATTAAAGCTTTTCAAGTTGGGCCTTTTTAATGCGGGATCACTAAATACAATACAATACAATACAAAAATCTTTATTGCACCAAATAAAAACAATAAAAAATTACAAAGTTTACGGAACTAAATAAGGTACAAGAGGCGGCCTTATCGCCGAAGCAATCTCTTACAGGCAACCATAAAGAGGAGTGCGAAGTATATGAGTTAGATAACAGGTGGCGCAGTTCAATTTAAAATGTAGATTATAAATAACCAATAGATATTAAAATACTTATACAAAATATATAACATTATACAAAAAAAGATATATTTCTATAAACAAATGAATATATATATATATACATATTCATACCTATATATACATAGCATAATAATAAATAATTTATTACATACATACAAATAAATAAATATCACAATGATGTAAACAGAAATAGTAGGGGAAAGAGATGAGGAACTAAACAGAGGTAAAAAAGTGATTTTTAGTTAGGGTTTTAAATTTATTCAAAGTTTTGGCGAATCGAATGGAAAGGGGTAGAGTGTTCCAGAGATGAATAGCATAGACAGTAAAAGAATATTTGTAGAAATTGGTCGAGTGGACTGGAATATTGAGAAGAAGTTTATCTGCACTGCGTAGAGGCCTTGAAGAGGTTCTAAAGAAAAAACGTTCCTTGAAGTACTCAGGATATGTGGGACTAAAAAGGATGGAGTATAGGAGAGAAAGGATATGCCAATCACGACGTAAGCGGATAGGCAGCCACTTGAGTTGAATACGAAATTGCGAAATGTGGTCATATTTACGGAGTCCAAATATGAACCGTATACATAAATTCTGGAGGCGTTCAAGCTTGTCCAATTGCTCCTCGGTAATATCTAGATAACAAGTGTCAGCATAGTCAAGGATAGGAAGCAATAAGGAGTGAGCAAGCGCAATCTTGGTATCTATTGGCAGAAATTTATTTAACTTTCTTAAGGAGCTTGCAGCTGCAAACATCTTCCTGCTGACTTCGGAGATCTGAGTGCGCCAAGAAAGAGTGTTATCGAAGTACACGCCAAGATTTTTCACAGATTTGCTATATTCGATTATTACCCCATCAAATACAACTTTAGGAATTGCCTCAAAGTCAATTCTACTGTAGAACCACGAACTTCCTATAATGATCGCCTGAGTTTTACTAGGGTTTACAGCGAGACCATGATTTTTGCTCCAGACAGATATGCGATGAAGGTCATTATTGATGCAATTAATCGCAGAAGAAAGGTTCTCAAAGGAAGATCGCGTGGAAGCTAAACACAGGTCATGACGATTTTCTCATTGCGATGGACCGTTACAGGGCAGACATCGTAGCTATTAACGAAACATGGCTTAAAGATAAGCAGCTTGAACGTGCGCCCGCTGCGCCAGGCTATCGGTTTCGTGCTGCCCCACGGCCAATGCATATGCGTAGGGGGCGCGGGGGCGGGCTTGGATTATACGTTAAGAATGATGTCCACGTGCGATATCTACCTCGGCCAAACGATCTAATTGAGCAGATGTGGCTCTCAACGCGCGTGAATGGTTATAAGTTGTTAGTGGGTACTGCCTACAAACCCGAGTGGGTGAACGATGACATATTTATTGATGCACTCACTGACTCCCTTAATAATTTTTCGGGACACGACTTTGTTGTTTTGTTAGGAGATATAAATATCGATCTACTAGATATCTCTGATAGTAGTACTAAAAAATTCAATCAGTTCCTTGATTATATGAGCCTCAATCAGGTTGTGTCTGACCCTACTCATTTCACGTCGCATTCTGCGAAATTAATTGATGTAGTGTGCACCAATGCTCTATACCGCGATGTGTCGGTCAACAATATCACAGGTCGCTATGGACACTCCATGATTAACATTACGTTATCGCTGAAGAAAACCAAGGTGCCACCTAAATATTTCACATATAGACCCTTATGTAAAATAAATATGAACGATTTTAACGAAGATTTATGTTCAATCAATTGGTCGGAAATTGCTGGGTTACCAACGGTCGACTTAATGCTAGATAAGTTCAATTTAACTATTACAACACTTTTCAATAAACATGCGCCACTCAAAAAGATTGTGCTGAGGGATGGTTCATTGCCCTGGATTACTGACATATGTAAACGCATGATCGAGGAACGTAATAAAGCTCACGAAAAGTACCGAATGACAAAGTCAGAATCAGACAAGCTATATTACAAAGAGTTAAAAAAAATGGTGGAAACTAGTATAGCTGGAGAAAAGCGAGCTTATATTGGTAACTTAGTAAATTGTCACGTTCATAATAGTAAAGAGTTTTGGAAGAATCTTAAAGGAAAAGTTTTACCAAATCAAAATAAAGAGCGATTACTGCCTGGTAATTTTAATGATCCGAACTTAATTAATAATTATTTTTTGAGACTTCCAGATGGCATCACGAATAGTACGATCGATACTTTAATGTATGACAATAAAAAGTTCTCTCATGAAACCTTCTGTCTTAAGGCTGTTAGTAGTCAGGAGGTTGCTAAATATATTTTATCAATAAAGACAAATTCTACGGGAAATGATGGTCTAAGTAAAGACATGATTTTGTTAACCCTTCCCTATTCATTAGATATTATTACAGAAATTATCAATAAATCAATTACTACAGGATATGTGCCTAAATGCTGGAAACAGGCTGGAACGATCTTAGCGCTGTTGGATTTCTCGCGTGCATTTGATTGCTTGGATATTCGACTTTTGCTTTCCAAGCTCTCTTACTACGGTCTCAGTGCAGAATCACTAGCATGGTTTGAGAGCTATCTCACCGGCCGGTATCAATCAGTGCAACTACAACAATGCGACGGTAGTTTATTGGCATCAGACCTGCTACCAGTTAATCGTGGGGTGCCGCAGGGCTCAATATTAGGACCATTGCTTTTCATAATTTATAGCGCTGATCTTGCATCCACTATTGAGCACTGCAAGTTCCACTGTTATGCCGATGATGTACAATTATATATTTATCTGCCACCTAAGGATGTTTCACATGCTATAAAACTTTTAAACGAGGACTTGGAGAAGATCGTGGAATGGTCTAGGAGGAATGCATTGCTCTTAAACCCTTTAAAATCCAAATTCCTTATAATGGGTTCTAAATGGCAGATAGCTCAGATATCTGATTTCAATACATCTGTAACTATTGATAACCAACGCATTGCAGAGGTCCAAGAGGCTAGAAATTTGGGTTTAGTGATGGATGGTCAATTAAGATTTGAGACACAACTTTCGAGCCTAGTAAAAAATTGCTTCTATCGTTTAAGCCTCTTATATAAAATTCGCAACTATTTCTCTGAAGCGTCACGTCTCATTATTTGTGAGGCTCAGATATTATCTAGGCTTAATTATGGAGATCTAGTGTATGGGCCACGACTACTGTGCAGATCTAAGCTGCTGGTGCAAAGAGTGCAGAATGCATGTCTCCGTTTCTGCTTTAATATCCCTCCTCGAAGTCACATTACGCCATATTTAAATAAGGCTTCTTTACTCTAAATGGAATCACGTAGGCAGCTACACCTCGCTAGCTTGTTGTTTGACATAATTAAATTTCAAAAGCCAGATTATTTATACGAAAAATTACTTTTCTTGTAACAACATCATGCAAGGTCTACGCGTCCCGTGCTTTCAGTACAACGACACAAGACTGAAGCATTTAGGGGGAGTTTGAGGTACGCGGCAGCAAAGTGTTGGAATAACATTCCACCACCCATTAGAAACGTTACATCTAAATTTACTATAAAAAAATTGTATAAATTACATCTTCTGGATATGCAAAAAAATGATACGTCCAAACGCTTTGCTCGCCGCGTCAGTCGAATTTATGCCCTGAATGTTTAATTTTTTATTGATTTATTATTATTGATTTATTATTATTGGCCACGCCTGTTTCTGCATGAATGTTTATTGCAGTAGTTGCTAAGTGTTATAGTTTTATTTTTATGTTTAATTTAATGAGTGGTAATGTTAATTCTATTACTTAATCTACATCAATATTGTCACTTTATATTTAATGTAATTATCATGTTTTTTTTTTAAATTGAATACTTGTATTTTTTGTCAATTGTTTCTGTTTATTTAATTCTTTAATTTTTAATATTTTTATCAATTTTTTAAGTTCTCATAATTCAAGTTACATATATTCGTTTACTGCTTTAAATTTCATTTATAATTATGATACAATCTGTTTTTTTTTTGGCATCTCGTTCGCGCATTCTCAAGGGCGCCAGCTGAAAATCAGCTGTTACTCCTAGTGAGTAGCGTTTAGCTGAGCTGTAGCCTTTTTGTGCACTGTGCCACACAAATGCATGCATGCTTAGTTTTAAGTACTTATGTAAATTTGTAATTGTGTACCTTATATTATGTATATTGTGTGTTACAGAAAACAAATAAATCATTTATCTATCTATCTATCTATCTATTACGTAGTTTATCTATCCCACACTAGATGTCACTAAATGTAGGTTTTATCGGGGTCGTACTCAGTATTTTTTACGAAGCAAATAGTTTTGTATAAAAGAGATTTTTTTTATCATTGATAATGTTTGTGTAGATTGAATTGAAATAAATTGTGAGTTTAAGAAGGGGAACCGTGTTATTATGGATGTCTCACTCGCTTTGAGAAAACGCAATTAGTGACATCTAGTGTGGGATAGATAAACTACATAATAAAATTATGACGTAGTTTAGATTATCTTTCCCACACTAGATGTCACTAAATGTAGGTTTTGCATGCATATTATAGAATAATTTTTGTGTTTAGGGGATGTTTGGTCACTCCAATTTGTCTGCCTGATAAAATATAACTTTATGATAGTTACTTTAATAACATATTAAAAGGCAGACATGTAAAAATAAGTTAAGTTCATTTATTTGTTGTGCAGCTTTAAAGCGTCAAAAGTTCTGGCCCATGAAAAGTGTCTTCTACTTACACACACTACTTCAGAATAATATTTTACAATATAAATATAAAAATCAGCCATACAAATTTAGGTTAATTTACCCTTATTTTTAGTTACCTTTCTCACCTGGTACCTGCCCAGGTGTCACAAGGCGAGCTTCACAACCACGCAGGTATTACAAAGCACACGAGACTCTACTGAGGACCTGAGGTTTCGTCCGTGTGAAAATAAGTTGTGTCTGCTCGCTCTGGGATCTTGGACTATTAGCGATAAGGCCGCCTTTTGCGCATTTCCTAGTTTTTAAGATAATTATGTCCTGTTTTTTACTTTTGTGCAATAAAGGGTATTGTATTGTAATTTCTCTTACGCTTTCAACATAGTTGATCACGATATTCTCCATGTCATACTTAAACATCTGCAGTTCTCATCCTCAGTGGTGGATTTCGCAGCGTATTTACGCGACAGACAACAATCAGTTTGATTGGATCGTGATTTGTCTGACTGGAAAACTCTTTCCTTACGTTTTAACTACCGACAAAAAGAGCGGTGTTATAAGTTTGACGTTAGTGTCGGTCTGTCTGTCTGTCTGTCTGCATCGTAGCGCTCGAACGGATGGTCCGATTTCGATGCGGTTTTTTTTACGTAAAACCAAGTTGCCTTGCGGTGGTTCGTAGCTATGATTGATGAAAATCGGTTTAGCCGTTTAAAAGTAATTGGGGATTAACGTTTGAAGTTATAGACAAATTATTTGATTATTTGATAGAGAAGGCCCTGACTTCAATATATTATATTGATGGCGCTACGTATATACCTATATCACTAGATGGCTTTCTTGACGTTTCGGGGATTTTTAATTTGCCTAGCAAATAAACTTGTTATGTAACAAGATATACATATAACATGACAGAATATGTACTTTTTTATTTTGCTTTAAGAGTAGGGGAAGATAAAGGGGTGGTGACAAATTGTATTCTACGCCTGCCGTCTCCACACGGCCATGAATGTATGTTAGTTTCTTTATTTTACTATAACTTCAAAATGTCTAAACAGATTTGTATGGGGTATAAATTTTAATTTCATTAATTCATTGCTTACATGTACATTACAACATTATAAAGATAACACAATCTTAATAATCATACATTGACAAAGAAATTTTCTGTAAGTAAATAAATTTTTAAGTCGTGTTTTTTACCCGCCTGCAGCAAAGCCCAAAAGGAGGGTTATGTGTTTGTGACCTGTATGTATGTTCGAGTCTGTTCCCTCATAACTACTAAACGGCTAAACAACCAACGTCGTTTCTGATCGGTGCAACAATCTACTATTCCTGGTCAGTCTGGAAGTCTCTCAATAGACTCCGGGCTGGTGTTGGGAGGTGTCGGGAAAACCGAGTTAGGTGGCGTCACGCTGATAACGACCTTTGCGACTGCGGTGCCATTCAGTCGATGGATCTCTGTCATGTCCGAGCTGCTCTACGTCATGTAGCATAAATGACCTATGAAGCTAACGACAGAGCTTTCGCCGTGGCCACATACTGGTCAAAGATGATTTGAAATTGAAGCTACAGTAAAACCATTTCGACTCGATAAGAAGAAGGCTAAACAGATTTTAAAATCCATCTTTACCACTAAAGTATCGTAGGCATTAATAAAATTATTCCGTAGTCTGTAGTTTTAGTTTTTATAATTATATCTTATTAATTATTTGTAAACTAGTTTTATTCCCTATCTTTGCAGGAATGTCTCTGATAGTCTTGTGCACATTCATGGTATCCTTTTTTGGCTACGTTGCTTATACATCAAGTAGTGAAAGCCCGTTGACTAATAATTTTCCACAAAACATGTAAGTATCTACATAATCAGGATTTTGTATTAAATAAAATAAAAAAAACTGTATTGCAACCACAGTAATACTTGCTGTAACCACAGTAATACATAATGAGGATCAGTCTATGTTTTTTGTTAAGTATGTAGATTGATAACAATAAGAAAACCATAACATACAGTGAAAAAAATATCCAAATCCGACAAAAAATTACGAAGATACAGCGATTATTATACTGCAACAATTCAAAAAATGCCCGCGCGTACGTGTCTCGAATTTCGATTCCTGTGACGTCATTCTCTGACTCATCCCGGACTGCTCGCCGTGCGCGCTCACCTTTGTAGGTAAATATTCCATACCTACTCACATTTTTGTGGCGTGTTTGTCATGCTTTGTTGAGTTGTGGTATAAATATTGTATCGCGATCGTGCCATAGTGCAAGAGTACAACTAGGAGTAGGTACTCCAAACAAACAATTTTTTTCGTGTTGCGACGGACCAAATATCTAGAAAAAGTGGAGCAGTGTTATGAAGAGAGATCCGCTAGCAAGCAAGAGTACTCTTTACTGTTGCGAAGATCATTTTGACGTAAGTTTTAAATACTTATTATAATATTAAGTGCAAAGTACCTACCTATTACACAATCAATAGAAATAGGTTATATTATATACAGGCTGATTTTTAAACCACCAGCCAAATTTTTCGAGCAAGTTCAGTCCATGATACTGAACTACTTTCTATAAAAAAAGTTATTAAAAATCGATGAAAATTTTTTGTCCTCCCATAGAAAATCCGTTTGACTGAGCGCTGATTTGTATGAAAAGGCTAATCTTTATTTTAGTTTTTCGTTAAGGTGAAGACATAAGAGAAACAGTGTAATCGAAGTGATTTTGGGCAAATATTTTGGCTTAAATATAGAACGTGAAGTTTTGAAATATTTATATACTGTATAGGATATCCTAAAGTGTTGCTTTACGATTGAAAATGCTTGCTTTTAGTTTCTATTCACATCCAGAAATAATTTGAAAAGCGTCGATCTGTTATTTTTTGGGCAAATTTTTTATCATTATTACAAATCCATTTTAAACCTATACTGGATATATTTGTGACTTTAGTTTGTGTCTATTATTCAACATTCCAATAGTTGGAAAAAGTAATCAAACAATTGAATAATTTAGAAAAAAGAATTTACGCCTACTGAAAACATGAAAACGTCAAAACTATATTTGCTTGCAAAAACTATCAGGCGCAAAAGCATTCGGCGGCGCGGCGTTGCCGATCTGTGCAGCGTTTGTAAACGCGGCGTTGTTGCCAGCTCGTGCACGTTTCGCTACCTAACCTACGAGTATTGTGATATATTTGATGGAAAAAGTCACAATGTGATAATTTCGAGCTGTTGTATATTTGATTTTAAAAAAATGGGTAATGTTTATTTTTCGTGTATGTAAGTGGCCAACACTGGTGTCAGATGTTTCAAGCTGCCTTAAGGCATCAGACATAGCTTGACGACTGCCATACAATGACTCTCGGTTGTCATTGCCAACGGCTTTTAGGTGCTTTCCGAAGCACGGAGGAGCTCGAGAAATTTTTGTATCACTTGTGGTCACCCATCCAAGTACGGACCACACCCGGGGTTGCTTAACTTGCAGTAGCGGCGTTAGGGTAGGGCGCGGTTGGGCGACCGCCCAGGGCACCAGATACAAAGGGGTGACAGGGGGCGTTTTTGGGCAAGGGGGGTAATAATAAATATATAAATAGCGGCTGGTTAATGGCGGCAACTCCTAAACTCTTATTTGTATGCATATTGTAAACGAAGGGAGGAAGGGGGTGGGCCCTTCCTCCCTTCGTTCACAATGGAGTGGCAAATTTTAAGAATTCTATATCATACTTGCACCCCTCCCCCCCGTCGGCAGAAATAAATCCTATAAGATTGAAGCCTAACTCAGAGTCTAAATTGCAGTTTGAGGGGGGAGGGGGGGGGGGGACTCGCCCGGGCCGCTGGTAGAGCTAAAACCGGCACTGTTAAGAGAAGAAATAGGCGGAACAGTTTAAATTATTTGACTTTAGTTTTACGACCGGCCGGGCGGCCGCCTGACGTCAAACCTCTTTGAGAATGTATTTGTTCCAAAAGTTTTACAACCGGCCGCTGCTCGACGTTAACCCTGCTTAGGAATACAATTGTAGCACGAGATGTCCTTTAGTTGCCTCTTACGACATCCACGGAAGAGACATGGAGTAGTCCTATTCTAACCCGTTCCGGGTTGGAATAGGACTGGACCACACTGGAAAGTTGAACAAATAGAATAAGTATAATAGGTAGGTACTCATGTTCATTTTGTAAGTAGTAATCTGATATGCATTCATCTGAATTGCAATGTTTTAGATTTTCTATGATTTTAACCGCACGGCACACAACCAAAGGATTTGACTCAGTACCTACATTGCGTGAATGTATAGAGTTATATCGATTCAGAGACGTCATTGTTTAAATTATACCTACTGAAGTTGTTACAACAAATAATCCAAATAATTAAATTCGTTTTGTTTTTACCCGACTACGTCGAACGAAAAAAGAGGTTTATGCATGTGTTTCGCCGCTATGCATGTATGGTACGTGTTCATCTGTTCCCTCGGCATAATGATGATATCCATGGAAAAAAAATACACGTGTATATTAAATACACGTGTATATGTATCCAAGTTTTTCAAAATTTCTGAAGGCCGTACCTAATTTTTTGGGGGTCCAGTGCTGCCCCCATTTAAAATAAATCATTTCAAAGTAAACGGAGATATCATTTAAAATTTGAGAACGGTTTGTGTTGGTATGTATTAGTAGTTATTGGTATGTGTTGATAAGTATTGGTATGTGTTGGAGATAAAATATGAAGCATTGTAAGATCTAAAACCTTTCCTAATTTCATAGGAAAAGTTAAGCCTATATGATATATCCATATACAAAGTAAAGAGGAGTAAACTTGTCTAGTTTTATTTACCCTATACTACTTACATTTTACCTCTTTACTACTTACATTTTTAACTTTGGTTCAATTATGGAAATTTACAGATTTAATGTTATGTAAATACTAAAGTTAATTTTTATGAGTACAATAGCCTCTCGGCTTATCTATCAGACAACACCGTCACACTCACGTTCTTTTCTTTCTCTTTAACATTCTATTTAATCCTCGCTCACACGTATATCTTCATGAAAAATTCTCCTTTAAAGTTTTTGATAGCCGTCGTCGTTCGTAGTGAACCACTTCTACAGATCCCAGATCACATTCCTCACAGACCTACGCGAAGTCCTTCGCTGTGCTCGCTGCGCGTTTATGGAACGCTTTACCAGTGGAGATAAAATGTCTCAATTATTAGGCTCCTTTAAATCTAGACTTGAGTAATATAAAATATTTATTTATATATTATATGTAGCATATTCATTAGGTATGTATGTAGTGTATTTGTAGCGTTTAAGCTTTATCATTATACTTGTTTTTTTTTTCATTGCTCTGTACGTACTTCTGCCTTCCTACTAAATTTGTAACTATCCTCTGCCCTACCTACTGGTTGACTGGAAGAGATCCCTTCTGGGATAAGTCCACCATTTGTAATATCAATTATTTTATTATGTGTAACTATCGCTGATGTACAATAAAGGTTTTTAAATGAATTGTAAAATTATTACCATCATAGAAAGCCTTATACGTCGTATAAGATAATAATGTTTATGTGAAACCATTTTTTATCTATTTTGTTTCGTACAAATTCTTTAGATAGTAAGAGAAAAGTTGAATTATGTTTTAATTTCTATTTTGAAAAATTGTTTCGAAAAGTATTTACTGTGTTTCATTTAACATCAACTATCAACATACCCTGTATTAATTATTTATAAAAATACAATAGGGGTCATCCCTATTGTATTTTTATAAAGATAGTTGATGTAAAATGAAACAAAGTGAGTACTTTTGCAACATGTAAATACTCAACGCTTGTGCAAAGCATGTACTGGTCTTACTTGATTGATATTTAATGCACAAGACTATTTAATTGTAGCGAAAAGTAACAGAAATGGTTGTTTTTTTTACTGGTGTGACTTTCGTGGTCAGGTTTTTTCAGCATTTTATATCTTTATCAATGAGAATCAATAAATTAACAGAAAACAGATTTTGACTAGTGTTTCGCATGCATCATGATTTTTTTAAGTACGGTACTTTTTGAATTTTTGAAATCCGTTCATAAATGCAGAAGATATTCAATATTTTATTGGACCCGATTTAAAAACACGCGTCTGCCAGCCAAGTAGTGATGACGTCACTCCGGACCATACGGTACGCCACCGCCGCGCGCCGTCCGCCCGCAAATATCGTGGTTAGTGGTCAACACTGTTGGTTTTTTGCATTGTTTCGGTAACTGTAATAATAAGTAACAAATTGAAAGATGGATTTGAAAAAGGACTATCCATAAATCAGTATTTTATATATTTATGGGTACGGAACCCTGAAAATTAGTTAATCGTAACATTTATTGCAGGTTAAAATACAGTTGTCTCCTGAACTATGCATGTACCTACGTAGGTAGATAGGCGTTCAGATAACCCAAACGTTTACTTTTAGATTTTAAGCAATGGCCGATGGGTTATTAAAAGGCTGTACCAGGTTGAATTAGATAAATCTAGCAATAATGAGAAAAAGAGATAGATAGGTACCTATAATATAACCTATTTCTATTGATCGTTTAGGTATGTAGGTACATACTTAATTAATACTAAATAAGTACTATAATATGTCAAAATGATCTTCGCAACAGTAAAAAGTACCTACTCTTGCTTGCTAGTGGATCTCTCTTCATAACAATGATCCACTTTTTTATAGTTTTTTGGTCCGTTGGAACACGAAAAAAAACGGCCAAGTGAAAGTCAGACTCGCCCATGAAGGTTCCGTAGCAGCAAGTAACATAATATAAAAGTTCATGTAGTTCGTTGTAACTTTGATCGATGTTTTAATGATAGTGTATTTTTTTTAAGTTATTTGCGGTTTACGATTTATGACGTATAAAAAAAAACTACTTACCAGATCTCGTTCAAACCAATTTTTGGTGGAAGTTTGCATGGTTATGTACATCATATATTTTTTTAGTTTTATCATTCTTTTATTTTAGAAGTTACAGGGGCGGGGGGGATACACACACATTTTACCACTTTGGAAGTGTCTCTCGCGCAAACTATTCAGTTTAGAAAAAAATGATATTAGAAACCTCAATATCAATTTTGAAGAGCTATCCATAGATACTCCACACGTAAGGGTTTGATAAAAAAAATTTTTGAGTTTCAGTTCTAAGTATGGGTTCCCCCCAAAATTTATTGTTTTTTTTTCTATTTTTGTGTAAAAATCTTAATGCGGTTTACAGAATACATCTACTTATCAAGTTTCAACAGTATAGATCTTATAGTTTTGGAAAAAAGTGGCTGTGACATACGGACGGACAGACAGACAGACAGACAGACATGACGAATCCATAAGGGTTCCGTTTTTAGCCATTTGGCTACGGATCCCTAAAAATTGTTTGTTTGGAGTAGGTACCTACTATTAGAATTAGAATTTCATTGTTCCGGATTTTTTTGTTTAAAGCAATATATTTCTGGCAACAAATAAGTTGTTTGAATTTAATAGCAAATAATGTTTTTACGTCAAAACATGGGTATATACATTTGTATTAAATTCTCGTAAAAATAGACTAAAATAGTCAATCTTATAATCTCTGTAAAATATTTTGGGCGAATCTATAACGTGAATAAGTCTGTGTGTAACAACTAACGACGCGCAAAAAACTTTTTGAAAAGTGATATCTGCTTGCCGTCCATTGTATGTAATTCCGGTTTTTTGATAGATGGCGCTGGCCATGTTTCTATGTGTGCACACTCAGTGTGCGTATTAGGTTGTGCATGTGTGAGTGAAAACAAGCGAGGTCATTTGCCTATCTCTTCGCCTTAATTGTTTTTATGGAAAGTAGTTCAGTATCATGGACTGAACTTACTCCAGAAATTTGGCTGGTGGTTTAAAAGTCAGCCTTAATAGGTACCTACCTATCTCTTTTTCTCATTGTTGCTAGATTTACCTAATTTAACCTGGTGCGCCTTTTGTTAAGCCATCTCTCAAAATCTTAAAATAAACTTGTGGGTTATCTAAACACCAATCTACGTAGGTATATGAATTTTTAAGGAGACAACTGTACTGTTTTAACTTGCGATATACGTTAAGATTAACTATTTTTCAGGGTTTACAGACAGCGGAGTCTCAGTACCCATAGGGTCCCGTACCCAAAGGGTGGCACCCTTTGGGTACGGGACCCTATTACTGAGACTCCGCTGTCTGTCAGTCTGTCCGTTTGTCCGTCCATCTGCCACAGGGCTCTATCTCTTGAAACGTAGCTAGATACTTGAAATTTTCACCGATTATGTATTACTGTGGCCGCTATAACAACAAATACTAACAAGTAATGATTAAAAAACTGGCCAAGTGCGAGTTAAACTCGCGTGTTGAGGGTTGTAATCTACAAGCAATGAACTATATTTTGTATTTTTTTTAATTTTAGGCCCAGTAGTTTCGGAGGTTAGGAGAATGGTTAATTTTCGTCTTCTTTCTTGATTAAAATCAAAACTATTTATTTTAAAATAATAAAAAATATATATTTGAGATCCTCATAATAAGCCCTTTTATTTGATACTAGCTGTGCCCGCGACTTCGTTCACGTGGTTGTCGGAAAGTAATGTTATATAGCGTAAAGCCTTCCTCTATAAATGGACTACCCAACAAAAAAAGAATTTTTCAAATCGGACCATTAGTTCCTGAGATTAGCGCGTTTACACAAACAAACAAACAAACAAACAAACAAACAAACAAACAAACAAACAAACAAACAAACAAACAAACAAACAAACAAACAAACAAACAAACAAACAAACAAACAAACAAACAAACAAACAAACAAACAAACAAACAAACAAACAAACAAACAAACAAACAAACAAACAAACAAACAAACAAACAAACAAACAAA
The DNA here is from genome assembly GCA_963576875.1 of Acrobasis repandana. Classification (NCBI taxonomy): domain Eukaryota; kingdom Metazoa; phylum Arthropoda; class Insecta; order Lepidoptera; family Pyralidae; genus Acrobasis; species Acrobasis repandana. The sequence continues at coordinate 7,470,281 of OY756241.1, read as the reverse complement.
CAAACAAACAAACAAACAAACAAACAAACAAACAAACAAACAAACAAACAAACAAACAAACAAACAAACAAACAAACAAACAAACAAACAAACAAACAAACAAACAAACAAACAAACAAACAAACAAACAAACAAACAAACAAACAAACAAACAAACAAACAAACAAACAAACAAACAAACAAACAAACAAACAAACAAACAAACAAACAAACAAACAAACAAACAAACAAACAAACAAACAAACAAACAAACAAACAAACAAACAAACAAACAAACAAACAAACAAACAAACAAACAAACAAACAAACAAACAAACAAACAAACAAACAAACAAACAAACAAACAAACAAACAAACAAACAAACAAACAAACAAACAAACAAACAAACAAACAAACAAACAAACAAACAAACAAACAAACAAACAAACAAACAAACAAACAAACAAACAAACAAACAAACAAACAAACAAACAAACAAACAAACAAACAAACAAACAAACAAACAAACAAACAAACAAACAAACAAACAAACAAACAAACAAACAAACAAACAAACAAACAAACAAACAAACAAACAAACAAACAAACAAACAAACAAACAAACAAACAAACAAACAAACAAACAAACAAACAAACAAACAAACAAACAAACAAACAAACAAACAAACAAACAAACAAACAAACAAACAAACAAACAAACAAACAAACAAACAAACAAACAAACAAACAAACAAACAAACAAACAAACAAACAAACAAACAAACAAACAAACAAACAAACAAACAAACAAACAAACAAACAAACAAACAAACAAACAAACAAACAAACAAACAAACAAACAAACAAACAAACAAACAAACAAACAAACAAACAAACAAACAAACAAACAAACAAACAAACAAACAAACAAACAAACAAACAAACAAACAAACAAACAAACAAACAAACAAACAAACAAACAAACAAACAAACAAACAAACAAACAAACAAACAAACAAACAAACAAACAAACAAACAAACAAACAAACAAACAAACAAACAAACAAACAAACAAACAAACAAACAAACAAACAAACAAACAAACAAACAAACAAACAAACAAACAAACAAACAAACAAACAAACAAACAAACAAACAAACAAACAAACAAACAAACAAACAAACAAACAAACAAACAAACAAACAAACAAACAAACAAACAAACAAACAAACAAACAAACAAACAAACAAACAAACAAACAAACAAACAAACAAACAAACAAACAAACAAACAAACAAACAAACAAACAAACAAACAAACAAACAAACAAACAAACAAACAAACAAACAAACAAACAAACAAACAAACAAACAAACAAACAAACAAACAAACAAACAAACAAACAAACAAACAAACAAACAAACAAACAAACAAACAAACAAACAAACAAACAAACAAACAAACAAACAAACAAACAAACAAACAAACAAACAAACAAACAAACAAACAAACAAACAAACAAACAAACAAACAAACAAACAAACAAACAAACAAACAAACAAACAAACAAACAAACAAACAAACAAACAAACAAACAAACAAACAAACAAACAAACAAACAAACAAACAAACAAACAAACAAACAAACAAACAAACAAACAAACAAACAAACAAACAAACAAACAAACAAACAAACAAACAAACAAACAAACAAACAAACAAACAAACAAACAAACAAACAAACAAACAAACAAACAAACAAACAAACAAACAAACAAACAAACAAACAAACAAACAAACAAACAAACAAACAAACAAACAAACAAACAAACAAACAAACAAACAAACAAACAAACAAACAAACAAACAAACAAACAAACAAACAAACAAACAAACAAACAAACAAACAAACAAACAAACAAACAAACAAACAAACAAACAAACAAACAAACAAACAAACAAACAAACAAACAAACAAACAAACAAACAAACAAACAAACAAACAAACAAACAAACAAACAAACAAACAAACAAACAAACAAACAAACAAACAAACAAACAAACAAACAAACAAACAAACAAACAAACAAACAAACAAACAAACAAACAAACAAACAAACAAACAAACAAACAAACAAACAAACAAACAAACAAACAAACAAACAAACAAACAAACAAACAAACAAACAAACAAACAAACAAACAAACAAACAAACAAACAAACAAACAAACAAACAAACAAACAAACAAACAAACAAACAAACAAACAAACAAACAAACAAACAAACAAACAAACAAACAAACAAACAAACAAACAAACAAACAAACAAACAAACAAACAAACAAACAAACAAACAAACAAACAAACAAACAAACAAACAAACAAACAAACAAACAAACAAACAAACAAACAAACAAACAAACAAACAAACAAACAAACAAACAAACAAACAAACAAACAAACAAACAAACAAACAAACAAACAAACAAACAAACAAACAAACAAACAAACAAACAAACAAACAAACAAACAAACAAACAAACAAACAAACAAACAAACAAACAAACAAACAAACAAACAAACAAACAAACAAACAAACAAACAAACAAACAAACAAACAAACAAACAAACAAACAAACAAACAAACAAACAAACAAACAAACAAACAAACAAACAAACAAACAAACAAACAAACAAACAAACAAACAAACAAACAAACAAACAAACAAACAAACAAACAAACAAACAAACAAACAAACAAACAAACAAACAAACAAACAAACAAACAAACAAACAAACAAACAAACAAACAAACAAACAAACAAACAAACAAACAAACAAACAAACAAACAAACAAACAAACAAACAAACAAACAAACAAACAAACAAACAAACAAACAAACAAACAAACAAACAAACAAACAAACAAACAAACAAACAAACAAACAAACAAACAAACAAACAAACAAACAAACAAACAAACAAACAAACAAACAAACAAACAAACAAACAAACAAACAAACAAACAAACAAACAAACAAACAAACAAACAAACAAACAAACAAACAAACAAACAAACAAACAAACAAACAAACAAACAAACAAACAAACAAACAAACAAACAAACAAACAAACAAACAAACAAACAAACAAACAAACAAACAAACAAACAAACAAACAAACAAACAAACAAACAAACAAACAAACAAACAAACAAACAAACAAACAAACAAACAAACAAACAAACAAACAAACAAACAAACAAACAAACAAACAAACAAACAAACAAACAAACAAACAAACAAACAAACAAACAAACAAACAAACAAACAAACAAACAAACAAACAAACAAACAAACAAACAAACAAACAAACAAACAAACAAACAAACAAACAAACAAACAAACAAACAAACAAACAAACAAACAAACAAACAAACAAACAAACAAACAAACAAACAAACAAACAAACAAACAAACAAACAAACAAACAAACAAACAAACAAACAAACAAACAAACAAACAAACAAACAAACAAACAAACAAACAAACAAACAAACAAACAAACAAACAAACAAACAAACAAACAAACAAACAAACAAACAAACAAACAAACAAACAAACAAACAAACAAACAAACAAACAAACAAACAAACAAACAAACAAACAAACAAACAAACAAACAAACAAACAAACAAACAAACAAACAAACAAACAAACAAACAAACAAACAAACAAACAAACAAACAAACAAACAAACAAACAAACAAACAAACAAACAAACAAACAAACAAACAAACAAACAAACAAACAAACAAACAAACAAACAAACAAACAAACAAACAAACAAACAAACAAACAAACAAACAAACAAACAAACAAACAAACAAACAAACAAACAAACAAACAAACAAACAAACAAACAAACAAACAAACAAACAAACAAACAAACAAACAAACAAACAAACAAACAAACAAACAAACAAACAAACAAACAAACAAACAAACAAACAAACAAACAAACAAACAAACAAACAAACAAACAAACAAACAAACAAACAAACAAACAAACAAACAAACAAACAAACAAACAAACAAACAAACAAACAAACAAACAAACAAACAAACAAACAAACAAACAAACAAACAAACAAACAAACAAACAAACAAACAAACAAACAAACAAACAAACAAACAAACAAACAAACAAACAAACAAACAAACAAACAAACAAACAAACAAACAAACAAACAAACAAACAAACAAACAAACAAACAAACAAACACAAACTCTTCCGCTTTATAATATAAGTATAGATATGACACTGTAAGGTTTGCAAAAATCTTTTTTTATTTAAAAAAAATATTTGTTTTCTCTGCACATGTGTGTTTGGGTTACAGGATTATACCATCCTACCAAATTTCACCTGACTCGGTCCAGTAGGTTCGGAGCAAATCGGCTGTGACAGACGGACGTACAGACAGACGCACGAGTGATCCTATAAGGGTTCTGTTTTTTTGTTTTGAAAATGAAAATTGTTTTAAATGATGAAGGACTGATGGGAGACTGATCGCGTTAATCCGCTCGTATCATTCTCGCGTCAGTCACCGTGCTTTAGTTACTTTACTACACACTGTACACCAATGTACATAAGGTTCATTTTAGCTGTTTGCCGTACACGTACTTTTCATCAGTCTGCTGTCATTCTGGTTTGACCGTGTAACCGTGAAAAACATCCATCATTCTGGCGTCAGTCACGTCATTCCAGACTGATGGAATTGACTGATGCCAGACTGATAGTGTAGCCTACCTTTAACTATGTTGCTTTTTAGCATTTCTTATTCCAAATTTCATTGTGACATATAAGTTGTGTATATTTTTGTAATCTAATATTATAAAGCGGAAGAGTTTGTTTGTATGTTTAAACGCGCTAATCTCAGGAACAAATGGTCCGATTTGAAAAATTCTTTTTTTGTTGGTTAGTCCATTTATAGAGGAAGGCTTTAGGCTATATAACATTCCGACAACCACGCGAACGAAGTCGCGGGCACAGCTAGTCCTTGAATATAATCCTTACCCCACTCGATAGGTTTTGCAAAGAAAAGATTTTTCATGCCGCACAATTTGGCACCAGAAATCCACCATTTTGATTTCCAATAATTTCAATATAGTCTGTCACTAGTGGTTAAGACGAATCTAACCACGTATAATTTATTAAAATCGGTTTAGCCGTTTAGTAAGTAGTTACGAGGGAAAATAGAGTCGGACATACATACAGGTTAAACACACAACTCTCCTTTTGAGTTTTGCCCCAGTCGGGCAAAAATAAGATAAAGTTAAAAATTAAAGGGTCGACGATACAAGAAATTTCTATTTTTCAGCGTTTTAAAACCTTCACACTTTTCTTCGCACAGATGCCAAAAGTGGCCGTTTTTCGCAAATGTGCGAAGAAAAGCTTCACGTTCTCACTTTAAACTGTAAACAGTTGTTCATAAAATAGTTTAAAGGGTTATATCCGTTTCCTTTTAAATAATTTATTTCAAATGGGGGCAGCACTGGACCCAGGAAAATTCATGTAGGCTCTTAAAGAGTTACAGTCGAGTTAAAAACGGCACTGATTTAAAGAGGAAGTTGTAAATAGCAGTTTTGGTAAGTTAAAAATTATAAATGGCATGTTTAATAACTAGTTCAGATGTTAAAACTAAGCAGTAAAGTAAACAAAAATGAGTAATAAAAAATAATGAACTGGATCAGTGAATATACATATAATTGAGCAGGAAAATAATTAAATGGGCGGTAAAAAAAATTAAACGAGAGGTTTTCCCTAACCTAGTAAAATGGATAAAACCGACCTAGCAGTTCGCAGTCGCAGTTCTAACCTAACCTAACCTTTAGGTTTTCCCTAACCTAGTAAAAAGAATAGAACTAGTAATATGATATAATAACCGACTAATAGATTTTTATTACTGTTCATGTTTTACTGTCGCAATAATTAATCAACCACCATTAAATTAAATAACTGCTCAATATGTTTTCCAACTGATCATAATAACATCTCGAATATTTAAAAAACAGCAGAAAAAATTATTTCCCTTTAAAAACCAACAAAAAATGTAAGTACTTGAAAAAGAAAAATTTCATACAAATTCAATAGAAAATTAGTTAGACAGTTGTTAAGTTCGTAAAACAAGTACTGACTACAGAAACCTAGATTGCGCGTGGCCCGACACGCACTTGGCCGGTTTTATTTCAAATTTATTCATCATCACCATAATCAGGTCTTATTAGTCTCCACTGCAGGAGCACGACCCTCTCTGTACTACCAGAGCCATATTAGCCAGAGCAGTCAGAGGATTTAGCCCACACTCTCCACGCTGGCCAGACGGGTTGGAGGGGTCTCACTGAGGTTTATAAGCTTTGTTTAGCTTGTGTTTCCTAAGAATCAGTTCACACCAAGACGCGACGTAGCGCGCACTTTGGAAGAAATATAGAACTTGTTTACTAGGTAAAAATGTACTAATTTCAGCGACAGCCCGCTTTGCCGCGCTGCGTAGCGCTGCATAGCGAGGCGCAGCCGGCTCTCACTCTTTTTGTCTGGTAACCAAGTTCTATATTTCTTTCACGTGCGCGCTACGTCGCGTCGCGTCGCGTCTCGGTGTGAACTGACCCTAAGTCACCTTCTACGACATCCACGAGAAGATTTGGAGTGGTGAGTGGTCCTATTCTACTCTGCCGGAAACCACACGGCTAATTTATTCATTTATATTTTCCTTGCGTCTTTGGGTCACTAACTTGAAGGCCGTACCTGAATTTTCCGGGGTCCAGTGCTGCCCCCATGGTAAAGCTTAACGTTCTCATTATAAACTGTAAACAGTAGTTCATAAAATACTTTAAAGGGTTATCTAGGACTTGGTAGTTGCAAAGTTTTAAATGCTGTCTCCGTTTTCTTTGAAATGATTTATTTAAAATGGGGGCAGCACTGGACCCCGGAAAATTTAGGTACGGCCTGAATACCTATGGTACCATATTTCAACTCAATCGGTCCAGTAGTTTCGTTCGATTTTGTGAAATGCGACGGAAGTGGGGTAGCGCGCGCTATTTGATTTGACCAATGAGCGCGGTCGCTTATATTATTACCAAGGTGAGATGTAAGATATTACACACAAAGAAATTGTATACAATCTTGAATGCTTACGAAGTGGCAAAGCCGTTCCCAGAAAATATACCTAAAGTTATTATTTATTATATTTATTTAGCTCTCCCCTTCTACTTTATTGCACTGACAGTTTGCGGGAAAGGGACGCCTATAACTTTAGGTAAATTTTTTGGGAACGTTAGGTATTTAAACATTAGATAGCATTATGAAAATATGAGCTTTATGCGTGCGTGGCATAGGTATGCTTAATTTTCAATGTTGTTTTTTTATTGTAGTTGTTATTCTAGATTGTATTATAAATTCTTTGATTACACATCATATGCGACTGCTGTAAGGCTCACTCGTTCTTTTTTAAGTCGGTAGGTACCTACACCTGTGATTTTTTTTTTCAGTGGCACTAAATTTTTCAAGGGTTGCGTAGCAGCCATGCTCTACGTCACTCATGCGTTAAACTTCTGGGTGCCTTTTAACTTGGCTTTTTACTACCTTAAAAAAAGGCACAGACCCAACAAACAGCTCATGTGGGAGTTGATTTACAGAGCTTGCTTCGTAACGCTCATATCTGTGATTGCGATAATCTTCCCTGATATCAATGGAATTATGGGTTTCGTGAGTATTTATTATTTTAGAGCTTTATTTTAATGAGCGAGCGAGCGATGCGAACTAATATTGTTAGAAATCACGTCACACATTGCCAAACACTTTGTGCGGTTCCGATCCCCTGGGAGACACCCTTAACACCCTTATACTTTGGTCATAGTATTAAGGCCGTACTTAAATTTTCCGGGGTCCAGTGCTGCCCCCATTTAAAATAAATCATTTTAAAGAAAACGTAGACATCATTTAAAATTGTGCACCTACCAAGTCCTAGATAACCCTTCAAAGTATTTTATGAACTACTGTTTACAGTTTAGTGGCCAAAAGAGGCCGTTTTTCGCAAATGTTTGTAGTAAAGCTTAACGTTCTCACTTTAAACTGTAAACAGTTGTTAATAAAATACTTTGAAGGGTTATCTAGGATTTGGTAGTTGCAAAATTTAAATGATGTCTACGTTTTCTTTGAAATGATTTATTTTTAATGGGGGCAGCACTGGACCTCAGAAAATTCAGGTACGGCCTTAAATAAAGGACGTCTGGCCCTCGCTGGTTCTCGCTCTATTTCAGCCTTTATAAAATAAGGGAGGTCTGCCCCTTTTTCTTTGAAATGATTTATTTTAAATGGGGGCAGCACTGGACCACAGAAAATTCAAGTATGCCCTGAATTTTCCGGGCATATTTTGTATGAAAATGCCGAATTTTGAAGTGAAAACTTCTTTAGTGGCGTTGTGCACTTTTTTTGTAATGGGTAAAAAATGTTAAACTCGCGTCAGGACACGTGTGCTGACGAAAATTCGTAAGACGGAATGACAGCCGGCGCGGCGTAGGAGAGGAAGTATTTATACTATAATTTCGACGAAGCTGTCAGCCGGCTCGTTGGTCTAGGGGTATGATTTTCGCTTAGGGTGCGAGAGGTCCCGGGTTAAAATCCCCGACGGGCCCAAACCTTTTTGAAGTAAAAACTTCTTTAGCGGCGTTGTGCACTTTTTGTCATGTTTGTGTACGATAGCGCAATAAATAAATATTGTATTCTACCACATAAATGATAGTACTTTTATACTGATAATTAAAGCAATTCGTGCAAAATTATTCCCTAACCATTCCAAAATACCAAAAATGCACAACGTTAATATTCAAGTTTTCACTTTTGCCGGCACTCCCGGAGTGCAACCCGTCGTTTTTTTTTGTTTGCTGGCTGTTATTTTAATTTTATTATACTATAATTGATCTTGTATAGATCGTAGCTCGATTTATTACGGGTATGTCCCTTCCACTTTGTATAGAATTTTTTTATGGATATAGTTTTAGGAAATTTTTCAAAATGCCGGAGATATGGGGATTCAAAACTTTAAGAAGCTATTTTTAAAAATTTTCAAATAAGTATATGTCATCAAACTTTTTTTTTTACTTTGTCTGTACAACTTTATATCCGATAAACTTCAACGGGTTGGAGTGTGTCGCGAGGTTTACAGCTCACAGAGCGACTAGTATATAATATGTTACGGCTAAAAGCCGAAATGTGGCTACGCCTAGTTTTAGCCGGCTAGAACTAGGTGCAGCCGGTGTCAGGTGGTTACACTTGATGTAGCCTGCTCATCTTCGGCTAGAACTAGGTTTCGCCTTAATTATTCCGGCTAGAACTTTGAATTTGTATTGACGTTTAAAAAAGGTAATTGTTTTGACTTGTTGGCAACTAGCGGATTGGCGCTCTGTAGACTGTAGCTTGTAGCCTGTAGCCCAACAAAATTGTAGTCTTATTTATGAGTGGATGTAATCCAAAATTGGTCTTTCAGGATGCACCACCTACAGCAGAGTCGCGGCGGCCATTTGGATTAAATTATATTCAATACATAATATCATCAATTTTATTATATAATAAATTTTATTTAATTTCAAAGTTCGAGCGCTACATCTAAGTGTAACCACTTAGGCTGGCACCTAGTTCTAGCCGGTTAAAACTACGAGTAGGCGTAGCGTAGCCGCATTTCGACTTTTAGTCATAACATATATAATAAATTAAAAAGGAAAACCATCAGAGCTAAGTAGGGTTTACAATTAAAGAGCAAACTGTAAACAGTTGTTCATAAAATAGTTTGAAGGGTTATATCCTTCAAATAATTTATTTCAAATGGGGGCAGCACTAGACCCCGGAAAATTCATGTAAGCTCATAAAGAGTTATAGTCGACCAACTTATAAAATGTACTCGAAAAAGAAATATTTCATACAAATTCAATTGAAAATTAGTTATAGATGTTAGTTACGTAAAACAAGTACTGACTACGGAACCCTAGAGTGCGCGTGGCCCGACACGCACTTGGCAGGGTTTTTATTGTAAAGTGACTTGACGTCTGAACGTGTCATCTGAACGCGGCTTAAGAACCCGTATGACGCTTGATAGTACTTAGAGCGATCTTAAATATTATCAGTATTAACGAAATACTCACTTTGAAATAAAACACAGCAAAGTTCAGGACTAACTCTATACATAATATGTTTCGAAAACAAAATTACTTAGTTTTCTCGATAGAAAAAAATTGTGAAGTTCCTCTTGCTTCTAAATCACCTCAGAATTATACTAAAACGGAAAGTATTCGATTAATACATTAAATTAGCCCTTGTACCTTTGGATTATAATAATTGTATTAAACGTAAGGCAGGGATATGTCTTATTTTTTTAAATAACTCTTAAATATTCTTTGTAAAATGAAAAAACCTCAAAAACCAAAAACGCGTAAACCAGCCTCGTTGACCTCCCGTGATCTTTTCACCCCGCATAGCTCGCTGTCTCGCTTCGGCTAGAGTAAATTTGTGTGCGTGGAAACGGGAGCAAAATTTAGATTATCTACATCAAGCGCAGCCTTAATACAGTTGGGTAACATTCATCAGTCTACGACAGCCCTACGTTTTACTCACTCACTGACGTATGTACGTTAATCATGAATGTGTGTCATGTTTGTGCTTTGGCAATGTGTCAGTGCAATGTATCTAACTTATATTTATATTTTACCAGCTCGGCACGTTCTGTCTGTCCAACATGGCGTTCATCTGGCCCAACATAATCACCCTTCTCGTCCTGTACGAACGGCCTGGCTACGGCAAATATAGATGGCGGTTATGGAGAAGCGTCATCTTCATCATTATAGGGATATTCTTGTTCTGTTGCGGTTCTGCCGTTAATGTGTACGCACTTGTAAATGTTTTTATAAGTAACTTTTAATTTATTGTAGAACAAGAAGGATTAGAGAAAATTGTATTGGTGTACTGTACATGTTGTCCGGTGGCAGAATTCGGATTTCCTTTGCCAATATTTTAAAAATAAAAAAAAATTTTGGCCGTGAGTAATGACATAATTTTATTTTTCTTTTGTGCGCATTTGTGTAACAAAATGCCTGAGTGGACGTGTTTCAGCAAGACAAAAGTAAATTAAATAATAATATCAACAAAATATTGACTATTTATACCTGCAATAAAATTAAACTGAGTATTGAATACAAAAACTTGACTATGATAGCACGGAAGATCTGTTATAAATTATAGCATAAATAATTTATTTAATTTAAAATTAAATTATTATTTAATTTAAATTTAAAATTTAATGTAAAATTAAATATCTACATTTAAACGAGTAAGATAATACGAGTATATAATAATTAGGTACATTGTTTCTGTCCAGGATTAGTACCATAGTAATGATCTGGAACAGATGTAATAGTACACATTCCCCTACTCATGCAACTACAAACTGAGGTATTGTTTAGTTACTCTGTATTAGTATGTAAGGGGGATTTGGTGAACCAAGATACAGGATTCTCCAGTTCTCCTGCAAGTTCTATTTTTAAGTAAATTTAATGTATTTTAGTTTTGTACTTACTTGTTAAGACTTGTGGAGTGAAATGAAAATATTTGTATTCGTATTGTATTTTTATTAATTTCAGAAAAATCTATAAGAAGTAGGAACCCTCCTCACGCGAGTTTAACTCGCACTTGACCAGTTTATTTTCTATTGCATTTTTTATTTAGAAATCTGTCACCGGACACCTTTATGTCAGTTTTAGTCAACTGGCCAGTTCGAGAAACTCATTTTTTACTGCGGGAGTCATACCTACAACGAATGATTTGCTCGAGCATTTCCAAAGTTCCGTTTCACGTGATTTTTATTCGAGTTGATTTTTTTTTTAAATTTAGTCAAATTCGCTAAGTTTTCTGCGTGGAAGAAGAATACGATTTCTGGCTGACGCGATGATTTCAAATTCAAATTTCAAATTCAAAATATCTTTATTATCATAGGATATTTATAATATCTCTTAATAATAGTCACTTTGTTTTGTTTTGCACAAATGTTGACGTCAAATCGTTACTTAAAGCTAAGTTTACGCCGCTTCCTAGGTGCAAGTGCAGAAAAAGCGGCAACAAACTGCACTGCACGTTTTCTCCAAAGACGTCAACTAACAAACTAAAAACTTAAAATTAGTTATATAGATGGACAGAGATTACATTGTTGATTATATCATAATTAAATTGTATTAAAAGAATTACGAAATTTAAAATAATGTCAATTTGTAAATTTAGTATGTACTAATGTACCTAAATTATGACATCTCTAAGTATACAAACCTTTAAGAGGGACCCGCGCCAAGCTCAAGGCAGACCTTTTTGTCTTAAAGATAGTCATCGGTCCTATAATAAGCCTTCTCACAAAGTACTTTCTTTACATAAGCTTTGAATTTTGACCGATTCTGACAATTTATTATAAAAAAGTATACACTTCCCCATAAAAGACTTACTGACTGTATTCAGCCTGTAATACGGGCTAACTAAGTCATTCTTATTACGTAAGTTTCTATCTGTAAAATCACTTACTTTATTGAACATGGAAATATTTTTCCTTACATTCATTATATTTTCAAATATGAATTGTGATGCAAAAGTAAGTATACCTATTGCCTTGAATAATTCTCTCAGTGAGTCTCTCGATCCTAAACCGTAAATGGCACGAATTGCTCTTTTTTGTAAAAGAAAAATAGTCTGAATGTCGGTTGCACTCCCCCATAGAAGTATCCCGTACCTAAGACACTAGACTTTGAAAGTAACTAAAGTACACTTGTCTAGCAGTTGCTACATCTGTCAATTGTCTTATTCTCCTAACAGCGTAAGCCGCAGAGCTAAGCCTATTAGAACGTTTAGTCATATGAGCGCCCCATTGAAGTTTCGAATCAATTGTGATTCCTAAAGAGGTAGTACTTTCAACCAGATCGAGTTTCTGACCATTAATTAGTATGTCAACGAAGGCTTGATTCACATTAGGAAGAGAGAATCGAATGCATTGGGTCTTGTTCGCATTTAACATGAGGAAAACCAATCAGAAATTAAAGATAAGGTGCTGTTCACCGCGCTAGCATCACTGTTATGTCGATCTATTTTAAATATTAGTGTCATCAGCAAACAGCACCATGTCAGCCTCTTTCTCAACCATGTAAGGCAAGTCATTGACATAAACTAAGAAAAGGAACGGTCCTAAAATTGAACCTTGGGGTATTTCAAAAGTTAGTGATGGGTTAATGGTATTTCGTGACTTGAAACGCGAGCGGTAATTTGGAAAACTATACGTTTTGTGTTTGGATGACTTTCGCATTGAAAAATAGGTTTCCAGTTGATATGATTACCAACGCAGTGAATGTTGGTTGTGATCTACCTAAATATTGCGCATTGTCATTGACGGCTGAACGGCTGCCGCGGCAGCGAACGGATGATGATTGTCATAATGTAAGTCGGTTGTTTTATTTGTTAAAAATAATTATTATTGTGTAACTACAGCGCCGAGAGCGCGCGTCGTCGGCGCGTAAAAAATACGCCATCTGCGTTGGGTATATAACCAATAGTATACCAACGCAGATGGCGGCGTATACCTACTTAGTATAATATGGCGTAGCCATAGTAAATAACTGGTAGCATTCATAATTATATTGTTAAATAGTCTAGTACCTAGACATAATTAAAATAATGCAAACGGGAATTAACGCGAAACGTACTTTTTTATTTATTTTGCTGAGGTTTCGTCCGGGTTGCTGAACGTGGTCCCAGCGTGACTTCCGTTCGGTGCAACCCGGACGAAACGTCAGCAAAATAGATAAAAAGGGCACGTTTCTCGTTAATTCCCGTATGCATTTATTTAGTAATGATGCAACGCTATATTTTAAAAAGTATTTACCTAGACATTTTACCTGCAATTTACTCGATTGGATACAAGTATTTATTGTTAAATTTTTATACTATTTTAATGTGCTTTTTAGTGTTTTTGTTTTTTTAAAGATAAATGATTATATTATTTGTTTAATATTTGTTTTCATTATTATTCTTTTTATCTAGCGGCCCTAAAACTATTTTAGGGGTGGATTTATTCCATGATCCTGAACAACTTTCCACATGTAACATATGTCGAAATATGAAAAATATTTTTTGGCTTTCCTTACAAACTTGGATCAGCTGATCGGTCAACTTGTATGGGAGATCAAAAAATATTTTTCATATTTCGGTATTTTTTTTTTTCCTTGGGGAAAGTTGTTCAGTATCATGGACTGAATCCACCCTTAAAATAGTTTCAGTATATTTTGTTAGATTCTGTATACCTACCTCGAATGTATGGATGTATACAGAAATAATGCATCTTCTCTCTCTTCTTCATCTAAGCGTGTTCCCGCTTGCTCCTCAGCTGAGCTGCTTCGGAGCCCGGTGTGCGCTTTCCCGCTTTTTCTTCACCAAATATAACATTAATGTCATCATGTGAAGAAGGAATAGCCGGAACAGTTTTTACATGATATATAGCTTTATGACCGGCCGCCTGCCCGACGTTAACCCTCAAATGCAATGCAATTGTAGCACGAGATGTTTGTGCTTATATTAGTCCTTTAGTCGCCTCTTACGACATCCAAAGGAAGAGATGGATTTGTCCTATTATAGGCCGCAACCACTACACTACACCATGGGTAATTTATTTTATTACTAATTAAGATAAGCGGGTCTCTCACGTAAAAAATCAGGATACCCAACCATCCGCCACGCGCGCCGCCCACGCTATGCGCCGCTATAGCATCAGTGTAGTTCGGAACGACTTCGTGACCACATTCGCCCTGATGACGACCTCCAGATGGATCGAAACATGTCGGCCAGACACGGATTTTTTTACGAGAGAACCGCTTATATTAATTAGTAATGTCTGTGTCTCACGTTAGTTTTAACCAAAAAAATTATCTGATTTTGTTTATTTTAACTTTATTACAGAGAATTGTAACATTCTTCCAGTCAACCTACAGGTGGTGCTGATATTAGATCATTTCGGAAATAGATAATAAACCTACTAGTGTTGGACCGAATATTGGTTTTATATTCGGTATTCGGCATATTCGGCAGGTTTACCGAATATTCGTAATCTGCCGAAGATTCGGCTAAATCACCGAATGTTCGGCACAGTTTTTTTCCAGCTGTTTATTTCCCACTGCTGGGTAAAGGCCTCCTCTCTTACTTTCCACTCATAAAAGTCACTAGGCAAAGTGGTACCTACTCAAAGTTTATAGCCCACCTTTTTGTCTTTAAGATAGTCATCGGTCCTATAATAAGCCTTCTCACAAAGTACTTTCTTTACATAAGCTTTGAATTTTTTGTCTGGCATATCAAGGACCGATTCTGACAATTTATTATAAAAAAGTATACACTTCCCCATAAAAGACTTACTGACTGTATTCAGCCTGTAATACGGGCTAACTAAGTCATTCTTATTACGTAAAATCACTTACTTTATTGAACATGGAAATATTTTTCCTTACATACATTATATTTTCAAATATGAATTGTGATGCAAAAGTAAGTATACCTATTTCCTTGAATAATTCCCTCGGTGAGTCTCTCGATCCTAAACCGTAAATGGCACGAATTGCTCTTTTTTGTAAAAGAAAAATAGTCTGAATGTCGGCTGCACTCCCCCATAGAAGTATCCCGTAAGACATTAGACTGTGAAAGTAACTAAAGTACACTTGTCTAGCAGTTGCTACATCTGTCAATTGTCTTATTCTCCTAACAGCGTAAGCCGCAGAGCTAAGCCTATTAGAAAGTTTAGTTATATGAGCGCCCCATTGAAGTTTCGAATCAATGTGATTCCTAAAAAGGTAGTACTTTTAACCAGATCGAGTTTCTGACCATTAATTAGTATGTCAACGCAGGCTTGATTCACATTAGGAAGAGAGAATCGAATGCATTGGGTCTTGTTCGCATTTAACATGAGGTTATTGGCCGAAAACCAATCAGAAATTAAAGATAAGGTGCTGTTCACCGCGCTAGCATCACTGTTATGTCGATCTATTTTAAATATTAGCGAGGTGTCATCAGCAAACAGCACCATGTCAGCCTCTTTCTCAACCATGTAAGGCATAAACATAAACATTGACATAAACTAAGAAAAGGAACGGTCCTAGAATTGAACCTTGGGGTACGCCCATTTTCACATTAGACCCGTGTGATTTTACGCCGTTTATATCAACAGTTTGAAGCCTATCTGTTAAGTAAGATTACTAGTAAAAGAAGAGAACAAAAATAAAATAAATATACAGGTACAAATCACACTGATGAAGCTAGCCCCAAAGTAAGTTTTTTAAACTTGTGTTATGGGATACTAACTCAACGATATTATATTCTATGATAAATACAAAGGTATATAGATAAACACCCAAAACCCAGGACAATTTGAAAAAGGCCATTTTCCAACTTGCCCTGGCTGGGGATCGAACCCAGAAACTCCGGATTAGCGGTCTAGCGTGTTAACCATTACGCCACCGAGGTCGTCAATGTTTGTACTTTAATAAACTAATCAAGTTACTAATAAGTTAGGTACCTACTCAATTATACTAGTGATAAACTAAGATAAAAGGAGATCTTATATGAGACTCAATCAAACGTCATACAATAACACAGGAGTTTTTCTTTTTTTTTAGGAACATAACTTAAATAATTTACATTTCGTTATAGGTAACGTTTCAATTTAAAAAAAAATTGAAACGAATTATTTGGCCGAATATTTGGTTCGGTAATTTTTTTACCGAACATTCGGCCGAATGTTCGTATTCGGTGAAACCCATTTTCGGTCTATCACTACTACCTACATACCTAATAGAAATACACAAATACAAATACATATAGGTAAAGTACTAGTAAATTCCACAGATCCTAAATAAATACAAAGAATGGGGTATATAAAGTTATTAAAAATCGATAAAAATTTTCGTCCCCCATACTAATCAGCGCTCAGCCAAATGGATTTTGTATGGGCGGACGAAAATTTTTTAACGATTTTTAATAACTTCTTTTTTCACGATTTTCTCCAATTACTACTACTCTACAAGTACTACTACTCTCCATAGTGCCACTATTTGTTTGTTGTTTGTTTGTTTTATATCTTTATTGTACAAGAAATACGAGTAGTTACAAATTTGTATTAGCGGAACATTACAAATTACAGATGGCATGGTCGGAATATGAAGTTATCGAAAGGGGTTAAATTACTATCGTATGGAAATAAAAAGAGTATGAATAATAAAATAAACTGGCCAAGTGCAAGTTAAACTCGCGTGGAGAGGATTCCGTACAATTGATTGAATTCTTATAGGTTTTCCTGTAAGCTACAAGCAATGAACTATATTTTGTATTTTTTTTCAAAATTTTAGGCTCAGTAGTTTCAGAGATCAGAGGGGGGGGGGGGGGATGGTAAATTTTTTACTTATTTATTTATTTAATACTCTTTATTGTTCTAAAGTAAAACATACTTTTAACAAATGGCGGACTAATATATTACGGCTATTACCAAAATTATTCATTTTACAATTTTAACTAAAGTATATTTGAGATCCTCATAACGAGCCCTTTCATTTGATATATGACACAGTAAGGTTTGCAAAACTTTTTTTTATTTCCTAATTTGTCCCCCGAAAATGGACCCTATTTTAAAAAAATATTTATTTACTTTGCACACATGTGTTTGGCTCATAGGATTATAACATTCTACCAAATTTCACCTGATTCGGTCCAGTAGATTCGGAGCAAATTGGCTGTGACAGACGGACGGACAGACAGACGCACGAGTGATCCTATAAGGGTTCTGTTTTTTCATTTTTTGTACGGAACCCTAAAAATATGTCTGTCTATCTATATCTAAGAGTGGAGTAAAACTTCTCTTCCATTTCCCTCTCATTTGCCAGCCGTTTTACTTCACTTTACGAGACGACGACGACGTTTAGCTTTTTTAGGTAGGTAGGTATCTGAAGTTATCAAAACAGAATCAGAAACACAAACATCTCGTGCTACAATTGCATTCCCAAGGAGGGTTAACGTCGGGCGGCGGCCGGTTGTAAACCTTTTTGCACAAATACATACATTCCCAAAGAGGGTTGACGCCAGGCAGGCGGCCGGTTGTAAATCTATAGCCAAATCATTGAAAGTGTTTTGGCTATTTCTTCTCTATTTTGCAAGGTCTTTGGCATCCTTGGGTGACCATTGACATGCATATTATATTTGGAGAAGAAAAAGCGGGAAAGCGCACCCCGGGCTCCGAAGCAGCACAGCTGAGGATGCAACCGGGAATGAAGAAGGTATCTGAAGTTATCGAAGTCCGGTAGAGATGCATCTTCTACTTCTCTCTCATATGAATTGTCTTAAGATTCGGATTCAGAGTGACTATCATCTCTAAGTTGAACTGGTGATCTTTATATGATTTATTTATTACTTTTACTAAGAATCGTTGCGAAATCGGTCGCTATTTCACCTGGACTTAGAACTTCCGTCTGATAATATTGGACCATCCATGCTGAATTATCCGTCTGTTTCCTGAAAAAAAAATAGATGGGTCTTAATACCCCTTGCCCACATAGTTACCGTCAGTATGATTTTATTTTTGTAATATCGCTTTAAAAAAAAACTATGCATACCTTATATTAGACATTTGCTTTAGGGAAATGACAAAATTGAGGTTTAGGTAGCTGATTTTCCAAAACTACGATCCGTCTTATTATACAAACAGGACTAACTTTGTTACTAGGTTTAATGATACATCGCCCAGCTGTACAGTACGTCCAGCTGGAAGCTCTTCTGGAAGGACGAGCATTTTTTGGGAAACATCCTGCCGGAAGACGCCATGAGTCCTGCTGGCAGTACGAGATTTGTATGAGAATTGGTCCGGTCCAATTCAATTCAATTCAATTCAAAATATCTTTATTATCATAGGATATTTATAATATCTCTTAATAATAGTCACTTTGTTTTGTTTTGCACAAATGTTGACGTCAAATCGTTACTTAAAGCTAAGTTTACGCCGCTTCCTAGGCGCAAGTGCAGAAGAAGCGGCAACAAACTGCACTGCACGTTTTCTCCAAAGACGTCAACTAACAAACTAAAAACTTAAAATTAGTTATATAGATGGACAGAGATTACATTGTTTATTATGTCATAATTAAATTGAATTATAAGAATTACGAAATTTAAAATAATGTCAATTTGTAAATTTAGTATGTACCAATGTACCAAAATTATGACATGTCTAAGTAGGTATACAAACCTTTAAGAGGGACCCGCGCCAAGCTCAAGCCAGACCTTTTTGTCTTTAAGATAGTCATCGGTCCTATAATAAGCCTTCTCACAAAGTACTTTCTTTACATAAGCTTTGAATTTTCTGTCTGGCATATCAAGGACCGATTCTGACAATTTATTATAAAAAAGTATACACTTCCCCATAAAAGACTTACTGACTGTATTCAGCCTGTAATACGGGCTAACTAAGTCATTCTTATTACGTAAATTTCTATCTGTAAAATCACTTACTTTATTGAACATGGAAATATTTTTCCTTACATACATTATATTTTCAAATATGAATTGTGATGCAAAAGTAAGTATACCTATTTCCTTGAATAATTCCCTCAGTGAGTCTCTCGATCCTAAACCGTAAATGGCACGAATTGCTCTTTTTTGTAAAAGAAAAATAGTCTGAATGTCGGCTGCACTCCCCCATAGAAGTATCCCGTAAGACATTAGACTGTGAAAGTAACTAAAGTACACTTGTCTAGCAGTTGCTACATCTGTCAATTGTCTTATTCTCCTAACAGCGTAAGCCGCAGAGCTAAGCCTATTAGAAAGTTTAGTTATATGAGCGCCCTATTGAAGTTTCGAATCAATTGTGATTCCTAAAAAGGTAGTACTTTTAACCAGATCGAGTTTCTGACCATTAATTAGTATGTCAACGCAGGCTTGATTCACATTAGGAAGAGAGTATCGAATGCATTGGGTCTTGTTCGCATTTAACATGAGGTTATTGGCCGAAAACCAATCAGAAATTAAAGATAAGGTGCTGTTCACCGCGCTAGCATCACTGTTATGTCGATCTATTTTAAATATTAGCGAGGTGTCATCAGCAAACAGCACCATGTCAGCCTCTTTCTCAACCATGTAAGGCATAAACATAAACATTGACATAAACTAAGAAAAGGAACGGTCCTAGAATTGAACCTTGGGGTACGCCCATTTTCACATTAGACCCGTGTGATTTTACGCCGTTTATATCAACAGTTTGAAGCCTATCTGTTAAGTAAGATTCTATTAATTTAATTGACTTATTATCAAAACCGTATTGACGAAATTTGAGCAAAAGCGTTGGATGATCAACGCAATCAAATGCTTTAGAAAGATCGCAAAATGATCCAATTGCATCATTTCTGTTTTCCCACGCGTCATAGATATTAGTAATAAGTGCTACTCCTGCATCGGTGGTCGATTTTCCAGCAGTAAAGCCGTATTGTTGGCTATGGAAAAGATTATTGGTCTTAAAGTGAAGTAGCATTTGATTGAGCATTATCTTTTCGAACACCTTACTCAAAACTGGCAGAATAGAGATAGGTCTGTAGTTGCCAGGGTCTGTTTTTTCTCCTTTTTTGAATAAGGGGATTAGTTTACTACATTTCATTAAGTTAGGAAATATGCCTTCATCAATACATTCGTTAAATATAAAAGCTAAATCGGCAGCAATTATGTGTATAATATGACTTACTACGGCTACTGACATGCCCCAGTGATCTTCTGATTTTTTTAAATTTAACTGTTTAAAAGCATCTATTATATCGCTAGGGCTTACATGCTTAAAATTAAAATTAGAATCACAAGGGCTAACATTACTCTTAAGCAAAGCCTCAGCACGCTGGGCGCTAGAACTCACAAGGTCCTTCAAGCAGTACGGTGACCTTGACCTTAAGCCCCGCCTTATGAACGCGCCGCCCCCGTGTATACTCACTCGTGCGCCATCGCTTGCTGACTAAAGGCCAGAGTGCCGCATAGCAATAGTTTTCTCTATTGCAAGAAAGGGACAGAAATACTCAATTTTTTCGGGTAATTTTGAACTTTGTGGGTACTAATCAGTATTAAAAAAATATTATCAAAAAACGACGGGTTGCACTCCGGGAGTGCCGGCAGAAGTGAAAACTTGAATATTAACGTTGTGCATTTTTGATGTTTTGGAATGGTTAGGGAATAATTTTGCACAAATTGCTTTAATTGTCAGTATAAAAGTACTATCATTTATGTGGTAGAATACAATATTTATTTATTACGCTATCGTACACAAACATGACAATTTATATTACATTAAAAAGTTTATCTCTCAGCTAAACGAAACAGCAGGCACAGGCATACATTTTCGCCGCGCCGTAGAAAGAGAGGGGGATACTTCCTCTCTTACGCCACGCCGGCTGTCTACTCTCCATCTGTCTTACGAATTTTCGTCAGCACACGTGTCCTGTCGCGAGTTTAACATTTTTTACCCATTACAAAAAAAGTGCACAACGTTGCTAAAGAAGTTTTCACTTCAAAAACATACAGTCGAATTGATAACCTCCTACTTTTTGTCTGTAAGTCGGTTAAAAAGTATGAGAGCCCTTGTTTACTCGACTTTGCAGGGGCTCTGCCATGCCAGATACTTCATCTGAGATATTAAACTGAATACAATATCATCATCATCATCATCATCTTCCTCACCTTACCCCACCTTACGTGGGGTCGGGACAGCATTTTTGTCAAGGCACTTGTTACATTATTTTTATCCATATCGTCCTTAATCCACCTTTTCTTAGGCCTTCCTCTGTTCCTATTTCCTGTAACCTTCAAATTCAGCACCTTTCTGGTAACCCGTTACATGTCCATACCATCTTAGTCTATTGCTTCTCAACTTTTCCATTATTGGGGCTACCTTTATACTTCCTCTTACATACTCGTTTTTAATTCTATCCTTTCTTGTCACTCCACTCATCCATCTTAAAGTTCTTATCATTTTGAAAAGATAATAGGTACTTATCCATATTTTACCAGTATACGTCTTTATTAGGTATAATACTTCTTGAGTGAGTGATCCGTTCATTCAATTTTCATTATAACCGCGAAATCAATTTTAGACCTGTTCTAATGTGGCAGCCATTTAAGGTGAAGATATAGGTAAATGGCCTTGAAGTTTGAAATAAATTGTTAACTCGTACATATGGTGATAATTTCCATATTGCTCTTCGTCATGCACTAGATAGCCCTTTAAATTATTTTATGAACTGCCGTTGAAACTATTATTGGTGATCCGTCAGAGCTTTAAAACTTGCCGTGGCCACTTTTGGCGGAGGCAAGTTTTAAAGCTAGACGGACTAATGTAAATACTTTCAACGGTGGTTCATAAAATAATTTAAAGGGCTATCTAGTGCATGACGAAGAGCAATATGGAAATTATCTCCATATTTACGAGTTAACAATTTATTTCAAATGAGGGCGCCACTTCAAGGCCATTTGCCTATACCTTCACCTTAATGTTATTTAGTGCTAATTAATTTTCACGCCTTTTAGAAGATCTTTTAGGAATGCAAATGGAAAAGTTTTATGAGCGCTAACTATCTTATCTCATGGAAATAAAAAAACTTGTTAGACACTCAGACTAGTTCCTTCATCAGTTTCCTATAATTGTGGATTGGTTGATTGCAATAATGGCCAAACCTGAGGTAAGTAAATTATATAGGTCTGTCTAACATTTAAAAGCCAGGCTCTTGTCGGTTTCATTGTATGGAAAGAGACGATTTAAATTGTATAGACAAAAAGAAATATAGCCTATGTCACTCAGGATGATAATGAGACTCCTCTTTGGGTCAGTCGTGTGATAATAGTATTTTATACAACAGTTGTATAAGAGTGTTCAAAAAAGACGAGTGGCGCGGGTTATGGTGTGAGCGTAGCGAGCACCATAAGAAAGGCGCCACAAGTATTTTTTGTCGTACTTATACAACGTTGCATTCAATATTTTGTTCTACGACCATATTAAGACGGTTGGTATTAAAGTATTTTTTGACTTATTGTAAATCACAAAACATCGCTCCGCTACAATTCCAGAATGCCCAAGTGATTACATTCTTTATGGCCCAATCACTCAATGTTTTTTTTTCGTCACCGGCATGCGATGGTTGCCAGTACTCAAAATAAGAATAGTTTTTAGGGTTCCTTACAAAAAATGAAAAAACGGAACCTTATAGGATCACTCGTGCGTCTGTCTGTCCGTCCGTCTGTCACAGCCAATTTGCTCTGAATCTACTGGACCGAATCAGGTGAAATTTGGTAGAATGTTGTAATCCTATGACCCAAACACATATGTGCAAAGTAAATAAATATTTTTTTGAAGTAAAAACTTCCGTAGCGGCGTTGTGCATTTTTTTTGTAATGGGTAAAAAATGTTAAACTCGCGTCAGGACACTTTTTAATGTAATATAAATTGTCATGTTTGTGTACGATAGCGCAATAAATAAATATTGTATTCTACCACATAAATGATAGTACTTTTATACTGATAATTAAAGCAATTCGTGCAAAATTATTCCCTAACCATTCCAAAATATCAAAAATGCACAACGTTAACATTCAAGTTTTCACTTCTGCCGGCACTCCCGGAGTGCAACCCGTCTTTTTTTTAATTAAGGGTCATTTTCGGGTAATAAATTAGGAAATTAAAAAAAAAAGTTTTGCAAATCTTACTGTGTCATATATCAAATGAAAGGGCTCGTTATGAGGAACTCAAATATATTTTTGTTATTATGTAAAATGAATAGTTTTGATTTTATTCATGAAAGAAGACGAAAATTGACCTTTCCCCCTCCCCCTGATCTCCGAAACTACTGAGCCTAAAATTTTGAAAAAAATACAAAATATAGTTCATTGCTTGTAGATTACAGGAAAACCTATAAGAATTCAATCAATTGTACGGAATCCTCTCCACGCGAGTTTAACTCGCACTTGGCTGGATTATTATTTATAGATTGTATTTTTAACCGACTTTGTTATCACAGTGTTTGTTTGTTTGTTTATTTTCTTTATTGCACAAAAATTACATTTAAATGTACATTATTTAATACAAAGGGAAAAAGAAATAACTTGTACAAAGGCGGACTTATCCCAAGAAGGGATCTCTTCCAGTTAACCCAGTCTTCAAAAGTTCACATATTTTTAATGGGTGGAGTGTCAATATAAATACAAAGAAATTTTGAAAATTCTAATACTAACGTAAAATTATAAAATCTAAAATACTAAAAAAACATAAAAACAAATAAAAAAGATATGACATATTTATAAATAAATAAATATTTTTATATAATACATATACATACATATATATAAGCATATGTATAAAATTAATATATAATATACCAAATATTAACACTTATTCTCTTAATGAATCTACTGAATGCTTATAGTATTTTCTCAGTCGGTTTTTAAAAGACCCAATAGAGGAAGCCAATTTAATGTCAACAGGAAGAGCATTCCACAGCCGAGCGGCAAGAACCGAAAACGACTTGGAATACTTTTCAGAAGAATGACATGGTATCTGCAAAGTCGGTACATCACTAGCACATAATCTTGGGTCAACCTGCCGGAAGGAGAATTTGTCGTGAAGATATGCAGGGGAATGAGGATTAAAAAGCAGGGAGAGAATATGCATATTTCTGCGGAGTCTAATAGGAAACCAGTCCAGTTGACGACGGAATTCAGATATATGGTCAAACCTCCGCAGTCCAAATACAAATCTTATGCACTGGTTCTGCAGTCGTTCCAATCTGGTGAGTGTTCCTTCACCCACATCAAGGAAAGCGACGTCCGCATAATCAAGGAGTGGTAACAGGAGAGATTGGGCAAGGATCACTTAAGTATTAAATGTATGTTTTTCGTTAAATATTAACAATTAAAAATTAACTTGCAATACATAATAAAATATATGTATATACATATTAACTAAATATGATAATTAATTGATGAGTAAATAAAAGGCGGCTTAATTAAAAACTGGCAAAAGGATGGCTCAAGAGAGGGAGACATGGAAACTACTCCACCGACAAGAACGTAGTTCTTAAATTACAGATAAATAGAAAAGCATGTAGGCAGTATATAAATATTTATCTTCTTTTCTCATCTCCTCTTCTTCTTCATCAAAGCGCGTTCCCGGTTGCATCCACAGCTGTGCTGCTTCGGAGCCCGGGGTGCGCACATGTCAGTGGTCACCCAAGGATGCCAAAGACCTTGCGTTGGAGAAGAAAAAGCCGGAAGAGTTTAAATGATTTGGCAATAGTTTAACCACCGGCCGCCTGCCTGACGTCGACCCTTTTTGGGAATGTTTTTGGGCGAAAAATTTTACAACTGGCCGCCAACCGACGTTAACCCTCCTTGGGAATGCAATTGTAGCACGAGATGTTTGTGCTTAATCCTTTAGTCGCCTCTTAGGACATCCACAGGAAGATATGGAGTGGTCCTATTCTAACCCGGAACCACACGCGTAGTTTATCTTCTTTTCTCATGTAGGCAGTTAATAAATATTCATCTCGGAAAGTTTTATTTTTAATAAAAACCACATTTGTTTAGTTTTATGTTAAGTTGGTAGTTGTGCTTTTTTGTTGTAAAGTTGCTGCTTGCTTATGCTTATCGAGTTCAACCTTAACCTATTTAGACTTATCTTTATTTAGAATTATCTGTGGCAGCTAGCCGTATCCAAGGAGGAAGTAATATAGAGCAGTATCTTTAGAGAAAAAAAGACACTTGTGCTTTTTTGAGGCATAGACTTTTGTGAAATCATATTATCTCTGTTCTTATATAATTGTTCGTGATCGTGACCATGTAAAAGACAGATATAAGTACAGGAGTAGAAAAATTTATTAATACCACTCAACAATCTCAACTAAGCACTAAGTTGGCACCGTGGGGTTCGATGGATCTAAATATTGACCGCATGAATAGCAGAAAAATACATGAAATTGTGAAAATGAAATTTAGAGCATTGCCCGCCCTGGGAACCAAACTAATAGGTACCTATCTACGCCTCGGAGACTGTTCAATAAACTTCTATACCTATTTGGCTGGGCCACTGCCGTGTGTCTCTATATAAATCAATCGGTGTTAAATTACGTGACTATGCCAAGAGTTTGATTGCTGGTTTGAGTACTTTATTAGTCATCGCTTGACATGGGCCTCCCCCAAGGATTTCTAAAACTACCGATTTGAAATTTCATAAATGGGAGATTCGAACTCGAGGTGTGCGTGCCCATTGAGGGACCATATCTCGGGTGTAATACGAATGTTTTATTCACTACCTACCACTACTGCCTACTGTTATCAGATCTATAATATATATCTTATTTTCAATATATAGATACTTAAAGGTCTTAAGTTTAATTTGGCTTGTCTGAGTCCTAGTTAAATCAGAAACCAACCTGCAGTAAAGAAAGAGGTACAACATCTTCCTGATGACCAAGAGATCGAAGTTGTCTTCATTCCCCTCCTTCACATTACACTTCTTCAGGGCAGTCGCGTAAAAATGCTAGATACAGTTGTGTTTAAAAAAGGTTTGGCTGTCTTCTGACAAAGGTCTATGAAAATTATAATTTATTCTTTTTAATTCTTTTTACAAAATTGACACTAATACAATTCACTATGAAGATTCAGTTTGATTTTGAATGGATGTACAATAATAATTTTCTAAATATTTACTTGGAGAATTGATAACGATTTAATTTCGAGGAGCTAAAGATGGCTGGCGGTGTGAGTATTTAAACTAGATCTTAGGTTTCAGTTTTTCGTAATAATTATGGACGTGAAATTGTTAAGGCTATGTTTACCTCGTGAATGACGAAGACGAGATTCTGTAATAGTACCTATAGTTTTATACTTGTACCGTAAAGGCATGTAGAAACTGCTTTGAACACAGCACAAGTTAAGGTACCTAGGTACATTATTATCGAGCTTATGCATCTTTTTTGTAATTTGTGCATTAGTGTGATTAAGTGAATATACAATAAGGATGACATAAATTGTCTTTATAATCTTAAAAGCGTTTGTCCGTTTTTTCGTCACTTAGGTAGGAGGTACTTCAAATTTTTAAACTTACTAAGTACGTAGAGTAGTAGGTACTATTGGGGCTTCTCCTACACTCAAAAACATTGCGTAGTTTTGCGTCCTTGCTCTTCAAATCTTGTAGGAGCCTTGTTCCCGCGAGTGACATTATCCAATTGTATTTAACAACTTTTTTAAGGTTCCGTACCCAAAGGGTGCAATTGGGCAAACCCTATTACTGAGACTCCGCTCTATCCCTTGAACCGTAATAGCTAGACAAAAATTTTACCAATTGTCTTTTACTGTGGCTGGATGCTATAACAACAAATACTTAAAATAAAAAAAAGTTTGTGTGACGACCGCGTTTAATTTTTAACTTTATAGCGGCCATAGTAAAACACAATTAGTAAAAATTTTAACTGTCTAGCTTTTACGGTTCAAGAGTTCTTTGGGTACGGAACCCTAAAAAGGTAAACCCTATTTATTTTATACATATGTTTATATATGTGACGTTCCACGGGTAAAGGTACCTTATGGACGCTGGCACTTACGACATTGTGTTTATTCAAGCTAAGTTAATTGTACGAATTGTTTTTCTAAACGTCCTATGCGCCACCGTCCATAAGGTACCTTTACCCGTGGAACGTCACATATATGTATGTATGTATATGTAATAAATAAAAATATTTATTTATTTATAAATATGTCATATCTTTTTTATTTGTTTTTATGTTTTATTAGTATTTTAGATTTTAGGATTTTCAAAATTTCATTGTATTTATATTGACACTCCACCCATTCCAAAAATATGTAACCTTTTGAAGACTGGGTTGACTGGAAGAGATCCCTTCTTGGGATAAGTCCGCCTTTGTACAAGTTATTTCTTTTTCCCTTTGTATTAAATATTGTACATTTCAATGTAATTTTTGTGCAATAAAGAAATTAAACAAACAAACAAGGATTTTCTAAATCGTTTAAAAATTGGAGAAGTTATCGGAGAAGTTATTGAGATTATACCTACGTAGGTATATATATATGTACATTCGAATTGAGAAGTTCAGTCCTCCTTTTATGAAGTTGCTGAAAAAAACCTCAGTTTTTGAAGTTGCTCAAT
Source organism: Acrobasis repandana (assembly GCA_963576875.1). Taxonomy (NCBI): domain Eukaryota; kingdom Metazoa; phylum Arthropoda; class Insecta; order Lepidoptera; family Pyralidae; genus Acrobasis; species Acrobasis repandana. Next base: position 7,442,017 of record OY756241.1, on the reverse strand, counting down.
AAGATTTTTGTACAGTTACAGCCATCGGGCGGTGGGCCTGGCAACTTCGTGGTGTTGGCTCGTTCTCAGGAGGAGGAGGATGCCTTCGACTACCAACCACACAGGATCGTCCCCAAGCCTACTGGGTTGGTATTAGAATATTTTATTTGTCCAGAGCCAATTTGTTAGCTGCTTGGGTTCCGGCAGAGTAGAATAGGACTTGGAGTGGTCCAAGTCTTCCCGTGGATGTCGTAGAAGGCGACATAGGAAACACAAGCTAAACAAAGCTTATAAACATCAATGAGACCTCTCCAACACGTCTGGCCAGCGTGGAGAGTGCAAGCCGAATCCTCTGACTGCTCTGGCTTATATATGGCTCTGGTAGTACAGAGACGGTCGTGCTACTGCAGTGGAGACCAAAAAAGATCTGTTGATGATGATTTGTCCAGTAACACCTTGCGTCAAGTAACGATGCAGATGAAGGGGCTAAAACTACCAAACTGATATAGATCTGGTCTGGCGCCCTGGGCGGTCGCCCAACCGCGCCCTACCCTAACGCCGCTACTGCCACGGCCTATACTAGATCATTATAGAAAGTATATCATATCATATATAGTATATATATATATTATGTATCTAGTATAATAATCCACTGCAAAGAACCTAAATCCTGATGGCTGTACTCATGCTGTATTATAGAGTAAAACCTACACTAATCTCGTGACTTCAAAATAGTTTCAATAAACTTTTATTCAGCCAGACAGTACTGTGTTACACTCTTATCAAGGACACTGCTTGTTAAGGGTTTTGATAACTATTCGATCAGCTATCAAGTCTAATATGAAAGGGTTTTAAAAGAGTAGGTTTACACCCCTATCCAGTAGGTGGCAGTATTATATACCTATCTTTGTATAGCATGAAGCAGTACAAAGGAATAAATCAAGAGGTGGGAAGCCTATGTGCAGCGGTGGACTTGATGTGGCTGATATGATGATGATGGTGGCGTAATAACTTCTACAAATTTCTTGCTAGATGGCAAGATATTGCAATAAATAGAGACGAACGGAAATACAAGCCTTTGCCTTGTAGTGGCAGTGGGACATTAGCCACAGGCAGGCTAGAAAAAAAACAAGAACCGAAGAAAAGAAGGGTTATGTGTTTGACCTGTATGTATGTCCGACTCTATGTTCCTTCGTTACTACTTACTAAACGGCTGAACCGATTTTAATTCGTGGTAAGATTCGTCTTAACAACTATTTTCATAGGTCATAGGCTATATTAAAATTATTGGAAATCAAAATGGCGGATTTCAGGCGCCAAATTGCGCAGCATGAAAAATCTTTTCTTTTCAAAACCTATCGAGTGGAATATCAAATTAAAGAATTTTATTCAAGGATTACAAAAATATACATACTATCACGCCTGTTTCCCACTGGGGTAGGCAGAGACTATGAACCTCAACTTGCTACGAATCCTGACAGACCTCTTTATACAAATATATAAAACTTATATCTTAAAATGAAATTTGGAATGAGAAATGCTAAAAACAAAATGCATACGAGTAACCATGCATTTGCATGGTAATGTACTTACATCATATATATTTTTTAGTTTTATCATTCTCTTATTTTAGAAGTTACGTGGGGACACACATTTTACGATTTTATAAGAAACCTTAATACCATTTTTAAAGACGTATCCATAGATATTCGACACGTATGGGTTAGATGAATTTTTTTTTTTAGTTTCAGTTCTAAGTATGGGGAACCCCCAAAATTTATTGTTTTTTTTTAAATTTATTTTGTGTGAAAATTTTAATGCGGTTCACAGAATACATCTACTTACCAAGTTTTAATAGTATAGTTCTTATAGTTTCGGAAAAAAGTGGCTGTGACATACGGACGGATAGACAGACAGACATGACGAATCTATAAGGGTTCCGTTTTTTGCCATTTGGCTACGGAACCCTAAAAAGTACCTACTCTTGCTTGCTAGCGGATGTCTCTTCATAACACTGATCCACTTTTTTATAGTTTTTTGGTCCTTCGGAACAATAAAAAAATTATTTGGAGTACCTAGTGTTAGTTGTAGGTATACTCTTGCTGTTGCACTATGCCACGATCACGATACAATATTTATTGGAAATATTGTACGCTATTGTTGACACCACAACTCAATAATAAATCCACAACAAAACGAAAGAGGCCAAACACGACTCAAAAATGTGGGTAATTACGGAATATTACCCACAAAACCGGTGAGCGCGCGCGGCGGCCAGTACGGGATGGGTTTAATGACGTCACAGCGATCGAGACTCGTACTCTCGGGCGTTTTTTGAACTGCTGCAGTATAATCGCTGTATCTTCGTCATTCTTGGTCGGATTTGGAGTTTTTTTTCACTGTATGTTATATTTTTCTTCATTTTATCAATCTACATACTTAACAAAAAACGTGATTGATCCTCATTACGTGAGGTGTCGGTTACGGTAACAGTGTCGCGAGTTCAATAGTTTTTTCCCATCTCAAAAAATGCCCAAAGCTTTAACTTCAAAAAGATCTTGTGCGAGTCAGGCATGCAATAAAATACAATACAAAAATTTTTATTGCACCAAATAAGATTTACAAATACAGGACAATAAGAGGACAATTTTATTTTATTTTATTTTTATCTATTGACACACAACAGATTACAACTATTTCAAAAACAAGATAAACAAATCAGAAATGTTATAGCCTAGGTTACATTCCACAAAAGTGTGTTTACATAGGAACTAACTTGAAGAGTTACAAACAAGTGGTAATTAAACTATACAAATAGGCGTAAACTTAGCTGTAGTTAACGATTTGACGTCAACATTTGTGCAAAACAAAACAAAGTGATTATTATTAAGAGATATTATAAATATCCTATGATAATAAAGATATTTTGAATTTTTGAATTTTGAAACTAAAACTAGCTTAAAATAAAAGTGTATAAAATTTACGATATAAACCGTTTAAACATTATTTACCTTAAGTATATTATTTACACTATACAAACCGAGAGTACTAGTGTTCAGACTGTCGGTTTTTGATAAAGGATATCTTTGAGAATTTTATATATAAAGCCATTTTAGGTAATGTTTATAATATAGGCATCTTGTGAAAAAATCGTCTTATTCCTGTCGATCCCAAGGTTTGTAACTGAGACATGCTGTAAATTTTATGCAACATTAAAAAATAATTATAAGTGTACATTACGTGTAATGTTTATTTCTATTTAAATTATTTGTTTTGTTCAAAAACTACCGATACTAGCGTTTCGCAATGGCCACTGCTGAGAAGAAACGCCGAAAGAAACTCATTTAAGTACATAGTATTGGTCGCCTACGCGCCAGAAGGGCTTTGTCAGTTTACAAAGATATTATGCCTAATACAATGTTATCACAACATAATATGTAAAGCTTGCGAACGAGTGCCAAATCCAATTTACAGAAATAAGTTACACTGAGTTGTCTTAAAAAACGGAGCCGAGCTGACCAGTCCCTACTGGCGGCACCCGTTCACGAGTTGACGCGTGGATCAGCCATCGCTGAACTCAACCATATTAGAGGGAATCCAGCAACATTGACATCTTATCCATTGCATACTATTTTCAGCTTTGTATTTGGCATGACGGTTATGGGTTGGGCAACATCTGGCAGCACGGAATAGCATTTGTTTCGCCTGTACTACCTATTGGTCTATACGAATCGGCTACAGTAAACTGCCAGCGCACGCCAGCGTGCGACACAACAGCGCGGGGCCGCACGTGAAAGAATGCTATAGCGTGCGGTTGCATGCTGCCGCGTTCCGGCGCGCACGTCAGCATTCTGCCGCGTCCCCTCCCGGCTTTCGTATTTCCGACAGCATCGCCGCCGATTCCGATCCTTTGACGACCTCCGTGGCGTGGTTAACACGCTAGACCGCTAATCTGGAGGTTCTGGGTTCGATCCCCAACCAGAGCAAGTTAGAAAATGGCTTTTTTAAAATTGTCCTGGGTCTTGGGTGTTTATCTATATAACGTACTAGCAGTCCACCCCGGCTTCGCCCGTGGTACACACATAGCCTATGTCACTCGGGGATAGTGTAGCTTTCCAACGGTGAAAGAATTTTTTAAATCGGCCCAGTACTTTTTGAGCCTATTCATTACAAACATACAAAAATAGATACAAATCTTTCCTCTTTATAATACTAGTGTAGATTTATCATAAAATACTCGTATTACTCGTATATTATCGTTGAGTTCGTATCCAATAACACAAGTTTAAAACTTACTTTGGGGCTAGCTTAATCAGTGTGATTTGTCTCTATATATTTATATATTCCGCCGCATTCCCGCTCCCTTTCTCACTTTAGCAAATGACGGTTCTAAGCGACAGAAAAAGATAGCAGCATAGGAAAGTGCTCTTGCGTGCAGCTATATGTAGTCCAACCCTATATCGTCGCGATTCTGTAGCTCGTGGAGGCAACACCTACAAGAGCTTCTTTTTTGTTGCAGTGTTATTGGGTCAATTGCCCATTTAGTAAAAGGCGCGTTGGGAGGTGGTATCCTGGGCGCCCACGTATCATACATGAAGGCGGGCATCGGGACTGCCATTCCAATCAATATTCTACTGGGTGTGTACATGGCTACGTGTCTTCATGTAAGTTAGTGTAGATAGCAGTTAAGTCAGCCCACAAGTTTTGATACGGCCGCTTCTTCTCGTCAGTGCGTTCCTGGCCGTTTTTTGGCTTCCGTACCCAAAGGGTGCAAACGGGACCCTATTACTGAGACTCCGCTCTCTGTCCGCTGGCCGTCTGTCTGTCTGTTACAGGGCTCTATCTCTTGAACCGTAATAGCTGGACACTTAAAATTGTCACCGATTATGTTCAACTGTGGCTGCTATTACAACAAACAATAGAAATTAGAAAAAGTTTAAAATTAAAGGGGGTCGTGATACAAAAACTGGTCAAGTGCGAGTTAAACTCGCGTGAAGAGGGTTCCGTGCTCCTCATATGTTTTCTTGTAATCTACAAACAATTAATGAATTATGTTTTGTATTTTCTCAAAATTTTAGAAGATTAGGGGGGGGGGAGGGAGAAAATGGTCAAATTTTGTCTTCTGTCACGAATAAAATCAAAACTATTTATTTCACAATAATAACAAAAATATATAAATATATTTGAGTCTTCATATCGAGCCTTTCAGTAAAGTTTGTCTGACGTTTGAGGATTTGCAGAAACCTGATGTGGAAAGGGTACGGCCTGGCAAAACGGTAAGACTTGGAGTATTGGCCCCTTAGACAAAATGGAAGGGATACTTAAGCAATTACCAGACCCGGTATCTTTTTTAATTTAAAAAAAAAATTCTCCCATACAAATTTTTACAAACGGCTCCCCTAAGTAACTTGGCGCAGCCTGAGGCCAAAGGCCGAATATAGAGCACCCCCCGCGAGGCCGAAGGCCGAGCTCCACCCTCCCACCCCCAGTGATTTGGATGAAAATCGATATCTAGGCGTGTTTTGGGTTGAAAAATCAAAATTTGAATTTTTTGAAAATCCAAGATGGGGTCTGGATTTTAGAAAAAACAATATTTCGTTTATAACGTCTTACCGAGACTTCGTAGGCGTTTGACATTTTGTATACTGGGAAGTCGCCGTAGGCGAGGGCCCTTATGGGTGGTACCATAAGGGCCCTCGCCTACGGCGACTTTTTGTAGCGATGCTGTCGCCTTCGATCTCCGAAACTAGCCAAACAAACCTAAAACTACTAAAACTAGCAAACAAGCCTAAAATTTTGAAAAAAATACAAAACATAGTTTATTGCTTGTAGATTACTAGAAAACCTATAGTCCTCCTTATCGCTTTCGATAACGGCGACCTCGGGGAAGAAAATCAAAGGTTGGTGGCAACATTGTTTCTAGCGTAAGCCCTAATATGGCTCGCTAGGTACCTTTTCACGTGAGGTTAACTCGCACTTGAACGCAATCCCGGTTGCATCCTTAGCTGTGCTGCTTCGGAACCCGAGGTGCGCTATTCAGCTTTTCCTTCTCCAAATATAATATGCATGTCAATGGTCACCCAACGATGCCAAAGACCTTGCGAAATGGAGAAGATATAGCCGGAACACTTTAAATGATTTGGCTATAGTTTTACAACAGGCCGCCGCCCGACCTTAACCCTCCCTGGGAATGCAATTGTAGCACGAGATGTTTGTGCTTAGCCTTTAGTCGCCTCTTACGACATCCACAGAAAGAGATGGAGTGTTCTTATTCTAACCCGGAACCACACGGATGGCCTTTCCCATTATAAGCAGGATTTGCCCATGAACACCACGTTGGTCAGGCGAATTTATGATGGTTTTTTTTAAATTTTTTTATTAGAGATTTTAGTGCGTTTGACCTCTATCTAGCCTGATGGGAAGCTCAGATGAGGTCTAAAGTGTAACACGCAGATTCAAAAAATGCCTATTCACTCTTGCCTTGAAAATCCCTAAATCATATGTATGGGGAAACATCGACGCAGGGAGGGAATTTCACATATTAGCGGTTTGCACAATGAAGGATGAGGCGAATCAAAAGGTACGATGAGGAGGAATATCAACCACAAATGGGTGGAATCCCTGTCCACGTCGTATATACAACTGAATATAGTCATTGCGTAGAGAACGCTGCTGTCCGTTGTCTTTACCTATGATTATTCCCCTTTAGTCGCTCCTTAAGACACCTGTGGAAGAAAAAAGAATGGATGTTAACAAGTTAATAATATATTCTACTAGTCAACCATCACCACACAACACTATTGTAACCGGTTCCATATAATCTTAATATAATCTTATTCAGCTTCTGGTGGCATCGTCTCAAAAATTCCTATGCTACTCAGCCGTTACCACACTACTATTGTAACCGGTTCCATATAATCTTTTTCAGCTTCTGGTGGCATCAGTCTCAAAAATTCTTAGTCTACTCAGCCGTTACCACACCACTATTGTAACCGGTACCATATATACTTTTTTAGCTTCTGGTGGTATCGGCTCAAAAATTCTTATTCTACTCAGCCGTCACCCACACAACACTATTGTAACCGGTTCCATATAATCTTATTCAGCTTCTGGTGGCACTGTCTCAAAAATTCTTATTCTACTCAGCCGTTACCACACCGCTATTGTAACCGGTTCCATATAATCTTTTTCAGCTTCTGGTCGCATCTGCTCAAAAAATATTATTCTACTCAGCTGTCATCACACACCACTAATTTGTAACCGGTTCCATATAATCCTTTTCAGCATCCGGTGGCATCGGTTAAAAAATTCTTATTCTACTCAGCTGTTACCACACCACTATTGTTACGGGTCCATATAAACTTTTTCAGCTTCTGGTGGCATCAGTCTCAAAAATTCTTAGTCTACTCAGCCGTTACTACACCATTATTGTAACCGTTACCATATGTACTTTTTTAGCTTCTGGTAGTATCGGCTCAAAAATTATTATTCTTCTCAGCCGTCACCACACAACACTATTGTAACCGGTTCCATATAATCTTTTTCAGCTTCTGGTGGCATCGGCTCAAAAATTATATCGCAGGACTAGAGTGCCTTCCATGTCATACCCCGACGTGGGAGAAGCAGCATTGGCTTGCTTCCCAAATCCAAAGTTTAAAAAATTCTCCAAGTGTTTCAGGTTAGTAGTTTCGTTTTAGTTATTTTTAGGGGTTCCATACCTAAGGGTAGGGACTTAGATGCTGGGGGGGGGGGGGGGGGGGGGGGGAAGCTGGAGTGAGAGAGAGAAGAATCATATCATCATCGTGGTAACGAAATCACGGTGGACCAGAGGTTCCCAAAATTAAAATGTGAAGATTAGATTGAATGATGGAAATTTACATCATGGCTGAATTCCAAGCTTAAATACAGAGTGATACTTAAAAAAAAAAGAAAAATAGTATATTACAAATAAAATTAAACGTTTTAAATTTCACCTTCAGCTTCTCATTGGAACTAAGCTCGAGAGCTCATCTTGTAATGCGACATACGCCACTTCTGTTTCATCAAATGGATTTTCATTGGTGGTATTTTCATGGTCAGAATATCTCCAAATCTAATAAGTCATTATGCAGGGCATGTAATTGATAAACGTAGGTACGTAAGACATTTCAAGACAAGTCAAGCCTGTGACAAGTTTAGAAACTGGGAGAATTCGCGCCGACCATTATTTTGCTTCATAAAGGATAGTGGGCAGATCTGGTCCGACCAAGAGCTCTGAAAGGTCACACATACCTTGAATAATAGGCCATGATGCAGTCTTTGAACAGTCCAAAGGGCATCAAATTATTTTCAAAAACTATAGTTATTAGTGATCAAACTAAGACCCCTTCATACTAAGTAACTACGTACAAATGGGAGGTCTATCTATACTGGACATTAACTGGACATCAAATATTTTCGGTAATTGAAAGTGTGCAGGAATGAAACATATATCGAATGAAAGGCTTTAATCTACTTTTCATAAGTCAGAAAAACATAAAAATCTGTCCCGGTGGAGTTGAGTTACTAACATTTAAAACTGAGAAATGGTTGAAACATAGAGCATTGTTTCAGATATTCTTAAAAAATTAAAAGTGTGCAGGAATGAAATATACGTTAAATGAAAGGCTTAATTTGATCTTTCATCAATCAGAAAAACATAAAAATCTGTCCCCGTGGAGTTGAGTTATTAGCATTTAAAACTGTAAAATGGTTAAAACGTAGACCATTGCTCCGATGTTCTTAAAAAAATTGAAAGTGTGCAGGAATGAAATATATGTTAATTGAAAGGCTTTAATCTAACCTTTCATAAGTCAGAAAAACATAAAAATCTGTCTCGTTGGAGTTAAGTTATTAACATTTAAAACTGAGAAATGGTTGAAACATAGAGCATTGTTTCAGATTTTCTTAAAAAAATAAAAGTGTGCAGGAATGAAATATATGTCAAATGAAATGCTTTAATTTAATCTATCATCAATCAGAAAAACATAAAAATCTGTCCGGTGGAGTTGAGTTATAAGCATTTAAAACTGTGAAATGGTTGAAACATAGACCACAGTTCCAGATTTTCTTAAAAAATTGAAAGTGTGTATGAATGAAATATATGTTGAATGAAAGGCTTTAATCTACCCTTTCATAAGCCAGAAAAACATAAAAATCTGTCCCGGTGGAGTTGAGTTATTAGCATTTAAAACTGTGAAATGGTTGAAATATAGACCATTGTTCCAGATTTTCTTAAAAAATTGGAAGTGTGCAGGAATGTAATATATGTCGAATGGAAGGCTTTAATCTACTTTTTCATAAATTAGAAAAACATAAAAATCTTTTCCGGTTGAGTTGAGTTATTAACATTTAAAACTGAGAAATTGTTGAAACATAGAGCATTGTTTCAGATTTTCTTAAAAAATTTAATTCATGCAGGAATGAAATATATGTCGAATGAGAAAGGCTTTAATTTAATCTTTCATCAATGAGAAAAACATAAAATTCTGTCCTGGTGGAGTTAACTTGTTAACATTTAAAGAGTCATGACAGAGTCTATGGAAGACTTAAGTACTATGCTTGGAGACATTAATCGAATTTCTTAACAGGTGGGCATTAAAATGAACATGGAAAAAATTAATGTAACGTCAAATGTCGATGTCGCGCCCCTAGTTCTTTGTGTTGGGAGCTCCACCCTCGAAGTTGTAGACCAGTATATCTACTTGGGTCAATTGATCCAGGCAGGAAGTTTTAGCTTCAAAGAAGAGGTCTTTCGACGAATCCGACTCGGCTGGACAGTGTTCGGGAAGTTACGCAATGTCTTCTCGTCCAAAATACCTGGTGCCTCAAGACAAAAGTGTATAATCAACGTGGTCCCTTACTATGGGTCTCATAAGTACTCAAGGTCGCTCAACGCGTTATGGAGAGGGCTATGTCCGATGTTGAAGTTTCTCTACGTGATCGAATCAGAAATGAGGAAATTCGAACAAAAGTTACTGACATAGCCCAGCGTATTAGGTCGTTGAAGTGGCAGTGGCCGGGACACATAGCGCGATATACCAATGGCCGATGGATGACTGCCTCCGTGGTCCAGTGGTCAAGGCGTCTGCCTTGTGATCCAGAGGTCGTGGGTTCAAATCCCACTGGAAATCATGTTCAAAGTTCGAACAAGCACTAAAGTAAAGAGGGCTCCACAAATAAACACACACACACACTCTTTCAATATATGTATTAACCACCGCCGTGGTACAAAAAAAGGCGACTGAATAACAATGTTCAAGAAACACTATAAGAAATATTAAAAAGAAAACCATATCGCGTTTTAATTTTGAACAACGCCATCTATCGGTGGCCGGGTACAACAAAAATGGTTCTTATCAAAGTCAAGACTGAGTATTGAATGAAGCGATTGTTTATGTGAATTTCAACATCCCGCCCACCAAGGACTTGTCCTTTAATTTACAAATTTTACATGAATTTTAATTCAATAATTAAGTAGCAACACAAATGTAAGGATGCGGGTTATGACTAACTGACACGTTACATTGAAAACATGAGACATGTAAGATTATTGGAAAAGTATACAATAGTACCGCCCACCGTGAAAGACTTCTACAAAACAAAACTATACTACGAGTACAACTTATCTATAGAAATGAACCGCCCACCGTAACATATGGTGGAACGACTAAAGAATGAATTTGCAAAAATGCTTTTGCATAAATTGCCATAGTAACTTTTTTGAGTTAACAGAAACTACCAAAAATACAATAAAATTTCTAACAAAAGCTGAAATCACTTACGCAGAAAACAAAGTTTATTTATTGGACGTTTCAACAATTTGTCCTTACATTTTATAGTAACTACACGAGTTATATTATCCTTGCCTGGATGCTTTTGAATGATTCTACCAAGGATCCACTTTGTGGGAGGCAAATTATCCTCTCTAACAATTACTACATCATCAACATCAGGTTCGGATTTTTTAGTGGCCCATTTGTATCTCTTATCTAAATTTAATAAATAGTCTTTGGACCATCTATGCCAAAAATCATTTGTCATTTTTTGAACTAATTTCCATCTACTAGTTAAATTTACATTTTCAGTCTGATCCGAGTAATATTCGTCACATACATTAACGAGAGGTTCGCCTACGAGAAAATGGCCGGGTGTCAAGGGGAGAGGGTCGACCGAATGGTCACTTAACTGACTCAGTGGTCGTGAATTGAGACAGGACTCTATTTGCACTAAAACCGTGGACATCTCCTCATAGGTCAGAGTGTGATCACCTATCACCTTCTTTAAATGTGTCTTTGCCGAGCGCACACCTGCCTCCCAAATTCCTCCAAAGTTTGGGCTCAGGGGTGGAATATAGTGAAATTTTGTCCCCTCCATAGACAAAGTTTCCGCGATCTCTTGAGGTAATTTTGATTTAGTTGCGTCGAAGATCTCTCTTAGCTCTTTGTCAGCACCGACAAAGTTAGTGCCGTTGTCACAATGCAAATCTGTGCAACGACCACGTCGACCAACAAACCTACGAAAGGCGGCAATGAATCCCTTTGAGGTTAAATCAGACACTACTTCAATATGAATGGCGCGAGTCACCATACAGACGAATAGGCAAATGTAGCCTTTGTAGGATTTAGCTCCCCTACCAGGAGAGAATCGAAGATTTATGGGACCCGCATAGTCAACGCCTGATGATTTAAAAACTTTACTAGGTTGCAAACGAACTTCCGGCAGTTGACCCATCAGTGGAGTTACTTTGCGTTGCGAATACCTAATACACGTGACACAACGTCGAAAACATTTTTTGACCAATTGTCTAGCATGTATTATCCAAAATTTACCTCTAAGGTAATTGAGCATAGCTTGAGGTCCACCATGCATCGTTGAGTTATGAGCGTCCTGTACAATTACTTGGGTAAGATGACTTATCTCAGGCATTATTAATGGATGTTTCTCGTCATAACTCAACTTTGATAAAACGATTCGACCACCTACTCTCAAAAGCCCCATTTCGTCTAAAAAGGGGTTGAGAGAGTGTAGTGCATTTTTCTTGGGGATATGACCTCCGGACTTTAGTTGCGTGATTTCTTCTTTAAATTTCAGACTCTGTACTCTCTTGACACAACTTAATAGAGAATCTTTAATTTCCTTGGCTGTGATGAATTCCGGATACTTCTCTCTTTCGTGAACCTTCAACCTAAAGTTCAAAACTCTTCTTACATATGACACAATCCTTAACATTTTCTTCAGCGATGAATATTTACTCCAAAAGAAATTCTTTTCTTCTTCTATTAAGTGTTGATTTTCGTTCTCTTTCCTTAATGCAACTAAAGTCTTGATTTCCTGTGCTTTGCTAGCTCTCATTTCTTCTTGTGTGGTATAATCTGATTTTGGAAAATCAATGGTTGGTTCATGGAGAAATGTTGGCCCATCCCACCAGAGCTTCTCTTTCTTAAGATCAGAAGGTTGTAGTCCTCTGGAGGCGCAATCTGCAGGGTTTGATTTTGTACCAACATGATTAAACTGACTACACTCTAATATATTGAGAATTTCCGACACTCTATTGCTGACGAAAGTGGTCCATCTTGATGGCAATCCACGTAGCCATGCCAAAACGACGGTTGAATCGGACCAAGCATAAAGCCTTTCTTTAGGCACGTCCATAACTTGTGCCACTTCGTACAGCAATTTAGCAGCTAAAACCGCGCCACATAGTTCCAATCGTGGAATAGATAACTGCTTTTCAATCGGCGCAACCTTTGTTTTTGAAGCTAGAAGGTGTACATAAACTTTACCTTTCTCGTTTATTGACCGAAAGTACACCACTCCAGCGTAAGCCGTTTGAGAAGCGTCTGCAAATGCGTGCAGCTCAACTTCGCGATCCTGAGTGAAATGTAGCCACCTTGGAATGAAAATGGTTTTGAGCTCAGCAAGTTGTGATCTGTATTTAATCCATTCGTGTTCCAAATCTTCAGGCAGTTCATCGTCCCAAGACAACGCAGACTTCCACAATTTTTGAATAAAAACCTTGGCAGTTACGACCACGGGAGCAATCCAACCCATTGGGTCGTATAACCGAGCGATATCAGACAACACTTGACGCTTTGTTGGTGATTTATTAACTTCAGGTAATTCTACTGTGTATTGAAACTCGTCAGAATCTCTGTTCCAACAAATGCCCAGAACTTTTACCAAGTTGTCTGCTTTAATAGGAATTGATGGAGCTGCATTCTGATTGTCTTGACCGATGAACTGTAGCAATGCCTCACTATTGCTACTCCACTTCTGTAGCTGAAAACCTCCTGCGTTCATCAGCTTGTTCATTTCATTGTAAATTTGGATGGCTTCCTCTTCAGTTTGACAGCACGTCATGAGATCATCTACATAAAAATCCCGCTTCGTGATTTCCGATGCGGTTGGATAGTTGAGGTGCTCATCTTCTGCCAAACGTTGCAGTGATTTTACGGCCAGATGAGGAGCGCATGCTGTTCCAAAGGTGAGTGTGAGCATCTCGTATTGACCCAGAGGTTCATCTGGGTTGAATCTCCATATTATTCTTTGGAAGCGCGTGTCCTCATCATGTACACGTACCTGCCGATACATTTTAATTATGTCCGCAACGATGCATACGGGATACCTTCGCCATCTCATTAGGATATGCCTCAAATCCTGCTGTAGTTTGGGACCGACGAGGAGGTTGTCATTTAACGACACGCCGTTCACGCCTTTACAAGAGGCATCGAAAACAACACGCAGCTTCGTAGTCTCCTTGTCTTCCCTCACGACAGCATGATGTGGGAAATATACTGCCTTTGGGTGAATCATTTCGTCCTTTATTTCAGCTATGTGATTTAAGTCCAGATATTCTTGCATTACCTTGTTATACTCTTCCTTAAACTTTGGGTTCTTCTGAAGCTTCCTTTCCAGATGGTGAAATCTTTTCTGTGCTATCTCTTTCAACCCTCCGTATTGACATTCTGGATCTTCGCTATTCAAAGGCAACCTGACCACAAACCTACCTTCTTTATTTCTAAAAGTTGTTGAATTGAATATTTCTTCGCATTTTTCTTCCATCTTGCTAAACTTCTTTTGAATTGAATTTGGCTCGTTTTCCAACTCCCAGAATTGTCTAAGTAAAGAATCTTCTTTGACATGAATGTTTAAACTTACCATTTTTGTGACATCAGTTGAAGGTCCTTGCGATACCTTCCCTGAAATGATCCACCCAAAGATAGTGTTTTGTGCTAACAGATGTCCCCGTAAGTGTTTGATGATGTCACTCAATAAGACTTCGCCGTAAACTTCGGCTCCTAGTAAAACATCAATTCTACCAGGTGAATTAAATCCTGGATCGGCCAGTGAAAGGTTCTCAATATCTGACCAATCAGGTGATGAGGTTTTGCTAGTGGGCAATCGTGAAATAAGAGATTTTAAAACGTATGCGGAAATTTGAATATATTTACTTGGGTCCCTACGTGACTCGATGCGAAAAGAAACCATATGTTTTATACGCAGTCGACCATCTCCTACACCTGACACGCAGCCGCTAACCGGTACACGCTTAAGGCCTAACATTTGAACAGTCTCTTCTGTAACGAAAGAGGCTTGTGAGCCCTGGTCGATCAAGGCGCGCAGTAGACAGAACTTCCCGCTGAATGAATATGCTTTAACAATGGCCGTTGCCAAAAGAACGTCAGCTGATCCGATGACCGTTTCTTCCTTCGCAAAATTGGCAACGACGTTCACTCCATGATCGGGTGATGAATGTTGATTATCTCCTTGATTTGGTCGCTGTGATTGTGTGTGTGCGTGATTGTTTTCCAAATTATTTGTGCTCCCTTGCTGTATTTCTCTCTCCTGATGAAGCAAGGAGTGATGTCGTCTACCACATCTGCGGCAACTTGTTGTATAACGACATTTCTTCACTGAGTGAGTGGGTGCTAGACAGTTATAACATAGCGATTTGGTCTGTACAAACTCTTGTCTCTCTCGTGGCGTAAGTTGTCCAAAGTTCTTGCACTGGTAGAGAACATGATCCCCCGAACACATAATACACGGATGTTTCGTAGTGTTCTCATGAACAGCTGCGAATGATTTGACTTTCTCTGTATGTTTGTGTTGAGGAGCCTTA
This sequence comes from Acrobasis repandana, assembly GCA_963576875.1. NCBI lineage: Eukaryota > Metazoa > Arthropoda > Insecta > Lepidoptera > Pyralidae > Acrobasis > Acrobasis repandana. The sequence continues at coordinate 7,426,899 of OY756241.1, read as the reverse complement.
GAAATTTGTTTACCGCTGTCAATCATTTCCAGTGTCCTAAAACGTGATTCCAAAAATACGACCAGATCAGACCACGTGGGCAAGGCATCCGATGAAATTCCACTTATATTGATTTCCCACTGGCGGAGTGATTCATTGTCTAGTTTAGACACCACCAAGAAGACAAGGATTACATCCCACTGCTTTGTCTCAATCCCCAAATTATTGACAGACGTGATGCATGATGTTGTTGTGTCTAGCAGACTTCTAATTGCATGGGCAGATTCGTTCATTATTTGTTTTTGGCTAAATAACATCTTGAGTATTATGTTTAAGTTATATCTTTTATTGTTGTATCGGGCTATCAACTTTTTCAAGGCAGCGTCATAATTTAAGTCAGTGGTGGGTAAATTTCTAATGAGAACTTCAGCTTCGCCTGATAAAGTACTTTTAAGGTAGTGCAGCTTCTCCACAGCAGACAAACTACGGTTTTTAATGGATTAGTGAAGTAAAGAGATCGAAATACTGTTGCCAATCTTCATATTTACCGCTGAATTTCGGTAATTCGATTTTTGGTAATTTGACTTCACTGGATCTAGATTTTTCTCCAACGGACTGAAATTGCGAGCTGGGTTGAGTTTCCTAACGGATGGCCATCCCACGAAGAACCTCTTTCAAACAACCCTTGTAGTGAGTGTAATTTTCTTCAAAAGTGTCGTATATTCCTTTCATAAAATATTCTTGACTATTGAGTTCTTCTACAGTTGCTAAAGCAAAAATGTTGTAATGTTCCTCTTTGAATTCTTTCCATAATGCTTCAACAGTTTCCAGTCTTGTTTCTAGGTATCCTCGTGTGATTCTTTCCTTTGGACTTTTTTTATAATTACTTTCAGCTTTCATTAACTTCGCGAGTCTTTCCTTTTGAATAAGTATTGATTTATGAACAACACTCATGATGATGGTGGACAAAAAAATCCAAGTATGAAATATTCACTCGTACAAATTCTAAGTCGATGGAATGCTCGTTGAAAATTTGCTAAGTCGATGGAGTATTCGACGAAATTTTTCTAAGTCTTTTTAACACTTAACACTTGTAAAATTTTTGGGCATAGATTCCACGTCTGAGCACTTTTTGGCGAATTATTCTATGTTAATGAATTTACTTTAAAATCTTACAAGTCCAAATTATTTCTTGAAAATTTTACAAGTCCAAACACTAGTAATTTTTATAAGTTCATTTACTCACAGTTTTAAGGTCCAAATTCGCTTGATTTTTTAGCACTCACCACTACCACTTATTTCTTCAAGTTTATTGTCCCATAAGTCCTTTTGAATTGTCCCGAGTTTCGGCACCAAATTTTGTTCAAGTTCGAACAAGCACTAAAGTAAAGAGGGCTCCACAAATAAACACACACACACACTCTTTCAATATATGTATTAACCACCGCCGTGGTACAAAAAAAGGCGACTGAATAACAATGTTCAAGAAACACTATAAGAAATATTAAAAAGAAAACCATATCGCGTTTTAATTTTGAACAACGCCATCTATCGGTGGCCGGGTACAACAAAAATGGTTCTTATCAAAGTCAAGACTGAGTATTGAATGAAGCGATTGTTTATGTGAATTTCAACAAAGCATATTTTGTGAAAAGTTGTTTCCAGTCTGGTTAGGTTATTGCAGGCTTGAATCACCTGATTATCCGAAAAGATGATTCCGTGCTTCGGAAGGCACGTAAAACTGTCGGTCCAAAACGCTATCTAGCGTTTGTACCTATCCTACGATAGGTTCTCGTGTACCCTTTGGGTTGCGGAGGTCAGACGGCAGTCGCTCTGTGTACCTCGTCGAATCACCTAGGTTAGGTAGCGGACCCCGGGCTCTGAAGCGTAACCGCTCACGATGCAACCGAGAATACGCTCGGATGATGATGATGACCGATGGCCGATGGGGCAGATAGGTTCTCGTACTGGCAAGCGAAGCGTAGGACACCCACCCATAAGGTGATCAGATGATCTGTCCAAGGGCGCTGGAAAGCGCTGGACGCAGGCCGCTTTAAATCGGTCATGTTGGAAATTCTTGGGAGAGGCCTATGTTTATCAATGGACATTATGCAGCTGAAAATCGTTTACCTTTTAGAAGTAGTTTTAGTTAATAACTTAACCGGTACGCATTACAGTATTTCGTTTTAAGATAAGACTTATATATAGGCATTGGTATGTTTTTTTCTTGCACACTTTCAAATATACGAATAGAGAAACAAATAGGAATAAATCACACTGATTGAGCTAGCCCCAAAATAAGTTTAAAACTTGTGTTATGGGATACTAACTCAACGATACTAAGTATATGTTATAATAAATAGGTACTTATATAGATAAACATCCAAGACCCAAGACCATTTGAAAAGGTCCTTTTTTCCAACTTGCTTTGGCTCGGGATTGAATCTAAAACCTCCGAAGTGGCGAAATAGCATGTTAACCACTACGCCACGAAGATCGTCTGAAATCATAAATAAAATCGTCTAGGTATGTTTCGAAGGTTTCATAGTTTTAGTTGCTATTAACTTATCTCCACCGGTACAGATTTGTATGATCTTCAGTGTTATAAAAGACCAGACTTACACCCTTCTTTTGACATATGTTTCATTCTGGCAAACCTTCAGTTTCCGAAAATATTAACGTCCAGTATAAATAGATCTGTCATTTGTAAGTAAGCAAATACTAGCGAGGGGTCTTTGTTTTGGTTATTAATAACTACAGATTTTCCAAAAATAATTTGATGCCCCTCGGCTCGTTTTAAGATTACATTATGACCTATCATTTGAAGTATATGTGATCTGTCAGAGCTTTTGGACCAGCACCCATAGAGCCGTGCCCTTTATCTTTTAAATTTTCCAAGAAAAGATGACTTTTTGTGGATCCCCAATTACAACTTGTAAACCCCCATTTACATTTCACGCTAACGTCGATCCCCGTCAAGTCTCCCGTGGACTGGGGGTTCACCTGAACCACTTTGGGAATCACTGTAGACCGAAAGAAGAGTAGACCGAATTACAACATCCCGCCATGCAGAAAACCGACAAAGCACAATTAGGGCCTGTGTCCACGAGCACGGTTTCGCAAACTAAATGAACTGTCGGGATAGTGTTCACCGAGATTTCGTCTGTCGGCATCCAGTAGTAGAATCAAATTTTACACCTCCCTCTTATACGAAGACGTTTCAAGAAAGCCTAGAAGAAGAACGGAATCCTCTTCACGCGAGTTTAATTCCCACTTGACCATCTTAATAATAATAAAAATTTGTTTTAGGTATTGCATTGATGTAGTTATTTGCATCGATCTGTTTGGAGCCTGCTCCTGCTATCAATTGATCATAGCCAATACTATAAGGTCCCTAGACCCGGGTAAGTATAAGAAAATAATAGACCCTCCCCTTATTGAAGCAGTGGTAACCAAGCAGTTTAGGCACTGGCAGTGCACTAGTTCGACCCTCACTAGTCGGCCTTTCGGTGGGTGATGACCACCTCTCGATATGACACCTCCCTAGAGGAACGGAACGCTTCAGCACCGACCGCACTGCAGCGTTCCGTCGCTCTCTCGCTCTAGCAAATTACGGTTCTGAGCGACAGAAAAGGATAGCAGCATAGGAAAGTGCTGTTCCGTGCTGATAGATGAGATCCAACCCTAACATGTAACGCGGCTGTGGCAGCTGTTTTCGCCGCCGCGGTGCAGCAGGAGCTGCGGTATTTCACCGCAGAACCACCTATTCCCAGAAGAAGGATACAGAAGAATTAATGGTGATGACTTATCCCGTGGCTACGTCCTCTCTATTATTAAACGCTTTTTTGCCTTTTTGGTGCAAGTTCAGTCCATGACACTGAACTACTTTACATAAAAAACTTCACGGCTCTGGAATGCTTTACCCGTTGACATCAGAGAAATTTCTACCAAATTCTCTTTTAAAAGGAAAGTTCACGCTCATCTTTTGAACTCCCATCCTTCGGAAAGACATCATTATTCAGTTCTCAAAATTGATTATGCATGTTGTTATTTAAGTAGGTATAATATAATAGTACGTATTGTTTATGTATGTAGATATTTATTCTAATATACTCGTATATTATATAGTATGTAGTAATGTAATGTTTTATGTATATGTTCTTAATATGTTATAAGAAGTATTTATTGAATCGGTCGGTAGTCATAATGGATTAATTTTGCTTTTTGCGCCGAACAAAATTATTTTTCTGTTTATCCTTATGGTTGACTGGGAAAAAATGCTCTTAGCATTAAGTCCGCCATTTGTTAAAAGTATGTTTTTAATTTGGAACAATAAAGAGTATTAAATAAATACCATTATAGAAAAACGAAAAAAAAAATTCGACTTCTCATACAAAATTCATTTGGCTGAGTGCTGATATGTAATGGGAAGCTGAATTTTTTTTTTCCGTCTTTCGATATTGGTTTTTATGGAAATTAGTTCAGTATCATGGACTGAACTTGCACCAAAAAGGTTATGCGTTAGATACCAGTAACCCGTATAGCCAATTTTAGTATTATTTGACTCTTGAATCTATAAACTAGGGCGGTACGTTTTTAATTTTTTAATAATTAGCTCAACGAATATTTTGTCTTAAAAATTGAAGTTTAGATGTACCTACTTTAATAAAATCTATAATAATAAAAAAAAATGTACATACCTAACATTTCGGAATAATCAAAACGTACTGCCCTAGCTTTTCATTATTTCTACAACATATTCAACAAGTTAATTTGCTAGGCAAATTAAAACCCCGACTCTCAAGAACGCCGTTTAGTGATGAGTAGCGGAACTACCGATATGACATAATATCCGTAGCGCCATCTATTATTTGCTAGAGAAAGCCCTAACTTACAAGCTTTAACCGTAAACCCCCAATAACTTTTAAACTGCTGAACCGATTTTTACCAAACATAGCTAAAAACCACCGCAAGGAACTTGCTTTCACGTAAAAATACCGCATCGAAATCGTTCCATCCGTTCGAGCGCTACGATGCCACAGCCAGACAGATAGACAGACAGACATTAGCGTCAAACTTATAACACCCCTCTTTTTATCGGGGGTTAAAAGTGGTCAAAATCGGATATAGGTTTATGGGGGGAAATACTTTATCTTTTTATATTCGCAATATATTTATTATAATTTTAAGATAAATATCATATAAATGTATATAGGTAATAATAAATTTAGATAATAATTATTGCCATTGACACGATAAGAAGAAAAAGAAAAATATTGTATAAAGTAATATGTTTTTCTTTTTTTTGGAAAGAAAGCAGGAATAATTTCCTAAAAAAACTTATGAGAAATACGGAACCCTCTTCCCTCGCAAGATTAACTGTAAACTAACCAGTTTATTTTTATGTTTCAGCGAGAATGGATCTTCGAATATATTTGGCCATGATGATCGTTCCTTTAATCATTATCTGCTTAATCACACATTTGAAATGGCTCGCACCATTTTCTTTGGTGGCTAATATTACGATAGGTTGGTAATGGTAACCAATATCATAGGTATCATAGGTACTTACCTATATCCTAGTCAAAGAGCCTGCGTGGACCAGACCTTTTTTGTAATGCTGAAAGTTTTTCTATGTACTTATATCAATATGAAACTTGGGTCGTGGTGGCCTGTGCAGATATCGGGTTGTAAAGGCGTACCTACAAAATTGGGTAGTAGTATCAAAAATAATAAATAATATAATATATAATAGGGTAATATTTTGTAATGATACGTCACGATCTACGACGCGTGGTAAAACAGAAATGATGCAATTGGATCATTTTGCGATCTTTCTAAAGCATTTGATTGCGTTGATCATCCAACACTTTTGCTCAAATTTCGTCAATACGGTTTTGACGATAAGTCAATTAAATTAGTAGAATCTTACTTAACAGATAGGCTTCAAACTGTTGATATAAACGGCGTAAATTCACACGGGTCTAATGTGAAAATGGGCGTACCCCAAGGTTCAATTTTAGGACCGTTCCTTTTCTTAGTTTATGTCAATGACTTGCTCTACATGGTTGAGTAAGAGGCTGACATGGTGCTGTTTGCTGATGACACCTCGCTAATATTTAAAATAGATCGACATAACAGTGATGCTAGCGCGGTGAACAGCACCTTATCTTTAATTTCTGATTGGTTTTCAGCCAATAACCTCATGTTGAATGCGAACAAGACCCAATGCATTCGATTCTCTCTTCCTAATGTGAATCAAGCCTGCGTTGACATACTAATTAATGGTCAGAAACTCGATCCGGTAGAAAGTACTACCTTTTTAGAAATCACAATTGATTCGAAACTTCAATGGGGCGCTCATATAACTAAACTTTCTAATAGGCTTAGCTCTGCGGCTTACGCTGTTAGGAGAATAAGACAATTGCTAGACAAGTGTACTTTAGTTACTTTCACAGTCTAATGTCTTACGGGATACTTCTATGGGGGAGTGCAGCCGACATTCAGACTATTTTTCTTTTACAAAAAAGAGCAATTCATGCCATTTACGGTTTAGGATCGAGAGACTCACTGAGAGAATTATTCAAGGCAATAGGTATACTTACTTTTGCATCACAATTAATATTTGAAAATATAATGTACGTAAGGAAAAATATTTCCATGTTCAATAAAGTAAGTGATTTTGCAGATAGAAATTTACGTAATAAAAATGACTTAGTTAGCCCGTATTACAGGCTGAATACAGTCAGTAAGTCTTTTATGGGGAAGTGTATACTTTTTGATAATAAATAGCCAGAATCGGTCCTTGATATGCCAGACAGAAAATTCAAAGCTTATGTAAAGAAAGTACTTTGTGAGAAGACTTATTATAGGATCGATGATTATCTTAAAGACAAAAAGGTCTAACTTGAGCTTGGTGCGGGTCCCTCTTAAAGGTTTGTATACTTAGACATGTCATAATTTAGGTACATTGGTACATACTAAATTTACAAATTGACATTATTTTAAATTTCGTAATTCTTATAATTCAATTTAATTATGACATAACAAACAATGTCTCAGTCCATCCATATAACTAATTTTAAGTTTTTAGTTTGTTAGTTGACGTCTTTGGAGAAAACGTGCAGTGCAGTTTGTTGCCGCTTGTCTAGCTCGATTACGAATCCCACTCGCCGGCGAGTGCGGATCAGGAATAGGACTGGCGCGTTCACGAGGTACCGCACGGTACCCGGTCGCTTCTAGCCAGTCAGCCCTTCAGGCGCTTGACACTTGGTCAAAGCCGATCGCCAGTGACGCCCAAAGCCGAGGTTCGTTCCCACCCGGTGGGAGCCCTTTGTGCTGTCACTTAACGGTGTGGACAACATCTTGCCATTTTGGCAATGTTGGTCCCGCCTAACCCGTCGCGCCCGGTGAGCTGTAAAATGCCTTCAGCATACAGCGTATTGCTTCGATCGAAAAAAAAAAAAAAAAAAAAAATTGTTGCCGCTTCTTCTGCACTTGCGCCTAGGAAGCGGCGTAAACTTAGCTTTAAGTAACGATTTGACGTCAACATTTGTGCAAAACAAAACAAAGTGACTATTATTAAGAGATATTATAAATATCCTATGATAATAAAGATATTTTGAATTGAATTTGAATTGAATTGAATTGTCTAAATATTTCGCAGCTAAAACAATGTCTTTAATAAATAGACAGATACCGAATTTATAAAATAAATATATTTAAACCTAACTATAGGATGTACTTAGTACATATGTAGGTACCTATTTCTCTTTTCTTAGCATAATTTGCTAGCGAACAAAAAAAATTACCTAACTAAGTAGGTGGGTCGGTAGGTACTTCTATCGAAACAGATCGTGTCAAACATCAAAAATTCCTTTAATTCTAATAAATTCGTGGAAGAATATACACCATGGAAGAATATACACCAACAACCTAGTATACCTACGTTCCTATTTATTTTCGTAACCTAAATAGACACCTAGGTATTAAACCTACTAAGCTTACGAGTACCTTTCAGCGTCCTTAGGAAGGATCGCAATCCGTGTTTTTAAACCGCGCACGTCCGTCACTGGTCGCTCGTGCGTGAGTCTCTACTACAGGTTAGCCAAGCCACAGAATAGAAGCCAAGCCGGCTTGGCCGCCGCACGTAGATACTTAAGTTTTCAATACCTAGACGAGTGAGACAGGCCTGGTCAGCGCTTGCATGAAAATCTACGTGTCAACGACACTACAGTCAAGCGTCGTTGGAATACCGCTACCCACGGTTTGAAGAGGCCTTAAATTTTAACATGAGACAAATCGATCGTGGTGTTGCTGGGATATGGCGTTCGCGAGTTTTCGCGCACAGCAGAACTCTGTTGTCTGACCACTACGTGCGCGACTCTCCTGCGGGGTGACAAACGGTGGCGGGGACGAGGTATCAAGATGTCAACACGTGCAACCAAAGAATTTATAATACAATCTAGAATAACTATGAGTAATAATCTCAAAAAAACAACATTAAAAAATTAAACTTAATGCCGCGCTCGTAAAGCTCATATTTTCATAATGCTTACGTTTAAATACCCAAGGGCGCGTTCAGACGACACGCGCGCACGAGCGCCGATCGCGTAGAGTCAGCTTTCAATAAGAGTCCGCGTCGCGATCGCGTCGCGAACGCGCAGAGAAGAAACATTGGAATTAAATGCTTATCTATTGTAATATAAAGTTTAAAATATCTCGATATAAAATAGGCGACGCGGGCTCTGCTCTTGCGCTGTGTGATCGCGACTCGTGCGCGCCGCTGTTACTACGCGACCGCTGAGCGAGCGCGCTTATTTTACATCGAGATATTTTAAACTTTATATTACAATATATAAGCATTTTCTAAAGAGGGAGCGATGCATACGTGAGATCCACGCTGTGCCGCGCCGAAAAAATTCACGCTCGTGTGAACACGGCCTAACGTTCCCAAAAAATGTGCCTAAAGTTGTAGGCGTCCCTTTCCGCAAACTCAGTGCAATAAAGTAGAAGGTTATATATAGAGAGCTCTCTATATATAACTTTAGGTATAACTTTTGGGAACGGCTTTGCACCTTCGTAAGCATTCTAGATTCGTATACAATTTCTGTGCGTGCAACCTAATGTCAAATCCTTTGTAAATGACGGGCTACCTCGCCCCCGCCAGCGTCTGTCACCTCGCAGGAGGGTAGCGCACGAAGTGGTAAGTTTGTATATATATACCTATTCTAATTGTGTTTCAGCTGTCGCCATAGTTATGGCAATTGTCTACGCATTCCAGTACAACCCAAGGTTTACTAACTTGCAATTAGTAACTAGTTTCAAAGCGCAGTTTGAGTACATTGGTATGCTGGTGTTCGGGATGTCTTGTGCGGGGGTGGTCATCCCGATAGAGAACAATATGAAGGAGCCCCATAAGTTCAAATACGCACTTGCTATCGGTGAGTACCTATCCATAAAGAATGTTTGCTAATTACTTGACTACCGCAAAAAGTTGTGTGATAAAAATATTAACTTAAGGCCGTACTTGAATTTTCCGGGGTCCAATGCTGCCCCCATTTTAAATAAATCATTTTAAAGAAAACGGAGACGTCATTTAAAAAAAAAACTTGCCAAAAGTGGTCGTTTTTCACAAATGTGCGTAGTAAAGCTTAACGTTCTCACTTTAAACTGGAAACAGTAGTTCATAAAATACTTTGAAGGGTTGTTTAGGACTTGGTAGTAGCAAAATTTTAAATGATGTCTCCGTTTTCTTTGAAATGATTTATTTTAAATGGGGGTAGCACTGAACCCCGGAAAGTTCAGGTACGGCCTTAAATACAACAAAAAGTTATAATGTAGATAAGTAGATAAAGATTAACAAATAAGTTAGTAGACCTGCGGCCTTAGCACATGAATTATATAATAAAAGATCGATACATATGTTCTCTCTGTAAAAATTTACATGAATATCATAACAAGATAAAATTGATGAATGAAAACGTAGTAAAATGATTCGTTACACGCAGGCAGTTTTTAAACAGTGTTTCTGTCTACATACCTACAAAGAAAAATATTAATTTTTTTGAACACGTGTATTGTGAGACAATCACGTTATATAAAAGAATTACGTCATGAATAGGTACGTTATAATTCCTTATAACATATTGCAACCAAGGTGCATTAAAATTATTTATTTTTGCAATGTTCTATGAGCCAACATAAAAAAATAAAACTATCGCCGAGTACGCACTCACCGCCGCCACTCTGGTGTTGTAGTTTCGCAATTAAATATTTTTTGTTTTTATTTTGTGGTTTAAACATCAACAAAACAATATTTAATAAGTTTTTATAAAACAATTCATTTTTTTTACAAGCTTTTATTATGAGACCAAAGGTTTTGTCAACACAAAACAAATAAGCCCAAACTCAACGGGGTTGCGTCGTTTTATCACTGAGTTCTTATGGCCACCTTCCAGCTTCATCATCAGATCAGCTCCAAGTCATCATAATATTGCATTGTCACGTTATCAGTGATATACATATGCGCGCAAAATTTCAGCTCAATCAGTTGAAGATATCTGCTTCAAAATTGAGTTGCAAGATTCCACCCGAACAAACATACATTGCAAGTTAAATAAAAGCTTGTAAAAATGTCTCTCTACGACTCTCTCTCTACGCGACACTCACCACCGCCGACGACTCTTTTCGCCGGAATATTTGTTGGATAACCTAGATCCGAGAGCTGGCACCAATTTTTGGGTAGGTGTTTCAAGGCAAGCTGAAAACTTGTCACGTACTTCTCCTATTATACCCCAACACGGAACTGCAGACCTGGCTGGTGAGTAGAGGGTCTAAAGCAACCCCTACATTTTTAATAGTATTTTTTTTATTTCCAAAACATGGTATTGGAGGCAATATGTACTTAAGTTGCCGCGAACGACGGGAGCTTTTTTAAAAATAAAATCTTTAAAGACAAGTTTATTGTCAGAGCGTTAGTTACAGACTGAGGCTTACGATCTACTTAACTCTACTTGCAAAGGCCGTCTAGACGCTAAGTCAGCACTTGCACGGTGGTCTTATGGTGTGACTCTGCGTGGGCGATCGCTAGAAAGTGCACTAAGCATTTATGAGCACCATGTCTCTGTGTGGGGTCCCATGCATAACTATGTATTTTTTATATGTTGTAGTTTAATTCTTAAAGAATAATGTAATAAGAATAAAAAAATAAATAAGCCAGACGATTTAGTCGGGACTTTAAAATTTCCAGGCGCGTGCAAAAGTATTTTAAAAATATATATAAAAAACGCGGCCAAGTGCGAGTCGGACTCGCCCATGAAGCGTTCCGTAGCAGCAAGTAACATAATATAAAAGTTCTAAAGGTAAATTGCGGTTTACGATTTATGACGTATTAAAAAATTACTATCTATGATAACGAGACCGCTATAGTTTTAATTGAAATTACATACTTTGAGGTATATACCACATTTTTTCAGAATTATTTTAGTAATATTTCAAAAGTTACGGTGGGGGGACATCTTAAATTTTAACTTTGTATTAGATTATCTCAAGACTGGGGGGTTTGATCTACATAGTTTCAAAGCAGTTTTTGTTGCATTTTAAAAGACCTTTTTAACGATACCCCCCACGTTGGGGTTAGTCCAATTTAATTATTTAAATTTACTTTTCGTTGTAGAGTCTGGCCACCGAAACGTGATATTGACCTTGAAACAGAATTCTTTATATGGCAATATACAACACTTGTCAAACCATAGTACGTCGGCTGTCACATTGTGTCAATTTTTGGAATAATAAACGGTTATCTTGTTATAATGTCGAAACCTATCAAAAGTTCAGCGAGGAAGTTAATTTATACAATGGTGTGTAAATTTAAAGCGAAACAGGAAGAACTAGCTTTTGCAATCACGAGAAAGAACGATATTTCCATGAAATAACGGCTGCGACAGGTTAGTGCACTGCAATGGTTTTGATATTTGGTGAATAGTTTGTACATACAGTTTGTGTTAAATACACATTCTACATATTTTAATAGATTGACAAGTTACAATATTAACAAAACAGTCGTCAAGGCAACAGGCAACGAGGTTCGGTCATAGAGTAGTCTTGAATACAAACTCATTATAAGTACATTATATAACACATTCTATAGTTATTTATTGACAGAAGACATTATTTAATTTGATTTATAATATTATTTGTTAAATTGCGGTTTTATTATTGGCGTAACTTTGAAACAGTGTTTTTTTTACGTTAGAGGTTATGTTCCGATTGTATTGGAAAATATGTATTTTATTTGTTTTGCATGTGTTTTTAATTTTAAGGCGAATGAGAGATAAAGCCGATGACAATGGCAGCATGAGTGACATTACTAACACTGTGAGGAGTTTACAACTAGAGGAAAATAGTCAGCTTAGAACAGAATAGTGACTGAAAATCCTCATTCAATATTGAGAGAGATAGCCGTCGAACTTTCTGTGTCTCACGAATCGATCGTATCACCGTACCGTTTTAAATAATCACTAGGGTATGAAACATGTTGTTGCTTAGCTAGTCCCAAAACTCCCAAAAGACCTGAGTTTTCTCCAAAAACTCAATCGCCCAAGAGTAGCTAAGGACAATTCATGGCGAGAACTGTACTCAATTCCGGAAAAAGCGTTTAAAAAATGTTTTGATGGTTGGATTATTCGTTCGCGTAAGTTTATCGCTTCTGAAGGAGCATACTTTGAAGGTGATAAATAAATTTAGATGAAGAATTAACATTTTGTGTATTATTGATCTTTTCCCGGTTCTTTCTTGACAGAGAAGTGAAAATTGTACTTGATCGTGACGTCATGCGGAATTTAAATGCGATGTATCTTTGTAATTATTTGCTAATCAGAAAAAAGAATAAATACGCATACAATATTTTTAATAATCTACCTGATGAGCTTAAAAGATTTTTTTAATCCACATCCATACTATCAAGCAAGAGTGTTTATTCCTAATTTACAAAGGATTGCCATGTCTACATATTTCAAATTTAAAAATAAAAACTCAGTATCACGTTTCGGTGGCCAAACTACGAGGGCTGTTTGATAAGTACCCGTTTTCTAAATATATTAATATCACTGGCCGCAAATAAGTATACCACCTTTTTAAGCCATTTTTCAGAGGCGGGAATATTAAAAAAAAATGGCATTCTTTTGTTTTTTTTTCATTTGACAACGATTCAGTGAAGGCGTGAACTTAAAAAAGAACAGTATCGGTCTGTAATTAGATTCTTATTTTTGGAAGGAAAAACATGTGATGAAATAAAAGTAAGAATGCAAGCGGTTTACCATGAATGTGCTCCTTCTATGACAACCGTCAGATATTGGTATAACGAGTTTAAGCGGGGGAGAACAACCGTCTTTGATGAGGATCGCCCAGGCCGGCCAGTTGAGGTGACTACAGACGATATGGTTAAGAAAATTGAAAATATCGTTTTAGCCGACCGCCGAATTAAACTTCGAGAAATCGTTGATGCTGTAAATGTTTCAATCGAGAGGGTACAACACATATTAGAATAAAAACTGGGTGGGTCCACCACTACACCCCGGAAATGAAAGAGCAGTCGAAGCAGTGAATTTCCCATTGGCATGAAAGGTCATGGCAACAGTTTTTTGGGATTCGCAGGGTATTATACATATTGACTATTTAGAAAAGGGAAAAACAATAACAGGGCAGTACTATGCCAATTTATTGGATGAATTTGACGCCGAGTTGAAGGACAAACGACCCCATTTAAAAAAGAAAAAAGTACTGTTTCATCATGACAACGCCCCGGCTCATTCGTCCAGAGTTGACTGCTAAATTAGCACAGTTACGCTACGAACTATTGCCTCACCCCCCGTATTCTCCAGATTTGACCTCATGCGATTTTTTTTTTGTTTCCCAACCTAAAAAAATGGCTCGGTGGCAAGCGATTTGGATCAAATGACGAAGTCATTGCCGCCACAGAGGCCTATTTTAATGAATTTCCAAAATCATACTTTTTCGATGGTTTATTGAAGCTTGAGTATAGGTGGAACAAATGTATAGAGTTAAAAGGTGGCTTAGTAGAAAAATAAATGTATATATACAAAAAAAAAAGTTTTTTTTTCCATAAACGGGTACTTATCAAACAGCCCTCGTATATGGGAGGGGGGCCGAAAAAAAAAGATTTTTTCATAATTTTAAAAACCAACTTCTGGAACTTCAATATCTATCTCTCCACCAATTTTCGTGACAATCGGTGCAGTAGCGGCGGAGTACGAGCCCGGACGGACAGACGGACGGACGGACGGACATGACGAAACTATAAGGGTTCCTTGTGGACTACGGAACCCTAAAAAAGTATTTGAGGCAACTTGAGTTTTAATAGGGTATTACTTATAGTAACTAAACTACTGTATGAGCAAATAAATTATGCTTATTCTTATTCTTATTCTTTAAAAAAAAGCGGCCAACTGCAAGTCGGACTCGCCCACAAAGGATTCCGTAGCAGCAAGTAACATATTTACTTAGGCACCTATTACAGATTTATTATTAGAAAATAATGGTTCACGGTTTATGCATAAGGTCTATGAAATTAAATGTTAATTTTATTTTTATATTTGAGTTGATTAAATGAAAGGTAAATTGCGGTTGGTGGTCCTAAAAAAATATTTTCATAGTAATTCTTCAGTGAAAACGCCACCAAATAAAGGTTAGTAACTGATTGTTTAAACTCTGATTAGACATATGTAGGTATTCTACTTTCGTTATAGGTATATATTTGATTTTTTCATAGATTGAGATGAAAAGAAGAATGTGCTACACGGTGTACGGTAATAGTTTTATCTCAGGTTATATACTTTAATCCGTGTGAATAATCCGTCGCTTCACTCAGGATTCGTAGTAGGAGGAGTAGCGCCCTCGCGTTAAAACTATCTAAGCGGCCAAGGCCGCAACAGGCCGCGCGCATGCCGTGCACTATTTACACGAACCGTTTCGACCCACCTTTGACCCCCCTGTAGCTCAGTGCCTATTGCAAGTACAGAATTAAATTGTACTTACGTAATCATATACTAGTACTAAAGCAGTATGCCAAATTTTATAGATATAGCTTCAGTAGATCCTGCAATATGACCCTGTGAAAATAGCTAATTTTGGCACTGACTGACTTACTCACTGACCGATAATCAAAACCTCTAGGCCACTTCCAATTGTCCTAGCGTTATGAAATTTGGCACGCAGGTCGTGTTTTATATGTAGATTAACACTTCCACTGCTGAAAAATGCAACGTGTGTGTTTTTCCAAAGAGGAAAACACATACGGTGCGTTTTCAGCAGTGGAAGTGCAAAAAATTAAGAAGTTTAAGAAATCGGTCTAGCGTTAGTTGGCTCATTATAATTTTAGATATTTTTAACCAAGTACCTACGTATTTTCACAACTATACCATATTTTAAGTGGGGTGTTTAAGGTTTACGATAAGGCTGATATGTTTATTAAAACAAAAGCCTTAAAAAAATTAAAAAAAAAAAGTTGTGTGTATGGTAAACTGAAATTCGGCCAGATGACGTGAATAAGGTGTTGGGTAGTGGCTGGATGCGAAAGGCGGAGGACTGGGTGTGGTGGCAAATCTTGGGTGTGGTGGCGAGTCTTGGGAATGGCAAACGTTTACCAGTGGATCAGGCTATTGATGAAGATGATTATGATCGATTTTAAAGTGCATCTAAACTTGGCATTGGATTAGATGTCAACCCTTTTTTAGGCGAACAATTAGCCGATAGGAACTTGGCCCCCTTTTTAACAGGTATTTTTTTGGTGGGTTACCTTTACGCCTTGTAGCACAATCTACTATTGCACGCGCCTGGAATGTTAAGGTAACGGGGTTCACAATTTGCAATACTGTGCGTGTTTTTGAAATATCACTGTAACACTTTCAATGATTTGGCTATAGTTTTACAACCGGCCGTCTGCCTGACGTCAACCCTCTTTGGGAATACAAAAAAATAATAATAAACAAAACACAGTGATATATTCGTTAAGAGCGAAGGAAGGGCCGAAGCCGTGCTGGACGATATTTCGCAGTGTTTTTTTTGATTATTTTTTTGTATTATATTTATAATTTTTTGTAGCCAAAATGGATAGATATTTAGATAAAACATTTTTCGATATAATTTCAATTATAAAGGCAAATTTAAAGGTATGTTTATGATTTTTTCTATCGAGCCGAAAATGCTCAATCGTGTTTTGGCTATTGTGGGTGTCTGTAGAAAATCCTTAAGATTTTTATGTAAATTTTTTGAGGAATAAACATTAGCATACAAAAGGCGGCCTTATCGCACAGCAATCTCTTCCAGGCAACCTTAGAGTAGTATGGATACAAAAGAAATTTAGATATGTTACAGGTGAGATATACAAATAAAATATTATAGATACATATAATTACATATATATATATATATATATATATATATATATATATATATATTTATTATTATTATATTATATATATATATATAATATAAATAAGGTAGTGTACACGAAAGAAAGTAAGAACCTAAACAAGATGCGAAAGGAAGTTCCATAACCGTGATTTTTCAAAAACACGCACAGTAATGCAAATTGTGACCCACGTCGTCCACCTTAAAGTCCCGACTAAATCGTCTGGCTTATTCATTTTTTTATTCTTTAAACATTAAACTACAACATATAAACAATACACATTGCCTCAAATACCTTTTTTTGAAAATAAAAAATGTAGGGGTTGCTTTAGCCCCGCTACTCACCAGCCAGGTCTGCAGTTCCGTGTTGGGGTATATAAATAGGAGAGGTATGTGACAAGATTTCCGCTTGCCTTAAATACCTACCCAAAAATTGTAAACTTTAAATTAAAATTGTAAATATGTAAACATAAATTTTATATTGATTCCATGGAACAATAGTTAAAATTAAGTACAATTGAAAATTGTTTAACTACGTCTTATGAAGGTGTAGCAGATCGCCAACAAATTTATACGATTTCACGTTGCCAATGCCAAACCTACATATGACAGAATATGTACTTTTTATTTCTCTTAAAGAGTAGGGAAAGATAAAGGGGTGGTGACACATTGTATTCTACGCTGCCTTCACCACACGGCCATGAATGTATGCTAGTTTCTTTATTTTACTGTAACTTCAATGTGCCTAAACAGATTTGTATGGGGGTATAAATTTCAATTTCACTAATTCATTGCTTACATGCATATGACAACATTATTAAGATAACACAATAAGATAATACAAGGGAATTTTTTTGTAAATAACTTCAAGTCGTGTTTTTTATTTATAAATGTTTTTTTCACTGTCTTTGCAGGAATGTTTCTGATAGTCTTGTGCACATTCATGGTATCCTTTTTTGGCTACGTTGCTTTTACAAGTAGTAGTGTAAGCCCATTGACTAATAACTTTCCACAAAACCTGTAAGTATCTACATAATAAGTAGTTTGTATAAAAAAACCAGCGCTTGATCTTTTTCTTTTTATCCTCCGTACGATATTTTAAAACGCTAAAAAGACACGTTTCTTGTATGACGACTCCCTTTAATTAGGGTTCCGTACCCAAAGGGTGTAAACTGAACCCTATTACTTAAACTCCGCTGTCTGTTGTCCGTCTGTTCGGCTGTCCGTCTGTCACAGAGCTCTATCTCTTGAACCGTAATAGCTAGACACTAGAAATTTTCACCGATTATGTATTACTGTGGCCGCTATAACAGCAAATACTAAAAATAAAAAAAAAAACACTTAAAATAGCCAAAACACGATTGAGCATTTTTGGCTCGATAGAAAAAATCACAAACATACCTCTAAATTTGCCTTTATAATACGTATTACTATTTTATACAATCACTTTTTATATGAAAGTTATACCAAACAATGTATTATCTAAATATCTATCCGTTTTGGCTACAAAAAAAAAAATATTACTACAAAAAAAATAATAAATAAAACAAAGTGAAATATTCGTCGAAAGAAAAGAAAGGCCCGGAGCCGTGCTCGACGATATTTCGCAGTGTTTTTTTTTTTTTTTTTTTGTAGTCATACGGGTAGATATATAGATAATACATTTTTTGGTATAATTTTCATATAAAAAGTGATTGTATAAAAAAGTAATATGTATTATAAAGACAAATTTAGGCAAATTAGAGGTATGTTTGTGATTTTTTTCTATCGAGTCAAAAATGCTTAATTGTGTTTTGGCTATTGTGGGTGTCTGTAGAAAATCCCTAAGATTTTTATGTAAATTTTTTGTGGAATAAACTGTAGTAGTTTAATAACAGTGACTTTTCAAAAACACGCACAGTATTGCAAATTGTGAACCCACGTCGCCTTATAACATTGTACGGAGGTACGGAACCCTTCATGTACGAGTCCGACTCGCACTTGCCCGTTTATTTTTAACTTAATATTATTTTATCTAATCTCATATCCAACAATTTAAATTATAAACTTTAGAACGATTTTATATTTACTTACTTTATGAACACAATACCAAAATTTAAAAATAGAATTACTATTATAACACTTCTTGTCGAACAAAATATATGTTACTAGCAGTCCACCCCGGCTTCGCCCGTGGTACACACATAGCCTATGTCACTCGGGGATAGTGTAGCTTTCCAATGGTGAAAGAATTTTTTAAATCGGCCCAGTACATTTTGAGCCTATTCATTACAAACATACAAAAATAGGTACAAATCTTTCCTCTTTATAATATTAGTATAGATAAGCAAATTTTTTAACTCTTACAAACTTACTAAATGACCTGTAGTCATTTTGATACGGCTCTCGATACACATAATTTGAGCCTCATAAAAATGGTGACACCGTTTATGCATTCCAAATTCTTGTAATTGACGGTGGTCTCCTTGGGGATTAATTATTGACATGAATATATAAACTTGGCGTCTTCAAACACGGCCATGTCCTTTTTGGTAATATAGACTAAACACGAGAGTAGTACAGAAAGGTCAATATATTTTTATATACCTTCGAGTACGTGGTTCAAATTAAATCCTACATTTTTATTTTACTTGTTTTCTCTATAAATAATTTATTAAGAAAAAAATAAAATAAATACAATTGAGATTAAACTACAAACTAAACCTAAAAATAAAACCTAATCTAAATTATTGATTTAAAAATCTGAAAGATTATGACCGTGCGGGATGGTGCCAAGAACGCTGGCTGCGTTTCCTCTCTGGAAATAAATCCTACATATATTTTAATAAATGCGAATGTTGGTAAGTATGGCTGGATGTACGGATGGGTGTATTGATGGTGGTATGGTTCTATAGATTTTTAGATTGTAGACTCACGACTATCATATTTATAAAGGTAAAAGTTAAACTGCACATATCTGTTTCTTTGGCAACCTTTTATTATTCTTACTTAATTTCTTTACATATTTTTTTGCACTAGAAGAAAGTGATTTCTTGTACTTCTATACCTTTTGTTTTTTTTTTCTTTGTTAGCTATCTCTGTATTTAATGCATTATATAATCATATACGTAGGTATTGGGTCTAAATTACATATGTTTATTTAGATTACATATATGAAGATTTGTAATCGGCTTATAGTTATATAATATTTATCAAAATGGATTTAGCCGCGTAGTAGTTACGAGGAAACAGAATTATAGGGACAAACATAATAAAACATCAAAAATATGTAAGCGGCCATCTTGGATCCAAAATCTGATAGCAGTTTCAAGTTGCGCGGGGCACTTGTTGTACAGCCCCCACATACAAAATTTTTAAGCCCTCGGAGGTCCTAGTGAGACGTTACGAGATATGACTTAATTTTATAAAGGAGTTATAGGATTTTAGGAAACTTTTGTAAAGCATTTATAGCATATGTAGAAAAAAATTTTAAAACTTAAACATTTTTAAACGTTTTACAAACATTAATAACTGAGTAGCAACCTCGTTTTTCGATGCTTCCATGAAGAAAGTGAAATGTAGGCATATTTATGATGTCTACATTTCACTTCTGTTTTGTTAGTCTATGACGAATCATTCCATCGGTTGACAGATCATTCACTCATTTCATTCATTATGGCAGCCGAAATTTTGCAATCCGTATTTAATTTTCAATCAATGAAATCTTTAGATGAATGGATGGAAAGTTATTCCTTCATATTTTGCTTTGTTCTTTGAATTACTAGTGCAGTATCTCAACACACACCAAGGCATTTTTGACTAAGTTGACAGTGTTTTCTTTAATGAATTGTAGAGTGTTTTATGCGCGTATTGCTAGCGAGTGACTAATGTGAGGTTAACAGTGATAGCATATGATGAACAGAACACAACTGTTGTATGTGGCGTCTTCTCTAGTACGTGAGTACATAGATCTCGTTGGGATTAATTTATTTTTGTTAATGGAACGCTATTGACGCTGTTCACCATTTTTATGGCGTTACAAACAAGTTCTGATTGCTGTATGATGGCTCAAAAGGATTCGTATTCAGGGCTGTAAAAAAAAGTAATAATTGTGTATTTTTTTTTAAGTTTGTTCATATGTGATTTTTTTTTCAGTGGCACTAAAATATTTAAGGGTTGCATAGCAGCCATGATCTACGTCACCCATGCGTTAAACTTCTGGGTGCCGTTTAACTTGGCTTTTTACTACCTTAAGAAAAGGCACAATCCCAACAAATCTCTCATGTGGGAGTTGATTTACAGAGCTCTGTTCGTCGTCCTTATATCTGTGGTTGCGATAGTCTTCCCTGATATTGATGGATTGATGGGTTTCGTGAGTATTTGTTATTGTAAAGTTTTATTTTATCAAACGAGCTAGCGATGCAATCTAAGCAGGTAAAGTTCTCAGAATACCTAAGTACTTGAACAATCCGGCGTTTGTAGTACCTATGGGTGTGTTTGTACGACGATGATTTTAGTATCTTGGATCGGAGCTTCATAAAATTTGGTAGCCTTGTAGAATTTTAAAGTTAGAACATATGGCAAATCGGTCAAGGAATGCCGAGATATAGGGTCGGTTAGTTCACAGTTCGGGGAGGACTACCTACTCGTAACACGCGCCTTAGCAGCTCTTGGATTTTGTATGCATTTGTACTGAGCCAACGCGGGGAAATTCACCGGGGTTGCGAATACATACGAATATCCCCGTCAATACACGCAAACTTTTGCAGCAACACTGAAAGCGCAGGCGGCGATCCGCGAGCACATGCTTGTGCTTTGGTAATGTGTCAATACAATGTATCTAACTTATATTTATATTTTACCAGCTCGGCACGTTCTGTTTGTCCAACATGGCGTTCATCTGGCCCAACGTAATCACCCTTCTCGTCCTGTACGAACGGCCTGGCTACGGCAAATTCAAATGGCGATTATGGAGAAGCATCATATTTATCATTATAGGGATATTCTTGTTCTGTTGCGGTACTGTCGTTAATGCTACTGAGCTTGCACAAGTTTTTTTAAGAACATTTGGTCTTGCAAGAAGAAACTAAAGAAAATTGTATTGGTGTACTGTACAGGGTGTCTGATGGCAGAATTTGAATTTACTTTGCCAATATTTTTAAAAGTAAAAATGTTGGGCTAGAATATTGACTTAATTTAATTTTATTTTCGTGCGGATTTTTGTAACAAAATGCTTCAGTGGACGGGTTTTAGCAATACGGCGCCACGCCGCATACTGCCAGAGACACCATGAATCTACTGCAATATTGTTCCCCAGTAAATTGATTAGCCGATTCGAAGACATGGTCTGGCCGCCAAGATCGCGATCTCACTCCAATGGATATTTTTTATGGCGATACTTAGAACAATAAAGTTTATATAAACAATCTAGCAACTATCTCTAACCTAAAGAACAATTTTCGTTCGAGTGTTCGAGAAGTAAACGACTCCACGAATGTGTACGGCGGCGCGAAGGATAATATTTTAGACAGCATTATTAAAAAAAAATCCGCCTTATTAATCTTTATTTTTCAGCTTTAAGTATATTAAGAAATACTGTATCTATTGCATTTAATGATTTGAAATCTGCCACCGGACACCAGTATATGTCAGTTTTAGTCAACTGGCCAGTTCGAGACCCATATTTGAATGCGGGAGTCGTACAAAGAATGATTTGCGCGAGCGTTTCCAAAGTTCCGTTTCACGTGCTTTTTTATTTGCGTTAAAAATTAAAGAAATGTAGAAAAATTTTCTAAGTTTTCTGCGCGAAAGAATTCGAGTTTTGGCTGTCACGTTGGTTTCAAAAGTACGGGTTAGTGGTATTTCGTAACTTGAAGCGCGAGCGGTGATTGGGAAAATTACGTTTGTATTTCGCCGACTCCCGCATTGAAAATTATGTCTCCAGTGTTCATCGCAGTCAAGGTTGGTTACCAAAATATTGCGCATTGTCATATCAATTTTTTTTTCTATCGTCGACTAAGTCATCTTCTTTGTAGCTTATACATCGTGTTAATGAAAGAACGCAAAACCTCTCAGATGGACTAAAAGACCCGCAATAAAGTTAGGATTTGGTAAGGCCCATTACTTATCACCACGCGTTGTTTTTCACAGTGGAAGGTATTGCTCAGGATGTTGCTGGGACATAAGTACCTATAATTCTCTTAGACGGTTCTTACGACACTAGTGGCAGGGGAAAGGGAGTGATGTAAAAAATTGTAGTCACCACAAAGTCCCGTCACTACACTGTCTTTGTTACACAAAATATACCTAAATAAGAAAGATTACGATACTTTGCAATGCGTCGTATTTTTGCAGTAGGTAGTGCCTATATTTTTACATAATATTGTTTTACACTTTTAACCGACTTTACTTTTAAAAAGAAGAGGTTCTCGATTCGTCGAATCTTATTTTTATTTTCTATGTTTGTTCCCAATAACTCAAAGACGCCTGGACCGATATGGTTTTTTTTTGTTTGATAGGGTTCCTTTTCAGGTGGTCTCATAGAATTATATCAAAATCAGTTGTGTAGTTTGGTTATTAAACCAAATAAAATAACTGGAAAAAAATATGTCTAAGTATACAGTTGTTGCGTATTAAGCTTTTATGTGACTCGTGTGTCATAATACACTTTCCTGACCGACGTAAAATGAGAGATAAGTCTTTAAGACTCGCATGATAATGATGACAATGCACGCTCCTAGCAATAAGCAATGGTTTGCTCCCGGCACCCTTCGCGTCTCTTAGACACCATACTTGTGACTTTCTGGCTTTTCTGAAATGCAGCTTGCAGCTAGTGATGTGCCGTTCCCAGGAACGTTCCCAAATTCCCGGGTATTTAGGAACGTTCCCGGGGAATTTGGGAACTTTCCCAGGGAACGTTCCCGTATTTCTAGGAAATGTTACGGAATATTGGATATATGTATTTGTATTATAGCCATATCAAGTGATGCATTTACGTTAGTAAAATATATTTACAGTGATAAAAAATATGTCTGATAAATAAAAGTAATAACTCGCCCTGATATTTTCATGTTTTGGGAACATTCCCGGGAACGTTCCCGGAAATCTGGGGAACGTGAACGGCACATCACTACTGAGGCATCAATGTTTATGACCTGTGCTCACGGCGAATTTTTTACGCGCCGACGACGCATCGACGACGCGCGCTAAGGCTGATTTTATAGCGACGCATTCGTCAGCGCGGTTAGTACGCGTTGCGGGCCTAGAGCTATGAGTGTCAAGGGATCGTTATATAGTGAACAGCAGATTTTTTTTTGTATGGCTTTCGGGCCGTCACTGTAAAACCAGCCTAAGGCACTATATTGATACAAACGCGCTGATACGGCGATACAGACGTGCTGCAGTCACGCGTATTTCATAAACAAACTCAATTCTTCTTATCGAGTCGAAATGGTTACACTGTAGCTTCAATTTCAAATCACCTTTGACTACTATGTGGCCACGGCGATCCTTCTGTCGTTAGCTTTATTAAGGTCCTCTATGGTACATGACGTAGAGCAGCTCGGACATGACAGAAGGTGGTCCATCGACTGAATGGCACCGCAGTCACAAAGGTCGTTATCAGCGTGATGCCACCTAACTCCGTTTTCCCGACACCTCCCAACACCAGCCCGGAGTCTATTGAGAGACTTCCAGACTGACCAGGGGAGGTCTACCTGGTGGGAGTTTTTCAGCAGGTGGGAGATTTGACTCGTAAGGTGGATTCTTGTTTATCCACCTCACAACTTTCGCACTTTGAATGCGCTTCTTGTGCGCGTTTGTATTGATACAAATGCGGCCATCTACTTTTTGTTCACCAACAGCGCCGTGAGCGCGTGTTCTTGAAACGCGCATCGTCGGCGCGTAAAAATACGCCGTCTGCGTTGCTATACAATGGTCTTTCATAGTAAATAAATGGTGGCATTTATAATTATATTGTTAAATCGTCTAGTACCTAGACATATTTTACCTGCAATTTATTCGATTTGATACTGCTTGTTAAATTTTTCTTTTATTTTAACGTGCTTTTTAATGTTTTTGTTTTTTAAAGAAGATTAATGAATATATTATTTGCTTAATATGTGGTTTTTATTTTTATTTTTAGGGTTCCACACAAAAAATGATAAAACGGAACACTTAGGATCACTCGTGCGTCTGTCTGTCCGTCTGTCTGCCACCTGACTAAATCAGGTAAAATTTGGTAGGATGGTGTAATCCTATGACCCAGACACAGATGTGCAAAATAAATATGAAAGACGAAAATGGATCCATTCCCTTTGAATGGTCCATTTTCGTCCATTTTCCACGTTTAAATCTGGGAGAAAACAGATCGTCGCTAGGTGCTATAGTTTCGGAGATTCGGTGTGACACTTTCTGGCGCGGACGCCATCACCGATTTAAATTCTGACCATGCCAAGATTTAGTCAAAAATTACTCAAAATTAGTCCCCAACTTGGCTACCAAAACATGCTTGTAACTTCTAAAACTACAGACTGATTAAATTTTATATTTGGTGACTAATTTTGAGTAATTTTTGACTAAATATTGGCATGGTCAGAATTTGAATCGGTGATGGTGTCCACGCCAGATAGTGTCACAAGTCCATTGCGTATATGTACACGCAATCGATAAAGGAAAATCACGCGAGTATAACTCTACTTGACCTATTTTTTTAACTAGCTGCCCGCTCTGGCTTCGTACGGCTATGATTTATACAGGCTGACTTTTTAACCACCAGCCAAAGTTTTGGAGCAAGTCCAGTCCATGATACTAAACTACTCTAACAAAATATAGCTACTGAAACTATTTTAAGGGAGGATTCAGTCCAACAATTTTCCTCAAGGAACATAATTATACCTATTGAAACTTAAAAAATAATTTTCAGCTTTCCATACAAACTCTGATCAACTGATCGGTCAACATGGGAGTAAGTATGTATGTATGTAGTAAGTATGGGAGGCCAAATTTGTTTTTTCATACTTCTATAATTTCATATGTTCCTTGGGGAAAGTTATGCAGTGCCTATCATGGACTGAATGCACCCTTAAAATATTTTCAGTATATTTTTTTACACCCAAGCCTTTATAGATATACATAAGGGCAAATCACACTAATTAAGCTAGCCCCAAAGTAAGTTTTAACTTGTAATAAGGGATACTAACTCAACGATACTTACTATATTTTATAATAAATAAAGAGTAATAAAGAGTATTATTTATAATAAGTAAAGATAAACACCCAATACCTAGGACAATTTGAAAAAGGCCATATTACATCTTGTCCTGGCTGGGGATCGAAACCCAGATCCTCCCGATTGGCGGACTAATATTCAGTCAAATAGCGCTCATAATATCGAAGGTCATCTTTATATAGGTAACCTCTCTCTTGCATCTCTTAAAGATCTATTAGGTTGGGGAAAAAGTCTTTTCGCATATAGTATGTATGAACTTGTAATAAAACTACTTTGGCTATACTATTTGTACTTGGCTGGTTTTGATATCATTCAAAAGTTTAAATTTTAAAAAAGATAATTCCAAATTCAAATTAGGAAAATGCGTGATTTTAATTTGTTTTCCGTCTTGTCTTACCGTCAAGATAAGTGAATCTAATAAAGAAATTAGATACATTTTAAAATTTTACTAACAAAAAGGTAAAAATGCAACGCCAGCCGCGAAAAAAATTTGATATGTTTATGGACCTAGTGCAGTGTCTGTGAGAGTAGCACAAATTTGGTTTAAGCGTTTTCAATCCGGAAATTTTGATGTCAAAGATGCACGTCGCTCTGGTCGCCCTGTTACGGATAAAATGGATGCTATTTTTGAAAAAGTGGAGCAAGATCGGCATATCAGTAGTTACGACGTAGCTGAAGAACTGGGAATTGACCACAAAACAGTTTTGGCTCATTTGAAAAAAAATGGGTACACAAAAAAGCTCGATATTTGGGTACCTCACGAGCTCTATGAAAGAAACCTAATGAATTGTGTACTCATTTGTGATTCTTTATTACGACGTAATGAGACCTAACCATTTTTGAAGAAATTGATAACTGGTGATGAAAAGTGGATCACGTACGACAAGAAGGTGCGAAAAAGGTCATGGTCAAAGGCCTGTCAGGCTTCACAGATTGTGGCGAAACCCGGGTTAACTCGCAACAAGGTGATGCTGTGTGTGTGGTGGGATTGGAAGGGCATTATTCATTATGAGCTGTTACCACCAGGCAGAACCATCGATTCAGAACTCGACTGCGAACAACTGATAAGATTAAAGTAAGAAGTTGAGAGAAAGCGGCTTGAATTAATCAACAGAAGGGGTGAGGTTTTTCATCATAATAACGCTAGACCTCACACATCTTTAACCACTCAGCAAAAATGAGAGAGTTTGGCTGGGAGGTGTTAATGCATCCGTCGTATAGTCCTGACCTGGCACCTTCAGATTTCCACCTGTTTCGGTCCCTTCAGAATTCTTTAGGCAGTGTCAGGTTAACATGACGAGGGGACTGCCAAAACTACTTGACGCAGTTTTTTGATCAGAAGCCCCAAAATTTCTATAGCAATGGGATCATGTCCCTACCTATAAGATGGCAAAAAGTGATCGAACAAAATGGTACCTACATACTTTAGTTAAATGTAAATAACCTATATTAAAAAATGATTTGAATTTTCATATAAAATGCGAAAAGACTTTTTCCCCAACCTGAATACCATATATGAAAACCGTGAGGCTTACATCAGCTGAAACACATTGAAAATGTAACTACCTGGAATAAAAACGTCCAACTATTTACACTAATGTACCTTCATTGTAACTAGATGGAATAGAAGAAAAAAATTTCGTCCTCCCATACAAAATACGTTTGGCTGACCGCTGATTTGTATGGGAAGGCAAATTTTTATTTTAGTTTTTCGTCAATTCTTTTTATGGAAAATAGTTCAGTATCATGGACTGAACTTGCTCCAAAAATTTCGCAATCGAACAATAAAACAATTAGGTAGGTAGGTGTTAGTTTTATTAGTTATATTTTTATATTGTGCTTAACTTCCGTACAAACTGGCTATTAATCCATTTACATTGGAATAAGTGCCGGCAACGAAGAATATTACGCCTACAATTAAAACTAAAACATTCTTCCAGAGTCTCCATTTGTACTTGCCCAGTCCTGGGTCCTCCCATACCACCAGTAGGTCGATCATCGCTGGGAATATGAAACCCATGTTCGAAAGGCAGAATGCTCGCAGCTGAAAATAATCCTATAATGAATTCATACTTATACAAGTAATTTATAAATAAACGGGCAAGTGCGAGTCGGACTCGTACACGAAGGGTTCCGTACCACCGTACAATGTTTTAAAACGCTGAAGATACACGTTTCTTGTATGACGACCCCCTTTAATAACTTTATCTTATTTTTAGTATTTGTTGTTATAGCGGCCGCAGTAATACATAGTCTCAGTAATAGGGTCCCGTTTGCACCCTTCGGGTACGGAACCCTAAAAAAACAAACCCACTGCGTGATACACCAGCAGCAGTAGTACCTATACTCAAGAAGTAATCGGAAATACGCTCAGCAATGTTATTTGTTTTTAAGCATTTCTAATTCAAATTTAATTTAAACAAATAAGTTGTGTATATTCATGTAATCCTTGTATAAAATCCTTTTATTTGATACCGCATTCATTTAATGACAATATTTACACAAATAGCAGGGCAATATACAGGGTTATTTTTAATTAACCGGCAACCTTTTTGAAGCAAATTCAGTCCGTGACACTGAACCACTTTCCATAAAAATAATTATCGAAAAACGAAAACAAAATTTCGTCCTCCCATACCAAATCCAATTGTTTGAGCGCCAATTTGTATGGAAAGCCGAATTTTTTTTTTCGTTTGTCAATAAAAAAATTGTGAAAAGTGGTTCAGTATTACGGACTGAAGTTGCTCCAAAAAGGTTGCCGGTTAATTAAAAATAACCCTGTACATGTACTCGTATTTAGACTTCTCTAAACAATTACACTATTTATTTGTATAAACATACACACAGCCTTATTTATTTCTCTTTCATTATTTATTTATTTTCACATTGGTACTATTGAATCCGCACCACGCATCACTTCAGGACACAGCTGAAAATCAGTGTATTGCTCCCGGGCAATATTACCACTGAGCTTTGCCCTGTTTGTATTGCTGTAGCACACACATTTAATTGTTATGTTTTTGTGTAATTTTTTTTACTATGTTTCGCTGACACTGGCTAGCATAAACCATTTTTATATTTTATTTGTATTTTTGAATCATTCCATTTATTCTATGTTCTTTTATTATTTTTCATTCTCTTCCCTTGATTACACATGTGACAGTTAAAGAAGTGTATTTTATTTCAATAAATAATATGATAAATTAGTTATCACTATGTTTGCCTGTTTTTTGTAATTATGTGTGTTAAAGCAATAAATAAATGTCTTTCAATTCAAATTCAATTCATTCAATAGGTTTTTAATTAAAAAAAATCGAATATATATAATTTGGCCATTTTGGATTAAAAAAAAAAATTACCCAGTGTCACTGTCAGAGTTAAGACAAATCTAACGACATCTCTCAAGCATGTAAAATTTATGTAAAATTTTTCGCGACCCCCTACCCTCCTCTGTTTCTAACCTGTGTTTTGTTGTGTTACAAATAAATCAAATTCATATTTTTTTTCATAGTTAGCGATACCTAATACACATGAGTACCTATAACCATTGAATTTACTTTTAATAATTCAATGCCTACAACATACATTTTTACATCGATTTCATTACGTCCGGTTCAGGTATGACCTCCAAACCTCCATTCGGCGTTAGTTTGACAAGCGCAAGCGACTGTTTTAATCACGTATTTGAATTTATTAGATTAGTTTAAATTATTGGATATGAATCAATTTATTATATTAAATTTTTACTAAGGTTCACGACCCCCGCGACGCCCTTATAGAAGCTTCGCAACACCCTAGGGGATCGCGAAGCACACGTTAAAAAACACTGGTTTAGACCATATTAAAAAAAAATATAAATTTTGTAAAATAAATGGACCTTAAAAAAAAACTTTTATAATACGACCAAAATTCTTGTTAAGGCTGAAGTCTCTGATGCGGATAATCTATGTTTTGCTCCCGCTTCCACGCAGACAAATTTACTCTAGCCGAAGCGAGACAGCGAGCCTTGCGTGGCTAAAAGATCGCGGTAGGTCAATGAGGCTGGTTTTGGTTTGAGGTTTTTTCGTTTTATAAAGAATATTTAAGGTGGAAGTATAGGCAAATGACCTTGAAGTGGCGCCCTCACTTGAAATAAATTATTAACTCGTAAATATGGAGATAATTTCCATATTGCTCTTCGTCATGCACTAGATAGCCCTTTAAATTATTTTATGAACCACCGTTGAAAGTATTTACATTAGTCCGTCTAGCTTTAAAACTTGCTTCCGCCAAAAGTGGCCACGGCAAGTTTTAAAGCTAGACGGATCACCAATAATAGTTATAACGGTAGTTCATAAAATAATTTAAAGGGCTATCTAGTGCATGACGAAGAGCAATATGGAAATTATTACCATATTTACGAGTTAACAATTTATTTCACACTTCAAGGCCATTTGCCTATATCTTCGCCTTAAGAGTTATTTAAAAAGTAAGACATATGATGACTGCCTTATGTTTAATACAATTATAATCCAAAGTTAAAATTTATTGTATTTCTTGAATACTTTCCGTTTTTAGCCGACTTCAAAAAAAGGAGGAGGTTATCAATTCGTCGGAATCTTTTATGTATGTTCCCCGATTACTTGAGGACGCCTGGACCGATTTGGAAAATTCTTTTTTTGTTTGAAAGGGTATACTTCCCAGGTGGTCAAATTTTATTAAAATCGGTTGTGTGGTTTGTTTTTTAAACGAAAATAACTAGAAACATATGTCGTCTTAAGTATGCAATGGGCATTGTTAATTTTTTTTGGAAATCGTTATTTTGAAATCCGTTTCGAGATACAGAGTTAATGAACAGTTGTGGGTAATTTTTTGTCAAAATAATTAATGGTTTTGGATATTTCTGCAAACAAACGTATGACCTTTGTTTGTATGACCTTACCCCGCGGCTGTATAGGTTTAAGCTCTAAGTCCATTCATTAAAGAATACGAGTCACCTTTATGGTATTTATCCGTCACTTTACTTTACTTTACTATAATTATAGTATAAAGTAATAGTCTGAGGTGATTTGGAGGCAACTTTGGAATGATTTTCTATCGAGAAAATTTTTAGCAATCATATTTTCGTAACATATAATGTATAAAGTTAGTCTTGAACTTTGCTCTGTTTTTATTTCAAAGTGAGTATTTCGTTACTATTGATACTATTTAAGATCGCTCTAAGTACTATTAGGGTCATACGGGCTCTTAAGACAAATCAAACAGGCACAAACTCGATGGGGTTACACCGAGAGTTACTAAGCCCACCTTCCGGCTTCACAGAATGTGGATAGCAACCCATTAAGTACTATTTTGATTCCTTTTTCCAATTTCTCGTCCATCATTGCGTTAAAAGTGGCCTTTGAGTCTTGCGGCCCTGGGCCCTCTGTCTGCTTAAAGCCGCAAGACCCAAAATGCCCTGGCTGTCACATTAGGTGTACAGACGATAGTGTATGTTGTTCCCTTACCAATCCCATCAGGTTTCCGATGTTGGGGAAGGCGATAGCAATAGCTGCGATGGCTATTATAAAAGTAGCCCTGTACACTCTCTCCCAGATCCAGAACCTTCGAGGGTCATGCTTCTTGGAGACGTAATGCCACACCAGGTTGAAGGGTGCCCAGAAGTTGAGCGCGAACGTCACGAATATCATGATTGCCATGAGGCATTTCAAGATGGTGGGGAATCTGCGGAGAGAACATCTTATGGTGAATACCGAGCAGAAGTGGCGCCCTCATTTGTTATAAATTGTAAACACGTAAATACATACATACTATCACGCCTGTTTCCCACAGGGGTAGGCAGAGACTATGGACCTCCACTTGCTACTATCCTGATAGACCTCTTTCGCTCCATCTACACTCATCAAACTCGTAAAAGGTAAAACTCTTGAGGTTCTCAAGTTCCTAGCCCATTTTCTGCAAGACGGTGGTATTACGTGCTTTCTAGACCCTCGAGTACTATAGAAAAAATCGTATTTCGGGCCGAAAAAATGCCTTCGGCCCCCCTAAAATCTACTATACTTACGTGTCTGAAGGAAAGTTGAGCGTCACTGGTGCCTTCGAACTCTCTCCGAATCCCCAATATCCAAAAAATCCCACGAGTATCAAGAAGAGCACCACCACAAACATACCTATAATGTTTTATAAAATTTATTAATTTAAAATTTTATTGACCACAATGGTTAAAAAATAAAAAGGGCACGTGCAAACTGGACTCGTACATGAAGAGTTCCGTATATCCGTACAATGTTTTGAAACGCTTAAAAAACAAGTTTCTCGTATGATGAACTCCTTTAATTTATAACTTAATCTTGTTTTTAGTATTTGTTGTTAAAGCTTTCATATAGTGCTTAATACATAATTAGTGAAAATGTCAAGTATCTCGTTAATGCCATTATAAGGATCGAGTTAAAAACACTAAAAAAAACACGTTTCTTGACGACCCCCTTATTTACAGACGGACGGACAGCGGACAGACAGCGGAGTCTCAGTAATAGGGTTCTGTTTGTCATCCTTTTGATACGAAACCCTTAAAAGGGGGTAATAGTGACCACGACAAATAATCCTTACCACAACACAATATCAGAGGGAATTGTTTTGGGTTCTTCATGTTATTTTCAATGGGCAAGGAAACACCGATGCCTTCCATACTAAAAATAGCGATCCCACAGAATTCAAAGAATCCCAGCGCGTTCTTCCAGCCTGGCACTTCTGATATAGGTGGCGCTACTTTTATACTGTACACTACAGTTGCAGCAACACACAAAACTGAAAACAGATATAACAAGTAATTATTACATTACATTTTAAAAAACAAGCTTTTATGTAAAACAATGAAAAATTTTTAGTGGGATAATGTTGTTTTTCAACACCCTTGCTCGTAAAGTGGATCTAATTTCACCGGTTTTAGATATATAAAACAGCGCAAATAGTGAAGTTATCTATCCTTTCTTGCTCTAAGGAAGTTATATTCTATAACTCACGATTTGCTGTTGCGAAACAAAGGGACAGAATTAATTGTAAATCCAGTATGAATAACAGAGTAAGGAAGTTTGACAGTTGTGTGTGAGCGAGATAGTTAGAAAACACAAGGTGAAAGTTAGACAAAAAAAAAGAATAAATCAGACATCAAAAGCTCAAAAGTCATCGTTGTGTCAATATTTATATTTGTATCTTACCTGATACCTTACGCTTAATATTTTTTTTTTTTTTCAAATTTCGAATTCGCTTGCCGCTCGGCTCCATCCAGTAGGCAGAGCGCCGTGCTGATTTTAAAAAGTGAAACGGCGGGAATCAAAAAGCACATCTGAGGATGCAACCGGGAATGCGCTTAGACGAAGAAGAAGAAGTCTGTTGTCGCTAAATGATAATCATTGAGCAACATCAGATGCTTTTAGTCTGCTTGAAAAGTCTGACACCAGTGTTAGTAATAACATACTCGATAAGAAACAAGTACATCTTCTTACGATATCTACAGGAAGAGACAAAGAGACCGTACTACCCTAAAGTTCTTAGAGCGATCTTAAATATTAGGTCCTTACATATGAAATTGCCGATTTTCAATACTGGCAACTTTAAAATCAAATATCTTGCGTTTCATTAGGAATTCCAAATTCAAATTTATTTCGAAATAAAGCCAGAAAAATATTGTTTTAAAATTCGTATTTCATTTGTTTTAACATCATTTGTTTGAGTTTCAACATTGCTATAACAACAACTATGGACAAATTGAAAATTCGCGGTATTTACGAATACGAGTTCCACCGTGGCACCAGTGCTGCAGAAACGACTCGAAGAATTAACGACGTGTATGGACCAGGCACCGCTAACAAACGAACGGTGCGTTTTTGGTTTCAACGTTTCCGTTCTGGAAATTTCAATTTACACAATGAGCCTCGTGGACGACCTGATACTCAAGTGAATAACGAAGAATTGAAGGCGATAGTGGAAGCGGATCCATCTCAAACCACTTCTGAATTAGCAGCAGCCTTCGGCGTAAGTGACAAAACGATACTTATCCACTTGCGCCAAATCGGAAAAATTAAAAAACTCAAAAAGTGGGTACCGCACGAATTGACTGAAGCAAACCAACAAACACGCGTTGCTTGCTGCGTTTCTTTGCTTAATCGCCACAATAATGAGGGGATTTTGAACCGTATCGTGACTTGTGATGAGAAATGGATCCTGTACGACAATCGGAAGCGATCATCACAATGGCTTGACCCTGGAGAACCGGAAAAACCTTGCCCTAAGCGAAAACTGACCAAAAAGAAGATTCTGGTTAGTGTTTGGTGGACCAGTGCTGGTGTTATCCACTACAGCTTCTTGACATCAGGCCAGACGATTACTGCAGACTTGTATTGCCAACAATTGCAAACAATGATGGAAAAGCTCGCCATTAAACAACCGAGACTGATGACTTGCTCTAGCCCACTGCTCCTTCAGGATAACGCTAGACCACACACTGCACATCAAACAATGGCCAAGTTAGAGGAGCTGCGACTGGAACCTCTGCGTCACCCACCATACTCTCCAGATCTTGCCCCAACCGATTACCACTTTTTTCAAAATTTGGATAACTTTTTACAAGGAAAGAATTTCAAATCTGATGAGGCAGTCAAAACCGCCTTCAAACAGTTCATAGACTCTCGCTCCCAGAATTTTTTTTCCAAAGGTATCAATGATCTGCCTATAAAATGGCGGAAGTGTATCGATAACAACGGCGCATACTTCGATTGATTAAATAATAATTTCATTAAAAAAAACTTGTTTCACTTTTTTGATACTGAACGGCAATTTCATATGTAAGGACCTAATATTATCAATATTAAAGAAAAACTCACTTTGAAATAAAATCACAGCAAAGTTCAGGACTAACTCTATACATAATATGTTTCGAAAACACGATTGCTTGAAATGTACTCGATAGAAAAAAAAATCGAAGTTGCCTCTAAATTACCTCAGAATTATACTAAAATGTATTATGTAACTTTATTAAACATAAAACAGCCATAATTAGTTTTTAAATAACTCTTAAATTTCTTTGTAAAACGATAAAAAAACCTCAAAACCAAAACCAGCCTCATTGACCTACCATGATCTTTTCACCCCGCATGGTCTCGCTGTCTCGCATCAGCAAGAGTAAATTTGTGTGCGTGGAAGCGGGAGCAAAACTTGGATTATCCACATCAGGCTCAGCCTTAAGGTCAGAAACCAAACGACAATAGATCATTACTTACCAATAAATACATCAGCAACTAAAGTGAATGGTGCCAAATATTTGAGCGTAGTAATCATACACAGTAGCAGTATAGGCACAAGCAACGTCAGTATATATAGCCTCAATTGATCTAAGCCTCCACTTTGGAGGTTGTATGCCTCTTCTATCAACTGCTTGATGGTCTCTGCTATGATTATTTGGTACACACAACACGCGCCGAACAAGTCTATGCAGATTATGCAGTCTACAGCGTATCTGAAAGAAAAGGTACTTATTCGTAAAATTAAATAAAAGCGGTCCTTAATTCAGTTTACAGTATCCCACCAAAAACATAAATGTGAAAATGGGAGCCAACTTCAATTTCCGACAAATGAATTGAGATCTAAATGGGTGCCAAGTTTTGTAGAGAATCCTGTTAAGTATTTATAAGAATCTCAACATTTCATTTGGCTAGTTTTAGCATAGTACAGCTGCGTCTCTTCCCGCACAGATCGTAAAAGCCTATTGAGGGAATGGACGATAATTTAAATGATGTATAATAGGTGAGACGGCTAGCAAACCGTCACTATTTTGATTGCCTTTTTTACTCGCCCACTGCTTTATTCATGCAGAAGTGGCCCTTTTATTTTATGTCCCTAGGGACTTTACTAAAATGGCATCATCCTTGGGTTCCTTTAAATACAAAATTTTGAATACCTTTCAGGATTCGTGAGTTTCTTTGAGCTACCTGATTTCATGTTTTTAGTTTATATTATATGTAGGTTTATGTAAACTTAAATGTAAGTTTATTTTTACTAATATATGTGTAGGTTTATATTTATATAGGTTTATATATATATATATATATATAAGATGTACTATATAATTATATATAGTTCATCTTTTATACTCTATTATTGTTCTAGCCACTTCTGCCCCAAACTCATATTAGTTAAACATTCCTCTCAATTACTGGCCGGTTGACTGGAAGAGATCCCTATATGGGATAAGTCCGCCGTTGTATGTTTACTTTTCTGTTTTATATCTGCTTCTCTTTTATGTACAATTAATCTTAATAAACATACAAAAAGAAAACTTTATCGCGTTTGGGGTATGCAGAGCCTGGCCTACCCCAAAAGCGGTAAAGACGTAATAAGTATGAATGTGCTACTCCAATACATACCTAAACCATATCCCATATTTCCTAAGTCTGGGAAAAGGGCCAATTTCCAGTGATGCCTGAGCCACGTCGGGGTATGACATCTCAGGCACATGTAGTCTTTCGTACAAAACTTGTGCTGATTTGATAAGTATCTGGAATTTGGACAATGTTTTTAATTATGCCAATTTAGAATCTGATCTGAAACGGCCAGGCCACATATTTTTAACCCCTGACAAAAAAGAGGGGGATAAGTTTGACGCTAATGTCTGTCGGTCTGTCTGTCTGTGACATTGAACTGTGGTAGCGCTCGAACGGATGGACCGATTTCGATGCGGTTTTTTTTAACGTGAAAGCAAGTTTCCTTGCGGTAGTTTTTAGCTTTTTATTTTTGATGAAAATCGGTTCAGTCGTTTAAAAGTTATTAGAGAAAGCCCTGACTTGCAAGCGGCAAGTCAGGGCTTTCTCTAGCAAATATATAGATGGCGCTGCGGATATAAAGTCGTATTGATAGTTCCGGTACATATCACTAGATGGCGTTCTTGACAGTCAAGGGTTTTTAAATTTGCCTAGCAAATAAACTTGTGACTAAGGTGTACTTCAGTTTGTAGAGACCTTAAAAGGAAACACTACCGTCGAGAGAATTGAAAAAGAGGTATTTGTAAAATCTATTGCTGTCACGCTGTGCCCGAACAACAACTTCACAAACTTACTTTGCCCGCGACCACGAAAAACGTAACTCTTATTCGAAACGTTAGACAAAATAATAAAAAATGGTTCGTGCTAAATCCCGTCAGTTAAATCAGATTCTTTCTATAAGAAGGTACTTTGAAGCTCTTTGAATCTGACTAAAAACCCATCTTGTGTCTCTTTCCTTCTTATCGGCATTTACTGTTGCAAGAATGAGACTTCGCCAAACGTCAAAAGTAAAAAAAAAATACCTGTACGACAAAATAATAGGTATCTAATGTTGCTGCTTAATACGACAAAATTTGAATGACATTGTCTAATGACATTGACTTCTGTTAAGGTGACTTTACTATTTAGTAGCGTCCGACACAGATAATAGTATTTTATGCAACAGTTGTTTGTTTATAAGTGTTCAAAAAAGACGAGTGGCGCGGGTTAATGTGCGAGCGTAGCGAGTACCATTAGAAAGACGCCACGAGTATTTTTTGACGTACTTATACAACGTTGCATACAATCCTTTTTTACGACCATATTAAGATAGGAAGACGGTAGTAGGTATTATAGAATTTTTCGACTTCGTCTTTTTTTGTCACCGGCACGCGAATTTTGCCAGTACTCAAAATAAGAATAGTTTTTCTTTATGAATATTATTTTTGAACGACTTTGCTATCACAGTGTTTGTGCTTGCAATACATAATAAGATAGATTAACTAACTAAGATAGTTATTTGATGAGAAAATAAAAGGCGGCTTTTTCAAAAACTTGCAAAAGCATGTAGGCAGTAAATAAATGTTTATCTTCTTTTCTCATGCCGGCAGTAAATAAATATCCCACCAAAAACATTCTCGAGTTAAAAACGCTGAAAAAAACACGTTTTTTGTATGACAACCCCCTTTAATTTTCAACTTTTTTTATTTTTAGCATTTGTTGTTATATTAGCGGCCAGACGGACAGACGGACAGACGGACAGACGGACAGACGGACAGACGGACAGACGGACAGACGGACAGACGGACAGACGGACAGACGGACAGACGGACAGACGGACAGACGGACAGACGGACAGACGGACAGACGGACAGACGGACAGACGGACAGACGGACAGACGGACAGACGGACAGACGGACAGACGGACAGACGGACAGACGGACAGACGGACAGACGGACAGACGGACAGACGGACAGACGGACAGACGGACAGACGGACAGACGGACAGACGGACAGACGGACAGACGGACAGACGGACAGACGGACAGACGGACAGACGGACAGACGGACAGACGGACAGACGGACAGACGGACAGACGGACAGACGGACAGACGGACAGACGGACAGACGGACAGACGGACAGACGGACAGACGGACAGACGGACAGACGGACAGACGGACAGACGGACAGACGGACAGACGGACAGACGGACAGACGGACAGACGGACAGACGGACAGACGGACAGACGGACAGACGGACAGACGGACAGACGGACAGACGGACAGACGGACAGACGGACAGACGGACAGACGGACAGACGGACAGACGGACAGACGGACAGACGGACAGACGGACAGACGGACAGACGGACAGACGGACAGACGGACAGACGGACAGACGGACAGACGGACAGACGGACAGACGGACAGACGGACAGACGGACAGACGGACAGACGGACAGACGGACAGACGGACAGACGGACAGACGGACAGACGGACAGACGGACAGACGGACAGACGGACAGACGGACAGACGGACAGACGGACAGACGGACAGAAGGACAGACGGACAGACGGACAGACGGACAGACGGACAGACGGTCAGACGGACAGACGGACAGACGGACAGACGGACAGACGGACAGACGGACAGACGGACAGACGGACAGACGGACAGACGGACAGACGGACAGACGGACAGACGGACAGACGGACAGACAGATTCATGAAAGAAGACGAAAATTGACCATTCCCCTCCCTGATCTCCGAAACTACTGAGCCTAAAATTTTGAAAAACAATTTTGAATACCAAATATAGTTCATTGCTTGTAGATTACTGGAAAATCTATAAGAATTCAATGAATTGTACGGAACCCTCTCCACGCGAGTTTAACTCGCACTTGGCCGGTTTTTATTGTTCGTAACCATGTAAAAGACAGATAAAAGTACAGGAGTAGAAAAAGTACATTATAACTCTAAGGTCCGATCTAAGGGTCCGATCTTTGAATTTATTCTAAGGGTCCGATACAGAGGTTCTGGAGGTATAATTACATTATATAACTCTTTGGTCGGACACGTCCTGGCGTTTCAAAACAGGTTACGCTTTTGGCACTTCATCGCGGAATCTATATGCTGGTTTTGACAGTTTGAAAAATCTGAAACTAGTGTTTAGCACAGAGTAATAACATACTACATTCTAGCAGGCCTGTGTCACTCCCAAGGTACATTAGAACTCTTTGTTTTTCCCCTTTTAGGTATCGATATACCTACATTATTACTACGAGCGCGGCGGCCACTCCAAGTGGTAAATTTAGATATACGAATCGTTTGTCCAGAGTAATAAGAATTAAATTAGCTTGCAATGGATGTCTAGGTATCTAAACGAAAAGGTGTTGAGTTCTGACGTGAGCTAAATTAAACCATATCGCTAACAACATTGAGTAGACATTTCTTTAAATTTCTTTGCTGGGTGAGACTTCTGTACGTGAGTACTAGTATCCTATTCTGTGGTTCTAGCTACTTTTAGTTATTAGCATTAGCCAAGAAAGTGGAGGTTAAAGAGAAACTTACGTGAACACAGTAAGTGATGTAAAAGCCGAAGATCACAGTAAGGAAGAGTGAACTCCATAGTCCATTCTTCATGAAAGCCTCGTGAATACCGAGGATCCCGCCTCCAAGACACCCTTTGATGAGGTGGCCTGTCGACTCTATGGCACTGAAATTCAAAGCTGTTCATTACATTTTAACGGACTTAAAAAAGAGGTTATTAATTTTTTTGTTGTTCAGAATTATGTCATATACAACGTGGAAGGGACTCGTAATAAATGGAACTATGGTCTATACCTAGATCTAGCGGACTCCGGGCTTTGCAGCGTTTAAGCTAAGGATGCAACTGGGAATACGCTGAGATGAGAGAGAGGTCTATACTAGATGATTATAAACAGGCAAAAAAAATTTGCATTTCTATACATAAGTGAAGTAAGTGAAAGCAAACTTCCACCGAATATTGGTTTGAACGAGATCTAGTACGTAGTTTCTTTTTAATAAGTCATAAATCGTAAACCGCAATTTACTATCAATAACTAAATTTAAAAAAAAATACACTGTTCTTAAAACATCGATCAAAGTTAGAACGAACTACAAGAACTTTAATATTATGTTACTTGCTGCTACGGAACCCTTCATGGCCGAGTCCAGCTCACACTTGGCCGCTTTTTTCTTTTAATATCGTCGTGTTAGTGGATTTAGTGGATATTTGATTGGGGCAAAAATAGGGAGGGAATGGGGGGAACTTTGCTATAGCGTTATTTATGTAGATTATAGGTAGATTTCAATCAAATTAAAGAGGCGCACACCAAAAACTTAACTTCACACAAGATTTTGCAAAAAAAAAACCAAAAGGGGAGTGAAGGGGGATAATGGGGGAAGTTTGCTGTATAGCGTTATGTATGGA
Source organism: Acrobasis repandana (assembly GCA_963576875.1). Lineage (NCBI taxonomy): Eukaryota > Metazoa > Arthropoda > Insecta > Lepidoptera > Pyralidae > Acrobasis > Acrobasis repandana. The sequence continues at coordinate 7,386,549 of OY756241.1, read as the reverse complement.
CGAACATAACTGAAATGGCTTTGCTAAGCCAGGGGAAAGGGAAAAGTGTCGGTTATAAGAGCTCGCGCGGCCTAAGGCCGTACCAAAATTTTCCGGGGTCCAGTGCTGCCCTCATTTTAAATAAATCATTTCAAAGAAAACTGAGACATCATTTAAAATTTTGCTACTACCAAGTCCTAGATAACCCTTCAAAGTATTTTATGAACTACTGTTTACAGTTTATAATTAGAACGTTTTGCTTTACTACGCACATTTGCCAAAAGTGGCCGTTTTTCGCAAATGTGCGTAGTAAAGCTTGACGTTCTCACTTTAAACTGTAAACAGTAGTTCATAAAATACTTTGAAGGGTTATCTAGGACTTGATAGTTGCATGATTTTAATTAATGTCTCCGTTTTCTTTGAAATGATTTATTTTAAATGGGGGCAGCACTGGACCCCGGAAAATTCAGGTACGGCCTTAATTTTATCACAGAACAACTAGTACTTGAAATGTAGACAGAATAAAAGTAGAGGGCACCGTCATGGTCATATTAGTACATGATGCACGCAAATATTTAAAATGATGGTGATTGTGTAGATATTTTATCATATTTACGAGGAAAATAATACGTTTTCCTCATATTTTGCTTACATGTTATTCCACACCAATTAATGTTTAGATATTGTGAAGACTAATATTATTGAGAATAATTTTGCGTCTTATAAGTAAGGCTTGTGATTTTATCCTAATATTTTCATCATTACCCAAGCGTATTCCCGGTTGCATCGTCAGCGGTTACGCTTCAGAGCCCGGGGTCGGCTACCTAACCTCGATGATTTGACGAGGTTACTGGTTTTTTCACAGAGCGAATGCCGTCTGATTTCCGCAACCCAAAGGGTAGACCAGAACTAATGCTAGGGAGAGGTACAAACTCTAGATGGCGTTCGGGACCTAATAGCTTTACGTGCCTACCGAAGCACGGAATCATTTTTCCAATGCAATATCCTAACCAGAGTGGAAACAACTTTTCACAAAGTATGCTTCCCAGTGGAATTTGATCCCACAACCTCCGGATCACAAGGCAAACGCCTTGACCATTGGACCACGGAGGCAGTCAGATTTTATCCTAATATTTAAAACTAGTTACTTATTTGTTATTGCTTGCGGTCGGTGGGTGCCAACGTCGCACAAAATATTAAAAAGCCCGTAAATAGCAAAAAGTTGTAGACAAATTATTAGCACTGCTCACTGAGATGGTAGCACACAAATTACTAGCAAACCTGCGACAGCTAGGTAATATAACTTATATTATTTACAAGTAGTTTGCCGAGAACTTAGACCTCGCGGTTATAGTTCCCTAAGTAACACCTAGATGGCGCTATCCAAAGTAAGAACGCGTTACAAACAATGTGCTTTCGCCCCCAACTCGATTATGTCTCTGCTTTTGGCATCACGGGTCTTTTCACCCCGGTCCTTTGGGAGGCTTGCGTGGGGATACAGATCCAACACGTAGAGGCCCTTTAGAGAAGTTGGTGTTATATGGCGCTTGCAAAACTCATTCTTGGATATATCTATGAAAGGCACCTTGAATAGGTTTCGGCAGGAGGAAGATCTATTGCAAGAAAAAGGAAAGGTTTATGGGTTATATAATAATAATTGACACGCGAGCGAGGGCTATAATTCAAGTTGGGGCGAAAACACATTGTTTGTATGTATGTGTGTATGTATGTATATATGTTTGTTCCGCGATAACTGCCGAACCGATGGCCCGATTTTGATGAAATTTGGTATGCATGTAGGAAATATCAGTAGAATTTTCAAGTTCGTTGGGCTTCAAAATCAGTTCAGTAGTTTTTGAAATATTAATAAAAAATCGCGAGGTCTAAGTTCGCGGCAAACTACTAGTTAAGTTATGAAATGAGGTTGGGATGAACTGATGCCCAGCGTTTTCAAAAGGGCAATTATTCATCCTGTTTACAAGGCCCCCGCCTTGTAAACAGAGACACCTTAACACATTGCTGGACAGTCTGGACACACTACGTCTATAGACGTAGATCAATTGTTCTTTCTGTTGTGACTGGCAAGCAATTATAGACCAATCTCAGTGCTACCGACTCTATCTAAAATTCTCGAAAAAATAATAAACAAACGGTTGGTTTAATATTACATCCAACGCAATCGACAAGAAATTTATGCTGAACATATTATCACGCCTATTTCCCATAGGGGTAAGCAAAGACCATAGACCTCTACTTGCTTGATAGACCCCCACTTATAGACCTACTTTTCATAAAAACTTACTTTGTGGGCTTCCTCACATTCCTGAATGCGACGAAGTCGTAGGGCTCCTTCTTGGAGTGGAAAACAAACTTCTTCTTCTGCTCCGGGGGTGGCTGGGGCGGGGGCTTCCTGCTCTGCTCTTCAGCTTCCAACTGGGTTTGTGTATTGTTCTATAATAAGATTTTTCTTTTTACAACCTTTTATTTAACTTGCAATGTATGTACATTGTAACTATGTTGGAGTGGAATCTTGCAACTCAATTTTGAAGCAGATATCTCCAATTGATTGAGCTGAAATTTTGTAGGCATACGTATATCGCGTGACAATGCAATATTATGACTTGAGCTGACCTGATCTGATGATTGAGCTGGAAGGTGGCCATAGGTTTTGTGTTGACAAGACCTTTGGTCTCACAATAAAAGCTTGTACAAAAAATGAAAATTTTTATAAAAATTAATGTAAGTACATTTTTAAACGAGGAAGCCACTCGCTTTCTTCCACGTCTGGGCGAAAAAAAAAACGCAAAAAGTATCAGCTGCTTCTCTTCCCGCGCAGATCGTAACAGCCAGTACAGTAAATGCGCGAAAATCTGAGTCATGTTAATTGGCGATGCGGATAACCATCATTATTTTAATTATTATTTTCCACATTTACGCCTATTACGCTCAACATGGCCTTTGGGTCTTATGACCCTAGGTTTTGTTTACCCCGTTAGGAATGAAGACGTAATGGTGTATCTAAGTGGTGTATATTCTTTTTTCAAAAATACATTATGAACGAGCAAGCCAAGTAAGCGAATTTCTCCTGCTTTGACAATCCAGCATTCGTAAGTACATAAGTACAACGTTTTGGGACAACAAGGGATTGACAGTCTGAAACGTGCTTATCAATATCAATATGTAGTATACTAGTGGCTTTGTGAGCTGTAAACCTCGCAACTCACTCCAACCCGTTGAAGTTTATCGGATAAAAAAGTTGTTCAAACAAAAAAGTTGCGTCTTAATAACGATAACAAAAAAGTTTTATAACGTATTTGAAAATTTTTCGAAATGGCTAAAATATGACTAATTTCTTAAAGATTTAAACCCCCATATCTCCGCCATTTTGAAAAATTTCCAAACTGAATGGACAAAAAAATTCTTTATAATTATGAAATATGCATACAAAATTTTACGAGAATCGGTTAAGAAATGCGACCTGTAGGCAAGAACAAACCGACAGACAGACAGACAAAAGCATTTCTGGCCAGTCTTGAAACTAAGACGTTTCGTTCGCTTCGCTCGGTGAATCCGCTAGTTTCCAAGAAGAAGTCAAATCATACACTTTTTTCTAAACGTCAAAACAAAAATTTTCTATGAGATTTGTATGAAATATCGGACTGTGACGTCATGTTTTTTGGAGTCAAATAGCACTCTTATTATCCGTTTTTCTGCAATAATAAATCTAAAATCACGTTTAAAATGGATGTGATCAATGACAAGTGACATTATTTTGTGATGTGTTATTCTCTTAACAGTACCAAATAATTTATTTTTGACCCAGGAAACTACCCAATTATTACTCTGTGCCAATATGAAAAATTTTCACTACGGGACCAAATCCTCAAGAGAGGCAAGTCCTGTATAATGTGCAGCAGTGGACGTCATGCGGTTTAGTCAGCTTCACGAAGACAGAGTCACGGAAAAAACCTAGTAGGTACTAGATACGAACGAGATACCCAGTAATTCATATTTATCAATCGATGATTGGCACTATTACATTGTGTGGCTCTATGAATTTGATCCGACACCAAGGACGCGTTACATTTATGACACTGATTCAGTATTTGAGCGAGCGAAGCGTCTCAGTTTCAAGATTGGCCATAAATTAAAAATAATTAAATTTTTAACGAAAAAAACAAGCGACTTAATTTTTTTTTTAAGGAGTTTCTTCCATATCTCCAAAGTTCTTCATATCTTCACCAAATAAAAATGGGACCAACTTGGTACTAAAGGTTTTCAAATAAAAAAGAATCATCAAAATCGGTTCAAAATTGGCGAAGACATCGCGTAACAAACATACATAAAAAAAAACATACAGTCGAATTGATAACCTCCTCCTTTTTTGAAGTCGGTTAAAAAAATTCTTTTGTCCGTCAGTTGTCTATCTGTCTGTCTGTCAGTTTGTTCTCGCTTAAAGGTCGCATTTAGCAACCTAATTTTATAAGCAGGTTCAATAATTATATAGAATTCTTTTGTCGATTCAGTTTTTGGTAATTTTTGAAAATGGGGGTTTAAAACTATAAGAAAATCATATTTCAGCCATTTCGAAAATTTTTCAAATAAGTATATCTTAAAACTTCTTTTTACTCTTATTAAGACGCAACTTTTTTGTCTGAACTACTTTTTTATCCAATAAACTTTAACGGGTTGGGGTGAGTCGCGAGGTCTACAGCTCACAGATGGACTAGTACATTAGGGTTCCGTCCCGGAAAGGTTTCATCGGGACTCTACTAAGCCTCTGTTGTTTGTCAGTCCATCAGGAAGCTGTCTGTCTACAATTAAGAGCCAAGATCTTGTCGGCCTTATTGTGTGGAAAGAGACGCACTGGATAATGGAGTGGTTTGCCATTGCCTTCTACATCATCATCATCCGAGCGAATTCCCGGTTGCATCCTCAGCGGTAACGCTTCTGAGTCATGACTAGCGCGACATTTTCGTATTTTTTAGGGTTCCGTACAAAAATGGTAAAACGGAACCCTTATAGGATCACTCGTGCGTCTGTCTGTCTGTCCGTCCGTCTGTCACAGCCAATTTGCTCCGAATCTACTGGACTAAATCAGGTGAAAGGTGGTAGGATGGTGTAATCCTATGACCTTAACACAGATGTGCAAAGTATATAATTTTTTTTTAAAGTAAGGTTCATTTTCTGGAGATAAATTAGGAAATTAAAAAAAAAAGTTTTGCAAACCCTATTGTATCATATATTAAATAAAAGAGCTCGTTATGAGGATCTCAAATATATTTTTGTTATTATTGTAAAATAAATAAAATAACGTTAAAAACTAAAGGGGGTCGTCATAGAAGAAACTTGTTTCTTCAGCGTTTTAAAACATTGTACGGTGGTACGGAACCCTTCATGTACGAGTCCGACTCGCACTTGCCCGCTTATTTATGTATGTTCGATTACTCGATTTGAAAAATTCTTTTTTTGTTTGAAAGGGTATACTTGTCAGGTGGTCCCATAAAAATTTTATCAAGATCGGTTGTGTACTTTGGTTTTTAAACCAAAATAACTGGAAAAAATTTGTCTTCTAAGTATACATTGGAGTTGAAGTCGGTTTTTAGTTTTGAAAAATTATTAGATATAATTAAGTTAATGACTCAGTTGTTTCCATAGGCATAGGTATTCACCTCCTTAGTAAAATTATTGACTTAATACGATATACCTTCAAATGTTTTCAACGCAGCTTCTCTTAATTAAACATATCAAATTCCTGAATCACTTGTTTGTGTTATGTTTGTGTTTAATCCCGACAAAAAGAGGGATGTTATAAGTTTGTTAATGCTGTCTGTCTGTCTATGTGTTTGTCGTGGCATCGTCTGCGCTCGAATGGATGGACCGATTTTAATGTGGTTTTTTCCAGCCATGTAACACAACTATACAAAGTATAACAAAAAGGGGGTAGCAATCCCAAAAGGGAGTTAATATGAACAACATTGTTGTGTTGTAGGTTAACATTTTATATGCTGTTTTAACCGAATTCAAAAAAGGAGGTGGTTCTCAATTGGTCAGAATCTTTTTTTATTTTTTTATTTTGTTCCCTGATAACACATAGACGCCGGGATCGGTTTGAAAACTTGTTTCTTTCTGTTTGAATAGGGTAGGAAGGGTAGGTATACTTGTCAAGTGGTCCCATAGGAATTTTATTAAAATCGTTTGTGTGGTTTGGTGTTGAAGTCGGTTTTTAGTTTTGAAAAATGACTAGAGTACCGAATTCTAGTTTCGGTATGTCTGTCTGTCCGTCCGCGGCTTAGCTCAGAGATTGTAAGTAATAGAAAGGTGTAATTTTGCATGAGTCTCTTCGGAACTTTAAATAATCAAATTGTTAACAAAAAAAAACAACCGACTTAAATTTTTTTAGGAGTTTCTTCCTTATCTCCAAAATTCTTCATCATATTTTCACCAAATTAAAACAGAACCAACTTAGTAGTAAAGGCTTTCAAATAAAAAAAGAATCATCAAAATCGGTTCACAATTGGCGAAGATATCGCGTAACAAACACACATAAAAAAAACATACAGTGGAATTGATCTCCTTTTTTGAAGTCGGTTAAAAACGTGATGATGATATGAGCTGTAGTAAAATATATAAGATGAGGTAATAAAATATACCTTTTTGAGAAATTTTGCTTATTAATGTTCAAGTTGCAATGTTTAGGTTTACTTGACAAATATTTGTAAGTGTAGGTACTTTATCACTGAATAAAAATTTTTATATTTCTACCTATTTCTACTTCTAATTCTCAGAAAATTGTTAATTACTTAAAATAGGTAGTAAACATGTAAAATATATGTAATTTAATATATATAATTATTTTTTAGTGTACACTGAAGTATTACTTACTTACTTGAAGTTATGACAAACAAAGTTTGCATGTTGTAAAGTGTAACCTCCAAACTCTACTCAGAGCGGGGCCCGACACGCACTTGGAACATTTTTTTAAGATTCCGAGCTGATCTAAAAGTACCTAAAAGTTAAGTACCTTAAGATTTTTTCATAAAAAAGGTAGATATCTACCTTTATACCTATATTATTTCTAGTCTGTGCATGTGTTTAATAGGTTGAAATAAATACATTTGAACTACATCGTATCGTACGCTTAGTATGTTCACTAGGTCCTAAGGAGGCCCTTCTGGCAACCGTAGCTTCAGCCCTTCCAGTAAAACATGGATGTTGCAGCACTCTAAATTTACCATAACTCCTAGCACGCCCAAAGCCGAGGCTACTAGTATGGGCTACAGCGCAATGGACTTCTAAGGGGGAAACCCCTTAGAAGTCCATTGCGCTGTAGCTCGTCTATATATAGATATAAAAGAAGACACTGACTGGCTGATATATTGACTAATCGATTAACGCTCAGCTAAAACCGCTGGGTCTAGAAGCATGAAATTTCCTAAATGACGTATTCGCACAAACGTTCCTAAATGACGTAAGTGTGCACTAAGAACGAATTATTGGAAATTCATCCCATAAGGGATTAAAAATATATATGAAACTTAAATACGAGCTCATGGTTCAAAACAGAAGTTTATTGTATCACTATTTAAAAAAAATCTTTAAAGGGTGAAATAGAGGATGAAAGGTTGTATGAAACTCCGTAACGCAACGTACGACAACGCCGTAGGCATCAGCTAGTATTACCAGATATAAACATAGGAAGCCGGGCCTCTTGCCCGTTCCTTAAACCTTGTCCGGTAGAGGAAATACCGTCTGGCTGGAACAATCTATATTTTGTCAATAAAAAAAATATCGTACACTTACGTTGGCACGTGTATCCAATTCCATATTTACGATATACACTACACAACACGACTAATTTGCTCAGAAGTCGGCCACCGTTTCAATCGCAATGACACTCACTGTACAACCTTGTCGCGTACACATCGAGGCAAAAAGAAGAAACGATTAAAAATGTTAGGTCATCGTCAGGATGGTGCTAAACTATAAACTTGTTGTAAACTGGTATTTTAATTATATCTAGTTAATGCATTAATTCCTTTAAATTCAAGAGTGACGCTCTTATCGGTAGAGTTCTTTCCATTATTGTCTGTCTTCTCTTCAGTCAGCCTTTTCACATCTTGGTGACACCACTACCACTTTATCTTTTACTAGCAGTCCACCCCGGCTTCGCCCGTGGTACACACATAGCCTATGTCACTCGGGGATAGTGTAGCTTTCTATTGGTGAAAGAATTTTTTAAATCGGCCCAGTACTTTTTGAGCCTATTCATTACAAACATACAAAAATAGGTACAAATCTTTCCTCTTTATAATATTAGTGTAGATTTTTTTATTTGCTTCATAAAACTGGTGAATTCGATCAAGCTCCAGTTTTTTTTTGGTACCTAATTGACGCGTCACCTTTTTCCGCTTACTTTTTGACAAAATTAACACCAAACGTAAAAAAACTATCGACTATACTATATCTTGTTTTGATTTCCGTTAAATTCATGTGGAAAATAGGTGACGCGTTAATTGGGTAGCAAAATAAACCGGCCAAGTGCGAGTTAAACTCGCATGCAGAGGGTTTCGTACAATTGATTGAATTCTTATAGGTTTTCCTGTAATCTACAAGCAATGAACTATATTTTGTATTTTTTTCAAAATTTTAGGCTCAGTAGTTTCGGAGATCAGATGGGAATGGTCAATTTTCGTCTTCTTTCATAAATAAAATCAAAACTATTCATTTTACAATAATAAAAAAAATATATTTGAGATCTTTATAACGAGCCCTTTCATTTGATATATGACACAGTAAGGTTTGCAAAACTTTTTTTTTTAATTTTCTAATTTGTCCCCCAAAAAGGAACCTTATTTAAAAAAAAAATATTTATTTTTATTTAAAAAAAAATATTTATTTACTTTCCACATATGTGTTTGGGTCATAGGATTACAACATTCTACCAAATTTCACCTGATTCGGTCCAGTAGATTCGGAGCAAATTGGCTGTGAGAGACGGACGGACAGACAGACGCACGAGTGATCCTATAAGGGTTCCGTTTTTTTATTTTTGTACGGAACCCTAAAAACTATCGACTATACAATGTCTTGTTTTGATTTCCGTTAAATTCATGTGGAAAATAGGTGACGTGTACATTGGGTAGCGAAAAACACTGGAGAATGATCGTGTTATAATATATATCTTATGAGAGTAACATTATGTGAAGACAACATATTATCTATGCAACATATCAACTAGATTATGTAGCTGACTGCATCTATAATTAAAAATCAATTAGTGGAAACGAATTGCGTCTTCTCCGATGACGTCACATGAAAATAAATCTGATGTTTTGACGGACTTTCTGTATAAGCATATTACTTAAGACTTGGAGTGGTCCTATTCTACTCTGCTGGGGACCACACGGAAATTGTATTACCAATAAAAATCAATGTCGAAGTTTACATTTCCACAACTGCGCCAAAAACGCTAATTTCTGTCATGGTGGCGTGACAGAAATTAGCGTTTTTGGCATTGATTTTTATTGATAATACAATTTCCGTGTGGTCAGCAGAGTAGAATAGGGCCACTCCAAGTCTTTCCGTGGATGTCGTAGAAGTCAACTTAGGAAACAGAAGCTAAACAAAGCTTATTAACATCAATGTGACCCCTCCAACCCGTCTGGCCAGCGTGGAGAGTGTAGGCCAAATCCTTTGACTACTCTGGCCAAGTATAGGTCTGGTAGTACAGAGAGGGTCATGCTCCTGCAGTAGAGGCTGAAAAAGACCTGATGATGAATATGATGATGATGATAATACAATAGATATGTAATAATGATAATGCCAGGCAGTAACACCCGAGGTCCCGGGTTCGATCCCCGGTCAAGATCAAGATGGAATTTTTTTTTTCAGAGTGACCTTGGATGTTTATCTATATATGTATTAGTTATCTACACTAATATTATAAAGAGGAAAGATTTGTACCTATTTTTGTATGTTTGTAATGAATAGGCTCAAAAAGTACTGGGCCGATTTAAAAAATTCTTTCACCGTTGGAAAGCTACACTATTCCCGAGTGACATAGGCTATGTGTGTACCACGGGCGAAGCCGGGGTGGACTGCTAGTAAAATATAAAATCGTTGAGTTAGTATCCCGTAACTCAAGTCTCAAGCTTACTTTGGGCTCAATCTGTGTTATTTGTCCAAAACAAAAAATAAACGGGCAACTGCGAGTCGGACTCGTACATGAAGGGTTCCGTACCTCCATCCAATGTTTTAAAGCGCTGAAAAAACACGTTTCTTGTATAACGACCCCCTTTAATTTTTTAATTTTTTTTAATTTTTAGTATTTGTTGTTAAAGAAACCATAGCAATACATAATCGGTGAAAAAATTCAAGTATTTAGTTAATGCCATTATAAGGATCTAGTTAAAAATGCTGAAAAAACACGTTTTTTGTATGACGACCCTTTAATTTTTAACTTTTTTATTTTTAATATTATTGTTATAGCGGCCACAGTAATTCATAATCTGTGAAAATTTCATGTGTTACAACTAACTATTACGGTTCAAGAGATAGAGCCCTGTGACAGACGGACAGGCAGCCGGACGGACAGGCGGACAGGCGGACAGGCGGACAGACAGCGGAGTCTCAGTAATAGGGTCCCGTTTGCACCCTTTGGGTACGGAGCCCTAAAAAGTGTACCTACTTAATTATTACTTGACTGGGTATTAATTACCTCATTTGTGTTACAGTGTACAGTGGTAAAATTAAAGCAGTATTGTAAGCAGTAATTAAATTCTTATCTGAAACCTCATTTGCCCCATCTATTTGCATACGTGTCTTTCAAGATACGGTTTAGATGATGTTTACGTCACTTTCACAGTATAAAAATTTAATGTTGTTTTCTGCTGTGTATTGTACTGCTCTGGCTAATATATGGCTCTGGTAGTACAGAGAGGGTCGTGCTCCTGCTGTGGAGACTAAATAAACGGGCAAGTGCGAGTCGGACTCGTACATGAAGGGTTCCGTACCACCGTACAATGTTTTAAAACGCTGAAGAAACACGTTTCTTGTATAACGACCCCCTTTAATTTTTAACTATATTTTATTATTAGTATTTGTTGTTATTGTGGTCATAGTAATACATAATTGGTGAACATTTCAAGTATCTAGTTAATGCCATTATAAAGATCAAGTTAAAAACGCTGAAAAAAACACGTTTCTTGTATGACGACCCCCTTTAATTTGTAACATTTTACGATTTATGACGTATTCAAAAAAACTACTTACTAGATCTCGTTCAAACCAATTTTCGGTGGAAGTTTGCATGGTAATGTACATTATATATTTTTTTTAGTTTTTTCATTCTCTTATTTTATAAGTTACAGGGGGGGGGGAACCAACATTTTACCACTTTGGAAGTGTCTCTCGCGCAAACTATTCAGTTTAGAATAAAATTATATCAGAAACCTTAATATCCTTTTTGAAGACCTATCTATAGATACCCTCACAGGTATGGGTTTGATGAAAAAAAATAATTTTGAGTTTCAGTTCTAAGTATGGGAATTTATAAGGGTTTCGTTTTTGCCATTTGGCTACGGAACCCTTATTACAGGTATTACTTATCAGTTGTTGTGAGTGTTGATATTTTTTTTTAAGTCGGTAAAAAAATCCCCTTGAGACATCCCTTTCTTTAGATAAGGGCTGTGACACAAATACTACAATACGTGAAAAATAAAATTTTATTGTTTTTGAATTTCATTTCGTAGCTCATTTCTTCTGGAGTTCATATAAATTATTTGAAATGATAAAACACATTTAAACTATGTATCAATACAAGTTGTTACGGCTAATAAAACCTCATTGTTTCAATGAGGAGGCCACACGAAACAAAGTGCTGCTGGTACGCAAATAATCTTTACATTGTCTAAACACATTGTGCCAAAGTTGCGCAGCTGAAGTTTCGCGGCTTATTTATTTCTTCATGAAAAACGCGACGTAAGATCGGCATATTTTGCTAGTTATTTAAATAGTGCTCGTATTGCAGATGCAAGCAAGTTCGGTCGCGCAACTTCCGCATAAGTAAGTAGTATATTTTGGCAGTAAACATATTTTTTTGTTACAACATAATATTTGAATCTGAATAGCTGTAAACCACGGCACAACAACGGGACCCTATTATTGTCTGTCCGTCCGTTTGTCACAGGGCTCTATCTCTTGAACCGTCATATCGAGAAACTTGAAATTTTTACCGATTATGTATTACAAAAACTAGAATGTGTCAGCAAAACCGGTCATGTGCGAGTCAGTCTCGTACATGAAGGGTTACGTATCTCTGTACAATAATATATATATCTCTGTACAAAAAACGTGTTTTTTTCGGCGTTTTAAAATATCGTACAGAGATACGGAACCCTTCATGTACGAGATTGACTCTCACATGACCGGTTTTGCTGACACATTCTACTTTTTTCTTTTCTCTTAGACTAACATGAAAGTTCTATGTATCATCAAAATGTATGTAAGTGAATAAGTAAGTATGTAAGTGTAACTAAGAGACTTCTGCCTTTGATTACGTCCAGCTGACTGGCCGTTTTAAACTGAACATTGAATCTATTATAGACCCAAGTTATACTGAACTCGCATGAAACTCTGAAGTGCAGTCTCATTTCGCAAGTCAGCGACTTTGTGCTCACGTATGCAAATAATGAGACTACAGATAAGTAGGTTTTAGTGAGTTACTAAAGGGGGTTTCATTTGAAGGTTACTGAATAAAGAAATAGAGGGAGTTCAATGAAAAGGTGGATGAAGATGTGAATAACAAGATATACCTAAGTTTTAAAAACTAAAACGTGACTACGGAAAAAAATATACTGTAGTACGAGTAGTTAGTTGTGGTAGAGCCACGCTACCGGCAAAACTCAGTTTTGCTAGTAGCATGAATGGGCCGGCTCGACCGCCGGATTGTTCAAGTAAATTGTCACTTGAATCATTTACTGTCATTTAAGAAAGACGTCGACAAGACCTGGAACTCCATCGCCCAAGATAGAGATCAGTGGCGTACAAGAGGGGGAGGCTTTTGCTTTAGAGAGTGTGCAGTCTGTGCAGTCCCAGTTCTATGTTATTAGCATTTTATGATTACAGTGACCAACTTCGAACATTTATAGTCGGGGGAGCCACAGAACATATTCACTTGAAAGAAACTTCGTTAAAATGTGTTTTGCGTGCATATTTTTATTTTTTTTATTTTTACTCGTTGTGACTAGCGATCAAACTTTTTTTTAGAAATGGGTTTTTCGCACTTTTACGTCCTTTCACTTCCATTTTTGTGTAATCTGTTTTATATTACGCGTTTGAGCATGGCCTTAAAATATTAAGGCGAAAGTTAGTACCTTAAGGTGAATATAGAAGCAAAGGGCCTTGAAGTGGCGCCCTCATTTAAAATAAATTGTTATCTCGTAAATATGGAGATAATTTCCATATTGCTAATCGTCAGGCACTAGATAGCTCTTTAAATTATTTTATGAACCGCCGTTGAAAGTATTTACATTAGTCGTCCTAGCTTTAAACTTGCCTCCGCCAAAAGTGGCCACGGCACGTTTTAAAGCTAGACGGATCCGTCGGACGGACGTTGAAACTATTATTGGTCCGACGGACCAATAATAGTTTCAACGGAAGTTCATAAAATAATTACAAGGGCTATATAGTGCATGACGAAGAGCAATATGGAAATTATCACCATATTTACGAGTTAACAATTTATTTCACACTTCAAGGCCATTTGCTACTATATTCACCTTAATATTTGCTGTCTGCAGTCGGCTACGAACTTGTATCTCTACTGATCTGCGGCCGGACAACACATCGTCTGTGGTCGAGCGACGTGTCGCTAACTGCCAAAGCTACCTATTTTATAGAAATACATAGAAACTGATAGAAACCATCGCAGCGACGCGTCGTCCGCTGCTGCTATCTACAGTTAGCTACAAACTTGTACCTTTGTAACGATGCTGCATGCCACTTGCATGCTTAATGTTCCAAACCTCCTTTCTTCATCTCATCCTGTCCATTTTTAGGGTTCCTTAGTCCACAAGGAACCCTTATAGTTTCGTCATGTCCGTCCGTCTGTCTGTCCGTCCGGGCTCGTACTCCACCGCTACTGAACCGATTGTCACGAAAATTGGTGGAGAGATAGATATTGAAGTTCCAAAAGTTGGTTTTTAAAATTATGAAAAATTGTTTTTTTTTTCATAATTTGAATTTAAAAAATTATTTGGACTAACCCCAACGTGTCGTATCTTGAAAAGGTATTTTCAAATGCAACAAAAACTGCTCTGAAACTATGTAGATCAAACCCCCCAGTCTTGAGATAATCTAATACAAAGTTAAAATTTGAGGTGTCCCCCACCGTAACTTTTGAAATATTATTATTATTATATATATATTGTTTTTTATTTGGTGCAATAAAGATTGTTGGATTGTATTGTATTGTACTAAAATAATTCTAAAAAAAATGTGGTATATACCTCAAAGTATGTTCTTTCAATTAAAACTATAGCGGTCTCGGTATCATAGATAGTTATATTTTAATACGTCATAAATCGTAAACCGCAATTTATCTTTAGAACTTTTATATTATGTTACTTGCTGCTACGGAACCCTTCATGGGCGAGTCCGACTCGCACTTGGCCGCTTTTTCATTCTTCATTTCATTTTAAATTCTCTTTCATTCCATTTTCAAATCATTGACTGATCCCTTTTCACTCATTCCACCATCATCTCTTAAGCTGATCACTTACTTCCCTCTATCTGATGTACCTTAATAAATTAAATATTATTCTTTCATACTCGTATGTAACAGTCAGTATCAGATAATAAATTTCACATAATCCATCGTTTATCGAGTCTCTATTCTCTTCTTCTACTATCTTCTATGTGGGAATTCGCCTAGAGCGCCGCCGGGACAGGTCGAGGTCCCACACCTTTATTCCGCATTTTTACTTAACACTCTGTAAGTCACAAGTAACGGCGAATTGTAAAAGTTTCAACGCCCCACTACTGCTGGACATAAGCCTCGCAGTAAACCTAAAAATAATGAGGTTTTTGTGTAGACAAGAAATAGGAGCCCAGTGTTACAGAAAAACAGATTAATGTATGCAACCTTCACGCCACTCTAAGTAGGTCGTTTCACGGCGACAGCTTCAAGGTTGAATCGTCTATTTGTCTTTATCATTTTCTCAATTCTTTATTAACTGTTACGTATACATAAGTAAGTTATCATATAGGAGAGTTTCTATATTCATCATCATCATCATCATTTCAGCCGCATAACGTCCTCTGCTGGACATAGGCCTCTCCCAAGGTTTTCCAAAATGACCGATCTAGAGCGGCCTGCATCCAGCGCTTTCCAGCGACCTTGGTCAGGTCGTCTGACCACCTTGTGGATGGGTGTCGTACGCTTCGCTTGCCAGTACGTGGTCGCCATTC
The DNA here is from genome assembly GCA_963576875.1 of Acrobasis repandana. NCBI lineage: Eukaryota > Metazoa > Arthropoda > Insecta > Lepidoptera > Pyralidae > Acrobasis > Acrobasis repandana. The sequence continues at coordinate 7,371,099 of OY756241.1, read as the reverse complement.
GAGAACCTTTTTGCCCCATCGGCCATCGGTTCGTCGCGCTATGTGTCCCGCCCACTGCCACTTCAAGTTTCTTCAGTTTCTATATTATAATGTGGTATATGTTTTACACACACACACATACACACACGCACACACACACACACACACACACACACACACACACACACACACACACACACACACACGCACGCACACACACACACCCACGCACACACACAACTGAAATATTTATTTTGTTTGAATTGTTTAATTAGATTTTTTAACTGGTAGGTTGTTGGTACTCACAATATTTAGCGTTACGAAAAAGCGGAGCCTACTGGTACAAGTATTTTCATACTTAAAAGTAGTCCAACTACTATTCACCAATCTATTGTTACTGTACTACTTACCGAAATAAACATTTTTGATTTTGATTTTGGATATGTTAGGTGCCAAGTACCTAAAGAAGTACCCGTTACCGACGGGCATCCATGAAGAGAGTGATGAGGGTAGATGAAACGAGAGAGGTCTGACAGGATCGTAGCAAGTGGAGGTCCATAGTCCCTGCCTACCACTGTAGAAAGAGGCGTGATAATATGTATGTATCTTTGGTATCAAAGACTTTCCTCGGTGTAATAGTACAGGATTTGAGGGGGTCAAGTTTTAGCTCAATCGATTAATGGAAGGTAGTTCTAATTTTGCTTGTAAGGTTTGATTACGGACACACAGACAACGGGACTGGTGAAATGAAATAAAAGCTTGTAAAAAAGCGGCCAAGAGCGAGTCGGGCTCGCCCATGAAGGGTTCCGTAGTAGCGAGCAAATTATATTAGAAACCTCAATATCATTTTTGAAGACCTATCCATAGATAAACCACACATATGGGTTTGATAAATTAATTAATTTTGAGTTTCAGTTCTAAGTATGGGGAACCCCCAAAATTTATTGTTTATTTTTTATTTATGTGTGAAAATCTTAATGCAGTTCACAGAATACATCTACTTACCAAGTTGCAACAGTATAGTTCTTATAGTTTCGGAAAAAAGTGGATGTGACATACGGACGGACAGACAGACACGATAAATCCATAAGGGTTCCATTTTTTGCCATTTGGCTACGGAACCCTAAAAAAGACGCCCGGAATCTTCAATTAAAATAAGTCTTATACATTTTTGATAAGGAACTGAAGCGAAAATACGTTTATTGAAAAACATATTTTTTATTAAAATACCTAGTTTACAATAAAACGATCTTACATTATTTACAACCTATGATAAAAAAGCAAGTACAAAATATTCAATGACGTCAAAATACACAGAAGTGCCTGTACGTAGAAATATTTAGATTATGTAGAGTGCGGTACCCGCATGGTGCGGATATAAAATGACAAAGCTTCTTCAGGTGTTGTAGAGGGAATACAATCCGCCGACGCAAAATATTACACCGAGGATTCCAATGAATAAATCTTTAATCAATGACCATCTGTAATCACAAGAAAGATGTAGATATAGGTTCTTTCAGGTCTTTATTATTAACACAAGCTAAACAAAGCTTATAAACATCAAAGAGAGCTCTCCAACCCGTCTGGCCAGCGAGGAGGGTGTAGGCCAAATCCTCAACAACAAAAACAAAATATAGTGAAACTATTTTAAAAGTGAATTCAGTCCATGATACTGAACAACTTTCCCCGAGGAACATATATCAAAATATGAAAAATATTTTTTGGCTTTCCATACAAAGTCGGATCAGCTGATCGGTCAACTTATATGGGAGGCCTAAAATTATTTTTCATATTTAGATATATGTTCCTTGGGGAAAGTTGTTTAGTACGATGGACTTAATCCACGCTTAAAATAGTTTCAGTATATTTTGTTAAACCCTGCATATGGTTCTGGTAGTTCAGAGAGGGTCGTGCTTCTGCAGTGGAGATTAAAAATACCTGGATGATGATGATGAGGTTTTTATTACCCGACTACGGCACCCAAAAGTAGGGTTATGTTTTGCCGCTATATATGCATGTATGTTCATCTATTCCCTCTTATCTTTAATGATACCTTGACAAATGAGGTATCGTTAGAAGCGTTTAAAACATTGTACGGTAGTACGGAACCCTTCATGTACGAGTCCGACTCGCACTTGCCCGTTTATTTAAATTCAATGTAGGAGTCTATAAGAAGAGCTCCCAGTCGTTTGGCTTTTAAGCGAGCGGTACATAAATTTTTCCTCCAGCAGTCCTAGTCCCAGTCATCCTGATTATATTTATTAGTATTTATATTAATGTATTTATCTATTGTATTTTATGCATGTTAGTATATATGTATAGTTATTATATGTTTAAAAGTATATTTGTGTATAAGTATATGTGTTTTTGATTATATATATTTTATTTATATTAAGTTTGCTTATTTTTGTGAATTTTATTACGCCAGCCACACATATTTTCTGCTTGGTCTAATGGTTGACCGGGAGAGAATGCCATATGGCATTAGGTCCGCCACTTGTACTTTTATTTTATTGTGCAATAAAGATTAAATAAATAAATTAATATATCACTTAATGAAGGCTTCTTTAATTATTTTTAGTGCAAAAGCTACTAACTACTAGCGTTTCGGAACGAAAACGGAAGAAACCCAATCCAGATAGATAGTACTAACCTTATCTTTCCCCGACGATGCCCACGCCAGAGCACCAACGTCTCAATCAGAGCCGGGAATATAAGAGAGTTGAACGAGACGAAGAAGTCGCCAACCTGAAGAACAAATAATCTTTCATCAAGCATATGACACATACTGAACATGTTTTTATGAACTAAATGGCAAACAGGTTTACTCCAAAAGGGATACGACATACTCGTACGTACGTAGCAACTTGCCCGCATTGCAGTGTCAACCAACATTGAGCGCATCATAGTCTAATTTAGTTTGACATCGAAAAAGTAGTTCTTCATTAATAATATTTTTAAGAATAAGCTTTTAGCTTAAACAATGAAGGGTGAATCAATTGAGCTCAAACTTGGTGGGGTTATGGTCCGAGAGCTGGCACGAATTTTTGGGTAGGTATTTGAGGCAAGTTGAAAACTTGTCACATACCTCTCCTATTATGCTCCAACACGGAACTGCAGACCTGGCTAGTGAGTAGCGGGGCTAAAGCAACCTATAAATTTTTAAAAGATTTTTTTTTATTTAAAAAAAAAAGGTATTTGAAGCAATATGCATTTTTTATATGTTGCTGTTTAATGTTTAAAGAATAAAAAAATCAATAAGCCAGACAATTTGGTCGGGGCTTTGATACTGCCAGGCGCGTGCAAAAGTATTTTACAAAAAAATATAAAAAAGGTATTTGAGGCATTTTGAAATTTTAATAGGGTATTACTTATAACTAAAAAATAAGATTCTCAAAAAGACAGTTCATTTTGATGGGACTTTCTACCTGCCAGGTCAATCTAAATAAATCAAAATGGTTTAGCCCCGCTTCTCACCAGCCAGGTCTGCAGTTCCTTGTTGGGTATAATAGGAGAGGTATGTTAGTTTGCAACTTGCCTCAAACACCTACCCAAAAATTCGTGCCAGCTCTCGATCTATTATGTTGTTTGACACAGACACAGACACGTAGACCATTTTGTTAGATACTTAGATTTAAGTTTAGTATGTCTAGAGTGATTTAAGTTTCTGATGTCTACCAAATAAACGAATTTTCTTTCTTTCACAAAGGCCATGGCCACCTCCCGGCTTTATCATGATCTCAGTTCACTGGTACCATAATATTGCATTGCTACCTAACTTACATACATGTGAAGTTTCAGCTCAATAGAAAAATAGAAGTGGGTCAAATTTAGTTTGCAAGATTTGAATACGGACATACAGATAACGGGACAGGTGGAACTAAAAAGAAAGCTTGTCCTCACAGAACCACTAGTTTATATTAGGTTATGTTTTTCTATTCCTATGTATTATAGTGTGCAGCTATATATGCAATAAATTATTTATTTCTCTCTAATATGCAATATTATATCCTCCTCATGCCACAACCTGTTTAAGGATATATCCTTCCACTAGCTGTGCCCGCGACTTCGTTCGCGTGGTTGTCGGAACGTAATGTTATATAGCCTAAAGCCTTCCTCTATAAATGGACTACCCAACAAAAAAAGAATTTTTCAAATCGGACCATTAGTTCCTGAGATTAGCGCGTTTAAACAAACAAACAAACTCTTCCGCTTTATAATATTAGTATAGATATCTTCCATATTTTTTTTTGACAGATCACACTGATTAAGCTAGCCCCAAAGTAAGTTTTAAACTTGTGTTATGGAATACTAACTTAACGATACTATATTTTATAATAAATACATATATAGATAAACACCCAAGACCCAGGACAATTTGAAAAAGGCCATTTTCCAACTTGCCCTGGCTGGGGATCGAACCCAGAACCTCCGAATTAGCGGTCTAGCGTGTTAACCACTACGCCACGGAGGTCGTCAAAAATATTCAGGAATAGGTTTTAACGGGACTACCACATTACATCAACTTCTTCAAAGGGCCTCTACGTGTTGGATCTGTATCCCTAAACAAGCCTCCCAAAGAATCTGGTTAAAAGACACGTGTTACCAAAAGGAGTTAACTACAAATTATCAATTTTATGAAATAAAACTCACAAAAATCATCAAGTCGTGTGGCTGAGGAAACATCGAAGAAAGACATGTAATGAACAGCAGCAACAGCACTCTGTAAAACCTCTCCCATCTAGTTCTTTTCCTAAAATTAACAAGTAGGTAATTAATTTTTATAAATATTTTTAATAATATATAAATTTTTACCAAAAAAAAACAACCGACTTAAATTTTTTAAGGGGTTTCTTCTATATGTCCAAAGTTCTTTAACACATCTCTTTCCCAAATTGAAATGGGACCAACTTGGTAGTAAAGGCTTTCAAATAAAAAAAAAGAATCATCAAAATCGGTTCACAATTGGCGAAGATATAGCGTAACAAACATACATAAAAAAACATACAGTCGAGATTATAACCTCCTCCTTTTTTGAAGTCGGTTAAAAACAAGCTATTATCTAAAACATTGAACTAAGTTTAAAGTGAACAAGACACTCAATTGAGCCCAAATTTGGTATGTTCTTTTATCACAGAGATACCTTTCAGCTTCATGACACCAGGCCATTAGTACCATATTTTTACATTGTCTTACTTACATATGTATGTGAAGTTTTACCTTAATCAAATAATGGGAATACGCTATTTTGCAACAAGTCAAATCAGATACTTTTTAGGGTTCCGTACCCAAAGGGTGCAAACGGGACCCTATTACTGTGACTCTGCTGTCTGTCCGTCTGTCCGTCTGTGTTTGTGAGCTACTACTACTTATTTTTGAAAATGTCAATATTTACCGTATTTACCGTTTTGTGCGAAAAGTTTTACAACCGACTGCCGCCCGACGTTAACCCTCCTTGGGAATGCAATTGTAGCACGAGATGTTTGTACTTAACCCTTTAGTTGCCTCTTACGACATCCACAGGAAGAAATGGAGTGGTCCTATCTAACCCGGAACCACACGGGGGTATCAATATTTACCCATAACGTTGCTCATAAACTTTCCCAATGTAACGCCAGATTATCCTGAATGGTACCCAAAACTGTATCGCGAAAGTTACAGTCAGCATCGCCGCCAGGAGAAACTGTAGGATTATGGGAATACTGCAACAATAGTACACATTAAATATAGAATTCATTTCAAATTCCATAGCATATAAAAAAATTAATAAATCCTAATCCTAACTAATATTATAAAGCGAAAGTGAGTTTGTATATTTGTTTGTTTGTTTGTTATCTCTTCACGCTTTATTTACTGAACCAATCTTCTTGAAAATTCGCATACACATAGTTAGGAGTACTGAGAAGGACATAGAGTACCTTTCATCCCGGAAAAAAGTAATGTTCCCGTGGGATACGCGAGCGAAGCCGCGGGCAAAAGATTAAAGTAAAGTATATTATAAGGACAAACTAGTATTATGAGATGCTAACTCAAATACTGTTACTGTCTTCTGTGACTACTTGTGTGAATACTTATTAATAATTTACGCTTCTATTGCTCGTTTTATTATGCTGATATGACAGTTTTTCTACATTCCAGTACATTTCAATAAAGAAAGCCGCTGGCTATCTTACACCCACCAGGCCGTCAAAATTGCTATGATTCTATATGTATATTTAATGATAAAACTTACGTTTCTAATGGCATATGAATGGTGATAGGACTCCTACAATCTTCACCCCATCCCCAGTATCCGAAGAAACCAGTCAAGCTTACAGTTATTGAAACTATAGTCATGCCTGGAACAAACATTTGCTTGCGTCATTGCCCGCTTGCTCAAAGGGTAGTTCGATATCTGGCAATCCAAAGGAACCACACATTTTTTGTTTATCCGGGTAAAACATTTAATTTTAATCAGTTCAGCCAAAGTGGATGAACTGATTGAAACAACTTGAAATTAGAACCAAAAATCTATACCTACATCTTTTTAAACTTTTGCATTTCCTAATAAGGAGGATGTTAGTTTTTGAGTTGTTGTATCCGAACTGTCCTCACGAGTAGGTAAGTGTCATGTACGAGTACCATTGAGCATCTTAACGAGGCTAACGACAGAGGACAGAGGGGTAGTCGTAGCGAAATACAGGTCAAAGATAATTTAAAACTACATGTACCTACATAATAGAACAATTTCGACTCGACTAGAAGAAGAATCAAGTTAAAAGGTGATGTCAGGGTCTTTCTGACTTTGCTATAAATCAGAATTAGTAACGCGTTCGCAACACCAAAGAAACTTCTCATGTTTCTTTTTGCTAAGCTGAAGCTTTAAATATAATTACCGCAGTTGATAACAAATCCTGCATGTTGCGGACTCCGCATGTTGTTCTCGACCGGTAGCACTATGGGCATCCCATCCATACTATACAAACAAATGCCGAAGAACTTGAACAGACCAGGGACGCTTTTCCATATGGCCCGCTTATTAATGTTATCCGCTTCGGACATGCTGTAGAACATAGTCGTGATTATACATATGGCTGAAAAAGTAAGATTTTATGTAAACTATGCTTAGAGCTATGGCTTTCTAAGGCCTGGTCCGCACTACAGAATGTTATCCAGCTAAGGGTTAAAGTTCCTTTTTTCAAGATCTATAAGCGATATTGATCAATCAAATTGTGATGAAGTGTGCTTTCCAGCCCAGAATATAGGACTATTCTAGAATCAAATCTATTCCATCTCTTTCTATAGATTTTGTAAGAGGAGACTAAGGGTTGGATCTCATCTATCAGCATACGTAGTGCAGCCGAGAACGTAAGTAGAGAAGAAGATATTGAATATTGTCACATATTTGGTGCCTTAACCAATCTTAGACCATCTTTGAAACACTTTTCTTCTGAGGATCCTTTTCTGTGCTACTTCGAAGCCCAGGTTTGGATTTCAGGATTTTTCTATACAAACTCGACTCGAAACTTCAAAAAATTCGATAACCATGTTAATGCTTACTCAAGGATGTCTAAGGCCGTGCGAAGTAGACAAGAAAAACCCACAGCAAACATCAAACAATATTTACCCAAAAATAGATCAGCAATTATCGAAAACGGTGCTAAGTACTTCCATTTCCTTATCATGCATACTATCAACAGTGGTATCATTATGATGAAGATATACGCCCTTAGAGGAAGCTGCAGCTCATTGATTGGAGTGCAAAGATATTCTAATGCCTGGAATTGACACATGGTTAGAATCAGGTTTTATTAAGTATAGTGCCGTGTGGTAAAGGCAGATTAGAATGCAATTTGTCATTACCCCTTTTCTCTACCACAGGTGTCACTAAGGGAAAACACACCTCCTTTAGTTGCCCCACACGACACCCGTGGTAGTGAAAAGGGGTAATGAGAAATGGTATTCTGTTGTGTTTGTTTACTAACTTTATTGCACATAAATCACATACAAGTTCATATTTAATAAACAAAATAAACAAAGAAAAGAAAGACTTGCACAAAGGTGGACTTTAACCAGGAAGGGAATTTTTTCCAGTTAATCAAAATGTTAAAAGGAGACATACTTTTGTTATAGGTGGAGAGTCAAAATGTTGTCAAAACGCTCTTTTTACACACCTGGTGTTGCATTTGTCCATGGGCAGTGGTGATCACTTACCATCAGGTGACCCGCTTGTTCATTTGCCGCCCTATAACATAAAAAAAACACAAAAAAAATATTTGAATATCCTAAAACTAACCTAAAATTTAATAAACTAAAGAGGAACCAAAGAGGGGTTCCCCTTTTTGAAATCTAATGCCGTTTGATCAAACATGATTCGCTCGAAAACCTTTACTCGATTGATGTGACCACTATAGTTTGGCACATCAATGTATCAAAATCTCTAACGATTACGGTAAACGCATTTTCTCGAAATATCGTAAGATCAAATCGTTTTAAACTCTAATCCTCATATTCATTTGACATGGCCAGAACAAGACAAAACATATTTTAACTAAAATAGGTTGAGCAAACGTACGTATTTTTTTTATAAATAAGGGTGGGGGGGGGGGGTAGGTATATTTTTTTGATTATAATAATTTCTAAGCAAAACTTATTGCACATATGATTGCAATAATAACGCGTTAAATATAAACATAACGTCAACTTATAATAAAACTCTTCCTCTTTTCGTTAGTTAAATAGGTTGGGTACCCATACCAATTTTTTTTTCTCGTACGTCATGTTAATATCGCAAGACGCAGCGCGAGAAATTGATTTTTGATCGATCGTTTTGCTTGGATTTTTATCTCATAATTTATTATAAAATAAAACGAAGTGAATAAAACGATTTGATCCGACGATATTTTGAGAATTCGCGTTTACCTCTTTTAACCGTTAGCGATTTTGATGCATTGATGTAGCAAACTATAGAGCGCACTGATTGTAGATCTAATAGACAGTTGAGTAAAAGTTTTCTAGCGAATCATGTTTGGTCAAACGGCATTCGATTTCAAATAGGGGAACCCCTTTAATCACGTGTTTTCTTTTTTTCGCAAATTTTAACCAAATAATGTGTTAGATCGCTTCATACATTTTGGGCCCTCATTGTTGCACTACGTGTCGCAGCCAGTATTTTTACGTCATTTTGTAGAAAAAATCCTTAGATTACAAAAAGATTTTTTCTGATTTTATGGACGTTTGTACACTATATAAAAAAGTTTTTTACTTCTACATTGGGAAATAGCAGTGACGCTATCTGGCAACAATGGCAACACGATGGGCAATGCATCTTTGACGGAGCGTTTTGTTCACTACAGTTGTTCACTGAAATATATTTTTTTTTACAATACGATAAAAAGTGTATGGTATAAAATCTCATAAAAATATAATAAAAACAAATCAACAACTTCACATCTTGCATCATGCATTTATTTAAAGTGATTTGCTGTCAAGAGGTTTGGTGACAGACAGTAAAACAAAACGCGATTGACAAATGAATTGAATGATTCATATTGTATAAGAAACTGTAGCTTTAACATTAGTTTAATCTAGTGGCTACATCTGGTAGCAAGGTTTCGCAACACAAAAGGAATAAAAGAACTTGGACTTGAACTCGCGATCTCGGTTCAAATACGACCACGTTCTAAACAACTGAGCTATTAAGTGATTAGCCTCGCATGTCGAATTTCTCCATCATTTGATATTCCTATTCTATAACACGCATTAAGAGTTAGGTCAGAACTTGTTGGCTAGATGGCGTTTTATTGAATTTGTTTATCAAAATTCTGCTATGTTCTAAGTTTCATAGGCATGGAATGATTAATGACACCTCGTTCGTTCAGTAAGTATGGCGGTATAAAAAATGGATTATCATATGGGAAATTATAAAAAACCTAAGTGTAGAAAACGTAAGGATTTTGTAGATTTTTAATTGTAAAATATGTTTTTATAAAATGTTATTACCAATTATAGTGCTATGCTTGTTTAAATTAATTTTATGCCGCTGTACCTACACATTTTGCGATATGACACTGCAACAAAGAGGGCCCAAATAAGAACAGACCCTTTATCTCCACCCGTCAAAATCACGTGTATTTTTTGGTACAAAGTACCTACGATTATCTTTATAATTTATCAGAATATTAACTTCAAGTTAAATAATAATAAGCCCTGTGGTTCCCGGTAGTAGAATAGGACCACTCATAGTCTTCTTGTGGGTGTCGTAGAAGGCGACTTAGGAAACACAAGCTAAACAAAGCTTATAAACATCAATGAGACCTCTCCAACCCGTCTGGCCAGCGTGGAGAGTGTAGGCCAAATCCTCTAACTGCTCTGGCTAATATATGGCTCTGGCAGTACAGAGAGGGTCGTGATCCTGCAGTGGAGACTAAAAAAGACCTGATCATGATGATGATGAAATACTCGTAATAATAAAATTAAATTTTAGAAGTTACATCGATCCAAGGTCACGTAATATCTCACTATATATGCCCCGCCTCCTTATGTTATTTCATGATTTTTCGCAAATTTTGAGCCTCACATGAATAATGAAGTACCCCTAACAAGTAAAAACAATACCCTTTTAATGGTTTTGGCAATCATTATTTCGTAGATACTGCAAGTTCCAGACATTTCCAAGAAAATGAAACATTCTATTGTGTACCTGAAAAATAATTATATAACGTTAGTTGATACAGCATTGTTGTGACGACGGAGTAGAACACTATTTGTCACCACCTCTTTCCTCTTCCAGAAGAGTCATTAGGAGTCGCCTTCTATTCCTTTTACCTATATCTCCCCACATATAGGTGGGATTGAGAACATATAGACAGTACACAGTTGGTACAATTATTATAGTATTACGAGTATTTAGGCTTGAAACTGCGTTACGCGGACGCCTGAGGAACCGCGGCTCTGACGGTCTATTGATGGAGGATGTATATATGTCAAGTTTCAATCAGAACTCTGAGGCGGTGATCCCACTGCACCACGCACCATCGCAGGGCGCGGTGCTGCAGATTTTGAAATTGTAGCACGTATCTCAATTTGTATAAAAAACACGCCTGGTCCAACCCACTGAAACCGCACCGCGCGGTGGCGCGGTGCTAAACACATTGTTCCGCAGTACCGCGCGTGTATTTATGTATAAAGGACACAGAAAAAAGAACTCTATGGCATTCAAGATGCTTTTTTGAATGAGTTCGGTATCCATTCTCCACAACGATCGACTGAAGTGAATATTTGGCGCGACGTCGTCGAGGCAGACCTGCGCCTCCGTCGCCGCGCGCGGAATCTGCCGGTCCGCGCACTGCGTTGCCAGTGGGTGAAGCGTCTGATATCGAGATGTAGGATACTGTTAACGCCATCTCGTAAGCTTCTTGTGAACTATGTTGTAGCTTCACTGTTGTGGTTGTAGTTTATCGAAGTGGTGTAGAAGTCGTCTCAACTATTTTGATTATCTTTTTATCTTCACGCCCACGCTAAGAGTTACCTTAGGGCTTGCGTCACTAGTCTGTCTACCCCATTAGGGAACTCAAGACGTCTCTATAAGTGAACGAACCTAATCGGTTTGCTAAATTTCCTTAAGCACTTTAAAGGCCCAGTGGCGACGGATGCCTCCGCCAGGTCAGGGTACGATAACCGGGACACTCTGATCACCACATACATCTTTTGCGCTGAACGTACTAACATCTGCAACCGTAAATAATGTTTAGTTAGTGCCGCAAAAAGGGCAAGCGGAAAGTAGGCCGTCCCAAGATGACCTGGCGGTGTACTGTGGCAGTGGAGATGAAGACAATCGGGTTAACCTGGCACGAAGTATAGCGTGCCAAAAAATGATCGCAACGGGGAAGACGGTTAAAGCCCTCTGATCCACCTGTGGGCCTATAAACCTTAAGTATTGCCGCAGAGATCGACGCAGGTCCTTAAGTCTTCATCAGAGTAGAGCGAAAAAATAAGAATACTTGCTTTTGGTGTTGCCGAATAAGCAGTTTTGCCCTTTTTTGACCCGTCCCTCTTCACCAATATGTACAAATAGTGATTTGCCGTTCCCGTTCCCCAGATTTCCGGGAACGTTCCCGGGAATGTTCCCAAAAAATGAAAACGTCAGGGAAAGTTGTAATTTTATTTATCAGACTTATTTTTATCACTGTAAATATATTTTACTAAAGTGAATGCATCACTTGATATGGTTTTAATACAAATACATATATCCAATATTCCGTAACATTCCCTAAAAATACAGGAACGTTCGCTGGAAACGTTCTCAAATTCCCAAATTCCCCGGGAAAGTTCCCGGGAACGGCACATCACTATGTACAAAACAGGTTTTGGTGCCCCCTGATCTTCTGGTGCCTAGAGTAGCTGCTCAACTGATTCTACCCTCGGCCCGTAAATGGATCGATGGCCTAGCGTGTGTACTCATTGCAAGCGCTTTTGCATGTCAAGAAATCCCGGGTGATGAATGGGGGAGCATATATCATTCTTTGTATTCTTTTTTGTAGTCTCTGTAACGTACACTGATCAAAGAAGAAGACTATGTAATTTGTAAATGATGAAAAAAACATTATGCTTACACCCATACAGGTAGAAATCAAAAATGCAATCGCAAACGCGCTGACACTAGACGCAAGCATGCCTCCATACATGAATGCCTCATGCATGCTCAGGATACCGGCTCCGAGGCAGCCCTTTACGAGGTACGACGTCGCTTCTAGCAGGCTTGAACAGATACGCAATCACATCATTAGTTGGACTTTGGGTCTAACGGACCTAAGCTGGGGATAAAGACATGATAAACTATACGTTCACTACAAGTGATTCTGTGAGAATAGTAGACCTCGCGAGCAATGCAACCATGAAATAACCGATACTTTCCACTTTTCCCTGGCTTAGCAAAGCCATTTCAGTGACCCGTCCATACATAACGCTACAGCAACCTTCCCCCTTCACCATCCTCCACTCCGCCCTTTTGCAAATATTTTAGTAACATCATGTGAAGAATGAAGTACTTAGTGTGTCTCTCAAATTTGATTGAAATCGGTCAATAAATAACGCTAGAGCGAAATTCCCTCAATTTCCTCATATTTCTCCCCCAATCAAAATCCACGCTCGACTAAAAAATTTAAACAAATCAAGGAAATTGTGTGCCAATTTCCGTTGAATGGTTGAAAGATGCGACTTTTGTCCGTCTGTCTGTAGGCAAGAACAGACAGATGTACAAAAGCATTTTTGGCCTATCTCGAAAGTAAAATGATTCGCTCGCTTCGCTCGCCCGGTCAATGAACTGAATCCATATAAGTGATTCCTATAGTTTCAATATATTTTGCAGGTTGAAATATTTGACACTATTGGCTACTTACTTACATACAAGAAAAACAAACAAATACATATAGGTATTTTGTTACAGGTTGAATAAGTCGTGTTTAGTGGGTGTAGCAGGTTAGGCGCACAAACCAGATAAATCTAAAAAGATTCTTAGTAGAGTTTAAACAGACAGACGTGTGATTAGTGAGATAGGGAGCCGTTTACGGGACCACGGTTATAAAGAACGCTCAGGGTAGTCCCTGAGCGTTCTTCAGACTAACCTGGTCCAAAGGATATCCATTGCTATTTAGAGAGGCAACGCAGCTAGCGTAAGCGTGGGTTGAACCAGTGCAGTACGGGGCGGAATTTTTGAGTAAGAGATTTTTATTGTATATAGGACGGCCGCTGCCCATGGACAACTGCAACACCAGGAGTGTAACAAGAGCGTTACCGGTCTTTCAGGCCCTCCCCAGAGGGAGGGGGGGGGGGGGCTCAAGCTTTCTCACTCACCGAAAAAAACATAGAAGCGGTGAAGCTACTACTCAAACGTCGATTTTCTGCGAGAGTGTCTTACTTCCCCGGACGATCTGGCCCATTCATGCTACTAACAAAACTGAGTTTTACCGGTAGCGTGGCTCTACCACAACTAGCATGTAATATGTTATGGATATGTAACTTCAAATTTTACTGATGAAGACCTAAAGTAATATTAACATACTTGGTCGCATACGGATTGTGTCTCTCAAGGGGAAAGTCGTAATCGATCCGCTCTATTCCCGGGTATACCTCGCCTGAGTCTTCTCGTACAACGAACTCTGATATCTCTTCTTTCAACGTTCCAATTGAATTTATTGAATCTGACTGAAAAGAATAAAGTTTTTTGAAATAATGGATATGAATTTTTTTAGCCAGTCGCATGGTAACGACAGACTAGAGAAGAATTACAGCCCTTTCTTCTCCAACAGGTGTCGTAAGAGGCGACTAAGGTATAGATAACATATATAGATAGATAGATAGGCAGTAGAGTTCTCTGTAAAAAGACTATTAATATGTTGCTTGGGAAACGTTGGTCAGTATCATGGACTGATTTATTCTTAAAATAGTTTCACTATATTTTGTTAGACTTTATATATCTCTTAGTCATGAGTTTGATGGTTTAGGAGATAATATTCCACGTAAGATCGTAAGTATACGTTCTTACGTAAGTATGCAAAATTCGAGAAAAAACTGGATCCAGCAAGTGATAGTGGTGGTAGTTTTCAAATAATGAAACGGAATAAGTATTTTAGTTACTTTTTACAAATTTCGAAATCTATATTATAAAGCGGAAGAGTTTGTTTGTTTGTTTAAACGCGCTAATCTCAGGAACTAATGGTCCGATTTGAAAAATTATTTTTTTGTTGGGTAGTCCATTTATAGAGGAAGGCTTAAGGCTATATAACATTACGTTCCGACAACCACGCGAACGAAGTCACGGGCACAGCTAGTATATGATAAAAATAAAAGTTAATTTTAATAAGTAATTAAGTTCAGTTTATTATAATTAAAGGATCTACGAAGTGGAAGATATCTGAGAACGGAACGGTGGTACTTTAGTTTTTAGGGTTCCGTACCCGAAGGGTGCGAACGGGACCCTATTACTGAGACTCCACTGTCTGTCCGTCTGTCCGTCTGTCACAGGGCTCTACCTCTTGAACCGTAATAGCTAGACACCTGAAATTTTCCGCCGCTATAACAACAAATACTAAAAATAAACAAAGTTGAAAATTAAAGGGGGTCGTCATACAAAAAACGTGTTTTTTTCAGCGTTTTTAACTCGATCTGTCACAGGGCTCTATCCCTTGAACCGTAAAAGTTAGACACCTGAAATTTTCACAGATTATGTATTACTATGACCACTATAACAACAAATACTAAAAAAGTTAATAATAATTAAAGGGGGTCGTCATACAAGAAACGTGTTTCTTCAGCGTTTTAAAACATCGTACGGTGGTACGGAACCCATCATGCACGAGTCCGACTCGCACTTGCCCGTTTATTTATTTATTTTTTATTATTGGCTTGACGCTACTGCGTATTTAGCCAGGAACAAGTTAATAAAACGTGGGAAATTATTTTTTCCTAACAAGTTACAATCAAAGGTTCACTTAAACGTTTAAAGCCTTTGATTGCTTTAAGGGAGCTTCTTGCGACAAATCTATACGAGTCCATTGGTTTTCATAGCCGATTAAGTGGCGGACGACGCCCGAAGACGCCCACACAATCCGCGAAACAAATATCAGTTGACTGTCCACTTTAACTATTTCACATATTGTTTATGAGCATGAGCATTTATAACACCAAACAACACCAATTTCATTAATACTCGTAAAGTCCACTAAATCAATTTGAAAAATAATTTAAAGAAAACCCCAACCGAACCCCTTGACTTCCCGCCAAAAAGTTGGTACTTTAGATACGTATAATATCTTTCGACAACTATTCATTCCCAACGGGGGTTGTTCTCATGCAGACGGCAGTTCTTAAAACTACAGAAATGGATCAAATTGTTCCAAATTTCTCCTCAACTGTGCACGGTCGTAAGCATCCTTGACTTAAACTAATGTCATTCTTGGAAACGAAAAAGTCGGGTAGCGGACGGGCTCTGAAGCGCCACAGCTAAGGATGTAACCGGGACGCTGACGTAAGATACGTGAGAGAGACAATATCGCAGCAGTGAAAAATATCGTTAGAAACAAAATTTTTGGTATAGAACTTATATCTTCTTTATTCCACAGGTCCAAGTCAATTGCTGGCGTCATACGATCTTCAAAATCACCACTTATAAAATCCTTGCCACCTTTTTCCTTAATGTTGACCAAAACCTAGTATATTATCCACGTTATCAGATGGTAAAAACAACATTGTATTCGACCATCTTTGTAAAACTCTATTTACTGCAAATAAATAAATTTAATTGAATCAGATCCAAGAAGCATAAGTAGTCTACGTCTACGTAATTTTATAGAAAAAGTTTGTTACATTCAGACTTAGCGGCTTTTCATCCTGAAAAAGAAAAAAATATTATTAAACATGGCGTGCGAAAAATTACTCTGGTTTCATGAAGCCAGTAGGGTTACTCCAAAAGCGGTACGCAAGACGTACGCAACTGTGTATCCGCGTTTCAGTGTCAAGCAACATTGAACGTTAATACATTATAATAAAGTCTAATTTGGTTTGACATAGAAATAGGACGTCACTATCGAACGACTATCGTATTATTTTATGGAGTAGCCCCCTAGTACCGGTGTCTTGTCTGGGATGCCAGTTGCGTGGACAATTTCACAGCTTCGCACTTGTCTTCAACATTGAGCTGGGGTGCTGCGGTGACCTATTCAAGTTGAAGCGTGCAAAAAGCAAAAACACGTGGGTTTGGGTGACAGTTATAATTGACCAAGCGAGTGAAGCGAACGAAGCGTCTCAGCTTCGAGATTGGCCAAAAATGCTTTTGTCTGTCTGTCGGTTTGTTCTCGCCTACAGGTCGCATTTTTATCAACTGATTTTCGTTAAGTTTAATAAGCAGGTTCGATAATTATATATAATTTTTTTGTCGATTCAGTATTTGGAAATTTTTCAAAATGGCGGAGATATGGGTGTTTAAGAATATTACATTTCAGCCATTTTGAAAAGTTTTCAAACTTTTTTGTCTGAACAACTTTTTATCTGATAAACTTCAACGGGTTGGAGTGAGCCGAGAGGTTTACCAGTTCACAGAGCCACTAGTATATTATTACCTTTTGCAGTAGAGACAATGGGTCGTTGGGGTCCTGATGCTAGCTTATTCTTAAGGAAAGCACAATGCCTCATTTGTGATGTCACCTAAAAAATAACTATTTACGCTCAACGTATAACTAGGTAGTAGGGTTCTGTGAGAACAGGTATACCTCGCAAGCTCTTATAATCATACAATAACTGACACTTTCTCCTTTCCCCTGGCTTAGCAAAGCCATTTCAGTGAAATCCGTCCATATATAACGCTACAGCTAACTTCCTTCCTTTTTTCCTTCCACTCCCCTCTTTTGTTTTTTTTTGGAACATTTTGTGTAGAATAAAGTCCTTAGTATGTGTGCCTCCCAATTTTGATTTAAATCCGTCAATAAATAACGCTACAGCAAAGTTACACCTATTCCCCCTCCCCCCTATTTCTTCTCCAATCAAAAATCAGGATTGGATTTTTTTTTTTAAAGTCAAGGTACCTGCGTGCCTATTTTCGTCAACTCGGTTGAAAAATGCGATCTGTATGCGAGGACAGACAGACGGGCAAAATAATTTTTGGCCAATCTTGAAACTGAGACGCTTCGCCCGTTTCGCTCTCTCAGTCAATGATCGCAATTCTACGAGGAATTTAACGTTGTAAGTATTCTTGGTACTTCAATGTGGTGCGTTGAAAGAAGATAAGTATTTTATTAAATATTAATGATACGTATTGTTATAATTATAAATAAACGCTTGCATATTAAAAAGAAAGCGAAGAAGCTATAGCTTAACTTTTTACTGGCATCCTGCCTGATATTTAGATTGGTGGGAGACCCTCTTTTCTCCGCCGCTTTCCTTAAGCAAGGTCAGAATAGGGGTGAACAGAGATGACTGATATATAATGATAATGACATACATATACATACATGCATTGGGGGAACTTTTAGTAAAAATATGCTTTAGTGTATTTTTTCTATTTCATGAAAATGTTCTTTCTTAAATACCTTGTTTGGGGTGGTACTTTCGTTGATCTTCGTCGACGACATGATCAAACAGTACTTTACTTGCTACACGGTTAAATTACGTATTCGTATGCATAAATATTGTGTTCTACGTTTTAACTAGTAAAAGTGATGGAAGTTCACCCATCGCTTTTGGTTCTATGTTAAGAATTCCATATTTTTAAAAAACTTGATTGAAAATAATGCCTACTTGATGTTAAAACATGTCATAAGTAGACAAACGATGTTGACAATACGTTGACATATTGCTTTTTTCATGTACAAGTTTCACTTTATGGTTATTTTACACACACACCACAGATATTGGAGGTAAATAGATTCCGCGATGACTTCCCAAAAGCATAGCCTGGTTTGAAACGTAGTGGTCTGGTCACATTTTTTGTATACGTGTTACGTTACGCCAGGACATGTATGACGCTACTAAATAGAAAAGTCACCTAAACAGAGCTCAACGTCATTTAAATTTCGTCGTAATAATCAGCAACATTTTTATTTTGTCGTATTATCAGGTAAAATTTAAGTTTTGACGTTTGGCAAAGCCTAATTCTTGCAACTAAATGCCGTTAAGGGGAGAGACACAAGATGGGTTTTAAGTCAGATTCTCTCTATAAGAAGGTACATTCCAAGCTCTTTGACACACACCGTTGAAAACGGAACGGAATGTCATGTTGACTGACACTGACGCATAGCGAGCGATATAGAGTGCAAGCAGCTTATTACCAGTTGCTGGCAGATCTCAAAGGCCTCGATTCGGAAATAATCGGGACTCGCAAATCTGAAAATATTTTACTCAATTTGGTTTTTTTTCAACTTTCTTTGACTTTTTAATCGCAAGGCTGCTATCAGTATCCGATTCATTGTTCACTTGAGTTTTTTCATCCGCTACTCATTCGGCTATGAAAACCAGTGGACTCGTATAGATTTGTCGCCAGAAGCTCCCCTAAAACAATCAAAGACCTACACCAACCTTTGATTGACTTGTTCCTGGCTAAATACGCAGTAGCGTCAAGCCATTAATAAAAAATAACGTCACGTCGGGTTCAATCACAGGTTTTAACTAACGGCTGTAAAATTGTATTCAAATAACCTATCCGATGTTTTATTACTTTTTGGTTTTATAAAAACCACAATAACTGTTAAAACCAGATTAAAACCATAGCCTTGTCTGTAGACCTATAACTTTTTTAAGGCTTTGGGTAAAACAACTATTAGGTCTAGGAGCAAATATGTTCTATGTTTTATCAAACAATTATATTTCGTTATTGACACTTTGAATGAGGAAGAGATCAGAAGCTGAGATATATTACAATGGTTATTGTTCTCTGCTCAGAAGAAAATTGTGAAATCTGTGAGGAAGAGATAGTTTATCTGTCTCCAATCTGTCTCCTAAATCTGTCTATTGAGATCGGAATTGTTTGGTCAGTCGCCCCATACCGTAATTAACTCCTATGTTTACAGCAATTTAGCGGCATTCCTACGTTGTGTCACAGGTTGTTGGTTTAAACCAGAGATATTGAAGGTATATAGATTCCGCGATGAAGTTTCATAAGTGTAACCTTTTTTGAAACACAGTGGCGTTTTTTTTTAACGCGGTACGCTAGGACCCTGCTGAATAGAAAAGTAATCTAAACATAAGTCAATGATATTAGATAATGACATTTAAAATATGTCGTATTAAGCAGAAAACAGGCTACATTTTTGCTTTTAACGTTTAGCAAAGTCTCTTTCTAGCAACAGTAAATGCCGATTAAAGGGTAAGAGACAAAAAATGGGTTTTAACCGGATTATCTCTATAAGATACAGATACACTATCACGTCTTTATCCCTTATGGGGCAGACAGAGCATGTTGAGTCTTGCGGCTCTAAGCAGACAGAGCTCAGGTCCGCAAGACCCAAAGGCCACTTTTAGCGTGATTGGTGAGGCTATAAGAAGGTACCTACCATGGAAATACCATCAGTTTTGCTCGTCACATCTTGAAGAGAGTTCTAAAATATTTGAGATTCAAGTCAAATAATTATGGTATCTTTTATGGCCAAGCCAAACGAGTGTAGTTAATTACTGCTGCGCAATTTATGTTCTATAGAAATTGACAACTCATTTTTTTCGCCGTGTAATATATGGTGTGAAACCGAATGCAGCAGAAATTACACTCGTTTGGCTTTACCCTTAATTTACTGAGACGTCTCATCATGTTTAGATTTATCATCATTTAATTGTAAAATATTGCACCAAGTTAATTAATTATTTTTCTATCTTTCTTTATTTTAATTTATGTAACTTCATCAATGTTTTATTCCAAAGATTTTAAATGCAAGATTTTTATTTCAGGAGATAGGCCGTTTTGGAAATCTTTGGGGGACCAATATTTCCAAAATGACCGATCAAAACGGCCTGCATCTAATACTATTATCATTTTTATAATTAATTGGCTGGAAAAATAAAACAAAATTTCAGATTTTTCATTTAATTCAACAATCGTCATCATCTTTATTTTCATCTACGAGTGGTTCTCCTTTAGTGCTACCAGTTCCGCCACCTTCACAACTGTCATGACCTGATTCTTCGCACTGGTCTTCATAATCTTTTTCACCGTTCTCTTCACAATGAATCTCCTCCTCACAATTGTCTGCGCACTCATTTTTCAGATCCGGTGGTTCTTTTTGGTTTATACATTTTTTTACACATTCCATTTGAGCAACACAGTCTAAGTCATCAGCAGCACGCAGTAAACTTTTTACTGGAGATTTTTCAAGATTCTGAAGTGATTTATTGAGTCTAGTTTTCAAAGCTTGTAAACGGGCGTGGTACCTTTCGTTTTGATCTTGGTTTTTGCGTTGTTCCTGTTTCTTCACCTCTTTATCCTGTTCATCTAATTCATCTAATCTTGCTCGTAATAGATTATAATTTCTATTACGATAACCTATACGCGGCTTTCTGTTAGCATTTCCCTGAAAAATGCTTCTGTAGTTATTTTTTCCCTGGTATCTTCCTTGATTATTATGCTGCCTATTATTTCTGTCACGATCACTTAAACGGTTATCAGGGTTTCTTCTATCACTGTCAGTTAATCGAGTGTCAGGGTTGCTGACTTGGACATTATATCGATAATTACGACTTCTTGTATGACGTTCACCTAAATTACTCTTTTGGTATTTCTCATCATGATTAACTAAACTTTCTTCACGTTGTTTGCTATCATCATCTAAACGATTTCTTTTATCACCCCTATCGAAATAATTTTCACGATATTTTCTATCGTGATCTAAATAATTTTTTGTATCACGGTCACCTAAATGACTATCACGGTATCTCTTATCACGATTATCAAAATGATTTTGATGGTATTTTCTATCGTCATATAAACGATTTTTTTTATAACGATCATGTAAACGATTTCTTCTGTCAAGGATTTCAATTCGATTTAAACGATTTCCTTTTTCACGATCATCAAATCGAATTTCACGATTTCTTCTGTCACGGTCGTTTAAACTATGTCCTTCAGCGAATTGCTTATATGATTCTCTTCTATGATGTTGTTTGTATCCCCGATCTTTGTTATCGTTTCTACTTCGAAGTGCTTGTTGATATCTTTTATCATCCGATCTCTGCCTATCTGTTCTAGGCTGACGTACATGATCTAAATTGTTGTTATCATGTCTGTGCTCATACTCGCCAAGACTATAGTCGCCTAATAGTTTTTTTAGTTGCTCAAGGGCTCTGTGATTTACATAAGGCTGAAGTTTATCATACAGACTGCTTTGGCTTTGATGATAATTTCTTTTGTCTATATATTTATTGTTATTATCATTATAATGGTAACGTTTGTTTGAGTGATAATATCTTTTGTGATCGCGTCTGTCATGATACCAGTGGGACTGCAAAAAGTAATAAAACGCTTTATATTTTTTTTTGTTATAATATATTTTGTAATTTCAATAAATTTTGTCCGATCATTTCCCAACGTAAGTAGGTTTACAAAATTATTGAATTAAAAAAAACATTTTTTATCTTTTGACAATTTTTTTAGACCTAGTTGGTTCAGTAAGAACAATAGACCTCGCGAGACCTAATAACCATGCAATAACCGACACTTTCCCCTTTCTTTTGGCTAAGCAAAGCTATTTATGCTTTATTATAATGCAAATACAAGTCCATAAAGTACTCGTAGGTACATAGATAGGTATATTTTTTCCGAAAAAATTACAAAAATTTAAATCTAACTTCGACTGAAGCGAACTTCCACTTGTTTTTTCCCTCCACTTTCTCCTTTTGGATTTTTTTGGCAACATCTTGTGTAGAATGAAGACTTTAGTGTGCCTTTCAAAGATTGAAATCCGTTGATAAATAACGCATCAAAAAACTTTCCCCTTTTCCGCCTCTACTTTCCTCCTATTGAAAATCGGGATCGGTTAAACATTTCAATAAATTAAGGAACTTGTGTGCCAATTTTCTTCAAAATCGGTTGAAAAATACGACCTGTAGGCGAGAACAGACAGTCGGACAAAAGCTTTTTCTTGCCAATCTCGAAACTGAGACGCTTCGATCGCTCAGTCTCTCTTCCAAAACTTTTTACTATGTAGAATTTATACTGTATGTAGATTCGTTTGGTACCACTGTAAACGAAAACTAAAAGATTTATTTAAAATTATTTATGGAATAAGTACCTACTTACCTTTCCCACTATGTGAATACTATAAAAAGTTTGCAAAACCGCAATCCGCCAAGTAAAGCAAACAAAGGCACAGCCGTAACATAAATTGTACTTTTCTCGCACACATTCGAGGCACTTTTGACAACACATTCATCAAAAATTATCAAAATTCTTGCGGACCTAGAAACTAGAACACAAGGCTAAAGCTCAGCTTTTTCACTAGCTATATAAATGAGGGCAAAAAATTTTGAATTTTGGACTTATGTTTCACGTGAGAAAATTTGAGAATGTTGAGAAACTTATGGTACTTACTGCGGTATTGCCAAGAAATTTTGATTTTTTACTTAATTTCATGTGGACTTTAAAGTCATCCCAAGACTTTTTACTGTGGAAAAAAGTGCGTTGCTATTCTTCTAGGTTTGTATTTCTTAAAAACTATTCTTTTCGAAAGGATAGACTCTCTATTGGAGATCGGCTAAAAGATCTGTTTTATATTAGCTATTGTTATTGAGCACAGGTACTTATGTATATACTAATGTTATGTTACAGGTCTCACCAACAAATGTTTTAATTCTACAAGCTGCAGGTTTTAGAATAATACATCTGGATATTTACGATCATAAAACAACATTTCTCTCTTCGTCATCATCATCTCATTTTGAAGAGGCTTCAAAATTAATAATAATTTCATTAGATAATGTAAAAGGCTATCAACTAATGTAAGTATTTTGTGTTCTGCTTTATTTTATACATTTCAGTTACATGACAATAATTTAAGGACATAGGCCTCATCCAAAAAAATCCGAAATGCCCGATTGGAAGGACCTGCATCTAGGAATACTAATATTATAATTCATTAAAGACAGGCTCGAGAAATGAAACAAAATTTCAGAATTATCATGAAATTTTCAACATTCGTCATCGTCCTCATTTTCATCCTGCATTAATTCTCCTTTAGTACTACCAGTTCCGGTACCTTCACCACAACTGTCATGACCTGATTCTTCACACAGGTCTTCATATTCTTTTTCTTTTGGTTTTTCACCCTCCTCATCACAGTCAATCTGCTCTTCACAAGTGTCCTCACAGTCATCGTTCTTTGAAGGTGGTTTTTTCTCATTCATACAAGTTTTTATACATTCCAACTGAGCAGCACAGTCTAGATCATCGGCAGCACGCAGTAAACTTTTTACTGGAGATGTTTCAAGGTTCTGAAGGGTTTTACTGAGCCTAATCCTCAGAGCTTGTAAACGGACTTGGAGCCTGTCGTTTTGATTTTGGTCTTTACGTTGTTCCTCTCCCACTTCATCCTGTTCATCTAATTTATCTAATCTAGCTCGTAATATTTTATAATTTCTAGCACGATGTTTTTGACGTGGCTTTCTATTAGCATTTTCTTGTAATAAGCTTCGGTAGTCATTTTTTCCTTGGTATCGTGCATGATTATTTCGTTGCCTATCATTTCTGTCATGATCACCATATCGATGATCAGGGTTTCTTCTATCACGATCAGTTAATCGAGTGTCAGGGCTTTTGACTTGGATATTATAATGATCACGATTTCTTGTGTTATAGTCATCTAAACGATTTTCATGGTATCTTTTATTACGACTTTCACGGTATTGCCTATCGTCATCGAAACGATTTCCTCTATGACGCTCGTCTAAACGATGTTCACGATATTTTTTGTCCCGTTTTTCTAAACGATTTCTTCTGTCACGGTCTTCAAAACGATTTCCTCTTACATGATCACCAAATTGATTGTCACGATCTTTTCTATCATGATCACCTAAATAATTCTCATGATTTCTTTTATCACGATTGTTAAAACTATATTCTTCAGCGTATTGTTTATATGATTCTCTCCTATGCTGTTGTTTGTATCCCCGATCTTTATTGTCCTTTCTACTTCGAAGTGCTTGTTGATATCTTTTATCATCCGACCTCTGTCTATCTCTTCTGCGCTGATGTACGTGATCTAAACTATTGTCATCATGTCTGTATCCATAGTCACCACGACTATCGTCGCCAAAAAGTTTTTTCAGTTGCTCAAGGGTTCTGTGATTTACATAAGGCTGGAGTTTATCATACAGACTGCTATGATGGTCATTTCTTTTGTTTACATATCTATTGTTATGATCATTATCATGGTAACGTTTGTTCGAATGATAATATTTCTTATGATCGCGTCTGTCATGGTACCGTTGAGACTGCAAAAGGAAATTGAAAGTTTTATACAATATTATTTTATTTTAAGAGCTGTTATTATCAGTCAATTTTGACAAACCACCCTGCAGCCAAACGGTAACATAAGTTTCTCAGATTGAAAATATAGCTATTTATACGTGATTAGAGAATATAGCTAGAGTATGTCCTCTTGATAAAAGAAGCATTTGCCCAACACTGGGGTGAAACACAATAGGCTAGTTTAAAAAAAGTTCGAGGGCTCAAAATAAATTAATAGATTTCTAAAATAAATATCATAGTAAGCTGAAAGACTGTGCCTTTGTTAGTTTACATTTCATACGCTTGACGTGGCCAAAGATAATACTAGGCTCTGTGAGCTGTAAACCTCGGGACTTACCCCGAACCTGTTAAATTTTATCGAATAAAAAGTTGTTCAGACAAAAAAGTTATTCAGACAAAAAAGTCGTTCGAACAAAAAAGTTACGTCTTAATAAAAAAAAAGTTTTGACATAATTGAAAAATTTTTTTTTTCAATTGTTTTTAAAATGGCTAAAATACAATTAATAAATATAAATAGTTAGGCGGCAATCAAGCAATTGGAGATTTTTCGTAACCATCTCTTCTATATACCTACAACTACACAACACGAAAATCTTAAGAGGAGGAGGTGGGGACGCGCATAGCTGTGACGTCACAAAGATGGCGGCTAACTGTACCAACTTTTTCGTCATTTCTCGAGTTCTATTGCATCAATTTCATTGTTTGATAAGTCATTTGAAAGGGTATTTGATTTATTGTTTATGATTACTGTTTAAAACCTACTAATTAAGTTTTGTAGTTGTTAAAATATTTCAAAAATATGATTTTTTATTATTATTAAAACGTCACAGCTATGCGTGTCCCCACTTCCTCCTCTTAAGACCGGCAGTTTCGTATTGTACAGAGCACAAGGAACACATAAAATAAACAAAAAATAATTGTTTATTAGGTTTAAAAATGCATACCAGTTTTAGGTATAGAAGAGATGGCTACGAAAATCGTGAAGGAGACGACTTTTTAAATATTTGCCTATGGTCTAAAATATAAAATTTTCAAAAACTGAATCGATAAACAAAAATTATATAAAATTTCGGTTTATAAATGAGACCTGTAGGCGAGAACAAAACCGACAAATAGACAACTGGACAAACTGATGGAGAAAAGCATTTTTGGCCAATTTTGAAACTGAGACGCTTCACTCGCTTGCTCAATAAACAAACTATTGCAATTCAAGTAAAAAGCTAACTTGTAGACTAAATATTATAATAGTAGACTAAATATATTGTCGCGAACGTGACAGAACCTTCTCGAACAATGTTCGCGAACTACGAACTACTACGATAGAATGGTGCAAGCCAAATTGACCCATATGTCTTGTGTCATAAAGTCTAGAGTTGCTTGACCATGTTACACTCACACACATACCCGGCGCCTGGATGCTTCGAAACACGTTCGTCGACTATGTACGTGTAGAATATTCGAGATTAATGTGAACCTATTCGATGGCGCATATAAATAGAGAACCATGGGTGCGCCACGGCACTTCAATACGAGCTATCAAAGCGATCACTTCGAAGCGAAGGAAACCTACCTTAGTGCGACAAGTGGAAGTACCTGCGACTACCTTGGCGAGATACCTGGACCTCAGTTGCTACGCGACTTGGACCTTGGACGTTTGGAAGACCATCTTCACGTGTCAACTTAGGGTTTCGTAGGGAATAAATCCCTCATACGAAGTTTGGCGTTTTTCTCCAAATACCGAACCCCAGTTTCGTAACAATATTATAGTACCAATTACTCACAGAGATGGCAGCAACACAGGTCGCATTATTCTACTGATTTTGACTAAAATTGGCAGAGAAGTTCCTTGGTCTACATGTATTCTGGTTTGGTACACCACTTGCGGGATGTCTTAAGACTGCGCCTAATATAGATAATCAAAATTTTGCTCCCTCTTCCACGCACACTCCAGCCGAAGCGAGACAGTGAGCCATGCGGGGTGAAAAGATCACGGGAGGTCAATGAGGCTGGTTTACGCGTTTCTTGTTTTTGTGGTTTTTTCGTTTTATAAAGAATATTATAAGAATTATTTAAAAAGTAAGACAATTGATACCTGCTTTATGTTTAATTAAATTATAATCCAAAGTTAGAAGGGCTAATTTATTGTATTTCTTGAATACTTTCGGTTTTAGTATTAATTCTGAGGTGATTTGGAGGCAACTTTGTAATTTTTTTTTATAGAGAAAATTTTAGGCAATGGTGTTTTCAAAACATATTATGTACTTATAGAGTTAGTCCTGAACTTTGCCGTGTTTTGCCAAATCAACTATGTAAAATGGGCCAATGGCATTTCTGAGGTGTATAGGTTGGAGTGCGGAGTGAGGCAGGGGGGGCTTTCATCTCCCAAGCTCTTCAACGTGTACGTGAATGATCTTAAAGTCGAGCTCAGTAGTATGAGAGTCGGTTGCAGTGCGGATGGGGTTGCCGTAAACAACATTTCATACGCAGACGATATGGTGCTTCTGGGACCGACTGTGGGATCTATCAACGATATGTTGAGGGTATGTGAGAAGTTCGCGGCAACGCACGGACTCTCATACAATGTGAAAAAGTGTGAGTACATGGTCTTTAAGGCCGTCGGTAAGTGTCCTGAAAATTCCCCTGCTGTAACCCTTAATTGTGTAAATTTAAATAAGGTAACCACGTTTAAATATTTAGGGCATATTCTTACTGACGACCTTAAAGACGATGCTGATGTAGAAAGGGAGCAGAGGGCTTTGGCGATCCGAGGTAATATGCTGGCCCGTAGATTCGCCCGCTGTAGCGACCAAGTCAAGATAACTTTATTTAAGGCATTTTGCCAGGGTTTCTACACGCGTGGTCTGTGGGTCTGTTGCACCAAAAGATCGCTAGATGCTATCCGCGTCCAATACAATGATATTTTTAGAATGTTGTTGAGACTCCCTTGGTTCTGTAGTGCCTCTGAAATGTTTGTGCAGGCCAGAACGGACGGATTTCATGCCGTGATCCGGAAAAAATGGCATCGCTGTTATGAAGAGTGAGGTCGAGTCAAAACAGCATTCCAAAAACTGTGGCGGATAGACTGGATTTGCAAATAATGGGACACCTTGTGCAGGGGACCATGCCGGTGGCCTTATATGGTCAAATTTAAAGGCATGCCCACAGGGCCCTCGTTACACAGAGGTTGCATTCTATGTTACCAAAGTACTGTGTAGCTATAAGTACTAACACTAGTTTTAAGTTACTGTAATACTAACAAATCATGGATCATGGTTATCCGAATAAAAACAATTGAATTGAATTAGGGTTCCGTACAAAAAATTAAAAACGGAACCCTTATAGGATCACTCGTGCGTCTGTCTGTCCGTCCGTCTGTCACAGCCAATTTGCTCCGAATCTACTGGACCAAATCAGGTGAAATTTGGTAGGATGGTATAATCTTATGACCCAAACACATATGTGCAAAGTAAATAAATATTTTTTTAAAATAAGGGTCATTTTCGGGGGATAAATTAGGAAATTGAAAAAAAAAGTTTTGCAAACCTTACTGTGTCATATATCAAATGAAAGGGCTTCTTATGAGAATCTCAAATTTATTTTTGTTATAATTATAAAATAAATAGTTTCGATTTGATTCATGAAAGAAGACGAAAATTGACCAACATCCCTGATCTCCAAACTACTAAGTCTAAAATTTTGAAAAAAAATACGAAATATAGTTCATTGCTTGTAAATTACAGGAAAACTTATAAGAATTCAATCAATTGTACGGAATCCTCTCCTCGCGAGCTTAACTCACACTTGGCTGGTTTTTTTATGTATGGAAACGACAGATTGTTCAAGTAGACTGATCAAAGATACCTGAGTTATTATCAAATCAAGTATCTATGATCAGAGCCTGATGAGATTTAGTATACGTGTAGATGTAGTCAATAGAATGTTTTAATTCAAACAAAGCAGAATCGGTCAAGAGGTTGCCGAGGGGTTCGCGAGTTCATAGTTCGGGGCGAGCTCCGAGTTGGAACAATTTTTTTTATTTATTTATTTTATTTATTTAAGTAAGTACACTTGAACATTTACAAACTATAAACAAGAAAAAGTATAGTATTCAGGTGCTACTTATTTCTAAAGAAATTTCTTTCAGTAGACCCGCGAGAGGAAATGGGAAGAAAGAGGTAATTGGCGTGTACCTACAATACAAAACTAAATAAATAAATAGACAAGATACATACCTACATAAACATACATAAATACATATTTATAAAGCATAGATATATATAGGTATAATATACACATGTCAATATTTTTAAATATATTAGGATGATTAAAACAGATCTTTTACTTTTAGTATGCGAAGCCCGAATGTTGCTATAGGAATTTAGTCGGTAACGCAACGACGCAATATTATCGACTTCGCCCAATATAACCATGCCCCATTTGAATGTTAAAACCACAAAAATCCATATCCCCAAAACATTTAAAAAGAAAACATTTTACTCACCCCTCTTCCGCTTTCAAGACTTTCTACTGAATGAAGACTTTCCACAGTGTGTCGATATTTCTGGTCATGATGTTTCTGAGTCTGAAAACAAGTAGGTAATTAGCAACTCTGCTCAAATTTTTTTTTATAAATGTCATTTGGATGTCAGTGTGAGTTGACCCTTAAGCACAAACTCGCTGTCTGCACTATATTTTTGACTGAGATCTTTTTCTTGTATTTTCTCTAAAATCTTTGACCCAGATGGAAACGATAAGTCGTAGCTGGAATAAAACAGTTTTCACTGCATTTATAATTGCCAATTCAAAATCTGACATTATTTGTTCTGGGTTTAACTCAATATTAAATTCCAAAGCATATAGTTACTTTAAGAAATGGTTTTTGGCATTTAATAACAATTTTATTTAGTTAAAAACAGAAACTTATAGGTACATGGTACTCAAAATCTAACTATTGTTTTTTGCTGACTAAAATGAATCTTTTATTTTCTGTGTTTCATTTTGCCTTTAGAGTTTTATACTATCACATAATAATACGTAAATACAAACATTTTTCGCTATAATGTTTTTCGCTGCGGTGTCATTTGACTTAGTGGGTTTCGTTTCTAGAAGTTTTCGCCCCAGTGTACCACGTTAAAATATTTTCGCCACAACGTGCGTCGCTTCGGCGTCATTCGATACTAAGTACTGGACCCCTCTTGTAATATATGTCGCAGTTGGATTGTATAATCCGTTGTTTGATATAAACTCTAGCTGTTTTGCTGGAGACATCGTTTATGATTTCGGACTGCAAATAGTTGAGAAGAATAAAGCAGACCTTCAGCTTGGTTCCCATATTGTTATTTCGACGTCTGCCTTCCGACATGATGGAAAATGCACTACGCAATAGAGATGTCGCGTTTACAACGTATTATTTTATTTTTTCTTTTAGGTGTACAATAAAGAGTTTTTTATTCTATTCTACAACATTTCGGTATTCAATTGCATCGAGCTGATTTTATCAATCCTTATAATTATTATTAATGTTGGCAACTAGATGTTACTTACTGTACAATTACATAGTAAGAAATAGGAATCGAGGTTAATTTTATTTCTATGCCACGCGCGATAAAAAAATAAAGAACAACTATTGCAATGTCATATATCTTCCAGTTATATATCCGATTATTATGCTACTACTTCTTGCCACGGTAGCATCCTTGCGCGACTATTGAAATGCAAATTATATTTGGCTAAGAAAAAACTAAAAAAGTTGGCACGCCTCAAGGCATTTTGAAAAACTTGACACCAGTATTTTATTGGCTATACTAACAAAAACGAAAAAACAAAATATAAAAAAAAAAATTACCCCTCTTCCGCTTCCTAGACTTTCTACTGTGTGTAGACTTTCCACAGTATGCAGACCCCTGTCACCCTTCTGTTCGTGGTGATGAGACTGAAAATTACATAAAACCAATCAGTCCTGTCATCATTAGATGGCAGTCGTTAACCTATTAGGTATTAGCACAGAATAAATAATACTACAGTACAGAAGTCTCACTCAGCAAAGAAATTCAAAGAAATATCTACTCAATGTGGCTAGCGATATGGTTTAATTTAGCTCACGTCAGAACTCAGCACCTTTTCGTATTGATACCTAGACGTCTATTGCAAGCTAATTTCGTTCTTATTACTCTGGACAAACGATTCCTATAACTGAATTTACCACTCGAAGGGGCCGCCTGCGCGCATAGTATTAATATAGGTACATTTTCGATACCTAAACGGGGAGTGACACAGGCCTGGTATTAGGTAGGTAGATGCATTGGTAGCTTGATGAATCTGGCACCAGTTGCTTTTTTACTTTAGTTATTTACTTACATAAAAACAACAACATTATCTTTTTGAGTTTACGTAGATATAATTTGTTCTGACAAGCCAAGCAGATTGGTTGAACATCACATCTAGAGTCTGGCCAGAGCCAGAATGTCCAAAATAGTCTAAGAATTTCGCTTTTTTGCTTCGCCTTTCGCTCAAAAAGGTCTTATTTTTAACCCTCGACAAGACCGAGGGGTGTTATAAGTTTGATGCTAATGCCTGTTTGTCTGTCTGTGTTATCGTAGCGCTTGAATGAATGGACCAATTTCGATAGATTTATTCTGTGAACCGAATTAAGATTTTCACACAAAAATAGAAAAAAAAACAATAAATTTTGGGGTTCCCCATACTTTGAACTGAAACTCAATTTTTTTTTATCAAACCAATACGTGTGGGGTATCTATGGATAGTCCTTAAAAATGATATTGAGGTTTCTAATATATTTTTTTTCAAAACTGAATAGTTTGCGCGAGAGACACTTCCAAAGTGGTAAAATGTGTGTAACTCCTAAAATAAGAGAATGATGCAAACTTCCACCAAAAATTGGTTTGAACGAGATCTTAGACGTATCTCATAAATCACGTTGACGTAAATCGTAAAATGTTACTTGCCGCTACGGAACCCTTCGTGGTCGAGTCCGAATCGGACTTGGCCGCTTTGTTTTTAGTTTGCTTGGCAAATAAACTAGTAACTTACTCCTCTTCCACTTCCAAGACTTTCTACAGTATGAAGGCTTTCCACAGTATGCAGACCCCTCTGGTCATGGTGTCGCTTCGACTGAAAATTAATACTTTCATAAAGTATTCCGTATCCAAAGGGTGCCAGAGGGACCCTATTACTGAGACTCTACTGTCTGTCCGTCTGTCACAAGGCTCTATCTTTTGAACCGTCATAGCGAGAAACTTAAAATTTTTACCGATTATGAGCTTCTGTAGCCGCTATAACAACAAATACTTACTAAAAATAAGATAAAGTTAAAAAAAATAAAACCGGCCAAGTGCGAGTCGGACTCGCGCACCGAGGGTTCCGTAAAATATATTATGTGATGTAACTAAAAATTTATGGTTTTCGTAATTTTTCCTTTATCTATGCTATAAGACGTTGCTTCGTACCAAATTTCAAGATTCTGAGTTCACGGGAAGCACCCTGTAGGTTTTGATTCCCTTG
Source organism: Acrobasis repandana (assembly GCA_963576875.1). Classification (NCBI taxonomy): domain Eukaryota; kingdom Metazoa; phylum Arthropoda; class Insecta; order Lepidoptera; family Pyralidae; genus Acrobasis; species Acrobasis repandana. Next base: position 7,338,620 of record OY756241.1, on the reverse strand, counting down.
CAAGTGTCGAAAATTTGCGGCATAAACGGCTGTATCTTTTGATTGCGTTGGCTTAGAAGTTTGATTTTTTCACAGCTTCAAGGGACAGTAGACCTGAGTAATTGATATAAATTTCAGCTTCATACCTCCACGCGTTCCTGAGAAAAAGGGTCTTGACAGACGGACGGACGGACGGACAGACGGACAACAAAGTGATCCTATAAGGGTTCCGTTTTTTCCTTTTGAGGTACGGAACCCTAATTAAACGTAATTCAAGAAACGTGATTTTTTCAGCGTTTTAAAACATTTTACGGAGATGCGGAATCCTTCATGTACGAGTCCGACTCGCACTTGATCGGTTTTTAATATAAAATTTGGAACACAAGTTTAAATTTTAAGGTTTAAAAAAATTAATGCGTGGGATTGGGCTCTTATTTCTTAGGGTTAGACTTTTTGATTTGGGTGATTATATGCTTTAATTTTCGAAGCACATACCTACTCGTATTATATATACAATGTGTTAAGAGATATATACGTAATAAATTGAACAACATGCTATAGTAAATCACTATAATATAATGGCCTAGTATAAGCTGTGGTTCGACTTATTAGGTACGCATAATAATGTCTCTTACACGTTGTATATACTTACGCCTTTCTTTTTAATTAGGTTACTAGTTTAATATGTCTTGACTTAATAAGTATTCTGATCTTAGAGCGGGTCCACACGGGCGTGAAAAGAGATTTATTCCAATCCAATACCACGAACGAATACCACTGGTATTACTTTGAATTTTAATTATTTTCTATTCCGAACGGATACCACTGTTTAAACCAATACCAAAATTACAACATTTTTATTTGCAAAAAAATACTGTTAGATCAAAAAAAACAAATCTTAAGTGCATGCCCTAAGACAATACAATATTTTGGATATTCCAGTTCCAGTCACACTTGATTCTGATTGGTTGTTTCGAATTTTGTAACAATATAGCAAACTCACCCTTTCTTGCAGGTAAAAAAATAAAAACGACGGGTTGCACTCCGGGAGTGCCGACAGAAGTGAAAACTTGAATATTAACGTTGTGCATTTTTGATATTTTGGAATGGTTAGGGAATAATTTTGCACGAATTGCTTTAACTATCAGTATAAAAGTACTATCATTTATGTGGTAGAATACAATATTTATTTATTGCGCTATCGTACACAAACATGACAATTTATATTACATTAAAAAGTTTATCTCTCAGCTAAACGAAACAGCAGGCGCAGGCATACATTTTCGTCGCGCCGTAGAAAGAGAGGGGGATACTTCCTCTCCTAGGCCGCGCCGGCTGTCTACTCTCCATCCGTCTTACGAATTTGCGATCGGGACACGTGTCTTGACGCGAGTTTAACATTTTTTACCCATTACAAAAAGTGCACAACGCCGCTAAAGAAGTTTTCACTTCAAAAATAGTGAGATGATTCTTACCAATACCTTGGAAATTAAGTGAATTCGGAAAGTTTTAACTTATATTTCGATGACATAAAAATATTAGAGAACAAATTTAATTTGATGACTGAGCTAACTGTACCAAATCCAAGTTTTGGTATTCGTTCGGACATAAAATTAAATAATTTAAAGAGTGGTATTAGTTCGGAATAGAAAATAATTAAAAATTCAAAGTAATAATAACAGTGGTATTTGATCGTGGTATTGGATTGGAATAAATCTGAAAAAATGTTGATGCATTACTGATCACACAGGCGCTACGTCATCGCAACGTAGCTACAACAAGTCGCAATGAGTACACAGAGTCAGTCGTGTGTGCGTTGCGTTGACGCAGCGCGTCGTGTGTAAACTATAGTTATTTGTATTTAAGATGATACATGGAGACCAGTGCTGATCCCATTTGAAAAAAAAATATTTGAAAGGAAACGGAGATAATAATCATTTAAAATTTCGTATTAGTAAACTTAACTTAGATAACCCTTCAAACTATTTTATGAACTACTGTTTACAGTTTTAAGTGAGAACGTGAAGCTTTACTTCGCACATTTGCGAAAAATGGCCAGTTTTTGCAAATGTGCGAAGAAAAGCTTCACGGCAGCACTGAACCTCATGTATCACCTTAAAACGCAACGCTGACGCAACGCATCGTGTGGAGTCGCTCTTATTTGATATCTGACATGTTCGTTCGCTTCATTATCCTCCCGTATTCCCGGGTTCATCCTCAGCGGTAACGCTACAGAGCCTTATGTCCGCTACCTAAACCTAGGTGATTTGACGAGGTTACTTGTTTTTACACAAAGCGACTGCCGTCTGACCTCCGCAACCCAAAAAACCAGAACCAATCCTAGGATAAATTTAAACAAACGCTATGGCGTTCAGGACCCACAGCTTTACGTGCCTTCCGAAGCACGGAATCATCTTTCTTTTCGGATTGTCAGGTGATTCAAGCCTGCATTCCTAACCAGACTGGAAACGACTTTTCACAAAGTATGCTTCCCAGTGTCAGTCACGTTCATTTGCTTCACCCGTTCCTTTAAAAAAAGTCCCAAGGAACTCACGTGCCCTCTTCCATTTCCAAGACTTTCTACAGTATGAAGGCTTTCCACAGTATGCAGACCTCTTTGATCATGGTGTCGCTGTGATTGAAAATTAATGTTTTATTAAAGGATTGTATGTATGTAAATATACTTTTTATTAATATTTTCTTGACGTTTGATTTGCCAAAATTTAAAGCATGGGACTCTCCTTTCTTTTGACTTTCATTTGGATAATTTCATTAGTTTTATTTTTTTATTTTATTAGCACACACATCTTATATAGGAATTTTATTTATTAATTATTAACAATGCTACACTTGCACCCCTTCTACCAACTCCTCGATATGTCCCATAGGCAAACTGGTAGATAATGTATTAGGGATGCTACACACTAATTCGGCTTTAATCGGCACAGCCGGGTGGTAAAATCGAATATATGTAGATGAATGTCCGGGGGAAAAGCCGATAATAATTGCTTCGGATCGGCTTTGTTGTTCGAAAAATTTCGCCGTGCCGACAATACAAGACAGTAAATTTTGCGACAGCGGCATAAACTTAGCTTTACCTAAGTAACGATTTGACGTCAACATTTGTGCAAAACAAAACAAAGTGCCTATTATTAAGAGATATTATAAATATCCTATGATAATAAAGATATTTTGAATTGAATTGAATTGAGTAATAGTGGAAATTGATTACTTATTTTCTCTCTTTGACATTTGCCGAATTTATATAACTAAATATTTTATAGACTGTAAATTGTTTACATTTATTATTTTTTATTGTATTATTATAGGTTAAAATTTAATTGAATTGATACTGGCCCGAATAAGTGTGAAACAACCCTTAGCGTTAAGTTTGACTTATTGTTATTAATCAAATATAAGATTGTGTGCTTAAATCAATGACCTTGTATGGAAGGTCATTGGCTTAAATAAATAAATAAAATAAATCATAAATGCGCGATGGTTTAAAAACTAAAATTACTCACCCATCTTCCGTTTCCAAGACTTTCTACAGTATGAAGGCTTTCTACAGTATGAAGATTATTCCTGTGTCGCTGTGATTGAAAATTTATGTATTAGTAAAAAAAATTTTTTTAGGGTTCCGTATTTTAAAAGGTAAAAATGGAACCCTTATAGGATCTGTCAGTGACTCAATGACGGGCCACTAAATGGTAAATTAGATATTAGATTTTTTGTGAACTATTATGTGAATCCTCTCAAATATTATATACTAGCTTTTGCTCGCGGTTTCGCTCGCATATCCCAAATCCCACGGGAACATTACCTTTTTCAAGGATGAAAGGTACCCTATGTCCTTCTAAGTACCTACTACTATTTTGAAGTTATTTAAGAAAATCGGCGAAATACCACCTGATTAGCTCTGAAACTACTGGGCCTAAAATTTTGAAATAAAAGCGGCCAAGTGTGAGTCCGACTCGCCCATGAAGGGTTCCGTAGCAGCTTAAGCTTTTTAAAAAAATCAGAAGATCACTGGGGCATGTCAGTAGCCGTAGTAAGTCATATAATACACATAATTGCTGCCGATTTAGCTTTTATATTTAACGAATGTATTGATGAAGGCATATTCCCTAACTTAATGAAATGTAGTAAACTAATCCCCTTATTCAAAAAAGGAGAAAAAACAGACCCTGGCAACTACAGACCTATCTCTATTCTGCCAGTTTTGAGTAAGGTGTTCGAAAAGATAATGCTCAATCAAATGCTACTTCACTTTAAGACCAATAATCTTTTCCATAGCCAACAATACGGCTTTACTGCTGGAAAATCGACCACCGATGCAGGAGTAGCACTTATTACTAATATCTACGACGCGTGGGAAAACAGAAATGATGCAATTGGATCATTTTGCGATCTTTCTAAAGCATTTGATTGCGTTGATCATCCAACACTTTTGCTCAAATTTCGTCAATACGGTTTTGATGATAAGTCAATTAAATTAATAGAATCTTACTTAACTGATAGGCTTCAAACTGTTGATATAAACGGCGTAAAATCACACGGGTCTAATGTGAAAATGGGCGTACCCCAAGGTTCAATTCTAGGACCGTTCCTTTTCTTAGTTTATGTCAATGACTTGCCTTACATGGTTGAGAAAGAGGCTGACATGGTGCTGTTTGCTGATGACACCTCGCTAATATTTAAAATAGATCGACATAACAGTGATGCTAGCGCGGTGAACAGCACCTTATCTTTAATTTCTGATTGGTTTTCGGCCAATAACCTCATGTTAAATGCGAACAAGACCCAATGCATTCGATTCTCTCTTCCTAATGTGAATCAAGCCTGTGTTGATATACTAATTAATGGTCAGAAACTCGATCTGGTTGAAAGTACTACCTTTTTAGGAATCACAATTTATTCGAAACTTCAATGGGGCGCTCATATAACTAAACTTTCTAATAGGCTTAGCTCTGCGGCTTACGCTGTTAGGAGAATAAGACAATTGACAGATGTAGCAACTGCTAGACAAGTGTACTTTAGTTATTTTCACAGTCTAATGTCTTACGGGATACTTCTATGGGGGAGTGCAGCGGACATTCAGACTATTTTTCTTTTACAAAAAAGAGTAATTCGTGCTATTTACGGTTTAGGATCGAGAGACTCACTGAGGGAATTATTCAAGGAAATAGGTATACTTACTTTTGCATCACAATTCATATTTGAAAATATAATGTATGTAAGGAAAAATATTTCCATGTTCAATAAAGTAAGTGATTTTACAGATAGAAATTTACGTAATAAGAATGACTTAGTTAGCCCGTATTACAGGCTGAATACAGTCAGTAAGTCTTTTATGGGGAAGTGTATACTTTTTTATAATAAATTGTCAGAATCGGTCCTTGATATGCCAGACAGAAAATTCAAAGCTTATGTAAAGAAAGTACTTTGTGAGAAGGCTTATTATAGGACCGATGACTATCTTAAAGACAAAAAGGTCTGGCTTGAGCTTGGCGCGGGTCCCTCTTAAAGGTTTGTATACTTAGACATGTCATAATTTAGATACATTGGTACATACTAAATTTACAAATTGACATTATTTTAAATTTCGTAATTCTTATAATTCAATTTAATTATGACATAATAAACAATGTAATCTCTGTCCATCTATATAACTAATTTTAAGTTTTTAGTTTGTCAGTTGACGTCTTTGGAGAAAACGTGCAGTGCAGTTTGTTGCCGCTTCTTCTGCACTTGCGCCTAGGAAGCGACGTAAACTTAGCTTTAAGTAACGATTTGACGTCAACATTTGTGCAAAACAAAACAAAGTGACTATTATTAAGAGATATTATAAATATCCTATGATAATAAAAAAAAAAAAAAAAAAAGCAAGTAACATAATATAAAAGTTCTATAGGTAAATTGCGGTTACCGATTTATGACGTATTAAAAAAAACTACTTACTAGATCTCGTATGAACCAGTTTTCGATGGAAGATTGCATGATTAATGTACATCATATAATTGTTTAGTTTTATCATTCTCTTACTTTAGAAGTTACAGTGGGGGGGGGGGACACATTTTACCACTTTGGAAGTGTCTTTGGCTGTGACATACGGATGGACAGACAGATAGACGGACATGACGAATTCATAAGAGTTCTGTTTTTTGCCATTTGGCTACGGAACCCTAAAAAGCACACAATGTAGATTAATACTGCAATGAGGGTAAGAAGCAACATATGTTCCTACCTATATGTCGTGATGCTTTAAGAGTAAAGGTTCTGAACTTAGAATTAAACTATGTTTATCTATATATGTATTTATCATAAAATATACCTAGTATCGTTGAGTTAGTATCCCATAACACAAGTTTGAAAACTTACTTTTGAGCTGCTTAATCAGTGTGATTTGTCCCTACATATTTATTTATTATTTATTTGAGATCCTCGCTTATCTTTTACTCACCCCTCTTCCGTTACCAAGACTTTCTACAGTGTGAAGGCTTTCTACCGTATGCAGATTATTCTTATGTCGTTGTGAGTGTTGTGACTGAAAATTTAAAAAATCACAATTTTTTCTTATTTGATTGAATAAGGTCCACATTGCAAAATAATAAAATCAACAAAAAAAGGATTACAAATTAAGTCTCAAATAATAGATATTACTGCAATGTTCTGCCGCCAGAGTGCAGCATTAGCGGAGCGGAGACCGTAAACAAATGTTGGACAATGACACGTACATTATACCCACAATAAATTTGTAAAATTATATATGGCTGTAGGTAACATTAAAAATCAGATTTTAAATGATTGAACTTCACGATATTTTTTATTTGTAAATATATTTTTAAATTTTTAGGGTTCCGTACAAAAAATGAAAAAACGGATCCCTTGTAGGATCACTCGTGCGTCTGTCTGTCCGTCCGTCTGTCACAGCCAATTTTCTCCGAATCTACTGGACCGAATCAGGTAAAATTTGGTAGGATGGGTTAATCTTATGACCCAAACACATAAGGGTTATTTTCGGGGGAAAAATTAGGAAATAAAAAAAAAGTTTTGGAAAACTTACTATGTTATATATCAAATGAAAGGGCTTGTTTTAAGGATCTCAAATATATTTTTATTAATATTTTAAACAACAACATGCAATATACAACAATAAACAGTTTTGATTTTATTCAAGAAAGAAGACGAAAATTGACCATCCCCCCCCTGATCTCCGAAAGTATTGAGCCTAAAATTTTGAAAAAAGAACAAAATATAGTTAATTGCTTGTAAATTACAGGAAAACCTATAAGAATTCAATTAATTGTACGGAAATCCTCTCCACGCGAGTTTAACTCGCACTTGGCCGGTTTATTATTTTATATAATATATTTAGTTTTTAAGCTCTAGTTTTTAGTTAGTTTTAATTATTTTTATCTAGTCATAATTTAGACTAAAGAATTATTAGTTGTTATTAGTACAAAAAGGCTGTCTGATGCTAAAAGCATTCTTTAACAGCTTTGGGTCGATTGGAAACCTTATATGGGTGTATCTTATAGAAAACTTACTAAACTAGATTACTGTATAAAATTTTAAACATAACAATCACATATCTACTATAAAACATTATTAATTATTCATCATTGCATTAAATTTATCTCCGTAAGTTTTAATAAATTGAATTCTTTTACAAGGATTTCAAGCCAAATCTCAATTGTTTTTTGGGTTCCGAAGTCCAGACAAGTAACCCTTATTGTTTCGCTATGTCCGTCTGTTTGTCCGCGGCTTATCTAAGAATGTCACCAGAAAACTGCGATTTTTATAGGTCCAACATAATCATCATCAGGTCTTCTTTAGTCTCCACTGCAGGAGCGCGACCCTCTCTGTACTACCAGAGCAATTAGATGATTTGGCCTACCCTCTCCACGCTGGCCAGACTACGGTTTGGAGTGGTCGCATTGATGTTTATAAGCTTTGTTTAGCTTGTGTTTCCTAAAGTCGTCTTCTACGACATCCACTGGAAGACTTCGAGTGGTCCTATTCTACCCTGCCGGGAACCACAAGACTAGTTTAACAAAATATACTAAAAATACTTTAAGTGTGGATTCATTCCATTATACTGAACAACTGTCCTCAAAGAACATAATATCGGATAATAAAAAATAATAATTTTTGGCCTCCCATACGAGTTGACCAGGGCCCCGATCGCGCTAATTCAGGTGATCCAAGTTTGTTTCGAAAGCGAATTGCTTCAAACAATGTTAAAATTTTTTCGTGGTACAAAACCTCTCTTCACGCAAGTTCAGTTCGTTTAACAAGTTATATTTCTTTGATAGTACTCACCCCCCTTCCTTGGCTTTCTACAGTGTGCAGATCTCCATCATTGTCCAGTAGAACGACCAATGGGTTGCGGTGCCTTGACTTTTTATACGACTGATAATGGCTCGATTCTGCGTTTGGTACCTGGAGTAACTGAAAACCAATTACAACTTTACCCTTGCTCTTTCCCCACTTTCTGCTTCACCTCACTTTTCATTTGCTTCTTGGTGACTTTCCATTAGGGTAAAACCCGGATAGTCGCCCCGAGGGTATAGTTACCTTGGTTGCAATGACTCTAGTTTTGCAATTGAAACACATGTTATTAAGGCCGTACCTGAATTTTCCGGGGTCCAGTGCTGCCCCCATTTAAAAGAAATCATTTCAAAGAAAACGTAGACATAATTAAAAATTTTGTTGCCAAAAGTGGCCGTTTTTCGCAAATGTGCGTAGTAAAGCTTAACGTTCTCACTTTAAACTGTAAACAGTAGTTCATAAAATACTTTGAAGGGTTATCTAGATCTTGGTAGTAGCAAAATTTTAAATTATGTATCCGTTTTCTTTGAAATGATTTATTTAAAATGGGGGCAGCACTGGACCTCGGAAAATTCAGGTATGGCCTTAAATTTATCTATCGAGAGACTCTGCATCTACAACCAAGTTGACCGTGTTGCATGTCTCTGTGCGATTGCATGGGACGGCTAGGTGCGATCAAAGTTTTTGCGGGATAGATGTCCTCTTTCTCGACAGGGCATCTATCCTAAACCTTATTTACATGGAATAGGCAACTATCCCCTATATGGGATAGTTGTCCCAAAATTTAGAGGTCCGCAAAAATCGCCAATACTCAGGAAATATCAAAGATAATGTTTATTCCTTTTATAAATTTGAAGATAATAAACCAAAGTACCTACCCGTTTGACAAATAAAGTATCTTGCTTTTTGTCTCGATATCGACTGATGGGTTGTCAAATGACACGATGCATAATTCATACTTTTCAGTAACAATTTTCCCGAAGTCGGATATTAGTTTTTTAAATGTATATCTTGTCTATCTTACCACAAAGAAACGACTTTCGAATAAATTATTTTGTTTCTGATCTAATTGTAAAACTTGCTAAAAACTTACCAAAATAGCCAAAAAACAGAGATCTAACCACAATATCCTGTTTGTAGAAGCCATGACTTGCCAATGGCATCTACTGGAAAAGTGACAATTATTCCTCTTACTCTGTTATTGTAAATTTAGTAGATTTTAATTAAATTCCTTCTATCAGAAAAAATGATTATATTTACTAGTCTAATCAATCTGGTTACGAACTTAACGGAACATAACATTGTATGTTATGATTTGGTGGGAGTTTGATACTTAATGTTTTTAGGGTTCCGTAACCAAAGGGCGCCAACGAAGCCCCTATACTGACACTCCTCTGGCTGTCTGTCCGTCTGTCACAGGGTTCTATCTCTCCGTAACACTTGTAATTTTCACCAATTATGTATTACTGTGGCCGCTATATACAAATACTAACAACTTTATTTTCTAGGCAAATTAAAAACCCCCAACTACCAAGAACGCCATCTAGTGATGAGTAGCGGAACTAACGATGAGAATTGATATCCGTAGCAACATCTATCATTTGCTAAAGAAAGCCCTGACTTTCAAGCGTCAACCCCCAATGCCTGAATGGCTGAACCGATTTTCATCAAACATAGCAAGGGAACTTGCTTTCATGTAAAATAAACCGGCCAAGTGCGAGTTAAACTCGCGTGGAGAGGGTTCCGTACAATTGATTGAATTCTTATAGGTTTTCCTGTAATCTACAAGCAATGAACTATATTTTGTATTTTTTTCAGAATTTTAGGCTCAGTAGTCTCGGAGATCAGGGGGGGGGGGAATGGTCAATTTTCGTCTTCTTTCATAAATAAAATCAAAACTATTTAATTTACAATAATAACAAAAATATTTTGAGATCCTCATAACGAGCCCTTTCATTTGATATATGACACAGTAAGGTTTGCAAAACTTTTGTTTTTGGGTCATAGGATTACATAATTCTACCAAATTTCACCTGATTCGGTCTAGTAGATTCGGAGCAAATTGGCTGTGACAGACGGACGGACAGACAGACGCACAAGTGATCCTATAAGGGTTCCGTTTTTAAATTTTTTCTACGGAACCCTAAAAAACCGTAACGAAATCGGTCCATCCGTTCGAGAGATACACACGTCAGACATTAGCGTCAAACTTATCACACCCTTCTTTTTCGTCGGGGGTAAAAAATAAGATAAGAAAAGATATTTATTAAAAGGGGTCGTCATACAAGAAACGTGTTTCTTTTTCCAGCGTTTTAAAACATTGTACGGATGTACGGAACCCTTCATGTACGAGTCTGGCTCGCACTTGACAGCTTTTTATATTTTAGATACCTTTACTTACAGATTTTTATTTCCACCGGATTTTTTTACTGCAGGGTCAGTTCATAATCTTTATCATCCTTGGGTGACCATTATCAGTATCATCCGAGCATATTCCCGGTAGCATCCTAACCTAGGTGATTTGACGAGGTAACTGGTTTATACACAGAGCGTCAGCTGCCATCTGGTATCCGCAACCCAAAGGGTAGACCAGGACCAACTCTACGAGTAGGATAGGTTAGGTTAGGGGAAGGTGGTTTTTCATACATTTCGCGCGCATTTATGCGTGCGGTCTGAGGTAGAAGGTTAAACAAACTCTAGATGGCGTTCGGGACCACAGCTTTTGCGTGCCTTCCGAAGCACGGAATCATCTTTCTTTTCGGATAATCAGGTGATTTAAGCCTGTAATATCCTAACCAGACTGGAAACAACTTTTCACAAAGTATGCTTTCCAGTGGGATTTGAACCCATAACCTCCGGATCACAAGGCAAACGCCTAGACCACTGGACCGCGGAGGCAGTCTGGATGACCATTATGACATGCATATTATATTATTATTTAGAGTAGAAAAAGCGGGAAAGCGCACCGCATCTGGGGATGCAACCTGGAACGCACTAAGATAAAGAAGTCAGTCCATGATACTAACTATATCCCAAAAGATTTCATATCGAATTACGAAGAAGATGACTATTAAGGCCGTACCTGAATTTTCCGAGGTCCAGTGCTGCCCCCATTTAAAATAAATCATTTCAAAGAAAACGGAGACATCATGTAAAATTTTGCTACTACCAAGTCCTAGATAACCCTTCAAACTATTTTATGAACTAATGTTTACAGTTTAAAGTGAGAACGTTAAGCTTTACTACGCACATATTTTGCGAAAAACGGCCACTTTTGGCAAATGTCTATCTAGGACTTGGTAGTAGCAAAATTTTAAATAATATCTCCGTTTTATTTGAATTTTTTTTTTAAATGGGGGCAGCACTGGACCCCGTCGACAAGTCCCGACAAGTTTATTTGCTAGGAAAATTATGATAAACTCCGACTGTCAAGAACGCCATCTAGTGATGTGAACCGGAACTATTGATACGACTTGATACGGACATCAAGTTGCGCTACATGCGCGCTACTGATAGCGCCATCTATATATATGCTAGAGAAAGCCCTGATTTTCAAACGTTTATCCTCAATAACTTTTAAACGGCTGAACCGATTTTCATAACTAAAAACCACCGCAAGAGAACTTGCTATCACGTAAAAAAAAACCACACCGAAATCAGTCCATCCGTTCGAGCGCTACAATGCCACAGACAGACAGACAGACACCGACATTAGCGTCAAACTTATAACACGGGTTTTTCTTGTCGGGGTTTAAGAATGTAGCCAGACGATAATGACGAACGATTGACATCTCATTTGTGAAAATTGGATAGGTAAGTGGTTTGGATACTACCGCTGGAACTTTCAAAGATATCCAAATAAAAACATAGACTGCTTAAATCATTACCCTTCCTTTTGGCTTTGCCGTTGCCGTAGTCGGGTAAAATAAATGAAATATAGTTTATAGATACAAACGATAGCCATCATCTATTTGATTGATTAACTGATCGATAATTTGTAAAGAACGCCGATTTTTTTTATATTTCCCGATCTATTACAAGAAGAACTGCTGATAATTATAGCTATAATATAAGTATGTTTGTAACGTAAAACATGCTAGGTATACCCCACTCGACGACATAGGCAGCGCTGGAATTCCTTTGAAAGTGCCTGTAAAATGCTTCTTTGATTTCACGATTCACGACGCCTTTGTATGCCCTCAACACATGTCGCCGACCTGTATAGCACGACAGTCGGCCAAATTCATGAATTGTCATGAAAAGTTGCGTGACGGTCGCGTGACGGTCGCCGACGGTCGCCGCTTGTTTCGGTCAAATTTTGTCTTTGACAAGCCCTAGATAACCCTTCAAACTTTTTTATGAACTACTGTTTACAGTTTAAAATGAGAACGTGAAGCTTCTTCGCGCTTTTGCGAAAAACGGCCACTTTTGGCAAATGTGCGAAGAAAAGCTTCTTGTTATATCAAAAATTCAGCGGAGACCCGCGAAGGATTCAGTCCGTCTCTGTCACAAACCCTACGTGCGATAGAGATAGCTGAACCCTTGCGCGGGCGTCCGTTTGACGTAGTCTCAAGCCTAATGGGGCAGACATAGTATGTTGGGGTATTGCGGCTCTAAGCAGACAGAGCCCAGAGCCGCAGGACCTAAAGGCCACTTTAAGCGTGATGATGGGCGGGAAGATGAATAAATAAACGGGCAAGTGCGAGTCGGACTCGTACATCAAGGGTTCCGTACCTCCGTACAATGTTTTAAAACGCTAAAAAAACACGTGTTTTTGTATGACGACCCCTTTAATTTTTAACTTTTGTTTATTTTTAGTATTTGTTGTTATAGCGGCCACAGTAATACATAATCGGTGAAAATTTTAAGTGTCTAGCTATTACGGTTCAAGAGATAGAGCCCTGTGACACACGGACAGACAGACCGACGGACAGACAGCGGAGTCTCAGTAATAGGGTCCCGTTTGAACCCTTTAGGTACGGAACCCTAATAAAAACAATATCTTTAACCAATACTTTTTTATTGTAATTCGCCAAAACGAGTTTAGCATCCATAATACTCATCATCACCATTTTTCCAGGCTCTAAGCATCGACCTCCAATGAGGAGGCAAAGTCTTCCCCCATTTCTGGCCCCCACATGGGTCACGGGTTGTTGTGGTCGTCCCACACTGATCATAAGCGTCGTATACAGCTTTACATGTGTTTTGACATGATTCTTGCATGCATTTCTTTATGCAGTCCTGCGTTTTCCGGCAATCCGTTCGGAGCGCCGCTGACCTCAGATTGAACTCGATACTGGCATCAGATAAGTCGCTGCTTTTTGGCTAAAAAATGCAAGTGTTAAGGTATAATGACCTACGAGGTCTGACGATATGAGGGAACGTGTCGAGAGAGTTACGGAGAAGAATATTGTTTGTTTGTAATAAACTTTATTGTACCAAAATACAAAATTAGAAAGAGCAAATATACTTATATAATAGCGGGCTTATTCCATATAGGGATCTCTTTCAGTCAACCTGCGATATATTGAGAGGATATTCACTCGATTAAAAGGCAGAAGCAAGTACGTACAAAATAATTAAAAGATTATACATGTACACATAGCTACATTTCATACATACACAAAAACTTTATACTCATAAACTTACGTACCTATATACTAATTACATACAATAACAGATATTTAAGTACTTATTTGTATAGACATAATTATATGGTATATTAAAATTTAAAAGTAAGTACTTAATATTGCTCAAGTGTGAGGCAACCAGAGAAAATTTATACAATCTAACTTTAAATGAATCGAGCAATGGTGCCATTTTTTAAATCGGCAGGAAGCTAGTTCCAAAGCCTTGCCATTACTGTAAAGGACTTAGAGTACAACTACGACAAATGCTGCAAAATGTCAAGAACGAGGCTGCCGGCTGTGCGCAAACGACTATCCACATTTGACTATCCAATTGTAGTAGTAGCCCCGTATTTAAACTATTAAATCGGTTGTTTTGAAAATCCTTGTCTAGCAGTAGACTTCCTGTGGCTGATATGATGAAAATGATGATGATGATTTAAACCATATCTTCTTAACAAAGGTTTCAACTTGGATGTACGGAACCATAAAATTGTACTTCCGATATAGTTCCGATACAATTTAGTACGCGCAACTTATGCGCAATAATAAATTTTCCGATAATGAAAGTGAGCTAGTTTCCATATACACCTATTTTATTATTTATTTATTTTATTTATTCAAGTACACTTGAAAATGTACAAACTATACTAATATGTAATAAGGAAAACATAGTAACTACTTAGTACACCTAGTACATGAATAAAATATTAGGTCTAATGGAAATTTTCTTCCGAAAAAAGTAGGACTACAGTCCCAATAGATGTACTAGTCGTACTACTGGGCATATAATTCTAGAGTTTTATATAGTGTAGAATTTTTAAATGACAGACCACATGGGCAGCGCCGCAAGGTACTGTATAAATGCACAAAGATTAGGTTATACCACAGAATAAATAATACTAACGTACAGAAGTCTCACTCAGCAAAGAAATTCAAAGAAATATCTACTCAATGTGGCTAGCGATATGGTTTAATTTAGCTTACGTCAGAACTACCTTTTCGCATAGATACCTAGACCACAGGCCGGAATCTCCTAAGGTACGCGCAATATGCGTCACCCAGGCGTCACCGTTCCCCGTCCCCGCACCTCTCCCCCGTTTTCGCCTCGATGACTTACGTTGGCCGTCAAGAACCGGGGGAGAGGGGCGGGTGCGGGGAACGGGGACGCATATTGCGCGTACCTTAGGAGATTCCGTTCTGCTTACTCTTACTGTATTCTGTGCCTAGACATCCATTGCAAGCCAATTTCATTCTTATTACTTTGGGCAAACGATTCGTATAACTGAATTTACTACCCGGAGGGGCTGTCTGCGCGCATAGTAATAATGTAGGTACATTTTCGATACCTAAACGGGGAGTGACACAGGCCTGGTTATACAACAAAAATGATTTTGGCTTATCAGATACATTATTAAAAAATAGTGCAAGTAGTTTTTCTTTTCTCTGATTAGTAAATAATGACGAACATACAGCGCATCAAAATTTCTCGTGACGTCATGATCTAGTGATCTAATAGACGGTGACGCCAATCACCCCCACTCCGAAACTTCGTTGCGCTGTTTCTTTGTGAAATTTTACTACTTTGATAAACCGAAAAATATACGGTTCATTATTTTTGAATGATCTAACTAACGGACTAAATAAAATAATATTTTTTAGACGGACATTCTTATTGGTAGATACTTTACCTCTAGAAGCTGGTTAAGCAATTCAGCAGCTTTAAAATCTTCCCTTCCTTCCTTTCCATTGTCCAATTTCAATTTGGGTCGCGATGGGACACTTGACTCAGGCTATAATATAAGACAGATTATAATATTAGTAAGATACTTATACTTATACTTGATCTAACTAACAGCAATAGTAGTATTATGTACTAATTTAGGATGAAAGAAGATCTAAGATGATTTTTTTTCCAAAAATAAAAAGTTAGGAGTAAGATCCTAACGAGAAAACTCGTTTCATTGCAATGCCTGACAAGGTGCATGTGTAATGTAATTTTTTTTAAGGACACATTACACAGATTGAGCGAGCTTCATAGTAAGAATTAAACATGTGTTACGGGATACTAACTCAACGACACTGTACAACTCGGAGGTTCTAAATTCTGACTCTGGCCACGGGAAAGTTGGTAAATGGTCTTTTTAAATTGTCCTGGGGCTTAAATGTTTATCTTTATATGTATTTTATTTACTTTTTTCAGTGCTACAACCTAAAAAAATACGTGTATAGATTTGTGGAGGCCAAGGCCCACAAAAGGTTGAAGTGCAGAAGAAAGTAAGTACAAGTATAGATAAAAATCCAAGACCCTGGGCAATTTGAAAAAGGCAAATTTTCAACTACCCTGGCTGGGGAACGAATCCAGAACCTCCAAGTAGACTAGCGTAGTTACCAAAATACGCCACGGAGGTCGTCAATTACGAGTATCAAATAAATAAAAAGATGCTAGAGAGAAGAGTTACCTGGCAGAGTAGAACAGGAGTCCTCTCCAAGTCTTCCCGTGGATGTCGTAGAAGGCGACTTAAAAAACAAAAACTAAACAAAGCTTATAAACATCAATGGGACCTCTCCAACTCGTCTGGCCAGCGTGGAGAGTTTGGACAAAATGCTCTGACTGTTCTGGCTCATATATGGCTCTAAATCTGGTAGTACAGAAAAGGTTGTGCTTCTGCAGTAGAGACTAAAAAGACCTGATGATGATAGGAATGGAGGTTTCTCTACTTAACTCCATCTACAAAAGCATGCTTTTCAATCACAAGAAGAAGTAGTACTTATACCTTTAGGAGTAGCCTTAGCAGTTCAGCAGCCTGAGAGTCTTCTCCTCTTTCCTTTCCATGGTCTGATTCCAATTGGGGTCCCGCTCGTATATTCGATTCAGACTCACTTGGAAAGCCTACAATCAGTAATAAAAGTTTCTCCTCTGCAGCATCTGTTAGTTGTTTAAGAAATGAATCCTTTTGGTTTGGTGTTGCTGACATGTTACTCTGAAATAAAACTTAAATAAAAATCCACTGACTCTTTCACCTTCATTAAACGTGTAGGGTTGCACCCTCAGCTGTGCTGCTTCGGAGCCTGGGGTGCGCTTTTTCGCTTCTCCAAATATAATATGCATGTCAATGGCCACCCAAGGATGGCGAAGCCAAAGACCATGCGAAATCAAGAAGTAATAGCCAGGTTTAAACGATTTGGCTTTAGTTTTACGACCTGCCGCCTGCCTGACGTCAACCCTTATTGTTTATTTTACTTATCCCTGTACAGGAGATACATCTAAAACACTACTTACTATAGCTAATGAAATTGCAATAAAAAAAATTAAAGTAACAAGTGAACTTCGCACCATTTTAATGAACACTGCCAGTCATTGTTATTGTTTCACGTCATACTCGGTTTACTTTAATCAACGAAGAAAGAAAAGCGGTTTGGCTATTTTCAAGTTGCATTCGTTTTGGTTTATGTTTATTCAAATTGATCACTGTTACGATTCCCTTTTTTCACGCTAAGAGCTGACTTTGGGGCTTTCGGCCCTAGACCACCCTCATCATCTGAGCGTGTTCGCGGTTGAAGAATCCGGAATCCGCTAACCTAGGTGATTTGACTAGTTACTGGTTTTAGACAGAGCGACTTCCGTATGATCTCCGCAACCCAAAGAGTAGACCAGAACCAATTATAGGATAGGTTTAAACAATTGTTAGATGGCGTCATCAGCGGTAACGCTTCAGAACCCGGGGTCCACTACCTTACTTAGGTACTTGACGAGCTTATTGGTTTTTACACAAAGCGACTGCCGTCTGACCTCCACAACCCAAAGGGCATATTTGACGTGTAGGGGAGCTACTCAATTTTTTTTATATCTTTAATTTTACTTTGACGTTTTGTTAATCCTAACAAAACGTACGTATTTACCTACTACACACATATACATATCTACTCATGCAAAATAAATGCTTTTTAGTACTAACAGTCTTTGAGGTAAGACGCGGACAGACAGACGGACATACCGAAACTAGAGTTCCATCTCCTTCGGACTACGGGACTTCGAAACTCTAATAAACGGACTCGTACATGAAGGGTTCCGTACCACCGTACAATGTTTTAAAACGCTGAAGAAACACGTTTCTTGTATGACGACCCCCTTTAATTTTTAACTTCATTTAATTTTTAGTATTTGTTGTTATTGTAGTCATAGTAATACATAATTGGTGAAAATTTAAAGTGTCTAACTATTACGGTTCAAGAGATAGAGCCCTGTGACTGACGGACAGACGGACAGACGGACAGACAGCGGAGTCACAGTAATAGGGTCCCGTTTGCACCATTTGGGTACGGAACCCTAAAAATGACAATTATTAAACGAACGAAGTATCTAAAGATATGGAAATAAAGAACTTTGACAACAAACAAACAAAAAAAAAATATAAGGCAAGTGTGAAGAGAAGAGCGGGACAGGACCTCGGCGAACGATCTGCGATCAGATTGCAGACATTCTGAAAAAGGTAGGTAATAAGTAGTGTAACAGAAGGGCATGTATGAAGAAGCTGATGAGTGTAGATGAAGCGAAAGAGGTCTGTCAGGATCGTAGCAAGTGGAGGTCTATAGTCTCTGCCTACCCTGTGGGAAACAGGCGTGATAATATGTATGTATGTTTGACATACATAAATCAAAACTAATACAATTCAAAAATAACCGAACCGCTTTTCTTTCTTCGTTGATTAAAACAAACCGAGTATGACGTGAAACAATAACAATGACTGGCAGTGTTTATTAAAATGGTGCGAAGTTCACTTGTTACTTTAAATTTTTTTATTGAAATTTTACTGGCGATAGTAAGTAGTATTTATGTTGTATCTCCTGTACAGGGATAAAATAAACAATGAGGGTTGACGTCAGGCAGGCGGCCGGTCGTAAAACTATAGCCAAATCGTTTAAACTTATCCGGCTATTACATTTGTAATAAAGTTATATAAATAAATAAATACATAAAAATAGTGTACACTAATCTCACATATTAATGTTAAGTACTTTGGCTTTACCTCTCCAACCCGTCTGGCCAGCGTGGAGAGTGTAGGCTAAATCCTCTGGCTACTTTGGCTGAGTATGGCTCTGGTAGTACAGAGAGGGTCGTGATTCTGCAGTGGGGACTAAAAAAGACCTGATGATGATGATGATGACTTTAGCTTTGGCTCCAAAAAGTATCTGAGTCCCTTTACGGAAAAAATTTGGGGCGCTCAGGAAAAGTGCGATTTTCAACTTATTTATTTTTTGTATAACATAAAAGCATATTTTTTTATGACGCTTTTATTTATTGGCCTACCTACACCTATATTTGTTTCAATGTAAGGGAATCTCTCGCGATTTTCGCCCACTTCAAAACGTCAGTATGGGTTGATAACCGCATTGCCTATTCATTTGATTCAGATTCTCGCCTATTACCTCAATCGGCTTTTACGATCTGCACGGGAAGAGAAGGAGTGGGTATATTCTATGTTTTTTCTTTTCTCCCAGACTAGCAGGGAAGATACAATAGTTTAATGAGTCCTATTACCTGACCTAGTTTTTTTTATTTAAAAAAATACTAAAAAAACCCGGTTTTGAAGTAGATCGAACTAAAAAAATATAGTTGTAAAAGTTCTTTTTTTTATAATAGGTACCTCATTGGATTTACGCCCCTCCCAAACCAAAATCCTGGATTCACCACTGAGTAGGTACTAATGTACTATTAGGTGTCCGAGGCAAAATAATCTTTAAAGGGCAGGCCTAAAAGTAGGCAGATTGAAAAGGTTTGCGGTTTCAACAAACTTTTATTTACAACAAACCTGTCCCGTTGTCTGTGTCCGTAATCAAATCTTGCAAGCTAAATTAGACCCACTTCCCATTATTCGATGGAGCTCAAACTTCATAATCTTATGTAAGTTGGGTGACAATACAATATTATGGTACCAATGACCTGATCTCATGATGAAGCTGGAAAGTGGCCGCGGAATCTCTGTCATAAAACAACATAACCCCATCCAGTTTGGACTCAATTGTTTCGTCTTAAGGAGCAATTTAAACTTTTTAGTTCATTGTTTTAGATAAAAGTTTGTTTTTAAAAATATATTTTTTAATGTTAAAAATAATAATTATAAGTATTATTCCAGGGTCATATATCAGCAATGCCAAATCAGAGGGACTCATTGCTTAAACAACTAACTGATACTGCAGAGGAGAAAGTTTTAGTACTGATTGTAGGCTTTCCTAGTGAGTCTGAATCGAATATACGATCGGGACCCAAATTGAAATCGGACCATGCAATGGAAGAAAAAGAAAAGTTTCAGGCTTCTAAATTGCTTAATCTGCTTCTGAAGGTAGTAAATACTTCTCCTATTGATGAATAAGATAAAAGCTTAGAGAATCATGTCCTATTAATTCTATAATCTGTCTAATATTACAGTCTAAATCTAATATCCGATCGGGACCCAAATTAGAATCCGATCACGCAAAGGCAGAAAGAGAAAACTTTCAGGCTGCTGAATTGCTTAACCTGCTTCTGAAGGTAGTTACATCTACTATTGATGTCTAAATTCAAAGCTTAGAGAATCATGTCCTATTAATTCTATCATCTGTCTAATATTACAGTCTAAACCGAATATCCGATCGGGACGCGAATTGGAATCCGATCACACAAAGGAAAAAAAAGAAAACTTTCAGGCTGCTGAATTGCTTAACCTACTTCTTAAGGTATAGTTCAAACTGCTACTGTTTTTGAGTAAATAAAGTTTAATGTTAAATTTTAGATATAATTTAGTTTTATTTAGACAAGTGTTGTTTTTTTTCATTTTATTTTATTTATTTATTTAACTTTATTACAAAAAATGTAACAGGCGGACTTAAGGCCTAGGGCCTTTTCTACCAGTCAACCTACAGGTGGTGCGGATAAAAGCAAATTTTGGACGATTAGTACATTCAAAATAGCTATTTGACCATTATTAAACATTTACCTAAGACACATAATCATATATATACTTTCTTATACATTCATAGACCTACATATAAAAATACATAAATACTTTATAAATTCATAAACCCTACATAAACTACATAAATATTTATAATACTCTATGACAATTTGTGAAGATAATGAGCGCGCACAGCACTCTTAAATGCTTGGCGACTAGGGGCTTTGCGGATATCAACGGGAAGGGCGTTCCATAGCTTCACGGCTTGTCTGGTGAATGAATGTTCGAAAAACCCACTCCTGCAGCGAGGCATATTAAGAAAGAGATTGTTGGAAGAACGAAGAACTTTGAGATGGGTATCACCCAGGAAAGTGAAGTTGTTTTTAAGATACATCGGAGTTTTTGGGTCGAAGAGTATAGAAAATATTGTATTGTATAAAATTCATTGTTTATTTTTAATAAAAACTCTTATAATAAAAGTTACTAATATTAAATTTGTTTTTTTTACATTACAGTCTAAATCGAATATCCGATCGGAAGGAAAAATATTGGAATCTGACTATGGAAAGAAAGAAAGAAAAAACATTCAGGCTGCTAAAATGCATAGGCTGCTCCTTAAGGTATAGTACATACTAATATTGCTGTGTATGGTACTAATATTTTTATTAAGTACTATCTTATTGACCGAGTGAAACGGCTCAGTTTCGAGATTGGCCAAAAATGCTTTTATCCGTCTCTTTATCCGTATGTTCTCAGTTTGCATTTTTCAACGAATTGACGCAAAATGCATTTATATTATATAGCATATTCCTTGAATTATTTAAATTATAAAATTTTCAAAAGGGGGCCGTGGAGGAAAGGGGGAAGTTTGCAGTAACGTTATGTAGAATTTCACGGCAAATGGAAATGGCTTTGCTAAGCCAAGGGAAAGGGGAAAGTGTTGGTTATTGCATGGTTACAAGAGCTCGCGAGGACTACTGTTCTCTAAAATAAAACAACGTTCCTTTCGATGACAGTTTGACGACAGAACTTAAATTTAAAAAGAAAGTTATACATAAATGCCATAGATGGCAGCACTAAGCTGTATTGTAGATATCATTACAACACCCCCACTATATCTAACCTGAACCTGAACAACTAGTATTATGATCTTACTAATATTATATTCTGTTTAATATTATAGTCCAAATCGAATATCCGATCGGGACCCAAGTTGGAATCAGGCATTCTTAAGAAAGACAGAAAAAACGCTCAAGCTGCTAAACTGCTTAGGCTGCTCCTGAAGGTAAAGTATCTAATCAATTTAATATATAATATACAGGTTGACTTTTTATTCACATACACACATACATACAAATTAGCGCTTAGCCAAACGGATTTTCTATGGAAGGACGAAAATTTTTTATTGATTTTTAATAACTTTTTTATAGAAAGTAGATCAGTATCATGGACAGAATTTGCTTCAAATTTTTTTCCGTTTAAGGTGACGTGGGTTCACAATTTGCAAAACGTGCGTTGTTTTGAAAAATCACTGTTATTAAACTGCTACAGTTTATTCCTCAAAAAATTTACATAAAAATCTTAAGGATTTTCTACAGACACCCACAATAGCCAAAACACAATTGACAACATTTCAAAAATTTTATATGCATATTTAATTTTTTTTCCTTAAAGAACTTTAAAAAACAAGACATACCTACGTTTATTTTCTTTCTAATTTCTTTTCATTATTTCCCCTAAAATAAATTATTTAAAATTAGGTGGGTATGATTTACATTCCGACTGTTTGTATGGAGACACACTACTGTATAATAGTTATACTGTGACCACTGTGCACGCAACGTCTAAAATGACAAATTGATAGCTGTCAATTTGTATATTATTTTTTAACTTTTAGATGTTAAAGCAAAGGCGTAACCTGCGAAATTCCTTTCTCCTCGTACTTTTCAGATTTTTTATGTACCTCTAAAAATATAACGCAAAAAAATCTGAAAAAATATTTAACGTGTTCAGAATCGCCAAATCTCGAAACGGTTTTCGTATTTTTATACCTTTTTTAAAATGAAATGTTGTCAATTGAGCATTTTTAGCTCGATAGAAAAAAATCACAAACATACCTCTAAATTTGCCTAAATTTGCCTTTATAATACGTATTACTATTTCGTTTTTTATTACTATACGTCGAGCACAGCTCCGACCCTTCCTTCGCTCTCGACAAATATTTCACTGTTTTTGTTTTTTTTTTTTGTATTATATTTATAATTTTTCTGTAGCCCAAACGGATAGATATTTTTAGATATTACATTTTTTGGTATAATTTTCATATAAAAAGGTGATTGTATAAAATAGTAATACGTATTTTAAAGGCAAATTTAGGCAAAATTAGAGGTATGTTTGTGATTTTTTTCTATCGAGCCAAAAATGCTCAATCTTGTTTTGGCTATTGTGGGTGTTTGTAGAAAATACTTAAGATTTTTTTGTAATTTTTTTAAGGAATAAACGTAGAATAGAATAGCATGTAGAATACAATATTTATTTATTGCGCTATCGTACACAAACATGAAAATTTATATTACATTAAAAAGTTTATCTCTCAGCTAAACGAAACAGCAGGCGCAGGCATACATTTTTGCCGCGCCGTAGAAAGAGAGGGGGATACTTCCTCTCCTACGCCGCGCCGGCTGTCTACTCTCCATCCGTCTTACGAATTTTCGATCAGGACACGTGTCCTGACGCAAGTTTAACATTTTTTACCCATTACAAAAAAAATGCACAACGCCGTTAAAGAAGTTTTCACTTCAAAAAAAAAAAACAAAAAACTCCTAAAAAAATTAAGAAATGAAGTAGGTTGTATTTTTTGTTAAACATTTAATTGTTTCAGCCAAAACGTTTGTTACGTTTATCTGATGCCAGTATCGAGTTGAACCTTCGCTCAGCAGCGCTTCGCTCGGATTGCCAGAAGACACTGAATTGCGTGAAGAAATGCATGAAGAAATCGTGTAAAGACACGTGTAAAGCTGTCTATGACGCGTACGATCAGTGTGGAACCACTACGACTCGCAAGCCAAAGTGTGTTCCAAAAAGGGGAAGAACTATGCCTCCGAAATGGAAAAACGATGATATTTATTGTCCTACGCCTAAAAAAAAACAGTGTTGAGTATACTTCCATCTTGTTTTTTTTTCATACATGCAAATACTTATATACCTAAATAAATAAATAGATAAGGACAAATCACACTGATTAACCTATCGCAAGTAAGTAAAACTTGTATTACTAGTGGTTCTGTGAGAACAGTTGACCTCGCGATCTCTTATTACCATGCAATAGCCGACATTTTCACTCACCCCAATCCGAATCATTAATATTACGCTATATTTTTATTTTTTAAATTTCCTAAAATTTTATATCCGTAAACGAATCCGTGTGTTCTCAAAGAACCACTATAGTAGGTAGGTATTAGGTGTTTCTATATACAAAATTATAAATAGCCGTGTGGTTCCCGGCAGAGTAAAATAGGAACACTCCAAGTCCTCCCGTGGATATCGTTGAAGGCGCCTTAGGAAACACAAGCTAAACAAAGCTTATAAACATCAATGAGACCTCTCCAACCCGTTTGGTCAGCGTGGAGAGTGTAGGCCAAATCCTCTGACTGCCCTGGCTAATTATATGTTTCTGGTAGTACAGAGAGGTTCGTGGTCCTGCAGTGGAGACCAAAAAGGCCTGATGATGATGATATCCAACATTTAAATATCAATAGTAGCCTGGTTTAAAATAGAGTGGTCATTACGCAATCAACGAACGTGCAACAGAAGAGTTCGTCTCCAATACACTAGAGGCCGTATCCACACGGCCGAAAAATACGGCTGTTTGTTTCGGGCTCCCACATGGTTCGGTGTAAATGTACCCCAATTCTATCTGATGTTTAAAATTGTTACCAAAATTCGAATATTATATGCTTTTAAAGATTTCACGCTCCACACAACAATCAGAGTAGGTATGAAATAAAGATATAACACAATTCTAGTTGCAAAAAATTATTTTCGTAAATATGTGTCGTTGCATTTTTCTGCCTCAACGCGGCTGAACTACAAACCACTCCCATCTTTGGCAACGTCCGCAGCCCACATCTGATGTCTGATCATCTACCCAATGGGCTAATTTTGTAGCCTAATTCAATCTCCAGATGTGTTTTTTTCCAAATTTTGACTAGGGCCCCCAAAAAAAAGTAATTCAATTTTTTTTCCGGCAAGTTGAAATGTTTTTAATTTCTCAAAAACTACCCGAATAATTTTCAAAATTCAAGCGCTTTACGATAGATCTCCCCGCTCTGCACATTTTGACACTTTTCCCATAGAGATATCTTCAATTTTGACCTATCTATGGCCTTGTCGCACTTTTAGCTGAACATCGAGCACATACACTGGTGATCACATAAACATTGTCAATGTAAAACTTACTTTGAACACTTTTTAGGGTGGAAAAAAATTGCACTACGACTGTTTGAGAAATTAGCGTCATTTGCTAGAGCGTGAGAGAGCGACGGAACCCTTCAGCACCGGCTATGCTAAAGCGTTCCGTCGCTCTCTCTCGCTCTAGCAAATGACTCTTTTGAGCGACAGAAAAGAATAGCCGCACAGGAAAGTGCTGTTCCGTGCTGACAGATAGGTCCCAACTCTTATAAGATACAAGCTTTTACCTTAGTGTTCAATTTCTTGTCCCGTTGTCTTCATGTCCACAAACTGCCCTAAATCATTTGAACTTGGATATTTACTATCAGAGTTGTACCGCACAATAATTTAACACAGCACCGCAGCTGGCGCCATAACTTGCTATGTCTTATGGCAGTTAGTTAACTGTCTATAAGGTGTGCTATAAGTTATGACTATACCGGCAGCGTTTTTGCTGCCATGCTTGAGTTTGGCGTATTTAATAACAAAGAGCTATTATGTGAAACTAGGGAAAACATTCTTGTCACACTGTTTTTTAGGGTTCCGTACAAAAAATGAAAAAACGGAACAGGATCACTCGTGCATCTGTCCGTCTGTCTTTCACAGCCAATTAGTTTCGAATCTACTGGACCGATTCAAGTGAAATTTGGTAGGATGATGTAATCCTATGACCCAAACACATAAGTGTCAAGTAATTTTTTTTAATAAAGGTCATTTTCGGGAGACAAAATAAAAAATTAAAAAAAAAAAAGTTTTGCAAACCTTACTGTGATAAAAAGTCAAAAAGGATGACATTTTATCCACCTGCTAAATATTTGGAGCAAACTTGCTCCAAAAATTTACCAGGTGGACAAAAAGTCAGCCTGTATATCAAATGAAAGGGCTCGTTATAAGGATTTCAAATATATTTTTGTTATTATTGTAGAATAAATAGTTTATTTCAAGTCCTCTGTACGATATGTCACCTTGTGAAAAGTAAATAAAAATAAACTTATATAATTAAAACTGCCCTGGTATGAGTAACACAGTAAGAATAATTCAAGGAATACGGCAAAGTATAAAGATAAGTAACCAGATTTGAAAATTAGATAGGTACGTACGATAAAAATCATATAGGTATTCAATAATTAAATTTTTAAACAAAAGAAACAACCGACTTCAACTGTTTCTTCCATATCTCCAAAGTTCTTTATCATATCTTCACTAAATTAAAATGAGACCAACTCAAATAAAAAGAATTATCGAAATCGGTTCACAATTGGCGAAGATATCGCGTAACAAACATACATAAAAAAAACATACATTTGAATTAATAACCTCCTCCTTTTTGAAATCGGTAAAAAATCAAGACTTCTGATAGGTTTTAGGTTTAAAGAACTTTATTTCTCAAAAAATATAATGGTATTTCACTTATTGAGAAAACGCTTCTTATAATTAAAATTTTACTAATCTACAATGAGCGTGCGATTATCAAATTTCCTGTAATTTATAGGTAGAACTATTATCTATATTTTATCAAAAGTTTAGGCTTTGTTGTTTTGGAGATAATTGACCTTATTTCCAAAACAACAAAGCCTAAACTCGCGTATTTTCTTAAAAAACATCAAAATATGAAATTAATTAATTTACGTTAAACGTCCCTCTTTGGGTCACTATGGGTAAGTTTCGAGGAAATTGCCTATGACAGATGGACAGACAGACAATTTCCGTTTTTACCTTTTAAAGTAAGGAACTCTAAAAATATCATAAAGCTATGCAAAGACAGACATACATGCATGCTCTTCAGCTCACAGAGCTAAGTAGTAAGTAGTACCGAAGTAGTTAAGTAGTAGTCATGATCAACTCATCATCATCCGAGCGTATTCCCGGTTGCATCAATTCAGGAGGTTATCAATTCGACAGTATGTTTTTTTTATGTATGTTTGTTACGCGATATCTTCGCCAATTGTGAACCTATTTTTATGATTCTTTTTTTATTTGAAAGCCTTTACAACCAAGTTGGTCCCATTTTAATTTGGTGAAGTTATGATGAAGAAGTTTGGAGAAATAGAAGAAACTCCTTAAAAAAATTGAAGTCGGTTGTTTATTAGGGTTCCGTACAAAAAATGAAAAAACGGAACCCTCATAGGATCACTCGAGCGTCTGTCTGTCCGTCCGTCTGTCACAGCCAATTTGCTTCGAATCTACTAGACCGAATCAGATGAAATTTGGTAGAATGTTGAATCCTATGACCCAAACATATATGTGCAAAGTAAATATTTTTTTTTTTTAATAAGGGTCATTTTCGGGGTACAAATTAAGAAATTAAAAAAAAAAGTTTTGCAAACCTTACTGTCTCATGTAGCAAATGAAAGGGCTCATTATAAGGATCTTAAATATATTTTTGTTATTATTGTAAAATGAATAGTTTTGATATTAATTATGAAATAAGACGAAAATTTACCATTCCCCCCACCTGATCTCCGAAACTACTGAGCCTAAAATTTTGAAAAAAATACAAAATATAGTTAATTGCTTGTAGATTACAGAAAAACCTATAAGAATTTAATCAATTGTACGGAACCCTCTCCACGCGAGTTTAACTCGCACTTGGCCGGTTTATTTTGTTAAAATTTTAATTTTTATATACAACGTGGAAGGGACATACCCGTAATAAATCGAACCACGGACTATTATATACTGGATCACTGAAGTATAATGAAATTAAAATAACAGTCAAAAAACCAAAAAAGAAATTTACATTCCCATACAAATCGCCCGGGCGGCTGCACACTTTTGTATGGAAATGGCGAAATATTTTTGAAGTGAAAACTTCTTTAACGGCGTTGTGCACTTTTTTTGTAATGGGTAAAAAATGTTAAACTCGCGTCATGACACGTGTTCTGATCGAAAATTCGTAAAACGGATGGAGAGTAGACAGCCGGCGCGGCGTAGGAGAGGAAGTATCCCCCTCTCTTTCTACGGCGCGGCGAAAATGTATGCCTGCGCCTGCTGTTTCGTTTATCTGAGAGATAAACTTTTTAATGTAATATAAATTGTCATGTTTGTGTATGATAGCGCAATAAATAAATATTGTATTCTACCACATAAATGATAGTACTTTTATACTGATAATTAAAGCAATTCGTGCAAAATTATTCCCTAACCATTCCAAAATATCACAAATGCACAACGTTAATATTCAAGTTTTCACTTCTGCCGCCACTCCCGGAGTGCAACCCGTCGTTTTTTTGTTTTTGGTTGTTATTTTAATTTTGTTATAATATAATGATCTAAATACTTTTAAACTATCGCGTTGCATTATTATTAAATTAATGTATACGGGAATTAACGCAAAACGTACGTATATACGTTCGGTGGAACCCGAACGAAACGTCAGCAAAATAAATAAAAAAAGGTACGTTTCGCGTTAATTCCCGTATGCATTAATTTAATTATAATGATCTAGTATAGACCGTGGTTCGATTTATTACGGGTATATCCCTTCCACGTTGTATATAAGGGGACGTAGCACGAACCTTTTTTATTGTTTTGTCTAACGTTTCGAATAAGTGTTACATCTTTCGTGTCCTGTCGTGACGCAGTCAGTCTGCGACCACGAAATATATAATATAACTTTATTCGATCAATAAAAAGGTTCGTGCTAAATCCCGTTATAGGTATATATAAAAATCATGTCTTCAAACCGCGATAGTTTAAAAACCTATAATAAGTATTTCATTACTTATTAGTAACAATTTTTTTTTAAATTACGAAATTGATAAAAAAATTATAAATATAGGTATTACTTATTTTCGGGTTTACTTACCCTCGCTTGCCCAGTAAATTCGCCACGTAAAATATGGCACACAGTCAGACAACACAGTCGTTATCCAGTAACCCATAAACAGAGACGTATGGAAATTGCAACTCTCTAAATGCCCGCTTGAGAGTCCTACGTACAAAGATTTAGAAATCTTACTTGGAATGCATTGCACTTTGTTTGTTCGTTTGAGCTAAATAAGTAGAATCAAGAATTAAACGTTTATTCGTCACTTTTACACGTCAATAAGATAATATAAGTGACCGGGCGAGCGAAGCGTTTTAGTTTCGAGGTTGGCCAAAAATGATTTTGTCCGTCTGTCTGTCTGTCGGTTTGTTCTCGCCTACAGGTCGCATTTATCAACCGATTCTCGTGAAATTTTGTAAGCAATTCTATAATGAATTCATAATTATAATATTAACAGATAAATACAATTGAGATTAAACTACAAACTAAACATAAAAATAAAACCAAATCTAAATTGTTGATTAAACTAAAATTAAACAAAACAGAAGAGGAAATAATAATAAAAATATTAAATATAATGCTAATCGAAGAGCCCACCTCGGAGCATACCGGGCTCAAAAGTACCCATAACGCCAGCCGCATTGCCACGCTGAATGGCGAGGGCAATGTGTTGCGTCAGGTATGCTCCGGAGCGAGGATCGCCTCGATTGTAACGCAGGCGTCGCCCTAAATATGCGATAAATTTTTTGGCCTCCTCACACCAGGGCCCGCTAGTTTCAATAGCGAATGGAATGAAATGGTATTGATTTAATTTCGCGTACTTGACGTGTTTTGCTTTAGCGGCACATTCTGCAGCGGATCCTGCTTTCTAGACTGTACGAGATAAATGGGACGTGGCGAAGGTACTCACGCAAGTGGCGTCCCAGAGTAGGCATCTGCCTTTTTCCCACGGTATTAAGGTGAGCCCATCTGATATATTCGATAATTATATAGTTTTTATTTGTCGATTCAGTCAGTTTGTTGGAAATTTTTCAAAACGGCGGAAGCTATTTCGAAGAATTTTCAAATGTGTCATAAAACTTTGTTTGTTATTTTTATTAAGATGCAACTTTTTTATCCGATAAACTTCAACGGGTTGGGGGGGGGGGGGGGGGGAGTCACGAGGTTTACAGCTCACAGAGCCAATAGGTAGTTCTAGATGTTACTATACTATCTCGCCCTCTAGTATGGCTATACTAAAGATACCGGGTACCTACTGGTATCCACTAAAAATTATTCGTCATCATTTGCCGCCATCTTTTAGAAATTAATCATCACCATTACAAAACTACCTTCTTTCGAACTAGTAGCTCCATCTAGCTTCAACATTTAAATTGATAATTAATATTTTTCACAAAAAAAAAACGACTTTTTTTTAGGAGTTTCTTCCATATCGCCAAAGTTCTTTATTATTTCTTCACCAAATTTAAATAGGACCAATTTGGTGGTATAGGCTTTCAAATAAAAAAAGAATCATCAAAATCGGTTCACAATTGGCAAAAATATCGCGTAACAAACATACATAAAAAAATACAGTCGAATTGATAACCTCCTCCTTTTTTGAAGTCGGTAAAAAATCTACAAAGTTTTCTTCAAAGCTTCAAAGTTAGATGGTTGTCAGCCCTCCTGTATTTGTTCGTCTATGGTACCACATCCAGACTTTAAGCCTCTGATGCTAACCCGTTTTGTGCAAGTTTATGGCGTCGCGGGTGCATTTTGACCTCAATAAGGCGAGCGAGTTCTGTTGTTAACACTGGCAGGGTGTTAACAACAGAACGAGTGTTTCTTTGACGTTAGTCACATTGTTACCATTGTCATGTCGATACTTTAACTTCTTTTTCTTTGCTCTAATAGTTAATCTCGAACTGCGAACTCGCGAACCCAAATCTCTGAAATACTTTGTTCAACTTGGTTCATGTCAACTTGGAAGTTATATAAATGTTTTAACGTCAAAAATCTGGTGATCTACATTCCTACTATATTTCAGATGATAAAAGATACTTGAGTTATCTCGAACAAACATACCTACTACATAGGTACATATAAACTCGGAGACTCGGAGAGCTTGTTTTGCTTCGCTCACATAATTAAGTCCTTTGGACTGTACATAAAATACCAAATTTCTTTTCAACACGTCCGTGAAATACCAGCTCTACATCGCAAAACACATCAAATAAATTACGTGAAATACCAACTTCGCATAATATCAAATACGAGAGTTAGTATTCCTTGTATTTGGTATTGTTTCACAGTAGTTTATACGCAGAATGCCAACTATAGATTTTTTTTTGAGAATAAATTATCGGCCCTGGATACAAGCCTTTTAGAGCCTATGTTTAGTTTTGTTGCTTCTTTATTCCTAACAAGTTCAATCAAAGGTTGATGTAGGACTTTGATTGCTTCAAGGGAGCTTCTGGCGACAAACCTATACGAGTCCGCTGGTTTTCAGCCGATTCAGTGGCGGACGACACCTGATGACGCCCACACAGTCCGCTAAACAAAAATCACTACAGCCGTACTATGTGCGGGCACTTTAACTATGTATTTCACATATTGTTCATGAGCGTGAGCATTTATATAACACCAAAAAGCGGCCAAGTGCGAGTCGGACTCGCCCATGAAGGGTCCCGTAGCAGCAAGTAACATAATATAAAAGTTCTAAAGGTAAATTGCGGTTTACGATTTATGACGTATTAAAAAATAACTATCTATGATACCGACACCGCTATGGTTTTAATTGAAAGTACATACTTTGAGGTACCTATATACCACATTTTTTTCAGAATTATTTTAGTAATATTTCAAAAGTTACTGTGGCGACACCTAAAATTTTAACTCTGTATTAGATTATCTCAAGACTGGGGGGTTTGATCTACATAGTTTTAAAGCAATTTTTGTTGCATTTTAAAATACCTTTTCAACGATACCCCACACGTTGGGGTTAGTCCAATTTAATTTTTTAAATTCACTTTTCGTTGTAACATTGTATTTGTAACATTTTTTCATAATTTTGAAAACCAACTTTGGAACTTCAATACCTATCTCTCTACCAATTTTCGTGACAATCGGTGCGGAAGCGGCGGAGTACGAGCCAGGACGGACAAACAGACGGACGGACGGACATGACGAATATATATGGGTTCCTTGTGGACTACGGAACCCTAAAAAGTCCACTAAAATCAATTGCAAAATAATTTCAAGCAAATCCCATCTGAACCCCTTGAGTTCCCGCCAAAAAACCCAACAATTGAAAACAGCCTATTAAAGTTGGTACTTTCAAATACAAAGCCGATTTCAAACCCTAATGTGTAGGTTACACTAAAAGCGAAGTGGGTCAAAACAGTCATAAGATACGGGGATCGATTTCAACAGTTTAACTTGGGAAGTGGCGTTAAACACACGTGGTACGCTGAGAACAAATTGGGAGGTCATTTCCTTGTGTTTAGAAGGCTCTAGATACCTACTCATTCGATTTAAAAGGGGGCCTGAAGCCAGAATCTAAATTTTGCTTCCGCTTCCACGCACACAAATTTATTTTTTATTTAAGTTTATTGCACACAATCTCATATTTGATTGATTACAACGGGTCAAACTTAACGCTATGCATTATCTGCCAGTTTGCCTTTGGGACACATCGAGATTTACTCTAGCCGAAGCGGCTCGATGCGGGGACAGGGGCGGTGGGGCGGGTTAATGCGGCTGGTTTACGCTTCAGCACGGCTGGTGCTGAAACGATCCGTCGCTCTCTCTCGCTTCAGCAAATGTCGCTTCTAAGCGACAGAAAAGAATAGCAGCATAGGAAAGTGCTGTTCCGTGCTGATAGATGAGATCCAACCCTTAACTTCGTTGTTCGATAAAAGTTTGTTTTCAAAAATATTTTTTTTTTTAATATAATTAAATGTCTTTAAAACTGCCAATACAGCTATCTTACTGTCTCAGATGAAAACTACGATAGATACAGCAGAAAATGAATAAATAAATAGTGGAGCTGTCAATAAATGACAACAAAGCTCGTTAGCACTCCAACCGCCGTAATTTCCCTGCAATATGTCAACTAAACGATTGTTATAATGACTGCTTTCTCTGGTTACCGGCAACACAGATGTGTTACCGTCTAAGATGAAAACAAATAGATACGGCAGAAACTTTCTGCAAAATCAGATTTCTGTGGCACGCTTCTACCGCTTTAATACAACACCTCCAAATATATTTTAATCCAGTGGATATTTTTAACAGCAAATTCAGTCCTTAAAAATTCATTCCAATAAGTACTCATCATCATCTGCCTCACCTTATCCCATCATCTGGGATTGGCGCAGTATGTCTTCTCCTTCCATATTCCCCTTTGTCCAGTCATACCACGTCAGTATGTAAACTGCTGTAAATAAAACTAACTGACCAACTCTGGTACAATTAGACGACCTAAACTCGGCTAATGACAGGAGTAAGTGTGGCCACATTGGTTTATTAGATAATAATATTAGCCATTCCGACTCTCTAAGAAGAAGAAGTAGGCCTACTTATACTATACGCTAACAAATTCGTTCGAGACACTCTCATGATTCCTGGGAGATGGGGTAAGAAGACTACGCAGGTTGACGAATATGGAAATACCCTAGGAGTGTGGTTGGTCTTAACCCTAGGAGCGTGGTAGAGCCCTGAAACGTTAATGGTCGAAAAGCACATTCCACGATAAATAAAATAGTATATATTTTACAAGCTTCTATTTAACTTGCAATGTTCAAATGTATAATTATATGTATGCTTGTTTGTTTTTAGGTCCAATCTTGCTTATTAAATTTGACCCACTTTCCAGTTTCCGATCGAGATGAAATTTTGTATGCCAATGCAGTCAAATATCAATGCAATATTATTATGATGAAAAGCTGATCTGATGTTGGAGTCGGATGATGGCCATAGGCCATATAACCCTATAGTAAAACATCATCATCATCAGCGGTAACGCTTTAGAGCCCGGGGTCAATTCAAGTTTGGGTTTATTTCATTTGTCTTGATATATACTTCGGCGTAACAATAAAAGCTTGTACAAAAAATATTTTATTTCAAAAACCTTATTTTTGTAAACAGTTGTGAATTGGATAGCGTGTGTATTTATCAACTGAAAATCTGTTGTAATAAACATGTCACTCTCACTCGTAATAGACATGCATGTTGCACTATTGACACGCGTGGATATTTAAAAACATTAAACTGGGCAGACATCTTTTTTACAAGCTTTTGTTTAGTTTCACCTGTCCCGTTGTTTGTGTCCGTCCGTAATCAAATCTTGCAAACTAAGTCAGACCCACTTCCCATTATTCGATTTAGGCTAGAATGTGGCTACGGAATCTCTGTGATAACATAACTCCACCGAGTTTGAGCTTGAGCTTACTTGATTCGTCTTGAGGAGGACTTTAAAGTTTTTAGTTCATTCTTTTATATAAAACTTTGTTTTCGAAAATATTTTTCGTAACTACACTTGCGCAGCTACTAGTAGGTACTGTAGTGATAAAAAAAATCAGATCACCACAACAAATTTAAAAGAACAAAAAGAGAAGTTGACAGAAATTTAATTAAACATTTTAAATGGACGAATTTTAGGGTTGACAAAATATATAAAAAAAATAAAATAAAATTATGGGCCGAAAAGCGGAGTTTTTGGCGGGAAGTCAAGGGGTTCGGTTGTGGTTTGCTTTAAATTATTTTACAAATTTATTTTATTAGGCTTTATAATATGAAATTGGTGTTGTTTGGTGTTATAAATGCTCATGACATGAACAATGTGTGAAATAGTTAAAGTGGACCGTCATAGTACGGCTGTAGTGATATTTATTTTGCGGACTGTGTGGGCGTCTTCGGGCGTCGTCCGCCACTCAATCGTCTATGTAAACCAGTGCACTCGTATAGATTTGTCGCCAGAAGCTCCCTTGCAGCAGTCAAAGGCCTACACCACCCTTTGATTGTCTTGTTAGGGTTAGGTTAGGATTAGGAATAAAGAACAAAATTAAAGATAGGCTCTAAAGGACTTGTATCCAGAGCCGTAAAATTATTTAATAAAAAAAAAATGGGCCGAAAAGCAAACCAAAAGAAATTACCGAAGGGCACGGTGTTTTAGAATTTTAAAAAAATATAAAAGAACAGTTAGATTCGTTTACCACGAACACACGAACTTAAAGATAAAAAAAAAGTATGAGGATATGTATATCTAAGTGCGCACTTAATATCTAATACTTACGTACTTTTAAGTGTGATTGGGGAACAACTTTACATATATTAAAAAAAAGAAAAGCAAAAAAAGGAAAATAAGTTCCACGTTGTTCTCGTCTTCTGTAGGTCCTGCTTCCCACGCTCCGACGGTCAAATAGGTAAAATGTATATGATGAATTTGAGTCCAAGAGAAGGGGAAATCCGTTAAGAAAGGCTGAAAAGAAAATGCATAAAAATGTCATGAACGATATCAAATACATAAGCAAATACACGGGACGATGGGACGAATTCACTAATGAACTTACCTTGAACAAAATATTGTCAGGCCTTTCAGATTAAAAGAAATCAACAGCGGGTTATGCTCTCTTTATTAACTCTCGCAACTTGAGCCGCCACTTCAAAGCGCGAACCACATTAGGCAATACTGTGTCTTCAATCGGTACCTACGATAATTATTTATTGATAGCCAAATAAATAATATTTTATTTACTTCAAAAAAAATCAAAACTGAACTTTTTATTTTGTAAAAAGTTATCCTGCCAGTGGGTTAAAAGGATTTTTGTTCTAAATTATAGGTCTACCAGAAGTACTATTGAAAATTAAATTTACAATAATTCTACTAATGCGACGTATCTGTCGTTTATATTACATCTATTGCTCTAAGACCTTTACTCGTGTAATTTAGTGGCGGCGCAACCAAGTTAGTTGGAAATAGTTTGTCTATTTGAGAAATATACTAACGGTTGTATATACAACACACCAAACTGGTGGCACTAGGTTCAAATCCTACTCGCATGGTATTTTCTCACCACATCTTATTTCTTTATTTAGTTTGAATACTTTATGAACATTTAATGCTAAAAATATTTTGAACTTCTTGCAATTTAGCCACAATCAAGAAAGTACTTATTGAAAACTACAGGAGTTCTATTTTTCAACGAGGGAGTCTTCATTATCATCATCAGGTCTTTTTTAGTCTCCAATGCAGGAGCACAACCCTCTCTGTACTACTGGAACCATATCAGCCATAGAGCTAGATCAGTCAGAGGATTTAGCCTACACTCTCCACGCTGGCCAGACTGTGTTTCCTAAGTCGCCTTCTACGACATCCACGGGAAGACTTGGAGTCTCCTATTCTACTCTGCCGGGAACCACACGGGAAACAAAAAACGTGTAGTTTTCCAAGACACAGCTTGCGTTCCGAGTTCCGACGTATTTGTATAGTGTCGGCGATAAGTGAGAGGACGTGTTTTACGGAAAAAATATCATATAGTTGTCAAAAGTATTCAATGTGAAAAGATAAATCAGCGTGAAATGGAACAACATACAACATGAAGGTTTTTTTGACATTTTTACGCTACCAATTTCAAAATTACGAGTGGTAAAGACACTTGTGCAAATTCTTCACGTGCGACGGATTAAAAAATAAAAGCGGCCAAGTGCTAGTCGGACTCGCCCATGAAGGGTTCCGAAGCAGCAAGTAACATTTTACGATTTATGACGTATTAAAAAAAACTACTTACTAGATCTCGTTCAAACCAATTTTTGGTGGAAGTTTGCATGGTAATGTACATCATATATTTATTTTAGTTTTATCATTCTCTCATTTTAGAAGTTACAGCGGGGGGGACCAACTTTTTATCACTTTGGAAGTGTCTCTAGCGCAAGCTATTCAGTTTAGAAAAAATAATATTAGAAACCTCAATATCATTTTTGAAGACCTATCGATAGATACCCCACACGTGTGGGTTTGATAAAAAAGTTTTAGAGTTTCAGTTCTAAGTATGGGGAACCCCCAAAATTTATTGTTTTTTTTCCTATTTTTGTGTGAAAATCTTAATGCGGTTCACAAAATACATCTACTTATCAAGTTTCAACAGTATAGATCTTATGCTTCGGAAAAAAGTGGCTGTGACATACGGACGGACAGACAGACAGACATGACGAATCCATAAGGGTTACGTTTTTTGCCATTTGGCTATGGAACCCTAAAAATGCGCTTTTTGGGAAACTCTTACGCAAACCGTTCGTAATGTGACTCCCAATTTAAAAAATAGCACTCCAGGACCTTTACTCTCAAAGCGGCACGTCAGACGTGTCCGCGTTGCAGTGTCAAAGAACTTTGAGCGTTACGAAATTAAGATAAAGTTTAATTTACTTTGACTTTGAAATAAGACGACACTATCGGACGACTAGATTGATAGTCTTATTTGTCGACGCAGGCCGCTCTAGATCGGTCATTTTGGAAATCCTTGGGAGAGGCCTATGTCCAGCAGTGGACCTTATACGGCTGAAATGATGATGAATGATATCGGACGACTAGGTATCGTTTTTATATTTTATGGAGTAAAAGTCCAGGCCTAAGATTTCCCTCTAGAAACAACGCCGTCGTTAATTGAAAATAAAACTTCTGAATGTCACAAGTTTAGTAAAACGTAAAACTTTAAATTACAACACAAGTTTATTTACACATTTACATAAATTAAAAAAACCCTTGACTGTCAAGAACACCGTCTAGTGATGTAAACCAGAACTATTGATACGGACATCAAGTCGCGCTACATGCGCGCTACGGATAGCGCCATCTATATATTTGCTAGAGAAAGCCCTGATTTTCAAGCGTTTATCCTCAATAACTTTTAAATGGCTGAACTGATTTTCATCAAAAATAGCCAAGAACCACCGCAAGGGAACTTGCTATCACGTAGAAAAAACCGCATCGAAATCAGTGC
Organism: Acrobasis repandana; assembly: GCA_963576875.1. Lineage (NCBI taxonomy): Eukaryota > Metazoa > Arthropoda > Insecta > Lepidoptera > Pyralidae > Acrobasis > Acrobasis repandana. The sequence goes on along the minus strand of OY756241.1, from coordinate 7,300,549 downwards.
ATCCGTTCGAGCGCTACGATGCCACAGACAGACAGACAGACAGACAAACAGACCGACATTAGCGGCAAACTTGTAACACCCCTCTTTTTTGTCAAGGGTTAAAAAGCATTATTTTAGATTAACTAGCTTGCTATAGTTATGTTACGCGATATCTCGAGGTCTTGGGTGTTTATCTATATATGTATTTGTCATTAAATATAGTATCGTTGAGTTAGTATCCCATAACACAAGTTTAAAACTTACTTTGGGGCTAGCTTAATCAGTGTAATTTGTCCGTATATATTTATTTATTATTATTATTTATCTTCGCCAATTGTGAACCGATTTGAAAATTCTTTATTATCTGAAAGCCATTACTACCAAGTTGGTTCCATATTAATTTGGTAGACATAATGAAGAACTTTAGGAGATACGGAAGAAACTTCTCAAATAGAATAAAGTCGGTTTATTTATTTATTTACACTTTATTGTACACACATACAAATGTAATAGTACAACAGGCAGACTTAATGCTAAAAGCATTCTCTAACAGTCAAACCTTTGGGTTGATTGGGAGAGTTTATGTGGCTGTAACACATAATAAAAAATAACAATAAAAAACTAAATAAAATTTTAAACTTAAAAATAAAATAAAAGAAACATACTAAATATAAATATTATAATAATACTATACCTACATATTAAATACATACAAACGAGCAATAAATATACATACATATCTCTAAATACATATCATACAATCAAGTCTGTCTCATATTTAATTGAAAATGGAGGTATCTAAAAATTCTAATTTTAAAGGAGTCGCGGCTAGGAAACCCTTCTGATGGACTCAGGGAGAGCATTCCAGAGTCGTACAGCAGTGACAGAGAAAGAGTAATCGATAAAACTTGTACGGTGAGAAGGAATAGCTAGGGTAAGAGTATTTGAAGAACGCAGGGACCTCTCATGAGTAGAACTTAAAAGTTGGAAACATGATTTGAGATACTCAGGGGTCTGGGGATTATTTAGGATATTGTACAGCTGACAGAGAATTTGTTGGTTCCTGCGTTGACGAATTGGCAGCCAATTGAGCTGAGAACGAGATTGGGAAACGTGATCGTATTTGCGCAAGCAGAAGATAAACGGTTGGTTTTTTTTGTTAAAAATTTAATAATTACGAGTATCATTTATCACAGAAATTTCTCTTCCTATTCAATGTCGAGGCAATACCAGTTTTTTCGCAAATAAGTAATATCTATAAATGTCTTTGAGTTTGTGAAGGCGGAAAAAGGGCATCGAATATTCGGATGATAGAGAAGTAAATATATTTGGGAGTTTAGTACTTAAGTGACGAGCGAAAAGGTAGATATTGTACGTTTATAATCCTATCCTAGGCTGATGAGTGTAGATGAAGCGAAAAACGTCTGTCAGGATCGTAGCAAGTGGAGGTCCATAGTCTCTGCCTACCCCTGTGGGAAACAGGCGTGATAGTACGTATGTATGTATGTATAATCCTATGGCAACGGTTTGTTTTCCTGTTTTCCTGAAGGTGGATACAAAGGGATACAGACCGTTTGTACGTCCACGGTGTTTGTTTTGTTGCATTCTGTTTGAACGGACCGTGTCTGTGATACCTGCTTGTTTTACAGCTATGCTAACGTTTCAGGGTTCGGTATGGTGTTAAAACTGATATTTTTATGAATATATATCACCTTTACGCAGCTTAAAAATCTGACACCAGTGTTGGTCACTTACACACACGAAAAAACAAAAAACCAGGAATGTGTTAAATTCAGGAATTGTATAGTTGAAATGTATAAATTTCCTAATAGCAATCGGAAAGGTATTAAATGAACACGTCGCATCGGTAAACTATTAAATTATTTACCCCGTCACAGAAGGTAGGTTAGGTTATGGTTGTGCAGTGACCATCACAGGAGCGAGTAAGTAAAGTAAGCGAGCGTCGACCAAGTAACAGAAGCGACCAATTAGGCTATCCCGAATTAGTCACGGAAGATAGATTACGTCATGGTTTAATGGGTTAGGTTATGGTTGTGCAATGACCATCACAGGAGCGAGTAAGTGAAGTAAGCGAGCGTCGACCAAGTAACAGAAGCGACCAATTAGGCTATCCCGAATTAGTCACGGAAGATAGGTTACGTCATGGTATAATGGGTTAGGTTATGGTTGTGCAGTGACTATCACAGGAGCTAGTGAGCAAAGCAAGCGAGCGTCGACCAAGCTGCGACCAATTTGGCCGAATTTACTTTTTGGCTACTATTTAGGAAATGTAATCGTTTCCTAGGAATTGTATACAATACCTGCATTTAACACATTTCCGGTAACACTTAAACTGAATGAAGTTTTGAGAGCTTATTTAGATAGTTTAACGTTTTTATTTATGTTGTGTGAAATTGAGATTTTTTTTATTAAAAATTCACATACCAAAACACTGACAACCAAATTAACAAACTCTTCATTTAAAAATGAAACCTCTTCGATTTGAATTTGCAATGTTTGTACGGTTACTACTAAAAGGACCATACATTCTTCTTCATCTCTTTTTCTAGTCGCGAATGGTTGAGTAGTCGCTCTTAAATCATTACTAGTAGATATTGTCAAGATTATAGTAAAACAAAAGCCCATACGGCACCATTAATTTTATACGCACTCACTCTTGACAGTTATGGTTTTTCAGCGAGTTCGTTAGCACGGTAACTTATGACATGTTTCCTTTGTGTATGTTATCGATATTTTGGCGGCAATATGAAGGCTGTCGGATCCAGCGCACTTTAAGTAGGAAATTGGGTCATAAGCAGCAATTATAATTTGCTGGGTTTACTTACAGGAGATTGCCAGATTGGTGAAAAGTCAAAGTTATTTTTAAATAAAAACTTCTTTAGGTGCGTTGGACACTTTTTGAGATGGGAAAAAACCATTGAACTTGTTACCACCAGTGGTGCTCAACATTTTCAGATTGGCTGTCCAGTGGTGCTCAATATTTTCAGATTGGCTGTTTTCACTTCTGTCGACACTACCGGAGTGCCACAGTTTTTTTAAATGTAGGTTTTTTATAAATATATAACTTATTGAATTATTTTTAGTGCAAAAGATGCAAACTACTACCGTTTCGGAACGACCACTGCGATACGCCGAAATAAAGTTCAGTAATAGGTTCCTATCCCGCCTGATTGTTTTATTTACAAAACAAGATAATTAGTTTGACTAGGTACCGGAAGAATCTTGCTGAAAAGTACGTTTATCAATCTTCTTTATTAAATTAATCTATTCAATGTTCATTTCATACCTATCTCATAAATGCTTTTAACACTTACCTTAACAACTTTTAATATAAGGAACCTTAAATATTTTAACATAAAATAGTATGTTAATTTCTTCTTCTTCCTTTATTTAACGAACACGCCTGTATGCCTTTTATATATGAACATCTCCTCTTACGGGCCTACTGGAAGAGATCTCTTTTGAGATAAGTAGTGCCTTTGTACATGTACAACTTTTTGTTTATGTATTCTCTGTATATATTGTCCGTGTACATAAATTGCTAAATAAATAAAAAAGACACGAGGAAAATATTTGAAATATATCTACCTATCTGTAAATAACTGTCATAGTGCACGTATATAATATAATATTACATATTATTATGTGTTAACAGTAAAAATAAAATTTTATTTTCAGCACTGTTGAATAAGATTAAACTTGTATTTTACTACTGCAATTTAAAAATGAATTCGATGGCCGTCGCGCAATGTTTGAATAGCACTCGAAGCCAAACGAGTTCCGTATCAATTTCGCAAATATCCTGGAATTATTTTTATTCAATTCGTAGTACTTTTCATATTGTGTAGTGTAATACTGTGGACGTTTTGATATAATGGACATTTTCAAGCGGATCCAAAAAAAGAGAAGGTTCTCAATTCAGTATGTATGTATTGTGTATGTATATAAAATTAAGTATGTATTTTTCAACACCCTTGCTCGTAAAATGGATCTAATTTCACCGGTTTTAGATATATAAAGCAGCCCTTAAAAAATGCGTGTGTTAGAAACGCAAATAGTGAAGTTATATTCTATAACTCACGATTTGCTATTGCGAAAGAAAGGGACAGAATTAATGGTAAATCCAGTATGAATGAGAGAGTAAGAAAGTTTAACAGATGTATGTGAGCGAGATAGATAACATAAGGTGAAGATTAGACAGAAAAAGAATAAATCAGACATCGAACGTCATCGTTGTTTCAGTATTTAGCTTCAATTTGTTTTCTTTTTTCAAATTTTGAATTCGCATGCCGTGCGCCGTGCTGATTTAAAAAAGTAAAACGGCGGGAAAGCAACAGTGTGCATCACAGTTTTATAGTCGAGTTTATTTAAAATCAAAAATATCACTTTATTAGGTAGGTATTTTTCCTCGCAAGTGTGTTGAAAAACGTCGTACGATATACGTGCGTATATTAGTTAAAAACACTCAGCTCCTTACGCCCTCGCCTTCGGCTCGGGCTGAAATTCCGCTTTATTTGTTATAACCACCATAACGCAATTATATCGCACTAATGTACTATTCCCCAATAACTACTCCGTTGAACCTATTTAGAAAATTATTTTTTTGATTTAAAGTTATGTGTCGCAGTTGGATGGTATAAACCGCTAATTCACGAAACCTCTAGTTGTTTGGCATTACAGCTCGGTTTTGTTAAACAGCCGAACATCGTTCAGCTGGATTGTCTAAGATTGCGCAACGTGTTACGTTCATTGAAACCGCTACCCACGTTTCTAAACGGCTAGCGGTATTGTGAAACAGTAGCGGTAATCCGCTGTTTGACGAAACCGTTAAACAATCCAACTGCGACACATGCATGATAAGGATTTGGTGTAGGGTTACCATAATGAAATATAACTGGGTGTCTATTAGAATAAAAATTTTTTCGACATCGAATTTCATTTCCCAGAAAACTATTCCACGATTATTATTGCTATAGGTTTACCCTAACCTAGTAAAATGGATAGAACTTTTCTAGCACTCGCCGGCCGCTGCCGCAGCACGCTCGCTTCGCTCGCTCGCCATTGCCACTTAGTAGGCATTCTAAATTGTATATATTTTTTTTAGATAGAATTGTTCAACAACTTCTCTAGCCGTATGGATGAATGCAAGTCATTCATTCCATTCAGCGTATTAGGGTTCTCTGTTTAACAAAACCGAGCTGTAATGCCAAACAGCTAGAGTTTTAGTGAATTAGCGGATTATACCATTCAACTGCGACATATATATGCAAAAAGGTCCTCATTGGAATGCACACATATAGTTATTTTGATATTTTTGTCAAGAACTTTTAACCTTTTTAACCGACTTCAAAAAAGGAGAGGTCAATTCGTCGGAATCTTTTTTTATGTATGTTCCCTGATTACTCAAAGACGCTCGGACCGATTTGGAAAATTCTTTTGTTTCAAAGGGCACTTTTTACACTTTGCAGGTGGTCCCATAGAAATTTTATGATAAACGGGCAAGTGCGAGTTGGACTCGTACATGAAGGGTTCCGTACCACCGTACAATGTTTTCAAACGCTGAAGAAACACGTTTCTTGTATGATGACCCCGTTTAATTTTTATCTTTATCTTATTTTTAAAATTTGTTGTTATAGCGGCCACAGTAATACATAATCGGTGAAAATTTCAAGTGTCTAGCTATTACGGTTCAAGAGATGAGCCCTGTGACAGACGGACAGACGGACAGAGATAAAAGATAAAAATATATTTATTTTTCTCCAAAAATCTAAATTACAAGGTAGGTTACAATCCAGGCTATGGTGTTATCACCGATTGGTGGAGACTGGAGTCTGCGAGAGGCTGGGCCTGTGATACAGATCTCCAGGGCTCTCACTACTGGATACAAGTGAGATTACAAAATATGTACATAAAGAAGCTTACTAATGTATTTAATTATATAAATTTAAAGCGGGAAGAGTAGATACATATATATTAGGTCCTTACATATGAAATTGCCGATTTTCAATACTGGCAACTTTAAAATCAAATATCTTGCGTTTCATTAGGAATTCCAAATTTAAATTTATTTCGAAATAAAGCCAGAAAATATTGTTTTAAAATTCGTATTTCATTTGTTTTAACATCATTTGTTTGAATTTCAACACTGCTATAACAACAACTATGGACAAATTGAAAATTCGCGGTATTTACGAATACGAGTTCCACCGTGGCACCAGTGCTACAGAAACGACTCGAAGAATTAACGACGTGTATGGACCAGGCACCGCTAACGAACGAACGGTGCGTTTTTGGTTTCAACGTTTCCGTTCTGGAAATTTCGATTTACACAATGAGCCTCGTGGACGACCTGATACTCAAGTGAATAACGAAGAATTGAAGGCGATAGTGGAAGCGGATCCATCTCAAACCACTTCTGAATTAGCAGCAGCCTCCGGCGTAAGTGACAAAACGATACTTATCCACTTGCGCCAAATCGGAAAAATTAAAAAACTCGAAAGGTGGGTACCGCACGAATTGACTGAAGCAAACCAACAAACACGCGTTGCTTGCTGCGTTTCTTTGCTAAATCGCCACAATAATGAGGGGATTTTGAACCGTATCGTGACTTGTGATGAGAAATGGATCCTGTACGACAATCGGAAGCGATCATCACAATGGCTTGACCCTGGAGAACCGGCAAAACCTTGCCCTAAGCGAAAACTGACCAAAAAGAAGATTCTGGTTAGTGTTTGGTGGACCAGTGCTGGTGTTATCCACTACAGCTTCTTGAGATCAGGCCAGACGATTACTGCAGACTTGTATTGCCAACAATTGCAAACAATGATGGAAAAGCTCGCCATTAAACAACCGAGACTGATGAATTGCTCTAGCCCACTGCTCCTTCAGGATAACGCTAGACCACACACTGCACATCAAACGATCGCCAAGTTAGAGGAGCTGCGACTGGTACCTCTGCGTCACCCACCATACTCTCCAGATCTTGCCCCAACCGATTACCACTTTTTTCAAAATTTGGATAACTTTTTACAAGGAAAAAATTTCAAATCTGATGAGGCAGTCAAAACCGCCTTCAAACAGTTCATAGACTCTCGCTCCCAGGATTTTTTTCCAAAGGTATCAATGATCTGCCTATAAAATGGCGGAAGTGTATCGATAACAACGGCGCATACTTCGATTTATTAAATAATAATTTCATTAAAAAAAACTTGTTTCACTTTTTTGATACTGAACGGCAATTTCATATGTAAGGACCTAATATTATATAATACATATATTTCTAAGTAATTATTTTATTGGTATCTATTATATAAAAATAATACCTAAGTTATTTATATCTAAAGTATGGATGTGTGAGTGTGTGAATGGATAAATGAATGGAAGTAAGGAGTTAGGTCACTGCAGAGCAAAAAAAACCTATTTCAGTGGAAGGATTAGGCGTTCCGTATCATCGTAGTTCAGGGTTTGCAGGTATTTTAAGACAGTTAATTTGCAGGAATATTTTGGAAGAGAAAAGATGTTAAGTTTGCCGTGTAGTTTATTGTAAAGGAAGAGACCGGCAAAACAGAAGAACCGGTTGGAGAATTCAGTAATTAGAGGAGACATTTTAACGACAAGACAGTTCCTTCGCGACAAATTTGGACTGAAGGTGGTAGAGCTGTGTTGCTGTAGAATGGTGTTTAAGATAAACAGCTGACGAACCGTAAGAACTTCACAAAACTGGTAAAGATCATAAGTTGGAAACAAAAAAGGTTTGAACGTGTACACTTTGAGCAGTGCTCCCTGTGCCCTTTCGAGCTTTAGTAATGCGGTCTTACTAGTACCACCCCATGAAATTATACAGTACGTCAGCAGAGATTGGCCGAGAGCGAGATATACCATTTTAACTATCTTGGAATCAGCCACGTGTCTTAGACGTTTAAAAATATAAATTAACTTACGCGTTCTACCGGCAGTAGCATTAATGTGAGGTTGAAAATTTAAATTTTTGTCAATGAGCACGCCGAGATATTTTGCAGACTCCACAGAAGCTAGTGAAGGACAGTCACATGAGGGATTATCGGGGATGGAGTGGGATTGTGCAATTATGGATAGATTAGCTAGAGCATCTTTATTTGATTGCAAATCATAAATAAAAAAATTAAATATTTGAGATTTTTTAACATTTAGGGTAAGAAGATTAAGGCGAAGCCAGTCAGATACAGCATTCAGACCACTTTGAGCCATTTGGTAAGTCTCATGCCAGGTTTTAGCAGTAAAGTAAGGCGGTGTCATCAGCATAGGCAATAATTTTGCATTGAGGAATATTTAAGAGAAACAGATCATTAACATAGACTAAAAACAGGGTAGGGCCCAGAATACTGCCCTGCGGCACGCCGTAATGAATGGGAAGTTCTGAACTAATATGACCATTCATAACTACTCGTTGAGTGCGGTCTGTAAGAAAGCTTTCGAATAGCTTCAACTGAATGCCTCTAACTCCAATAGCTTCGAGTTTATAAATGAGGATTTTTGTTGAAACGGTATCGAAAGCCTTCGCTAAATCGAGGAAGATGGAAAGACATTTATATCCCGCATCAAGACGGCGGGCAACAAAATTTGGTAAGTTCAAGAACAGCCCCATTAGTAGATCTTCCGGAGCGAAAACCGTGTTGATTGTCAGCAAGAATTGAAAAAGTATCAAGAGGACAGACAGCGGAGTATCAGTAATAGGGCCCCGTTTGCACCCTTTGGGTACGGAACCCTAAAAATCGGCCGGCTGGTTGGTCTAGGGGTATGATTTTTGCTTAGAATGCGAGAGGTCCCGGGTTCAAATCCTGGACGAGCCCAAACCTTTTTAAAGTGAAAACTTCTTTAGCGGCGTTGTGCACTTTTTGTCATGTTTGTGTACGATAGCGCAATAAATAAATATTGTATTCTACCACATAAATGATAGTACTTTTATACTGATAATTAAAGCAATTCGTGCAAAATGATTCCCTAACCATTCCAAAATATCAAAAATGCACAACGTTAATATTCAAGTTTTCACTTCTGCCGGCACTCCCGGAGTGCAACCCGTCGTTTTTTTTTATTTAATAATTATGGTTGGTACATTGACCTCCTTTCCACGTGATAGGTACGTTGTTTAAATAAAGCAGCACCATACCTTGAGTCATGGGCTCACTCAACACAAGGGACAGAATAATTCGGATTCAAACAGAGTCCAGGTACCAAAGGTCCGACATAGGAATTTTAAATAGGGCAAAACCACATCCTACCTTAACTAGGCCTTAGCCATGTCGGTGCGGGTTGTCCCTACTATGGGAATTCCCAAAAAAACTAATTTAAACGAACGAGCGAGCGAAGTCATCATCATCATCCGATCTTTTTTAGTCTTGACTGTAGGAACACGACCCTCTCTATACTACGAGAGCCATGCTTAGCGACAGTAGCCAGAGGATTTTTTTTTAATAAATAAATACATAGGGACAAATCACACTGATTAAGCTAGCCCCAAAGTAAGTTTTAAACTTGTGTTATGGGATACTAACTCAACAATACTATATTTTATGATAAATACATACATAGATAAATACCCAAGACCCAGGACAATTTGAAAAAGGCCATTTTTCAACTTGCCCTGGCTGGGGATCGAACCCAGAACCTCCGGATTAGCGGTCTAGCGTGATAACCATTACGCCACTGAGGTCGCCAAAATGATTGATTGAAACGAGGATTGGGCTTACACTCTCCACGCTGGCCAGACGGGTTGGAGTGGTCTCATTGATGTTTATAAGCTTTGTTTAGCTTTTGTTTCCTAAGTCGCCTTATACTACTTTTACTCTGCTGGGAACCACACGGCTAAGCGAGCGAAGTACGTCGAGTCTATTGCATTTGTATGTTTGTTTGTATGACGATAGCTTGAGTATCTTTGTTTGAAGCAGGCAATAAAGATAAACCTTTTTCTTGATTATTTGCAGTGAAAACTTCTTTAGGCGTGTTGGGCATTTTTTGAGAGGAAAAAAAAACTATTGACCTCGCGACACTGTTACCGTAACCAACACCTCTAATTTTTTTATTTCTGTCGTCACTCCCGGAGTGGCACTGTTTTTTTTAATGAACAACCTTGTTCCAGTAGTACGGTTTGTTAACGCTAATATCCATTCCTGAGAAAGGGTCGGCTGTCCGGGTCGCGCGGCGTTTGCAAAATTTACGATTTCTCTAGATTTACAGCTGTCATAAAGTATTCAGTGGGTGGGTTTGCAGGTTAGGGAAATGAGGAGTCATGGCCGATCACTAAACTCAGGTAATTGAAAATATTTGATGACAAAAGTCACTGCCAGTGAAGGGAATCGATCACACAACTCATATTGATTTAGCCAGGTGAAAATATATACACAGAGACAACAACGAGGTGTGAATCTCTAACACCTGCACGTCGGAGAACCGAGAAATTGACATATTTCGCGGAGTCTTCTTGTTTGTGCGGATAATGGTTTAAGGCCGTCTCCGAAATTTCCGGGGTCCAGTGCTACCCCCATTTAAAATAAATCATTTCAAATAAAACGTAGACATCATGACTGAGGTGGAAGCGATTATTTCGAACTTGAGGGATAGCTGTGCCGCTGGGTGGGATGATATATCTAACCATATTCTAAAACATTTCAAACACATCCTAGTTCGCCCATTAACCCATATTTTCAATAAATGCCTGTCCGAAGGAATATTTCCTAGATGTATAAAAAGAGCCGTCGTAGTTCCTATTTACAAAACTGGTGACAAAGATCAGGTTTCAAACTATAGACCAATTTCATTATTGCCTTCGATTTCAAAAATCTTGGAGAAAATTATAAACAACAAGCTTCTTTCTTATTTGGAAAAGTACAATTTATTATCGAAAATGCAATTTGGTTTTAGGTCTAAGTTATCAACAGCGGATGCTGTTCATAGTCTTACCGATTATTTAGTACAGGAACTCGATAGTGGCAAAAAAACAATAGGAATATTCCTTGACCTTGCAAAAGCTTTTGACACAATTTCCATTCCCATTCTATTGCAGAAGCTTGAAAACATAGGCATAAGAGGAAATGAGATCAAACTCTTCGCTAACTATTTAGAGGAACGTACTCAATGCGTTAAAATAGGCAATATTTTTAGTTCTGACCAAAAAAATAGGTGTTTTGGAGTTCCCCAAGGAAGTATTTTAGGCCCGACCCTGTTTCTAATTTACATCAACGACCTGTGTAATTTAAATATAGAAGGAGGGAAAATAATCTCGTATGCCGACGACACAGCTCTCCTGTTTTCTGCTAACTCAGTTGATGAAGTCCTCATATACGCGCAACAAGGTTTCAATATTGTTAACTATTGGCTTCAGCAACACCTTCTCACTTTAAACACGGCGAAGACTAACTTTATTCAGTTTTCCATGCGTCATTTGCACTCATCTCATTCTAACATCATATATGCACATCACTGTACAAACCCTACAAATAATACGTGCGATTGCCCGGCTATTTCCATCACTAACACAACTAAATATTTAGGTATTGTAATTGACAAAACTCTTTCTTTCAAGCCTCATATAGAAATCCTAAATGGCAGAATACGTAAATTAATATTTGTTTTCAAAAAATTACGTTCTATTGCAAACTCAAAAATAATTAGGCAAGTTTATTTTGCCTTATGTCAGTCAGTATTAACTTATTGTATTACGTCATGGGGTGGCATTGCTAAAACATCACTACTAACCATTGAGAGAGCACAGCGAGCCATTCTTAAGGTTTCTACTTTCCGCCCTTTTCTTTTCCCCACAGACCTTCTCTATAAATCCTGCAAGGTACTAACAGTTAGGCAATTATTTATATTAAACACAATTCTCAAACAGCACGCCGCACTGCCATTCACCACACAATCAAAAAGACGGAAAGATATTGTTTGCGCGAAAAATTTACATACAAAACACGACTTCTCCTCTCGATTTTTTCTATTCCTCGGCCCACTCCTCTACAATAGACTTAATAAAAAATTAGATTTTTATCCCTTTACTTACAGTGCAACTAAAAAAATTCTACAAGAAGCCCTACTAAATATGTCTTACGAAGAATCAGAGGAATTATTAATAGTTATAAAATAATAAATGATTTATTTTAATTTGTAATTTAATTTTGAAGTGTAATTGTTTATTATGTTTATAGTACCAGTTAGCGTTGTAACGCCTGAAATACAGGAGGATTTTCATCCTAGCTCAGGTACCATTAATTTATATTTACCTTAATATTAACAATGTATTGTTAAATGTATAAATGTAACATACCATATTATTTGTATTTGAATAAAGATTATTATTATTTATTATTAATTATCATTTAAAATTTTGCAACTACCAAGTCTTAGATAACCCTTCAAAGTATTTTATGAACTACTGTTTACAGTTTATAATGAGAACGTTAAGCTTTACTACGCACATTAGCCAAAAGTAGCCGTTTTTCGCAAATATGCGTAGTAAAGCTTAACATTCTCACTTTAAACTGTAAACAGTAGTTCATAAAATACTTTGAAGGGTTATCTAGGACTTGGTAGTTGACCCGTTTCAAATAAATCATTTTAAAGAAAACCGAGACATTATTTAAAATTTTGCTACTACCAAGCCCTAGATAACCCTTTAAAGTATTTTATGAACTAGGTACTGTTTACTACATACTTTATACTACTACATAGTTTAAAGTGAGAACGTTATTATAAGCTTTACTACGCACATTTGCGAAAAACGGCCACTTTTGGAAAATGTGCGAAGTAAAGCTTAATGTTCCCATTAATCGCCCTATTCTCAAATAATAAACCGGTGGAGTGCGAGTTAAAGTCGCGCGAAGAGGGTTCCGTATACTAAGTATGGCGAACCCCCAAAATTTATTGTTTCTTTTTTTATTTTTGTGTGAAAATCTTAATGCGGTTCATAGAATACATATTCTTACAAAGTTTCAACAGTATAGTTCTTATAGTATCGGAAAAAGTTGCTGTGACATACGGACGGACAGACAGACAGACATGACGAATCCATAAGGGTTTCGTTTTTTGCCATTTGGCTACGGAACCCTAAAAACGATCTAAAGCGGCCTGTATCCAACGTATACCACTGACCTCACAACACATCCTACGTATTTCTTCATTTCCCTGATCTGTGGAGGGTAGAATTTGCTTTTCAAGTTTCATTCCCAGTGTCTTTGAAGTCAGAATCTGGTAAAATGCCCACGACAGAATGGCTAATATTCGTATGGAATAAGTTTGTTAATGGAATATTAAATTAATTGTGTGGATTGTTTTATTTTTATAGTTAAATGGCCAGAAGGGAGAAATAGCAGGTCTACTAATATTTTATGATTTAGAGACCGTTGTTTTGTGATATTATAGCTACTTAGGCAGCCTTTGAAGTCAAAGTAAAAAAAAAATCAATGTCGTTATTGTAAAATACTTATAGTTACCATTTTTATTTTATTTAGTGCAAAAGCTACAAACTACTAGCGTTTCGAAACGACCACTGCAGTTCGCGGTCAACGATTCGGAAAGCAAAGAAATAGACATTACGTTTGAAATAATTAAATTTTAAACAAAAAAAACAACTGACTTCAATTTTTTAGGAGTTTCTTCCATATGTCCAAAGTTCTTCATCATATCTTTACCAAATTAACATGGGACCAACTTGGTAGTTAAAGCTTTTAAATAAAAAAAAAATCAGTTCACAATTGGCGAAGATATCGTGTAACAAACATACATAAAAAAAACATACAGTCGAATTGATAACCTCCTCCTTTTTTGAACTCGGTTAAAAACAATACCCTCTGGCGCAGTCGGGTCAAAACCCACATACATCATAACCTTGTCTTCACAAATCACCAAAATAACAAAGGTTCAACCAGATTGTCCCTCGCACACCATGATTAATAAATTACACCCCAACATTTTTATTAGTGCTCTCCTTTGAATATAATACAGTTATTTAGCGGGCCGGAAATAAATAAATGGCTCGAGGCTTTCAAAGCAGGGCCCGAAATTGAATTTTACTCCTGTGCGTATAAGCGCGAAAGCCCTAATATGGTTCCGGTCATTGACGGAATATTTTGTGTACTAGACAAACAAATCAAAGGGAATGTGTGCAAACCTATCGATCTTTTCTAAATAAGTGATAAGCTAGCAACTTGCCACAGTTCTAAGTTCTGATTTTCTATGTACGCCTACAATGTTTGCACTACTGTCTGCCAAAAAAAGCAGTAGTAATGTTTTCAGGGTTCATGTAGTATGATGTACCTATGCATTTATTCCGCGATAGCTTTGTAATGCGTCAGATTTTGATGTATGGGATATCGTTAGAATTCTTACATCATCCTGAGTACATAACATGGGCAATATTTTTTTGTAAAGTTACCTAGAGGTAAAAACGGAACCCTTATTGGATCCCTCACTTGTTTGTCCGTCCAGATGGACGATGATAGATATCACAGCACAGCCACCTTTACTAAACTTTACTACGAAAGTACAGACCGATAGAGTTGAAAGGTACACATGTCAGTGATCCAAATACGAACGTATAACGTAAATATATCAATTTTAAATATGGGGTAAATTAACATTTAAAAAAAGTTTTATGAACCCGTGTGACATAAGTATCAAATGATTTTTATGAGAATTATAAATACATTTTATTTTTTAGATCGGTATTTTTGTGGTTATTTAAGAATATAGGCGAAAATTTACCATTCCCATCTTATATAATATATCCAAAGTTACTGAGCCTAAACTTTTGAATTTTTATTTTCAGTTTTGAAGTTAAAATAAATTTCAAGTATCAAATTAATGCCATTCTAAAGATCGAGTTAAAAACGCTGAAAAAAGCACGTTTCTTGTGTGACGACCCCCTTTTTATTTTTAACTTTATCTTATTTTTATTTTTTGTTGTTAAAGCGGCCAGAGTAATTACATAATCGGTGAAAATTTCAAGTGTCTAGCTATTACGGTTACGGGCTCTATCTCTTGAGATAGAGCCCTGTGATAAACGGACAGACAGACAGACGGACCGACGACGGACAGACAGCGGAGTCTCAGTAATAGGGCCCCGTTGGCACCCTTTGGGTACGGAACCCCAATAAGAGGCTTGTAAGAATCTTAAATATATATTTCTATATAATTTGAAGATAAAGTTTTTCAGGGTTATTTAAGAAAATAGATGAAATTTGACCACCTTTATCTACAAAACTTAAAATTAAAAAAGAAGACAGTTTGAAACCTTACCTAAAGAATTAATTCCATTGAAACCTATGAGTTTAACTCGCACTTGATCGATTGATTTATTTTTACTTTTAGGGTTCCGTACAAAAACTAAAAAAACGGAACCCTTACAGGATCACTCGTGCGTCTGTCTGTCCGTCCGTCTGTCACAGCCAATTTGCTTCGAATCTACTGGACCGAATCAGGTGAAATTTGGTAGAATGTTATAATCCTATGACCCAAACACATATTTGTAAAGTAAATAATTTTTGAAGTGAAAACTTCTTTAGCGGCGTTGTGCACTTTTATTGTAAGGGGTAAAAAATTTTAAACTCGCGTCAGGATACGTGTCCTGATCGAAAATTCGTAAGACGGAATGACAGCCGGCGTGGCGTAGGAGAGGAAGTATTTATATTATAATTTCGACTAAGCTGTCAGCCGGCTCGTTGGTCTAGGGGTATGATTTTCGCTTAGGGTGCTAGAGGTCCCGGGTTCAAATCCCGGACAAGCCTAAGCCAAGCCAAGCCCGTTGTGCACTTTTTTGTAATGGGTAAAAAATGTTAAACTCGGTCGGGACACTTTTTAATGTAATATAAATTGTCATGTTTGTGTACGATAGCGCAATAAATAAATATTGTATTCTACCACATAAATGATAGTACTTTTATACTGATAATTAAAGCAATTCGTGCAAATTTATTCCCTAACCATTCCAAAATATCAAAAATGCACAACGTTAATATTCAAGTTTTCACTTCTCCCGCACTCCCGGAGTGCAACGTTTTTTTTTTAAATAAGGGTGATTTTAGGGAGACAAATTAGGAAATTAAAAAACAAGTTTTGCATACCTTCCTGTGTCATATATCAAATGAAAAGGCTCGTTATGAGGATCTCAAATATATTTTTGTTGTTATTGTAAAATGAATAGCTTTGATTTTATTCATGAAAGAAGACGAAAAGTGACCATTCCCCCCCCTGATCTCCGAAACTACTGAGCCTTAAATTTTGAAAAAAATACAAAATAGTGTTCATTGCTTGTAGATTACAGGAAAACCTATAAAAATTCAATCAATTGTACGGAACCTTCTCCACGTGAGATTAACTCGCACTTGGCCGGTTTATTTGTAATAAATAGGTTAAACTTATATAGATAGTCATTGCAGTATTTTATTATAGTATTTTAGTATTTTTTATTATTATTAATTTTTTTAATTGAAAAGAATTACTGTTCGTCTATATCATTTACTTGTCACTGGCAGTGGGGAAGGAATAAGTCCTCAGATGTTGCATTCTGAAATATTGGTCCGGATTGTAGGCCCGTTGAGAACGGTTGAAAGGATCGACCAACTTGTTTGCTTTTGTAACTGTTTAAATATTTTTAAGTGTCTTAAAGGAAGTGTCAGATAAAATACAGAGTGGTTTTTATTGACTTAGCGAGCGAAGCGTCTCAGTTTCGAGATTTGCCAAAAATGCTTTTGCTCGTTTTGTCCGAACAACTTTTTCATCCGATAAACATCAACGACCCCCACACCTTGCGAGTCTGTCTTTGCAAATACAGACTCGCGAGGTCTATTAGTAGACATGGGTAATCTCGACTCCGAGAAGTGTTTCGGCTCACTGAATCTTGCTCCGCATCCGGTACCGACTAATCTTAATGATTCCTACTCCCTTATCGGCTCCAGATCCTTTGACTTGACTCCCGACTCCCGATTCCTCCCGAGACGCGGTGGAACCGAAACGCGGCTCACGGCTCGCGACCCGATAGGCGCCGCCGGTTCCCGGCGGGACCAAGATCGGTGCGGACTCAATAACTCGCGTGAGCCGATAACGATTACCGGGATTCAGTACGAGTATCGGCTCCTGTTGATGAATCGGCTCATTTAAATATTCGAATCCGGAGTTACCCATTCACAGCCCATGTCTAGTCTATCACACACACAGAGCCACTAGTCTACAAGTATCTATAAAAATATACTATCGTGTCGTGGAATTAGTATCTCATTGGCAGGCGAAGCAAGCAAAGCGTCTAAGTTTCAAGATTGGCCAAATATGCTTTTGTCCATCTATCTGTTTTCGCCTGCAAGACGCATTTTGAAAATGAAAATGAAAATTTTCTCACATTTATAATACAATTTTTTAGTCAAACGCGATTTTTGATTGGGGAGAAATGGGGAACTTTGCTTTGAACTTTAAGAAGAAAAGTTGTTCATTACGATGGACTGAATCACCTATCAATATTTTTTTATAACCTCAATTGTCCCACTGGGCAAAGGTCTAAGTCAAGCTAATAGCGTTCAATTCGTATTTTATCTAAAAGCACTTGCCTTGATTTCAGTCTCAGACCAGATCTGTGATTTTAGTTGACTCCAAACTTCCAGTTCCTGCTAAAGCTTCATCATTATCATCATTCAGCCGCATGACGTCCAAAAAGATTTCCAAAATGACTGATCTAGGGCGGCCTGCATGCGCTTTCCTTGGTCAGGTCGCCTGACCATCTTGTGGGTGGGTGTCCTACGCTTCGCTTGCTAGTACGCGGCCGCCATTCGAGAACCTTTTTGCCCCTACGGCCATCGATTTTCTGCAAAGTTTTGCAAACCAAACTAGGTATTCGATTTTATTTGCTTTATCGTTGAATAGCAAGTGCTTAAGATGTAGAACTGCTTCGGAACTTGTTAACCAATTAGAGTTGTTAGTTTTAATTTTATTTTCACGGAAGTAACTTAACGGTATTCATTATCAAAGTTTCATGGAGATTTTGTGTTCTTTTTCGTCTAAAGTGAAGGAGCTAGTGGTATTGGCACTAGCTCTGCTTCTATGATACACGAGTTCGACCCTCTCCAAGCACAAGTAGCGCGTGCTTGTCTCTCAGTTTGTACTCATGTTCATAATAGGTCCCCCCTAAGTTTGCTGTGCGTTATTTATCGAGGCAATTGAAACAAATTTGAGAAGTACACTAAGGACTTAATTCTATCATAGATATTGCAAAACAAAATCCGAAAGGGCGAGTGAAGATTGTTATTAAAATATATTTTAAATAATTACGTGTTTTTGTACGTAACTAAATATAAATTATACTTTCAAAAAAAAAAATTCTTCGTTTTTCTATTGAATATGTAGAGGTAAAAGTATTCGTACCAAAGTGCCAAACCCTGTTTGTACATAAAACCTTGAATTTTCCTCAAAAATATCCCTACGACTGCCTACAATGTCCACCCCAAAGTACTTCCCAACTCCTTGCCCAATCCACTCAGAAAGCAACATAAATCTAACTTAACCTGCCCTAACTTACGTACTACAACTCTCCTAACTTAATTCTAACTTCAGCTAAGTATATTTAACAGGGTTACTGTTTTAGAATTATGTTTATGATAGAAGAAATTTTTCTTAACGAGGTTTTGAAGTAATTAATTATAACTTACTAATATTTACTTACTAATTATAATTGGTACTTACAAATACTAACTTTGCAAGAAAAAAAATATTTATACTATTTATATAAAATGTCCGATTTTGAAGAAAATTGACTCACATGTTCCTTGATTTATTTATTTTTTTAAGTCGATCGCGATTTTTTTTGGGGAAGAAACAGGGAAGAACTTTGCTGTAGGGTTATTTATTGACGAATTTCAATCAAAGAGAGGCACACTCTAAGGACTTCATTCGACACAAGATGTTGCAAAAAAAATCCGCAAGAGGGGGAGTGGAGGGGGGAAGGGTAAATTCCCTGTAGTGTTATACAACGTGTTAATGAACTCACGCAAAACCTCTCAGATGGTACCTCAGCCCATGAAACTGAACAACTTATATATATTGAATAGTTCCTTAACCTCAGGAGTTTTTCCCTCTGCATGGAAACTTGCACATATTATTCCTCTTCCTAAGAAACCTAATCCATCCTTACACTTTCGTCCAATTTCTATTCTCCCCTTGCTATCAAAGATCTTGGAGCACTACGTGCTACAGCAGTTAATGGAACATCTTTCAAAGAACAGCCTTAAGTCCACATCAGTCTGGTTTTAGAACTGGACATAGCACCACAACTGCCCTTGTCAAAATAACAGATGACATACGTTATAATATTGAGAATAAACAGCTTACTGTACTGGTCCTACTAGACTTTTCCAATGCTTTTAATGCAGTGGACTTTGACATCTTACTCGGTATTCTTAGAACACTAAATTTCTCTGAGTCCTCTTTAGTTTAGTTCCGCTCCTACTTACGGGGTCGCCAGCAGCTGGTAAAGATCGCTCAGCATAAGTCTGATTGGTGTGAACTTGCAGCGGGCGTTCCTCAAGGAGGAGTGCTTTACCCGGTTCTTTTTTCTATTTTCATAGATAGTATTACATCTTTACTAACTTCTTCCTGTCATCTATATGCAGATGATTTGTAAATCTATGCGACCGCCCCTTTTGTCAATCTTCATCACGCTATCAGCGTCATTAATTTTGACCTTGCTGCTATAGCAAATTGGTCACATAGCTTCGGGCTTATGGTCAACGCAGATAAATCCCAGGCTATCATTATCGGCAGTCCTCATTTCATTAGCAAAGTCCACAACTCCAGCTTACCCAACACTCACCTTGACGGTAATATCATACCATTCGAATCAACCGTGAAAAACCTGGGGATAATATTTGATGAAACCCTCTGTTGAGGTCCACAAATCAACGAGGTGAGTAGGAAATTGCACTTCACTCCTTGAGAAGACTACAACACTTTCTTCCCATAAATACGAAAGCAATGTGAGCCCGTTCACTTTTGATCCCTCTTTTAGATTATGCTGATATTGCGTATTTAGACCCTACAGAGGAACTGCTAGATAAACTAGAACGCCTGCAAAACGTCTGCATCAGATACGTCTATGATCTTCGAAAATATGACCATATATCGGAATATAGCGAGAAACTTAACTGGTTACCTATTAGAAGCCGTCGTAACTACCACATACGCTCTCTTCTTTTCAATGTTCTCTTAAATTTTTCCTGTCCTAATTACCTTAGTGAAAAGTTTTCCTTTCAGCAAATTGACAGCCGTCTCCGCTCCGCTAACAGTCTTCGTCTTAATATACCTTCTCATTTTTCGCACTCTTATTCAAAATCATTCTCTGTTATGGCAGCACACCTATGGAATTCGCTCCCTTTGGATACTAAAATGGCATCATCCTTGGGTTCCTTTAAAAACAAAATTTTGAATAACTTTCAGGATTCGTGAGTTTCTTTGAGCTACCTGATTTCTTTTTCATGTTTTTAGTTTATATTATATGTAGGTTTATGTATACTTATATGTAAGTTTATTTTTACTAATATATGTGAAGGTTTAAATTTATATATATTTATATATTGTACATCTTTTATACTCTATTATTGTACTAGCCACTTCTGCCCCAAACTCATATTAGTTAAACATTCCTCTCAATTACTGGCCGATTGACTGGAAGAGATCCCTATATGGGATAAGTCCGCCGTTGTATGTTTAATTTTCTGTTTTATATCTGCTTCTGTTTTGTGTACAATAAAGCTTTATAAACAAACAAACAAACTTATGTTTTACTACTTTCACGAAACACAAAAAAAAAAACATTTGAATTTTCATACATTCTGATCATTGAGTCAATTTGAATGAAAATCTGAATTTTATTTTCATCATTTTGGAAATGTTGTTGAAAAAAAGTTGTTCAGTTTCATGGGCTGCGGTACCATCTGAGAGGTTCTTCGTTAGTTCATTGAGGCCCCTCGCCCACAGCGACTTTTTGTAGTAATTGTGTCGCGCGTTCGCATCGATACACGCGATGTGGACGCAAGCTGTGTACCCTCGCCCACGTAAACACGATTCAGTCGTGATGCAAACGCGATACTGTCGCGCTTCTGTCGCGATGCAAACGCGATTCAGTAACTCCGTTCTCCTCACGCGCCACCCTTCCGCCGTCCTCCCCCCGATTTCGTCCGACACGCGTTTGCATCGCTCCAGTCGCGATGCTGTAGCGCGTTGCAAATGCGACTAACGCGCGTTAGTAGCGATGCTGTCGCGCGTTTACGAAACGCGCATCGAAAAGTTATCGTGGGCGAGGGGTCTAACATGTTGTATATGGACAGATTTTACTGAAATGGTTTTGCTAAGCCAGAGGAAAGCAGAGTGTCGGTTATTCTATGGTTATAAGAGCTCGTGAGGTCTACAGTATCTTCTCACAAAATCACTAGTTTTGAATTCATTGAATTCTAGTAGTTAGCCTAGCTATAAGATGTATTTTTTTTAAATAAAACATTTATAATCAAAGCTTGTTCTTGGAAACATCTTGACTTTATAAACCTATTTATAGTGCTCAAAGTCGCCGAGGGCAAGTTAAAAATAAGTTTGGAAAATCCAAAAGTGCACGCCTCATAGTGGTCACTCAATTTTCACAATTAATCAATTTATTATGAACAAAATAAAAAAAATACTTTTAAATCTTCGCGCCATTGCCCACACAGAAAAGAAAGGTACTGCGCATGTATTGCCAATGTCAAGAAGAAAAGAAAAATGAAAAGATTAACATTGTATCCAGAAAAAGAATGGAAATTAAGAATGGCTAAAAGACAGATGCTAAACGCCGTAAAAAAAATTAAAAAAAATAATTGTCAATGTCAACGAACGAAACGATATACCAACGATAGGTGGATTTCAGTTTATTGCTAATTATAATTAAACTACTTTTAATTAGACCGTGATTTTCGAAAGGACTTCGCTTTAGATAATACTTAAGCGTATGAAAAAAAGAAGGGTTCGATTTGTTAAGTTTTTCGGGCGTTATCGTGACCACGCCAATTTCCATACATCCCGACATACGGAGGTCCACGAAATAATTTTCTTAAACACTTGTTTTATTATTTTAAAGAACAAAATGTCCTTTAAAAATATCATGACTGTTGAAACTAGTGTTTTTTCTTGACATTTGTGTGTAAATACTATTCTACAAGTACGATAAGAAATAAATACCGACATTTTTAGTTCGAAAAATCACTTGATTTTTGTAAGGCGAGAGTAGAGCATTACCTCAACGCTCCGCTTATGAGGCGTGCAATAGAAAATTAGTCTTGTTTAAGCTGAACGTGTATTTAGGTCCTCTTTCTACTTTATTATGTACTTGAAACGATGCATTATACAAGCCTTGTATTAAAAAAAACTAACAGTCCTTCCTGGCAGGGTGAGTGTTGAGTTTCTGAAAAAATATAGGCATGTGAAAATATCGATAAAACTAGTGTCTCTGTGAGAACAGTTATAGACCCCGCAGGGTCTACTAAGAGATCGCGAGCTCTATAACCATGCAATAACCGACACTTTTCCCTCTCCCCTGGCTTAGCACAGCCATTTTAGTGAAATCCGTCCATATATAACGCTACAGCAAACTGCGCCCTCCACTCACCCTTTTAGGTTTTTTTAGCAACATTTTGTGTTGAATAAAGTTATCAGTACTCCTCTTATATTTGATTAAAATCTGTCAATAAATAACGCTGCAGCAAAGTTCCCCCCTTTCCCCTTTTTCTTTCCCAATCAAAAATCACGAACGTCTAAAAAAATAAACGGGCAAAGCGAGTCGCACTCGTACACGAAGGGTTCCGTACCACCGTACAATGTTTTAAAACGCTGAAGAAACACGTTTCTTGTATGACGACCCCCTTTAATTTTTAACTTTATTTTATTTTTAGTATTTGTTGTTATTGTGGTGGTAATACATAATTTGTGAAAATTTCAAGTATCTAGTTCATGCCATTATGAAGATCAAGTTAAAAACGCTGAAAAAACACGTTTCTTGTATGACGACCCCCTTTAATTTTGAACAATTTTTTATTTTTAGTATGAAGATCAAGTTAAAACACTGAAAAAACACGTTTCTTGTATGACAACCCCCTTTAATTTTTAACAAAAATTTTATTTTTAGTATGAAGATCAAGTTAAAACACTGAAAAAACACGTTTCTTGTATGACAACCCCCTTTAATTTTTAACATTTTTTTATTTTTAGTATTTTTTGTTATATCCGCCACAGATACATAATCAGTGAAAATTTCAAGTGTCTAGCTATTACGGTTCAAGAGATAGAGCCCTGTGACTGACGGACAGACAGACAGACGGACAGACAGACAGACAGACGGACAGACAGCGGAGTCTCAGTAATAGGGTCCCGTTTGCACCCTTCGGGTACGGAACCCTAAAAATCAAGAAATTTGTGTGCCAATTTTTGTCATAGTCGGTTGAAAACTAGACCTGCAGGCAAGAACTGACAACAGTATTTTTGGCCAATCTCGAAATTGAGATGCCTCGCCCGCTCGGTCAATTGACAAGATAGTAGGTAGTTGTGAAGTTAGTCACTTTTACAATGTCCAACTTTTTTTTATCAGCCCCTATCCTATATTTAAACACTTCATAGGCTATATCAATTCACAGCTGGACATCACCATGCCGGGCAGGCAAAATTCAAATTCAAAATACAAATGTTTGTTTATTCAATTATTCCTATTTAATTATTCCTTTGCAGGCACTTTTGCACGTCAATAAGTTTTTTATACTGTGTTTTTTTTACGTGTTATTTTTCGCAACAACCACTGCTGTAAAGAAACGTCGAAAGAATCTCATTTACACAGTATTGGTCGCCTAAGCGCCACAAGGTTTTTGTCATAGTCTGTCAATTTACAAATACTTATAATATAATGTTAACACAATATAACATGAAATTCTTGCGAACGAGCTAACAAACGTAAATAAGAAATACTAATGAGTCAAACAAGCGAAGTCGAGCTGACCAGTCCCTTCCGGCAGCACTAGTTCACGAGTTGACGCACGGGCGGAGATGGGTTGGTGATCGCAGTCGATGGTAAAAAGATTTTGCCCAGAGGACGCTGCTACCCGTTCTCTCTTACCAGTTACCTCATCACCACACGGCCAACGCGTAAACACAAAAGCCTCCTTTTGTATTTGATTACTAGCATCACCATAGCTGGTTCTAAAATTGCTTACTTACTCCTGGCTCAGCGACCCGACGTGGATCTTGGCTTCTGAGGCGAGAGAGCGCCACAATTTCCTATTCTGAGCGATATCTTGCCAGCTGATAGATTCCATCTCCCGTAGAACAGCTTGCATCGTATCGCTCCAGCGATATCTGGGTCTCCTGGTCCACTGGTCTTCGGTCTGATACCTTTTCCACATAGGCTGCTTTTACGCCACGATCCTTCTTCATTGTTTCTAGATGCCTAAGCCATTGTAAGCGGAGCGCTTTAGTAACACTGATTATATTCGGCTCTTTTACCAGCTCCTCTACAATTGATAGAAACAAAATAAATCAGAAAATACGAATTAGTTTAATATTGCCTCCCAGACATATTTAATGAGGGATTTAATGAAGTATTAATGAAATCTTAATGAAAATATAATAATTTAAAATTAAAACAGATTTAGTTGCTTTAAAATATTGCTTGATAAAAATAACTAATTATGATCAGTTAAGAATTATAAATGACCCTATTTAAATATGCCTTAAGTTATGTCTTCTTGATTGTAACCAGTAAATCACATGTATTTTAGATAGCAGGCCACCCAAAATGGTAGCACAAAATAGTGTATAAAATCATATACTTATATCAACATATTAAGGTGAAGGTATAGGCAAATGGCCTTGAAGTGGCGCCCTCATTTGAAATAAATTGTTAACTCGTAAATATATAGATAATGTCCATATTGCTCTTCGTCATGCACTAGATAGCCCTTTAAATTATTTAATGAACCACCAATGAAAGTATTTACATTAGTCCGTCTAGCTTTAAAACTTGCCTCCGCCAAAAGTGGCCACGGCAAGTTTTAAAGCTAGACGGATCACCAATAATAGTTTCAACGGCAGTTCATAAAATAATTTAAAGGGCTATCTAGTGCATGACGAAGAGCAATATGGAAGTTATCACCATATTTACGAGTTAACAATTTATTTCACACTTCAAGGCCATTTGCCTATATCTTCACCTTAAAATTTAATAGGTACTACAAATTAAGGACGTAACTTGTGGATTAGCTGTATGTTTCCACAAGCTTTTAATTAATTTGCAAGTTTATCAAATCAAATCATTTATTAATATTAGCTTCTATATTAAAGGCCCATAGAAAAAATATTTATAGACTAATATAAATTTAATTATATAATATAAATTTCCTTGTTTCCACTTAGTTTCTTCATTTTGACCTGTTATATTTTCTTGCCTGAAAGAAATTGCTTAGCGAAAAGCCCTTCGGGAATTAAAAGGAAAGATTTGCAAGCCTTATACTGTGTCATATAACAAATAATAGGGTTCGTTATAAGGATCTCAAATATATTTTTGTTATTATTGTAAAAGAAATAGTTTTAATTTTTTTTCATGAAAGAAGACGAAAATAGACCATTCGCCCTGATATCCAAAACTGCAGAGCTTAAAATTTTGAAAAAAAAATACAAAATGTAGTTCGTTGCTTGTAGACTACAGGAAAACCTATGAGAAGTAAGGAACCCTCTTTACGCGAGTGTAACTCGCACTTGACCAGTTTTTTAATTCTTGATTTTTACTTATAATTTTTTTATACCTACTTGTCTTCTTTTTAGTTTGCTCGTTATTTTTTATACATAGTTTATGATGAATATTCATAGATAGGGGAGTTGGGGACTGAAAAAAATAATATCGATATCCATCCCATCCACCCCTAGCTCAGTCCTCTGTGGTAATTACATTAGCTCCCCGTGGATACAGCCTGAAAGCTTCAGAATTAAAATACACAACTTTATATCGTGCGTTTGTTTAACTAAAATAAGGTCTACTTAACTGTCTAATGAATAGGCTCAGTACTCCATCATAGTGGGGACTAAATATAACGGTCAAGTGCAAGTCGAGTTCTTACAAGAAGGGTTCCTTACCTCAGTACAATGTTTTAAAACGCCAAAAAAAAAACACGTATATTTATTTATTTATTTAAGGTGACGTGGGTTCACAATTTGCAATACCGTGCGTGTTTTTGAAAAATCACTGTTATTAAACTACTACAGTTTATTCCACAAATATTATCCACCGCGCTCTTGTCACCATTCAGATGCCAGCCGTCTTAGAACCAATCGGACTGGCACGAGATGATGGCAAGAGACCGGACGGAATGACCCTTGTGCCCTGGAGGTTGGGAAGACCGCTAGTGTAGGACGCCACATGTGTCGACACTCTGGCGTCTTCCCATATTAATGGCACAAGTGGAAAGGCTGGCACGGCGGCAGCTACCGCTGAATCCCTCAAACGGCGCAAGTATGCGTGCCTAGGAGAGGCATACATATTTGAGCCGTTTGGGGTTGAAACGTTGGTCGAGGTATCGGGTGACCAGAGGGCTGGCAATTTTTTAGCACAAAGATTAAGCATTGCCATCCAACGTGGCAATGCTGCCAGCCTCCTGGGCACTCTCCCGCAAGGGCAGAATTTGCGGGATATTTTTTATTTATAATAGTTTATACTTATAAGTAATTTATTTTTAGTATTTAAGTTGTATTAAGTTTTTTTTTAGTTACTTAGTTTTAGTTTAGTTATTATTTATTATTATTGTTGTACATGTATTTATATTTATCAGTAATAAAGGTCATATTTCACAAAAAATTTAAATATAAATCTTAAGGATTTTTTACAGACACCCACAATAGCCAAAACACGATTGAGCATTTTTGGCTCAATAGAAAAAATTCACAAACATACCTCTAAATTTGCTTAAATTTGCCTTTATAATACGTATTACTATTTTATACAATCACCTTTTTATACGAAAATTATACCAAAAAATGTATTATCTAAATATTTATCCGTTTTGGCTACAGAAAAAATTATAAATATAATGCATAATAAATAAATATAATAATAAAACACTGCGAAATATCGTCGAGCACGGCTCCGACCCTTCCTTCGCTCTCGACGAATATTTCACTGTGTTTTATTTATTATTTTTTTTGTATTATATTTATAATTTTTACTGTTTCTTAATCTTTAAAACAAGACTAAATTAATTTAAAAAAGAATTTATTTAAACTAATTTGTACTATACACGCTAACATAAACATAACACTCGTGCGTCCCAGATGACCTATTTTTCAAAGACGTCCAGCCACTGGTGTCGTAGAATAAATGGGAATATCTCGTAGCATACGTAAAGGTTTCAATAATTCAGACGCAATGGACATCCCTTGTTGGATCGTGGGTTTAAAGTTACTGGATTGGTCATCCAATAATTTTTAAAAATTAACCGATTTTAATAAAATTCCTATAGGACCATTTGACAAGTATCAAATTATTTTTTTGTCTGAAAGGGTTTCCAAACAAAAAAACAATTTTCCAAATCGGTCCAGGCCTCTTTGAGTAATCGAGAAGCATACTCAGCATCTCAGTTTCGAAATTGGCCATAAATGCTTTGTCCGTCTGTGTGTTTTCGCCTACAAGTCGCACTTTTTAACCGATTTTGACATAAATTGGAATGTTCCTAGATTTATTTAATTAGGGGGAAAAGGGGAACTTTAAAGGGGTAGCGTTTTTTATTGACGGTTTTAAATCAAATTTGAGAGGCACACTACTTCATTCTACACAAGATATTGCAAAAAAAAACAAAAGGGGGGTAGAGGGGGATAAGGGGGAAGTTTGCTGTAGCGTTATATATGAACGGATGATACTGAAATAGCTTTGCTAAGCCAGGGCGAAGGGTAAAGTTTTGGTTATTACATGGTGATAACAGCTCGCGAGGTCTACTGTTCTCACAGAACCATTAGTTAATTTAATTATATTTACAAAACCTATATTGTTTCTCCCTATTGTGCTCATCTACAGATCTTGTAATTTTAAATAACGTCTTTGACGGAGTTACATAGCTAAACTTTTTAGGGTTCCGTACCCAAAGGGTGCAAACGGGACCCTATTACTGAGACTCCGCTGTTTGTCCGTCTGCCTGTCTGTCAGTCTGTTACAGGGCTCTATCTCTTGAACCGTAATAGCTAGACACTTGAAATTTCCACTGATTATGTATTACTGTGGCCGCTATAACAACAAATACTAAAAATGAAAAAAAGTTAAAAATTAAAGGGGGACGCCATACAAAAAAAGTGTTTTTTCAGCGTTTTTACTAGATCTTTATAATGGCATTAAGTAGATACTTGAAATTTTCACACATTATGTTTTACTATGGCCGCTATAACAACAAATACTAAAATTAAAAAAATTTTTTTCGTGCAAGCTTTTATTATAAGGCCTAATCAAGCAAAACTAAATAAGCCTAAACTCTATAGGGTTGCGTCATTTTATCACAGCGTTCCTATATCCACCTTCCGCCTCCAGCATCAGATCAGCTTCTTGTTATAAAAACGACGGGTTGCACTCCGGGAGTGCCGGCAGAAGTGAAAACTTGAATATTAACGTTGTGCATTTTTGATATTTTGGAATGGTTAGGGAATAATTTTGCACGAATAACTTTAATTATCAGTATAAAAGTACTATAGTTTATGTGGTAGAATACAATATTTATTTATTGCGCTATCGTACACAAACATGACAATTTATATTAGGTACATTAAAAAGTTTATCTCTCAGCTAAACGAAACAGCAGGCGCAGGGAAACATTTTCGCCGCACCGTAGAAAGAGAGTGGGATACTTCCTCTCCTACTCCGCGCCGGCTGTCATCCGTCTTACGAATTTTCGATCAGGACACGTGTCCTGACGCGAGTTTAACATTTTTCACCCATTACAAAAAAAGTACACAACGCCGCTAAAGAAGTTTTTACTTCAAAAAAGTTAAAAATTAAAGGGGTCATCATACAAAAAACGTGTTTTTTTAGCGTTTTAAAACATTGTACGGAGGTACGGAACCCTTCATCTACGAGTCCGACTCGCACTTGCCCGTTTATTTATTGTAGCGGGAAGCTTCTACAAACCAATATCAGAGAGATCACATCCAGTATCATTTCCAGTCACAGTATATTCTAGTTTTATGCAGTAATATCGTAAAAAGCGAAGTTTTACGCAGCACACAAAGCGCCGCGCGGGCTCGTTTGCGGGAAGAGATAAAAGTGTATGACTTTCGATGCCAATTTGCCGTCTTAAAGATGTCAGGAAGTATTACCCTGTACCACAGACTCACGGTGAAAACATTTTCACGGCTTTCTTTTTATTATACTGCAGTATCACGTCTTTTCAGATAGATCCTAGGGCCATCAGACCCAAGTTTGTAAAAATTGGATAAGAGGCTCGGATGCTATGGTGGAAACACATAAATATCCACATTAATTCAATTATACATACTTATTTACTGCCAAAATCATTACCATTCCTTTTGGCTTTTCCGTAGTGTCATGACGTTAGTACTTACTATTCTTATTATTTTTTTTTATATTGGTACCTATCTCCTTTTGGATTCACGGATCTTTTCACCCCGGTCCCTTGAGAGGCATGCGTGGGAACACGTAGAGGCCCTTTGGAAAAGTTCATGTAACATGGAGCTCCCGCCTTAACCCATTCTTGGATAAAAAAAATATATACTTTTAAAAATTCCTTTTCTGCTTCGGTAAAAATTCTCTCGTGCTTTCGAATTCCAGTTTTCTGGTTGTTCTCGCCTGCATGTCGCATTTCTCGGTTCGGTTTCTCGCGAAATTTTGTGAGCAGATTCGATAATAATGTAGAATTGTTTGTCGAACATATTTTGGAATTTTCCAAAATGGCGGAAATATGGGGGCTGTAAACGTAAAAATATCATATTTCAGCCATTAGGAAAAATATAAAAAAATGTCATAAAACTCTTTTGTTATCCTTATAGACGATATAAGACGCAACTTTTTTAGCCAATAAACTTCAGGGGATCAGTATACATGTGAGGTCTACCTACAGCGCAAAGCTCCACAGAGTAAGTGGGTATAATTTATTTTTAAACAAAAAAAAAACTACCATCTTCATTATCTTTTAAGAGTTTATTCCATATCTCCAAAGTTCCATATCTTCATCATCTTCTTCTTTGTCTAAGCGCATTCCCTGTTGCATCCTCATCTGGGCTGCTTCAGAGCCCGGGTTGCGCTTTTCCGCTTTTTCTCCTTCAAGTATAACATGCATGTCAATGGTCACCCAAGGATGCCAAAGACCTTGAAAAATGGGGAAGAAATAGCCGAAACAGTATAAATGATTTGGCTTTAGTTTAACGACCGGCCGCCTGCCTGACGTCAACACTCTTTAGGAATGTATTTGTGTGAAAAGTTTTACAACCGGCCGCCGCCCGACGTTAACCCTCCTTGGGAATGCAATTGTAGCACGAGATGTTTGTGCTTAGTCCTTTAGTCGCCTCTTACGACATCCACAGGAAGAGATGGAGTGGTCCTATTCTAATCCGGAACCACACGGGTACAAAGTTCTTCATCATGTCTTCACCAAATTGTCAAAGAAAAAACTTGATAGTAAAGGCTTTAAAAAAAAGAATTATCAAAATCGATTTACAATTTATTGTCAAAGATATCGCGTAACATACATACCTACCTACAAATAAAACCGGCCAAGTGCGAGTTAAACTCGCGTGGAAAGGGTTCCGTACAATTGATTGAATTATTATAGATTTTCCTGTAATCAACAACCAATGAACTATATTTTGTATTTTTTTCAAAATTTTTGGCTCAGTAGTTTCAGAGATCAGGGGGGGGGGAATGGTCAATTTTCGTCTTCTTTCATGTATTCATGAAATATTAAATCATTGAAATATCATATCAAAAATATTTATTTTAGAAGTATAACAAAAATATATTTGAGATCCTCATAACGAGCCCTTTCATTTGATGTATGACGCACTAAGGTTTTCAAAACTTTTTTTTTAAATTTTCCTATTTGTCCCCTAAAAATGACCCTTATTTTTAAAAAAATATTTATTTACTTTGCACATGTGTATTTGGGTCATAGGATTACACCATCCTACTAAATTTCACCTGATTCGGTCTAGTAGATTCATAGCAAATTGGCTGTGATAGACGGACGGACAGACATACGCACGAGTGATCCTATAAGGGTTTCGTTTTTTCATTTTTTGTACGGAACCCTAAAAAAAGACATAATGGGTTTAATTAACAACCTCCTCCTCTTCTGAAGTCGGTTAGAAATTCCTCTTTTTGATTAGAGGTAAAATATGGATAGTACATTAACAGTATGCGATCGATATAGCTCAAATTATGCATACAGTACCTGATTGGGCATGCATTTTGAATGAAGCAGGTCGTTGTACTACAAGTCATTACTACTACTTCTGTCTGCATAAATTGTCTCGAAAATGTAGTAAATTTTTTCACGCTGGTCTGGAAGAATAGAACTAGTGGCTCTGTCAGCTTTAAACCTCACGTCTTACCATCATACTGCCAGCGTTGCACAGCGCCATCTATGTGATTTTTAAGGAACGTGACTTAGAAGGTCCCTCATTTTTCACACGCCCTACTATACTATAGTCAAAGAATATATGTATATACTACGCGTGCCTACGCTTAGTTAGTCTAGTCGATTACCGATCGCGTGGAACTCAAGTTGTAAAATGGGGCATTATTTGTTTTTAATGATGACTGATCCAAGTCCATCAAGTTCTGTATCAAAAAAACGTGTTTTAATTCATCGTCAAGCACGGGAAATGGCGAAAAATGTTCTAGAGATGAAATTTATCGACATATCTTAACGACATCAATAATGCAAATTCTAATTAGGTTACAACACTATCACATTCCTGAGCTCTACTTTCAACTCAAGCGCTATCTGTAGTAATAAAGTTAGTCCGCGTTTTAGAAAACGGTTTATATCAAATTGGACAAAAGGTACCTGTAAAAACATAGTCGATTATTCCAATTACCAATTAATTTCCCTATTCGAAAGCCAGTCGAAAATAGAATAAAACCATTTCCACAAACCACCCAACCCCGAATACCACTTTCCCTGGAATCGAACCAATTCAAAGTAACACAAAGGCTTTCAGAGGCGCGACATTGATTAAATCGTTTGTTTTCATAATTCAATATTAATTAATTCCTTTCTGTGGTAAGCGTAGGGCTGTCTCTTTTAATTTGATTTTTTTTTACCCCCAACAAAAAGAGGGTATTATAAGTAAGTTTGACGCTAATGTCTCTGTGGTATGGTTGGTTATTTCATGGTTATAAGAGCTCGCGAGGTCTACTGTTCTCAGAGAAATACTAATAAAAATATGGGGAGGGACGAGAGCGGGCGAACATATACCCATTGACTTGTGCACGGCGGCACACGGCGGCACTAGAACGGGGGAGAGGTGTGGGGACGGGGAACGGTGACGCATAATGTGCGTACCTTAGGAGATTCCGTTCTGTATGAATTACTCTTACTGTATTCTGTGCCAGGACAGAGAATTTTTTAGTAAGAATGGAAATAAGAGAAATCTCTGAACACGCCAAGTTGTTTAGTTTTTGTAAATGATTATTGTACAAGCAATAACTGATTTCGATCAATCATAGCTAGATTGAATCACCTTTCATACAAACAAAAAAAATTTATAATATCATAATCGCTTTCAGGCGTTATGATGCCATAGACAGATATGGTATGAGAAACTTATAACCCCGTCTTTATGCGTTGAGTAGAGTTTTGTCCGTTTATTTGTTTTTATTTCATGCTAGTTTGGGCTAAAATCTAACAAGTTTATTTGCTAGGCTAATTAAAAATCCTCCGACTGTTAATAACGCCATCTAGTGATGTGAACCGGAACTATTGATACGAACATGAAGTCGCGCTACGGATAGTGGCATCTATATATATGCTAGAGAAATCCCTGATTTTCAAGCGTTTACCCTCAAGAGAGAGAGATTAGTCCATTCGTTCGAGCGCTACGATGCCACAGACAGACAGACAGATAGACAGACCGACATTAGCGTCAAACTTATAACACCCCTCTTTTTCTCGGGGGTTAAAAAGATAAATTTTAACAGATTTAATTTTGGGCGGGCTCGGGCTTCGCCTTCGCCACGTGACCTAAAATGTGCGTGAGTCTCATATCTTGTGCGATTTTGTTTTGCCAACCCTAGCCCTGTGAACGAACACTTTGCAAGTGGTGACGTCACTTTGTTGTAGCGTGACGAGGTCAAACGAAGCTAGTACGTAACGTAATCCCTCAAAGTGAGCGAAGTAAGGGTTGGATCACATCTATCAGCACGGAACAGCACTTTCCTATGCTGCTATCCTTTTCTGTCGCTCAGAAAAGTAATTTGCTAGAGCGAGAGAGAGCGACGGAACGCTGTAGCACGGTCGATGCTGTCATCGCCGCCGGACGTCATGCATCACCCCGCCCCGCACCGCGTGCTTCCCCTGCACCCCTGGCGACAAACGTGAGCACGTTACTACCACGTGCTTACGTGACTGCAGCCAACCTGCCTCCCGGGAAACAGCAGTCATCTCAGATGAAGTTAGCATCGACAAAGGTCCTAGCTTCTGAATTAGTTCAGGGAAAGGAAAACGTCGATAATGAGGGCTTCACCAAAGTGACGAGAAAGCGGAGGAAGCCCCCTTGCAGAAATAAGTGCGGCACAACACTCAGCGATCCCAACATGTTACTGCGTGCTGCCGTACCAATGACCCTACTCTACGTGTCCCGCCTGCATTACTCTACGAAGAGTAAAGACCTGGTGGAGTACATACGAGTCAAGCTCATCTTGAGAATCGTAAAGTTGGAATCGCGTCACAACGTGAATTTTAATTCGTACGTGGTGCGTGTTCCAACCACACAGCTGGAGCTGCCGAGAGGTGTCATCTTCTGGCGTTATCGCGGGAGGCTACAGGACACCTCGACATCGTGCAGTGCGTCACAGACTATACGTACAAAGTAGTGCTGGTTTTAAGTTTTTATATTATATTATATGTATGTTAGTCTATAAGGTATATATTGATATGGGCCTCTCGGCAAGGATGTTTATTGTATGTACACATTTATAGCCTGAAATAAAATGATTTAATTTAATTAGACCACT
Organism: Acrobasis repandana; assembly: GCA_963576875.1. NCBI lineage: Eukaryota > Metazoa > Arthropoda > Insecta > Lepidoptera > Pyralidae > Acrobasis > Acrobasis repandana. The sequence goes on along the minus strand of OY756241.1, from coordinate 7,266,309 downwards.
ACCGCTTCTACTAACGTTGTATAATCAGTTAACAACAACGGAAGCACTTTCTGAATGCAACAATCTCCAAACGATACTTCCTATAACTGAAAGAACTCGTATAAAGGTGGGAACACATTTCTTGCAATCCAATAAATGTTCCGCATAGAACAAAAGCTAGAAGAAATGGTAAAAAGTGGGACGAATGCCTGAATGTGTGAGGTTGCGCCTCATAAACGTCTTCAAACTATCATAACTCAGCTGGAGAACAAAATAGAATGGAACAGAATTGTGACTCGTTTGTGCGTCCTAATTTTTTTAATGAGCGAATTAACAACACAGCTTATATGTTTAGACTAAATCCATCAAATAATAAGTTAGTATGTATGTTCAACGATAATTTGAGTAACTTTGAGCAAATCTCTATGAAGAACAAGAAATAATTGAGTCAAATTGGACAAGCAAGGTTTTGTTGACATATGGGTTTGTAAGAGACAATTAAAGGCACTATTTTTATTGACCTTTCGTGATTCCTAATTCCAGTTTTCCGGTTGCATTTCTCAAGTTCTCAACCGATTCTCTAAAAATTTTATGAGTGGGTTCGGTAATTATGAAGAACTTTGCTGTCGAGACAGTATTTCGAAATTTTTCAAAATGGCGGAAAATTAGGGGTAAAATATATAATATTTAAGTCATTTCGAAAAATATTCGAAAAGGTCATAAAACTTTTTGATTACCTTTATTATGACGCAACTTTTGTCTGAACAACTTTTTCATCCGATAAAATTCAAGGGGTCAGTATGTGAAGGGCTCTGCAAGGACAGACTCGCGAGGTCTGCAGCTCGCAGAGAAACTAGTTATATAAGTATATACTCGTACTTGAGTAATCGTAAAACAAACATACAATTTACTAACGGCAAGTCATTATCCATTCTCCTCAGGATTATATTATTCTTACCTGTGCGAATGATAATAATGTTGAATACCATGCGATTATTGGCTACCGCCATTTTATGCATAACCTCCTCAGGAATGCATTTGTGCGAAAAGTTTACAACCAGTCACTGTCTAATGCCAACCCTTGTTGGTAAAGCAGTTGTTGTATGAAATAGCTTAGTTCTTCAGTCGCCCCTTCATCTACAGGAAGAGATTGAGTGGTCCAATCACAGCAAAGTGTTACATCTGTACCTAGTTTTAAGTTGTGTTGGGGGTTGAGATTTTTTACTCATGATTTTGTGCAAGGTCTGATATTGGCTTTTTGTTTTATGGCGGGACCTTTGTCGACCTCTGCTCAAAAGTGTGGAAGGCGAACTGATTTCGAAGGGACAAGTGACCAGGGCATGATTTATTTCACTTTTTACTCCTTTAGCTGATTCCTTGGATTTTTATAAGGGTTTGTCTTGTTTTTGTTTTTTGATGCAACAATAAATCAGATTATTAATGAAAAAATTGTTTCTCTTTTCATTTCATTTATTTATCAATCTATCATATTACATTTACAGTTTAACACCAATACATAATATGAGAAAAACAGATTTTTTTGTTTCACGCACAGCCGTTTCAAGACAACCAAAAGTTCTGGTACAAATTTCTCACGTTTTTTTTTTCACAAGAGAATGTGCTGATCACTTCAACTGTAACTTTAAGAATTAAGTATATTTTTTTTTATGAGAAGGCTGCTACCTCTATCCGTGGCGGAATGGCCGCCTGTGCTGAAGAGGCTGTCAAAATAAATGTTTTTGAAAAAAGAACAATATAAAATTCTTCAAACAAGTAAATATTAAAAATAAAATCCACACAGCCAACTGCGTCATACAACAGCATGCCTTAGATGCTAATAAAAACATAAAAAACTGCCATCTTGGTCTTTCTTTAAATTTTTAACATAGTGTCATTTTCAGAATTAAGACGATTTAACGACACCTCTCAAGCTAAAATCCATCAAGTCGTTAAGGCTGCAGAGCGTGCCAATGAAATATACATACATATACCTATATAGACTCAAAAAACACAACCCTCTTACTGGTGCAGTCGGGTAAAAAGGCGTGAATAAATTTTTTCAGAGTTGTCATCGTGCATGTGTCACTCCTGATGTTAAATGCGTCCATAGGCTACGGTAACCAGTTTTATGGCATTTTTGAATTTTTTTTTTTTGAAATGGCTAAAATATTATATTTTTTGAAGCGAAAACTTCTTTAGCGGCGTTGTGCACTTTTTTTTTGTAATGGGTAAAAAATGTTAAACTCGAGTCAGGACACGTGTCCTGATCGAAAATTCGTAAGACGAAATGACAGCCGGCGCGGCGTAGGAGAGGAAGTATTTATACTATAATTTTGACTAAACTGTCAGCCGGCTCGTTGGTCTAGGGGTATGATTCGCTTAGGGTGCGAGAGGTCCCGGGTTCAAATCCCGGACATGCCCAAACCTTTTGAAGTGAAAACTTCTTTAGCGGCGTTGTGCACTTTTTTTGTAATGGGTAAAAAATTTTAAACTCGCGGCAGTACACTTTTTAATGTAATATAAATTGTCATGTTTGTGTACGATAGCGCAATAAATAATAATAAATATTGTATTGTACCACATAAATGATAGTACTTTTATACTGATAATTAAAGCAATTCGTGCAAAATTATTCCCTAACCATTCCAAAATATCAAAAATGCACAACGTTAATATTCAAGTTTTCACTTCTGCCGGCACTCCCGGAGTGCAACCCGTCGTTTTTTTTTTACGTTTTCAATCCTCATATTTCCACCATTCTCAACAAGAACATTCAACATAATTATTATCGAACCTGATTACAAAATTTCACTGTAGGCGAGAACAACCTGTCTTACTTGACTTGACTTACTGTCTTCTGTGTTGGCACGTGGTGATTTTGAGAAAATCCTCCCTTTGTTGAGAGGCCTTTAGCCCAGCAGTGGACTGATACAGGCAGTAATGAAGATGCTTGTTTACCCAGTTGTAGGTATATGTATAAAAATAAACTGTTTACTGCTTTTTATGAAATACATATAAGGAAAAAATACGCAGATAAGTACGTAATTTAGTCAGTCACTGAACTGGGTAAAAAGGTACGTCGTTTTTCCACTTGATTTAAAAGATTCGACGTACCATAAAACAATATTATTTCCGTTATAAAGAAACGATCTCTCTTTGTCTGAAATTAAATGCGTTGTTATTTTTATATGGAGTATTATTCGTATTTTTGTATGTTTTTACATTCTAGGGAATAAAAGAGTTCTACTTTAAATACGCTCTATACTGGTCTGGGACATAGTACAAGGATGGGGTATTCTCTTCCTGCGATGGCCCAACACTACGCTACGAATGTCACTTTAAGACCGTACCTGAATTTTCCAGGGCTCAGTGCTGCCCCAATTTAAAATAAATCATTTAAAAAAAATGGAGTCATAATTTAAAATTTTGCTACTAACAAGTCCTATTTAACCCTTCACAGTATTTTATGAACTACTGTTTACAGTTTAAAGTGAGAACGTTAAACCTTACTACGCACATTTGCGAAAAACGGCCACTTTTGGCAAATGTGCGTAGTAAAGCTTAACGTTCTCATTATAAACTGTAAACAGTAGTTCATAAAATACTTTAAAGGGTTATCTAGGACTTATTGTAGTAGCAAAATTTTAAATAATGTCTCCGTTTTCTTTGAAATGATTTATTTTAAATGCGGGCAGCACTGGACTCCGGAAAATTTAGGTACGGCCTTAAGTGTTACCACTGATTGTTCTTTTCAGAAAATTTAAGGACTTTCTCATTTAGTTAATGAATATACTGTAAAATACTAAGTAACTTAACTATTTCGTAATATCACGTGATTTACCTATTTTTTATTAACATCATCAGGTCTTTTTTAGTCGCTACTGCAAGAAAACAACCCTCTCTGTACTACCAGATCCATATATTAGCCAGAGCAGTTAGAAGATTTAGCCTATACTTTCCACGCTGGCCAGACGGGTTTGAGAGGTCTAACTGATGTTTATAAGCTTTGTTTAGCTTGTGTTTCCTTTTTTTATAAATTTATTTGATTCCATTATTCCATCTTAACTGTTAAGGGCAAAGACGTAATATAATATGATAATACCTGCCTATAACAGAATAATAATTATTTTATAATTTTTAGGGTTCCGTACCTCAAAAGGAAAAAACGGAACCCTTATAGGATCACTTTGTTGTCCGTCTGTCCGTCCGTCCGTCCGTCTGTCAAGACCCTTTTTCTCAGGAACGCGTGGAGGTATGAAGCTGAAATTTATATCAATTACTCAGGTCTACTGTCCCTTGAAGCTGTGAAAAAATCAAACTTCTAAGCCAACGCAATCAAAAGATACAGCCGTTTATGCCGCAAATTTTCGACACTTGCAAGGGAATCAAAACCTACAGGGTGCTTCCCGTGAACTCAGAATCTTGAAATTTGGTACGAAGCAACGTCTTATAGCATAGATAAAGGAAAAATTACGAAAACCATAAATTTTTTGTTACATCACATAATATTTTTTTTTTTAATAATTTTAAACTTACTACCCATTTCCTCATAAACGCGTAGAGGTATTAAATTGAAATTCATACCAAATACTAAACCTTGCAGGTTTGTACGGAACCCTCGGTGCGCGAGTCCGACTCGCACTTGGCCGGTTTTTTTTTAATACAAAAGGTAAAACTTAATGCTAAGCATTGTCTACCAGTTCACCTTACACATAGACCTTACACCTTACACCTTAAAATCTAGTTATACAAGAATTTGTCTCTTCTCATCGAAAGCACAGACTACTAGTACACACAATGAAGGGTCATCACTTAAATTCTAAACGCAAGTACATATGTACTGGAGCTACCATGATACTTAATTAACATAAACATTAAATGCTATAGAATTTTTCGTGTAAAATTGGAACAAATGAATTCCTTGTAAGCGACACAAAAACTTACGTAACAGACGTTTCGTAGAATTTACTTTATGTATCGGATTGTTGCTGGCATTTTGACGTGAATTCTACTTAATTAGGATAAGGGCTCTTATGTAACGAAAACAGACAATAATACAAAGATTGTTTAATTAAAAATAACGGCTTTTACTTTCGTGTGCCGACAGTTTTACGTATAAATGTTAGGTACGTCAGTTATGAGAATCGAATAAACGAGCGAAATTCTCTGAGCCTACTTGCCTAATTAGGCAAGTAGGTTCGGCAGTTACTGTCATCATCATGCGAGCGTATTCCCGGTTGCAGCCTCAGCGGTAACGCTTCAGAGCCCGGGGTCCGCTACCTAACCTAGGTAATTTGACGAGATTACTGGTCTTTTACAAAGAGCGAATGCCGTCTGACCTCCGCAACCCAAATGGTAGACCAGAACCAATCCTAGGGTTAAACAAACGCTAAATGGCGTTTGGGACCCAAAGCTTTGCGAGCCTTCCGAAGCACGGAATCATCTTTCTTTTCCAATTGAACAGGTGATTCAAGCCTGCAATATCCTAACCAGACTGGAAACAACTTTTCCAGTATGCTTCCCACTGAGATTTAAACCCATGGCCTCCGGATCACAAGGCAAACGCTTTGAACAATGGACCACGGAGGTAGTGGTCTTTGAGGGATGCCTATGTCCGTCAATAGCTCTTCTGCAATGAGAAGATGATTATAAATAACTGTAACCTCCAACTTTTCTAACGTTCTAATACAAAAACGTAACAAAAAGTTTGCAAAACATGGTAAGGTCGAATAACGGTATCAAGTGACATTTCACTGGGGTGACATGTGGTAGTCGCGTGGGAATCTAGACAAAACAGACATTGTCGGATCCAATGTACGAAGAAAAGTGTAAACATCAGTGTAAATGTGACGTTTAAATTAACACATGTTGAAATTCTTAGTATAATGGTTGCGTGGTTTACTTTCATTAGATGCTTTACTCCGAGTGATAGCAGTTTGGACTTTCACGGTTTTTAAGTTTTTAACCATAGGTGTAGGAGGAATAAAAACTATACGTAAATGATCTGTAATGTATCTGGATGTCGGGTTTGCACGGGTTGTTTTCTTAGAAACTACTAGATATTGAATTTAGTTGATGGTGAAAAATATAAAAACAAACATGAGTTAGATATTTTTTTAGGGATGAATAGAAATTAGTCATCATCAGGTCTTTCTTTAGTGTCCACTGCAGGAGCACGACCCTCTCTACTACCAGAGCCATGTGTATTAGCCAGAGCAGTCAGAGGATTTGGCCTACTTTCTCCACGCTGACCAGACGGGTTGGAGAGGTCTCATTGATGTTTAGCTTGTGTTTCCTAAGTCGCCTGCTACGTCATCCACGGAGGAAGACTTGGAGTGGTCCTATTCTACTCTGCCGGGAACCACACGGCGCCTACTAGAAATAAGTAATTACATTGTTTTATTGAAATGCAATGTCTCAAATGAAAGGGTCTAATTAATTCTAATTAATAAAAAAAAATAAAAAATTCTAACTAATTCTATAGTAATCTAACTTAGTAAGTAATTACTTAAACAGAAAGAAAATGTAATTGAAAAAACAAAGTTCTTAATTTGTGATAAAGGAATAACTACTTGAACTCTTGGAAACCTCTTGACTGGATTTGGCTTATCATCATCATTATCCGAGCGTATTCCCGGTTGCATCGTCAAAGGTTACGCTTCAGAGCCCGGGGTCCGCTACCTGACCAAGGCGATTTAACGAGGTTACTGGTTTTTACACAGAGCGAATGCCGTCTGACCTCTGCAACCCAAAGGGTAGACCAGAACCAATCCTAGGATAGGTACAAACGCTAGATGGCGTTCGGGACCAACGGCTTTACGTGCCTTCCGAAGCACGGAATCATCTTTCTTTTCAGATAATCAGGTGATTCAAGCCTGGAATATCCTAAACAGACTGGAAACAACTTTTAACAAAGTATGCTTCCCAGTGGGATTTGAACTCATGACCTCCGTATCACAAGGCAAACGCCTTGACCACTGGACCACGGAGGCAGTCATGGATTTAGCTCATGTACGCACTTTAAGCCGAGCCAGTGTTACTAACACTTAAAATGTAATAATATTATGTGACCCTGCTGATGGTTGAAATAAATGATTTTTTTAAGGAATAAGATATGGTCGAGAAATTTTGACATGCAGGAGGAGGGGGGTTCACGCGCATCATGTGTTATTTTTCACCATTTCCAATTTCTATAAACTTTCAATCCACGGCAATCAGAAAATTGGCAATAGGTGATTTTCCATTCTGAACCAGCCGGGCGGCAGTCTATAAATATTTTCTACAGAATGGTATTGTTATTAACTTCAAAACTTCATATATCATAATCAAAATCCAAGAATTAACGTTTAGCGTACGAGTACCTGCTTTCAAGTTGTTTATATCTCCCGAGAATTTCAGTTGCCGCTAATATACGCTTGAAGTTCTAAAATCTGAAATTTCAACGATGTGGCGTTCCTTGCTCAAGATTTCAGTCGTGTATAGATTATGATAAGAATTTTCTCTACACATAAAGATGTGCAGCATCATATTATTATAGAAATAACCTTTTTAGCCCCAGACAAAAAAGAGGGGTGTTATAAGTTTGACGCTGTCTGTGGCATCGTAGTACTCGAACGGATAGACCGATTTCGGATCAGAGGGTGCGAAGAATCCCTGAGTTTGACCCAGCTGCCAAAACATCCAGAAAGTTTGCAGGTCGAATGTGGATGAGTAGCTCAGAACCGTGGTAAAAGGCATTCATTGAGAGGTCTATTCCTAGCAGTGGGAGGATCAAGGCTAGGAATTATGATGATGAGCCTTTTGACTCAGAAAAAAAACTAAGTTTTATTAGGAATATTTAGGGCCAAACAAGGAATTCTATCACATTTTTTTTGCACAAGAATTTCGGCTTTTAATGAAAATAACAATTGAAAAGTTTAACCGTAACACACGACCCTTGAGACGAGACTGCACCCCTTTAATTCAGCTTTACAAGTGGGGGAAGCCACCCTTTAATAAGCATTTTATACAAGTACTTACGACAGGTTTTTGTTCGGAAGTAACTGGCCTCTATTTAATTATCTTGAGAATAAAATGTCGTGAAATGTCTTCACGAGATGTTTGTGCTTAGTCCTGTAGTCGCCTCTTACGACACCCACAGGAAGAGATGGAGTAGTCCTACACTAGGCCGGAATCCACACGGCACTAAGTAGATGACCGAGCGAGCGAAGCGTCTCAGTTTCGAGATTGGACAAAAATGCTTTTGTCCGTCAGTCTGTCTGTCTGTCGGTTTGTTCTCGCCTATAGTTTATCAACCGATTCTCGTGAAATTTTATAAACAGGTTCAAAATTCATATAGATTTTTTTTGTTGATTCAGTTTTCGAACATTTTTAGAGTTCTGTACCTCAAAAAATACGGGCAATTTTTTTTTTATATCTTTATTATCATAGGATATTTATAATATCTCTTAATAATAGTCACTTTGTTTTGTTTTGCACAAATGTTGACGTCAAATCGTTACTTAAAGCTAAGTTTACGCCGCTTCCTAGGCGCAAGTGCAGAAGAAGCGGCAACAAACTGCACTGCACGTTTTCTACAAAGACGTCAACTAAGAAACTAAAAACTTAAAATTAGTTATATAGATGGACAGAGATTACATTGTTTATTATGTCATAATTAAATTGAATTATAAGAATTACGAAATTTAAAATAATGTCAATTTGTAAATTTAGTATGTACCAATGTACCTAAATTATGACATGTCTAAGTATACAAACCTTTAAGAGGGACCCGCGCCAAGCTCAAGGCAGACCTTTTTGTCTTAAAGATAGTCATCGGTCCTATAATAAGCCTTCTCACAAAGTACTTTCTTTACATAAGCTTTGAATTTTGACCGATTCTGACAATTTATTATAAAAAAGTATACACTTCCCCATAAAAGACTTACTGACTGTATTCAGCCTGTAATACGGGCTAACTAAGTCATTCTTATTACGTAAGTTTCTATCTGTAAAATCACTTACTTTATTGAACATGGAAATATTTTTCCTTACATTCATTATATTTTCAAATATGAATTGTGATGCAAAAGTAAGTATACCTATTTCCTTGAATAATTCCCTCAGTGAGTCTCTCGATCCTAAACCGTAAATAGCACGAATTGCTCTTTTTTGTAAAAGAAAAATAGTCTGAATGTCGGCTGCACTCCCCCATAAAAGTATCCCGTAAGACATTAGACTGTGAAAGTAACTAAAGTACGCTTGTCTAGCAGTTGCTACATCTGTCAATTGTCTTATTTTCCTAACAGCGTAAGCCGCAGAGCTAAGCCTATTAGAAAGTTTAGTTATATGAGCGCCCCATTGAAGTTTCGAATCAATTGTGATTCCTAAAAAGGTAGTACTTTCAACCAGATCGAGTTTCAGACCATTAATTAGTATGTCAACGCAGGCTTGATTCACATTAGGAAGAGAGAATCGAATTAAATTAAATTGCGAGTCGGACTCGTACATGAAGGGTTCCGTACCACCGTACTATGTTTTAAAACTTTGAAGAAACACGTTTCTTGTATGACGATCCCCTTTAATTTTTAACTTTATGTTATTTTTAGTATTTGTTGTTATAGGGGTCATAGTAGTAATACATAATTGGTGAGAATTTCAAGTATCTAGTTAATGTCATTATAAAGATCGAGTTAAAAACGCTGAAAAAAAAAAACACGTTTCTTGCATGACTACCCCCTTTAATTTTTAACTTTTTTTTTTTTTACGAGTAGTATTTATTGTTATAGCGGCCACAGTAATACATAATCGGTGAAAATTTCAAGTGTCTAGCTATTATGGTTCAAGAGATAGAGCCCTGTGATATACGGACAGGTAGACGGACAGACAGACGGACAGACAGACGGACAAACAGACGGACAGACGGACAGATGGACAGACAGCGGAGTCTCAGTAATAGGGTCCCGTTTGCACCCTTTGGGTACGGAACCCTTAAAGAACTTACATGATCAAATTGTGGTCTGTCTGTCTGTCTGTCAAGAACTTTTTCTCAAGAACGCGTGGAGGTATCAAGCTGAATTACTCATTTCTACTGTCCCATGGAGCTGTGAAAAAAATCAATGTTTACATAATATGCGTTTGGGGCAGAAGTGGATACAGAAAGATTCAGTACAAAAATATAAACAATATACAAATACATACAAAAGTACCTTTAAACCTACACATTTTTTAATCCCCGAGAAAAAAGAAGGATGTTATAAGTTTGACGCTAATGTCTGTCTATCTGTCTGTCTGACGGTCAGTCTGTCTGTCCATCTGTCTGTGGCATCATAGCGCTTGAACGGATGGACCGATTTCAATGTTGTTTTTTTAACGTAAAAGCAAGTTCTCTTGCGGTGGTTCTTACCTATGTTTGATGAAAATCGGTTCAGCCGTTTAAAAGTTATTGCAGGTGAACGCTGGAAAGTCAGGGCTTTCTCTAGCAAATATATAGATGGCGCTACGGATATCAAGTCATATAGGTAGTTTCGCTACCAGATGGCGTTCTTGACAGACGGGGGATTTTTTAATTTGTCCAGCAAGTAAATTTGTTTTATTAACCTATTTCTTCCCACTTTTGGGCATAAGTCTCTCCCATTTCCCCCCATGCGGCCCGGTCCACTGCCATTGCCGACCAACCACGTTTAAATGCGCACGGTCGTCGCGCCATCTCTTTCTTCAGCAAATAAATTCAAAGAAATATGTACTCAATGTGGCTAACGATATGGTTTAATTTAGCTCACGTCAGAACTCAGCACCTTTTCAGCACCTATACATCCATTGCAAGCCATTTTCATTCTTATTACTTTGGACATACTATTCGTATAACTGAATTTACTACCCGGAGGGGCCGCCTGCGCGCATAGTAATAATGTAGGTACATTTTCGATACCTAAACGGGGAGTGGCACAGGCCTGATGTAAGTCAGCATTAATCCAGCGTAAGTAACGCAAACATTTTGATTGAAATCTTTCTATACAAGGACCCTATTCCATGATATGATGATGATGACAATACAATAAGTCCAAAAGGTAGCAGGTTCGATCTGGTCAGGCATGACGATAACAAAGCAATCGGTAAAAAACTTGATCTTACGCGGTTAAGCAAGGTTAGTAACATCGTAGTATATGGTGGGTTGTCAGATAAAACGTCATTAAACACGCTTACAATTATTAGTAATTGCACGCCTCATAAGCGAAGCGCATGAGGTAGTGCTCTACTCTCGCCTTACAAAAATCAAGTGATTTTTTTAACTAAATGTCTCTATTTATTTTCTATCGCACTTGTACAATAATATTTACACAATGTCAAGGAAAAACACTAGTTTCAACACTTATGACATTTTTAAAAGACATTTTGTCTTTTAAATAAATAAAAACAATATTTAATAAAATCATTTTGTGGACGTTCGTGTGTCTGTATGTATGGAAACTGGCGTGGTCACGATAACTCCCGAAAAACTTATCTGATCAAGTCCATTTTTTTTATACGCTTCAGTATTATCCAAAACTAAGTCCTTTCGAAGATCACAGTCTAATTAAATGTAGTTTAATCGTAATTTCAATTTAATTGTGAAAAATGAGATTATGAGGCGTGCACTTTTGGATTTTCCAAACTTATTTTAATATGTACACTGTACGAGTAATCGTACTATACCTAAATATTGGTACACTCAAGTTTCTTATTAATAAATGTATTCTTTTCTATTTTCGGTTGGGCTATCTATAATTTAGAGCTATGCTCTTTTCGGTGGAGTATGAATTCTCATCCGCCAGCTGTTTTATTTCGCTGTGCGACACGACGTTCACCTTCCTCTTTATCTGTTTCATGGAGCTATGCCTCGGTCTTCCTGATCCTCTTTTTCCTTCTTCCTTTTCTTCAACGATAGTCTTTATGAAGTCGTCGTGTCCTACAAGATAACCTAACATATTTCCTCGTCTATTCTTTATTATATCCAGAATGCACCTTTTCTCTTCTACTCTTTTCAGGACCTCCTGTCAAAAGGTTTGGTCCTCCTTTCGGTTAGGCATTAGGTTATAATTCAACCAGCAAACAAAGTTTCCTAAATCAAATTAGACTGGTCTATCCAGCGTTTGTATCTTTATAATTATTTTCGACGATAATTGCACGCCTCATAAGCGAAGCGCATGAGGTAGTGCTCTACTCTCGCCTTACAAAAATCAAGTGACTTTTTTAACTAAATGTGTCTCTATTTATTTTCTATCGCACTTGTATAATAATATTTACACATAAATATCAAGAAAAAAAACACTAAGTAGTTTCATCACTTATGATATTTTTAAAAGACATTTTGCCTTTTAAATAAATAAAAACAATGTTTAAAAAAATCATTTTGTGGACTTCCGTGTGTCGGTATGTATGGAAACTGGCGTGGTCACGATAACTCCCGAAAAACTTATCTGATCAAGTCCATTTTTTTTATACGCTTCAGTATTATCCAAAACTAAGTCCTTTCGAAGATCACGGTCTAATTCAATGTAGTTTAATCGTAATTTCAATTTAATTGTGAAAAATGAGATTATGAGGCGTGCACTTTTGGATTTTCCAAACTTTTTTTGTAATTTCATGAAATTTGTTCGGGGTGAGTGAGTCGGATTGGCATTGTCGTAATTTTTTATGGGCCTTTTATCTGTTAATTTTCAATACACTAAATCTACAACTGTATCGAATCGAGCTCTTTGATCAGCCGGTGACAAGGCAGAAAGGGAGCAACGTATCATAATGTACTGAAAGAAAGAGATGGATAGACTTGTTAATAAAACCTAACAAGCCCTAGAATAAACTACAAGTAAGTACAAACTACATTCTTGGAACATTGAGTTATTCTTGACTTGTATCAATAATTAAGGTGTAAACCGTTGTATGAGCTTGAGCCCCCTTGAGCAAAAATTATGGTGTAAATAAAAATTAAATAATGCGTTCACAATAAAAAATAAATTACTACAATACTAATTCACAAAAAATAACAGTCAAGTGCGAGTCGGACTCGTACTTGAAGGGTTTCATACCTCTGTACCATGTTTTAAAACGATGAAACAAATACGTTTCCTATATAACAACCCCCTTCAATTTCTAAATGTGTCCTATTTTTGGTATTTGTTGTTTAGCGGCCACAGTAATACATAATCGGTGAAAATTTCAAGAGATAGAGCCCTGCACAGACAGTTCAGAATCTAAGTAATAGGGTCCCGTTGGCAAACTTTGGGTATGGAACCGTAAGAAGCTTTTCTTCTAGAAGATCGACCATCTTGCTTATCTATCCCATCCATCAGGCGGGCGTCGAACAAAACGAATTGAATCGAAATTGAATTGAAATCGGATCGGATAGAGTAATTTTTCTCCATAACTGCTGAGTAAGTGTTGTTCTACAGATTATAAAGGCTAACCGTGTCAAATGGATACTCCTGGCTACCTTTTGGTGTTAATTGGTCTTTTTGGAAGATATTTTAAAGTAGCAGGTTTTTATTTTTTATTATTATAACTTTGACGTTCACTTTAAGTTCTTACAAAAAAGGGCATTCACATTGGCGTTTTTTTATGAGGACCTGAAGAGTTTTAACATTTATTTATCCATTTAATGGGTAACTTAATATTTTTATTTAAAAATAGTTCAAATTTGGTCAAAAGATTTTATCAGAATCTTTGAATTTAATTACTACGCGCAGTCCATTATTATTAGTAACGTTTTAAATAAATGTAGTTCTTCAGGTTGATAACAGATGTCGCTACGAGTATCATATTATTATGGGACTTTGTAATTACAAGCCTTTATTTAGCCTGCTCTGTTTGTTGTTTATTTATTTTCATCTCACCTATTCGAAAAACGATGTTTTCATCCCAAAATTAAAACAAATTTGAAAACTGAACACGAATGTAGAATCAAAAATAATATTGGTGGTCAGCAAAAAAAAAAGAGTTAATTACCTACATTAATGAATGAAGGTCAGAATTTTTTGGTTCTTTTGCTTAAAAAAAATATGTAAATAAAAACGTGGAGTTGTTGTCTTTGACTCAAATCGTATTATTAGTGGAAGTTTTAGGTTATTTATTACATTCTTAATCAAATGTGTAACTAAATGTGAATAATTTCTTAATAAGGCCGATAGTGAATAAATATCATGTTTAAGTATATATGTATAGTACAGATATGCAGAACTACGAAAACGTTATGAAACGATTCTAATGACTGGATAGTATTTGTATTTTTTTAGTGAAAACGACACCGAATAAAGGTAAGTATCTAACTGCCTGTTAAACTCTGATTAGGTAAGGTATAAGTATGTAGGGATTCTACTTTTCTTTGTAGGTTTTTATTTGCAAATTTTCCTCATTGATGGAGATGAAAAGTAGAATGTGCTACATGATTTACGGTAATATTTTTATCTCGGGCGATATATACATGAATCCCTAGCTTCTTTTAGCGCCCTCGCCTTAAAATGTTACCTTTACGCCTTGTTACTCATCGACTATTGTTTGGGTCAAATCTTGCAAGTTTTTGAGCCATTTCCCGATTTCCGATTGAGATGAGATCTTGTATGCTAATGTAAATCAGATGGCAATGCAATATTATAAGAAAAAGTGAACTGGTCTGATGATGGACCCAAAAGTGGCGGTTTTTCGCAAAAATGCAAACTAAAGCTTAACGTTTTCACTTTAAAACTGTAAACAGTGGTTTATAAAATAGTTTGAATAATTTATTTCAAATGGGGGCAGCACCGGACACCGTGTTTCGTGTTAATATTATACTTTAACAAACGCTTAAAAATAAAATCATTAATAGGTATTTCAGTAAAATAAAGCTAGAGCCAGCGCCTCTACTCTCATATTCTCTCTATCGATTCAAAGTATAAATAAATGTTCAAACAAAAAAAAAACAAATATGATTTTAAGCCACCAAGTAAAAAATAACATTGAAGAATAAAGTCAACAGAAAGTCTAAAAGGGCTTAAGTCATGTAGCGAAGTGTGGAAAGACGCAGGATTAGGGGAACAGATGGCTTAACCTTTTTGTTGGAATTCGGCCCTGTAAATGAGGCGATTGCCAGGGCCGCACTTAGGGCGGTAATAGGGCCGGAAGGTGCGGAAATTGTTGATCGCGTATAAATTGAAAGTGTTTGCATTTTATCCTGTATTTTTTTTTTGTTTTTGTTCTTTCGATTTTTGGTAATTTTTAAGTGTTGACAGTTTTTTTTAACGTGGCTTTGACTAGTACTGAAGACCCGGATAAATACTACATTTAGGATTTTAAACAGAGAATTTTAAAACACTATGCGATGCAGTCCTTTCTTCTGTTACCATTTGTAAAATGAATGATTAATTAACAAACGGCAAATAGGTAACCTTTATTTCCCCCCGTGTGGTTCCGGGTTAGAATAGGACCACTCCATCTCTTCCTGTGGATGTTGTAAGAGGCGACTAAAGGACTCAGCACATACATCTCGTGCTACAGTTGCATTCCCAAGGAGGGTTAACGTCGGGTGGCGGCCGGTTATAAAACTTACGGCAGAAATACATTCCCAAAGAGGGTTGATGTCAGGCAGGCGGTCGGTCGTAAAACTATAGCCAAATCATTTAAACATTTCCGGCTATTTCTTCTTCATTTTGCAAGGTCTTTGGCATCCTTGGGTGACCATTGACATGCATGTTATATTTGGAGAAGAAAAAGCGGGAAAGCGCACCCTGGGTTCCGAAGCAGCACAGCTGAGGATACAACCGGGAACGCGCTTAGACGAATAAAAAGAAATAACGTTTATTTCATAAGTAATAATTTATGTTTATTTAAAGTTTTTTTGAATTAATTATCTGTAGACGGCCCCCTGAACAGGGATCGCGAATGATTTGACAGCTGTAAATTTATCGAACGGAGAATAATCTTTATTAACCGCAATGTTTCAAAGTCTTTCTAGTCAATTTACTTTAAAAAATGGTCATTACTATTTCAAAGTCAAAAATTATGTTTTCATGAGTCTACTATTAAATATTACAAACTGGGATCTCAAAAATTGCACCATTACAGTGTTGCCTAATAGTGTTGTACTGCTTGCCTTATCCTGAGTCCGTATCTGTTATTTGTCACTCGTATCATTCTCCCTTGCGAGAAATAAAATGTGTCAATGTTTTGACATGCAAGATACTGTCATGTCACAAGATTTATCTACAGAGCTTCATAGTTAATTATGCCATATTTTGATAAAAGCTAATAAACAAATCAATCATATGACAATCTTGTTCTGGTTTAGGCAATTGCTTTGACATTTGAAGTAGGTCCATCCAATATGAATACTAACTAGGTAGCTTTTAAAAAACTTTATTTTTTTTATGTAATAGTTCCCATAGACCAAGTTTTTTTTACTGAGACTATCAAAGAGCTTGAACCTGCTGTCTCTGGAGACTACCAAAGCCGAATGCGACATACAATATGATCTATGATAGTCCCTAAATTACACACACATAACACACGTTCCGATTGGAACAAAGACGTGATAATGTGTGCGTGTGAGTGTGTGTGTGCGTGTGTGTTTTCCTTATTATAAGTACTTAGTGTTTTATTTTTAAATGAATTTAAATTAGGGAAATATCTTGTTGTATTGCTTATTTGGTGACTGTAAAAATTTAGTTCTAATAATGTATATCTATTTTTTCAACTGTCCCACAGCTCGGCAAAAGTTTCCCCCATATCTTTTCACTGAACCCGATTAGGGCCGTACCTGAATTTGCCAGGGTCCAGTGCTGCCCCATTTAAAATAAATCATTTTAAAGAAAACGGAGACATCATTTAAAATTTTGCTACTACCAAGTCCTAGATAACCCTTCAAAGTATTTTATGAACTACTGTTTACAGTTTAAAGTGAGAACGTTAAGTTTTACTACGCACATTTGCGAAAAACGGCCACTTTTGGCAAATGTGCGTAGTAAAGCTTAAATGGGGGCAGCACTGGACCCCGAAAAATTCAGGTACGGCCTTAAGCTCGGCCTGCGACCGATTCCTCTCAAACCTATAGATTCATTATAGCATATCTCAAATAAGGACTTAGCTCACAAAACTGATCCAAATCTAAATGCGGTATCTGCGGTGACAGCTCCGATATGTTCCTCTGTCTCTCTCTATCGCATACATTTGTAACATTTGCATCTCATTCTACTGCAGTGCTTCTATTCTAATAATAGTTGCTGCATCGCTTTGTGCGAGACGTTGAAGATACCTACTTGAAGAGTTTTAAGTTAGCGTAAGTTAAATCCAAGGAGGTTCTAAGTTATCACACTCGTACATACGAGGTTACTGGCAACTAGGACCGCAATTAACTCGGACCGCGCGGTCCCAGTCGCCGGATCCAATAATTTTAATATTTTTCTTCCGGTAAATGAGGGACCACTTATATATTAAAAAATATATATTGTTCGATACAAAAACAGTACAGTCAAACAAAAAAATTTAAAAGAACAAAACTCTCCAAAGAGTTTTGAAGATAAATAAATGATACTTAATACTCAATACTCAATAATTTATTGCTTCCTTAAATGACAAATGAATACATGCAAACTAGATAGCAAGTTGATACATAGATGATTCCACAATCACTTAAGGACCCTGTTGGGCGCTGCAATAGGAGAGAGGAAGAATCGTGTCACTGTTAGTATAGTACCTTGAAGTAAATCAACATTCAGTTTTTATTAGTTTTTATCTGTATAACTATCATTTAATTATATATGTACGTATTTTATGTCCGTCATTTAATAATGTATTTAGATTGTATTGTATTATAGGTATTTGTACTTTAAGATATATGTATTTTTTATTTTATTTTTTATATTTATGTATACGCATATTATATATATTATTATTTATCATTTGTAATTTATATATTATTCGTATATATATATTGTTCGTAATTTATATATATTATTATTTATCATTTGTAATTTCCAAATTGTACTTGTACCTCATGTACAATGTTCTTATAAGTACATTGTACATGAGGAAACATTGTGTGATATGAAGATAGCTGTTATCATTTAAGTATTTTTATTTTAGGATATGGAGATAGTTGGAGTGGATGTTGGTACAACGAGAAATAGAGGAATGTGGAAGGAGAAGACATACTGCGCCGACCCCAGATGATGGGATAAGGTGAGGCAGATGATGATTTACCTTCAAGCTTTTATTTAGTCTTACCTGTTTAGTTGTCTGTGCCCGTAATTAAATCTTGCAAGCTAAATTAGACCCATTTCCCTTTTTTTTTTTTTTTTTAAATTTATGGCCTGACGCTACTGCGTATTTAGCCAGGAACAAGTTAATAAAACGTGGGAAATTCTTTTTTCCTAACAAGTTACAATCAAAGATTGGTGTAGGCCTTTGATTGCTTTAAGGGAGCTTCTGGCGACAAATCTATACGAGTCCACTGGTTTTCATAGCCGATTGAGTGGCGGACGACGCCCGAAGACGCCCGTACAGTCCGCGAAACAAATATCACTACAGCCGTACTATGACTGTCCACTTTAACTATTTCACATATTGTTCATGAGCATGAGCATTTATAACACCAAACAACACCAATTTCATATTATAAGGTCCACTAAAATCAATTTGCAAAATAATTTAAAGAAAACCCCAACCAAACACCTTGACTTCCCGCCAAAAACTCCCCATTTCCCATTATTCGATTGAGCTGAAACTTCACATACTTATTATATTTATGCTAGGCTATTAAGGTATTTATTCTATGGGCCTTTAATATTGTACCCTAATATTACGTTGCCTGAAACAAATTATTTGATCGATTGATTGAGCGATGAAGCTATTATAATAGTACTCGTAGCTAGGCAAAATATGACACCAGAAAGAAAGATACTAGCGTGTGTCTATATCAATGCTTGTGTAAAGCAATGAGCAAAGATAAGAGGAGCGCGCTGTTATCTTTGCTCATTGCGTAACATATAAATTAAAATAAACTGATCAAGTGCGAGTTAAACTCGCGTGAAGAGGGTTCCGTATTTCTCATAGGTTTTCCTGTAATCTACAAGCAATGAACTATATTTTGTATTTTTTTCAAAATTTTAAGCTCAGTAGTTTCGGAGATCAGCCCCCCCCCCCCATATTTTTGTTATGAGATCCTCATAACGAGCCCTTTCATTTGATATATGACACAGTAAGGTTTGTAAATCTTTTTTTTTTATTTCCTAATTTGTCCCCCGAAAATGACCCTTATTTTAACAAAATATTTATTTACTTTGCACATCTGTGTTTGGTTCATAGAATTACACCATTCTACTAAATTTCACCTGATTCGGTCTAGCAGGTTCGGAACAAAATGACTGTGACAGACGGACAGATAGACAGACAGACGCAAGAGTGATCCTTTAAGGGTTCCGTTTTTCATTTTATTGTACGGAACCCTAAAAAGTAGTTGAGTATTTCGCTATATTATATTTCAAGAAAGGAATAAGGCAATCTTATTAATACGAGTACATACACACTTCAAGCCGAGAACTGTGAACTCGCGAACTCATCTCTGCAACTCCATAACTAATTTGCAAGTTTGAACTTAAAATTAAAAGGCTACACCTTTACGCCATAAAATTTCATGAAGCTATAGTTATCATGGAATAAATATATACTTACATATCCACATACATAGGTCTACCTACCTACCTGCAGATACTTGACCGTAAGTTATATGAAAATAGGTTAGCTTATGAAACATGAATACTGTTTACATTTTACAGTAGATTTATTTCATTAAAATAACAAATTACAGACGTAACACTACTTACAATAATTTAGATGAATACTAGGTATCACATAAAGGCACCGTTTTCCCATTTTCTATTTGATATTTCAGAATCCCTTAGGATGATACATTTCAATTAAAAGCTCCTTTTCAGCTGAACTCAGCGCGTAGGGCGGGAATCGTTTCCCTGACAGTAACCTGCCAGGCCTCGCGCCTCGCGGTCGTTCGCGTTGATTGAATTCGAAAATCGAACGTAGCTTGTTTGTTTTTTAATCGAACGATCCTTTTCTTTTTATTTTCCATCTGTGCAAAACGCTAACTGTCATAGTGTTAGGATTGAGTGGCCAGTACTGTTGAAGTTAACGAAACTTTTTTGTTTATTTTTAAATTGAAATATTTAGTGTAGTGCGAGATATTGGACGTTTTATGGATGTTTGAATAAAACCTGAATAGTAAGTATTATTTTTTAGTCTAAATTATTTTATTGGTTGTTATTTTTTTTTTTAATTTCTTTTTTTATCATATTTTAGCGCTGTCTCTACTCGACACTACATTCTACATTGATTAATTTATTCATATAGGTACTTAGTGAAGTACTTTTCGATAAATAAAATAATAATGTCTTTCGTGTGGAACAGCTATAATTTGATGCAGTTATGCAATTATAATGCCTGGTCAGCTGTTTATTTATTTGCTAGTATATAAAGCTTCCGTTTGCTCAACTTTACGTATTTTTCATTTACATAGAACGTTAATAAATAAGCTAAGTACTTGAATTAAACGTTTTTATATTTATTTAGAATAATTAATGCAAATGGTTAGAAGCTAAGTACGTATTTATTTATTCTTACCAAAGATGGCTTGGATTTCAGTCTTAATATTGGTATAAGATTATTAAAAAAAAAGTAATAAGTACTTATTTATTTTGTTTGCAAGGTTCATTAATAATTACTAGCTTAAGGTATGAAACTACATTATAATAAGCCTTATACAAGATGGCTTTTTAAACACCAGCCAAATTTTTGGAGCAAATTTTTTCTTGATACTGAACTACACACTTTCTATAAAAAAGATATTCAAATCGATAAAATTTTTTCGTCCTCCCATACAAAATCCGTTTGGCTGAGCGCTGATTTGTATGGGAAGGTGAATTTTTATTTTAGTTTTTCTTTAATTGTTTTTATGGAAAGTAGTTCAGTATCATGGACTGAACTTGCTTTATAAATTTGGCTGGTGGTTACAAAGTGAGCCTGTACTCATATTATGTATAGGTACATAAGCATATAAATAAAATTTAAGAGTCAAGCAAAAGGACAAGCGTAGGACACCCACCTGCTAGGTGGTCAGACGACCTGAGCAAGGTTGCAGGAAAACGCTGGATGCAGGCCGCTTCCGATCGGTCGATTTGGAAATCCTTGGGGGAGGCCTATGTCCAGCAGTGGACTTCTTGCGGCTGATATGATGATGAAGTAAATTTTAATATGTATAATATCAAATATGATAATAAGTTACTGGCCCTATTTAATCAAGTACAAATATTTAATATAAGGGTTAGTTCAGTCCTCAATCATTCTAAACAATTTTCCCTTATGTGTATGCCGCCGGTCGCCCCAAGGGGCGAAACTGCCAATTTAAAAAGGGTTACGATATGGACTAAAAGGGGGCGAACAGTTTGTGGGGCAAACCGACCAAATACCCGTAAAACGCATTCATACAGGGTCTTACAAAATATACTTAACCTTTTTTAAGGGTCAATTCAGTCCATGATACTAAACAATTTTCTCCAAGAAATATATATAAAAATTTAAAAAATAATTATTGGTTTCCATACAAGTTGACCGAACAGCTGATCCGAGTTTGTATGGAAAGCAAACAATTATTTTTCATATTTCGATATAGGTACCTATGTTCATTGGGAAAAGTTGTTCAGTATCATGGACTAAATTCACCCTTAAAATAGTTAAAGTATATTTTGTTACGTTATATTATTATGTGTCTTTTCAGAAGATTATGAAACAAAAAGTCTGTGAAAAAAGAAAATATGTAGAACGCAGGTCGTGATTTTACTTCAGTTGGACACGCAAAGACATTCATATATAGGCTGTGTCTATCTTGATCCATGGCCTGTGTTTAAAAGTCACCTGGGCCTTGCCGCCCTAGGCTCTGTCTGCCCCGTTAGGGATAAAGACGTGATAATGTATGTGAAAACAATATATTGCAAAGAATCAGGAATGCAAGTAATAAACATGATTTAAAACAATACCCAGTCACGACCTGCACCTGTTACATTGAATGGGAACCAAATCGTCCTTAAGTTTTTTTCATTAAAACTGGTTCGGATTTGGTCCATGGGAATAAAGTCGGCCGGCCGACAGGTGTAACGCTACTGTTTCTTTTTTTTTGTTATGGAGCTGTCCGATTTTATGGCCAGTACCTATTATACTTGTGTTATCGAATATATTCTTTTTTTGTAAGGGATATTTGGAGCGTTCAAGATGTTGAAAATCCTACAAATACTATTACTTACATATATTATGAATTAAGGACAAGTTCAGTCAACAATACTTAAGAACTCTCCTAAATAAACTTACCTATATCAAAATACGAAGAATTTGTATCATAATATAAAACGCAATCAATATGTATTAATAGGTGTACATTCATAAAAAAGGTGGTACAAAAATATTGATTGAACTGCATTATAAAATATTCAAATAGGTACACTTAATCCAAAATGACATTTTATATTCGAAAGCAATGATTGACAAATAAAACAAAATACTAAGCTACTTGGAGTAAGTAATTAGGACTTTTTTGAAATAATTAAATGGTCGCTTCATCAAATCAAGTAATTATTTATGTACCTAACAGTTTAAAGTGTCACATTTTTATTTTGTATAAAAATTGTTAGCAAATCATTACCTACACTTTCTTTTGGCTTTGCCACAGTCGGCTAAAAAGGGTACTAATTAAGCAAGGTTTTTTTACACTAGGAAAAGCAGTTAATTAAAAATGTAAATAAGAATACGGGACCATAACTTATGCGTGACTAACACGTATCGGTCGTCGCTTTTTACCAATTTTCGGCTTGGGTTCGGTGTGACGAAGTTTCGTTACTAGTCATCCTTGTTTAGTCACAGTTCGTTTTTTTGTGATTTTGTTTGTTCATTGTCTGTGTTGAAATATTGTTTTTATTTAATTGAAATAGCGAGACAAGCGATAAGGTGTTGCTTTCATTTGACACCCCACATGGTGTGTCCCCCCGTGTGGTTCCGGGTTAGAATAGAATAGGGCCACTCCATCTATTCCTGTGGATGTCGTAAGAGGCGACTAAAGCACAAACATCTCGTGCTACAATTGCATTCCCAAGGAAGGTTAACGTCAGGTGGCGGCCGCTTGTAAAACTTTTCGCACAAATACATTCCCAAAGAGGGTTGACGACAGGCGGGCGGCCGGTTGTAAAATTATAGCCAAATCTTTAAACTCTTCGGTCTATTTCTTCTCCAACGCAAGGTCTTTGGCATCCTTGGGTGACCATTCACATGCATATTTGGAGAAGAAAAAGCGGGAAAGCGCACCCCGGGCTCCGAAGCAGCACAGCTGAGGATGCAACCGGGAACGCGCTTGGATGAAGAAGAAGATGGTATGATTCGATTTATTTTATTTTTTATTCCATTACTCCATGGTCTATAGAGGGCGCTATACCTAATGAATTTACTGTAACGTCATAAAACCTATAACCAGAGGGCAGCCAAGACGACTCCGACGATACCTCATTTGTCAAGGTATCATGGATATCTTTGAAGATACGAGGGATAGATGAACATACATACATAGCGGCGAAATACATCCAATTCAATTCAATTCAAAATATCTTTATTATCATAGGATATTTATAATATCTCTTAATAATAGTCATTTTGTTTTGTTTTGCACAAATGTTGACGTCAAATCGTTACTTACAGCTAATTTACGCCGTTTCCTAGGCGCAAGTGCAGAAGAAGCGGCAACAAACTGCACTGCACGTTTTCTCTAAAGACGTCAACTAACAAACTTTAAACTTAAAATTAGTTATATGGATGGACTGAGATTACATTGTTTGTTATGTCATAATTAAATTGAATTATAAGAATTACGAAATTTAAAATAATGTCAATTTGTAAATTTTGTATGTACCAATGTACCTAAATTATGACATGTCTAAGTATACAAGCCTTTAAGAGGGACCCGCGCCAAGCTCAAGCCAGACCTTTTTGTCTTTAAGATAGTCATCGGTCCTATAATAAGCCTTCTCACAAAGTACTTTCTTTACATAAGCTTTGAATTTTCTGTCTGGCATATCAAGGACCGATTCTGGCAATTTATTATAAAAAAGTATACACTTCCCCATAGAAGACTTACTGACTGTATTCAGCCTGTAATTCGGGCTAACTAAGTCATTCTTGTTACGTAAATTTCTATCTGTAAAATCACTTACTTTACTGAACATCATCATCATCATATCAGCCACAGGAAGTCCACTGCTGGACATAGGCCTCCCCCAAGGATTTCCAAAACGACCGATCGGAAGCGGCCTGCATCCAGCGTTTTCCTGCAAAATACATAATCCTCCTTTTTGCTTCGCCGTAGTCGGTTAAAACCTGAGTGAAAACTGAGAAGAAATTATTGAAACAGATATCATATTGATGAGGCGGAGTCTCACTGTTCGATTCAAAGTTGCCATAAATAAAAATATATCTAATCATATTTTATTTGTTTTTAATTAAGAGTGAAACGCCCTCTTGCGGCGACTATTAATGTCTATATCGTGGCCACGCCTTCAACCATTTAACTACTTAACTGTTGTTTTTATTGAAGAATTATTAAGTTATTACGGCTTCAATATTTATGGTTAGATTTTTCCATAACAGTTGCGGCTTTAGAATATATTTTTTTTATTAGTTTAAGTACACTTGGAATTTACAAAATATGTAAAAAAAAATAAGGAAAACATAGTACTTAGGTGCTACTTATTTCTAAAGAAATTTCTTCCATTAGAAAGAAAGAAAGAAAAATTGTTTATTTGGTTACATACTGAACAATTTAAGTAGAATTTAATAATTTAGGTAGACCCGCGAGAGGAAATATATTAGGATGATAAATACAGATATGTAGTAATCTTTTACTCGTTTGTTGAACGTCTTTATGGCTTTAGACTCACGAATGTTCGGTGGTAGCTGACTCCATAGCCTTACTGCTTGCACGGAAAAGGAGTGAGTATAGGTAGTGGTTCTATGTGTTGAGAAATGAAGAATAATTGTTATTGTTTATTGGCTAAATGTCCCAAAAAGTATTAAATTAGCTTTTGCATATGATTTTTCCGAACCACTTTTAGTGTTGAATCACATGCAGCGCAAGATGCATAAAAAATATATGCATTTTTTACCCGTGCAACTTCCGCGTGGTGTGAATGGTGGATAGAAATTCTATAAAACGCCATGTAGGATGTAGGCACGAAAGTAGCGTCACGCATGTTCCTTAAGGCCGTACCTGAATTTTCCGGGGTCCAGTGCTGCCCCCATTTTAAATAAATCATTTCAAAGAAAACGGAGACATAATTTGAAATTTTGCTACTACCAAGATCTAGATAACCCTTCAAAGTATTTTATGAACTACTGTTTACAGTTTAAAGTGAGAACGTAAAGCTTTACTACGCACATTTGCGAAAAACGGGATCAGTTTGTATGAAAATTCTAAAATTTTTTTTTAGTTTCGTGAAAGTTATTGAACATAAGTTGTTCAGTTTCATGGGCTGAGGTACCATCTGAGAGGTTATGCGTTCTTTAATTAACACGATGTATATATTCGAATTGAGAAGCTCATCCTTATTTGAAGTAGCTTAAAAATGTGATGTTTTTAAGGTACTTCAAATAAGGATGAGAGAAATAAGGATGACACTTTAATCAGTAGGTTGTGATATTCCCAAACATTCTAAACTAAACTGAATTGCAGTCGCGTTAAACTTCGAAGGGAAGCTCTAAAAATAATTAATCCGCCAGTACGTTAATACTGAGAAGTGGGGGATGAAAATAGACAGACAGCGATCGACCACCGACAGTCTACAAATGAGGGGCTAAAAATAAATTGTTCTATTGTTCTCGCCTGCCGTCGCGTTTTAACTGACTATCCGGGAAAAGAGAGTTATTTGAGTTTATATGGTGGGTATTTGGCCGTTTCGCCCCACGACCTATATAATACGCCCCATGACATGAATCATATACGAAGTATTTTTCTGCATTGACAGTTTTTGTCCATAGAAAAGAAAAGAGAATCAAAGATATTGACAGTTGGCAGCCATATCGCCTGTTGACATAATTCCTCAAGACTTTCGCCTGTTCCATAAATTGGCTCCAAAACGTCCAAAGGCCTGCGATATATCTAACCATCACTAAATTTCAAAATGAAAACTCCTCAAGCTTAAACTAAAAGAAAAACTTTAATATAATTATTAACTATCTCTAATTCTCTATACGATTAAGAATAAGATACGAAACCTAAAATACTTTATTAAATATATAAATTAGAATTAAATATAGTTTGGGTCTTGATTTAGAGCTGTGTATTAAATTCAATTTTTTCAGTAAATTCTGCACTGCTTCAATCTGGTACTCTTTAGGACATTCCAGGTAGCAATCAATGGCAACTCCAGGAAGGTTTAAGAAGACCGATATGCAATTAACTAATATAATAAAATAAACCTATATGCTTCGACTGAGAAAAAAAAATACTCAATTGAAGCTAAATTCTGGGTAAAGTAAAACAAGTAAATATTTAACAAATATTTTTAAAACCAATCTTTTATCGAAAACAAATGGACTAATAATTACCATTACCAAAAAAAAAACAACCGTCATAAATTTTTTTTAGGAGTTTCTTCCATATCTCCAAAGTTCTTCATCATATCTTCACGAAATTAAAATGGGACCAACTTGGTAGTAAAAGCTTTCAAATAAAAAAAGAACTATCAGAATCGGTTCACAATTAGCGAAGATATCGCTTAACAAAAATACATAAAAAAAAAAAAAAAAATACAGTCGAATTGATAACCTCCTCCTTTTTGGAGTCGGTTAAAAAGTTTAAAGTGTAAAGTCAACTCAAGACAAAACAATTGAGCAGAAACTCGGAGAGGTTATGTTGTTTTATCGAAGAGATTCCGTGGCCACCTTCTGGCTTCATCATGAGATTAGGTCATTGATACCATATTATTGTGTCATCCAACTTACATAAGTATATTTGAAGTTTTAGCTCAATCGAATAATGGGAAGTGGGTCTAAATTAGCTTGCAAGATTTGATGACGGACACTCACAACGGGGTCAACGGGGCAGGTAAAACTAAATAAAAGCTTGTGATAAATAATCTAAAGTCCAGTAGATTCTTAGAAATCAAAACGCAGTGGTTGACGGCCTAATCGCTCCTGTGATAGAAAATAACCGCAGGTAATAATGTCGGTTCCCGGGTCGGGTATTTTTTGTTGTGGATTCTGACTACTGTTTTTAGGTAATGATCTGATACGGATCGGTTGCTGTGAGAAGATGAATGAGTTTAAAAAGTTGTTTTTGAACCCCTATATTGAAATCTTGGAATCAGAAACATTAATAGAACGTGTACGTAGTGAATTATTCCTCTGTGATAAAACACAAAACCGTTAGAAAAAACCGGTCAATTTAGAGTCGGACTCGTACGTAAGAAAGAAAGGAAGAAAGGCAATTTGTAAAGATTTCCGTACCACAGTACAATGTTTTAAAACGCTGAAGAAAACACGTTTCTTGTGTATGACGACCCCCTTTAGTTTTTAACTTTACTTTGTTTTTAGTATTTGTTGTTATAGTAGTCATAGTAATACATAATCGGTAAAAATTTCAAGTATATAGTTGATGCCATTATAAAAATTAAGTTAAAAACGCTGAAAAAAAACACGTTTCTTGTATGATGACCCCCTTTAATTTTTAACATTATCTAATTTTAGCTTTAAGCGTTAAGTCCGCCAATTGTAAGACAATTTAATTGTGGAACAATAAAGTTTAAAAATGAATAAATAATTTTTAGTACCTATTGCTTTTTATACTTAGCGGCTACTAACTCGTACATGAACGAGTCCGACTCGCACTTGCCCGTTTATTTTTTCATAATAAGTTGGTAAAAATTCCAAAGTGGATACTAACATAACTCAGTCATGAGAAAGGATTGAACACAGCCATTGAAAGGAAAAGTTGGGGACCCCTGAAACACACCCAATTTATACCCCCATAACTCACAGTACATCAGCTAGAGTACACAAAGGTCGGCCGAACTTTGCAAAAAGTTTGCCGAACTTTTGGGAAACTTTTACATAGCTGGCAACACATTATTGTCACCTTTGTACAACTCGCGAGTTTTTCCGTAAATTAGCTTCACATTTTCTATGTCTGTATTTGTTTTTGGTTTTATATGAAAGAAAAAATCATTATTTGGTACAGTCAGTACAGTACAGACTATTACAAATTATGAACAACAATATCACTAATATTACATAAAATTTATACACGCTGACTTATCATTGGCTTTGGAAAATAATTACGTATAGTAAATAAATGTCTCTATCGATATACGTAGGTAATCCAAATTTGTGTACCTACAACATAAGATAAAAAAGTTGTGAATATGATTTTCGATCGAACCATGTAGTTACGCCCGTCTTTTATACGAAGACAAACACGTAGGTACGCGCGCGGCGAACGAACGACGTGGTCTGTTACGCTACTAATTGATCTCACGTTTTTTCTTTCAAATTTTAGTCAACATTTTTTGTTTCTGAGGTTTTATTTAGACTACCTAATTAGGTCTTACAGAGCCAATGAAAAGTCACCGTGTATATCTACGTTATTATATTTTTTTACAGAATTCATATCGGCGTATATTTATTTAATCCATACGAAGAACTTTTTAACTATGGGACTAACTGAGAAATCACAAAATAAACCGGGCAAGTGCAAGTCAGACTCATGCACGAAGGGTTCTGTGCCTCCGTACAATGTTTTAAAACGCTGAAAAAACACACGGACAGACAGCGAAGTCTCTGTAATAGAGTGCCGTTGGCACCCTTTTGGGTACGGAACCTTGAACAGTTCTTAAAAATACTTATACGCACGTTGTAAATAAAATGGTATAGAATTTTAAAAGTGATAGTGCCCCAGACAGATATACAATACCTGTCGATACTGCAATGTCATAACAGTTAACACCGCGTGAACCGCGTCACATTTCGTGTAATCAATACTACCCAGAAATTTAATCTTACACACAGGTGTCTCCAATCGCGTCTGGCTTGCAATTCTTATGGCCACACGCAATGCTGTACCGGTTTTCGATAAGTTATGCTAATTTAACTTTAGACTTACAGGTGATGCTGAATAAGCTCATGTTATTTTAATATGCAAAGTTTTTTGTATGTATGTACGTACGATAACCAAATCTGGTTTATGAAACATTGTATAGTGCATATATATACTCGTATATATTGTAACTTTTATTGTAAGAAATAAATAAAATAAATGTATAAACTTTGAAGAGCATGCTTAGTCCGTAATATGGAACGGCCCATAAGTTAAACCAACTTCAAAAAAAGAGGAGGTTATCAATTCGACCTGCGTGTTTTTTTTTGTTTGTATCATTATCATCATTATCAGGTCTTTTATAGTCTCCACTGCGGGACTATGACCCTCTCAGTACTACCAGAGCCATACTTAGCCAGAGCAGCCAAGGGATTTGACCTATCTCCACGCTGGCAAGACGGGTTGGAGAGGTCTCATTGATGTATAAAAGCTTTGTTTTGCTTGTATGTGACGCTATATTTTCGCCAAATTATAAAACGATTTTGACGATTCTTCTGTTATTTGAAAGCCTTTGGTTCCATATTAATTAATTGAAGAACTTTGGTCTTAACTGTCTCCGTGACTGCCTCCGTGGTCCAGTCGTCAAGGCGTCTGCTTTGTGATCCGGTCGTGGATTCAAATTTCACTGGGAAGCATTACTTTGTGAAAAGTTGTATCCAGTCTGGTTAGTATCGCAGGCTTGAATCACCTGATTATCCGAAAAGAAAGATGATTCCGTGCTTCGGCAGGCACGCAAACCTGTGGGTTCCAAATGTTATCTAAGCGTTTGTTTAAACCTATCCCAGGATTGTTTCTAGTTTGGGTTGCGTAGGTCAGACGGCAGTCGCTCTGTGTAAAAACCAGTAACCTCGTCAAATCACCTATGGTAGGTAGCGGGCCCCCGGCCCTGAAACGTTACCGCTGAGAATGCAACCGGTAATACGCTCAGATAATGATGATGAGTCTGTATGTACGAGTATGTATACAAACGCCAAACTGTTCAATAGATTCGGAGAACTTCACTTGCTCGCTCAATAAACTATGTCGTATTATGGAAATCCTTAGGTTTGCTACTCGTACACACATAAGCGGGCCGGCAATGTTCGGCAGTATTTGTTGAACAACAAAGACGACCCGAAGCAACAACTGCACTTGTTTGGCTCCATTCGGCTTGTGCCGATCGGGTAGTTCATTCGGGTCACATCATTAGATTCGGCAGAATTTTCTATTGATCTGCATATAATGCGTTTTACCACCCGGCTTTGCCGATTAATACTATCCCGCTGTTGTTGGTGAAAGACGAGCGTCTTTTTTTCGGAACATCCATCTACATGCTGCAAACTTCCTTGCTGGTTTGGAAGAAAAGAAAAACTTAGAATGTACCAGCTCCTTGTCTTCCCGCGCAGATCGTAAAAGCCAATCGAGGAAATGGGCGAAAGCGATTCAAGTTGATAGTTGCCAGCCAGCAACTATCCTGGGCTCCTGTCGGCTTAGAGCCGCAAGATCCAAAATGCTCTGTCTACCATATAAAGAATAAAGACGTGACTGTATTAGTATCAGTATTCATCTAAATATAAATATTCAATTGGGTAGATGACTGGGTCTAAAGTAAATTATTTGGTGCTGTTAAGACAATAGAACTTCACAAAATAGTGTCACTTGTCATTGATCATATCCATTTTTAACATGATTTTAGAATTATTAATACAGAAAAACTGATATTAAGAGCGCTATTTGACTCGAAAAATCTATGACGTCACGGTTTTGTATTTCAAACAAATCCAATAGAAAATGTTTGTTTTGACGTTCAGAAATAAGTGTCTGATTTGACTTGTTGTCATCTAGCGGATTTTATCACCCGGCTGGGCCGATTAATGTCGCTTAAATGTGTAGAAACCATTACCTAGTAGTACAGTACCTAAAAGGATGGGCAATGGCTTCTTCAAACAAGCTACTTTGATAGCACAGCTAAGCTTTGCGACGAGACGAGTTTAAAACCTGTCACGGAGCCGATAGTTTTTGTATCGAAGCAGGGAATGTCGATGGTTGCTATGCTAGATATGGTGGGCTCGTCCGTTCTAGTAGGGCTGGTTTAACAAGTATAGATCCATCCCCCATATTTGAAACGGCTGAAACGATTTCGATCAAGCATAACTGAGTCAAAAAACATATTCGCATAAATCACCTTTTAAAATTCAAACACCTTTTTAGGGTTCCGTACCTAAAGGGTGCAAATGGGACCCTATTACTGAGATTCCGCTGTCTGTCCGTCTGTACGTCTGCCCGTCTGTCTGTCTGCCCGTCTGTCCGTATGTCACAAGGCTCTATCTCTTGAGCCGTTATAGCTAGACACTTGAAATTTTCACAGATTTTGTATTACTGTGGCCGCTATAACAAAAAATACTGAAAATAAAAAAAAGTTAAAAATTAAAGGGGGTCGCTATACAAAAAACGTGTTTTTTCAGCGTTTTTAACTAGATCTTTATAATGGCATTAACTAGATACTTGAAATTTTTACAGATTATGTATTACTATGGCCGCTATAACAACAAATACTAAAAATAAAAAAAGTTAAAAATTAAAGGGGGTCGCCATACAAAAAACGTGTTTTTTTTAGCGTTTTAAAACATTGTACGGAGGTACGGAACCCTTCATGTACGAGTCCGACGCGCACTTGCAAGTTTATTTTTTAATACTTTAACTTTTTTAAGGCTGAATTCATTACATTAGGTAAGCTGAACAACTTTACCCAAGGGACATATTATATCGAAATATGAATTATTTTTGGCCTCCAATACAAGTTGACCAGTCAGCTGCACCGAGTTTCTACGGAAAGCAAAAAATATTATTTTGTTACATTTCGATATGTACTCTTTAGAGAAAGTTGTTTAGTATTATGAACTGAATCCACTCTTGTAATAGTTATAGTGTATTTTGTTAAACTTGTCCATAATCTCTACGTAAGACAACCGGGTTGATAATCGCAATGGTTAGTGAAATAGCTTTGTACAGAGGAGTACAGAGGGCGCTGTTGCCTATTTACACTTTTCATACAAAAAGTAATCAAAATAGCATCATCGGTTTGAGCATTTTTGTTACATATCTACACAACACGTGATCGCGGTCAAAAAAAAATCAAGGTTTTATTAAAACATATAATCAATCACTATTTAGGTACCTATAGGTTTTAAATAAAAAAATCGAACTCCTAATGACTTATCCATCCATGTTTGTTGACATCCCGATATTCCTAATTATCTCTTACGGGGATAAATAGAAATATCGGGACAAATCACAGAGATTAAGCTGTCACCAAAGCATGGAATTGATATAAGTACACAACCACAGACCAATATACAGATCTGTGTACACAACATCCTTACTAATATTATAAATGTGAAAGCGTGGATGTTTGTTACCTTTTCACGCAAAAACTACTTGACGAATCATCATGAAACTTTGTACACATATCCTGGGAGGTACTAGAAGTAACATAGGGTACCTTTCATCCCGGAAAAAAGTAATGTTCCCGTGGGATACGCGAGCGAAGCCGCGGGAAAAAGCTAGTAATTAATAAAAGTACAGTGATTGAGGTAGCCTTTTGGTCTGGCTCAATTAAAGTATTGCTCAGATAAAGGATGTAAAAGGGTAGCCAGTTTCTAATTCGGAAACTACTAGTTTTAAAACCTCCCGATAGCTCGTGAGTTTAACATCCCATATTTTCTAGGAAATGTGAAAATAGAAAACCAACGTGAGATCGCAGCCCTATAAACTCACGTAAGACCTAGGTTTATCCTAATGGATACGTATGGCCTGTGGGAACCCTAGCGCAGTTTAATGGACGGATATTTTTAAATACTTACGCAATTTACTTCGCTGTTAGACGTAATTGTAGTTTATTGAATGTTTTTCTTTGTTTTTTGTATAATAGCTTGATTGCTATGTGGTGATAACCTTTTGATAGAGCACAAGGTGACATTTTATAAATTCGTGTGTCCGTAAACTACGCAGCTAAAATAGGGAGTTGTTACATATTATATTGGTGTTTTTAACCGACTTGAACTTGAATGAATATCCGATCTAATGAATTGGCATACACGGACTAAAAGTGATGATCCTAAATGAAGTCAATTTGACTTCAGATCGACAC
This sequence comes from Acrobasis repandana, assembly GCA_963576875.1. Lineage (NCBI taxonomy): Eukaryota > Metazoa > Arthropoda > Insecta > Lepidoptera > Pyralidae > Acrobasis > Acrobasis repandana. The sequence goes on along the minus strand of OY756241.1, from coordinate 7,233,025 downwards.
GTAAATTCATACAGAGGCTGTGTCTATCTTGATCCATGGTCTGTGGCAGTAACAATGTATAGAAGTGTTGTACTGCAGATATGCAGTACATTACAATCTGCAGTACAGCGCGAGATTGTTTCTGCACATTGTATGCCATGTTATGTCGTGGGCCGCTTTATTGCTAAGTTTAGTGCACAAGTCTTGGTACACAAGTATTGGTCACTAACACATTCGCTAGAAAATAATAAAACGGAACCAAAATAAAATTCCCATCCGCCGGAAATAGAACAAACACATCTTACTTTTCCAATTCCTCATCGATAATGAAATTCACTGAAAATTCTTTACACAATCTTCATACAATTTTATACATCAGCTATTATTATCTTGCCAAACTAAATTACACTCTAGCACTTTGTTTTAAAGTTCATTTCTGCGTTATAGTTCTACTTATCCAATATTCTAACCACGATTTCCAGGGAGCATACAAGCGAGTACCCGCATAGAGACAATGTGGTTTAAAATAACTGTGGTTTAACCAAGAATGCCGTACGATTGCAGAATTTACTCTTCACTTAATATGATTAATCTCAAGTTACTGCGGTTTGGCTCTAACTTAGTTTTGTTTAGCTTTGAGTTAGGACTTTGTGAAATGGCAGACAAGTAAACAAAGGTTAAAACTGTTAACTTAGTATCTTTGTAAGGCCTATACGGAAACTATTCAAAGGTTAGATTCAGTCTAGGATACTGAAGATCATAATTTAAGGTATTTAGGTATTCAAGATGCAGTACTAAAGTACTCAAATTAAATAAGAAATGGTGAAAAAAATCCACGTGAGCAGGACTTGAACCCGCGACCTTGGTCTCATTAGCCATAAAAAATCGGATCCTCTGAACGGGAAAGTGGTTCGTACAAGTGAATGGGCAGTATCACGGACTGAATCGGAATCTATATTTTGTGAGACATTTTTCGTCTTATTATAAAGCAGAATCTAACATTAGCACTGGCTCACCAGTGCTTGACTTATACAAACCACTGCTTGACTTTCAAATGAATACTTACAGTTTCAAAAATCCCTTAAAACATGTCTGGTCAGTCACATATTTATTATTACTCTACTTCCTGCGTCGATGTTTACCCATACGTATGATTTAGGAATTTTCAAGGCAAGAGTGATTAGGCATTTTTTTAGTCTGCGTGTAACACCTTAGACCCCATCTTAGCTTCCCATCAGGCTAGATAGAGGTCAAACGCACTCAAATCTCCAATAAAAAGAAATAAAATGAAAACTCTGTGCTTAAAAGCATCAAATCTACTTAACTAATAACTTACTAGATTTAAACCTTGTTATAAGTAAAAAGACACTGTATAGTTAAGTATTTCAACGTCTCTAACTTCCAAATATGTATAAGATCTTGTAAGACACCAAATACACCGCAAAATGTAGAGCAGCCATTGATCACGGATAGGTCAAATGACAAAAACGTGTGAAACACCTCACCCTGCTAATTGAAGAGAATGTGTTTCAAAGGGCACTAGTTGTGACCTTTCGGAGATTTAGAGTGGGCGTGGGAAGGGAGTGTCTTCGTTCTTTGGTCAGGCTGAGCCTTTTGGCATACACAACATAGGTTATAGACTGCGTATAAAGGAATTTCCCGGCAAGTATCTAATCAAATTCTGCGTGGTGACGGAAGATTAATTAATCATCACATCAATACTTTCTCACGGTTGTCATAAGAGACAGCTAAGGGAGGTATAGGTAACAGGGAATGGGCACAACAGCGTCTTCTATGCAACTATTTTATACCATCAATAATGGTGGAAAGGAGGTTTACTGTAATGTGATATAAGTATGGATGGATTTATTTATTTATTTAATCTTTATTGCACAATAAAATAAAAGTACAAGTGGCGGACCTAATGCCATATGGCATTCTCTCCCGGTCAACCATTAGACCAAGCAGAAAATATGTGTGGCTGGCATAATAAAATTCACAAAAATAAGCAAACTATCACCAAGTCAAAGGCCGGCGCAGAAGCTGCCACAGCAGAGAGCCTCAAAAGGCGCAAATATGTAGACATCGGAGTAAACTACATATTTGAACCTTTTGGGGTAGAAACTTTTGGTCCGTGGGGTCCTTCAGCCCATAAGTTATTTAAATACTTGTCCACAAGATTATCCGAAGTATCCCGTGACCAAAGGGCTGGAAATTATCTGGCACAAAGAATCAGCATTGCCATACAACGTGACAATGCTGCCAGCCTTTTGGGCACGCTGCCGAGGGGTAATATTTTAGTGGGATAACATAATTTGTAATTTTTTTAGTTTTAGTTCTTAGAGATACTTATAAATTTTAATTTATTAAAAAAATATATATTATTTAGCTTTAATTTAATTTAAACTGTATTATATTTCAAATAAATATAAAATTAATAACAGCAAACTTAATATAAATAAAATATGTATAATCAAAAACACATATACTTAGGTATACACAAATATACTTTTAAACATACAATAACTATACATATATACTAACATGCATAAAATACAATAGATAAATACATAAATATAAACACTAATAAATATAATCAGGATGACTGAAAAGGATTTTACTGAAAAGGTTTTGCTAAGCCAGGGGAAAGGGCGAAGTATCGATTATTGCATGGTTATAAGTACTCGCGAAGTCTACTGTTCTCACAAAACCAATAGTTTGTATAAGTTTTTGAAAAAAAAAATCTTTTTTTCGTACAAGCTTTTATTGTGAAGTCAAGTCAACTTATCAAGACAAATGTAATCAGCCCAAACTCGATGGGGTTGTGTCATTTTATTACAGGGTTGTAGTGGTGTAGCATAGTTAATAGTGTGTGTGTCTGTAGTTTGTGTGTTAATAGGGTTTCTATAGCTACTTTTCGGCTCCATCATTTAAATCAGGTTCTTGTCATTATAATATTGCATTGTGATCTGATTTACATTAGCATACAAAATTTCATCTTAATCAGAAACCGGGAAGTGGCTCAAATTTAACTTCCACGATTTGACCCATAAACAAAAAATAATAATAATCAGTGCAAGCTGAATAAAAGCCTGTAAAAAGGCCATTTTTCAATTTGCCTTAGCTGGGGATTAAACTCAGAACTTACGGTGAGGTGAACTAGCATGTTTTACCATTATGCAACGGAGGTCGGTCAAACGAATGTCCAAGTAGATCTGGAAAACTTCGTTCTTACTTTAGAATATAACTAATTGACAAAGGACTTATTGTACAATACGGTACATTGTCTTTCTATCAATTTGTGTGACCATCCTGTTAGATTTATAAACACTAATTAACTTGGATAAAATTTTTAATCCACGAAGAATAGATATATGTATGTAATCTATCGTCATAAGCTATCTATGGCCCCACCTTTGTGAATCGTGCAAGGGATCAAGGTTTGTAGTGAATGTGCTCTCGAAACTGTGAAGTTTATAGACATCTAGGCATTCTAGATGTCGTATGTCGTCTAGATATTGTCGATGTTAGATCTGGTGACAAGTGAGGTGTCATAAGATTTCTTTTCTGGGAAGTAGGTAGTTTTTTCAAGCTTTTATTTAGTTTGACCTACCCCGTTTTCTATGTGCGTAATTTTTTTTTAATAATTTTTAATTTTAGATTAAAACAAAACTTCCCATAAGGCGATTGAGTTGAAACTTCACTTACCTATGTAAGCTGGGTGACAATACAATATTAAGATACCAATGACCTGATCTCATGATGAAGCCAGAAGGTGGCCATGCTATCTCTGTGATAATGATAAAACAACATAACCCCAACAACATAATCTAGTTAGGGCTCAATTGATTCGTCTTCTGCATTTTAAAGATTTGAGTTCATTGCTTTAGGCAAAAGCTTGTTTTGTTTTATTTTATTTTTAACCGACTTCAAAAAAGGAGGAGGTTATCAATCCGACTGTATGTTTTTTTAATTTTTTATGTATGTTTGTTATGCGATATCTTCGCCAATTGTGAACCGATTTTAATGATTCTTTTTTTTATTTATTTGAAAGCCTTTACTACCAAATTGTTTATTTGGTTATTACCATTTTAATTTGGTAAAGATGTGATGAGGAACTTTGGAGATATGGAAGAAACTCCCTAAAAAAAGTTGAAGTCGGTTGTTTTATTTGTTAAAAAATTAATTATTTAAATTACTTGTTATAAATAATTTAAGTTTAAAGTTTTAAAATCTTTCTCACCACAAGCGACATCAAACAAATGTCACCATTTAAGTTTTTCTTTGAACTTGAATGTACGTGTCTCAAGAGCAGTTACAGTACAGGTTGCCACTAAATACCACGGAAACTAAATTGAAACTTGTTAATGTAACACTTAAAAGGTCGAAATACAACAACATTGCAGCAAAAAAAAAATGCTTACTTTTCGAGCGTATTCCAATAATTTCCCATAATTGGCTATAACTAGAGACTATTAGTACTTATATTTTGTTGTACTTGTACGTAAAGGTGATATTGATAACTATAATTGTACGAAGTTCGCGTTCAATACACGTTTTGCCGGTTGGAGAGGGTCATTAAAAGTTTTCTTGCGTACAATGACTTCGATTTACCTACACGAGTGCTTTACATAAACATTTTTGGCTCCCGTCGTCTACAAAACTTATTGGGAAAATTCAGGAACATAAATGATATTATTACGGTCATGTTATTGTTCGATTCAGTTTAGTACATAGTTTTAATAAAGTTTTTTTAAGTTTATTGTTTTCCAACATTGCAAATATGACTGAGGCAGTCATATTTACAGTCTAGTGGTCAACGCGTTAGCCTTGTGATCCGGAGGTCATGGTTTCAAATTCTACTGGGAAAGCATACTTTGTGAAAAGATGTTTCCAATCTGGTTACGTTATTGCAGACTTGAATCACCTGATAATTCGAAAAGAAAGATGATTCCGTGCTTTGTAAGGCACGTAATGCTGTGGATCCCAATCGCCGTATAGCCTACCTAGGATTGGCTCTGGTCTAGCCTTTGGGTTAAGGAGATCAGACAGCAGTCGCTCTGTGTCCTCGGTTTAAGCAGTAGCGGACACTTTGATTGCTTCAAGGAAGCTTAACGACGACAAGTCTACGAGTCCACTGGTTTTCATAACTGTTTGAGTAGCGGAACTTATATTACTAAAGCCGTACAAAATATGACTGTCAACTTTAACTATTTCACATATTGTTCATAAGCATGAGCATTTATGACCCCAACCTACACCAATTTCACATTATAAAGTCCACTAGAATCAATTTGCAAAATAAAAACAGTGGCACTCCAAGAGTCTTGACGGAAGTGAAAACTTGAACAATGTGGTGTCGGTTATGGTAACAGTGTCGCAAGTAATGCATAATGTAACCGAGCAATGGTTTTTCCCATAAAGAAGTTTTCACTTCAATTAAATAAATATATTATTATTATTATTATTATTATAAACCCCAACTGAGCCCCTTGACTTCCCGCCAAAAACTCTTTGGGTAATCCTTACCTAAATTCTAAATCATCCACTTTTTGTACTTCTAGGTGTCTCAACACACTGTGCCAAAGTTGTACAGCTGAAGTTCAGCGGCTAATTTATTTCTTCGTGAAAAACGCGACGTTTGTTCAGCATAGTGTGTTGCTAGTAATTTAAATATCATTGCTGGCGTAATTGCCGAAGTTTGGTCGCGCAACTTCGGCATAGTATTAATGATTTCAGGGTTGCATACCGAAAATATACAGTCTGACTTTTTAACCACCAGCCAAATTTTTGGAGCAAGTTCAGTTCATGATACTGAACTACATTCCATAAAAAGAATTGGCGAATAACTAAAATAAAAATTCGCCTTCCCATACAAATCAGCAGTCAGCCAAACGAAAAAAAAAGAAGGCTTTTGTATGGGAGGACGAGGAGGAGAAAAGAGTCGACAAAGACCAAGAACTTATGCAAATACCTACAGGTTAATACTTTTACAATCGCACGCCAATTTTTCAACAAACAACCGAATCGAAAGAATAATATTATTTAAAAATTTCAACGGCTATTACTTAGAAAAGAAATTCTTAATTGATCAATTTCATAACAACAGGTTGGGATCCATTCTTGGTATTGAGAAAAAATTTACAGTTCGTATTTTATGTAAAAATTTGATATCGTTAGCTTTGAATTTCTCGCCGTTTGTATGTAGGTATGTTTGTTTGTTTGACGATGTTACCTAATTTTGACGTGACAACGTCTTAATATAAATTGGTTAGCCGGGTGACACTTCAAGAAACTGCGTTACGCTCCGCTCACGTTATGCGCTCACAATGAGAGCGAGTGAGAGGCACGCGTCCCTTCCACTCGGGCATGGTTAGCCCGCCTAAGAGCGAGAGAGACAGACATAAAAAGACTTGTCACGTAAAACTTTCGCCCGTATACCGACTTTACAGGCAACCAATTTTTTTTAACAGCTTTTATTTAGTTACACCTGTCCCGTTGTTTGTGTGTCCGTAATCAAATCTTGCAAACTAAATTAGACCCACTTTCCATTATCCGATCGAGCTGAAACTTCACATACTTATGTAAGTTTGGTGACAACGCAATATGTAGTGCCAATGAACTGATCTCATGATTAAGTCAGAAGGTGGCCATGATATCTGTGATATAACAACATATTTTGAACTTGCTTTAACTTCAATATAATTTTTTTTTCGCCAATTTTTTTTTTTTTTTTTTTTTTTTTTATTTTGGCACAAACAGTCATTATGTAACAATTACAGTTGATGTATGTTTATGTTACAGACAAACACAGTGCCGAAACGTAGTATAAGCAAATACAGTTTTTGGAACATGCTGACAAACATTTCTTTTTAATATTTATCTAATATAGAAGTTACGCAAATTTAAGCAGCTTAATAAACTATCATCACAGTATGCGGAAAAATGTAAGAACAACTTAAATTTAGCAGATGTCTGCAGACGACAAAAATAATATGACTATTTGTTTATAGTACTCGTCTATATGTAATAGATAATAAAAATAACACCACTAATGTAGGTATGCCAATTTCTTAAGCAGAATACTAACTTTTCAAGGCAACCACACGTATGTGAATTACAGTTATTAAAAACTAAAATAATCACAGATTATTTCGTACTAAGTTTAGACCACAACGTATATAGTTAACCGCAAATTTAAAAAGCGGTTTATCCATCCGGAGTAATGTAATAGACACGTAACTCACTGTAACCATTATATAGACAGAGGTCTATCGTTGTTGGACTAGTAATATTGAGAACCAGATTAGAAAGATCATGCTTTGTGAATGTAAAGTTTAAGATGAAGGGTCTACAGATGTTGGTTATGCCGTGTGAGGATTTTTTGTGGAGGTCAATAAACTGGAGTGCGAGTGAGACGACCTTATCAATTATCTATAGGCGGCGCTAGGTCGTCATACAGGATGGTGATTTCGAATGTATTTTTCAATACGGTAAGTTTTTATAAAAAAAAATTTAGGGCTCATAGGATCACTCGTGCGTCTGTCTGTCCGTCCGCCTGTCACAGCCAATTTGCTCTGAATCTACTGGACCGAATCAGGTGAAAATTAAATTTGGTAGAATGTTGTAATCCTATGACCCAAACACATATGTGCAAAGTAAATATTTTTTTTGAAATGAGTCATTTTCGGGGGACAAATTAGGAAATTTAAAAAAAAGTTTTGCAAACCTTAGGTACTGTGTCACATATCAAATGAAAGGGCTCGTTTTGAGGATCTCAAATATATTTTTGTTATTATTGGAAAATAAATAGTTTTGATTTTATTCATGAAAGAAGACGAATATTGACCATTCCCCCCCCCTGATCTCCGAAACTACTGAGCCTAAAATTTTGAAAAAAATACAAAATATTGTTCATTGTTTGTAGATAACAGGAAAACCTATAAGAATTCAATCAATTGTACGGAACCCTCTCCACGCGAGTTTAACTCGCACTTGGCCGTTTATTTTGTACACGATTTTATTGCAAGGCCTAAAAACTTATGAAGACTAATGTGATAAGCTAAACTCGATAGGGTTGTGTCGTTTTAATACAGGGTTCCTATAGGCACCTTCCGGTTCCATCATCAGATCTTGTCATCTGATGTCAATATTGCATTGTCATCTGTTTTACCTACATTGGAAAACAAAATTTCATCTCAATCGAAAATCGGGAAGTGCCTCAAATTAAACTTGCAAGATTTGACTCCAAAAGTACCAAACAGGGCAAGCTAAATAAAAACTTTCATATTTCAAATCTTTCATGTCTCATGTTTCAAACTAGTACCAGCAAACTATATACGGCCGCCGTCCAACGTTAACCCTCTTTGGAAATGCAGTTGAAGCATGAGATGTTTGTGCTTTAGTCGCCTCTTACGACATCAGGAAGAGGTAAAGTGGTCCTTTTTAAGACCGAAAGCCATACGGCACAAGTGCAGTTTACTCATTATTTCATAGATCAGATAGAAATAATATTGTTCATAATTTTACCGCTACGAAAAATCTGTACACAGAGTTATATAGACTAGACTACTAGCTTTTTTTTACTGGGGTTGCAATTTATTAAAATCCAATTGATAGATTATTATTTTTTACTAACCTTTAATTCAAAAATTTCATGTGTCTCGCTTCAAAAATGACGAAGATTCATACAAACTTGCAACCCCTATAGAGATGTAATTTTCAAAATCTTACTAACTACTAAAATACATTAAAAATTAAGTAATTAGGTAGTTTTCGAGATTTCGTGATGAGTAAGTGATTTTCACTTTTATATATATTTATAGATTAGTCATGTCTCTCAGTTAAAATTGAAACATAACTAGGAAGGTAAGCTACATACGTTTTTAGTTCTGGTCTATTCACTACACATTTAGTAAGTACTTCATAGACACCTGTCTAAATCGGTACAGATACGAGAAAAGGAACACCCTGTAGACATTACGGTCCATATCCGCGCACCTGCCTCCGACTTCCAATGTCGAGAGATATATATTTTGTTTGTTTGCTTGCTTGCTCTCTTTTATATAACGTCTTACAAAATATACTGAAGCTATTTCTGTATGTTCAGTGAAAACGGGGTTAAGTCAAAAATCATAGTTTTGAGATAATCGAGTTTAAAGTTTCAAAAAATTCCCACTCATTTTCTATGGAAGTTTTATAATTTTTGATTTCTATTATTGATAGATAATACCCATTTCAATAAACTACTGAAACAATTTTTACGGTGTGTCTTCTTTTTTAATATAAAAAATTGAAAAACATTCAGTTAAGTCGTTTGACACAAAAAAAAACAACATTTTATTTGTGCCAATTAATATAAGTCACATTTTAAATTTCATACATTCTGCTTTGCTTTAGTGCTTAATGATATACATTTACTGTTTTCATAGACAAATGAGATCACTAATAATACAGCGAAAAGTCACAAAATTAAATATGTTAATTTCAATGACAGCATTTAATATATAATAATAATATGATGGTTTTATTTTGATAATGTCGAAAAAAAAAGAGTTACATCACTATACACAAATCTGAGTACCTCCGTCCTTTTTAAGTGTTATGATTCTGTTTATATCAATTTACACTAAAAATATTAAAAATATAGTTTAGTTCAACTAGTTTTAAATGCAATTGTATTGAAAAACACAAAAAAGTTGGGGGAACTTGTAAAAACCCATACTTACATCACTTTACACGAATCCTAACTTTGGCATTTTAAGCCCTATGAAAATATGACAGAAAAATAGCATTTTTTTTCTGATTCAGAATATGTAAGAATATTAAAACCGATATTACTCGAGATAACTCAGTTTTCACTGAACGTACAGATTTAAGGGTCAATTCAGTCCATGATACTGGACAAATTTCATCAAGAAACATGTATTGAAATATGAAATAAACACTGGTTTTTTAAGAAGACTTTAATAATACCTTACACTGTCTAAATCTATGCAGCCGTTTAGAAAATACGAGGATATAAATTTACAAACATACATACAAGGTACGCGCGAAAAATATAACCCTTCCTTGCCAATGGGGCAAAAACTAAACACTAATGTAGTTATTTAGACGAACTCTGTGGCGTAATGGTCAACACGCAAGTCAACAACTCCAGAGTATCTGGGTTCGATCCCCAGCCAGGGCAAGTTAGAAAATAGTCTTTTTCTTGGGTGTTTATCTATATAAGTACCATATGTATTTATTACAAAATATAGTATCGTTGAGTTATCCCATAAACAAGTCCAAACTTAGTTTGGATTTGTCCTTATCTATTTATTTATTTATTTTGTCGTGGGTTAAAACGGTCCAAAATCAAAGCTGTCCAAACAAAAGTTCCCAGATGAGTCCAGATTGGTGATATCATAAACCTACGTGAATAGTGCTTAGCACCTGCTATTGTGGAATGCGACCCTGGTTGATGTTTGGTCCAAGTTACAGGGGATAGTGTTATATTTTATACGATGTACTTTTGGTGGAGGTGTGACATAGTCTGCCCCGGTCTGGTTATCAACCATCTACTATGTAAAGTATACGTGCTATTAGAGTTCCGTGGTCAAACTGTTAATAAAAATTAAATTTTCTCACATAGCCACCTTTTGTTTATACTGTAATGGTTTCTGAGTAAATGCCTCCCCATTTCCTTCCACTCGTATCTATTTAGAACTACAGTCTGCCGTTTGGTCATGAATGCATCTTATTAAACAACGTGGTAGGGACATACCCGTAATAAATCGAACCGCGGTCTATAATACTAGATCAATAAAGTATAATAAAATTAAAATAACAGTCAAAAAACAAACCGCCGCAACGAAATCTATGTTTAATTCTTAAGGTTGAATAGGAGAGAATGCTTTTAGCGTTTCTCGCTAAAATCCTCCAATCGTGAATCATTTTGTATTGTCAATCAATAAAGTTTAAATATAAGTAATCCAAGGGTCTGGTTGAGTCTGTGGGAGAGAAAAGGGAAAAACTACAAATTATAGAAAATAGAAGAGGGACAATGTTCGGCCGTCTACTGCGTCACGATGAGTTTTTTAAAACAATAATGGAAGGAAAATAGAAGAAAAAAGAGGAGTAGGAAAACCCAGAAGAAATTTTTTCGATCTAATAAAGGAAAAATTAAAAGTAAAAACATATAAGGAGGTTGTTTAAAACTTGGCGGAAGAAAGAAAGACATGGACAGCACTCCACCGACAAGAACCCAGCTCTCAACTACTACGTACCTAATTTACTGACAAAACTACTCAAAATCGCTTCTTTCAGATTCACCCTGCTCCTATTACTCACGCACCAATAGTAAACCGACCATTTGTAGCTTTACATTCACCGCACTCGACTTGCTACTTACCGGTTATGTGAAGTAGTTATTTTTACTATGCTCTCTATATAGACTGGTTGTGACGACTTCTAAGAACGTTCGGTAATTATCAGTGATGGTTTAGCACAATTGGCGCTCTCGGGCAAGGTTGTTATTACACTCCCCAACTTAAGAATCATGAATTTTTCGGGATCCAGTGCTCCAGTTCATTTGAAATAAATTATTTGAAAGAAAACGGAGATATCATTTAAAAATTTTGTTCTAGTAAGCCCTAGATAACCCTTCAAACTAGTATCATGAACTGAATCTTCCCTTACAATAGTTTAAGTATATTTTGTTAGACATCTAACTGAGTCAAGGGCTGTATGATCCAAATGCCACATTTAAAATAATGGTAGGCGAAAAAGAGAATTAAAATAATTACGGGATTCTAGCCGCATAAATATTGATACTTGGACACTATCACATCTTAGACCGTAGTGGGGCAGACCGAGCATTTTTGCTCTTGCGGCTTTAGGCGGCAGAGCCTCTGGCCACAAGAATCCCATCTATGCTGGTCTGGGAGAAAATAAAAACTTATATTATACCAGCTGCTTATCTTCCCGCGCAGAAGTTTAAAACCGCGAAGGTTAAAAACGCGTATAATGTTAATAGGTGATGCGGCTTGCAACATAACTATTTTAAATCCTTTTTCCATTTTCTCGACCATCACGCTAAATGTGGCCTTTGATTCTTACGACCCTGGGCTCTTATTCAAAGAAAATAACTAAATATTGCCGTGTGGCTCGCGACAGAGTAGAATAGGACCACTCCAAGTCTTCCCGTGGATGTCTTAGAAGGCGACTTAGAAAACCTAAGCTAAACCACAGAATAAATAATACTAACGTACAGAAGTCTCACTCAGCAAATAAATTCAAAGAAATATCTACTCAATGTGTCTAGCGATATGTTTTAATTTAGCTCACGTCAGAACTCAACACATTTTCGTATAGATATCTAGTTATCCATTGCAAGTCTATTTCATTCTTATTACTCTGGACAAACGATTCGTATAACTGAATTTACCACCCGGAGGGGCCGCCTACGCGCATAGTAATAATGTAGGTACATTTTCGATACCTTAACGGGGCCTGGCTAAACAAAACTTAATCAATGAGACCTCTCCAACTCGTTTGCCCAGCGTGGTGAATGTAGGTCAAAATCTCTGACTGCTCTGGCTAAGTATGGCTCTGGTAGTACAGAGAGGATCGTGCTCCTACAATGGAGACTAAAAAAGCCCTGATGATAATTAACCAACATGCCTCAGGTGTCAAATACCTGGCCCCCTTAGGTCAAATGTCAGTGCCCCTTTAGGCTTGGCTCCCGTGAGCAACTGCCTAACACAACCCGACCCCTGATAATTGCAAATACTAATAATTTCTCACAGGAAAATAATTTGACTTGAGCTACACCTTCCTTAATTACGATGTCAGGGTGGAGAAAACTATTTCGTTATATAAATGCGTTCCTGGCAATTATTGCTTCTGTAATTTGCAATGTGCAGTGTGGATTCCGGACTGAAACAGGAGTTATCTCTTCCTGTGGATACCGTAAGAGTTTTCTCAAAGACTAAGCAAAAACATCTCGTACAACATGTATTTCCAACAAAATTCTAGCTTTTATTAAGTAGCCTAAGAACTTATCAATGGAATGGTAAATTTTCGTCTTCTTTCATAAATAAATCCAAAAATATTTATTTTACAATAATAACAAAAATATATTTGAGATCCTCATACCCTAATAACATAGCCCTTTCGATATATTGCACAGTAAGGTATGCAAAACTTTTTTTTTAATTTTCTAGTTTTTCCCCGAAAAATAGGTACCCTTATTTTAAAAAAAAAATATTTACTTTGCACATCTGTGTTTGGGTCATAGGGTTACACCATCTTACCAAATTTCACCTGATTTGGTCCAGTAGATTCGGAGCAAATTGGCTGTGACAGACGGACGGACAGGAGCACAAGTGATCCTGTAAGGGTTCCGTTTTTTTAATTTTTTGTATGGAACCCTGAAAATCAAGGTATAAAAACAGCCGTCTTACTCTTCTTCCTTTTTCTTTGTGTATATTTGTCCACTGTTGGACTACGAATAAAGGGACTACCAACCCACAACCACCACGCTGGGCAGGCGAGTTGATAATTACTATAGATTTAAAATTATTTATATTTTTTCAAAACATAAAACCGACTTCCATACCTCAATGCTAAATATTCAAACAATTGTATACAGACGACATATTGAAAGAAACCAAACAACCGATCATTCTTGGGTTCCGTTAAAAACAAAATTTTGAATACCTTTCAGGATTTGTGAGTTTCTTTGAGCTACCTGATTTCTTTTTCATTTTTTTAGTTTATATTATATGTAGGTTTATGTATACTTATATGTAAGTTTATTTTTACTAATATATGTGTAGGTTTAAGTTTATATATATTTATATATTGTTCATCTTTTATACTCTATTATTGTACTAGTATTATAGTACTACTAGTATTACTGTACTCATATTAGTCAAACATTCCTCTCAATTACTGGCCGGTTGACTGGAAGAGATCCCTATATAAGATAAGTGCGCCGTTGTATGTTTAATTTTCTGTTTTATATCTGCTTCTGTTTTGTGTACAATAAAGCTTTATAAACAAACAAACAAACCGATTTTCATAAAATTTCTATGGGACCACCTGGAAAGTATATGTACTCTTTCAAACAAAAAAAATCTCAATCGGGGAACATACATAAAAAAAATATTCTGACGAATTGATAACCTCCTCCTTTTTTGAAGTCGGTTAAAAACGTTGCATATAAGACGCTGCTGACCTTTCTCTATTGCCTATATAATTCAAGAACAAAGTCATTCTTGAGAGAATCTCGAAAATCCGGCGAAAATGTGCGTTAATATCGTCTAAAATTTCATTAAGCTACTCGAAACATGTTACAGATTATTAAAGTCCCTTCTATGGCCTAATAATAAAGGCCTTGGCGTGTTTCGGGCCTTCCTGACGCTTGAGATATTACCCGACAATGTTTTAGCAAAATCGCTGAATTTAGGGTCAACTCAACTTTTTTACTAGATTTTATTAAATTTGGAATGTTTGTTAGTTTGTATAAAAACATACTTAAACAAGCTAGTTTTCAGTCACGTCTTTAGTTGTGCTGCTTTGTAACCCATGTTGCGTTTTCCATAAGTATTTATTATTAGACGGCGTGATGGTTATCACGCTAGACCGCTAATCTGGAGGTTCTGGGTTCGATCCCCAGCCAGGGCAAGTTGGAAAATTGCCTTTTTCAAATTGCCCTTGGGTGTTTATCTATATATGTATTTATCATAAAATATAGTATCGTTGATGGCTAGCTTAATCAGTGTGATTTGTCCTTATATATATTTTTTTTATTTTCTCCGAAACGAGGAATGTGCAAAAATGAGAAGTATATAAAGGATTTATCATAATATGGATGCATCTTTATACATCTGTAAATTATCTTGATTGTCTTAGATTCGTCTTATTTTACATGAAATACTACCCCTCGGAACCCTGGGGTAGTATTTCATGTTCATGACAGATGAACCAGACACGCACTTGGCCTGTCAGTTAAGCTAAGACTTAGATATGATTTAAGCTATTTAAGATATTGACGACCTCCATGGCGTAATGGTTAACACGCTAGACCGCTAATCCGGAGGTTCTGGGTTCGATCCCCAGCCAAGGCAAGTTGAAAAATGGCCTTTTTCAAATTGTCCTGGGTCTTGGGTGTTTATCTATATATGTTTTTATCATAAAATATAGTATCGTTAAGTTAGTATCCCATTACACAAGTTTAGAACTTACTTTGGGGCTAGCTTAATCAGTGTGATTTGTCCTTATATATTTATTTATTTATATTTAAGCTATCTAAAACTAGTAGTGCGCACTAGCGAACATCATATTTATTTATTTATTTATTTATTTAATCTTTATTGCACAATAAAATAAAAGTACAAGTGGCGGACCTCATGCCATATGGCATTCTCTCCCGGTCAACCATTCGACCAAGCAGAAAATATGTGTGGCTGGCGTAATAAAATTCACAAAAATAAGCAAACTTAATATAAATAAAATATATATAATCAAAAACACATAGGTATAATTATACACAAATATACTTTTAAACATATAATAACTATACATATATACTAACATGCATAAAATACAATAGATAAATACATAAATATAAATACTAATAAATATAATCAGGATGACTGGGACTAGGACTGCTGGAGGAAGAATTTATGTACCGCTCGCTTAAAAGCCAAACGACTGGGAGCACTTCTTATAGACTATTTCATATTCTATATTATACATATTTCAGTAACTCAAGTAAATCAAGAGTCATACCATTATTTAAAAAGGGGAATACTGATGAAATTAGTAATTATAGACCAATGTGCTTGTTCCAATCCTGTCTAAAATTTTTGAAATGGCTATGCGGGACAAAATTTTTGATTTCATTGAAAAACATAAACTACTAGTAGCTAACCAGCATGGCTTTCGCAAAAACATGTCAACAGCAGTAGCTTGTTTTTCGTTAGTTAAACTGATATCGGAAGCCTTAGATAAAAAAAATGTCTGTTGCGGGTGTATTTTTAGACATGTCTAAAGCTTTTGACTCCATTTGTCACGATATACTGTTAAATAAATTACACAAATATGGCATTAGAGGCAACGCGAATGACTGGATCAGAATCTATCTTTCTGACCGACAGCAATATACAGAAATATTAAAAACGATTAAGAAAACCAAGACTGTATTTAAATCTCCTTGGCAAAATAGCAATGGGCGCGGGGTTCCACAAGGCGGACTGCTCTCTCCATTGCTCTTTTTGCTCTACATAAATGAATTACCCAAATGCCTCAAACATGAGTCGGTCCTATACGCAGACGATACCACTCAATTAATAAAATGTACCAAGGAACAAGATTTGGACGCAGTTGTAAACTTAGAACTTAAAAATATTGACATTTGGTTAAAACGAAATAAACTAAATATTAATGTAGATAAAACAAAAGTAATTAATTTTCATCCTTACAATAATAGTACAATACAAATTAATGCGACATATTATTGCGACAAGATAAAACAAGTTGACCACAGTTCATTTTTAGGTATAATAATAGATAAGAATCTTAATTGGAAGGAACATATTAATAATGTTTGTGAGAAACTGGACAGATTTGTATATGTTCTACGTAGATTAAAGACGATATCCTCTCAAGAAACGGCTCTTCTGGCATACCACGGATACGTGGCATCGGTACTACGGTATGGTTTAATTATCTGGTGCAACTCGGTCGAAATGATTAAAGCATTTACGTTACAAAAAAAATGCATACGAATATTACATGGAGTAGACCACCTAGAACACTGTAAACCACTGTTCAAAAAGTCGAAGATTCTACCTCTTCCATGTCTCTACATTTTCGAAATATGCTTATTTGTAAAAAGATATCCGCATCTTTTCCCTCTGAACGACACTGTTTTAAAAAAGAAGAGCAGTAGAAACCCAACCAAACTGTATATCCCAGCACAGAGACTGCAACTCTACGGTAACAATGTCTATTGTATGGCAATCAAAGTGTTCAATGCATTACCGAGGGAAATTAGAGAAATTAATAGAGAGAGTGCATTTAAATCAACTTAATTTAATTGGCTGCTAGATAAATGTTATTATACTACCGAGGAAATATTTAAATGACAGCTAAATTGTATATTAAACGTTTTGACATGTAATATGATTTGTGAACATCAATAGGTATAATTAATTTAAAAAATAATAAAACTTAAATTTTAATCTTAATTTAACTAAATATTCCTACGCCTTATAGGCAGAGTATGTAGCACACACACACAATTCTGTAACACCATTGTATCACCATATTCTAAGGAATAAATTAATATCTATCTATCTATCTATCTAACCCTTTGACATTTGGTGTAAAGATTCTATTACCGACATTTACAGCACGCCTGCCAATTTTAATTCTCGACCAAGACAAAGATACGTTAGGTGAACATACCCACATAATACGCCGGATCGTTAATTCACAGATATAGATACACAAAGATGACGTAGCCGGTAGCCGAACGGCTGCGAAAACTGAAAAAATGCCTCGTGTGATAATGAGAGGTTTTCAATTTGACAGTTAAAAAATAAAAAAACAAGTTGTCATATGTTGTTAATAGAGGGCGCTGTACAGAATACATATGTCAATGTCACTCAATGTTAAAAAAAAATCTAGGTCTATGGTTATCAAAACACCGCTATCAATATAGGAGTGCTATTTTTCAACGAGGGAATCAACGAAATATAAAACTTAATATAATTTTTTAACTCATTTTCTCTTTAAAAAGGTACCTTTTTTGCTCTTTTAGTGGTCAAGTCAAGACCACTCGTTCAAATCCTTCGCGTACGGTACTACTGATTTAAAAGTGCGCCTTTTTGGAAACGCTTGCGACAAACATTCGTTATGTGACTCCCTATTTCAAAAATAGCACTCCTGACCAAAGAAAGACTGACAACTTTGCTTGACATATGCTCGGAATGTAGCGTCATCTATTGGCGTCATAAAAAAAGTTCTTTTTTTCTTGGAAAAGCCTTTTTTCTTGTAACTGCAATAGTCAAAAAAATCTGTGGTACTCCGGGAGTGCCGAAGAAGTGAAAATTTGAATAAGGTGGTGTCGGTTATACGGTAACAGTGTCGCGAGTTCAGCGGTTTTTTTCCATCTCAAAAAATTGACCAACGCGCCTAAAGAAGTGTTCACTTCAAAAACTGCAAGCACCCAAAGGCAAGGACATATTTCTATCACAGGCATTTGAAAATTATACTATGCGTAAATTCATTGTTAAAAAACCGGAACTTTTGGTTTCTGTACAAACCATGATACTTACGGCTTCTATGTTCATTTATATCTGTGGTTCAAGCACACTTTGAGAACTAAGCTTGCTTTGTTCGCTTGCTCAATTACGAGTACATCGTTGTATTTCCCATCTTTCATTGTGAGGATCCGACCGTTGTTCTAGAAAATTATCCCTCTCCATTTAACGTGCCCGAATCCAAAAGAATACCTAACTCGGATGAAAAAATAACTTTTTTAATTAAATTTATTTTGCAAGCTGGACGCCGCTGGCAGGGAAGTATTACTAATTAAAATGTGCTAAGCGGCGGCCTGACTTGAATTTGGATGTGTAACGGAAAATTAAAAGACAATACGAGACGAAAGGTGGATATTAAACAATGAGGAAGACGCAAAATAAAAGTCCATTTACACTATGCTAGTTTTTAGGGTTCCGTACCCGAAGGGTGCAAACGGGACCCTATTACTGAGACTCCGCTGTCTGTCCGTCTGTCCGTCTATCTGTCTGTCCGCCTGTCTGTCTGTCCGTCTGTCACAGGGCTCTATCTCTTGAACCGTAATAGCTAGACACTTGAAATTTTCACCGATTATGTATTACAGTAGCCGCTATAACAACAAATACTGAAAATAAAAATTAAAGGGGGTCGCTATACAAAAAACGTGTTTTTCAGCGTTTTTAACTAGATCTTTATAATGGCATTAACTAGATACTTGAAATTTTCACAGATTATGTATTGCTATGGCCGCTATAACAACAAATACTAAAAATTAAAAAAAAGTTAAAAATTAAAGGGGGTCTTCATACAAAAAACGTTTTTTTAGCGTTTTAAAACATTGTACGGAGGTACGGAACCCTTTATATACGAGTCCGACTCGCACTTGCCCGTTTATTTTACAAGCTTTTATTTAACTTGCAATGTATGTATGTATGTAGTATGTAACTATGTTTGTTCGGGTGGAATCGTCTGACCACCTTGTGGGTGGGTGTCCAACGCTTTGCCACATAATACAATAAGAGTAAACAGAACGGAATCTCCTAAGGTACGCGCAATATGCGTCCCCGTTCCCCTCACCCGCACCTCTCCCCCGGTTCTTGTGAGCCAACGTGAGTCATCGAGGCGAAAACGGAGGAGAGGTGCGGGGACGGGGAACGGAGACGCATTTTGTGCGTACCTTAGGAGATTCCGGCCTGTGGCTTTGCTTGCCCATTGCTGGACGCAGGCCGCTCTAGGTCGGTCATTTTGGAAATCCCTGGGAGGAGCCTATGTCCAGCACTGGTCGTTATGTGGCTGAAATGATGATGATGATGATGATAAGTTAGTTTCTACTGATTGAGCTAGAATTTTGCGTGCATATGTATATCGCGTACTTGAAGCTGATCTGATGATGGAGATGGAAGGTGGTCATAAGAACTCCGTAATAAAACGACGCAACCCCGTTGTGTTTGGGCTCATTTGTTTTGTGTTGACAAGACCTTTGGTCTCAAAATAAAAGCTTGTACAAAAAACGATTTTTTTTAATAAAAACTTATTACTTAATGCGTACAATAATATTGAAGCAATGGATGACTTGCATGGTCTAAACGAAACGTCAGTTATATATTATTTATTGCTTCAATTAAATTGTATGCAACAAGCAAGAAAATAAGTGCCAAAAGTGGCCGTTTTTCCAAAATCCCAAAAACTGTGAACAGTAGTTCATGAATTTTAAGGTCTGGTAATCATAATTAAAGGTCAGGTAATCTTAGGCTTGGTATCAACAAATTGTTAAATGATATTTTTTTTCGTTTCCTTTGAAATGAATTATTTCAAATGGGGGCAGCACTGGACCCCGGAAAATTCAAGTATGTAATATAAATAAAGAAGGAGTTTATATATGTTTTACAAAGTTTAAACTTAGATTTTGTAGCTTATATCACTAATGTGTAATATTATAAAAATATAATTATAACAGTTCAGTGCTTTAAATTGTAGTTAGGTTCATTACTTAAGTATAGTTTGGTTTGTACCTACATGGGTAGTTTAATAGTTTCCAATTCAAGCGTTTAGTTTGTCCAAAGCAGGGCTTGGAATACCGTTAAAAATCTGGTAACGTTAATTCTATCAAACGACGTTAACGTTATCAGCAAAGATAACGTTATGCTGGGTAACGGTATTTTTCCCACTATTTACCGTTAATCAGATAACGTTACCAATGATAATAACGGTAAAAGGTATTGTGAACACTGTATTTATTTTTGATATTTGACAGAATAAATTGATGAGAGTTTGTCTAGCAGGCTACTAGAGCTCTTTATATAATATTTTACAAGTATTGAAAAAAGTATCGTTACATATCGTTAATTGATTACGTTATAAACTGTATTATCAATACCTTTTATAACGTTACCACGAAAATAACGTTTTTTAACGTTACTTTTAGTATGAATTTGGTATCGTTAACAAGCCCTGGTCCAAAGAAGTAGGTACCTAATTTAAAAATATTTCTAGTAACTTCAGTGCATATAAACGAAGTATAAATTAATACTTCAAACAATAAATTAATAATAAACTAGCTAAAATTCTTGAAAACTGGAAACTATTTTCATTTAGAATACCCCATATTGCAAAATGATGTATGGCCAAGCGCAGCCAGGTAAAATAATTCCGAAAAGATAATCTCTAATTCACCCCGATAGAATTATTGCATGCGAATGAATAGCTTGGACCGACTCCAATAGAAAACGAATATTTAGAACTTTATCAAGCGAAATTGGGTTTTAAAGTGCTTAAAACATAGATCACTTTACTTAGTTTAAACACTTCTTGGAATTATAGGAAAAATCGTGAACTTCATTATTTTAACAACTGTCCAAAAGCTGTTGATCTATAATTGAATAAGAAATCCTTGCTTTAACAATATTATTTGCTCGATTACCCCACAATATAAGTAGGTTCCCAAAGATTTCCACGGCTAAGCAGCAAGCGTGCATATCCAATTTTCCAAAAAATATATAAAATAGCAATCTATCCATATAACGCTACAACAAACTTCCCTCTGTTTTCCCCCTCCACTTCTCCCTTTTGATTTTTTTTTTCGCAACATCTTATTTAGAATGAAGTCCTTCGTGCGTCTCAAATTTGATTGAAATTTGCCAATAAATAATGCTTCAGCAAACTCCCCCCCCCCCCCCTTTTCCCGCCTATTTTAACCCCAATCAAAAATCACGATCGATCAAATAAATCAAGAGACTTTGCCAATTATTGTCAAAATCGGTAGAAAAACTCGACCTGTAGACGAGAACAGACAGACGGACAAAAGCCTTTTTTGGCCAATATAGAAACTGAGACGCTTCGCTTGCTTCGCTCGCTCGGGCAATTAAAAGAAATGTCTTAGGTAAGTAGCTTCGGATCGGATATTTTAGCGTTCCATAAAAACTGGGATCAGCTGATCTGTCAACCTATATGGCCAAAAATTATTTTTTATATTTCGATATATGTTCCTTGGGGCAAGTTGTTCAGTATCATGGACTGAATTGACCCTTAAAATAGTTTCAGTATATTTTGTTAGACCCTATATATAGGTATATATGCTTAAAAAGAAACGATACTAGTATAAATAGGTATTTATACTAGTATCGTTTCTTTTTAAGTTAAAAAATAAAACCGATACGACCTACATTATATTTAAGCTGAGTTTATACGAAGTACGGACTTAAAGCTAGTACTAAGGTAAAATTATATTTGTTAATTTTGTTTACAAAAGCTCACAAATATCGTAAAATTTTCACACGGAATTTCCAATTTCACGGCCATAAATATTCCTAACAATTGGATTCGATTTAAAATAATTTGAATACACAAAGGCATCCTTTCCAGCTTCAATCAGATAAATACAAAACAGTGAACCAAACTAATAGCAACAAATAAAGGGGACTAAACCCACTAAACATAGTAAAACGAATAAAATGGATCGATTTAAACATTTATTGCAGTAAATTATGCGACCAAATTAGAACTCTAAATAGAAGAAATAAGGGCGAGAGTCGCAATGACATAGTGTAAAGTATTGCATTAACAGATGTGCACTGCGTCATAGTATAAACAAACAAGTAGGTTAACGCCTAAAGCCGGCACTTTGAGCGTTCGAAATTTGAATGGTTTAAAAAAGCGTCTATGCCTCCGCTATATCCAGTGCCACTTTTGCGTAAGTTCAACACTTTAGAACAAAGAATCAAAATTCTTATATCACAACCAGTTGCGATTTGTTAAAAACAAGGCGTTTTACTTTCCTTTAAAGAAAGTACTTACTTAAGTATAATTTATTTATAAACGTTATAAAAATTACAATAGAGAAAGATTTATGACAAGATAGATGTGTCATTTAGTAACAAATTTTAAATTTGTCACATTGTTGAAATTATACATTTTAAGATTAGTTTTTTGCGTGTTAAAGTTAACAGCTAGGTACTTACTTACTTAAGTATTGTTTTTAATGTGACATTATACTATTTTACATTATTAAATTGCCGTGTGGTTCCCGGCATTTCCGTGTGGTTCCCGGCAGAGTAGAATAGGACCACTCCAAGTCTTCCTGTGGATGTCGTAGAAGGCGACTTAGGAATCACAAGCTAAACAAAGCTTATCATCATCAGTGAGACCTCTCCAATCTGCCTGGCCATCGTGGAGAGTGTAGGCCAAATCCTCAGGCTGCTCTGGCCAAGTATGGCTCTGGTAGTACAGAGAGGGTCGTGCTCCTGTAGTGGAGACTAAAAAACGTGATGATAATGGTGATGTCAGTATTAAAACATTTGAGAAGTTATTTTTATTATTATTGACGTCAAACATACAAACGCCAAATTGTTTAAGTAGACTCGGAAAACTTCTCACATTTTCAATTTGCTTATTATCATTTAATTTGTGATAAATATCCTTCTTACCTCTTTGTACTATGGCTGCACTGACCTATTTATAGTTTAGTTGGTCTGTTGTCGAATGCAATCGTGGATTTAGCTCCATTAAACAGCGTTTGTGAAATTGCTGAAAGTGAACATTCTTGTTTATTTGGTAATGTACATCATCAAAATATCATCGAAGCATAAGTAAATATATAAACAAGGCATAGCCACAGCATATTTTTTTCGAAGCAATTTGAGGCACTTTTGACACACCTGTAACTTCAGTGTGAAAGAAGTCTTATAGTTGTGGTAGAGCCATGGTAGAGCAATGGGCCGGCTCGCAGTATACTTTGTGAAAAAGTTATTTCCAGTCTGGTTAGGATATTGCAGGCTTGAATCATTTGATTATCCGAAAATTAAGATGATTCCGTGCTTCGGAAGGCACGTAAAGCTGTTGGTCCCGAACGCCATCTAGCGTTTGTACCTATCCTAGGATTGGTTCTGGTCTACACTTTGGGTTGCGGAGGTCAGACGGCAGTCGCTCTGTGTAAAATCCAGTAACCTCGTCAAATCACCTAGGTTAAGTAGCGGACCCCGGGCTCTGAAGCGTAACCGCTGAGGATGCAATCGACAATACGCTTGGATGATGATGATATGGAGGACAAAACCCAGGACAATTTGAAAAAGGCAATTTTCCAACTTGACGTGGCTGGCGATCGCGCCCTAAACAATTCCAAAAGAGAGAGTGGAGGGTGGGGAGGGGGAAGGGGTACGTTTTCTGTAGCTTATAATATATGGACGGATTTCACTGAAATGGCTTTGCTAAGCCGGAAAAGTGTCAATTATTAAATAAATAATAAATAAATAAATATATAAGGACAAATCACACCGATTGAGCTAGCCCCAAAGTAAGTTATAAACTTGTATTATGGGATACTAACTCAACGATACTATATTTTATGATAGATACATATATAGATAAACACCCAAGACCTAGAACAATTTGAAAAAGGCCATTTTCCAACTTGCCCTGGCTGGGGATCGAACCCAGAACCTCCGGATTAGCGCGGTCTAGCGTGTTAACCATTACGCCACGGAGTTCAGGAGGAGTTATTGCATGGTTATAAGAGCTTGCGAGGTCTACTGTTCTCACAAAACCACTAGTTTATATAGTTGTCAATACTGATATTTGCAACATAGAGCCATATCCAGTATTGGGGTCTGCCGAAACTAAGATGGTAATGATAACTGTTTGATACCTCGTAATACTTTATTGGAAAGCCAACTTATGATTATAAAATAGTACAGAGGAAAGTCAAGATACCTGTGCCACCTCAGCCTGTATCTACGTATTAATTGAGTACGCGCGGCGCTCTTGATGAATTGGTGCGAATAGAGTAAAATGCTGACGCTGTACGATGATAGATCGTACATCCTGAACTTGCTAAGTTCTATCTAATCGTAAACCCTGTAATATCAGCGGTACCATTTAAATAATGTCAAATCATTTCCTCTGCCTACATTGCAGCTAGTTGGTAACCAGCCGTCAAATATGATGAATATTTCCCATCCAATCGGCAGCTTTAAGCTCGTACTATAAGGCTGTGTTACATTGGCTACAGTTTTCTTTTCCTCGATTGACAAACTCAAGTTCTTTGGCCGTGTGGTTTCCACTCTGTAAATAAATATTGAAATATTAAATAATAGGGACAAATCACATGGGTTGAGCTAGCCCCGAAGTAAGTTTAAACTTGTGTTATGGGATACTAACTCAACTACACTATATTTTATGATAAATACATAAATAGTAATTCTTATAATTTAATTTCAATTATGACATAACATATGAATTCTTAGTCCATCCACAGTCTAATTTTAAGTTGTAAGTTTGTTAGTTGACGTCTTTGGAGAAAATACTGCAGTGCAGTTTGTTGCCGCTTCTTCTGCACTAGCGCCTTGGACGCGGCACTAAACTTAGCTATAAGCAGTATAGGTAGTAGCAATTTGTACTCTTATGTATTCTGTGCTATAAGCACAGGTTATATGTAACGATTTGACGTCAACATTTGTGCAAAACAAAAAAAAGTGACTATTATTAAGAGATATTATAAATATCCTATGATAATAAGGATATTTTGAATTGAATTGAATAGATAAATTAAACACCCAAGACCTACGAAAACTTGAAAAAGTCCATTTTCCATCTTACCCTGGCTGGGGATCGAACCCAAAATCTCCGGATTGGAGGACTAGCATGTTAACCATTACGCCACGGAAGTCATACATACATCACGCCTGTTTTCCCTCAGGGATAGGCAGAGACTTTGTACCTCCACTTGCTACGATCCTGACAGACCTCTTTCGCTTTATCTTCTTCATACACGGAGGTCATCTATCGTCATAAGAAGCGACTATACGTAAAGGACTAAGCATAAATATTACGCTTCCCAAAAAATAATGACGTCACGAGGCAGCCAGTTGTATAACTTTTCGCACCAATGCATCAAGAAGGGTTGATATAAGGGCAGGTGGCTGGTCCTAAACCACAGCTTAATATTTTTGCATCAGATTTTCCTTCCCTTCTTCGCACGATGTTTGTTATGCTGGAGTGGCCATTGCAATGCACATTATCTAAGTAATATAATATTTGATTAAAATTATTCCTTTTTCCTGGTCTTAGAGAAAAAAAACGCCAGATCGTAACTGCCGATCAAGGTAATATATGTGATACAGCAATCAATCAATCAATCAATCAATAATTTATTTGCTAGAATACATAAAAAATATACATAGATGTTCTGTAAAATATAGAAAATGTATTCAACCTTAAGTAAGGCATGCAAATATTAATTAACAAAAACCATCAATTACGAGTATCCTATACCTATCATCAATAATTACAAAATAAAGTTATAAATTATGATGAAAAAAATGCAGTATAAATATTAATCTATACTAATATTATAAAGCGGAAGAGTTTGTTTGTTTGTTTAAACGCGCTAATCTCAGGAACTAATGGTCCGATTTGAAAAATCCTTTTTTTGTTGGGTAGTCTATTTATAGAGGAAGGCTTTAGGCTATATAACATTACGTTCCGACAACCACGCGAACGAAGTCGCGGGCACAGCTAGTACATTATAAATAATAAAAGGTCTTACTATTTTTTTCTATTTAAATATTCTTTTATATTATAAAATCAATTTTCCAGTAGCCATATTTCTAACTTTCTTTCAAATGACCTACGTTGCATATCTCTTATCTCACTAGGAAGATTGTTATATATAACATTGCACATATTATATACATTTTTATCATAAATATCACGATTGCAACTAGACTTAAACAATAAATTGTTATATTGACTCCGTTGCTGTCTTACAAATATTTGACTACGTTGTACGAAAAGGTGAGGATTTTTTTTTACAAAAAGGCAAATGTCTTTAATGTACATCGAAGCCAAAGGAAGAATCTCGAGCTGCTTAACCCACCATCATAGAAGACAGTAAGAATATACAGAACGGAATCTCATAAGGTACGCGCAATATGCGTTTCCGGAGGAGAGAACGGAGGAGAGGTGCGGGGACGGGGAACGGGGACACATACTGCACGGGTCCTTAGGAGATTTCGATCTATATTACTGTCTTCTGTGCCATTTTGCACCTTCTCGCCTACCTTCACGCTTAAATTGGTATTTGGGTCTTGCGGCCTCTGCTTGGAGCTGCAAGACCAAAAATGCTGTGTGTGCCCCATTAGGAATAAAGAGGTGGACAAAACTGGAAAGGGCAGACCGGGTTATGAAGTAACTTAATGTTTGTTATCTGTGCCCTGGGTTCCGAAGAAACACGCTAAGGATGTGAACGGGAAGTTAAGATCAGCACCTAATATACTCGTAAATCTAGATAAATTTTTCACCCTCAGTATTTGAGACAGTATAGAAGCACCTTTATAGTGATATCGAGCTTAGCCAGTTCACAGGGTGCGGCGCAGTCATTAAGCTTAGAACGGGTCTGTCTAGTCTCCAAGGAAATTAATAGATAAACGCCGCCAGGAAAGTGGATTTGGCCCAATTTTCCGAGAATTCTTAGTATAGAATACTAAGAATTCTGCTTGGGTTAAAAAGCAAATAGGTTTTTTTTTTTTTCAATTTATGGCTTGACGCTACTGCGTATTTAGCCAGGAACAAGTTAATAAAACGTAGGAAATTCTTTTTTCCTAACAAGTTACAATCAAAGGTTGGTGTAGGCCTTTGATTGCTTTATGGGAGCTTCTGGCGACAAAACTATACGAGTCCACTGGTTTTCATAGCCGATTGAGTGGCGGACAACGCCCGAAGACGCCCACACAGTCCGCGAAACAAATATCACTACAGCCGTACGTACTATGACTGTCCACTTTAACTATTTCACATATTGTTCATGAGCATGAGCATTTATAACACCAAACACCACCAATTTCATATTATAAGGTCCACTAAAATCAATTTGCAAAATAATTTAAAGAAACCCCAACCAAACACCTTGCCTTCCCGCCAAAAACTCAGCAAATAGGTTACTTAGTTTCTAACAAGATAAATTGATTAACGATCCGGGTTTACTTGAAAATGTTTATATAACGTCTAACAAAATACCTTGAAACTATTTTTAAGGCTGAACTCAGTCCATGAAACTGAACAACTTTCCCCAAGGAACATGTATCAAACTATGAAAAATATTTTTTTGCTTTTCATACAAACTTGGATCAGTTGATCGGTCAAATTATATAGGAGAACTTAAAATATTTTTCATATTTCGATATACCTTCCTTGGGGAAAGTTGTTCAGTATAATGGACTGAATTCACCCTCATAATAGTTTCAGTATATTTTGTTAGATCATGCCTCCTGTGGTCCTCGAACACGATTACGTTGTGGTGTATCAAACGTCTCCATTCGGTTCTTTGGGCAGCCAAACTTTCCCAACGAGTATGATCTTGACCTTAAGGCCGTACCTAAATTTTCCGGGGTCCAGTGCTACCCCCATTTTAAATAAATCATTTCAAACAAAACGGAGACATCATTTAAAATTTTGGTACTACCAAGTCCTACGAGTAGATAACCCTTCAAAGTATTTTATGAACTACTGTTTACAGTTTATAATGAGAACGTTAAACTTTACTACGCACATTAGCTAAAAGTGGCCGTTTTTCGCTAATGTGCGTAGTTAACGTTCTCACTTTAAATTGTAAACAGTAGTTTATAAAATACTTTGAAGGGTTATCTAGGACTTGGTAGTAGCAAAATTTTAAATGATGTCTCCGTTTTCTTTGAAATGATTTATTTAAAATGGGGGCAGCACTGGACCCCGGAAAATTTAGGTACGGCCTTAAACATGAAGCTGTTAAAAATAAACCACCCTCCATAATACATTATCATTACGTGTCCGGTACCCTAACATGCCCACATTGTGCGCGCACTTTTACCGATAAGATAGGGTACATCAGTCACCTCAAGGCACACGAACGAAATTAGTCAGTCACCATAGCCGAAAACGGCCAGGGATAATATATATATATATATATATATATATATATATATATATATATATACTAGCTGACCCGGTAAACGTTGTTTTGCCATATAAATTATTTCTAGAGAATTTCTAGAAAAATAAAAATAAAATGTTAGGGGTGGACAACCCTTATCACTTAAGGGTATGAAAAATAGATAGTAGCCGATTCTCAGACCTACTGAATATGCATAAAAATTTGATAAAAATAGGTCAAGCCGTTTCGGAGGAGTATGGTGACTAACATTGTGACACGAGAATTTTATATATAAGAATAATATATACTAGCTAACCCGGCAAACGTTGTTTTGCCATATAAATTATTTATAGGAAATTTTTAGAAAAATAAAAATAAAATGTTAGGGATGGACAACCCTTATCACTTAGGGGTATGAAAAATAGATAGTAGCCGATTCTCAGACCTACTGAATATGGAAAAAAATTTGATAACGGTCAAGCCGTTTCGGAGGAGTATGGTAACTAACATTGTGACACGAGAATGTTATATATAAGACTAGCGGCCCGCCCCGGCTTCTCACGGGTATGTATTATACATATAAACCTTTCTGATGAATCACTTTATCTATTAAAAAAAACCGCATCAAAATCCGTTGCGTAGTTTTAAAGATCTAAGCATACATAGGGACAGACAGTGGGAAGCGACTTTGTTTTATACTATGTAGTGATTATGTTAGACTCTGTATAGGTAAGTTTATTTCTTTCATCTTTTTAGAAGCTTCTATTACAAGCTTTTATTTAGCTAGCCCTGTTTGTTGTTGTTTAAATGTTTTTTGGGTCACATCTTGCAATTTGAGCCACTCCTTTCCCGGTTTCCACTTGAGATGATTTTTTTTATACTAATGTAAATCAGATGACAATGCAATTGTAGACACTATGGGCTATCTCTCTATAGTTCTGACTCCAAAGTTATTATGGAATTTACTGTATCTATTTCCTAGCTATGTGTATGTATTCAGAGGTGTACGGGTGTCTAAGCTATGTGATTCAGAAGGTAAAGTTCAACACTCGGTAAATAAGTTCTGGTATATTTCTCACAAGTACACACAAGTTACAGTTCTCGATATATGCACAAACAAACAGATCGACACGGGGAGCTATCTAAGGACACACGCGAGACTCTGAACAAAGCTGGCAAACGATTGGCGATCTATGCCGACGCGTCGTGGAACGAAATAATAAACGCTTACTTAGCGTATTGTGTCCCTACACAATATTATTATAACAAGAAGCTGACCTGACGATGACGCCGGAAGGTATAGGAACCCTGCAACAAAACGATGTAACCATATCAAGTTTGGGCTTACTAAATTTGGCTTGATAAGTAGGTACTTAGGCCTCACAATAAAACGTTGTAGGAAAATTCTCTTTTCTTCGAAAATATGGCGGATGACTTAGACAATTTTTTTGTGCGAAAGGCAAGACATCTCAAAAGACAGGGTGATGATATAGTTATACTATGACAGAGACGTGTGGAAAGGTAAAGAAGAGGCCTTTGCCCAGCAACGGGACATAAGAATTACAGGCTAGTAGAAACCTTGACTAGGATAGGATTAAATAGGATTCAGTGGCGCAGACAAAAGGAGGCTTATGCCCAGCAGTGGGGCGTTGAGAGCTGACGATGATGATGATGATGAAAAACCTTGACTAGTTTCAACAGTTTTACCCCCCCTATCTCGTAATAATTAAATTTTTAACAAAAAAAACAACCGACTTCAATTTTTTTAAGAAGTTTCTTCCATATCTCCAAAGTTCTTCATCATATCTTCACCAAATTAACATGGGACCAACTTGGTAGTAAAGCCTTTTAAATAAAAAAAGAATCATCATAATATTTGAGCTGCAGTTGTCTGGTGAGAAAATTACATGGGACCAACCTTGCAATGCATTCTTTTAAACGAAACATATATTTTTTAGATCGGTTCATATTTGACGGAGTTATGAAAAATACATACACGTCGAATTGATAACCTCCTCCTTTTTTTGAAGTCGGTTGAAAAGTTCGGACGTGTTTGATAGTATGTGGCGTCTAGACTTACTTAAGGTCCTATACCCCAGGTGGGGCAGAGGGCTTCAACAGTCTTTCTTGCGATCGGTTTTTAACCGACTACAATAAAGAAGTAGGTGCTCAATTCATCAAAATCTTCTGTTTTTTTTATGTATGTTCCCTGATTACTCGAAGACGTCTGAACCGATTTGGAATATTCCTCTTTTTATTTGAAAGGGTATATTCGTCATGTGGTCCCATAGAAATTTTATCGCGATTGATTTTTAGTTCGGATTTTAAACCATAATAACAGGAAGAAATATGTCGTCTTCGTATACATTTGTTGCGTAGGTGTGTAGCATTTCTGTGGCTTACTGGCGTTGAAGACGGATTTAAGTATTGAAAATTTATTAGCCTACGCGCTTTACTAGGGGCCAGGTTAGCCCGATTGTCTTCATCTCTGCCCCAACAACGCGCCGCCGGGTCTGCTCGTAACGGCCAACTTTTCATTTGCCCTGAGGGGTCCACTCTCGAGCTTGCCTTGTCATGTTTAACGACGAAATTTGATGTGAGATGTTGGGTCTAGAACAATGGAAAATGTTATTCTAAGAATAACTAGGAAAATTGGATATCATATTATACCGCCATTTCTGAGAATACAGGCAATAGGTACAGGCATTTTTATTAATCTAGTGAGGCTATGAAAGCATCAAAATGTCAGCACCTTATATTTTCTATTTTAAGTGTCTTTGTTCGAAATAAAATGCCGACTTGTAGCTTAAAATTCGTTTCCGCCAAAAATAGCCATTATAGACAAAAATGGATTTAAAACTTGGTCTTCATAAACTCTATAGATATTGATGCAGTACTTACTTCATAAAATTATTTTAAGGTTATACAAAAGACAACATAATGTAAAGGTTTTTTTAAACGACTTCAAGTAGGAAGTTATCAATTCGTCAGAATCTTTTTTTTTATGTATGTTCCCCAAATTTTGAGTGCACCGATTTGGAAAATTCTTTTTTTGGTGTAAAAGGACTTTCCAGGTCCCATAGAAATTCATGTGTGGTATGTTTTTTTAAACAAAAATAACTAGAAGAAATAGGTCGTCTAAGTATACAATTGTTTGAAGAAAAGCTAACTTTTCTGGTATAGAAATCAGTTTTTTGTTTTGAATAATTAATTTTTTAACAAAAAAAAGCAACCGACTTAATTTTTTTTAGGAGTTTCTTCCATATCTCCAAAGTTCTTCATTATATCTTCACCAAATTAAAATGGGATCAACTTGGTAGTACAGGCTTTCAAATAAAAAAAGAATCATCAAAATCGGCGAAGATATCGCGTAACAAACATACATTAAAATAAAATAAAAAAACATACAGTCGAATTGATAACCTCCTTCTTTTTTGATGTCGGTTAAAACATTTTAATAGTTATTTTAAATCAGACTCATTATAATCAGTAAGACTATGCCATGTCACTACATGCAAGCATGTTTTTGAGCCACTTCTCGGTTTCTGATTAAGATGAAATTTTGTATACTAATGTAAATCAGATGACAACGCAATATTATTATGACAAGAAGCTGATCTGATGATGGAGCCGGAAGGTGGCTATAAAATCGTGGTAATAAAACGACACAACCCTTCGTGGTGTTACAATAAAACAAAACACTGTTACAATAAAGGTAAGAAAAAGGGATTTGTTTCAAAAAACTTATTCAAAATGTGAAACCATCTAAGCTAGAAATATGTAACTCCTACTTTTTAGGGTTCCGTACTAAAAATGAAAAAACGAAACCCATATAGGATCACTCGTGCGTCTGTCTGTCCGTCCGTCTGTTACAGCCAATTTGCTCCGAATCTACTGGACCGAATCAGGTGAAATTTGGTAGAATGTTGTAATCCTATGAGCCAAACACATAACTGCAAAGTAAATAAATGGTTTTTTTTTTTAAATAAGGGTCATTTTCGGGGGACAAATTAGGAAATTTAAAAAAAAAGTTTTGCGAACCTTACTGTGTCATATATCAAATGTAAGTGCTCGTTATGAGGATCTCAAATATATTTTTGTTATTATTGTAAAATGAATAGTTTTGACCATTCCCCCCCCCCCCCCCCCCGATCTCCGAAACTACTGGGTCTAAAATTTTGAAAAAAAAAAAAAAAATATAGTTAATTGCTTGTAGATTACAGGAAAACCTATAAGAATTCAATCAATTGTACGGAACCCTCTCCACGCGAGTTTAACTCGCACTTGGCCGGTTTATTACAACATACAGCGTAATACGAATAATTCCACAGGAGTGCAACGCGATAGTAATAGAATATTAAAGGCACATAAAAACGTAGCAGCAGAATTACATTTACATAACATGTAAATTGCAGCTCATGCAGTATAATTGCGCTTCCTGTACGGACAATGAAATTAACTAAACTGTTCTAAGAATCTGCCGACGTCGGTGGGATTATACAGATGAAGTTAGTAATAAGAGAGACATACTGTCTTGTGGAATGGAGAGCCATTCTGTGAGAACAGTAGACCTTGCGAGCTATGCAATAACCGACACTTTACCGCTTAGCAAAGGCATTGCAGTGAAATCCGACCATATATAACGCTTACAGCAAACGTAAGGGGGATCCCCTTTTTCCTCGTACACTTTCCCCGTTTGGATTTTTTTGCATCATCTTGTGTAGAATGAAGTCCTTAGTTTGCTTCTCCTTCTATAGCAAAGATTTACCCTGTCCCCCAATTTCTTCCCCAACTAAAAATTGCGACCTACTAATAAATTTAAAAAAATCTGGAACTTGTGTGGCAATTTTCGTCAAAATCAATTAAAAAATACGTCCTGTAGGCAAGAACTGATAGACGGACAAAAGGATTTTTGGCCCATCTCGAAACTGAGATGCTTCGCTCGCTCGGTGAATCAAAAAAAAATCTTCAAATAAACTGGCAATTCTTACAGCCCGTGTGTCCAACATACGAACATTAGCTGGTCTATATTGTGCACTTTTTGAGTCTCTTTGAGTAGTTTCACTTGGAACCGCTTCTATCCGAGGCTTTAAATTTCTTATCTATTAAGCGGGTACTTTAGTCTCTCAGACGAAGTTTATAGTGAAACCTCTGTCTGATATAAGTTGGAATACGGGAAGAAGACTGCAAGGTTTTGTACGGATAATCTGAACATCTTGATAAGTAGAAAGGATTTTAAGAACTCTATATGAGAGAATGAGACAAAACGAGCTGAAATTTTGTATGCTAATGTATATCAGATGACAATGCAATATTATTGAATTGAAAACTTCTTTAGCGGCGTTGTGCACTTTTTTTGTAATGGGTAAAAAAATGTTAAACTCGCGTCAGGACACGTGTCCTGATCGAAAATTCGTAAGACGGAGCGGAATTGGCACAAGGGGCCTAAGCGCCTTTGGGGTTTATGGCTCTTACGACAATTTTGTGTTTGTAGTGACAATAAAATAACAAAGGAATTTTATTTTCTATTATGACATACAATAGACGGATATTTTCACTAGCATTGTCAAAAGATGAATAGTCCAGTTTGTTTATAAAGAGATCAGAAAGACTTGAGCGTCTAGAGTTCGAATACCACCGGAAGGTGTTCACTTTTTAGTTCAATGAATTTATTTTTATTTTACGACCGGTATTTTGAAGTTTTTGAAGTGAAAACTTCTTTAGCGGCGTTGTGCACTTTTTTTGTAATGGGTAAAAAATGTTAAACTCGCGTCAGGACACGTGTCCTGATCGAAAATTCGTAAGATGGATGAAGAGTAGACAGCCGGCGCGGCGTAGGAGAGGAAGTATCCCCCTCTCTTTCTACGGCGCGCCGAAAATGTATGCCTGCGCCTGCTGTTTCGTTTAGCTGAGAGATAAACTTTTTAATGTAATATAAATTGTCATTGTTGTGTACGATAGCGCAATAAATAAATATTTTATTCTACCACATAAATGATAGTGCTTTTATACTGATAATTAAAGCAATTCCCTAACCATTCCAAAATATCAAAAATGCACAACGTTAATATTCAAGTTTTCACTTCTGCCGGCACTCCCGGAGTGCAACCCGTCGTTTTTATAACAAGAAGCTGATCTGATGCTGGAGGCGGAAGGTGGATATAGGAACGCTGTGATAAAATGACGCAACCCTATAGAGTTTAGGCTTATTTAGTTTTGCTTGATTAGGCCTTATAATAAAAGCTTGCACGAAAATTTTTTTGTGGAAAGTTCAGTATCACAGACTGAACTTGCTCCAAAAGTTCAACTGATGGTTAAAAAGTCACCCTTTAA
The DNA here is from genome assembly GCA_963576875.1 of Acrobasis repandana. Taxonomy (NCBI): domain Eukaryota; kingdom Metazoa; phylum Arthropoda; class Insecta; order Lepidoptera; family Pyralidae; genus Acrobasis; species Acrobasis repandana. The sequence continues at coordinate 7,198,023 of OY756241.1, read as the reverse complement.
TCTTCATTGTAATAAGACCAATGTTACAATAATAATATAAATTCCAATTCCAATAGTAGGTAATTCAGATAACGTATTGCCAATTTATTTAATCTAATAGCAATCCTAGTTATCCAAGCAATAAATAAACGTCTGCCAATCGCATTGACGAGCCAATTTTGCATCTTAGGATTTTCTTTGAAGCCCGCTGTATAAAACTGTTACACAGTAAAATAAATTTAAAGGCCCCTTTGAGAGCTGCATGGGGGCTGAAGTCTCGCACCAACTGGCCGTTGACTTCGCTCTTTACAGTAAATAATCCTCCTTATTGACCGAGGAGTTAAGCGTGTTAAGCATCTCAGTTTAGAGTTCAGCCAAAAGTGCTTTCGTCCGTCTGTCTGTTCTCGTCTACAGGTCGCAATTTTTAACCGTTTTGACGAAAATTGCCACACAAGTTCCTTGATTTATTTAAATCTTTTAGTACATTACGATTTTGACGTGACAACGTCTTAAATTAGGTTGCGGCTGGGAGTCACTTATGAAAAAGTGTAACGCTCGGTAACGTTACGATGAGTCACCGAACGAGAGAGAGGCCCGCCGAATGCCTTGCGTCTCTCTCCCACTCAACTATGATCGGTCTGCCGCCGTTGTCACGTAAAATCTTCGCCCGTAAAACCGACTTTACAGGCAACCATTTTTTTTATTGGGGGAGAAATACGTGGAAAAAGGGTGGAACTTTGCTGTAGGGTTATCTATGACGGATTACAATCAAATTTGAGAGGCAAACTAAGGACTTCATTGTAAAAAAAATGTTCCAAAAGTGGGGAGTAGAGGGAAAAAATGGGGGAAGTTTGCTGTTACTTTATATATGGATGGATTTAACTGAAATGGCAATGCAAGCCAGGGGAAAGGGGAATGTGTCGTTAATTGCAAGGTTATAAGGACTCACGAGGTCTCAATTGTTAAACCACTAGTGTTACAAATGAAGAGAATTAATAAAATTAGTAGGTTTATGATTCCACAGTGTAAATTATAAGGAGCGGAATCAAAAAGGCGAATGGGATAGGTGTGAGACTGAGTCTGCAAATTGAGTTTGCGACACTTTTTGTCCCTTTCGCACTTCCACTTACTAAACACGTATGTGGGTAAGAGAGAAAATAGGAAATTTGCTTAGTGAAGCCCGTACCATGTTATCTATGTATTTTATTTATTTATTACACTCTATTGGTCTAAAGTAAAAAAAAAACATAATTTTATCAAATGGCGGACTTAATGCTGAAAGCATTTTCTCCCGGTCAACTATAAGTATAAACAAAAAAAAGAAGTGTAGCGCAAAAAGAAAATTTAATCCATCCTGGTTTGCTGTTTCCTATTATGACGCAAATAGATCAAGTGCGAGTTGCGACTCCTTAATCCGTACCTTCGTACAATGTTTTAAAACGCTGAAAAAAACACGTTTCTTGTATGACGACCCTCTTTAATTTTTAACTTTATCCTATTACCTATAAACCTATAAAAAAAAAAAAAGATTTGTGAGCTACGGTGCCTCAGGCAGACGTCATATAGATATTTCCATAACATTTGTTCCTATTAAGACCAATTAATTGATTTTTTAAGTACAGAAATCAATTAATTGGTCATACTAGGAACAATGATTGAAGTATCCAATTATACTTACATAATTGTAATATCATCATACCATATTATCATACTCGTAGGTACATATAATAAAGCAGTAGAAAACGTATGTCTGTACATTTAATAAATTTATCAATAAATAAGTGTGGGCAATAAGAAAACAGTAAAACACAAAAAAGATTTTAGTTTTTTTTTGTCTGTCTGTCTGTCAGCATGTACGGGATAATCTTCAAAACGACTTAGTGAATTTTTTCGCGATTTATAACTTGGAATTTGGAGCAACGATTAGATCAGATGTCAGGATGTATCCCTTGTGGTTCCCGGCAGAGTAGAATAGGACCACTCCAAGTCTTTCCGCGGATGTCGTAGAAGGCGACTTAGGAAACACAAGCTAAACAAAGCTTATAAACTAATGAGACCTTTCCAACCCGTCTGGCCAGCGTGGAGACTGTAGGCCGAATCCTCTGACTGCTCTGGCTAATATATGGCTGATGTAGTACAGAGAGGGACGTACTCCTGCAGTGAAGACTAAAAAAGTCCTGATGACGATGAGATGTCAAGGGAAAAATAATCGTAATTTATTCGCCGCTCAATTAATGTAAATATACACACTGATGACTGAATTTTTTTATTTGTCTCACATAATGCGTTATAAAACTCAATTTCACTCGGATGAATTCGCGAGAATCGGCTAGTCTACACTTCTACACTAATATTATAAAGAGGAAAGATTTGTACCTATTTTTGTATGTTTGTAATGAATAGGCTCAAAAAGTACTGGGCCGATTTAAAAAATTCTTTCACCATTGGAAAGCTACACTATCCCCGAGTGACATAGGCTATGTGTGTACCACGGGCGAAGCCGGGGTGGACTGCTAGTACTAAATAAAAACAAAATAAAAGTCAAGCGAAAAGCTTCCGAGTTGCATGAGTAGTGTCAAGTGATATGGTTTCCTTCCGAGAACCATACCGTTGCAGAGTTCCTGTCTTTTGCAACACGACACGATTTATTTGCTGTCTGTACGAGAAAATGCTAGCAGTACTTCATGTCCATAATAATGCTGCCTCGCAATTTCTGCTTATGGTTTCGTTTGTAAAAATACAGTAATTCGTAGGTACTTAGAAACTGAATATCTCGTTTGTATAAATGAATCTATGTATATCTATTTGTCTGTCTGTCTGTAAAAGTTTATCATGAGGTTTTATTTACTTGATTTGTGTCTTAGTTTTGCACGCGTAATACTGGAAAATAAAATCCTTTATGCAGGTTGATTTTTAACCTCGTAGCTATATATTCAAGGAAAGTACTCTTTATGCGAAATAAAAATTACATATTCTGTCATATGTATCTTGTTTCATAATAAAACCCAAAGATGTCAGCCGAAAAATGTACACATATAAATCTCGAGCAACGGCTGCGCGTAAGTAAAGACAGTAGGTTAGCCATTTATTAGAAATTTGAATGATTTTTGTTTTTAAATAACTCCTTTTAAGATTTCAATATTTCTAGGAGATAATAAATCAAAGTGTAGGCATATATATTATCTCCTGGGTACAACTAAATAAAATTCTATATTTTATTAACACAGAAAACTTCTCTCCCTTCACTTGAACGTTCGAAAAACGGCTTTTTACAACTAGATATAGGTAATTTTAAAAACCTAAAACCCGATGTTGAACACAGCGCCATCTAGATAGCTTGCTCTGTACTAAGTAGTAGGAACTTATAGATCGTTACTATCTATATAATCGATGCAAAAATTCTTACATAAACATACCTACGATTATTCAGTTAATGCAAGCTCCGCAGGCCTTTTGGCTCATATATGGCGCCAAATTGACTTTAGTGTGACGTGACATAGACTGTAAATAATATATAATAACCATAGCCTAAAATAGTTTCAGTAAATTTAATTAGACTCCATATATCACTTATATGAGCACCTACTTTCAGCGCCGGCTAAAAATCAAGTCATTATTTATTATAATATTGAGGAAAACCAATGTCAAAATAATGAAGGAAAATATTTAAGAGGAAAATACCTGAGGTATGAAATGAGGGTTTACTCGGAATGTAAAGCTCGCAGATTCGGTTAGATACATTTTGAGCTTCCAATCTATCTTTACTGCAGCTTTTTACGGTTCCTGTAAAATTATATTTATACCATTGTATAAGCTCCTAATTTTACCTACCTTACCTATTTTTATTTATAATCTACTAGCTGTGCCCGCGACTTCGTTCGCGTGGTTGTCGTAACGTAATGTTATATAGCCTAAAGCCTTCCTCTATAAATGGACTACCCAACAAAAAAAGATTTTTTCAAATCGGACCATTAGTTCCTGAGATTAGCGCGTTGAAACAAACAAACTCTTCCGCTTTATAATATTAGTATAGATATATTTTTAATTTTTTTTTTAATTTTTAGTTTTAACAAACAAACAAACAAAGAGTTAGGAGAAATGTCTCCTAACTCTTTGTTTGTTAAAACTTTATTGTACACAAATAACAAATACAAAATAACACGTAACATCATCATCAACATCCAAAGGTACAAAGGCGGACTTATCCCAGATTGGGATCTCTTCCAGGCAACCTTGAGTTGAAAGGAACCTTTACAACACAGGGTAGAGAGTGGGTACAATACACAGTCAACAGAAAACAACACTAAATATAACCTAACTATTACTACACTAAAAATTTTTAAGACTGTTTTATCTTTGTTTAAATAAATCGCCAATGACGGGATGAATTTGCATGAGGATGGTTTTTGACCGTATTTAGCATAATAAACTTTATTCTATACAAATAAAGCATTTTGGGTCTTGCGGCTTTAAGCAGACAGAGCCCAGGGCCGCAAATCTTGAAGAGCCCTTTTAGCGTGATGGTGGGCGAGAATGCTCTGTCTATATCATCAGAGAGATAAGTATAAGATCTAATTTTCAATTCAATTTTCAATTTCCGATCCACGGTAAATCTCAAAAGAGATTATGATGGCATTGTAAATAGACTAAACATTAATGTATTAAATGTATTGTGTAAATAAATAAAAAGTTTGGAAAATCCAAAAGTGCACGCCTCATAATCTCATTTTTCACAATTAAATTGAAATTACGATTAAACTAAATTGAATTAGACCGTGATCTTCGAAAGGACTTAGTTTTGGATAATACTGAAGCGTATAAAAAAAATGGACTTGATCAGATAAGTTTTTCGGGAGTTATCGTGACCACGCCAGTTTCCATACATACAGACACACGGACGTCCACAAAATGATTTTATTAAACATTGTTTTTATTTATTTAAAAGGCAAAATGTCTTTTAAAAATGTCCTAAGTGTTGAAACTAGTGTTTTTCCTTGACATTTATGTGTAAATATTATTGTACAAGTGCGATAGAAAATAAATAGAGACACATTTAGTTAAAAAAATCACTTGATTTTTGTAAGGCGAGAGTAGAGCACTACCTCATGCGCTTCGCTTATGAGGCGTGCAATAAAGAACTAAAATAGTTTAGTGTTTATTCCAGGCACTTTTGTATTTGACTTGAAACGAACTGGCCCGGAGGGAGTACGCATTGCTAATGTTTTCACAGATTAAGCAACCCCAGGCATGGTCCGCACTTGGATGGGTGACTACAAATGGTACAAAATTTTCTCGCGCTCCTCTGTACTTTAGAAGGCACTTTAAGCCGTTGGTCCCAGCTGTCATCGTTGTATGGCAGTCGAAAAGCTACTCCAGATTGCCTTTAGGCAGCCTTACGAACACATAAACAAAATAAACGGGCAAGTGCAAGTCGGACTCGTACATGAAGGGTTCCGTACCTCCGTACAATGCTTTAAAGCGCTAAAGAAACACGTTTCTTGTATGACGACCCCCTTTAATTTTTAATTTTATCTTATTTTTAGTATTTGTTATTATAGCGGCCATAGTAATTAATACATAATCGGTGAAAATTTCAAGTACGTTTTTTACTAGATCTTTATAATGGCATTACCTAGAATGCAATTATAAAGATCTAGTAAAAAACGCTGAAAAATCACGATTTTTGTATGACGACCCCCTTTAATTTTTTACTTTTTTTTATTTTTAGTATTTTTTGTTATAGCGGCTACAGTATACATAATCGGTGAAAATTTCAAGTGTATATATTACGTTTCGACGGACAGACGGACAGACAGCAGAGTCTCAGTAATAGGATCCCGTTTGCACCCTTTGGGTAAGGAACCCTAAAAACAATATTAGTGTTGTTGTCTTGTATTTTAGAACTATTTTTATTTATTTTCTGGTACATATATCATTGATAATTTAGTGGTAAATTCTGAACCTTTTAAAGACATAGATGATACCATAAGAATTTTGTTAAGAGGTCACGAGTGCACAGTTTGGTGTAATTTACTAGTTAGATAGGTAAGCCCCCAAGTTGTAACTCACTGCCCAACAAAAACCGCCAACCCATGATAATAATCATAACATCAGCAAAATGTGTGTATACGCTTATAAAGCAAGTTATTTTACAGTATTCTTTTGTAAGAAATGAGAAATAATAACTAATATTGTAAACTTTTGTTACAGATTCGAGGAATCCTCGCATGACAACATATGGATTCAGCGAAATATACAGCAGAATGGCAAACAAGAAAAACGATATCGAATTCGAAGATAGTGAACATAAAACAGAGAACCAATTACATACTCGTAATGATGCAAAAGTTTGTAATAAGATCTACGCAATCAATGTCAAAGATTCTAGTAACGATATTACAAGAACAAATAAAGAATTGTTCAATGTAAAGAATGAGAAAAGAACAGTTTGTCAAGATATAAGCAATAACGAATGTAATATGAAAAACAATGTTGTAAAGAATAAGTACAGAGCGAGAGTAACTAGTAGGGATGCAAATAGTTTGTTTCTGTTGTTGAGGATAGAAAAGTTGGTTGCGATGAGTGTTGTGTTAGTGTTGTTGATTAGCAGTGTTTGTGCGTTAAAGGAGCAGAAGTTTGCCATAGAGCCTCAGGATCAGGTGAGTTTTTATAATAATCTATTTATATAATGAAATAAGAAATTGTGAAAAAAAAACACGTGAGTGGGTCTTGAACTCGCGATCTTGGTCTGAATACGACCATGCTCTAACCACTGAGCTATCACGTGTTCTACCCCGTACGCCGAATCGGTCCACCATTTGATATTCCTATAACACCAAGTTGTTTCACAATTTCTTATTTAATTATTTAATTTAAGTACTTTAGTACTGCATCTTGAATGCCTGAAAAACGCTATAAAATATAATAACCTATTTTGGAAGAAAATATTTTGACTATGTAGCTGATCCTTCCATGCTAGTCTGGGACAAAAGAAAAAACTTAAAATGTATATTTTTTTTCAAGGATAAATTACACTGATTAAGCTAGCCCCAAAGTAAGTTTTTTAGGGTTCCGTAGCCAAATGGCAAAAAACGGAACCCTTATAGATTCGTCATGTCTGTCTGCCGTATGTCACAGCCACATTTTTCCGAAACTACCACCCAGTATAAGAACTATACTGTTGAAACTTGGTGAGTAGAAGTATTCTGTAAACCGCATTAAGATTTTAATACAAAAATAGAAAAAAAACAATAAATTTTGGGGGTTCACTATACTTAGAATTGAAACTCGAAAAATTTTTTTTCATCAGACCCAATATACGTGTGGGATATCTGTGGATAGGCCTTCAAAAATTATATTGAGGTTTCTAATATCATTTTTAGGGTTTAGTACAAAAATGAAAAAACGGAACCCTTATAGGATCACTAGTGCGTCTGTCTGTCCGTCCGTCTGTCACAGCCAATTTGCTCTGAATCTACTGGACTGGATCTGGTGAAAATTGGTAGGATAATGTAATCCTATGACCCAAACACATATGTGCAAAGTAAATAAATATTTTTTTAAAATAAGGGTCATTTTCGTGGGATAAATTAGTAAATTGAAAAAAAAAAGTTTTTCAAACCTTACTGTGTCATATATCAAATGAAAGGGCTTATTATGAGGATTTCAAATATATTTTTTGTATAATTATAAAATAAATAGTTTTGATTTTATTCATGAAAGAACACGAAAATTGACCATTCCCTCTGATCTCCAAAACTATTGAGCCTAAAATTTTGAAAAAAAAACTAAATATAGTTTATTGCTTGTAGATTACAGAAAAACCTATAAGAATTCAATCAAATGTACGGAACCCTCTCACCGCGAGTTTAACTCGCACTTGGCCGGTTTATTTTCTAAACTGAATAGTTTGCGCGGGAGACACTTTCAAAGTGATAAAATGTTGGTCCCCCCCCCTGAAACTTCTAAAATAGGAGAATGATAAAACTAAAAAAATATATGATGTTCATTGCCATGCAAACTTCCACCGAAAATTGGTTTGAACGAGATCTAGTAAGTACTTTTTTTTAATACCTCATAAATTGTCAAATGTTACTTGCTGCTACGAAACCCTTCATGGGCGAGCCCGACTCGCACTTGGCCGCTTTTTTTTAAACTTGTGTTATGGGATACTAACTCAACGATACTATATTTTTATGGTAAATACATATATAGATACACACCCAAGGACAATTTGGAAAAGGCTATTTTCCAACTTGGCCTGACTGGGGATCGAACCTAGAACCTCCGGATTAGCGGCCTAGCGTGTTAACCATTACGCCTGCTTTTATTTCTGCGCAGATCTTAAAAGCTGATCAAGGGAATGGGCAAATGTGCAAATCATGCTATTAGACGATGCAGTTAGCAACTCATCACTATTTTGATCCCCTTTGAATGAGTTGAAGAGCTATTAATGACAAACAATTTTTGTTAAAATCAGTTGATTCTTGTATTTTTAGTTTTTTTTTAAAACGGCCAAAAGCCTTTTAATTTAGATATATCTCGAAATTAAGACGCTTCGATCGCTCGGTCAATAAAAAAAGCAGTGGCACTCCGGTAGTGCCGACACGAGTGAAAAATTTTACAAGGTGTCGTGTCGGTTACGGTAACAGTGTCGCGAGTTCAATGGTTTTTTACCATTTTATATCAAGTATTCACTTCAAAAAACAAAGAAGCAAGGACAGCTTGAAAATCCATCCCTGTTGGTCACTTAAGGCCGTACCTAAATTTTCCGGGGTCCAGTGCTGCCCCCATTTAAAATAAATCATTTCAAAGAAAACGGAGACATTATTTAAAATTTTGCTACTATCAAATCTTAGATAATGAAGGGTTATCAAGTGAGAACGTTAAGCTTTACTACGCACATTTGCGAAAAATGGCCACTTTTGGCAAATGTGCGTAGTAAAGCTTAACGTTCTCATTATAAACTGTAAACAGTAGTTCATAAAATACTTTGAAGGGTTATCTAGGATTTGAAAGTAGCAAAATTTTAAATAATGTCTCCGTTTTCTTTGAAACGATTTATTTTAAATGGGGGCTGCACTGGATCCCGGAAAATTTAGGTATGGCCTTAAGAAAATTGGTTAAACCTGTAAAACATATAAAGCACTTACTATTTCGTGTTCAACAATATTATTTCTTTCGAGAAAGTGAAGCACAGAAAGGCTTGTATCGAGATTCCGACGATATTAAAAATTCCTCGCCCGCGGCTGGGACCTCGTTGACAAAACGTTATTTCATAATGTGAGACTTCCAAACGTTTTTTTAGGATTCTCTGATGTTTTGTTAACCCCCGACAAAAAAGTAAAAGGTTTGGCGCTAATGTCTGTCTGTCTGTGGCATCGTAGCGCTCGAACCGATGATGCTGTTTTTAAAGTGAAAGCAAGTTTCCTTGCAGTGGTTCTTAGCTATGTTTGATGAAAATCGGTTCAGCCGTTTAAAAGTTATTGGGGGTTAACACTTGAAAGACAGGGCTTTTTGTAGCAAATATATAGATGGCGCTATGCGGATATCAAGTCATATCGGTAGTTCTGCTACTCATGACTAGATGGCGTACTTGACAGTCGGTGTTTTTTAAATTTGCCTAGCAAATAAACTTGTTTGATATTGCAACTAGAAAGACCCTAGTTGTAATAATATCCCTCTGCGTAGGAGTAAAATTTTCTGTGTAGGACGATTGTATATTTAGCTAATGGGTTCTCAGAATAAGAAAAGTCACTTCAGTCTTCTACTTTCCGTGTCGTGGGTTTAAATAAACAAGTAATTATATTACCTTAAAATTTTTTAGAAACAAGCTTTTATCTAAAATAATCTAAGGGTATAGTGTTGCTTTTCAGTGGTGAAAGATTTTTTTAAATCGGTCCAGTAGTTTCGGAGCCTATTCAATGCAAACAAACAAACAAATCTTTCCTCTTTATAATATTAGTATAGAAGTATAGATATAGACAATGAACTAAATAGTATAAAGTACACCTCAAGACGAAACAATTGAACCTAAACTTGGTGGGGTTATGTTGTTTTATCACTGAGACGCTGTGGTCACCTTTCGGCTTTGTGATCGTATTGCATTGTAACATATATGTGAAGTTTTAGGTCAATCAAATAATGGGAAGTCGGTCTAATTTAGCTTGCAATATTTGATTACAGACACAGACAACGGGACTGGTGAAACTAATTAAAAGCTTTTAATATTTTTCCTTATAATGTTGTCCGTATATGGCAGGTAAATATCGGTGGTCCGGCGGAAGTACGCATTATACATTATATTACACAGTTATATTTTGTAGTCGCTTGTTTTATTTTTGTTTTTGCAAAAAAACATCTTTATATTACAGAGTGCAGTTGTCGGGTCAAGAGTGACATTGCCGTGTCGGGTGGTCAGCAAAGCTGGTCAACTCCAGTGGACGAAGGATGACTTTGGACTGGGTACACACCGGCATCTGACGGGATACGACAGATATAACATGATCGGCAGTGATGATGAAGGTTAGAAGGGTTTTTAGTTTTATTTGGAAAGATAATCTTATTATATATTTACATGCATAAAGGTATATATACCTATATGCATGTAAATATGTATCTTTTATACTTATATATTAAAGTCTTTTTAAATTGTCCTGGGTCTTGGGTGTTTATCTATATATGTATCTATCATAAAATATAGTATCGTTGAGTTAGTATCCCATAACACAAGTTTAAAACTTACTTTGGTTTGTCCTTATATATTTATTTATTGTATTTTAGTCGTGTATACTCCCTCTGCTAACGTATCTTTATATTCTCTCTACCCATCGGTTGTCTGGAAGAAATCGCTTTTAGCGATAAGACCGCCCATTGTACATTTTAATGTCTTTATTTTTTTTTCTGTGTGTATATTTTGGTTATTGGTGTACAAAAAAGTGTTTATGACTTATGTTTATTCAGCCCCGCTAGCATGGCACTGGCGACAACGTCATTCAAAGTGTCAACGTTGATGTTTATTTGTTTATTAATTTAAACAACAAAACAATGCTCAGAACAATATCTAAACGAGAGAGAGCGACGTAACGCTTCAGCAGTGGCCATGCTGAAGCGTTCCGTCGCTCTTTCTCGCTCTAGCAAATGACTGTTCTGAGCGACAGAAAAGGATAGAAGCATAGGAAGGTGCTGGTCAGATGTGTCCTAATCCTATTACTTACTTATTACGACACGAAAAAGAGACTTTCAACGATTTTAATTTTTCTAAATTGTTTTGTTTTTTTCAGGTGACTACTCTTTGGACATCAGAGAAGTGACTTTGGATGACGATGCAATGTACCAATGCCAAGTCAGCTCAGGGCCCAGAGGTATGTAGTTCATTATTTTATTGTTATTAGCTCGTTAAAGTAAATGTTTAAAATTAACGTGTTGTGAACAATAAGAGTATTTTCTAATTTCTCATAAAATGCCTACTCTCCGGACACGTTGAATGGGAATGTTTATCTTTTTGATATTGAGAACCTATGTCATCTATATTCCGAAAGGAATACATGAACTCGGAGAAGCGTTTACACATTAATTTTCTATGCGTTTATTCTGACCCTTACACACGACGCCGACGCCGCTGAAAACCTTTGCCGCGGTGGCGTCATAAATTCTGTAGTTGTGAGAACAGTAGAACTTTGCGAGCTTTCATAACTGCAATAACCAGCACTTCCCCTTTCTCCAGGCTTAACAAAGGCATATCAGTGAAATCTGTTCATATATGACGTTACAGCAAACTACACCCCTCCACTCCCCCCCTCCCTTTTGGTAATTTTTTTGCAACATCTTGTGTAGAATGAAGTCTTAGTGTGCCTTTCAAATTTGATTAAAATCCATCATAAAATTACACTACAACAAAGTTTCCCCTTCCCCCTATTTCTCCCTCAATCAAAACAAGCGGCTAAGTGCGAGTCAGACTCGCCCGTGAAGGCGTATTAAAAAAAACTACTGACTAGATCTAGTTTAAACCAATTTTCGGTCGAAGATTGCATGGTAATGTACATCATATATTTTTTTTAGTTTTATCATTTTCTTATTTTAGAAGTTACAGGGGGGGGGGGGACACCCACATTTTACCACTTTAGAAGTGTCTCTCGCGCAAACTATTCAGTTTAGAAAAAAATTATATTAGAAACCCCAATATCATTTTTGAAGACCTATCCATAGATACCCCACACGTGTGAGATAGTTTTAAGTATGAGGAACCCCCAAAATTAATTGTTTTTTTTCTGTTTTTGTGTGAAAATCTTAATTCGGTTTACAGAATACATCTACGAGTACTTACTAAGTTTCAACAGTATAGTTCTTATAGTTTCGGAAAAAAGTGGCTGTGACATACGGACGGACAGACATACAGACAGATGAAAGCATTTTTGTCCAATCTTAAACTGAGACGGTTTGCTGTAGCGGCGAAGATATTAATGTAAAAATCAATAAAGAATACCAAAATGCTACAAAATATCCGCAACTAAAAGACTATTGAAACCACAATGCCCCTTTCACAGTCAGGCCAATAGAACTCGACTGTCGAAACGACCAGCATACTGAAATTGTAGCGACAGCAACTGAATTACAAAGGTATCTGTTTTGACAGCGGTACCGCAGACGGAATATGTATAAACGGACTACAAAACTGAATTTCGACAAACCGTATTACATTTTTAACCGACATCAAAAGGAGGAGGTTATCAATTTACCAGTATTTTTTTAATGTACTTTTGTTACACGATATCTTCGCCAATTGTGAACCGATTTTGACGATTATTTTTTTTATTTGAAAGCCTTTACTTCCAAATTGGTCCCATTTTAATTTGGTGAAGATATGGTGAAGAACTTTGGAGATATGGAAAAAACTCATAAAAAAAATTGAAGTCGGTTATTTTTTAGGGTTCTGCACAAAAAATTAAAAAACGGTACCCTTATAGGATCAGTCGTGCGTCGGTCTGTCCGTCCGTCTGTCACAGCCAATTTGCTCCGAATCTACTGGACCGAATCAGGTGAAATTTGATAGGATGGTGTAATTCTATGACCCAAACACACATGTGCAAAGTAAATAAATATTTTTTTTAAATAAGGGTCATTTTTGGGGGACAAATTAGGAAATTGAAAAAAAAAGGTTTGCAAACGTTACTGTTTCATATATAAAATGAAAGGGCTCGTTATGAGGATCTCAAATATATTTTTGTTATTATTGTAAAATGAATAGTTTTGATTTTATTCATGAAAGAAGACGAAAATTGACCATCCCCCCTGATCTCCGAAACTACTGACTAAAATTTAAAAAAAAAATACAAAATACAGTTCATTGTTTGTAGATTACAGGAAAACCTATAATAATTCAATCCATTGTACGGAACCCTCTTCACGCGAGTTTAACTCGCACTTGGCCGGTTTGATTTTTTGTTAAAAATTTAATTATATATTGACAATATGTATCTGCGATTCATTTAAATTTTTACAATACGTAGGGTATTCACATGCTTATAAGCAAAGATGGTGTACTAGGTATAATACTCGTATTAAAAGTACTTATTTGAAGTGAATCCAACTTTTAAGGCATAGGTTTGCTAAGTTTTATTTTTAAAGAACCTCGATTTCTTGGTATGTTTTGTAGAGTGGAGCTCGGTTGTCGCCCACTTACTTATATTTATTTATAGGAACTATTACTCACCATTATATAAAATTTTTTTCAACGTACTTTCAGTGTGATTTTTCCTTATATATCTATTTATTTTATGTATTTATTTATTTATACAATTATGTTTTAGCGTCTTTGCCGTGTGGCTTACGACCTAGTATAATACCACTCCATCTCTTCCCGTGGATGTCGTAAGAGGCGTACTTAAGGACTAAGCTTATACTTCTAGTGCTACAAGTGCATTCCCAAGAAAGGTTAACATCGAGCAGCAGCCGTATGTAAAACTTTTCGCATGAATACATTCCCAAAGAGGGTTGACGTCAGGCAGGCAACCGGCCGTAAAACTATAGCCAAATCATTTAAACTGTTTCGGCTATTTCTTCTCCACTATGCAGGACTTTGGCATCATTGGGTAACCATTGATATGCATTTATATTTGGAGAAGAAAAAACAGGAAAGCGCACCCCGGGCTCCGAACACATCTGAGGAAGGCCTGGTTTTACACATGATATTTTAAATACCTCTTAAATACATAATGTACTTTAGTCCTAACTTTATGTCAGCCGACAAAGCGATCTCGAGGGAGCTAGACAGATCTTATTTGTTGCAATACTCCTTTGACTCGTTAGCTTTGAAGCTGACGACGTGGTCTGAGCAATGCTGTCTCTAGTGTATATAGCTATTTGTAATTTATTTATTGGCATAGTGAGCGAAGCATCTCAGTTTATAGATTGGGCAAAAGTGCTTTTGTCTGTCTGTCTGTTCTCGCGTTCAGGTCGCATTTTTCAACAGAGTTTAAAGTAAATTGGCACACAAGTGCATGTTAGCAAATAGATGGAGGTTGAAGTGAGATTGGGCTGGCCATGTCGTATGTCAGAAGAAAGATGGCTCATATGGCCACTATCTAGACCTCGATATATGGCAAGTGGAAGAGAGGTAGAACTAAAACGAAGTAGTCGAACGAAGAAAAAATTGGTGGTCTGTAAAGTCGGTTTATGGACGGTAGTTTGACGTGACAACGTCAAACATTCTCTCTCTCGTTCGTGCCGCGCTCTCGCTTGTGGAACGCAACAATGAGCGTCTGAGATGAGCGTAACGGGACAATGACGTCATCTTTTTCGCGCATGCAGCCCGTAGTATCGAGTTATTAGACGCTGTCAAGTTGAAAAAATTGAAGTGGATTAGAAAAAGAAAGCTTAGGACATAGATGATTGGAAGCGAGGTACTCTTACTGTCTCTTGTGGTAGAAGGTAGGTTTTTGCCTTCTCTTTCTTCAAATTTCATTTTCTCTTTATTAGATCTTAACCTTAACACATACCGCCCATGATATCCTAAAAATATATCTCACATGTTTCCTCTTTTGTTTTATCCTCTCATCTCGTCAGTAAGCATTATTTTCCGTTCGGTTATATTTAGCGTGGGGAGCTAATTCAATGTCAACCGAGTCTATTGTTAGAAATCGTGATGGATTTTTGGAGACAATGGATTTGGTTATAGCCGAAAACGATTTTACCATATTCCTGTTAATATATATGATTATTCCATGGAGAAATGAAAAAGCGTAGAATGTAAGTATTATCTGATTCTTTTCCCGTAATCCTAAAAACTAATTTTCGACTTTTTAGAAAATTTTCAAAATGGTGGGATTTTTTTTCATCAAACCCATACGTGTGGAGTATCTATGGATAAGTCTTTCAAAATGATATTGAAGTTTCTAATATAATTTTTTACTAAACTGAATAGTTTGCGCGAGAGACACTTTCAAAGTGGTAAAATGTGTAACTTCTAAAATAAGAGAATGATAAAACTAAAAAAAATATATGATGTACATTACCATGAAAACTTCTACCGAAAATTGGTTTGAACGGGATCTAGTTAGTAGTTTTTTTTTAATACGTCATAATTCGTAAACCGCAATTTCCCTTTACAACTTTTACATTATGTTACTTGCTGCTACGGAACCCTTCATGGGCGAGTCCAACTCGCACTTGACAGTTTTTTCCATCTTCACGCCCACCATCACGCTAAGCTGGTTTTTGGATCTTAGGGCACTAGGTTCTGTGTACCGTTTGGGATAAAAACCGTGAAAGTGATCTGGAGTGCTATCGTAGGTATGTGAAGGATTTGCACCACGTAATTTTGACATTTGTAGCGTACAAATGTCAAAGAAACGTTCCGTGGAGAATCAGCTCCGTTTCACGCTGCTTTTAAAATTTTTGTTGAAATGTTTAGAACGCCATTGAAAATTTATGGTATTTTCTGCGTAACCACAGGCGTAACACAATATTATCTACTTATCGCTGACACGACGGTTTCAAAAATACGATGCAATGCGTCGGAACGCGAGTGGTGAGTTAGAAAACCACACTTATTGTGTGTTGCTAAGTCCCTTAATAAAAAATAGCATTTCTGGCCAGGATGCAACGTAATAAATATTTTTTCACGCAATATTTCCCATTATCTCCAAAACGGTTAAACCAATTAAAAGCTGATTTTCAGTAAAAGGTTTACAATTTGTTTGTTACTCAGAAATTACTTAATAATTTTAACAATGACGATCAAAGGTGACTTTAAAACTAAAGAAAAAGTTACACAAAACTTACATAAATTTTTCTTCAAACTTAAATGTCTCGAAGCGATCTGAAACCCATTAATTAAAGACGAAATGTTTCAAAAACGAGTAATTTCCAAACTGAAATATCAAAAGTCTGAAATTTAAATATCATGGATGGATTGCTTTCGATCCAATTAAAGTCTAACCGTCCCTAAGTTTGGGCTTTTAAAAACCATTTACTGAAATTTGAAGTCTTTTGTTACTTAATAAACTGTTATCTAAATTTTAGAAAGGTTATTTAATTTTAGTTATTAGGGACTTTTTAAACAACTGAATGGTTAAATAGGTTTGCAGTTCTTCATATTTTCAACCTTAAAAAAAAGAAAGTATAATATGGGGAAATGGTAGCATAAGTGGCGCCCTAACTAATAGTCCGTCTAGTTTTAAAACGAGACGATCTACCAATATTTTTTTTAAAGGTTATTCATAAAATAGTTTAAGGGTCTTTTTAGACATTGATACATATCAAATTTTTAAATATCATTTGAAATAAATTGTTTAAAACTTAATATGGTAAATATTAAGTTTTAAACAATTTATTTCAAATGAGAGCGCCACTTATGCTACTACTTCACCTTAATTGCAAATGTGCAGTTATTCCTCGAAACAGCCCGCTGTACAAACAGCATGATCAGCATTTTGGGCACGTTGCCTCGATGCCACATCGATTGAAATGACGCTTTAGATGAAATTTTCTGTTTATAAGCATTTTAATTTTTTTATTTTAGATATAAGTAATTTAGTTTTAGTTAGATTAGTGTTTTTTTAGTTCCTAATAAAATTTATTATTATTTACATTATGGGACTTAAGAGTCCCCCTTACCCGAGACAGAATCAGAGTTTCCCATACAAACGTAGTCTACGTTTTATTTTGAAACGACATTTCGGTACAAATTTGTTACAGTTAGTTTTCACAGTCTAAATATGAACTTGAAAGAGACCATACTACATCAGTATGGAAAACGTTTACACCCTTATATTTTCTGCACTAGCGGCATAAACTTAGCTGTAAGTAACGATTTGTGCAAAACAAATAAAGTCACTTTTAATAAAAGATATTAGAAATATCCTATGATAATAAAGATATTTTGAATTTTTGAATTTCTGTGTAATAACCAGTAACCTCGTCAAATCATATACCTAAGTTAGTTAGCGGACTCCAGGCTCTGAAGCGTTACAGCGTAGGATGTAGGTAACCAGGAATAAGCTCGGATGATGATGATGATTAAAAGGCCGAAAGATACTAATTGAGACATTATTGGTCACCTTCTCGCAGTTTATAAAGTCTAACCATGTACACAAAATAAAGGGTCAATTTTCGACAAAAAACCCGAAAAATTGTGTTCCAAATGAGACAATTCTATTCTTTATGCACATAACAAACAACAAAAGTACCTCTAAGTGAGAGAGAGGACAAACACCGCGATAGTTGTTGCAAATGATGCAACTTTTGTGAGCAACGTTGGTGTTTGAATTTACCGAGTCGCAAGGTTCAACTTAAGAGATGAAGCGATTCTCATTTATATATTTATTAGGTAACAAAATTTATGTAGATATAATTATTGATATTTTTTCAAAACAAAAACCGACTTCAATACCAGAAAAGCTAAATATTCAAACAATTGTATACTCAGACGACATATTTTTTCTAGTTTTTTTATTGAAAAAGCGGCCAAGTGCGAGTCGGACTCGCCCATGAAGGGTTCTATAGCAGCAAGTAACATAATATAAAAGTTACGTTACGGTAAGTTACGATTTATGACGTATTAAAAAATAACTATCTATGATACCGAGACCGCTATAGTTTTAATTGAAAGTACATACTTTGAGTATATACCACATTTTTTTCAGAATTATTTTAGTAATATTTCAAAAGAAACGGTGGGGGGAAACCTCAAATTTTTAACTTTGTATTAAATTATCTCAAGACTGGAGGGTTTGATCTACATAGTTTCAAAGCAGTTTTCATTGCATTTCAAAAGATCTTTTCAACAATACCCCACACGTTGGGGTTAGTGCAATTTAATTTTTTAAATTCACTTTTCGTTGTATGGAACGGCTGAAAAAAAGTTATTTTTTCATAATTTTAAAAACCAACTTTTATAACTTTAATATCTATCTCTCCACCAATTTTCGTGACAATCGGTGCAGTAGCGGGGGAGTACGAGCCCGGACGAACAGACAGACGGACGGACATGACGAAACTATAAGGGTTCCTTGTGGACTACGGAACCCTAAAAACAAACCACACCTGGAAAGTATACCATTTCAAACAAAAAAAGAATATTCGGAATCGGTACAGGCGTCCTCGAGTAATCGGGGAACATACGTGAAAAAAACATAAATGATTCCGACGAATTGATAACCTACTTTTTTGAAGTCGGCTAAAAATACAAACAGAGGAACAAACAAAGTAAGAAAATAGAGTACATAGGTACCGCTTATTTCTGAAGAAATCTCTTCCAGCAGACCCAGGAGAGAGTCATTTGTTTACTTATACATACCTACATACTTTTTCGTCTAAGCGCGTACCGGTTGCATCCTTAACTGAGCTGCTTAGGAGCCCAGGGTGCGCTTTTCCGCTTTTTCTTCTCCAAATATTACATGCATGTCAATGGTCACCCAAGGATGCCAAAAACCCTGCAAAATGGAAAAGAAATAGCCGGAACAGTTTAATTGGTTTGGCTATAGTTTAACAACCGGCCGCCTGCCTGACGTCAACCCTCTTTTGGAATGTATTTAGCTAGAAGTTATACAACCGGCCGCCACCGCCTGAAGCTTAAGTTAACCCTCCTTTAGAAAGCAATTGTAGGACGATATGTTTGTGCTTAATCCTTTAGTCGCCTCTTACGACATCCACAGGAAGAGATGGAGTAGTCTTATGCTAACCCGACAACCCGAATTTACACGGGGTGTATTTATACAAACATACTATCATGGGACAGGGTCGACCTCGGTGAACGTTCTGCGATCAGATTGCAGAAGTTCTGAAAAAGGGAGAGGTAAGAAGTACCCGTAACAGAAGGGCTTGTATCAAGAGGCCGATGAGTGTAGATGAAGCGAAGGAGGTCTGTCAGGATCGTAGCAAGTGGAGGTCCATAGTCTCTGCCTACCCCTGTGGGAAACAGGCGTGATACTATGTATGTATACTATCATGTCTTTATGTCTTATGGACAGAACGAATTTTTCATAGACTGCATGTAAGAATGTTTATTTTTCCTAAAACTCGAGTGTCGTTGATTTAAGCTTCATGAAATTCGGTAGAAGAGTAGATGAGACTAATAAAATGTTTAGGATCAAACATAAGCCAAATCAAGAGGTTGACGATATATGAGCATGTCCTATGATATGATGATAATGATTTCCTAGTCGGTTTCGGCCTTGGTGACTGTTTTGTCATGTGTTTCAATACCTTCTCTAGTGGGCTCTGTAGTGACTTGTTTAGCGCAGTTTGTTATTCAACGTGCGATATCATAATAATAGCCCATTTACTGACACTTTATATCATTATAGTGGTTCTGTGAGAACAGTAGATCTTGCGAGCTCTTATAACCATAACCGTCCAAATTTAACGCTACAGCCATGGCTACAGCAAACTTCTCCTTTTTTTGCTTCTTCAATTCTTGTGTAGAAGGAAGTCCTTAGTGTGCCTCTCAATTTTGTTTGCAATCCGTCAATAAATATCCCTATAACAATGTTTCCCCTTTCAAAAACCGCGATTGACTAAAAAAATTCAATAAATCAAGGAATTTGTGTCAATTTTCGTCAAAATCGTTTAAAAATAAGACGAAAACGTTCTCAACACTGAGACGCTTCGCTCGCTTGGTCAAAAAATATATATTTGATTGAATTGTTTTGCTTGAAAATGTAGATCTTACAACTTGGACCGGAGCCTGGTTTAACAAAGCTGCTGTGGTCACACAATTTGCGGCCATGTCTGCCTTTGCTGTGTAAAAGAGGTTTCTTTCCGTCACTGAAACTGTTAACGGTGCGAGGCACGTTTTAATTAAACATTTCAGTTTTAATTTATAAGGTTTAGAAATAATGAAAACGAATTGGAAGCGTGGCAGTTGCAAATCAAGGATAATAATAGCGACTGTTTTTTAGGGTTTCGTACCCAAAGAGTGCCAACGGGACCTTATTACTGAGACTTCGCTATTTGTCCGTCTGCCGTCTGTCCGTATGTCCGTCCATCTGTCACAGGGCTCTATCTCTTGAACCGTAATAGTTAGACACTTGAAAATTTACCCTTGGAAAGTTATACCCTTTTAAACAACAAAAAAAAAGATTTTCCAAATCCTTCCAAGCGAATTCCAGTAATCGGAGAGAACACACATAAAAAAAGATTCCAATAATTGAAAACCTAATTTTTTGAAGTTTGTTAAAAACATCCATAATCATGCATTCTTCTTATAACTATAAATGTATGGTCGAAAATCATGAGAAAGCACATTTATCTACGTTTTGTAATTATCAACCCTGTTATTTGTGTCAGAACTAGTGTGGTTACTCCAATGACAAAGGAGTCATGACCTCGATGTTCTTTTTTTGTATTTTCAGGGTTTCTTAGCATTTCTTTTACCATTATTTATTCAATCTTTATTGTCCATTCAATATAATTGTACAAAACAATAGGCAAACTTAACGTAAAAGCGTTGTCTACCAGTAAACCTTTGGGTTACACAGAGATTCTTTGTGGATTGCCAGCTAAAGTATAATATAAATGTAGATATAATAACCATTGATAAATGCATTAATATTTACCTATATATATATATATATATACAGAGCTAGCCTTTCTACCCCACCTAGCCTCCTCCTAGCATACTAGCCGTGTGGTCCAAGTCTTCCCATGGATGTCGTAAAAGGCGATATAGGAAACACAAACTAAACAAAGCTTATTAACATCAGTGAGATCTCTCTTCTCACCTCTGGCTAATCTGGCTTATATATGGCTCTAGTAGTATAGAGAGGGTCATGCTCCTGCAGTGGAGACTAAATAATTAAATTTTTTAACAAAAAAAAACAACCGACTTCAATTTTTTTTAGGTCTTTCTTCTTTTTCTCCAAAGTTCTTCATCATATCTTCACCAAATTGAAATTGAAATGGAACTAACTTGGTAGTAAAGGCTTTCAAATAAAAAAAGAATTATCAAAATCGGTTCACAATTGGCGAAGATATCGCGTAATAAACAAACATAAAAAAAAAACATACAGTCGAATTGATAACATCCTCCTTTTTTGAAGTTGGTTAATAAACCTGATGATGATGATATAAAACCATACATACTAACATACATAGACTGCTAAAATAATTACCCTTCCATTTAGCTTTGCCGTAGTCGGGTAAAAACAAAGTCACTTCCCACCGTCTTTCTCTGAGTATGTATAATGTATAATTAGTCCTTATATCTACACCTATACTATAAATCCTCTATAAACGTTTCTGAAACAGTTAGCTTATTGCCAACATTATAACAACCAGTGTCATAGTAACCATAACATCATCCAAACTCGTGATATAATGTTGTACTAAATTTCATTATGCAACGCAAATCTTGTTTTTTAATTCATAAAGATAGAGGGATCGACCCTCTATCTTTATGAATTAAAAAAAAGAACCATAAGCGCCATTTTTGAAACGCTGATTTACGTAAATGAATAATTTTTTCTTTACAAAAAACCGTTCGATTAGTGACTCCGCGTTTGAAAAATGGCACCATAGTCTTGCACGCGCGCTTCTCTACCAAAGATTCTTAATTTAAAAAAAAACATGTTATTTGAATTTACGTCGTATGCTGCCATTTTTGTTCGTAAATAGCATTTCAAAAAATTATTACTTTGTTGTTTACAAAAATTTGTGATACAAGCTTTCATTATACCTACACCACCAGATATTTTTAATGCAGCAAAGGACATTTCTAACCAATTATTACCAGAAAAGTCGAGAAAACAGTATGAAAAGGCGTACCAAGATTTCATTAATTGGATAATATCAAAGAAGTAGTACTTACATCATTTTCGGAAGATGTGATTATAGTATATTTTTAAGAATTATCCGAAAAATTCAAATCTTCATCCCTTCATCATTCTATTCAATGCTCAAAAGTACGCTGAGTATTAATCACAACGTGGATATCTCAAAATATTCAAAATTAATTGCCTTGCTAAAACGTAAAGCAGAAGGTTATACCTTTTATAAGTAGAGGATTCATATCATGGCTGTAGATAAAGTATTGTATGCAACTGTTAATAATTAGGTATTAAAACACTCATGTGATACTATTATACCCACATTCGTAATTTAATACCCCTTATTATATATATTATCACAGTTGCATAAATAACTATTAAACCACGCAACGAATTAATGCAAATTTAATCAATAGATAAAGTGATTAAAGGAAAAGATTTATAGGTATAAAACACATCAAAGCAAAGTATAAATCTCTCTCTTTCTCTTTTTCTCATCTCAGCGTATTCCTAGTTGTATCCTCAGCAATTGGTCCGCTTTCCGGCTTTTGTTTACTTTTGTATAAATCTGTGTATACAAAAATATAGACATTTTAAGAACCTCCTGCTTTATTCAGTTCAAAGTAATTTCTGAAATCTCCTAAAACTGAAACAAATGGGGGACTAAAAGTATAATTTTCCCGTTACGTCACAGCAATAAAATCAACTGTTTTGAACTTCGAACTTCTTATCAGAGCCATTTCGGGAGCTAAAAACGTCCAGGTGAATTTTGAGAAGTATTTTAATTACTGCTATTGTTATGCTACTTTGTTAGCCGAAAATGCAAGCCATGTTAATAGGCGATGCGGTTAGCAACTCAGCACTATTTTTATTGCTTTTTAGGGTTCCGTACCCAAAGGGTGTAATCGGGACCCTATTACTAAGACTCCGCAGTTTGTCTGCCTGTTCGTCTGTCACAGGGCTCTACCTCTTGAACCGTACTCGTATTAGCTAGACACTTGAAATTTTCACCGATTATGTATTACTGTGGCCGCTATAACAGCAAATACTAAAAAAAAAATAACAAAGTAAAGGGGGTCGTCATACAAAGAACGTGTTTTTCCAGCGTTTTAAAACATTGTACAGAACCCTTCGAATCTTCTTCGAATATACGAGTCCGACACGCTTTTGACCTCTATTTCCACTTACTGGCCCTGAGCTCTGTCTCCTTTGACCTGAAAGACCCAAAATGCTTTGTCTGCCCCATTAGGGATAAAGACGTGATAGTGCATAGTATAAAGTGCTATTGTTATTATGTACTAGCAGTGGAAGCGACTTCGTCCTTGAGGACGTAGATCTTAGTTGAATTGGTTTTGCGCGAAACCCCAATTCTCCTTTTAATAAAAACCTATAGGTACTTATAACATTAGCTATCTTACTAGTGAAAGTCCCGTTAAAACTGATCCAATTTCATCACAAAAAATGCTTATGTCACTCGAGTAATGTAAGGATTCTAGCTGAGACCATTTATATATTGTTAGAATCTTTACATTACCCGAGTGACATATGCATTTTTTGTGATGAAGTTGAATCAGTTTTGACGGTACTTTCACTAGTAGATGTTTTAACATGAAAAATATTTAACACTCCTTTTGACAGTTGTGTAAAAAAACTTAATTTGGGACAGATATTTTGACAGTCTCGTTCCAAAAAACTATTATTCATCTTGTCTCGTCGGGGCTCGGGGCTAAAAATACTCTTTAAACCTTAGGGATTAGAAAAGTAGGCAGGTACTCCAAAGCCACCACAAAAATCAATACCTCAAGTAATAGGGTTGCACCCTTCATAAAATATTCTGAAAGGTGAAATAAAAGCACAGGATCACTTGAGAGATACCCTCGACTATGATTCACCATTAGGGTCGGGAAGCCATGGGAATATTGGTGGGCTCCCTTTAGATCCGCTCCTCAAATTCTATCTTATTCAACGAAGCTAGCGAATTGTTCGATGTTTTTTGAGAGAAAAAAAAATAAGCAAGCACATTGTTCGTTGTTGTTTGGGAGAAACGAAAAAACTTTGTGCCAGCTGTCCTACTTCTCGCACAGGTCGTTAAGGCTGGTTGAGGGAATGGGCGAGAATCTGAAACATATAAATAGGCGATGCGGCTAGACTAAACATATAACTACTTTAATATTAGTGTAACTCGTAATTTTACAAACATTTGTTGTTTTTCTGTAATAATTACTTTTTTGATAAATTATTTTTGAAGCTCTGTGGATTTCGAGGATGAATGACTATTATTAGGGTGCCCCTTGTTTCACAGACTGAAATTTCATAGAATTTTGGTTCACAGAAAATTTTTCATAGAATATTTAATTCTTATATTTTTATTTCAAATATTATTGTTTCAAAGACTATTTACTTGAATGAAACACAATTTATAGAAACACAGTTCAATGAATTTTAGAATCTCATATTTTTATTTAACAAACTAATCAAACAGTAGAATATTTCTTTAAAGAATATTGTTTGTTCGGTATAATCTTTCATGGAATTTTATTTTACTGAAAATTATTATTTAAGGAAGTATTAAGTGAAAACATTGTTTAATTAAATTAAATACCATATAATAAGTTAGAATACATTATAAATCGCTACCACAATATAGGTTAGGGCAAACTTATAGGTTAGGTTAGGTTAGAACTGCGACCAACGCACGCACGAGCCGAGCGAGCGAAGCGAGCGTGCCGCGGCAGTGGCCGGCGAGTGCTGGGAAAGTTTAATCCATTTTACTAGAATAGGGCCAACTTATAAGTTATAAATATATTATATTAACTAAACTTATTAAAAATAATAATATTTAATTTGATATTCTGATATTAGAAACATCGCAAAAGTAAATGTTATTTGTAATAAAATTCTATGATTTCAAATTATTCATAACAAACATTCTAATTATTGATTTTCTGTGCAACGAAAATCTATTATTAAAAATTCTTTATACTGAGTAACGTGCATATTGATTATTCTATGACATGATAATCTTGTAAAAATTTTCTAAATAACGAAAATCTGTTAAACTTTTGTCTGTATAAGAATGTACACCCCTATTATTAACATTGCGTTCTTCAGTATGCCAGAGACCATAATGGTTGTACCTAATGTCTTTGAAATATCTGGCCAGTAATGCGTCATAATATTTTGAGTCAAATTAATAGTGTCAATAGGAACTTATCAGAATATCGGAGTAATATTCTATCGAAACCTTAGAGCTTTTCCCGAAATAGCATGACTGAGACGGACTAGGCAGCAGTTTAATATACAGCGGCGAAGCTACAAGCGGAAGCGAGAGAGTTCTTAATCCCACGGGAACGTCTTATGTTTTCGGGATAAAAAGTATTCCAGTAGCTATTTTCAATTAACATGCCATTTCATTGACCGAGCAAGCAAAGCGAGCGAAGCGTCTTAGTTTCAAGATTTTGCAAAATTGCTTTAGTTCATATCTGTCGTCACCTAGAGGTCGTTGTTGATTTATTGTTGGTGTAGCGTTACACAGGCCGGATTTCACTGAAATGGCTTTGCTTAGCCAGGGAAGAGAAGAAGGTTTCGGTTATTAAATGATTATAAGAGCTCGCGAGGTCTGATGTTCTCACGGAACTAGTCAAAACTCTAGTTACCTCAGCCGCTTAAGAGGGCGCCTGATGCTGCTAATCTAAATTTTGCTCCAGCTTTCACGCACACAAATTTACTCTAGCCGAAGCGAGACAGCGAACCATGCGGAGGCGGAAGAAACGTGGCGGGTCAATGAAGCAGGTTACGCGTTTCTGGTTTTTGAGGTTATTTACGTTTTACAAAAAAATATTTAAGAGTTTTTTCAAAAGTAAGACATATAATGACAGCCTTATGCCTAATTAAATTATAATCCAAAGTAACTAGGGCTAATTTATTGTATTTCTTGAATACTTTCCGTTTTAGTATAATTCTGAGGTGATTTGGAGGCAACTTTGCAATTTTTTTCTATCGAGAAAATTATAAGCAATCGTACTTTTGAAACGAATAATGACTAGAGTTAGTCCTGAACTTTACTGTGTTTTTATTTCAAAGTGAGTATTTCGTAAATATTGATATATTTAAGATCGCTTTAAGTACTATTAGGGTCATACGAGGTCTTTACGCTTTCGCGTCGCTTGCAGCGGGCATCTCAAGCGTATCATATCATTGGAGATAGCGTCGTACTCGTTATCATTCTGAAATATTCACCAGTCAATTGAAGGGACGCTCCGCTGGAAGTGTTAACTGTATAAGGCCTGAATAATGAATGGTTAAATGGTGTTATTGTATCCTTGGGATTTTTACTGGTAGCGTAAAGTACCTACTATACGGAAATAGAAGCCAATCGATAAAGTTGTTGGGATTGAGATATTAAGGGATAAGGGTAGTAATAAAGGATTAATTGAGTTTAAAGTTTGCGGCGAAATAATACACAAAAGAACCGGTCAAGTGCGAATCAGACTTGTACATAAAGGGTTCCGTACCTCCGTACAATGTTTTGAAACACTGAAAAAATGTTTCTTGTATGACGACCCCCTTTAATTTTTAACTTTTTGTATTTTTAGTATTTTTTGCTTTAGCGGCCACAGTTATACATAATTGGTAAAAATTTCAAGTGTCTAGCTATTATGGTTTAAGAGATAGAACCCTGTGACAGATGGACATACGGACAGATGGACAGACAGCGGACTCTCAGTAATGGGGTCCCGTTTGCACTCTTTGAGAACGGAACCCTAAAAAGGTATAAACACAAAACAAAATGGTTATATCACCACTTTTTGCCTGTGTCGTGTCTAGTTTTGTGTTGGTAGGGATTTCAGACACTATACTAGATTATTAACAACCAATAAAATTAGTGGTTCTGTGAGAACAGTAGACCTCGCGAGCTCTTATAACCATGCAATAACCGATACATTTCCCTTTCCCCTGGCTAAGCTAAGCCATTTTTGTGAAATCCGTCCATATATAACGCTACAGCAAAAAATTAAGTTACACTAAAGCAAATAGAAATTAATAGAAATTTGATTGAAATCCGTCAATAAATACACACTGCACTACAGCAAAATTCCATTTTTACCCCCTATTGCCCCCTAAACAAAAATCGCGATCGAGTAAAATTTTTAATAAAATCAAGGAAGTTTGAAAAATGCGACCTAGAGGCGGGATAGGCGGACGGACAAAAAGCATTTTTGGCCAATCTCGAAACTGAGACGCTTCGCCCGCTTCGCTCTCTCGTTCAAAAATTATAAACATAGGTAGTATTTACACTAGGTAATCTTATCGCTAAATGCATTTTGTAATATGAATATGCATATTGGATAGGAACACAAAATCTTTATTTGTAAATGGTAGGATGGTCACATTTGGGGCCAATGTCGGTGAAATAGTCGCAATAAATGTTTCCAGAAACCAGCAAAATAATACTATTTATAGACAGCTGGACAGTCTTTTTATTTATAATATACCTATAATCATTATTAAACTAGAATGTCCCCAAAGCCCCACGGTGTCCACGGCAAAAGGCGCAAATATATACGGCTCTCCCAAAGCCGCATACTTGCGCCCCTTATTGGCTTCAGCAATCGCAGTAGCTGCACCTGCCCGCTCGTACGTGGTATGCAGCTAGAAAGGCAGCTTGGAAACTCTGACTGATACAACTGTTGGCCTCAAACATACGCAAACAGATGGTATAATAAATACACCAGAGAAACTTAAATCTAAAACGAATTCCGAGGAATTAGTCGCTAGAGAGATAGACACTTGTTTGTGTTGTGGGAAAACGAGCAATAATGTCTCAACTGTTTAGTTTGTGTTCTAGTTGTTTGTCCGAGCTCGGCGGATTATTTACAAATAAGATAGACGTCCACTTTCCAGACCTTTTTACTTCGTTAGATAAATAGATAAAAAATTATGCGAAGGAAAAACACATTTTACAAATTATAAAAATACGGAAGAATGAGAAAAAAAAATGTGATTTGTCCCCCAAAATGAACTCCAACTCAGCATGTGCTGGGTTTTGCATCAGCAAAATCCATCGCTGATCTTCCGTTGTAGCCATATTGGTACTTTCACGGATATTCGCACAATACTTACGTTACGCGATTCGCATAAATCTTTTCTATTTGACATACCTACCTAATCTAACATTCCGTCAATAAAACAAGACAAGGAGTGCTATTTTTCGTTCAAGGACGCAGCGAAACACCAAACGTGTACTTCGTTCTGTGAGAACAGTAGACCTCGCGAGCTCATAAAACCAAAGAACCGACACATTCCCCTTTCCTCTGGCTTAGCAAAGCCATTTCAGTGAAACCGTCCATTGGATATGTAACGCTACAGCAAACTTTCTCCCTTTTCACCCCTCCACTTAACCATTTTGGGGTTCCGTACAAAAAATGAAAAAACGGAACCCTTATAAATAAATAAATAAATAAATATATAGGGACAAATCACACTGATTGGGGTAGCCCCAAAGTAAGTTTGAGACTTGTGTTATGGGATACTAACTCAACGATACTATATTTTATAACAAATACATATATAGATAAACATAGGATATAGGATAGGATAGGATAGGATCGGATCCTTATAGGATCACTCGTGCGTCTGTCTGTCCGTCCGTCTGTCACAGCCATTTTGCTTCGAATCTACTGGACCGAATCAGGTGAAATTTATTTTAATCCTATGACCCAAACCCATATGTGCAAAGTAAATAAACATTTTTTTAATATAAGGGTCATTTTCGGGAGACAATTTAGGAAATAAAAAAAAAGGTTTTGCAAACCTTACGATGTCATATTATATCATATGAAAGGGCTCATTATGAGGATCTTAAATTTATTTGTTATTTTTTTTCATAATGAATAGTTTTCATTTTATTCATGAAAGAAGACGAAATTTACCATTCCCCCCCTGATCACCGAAACTACTGAGCCTAAAAGAATTCAATCAATTGTACGGAACCCTCTTCACGCGAGTTTAACTCGCACTTAGCCGGTTTATTTTCTGTCCTTCCACTCCGACCAACTAGTTGTACAGAATGAAACTCAATGAAGTGTTTTTTTCCAATCAACCAACTAAGTCACATCTTGTGTAGAATGAAGTCCTTAGTGTGCCCTTTCATCTACTGACTATGGACATAGGCCTTTCTTAAGGATTTCCAAAAGAACCGATCTAGAGCGGTCTTCTGCATCCAGCGCTTTCCAGCGACCTTAGTGAGAAGGTGACCTGTCATCTTACCACCTTGTAGGCAGGTGTCCTACCTTTCGCTTGCCAGTGCGTGGTCGCCATTCGAGAACCTTTTTGCCCTGTCGGCCATCGGTTCATCAAGCTATGTGTCCCGCACACTGCCACTTCCATGAAATAATCCGCTGGGCTATGTCAGTAACTTTTGTTCTTCTACGAATTTTCTTATTTCTGATGTGAACACGTAGAGAAACACCGAGCATAGCCTCTCATAGCGTGTTAAGCGACCTTATCCTTTCTTATGAGACGCAAAAATTCAGAGCCATAAGTGTTACCAGTAGTAAGTATAAGTTACCAGTGGGTAAACACACATTGATAATACACCTTCCTCTTAGGGCACTGAGTTATTTTGGATGACAAGACACTGCGTAACTTCACAATTGAAGATTTGTTATATTGCTAAATTTCTTTATAGTCTAAACAGATTTTTTACTAAGCGCATTTGCTTCGTTTCTTTACAATAGCTCTCTCAATTCCACGCACAAATCGCAAGTATAAGTGACAAGACAAAACACCTCACGCGTGCCTAACAAATTGGATACAAGCATTATCATTGTGACAATTCCCTGATGATATGGAAGCGGGAGATCTGTTCTGCTGAGTTGCGGGATGTCAAGAACGTGAAATGTCTCATTTGTGACGGTAAGGAGCTAATTGGCGATTTGCGTTTGCAGAATTTGATTTTCATTTGGCGAAATACATTCTGCGCGAAGTCTCATCGGTTGTCAGCTGTTTTACACAGAGATGTGTCTGTATGCTGTGCCATGTGGTTTACGGTCTAGACAGGACCACTCCATCTCTTCCTGTGGATGTTGTAAGACATCTCTAGGGACTAAGCACACAAACATTGTGCTACATCTACATTCCCAAGGAGGGTTGACGTCAGACAGGTGGCCTAAACTGTTTCGACTATTATCTTCCACGTCACAAGGTCTTTGGCATCCTTGGGTGACCATTGACATGCATATTTTTGGATAAGAAAAAACAGGAAAGCGCACCTCAGCCTCCGAAGCAGCACAGCTGAGGATGCGACCTCGAATGCGCTATGATGAAGAAGAAGATGTGTCTACACGGAATCGTTGTAGCTGTCATCATCATCATTCGCAGTCTTGAACATCTCCCTGTTGGTTTTAGGCCTTGCTCAATGAATGCCGTTTACGGTTCTGAGCTACTCTCATCCACGTTCGACCTGCGAACTTTCTGATCGAACCCTTCTCATCTTGCTAACGGATGACCTACGCTAAGTCTACCATTAATGACCCACCACTCTGTTAATATTTTGCTCCGCCTATCATCACCACAGCTCGCTAGGTGTCCTGCCTAGTGATGTGCCGTTCCCGGGAACATGCCCAAATTCCCCGGGAACGTTCCCATATTTCTAGGGAATGTTACGGAATATTGGATATATATATTTGTATTTGTTTTTTGTATTTTAACCATATCAAGTGATGCATTTACGTTAGTAAAATATATTTACAGTGATAAAAAATATGTCTGTTAAATAAAATTGCAACATTCCCTGACATTCAATCAATCAATCAATCAATTCTTTATTTGCATAGTAAGAGTTCACAAGGTCTTATAACTATATACAGTTCTCCTTACTTACCCTCTCGGGTGTTGCAAAAATAATTACTTACTTAATTATAAATCATTCAATATCATATAATTTGTCACATATAAATTCCTCTATACTATAATTACATTTTTGTACTAATAATTGTTTCAATTTAAATTTAAATAGTCTAGTATTAAGTTCTTTCAAACAGTCAGGTAATTTGTTATATAATTTAGGTCCTAAAATATACACTGTTTTGTCATATGCAGCCATGTTGGAATTTTGCTGTGGGTGTATTTGTATTTTGTTTCTACAGGCTCTGGGGTGCCTATTAGTAATCTGTTTGAATTTATCCAAATTTTGTTTTACATATAAACATGCTTCCAACATATATAAACTGTATAAAGTTAATATATTAAGTTTTTTGAAATAAGGAACACAGCTCTCTGTTTGCCTTGCACCAAACATGGCCCTGACACATTTTTTCTGCGTTCTAAAAAGTGGGAGTATATGCACATTGGCAGCATTACCCCAGTGTAATATGCCATATCTTAAAACAGAGGCTACATATGCATGATAAACACATACAGCTGTTTTTTGAGACACTGTGTTTGTTATTGTCCTCAATACATACACATATTTACTTAATTTAGAAATCATTTCGTCTATATGTGGCTTCCAGCTTAAACAATGATCAAGGGTAACTCCCAGAAACTTAATTTCTTTGACGAACTCAATAATGTTGTTTTCGTATTTAACTGATACATTACTTGGATTGGTTTGTGGGACGTGAAAATGCATACATTTTGTTTTATCAAGATTTGCTATTAATTTATTCCTATCTAGCCAGTTAATAGCCTCCTTTAGTGCATTATTGCAACTTTTTTCATGGTCATCTGTATTTACGTCACTTATCAGAACAGTGGAGTCATCAGCAAATAAAACTATTTTTTGATTAACGTGTTTCGGCAAATCATTGATGTAAATTAGGAATAGGAGAGGTCCCAAAATACTGCCCTGTGGAACACCATGTTTTACAGTCCTCATATTAGATTTGGCGATTGTTTCTACATTTTCGTCATTTATATAAGTTACGTATGTCACTTGCTTCCGATTTTGAAGATAAGATTTGATAAGATGAAATGCTGGTCCTCTTATGCCATATGTGTGTAATTTATTCAATAGTATAGCATGGCAGACGAAATCGAAAGCTTTTGTCATATCCATGAATAGAGTGGTTATTGGACGCCTATTATTTATACATTCAGTAACTTTCCTTAATAAATCATCTATAGCATTATGAGTAGATTTATTTTTCTGGAAACCATGTTGCTCCTCGTTTATTATTTTATATTTAGCAAAAAAACTATATAGATTATCATAAATAATCTTTTCAAATAATTTAGAGAGAACTGGTATTAAAGCTATCGGGCGATAATTGTCGCAAACATCTTTACTGCCTTTTTTGTGCAAAGGTTTTATGACTGTTATTTTTAATTTGTCTGGGTATATTCCCTTTGATAAACATAAATTAATGATATGACATAGAGGAGCCGCTATCTCGTTACTACAGTGCTTAATTACCCTAGTACTTATTTCATCAAATCCTACACTATTTGTATTATTTAAGTTTTTAATAATTGATGTTATTGCAATAGGGTCCGTTGGTGTCAAAAAAATGGACTGAATATTAGGCTGTATATAATTAGATGATTTATTACATGTCATTTGTGTAGTGTTGTCAACTAAATCTACGTATGTGTCATTAAAAGCATTCGCTATGTCATGTGGTTTTGTCAAATATTTATTTTTATATATTACTTTTTCAATATTTTGTTTCGTTGCTTGGTTTTTAGCTCTGTTTATTACCTTCCACGAAGCTTTGGTCACATTCTTGGCACCTTTGATAAATTTATGATTCTGAATTTTTTGTGATATAAATACTGCTTTTTTAAATATTTTGTTATATCTACGGTAATATTCTTTGATTTTATTTTGTAAACTTTGCCAATAAAGTTTTCGCTTTGTTTTGCTAGATTTTTTTAATCCAGGTGTAAGCCATTTACTTCTTTGTTTTAAGTTTACTCGCTTTCGAACCACTGGAAAACAGAGATCATAAAAAAGTTTAAAAGTGTCATGGAACTTGTTATATGCTGTATTTGGATCTTCAGAAGAGAAAACATCGTCAAAACTTAAATTTTTTAGACTCTCTTTAAATTTTTTCATGTTATCAGCGCAGTAATCACGTGTTGTGGTATAGTAATATTTTCTGGTGAAATCAGTTTTGACGTGACAACGTCTTAAATTAGGTTGCGGCTGGGAGTCACTTATGAAAAAGTGTAACGCTCGGTAACGTTACGATGAGTCACCGAACGAGAGAGAGGCCCGCCGAATGCCTTGCGTCTCTCTCCCACTCAACTATGAAAAGACGTTGTCACGTAAAATCTTCGCCCGTAAAACCGACTTTACAGGCAACCATTTTTTTATTGGATATTTAAAAATTAAAGCTGAATGATCGGATATGCCAAGATGGAGAACTTTACCACTGCATTCACGAATATTGTGAGCTATATTATCCGGACAAGTCTTGCTAATAGGTCTTGTGATTT
The DNA here is from genome assembly GCA_963576875.1 of Acrobasis repandana. Taxonomy (NCBI): domain Eukaryota; kingdom Metazoa; phylum Arthropoda; class Insecta; order Lepidoptera; family Pyralidae; genus Acrobasis; species Acrobasis repandana. The sequence goes on along the minus strand of OY756241.1, from coordinate 7,164,337 downwards.
CTTTGACATGAAGAACAAAATTGTAGATTTTAAGTAGATTTATAAAATTTTTGCTTGTTAAGTCATTTTTTAAAGCATTTATATTGAAGTCACCACATATAATAACCTTCTTATTGCGCATATTACTTAGTTTTAGTAGCAATATTTCCATTTGAGTAAAAAATACTGGAAGATATTCTTTTTTTGGCACACGATAAATACTAACAACGATTAAATTACAATTCAAAATATCGATTGCACTGCATTCAAATGCATAGTTAATTGATAAATTATTAAGCTCTGTCAACTCTTTGTATTCGATTCCTCTACGTACCAGAATAACTGACCCACCTCGTTTTTTATTGCTCCGGGAATAACATGTTGAAAGCTTATAATTGTTAAGATAAACATTATTTTCATGTCCCTTTAAAATAAAATGTTCTGTCAAACAAATTATGTCCACTTGACCATGATTTACGGACATTTCATGCAAATTGATTTCTAAATCATTGATTTTACTCAGTAAACCTTGAACATTTTGACTAAGTATAACTAATTCATTCTTTTCTGAAATAGTTCTAGATCTATTGTTCACGAAAAAAGTCTGAAGCTAACTGATCATTATTATGATTAAAATTATTATCTTTAATGGAATTTATTAGTTGTACCAAGTCGTCAAAAATCACCTTAAATCCTAGTTTGTTAATATTACCATAAAATCCATTAAACATTTTTGAGTTGTATGATAAATTTTTGTTGGAGTCTAATAGGAAAGCATATTCATATGTCAAATTATCTAAGTACAATAGATTGTTGAAAACCTCAATTCTTTTGTTATACAATGTCATAAGACATTGTCGATGAAATCAGTTTTGACGTGACAACGTCTTAAATTAGGTTGCGGCTGGGAGTCACTTATGAAAAAGTGTAACGCTCGGTAACGTTACGATGAGTCACCGAACGAGAGAGAGGCCCGCCGAATGCCTTGCGTCTCTCTCCCACTCAACTATGAAAAGACGTTGTCACGTAAAATCTTCGCCCGTAAAACCGACTTTACAGGCAACCATTTTTTTATTGGATATTTAAAAATTAAAGCTGAATGATCGGATATGCCAAGATGGAGAACTTTACCACTGCATTCACGAATATTGTGAGCTATATTATCCGGACAAGTCTTGCTAATAGGTCTTGTGATTTCTTTGACATGAAGAACAAAATTGTAGATTTTAAGTAGATTTATAAAATTTTTGCTTGTTAAGTCATTTTTTAAAGCATTTATATTGAAGTCACCACATATAATAACCTTCTTATTGCGCATATTACTTAGTTTTAGTAGCAATATTTCCATTTGAGTAAAAAATACTGGAAGATATTCTTTTTTTGGCACACGATAAATACTAACAACGATTAAATTACAATTCAAAATATCGATTGCACTGCATTCAAATGCATAGTTAATTGATAAATTATTAAGCTCTGTCAACTCTTTGTATTCGATTCCTCTACGTACCAGAATAACTGACCCACCTCGTTTTTTATTGCTCCGGGAATAACATGTTGAAAGCTTATAATTGTTAAGATAAACATTATTTTCATGTCCCTTTAAAATAAAATGTTCTGTCAAACAAATTATGTCCACTTGACCATGATTTACGGACATTTCATGCAAATTGATTTCTAAATCATTGATTTTACTCAGTAAACCTTGAACATTTTGACTAAGTATAACTAATTCATTCTTTTCTGAAATAGTTCTAGATCTATTGTTCACGAAAAAAGTCTGAAGCTAACTGATCATTATTATGATTAAAATTATTATCTTTAATGGAATTTATTAGTTGTACCAAGTCGTCAAAAATCACCTTAAATCCTAGTTTGTTAATATTACCATAAAATCCATTAAACATTTTTGAGTTGTATGATAAATTTTTGTTGGAGTCTAATAGGAAAGCATATTCATATGTCAAATTATCTAAGTACAATAGATTGTTGAAAACCTCAATTCTTTTGTTATACAATGTCTTATAGTTGCAACATTTATAGGTAGGTAAGCATATAATAACATTTGTATGTTGCACTAATAATATCTTTTCTCGGATAAAATCTATTGTACGAGCATAATTATTTGTTTTCAAGAAATCATTCTCACCCATAAAGATAACACAAAAGTCCTCACATGAAAAGTCTTTAAGTTTTTCTTCTAAATTGTTCAACATTTCCATTTTTTTGGGAACATTCACGGGAACGTTCCCGGAAATCTGGGGAAAGGGAACGGGACATCACTAGTCCTGCCTAACTGCATTTGAATTATGTTACTCCTTTTACAACGTAAGCATAATATATTTTTAGGCATTTCATTTCAAACCTCAGTGAATTATAGAAATGTTCTATTGTACTTAGTCTGTACTATTGTGCTATACAAATTGTATTTTGTACAATAAAGTTTAAATAAATAAATAATATTATAATAAAATAAATAAATAATTGGTAAAATAATTATATCTTCCTATACAAATTGACACCTGATCAGAGTTTCTATGGAAAGAAATTTTTTTTCATTTCGATAATTTTCTTATCATATTCAGTATATTTTATTAGACGTCATATACCCGTAGGTACCATAAAATGGTTAGGGTTAGTCAATTCATTCTGTTCTAAAAGTAATGAACAAAAGCATATAATTTCCAAACTTCATGGCAAACGCCAAAAAACTCAAAAACCATTTAGCTCGAAAACTATTAGAATAAATCAGGACCTCGTACGTAACATTAAAAGTTGGACTATGAAGTCTTGTTCACACTGCACAAGTTGAAGTTGGGCGAGTCGAGTAGCAAGTACCGCATAAATACAACGGCACGGAGGTTGACTTAGTTGGTTATTTGCCACCAGTCGTGGAAACTTTGGTAGAATGTTATTGATAGTATTTTTTTTTCTCAGCAACATTTCATTTTGCTTCGTTGTAATTGTGGCGATCTATAAAGATCGCGAGACACAAGAAATTCTTATTAGGATATATGTTGATGACCTCCGTGGCGTATTGTTATACAAAAAAGTCTGTTAATAAAGAGGTTTGTTTATTTATATTGAAGATTACTGTTAAAAAGATACACATATTCCTTCATGTCATTATCGTTTAAACAAGTTTCTAATATGAGTATGTTAATTTTGCTTATATTGGAATCTGTTAAAAATCCTGTATTTACAACAACAGACTTCGTCAAGTTACAAAGTTTCATCAGCAACAAGCTTCGTCAAAAAGTGTACAAAAAGTATATACAACAAATCTGTTAATTGTCATTGAACAGTATTTAAATTCAGTTTTGGATACGAAAGGGAATAGGTACGAAATATAAAGATTTGATTAAGGTGACGTGGGTTCACAATTTGCAATACCGTGCGTGTTTTAAAAAAACTATTACAATTTATTCCTCAAAAAATTTACATAAAAATCTTAAGGATTTTTTGCAGATACCCACAATAGCCTAAACAAGATTGAACATTTTTGGCTCGATAGAAACAAATCACAAACATACCTCTAAATTTGCCTAAATTTTCCTTTTTAATACATATTACTATTTTATAAAATCACCTTTTTATATAAAAATATACCAAAAAATGTATTATCTAAATATCTATCCTTTTTGGCTACAAAAAAATTATAAATATAATACAAAAAAAAAAAAAATATTCGTCGAAAGAGAAGAAAGGCCCGGAGCCATGCTCGAAGATATTTCGCAGTTTTTTTTTTTTTTTTTGTATTATATTTATAATTTTTTTGTAGCCAAAACGGATAGTCTCGTATTTAGATAATACATTTTTTGGTATAATTTTCATTTAAAAAAGTGATTGTATAAAAATGTAATATGTATTATAAAGGCAAATTTAGGCAAATTAAAGGTATGTTTGTGATTTTTTTCTATCGAGCCAAAAATACTCAATCGTGTTTTGGCTATTGTGGGTTTCCGTAGAAAATCCTTAAGATTTTTATCTTAATTTTTTGTGAAATAAACTGTAGTATTTTAATAACAGTGATTTTTCAAAAACACGCACAGTATTACAAATTGTGAACCCACGTCGCCTTAAGGGTCGCAATTTGTAAGTTTTACCGTTTGCTTTACAGTCTACTCGCCCCTTTTACTCGCAAACTCGACTACTCTGAGTATGCAAGTTAAACTATAAAGTTTGGGTCGTGGTTAGGAACTTTTAAATATGACCGAGGGGAGAGTTTGACTTCGACACGGCCTTAAAATTGAGTTATTTTATAGTTCCACATTCGGTGTTTAGTTGTGGTTAGGGCTAACGACTTTCTGAAATCAACTAAAAGCTCATATGGGTGGTTTCAAATTTAAGTGCCAAACTACACGAAACGTATGTTGCGTCGCGTATAAGTGTGAAATACGCCGCACAATTTACGCTCTATGTGGCTTTAGCAGCTTAAAATGCACCAGATATATAATATCGCGTGCGTCTCTTTTTACACGATGACACGGACAAGAGCCTGGCTCTTTAATGTAGACAGACACATAACGTTGACGCAAATGCGGCTGAAGTTGCGCTTGCGATGCGCGTTACGCATTGCTCTTCGTAACTTGCGCGTGGTGTGAATGGTGGGTTCTATGGAACATGAAACGCAAATTAGGCATAGGCATGTAACGCGACGCAGGATGCGTTGATGATGGGCAGCGGCCGGTCGTTAAAAAATTTCAAAGAGGGTTGCCGTCAGGCAGGCCCATCTCGTAAAACTATAGCACAGAATACAGTAAGAGTAAAACTATAGCCAAATCGTTTGAACTGTTCCGGTTATTTCTTCTTGAGTTTACATGGCATTCGGTCCTCGGACGACCATCGACAAGCATATCTATTATATTTGAAGAAAAAAAAATGGAAAGCGCACTTTGAGTACTGTTTATCTAATAATGATAATTTTAACATAACAATTATAAAACATTTAACAAGTTCAGAAACATTTAAACATTTTACGCGGTTTTCAATCCCATAATTATTTGCACGAGCTAAACCGCAAAGCTACAAGATATTGTACATTAAATTTTAAGTAAAAGCTTATCATTTAGTATCAAATAAACCAGTGTGCGGTCTGCATTATTATGAAAATAATAAGGCAGTGGAATAAAATAATATATCGTTCCGATTTCGAGTTATCATCAAACATATACAAGATGCGGCGTTGGAACTTCATTATTAAAAAAATCATAAAACAAATAGTAGATTACTGCACTGAGCACAAAGTGAGTCATTATTGTACGAGTGCATTAATTACTCACTTCAGCAAGGTGCGTAATCTACTTTTCTTTCAACTTCTTATATTCTTTGAGTATAAAATATACGTACGAAAAAAAAATACAAATTATAAACAAAACTAACTTAACTTACTTATTTTACCCGGAACTTTTGCGGTTAAAGGTTATTAATAATATCATTTGCAGCTGTTTATATGCTCTCTATAGTTGAATTGGTCGTGCAAATCGAATTTATCACTTTCGCTGTCATTTTCCATTTTAAAAATATTTTCTTTTGTAAAATAATTTGACTTTAAAAATTTTACAATGGTACAGAATGCACGACTTTTGTTTTTTTTAACAAGGTCTTTTTTCGTCGGCCAATTTTTTTTTTTCAGCCAGTATCTTTTCGATTGAATGCAAACATTTTTATTAAAACTTAAACATCTGTGCCTGGCATCTATGGTAAATGAAAAAGTAAAACAGTGCAATAATGAAAAATTAAAACAGTGCAATAATGAGAAATTAAAAAGTAAAACAGTGCAAAAATGAGATTTCATACAACCATTATTGCACTGTTTTGGTTTGATGCAATAAGCACTCACTTTGTGATCGGTTTTTTAGTGATTAATGATAACATTACTGCGTAGTTGGAAGAAAAAGTTTTTATGATATCATTTTAATTTATTTTCTCTTGCATAGCTTTTTTCATTGCTTTTTAACGCCCGAAGAAAAAGAGTGGTGTTATGTTTGACGCGTCTGTGTTTCTGCATGACTGTGTGTCTGTG